>OV839567.1:154152321-157078519 GCA_929447395.1 Epistrophe grossulariae | reverse complement strand
GTGCGGTCATGAGCTTCTGTTCCAAACTCCATTTCACTCCAAGTAGCTTGAAGATCCCGCAGAACCTTCTCCATTGCCATTTCCTTAACGGACTTATCTACAATATTTTTAACTTCCTCTTCGAACTTGTGTAAATTAAGATCAATCAAGTCCTTAAGGGTGGTTGAGTCATGCATGCTGAACTTAACTTTAGTTGTTTGCATGAGTTCGGTCCAGTGGCGCTCTTTGATGGCAGGATTTTGGAGCTCTGTAATGGCTCGCAAGGAAGTCATAAGGTTCTTTAAAGAATTTTCCATGTAAACGAAGGGGGCCCATAACCTCATTTCCTTCCCTAGGCCTCTTAATTCTTTGCCAATTTTTTTGCATTCCATATCCATAGCTTCTATGTCAATTTTCTTCCATGGCGTTGTTTTCCAGTCGCTTATGGTTGACTCCGTACTTATAAAGTAGTCCCACATCTGTTTCAGCAAACTAAGATCACTTCTACATCGTTTTATTTTTACTAAATCAGGTCCCTGCAACTCGAATAAAACAGCTGAACTTGTAAGATGTTGCTGTCGTTTTTCGATCTCACTAAGTTCAAGGCTTGTCTTATCAATAGGATGGTAAGGATTTTCAAATGTCGAAAGAAAAAGCTAGAAAATAAAATTGTTCAATGCAATAAAACCTGTCAACATATATAGCAACATTACTTCTCCATCAAGGAACCTATTCCTATACAAGGTTGACATATTGTTAAATAAAGTGATTCGTTTCTCAATCAAGTCAACTTGATACGCCTGCATAGGTCCTATAGTTTGCTTCACGCTTACAGCATCTCGCTTTGTTTTGAGCCACATGTCTGGCAAATCGGCCAACTATATGATGAAATCAAACAGTTAATTAATTTGTTGCATTTGAAGGGTTGCAAGGCATTTATACCTGAGTTAAGACACTACTCGGAAATTCATAGCTGTAGACTTTAAGGAGCTCGACAATTTCCTTGATTGGATCAAACATATCGTCGTAGATGAATTGTTTTTCATTTATCGCACTAAGAATGGACATGATCTTCAGTAGACCCTCTAAGTTTTCCTTATCCAGTTCTAATGATAAACTTGTTTTTGCTTCACTGATAAAATCTTGAAGTTCCTATAAAGACATAAAATATAAAAATGTTAAATCAATTTTTTGTTTACTATACCAACCTGTAATGAATTGACTACGCGGTCAATCAAATCGCACTTAAATAGACTTATCCATTTGCCAATTTCATTTAAAACATTGTTTTTGAATCCTTTTTTATTCAGTCGTAACCACACATTAAAATCTTGGAAGGTGTCCCATTTATTTACTTCATCTCTGAGGGCTATAAACTTGTCCAACTAAAAAATAAGAACCGGTATAAGCTGCCTTCAGAAAAGTCTACGAAATTAAAATTCACCTGTTCTTTGTAAACGGTGAGCGGTGGATAGTCCTGTTTAAGCGGGACAACTTTGACTTCTCCATTTTCGGGATTTCGTTCGGCGGGGGTCAAAGGTCGCCCATAACTTTTAATTTCTTTTAAGTAGTTGGCTCTTGTTTCTACCCAGATAAAATTATAATCGGAATAGTATTTGACGTGGGTGCGGATAGCTTGTAATCCATATTTAACTTTTTGCAAAATATCGTTACGGGTTTTGTGGATTTCCAACTTGTCTCTTATATCATCTATTTATTTTAAGATTGCCAGTAGAGTTACTGTTTTTTATACAAAAATCAAAAGATTTACCCATGAAATCGTCTCCCTTTGCATCTTCGCCTGGTACGATGACATCTGGAGAGACTCGTTTGAGCATTGCAAGTTGACGAAAAATATCTTCGATTATGCTTTCTATCAGGTAGGTAAAACCGTGACTTTGGGAAGTTTCTATGTTCGGAAAAAAAACCACATGAGGTTCCTGTAGTTCCATTAATATCTCAAAAATCGGAGAATCATTTTCAAAGCGGTTCTCAAACTCCATGCGCAGGTAAGTCAAACTTATTGCCACTGCGTCCAATAGTTGTTCGGCAATTTGCTCATCAACATAGTTTTCATATTTATGAAAAATTGCAACTTTTTCTGGTGGGAAATTTTCAAGCAACTCAAGTCTGTGATTTGCAGTAAAAAGCTTTGAAATAAACCAAAACAATTTTAAATCATAATAATGATTTCATATATGTAATATTTATACCGCTTCATTAGAGAGTGATCCTTGCCTTTGCATAACCTCAGGCTCTTTTACCGACATAATTGTTGGCTCAGCAGTTATACTTTCCAACCGTTTGACAGTATCATCTGTGAGTATTACTGGCACTTCGGAATCATCAATCGGCAAATCAAAAAACAATTTCAAATTCAACATCATAATTTGTTCTATCAATTTCATCGTGCCATTTGCAAAATGTTTGCGACGCTGAATAATGGATATCATGTCCTTGCAATCGAGCAAAGCCTTTGGGTTCTTATCTTTTCTTAGGTACAGTGGGATTTTTCCCCACGATTGGATACTCCGCTTGATTGCATCAATATTATTTTGACTTCGCTGCAAACGCGTGTGTAACCTCTCAATAGTCATGAAAACTCCCGCAATATATTCAATATCTTCCAAGAATAAAAGATTTCCATAAACACGATTTTTTTATTTGTTTCATAAAGAGGATTTCCTACCAAATTGCTTCCATAGATACGTGGTTAGGAGAGCAACCAAACGTTCATCGATTTCTGCCAATTCCAACCGAAGCAAGTTCAATTCATAGGAATTGGCTCTATTGTTGATATCATTGTACCACTCAACAATTCGCATTAACTTCACTCTAGCCTCCTGAGAAATTAATTTTGCTAACGTTTTTATTTATATGGTAAAGTCAGAATTAAGCAGAAAACTAACCCATAGTTTATTGTCCCTATTATAGAACTCAAGTATAGGCTCTGAGATAATACAGCCAAGAAGTAATAAAGTCTTTGTGTTTTTGAGGGTTGCTTGCAGCTACAGTTAACATGACAATTATGAATATAATTTTCTACGATATAATTATTTTAATTTTTCTCAGAATTCATCGTAAAATCAAAATATCTTATGACAACCAATCATCTTCAGATTACGATGAATTCTATGAAATAACTTTACAAAACCTCAATATCAAAGTTAACAAAAATCTTAGACTTGTTGTTATTTTTATTAATTTCTTCTTTTTTCAAAACCGATTGATTCATTTTGATTTGAATGATTTCTTTAACACGAGTTTCCCATGTTTCTACGATTTCAAGTTTAAGTTCGTTTATGTATTTGAGAAGTTGGTCATATCTTGAGAGTGTTTCAATGCCGAATTCATTTTCAAAGAACCTTTAGAGAGACATAAATCAAATTTTATAATAAGTAATTTCCTATAGTAAATACAAAATATTAGTAAATTATTAGTTGCGTGACTATTAGTCGTAACTTATATTTACGTTTAAATTTTTTTTGTATTGTTATAATGTGAACCCAACTTATTACCGACGTTAACAGGTAGGTATATATTTTATCAGAAAATCAATTTGTTCTTTTGGTAAGGAAATTGGTTTTTGTTTGTTTGATAGTTTTTTTTTCTTAGAAGAATATACATATGTACGTATATGAATAAAAAATAGTTAATGAATACATAAAATATTTATTCACTCAAAAAGTTAGGATTATGTTAACTTTTTTTTTTAAATTGGAACCCTGAGCATATTCTAATTTTTAAGCAAATTTACGACTGGTGTATCTTTAACTGCGAAAAAGGTTTGTATAATATACTGATAACAGTTCTATCTTAATGTACCGAAATGATAATAGTCTTATAGTGATACCCATATATTATCGCCTAAATAAATCAATAAATATTTATGTTTCCGCCCTTAGTTCCCACTTCTTGGTATACATGTCCCCAATTTGCATTTAAATCCCAATACTAAACATATTAAAATGTTTATTAAAATGAAATAAAATAATGTAAAAGAAATACATAAATAAATAAATAAAATAAAAGAACACAATACAATACAATACAATACAATACAATACAATACAATACAATACAATACAATACAATACAATACAATACAATACAATACAATACAATACAATACAATACAATACAATACAATACAATACAATACAATACAATACAATACAATACAATACAATACAATACAATACAATACAATACAATACAATACAATACAATACAATACAATACAATACAATACAATACAATACAATACAATACAATACAATACAATACAATACAATACAATACAATACAATACAATACAATACAATACAATACAATACAATACAATACAATACAATACAATACAATACAATACAATACAATACAATACAATACAATACAATACAATACAATACAATACAATACAATACAATACAATACAATACAATACAATACAATACAATACAATACAATACAATACAATACAATACAATACAATACAATACAATACAATACAATACAATACAATACAATACAATACAATACAATACAATACAATACAATAGGGGTATTCCCGATCCGATGCAAACTGGTCTTGCATCATTGCAAAAGTGCAAAGTTTTTTTTTACAATGGGGTTAGGGTATAGCAATTTTACACTTTTGCATTTTTGCAATGATACAAGACCAGTTGCATCAGATCGGGAATACCCCTAATACAATACAATACAATACAATACAATACAATACAATACAATACAATACAATACAATACAATACAATACAATACAATACAATACAATACAATACATACAATACAATACAATACAATACAATACAATACAATACAATACAATACAATACAATACAATACAATACAATACAATACAATACAATACAATACAATACAATACAATACAATACAATACAATACAATACAATACAATACAATACAATACAATACAATACAATACAATACAATACAAAACAATACAATACAATACAATACAATACAATACAATACAATACAATACAATACAATACAATACAATACAATACAATACAATACAAGACAATACAATACAATACAATACAATACAATACAATACAATACAATACAATACAATACAATACAATACAATACAATACAATACAATACAATACAATACAATACAATACAATACAATACAATACAATACAAAACAATACAATACAATACAATACAATACAATACAATAGGGGTATTCCCGATCCGATGCAAACTGGTCTTGCATCATTGCAAAAGTGCAAAGTTTTTTTTTACAATGGGGTTAGGGTATAGCAATTTTACACTTTTGCATTTTTGCAATGATACAAGACCAGTTGCATCAGATCGGGAATACCCCTAATACAATACAATACAATACAATACAATACAATACAAGACATACAATACAATACATACAATACTATACATACAATACAAGACAAGTACAATACAATACAATACAATACAATATACAATACAATACATATACAAGACATACAATACAATACAATACAATACAATACAATACAATACAATACAAGACAATACAATACAATACAAGACAATACAATACAATACAATACAATACAATACAAGACTATACAATACAATACAAGACAATACAATACAATACAATACAATACAATACAATCAATACAATACAATTCATATACAAGACAATACAATACAATACTAGACAATACATACATACTATACATACAATACAATACAATACAATACAATACAATACATACATACAATACAATACAATACAATACAATACAATACAATACAATACAATACAATACAATACTATACAATACAATACAATACAATACAATACAATACATACAATACAATACAATACAATACAATACAATACAATACAATACAATACTATACAATACAATACAATACAATACAATACAATACAATACAATACAATACAATACAATACAATACAAGACAATACAATACAATACAATACAATACAATACAATACAATACAATACAATACAATACAATACAAATACAATACATACAATACAATACAATACAATACAATACATACAATACAATACAATACAATACAATACAATACAATACAATACAATACAATACATACAATACTATACAATACAATACAATACAATACAATACAATACAATACAATACAATACAATACAATACAATACAATACAATACAATACAATACAATACAATACAATACAATACAATACAATACAATACAATACATACATACAATACAATACAATACAATACAATACAATACAATACAATACAATACAATACAATACAATACAATACAATACAATACAATACAATACAATACAATACATACAATCAATACAATATACAATACAATACAATACAATACAATACAATACAATACAATACAATACAATACAATACAATACAATACAATACAATACAATACATTACAATACAATACAATACAATACAATACAATACAATACAATACAATACAATACAATACAATACAATACAATACAATACAATACAATACAATACAATACAATACAATACAATACAATACAATACAATACAATACAATACAATACAATACAATACAATACAATACAATACAATACAATACAATACAATACAATACAATACAATACAATACAATACAATACAATACAATACAATACAATACAATACAATACAATACAATACAATACAATACAATACAATACAATACAATACAATACAATACAATACAATACAATACAATACAATACAATACAATACAATACAATACAATACAATACAATACAATACAATACAATACAATACAATACAATACAATACAATACAATACAATACAATACAATACAATACAATACAATACAATACAATACAATACAATACAATACAATACAATACAATACAATACAATACAATACAATACAATACAATACAATACAATACAATACAATACAATACAATACAATACAATACAATACAATACAATACAATACAATACAATACAATACAATACAATACAATACAATACAATACAATACAATACAATACAATACAATACAATACAATACAATACAATACAATACAATACAATACAATACAATACAATACAATACAATACAATACAATACAATACAATACAATACAATACAATACAATACAATACAATACAATACAATACAATACAATACAATACAATACAATACAATACAATACAATACAATACAATACAATACAATACAATACAATACAATACAATACAATACAATACAATACAATACAATACAATACAATACAATACAATACAATACAATACAATACAATACAATACAATACAATACAATACAATACAATACAATACAATACAATACAATACAATACAATACAATACAATACAATACAATACAATACAATACAATACAATACAATACAATACAATACAATACAATACAATACAATACAATACAATACAATACAATACAATACAATACAATACAATACAATACAATACAATACAATACAATACAATACAATACAATACAATACAATACAATACAATACAATACAATACAATACAATACAATACAATACAATACAATACAATACAATACAATACAATACAATACAATACAATACAATACAATACAATACAATACAATACAATACAATACAATACAATACAATACAATACAATACAATACAATACAATACAATACAATACAATACAATACAATACAATACAATACAATACAATACAATACAATACAATACAATACAATACAATACAATACAATACAATACAATACAATACAATACAATACAATACAATACAATACAATACAATACAATACAATACAATACAATACAATACAATACAATACAATACAATACAATACAATACAATACAATACAATACAATACAATACAATACAATACAATACAATACAATACAATACAATACAATACAATACAATACAATACAATACAATACAATACAATACAATACAATACAATACAATACAATACAATACAATACAATACAATACAATACAATACAATACAATACAATACAATACAATACAATACAATACAATACAATACAATACAATACAATACAATACAATACAATACAATACAATACAATACAATACAATACAATACAATACAATACAATACAATACAATACAATACAATACAATACAATACAATACAATACAATACAATACAATACAATACAATACAATACAATACAATACAATACAATACAATACAATACAATACAATACAATACAATACAATACAATACAATACAATACAATACAATACAATACAATACAATACAATACAATACAATACAATACAATACAATACAATACAATACAATACAATACAATACAATACAATACAATACAATACAATACAATACAATACAATACAATACAATACAATACAATACAATACAATACAATACAATACAATACAATACAATACAATACAATACAATACAATACAATACAATACAATACAATACAATACAATACAATACAATACAATACAATACAATACAATACAATACAATACAATACAATACAATACAATACAATACAATACAATACAATACAATACAATACAATACAATACAATACAATACAATACAATACAATACAATACAATACAATACAATACAATACAATACAATACAATACAATACAATACAATACAATACAATACAATACAATACAATACAATACAATACAATACAATACAATACAATACAATACAATACAATACAATACAATACAATACAATACAATACAATACAATACAATACAATACAATACAATACAATACAATACAATACAATACAATACAATACAATACAATACAATACAATACAATACAATACAATACAATACAATACAATACAATACAATACAATACAATACAATACAATACAATACAATACAATACAATACAATACAATACAATACAATACAATACAATACAATACAATACAATACAATACAATACAATACAATACAATACAATACAATACAATACAATACAATACAATACAATACAATACAATACAATACAATACAATACAATACAATACAATACAATACAATACAATACAATACAATACAATACAATACAATACAATACAATACAATACAATACAATACAATACAATACAATACAATACAATACAATAGGGGTATTCCCGATCCGATGCAAACTGGTCTTGCATCATTGCAAAAGTGCAAAGTTTTTTTTTACAATGGGGTTAGGGTATAGCAATTTTACACTTTTGCATTTTTGCAATGATACAAGACCAGTTGCATCAGATCGGGAATACCCCTAATACAATACAATACAATACAATACAATACAATACAATACAATACAATACAATACAATACAATACAATACAATACAATACAATACAATACAATACAATACAATACAATACAATACAATACAATACAATACAATACAATACAATACAATACAATACAATACAATACAATACAATACAATACAATACAATACAATACAATACAATACAATACAATACAATACAATACAATACAATACAATACAATACAATACAATACAATACAATACAATACAATACAATACAATACAATACAATACAATACAATACAATACAATACAATACAATACAATACAATACAATACAATACAATACAATACAATACAATACAATGCAATATATAGAAATAGAATAGAATAAAATAAAATAGAACAAAATAAAATAGAATAAAATAAAATAAATTGAAATGTAAAAATATATATAAAATATATAAACGAGGAGGAGCCGAAGATGAATTTTCCATTTAATTTTGTTTTGAGCTGGCCTTAACCCCCTACAGCAACAGCTACAGCTTTAACAACCCAAAGTTAAAAAAAAAACATAATTTCAAAATAATATTGATAAACATTGCTTATTGACTTTAAAAATATTGATTCATATTCATAAATATCGTTTGAAAAATACATTTTACTTTCTCTGTAAAAATTAAATCCTTTCTTACTGTTTAACTCAATGTGGAAACATATCAATTAAATTTAATTTTATTGGAAAAATGTGTAATAAATACATGTTTTTATTACACATTTTTCTAATTTAAATCGAATTAAAACAAAATTTTTATATATCTACTTACTGAACGTCGTAGAGTCCAAAGTCCGCCTTAACGGAAGATACGCGGCTACTAAGCTTTGTAAGCCAACAAATTGCACCCGATACCTTAGGAAAGTAGCCGTCAGAAGATATAGCCTATAAACAATATGAAAAAAACCATTTTGCATTTGAAGATAGCCAGGAGCAGGACAAACCTCGATTCCATTGGCTTTAAAAGTTTGCACAAACTTTGAAAAATCACTTGCCACAGCATTAAGCTCATCGTTGAAGTCACCAACAAAGGCCATAAACTTGTTTTGTAGTTGTTCTTTTATAATTGGTCGAGTAAGTAAGCTTCCGCAAATTTTAAGTTCACGGCAATCCTCAAAAGTATGCTCAAATAAGAAAGCCAGTCTTCTCTCTAGAATTTCAGCTGTGGTGTCAAACTTTTTTTTTTCATTCAAGAAGTCAAGAATATTTGGATCTGGATCGAGTGCATTAAAAGCAATGTTGCCCCATTCTCGATAAGCGTTATTATATTCTTCTAAAATAACATCAACTGAACGACTCAAAGCGCGACCTTTAAGGCCACCGATAATTATTTTTTCTAACTTGTTAAAGCTGATGCCAGTGGTAAATATTTCGTTCAACTTATGAAGCCTTTCGATAAATGCATCAAATCTTAAAAAAATCGTGTCAAGTTGCCAAGTCCAATCTTGTGAATTAAACTCAGTGTTTTGCTTGAATTTTAACAAATCCAATCGGCACTCATGATAGATTTTCCTAAAACAACGACAAATTTTGTATTAGGTCCGTGAGTATTTTATAATGTTTAAGAACCTGTAATATTCCATGTGGCCAATGACCAGATTTACTCGGTTGTGTGCCTCATCAACGTCACCTTGAAATATGGCATCTGGCTCTATGGTCCTACTAGCACAATCGATTAACGTATTGTGGACCATAACGAATAAAAGAGACATATTATCAACAGTATGAAAGTACTTAGAATGTGCCCAAACTAGTCCAATACTGAGTAATAGCGGTCGAATATCTTTGGCAGTTTCGTTCAAATCATTCGTTTCAAAGCGATCAACTATTTTTTTCTAAATATATATGTACATAAATATAAAATAACTTAAATTTTTATGTGATTATACACAATTTACCAATGGTGAGAGATACAATTTTATATCTCGTGCTTCAACCAGAGCTTCCAATATCTTTTCAACAATAGATCTAAATGATGTTTCGAAAACGGAGTGGATTTTTTCCAATATAAATCCGATTGTTTTGATTCGAATATCACCTAATTGGTCAACGAGATTTTCTAAATTTTCCAGTCGAGCTTCCCAGAAATTGATGAGTTGTTCAGGACGTGGATGTTTTTCTTTTTTGAAAATATATTCTCTGGCAGATACACTAATAAAATCGTTAATAGAATCAATCCATTTGACGATCATCCCTTCGAGTGAATGTTTCATTAGACTCGTGAATTTTGAAAAATCACTGAAATTTTTAAAATTTTTGAATTTTTGTATATAACTCAAAATTTAAATGTTCATTTCATTTTCAAATTGTTGTTAAATTTAAAATTTCACATTTACGGATATGTAAATAGTTATTTTTGAACGAATAGATTACCTATAGTTTAACGCTACCATATACTTATTAAGATAATTTTATTTTGATTACCCTTGAGCCATATTCGGAACCATATCCATAACTTCGTCAATGCAAATTGGTAATGGTAAAATAGTTCGATTAATCATTTGTCCTTTCATCTGAGCTATACAATTCCTAAGGTCTTGACTCTCAGTTTTCATATCATTTACCATTACAGAAGTCCATCCATTTTGGTTTGCTGGATTGTTAAGTAGTGGAAAAATAACTTCATCAAATAATACAACCAAATTCTCAAGAACATTGGGTAACAAATCACCATAAAGAAGAGTCTAAATGTAAGAACCAAAACAAATGTAGGAAACTTAAAATAATTGTTTTTGTTTATGTATATCATTTTACTTACAGTTCTTATATTTTCATCGGTCAATGTTGATGGTAAATTTTGTCGAACAAAAAAAATTATTTTACTTCGAGGCTTTGATGGAAAATCGTAGGAAGGAACTGGCAGTGAAGCAGCATTCATTGAAAATATAAGTCTTTCTTGGTATGGTTCGTCGATGAATCCCATAATAATTTCCTGTAGAAATAAACGAAATACATAATAGCTTAAGAGCTCGCATTAGATATTTGGCATGAAAGGAAACCAAACGATATTAATGTTACAAGTAGTCCTGGTGAAGGTACGTATATAGCGGCAGCGTTTCCAAAAAAAGTGCCGGAAATTGTGTGTACATGTAAACTTTAAAGAATTTAATTGGGCGTTAGGTCTTTTTGCCCAAAACCATAAAGACCAAATCGAAAAATTTCATAGAGCCCAAAAACGGTCATAAAGCCCAAAAAGTAAAAAAAAATGAAAAAAAAAAACACAAAACGAATGTCATAACGCCCAATTTATTTTTAAAATCTAAGAATGCCCAAATCTTTGATTGTCATTTCCCCCAAATGTTTTTTTTTTAATTTTTAATTTGGGCGTTATGAAATAGGCCTTTTACTTTCTAATTTTTGTTTTGGTTCTCATGAGGATTTTAATGTATAGGTATAAGTTTGGGCGATATAAATTCAAACTCAAAACGTCGTAATTTCCAAAATAAACAATAATTTTGTCACAATGCCCAAAAGTTGAAACAAATGACATCTTTTGGGCGATAGGACAATCAATAATTTCAAAATTGTTTTGGGGACTATGAGATATTTATTTTGGGCTTTGTGGCATTCTTTAAATAATTTTTGGGCACATATGTCCAATATTTGGATACTATTACATTTTTATTATTTATGCGTTATTATACCTGTGGGAATAAGACCAAACGCTGATTTTAAATTGGAAGTACATAATCCCTACCCAAACAAAATGTCATAACGTCCAAGCCCGTTATAATATTGCCCAAATCGTACAACAACAAGATATTTTAAATTTGGGGTATTTTGTTTTTAAATTGATAAATTCAAAAGAGGTTTTAGTAAAATCAGCCCACTTTCATTCCCAATTTTCTAATATTTTAGTTTGACTTTATTAGGTAATAAGTTAACAACAAAAATATAAGAAAAGAGTTAACATATCAAGAACTTAAGGTGTACAAATTTTATTTCAACCCACTCGGAAAGTTATGACCAACAAAATTATTTAATTCATGCACCTACTAATACATCATTTACATTCATACATTTGTTCAAGAATCTCATCTCAATTCTTTTAATTTATCGAATCCATCATTCGGTGGATTATTTAATTCAAACCAATTATGTAGCTGAAACCAACATGACGAATAACAATTACACGCACTCGTATTCTTCTCTAAATCAAAAAAAAAATGAAAGAATCTTTAAGCAAAAGTTTGTATATATTCCCATGTTGCCCTACTTAAACTTAAATGCCTTATAATGAAGAACTATTTTATTTTCTAGATATTTGCAAATGCAAAACTATACCTACAAACTCATTCTACCTCTGACACACTTTCTTGCTGAATTCAGCGAAATTGTTTTCCGACTCCGACATCAGAAATTCGTACAGATATTTGTTATACATATAATGGTATTGTTCGTATCTCAAAGACTTGGCGGAGCAAATGAAGTACATACTTTATTTTCTATATAATATATATTAATTTGTTGTAGCCAAGGGTTCGATGGAATGTATTATGTACCATGGTATATATGAATAGCCAGGAAGGTGGTAGGTAAAGTCTGAAACCGTGAAAGAACTACGCGACAAAACAAAAAAATTAGGTTACCCGGTTTCAGAAACACGAATTTGCCTTTCCGAACTATTTGATTCGAAGGTGGGTCAAAAACTTTTCAAGGTGCTTTTTATTATCTCCATTTCGCTTTGATCGAAATGTTCTTTGAGTTGCCTTCTAAGTGAAACAATAGATACAGATAGAAGACTGACATCTTATTGATAATTTGCGGTTTTTGTTTAAAAATATATTTATTGCAAACGCCACTTTTTTAAATATTATGTATAGTACTTTGTTTGTGAATTATATTGCAAAAGGATAAAACTATAAAGGAATATTTGAATTGAAAATATCATAAATGTGTATGATAAAATTAACATTTAGAAATAACGGAAACAAATTTGATTACAAAATTATGACTGTTAACCAGAAAGCCAAATTAAACATAACCGAATTTGTTATCAAATTTGTATTAATACAGAATTTCAGAATAAAGGCCTTTTTTCACTAATTATTTTGGAATTGTTTTGTTTTATGAGATTTTGTTGAAATATTCATTGAAGATTATTTAATTGGTGTTGCAACGACGTACGTAGACTTTTTACGAATCTCTGAAACGTACGACGCACGTTAGTCACAAACTGCACATAACCTTACGACCGTCCTTACGAGCTTTTTAAAATAAATGGCACCCGAGTGTTAGCAAAGTTTTGAGTAATTATCGTTTGGTTTTTTAGAACAGAATAATTTAAACGCTGCTTCGTCGCTGATTTCGTTAATTTATTTTGAAATTTTTTTATTCGATTTCTCCAAAACCAACGCGAATCTGTCGTGGCAACGACGAAAACAATGTTATCTTCATTGACAACCACGTGTTGTTATTATTGTTTTTATCTTCGCCGCTACAGTCTTGCGTTGGTTTGGGGGAGCCTTAAAAATGTAAAATCTATCAGTTCCTGCCATATGTATATTTTTAAAATAATTTTTAATAATATTATTTGAAAGCTTTACCTTATACATTTCCGTAGTTATCATTTTTGACCATTTTTCTTGTTTAATTCTTAGGGTTTTAAGAACATAATTCTCGAAAAAATTTAATCGTTCTCCCATCTTTTGTTATTATTTTGTTATAAGATGTATTTGTCTAACTTTGTTAAAAAATCTCATTAAATTAAACAAATTATACTCTTTATTGCATAAACGTTTTTAAAATTATTTTTTTTTTAATTAAAAAGTAAATGTCTACTAGTCTACTATTGAAAAAATGTTCTCAAAAATGATAGTTTTTTATGTCCAGTTTAGATTTCTATAATATAAAAAGCAAAATTTGAACAAAAGTAAATTAATTAAAGTAATTGATCTTGTTCAAGTGGCTTGGAATTTTATAACCACTTGAAGTATGTATATATAGGTAAATATTGCTTGGAGAATATATAGGCTGCGGCTCGACCACTATAGACTAGAATTTGCAAGCGTTGTTCTGACATGATAGGAAATTATACTAAGCGTTAATCATTTTTATATCTGCTTTCAAATTTAGCTGTCACTAGAAACAGTGTTGCCAATTTAAAAATCAAACCTTTATGTTAAATCTTAAAAAATTTTAAGCCACAATTCAATTGGCTTCGCGTTCTGGAGTGTACATTCATCTTGAATTTGACGTCAAATTAAATAGTTGGCCCGCATCGTTAATAGAATATAGATATGTACAATTTACATATATACGAAAAATTATCTACTTATTATTTTTGCACTCGAAAGAAAAACTCTGGGTGCCCAAACCCTGACCTGACAGAACTTTTTATAAAAAGAATTCTTTTAATTTGACATGTCTTTATAGTCACTTCCTTAAAAAAATACTTTGGAATCATGAGATATGGCCTAGAATAACATAGAACGGACCAAAATATTTATTTTGTCTAAAAAAACCACTAAAACATACTCCCTTCCACACGAAATATTTTATGGACTCTTTTGATGGGTGGAAACGTTTTTCTCAAGTTGAGGCTAAGAATAATATTGTTTTAAGGATTTTTTATACAATTAATCTTGTAACACAGGAAAAATTGATTTTTAAATTATATGTATATATAAACGGGATAGTTTTTTAATTAGGCTCTAGGAAATTAAGTCCCAGGAAATAAGACTCCAAAAACAAAATGAAATAAAGCCCCAAATCATTGAATGTAAAACAACAACAACGATAACATTTTTCACTTTTGGGGTGTTATTTCATTTTTTGGGGCCTTTATTCATTTTTTTAATCGGGCGTTATTTCATAATGAATTAATAAGACCCCAATGAAATATATTTTTAAAAATGTTTTGGGGCCTTATTTCATTTTGCATATAATTTACTTGTTTATGCTAAAACATCATTGTTTTTCACAAAAAGTATTATGAAAATTCGCTAATCGAGGAATAAGAACATACCTACCTTGCTTGCTCACATAAATAAAGTGCCAGCACCCAGCATTACGGCGTATAAACAGTGAGGTATATGGACATGAGGTGCGAGGACATGGGTTTATTGAGATAATATATATTATAGTAATAGTTAAATTAAAAATCACACGTTATAATTTTGATAAGAAACTATAATATTATGTGTATTTATTTTTTAGTGTGTATAACTATGAATTTTCTTAGGACCGGGTCGTTATTCTGTATTCAAAAATTTTGTACTGCCCCAATTCTTTAATTGAATTGAAAATTATGTATTACAAAATTCTGTAAATCCAGAAGTCTGTAAATCCAAAAAATTCTGTAAACTCGAAATTTAGGAAAGTTTAAAATATTGCATTGTAATGTTGTGAAGTAAATAATGTTTGTCCTTTAGCTAATCTTGCACTTTGAAACATAAACTTTTTTTTCGATTTTTTTTCGTACTTGACTTACTCAATAGTATTACTTGAAAATAATTGGTCTTATTTATAAAAGTTTTGTATAACTTTAGACAACTGTCTTACTTTGGAAAATGTGTTCAAAAACCTTGTTTATGGTTGTCTTATAGCTGCCTAACTTAGACACAAGAGTATAGATTGTCTTAACCGTGATAATGTGATATTTATTTTTATTAAATAAAGCATATTTCCACCAATTTGAAAATAGTTAGACAGTGTATAAGTAGACAAAAATCTAATAAATACGGCTGAATATATTTTATGAATAACATCCACATAAATAATTTGAAAATTGCTTTTAGTTTTTGTTAAATTGAATTACTATACATATGATATAATCAACATGGATTTACAAATACATTCACATAACATATAACCTTTATATAATTTACTACATATACATAACTATAATTACCTTAACATGCATACATAATATTTTCTATAAATACCTTAACTATATTTTACATAATTGCTGTTTTTAAGCTACACTCGTACCTTTTCGGAAATAAAGGTGATATCAACTCCAAAATTGTGGACTCTGATGAAAGTTTGGTGTAAACAAGTTTTTTGTTATCTGAATCCCAAAATACTGAATTTTAAAACTCTGGGCACTTTTTTTCACTATCAAAAGAATTTTTCTTTATGGGTAATTTAAAAATTTCCAAATACAGAATTTTGGAATACCGAATTTTGGCACATACAAAATTATGACCCCAACCCATTTCTTTAACTTTTTTAAATTTGTCATTAAAAATATTGAAATATATATATATATATATATATATATATATATATATATATATATATATATATATATATATATACATAAAGTATTATGAAAAACATTAAAAGAGGTTGTTTCAATATTAATCTTAGGGTAAAGTAGGAAGATATGACCCCCAATTTTTTTTTCTTTAGCTATTACTTGAAAAATAAAAAAGATTTTTATTTTAAACCATAAAACTTTATTTTAAAACTTTTTAATAAACAAACACAGGGAGAATACAAAAGCATTAAAAAAAACTATTAAAACAATGGTGATATGGCACCTGCTGGAGGGTGATGTGGCACTCTACTTTATTTGTACGGTTTTTTTTTGCCACAGTTGTTGCATGTGCTATTAAATTAGGTGCATGAGTAATGAGACCAAAAGTAGATACTGACGTCAGCTCCAGCATCTGTCGAAATTTTTAAAAGAAAATTGTAAAAGCAACGAAATAATAATAAAAACGTTTATTATAATTGGTTGCTGTGGGAAAAAGTAGGTACAAGAGTAGGAACTGGTGAAATGGCACCGGTGCCATATATCCCGAGGTTGTGATGTGCCATATACCTCTTTTGACATTACTACTGCTTTATCAAATATAACACGAATAAACACGTTTGCTTAGTATTACAAGAATTAGATACAAAAGTACACGATTATAACTGTTCTTTGTTTTGTTGAAATGAAAACCTGTCGTCAAATACTTTCGTAGTTCACTTATACAGAAAAACAAAACTGCTCTACATATACTTCCTTTTTAACGGTTGTAAAAAGTAAATTTTAAGGAGTTCTGCGATTTTGAGTTTTGACTAGATCCACTGACAGCTTACGTAATACTGAATGATATTTTCATTTCTTTAAAAAAAAAAAAAATTTCATTAAGTGGAAGATATTGAAATTGTGACATCACCCGGTGCCATATCACCCGACTTTACCCTACATAAAATTATATAAATAATATTCATGCCATTAAGATTGTGTAGTTCTCATTTTAAAACGTCATAAACTAAATTTATATTATTTTATTTTTTTATTTATGTAAAATGGTGTTATTTACGTATGTATAGATATATGTATATTAAATTTAAGTTAATTCAAGCGAGAAAATTTCTCATTACGCGATTATTTTCCAAAGATATCATATTGTCCTCAATTATAATAAACATGAAAATGAAAAAAAGATGAAAGTATGTTTCTACTGTCCGCCATTTATTGAACAATGACGAAGTTTAGGTATTTATAATAGCAGCCAAGGCTATGACCTAGAAATAATTTCGTTAAGAAACATTTTTTTTTGGTCGTTCTTTCATGTTCATGAGGACTCCAGGATATGGATGTAACTTCAAGTTTACTAATAATAATGATTTTATTAAAAGCTCATTTAGTGTTTGTGGTCTGGCCATTGAATGTGTAGGTATACTGCTGATAGTCTTGTACTAACTTCAATAAAGGTCTATAGACCCTATATACATTTGATGTTGTGTCCAAGTCCAACATTTATATTTAGGACGACTCATTTGCATAATATGCATAATTGAGATCTAGGGCACTGAGTTAAAGAAAATCGAAAGTTTCGACCCTTTGAAAAAAAAAAAAATAAGAGAAGAGAAGTGGATCTGAAAACGTTGCTTAGAAAAGGTGTTACTGTTGACCAACACAATGGATAGAAAATTCTTTCCTGCGGAGTAGAGCACGCGCGAACTTACTCAATGAATATACACTAACATTATAACGAAGGCTCTTACTAAGTAAACTCGAAATAGAAAAGAAAATGCTTAAGGAATCGTAACTTGTTATGCCTTTGGCCAGTGTACCTACTTGCAATGCAAGTATACATTCGAACGAAGAAGTGAAAGTAAGAGCTAACTGTCCATCCATTCGAGGATTTAAGTTTTGATGTGTATTATAAACGAAAACAAAACTAGTGAATATTCAAGAGTTTTGTTGAGAAGTTGTGCCTGATCTTCTGGTCCTAAATAAATATGTGAGTAGTTCCTATTCAATTCAATTTGTTTAAAAATGAAACTTGAAAGATATATCTTTCTATCATACGTATAATATGTTTCTATGTAACTTTTGAGATTCCTCAGCTATTGTCAGTACCTACATTGAAAAGAATCAGGCATTCATGTTAGTGATTAGATGATTTGTGTGATATGTATGTTGTTTTAAGTTAATCTTTTATTCGATATGAATCATCGTCTTGCGATGATTGAAAAACTATTTAGAATATTTGCTATTCATGTCAATATGAGAGTTAGTGGTAGTGTTTTGGTTGCATTTTTCTCGTGTACAATGAAGTACAAAGAAACTGAAAGTTTAAATTTATCGAAAAAAATAGGTATATATAATTTCTTCAAATTAAGTGGGATAATCTTTTAAATTAATTATTTCTATGGGGATATTAATTTTCTACTAAGATAGATAGATAGATATAGATAGTTTCTTTTATTTTTTCATCATAAGGATTTACAATAAGATTCTTAAGAATAAGGTCATGGCAATATCTGCCGTCTGCCATTTCTTATGAAATAAAAGTAAAACAAGATTAAATTAAAAGTGGAAATATTCAACAAATTAGTAATAAAAGTTTATAACATTATTAAAAAAAATCTTTTATTATTTCTTAAATAATTTATCAATTCTATTAAGAAGCATAAATACTTCAACTTAACAATTTATTATTTGAATTAATAAGAAAATAAATCAATTTTGCCGTGATTTGAAACACAAAAGTTTAAATTAAAAAATAGATCGAATGGATTTACAATTTCAGCATGATTTGAAACACAAAAGTTAATAATATATTAAATCGATATTTAAAATAACCAATTTTAACGTGATTTGAAACACAAAAGGAAAAACGTTTTTCAATAAAGCTATGCACAGTGGCGTTAAAAAGAGAAAGTAAATCGGTACGAATAAACAAACGAAGATACCACTAGTATAAACTAATGCGATAATTAAAAGCGTGTTCACAATATTTAAACAGACATGGCCAACCCATTGCCACATTCAAAATTTCATAAAGTTTTTGTTACGTAAGAAAACTTTCTTGAAAATACAACCTTTCTTGTAAGATTGGACAACCAGCTACGAAATGGTAAATGTCTTCATTTTCTCTTCTGTCACATAAATTACATTGTTGAGATGGATTTAGACGGTGCGGTAGATAGTTTAATTTTAAAATTTCAACTCGGGTTCTAAAAATTATGCATTTCAGAGACAGAGAAATCATTACGAAAATAGTTTTCATGTGCAAGCAATTGGTGGTTTAGATTTCTGTAGTATCTTCTTGACTTCGATGAAGATGCTTTGGCAATATTTTCTTCAAATACCTAGTTTTTGGTCGACCGAAGCAATTACTGTACGAACTGAGATGGCCAGTCATCAACATTATTGTCGGAGATGTTCAAGGATGTTGCATGAAATCGAGCAAGTACCTTCCAATCTCTAAAAGGGGATGCATTTGTTTTAAGCAGTTTTTTCAATATTGTTTTGTGAAGAGAGCCTTCAGTTCTCCTCATTATTTTCACTAGAAAGTTCGCATTTGTTTTTAAATTTTGTATAAAAATTGGAGTTATACCTGACTCAGTATATTGCATAATTTGGTGTGCAATCTGGCAAACGAAAGAGCCTTTTGAAGAAATTCCTTTGTACACATTCAAACGCTTCTACTACTAAGATACTCGTAGTTCGTAGACATTACAATATATAAATGTAAATTATTTAACTTTCATCAGGATAGGTATATATGTGTGTTTTTGTCTTTTATTTTTTTTGTTAATTGTTATAAGTCTTTTGATTTAATTTATAATATTTTCTATCAAAGCCATATAGTCTGAAAAAAATTTAAAAAAAAGTAAGAAACCGCTGGGGTGGTTTCATTACAAAGCGATTTTAACAATTTATCACCTCGAATGGATGTAGTGCTTGACTGCTAACTTAGAGGTGTGGGTTCGAGCCCCACTCTAGGCAGCATTCTTTTATTTATTCCCTCAGTTTCAACTGAACGCCACCCGTGGGATTTAATGAGAAAAATAAACACCTAATTTCTCAGTCCACTGTGCCATCAAAAATTCTTTCCTATCCTTCTATTTCTTCAAACTATAATGCCGTGCAATTCAGGTTGCAATTAAAAGATTAGGTCTTACAGGCATATATAGTTAAAATTATTGTTATTATTATAAAAATGGATTTGATAATGTTCATGTAGTCCACAACGGTCTGCATCATTCTAAATTATCAAAATTGTATAAATTCGGTTGGTTAATATTGCAATTAAGCTATTTATCAAATATCAATTTATAATAACTGACAAACGTAAAAATGGTTCTTGGTGCAATTTAACACCAAGATATATTTTTTTGATATTTCATCCCTCTACCCCTCTGTAACAAAAACATCCTTAACCCTAGTTTTTCTTCATTTCAAAACACTTTTTTATGAGTCCTATATTACGGTTGATGAATCGAACGTTCGAAGTAAGATGTTTGCATTAGTGAACTAACGCATTTTTACAGTAATTAAGTCGAATCAAAGATTTTCAATTCGCCAACCGTAATAATAATATCTAATAAGGGTGTAATAAGGGGGTTTGGTACAGTTTTAAAATGTCGAAAATTTCAAACGCTACTCAATAAAACCGATTTAAGGCTCTCCCAAACCAACGCGAATTATTCAAAACGACGACGAACCTTTCGCCTGTGAAATTTTTAAAAGGCGATATCATATATGACAGTACGCATCACCAATGTGAGGATGCAAGCGAATCTCATATAAATATATTGATAGCCGAAAGTTTTGCCGTCGTTTTTTTATCAAATCCTCATATGTTTCAAGGTTTCCTCCTCAAATATTTCAAAAGAATCAGATCTTGTGTGGTATAAAATTGGAGGCGCAGCTATTCTTTTTTCTTTTTCTTATATAAATTATAAATTTTGTTTTTTGTTATATTATTGTATTCCATCATAAAACGTTCATATGAATATCCTCGGTAAGAAAATAGAAACGATGGTTTTCTTTGTTTATCAAAGCATCAAAATAAATACACCCAAGTCATTAAATGGTAACAATAACTCTTTTCATATACTTATACCCAAATCAAAATTGAATACCGTATACCTATTCTCATAATAAATAAAAGAAAGGTGAATCTTGAACTTTATATACAAAAATAAACATAGGTATCTGCAAAATATTATAATGGCAGTAAAAATCAAAACTTTTTATTTTTTTTATGCAACCAGCAAACTACACAACAGTCAACTTTAAGTTTTAAGCTGACGTTAGTTTAGTCCTTCAGCAGTTGTTTAGTACTATGATACTGAGTATATTTTCAGTCCTCCACATCCGTATCCTCATTTCCACTTTTAACGTGTTCATATACAGTTTTTATTCAGGTTCAGGTTCTGTGTTTCTCTTCTATTTTTTTTTTATTGTATTTTTTTTGTATTTCGATTGTGAGCTCTTATCGTGGAGCTGGAGCCGGAGTAAAACTTTTCTGAATGAAGTTTCCTGATTTATCATGTATAACTTTTCTCTCCTGAAACAACATATCTGTACAAGGCGATTCCTATGTTCGGAGCAATATTATAATGCGAAAGTCCTTCCGTTTGTATGTTTCGAATAAACATTGCAGAAGGATACCAAGCAATGCATTATGTAAGCAAAATCGTGCACAACCAAGAAACTTGCAAAATTTATATTTATACGTTTATCAGGTTTGCATTTGATCCCCTTCTGGATACATGATATACTTTCTATTCGACATACCTCGCCTAAAGTATGTATATACCTAGAATTCTTTTTATACTTTTTTTCCTGTCAAAAAAAAAACTAAAGACAAGTGTGTTGTTGCAAAAGGGTTCCGACATAAGACAACCTGAACTTTTGTTTGATTTTATTTTTCCTTAAAATATATATGTATATGTATTTAGCTAAACAATATTTAAGCAATTGAAGGATAAGATACTAAAACGTTCTTTGTTTAACTTCATTGAAGTGTAAACAAAATGGTTTTATAAAGTTCATGTAAAATTATTGACAAAGACAAACCAATACATTATTGAAACTTATGTATAACGAATTGGTATGTTAAGTTGGAAGAAAGTGCCAGGTTTTTCATAATCTATCTCATTTTTTTCTATAACGTTGATATCATAGGAATATTAAAAATGCTTCCGTCTTTGTTCGATGTTTGGATTTCGTCTTTTTAAAATATCGTAACGTCAACATACAAATTTATAAATATATTAAATAGAATTTTTTTTAAATTGATTTGACGCTAAGCGATCTTCACCATATCTGATTTCTTTAATAATTTTTTATATTTAAAAACAAATTGAAAATAGTTAAGGTACAAATATTTCACGCCAATTTTGAGAATTTAAAATTAAATTTCAAAAACATCTACCCGTTTTGGAAATATTTAAAAAATTTGTACAAATTTAAATCATGATATTTTGAAAATTTTAGGGTCTGTTTCACAATGTCTGATGATTAAAGCTCCAATTAACCTACCTGGAACTTATTCGACAGTTAACAACCTCATTTACATTTCACAATTGGTGTGTTCAGAAAAATGTGATCTCAAAAAATGTTCTCACTCAAAAAGTGAGCAAGCGAATCCAGATTTTTTTTCCTCAGAGTTTTGACAGCAAAGCTGAGAAATTTTGCTGAGGAATCCTGTTCAGGTAACTGAGATAGCCGAGATCTCATTTTCCTGAACATGCCTAATGGCTGTCTAATTGACAATTGAAGATCTAAGTATTTTACTATCAAGATGAAGTGCCGATTAGCAAATTAAACTGACAACTACATTCAAATTTTCTTCACTCACACTCACACTTTTAACATAATATACAATGAGATGACCGACCATGAAAAACTGACTATTTGATGATTATAAAAAATTTTTCTTTAATGTTTTACATCAGTCAACTTCAATTTGTCTGGAAAACTTGAAAAACAAACGAATAGCTAATTGATCATTGTGAAAGGCAAAGTTTTTTAATGGGAGGATTTAATTTTTGGATAAATTAAATGTCGGATAAATAATTAGGACTTTACTCATGACATTGTGAAAAAGATCCTTCGAAGTTTTTTACTAACCTATATCTTTACTACACATAAATACATACATACATGTATCTGTAGCACAAATAACTTCTTAATTCAATTTGCGCAATTCTTTTAACCAAGTTGTTGCTTTAAACTCTTATCTTATACCGCATCGACTTTTTTTTTTTTTGGTCTTACATTTGTGGTTAAGAAAAAAATCGTCTCCTCTTTAAATCGCATTTTTTCAAACGCTGAAAAACCCCCAATTTTTTGTAGCATTTTCTTCCAAGCAACTCGGTGCTTTATTTTATTTTATTTTTTTTATTTTTTTTTGCTCGAAAAAATCTAATGAATCGTTATCGTCTCATCTTTAAATCGTTCCCCATCGCCATCACCAAATAGTCAGTTCGAATTGAAAGAAAATTGCCTTTTGCGTTGAAAGCTTTTTCTCACATCACTTTTGGCTTTGGCATTGGCTTTCCCACAGAAAGTGACCACATCTACAGGCAATGTGTTTCCTAGGAAAAATGGAGAAAAATATAAAGCCATTCCCTTCGTTCGTTATAGGTTGTACGAGACTGACTTGTTGGAAATGTACGAGTATACACGTCATTCAATGTCGTGTTATGGACGGGCTATTACCATCGTTACCATAGGAAAGAAAAGTTTTCAATTCCTTGATTTCTGGTTAAAGCAGCTCTATCGCACCAATATCTGCTTTTCATACTGTTGCTTATAGATGACTCCTCAAGTCATATTACATCTGTGTCTAGTTGTTGTTGTTGTTGTGGATGTGTTTACCTATGAGTTCATATTAGCATGCAATATAGAGGCTAACATTGATGGCTATTAATTTGATTTGTTTTCAATACCGTTGCTCAAACAGTTTGCTACAAACTTTGAAATACTTTCACGCACACCGACTCTTAATCACTCTATCCCTTTCACAAACACCTTTTAGTAATGCACTAAGGGCGATTTATGTATCAGTCGGTAGTGGCGGTCGTGAAAGGTCAGAACTTCGTTCTGGAAGTGGATTTTTCTTACCGGTTCGTGTCCGTCGTCGAATAAAGAGCGAGTCCTTGATATTATATACTCCATCCAAGTAGAATTATTGTTAATGTTTAATTTACCAAAATACGAATTTCACATTATTTTGTTTAAGTGGGTGAATAGAGCTAAATCACGCAATCTTTTGGTGTTACTTATATTTAAATTGGTTTTGATACCAACTGTGGCGGTGGCAAATGTGTAAACTTACTTAAATTATGCAATACTAGCAGACATCTTTTCAATTTGCATTCATGCCGAAAACATTTATAAATCTCTCCCTTGAGATTGTAGATACTTCCCATGTGTTACACACGTTCATTTATATTTTATCAAATATGGATATAGGCACCACAAATGGTTCCTCGTTGTATACCATTGGCTTATATGGTCCATAATAAACATGCATATTTCAGGCTAGAATAAGGGTGTGCCAATTTCTTTTAAAGAAGGAATAATAATATGTATCTATATGATTTTATATTCAACTAAGCGGTGAACTTCTTATTGTATATTTTGTGATCTCACTTTCGTAGGACTTAAATGACAAAGCACCCAATCGATGTCGCCACAATAAAGAAAAATTCAGTCCGCACACTTAAGCATTTCCGGCGGAAGAGAAGTAACAAAAAAAAAGGAGAAAAAAGAAGAAGGAAATATAAACCACCCCATGGAATATCGACGTAGGGGGCAGACCATCAAAGTCTATTATGTAACGCAATAAGTGAACTGAGAGGAAAAGTAGAATAACAAGAAGATTTTGTTTCCTCGGGCTTCGCGCCTCATATCCCTAGCCTGGCCGTCTTCTATCCTTCATTTCGTTTTTGAAGTATAGGTGAAGTGGTGGTGTTTTTCCTCGGGTGTGTCACGAGTTGGATCAATTAAATTTCAAATTTTTGTTAAGTTGCTGCTACATAAATTTAAAGAGACATCAAAAAATTCCAAACAAACAGTGCTGTACAAAAATTCTATGGCCCATGGGGAAACTCCCTTAACAATAAATATATACATAATGCACGTCTTTAAGATTTTTGAAGTTTTGAAATATTTAAAATTTAAAAGACATAAATTTACAGCTATAAATGTGCGACAAGCTCAAACTTAAAGTAGAACATTATACCAACTGATTTCTTCGGTTAAAAAAAGGTGTCTTGTTTGCCTTTTGTTTAATGTCTTGTTCTTTCTGTTGTAAGGAATATAATCAAAGGAATTATGAGTTTCGCGTGGATACTCGTTTATAATGCAGTGTGCTGCCATCCATCCACTACCAATATTATGCATAGGATAAAAAATCATTTTCCACGGAAAACGCCTAAAAAATGTATCTACAATTAATTTTGTGATGCTACAAATGATCCTTAATTGCGGATTTGGAAGTCAGTTTAGTAGCAAATATTAAACCCGATTTGAATCAAGATTTCTTTGATGGCTCTATGATTAGGTGCAGTGTCTTTATTGGACACTGAATGAATATTTGTGGGGTATATAGCACTGTGACCTATAGATCTATTGTACCCCCATTAGGAGCTGGATGAGGATTCTAAATATTATAGCTCGTCCTCCAAACCTACTTCTCTAAGGAATTTAAGAATTTGGGTAATTCTCAGGGAGGATAGATTGCATTCCTCCACCTGGTATCGTCCCAGGTGTCGGACACTTGGCCTTATTCAAAATAGTTTGCCTCCGAAAAGTTCTAAATCATAGTATTGGCCAATATCAATACAATAGATTACCGGGGGACATGAAACAATTTGAAGAATTTTTTAAGGACATAATCCTGAAATTGCCATATTACAAAAAAATGTTTTGGAAAATAGAGGACTCTAGATGCACATATTCACTATCGATCATAATGGTTCCAGATAGCTTCTGATACATATAATAATATGTATTGGTGATTCTCTGCAAACTGTGATTCTTTGTGTCTAGTGCTTTATTTGTTACTTAAAGTAAAATTTTCTGAGGAATTTCTTGTTTGAATTAGGCAAATAAGTTTATACTACAATTTACGTATGAGATTATTTAAAAATTTGCCACCAATTTCGCCTTGCCTTTAAAGAATACTCAAAATATCAGTGCTGTGGCATATCCGTTCCCTGTTTTCCAAAGCGTTATCTAAGCATGTTATGATATTTATGGGGGGTGATTTTTGGAATATTGTATTTCTTTAAAGTCATAAGTTAAGGCTCACCAAAAATATTGTCAAAGAGAGAGAACTCATTGAAAAAATAAACAAACTACAAAATGAAAAATAGTTTTGAAAGAGTTTTAGTTTTAGCAAAACTTTGATTTTAAAAATCACAGTTGGGAGATAATCACCCATACCTATACGTAGAGGTATGTATGTAGGTATTTGAAACTATTACTATTTCGTACGTTTAACGAATAATAATGAAAATTTGTTTGTCAACATTTTTTCTCAGCTCTGTGGATAAGTACATAGCGTTGCCACCCATTAAATAAGTTCTTGTCTCAGCCTTGTTATATGGAGCTTTTCGTGGTCCTACAAATAAACACTGGCTTCATTTTATCTTTATATGCAAATATTTTTGGTATGCATCATCCCCTTGGGTCCGGGGACAATAACCATATTTTGCACAGCCAGATACATGCAAATAGGGCATTGTTCAAAGTCAAAAGTTTGTGGGCGAAGCCACATCATCACCCTTTTAAGCACACGTCACAATTGTTAAATCTTCACTTAATACGTATATCGTATACCACCAGTATAGGTACGTGTGACTTAAACACGCAACTTGTTTTTGCATTAAATAGGCCACAATCACAAGTTTAGCGTTCGTTGTGAGCCTAAGCAAGTTTTACACCGAAGCGAAGGTTGAGTGAAATGGAATAATTAATTAAACTTTGCCGTCTTCTTTAAGAATTAACACAACTCGATTGAGTGGCTACGCAGGGTGGTGTTGGATTTTTATGGTGATATGAAGAGTAGGGGTTAGTAGGAGACATAGTATTTTCTGTCTTTTCTCTCACTCAAAAGAGCTGCGTGATGCGGCTCCATTCATCTCATTACATGTTTTTCTCAGACGTCTAGTTGTTCAAAGTATGTGATACACAGCATACGTATTGTAACAACGCATAGCTATACATAGTTCAAAAGCGGTGGTGATAAATTATCAAACTTATTCAATGAAGTGTAATAAGTACAGTGATGGTGTTGAGAGCTGGGTAAAAGCGAAGAGTAAAGAGGTCATTAAATATGGGTGGAATAGCGCCACCGCCAAAACCTCCGCGCTGTTATAATATCCTGTCGGTGGCGGCGGCGGCGGCAACTGCTGGAGCCCCATTGCAGGCAGAGGCAGACTCTGGAAATATTACGAAAAGTGAGTTTGCAATAAAAACAAACGAAAATTTGTTTGCAAGTGCTTCAGCGAAAACAAATAAAAGTAGATGGAATGAAAATAGCTGCAAAGCAAAATCAAATTATCGATTGGCGAGGGGCTGTTCCCGTTTGATGTATGCTTGTCAGCATGGGCTAACGGACACTGTTGTTCGTGAACTAAGAACCAAGGTATTATAACGATCCATTTTTAATAGATTTTTTTTAATAATAAATTGAACTTGTTATGTCTGCGGCGATAATTAATGAAAATTGTTTTTTTCTTTTTTTTAAGTATTAATTTGAACTTTCTTTTTTTTGAATGAAGGTGGACTTATAACTAGACACTATTTCGAATATCATTTTTATATAATATATATTCATACTTATGTAGAATGTAGAAGGTAAACGAAAGCGTGTTCTATATACTTTTCACAAAAACAAAAACTAAAACATTTGAAGAAAACAATGTTTAAGGGTGTATGATGTAAATCAGCATAATCTACACATGCAAAAATCAAGATTATTTTGTTGACATTTTTTGTTAAGAAATTACATAACCAAAATTTTAAAACCTAACAGTACCTAGATATTTATTAGATTTAAAACGTCTCTTAGAGGTTAATTAGTTGAATTTGCTAAAATATTTAATTATGAACATACAGTATCAGGGCGATTCTGGCGATGTGAGGGCAGTACACAAATCTAAGGTAATATATTGCGGAAAAAATTAAAAATGGCTGTTCGTTTGCACATCATGAACTCAACACGCATCATTAGAAACAACAACAAAATGTGTAATTAGACAAATAAAGGGACACTGTATCCACCATTTTCCACAATAATCAGGCTTATCACAGAATCCATTGTGGAAAATCCCCAAATGGATTTTTCCACTTCCAACCCCGAAAAAAAGGATTCCGTTCTTCCAAATTCCGTTTAGAATCGAAAAAAGCAATGGCCGCGTTCGAATTTTATATTTGTTTTGGATTTTATATGTATATACATATGTATTTTATTCTATATTGTAATTTTTTGGTAAAATCAAAATCTATGTAAAAAAAAAACACAAACTAGAAATCCCACGTGTTCTTTAATCCATCGCCACAGAATCGCTGAATATCAGCTGACACGTATTCCAGATGTCAGCTTTTTTTATCAGTTAACATGTTTATTTGGCTATTATTTATTTTTTTTTTTCAGACAAAAAAAAATCTATAGTTTCTCAAAATTGTATTTCAAAAGTCAAACTTTTGACTTCATGAGCTCCTCAAAAGGAGATCACAATTTATATAGTTTTTGAGAGGCTCACAAGTTGTGAGGGTGCTGCCAGAATACGAAAACCTCACAAAAACGAGTTCACCTCACTTTGTGAGGTTGTTGTGACTTATGGGGTTATAGAGAGGTTTCCAGAATTCGGTTGTATATACTAAACAAAAAAATTGTATAAGATGCGCAAAAAGTTATACATGTATTTGTAGGTTCTGCGTCTGCCATGCCAAGGCAGGAAACAAAGGATAAAGAGGGAGTTCTATTTATTCCCGGTTAGGCAGGAGGGGCAATGTTATAAAAATGTTTTCCAAAATGGAATAACAATATTATTTTGAGAGAGAAGTCTATTTATGCTGTTTTTAAATTAAGTTTTTTTTAAAAAGCCTCCAGGTTACTGGTACATATTTTTCTATAGGTACAAAAAACTTGCTTAGGCTGAACACATACTGGAGCTGCGAGCAGAGCGGAGATGCGAGAAGTGAGCAGAGCGTCGAAAACAAACAAATGTTTTCTTATGAAAGCTTTCATACTGAGGAGTCTAGCAACGAGGTAGCAGCGCTGCTATAAACGAGCAGAGCGGCGCGTTCAAACAAATTTGTTTTCTTCGGTCTTATCGAAGTAAAGTTTCATGAAGAAATTGAATATACAGAAGAATTAAAGCAATATTTTAACGGAAATTAATTTAAATTATGATACAAAATAATTTAAAATAATTAAATTTCATAGGTTTGATTAAAATATGCATAGTTTTCAAGAGCTTATATTTTAATTTCTCTTATAATAGTCCTTATGGCAAAGATTCTGTCCCGATGAAGTTCCATGATTGAAATGTGTAGTTTGGTCGTCCCAATTATTCAAAAAAATAAATGTAGGTACTACCTACACAGTACACATATTAAAGGTAATATCATTAGCGTCTTCATTTTTGTTCAGTTCTGCGCATCTGTCAAAATCAAGTTATTATGGTGGTAAAATGGTGGACCCAGCGCTCATTTCCTTGACTAATTTCAATATTTTGTTTTTTCTAATGATGCGCGTTGAATTCCTGTGGGCACTCGAACAGCCATTTTTAATTTTTTGACATTTTCAGCTTTGACAACCTGCGCAATATATTACCTTAGATTTGTGTACTGTGGATGTACTACATCTTCCATTTTAAACGTTCATTCGCTATAATATTATGCATAAAATCTTCCCGGACCCAGTCGAAGTTCTGGTGAAATTCCCCGTGTTCGCGACTACTTTTATTCAAGGCATGGACAGTGGACACTTCATCTTCTGTTTTTTTTTCAATAAGTACCAATTTTTGAGCAAAGAACTTTTAAAAAAAATAGGAATACATCATTTCAGTTTTAAATCTCATAATCGACTATCAACGCTTCAGTATGTGATACCTATTCTTTGATCAACTCCTTCTTTCATCGACGCTCTGCACTGAAAAAAAAATGGTTCGTAAAATTAATAAACGGCGTTAATAAACTTTTTATTCATTGAATCAATATACCATTCATGGATTCAATGCACCATTAATTGAAAACGAAAGTCGGATTTAATCATCGTTGATTATTCTCGTTTATTAAAATCTATTACTACGTTTTTATGAACGATACATTTATTCTATTAATATTTTCACTGTCCCAATAAACGTGTTCGTTAAAACAATGAACACCGTTTATTAAAATCTATAAACGTTTATTATTTTTTATGAACAGCCATTCGTTTTTTTTTTTTTTTAATTTTTAATTAACGATTCTTTGATTATATTATTCTGATCATTAAAACAGTGAATTCATTTATTAAAATCAATAAACGTTTATAGTCTTTTATGAACAGCCATTCGTAAAAATCTGTTTTATATTTTTGATTAATCTGTTCATCGTGCCAATGAACGTGTTCGTTAAAACAATGAATACCATTTATTAAAATCAATAAACGTTTATTATTTTTTATAAACAGCCATTTATAAAAATCAATTTTTATTTAAAAAAAAACAACTAATAGTTTATTTATTATTCTGTTCATTATGGCAATGAAAGTGTTCGTTAAAATAATGAATACTATTTATAAAAATCAATAAACGTTTATTATTTTTTATAAACAACCATTTATAAAAATCTATATTTGTTTTTATTAAACGATTAATTGCTTTTTATTATTCTGTTCATTGTGGCAACGAACCTGTTCGTTAGGACAATTAATAATATTTATTAAAACCAATGAACGTTTATTATTTTTATGAACACCCATTAATAAAAATCTGCTTTTATTTTTAATAATCTGTTCATTGTGCAAATGAACGTGTTCGTTAAAACAATGAATACCATTTACTAAAATCAATAAACGTTAATTATTTTTTATAAACAGCCATTTATAAAAATCTATTTTTAATTTTAAAAAACGATTTATAGTTTTTTGTATTATTCTGTTCATTATGGCAATGAACGTGTTCGTTAAAATAATGAATACTATTTATAAAAATCAATAAACGTTTATTATTTTTTATAAACAACCATTTATAAAAATCTATATTTGTTTTTATTAAACGATTAATTGCTTTTTATTATTCTGTTCATTGTGGCAATGAACCTGTTCGTTAGGACAATTAATAATATTTATTAAAATCAATGAACGTTTATTATTTTTATGAACACCCATTAATAAAAATCTGCTTTTATTTTTAATAATCTGTTCATTGTGCAAATGAACGTGTTCGTTAAAACAATGAATACCATTTACTAAAATCAATAAACGTTAATTATTTTTTATAAACAGCCATTTATAAAAATCTATTTTTAATTTTAAAAAACGATTTATAGTTTTTTGTATTATTCTGTTCATTATGGCAATGAACGTGTTCGTTAAAATAATGAATACTATTTATAAAAATCAATAAACGTTTATTATTTTTTATAAACAACCATTTATAAAAATCTATATTTGTTTTTATTAAACGATTAATTGCTTTTTATTATTCTGTTCATTGTGGCAATGAACCTGTTCGTTAGGACAATTAATAATATTTATTAAAATCAATGAACGTTTATTATTTTTATGAACACCCATTAATAAAAATCTGCTTTTATTTTTAATAATCTGTTCATTGTGCAAATGAACGTGTTCGTTAAAACAGTGAATACCATTTACTAAAATCAATAAACGTTAATTATTTTTTATAAACAGCCATTTATAAAAATCTATTTTTATTTTTAAAAAACGATTTATAGTTTTTTTTATTATTCTGTTCATTATGGCAATGAACGTGTTCGTTAAAATAATGAATACTATTTATAAAAATCAATAAACGTTTATTATTTTTTATTAACAGCCATTCATAAAAATCTATATTTGTTTTTAATAAACGATTAATTGCTTTTTATTATTCTGTTCGTTAGGAAAATTAATAATATTTATTAAAATCAATAAACGTTTATTATTTTTATGAACACCACATAATAAAAATCTGCTTTTATTTTTAATTAATCTGTTCATTGTGCCAATGAACGTGTTCGTTAAAACAATGAATACCATTTATTAAAATCAATAAACGTTTATTATTTTTTATTAACAGCCATTCATAAAAATGAATACACGCAAGAAAGCGACACCTTCACTAGAAGAAATTAATAGTAAATTATTGTTGTTGATGTTTTCTATAATTTAAAATAAAATACAATTACAAACAACAAAGCTTTAGTCTACATTGAGGTTAGATTTTTCTTTTGGCAAAAATTAAAGCATTCCATTCATCATCTACTGCGAAGTACTAAAAAGTACTTTGCAAGGCCCAAAGGAACACACCTATTAATTAAAATGTATACGTTAACTTATTAATTGACGATAAAACTTGACGAAACTATGCACAGAAAGAGTATTTCTATAAACCGTGTTAATTAATTTAATAAACCATTAATTAATTTAATGAACCGTTCGTAGTTTTAATTAACAGTTTATTATTTCAATGTATAGTTAATAAAAATTTAACGAATGGTAAATTTTGCGCCATTTTTTAGTTTAAACTTGCGTGTTGCAGTGATCACACTTTAGAAGAGAGTGTATCAAACCATAAATAAATTGAACAAGGTTTTTATATCATTTACTTGTTTGATGAAAGGAAATAACTAAATTGAAATAATTTTCATTGCGTCGGAATAAAACTACCATTCGAGGAAATGCCTATTTGTTTTACAACAGGAAAACAGGGAAACACCCGACAATAGGTATGAGTAAAGATCGATTTGAATTAGTAAGTATTTCATCTGCCACAAAAATTTATTTTCTGATCAAAATCTGAATTGAAAAATAAAAAAACTACACCAGGAGAAGAAAAAAAGAGATAAATGCGTGAAATTCCAAATTTTGCTGTTTTTCGTTCCCATTTGCAAACTTTTGTTCCTCGTATAAACAATCCATAGATAAATAATGTTAAATGAACTTACTATTTTGCCGAAACTTGATAAGCGCCCCTATGAAATTTCACGTTTGAAATTTCAACGTGCTCTTCATATTTTATATTCTCTAATATCGTTTTCGATTGGATTTTGGAACAGTTCAACTATTTTTTGATTCTAATCGAATATGAAAACACCGTCTTAAAAAAAAATAAACACACACTACATCAGATTGTCATCTTAGCATTTTCCACTTTTGACAAATAATCTTGTTTGTGTTGGTGTGTTCTGGGTTTACTCCTTTATAAAATTGAGAACAGAAAAACACTCCGAAAACAATACTCGGAACAGACAATTGAAGGATCTTGGAGTAATAGAAGTCAAAAAGAAGTAATTCCAAAATTCCCAAACGAAAACGACATAACGATCGGATCCTTTTGAATCCTATTTCGATTCAACGCGCCATACAAACTCAGTCATCTCTCCGAGTTTGGTTCAAGTTTCGTTAAGCATACGTATGCTGATGCTGAGTTAGGATTTATATGGCCCATGCTTTTACGCACAACTCTATAAAAATGTGAATGGTAAAAAGAGACGAATAGACTATACGTCTCTTTTTATCCTTTACATTTTCGGAGAGTTGTGCATCGCAGTATGAATGTAATGAAATTTGATGTTATTAGTGTTAATTCATATAAATGTAACGAGTAAAAATAAATTTTGAAAAAAAAAACAGAAAGCTTGTAAAACGAGTATATTTTGTAAAAAATGTTAAAATAGGTACATTCACATAAGGGTCGTTCAGAGATATGCCAATTTCTACATTTTCCAGTGGAATTTAAAACAAATCAACGTAAATATTTTAAGCAAATAATCGGTGAAAAAAAATTCCATTCAATCAGTTACGATTTTTTAAGACCTATATCTCAGGAACTACTTTTGCTTGGGGATTAAAATTTGATGAGGCTCCTTTGCTTGACCAGCCTAACAAATATTCCGAGTTTGAAGCTTCTGACTTTATTGGTACTGAAGTTAGAGGGGGGGTCGAAAATCGCCTGAGTTTGTACCTGTAAAAAGGGTGTAATGCCAGAACTTGGCTGGGCCCTTTGATAAACGTTTATTATTTTTTATGAATGGCAATTTTTATAAAAAAAAAAAAGATTTATAGTTTTTTATTATTCTGTTCATTATGGCAATGAACGTGTTCGTTAAAATAATGAATATTATTTATTAAAAGCAATAAACGATTTATTATTCTTTATGAAAAGCCATTCATACAAATCTACATTTATTTTTAATAAACTATTAATTGGTTTTTATTATTCTGTTCATTGTGGCAATGAACCTATTCGTTAGGACAATTAATACCATTTATTAAAATCAGTCAATGTTTATTATTTTTTATGAACACCCATTTAAAAAAATCTGCTTTTATTTTTAATTAATCTGTTCATTGTGCCAATGAACGTGTTCGTTAAAACAATAAATTTCATTAATTAAATTCCATAAACTTTCATTATTTTTTATAAACACTCATTCATAAAAAGTTTTATAAACGATTAATTGCTTTTTATTATTCTGTTAATTGTGGCAATGAACCGGTTCGTTAGAAATATTAATGCCATTAATTAAAATCAATAAACGTTTATTGGGACAATGAATAGCCATTAATTAAACTATATGGCGCATATTCATAGTCGTTTTTAGACCCTAGTTTATCTTAGCCTGGAGTTTATCCAATGTAAATTAGATAGGATAAACCCAGTATTTTTTTAGAAACAACTTAAACAGTAACTATGAATATGCTCCTATATCTTTTCTTATTAATTAACGATAAAGCTTGTAAAACGTGTATATTTTGCAAAAAAAAATGTTGAAATAGGTACATTCACATTAGGGTCGTTCAGAAACATATACCACCTTCTACAATTTCCAGTGGAAATAAAAAAAAAATCAACGTGGTAAATAATCGAGGAAAAAGATTTTTCAATTAGGCTGGTGTTAAAACATTTTTCTGCTCTTTTCAACAAAAATTCCATCATAGCATATCTTAATAAAATAAAATTTGAAAAAAAAACAAAAAAAAAATTGAGCCATCCTAATTGAAATTTTTCTTCACCGATTATTTGCTTCAAATATTTACAACGTACATTTTTTTTTAAATTCCACTGGAAAATGTAGAAGATAGTATATTTCTGAACCACCCTAATGTTAAAGTACTCACTTTAACATTTTTTACGAAATATACACGTTTTACAAACTTTCTGTGTAATTAAAATTTGATAAGTACCGCTGTTCCTCTTCGGGAAAAATATAAAGAACTCTTTTGCAAAGTTTCGTGCTTCTTTGTTGTCGCTCACACAAAAGCAAACTGTCAAATGAACTAAGCAATTTTGCCGACACTTGATTAGCGTCACCTATAAAACTTCACGTTTAGAATTGCAACGAGGTCTCCATATTATATTATATCCATATTATATTAATGTTGTTTTCCTTCCAACAAAAAAAAAACCCTGCAACACACTTTTTTCTTAAAAAAAAGTTGCTTTTTAAAGTGATTTCTTCCAATAAAAGCGAAAGAAAATTTCAAACAAAGTAAATTTTTACATTTCTGAAACTTGAAGTTGGAAGTTTACATTTGTTCGCGGTGTTTTGATAAAATTGCGTTAATTATCGGTTCGCTTCAATAAATTAAAAGCAAGTATGTGTGTGAACTAAAGGCAAATAAAAATAAAGTTGAAAATAATCAAATAAAAGCTTATACTACGTTTTCATTGGAGCAAATGAGGTAATTTGGTTAAAAATTTCCAAATTCGGTTCGAAATAACCTCATTACCAATACAAATTTACATTTCGAATTGAGGTAATTTCAACCAAATTTGCACGAAATATAAATAAAATTCGCTGTCAAACGTAATGTAGTAAATTTGCAATGAAAACACTTTCTGTAATTTATTAAATTACATCATTCCAGCTCCAGTGAAAACGTATTTCGAATCGAATTTGAAAATTTTTAACCAAATTACCTCATTTGCTCCAATTAAAACGAATAGTATTAGTTGATTAATTTTCCTAAAAAAATTGTTTTGAAATCGATTTGTATGCATAACAATACTGTCAAATAAAGTGGGAACACTTCATTTGATTGGTTGAACGAAAGAATTTCTTTCGTTAAATGATGTAGCCGGCAAAAGCACGCCAAGCCAAAAGAATAGCCATTCCAAATTAAAGTGTGAAACTGTGAAGAAGATACCCTGAGGCCTGAACCTAAAACTACAGAAATAAAAGGTAAGTTTTATATTCGATTTAAATTTATTAAAAAAGATTATTTAATTAATAATAATATTGTTTTGTTGCTGCCTACGTTATTAATGAATTTATGGTGGCATTTAGAAGATTTGTTCGTTTGCCTCTATACGCCGCCGCCATCACATCGTAGCCGCCATCACGTCGGGGTCGTTGCCGCCATCACCTCGTTATTTGTCTCCAGAACTTTATGTGAGTACTCTTAATATATTTATAATAGTTTAAACATTTAGATAAACTTTTATTCTGTTCTTTTTTTCTAAAAATAATAACATTTTATGTATCTAGTGCTCTTCTTTCACCACCCTGCTACCACGTGACTGCCGACATCGCCGTTGTCGTCTGCCGCAAAAATTAAAGCCGCTGCCACAACGTAGTTCCTGGTGGCATTTAGAAGAGTTCTGCGTTTTCCATCGTGCCGCCGCCACCGTGCCGCCGCCACCGTGCCGCCGCCACCGTGCCGCCGCCACCGTGCCGCCGCCACCGTGCCCCCGCCACCGTGCCGCCGCCGTCATCACGACATTGGCTGCTCCAGAACTTTATGTAAGTACCTAACTACTTCTAAAATTTATTTATAATATATATATATAAACTTTCATTTTGTATAATTTCTAAAAAAACATTCTATATACACAGTGCTCTTCGTTCACCACGTCTTTGCTGCCTCCGCTGTCGTCGCCACAAAAATTAAAAGCCGCTGCCACAACGTTGTTCCAGAGTTGGCTGCCATCACCTTCTTGCTGCCATCACGTTCTTGCCAAAATCTGTCACCATCACCATTTTACCGCCACCACTTGGAAGTTTCGGTAAGTACCTTCTTTATTATTTGGACAGTTAATATTTTTTGAGAATTCTGAGATTTCTGAGAATTTCCCCGATTTTGCTTTCAAATACTTAAAAAACAAATTTGTATCATCAGAAATCTCAGATTTCTCAAAAAATATAAACTGGGCAATTATTTATTATTTACCTTACGTAAATGAAAATTTCAAAGAAACGAAACTAGAAACACTCTAGAATCATTTTCATAAACATATTGAAAACTTTTTGTTTTTTTTTTTATTAACCCTCTACCGCAATCGAAGTCAAACACATAAGAACAACATTTGAACAAATTAACTTTTTAGTCTTTTTTTATAATCGATCTTAAAACAATCCAAAATAGCTATTCGAAGTTTTTTTTTCAGTTTTTCTCTTTCGACTACAACGTATGCGGTAGATGGTTAACAAAATTTGACTAGGATCTTGGTTTTTGTTTTTTTTTTTTAATATTTCATGAAACAAGACACTGTCTAGAATCATTTTCATAAACATTTTGAAAACTTTTTGTTTATTTTTTATTAACCCTTTACTGCAATCGAAGTCAAATACATATGAACAACATTTGAACAAATTAACTTTTTAAGTCTTTTTTTTATAATCGATCTTAAAACAATCCAAAATAGCTATTCGAAGTTTTTTTTAGTTTTTCTCTTTCGAATACAACATATGCGGTAAAGGGTTAACATAATTTTGCTTTTTTTTTTTAATATTTCATTTACCGAAGAATGAAACTAGGATCACTGTCTAGAATCATTTTCATAAACATTTTGAAAACTTTTTGTTTATTTTTTATTAACCCTCTACTGCAATCGAAGTCAAATACCTACATATGAACAACATTTGAACAAATTAACTTTTTAAGTCTTTTTTTTTATAATCGATCTTAAAACAATCCAAAATAGCTATTCGAAGTTTTTTTAGTTTTTCTCTTTCGACTATAACATATGCGGTAAAGGGTTAACATAATTTGAATAGGATCTTGATTTTTTGCTTTTTTTTTAATATTTCATATACCGAAGAATGAAACTAGGATCACTGTCTAGAATCATTTTCATAAACATTTTGAAAACTTTTAGTTTTTTTTTTAATCAACCCTTTACTGCAATCGAAGTCAAATACATATGAACAACATTTGAACAAATTAACTTTTTAAGTCTTTTTTTTTATAATCGATCTTAAAACAATCCAAAATAGCTATTCGAAGTTTTTTTTAGTTTTTCTCTTTCGAATACAACATATGCGGTAAAGGGTTAACATAATTCGAATAGGATCTTGATTTTTTGCTTTTTTTTTTTAATATTTCATTTACCGAAGAATGAAACTAGGATCACTGTCTAGAATCATTTTCATAAACATTTTGAAAACTTTTTGTTTATTTTTTATTAACCCTCTACTGCAATCGAAGTCAAATACCTACATATGAACAACATTTGAACAAATTAACTTTTTAAGTCTTTTTTTTTATAATCGATCTTAAAACAATCCAAAATAGCTATTCGAAGTTTTTTTTAGTTTTTCTCTTTCGAATACAACATATGCGGTAAAGGGTTAACATAATTCGAATAGGATCTTGATTTTTTGCTTTTTTTTTTTAATATTTCATTTACCGAAGAATGAAACTAGGATCACTGTCTAGAATCATTTTCATTAACATTTTAAAAACTTTTAGTTTTTTTTTTAATCAACCCTCTACCGCAATTGAAGTCAAATATGAATAACATTTGAACAAATTAACTTTTTAAGTCTTTTTCTTTTATAATCAATCTTAAAACAATCCAAAATAGCTATTCGAAGTTTTTTTTTTTAGTTTTTCTCTTTCGACTACAACGTATGCGGTTTAGGGTTAACAAAATTTGAATAGGACTTTAATTTTGGTATTTTTTTAAATATTTCATATACCGAAGAATGAAATCATTAACATTTTGAAAACTTTTTTGCCTCTCAAGACTTAGAAAAATGTTAGGACTTTTCAAATTGTTTCTTCGGGAAAAAGACTTAGAAACATTTTGGGACTTAGAAATATTTGGGATTTTCACTATTTTTTTTTGGGAAAAAGACAGAAAATTTTCAATACAAATGTATTTTTTCTTCGGGAAAAAGACTTAAAAAAATTTTCAATGTTTTTCCTCGGGAAAAAGACTTAGAAAAATTTTAGGACTTAGAAAAATTTTCATTATTTTTTCTTCGGGAAAAAGACTTTGAAACATTTTGGGACTTAGAAAAATTTTCAATATTTTTTCTTCGGGAAAAAGACTTAGAAAATTTTCAATATTTTTCTTCGGGCAAAAGACTTAGAAAAATTTTCAATATTTTTTCTTCGGGAAAAAGACTTAGAAAAATTTTAGGACTTAGAAAAATTTTCATTATTTTTTCGTCGGGAAAAAGACTGAAAAAAATTTTCAATATTTTTCTTCGGAAAAAAGACTTAGAAAAATTTTAGGACTTAGAAAAATTTTCATTATTTTTTCGTCGGGAAAAAGACTTAAAAAAATTTTCAATATTTTTTTTCGGAAAAAAGACTTAGAAAAATTTTAGGACTTAGAAAAATGTTCAATATTTTTTCTTCGGGAAAAAGACTTAGAAAAATTTTTAATATTTTTCTTCGGGCAAAAGACTTAGAAAAATTTTCAATATTTTTTCTTCGGGAAAAAGACTTAGACAAATTTTAGGACTTAGAAAAATTTTCAATATTTTTCTTCGGGCAAAAGACTTAGAAAAATTTTCAATATTTTTTCTTCGGGAAAAAGACTTAGAAAAATTTTTAATATTTTTCTTCGGGCAAAAGACTTAGAAAAATTTTCAATATTTTTTCTTCGGGAAAAAGACTTAGAAAAATTTTAGGACTTAGAAAAATTTTCATTATTTTTTCTTCGGGAAAAAGACTTTAGAAACATTTTGGGACTTAGAAAAATTTTCAATATTTTTTCTTCGGGAAAAAGACTTAGAAAAATTTTAGGACTTAGAAAAATTTTCATTATTTTTTCGTCGGGAAAAAGACTTAAAAAAATTTTCAATATTTTTCTTCGGAAAAAAGACAGAAAAATTTTAGGACTTAGAAAAATTTTCATTATTTTTTCGTCGGGAAAAAGACTTAAAAAAATTTTCAATATTTTTTTCGGAAAAAAGACTTAGAAAAATTTTAGGACTTAGAAAAATTTTCAATATTTTTTCTTCGGGAAAAAGACTTAGAAAAATTTTTAATATTTTTCTTCGGGCAAAAGACTTAGAAAAATTTTCAATATTTTTTCTTGGGGATAAAGACTTAGAAAAATTTTAAGACTTAGAAAAATTTTCAATACTTATGAATAACATTAACATTTTGAAAACTTTTTGCTTTCTTATTATAATTTGCGAATAAATGAAACAAGGATCACTGTCTAGAATCATTTTCATAAACATTTTGAAAACTTTTTGTTTTTTTTTTATCAACCCTCTACCGCAATCGAAGTCAAATATGAATAACATTTGAACAAATTAACTTTTTAATTCTTTTTTTTTATAATCGATCTTAAAACAATCCAAACTAGCTATTCGAAGTTTGTTTTAGTTTTTCTCTTTCGACTACAACATATACGGTAAAGGGTTAACAAAATTTGAATAGGATCTTGATTTTTGGTTTTTTTTTTAAATATTTCATATACCGAAGAATGAAATCATTAACATTTTGGAAACTTTTTGCTTTCTTGTCATAATTTGCGAATAAATGAAACTAGGATTACTGTTTAGATTCAGTTTCATATGCATATGAACATATGCATTGCATACTTCTAAAATTTATTTATAATAAGGGTATTCATGCCAAGACATAAAATCCATACAAATTTTGATAGATTGACCATGACTTTACGCCTTTGCATACATACCCTTATCTAATGGTATTAAAAATTAAGACAAACTTTCATTTTGTATTACTTCTAAAAAAACATTCTATATACACAGTTCTCTTCGTTCACCACGTTATTGCTGCCTTCGCTGTTGTCGCCACAAATAGCTGAGAAACGAATTTGTATTATCAGAAATCATTTGGCCAGTTAGTATATTTTGAGAATTCTGAGATTTCTGAGCTTTTGCTGTCAAATAGCTGAGAAACGAATTTGTATTTTCAGAAATCTCAGTATTCTCAAAAAATATAAACTGGGCAATTATTTATATTGCATTTGCTTTTAATATACCTAACATAAATGAAAATTACATAGAAACGAAACTAGAAACACTGTCTAGAATGTTTATGAACATTTTAAAAACGTTTTGCTTTTGTTCCATTAACCCTCTACCGCAATCAAAGTCAAATATGAATAACATTTGAACAAATAAAAGGCAAGTTTTAAATTCGATTTAAATTTATTAAAAAGAGTATTTAATTGGTAATAATATTGTTTTGCTGCTACCTACGTTATTAATTACTTTATGGTGGCATTTAGAAGATTTGTCCCTTTGCATCTACGCCGCCGCCGTAGACACCATCACGTCGTTGCTTGTCTCCAGAACTTTATGTGCGTACTCTTAATGTATTTTTAATAGTTTAAACATTTAGATAAACTTTTATTCTGTTCTTTTTTTCTAAAAATAAAAACGTTTTATGTATCAAGTGCTCTTCTTTCACCACGCTGCTACCACGTGACTACCGACATCACCGTCATCGTCTGCCACAAAAATTAAAGCCGGTTAACAAAATTTGAATAGGATCTTGATTTTTGTTATTGCGAATAAATGAAACTAGGATCACTGTCTAGAATCATTTTCATAAACATTTTGAAAACTTTTAGTTTTTTTTTTTTAATTAACCCTTTACCGCAATCGAAGTCAAATATGAATAATATTTGAACAAATTAACTTTTTAAGTCTTTCTTTTATAATCGATCTTAAAACAATCCAAAATAGCTATTCGAAGTTTTGTTTTAGTTTTTCTCTTTCGACTACAACATATGCGGTAAAGGGTTAACAAAATTTGAATAGGATCTTGATTTTTGTTTTTTTTTTAATATTTCTTATTCCGAAGAATGAAACTAGGATCACTGTCTAGAACCATTTTCATAAACATTTTGTAAATTTTATTGCCAAAAGGTAGCTTCGCTTTTTCTGATTTTCTTGCAAAAATATTGAAATTTCTTCATTGAAAGCAGTAACGCTTCAATTAAATAGTTTATATATTTTCACTAAATGGCCCCAATATAAGCACCCAACTGGCCATCGCTTGGTAAGTTAAAACATTTCCCCACCTTCAAAAATAATATAAACTTTCAATTCCTAAGGTTGATATGGACTACAGTCATTTGTATCCAAACTCCGCTTCATTTTTGAACAACTGGGAAAAACTTGGGGAAAAACAAAGTATAACACAAATTGTAAACAAAATCGGATCAAGTGATCATCCTGAAAGTTTGTTCATTGTTTAAATGTTATTAATAAACACAAAAATTCAATTGTTGTTTTTACTTTTCCAATTAATTGGTTTACACAAACATATACTTAAAAATAAAATGTCACATGTCAACCCTTAAGGGAGGCAATACAACACAATACAATGCAAATACAATACAATTTATTATAATATAGTTGTAAACCTCAGGGGAGGCAATACAACACTATACAGTACAAATACAATACAAATACAATACAAATACAATACAAATACAAAACAAATACAATACAAATACAATACAAATACAATACAAATACAATACAAATACAATACAAATACAATACAAATACAATACAAATACAATACAAATACAATACAAATACAATACAAATACAATACAAATACAATACAAATACAATACAAATACAATACAAATACAATACAAATACAATACAAATACAATACAAATACAATACAAATACAATACAAATACAATACAAATACAATACAAATACAATACAAATACAATACAAATACAATACAAATACAATACAAATACAATACAAATACAATACAAATACAATACAAATACAATACAAATACAATACAAATACAATACAAATACAATACAAATACAATACAAATACAATACAAATACAATACAAATACAATACAAATGCAATACAAATACAATACAAATACAATACAAATACAATACAAATACAATACAAATACAATACAAATACAATACAAATACAATACAAATACAATACAAATACAATACAAATACAATACAAATACAATACAAATACAATACAAATACAATACAAATACAATACAAATACAATACAAATACAATACAAATGCAATACAAATACAATACAATAAAAAATAAAATTGTTTTTAAAATTTCAAATTTAGAGCTATACTAATTCTGTATTTTTTTGTTGTGCTTGGATTTTTTCAGATTGTTAAGATGCGGCATTGCTTTGGGCTCTTCACGGATTCTTTGTACCTTTTCAGAAAATTTTCAAAAAGGACAAAGAGGGTCGAAGAAGTGTTACCAGATTTACCATCAAAGACTCGCAGAACGCTTTTATTTGGATAGGCAGTACAATTCAAGCCATAGAGGACCATATCGATTTCCTCAACAAAATGGGAGAGAATGTCCAACCATTCATCATTTTTTGAAAGTATGTAATAATATGAAAGTATGTAATAAAAAGAAAATGTGTACAAGGACTCAAGTTTTGTTGAATGAGATCTTATAATTTCAATTCTTAAAATATACCACTTTTTATAATTTTTTATAATATCACTAAATTTGACTTTTAATTTGTTTCACTTATATCAAAATATCATTGTAACTATATGTAAATTTTTCGTGCCATTCATTTGGCTTGTCTGAAAAATAAAAGATTAAACATAAATTTAAGCATCTCTTTTATTTAACCTTTAAAATTTCAGAAAAGAGAAGATTAGAGATGAAAGAACGAAGCGTTAAAAGGTTTGCAAGAAATAAAAAAAAAATTCACACTAATTTTTCCTTCTTTTTTTATTTTGACAGAGTTCGAGCAACAAGACCTAATAAATTTAGAAAGCTAAATTTTCTTGTCTTTTTGATTTTGTTGATTGATTTTTTTAATTTCTTACCAGGAAATTAAAAATTCGTTGACAAAGGAATAAGACTATAAGAAGTTTTACTTTTTGAATTTATTGAAAACATTATTTATTAATTTAATGAACCCGTTTATTAATTTTAATAAACGTATTCATAAAGTTAATAAATGGTGTTGATTGTTTCTATTAACTCGTTAATTCATTCAATAAACACGCGTTTATTATTTTTAATAAACGCGTTTATTATTTTTAATAAACGCGTTTATTGTTTTTAATAAACGCGTTTATTATTTTTAATAAACGTGTTTATTATTTTTAATAAACGGGTTTATTATTTTTAGTAAACACGTTTATTAGTTTTAATAAACGCGTTTATTATTTTTAATAAATGCGTTTATTGATTCAATGAACCCGTTTATTATTTTTAATTAACGCGTTTATTGTTTTTAATAAACGCGTTTATTATTTTTAATAAACGCGTTTATTATTTTTAATAAAAGCGTTCATTGATTCAATGAACCCGTTTATTATTTTTAATTAACGCGTTTATTATTTTTAATAAACCCGTTTATTATTTTTAATAAACGCGTTTATTATTTTTAATAAATGCGTTCATTGATTCAATGAACCCGTTTATTATTTTTAAGTAACGCGTTTATTATTTTTAATAAACGCGTTTATTGTTTTTAATAAACGGGTTTATTATTTTTAATTAACGGATTCATTATTTTTAATAAACGCGTTTATTAAAAATAATAAACGCGTTGATTAAAAATAATGAACGCGTTTATTATTTTTAATAAACGTGTTCATTATTTTTAATAAACATGTTTATTGTTTTAATAAACGCGTTCATTATTTTTAATAAACGTGTTCATTATTTTTAATAAATGCGTTCATTGATTCAATGATCCCGTTCATTATTTTTAGTAGCACGTTTTTTGTTTTTAATAAACACGTTAATTATTTTTTATAAACGCGTTTATTATTTTTAATAAACGCGTTCATTGGTTTGTTCGTTGTTTTAATGAATGGTTCATAAAAATAATTCGGAAATATTTTTACGAACGAGTTAATGTACGTTCATTGAATCAATGAACGTTAATTGATTTTAATAAACGGCCATTCATTCTCCCTATTATCGCGTTTGTTGGACAAATAATAATGTATCATACGTTGTCCCAATGAATATTTTAATTAATTCCACGTACCTTTTTGGTTCAGTGTGGATAATTATTATTATTAAAATAAAATCACATTCATTATTTTATTTCTTAAATGTTAAGGCTCGTGTTACTGATGAATCAGACACCGTAATTATAGTTGAATGATAATTAATAGAGAACAAGTGGTTAACTATTTGCTTTAAACAACGAGCAGGGATGTATTGTTTAAACTGCAACTGTAAAGAAGGATAATCAAAATGACTAGTTATAACACCACGCACAAGAGAAATCAAAAAGTAAACTCTAATAGATTGAAAACTTTTTAAGTCAATGGAAACACATCGAGGTTTATAGGCACGCAAGGGTAATATCCAATTTAGTTTCCCAAGCAAAAACCTCGTGAATCGTTTTTGAATTCTTTATATTTAAAAAAAAACAAAAACAAAAAACGGCGCGAACAAACATGACACTGAATATTTTACGTCTAACTTCTAAAGATTGCAAACCTAGCAATAAACATTTCGAGACATATGAATGACGTTCATTTTGATTGTTTCAAAAAAGCGACGAAGAGCAAAGCGCAAAAAATTCTTTTTAACTTTCTCAATTCTAGTTGTTACAGGGTTCCATACGACACAACAGAATGCGTCGAACTAAAGAGCAAAACAAGGCTTTTAAAGTATATGGATCCTTATATTCCAATGAATTTCTTTTCAAAAATCCAAGTACTGAGTTGGCTTTCGATACAACCCGATTTATATGAAGATCAAAAGTGAATTTAGTATCAAAGATAACTCCTAACTCCTAACTCCTAAGTCATTAAAATCATTAACAATAACTATTGTTTTATTAGAAAAAGAGTATGAAGGGACAATATGAAAAAGAAGGTTATGGTATATTTCGCAAGAATTGTCTGGCAAACTAACGTTTCGCGGGGGTTCATTTCGCCGTTTTTCGTTCCGCATTTTGTTTGTTTTGAATTTTGGTGTTTGGCATTCTAAGTTTTGCAAATTACGTTTTGTCTTTTAAATTATTTAACAAATCATCCTTCCGCATTTTTCATTTCGCAGTTTTTATTTAGTTTTTTATTTGATTGGCTTTTTGAAGTTCGGCAATTTTTTATTTGGCATTTTGTTATTACGCTTGTTTTTATATGGCATTTTTTTGTTTTGCATTTTGTTGTTTCGCCTTTTTTTTATTTGGCAATCAATTGTTTTGCAATTTTTGGCCTTGATTAAATTACATGTCTTAATGTCGATTAAATATATGGCTTCTAGTTCTTGAGAAAATTGAAAATTATTAAAACTATTTTGTATGAGATTTTTGTTTTTTTTTGCTTGCTTACATAAATATAGCACTAGCATCCAAAATTACGGCGTGTAAATAGTGAGGTATGCAATAAATAGTGAGGTATGCAACCCCCATGCTTGGCACATTATAGGATTTGGGGTAGGTGCGAGTTTGGGTGTATGCGAAGTCCGAAATTACCACATCAAAAATTACCAAATGACTAAAAAATTATAACTAAGCACAATGAATTTAGCAACAGATCATAAAAAGAAAGGTACAATCGCCCAAACAACTATAAACGGCGAAATGATCTATCAGCGATATTATAAAACGGCTTGTTGAAATTTTGCGAAATAATGAAACGGTGAAACGTTATTCCGCGAATAAAACACTTGGCCAATTGATAAACGGCATAACAAAAAAAAGCTAAACAGTCAATTGCTGATTTGCCCTTTAGAAAACCATGTTGGCAATCAATAATTTTACAACTTTTTTCTTTTGTAAGTTTATTTTTAACTAATTCATCCAAAACCTTAGGTATAACTGAAAGCTTGGAAATTGGTCTATAATTCTAAATATTATCTTCCTTCCCGTTCTTAAAAACAGGGTTAATACATAAAACTTTCCACTTATCAATAAATATTCCACTAGATATAGAGACTTGTTAAACAAAATGTGAAGGGACACACAAAGTGACGAAGCACAGTAAACATTAAAATAGAAACCCAAAATATCAGGTTTAACAGAAGGTGTTAAGTTAACCAACGAATGCCGAACTTCATCCAAACTTGATTGAATCAGACTACAATTAGTTACGGAAGCTCATTAGCTTGATTAATATCAAAGTAATCATTATTCGTAGAACATACATTTAATGAATTATAAATACCTTGAAAAAAACCTGCGAACATATCGACAATCTGTTTTGGATCAGAAGACACCCGACCTCAAAATTTCATTGTAGTTGGAAAGCCAGTGCTCTTACGTTTGGAATTTCCAAATTTCCAAAATATTTTTGGATTATTCTTCAAATTATTCTCTACGGATTGAATATGTAAGCTAACAAGCTGTAAGCTATATGTAAGAGTAACAAGCTTCTTTGAAATAAATTAACAAACAATAAAATAAAACTCCTATTTATTTTCAATTTATTTTAATTTTGTAAAAGAAAAAATATTCGGTATAGCGAAAGCTCTCCGAACTTTACTGGACCATCATTAGTGCAGATATATCATGTTTTTGAAATATTGTACATAGTCGGAGTTAATAAAGTTTGATTGCCTCAGCATCAAAGGTATTTTTAATTATTTACAAAAATATTATGTTAGTCCATAAGTCATAGAAAGCAAATAAATAAGTTCCTAAACTTGTGTCTACTAGTCTATAAAATAGAGATAACCATACAATTTAATATTTTATAAACTGATTTTTTTTTAAATTTTACATGTAGCTACATTGTACATGTATCAAGTTTTGCATTTCCTTAGCATTTCCATTATATGTCAACAGTGCTAGTTTTGAATTTGAACAGTTCAACACTATTACGTAGAATGAATGTAGGTACAAAAGATTGTGTTTTTCGCAATAATTAATATCACCACCTTTTATTTAACGGGCGATAAATTGTGACACTTAGGTTGAATTATCTTGAATTATTTGTCCCTTTATTTTGTATTCTTCAAGACACTAAAGGAGAAATACTTTTTGTTGATAAATAAATTAAAATGTTTGCCTCTATGATTTATCTTTAGGGGTTGTAGAAGTTTTTTCACAAAAAAAAGTCAAGGTCGGATAGAATTTCTTACCGAAGCTCAACAAAAGCAGAAAATTGGTAAGGTACCAACCTAAATCAATTTTTACACCCGCCAATGGATGGGGAATTTATTTCATCTGCATATTATGTGGTTTAGATATTGGGGTAGCTAAGAAGCTTAGCAATGCCATTAAATCTTAATGATAATTGCCTGTTAATTTAAGTGCATTCCAGCTGTCAGGCAAAAAGATTTATATATATGTGGGTAAAACTGTTTAAGAAATATGTCTTTATTTTAATTGCTAGTTTTATGAAATTTTTTTGTAGATTTGAAACTTATATATACATATTATGTATCTACAATAGAACCGATGTCAAAACTTTGGGATCGGCCTATAACAACTTCCATTTCAAAAAAAGGTATCATTTAAAGACAAAATAAAAGGTGGTTTAAAGGCAAATATTATATTTTTATATTTTGACAGCATAACCTTTTTTGAAATCTTAAAATTGCTTATGTACAAATTTTTAGACTGTATAATTAAGTTGTAAAGAAAATTTTAAAGTGCATTTATCTTGCAACGGTAAACTGAAAAAAATCAAGATAGGACACAGAATCTTTTGTTATATGTTTAACCAATTATTCAACCGAATGATAGGTCAGGGTATTTCCTTCTTTGGACAGAGTAAAGGCTATATACATATATAGAGTTTCATTACACCAATTTATACATACCTTCATTAGAAACATAAAACACAATCAAAAAACAAAATAAATTAAAAATCAGGGTTCGTTAAATACAGAACTAAAGAAAAGGTCCTCCCATTTTAAAGGAAATTGATTGTATCCTATTTTTAAGCCCGTGAATGCCATATTTAACTTTATACTTAACTTTCCCTTACACACCTTGTGTCGGAGAAAGCTTAATGATTGTGTACGAACAGCCCCGTTAACAGTTCCTATCCAATAAATTTTGCTCAATCTGAGAGCACCTACCTTACCTATGTTCGTCTACAACATAATAATAATTTATACAGATAAATAAGTAATAACAAAGTGAACTTTTCTAATCAAGGTGTTTTGTATCCATCTCTCTATATAAGGGGCAGAGACTTTACCATCATATCGGAGCCAAGCCAACACAAAGTTTCGTTTATCGATTTTGACATGTTGCTGTAACTTAAAGTAAACTTTGATCCTTTTCGTGATTCATTGCAAAAACATATACATACTACAGTTCTCATCAATTTTTGTTTTCATTTTAATTAGCCAAACGTCAATTTATGGAGGTCAAATGATATCTTTGCTTTTAGTTTAGAGAGATATATTTTTTTGCATTAGCTATGGTACATTACTTTTATAACTTTTACTTTCCAAATTTAATAAAAATGATTAAAAAATGATTACTTGAAAAATTATAAAGCCACTATTTAATCTAAATGAGTAAAAGGTTTACTAAAAGCCCCTCGTCCAGTGACGTAAACGTCTTCTGAACTCTTTGTTCAAATTTCTTTTATCGGGCTTTTGCAGTTTCCTTTTGTGTTATCATATTGTTTGTTAACTGCTGTATACCTACTGTTTGCCACCCCCTACTAGTTGACGAAAGAAAGTGGGCCTATTAAGGATAATAAAATAATCTCTCAAAAGGAAATGGTTCTTTTAATTGTTCTTCAACCTTTTATACTGGTATACGAAATACGCTCCAGAGGATTTCGGAGCCAACAGAATACAATAGACTGGGAAGAGATGGGTAGGGGGAGCACTTTTGGGAAAACCAATGGCTGTTTACTCTTGTTGATAAGCATTGTTATGTTAATAGGTCTCGCAGTACTAAATATATTTTGCGCAAACAATAAACAAATTACAAACTTTTTACGTAACAACTAAGACCTTTGTACATTGCTGCCGCCAAAAATATAAGATACTTATCTTGCATTTTCGTTATGTTTCTGACGTAATTTTAGGAATTTTGTAGCGTTAAACTCAATGTGTTCAGTGATGCAGAGAAGTAAAGCTCCAGAAACTAAGTTACCTTGGCGATTTTTTTTCACCAATTAGGAAATACACTTCGTCGTATATTATAATAAAATTCACTTTGTTATTCAAAATTAAAAAAAAAAAAAACAAAATTAAAGAATTAGCTTACAAGATAAAGGTTTTTTCTTTAAAATAATCTTATTTTTTATACTACAGTAACTTTGACCAGCAGCGTTTTACGGAGGTAAAAGCTGAGTTGGTTTTATATTAATGAGGAATGGGGAACCGAAATTAAGTTGAGTGTCACGAAGGTAGACATTTAGTTTTCACTAATAAATCAAATCTGCTGGTTTCTTTAAAATTTGATTCGTTCTTCAATTTATCAGGCGGGAACATTTGAAGAATCATTCGCTAACGGTTATTAAAATAATAAAGCCAAATTTATTTTTTCATAATGTATTTAACGGAAATATTGAATTATGTACATTATTTTAATATGACAAGAGGCTTTGTCTTAATTTTTTTGTACATATAAATGTTCGAATAAACATACAAATATTTATTTCTTGTTTCTTTTGACAGCTTAGAAATTCACTTAATTTTTCTGTTAGGAGACGAAAAATAATTGAGTTAATTTGTTAGCGAACCATTATGTATTTTTATATTTTAAAAATTTATCGATTCCTTAACATATGTATTTGTGTATGGTTCTTGACAAGATCGAAGTTGTATTTTTTTAAATCTAATTATGAATATTCTTTTGAAAATTTTGATATCAAATATTATTTATTTTTATTAAAAGGTACTGTACGCAAAAAGTATTATGAAGCAGTTAAGTACTTTTTGACTTTCTCATTGAAAGTCAATAGTAGTAAGAGTTTTGGACAAAAACAAGATTTTACTTAACTGTAAAAGTAGGTACCTTTGGTTTTCGCTGTAATTTTTAATTTATAATTTTTTTTTTGAATGTCCTAGATGTCCTGTATATAAACGACCAAATCTTTTTAAATTTGATAATACCTGCTATCCAAACGTTTTTCAAAATTAAATAAAATCAGATAAAATGTGCAAAAATTAAAAACAAGTTTGACTTTTTTTAACTGCTTTTTTTTAACTGCAAAAAATTGGCGTTAGGCAATAACGCCCAATTTTTTTTATCGCCCAAAAAAAAAATTGGAAATATCGCCCAAATTTATATTTTTCCCAATCTTAAGTTGGAAATATCGCCCCAAATATTTTCAATGTAAATTGTTTTTGTAAACTTTGGCCGTTATTACTTCAATTTCGGGTGATATTTCCAAAGTAAAATTTCAATGATAAAATAATCTTAAAAAAAATCGCGGTGCATACACAGTGAGGTATGTATGAGGGGGCATGCTGTCCCCCTGCAACCCCCCTGGTTGGGCATATTATAGGATTTGGGGTATAGGTGCGAGTCTGGGTGTATACAAAGTCTCTTTTGCATTTAAAGAATCTGTATTTAAAGAAACTTATGCATACACCCAGCCTCGCACCTACGCACCAAATCCTCTAATGTGCACAAGCAGGGGGGTTGCAGGGGGCAGCATGCCCCCATTCATACTTCAGTGTTTATACGCCGATTTAAAAAAAAAAAAAAAAAACTAACACAAACGCAAACATATATATGCCAGTAAGACCTAGGGTCTTATAAATTAGGCAAATGTTAGAAGGAATAGAATGATAGGATAGATTTTTTTTGGCATAGTGGATTGAGAAATTAGGTTTTGATTATCTCATTAAATCCCAGGGGTGGCGTTCAATTGAGGGAACATAGAAAAGAATGCTGTCTAGACTGGGGATCGAACCCACACATCCAGGTTAGCAGTCAAGCACTACTTCCACTGCGCCGGGGCCACCCTGCTGGCCCCAAAAAGTGCCATTTTAAGGCACTGCGTGCCAACAATAGAAATAAGAAAATGTCAGCCTATTTCAAAAAAAATTATTAATTGCAATTCATTACACAATTTAGACTTTATTATATTTTCCAAATTACGATGTTCTTCGCACTCAATGCAAATTAAAATCTCTTGTAATAGCTTTTGATTTTTGCATATATAGCAGATATTTGGCGTGTTCTCCACAACAGTTTTATTAACAAACCTTAAGAAAAATATCGTCTAAGGACAAACACAATTTTTTTCAAGAAATACAAATCAATGAACAATTTTCCAAACAAAAAACAATTCAATCAAAACAGATAATATTTGAACAGATGACAACTAGTAGTGTGCGTGTGTTGTAAGTGCCTTATAAACGTTCTATAAGATTTTTTTTGTCAAATATTCTATTTTACTATACCAAAATGAAAGTGCCAAATGAAATCTTTTAGTGCCACAGTGCCATTTAAATGTAAAAGTGCCAAAAGAGCACGATCGTGCCACATCGGCAACGCTGTAAACAGCTGCAGTGACTTGCAATAAACCTCTTTGATTATTTAAAACAATAAAACCTTTGAAAATATCATCTAAATTGTCCATTAACATTAAGGTGCTATGAAATTTGAAAGCAATGAATTCTCAATGGGAATTTTATATATTTTAAACAGTTGAGTAATTAGATCCCCCTTAAATGTGGACTGATAGTCGATGTGCACAAGAATATCGTGGAGTTTATTCCCCGAAGCATAGAGTCACAGACTTTTTTAGTTTCTTTTGCCTATCAAATTTGTTATTCAGTAAGCTTAAATAAAATCTAGAGCTTCAATACAATCAATCTTTGTACACAAAACAAACACAAACAACTGAACAAAAACAAGGGTGAGGAAGGAACAGAAGACATATCCATAAATTTAAATGTTCGGTTCCATCTTTTCGATCCACGCTTTCATAATACAATTTTTATCTCTTTTTTTTCATCAACAGAAAATCTCATCCTTTGGAGAAATTTTTTCGCACAATTCCATGATAAATGGTGGTGTGCAAGCAATGATTTCAAACTTTATGTCATGTCGTTAAATCTAAGAATTCAGTGATTTTATCAAATTCAATTAAAGACCTTCCTCGATTGACTGCGGTTCCGAAACCCGGAATGGAGAAAGTAATTTATAATTTGAACTTATTCTTCTTGTCATCTTTCGACACGATAAATACATATTTTCAAAAAAGAAAAAAAAAAGGAACGACGGGCGACCGACTTCGCGTCGACTATACAGACATTTAGGCATTTGACATGTCGCGCATTGACTAGCCGTTGGCTTTATGTGAAACTTTTAGGAAAAAGGTAGAAATTAATTTAATTTTTGGTTTCCTCATCTGAAACCTAATGTGGGTTGGTTTGTTCACATTCCACCTTAAGGCCAAACAGAAAAAGGGAAAATAAGTGTATATAAATTTTCTTCCTCAATATTGAATTGATCTTCATTTCAAGTTGATTACATGCTAGGATTTCAGGGCTTCTTTGCGGTTGGTTTATTTTGGGAATTAAAATGTCATGAAAATGTCGATGAGTTCAGCACAATTGGAACTTTTATTGTCGTCCATAATTGCCTTTCCCGATAATTATGTTCTTTTGTGTCAAGAAATTGTGCGTTCTTGTCTTTGTTAACGTGGGATTGTTTGTGGCATGAAAATTGAATATTCTTGCATAAAATAAAAGTTTTGGCAAGCTTGATATATGGAATATTGAGTTGCTTTGTGATAGACAGGATGTTTAATGACGGGCCAAAGTAATTGTCGTTAGAATGAGTATAGAAACTTTATGTAAGATGAATGAAATCAGTATTTAGATTTGTATATATATAGCATAAATTAAAATATACTTTCTCAAAGGTTTTTGAAGCTTTAAATTTAAATAAGCCCTCACAACCGCTCTATCAAGTCAGGGTTATTAGATAAAACAATAAAAATGTTGATCTAAAAGTGTTTTTGCTGTTCAATTAAAAAGTTCAAAAGGTTATTTGTTACTGACGATATGTAGGATTGTAGAAAAGAGCAAGTTGTGGATAAGTAAAAATCAAATTCGAGAATTCGTTGTTGATGATGTTTTTTTAACCCTACACATATTCGCAAAAAAAATACATTGTCTGTGTTTTACATAAAATGTGTAAAGTTCTTTCAAATTCCGTTACAAGTTTATTGGACAAAAATTACCGAAACTTGTATATTTGCTTTTGGTTGGAATATATCGAAAACATAATAATAATGATTCAGTAGCATGATTCCAACTCATGGCATGCTATAAATCTTCCAAAAAGCATGTGTCAAACATTGTTATTATATATACCTCGTGGTAGATATATTTCAGTCAACATTTTAAGGTTTGGTTAAGTTTTGATTATTATTATTAAAAATGTAAAATGTTGGAGTGACACAAAGACGTAACTTCACAGGATATATGATTCCATGATGTCGCATGGAAGATGAGTCCAAAGTCCAGAGGAAAAGGGGTAATAAAATAAAGTATATATACCTATAAAATGAAATTTACGATGCTATTTTAATGGAGCTATAAGTGAGACGCAAGTACTTCGTGAAATTATGTCTCTCCGCCCTATTTAAGTGTATAGATAGTAAATTTATTTATACAAAGGAAAATGTTTTTTAAGATATACTCCATCGTTCTGCTGTCTTTAAATGAGTCGAAGATTTAAGTAATTTGCATAGATGAATTTCTATCACTCATCATTTTGTCAAATGATTTAATTTAATTTAAAGACATAATAAGGGTTCGAACGTAAATTTTGATGGGAGGAAAAAGTGAAATTGTTTTATCGATAAAAAAAAATTATGATTTTTTATAAAGTAGTCTATAAAGTTCTATTATTCCATTTATAAAACAAAACAGCAATTAACATAAAATGTTCTAGGTTTGATTTCTTGAAAAACTTAGAAACCAATCCAGAGAAATTTTGCGTAAATTTTTCAAAGCAAAACACAAATTTGTTTCACTAGAAATTTTTTAAGCAGCAATATCGAAACAACAGCGTCATTTCAAGTTACCTAGCTTGAGGAATTATGATGACAGTTTCGCTAAAATATTTTCTAATTACCAGTGGATGTTTTAATGCCGCTTGCCGCTTTAAATGTTATTTCCCCGACAAAACTGCATTAGTTTTGGATTGTAGCTAAAAAAATGAAAATAAATACCATATATATTTTTGATCTATTAAAAGGAGGACAAAAATGTTTGGAAAAGCTTGTAGTTTCCGGGAATATTGTCAATGCAAAAAGCAATACTGCGTCCAATATTCGGTCGACATAATCGCCCAGCAGAGTCGATAATTCGAGCAACCATGGATCGGTTTGGCATCCTCAGAGATGCCGTACAGTGCGCACCGAAGACGCTATTGCTTCTGTGGAGCAGAGTATAGAAGAAGACCCGAATGACTTCATCCGCCATCGCGCGCAACTATTGGAGCTGTGCCCATCCACTTTATGGAAGATTTTGCCAGCCGCCGCCGACCACTTGCCCGAAATCATTTTTAAAACATAATGGCAAACGCTTACCTTTATATTAAAGCTAATTTCTTGGCCAAAACATTAAATTAAATGCGTTTTATTTCTTCTTGAAAACCGTACGTCTAAAAAAAACACCCTTTAAAATTTAAATAAATACAAATTTAGAAACAAAGAGTTATATAGAATTCAATTCTCTACATATATGTGCTAACATTGTGTTTTTTGACACATATGTTTCTCAGGTTTATTATAGAAAATCTGGGAAAACTTTGTATATCCTTTTCGAAAATAGCGCCAAAATGGGGCTTTCAGCCCGCAATATCGTGTTTTACAGTAACACTGACCCACAACCCCCCCTTTATAAAAAAAAAATCAATTGATCAATGTAACATTTCAATGGACACATATCAAACGCTTTAAGTTACCCCTTTATAAGGTAACCATATGAAATATTCAATAAGTCGTGAATCCCTAACAACAAATAGCTATGAACAATTAATAATCCAGGAGTTCAATTTTTTCTTTATTAATAAATGAAATCTAATGTCTAATTTTCAAAAATCATAAATTAGCTTTTTAAAAGCAATTTATGTACCCATCTCTTTGAATAGAATTCTCCAAAATCCATGTTGTATAAATTAGTATAGCTTCTTTTATATTCCATATATCTTATAAGTGTATGTTTTAATCGGGTCAATTTCAAACTTCTATAGCTTGTTAAATGTGAAAAGTTTAAACATCATTCTTTGCAAGATACCTATAGGTCCCAAGCCAATTCTGCTATCCTTTATTTTTTTTTTTATTAAATATTAAAGGATATAAAAATGTGAACCCCAAAGCCGAGTGAAGTCGTTAGGGATCCCACAAATATCCATTCGCGTTCGCCCATCATCATAAACACTATTATGGCATTTTAAAAACAAACCAAGCAGGGAGGAATAGAAGAAGAGCAGAGCTCTGAGCGCCCACAGCAGGATAACTTCCGCTTTTTCACTCGTGTATCCTGCCTCCTCCAGCTTGATGATGTTCCTTTCATCAAGCAGACAGTGTCATTTAATATTATTCACGTTGTTGTTTATGTCCTGCCATCGATGTCCTGCTATGTTTTCACTGCTTTATTATGCTAATGTTCCTGACACATCCTAATGACCGTTAAAACAGAGCAAGCAAACAAATGCAGAGAAAGGGAGAGAGCAAGAGCGAACGACAAACCCTCATCAAGTACACAGCACCCAGCAGATGCACGGAAATGTTCCATGTTTTCCGACAAAGCTTCAGCTTCAGCCCCATTCGTTATAGCATCATCATGCAGTTGGCTGGCTATATGTTGAAAGCATCGCATCGTTCCCAAAAGCAAAATCAAAATCAAAAGCAAAAGGACATACCTACACCTAGGTATACCTTCTGAACACTGAACTGCCATAATAAAGTTCTATTCTTGTCTTGCGAAGCAACATAAGCCTTTTGTTTTCGAAGTGCATATGAGTGAACGACTTTGGTAGACATGGTGGACTACTTCCTGTGGTTTGTTCCCGACTCCCGAGTTCCCGACTCCGAATACCATAGTTTCATTATTCTGTTTGGAAATGCCCGGTAAACGTTGGTTTTATACTACCAGTACAGAACCGAACCGACAACATTTGGTGGCTAGCTTCATTGTAGTTGTCACGTCATAAGCACTTCAACTGAGGAGATGAGCACAAACTTTTGTAAAAGATCTAAAAACAAAAAGTTTTGAGTTTAGTTTCCGCATTGGGAAAACAAATACGTACACCGGTGTACCGTACAGCCCGTCCCGTTACGTGTAAATAGAGTTGATGGTAACTGGTAACATAGCAGGTTTCTATTTGCTAAGTGTATTTCTTTCTATGTGTGGGTGGAAGGCAATAAATTAACAATTACCGCTGGTTTAACAAAGATTATTCTTTTTGTTTAGATCCAACTTACATTGATGAGAAGGTATGTATGGACTATGTACCTACCATATATTTTTTTTAGAACATTCTTTGGGTAAAGTTCTTGGTTGCTCGTATAGAAAGTGGTTCGAGATGTTTTTTAAATATTTTTATGGTGTCAACTATACAACAACGAAATCTACGGAATAACACTGCACAGGAAAGTTTTCTTTGCATTTTGTGTACATTCATTGTACAAGTATATTAGGATTGAGCTTCAACCCATAGAGAAAAAAAGTTTCCATTTCAGTTTCGAATACCTCCATTTTGTTGCATTTTAATAAAAAGAATATTTTAGAGTTCTAAACAAAAATAATTTGTTCCATTAATTTATTAGTATGTATATATCAAATTTCATCATTCTACAGCAATCGGATGTGCTTCATTTGATTGATCGCAATTCTGATAAATGGACGGATACCACGCTTTTAAATGGGAAACCTCAAACTTTCAATTTTTTCCAAAGTATGCCTTTCAAACCCTTATTATACCAAATTTCATCAATCGGAAGTGCTGGATTTTAATTGATCGCAATAATGAAAAAGTAGGTCCATACAACGCCTCGTGAATTGAAAACCATAAATAGTATATTTTTTGAGGTGCCTGTCAGCTTAGAATATATTACGAATTTTAAGTTTCTGAATTAATTGAGGCTGAAAATAGAGAAGCATTGAAAATTATATGAGTTTGTTCCTGTAAAAAGGTTTAGTGCCAGAACTTGGCTGGGCATTACAGTACCATTTGATGTTTTTAAACCGAGTTCTAAGTCACCTAATTTATTTAAGCTCTCCTTTTAACTGAAAATCAGATTAAGAGTGTTGAAAAAAAATTGCCAGAACTTATAGTCAATTTCTATTTTCTAACCTTTTTACTGAAAACGGACAAAGACCAACTTTTAAAATAGTTCGCTGTACTTCAGTAAAGTGTTAACTTATAAAATACAAAAATAAATGCTTAGTATATGTTTAAGAATGCACGAAAGACCAGCTTATGGAGCAAACATAAAATGATTTGTGGAATGCAAATTTTTTTCATAAAAAGCTATTTATTTTACAATATTATTGATGTTAGGTATAACGAAGCAATAGAATTTGGCATTAGAGTGTTTTTAGCAAAGATATTTTCAAACAATTTCAATAAAATATATCAAAATTACCAATTAAACTACGTCAAACTTCAAAATTCCCATCTAAAAATGAAAAAACAAAACACTCCAATTGTGAGTCATATGGATTAAAATCATTGCATCATATCAGCAGTATAATAATTTATTTCGAGTAATATCACTGATATTTACAGAAATTGTTAATATACATAAATCCAACTTTCCTTAGTTACACTCTTTATTACACAACATTAAATATGAAATGGCAACACCAATGTCCTTTGGCACCACTGTTGCCAAGCAAACAATTGGTTGCTATAGAAAATCTAACCCCTCATTTGTTTGATATTTTTGTTATTTTTTAATCAGTCACATGGGAAAATCTAGCCAAACAACAAACAACAATAAAAGCTGGATACATTTTGTGTATTTAATTTATAGTGAAAAAAAAAATAAATATTATTATTAAAAAGAAAAAAAAAGGTTTTTAATTCTTTATTATTTTGCGGTAAATAAATAAATATCAAATGCATTAGGTATCTAGAATTGAGAACAAATTTAATATTCTTTGGTTGGTTATTATAAAAGTGAGCAATGCAATAACTTATAAGGGTCAGTGACATTTGTGCCTACGTCCTTTTATCGTGAAATACATTTAATTTTACCATTAAATATCAAAAAATAAAAATAGAAATAAAAATAAAAATATGTAACTTTAATTGGACTTGTAATTTTTCTTAACAGCCAGAACAAATCCGCCAGCGTGACAATAGTAATAAGAGCGTTCTGCATTATTGCACTGTACAATCAGACCTCGTGGCTGCCGCAAGCGTTGCCGTCGCAGCTCCAGATCTTCTGGAGTCTGCTGACGAGGATGGTTTCACACCGCTTCACTTAGCTGTTATTCAGGGTAACTTGGCTATGGTCAATTTACTTCTAGCGAACAAAGCTGATGTGAATGCGGTCGATAACGAGGGACATTCTGTAGTCCACTGGGCTACAGGTAAATATAACTTAAATGATTTTTAAATTTATATTTTCAAAATTATTTATAACACTAAACTTTTTAGTTTGTGGTGAAGTAGAGGCTCTGAGATCAGTTTTACAAGCTGGAGCTAATGTCAAAACACCTGATATCAATGGAGGAAGCCCTCTTCATTATGCAGCTCAAATGTGTGGAGCAACGTACGAGAGTAAGTTGGGTCCACCAACTTCGTCCAAACTAGCCTTCGAGATCTTAGACATTCTCTTGTCACATCCTCAGTCGTCGGTAGACATCACTGATAAAGATGGTCGAAAACCATTACTTTGGGCAGCATCAGCTGGTTCCGCCAAAGCCGTCATTGCTCTTGTCAAAGCTGGATCAAGAGTAGAAAGTGCAGACAAGTAAGTGTTAGGTAAATACACCTTTTGGTTTATTTAATTTATTTTATTAAATTTTTTGTAGAGATGGCCTTACAGCTCTTCACTGTGCTGCTTCTCGAGGACATACTGAATGTATAGATACCCTTATTAGCTTGTGCGGTGCACCAACTGACCTGATCGATTCCAATGGTTGCACAGCATTGCATTATGCAGTAACTCTTGGACATGCAGATGCAACATCTAGGCTTTTGGATCTTGACGCTGACCCTAATCGTCAAGATAGAAAAGGACGCACCCCTGCACATTGTGGTTGCTCCAAGGGACAGTTAGAAACAGTTAAACTCCTCAAAGAATGGGGTGCCAATTTATGGTTAAGAAACGCAAAGGGAGACCTGCCACTTCACGAAGCCGCATCATCTGGTCGTAGAGAGTTAGTCGAGTGGTTTTTAGAACAGAAACCAAAACAAGTAAACACAACGAGTAACGATGGTCGAAGTCTTTTGCACATTTCTGCTTCCAATGACAACACAGACATTTGCAAACTGCTCCTTGACTATGGTGCTGATGTAAATAGCATTTTGCGAAACTCTAGAGGAGTATCAATAACACCACTTGACTGTGCACTCCAAAAAGGGTATAGGTCTACTGCAAAATTTTTACAATCCAATGGCGGATTACCTGCTAGTAAACTTCGCTTGTCAGCAAGACGCTCCAACGCTTTTAATGATCCAGAGCAAGTCAAACCACTAAAGTACGTTGAAAAAGAAGAATTTCAAAACATCAAGGATTCTAAAAAGTGTGTAGTTTATTCAAACCACTCTGAATCAGAATCTGGTGGACACTGCAGCTGTAACAAGCACACTTACAAAAAAGAGCACACCTACAGTCACACATGCAGGCATCATAGAAAAAGATTTCGTCGACGAACTAGTAGTTGTGGAGAACCGAAAAATGTTTGCAGAGAAGATAGCTGCAGCGACATTTGCCGTTCCAAAAGCAACATAGAAATTCACAGGAAAAAGTCTCGTGAGCGCGTTTTTACAAGTGATAGTGAACTGGATTCATGCGAAAACTGTTGTCATCATAGAAAAAAGCACAAATTGATGAAAAGAAAAGAACGTACCTCACGCAGGACAAGAGGTATTCAAGATTTCAGAAGCGATTACGATGGAAAAAACAAAGAACCACAGTATGAAAAAACCTCACATCCTGATGCCAAATTTACGGCCGATTCTACACAAGGGCCTCTATCACGTCCATCTTCCAAAACATCAAACAAAAGTCACCCTCAATCTGCCAAGAATAAGCAAACCGATGATAACGTGAAATCTATTCCACCCATCCAACCAGTGGCCATGAGCTTGACCGACGAAGATGGAGAGAATACGGAGCGGGCTGAGCAGGTTGGGGTGACTCAGGCAGATATTCATGCCAGTGCAGAGCCACAAACCACAGAAACTCATTCACCTACAAATACATCCGAAAATACTTCCAAGACTCAGCAGAAGAATGAAGGAGAAGCTGTGTATGTTGAAGCAATTTCAAAAGAAATAAACAAAGTCTTAGAGACTGCCGCCACTGTTGTGAAAACTGCGGTCGAAAACGACGATGCTACAAATCAGGAAAAAAAATCAACCATCGATGGTCATGTAACTGATAGCAAAGATGGATCAAATGAAGCCCCCCAAAAAATAATGGAAAACACCCTGTCTATTCAACCACCAGCCCCAGCAACTGAACGGAATAATGATGAAACTTCCGCAGATAAACCCAAAGAGGACGAAAAGAATCCAGCTGAACAATGCACCATTCAATCTGATTCCAAACCCAAGGATACTGAAAGCAATGAAATTCCAACATCGCAACCCACTTCTGAACCTCCAAAAATTCAAGAAATTCCGCAACAGTTGGCATCCGATAACGAGGACAAGGATTTAAAAGGAGGTGTTCATCCTTTAGATTATTCAACAAAAGAAAAGCAAGAAAAACCTCCCGCCGAAGCAGAAAAATGTGCAATGCGGGAAGATAAAGTTAGCCTTAACAATGAGGTATCACAGCCTAAAATTGAAAATATAGTTTCAAATGAAGCGGTGGCCACAACTCCACAACAGGAACAAACAGCACAATCAACAACACCAACTCAACCCAGTCAGCCAATCCAGCCAACAAAACCAAAGCAATCAATTCAATCTCCACCAGTCTCCCCAACAAACGAAACTACGCAAAGCATTCGTGACCAGGAATCCCGACGTTCCTTTACCCTGCTCCCTGATTCGCCCGACGAGGTGGGAGCTCAATCGCGGAAGAGTAGCTTTCAAGTTTTGAAAAGCGATGAATCAGTCGACGTCGATGATGCCATGGAACAACTGAGGGAATCTGATGTCAGGACTTTTAAAATCGTTTCGGATGAACAAGCTAAATCTGACTTTAATGGCTGCGACCTAAGTAGCGATGGCGAAGCCGCAATGGATGATGATGAAAACAATGATGGGGTAGCTAACAGGTCCACCAGCGCCGCCAATAGGGTATTTTCACCCCATACCTCTGCTCCTGCGGTATCACATAATGGCTACAATGAGTACAATAATGGCAGGAAGCGACGCCTAAAGAAACGCATTAAAAGTGGTGGCACAAGAGGTCGCAGTTCACTCAAAGTGGCAACCAGAGCTACAAAAACACATAGTCAACACCAACAACTGAATAAAGACCAAGATTCTGGCTTTGAGCCAAGTCCACGTGCGGCAAACACTAAAATTCCTACACCCAGGACAACATATACAGCCCATGTACCACGAAAAGCCATCTATACCACTTTAGATGGTAGATTCTGCAGTAGCCGCCTAGAGAACCGAAAGCCAGGAGACAAGGGTGCATGTGATATGTCTGCTGTCACCCGTTCTATTCAAAGGAATATCCGCAGGTACGTTTTTAGTTGATAATAATAATAAAAATAATAATAATAGTAATAATATTAATAATAATAATCGTTTGTGTCCGGAGTAGTTTTGCAATTCAAATTGAGATAATAGATGTTTACTCTCTGGGATTCGGAAGCACTATTAGGTTTTCCACTTTTATATTACTATAACTATCTTTTTATGAATATTATTAGAAATGTATCAGTCTAAATTGCATTTTTGTAAAACAGTTCTTTCAGATACATAAATGCATTTCAAAAACAGTTAGTTTTGAAGCTTTAAGCTCTGAAGTCTGTACATAGTAAAACAAGTTTTGAGATAATATAAAATACAGAATTTTAAGTAATTAACTTCTTTATCAGGTTTGAATTTTGTTTGTGCAATTATGCAAAAATGCACAAAAAGACGCAATCGATTAAGAAAAAAATATTCAAAAATCTTGGCAGCAACGAAATTTAAATGATATTTTCCGTTAGCTGGTTTGGAATGTGAAAAAAAGTATAAATTATCCAGAATTCAAACAGTCAAACATTGTCTTAATTTATTACGAAATTTTTGCGCTGATAATTTTATATTTAGCAACAAGGAGAGGTTGTTAAAAAATTTTAAGAAATCTTAAAGTAATACGACCAAGGTGCATTATAGGTCTTCAAACCAGAGCGTAACCAATGATTGATGTCGTTTAAATGGAGGTGATACTTATAACCTTAAAAAACACATGAAATTTTTAATTTATCGGATTAGCCGCTTTTATATAAATAAACCCTGCTTAACTATGTTGTTATTTAATTTAATATATGTAAATATATACGTATGTATTGCAAAAAACGGGTTTTGCAGGATTTTAAAAAGCGGGACAGGATTTGAAAAAAACTGTATTTTAGTAGACGGGATTTTAAAACATTTTTTAGGGATTTTTGAAAAACGGGACTAAAAAATCTGTATTCCGATACGCTTGCATTTTTTTAAACATTTTAGGAAAATCTAATTTTTCTAAACAAATGGCTCCACAGATTAAAAAAAAAAATATCTATTTCGAAAACGATTTGGTCGATTTTTATACTACCGTTGACACCAAATAATTTGTGACAAACCGCTTGGAGGCAAGGCTTTAAGGGACAACCCGAATAAATTATTATATCAAAATCCTTACTAAAAATAAACTACGATAATTCTACAAATAGGTAAGGTACGCGCATGCAAATGTCTATATACTATGCAACCTAAAGGTCTGAGGCAATTTTTTTTTCAAGTGTTGGACTTAAGGTTTTTAGTCGGTTCCTTATAGAAGAGAAATTTAATTTTTAGAACAATTTCTGCCTGCTGCTCAATTATTAAGAGATATTTTATATATTTTTTGGCATATACTATTGTAGTTATAGGTACTCTACATTAAAAAAAAAACACAAATACAAAAGTCTCACATAGCAATCACATTTTTTACCATTTCATCATCGTTTATTTTTTTATTTTAAATGCTGCACATTTTATTCACATTAACCAAAATATTATAATTTTCCATGGTACATTATAAAATATGTATGGCTATGGTAAACTTGTTGTTTTCAGTTCTCTCCCTGATTTTTTTCTAACTTATCTAATATTGAAAAAAGAATTTTCAATTTCCAGTAATTTAATTCAAATCTATATTCATGTTACCAAGTATTCAATTTCGAGTGGGATTTCTTAAATGTTAAGTCCTTAGGCTACGTTCAAAGCACAAAGTTATTATTTCCCATCCAGTCATCATCATCGGTCAATCTGCTGCTAATCTCATTTGACGCTATTTTAAATATTGTCACCATCGATGCGATGAGAGATCTGACAGAAGATAAAAATGATAGGTTACAGGAAATTTAAATCGATTTTTAAATAAACATCCGGTTAACCACCCACTTTGCATCAGTTCTTCTATACATTATTGAGATGAAGATTGCTAAAGTATATTGTAACAACAATGTATACGGAAGAAAGAGTGTCGGGGCCCAACTTACAGTATAATAATGTTGGTGATGATTTTAAGCAATATAACCCTATAAAAATTCACAGCGAATTTTGCGAATGAAGGAATCTCTTTCAGGTTGTGGTTCTCCTTACCCCAATATATGTACCAGCTCAGCTAGCCGGTATGTTGGATGAAAACGTCTTAGTTTATGTATACAAATGTTCGCTCATATTATGTTTGACAGGGTGTTATAGAAAAAACTTATTTGAAGTAGGTAATTATTTTAAAATAATTAAATTTACACCAATAAATATTTGTGTATTTTTACATTTCAAGTAATTCTGGCTATCGCCTTTGTGTGCTGCAATGAAAAAATCATAATGTTCAACACTGATTTATTCAACGTTCTATTTTTTCAAGAGCACTCTTCATCATATATGTAACAGAAAATAAGCATGCCCAGTTGCAAAAAAAAAGGAAATTTCGCGTCGCATTATTTTTTTTGGAAAATATGCACATGTAGTCCACAAAATTTACAATGAGCTTATAACAAAATATAATTTAAAAACAATGTTTATTTAAATCGCTTTGAAAAGTTACAAAATAAAAAAAAGCAAGCTGACTTTGTGAGAAAATTAAAGGGACACTTGGGCGTATACGTATTTTTTTCTAAATTTTGTACAATTTGCTTTAAAATACTATAGAAAAATTTGATTAATAAAAAACGGCAACATTTACAATTATAATTTTTTAAAGCCAGAAATTTTGTCTTTAAATTTCTTTTTAAAACAAGTTGTTGCAGTGAATAGTTTTTGAAAAAAATAATTTTCAAACTCAAAATTAAAAAAAAAATTAAAACAAATTTCATAACTGAAATGGTACTACTATACTACTATATGGTAAAATTTTGACAGTCAGCAACCTCTAACTAAAAAGATAAAATTGTAATCATTTCTTCAGTGTAAATTAGATGATATAAAACTTTAAACCACTAATCAACTACGTCCAGTTGAAAATGACTTAGAATATTTGTCAAACATGTTTTTGCAGAAAAAATTAATTGTGAACTGTTCTATGTAAATTTTTTACGCCACAATTCGTTTGAGTTTTTACTGCAAAACCGGATTAGCACAATGCCAAATTTTTTTTCTATTTAAAGCTATTTTTTAAGAAAATTTGGCCTTTGTGGGAAATAGACCCTTTCCATATTTTTTTTCTTGTGTCAACTCTCAACCCTAATTTAACACGCTCTTAAGCTACGCGCAAACCAACACGATGGCGGTGGCGTTCACAGTAAAAATGTGGATGCAAAATATAAAAATCAAAGGAGAGGCACACTTCAATCGCGTAGATGTGTCCCTCTTCTTTGATTTATATGTGCGGCATTGAATTTTATTCAATTGTTCAATTGGTACTTCTTGTGTTTCACCTCATTTCCAAAAAAGGTTGAAATTATATATTTATATAGGAAATTAAATAGTTTTCACTCACATTCTGATGTTTTCAACGAAGTTTTTTTCACTTTCTCTAATGAAAATTGTTGAGTTATAAAGTCATAAGGCTTTTCTGGTTTATTCCAAAGATGGATATACAAAATTTGCATAAATTTCACTCGTAACTACTGAAATCTAACTCACTTTACTGGACTTTATATTTCAATTATTTATGATAATCATCGTTTAATAAATACGATATTTTATTATACATGAAATTAATGTTATTAATAAATGCACAGGTACTTAAGATTTAAAATCTGATAAAAGATGACTTTAAGTATTTTTTGAGCTCAATTGGACGGGAATCCAAGTTGTATACCTACATTACAAATTTCGAAATTTCAGATTTCCAAACCTATCCTGTTTAAATAAATAAACCCTTATTTCGTAAAAATTCACATCGGCTGATGATGGCACCGCGACGCACGGTGTTGAAACAACGCTGTATACGATTAAAATTAAGCAAAAATAAATTTAAAAAAGTTATTTTTCATTTTTATTTTGTTATTTTTAATTAATAACGTATGTTACTCAAAGGTGTCTTAGACAAAATAAAATCAATCCATAAAATAATATTTTTTCTTCGAAGTTACCCTTAAAATTGCGGTTAAATCTTTAACACCTTGTATAGGTTCTGCTTTACTATGAACTTTATGGGTTCCATTTTTTGAGAGCTGTGGTTACTGCAAAGATATTGTACGAGTATGAAGAGCTTTTTAATACAGTGTTCGCATAGCTGTCTGTTGGGGTATGCATCGATTGTTCTGAATTCGCATGAATTTATACAGCCAAATGTAGCAACGCTATTTATGTCCTCCTTAATGTAAATTTCATAGTTGCAAATTGCGATGTGCATTATCTACTTTATGGTTGGTTTTCGGTTACGAAATATTTTGTTCCTGGTCTTGTGATCTTTTTTTTTGATCAATATTCATTCTGTACGTAAATGTGTTAAAGTCTTTAAATGTTTTTGGATTATCTGTATAAATTACATACATAGATTCATTTTAACAGCTATAAAGAGATTAGTTAAATTAAATGTGGATATGTTGAAGCTATGTTTTTATTTTTTTTTATTATTATTTTCCGAAGTAGTATCAATTAGTATTTAGTGAATATTGAAATTATAATAATAAAAAATGCGACCAATATAAATACAAATCTAAATTTAACAAAATTTAGCATACAAACAGTTTAGTATCAACTTAATTAATTTAATAATTTTTGAAGACAGAAACTCAATGATAGGATCGAAAAAATAAAAAGCTAATTTTTTAGTCGTTCTTTAACTCAAATCTGTCAATGGTTATCTAGTAGTGGTTATCTAGTTTTCAATCCTACTAAAGAAGCTGTTTTCATTTCACTGGATAGAACTCATCTCTATGTTTTTGGTTCCCTATGTCAGACCTCAAACAATAGACACCCAGCTGCAATCTTCCGCCAGCGTTAAGTACAAATTTCTACTCATGTTTAAGTTAAGTTTTATATGCATAAAATTTAAATTATCATAGAATATTTTGTGCTTTCACTCAGCTTCTATTAAAATAAATATTTCCTAATATTTAATTAAACTTTTCCAACAAATCCTGACTCAGAATTCCATTCCCTTATACCTGTAAGTAAAAAGTGTTAAATTTATTGACTTAGTTCACGAACTTCTGTAATTTTGTTTGTAGATTCAATAAATTGCTAGCAATTGCATATTTTCACCTGTGTTCGCATTCCAGGTTGATTTGTAACGAATAAGCTTATATGTATATAGATACATTGTGTGTAAGGCCAAATATTAATTTGCAACGCTACCTTTATGGATGTATTAATTAAAATCAATTCCCAAAATCGTAATGTAACCCTTTTACTTACATAAATTCCACAATTGAATGAACAGCTGGAATGCTTGCAATGACTGGTACTTATACACAAAGCAAAGCAAAATTACAGCCAAACTAATAAAGTCTGATTAATTTTAAATTGTGGGAATATTATTCCCGAAGTGATTCAGATTGTCTGTTGATATCGGTTTTTGTATGAGTGTTATTGGTGGGGTTTTTCAATACTTCCGGCTTTTCTAAATCTAATTTAAAATTGTTTTCGGCCCACAGAACCCTGCAACATTATCATGATGTTGGACTATACAAGGTCCTAATAATAAAACTAAAATGTCTACCAAACAACCCAATCCACTTTATTCCGAACGGATGTGAATGCGTTTGAAAATTTGGTTACGTTGAGTGTGGCATGTATGTATGTATAAGTTCGCTTGAAAGTTTCGTTGCAAACGCCCCATGGTTAGCTATTTTAGAGTTTCAATTTGATTGTAGTTATAGGACATAGCATTTCATTTATCCATAGTACCTATAGATACAACATTTATATTTTAAGGACTATTCACATGAAAGCGACCAACGACCGACGAATAAAAGAACAAATGGGATTTAAAACATTTAATAAGCCTAAATTCTTCACAAAAACTAGACAAAATGGTAGAAAACTTATTGAAATTAATGTCGTCGCTAACTGCAATATAATTGTTACCAACTGTCAAACTCTATTCGCGTTCCTACATACCACACTGCAATGAATGAATTGTTCGCCCGCGAATAACTTCAAAATTATTTTTGTTTTTGTTTACTTGGTGATTGGTCATGGCTGAAACAAACATTGAAAACGTCATTTGCGACGAATAAAAAATGTCTATGTAAACGAAATGTCAAAATTGACAATGTTCGTTCATTCGTCGGTCGTTGGTCGCTCTCATGTGAATAGTCCTTTAGACTTAATTTCCAGTGATGTGGTTGTCTATTTCTCAAAGAGTCAAAAATCTATATGTAGCTATTCAAGGGACATGCGCCTATATATGTCAGCAAGATTTATTCTATTATGTTCGTACATATGTATATGGGACTTATAAAAGATTTATTTATTAAATTTTAATCAAGTCATATAAACTACGTATATGTACATATGTAAATTCTTATCATATTAAATGAAAATTCATCTGTCATTTGAAAGCTTAAATAGTCAAATAAGAAAATACCGATGTTCAGATTAAATTTACTTTAGTTATATCACAATTAAATGTCATGCTTTTGTGACTATAAAACCCCAAACTGGAAGAAATTCGAAACAGATAAATATAAGGTTTACGAATATGAATGTCTATAGCTTTAAGATATTGAACAAAGTAGGTAGATATTGTATTATAATCAAAGTAGGTGTATAATGTGAATGGTTTCTTTTTGAGAGACTCAAAATTGTTTTTAGATCATATACGCAAGGTAAGTTTTAGACGCTGTGAAAGAATTTAGCCAGAAAGCAAGTCACTTGGACCAACGAATGAAAATACATACGTTAAATTTTTCGATGAAAATTAGTTCAATACTGACGGACCTGATAGTTTTATCTTTTATTATAACGATTTGTGATAAAAAAAACTTATTTAGTCAAGACATCAAAGCTGTAGCATGTACGCCAAATTATTACAGTTGAATTGATGTAGGGGGGGGAGGGGAAGCAGCTGGATATTTCAACAAAACATACAAAAATGAAATGCATGGTGGTGGTGTTCAAGAGATGTAAATGTTTCCGATATCGTTCTGTTACCTATCGGTTTTTTCTATAACTTAAAATGTCTCAATAAACAGGGATTTTATTGTTATTTTTGTGTCTCTTGTCAAAAAAACACACAATTAATCAAGAGTTAGTCGAAAATTAAATAAAATGCATACTGGATTGCACAAACAATTGCTCTTGTGAAAAACTAATTTAGCTCCACATTGTAGATGTTTGTGGGTTCAATAATCTAATAATGATATTATTTTAATGGGAAATGGTTAAAAATTTAATTTTTTGACAGAAAAATAATACTTTCTCTATAAACACAGTAAATAGGGTCTATCGGACCGAACAAAATTGTTCTTATTAATTATAAACCATTAAAAGCACTATAGAACCGTTACTAAGAAATACATATTTGGAAATCAAGATATTGAGGCTGTGGCTGCTTATGCATAGATATAAGGAAAGCTGACGAATAATTTTTTTTTTAAATTGGTATATTTTAGAACTCTTTGAATTAATCTTAAAGATTTTTGATGTACCAAGGTGCCCACTCTTTCCTTGTAGTAGTTTTAATAACCTACATTATATATACCTATAGAATTCTAAATATATACGAAATATCTTTTAAGAAAATTTTTATCTCTTATAAACTAGTCTTGTACCAACTCATTTTCGTATTAAAAGAATCTTTAAAAAAAATTTGATATACATTATAATTACATTTTATATGATTCATATATTACATTATATGTACTTATATAGAAAATATTATATAGTGCACTTGGATGGTTTTTCTTTTTTTCCTTTTCAATGTTTTATCCTCTCAACTTATTTAAAATAAAAACTGTCAACCAAAAAATAAGTTGGCTGGAAATATCAAACATTTTCCTGTCATCTTTTTTTGTTGTCCTTGCCGAAATGAACTTGCACTTTTTCGTATTCGCTTCCTTTAAAAAAAAAAGTCAATATACATAATGCTATCAAAAGTTGAACATCAAGCTCATTCATTTCCCTTTTCCATTGAGAGTACATCCTAGTGGGGTATTTCCATTGTCCTTTGTCTGAAAATAAAATGGCAATTTACTCTGTTATTTGTTTCCTTGAATGCAGAAAAGAAGGAGAGTGGAAAAAATATACAGAAGCTATTTTATGGAAATATCTTTAGCACTCTTTTATTTGTTTTGCATTTTCAATTGTGTATATGTTTCCTCCAAATATAATATTATATTATCTTGATGAGTTTTACTTTTATTCATATATCTATACATACATAGATATTACATGGAAAGGAAGATATTTCAACATCTTTTGGAACTAAAGAGCCTACAAATACGTTCTAACAAGCTAAACGAAGCTGTCCTGGTAAAGCGTGCTGTTGATGAGTATCACAAATCATGCGTTGCCTTAGGGGGTGAGACAGGTACCACACTCCGAAGGTATTCTTTCAGCGAGTATACTTTTAAGAATTTTGAGCTCTTTTTATATGAAACTCTCAAGACCCTCCAGAGGCCGGGAACATTTAATTTTCAAAACATAAACGATGTCTATGAAGAGGTAAGACTTTTCACACCATAAGATGACTATTTTTTATATGATTTTTTGTGTTTTCAGGCTGAACGAAGACTTAGTCCGGACTATAATGCTTACGAAAAGGCTTTGCAGTGCACCACAAAAACTCATAGATGTTTACATGCAGCCCATGCCTACACAGGTATTCCTTGCGCAGCATACAGTAAGTATCTTTACAAAAAAAGGAAAAAAAATGTATTTTATGTTGGTACCTGTTCCTAATTTTGTACACTGAAAAAATTGTAAGTAAGGCGTAGTATTTGTATAAAGCCCACAAGGGGGTTGTACAGGACCGTTTTAAGTGTTAGAAACTATATTACAAATTCATGTAACTGTTAAACTCCGAAATTTGGCAATGTTTAAATGAAACATCTGAACCACATAACATATATCATCCTATTAAATATGACCTATTATCACATTGGGTTTATATGCTGACATATCGTTTTTATAAACACTCTCATTTAAATACCTTTAGCTTTGATAAAGCATGTTTTTAGGAATATCAAGTCTAAGAGTATTATGTCAGGCATATATTCATTTCGCTTGAAACAAGACAAGACAAGAGTCATTTCATCTCAATGAATACTTTAGAAATGCACGAATTTCGTTCAGTATAATGAATTGGTAAATTGTATAACCCTTTTGGACTTCTCTAAGACCTTAGATACTATTGACCAAATACTTTAAGTAAAAAGTTCCTCTATTCGAACATATTATTAACTATTTTAAATCATTCATATTTAGACTCAGACAATAATATTTGCATGAGAAGAAATTGAATTTTCAAATTTTATAACTTACCTTTAAGTACCTAAGTAAAAATTAAATAATTTCATAACTAACTAACTGTGTTGCCAAGCAGGCGTTAAAATATCCACTGTAGAAATACTTTTTGTAAAAGAACAGAAACTGAGCATCACGACATAGGAAATGATGGCAAAGAATTGTGAAAAAAAAATTGTATAAGAAAACAGAAAATCAACACAAAAATAAAAATAAAAAAGAGTTATAATTAGGATGTCTATTTGTCTTTTTCAAGTATTATTATTCTTCAAAGAATGTTTAAAACACTAGTGCAGCATTTTCAGCTGCATTTTCTGGTTCAGTCTTAATGAGATGATTCTGAGAGGCAGTGTTTATGCTGTTTTGTTGATTTTTCATTTGTATAATATTGTATAATGGGCTGTATATATTTCTCACTATATACACCTACTACCCTAAGTACGCCTTGAGATCATGTTGAATTAAATGGGACATAAGGAGCTTGTTTTAAGTTTAGAAGGCGGAAACGAACACGTTTAAAATGCATTTCCGTGATGCATAGTTTATGTAAATAAAATTTAATGTGTGCACAATGTATTCTTTACGTTGGTGTATTTATATCATTTTCAAAGAAGAGGAATCTTTTAAATTTCGTGATTGTTATTTTACATTTTAACTATTTTCTTTGTTTGGTTTTTGTTTTGTTTATCGACAAATAGATTTACTTTATTAAATTTTGAGTTAGCATTTTACAAGTGCAAAGATCATAACGTCAGCAAAACAAGAAGTAATAGAAAATAAACAATTCAGGAGATTCCCTGAATTTTCATTTCATTCCAATTTTTTTATTTGATAAAAGTCAATTCTGCTATGCAACTGCACATAAATAGAAATGCATGAACCATGGGTAAGCCATAGCGAAAGCTTCTCAATTTTATTAAAATACCAAAACTGTTTTATTTTATTTATTTATTTTATTTTGATATGAATTCCTTTAATAAATCAGGATACATTAGGTCACTTTTTCTATTGCTATCAAAAATTGAAAGGACATTCTATTTCGATGATATGTGAGCTTGGAGAATAATAAATTAACTATTTATTACTTATCTATAGAAAAACTATTTTCTTTCGTAACTTTAAAACAAAGAAACACGTTTACCATCACATCTCGAAAATGGAATTTTTTTTGTTGCATTTATTTTCAACTATATATATTCCGAAAACTAAAAGAAAAAATATCACACACATGGCAAGTTTTCTCGGAGACAAAGAGCAACGAGAGAAAAGAAACTGTTATAGAACTTGATTTTATTGCTTTTTACTCAAAACATCACACAAACCGGCACGACTAGTTCCTCTTCATAAAACTGGAAGCTTGTTAAAAACGGATTCAAGGAAAAAGTGCCAAGTCAAAGCTTGTCTTCTAGACATCTGCACCCTTCTTTGGTATTGTAAATATGTATCCTTCGGATGTATCCCTTCGGGATTATTTGCTACACTAAGATTAACTATTCTTCGCGAGAAAAAAGAGTGAGGGAGAAAGAGAGAGAGAGAGAGATTTCTCTTCAAAGTCACACTTAAGTGCTAAAGAAAGTTATCTTCAATTTACGCGAAATGGAGAAAGATAAAACTCTGGATGACACGCGGGAAAGTTGATATCTTAGTGAAAAATTGTAATATTTCATCGTTGAGTGCACCTTAGCCTCATTCTCCTCCTCTTTATTTTTTCATATTTCAATTTCACCCACAAGACGTGGAATGACGGTTTTATATCAAACTAGTAGGTGTATAGGTATACATATGTATAGAGCTTCATATTTCAGGCAGACAGTCAGTCCTCAGAAATCTAGAGCCAGAAATGGAGGGAAGACTTCCTTTAATATTATTTCCTTTTTGCAGTTTCCGCTTCCTTTTTATTTGAAACAGCATCCAGTACGTATACGTTCTTGTGTAAATAAGCATTCCGCAAGTTTCTTAAAAAGCATAGATGAAATTACTCTGAGGGTTGTTTCAAACATCTTGTAGGTACGTTTGTACTTTCTTAAGTCACAAAAGGGAGTACCCACCTTATATTTTATAAGAGTATCACTAAAGAAGTAGTGGTTATACCATAGTAGAGCGTCAAAAATGAATTTCATTTAAAGTGGAACATAATCGGTAAGATCTTTGACGGATTTAAAGCTGATTAACAAAGAAAACCCTGACAAATGAAAATATGTACATACATATATACCTTACTTCAAAACTATCAACATAAAGGACACTTTGATAATCTTTGTTCTGAAAGTTACACTGTACAATTATTCAATTCACATTAAGTAAGCTTGTTTTAAGTTAAGAGTTTTAATGGTGTTTGTTTAATTTTTATTTTTGTTTTGCGAATAAATGTTTTTCTAAGAATTTTTTTTAATAACACAAATTTTATATATTTTTTAGCACTAGGTATATTAAATATATCGTCGTCGTTCTGTGAAAACTCCCTAAGTTTTTTTTTTTTTGAACCATTTGTATTATCTATGGATATTTTAGTGAAAACAACTCGAACATTTATGTGTTTGAGTAATTTTGAATTTAAAATTAAAACAACATTAAAGTTCAGACTTACATAATCTTAACTCTTGATATCTGATTAACTGTGGCGTATTTAAGAATTTAATTATTGACTAAAAGTGGCCTTTTGCGTTTTTGCTCAATGTATTAATGTTTTTTTTTTAATATATTTGGCGTAAAGAAAATTAAAAATTTAAATCTATAAAAACAGACCATTAACTGCACCTTTCAGATTTGCCACTGTAAAGATTTTTAAGGATTATAAGGATTAAATAAATTATTTTTATTTATAATTTTTATTGACATTATAACAGAAAATGCTAAAAAATATAATAATAATTAAAGTTGGCGATGGCGTTGCCGTCTGCTTGATTGACTCACTTAAAGTTTAAAATTGAATTATCTTGTAAATTTTTTTTAAATTTTTTTTAACAGGACGACCGATTTGCTATAAATTTTATAAATGCGTGCTTATAAATACAAAAAGCCTTAATAAATATTCAAAAACAATTATTACTGAAAAGTTGAAATATTTTCGTAGCTATTATAGCTCTCCCAGACACCACAGATATTTAAAGAGAAATCACCAATTAAAATTTAAGCGCACGATGGTCTTAAAAGTAAAAATATTTCAGCAAGAAAAACTGGCAAACCCTTTTGTATTAATTGGTAGGAAGTCGTAATAAATATCGTAAGCATAAGAAATTGCATCATAATTGAGACAAAATTATGGAGACCAATTTTCATATTATTTATTTTATTCGCAAAAAATTCGTAGTATCTGAAGATCTTAGGTTGAATTTAAAATAAAACAGAAAAGTTTTTCACGAATTTCTGCCTCCTGCGAGAAATTGACAAACCCTACAACATTATCTTTTGTCATGAAAAAATGCTTCTCACCTAAGCCGTTCGGATTTAGAAAAAAATTTTAGGTCCCCTCCATTCCTGGAAATAACAGGCCCACAGGAATGGTTACTTAATGGAAATAAAATACCCGTAGGTATCTGATTGGCTGCACTTAGGTTATATAGACGAAAAGTATAAGATCGAGTGGTGACAGAAAATTTCGGTGTAATTTTTTTTTAGCTGCCCCTTCAGAGAAAAATTGACGCCCATATCCATACATATATTAAAAATAAATACTTTTAAAATAAAATAAAGGGATAAAGGTTCCCCCACACCAACGCGAATTTTTGGTGGTGACGACGAAAACAATAATAACAACGTGTTGTTTTCATTGACAACCACGTGTTGTTATTGTTGTTTTCGTCGTCGCCACCGAAAATTCGCGTTGGTGTGGGGGATCCTTAAGTTGACACAAAGTTCGCATGAATTTTATTCATTCAGTTAAATGCTATGTAATTGAATCAACTGTTCGTTAAATGTCAAATAATAAACTTAAAAATACATGTATGTATATTGTATACAAATAAGCGTGTTCAGATTTTGAAGTTATTTTTAAATGGAGAACCTCTCCCTAACTAACGCGAAATCGGAGCCGAATGTCTCGGAGCAGTTAAAATATGTAAGGTACATGACAATAGTCGTGTTTTTTTAAGCTCGAAGGGAATAAGATAAGAAAACGATTTCGAGGCGAAAGGTAGAACTGTAACAGTCGCAAAAATACCACCTAACGAAAATGAGCAAATACAAGAAAATCATATGGCGCGCCCATAATGATCGATATCTACTTTTCCTTCAGTTAACTTCACTTTCGTTTTCGGTAGTAAAAGTGGTCCCGAGCTCAACTCAACTGAAATTTGGTCAAAGAAGAATAAAAAAAAGAAATGGTTCCTATCACTTCGAAGACAATTCGGAAATCATTACAAATTTTTTTTTGTATAAACTACGTTTTAATTCACAATTTTTATGCCAATGCGATAGTTTACTTCTCTGAGATCTATATACATATCTAATATCTACATCATATTTCTGAACATGCCTAGTTATAAAAGTCACGATGACGTTTGGTTAAGTTTATAAAAACAATTGGGGAATTTTAACTAAATTGTGTGAATAATTTCTCATACAAAATTTTACAGTTTATAAACCAAATCGTAAACTTAACCAAATGGTAAACTTATCTAGTGTTTAACAATATTGCAGCATATTTCCCTTAATATTTAGATGAATTATTGAATAGAAAATTATCTATAAATTTGTTAAGCGACACCATCCAAATTTTTAAAAATATTGTTGATTAGATCACTTTCTTTTTTTTTAATTTTAGGCGTGTCAATGGGCGTTAATATTCTCTGGTGATTCCATATATATGGAATTACCATTATTTGTCGGGCTTGAAAATTCCATACAATTTGAGAAATTTTTTCAGATTTAATCATCAATTAAAATGAAAATTCTTCAATTTCCAAAACTGAAGCTGGTGAAATGGTTGCTTTATCGATTATTTTTCAAATTATATTTTTGGTGAATATTGCCTTTTTGCAAAAATTATGTATTTTGATTATATTTGGTATTATTTCTCTGTGTATTTGTGCATTTGTGCATGCAATCTGATAACATATTTGGGTGTCAGGGACCATTGAAGGGCTACAAAGCAAAATAAACACTAAATACCCCACAAATTCGCAACACGCGTTACTCTGATTTTGACTTTTCCAGGCATATTGTGTTTTTGGTATGAGAAACTAATGATTTATCAGTCGAATCAACTATACCACCATCATGCAACATTTTATACATTTCGCACAAATTGGAAAAACTTTTTTACGATCGAATAAGATGATAATATGCCTGATTGAAAGTATTTTATTGTTATTTTTGTCTCAAAATATCTTCGTCACTACTTGTCCCTGAAAGTTGTTTCTTATCTGCAGATCCATTTTATGGGACAGTATATTTTTTATTTTACATTTGTCTGATATCGTGTTTGAATTAATCTTCATCAAGAGCACATAATTTGCAGAAGCTAGAAAAGTTCTCAAGTACATACATATAAGTTGACACATTGCTAAAAACAAAAAAAAAAAACTTAATATCAATTTGTCATATTTGAATGATTAATTTCGTCTCTAAAGTCCCTCTTTTAGACAAATCAAGTAATAATTATTCACCCAGCAAAAATAATCTCCCTTTTGTGTATCTACTAAAAAATCGTGTTTTGCTTTCTTCCCCTTACAGTTCCCATGATGAATCATCACACAATGCCGAAATTTGGCTTTGGACCTTACAAAAAGAATGGAGCCGGAAGTTTTTATCTACCCAAGATTTTAAGCAGCAACCCAAATTGTGGGAGTAAGGTCTCCCTTGAGCTGTCACATGGAAAAAACAAACAGCTTATATCACTGCCTTCAGAGAAGTTGGATAGCAATAAACGCTATTATGTGACATTTACTGTTAAAGAGTCTGGCGGAAAGCAACAAATTCACCAGAATCAACAACAAAAAGAACATTCCACCACCCACAATGGGGAGGCGGCTGTTGTCGGGCTCGGGAATGGCAGTGAGAAAAGTTGCGACCAGAAAAAACCCAAACAGGACAAGGATGACAAATAGACATCCTTAACTACTTACATACAGATACACAGCAAGATTTCTACAAAAAAGTATATTACCAACCTGCTAACTGCCAGCTTCATAAGAGTATAATAAAGCTGGCATAATAAGGATATCGAGTTTGTAGTACGAGTGTCTATGGAAAGTCAAACTTGTCCCAACAATACTTCACATATACATCTATATCTACATATATATAGGAAATACACGAATACATATACCACGTATAAGTATATTATAATAATGCGAACACCTGCCAAGGATACATGTGTCCAGTTGAACATTTAAGTTAGTGACTATATGGATGCTGATTTTCTCATTAGACTAGCAAGCAGGCGAAACAAAGACAGACAAAGACAAAGGGACGAAATTTTTGCCTTGAGGAGCACAAGGATATCTGAAATTATATTTATTCAATGTTTTTATGGCAGTTTCCGTGTTTTTCCTTTTTTATTTATTTAATTTTCAGTACTCTCTAGCTATGTATGTATTACATAAAGATATGAATGTATGTATGTATCTCTCTACACAATTTTGTTGCTTATATGATAGAATTAATAGCAATAAATAAATATGGTTGTTCAATAAAATAGCTTCTAACGAAAGCAACTAAAAATAAATACAAATATAAGGAATAAACTGGTTAATGGCACCTTTATTACGGATACGGTTATTTCAGGTTGATGGAGGACACATTAACATTTTGTGTCTCAATAATTGGACTGAAGGAGTTTTTAGTTGTCATCATACATGTTTGCAGAGAGTATGAATAATAAAGAAACAAATACGTACATGGTAAAAGTATATATGGTAAAAATATAACACTAATACATTAAATAATTCCACCCAATTATCTGGATTTTATGTGATACCTCCAAAACAAAAATAGTAAGATCTTACAAATAAAGTTTAATGAGGGAGGAATAAATTCAAGCTCTTTTAAATAATTGACTTTATCAGTTATTTAAATCAGCATTGAACTTTCCATTCTTAAACTTAAATAGCTAAATAGATAAACCAACAAGTTCAATTAAATAGTGCTAAGTATTCTACTTGGCTGATGTATTTCAGTAGTATATAGAGTTTGTATTTAAAAAAACAACAAAAACAAAACTGAGTCGCACGTACTTCCTGTTTTGGTTTAGGGGCCAGTTATAGCGATCAAGAAAAACCATCAGGAAAAGTTGAAACAGATGGAAATAGGAATTTTTTTTTATTATGAGCGTTTATAGCGAACATGAAAATTACGTCAGTGAGTAGGCTGCCAATCAAGTTTTCCTGATTGAAATGCAAAGGAATTTTTGTTCCTTCCACTGATCTGTCAGTGGAACCAGTGAAAGCTGAAACGCACATAATTGGAACGATTTGTTTCATTTTGATTGAAATGACAATCAGCTGGTACGGAAAATGAAATTCAGTCAGGAAAATAAATAAGTACATTTTTCACAAAAAATATTTGTTAAATTGAAAATTTTATTGACACAAAAAATTCTTTCAGTTATTTGCCACCGATTAGTGCATTAATTGCGTTACAAATCGAATAAAAACCTATTAATCTATTTGAAAGTTTTTCCTGTTTCGTTTTCCTGATCGCTATAACTGGCCCAAATCATTTAGTTGTTTAAGTTTTTGCACAAATCTGTTTAATAATGAAAACAGTTTCAACAACTCTATTAACTGATGGATTGAGTAACAGCCGACACCTAAATTAAATAAAATGCACGACTGGATTGTTTGGACGTGGTCTATTGTAACGGGTGATTTTTTAGCTGGTTTGGTTTTGGCAACACTGGTTTTGACAGCTGACGTGTGTTTAGTACCTTGTGTCACTGTCAAACAGCTTCAGTTTGGTTTGCAATTTAACCATGGATCGTCTTACAAATGAACAACGCTTGCAAATTATTGAATTTTACTATCAAAATTCGTGCTCGGTTCGAAATGCTTTTTTATCGAAAAATTGTGTTCAGCGATGAGGCTCATTTTTGGTTGAATGGGTACGTAAATAAGCACAATTGCCGCATTTGGAGTGAAGATCAGCCAGAAGCATTGCAACAGCTTCCCGAAAAAGCCACTGTTTGGTGCGGTTTATGGGCCGGCGGCATTATTGGGCCATATTTCTTCAAAGATGATGCGAATCGCAGCGTTACTGTCAATGGTGAACGCTACCGAGCGATGATAACAAACTTTTTTTGCCCGAAATGGAAGTTCTTGACTTGCATGATATGTGGTTTCAACAAGACGGTGCCACATGCCACACAGCACGCGAAACAATGGCGCAATTGCGAGGCGAGTTTGGTGAACAGTTAATTTCACGTTTCGGGCCGGTCAATTGGCCGCCTAGATCGTGCGATTTGACACCATTAGACTATTTTTTGTGGGGGTATGTCAAGGCTAATGTCTATAGGGACAAGCCCGCTTCGATTGACGCACTGGAAGCCAACATCCATGCATTCATTCGTGAGATACCGGCCGATATGTGTGAAAGAGTATGCCAAAATTGGACTCAGCGGATGGGCTACCTGAGACGCAGCCGCGGTCAACATTTGCATGAAATTATCTTTAAACATTAAATTGCAAGGTTCAAACTATCGATTCAAATAAATATTTCATTCATTTTTTCGAATTTTTTGTGTTTTTTTTTTAAAAAAAGTTCTAAACCTCTTAAAAAATCACCCTTTACAATCACATTGTGCGTAATTACGCGGCTTATCCGAAATTACCTAATAATGTCAATAAATGAAAGCCAAAAAAAGATATAAATCACATTGTGGTTTTAAAGTCTTAATATTTTAAAAACTATTCATCCGATAAAAGAAATAAATAATTATTTATTGGACCTTATATTTTATGCCACCGGCCAATCAAAATCCAAGGAGTCGTTTTGAGAAAAAATTGATTTTCCCTTTCGGTTTTTAAACACTTGTATGGGAGTTAACGTTTTATTTGGTTATAATAAAATTTAATTTTATTTTAAATCTGCTAGATAATGTTACAAAACTGCAGATTGCCAAGTTAACTAAGACATTTTCGTATTATTAATTTCTAAAAAAAAATGTTTAAACTATTTTTACAAATCCAAAAAAAAAATCAGTTGAACCGTTTTTGAGAAAATCGAAAATAAACAAAATGGTTCTGTGGGAGGTTCCATTTACATATTATGACCATTGATTGGAACATTTTTTTTTATATAAAGTCTTTTTGTAAAAAAAACAGAAATTAAAAAAAAAAGTTGTGGCCAAATTTTTGAGAAAAATAAATTTTCATTTTTGAGAAAAATAAATTTTCATTTTTGAGAAAAATAAATTTTAATTTTTTTATCAAGCAAATTTGTGCAGCAGGTACTGTCATATTTGGACCTAAAAAAATAAAAAAACCTGCCGGGGAATGTCCAGAGAATGATAGGTACCAAGTTGCAGCCGAAAGGACAGGCAGAGAAGCGGAACAGAATTGCGAGAACCATTTTTTCGATTTCATAATGTCAAGTTTGATCAAAATCTCAAATTTTGTATACGAATCTATAACTTGCCATACATCGCAAGTAAAACTTGCATTAGTACGGTATTGTTTTTTTTTATTTAAAAAGTTTTTTTTTATATACATATTTTTCGAATTTTATTGATTAGTTTGCTCGTAAAATATATGCAAATACTTAACCTTAAATACCTATCTTATATGAAGTAGAAGTAAATGAATAGGTTTCTGTTCTGTTTTTTTTTTTATAAATTGGCTGCATTCAAAATTATTGCTTTTATAATTCATATATATTTGACCATTTTGTACAAAAGATAATTGTAAATTTTATCTATTAGTATTGACTAAAATTTATTTCCTTGAACGACGCAGTATTTAATTAAATACTAATGAATAAAGAAATAATTTTGTTAACGATACCACACTAAGTTATTATTTTACTTTCATAAAAAAAAGTACGTATACGCCTAAGTGTACCATTGTTTAAAGCGACATTTTCTTTGTTAATAATAATGTATCTTTTTCGTCAGGGCTGTTTTAAAACTGTCTTTCATTTATATTTGTAATATTTGTTTTTATATATATGTATGTACATATGTATGTATGTATAGGAACATGAATGTACGTACCTTTCGGAGACTTTTAATTAAAAATATGGAAAAAACATGAATAAGTAGTATCGGCAGCTTACCTAATTAAAAAATATTATTCAACTATACTACTAGATAAATGCCTAATATGGTAATTCATTGGAATTTAAAGGTTCCTTATGAATAAATTCTGGATTGGCATCTAAAAATATTTGTTAATTTTAAAGCATTGTAAATGGTACATATGTATGTTTTTTTCTATGATTGGAAATAAAAAATTGTGGAAAATAAGTAGAAGTTTATTTATTTATTTCATCAACCAAAGCATGGTATTTATTTAATTTAAAACGAGCATATTAATATAATTAGCAGTAGCCAAACCTATACCGCAGATGTTTAAGTTAAAATGGTAACAGATGAAGTATTCACAATAATATAACCCTCAAAGAGAGTGAAAAAATGACAGCTTATTTGAAGTTCTATTGCCCTCCAAGATACTTGTAAATATTATAATGATTATACTTACTTTACAATTGTGCTTCACAAATGTGCGCTTATTTTTGTCATATTTTTATTTTATCTCATCGCTCATCCTTTCAAGGAGCTCGAAAGATAATCGTTTTCATTTTTCAAGTATGGTGTTAAGCTGATTTCACCATCGTCATAAAAAAATATCTACATTTTCCTGGAAGTCTAGACATCAACAATCCCACTTATACTTTGAGTTTTATTTTTTGTTCTGTTCCTTTTTATAATGTTGCTGTTGAGTTGGAGAGTATTATACACTTAGAGAGCAAAATATGTATGTGCAGCTATGTATAATTGTAGTGAAATACAATACGAAAAATGTGACAAATGTAGATGGATATCTTTAAAATAAAAATGTATTCTTCTTCTCAACAACAACATGACATGTGCAATATTACGAGTATAAACCTGCAGATACTCGACGGTTCATTCACATCAATCAGATTTCATAATAAGGAGAAGAAAATGAATGCTCGTGCGTTAGGATATCACAGTTGTATAGATACTAAAGATAACTTCTTTCCTTCGGAAGCCTGGATTCTCGATTACTCTGATATGTTCGCATTGAGTTAATAAATATATGTCACTGGGTATAAATACAGGATGGTCTGTCAGCAAAATAACCATTCCTTTGCAAAGGCAAAAAATACTCAAAACGATATATTGATCCAAATACAAATAGAAATACATACTAGAATGCTTTGGTAACGATAATTATGTTGAAGACTTTTGATGACAACATTTACTAAGCAGTTCTAGCAGATTAGGTCCTTAGATTTTCTTATCGATTCTTTACTTTTCTTTTTCTTATATATATGACGGAATAAAACAAATGTGTATACTTGGTCGCACGTAGTTGCTTTTTCTAACACTAAAATTGTTGAAGAATAAATGAAACAAACAAGCTACATACATATTTTTCCAGTTAATAGCAAAAATAAGTTACAACATTTCCAATTAATTGAATTTATTCAAAATGGTTAATTCGTAGAATTATTATGGAACTACGCTTACAATTTTAAAAACAAAATTTTTCAATTTGTTTTTAAATGTATAATTACATATGAATGTATGTACTATGTATGTACATATACATACATATGTATGCATGAACATTGTACATATTTACATACATATGTATGAACATTATTGTTTGAAGTCAATTGCAAGGTGATTCAAAAAAATTCTTTATAAACATAAATATTCATTTCCACCACACTACACACATTATTATATATTATTCAGGTATATGGATGTGTATTGTGCATTTTCATATCTATCAAAATAAATAACGAATGACTCGGAAACAGCTAACAACTGAGGAAAGAAAATTTAAAAAATTCTACCGAAATTAAATAAAATATTTTTGACATTTTTTATATTTTATATTATTGGTTGCCTTATTTTAACCATTTTAAACATTTTCTATTTTTATTTTTTTTGCTTTTAAAAAGAAAAATGAGTTTGTGTTCAGTTATATAAAAATAACTTATATACCTTAACTATCATTCCCCAAAAAAATGACACAGCTCAACACTTATAATATGGAGAGCAAAAAAAAAAATCTTTGATCTGCTAGGATATCAACCAGAGGCGGACTGGGTCACCGGGAAACCAGTATTTTGACCAAAGGGCCCCTGGGCATGCTTATGAAATCCCCAGTCGTACTTTCTGTCCTTTCAAAAAAACGTTGTCATAAAATTGGATTTGGCCTTATAGTAAATAAACAGCTGTTGGGTACCAACAAAATTATTTTAACGAAAAATATATTTTAGCTCATGGGGCCCCCACATTAGGGCCATGAAGGTCGTACGGAAGACCCCAGAGTACTGTTAGATAATCCTCGGTAAAGTCTATGCTTTGTGGATTGCAGAGGTATTTTCATTTAATTTTACAAAGAAGACGCCCCTACTGTTAATATAGAGCTTTTGTAACCTTTAAAGCGATCATGAAAGGCCCGTAACTGTATTGATGACTTTAAGAACAAATATTGCGCTGTTTGGGAACCCCACTACACTCCCGATATACTTTCAACGAAACTTTTATGTTAAGGCTCCCACACTAAATATTGATATTCAATAACATAACGATAAAATTTTTAAATAATAATAATGAAGGTGAAGAAAATTAGAAAACTATGTACTTCTGTTTAGGGTACGACAGCATCTAAATGATGAGCCCAAATCTCGTACGTGGGCGTAACGCATTTTTGGAGTTGAGGTCATTTGAACTTATAATTTGAATTATATTCAATCGCTCCACCTAAACAAAAGAAGATTTCTAATTTTTTCACCTACTAATTTTTTAAGTCTCTGAATTTAATCCAATTCCCTTAGAAATATAAAATTCACAGTATATTCATGCTGTGAGTCTAATAAGAGTCTGTAATCATCGCCCATAATGTGCGTCTTAGAAGGGTACGATAGCATCTATAACTGATGAGCCCAACTGTAGTACCTGGGGGCGAAACGCACTTTTGGAGTTGAAGTCATTTGAACTTATAATTTGGATAAAATTTTTATAGTTATTTCAAAAGAATACCTACAAACAAATTAGACTGTACAAATTTCAAAACCTAGAATAAAATGTTATGAAATTTTAAACTCGAAACCAATACTTGCCCTATAGTACAATATTATAGTATATACATAAATTATACATTACATATATATACAAACCTACATATATACATGCATATACAAATTTGAAATTTGCTTAAGGACATTGTGTTTGGATTCATTTGAATGATTTGAACTCAAGTGTTGTTGGGTTGTTTGTAGTAAGAGCGCTATACATATACACATTTATACAAATATTCCATGTAATTTATCAATGCGTAATTTTTCGGTTGTAAAAAACAGTGACTATGGTATCTTGCAGGAACTTTTTTTTGTGTATCTTTAAGTGGAATTCAATTTTTAAATTGGGTTTCAAGCATTTAGTGAAATGATATGGTGATGGTTAAAAGAGCTTGCTTGGGGGAATTGAAGAGACAAATTATTATGGTCGTCAGACGTCAATCATTTCTTTAAATTTGTGTGTACAGAGTCAGTAGACATACCCCGTCTTATATTATCTATAACTTGCCATACATCGCAAGTAAAACTTGCATTAGTACGGTATTGTTTTTTTTTATTTAAAAAGTTTTTTTTTATATACATATTTTTCGAATTTTATTGATTAGTTTGCTCGTAAAATATATGCAAATACTTAACCTTAAATACCTATCTTATATGAAGTAGAAGTAAATGAATAGGTTTCTGTTCTGTTTTTTTTTTTATAAATTGGCTGCATTCAAAATTATTGCTTTTATAATTCATATATATTTGACCATTTTGTACAAAAGATAATTGTAAATTTTATCTATTAGTATTGACTAAAATTTATTTCCTTGAACGACGCAGTATTTAATTAAATACTAATGAATAAAGAAATAATTTTGTTAACGATACCACACTAAGTTATTATTTTACTTTCATAAAAAAAAGTACGTATACGCCTAAGTGTACCATTGTTTAAAGCGACATTTTCTTTGTTAATAATAATGTATCTTTTTCGTCAGGGCTGTTTTAAAACTGTCTTTCATTTATATTTGTAATATTTGTTTTTATATATATGTATGTACATATGTATGTATGTATAGGAACATGAATGTACGTACCTTTCGGAGACTTTTAATTAAAAATATGGAAAAAACATGAATAAGTAGTATCGGCAGCTTACCTAATTAAAAAATATTATTCAACTATACTACTAGATAAATGCCTAATATGGTAATTCATTGGAATTTAAAGGTTCCTTATGAATAAATTCTGGATTGGCATCTAAAAATATTTGTTAATTTTAAAGCATTGTAAATGGTACATATGTATGTTTTTTTCTATGATTGGAAATAAAAAATTGTGGAAAATAAGTAGAAGTTTATTTATTTATTTCATCAACCAAAGCATGGTATTTATTTAATTTAAAACGAGCATATTAATATAATTAGCAGTAGCCAAACCTATACCGCAGATGTTTAAGTTAAAATGGTAACAGATGAAGTATTCACAATAATATAACCCTCAAAGAGAGTGAAAAAATGACAGCTTATTTGAAGTTCTATTGCCCTCCAAGATACTTGTAAATATTATAATGATTATACTTACTTTACAATTGTGCTTCACAAATGTGCGCTTATTTTTGTCATATTTTTATTTTATCTCATCGCTCATCCTTTCAAGGAGCTCGAAAGATAATCGTTTTCATTTTTCAAGTATGGTGTTAAGCTGATTTCACCATCGTCATAAAAAAATATCTACATTTTCCTGGAAGTCTAGACATCAACAATCCCACTTATACTTTGAGTTTTATTTTTTGTTCTGTTCCTTTTTATAATGTTGCTGTTGAGTTGGAGAGTATTATACACTTAGAGAGCAAAATATGTATGTGCAGCTATGTATAATTGTAGTGAAATACAATACGAAAAATGTGACAAATGTAGATGGATATCTTTAAAATAAAAATGTATTCTTCTTCTCAACAACAACATGACATGTGCAATATTACGAGTATAAACCTGCAGATACTCGACGGTTCATTCACATCAATCAGATTTCATAATAAGGAGAAGAAAATGAATGCTCGTGCGTTAGGATATCACAGTTGTATAGATACTAAAGATAACTTCTTTCCTTCGGAAGCCTGGATTCTCGATTACTCTGATATGTTCGCATTGAGTTAATAAATATATGTCACTGGGTATAAATACAGGATGGTCTGTCAGCAAAATAACCATTCCTTTGCAAAGGCAAAAAATACTCAAAACGATATATTGATCCAAATACAAATAGAAATACATACTAGAATGCTTTGGTAACGATAATTATGTTGAAGACTTTTGATGACAACATTTACTAAGCAGTTCTAGCAGATTAGGTCCTTAGATTTTCTTATCGATTCTTTACTTTTCTTTTTCTTATATATATGACGGAATAAAACAAATGTGTATACTTGGTCGCACGTAGTTGCTTTTTCTAACACTAAAATTGTTGAAGAATAAATGAAACAAACAAGCTACATACATATTTTTCCAGTTAATAGCAAAAATAAGTTACAACATTTCCAATTAATTGAATTTATTCAAAATGGTTAATTCGTAGAATTATTATGGAACTACGCTTACAATTTTAAAAACAAAATTTTTCAATTTGTTTTTAAATGTATAATTACATATGAATGTATGTACTATGTATGTACATATACATACATATGTATGCATGAACATTGTACATATTTACATACATATGTATGAACATTATTGTTTGAAGTCAATTGCAAGGTGATTCAAAAAAATTCTTTATAAACATAAATATTCATTTCCACCACACTACACACATTATTATATATTATTCAGGTATATGGATGTGTATTGTGCATTTTCATATCTATCAAAATAAATAACGAATGACTCGGAAACAGCTAACAACTGAGGAAAGAAAATTTAAAAAATTCTACCGAAATTAAATAAAATATTTTTGACATTTTTTATATTTTATATTATTGGTTGCCTTATTTTAACCATTTTAAACATTTTCTATTTTTATTTTTTTTGCTTTTAAAAAGAAAAATGAGTTTGTGTTCAGTTATATAAAAATAACTTATATACCTTAACTATCATTCCCCAAAAAAATGACACAGCTCAACACTTATAATATGGAGAGCAAAAAAAAAAATCTTTGATCTGCTAGGATATCAACCAGAGGCGGACTGGGTCACCGGGAAACCAGTATTTTGACCAAAGGGCCCCTGGGCATGCTTATGAAATCCCCAGTCGTACTTTCTGTCCTTTCAAAAAAACGTTGTCATAAAATTGGATTTGGCCTTATAGTAAATAAACAGCTGTTGGGTACCAACAAAATTATTTTAACGAAAAATATATTTTAGCTCATGGGGCCCCCACATTAGGGCCATGAAGGTCGTACGGAAGACCCCAGAGTACTGTTAGATAATCCTCGGTAAAGTCTATGCTTTGTGGATTGCAGAGGTATTTTCATTTAATTTTACAAAGAAGACGCCCCTACTGTTAATATAGAGCTTTTGTAACCTTTAAAGCGATCATGAAAGGCCCGTAACTGTATTGATGACTTTAAGAACAAATATTGCGCTGTTTGGGAACCCCACTACACTCCCGATATACTTTCAACGAAACTTTTATGTTAAGGCTCCCACACTAAATATTGATATTCAATAACATAACGATAAAATTTTTAAATAATAATAATGAAGGTGAAGAAAATTAGAAAACTATGTACTTCTGTTTAGGGTACGACAGCATCTAAATGATGAGCCCAAATCTCGTACGTGGGCGTAACGCATTTTTGGAGTTGAGGTCATTTGAACTTATAATTTGAATTATATTCAATCGCTCCACCTAAACAAAAGAAGATTTCTAATTTTTTCACCTACTAATTTTTTAAGTCTCTGAATTTAATCCAATTCCCTTAGAAATATAAAATTCACAGTATATTCATGCTGTGAGTCTAATAAGAGTCTGTAATCATCGCCCATAATGTGCGTCTTAGAAGGGTACGATAGCATCTATAACTGATGAGCCCAACTGTAGTACCTGGGGGCGAAACGCACTTTTGGAGTTGAAGTCATTTGAACTTATAATTTGGATAAAATTTTTATAGTTATTTCAAAAGAATACCTACAAACAAATTAGACTGTACAAATTTCAAAACCTAGAATAAAATGTTATGAAATTTTAAACTCGAAACCAATACTTGCCCTATAGTACAATATTATAGTATATACATAAATTATACATTACATATATATACAAACCTACATATATACATGCATATACAAATTTGAAATTTGCTTAAGGACATTGTGTTTGGATTCATTTGAATGATTTGAACTCAAGTGTTGTTGGGTTGTTTGTAGTAAGAGCGCTATACATATACACATTTATACAAATATTCCATGTAATTTATCAATGCGTAATTTTTCGGTTGTAAAAAACAGTGACTATGGTATCTTGCAGGAACTTTTTTTTGTGTATCTTTAAGTGGAATTCAATTTTTAAATTGGGTTTCAAGCATTTAGTGAAATGATATGGTGATGGTTAAAAGAGCTTGCTTGGGGGAATTGAAGAGACAAATTATTATGGTCGTCAGACGTCAATCATTTCTTTAAATTTGTGTGTACAGAGTCAGTAGACATACCCCGTCTTATATTATGGATTGCTTTTCATTTTTTTTATAAATTTTAAATCTATCGTATTCTTTATATATTATACATATTGGCGCATATTCATAGTCGTTTTTAGACTCCAGTTTATCTTAGCCTGGAGTTTATAAAATGTAAATAAGATAGGATAAACCCAGTATTTTTTTAGAAACAACTTAAACAGTGACTATGAATATGCTCCATTGTATTAAACCTTATTAATATACTTTTATACAATGTTGACTTTCAAATATATTTCATGGATATATTTTTCAAATAATATTTTTGTAGGTATCATGGGGTTGAAGTATTCAAAGCTTTCTATAAGCTACTCTAACTTCGGCAAACAAAATTATTTCACAAGAAAATATATGACTATTTACCGAAACCGGACTTTTATTCTAAGTCTTTTGTTTTTGATTCAATTTATTGTAAAAAAAAAACAAATAAACTTCCAAAACGCTCCATCTTGTGGTGGCCAATGACTAAATTTTATTATCATTGTGAAGTGTGAATATTGAACAAACTCTATAGTTATACATATGTAATTAGATTTTTGATTCGATATTTCAGTTTTAAGAATTGGTATGTAGATGTTAGGTGTAGCTTTTCTTCAAACTATTTCCATGTTTATCCTTTATAATTTAGATGTAATATAAGGAAACAGCAACTGATGTTTTACATTTATTCTCTAGTAATACAAAATATTAAAAAAGTCTTTATTAAACCCCAGAAATCTAGATTTTGGTATATAAAGCCTTCTTACGGTGTTTTTAAGAAATTCTAAAAAGCCTCCATCGATATAAGCGCCACTAACAATTTTCCGGCCTCCCAAAACCGAATTTCTTCCAAATGGTTAGTTCTACAGGAAAAATGTCATGGACTTGTTTGCAGCTTAAAAAATTTTCTACAAAAGACAAGCTGATACTTTTTTACATAGAAATAACCGTTTTCAAAATTAGCCAATCGTTAGAGTTATAGGTTTTATTTTTCTATATAATGGGGTAGGTTTGTTAAAAACTTGTGATGAAAGCATCTATTTTTTTTAATAAATTTGAATGCAAATTATTGTTTCATCCGAGTGAAATCACTTTAAATCATCAGTCTACCTACTAGTGAGGTTTTAGTTTTTAGTTAATTTTTTGTCCGATAAAATCTAGATCTTTAATTTTGTCAAATCTGTCTATACTCTGTTCAATAAAAATTGTCAGAACAGGGCTTATGGGGTAAACTTTTTCCAAAGTTGCGAAAAATTCCATTATTGGTATTTGTAGCTTTTGAGAACAAATTTATGAAGTTGAGTATGTGAAATGTTGTCGTTTTGCTTTTCCGCTTTTAATTTTTTTTGTGAGTGAAATTTATTGCCTTTTGGTCTTTTAGAAGAATAAAGTTATTATTGTTCTCAGACCTGAACATATGCAAAATATTAGCTTCGTAGACATATAGGAACCCGACGCGACTTGACGTCAAAGATAAGAAGGAAAATTAATATGAACCATTTTGAAGTGTTTGATGAACTTTATTTTTTATCAATTTGTTCTTATTTAAGAGCAATACAAATCAATAAATGAGAATATTCAATAAAACCTTGTCAAACATGTTATAATTAAAGTAGATATTTTGTTTTTCAGTCAGAATACGATTTTTCATGTTTTAACACACATTGTAAGAGTAACTGCTTTTGTTCTTCTTTTGCCGTGATGAGTCCACGAAAGTCTCAAACCAGATAAGAATAATTTTCATTTAAAATCTGGATAATGTTAAAAAACTACTGGGTGCCAAGTTTAATGAAAATTGAACGAGTCGTTTTCGAATTATTAAGCTCAAAAAAAATTTAGAAACTTTTTGTTTACAAAACTTTTAAAACTTTTTTAAACTTTCTCCACAAAAAAATTGATCAATGTTGAACTGTTTTTGAGAAAATCGAAAATCAAAAAATGGTTTTATTTTTCGGAAATTTTTTTTTTATATAATAGTTGATTTTTATTTTTTTAATTACTTAATTTTTTTTTTTTGAGTTGTGGTTTTCGGAAAAAAAAAAAGATTTTCATTTTTTGGTAAAAAAAATTTGTATGGCAGGTACCGTTAATTTTGGTCTTATAAAAATGAAAAAAATGGGTGTGGGGAATGCCCAACAAACGCTAAGTAGCAGCTTTGAAGAAAATCGACCAACCCGTTTAGGCTGCAGCCGAAAGGACATACAGACAGCCGGACAGAATTGCGCGACTCACTTTTTTCGCCTTCGCTATCATCGTAATGTCAACTTTGATCAAAATCCCAAGTTCAATTTTTTTTTACGAATCCATAACTTGCCATATATGTACATAGTACCTATGTACAAGTAAAAATAGCAAGATCATAATACATTATGTATATATGTATACAAAAAATACTGATATTAATATTAATTATTTTTACTAACAATTATATACATACATTCAAATGTTATTAAAATATAAAGTTTCTGTTGTTTGTTGTTAATTTAAATAAGAATTTTGTGAAAAGATTTAGTTTGATTAAGAAGAGATTGCATTTTTAAAGTTTGAAACCATTTATCTTTTAATATTAATTTAGGGAGAGAATTCCATAGCTTTTTAGCACCAAATCAAAAATGGCATATGGTTAAGGTTCTATGGCAACAGTTTTGTTTGGATTCTTGATTGGTGACTCCAAGCAAAAACTTCGCTGAAGGACTACAATTTGATGTATTCCAAACTTGGTATTGACAATTGGAAGCATCCTATACTTGGCAAACTCGATCCAATATCATTGTTTTTATACATTCTTTAATGAAATATTGTAGCTCTCAATCAACTAAAAAACGCAGGTAACTTTTTACAATGCTTTATTTTTCTTTGAATGCTGAATTTACATTTAATTACTTCATTTTCATTAAACTTTCTTTTTTTCTCTTTCTATTTCTCTTTTTCTTCTCTATTCTTCTTCTTCGTTCTCTTCTATCCCTTATACATACGGTGACCATATTTTAGAATTTAAAATAATGAACATGTGAAAAAGGCAACAAAATTCAATTCAATTTTAAATTATTCCATTTAATTAAAAAAAAATCTACTTAAAAATGAAGGTACAGAAATCCGAAATTCAGTCTTTGTTTGCATAAAACTTAAATTTTAAAACAAAAAAGACTTACAAAAAAAAAAAGCAAATCTATATTAACATATTTCATTTTTACGGATTTTGATATTTTTCTGAACCCGCGAAGCGGGTCATTCAAGGTATCTTTAAAACTATTGACAAAGTCAAAAACATTTTCGTTTTAAAATCATTAATTGAAAAACATTTAAAAGCAATGCCAATTCAAAAAGGCAAAAACTATAACGGGTTTTAATGTTTTTTTGTGGTGGGTCTTATTGCCACTCCAATAAGGAAAAATAGCTTGCAGGTTTTATTTACATTTTTTGACAATATGACCCATGGGCTTTATTTCCGCAGGTCTTATTGAACTGTACCAAGAAAAAACTCTGCAGGAGCATTTAACAAAATAAAATTGTACTAGATGTCTTGTTCAAGCGGTTAGGATACGTTAGCATCTTTATTTTATATTTTTTTTGACATCGAATTTTGCTTTAATATTAATGTTATTGTTTTTAGGAATTTGTACTAAATACAGAAAAAATAATGAACAACTTCTGAAATATTGAACATTTATGTGTTTTTGTTCAACAAATAATTCATAATGAACATCGTCTTTAAATACTGAACTGTTCATTATTATAATGAACGGATGGTCACCGTACTTATACAATACTAGCTTTGAGCCAAAGCTTTGCTGATATATACATTTCAATATATTACAAATACAAACGAATTTCTTGTTTAGTAAGATTTTGAGGTTTGCTGATTATTTAAAACTCATTTATTGTTTCGAAACCTCTATTTGACCAGGTGATGCTTACAAAATGGAATAAGTAATAGTTGCAAGATATTGACATTAAATTTTGGGAAAAAACATCTACTGAATCCTTCTATTCCACAACCCCTGAAACTTAAGCATATCAGCCCACTGAGATCAAACACAGAATTCACATGTCACACTCGTATTCCTACGTTGCATCTGTGATTTTGTTATCAGTGTATCTACATTATTTAAAACCACCGTCCATATTGAAGCTCATCCTATGAAAAAATTATCAGAAAACATATATATAAAAACATACATAAATTAAATGTATGTACATTATATATCTATCAATGTAAAATACTTTTTAACAAAAAAATTATATTTATTTAACTCACCATTTGAATGGAAACATGCAGCAATCACTGACCTTATGAATTCAATAAAGATAAACATCAATGATTTTTGTTTTAAAATGTACTTTATTTGATTTACAATTTAGTTAGTCTTTATGCTTAACACTCAATAATTTCATTTATTTTGATAATAATTACAGAATAACATTACTTTAAAACACAATTTGAACTTTTATTAAAAAATCGTAATATTCAATCAGTTAATTTATAATTATTGTTTTTTTCTTTTATCGATTAATTGTTTTTGTTACGTTTTTTTTTTTTTATTTATTTATTTCGAAACACTACTTCAACAGTTCTTAAAATTTAATTTATCCTATTACTTTATACAATTTTATTTATAACTTAATAATGTGCTAAAAGTCTATAGATTTGTTTTATTATTTTATAAATATGGTTTTGGTATTTTATTTATATTTTTTTTATTAGAAATATTTTACACGTTTATATAAATTCATTGTTAGTCTAAAAAAAAAATTAAAAAAAAAACAGTTTGGACTTTTCATTTTATATTTAAGTATTGCTAAAGTATACGTCATATTGATATTAGTAATAACGAAAAGCACAATATGCACCTGGTAAATACATTCGAAGTTCTTTCATTTAAATCAGAACCACAGTCTAATACTATCGAAATATAATGAAGAGTAGCTGCATTTCATAAGTTTTATTTGCAGTGTCCATCGAGAGTGGTGAATTCTATTTCTCCTCGCGATAATATCAGATCCGGGTCTGCAATATATACTGCTTTGCAAATGATTTGGAAAGAACAAATTTATGGGGGCAAAAAATCAATGGATTAATTGTTAAGTATAATGCAGTTACATGAGTTAGTGGAAACACACATATACAATATACACATACATAGATATAATGGATATTTTCTACATAGAAAAATGATGAAGTTAAAAAATATGGCAAACAAACATTATGCAAAAAATAAATTGATTGTGAAATACATTTAAAAACTTACAAATATGTTCATTAAATTAAAATGTAACTCATATAGTAGGGGTTTCAACCCCACAATCTTCTAAATTCAATTCTGAGGTGTCGACTGCCGGATTGTCCATATACAAATAAAAATATCTACTGCCATTAAAAATTATGATTTCAATTCCATAGGAATATAAAAATATGGTTACCTACTCTAAATACCGGGTGGCGCACGAATCGTGCTACAAAAATAAAACGTAATAACTTTTTTTCTGTGTGAGTAATCGGCTTATTTTTTTTTTTATTTTGTAGGTTACTATTTAGATTTATTAAAATGGATGCTTGGGATACGGAGAAAAGAATTTGGATAGTGCAACGGTACCATGCTTTGCAGTCCGTCATTTCCGTCCAAAGGGAATCTAGGCGGGAGTTTGGCGGTAATCCCCCGAGTAGATGGACCATTATGAGGTTTGTAAACATGTTTGCCGAATCTGGAAGCATCGCACGAAGGCCGTACCATCGAGATGCCAATGTTCGGGTTCAGGATACAATCGCAGCAGTAGCATCTGCAATACAGGCCAATCCGAACGTTTCGACCCGAAACTTATCGGGGCAAATTGGAATTAGTAGACGGTCATTACAACGGATACTTCATGACGATTTAAACTTGTTTCCGTACAAAGTCCAAATTACTAGCAAGTTAAACCCTCAGGATTTGCCTGTTCGCCTGGAATTTTGCCAAAAAATGATATCAATGGCCGAAGAAGACAACACATTGATCAATTGTTTGTTCATGTCTGATGAGGCCCATTTTGATCTTAACGGGAATGTAAACAAGCAAAATTGCCGTATATGGAATGAGTCTAATCCAGAAATGCTCCATGAGACGGAACTGCACCCAGAACGAGTCACTGTGTGGTGCGCAGTTTCATCAAGGTGAATTGTCGGGCCGTACTTCTTTGAAGAAAACGGTGTAACCGTTACTGTCAATGGGGACCGTTATTTAAAGATGTTGAAGGAGTTTTTTTACCCAGAACTGTGCCGAAGACGTATACCATTCAACAGCGTTTGGTTTCAGCAAGATGGAGCAACTGCACATATAGCCAGACCAGTTATGGCGGAGCTAAACAAAAAATTCGCAAACAAATTAATTTCTAGGAACTCCACTCTTCGCTGGCCCCCAAGGTCACCTGACCTGACTGCACCAGACTTCTTTTTATGGGGTTATGTCAAGCAAGAGGTGTATAAAACGAAGCCCAGGAATTTAACTGAATTAAAGCAGTCCATAACGACAATAATTGAGGCGATCCCAACTTCAACTCTTCAGGCCGCAATGAATAATTTTTTGACCAGGTGCCGCATATGCGTGGGACAGCGTGGAGGTCATTTGCGGTCTATAATCTTTAAAAACAACTAACTATTTAAAATAAAATTTAATTTTCTAACCAATAAAAAAAAAAAAAATGAAATACATCGATTAAAAAAAAAGTTATTTGAATTTCTTATTGTAGCACAATTGGTGCGCCACCCTGTACTAAAAAAGCTGCCGTAATATTAGAATGCGGGAAAACAAAATACAATAAACCTAATCTTATACGACGTATTGTATAAAATGATCAAGTACCTTTGTTTTTCTTAACGGCGGAACTCGGAAGCAATTTAAAACAAGATTAAAAACCTGCTGTCGAAATTTGTTTTAAGGTGGTAGGAAAGTTCTACGACATCGATCGTTATGTATGCGTAAGCGTTTCCCGAGTTTTATGAATACGTTATTATTAACTTGCAATTGGAATAGAATAATTTTAATTTATTTTAGGTGATTATGTTTTTCAAAGTGGTCATCTTTCAAATTTTGCAATTAAAATAAAAAAGAGTGAAACAAAATTAAAAAATAATCGTATTTTGTTTATCAAAAATTTGGGGGCAGCGTTCTTTCGGCCTCCCATTTTACAAAATCGATTATACGTGGGTGGTAAAAATTTGTTAATGGGTGGTCAAAGATGGTCATTTAATTGGTCATATTTTTCAAAAAAAATCTAAAAAACCAGACACTTTTAGGGGCCATGTTAATACAACTAAAGAAAAGTGCTAAAAATTGTTCAAAAATCATTTTCATCTCGAATATTTCGAGAGAAAATGGTCAAACTTTGTTGTTAACCTGATAGGATATTCAAAAATCTTTAATTTTTTAACAATAGTCGTGTTTTGGTTAAAATGTATAGCAACACTGTAAATTTTTTACAATAACACAAAAATAATTATAATTAATATGCTGTTATTGTTTGTACACAAAAAAAATGATTTGTTATTGTTTGTTTTTTCTGAGTTACCATATCACAACCAATGTAACATCGGGTCTCCTGCTTGCAAGAGCTCCAATGAGAAGACCCAGCGTCTTTTTAAATTTGTATTTATATATTGTATGTAATTAATCTTATCGTATCATACAACTTGGAGACAAAACCAAAATGCAAATAAAGATAAATTGCAATTTCAATGATCAATATTATATTACAATTTTTGGTCTTATTTTAGTTGTTGTTTTGTTGATGCCAAGAGTTCCTTTTTCAGAGAATGAAATACTTCCGCCATGTTTTATTACTTCCTTTTATATAGCGTGTATGGTGTAAGTATGTAGAATGTACATATATACAGTTTGCATGGCGTCACTTTCAAGCCATAAAATCAACCATTCTAATACTGTATTCAATGAAATTATTATATTGATGTGACGAATCCATAAAAAGAGAAAAAATCCTAATAAAGTATTACCACCCTCTTTTCGTCACGTCACCCTAAATTGCCCTTGCTTCAATCATGAATGAATTGTGTGGAAACGTTTTATTTCGATTATGTGGATACATAATATATTTTTTAATGGGAAGTTATTTGTTTTGTTTTTGTTTTGTTTCTTTTTTGCCCCTCTTATTCTCTTAATTACACTACACATGGCGGGCGGCAAATTAATATATCGCCATCTTGTGTTGGATATATATATCCTCTTTAGTGGTTGACATTTGACATTTATCTATACACGAGAAATGTAGGAACAAATATTTGCTTGTAATTGTGAAGGACGTGTCTCCATAGAGGTTGAAATAGTTCAAGTTTTATATACATATATAAGATGCCCTGAATCTTGAAAATCTTTGAAATTTAATGGTTTTTCTTTTTCAGCCCTTAGCCATACGTTAATGCATAGCTTTAAAAAGGTTTAAGTGAATGACAGAAAAAATCTATTTTCTGATATAATTTATGCTATTTTATTTTAAATAATGGTCCGATAGAAAGTTGTCTTTGTTGGTAAGGTTTATTTATACTTTTGGTATAATATCTATTTTTGATAATGGATTTTTAAACATTTTACATATTAAAATTAAACATTCAATTATATAATGAGATTTAAATAAGGTGTCATAAAATATGGCCACATCAAAAAATTTTATGAATATGTATTGACACCAAAATTTATATTAATTGTATGCTTAAATTTTGTACGAAGTTAAAATTTTCAATGTTGGGCGATAATCTACGCACAATGTGGATTTTGTTTACGTTCCAATTCTGCGTTCAGTGACTTTTGTTAAACGCAGCAAGTAGGTACCATTTGCTCGCCCTATCGTATGAATTGAATTAAGTTTTTGAAAAAATATTTCAAAATTAATATCAAGAAGACTGAAAATGTTATCTAAAAATTCGAATTTCTTAGACATTTTATCCATCCACGTCGTAGCCATCTTTCAATGAAATAACTCAAAAATAAGTCTTTTTTCTCAAAAAAAAACGCTTTATTTCAGAAAAATCTCACAAGTTACATAAAAACATTACAAGAATTAAAAAATATTATGATAAACTTATATGACAAAATTATTAAGGGTATTCACGCAGCGTCCGACGTAGGCTTAAAATATGTGTAAAATGATAAGTTTACACAAAAATTTGCATGAACGCCCTTTTTATTCATTTGGTTAAATGCTGTGTAAAATGTTCGTCAAACGTCAAATATTAAACTTCAAAATATGTACATATAAGCGTGTTAAGATTCCGAGTTATTTTTAAATGGAGAACCTCTCCCAAACTAACTTGAAATCGGAGCAGAATTTCTCGGATCGGAAAAAAATGTAAGATACACGAAAAACAGTTTTTTTAAGCCTGACGGGAATTATACGAGAAAACGATTTCGAGGTAGCACTGTAATAGTCGGAAACTCATGGCATTGATCGAACGAAAATGAACGAATACAAGAAAAATCAAACGTCAGTTTAGTCCACTTTGATGTCCATATTATTTTTTTTTTGTATAAACAACGCTTTTATTTACAACTTTTAATGCCATAAAATTTCAATGCGGTAGTAGCAGAACACGGGCAGAGTTTTTTTTAGTTCTCTGAGATACCTAATTATCATATTTCTGAACACGCCTAATTCTAAAAGTCACAATGACTTAGTTAAGTTTACCAAAAAATTAGTTAATTTTATCCAGCAAAATCCTTAGAGAATTTTAACCAAATTGTGTAAATCATTTCTCATACAAAGTTTGACGTTCATTAACCAATTGGTAAACTTAACCAAATGGTAAAATTATCCAGTGTTTAACATCATTGCGTGAATACCCTCATTACAAACTTCTATATTTTCTTTCAAAATGCTTCCAAACATTAAAAAAATTTTGGTGATCACTTTTTCAACACGGAAAATGTGATAATCACAAAACACCTACGTTTTTTCCACCCCTGAATGATAAAAAAAATTTAAAGTTCTAGCTATGGGTTTTGAATTAAAAAGTTTCACCTTTCAGGGCTCTTACTGTTTATACTGTATAATAATATGTTTAATTACATATTATTTCATTAAAGGTTTTTGAAAACAAATATTTCAATCATTTGTTTGAAGATTGTACTGTAGTGCCCTTTCAGAAATTGGATTTCATTCATCAATCAAGTCATTGTTATGAGTATATGAGTATGAGTATATATATAGAGCTATTCAACAGAGTTTACCTCCTTCAGCACAATTGACATATAATTAAAATGGAACACATGTCCAAAATTGATATCTGTCATTTACAAATCGTTCTTGTGTTCGAAAAGTGTTGTTATTCTTGCATCTACACTCTATATTGAGGTAGATGACATTCGTATATCGTAGGTGGATGGAACAATACGTAACCATTGACATTGTGTTGATCCTTGAGCGAAGTTACTTTTCCATTCCAATTTATACGTACATATATTGATGCTGATGACATAAAAGGATTTCGTTTTCATCTTTTGAAATGTTTATTTCTAAAATATTATGGCAACGTTAACGAATCGCATATTCAGCTCACTCACAGAAGTGCGCACTCACATATTTCGTAACGTTTAATAATTAATTGTTAATTTCTGATTTTGTTTACATACTTATATTTTTGAAAACCTCTTTGAACTTATATCATATAGTTAGGAAGATATCAACTCAAAAACAGATCTGGATGAATATAAAAATCAAATTTATGTTCTGATATAAATTTGATTAAAATTTTATTATTACAGAGGATGCTCAAACACAGCTGTGTTTAAAAACAGTTCAAAGCTCATCTGGAAGAGTATTTAATTTTTAGTTCAAAAATTTCAACATAACTATATTTTTACTATGCAATTAAGGTATTATTGTTTCATACGAAACCCCTACTTCTTAGTTCAATTTTGTATTTCTGAAGCAGATCAGAACAATATTAAGTCCTTAAGCTTGAAAAGTTTCATTCATAAGAGTAAATTATCTTATAAATGTACGTTTGATTAAATTCAAAAAAGGTAATCATTTTGCTATGTGAACTATAAATCATTGAAGGAAGGAAGGGTTTTGGTTTAAATTTAAAAAAATGTGAACTTTTAAATTAAATTTTTTGTCTCTAAAGTACTGCCATAGAAAATGCATTAAAAGTTTTATGTCAATATCTGTCACATTTAGTAAATACCTACCGAATTAAAAGAAATATTTTACAATTCAGTCTTTCTTCGCATATTAGTAAGGGATAGATGGGGCTATAAGTAGCAGGTAAATGAAGAAAAGGAGCTTAAAATAAAAGGTTTTCATTAAAATAAAGAGTATTCGAGTAAAAGAGATGGCAAATGAACTGTAAAGTGTGAATTGGACCATCTGCAGTGAAAGAATTTATGTGACTTGCCGACAAAATTTATAAATTTGTTATTTTAGTCTTTGTTTTTTTTTTTTTAATATTCCCAGCAGTTGGGTAAGGTTCTTTTATATCCTCCTGATATCGAGTTGATGAATTTTTAATTTATTTCGGTAAAACAAATTTAAATATAACATTATGAAATGTTCCTCTGTCAATTTTAATGTTAATATGAAGAACTTTCTTTGAAGATTTCATGAATAGAAATGAAGAAATGGGTTTTAGAAATTAAAAAAGGCTGCGAATAAAAAAATATCCCTGATGTAAATAACCAATGCAGTGTTTTGAAAATAGATTCAAAATGTTGTATATAATAACTTTTTTGGACACTGAATTCTGAAGTTTTATTGACCATGGAAGGACGTATATAATAGCGTTAGATAACGTGGGTAAATCATATATTTTTTTTATTTAAAATTTTAAGTGAAGAGACCCAATTTCGGATGAATGATCTGAACAAGCCAAATTTGGAAAATACCAATACACACAAGATACACTTGCATCAAATTTATCCCATTAAAGTCAAAAATTGATGCCCCCGAAGTGAAAACAGCGAAAGCTGTTGTTGTTTCAACCTTCTGACTATCAACGGTTAAAGTGCAGAACCTCATAAGTCGTTTTTGCATGTTTTTAGGAAATGAAAAAAATAACTATCAAATATTGTATGCGATCATTTTACGAGGTTAATTCTGCTTTTTTTCTGTAAAATTATCAGAACATCATTGTTACTTTGAAATTTCCAAAAGGTGTGTCAGATTCTGCTGATTTCTTTTCATTAATAATATTTTTTTGAATTTTTCGACTTACGAGGACCTACACCTTAACCGTCTATAATCTATATAATCTTTTAAACAGTTGAATTTTGTCCTTCTTGTAATTGTTAAAATTCTTCCCTCAAAGTGTCCAATATGTTATAATAATTTATAAATAAGTTGGACAATGTAACAAAGTTCCTCATGAAAGCACACGCTATCTTCACTAACAGACTCATAAGTTCGTGGAAATTAATCAAAGAAAAAAACTATACAAAACAAAACAGCCCTAATAAGACTACAATACGCCTTCGAAAACCCACAAGGTGAAATAGAATACCATACTCTATTATACATATGTTTCTATTGTCAACTTATTTGCCTTTAATGTAATGTAAGGAAGTCTTTAAGCGAATACTTCTTATTAACAAAAATAGAACATTATTTTATTTTTGGTCTGCTTTTCTTCCTTAAGGACATTTTATTAATTTGAATCTTTTAGTAGTTGTCTATCTAATAAATTTGTCTGTATATAAATTTTTGGTGTCCTTTCACATGAAGAATGAAAGACACTATTTCAAACAATAATGTGTTTTCCTGTATGTATATATGTGTGTGCATATATATTATTATGTTTCCTTTTTTATAAATAAATAAGGGCTGGAAAGCTTGCTGAAAATAGCACAACTTTTTACATAAGAAATGAAAATGTTTTATGCATAAACTTTACTATATTGGTACGACCACCGAAATAATTTGAATGATGATTTATGGATATGTGAAAGGTAGGTATATAAGAAGGTTTAATAAGTTTGATACCGTTGTCCATTGTCCATTATAGGTTATGGTTTTAGGGGGAATATTTATAAAAATGAATAGATTTTTTTTTTTCATTTTCTCAGAGGCTGAGAATTATTATTTAATATTTTTTACTGATCAATTGAATCTCCACAAAAAACTTGGACATTGTTATACAATATTAAATTTGTTAATCAATCGATATTCGGCCAAGTATAGTAGTTTTCTGGTGAGTTTTCTGTTTAATTTTGGGCTTAGTAACCAATAACAGTCATGATAGATTTATGTCACAACTACAAATATATAAGTTCAACATTGCTCTGCGATTAAAATTTACTAACTCAGAATAAAGTATAATAAAAGTCATGATAAATTTATGTCACAACTAAAAATGTAAGTTCAACATTGCTGTTCGGTTAAAATTTACTAACTTAGAATAGGGTATAAGCATGATAATGATACTATAACTTAAAAATGTACTAACTTTAAAGCTCTTTACTTATATGTTCTTAGTTTCAAACATTTTTTAACTGGTATCATACTAAACCTATTTTATAAACCTATTTTATAAAAAAAGCGACAGTTCGTGCAAACATGTAAGCAAACATACCATTTTCACAGTTTTAACTGTCAAATGCTTTAACATCGTACTAAATTGTTTAAAACTCTGGACCATTATTTCTAAAGGCATTGGCCATTAGTAGAACATAATTTCAGAAAAATAAGGCAACAAATGTGTTTTAGATGTTGTCATATTCATTTGACTTTTTTCAAGAATGTGGATGGGACTCAGTAAAAACTCAATAGTGTTTCAAAACTATTTATAAATCAAGTGAAACTGAATGTTAAAATAGTAGATATTTGAAGTGAAATTTCCTAAATCAACAGCTACGTTGCAATCTATTGCTAGGCTTTCTTTAAAGAAAATGAGGTGATTTCGTTGAAAAATTTCCACATTCGATTGCAAATCCACTCTTTTGTATGAAATTACCACAATCCGAAATGAGAGAATTGCGACCAAATTTGCACTAAGTAAGGTGTCAATTTTAAAAAAAACGTTACAAATCAAACGAACACCCCTTAAGCTTTGAAAAACTTTTTATGGAAATTCAAAAACAAACAATAAACAATAAAGTGAAACAGAACACAGAAGTGATAAACGCGACCAATTCAAATTGAAAAATTAAATGAGCTGCCAAACTAAATTAGTAAACTTAAGATGAGAACATTTGCTTGATAGGTAATTTGTCAAATTATCACCTACCAATTACTGTTTCATATATGTACATATATATTAAAAAGGTACACATTATAATCCTATTCCGTATTGAACAACTCCTATTGGTTTAATTTGGCTTCAGGTATTCAATGTATGATGTGAAAAATCGAATCCCGCAAACAAAAACTATATAAACCTCACAAACATGCTTTTAAATCCTCAAGAAACTCGTATCCACACATAAATTTAGCACGATGAATAGATTAATGATGAAAAAAAAAACTTATAACAGAGGGAAAAAGAGATTGAGACTGAACGAAACATGCTAGCATTTTAAAACACAGGAATCTGGGTGGATTAAAATCACAAAAAGATGAAACCTTACCACATCTTATTCATGATGAGATTAGTTAAATTGTGAAGTGTACTCGAAAGCACTTTTGTTCTAGAGCACATATTATATGATTTATATTATGTATGTACATATGTAGGTACATGATATATCCTTTTAGGAAGAATCTTCACTTGTTTCCCAGAAACTATACAAGATGCAACCGTCAAGTCTTTCGCATGTCACATCAGTCATCCACCTACCTAAAATTAATAAAGAGATAATTATTTATTCAGTTACCACAGTTGAATTGCCTTAATTAAGAGCAAATCTTTTATCTAAGCTACAAACAGGATTCTAAGATCTAGAGGAGTTTTAATAGATTATCATTTTTGAACAACTTTAGTGGATTCCGTATAAAGGTTGTTTGTTTGTTGGTTTGAATTGGTTTTGAAAAGCAAATTTTTTTGTCCGACAAAGCTTGAGATAGAAAAACTTCTATAGGTTTCTACTTAAGACATGATTTTCATGAACTATCGTAATCAAGCGTTGTTGAAAGTACTTAAAATAATGTAAACAGTCGTATTGGTACACAATGTATAAGGTCATGGGCTCGAAACTAAAGGTCGATTTACGTTAAAAGTATATAAAATATTTTGTAAATTAATCTAAACGAGTTTGCAAAAATAGGTCTGATTTCAAAAGGAATATCTTAAAAGTCTAAAAACCAGGAACTATGTATATTATATAATTTTGTTTCTAAATATAAAAAAAAAGAAAGGTAACAAATTCATGCATTTATTAGTTGAACCTACATTTCCTATCAAAAACATTTAGTTGTCCAAAGTAGCAATTGTTTCGTACCAAAACAAACTTCCTCTCATTTCAGTAGATCTTAAACAGATCATTATGGGCTCATTTTTATTCTTAAACACCTATAACTTTATATAATATAGGTTCATACAATCTTTGCCGCTATCTACTTTCATTACGCAAGCCATCAATGCAAAACAAAAGAGGGTTTTATTACTTCATGAATTCAGTAGAACTTTATAATTCGCTCCTCTTTTTACCTCAAAATGTCAATCAAAACAATAAAACACCTACCTATAGCCCAGAAATTTCTTTAGTCCCAGTGTGATTGACATTATTGTCTCTGGGGACTGACCTTAAAAAACTCAATGTCGTAGAAATGTTGCGAAAAAGGGTTTGATACAACAACAACAAAAAAAAATAAACATAAAAGCTTTGACGATAAAAAGACATATTCCAACAGGAGCAACAGGACATCGCACATGGAGACTTTTAACAAAAAGGGCACAGTTAAAATAAATTTTGTATTCCTTAGATAGCCATTTTCTGCTATTTTATTGGTAAAATAAGTTTCATTTCGTTCGATTTATCTTCCACCTTACTTTTCTAATAGTCGTAACATTAATATGAGGAAGATTTTTTTATATAAAGGCTATGAAAAAAGTATCCGAAAAGGTGTCATAGGATATTTTAATAAAATTGGTATGCTATAAGTGCTATACCTACTTTTTTTTTTTTCGATTTATCATTTACGTAAAAATTAGTTTGATTAAATCAAATCACTGAACAAAAATGGTTTTTAAAATATGGATATATGTATCTATTTTTACTTTTAAATGGCGATTTCAAATATACAATAACTATAACCATATGTACATAATATATAAAGCTTTTTGTTAATTTACAAAAAATTTTAATTCGGTCGTTCACCAATACATACGTTCATATATGCATATGGCGTATTATCCCTTTAAACTCTTCCTGGAGTTACTTAAAATCTTAAACAAACTATACCCAATCAGAAAAAAAAAAAATAAAAGTAGATGGGCTAGATTAGAAAACCTTATATATTTACAATAAGTAAACAATGCAGGTAATATAGAATCGCGTTTCATAAGAAATAATCATAGAATTTGAAATTATCTGTATTGTCAAATTCTGATTTAGTTTGTTAGAATAAACTTTTTTTTTTCAAATTATTTCATTTTTAGTACCTTTTTAAGTATTGAACATATTTATACCTCTTGTGGGAGGCATTTAAAAATCCACGAGTGACGTTTCGACATGTTTACACCTTTCTTCGTATACAGCTTACATAGATTTGTAAGGGTGATTTTTTAGCTGGTTTGGTTTTGGCAACACTGGTTTTGACAGCTGACGTGTGTTTAGTACCTTGTGTCACTGTCAAACAGCTTCAGTTTGGTTTGCAATTTAACCATGGATCGTCTTACAAATGAACAACGCTTGCAAATTATTGAATTTTACTATCAAAATTCGTGCTCGGTTCGAAATGTTCATGGCGCGCTGCTTCCATTTTATGGTCGGCATTCTCGACCTTCTGAGCAGTCTATTCGGAAGATTGTGACCAAATTTCGCACCAAATTTACTTTGTTGGACATTAAACCACCAACACGTTTACGTACTGTGCGTAGTGAAGAAAATATTGCGGCCGTATCAGCTAGTGTGACAGAAGACCGCGAAATGTCGATTCGGCGCCGTTCCCAGCAGTTAGGCTTTTGTTACAGCACTACGTGGAAATTTTTGCGGAAGGATTTGGGCGTAAAGCCTTTTAAGATACAGCTGGTGCAAGAACTAAAGCCAGCCGACCTACCACAACGCCGAATTTTTGGTGAATGGGCTCTTGTAAAGCTGGCCGAGGATCCGCTTTTTTATCGAAAAATTGTGTTGAGCGATGAGGCTCATTTTTGGTTGAATGGGTACGTAAATAAGCACAATTGCCGCATTTGGAGTGAAGATCAGCCAGAAGCATTGCAACAGCTACCAATGCATCCCGAAAAAGCCACTGTTTGGTGCGGTTTATGGGCCGGCGGCATTATTGGGCCATATTTCTTCAAAGATGATGCGAATCGCAGCGTTACTGTCAATGGTGAACGCTACCGAGCGATGATAACAAACTTTTTTTTGCCCGAAATGGAAGTTCTTGACTTGCATGATATGTGGTTTCAACAAGACGGTGCCACATGCCACACAGCACGCGAAACAATGGCGCAATTGCGAGGCGAGTTTGGTGAACAGTTAATTTCACGTTTCGGGCCGGTCAATTGGCCGCCTAGATCGTGCGATTTGACACCATTAGACTATTTTTTGTGGGGGTATGTCAAGGCTAATGTCTATAGGGACAAGCCCGCTTCGATTGACGCACTGGAAGCCAACATCCATGCATTCATTCGTGAGATACCGGCCGATGTGTGTGAAAGAGTATGCCAAAATTGGACTCAGCGGATGGGCTACCTGAGACGCAGCCGCGGTCAACATTTGCATGAAATTATCTTTAAACATTAAATTGCAAAGTTCAAACTATCGATTCAAATAAATATTTCATTCATTTTTTTTTTTTTTTGTGTTTTTTTTTTTTTTAAAGTTCTAAACCTCTTAAAAAATTACCCGTTATAACATAAAAGAGAAAGAATAAGTGTCATCTTTTTAAAATTGTTAAAACTGCCATTTTTGGGGAGTCAACCTACTGTTCACAGTGTGAATGTGTGACAGTGTGTCACTTTTACCACTATCATACTATGACATTGTCACACTTTCACACTATTACTATTATATTATATTGTCACATTCTTGTCATTTTAGACACAAAAATTGAGAACATTCTATTTGTGTCAGTAAAACTGTTAACATTTCTTTCTCTTCTATATACCGAACTTCAAAAGTTATCCGAAGAAGTATGTAAAAACTCCCGAAACGTCAATTTGAACAGCAAAATAATTATTAACCTACAATTCAAAAGAATTTTTAAACTTATTTTCTATAAAATTAGTTTCCTGTCTTAAAATTAAGTATTTAAAATAACTTTAATTAGTTTAGTGCTCATTTAAAAAAAGTAAATTAATTTCAAATAAATAGGTAAGGTATCTTACATTCTAAAAAGCAGCAGTTATAATGCACATTCTTTATTAAGAACCAAACTGATTAGATACTTCATTATGAAACACATAACATGAAAGCAAAAACAAAAAAAACATAATTAAAAATCAAGCACCTGCCATGAAGAATAATTGAAATCACTACCACGAGAAGCATAGGTACTGTATACTCGTTTGCAGGCCAGGTGATATGGTTTCATTTAGTTATGCAAGCGTATGTGTGTTTATCCAACGCAACATCCGATGCAACGTACAAAAATCTACACATTTAGTACTCTCTATAGGTTTATGTGCATGAAAAAGAAGAAATAAATCTACAATCTACGTTCTACGGCGGGGATGATTAAACTATACTACATAAGAGTGAAAAAATTAGATAGTAAAAAAAAAAAAAATATACATATTATATGCATGTGAACAGTAATTTGTACTGCAAAGCATTAATACATACGAGTATCTATATCTACTAGTTTGCAGACACATAGAATTTAAAGCTAACACTCAAGGCTCATATATGGAAAGCTATAACTAACTACTTTAATGCTATAATTTATTGTATAAGGCTAATGGAATACCGTTCAGACTTGGTTGCGGATATTGGATAAATCCTTCGGAGACATAGTGATGACTACTGGTGCTGCTCCTCGGTCCGACAACTCTACTGTGTCTTATATCCGCAGGTCTGGGATTTTCTTCATCATTAAATTCGTCTTCTTCTATGTACATTGATGGGACATCCGTTCGGGCGGGTCTGAAATGAAAATATTATATATAATTAAAATTATTAATAAATATATAAGGATTAGCTGCAGGAACTCAAAAAAAATTGACTTTTGGAAAAAAAAATATGTTAACCCCATTAAATTCTTCTTAGCATCATTCCAATTGGGAATAGTTCTGGTGCCACTGCCACATCAAAAACACAAAGTTATTACGTTTATATGTTGTTTTGTAAATATAAAGATAGAGGTATATGTTAATGTGCAAATGTAATTCTTTCCCCAATGGTTTCACAACAAGACCACATTTTTCCTCACTAACCTATTTTATCTTGTTTTAAGGGACTTTGTTTCCCTCGAGGAATTAAAAAGAGATTTTTCATTAGTTCGAGAGTTTTTTTTTTTATTTAAATTTTTTGAATTTATGTTGAAACATCACCATGTCAATGTATCGCATTAAAAGTACTTTTCATACATATATACGTACAATTTTCTTTCCGCAGATTAAAATTCGTTGTATAATATTAAATTAAAATGAGTTATCCCTTAATCCCTAAAATGTGTAGGGGAGCAGGTGAGCTCCAGTATTCAACATTAATTACAAAAAAAAAAGACAACTTTTGAAAGAATAAAACAATACAATGCATTCGAAAAACGAATGTGATTTACATATGATTTATGTTAAGCAGCAGATGTAATATTGACTTAAAAAAAAACCTTTATAAGATTAGAATAAAATTGATATTTTTTTTTTTTTTAAACACTTCAGATTCTTTGTTGTAGTGAGCTTAGATCAAGCTGCAAACTACAATCAGAGGCTCATCATAAGTGCATGTGTTAGTGGTTAGTAAATATGTAAAAATAATGCAAACTAATAACACATGCAAATATAGAACAATACAAAGTAACAAAATTAAATAATATACAGTAAATTAGTAAACGATAATTCCGAATTATACAGAACAAAAGTCTGTTGTCAAGAAATACAAAACAATCACGACCGTGGAGCACTGGTTCGAAATGCTTTCTTTAATCCCATTTTACTCGTGTTAAAATCCACAGAGGAAGCATTTAAATTAAAAAGCCCGTCATACGGTTAAGAGGCTCATGTATGCCGTAGTTAGTTCTATGGAAATCGACATGTAATAGTTCAAATCATCGCAGGTGGTGGGATCCTCTACGGTAATTTTTACCAATACAGGATACTTTATTTTACTGCACACAAAATGTGTGTTTTATTTTCGAATGTTCTTAATTGTACGTCTGATAATAGGGATCGACCCGTTTGGCCGAATATCAGTTGCCCGTGGCACGTTTCCCCGCGAGATTTGATGACACTATTTAAGTACGAAAATATACTTTTCGGGATTGACAGTACCTTATTAAAAAGTATTAACTTAAAAAATATTCTAAGTTAATATTTTTTAATAAAATATTTAATTTTTTTGAAAATATTTTTAAATTATTTTGGCCAATCAGAAGCAGTGGGCAAGGCGATGAAAAAAGAAGTTTAAAAGACAATTTTAGCTAGAAAAAAATTTGGAAAATGGCCAAAATTGCTTTCAGAACTTAAAAAAATGATTCTTCTCGCTTAAATGGCATTTTAAGCGTTTTTGTTAATTGTTAGTTAGTGCGTATTTTGCATTTTTGACATAAGTTTCAAAAACGCTTAAAAACCATTTTAAGCGTTTTTTTTTAATTTTCATATTTTTGCAATTTTTAACTCAGAAAATTGCCAAAACGCTTAAAAGCCGTTTTAAGCGTTTTTTTTAATTTTCTTACTAAAAATTATTTTGGCAATTTTTAAATTTAAAACTGTCAAAACGCTTAATATGCATTTTAAGCGTAAAAGGAAAATTCCTAAAACGCTTAAAAAACCATACTAAGCGTCCTAAAAACAAACCAAAAAATGAAAATAAGGTTAATATATCTCCCATAGAATTTCTAGAGGAGGTCTTACCTCCACGGAGTTCTGACAAGAACTGATTTTATTTCGGAATTATTACTGCTTAAATACATTTTTTGGTCGGCGAATTGTTACATTCGTTCTTGTTGATTCTCATGATTTAGTGTAACCAAAACTAAATGTATTTTAATATGGAAAGTTGTGTAACGATGATTCCGAAGTCTGATTTCGGTGCTAATGACAGTGAATACGTGGAAAATGGATGCTGTGATTCTGTGCTAATAAACTTAGAACGCTTATGAAACAATCGGAAGCATAAAAACGTTCAACCATACTTTGTTTAGTTTTTTTTTCAGTTGATTGCATACAAAATTACGATGAAAGTATACCAGATAACGACACTTCTTTCTTGTTTTTGTCTCCAATGACGTGAAAAAAAATGAAATATCAACAAATTTGGCAGTTTATATAGTTTTTTTAGTTTATTGCTTGAATTTAATGCATACAAGATTACGACACTTCCTTCTGATCTTTGTCTCCTATGACGTGAAAATTGAAATATCAACAAATTTGGCAGTTTGTTTCGTTTTTTTTTTTGTCAGTTGATTGAAAGAAAATTTGCATACACCCAACCTCGCACCTACCCAAAATCCTATAGTGAGCCAAGCAGGGGGGTTGCAGGGGGGCAGCATGCCCCCCCATACATACCTCATGAGTACCACGTGGGTGCTTTTGCTTAAGAAAGACTTTTTTACAAGAAAAATGTTGACATGGCCGCCTGCCTGGCGACTTTACATACCCTAAGCGGAGCAACGGAGTTGCGTGAGCGGCACAGAGCCCCCCGAAGAGGGAGTTAAAATCCTTGGATCCCGCGTAGCGGGCCACCCGAGGTACTTTTGCTTTAAAAAGACGTTTGTACAAGAAAACTGTTGATATAGGCGCCTGCCTGGCGACTTTACATACCCTAAGCGGAGCAACGGAGTTGCGTGAGCGGCACAGAGCCCCCCGAAGAGGGAGTTAAAATCCTTGGATCCCGCGAAGCGGGCCACGCGAGGTACTTTTGCCAAAGAAAGACTTTTTACAAGAAAACTGTTGTAATAGGCGCCTGCCTGGCGACTTGACATACCCTAAGCGGAGCAACGGAGTTGCGTGAGCGGCACAGAGCCCCCCGAAGAGGGAGTTAAAATCCTTGGATCCCGCGTAGCGGGCCACCCGAGCTACTTTTGCTAAAGAAAGACTTTTTTACAAGAAAACTGCTGCAATAGGCGCCTGCCTGGCGACTTGACATACCCTAAGCGGAGCAACGGAACGGAACTGAAGATAATTTTTTTTTTTTTTAGATTACGAAGGAATCTTGTTTTTCTTATTTTTGGAATTTCACCAAATTTGAAACCGCTTAGTAAGCGCTTTAAGCTATTTTAAAAAAGATTTTATATCTCTTCAAGAATTTTTTTTAGCCCTTGAAAGAACTTTTTTTTGTCCCTGTAAAAAGGATAGCTGAAAAAAAACACCGTCAGGACGTTTGTCATTCGTCGTCAGCCCCCATCCAGGCCACCGTCGTTGTCACCATCATCGTCATGGCCAACGTCGTCGAAACTAGTCATTGTCTCGTTGTCACCGTCGTCGTCACTCGTCATTGTCACCATCGTCGTCACTCGTCATGGTCTCGTTGTCACCGTCGTCGTCATGGCCAACGTCGTCGACACTAGTCATTGTCTCGTCACCGTCGTCGTCATTGTCACCGTCACTCGTCATGGTTTCGTTGTCACCGTCGTCGTCACTTGCCATGGTCGTTGTCACCGTAGGCGTCATCGTCCTAGCAACCGTCGTGTTCATGCCCGTCGTCAGTCATCGTACCCGTCAAAAGAAAAAGGTCCCTATCTCTTAATGAGGACTCGCCTCTACCGAGTTCTAATAAGAACTGAAGATTATTTTCAAATGAATCCTCCTTATATACTTTTTTAAAAAAAGGGGAGGAGCCTAAACCAGTGCGGTCTTCTGCAAACCAAAATAGTAGGAAACTTCGTTCTCCGTGATTCTCATCATTTTGTGTCACCAAAATGTATGGGAATGAAATTTCTTCATGCGCTGTCGCCATAGTATCAAAAAGTAGGATCCTGCGGGGAAACGTGACTCGGGCAAACGTGCCACGGGCAAACGTGGCACGGGGAAACGAGCTGCGGGGAAACGTAGCCAACCCCTGATAATAACGGTAAAATTGGTACATAAAACCTGGCTTCCTGATCTTGCTTGTTCTGAACTCATTTTTGCGAAAACTCGGTAAATTATTTTTTTTTAACTGATAGAATTAAATGAATTTAACAAATAAAATGAAGATATCTACGGGTTGGTGGGGCCTGCGTTTGGTGAATACTACTGAGATAGTAAAAATATAAAATCAGCTGATTAACTTATAACATTTATCTTCATAATTCTGACCATCATTATTATATCTGCCTCCGCTAATTCAATATTGCATTCAATATAGACTGATATTAATATTCCTAGCAACATTAACAGCTGTCAAATGTAACTATGATTCAAAAATAAAAAAGTTCAAAGCCAATAAGTCGTGCTTTGAAAAACTATATGCGATTTCACTTTATATTTATATGTGTATCTTTGACTTCTTTGGGGTTAGTTCAACTGTTATATTAAACAACCATCGAATGAAAACAATTTTTTCAAATTTCGATAAAAATAAAATTTAAACAATGGGATTTTTTGGAGGATTTTTAATAAATACAGAAGATTTAGAAAAATAATTAGAGGTGAATGAAACATTCACGTGAATGAAAAGTTTCGGTCGAATCGAATCGTATAACAACACAAGATTCAACAAAATATCTTAAAATATCTAAAAAAAAATATCTTTTTCTCCAATTTTAAAAGTGCTAAAACAAAAATTCGAATCTATCCTCAAGAAAATCACATGGAAATAGTCTGTACTAAACTTGGAGTGAATGGGTATTAAGTTCAAATTACAATGAACTCGTAGACACAAGGTTACGCTCCAGAGAGACTGACGGATGATGTGACGAAAACTCACTTTTTTTAACTCTCCCATTAAAACGACAACTGGTGGAAAACCAGGGCCTAGTGTCTTACAACAGCGCTCAACCATTCATGCGTGCCTACGTTATCAGGCAAGAATAAAGGATGCTAAAATGACGAAATACACTTTTCCATGGCAAAATATATACTTTACTAGAGGATTTTTCATTTCCAATTTAAGTGGAAGAATCTGGGAGTATCTACTTGATAACTGAGTAGGTACTGAGATAGTCTAGAAATATCAACCTTTATAAACAAAGTGTTTCTTTTAGTTCTTAAAGTTTTTTCGTCAGAAGCCGCACGATTTAGCCAGGATAGAATCACCGTTAAAATTAATTTGATTTTTTTTAAGCTTTGTCAGAACTGATGGTTTGGGGAACTGAGAAATGACACTGAACGAAACCACCCTCTTCTGACAAAAAATTCGTTAAAAACTACGTCAGAACATTTGTTCGACAGATTATATGCATTCAGTCTATGCATATATATCATAAATATCATAGCTAAATGTATCCCTAAATTCTATACCTAAAATAAATATAAAAAAAACAAGTTTTTCAACTGTATGCCCACACCCGAATCAAATTAAAATAAAAACCTCTGAGTGCTTGTTAAGTGCATTTTTTCATCAGATTACGTATTCACTATTTATAACCAAGAGCCTAATGTATTTCCTAAATTCTATAAAAAAAAAATTCATGCATTTTTCTGAAATAACCTACAGCAAATTAAATAAAAACCCTTTGAGTGCTTATTAAAGCGCCATTTATGCAACAGGTATCAATTTCTTTGGAGACATTATTTCATATCAAAAAAAGATAAACAAATGAATTTTGATACAACCTTTGTTAAAACCAAATAGAAAGTATTCTTCAGTATACTCAAAATTCTACTTTTGTGCCACAATTCAAGGGTCTATATGAATTAAATTTCCTCCAGAGGGACGCAGAGCATAAAATTCTTTGCCCATTTTTAACTTAACACTTTATTCAAAAAAAAAAAAAAATCTAAAGTACATTCACCTAGATTAACGTTTCTCTGTTTTGCTGCTTTGTGCCTTCAGGGATAGAGTATAGGGCGGAGGTTTAGCTACTTTACGAGTAAACCTACAGGAAAGTTGTTCTATGGCGAATGGGGTCAAACTTCTGTGCAACAAAATAATGCAGAAAGTTCTTGTTTATGAAACCAGCAGCACTAACGATTTCCAGATATTTTCCACTTACCTTCCCTTATTTTCCTTTTATTTTTATTTTTTATTTTTATGATAGCTAAGTATACCAACAGAAAAATGGAAGAGAGAGAGAGAGAGATAGAAAGAGAGAGAGGGAAGAGCATTCACATTTTTATCATTTTGCAGTTGCAAGTAGGTTCAAATAAGCTAAACCCATAGTGACTTGATTTCGCATGGATGCAACAAGAAGTAAGTACTTTTCAATTTGTTTAAGTGAGGCAATTCATTGATTTAATTGAACTGTTGTTTGAATGGATTCTAAGTTTTTTTTTTATTATTATTTTTTTAACTACTGAGGTTTACTTTTTTTTTTACTTTTAATTTAGCAATTAAAATTTTATTGTAATTTGGGGTGGACTGAAGTTGGCATTGTTTGCAAATCAATGGATTTAATCAGTTCAATAAGCTGAAAAATTGCAAAAGCTCATTTGGCGTATTTTAACTTAAACTTAATTTGCTGCTTCTGTGTTCAATTAATATTAATTAATATTAATTTAAATCCAGTTTATATTTTTTTTAAATAACGTTGTTGTGGCCTCTATAAACAAATTGAAAAGTTTTTTCAATCTATGTATGTATATGCCTATTGTCTATGTCGAGTCTGGTCTTTTACCTACCTTTTAGAAAATGAAGCATTTACAGGACGAAAATATCGATGAGTACCTACTAACTCAAGTTATGGCTAGGGATAGGATAACTTTTGGTCAATGGTAAAAATATCAACTTTGACCAATAAAGATACATATATCATCCCAAATACAAAAATTATTTTGCCTTTCTTTACCTTTTTTTACCATAATTGAATTTTGTATCTTCTTAAAAAATGTTTAGCACCTTGTTTGCCTTTTTTGAAATATCGTTTCCAAATAAAATCTGTCTTGTCTTTGTAAATATGTATTAGAATGTCTAGATATCCACAATCATGAGTCAATTGCTTTGAGAGTTAAATTTTTGACAACAGTGAAGAAGATGTGTATACGTGGAAACGTCAAAAATATTAACAAATGCATCAAATTAACCCACAGATCAAAATCTTTTGAATGTTTTTTCAGTAGATAAGTATTTCTTGTGCTATAGAGCGTCAGTTCACTCACAAACTCTTCATAATGTATTGTTTATGGAAAATTTTTACAGGGGCAAATAGCTAAAATATCTTATAAAAATATTTATATTCGTAAAAGTATTGAAGTCCTTGATTAAGTCTTTAAATTGGGCTACATTAATTTATAACCAGTAGAAACCAAATTCATCTTCTTTATTAGGAGGCAATATGAATAAAGTATAATTTCAGTATCCGTTCCTTTTTTGCATCACTAAATATAATCTCCCTTCATCCTTTTTATCCAATATCTCTAATAGGCGATAGCACAAATCTTTGAAAATTGCTCTGTTCTTACGTCGACGAATAAATCCAAGTAGGTATATACATTCCACTTCAACAAAATGTATGAATTAGAAAACTATGGCTGTGGAGATATCCATATATATGTTGACGCCCATTGGACAAAATTAAAGACATATTAGTTCCTCGTATATGACAGAACATAAAGAATTTAATGAGAAAAAGTATAATACTATTCTTTGAATTAAAATGTTGGCATGGATATTGAGCAATTGGAAATATGGCCGCATGCGGTACAGGAAACGTGACAGATTGTATATTGCATATACTTGTTTCAATGCCATATATGAAAGATACGCTGAATTGTATGTTTCGCTTGATTTACAAAAAATAAATTGAATTAAAGTCGCTATATATAGCGTTCATATATGATTGGTAAGAAGATTTCTGGCTTTAAAAAATGTATATGTTAACATTGTAAGTTTTGCCAATTTTTTAAATGAAATTGGCGATTTTTTTCTTGTTTCCAAAACACACATTAAAAAAATGAAATTTTTCTTCAAAACCTTAAATATCCGAAAATTCTTTACGCGACTGCTTTGAAATTTTGACAAAACGTTGAATTCAAATACACAAGTATGTCAATATACTTTTGATGAAATAAAAAACAACCCCATGTTGGACGTAGAGGCAATCCACACTTTAATGAGATCTCAGGACAGAATTCCACAGTTTTGTTTGCAAACAAACTTTAAATCGCGCATGCTCAAAATTTTAATATTTGGATTTTGATGGAATAGTGTTAAATGAGTAAAAATTAAAAATTTCATAAGATTTTAAAAATTCTTTTTGTGTTTGAAAGGTTTTATTATTTTATTAAACAAAATTGGAATTAAAGTTTAGATATTTATATGGTGACATTTGGTATCCAACTTTACAAAACCTTTGAGGTATAGGAAAAAAAAATTAATTCGATTTTAAAACTCTTTTTCTATATTTAAAGGATAAAATTCAAGTTTCATTTTCGGGCTAGATATTTATATTATTGAATTTTGTTTTTTTTTGTACGTAACTTAAAAGTTGTCTATATCCGTGCAAAGCCAGGGTAGGCCAGCTAGAAATCAATTAACTCAAATCTGAAATTTATTTTTACGTCACGTTTCACGTATTCACTTTCATAGTATTTTGAATATAACGTTTATATTTATGTATTTTTGAGTTTATAATTTTCAGTCTTTCACTCTTCTTTCGATATATTATATATGTAGGTATGTGTGCGTTAGGCAATAACGCCCAGGGAAATTATGATCAAATCGATTTAGAAATATCGCCCAAAAAACTCTGAACAATTGTTGTTATTATTTGGCGTTATTTCCAATTTTTAAATTTTTTTTTAAGGGAAAGAACGCCCAAAATAAAAATTTTAAAAGTCAAATGGGAAATAACGCCCAAAATTGGAAATATCGCCCAAAAAAATCCATCAAAAGGAAATAACGCCCAAGTCTTAGGAAATAACGCCCAAATAATAATAAAACTCAATGCTAATATTTACAATATTAAGGATTTTTGAAAATTAAAACGGGGTTTAAACAGTTAGGTATGCACTCCCTTGCTTGGGCACATTATAGGATTTGCGGTAGGAGCGAGGCTGGGTGTATGCAAAGTTTCTTTAAATCCAATTCTTTAAATGCAAAAGAGACTTTGCATACACCCAGCCTCGCAGCCACCCCAAGTCATATAATGTGCCCAAGCAGGGGGGTTGCAGGGAGGCAGCATGCCCCCTAATACATACCTCACTGTTTATGCACCGCGATTTTTTTTAAGATTATCTTATCATTGAAATTTCACTTTGGAAATATCGCCTAAAATTTAGGAAAGAACGCCCAAATTAAAAAAAATGTTTGGCAATAACGCCAAAACTTTACAAAAACAATTTACATTGAAAATATTTGGGCGATTTATAACTTAGGCTACGCGCAAACCAACGCGATGGCGGCGGAGATCACGATAAAAATCTGATGCCTCATATAAAAATCAAAGGAGAGGCACACTTCAATCGCGTAGATATGTGCCTCTCCTTTGATTTATAAGTGCGGCATCCACATTTTTATCGTGAACGCCACCCCCATCGCGTTGGTTTGCGCGTAGCTTTAAGATTTTGAAAAATATGAATTTGGGCGATACATATTTCCATTTCCAAATCGATTTGGGGGTTATTTCTTTGGGCGTTATTACCTCACGCCGAAAACCTATTCCAAATAGACAGACGTTTTCAATTTCGTACTTAAAGCGAGCAAATTTTTTTTAAATAAGTCATTCTTCCATTCATCTAATGAAAGTTTTTTATTACACATGCACGATCCTCTTTTTAATATAATAATAAATAGTTGTTGTAATTTTTTATCTCATGAGAAACCTCAAACTCAAATAAACAATAGACATAATTTGTTTTGTATGTATGTACATACATTACATACATATATGTATAATGTATATAAATTAACATGAAAGTAAATTTACTAGTAAAATCTCCATTTGCATATAATCACATAGTTAAACCCTTCAAAAATATATTCAAGAAAGAAAAAAAAGGGAACAATTTATTCAAATGTTCAGTTCCGTTACTGATGAGACGGGGCATTATAATCTTGCATCATTTGTAGTTTTAAGTATTTTAAGTAGAAGATTTGTTTTGTTATTAAAATGAGTGTCCGTTAAAAGGTCGTCATGGGTGGGACGGAAGGACGGATACGCGGTTGGATGAAATAGGGAACCTTTTTGTATTAGATATCCTCACTGTAACAGACAAACTTCATTCATTCAAATTGTACAATGTATATATTGTATAAAGTATTAAGTATAAAAAAACAAGTTGCAAAGTAGTCACAATTTATGCGAATGTTTTATCCATGTTTATTAGTCAAAGTTTCCAAGTTATTTTTAGGAATTAGTATACAAAGTAAAGGGGCACAAAAATCTACTCTATCCTACTCACGAAATGGCAGACTAGGCAAGCAACCGGCCATCCCTGGAATTTTTGCAGCGAATTTATTTGTATAAATACTGGCGGACGTTGGACAAAGGACAATAAGGACAACGGACGACATAAGCCAAGTATTTCCTATTACAGCTGCTAAGAAAAGAAACCATTTTTGTTGTTATACCTACTAAAAAGACACAAGTCGGTTTGTGTGTAGGTATTGTATAATATAGTTGGAAGGCAAGACAAATTTAAAGTAAGGACTCGTAGATATAAATTTCAATCAAGGATAAACTTTTAACAAGTTGAATGAAAACAAATAATGTACATAAGTCCTTTCTCCATTTTGTATACCTACCTTTTTCTACTAAAAATGTGACTTTGGAGAAAAGGACACAAAAATCTTGACAGGCATATCCTTCAAAACAGAATTAACAAAAAAATAAGAATTGCTTTTCAAAAGCAAATTGCCTACTTTATTTCGAAATTCCGTCAAAATGGCAACTTCTATGTATGTATATATAGGCACTTTGTTTGGGCTTTAATGTTGGTGGTTAACTACACAGGCTATACAGGGGGTTGATAAAAGGGAGTTATATACGGTCGGCGCGGCATATAGCTTAATGAAAGTCAGCATCCTAGTTAATCAGCGAAGAAACATCTCGACCTGCCAATCTCCAAGGCTTCCACCATCCTCCACCACTCTATATACCTACAAACTCTTTGGGGGTTATTTATTTTGTGTTTCATGCAACGCACCTCATACTCTTTCGGACGTCCTGAGGCTCAGGTGGTCTCGGCCGGTGTTTGCAAACGACTACAATTCCAGCAACTATAATTGACGTAACTATAACGGCGCCTATCGCTACCACGGCAGCCAGTATAAGTAAAGTTGATTGCTTCTCATTGCCCTGATGTGTTGTTTCAGCTGGGGTCGGATCCTTGGATCGGATTGGATCGTCTGAAATTAAACAGGAAAAAATGAGTAAGGCATGACGGAAAAATTGTTGGAATGAAAATCTAATAAAATCTGAATGGCTATGAGCAAATTGGGTGAAGGAGAGATTGGAATTAACATTAAAGCAATTGGAGCAGTCGAGTTCGAGTCTAATGGCACGTTTTCGAACTTCAAGTCCCTAAACTCACAAGGAACCCGAACTGGATATTTTTGCAGAGTTAAGGTACCTATACATCTGTGAAAAACAAAAAAAAACATGTTTGGAGTTCCGCAGCACAGCTTCTTTGCTTGTCTTCAGACATTTACCATTTTTGTATCGAATCTAATGGGGGGTGAAGACATAAATAACATCCTGGCCAACTTGGCAATTTTTCTTTTTGTTCGACTATATAGTATGTGAATTGGTGTGTGTGTGCTCCTCGGGAAGGTGAAATATTGTTGTGTTGAAGAGGCACACACTGTTCATCGTTCGGTTAGCATGTGCACGAATTTAGGTATAATTTCTTTAGCCCTATAACTTCCATCCACCTGAAATTGTTTTCAATAAAGGTGAAGAAACACATCTGCTCCTTTGGAAGAACCCTCCTGTCTTCTTCTGTTCTCCAGCTCGCAATATTCCCTCGAGACTGACGAGGCTGGTTATGTGATTTTCAGTGGAAAAAAATTAGATAAATAATTCCCAAAATGAGTCTTTTTCTTTGCTCTTTAATTTGCTTGAGATTTTGGCAAAAAAAAAATGTTTCTCCTTTAGATGCTTTTGTTAAACATACAAAGTGAAATGGAAAATGTTTTCTTGCCATTTATTTTTTTGTTTGCCTTGATTGAATTTTATAAAAAGAAAATAACGTATCTCAAGGAGGTTCTTAATTGATTTCAAATTGATTCACGAAATGTAGCCAAAAATAATTTCAAAGGTACTAAACAAAAAGTGATTCATTTATAGTTGGTGTGGTGATGCTGAGCAAATATGAGGCAATTTGTGTGCTTTTATGTCCGGCGAAAAAAAACTGATTGTCCTTGCAGAACTATTAAGTGTTTTTATATATATATTTTTTTATTATTGTGAATTTGAGTGTGGTTTTCCATGATGATTTTCCTTGACACAATGTCTAGACGAAAAGTTTTAAATTTTACGAGATGAAATAAGATTAGCATGCATTTGGGATAAAATTTATGGTTATGGTTGATAAGATTTTGTTTTAACAATTCGGTTTAAGTTGTTAATTAACTTACCAAATGGTCCCAATTGTCCGGCAACTCGAACTCTTTCGATAACTACTGGCGGCTCACTTCTTCCTTTGGCATTTTCAGCGTAAACTAAAAATTGGTATTCTCTACCTGGCTCAAGGTTATTCAATCGGAACATCGGGTTCAATTCTTGTATACGAAACAGTGGAGCAAGTGTCGCCTAGAATGGTTAAAGTTTCTTGATAATATATATACAAATAAATATTCACAATTTTTTGTTTTTAATTTAAAATCGAAATTGAGTTATTTATTAAACATGTCCATTTCAATACTGTCTTTCGGCTTTCTAAGAACCTGGAAATCTTGAATTTTAAAAGCCTAAATCTTTCTGAAGAAACTTACGAAAATCAGTTTGCCCAATTGACAAATGGAAATAAAAAAAACTATAATTGTAGATAAGCAACAAACTGCCCCAAGACTCTCAGATATCATTGCTATACATATTATATCATGTGTGCTTAAGAATTCTTTTGTCGCTATGAATATAGAATATGTCTCATACCGTTTTCTTATTGGAGCTAAGCTTTTTTTAACTTACAGAATACTTTATCTTATAGATAGATCAACATTTTTTCTCCCGTAACAGAAGTTTGTATATAAAAGTAAAGTCGTAAAAGAATCTGCTCATCAAATGCAAATTCAAAACGTTTAGTCTTAATAATCTTATAACTTATAGCTTGAGTTTGGCTTCTGGGCTCAATTGAAAGGAAAATGTTACTTGAAATCACTGAAGTGAACGGAATGATTTAGTTTAGATATAAATTTTGTATGAAAAACTTTCACGAATACTTGGATAATTGAAAAAAGGCCTATCCAAATATGGCCTGTTTTAAAAACACACTACCTTTATAAAGTAGCCATTTCTATGTTTTCACATATCTTTGTACAATGACTAAATTAATTAATTATTCTTTGTTAAAAAAAAATTAAAAAGAGATTACAATACGTTCAGAGTTTAAATAAACGAAAAGTTGTACTTACTAATTTCTCCAACCGAGTACACAACTCAAAAGAGTGTAGCAAAAATTCAATTTTAATTAATTTGTGATTAAATAAAATGTTATCTTTTGCGTGAATATTTAATGAGAAAAAAAAATGTCTTGTAGAGAATTATAATAAAGTAATTTTTTTCGGTTGTTTCATATTTCTTTTTAATCATTTTTGCTTAATGAATTCGGTCTATCCTATGTCTAAGCGACGTTTACTCCTAATTAACAATTGTTTTAAATGAGAAAGACCTATAGTCAAGTGCTTTTTTCAATGAACCCGGAGGAAAAAAGTTTTTGAATTTTTAAGATGAGCATGAAATCATTTGCGAGCTAAGGCCAAACTGAAACAATCATCCCTTTTATTCCTTTTTTTTTTGTTTTTTTTTTTTGGTTTGTTATGGTTTGAATTCATTTAATTTGTTGAGGATTGATAAGGATAAAAAAAGGTTATATTCTATTTTCATTTTAATTGACAAAATTATTCAAATAAATTTAATTTTTGTCCTTGTCATTTTGCATTTGTTTTTAGATGTAGATTGGTATACATAAGGTATAAACAAATAATTAAAAATTTACCGTGGTTTTTTTATGTAACTACGTATCTTTTTCAGAAAAAAAAAATTAATTGATAATTATATATATTATTATATCGATTTATCAATTTTGACATATTTTATGGAAAACTAAAATATAGGTACATACATTAAACAAATTAATTAAAAGTTTAAGTGGCTTCAACTCAAAAATGCGTTTCGCCCAGATACGACAGTGTATGAGCTCATCAGTTAGATGTATATCAATTTTATTCATATTCGTCAATAAATTATAAATTATATAAACATTTGAAATAATTAAATAAGGTGTTCGAAAATGAATAATAATTTAACTTGAAATTTAATTTTAACGTTCTATTAACGTGTTTTACTGGAGCTTAGGTACAGCTCAACAAATAAGTCTTTTCCTTTGGAAAACACAAAAATTCTTCAAAATTTGACTATCCTGCAAAAGTGCCCTCTCCCACGCTACGCCACTAGATCAGAGAGTTTTAGAGAAAATTATCTTATTTTTGGGTTATTTCCGTTTATCATAATGTTGGTGCTATCAATTTTGCAATGAAATAAAGATATACTTCTAAATAGCTTAAATAATATTACACTCAAAACTTTTATAAAAATTTAGTTTTTCAAAGAAAAAAAAATAGAAGGCTTTGTATTGATTGCTTTAACTTTGTCTTTGATTTTCCGATTCATGGACCATCACTCTCTGGCAATTATTGAGATGAGTATGTAAATGAGGATGCCGGTGAGCTTGCAAATATAACCTACCGTCGTGTATAGGAAAGAAGAACATATTGGAATATGTTCGCGAATTACTTTGAGGGAGGATATACATTAAAAGTGTGTATATGACCCAATTACCTTCTTCCTTACAATGTAACATCTTGTGCTTTTTATTGTTTGGCTTTATGAAAGCGACATTTTGTTCGTATTGCTGTTGATATAAAATCAATATAATTAAAGAGGCAGGCGGTATTAACGAACAAATTAGAGGACACATTGTAGTTCGATAGCCTCCTCCAGCTTTATAAGAGTTTTTCAGTGTATATGTACTAAATGTTTCTTCTTATCTTATCTGACACTCACTTTAGAAACCGTCTTAAATTCGAAACGAAATTTTTTTACACGAAACCAATACTTCCCCTATCAAGAAAAATAAGGACGAACCTAATGTGTAATTCAAAAAAAAGAATAAAAAAGGAGTACCAGTACTATTTCGTTCGTTTACCTTCTGTCTTATCGTTAGTTCCTCAAGAAAATTTTACAAAAAATTGAATTTTGGTTCAATTTGGAACAACATAATATATTTGTTTGGAATGAAATCTTAATATCTATCATGTGACAACCACTGAGGTAAAAGAATAAAACAACATGAAACAAAAAATAAAAACCAAAATGTATATACCTACTCCAATTCCAACTCATCTAGACTAGACACAGCTTAAATTTTGGCGGTCTTAATAATAACCACAAAAAGTTCGTAGGTACTCTGAGTTTGAACTTCAGCTTTTCTTTTTTGTGAGTGAAAGGACAAAATTTATTATTTTGGAAAATATCAACAGTCAACACCAGTATTGTAGTTTATGAAATTCTACAAAAAATTGTTATATACATATTTTTTTTTCGTAAGGCCAATAGATTTCGAACCTTTCAATATCAGTTCATTGTTTTAATGTACAGTATACTTTTTTTCACATCACTGTACATTTTATAGTGTAAGGGGTGCGTTTCAGTACCGTTTGTACTCAAAACCTATTGCTTTTTATGGAAAACAATGTTTAACCTTTAAATTAATGAAATTTATGTAATCGAATTTTTTTAATAATGGTAACTTTTCATTTATATTATAGGTACCTATACAATATACATTGACTTTGAACAATAAAAAACACTTCCAAAATATAAAACATTTATTGGCTTTTTCTGTTGTTTGATTTGAGTTGATTTGCGTTAAACATCAAAAATATGTTTATCAATTTTAGTGCCACAAAAACTTGGTTTCCTTCTTTAAAAGGACGGTATAGGAATTTAAATTCAATTCCTCTCTTTTTATAAGTAATTTATTTAACACCATATAATAAAACCGAGACTATGCTGGCGCGGCGCGTTGTGCCACAAAACCATTTTTATTTTTTATTTTTGTTGCCTTTACCTTTTCGCTTTTATCGAACCTTTATCTAGGTTGCTACTTTTCCGATCCCTCTGGTATATTTATTTTATTTTGGGAATTATTTTAGCCTACTTGTAAATGTTTATAGCCAACCATTTCCGATGACTTTTCAGTTAAAACGTGACCGTGCGTTATCAGTCAATTGACTACGAAATTATATCGCATTGGGAACTGAAATGGCCGAAACTACCCTCATTATCATCGAACTGTGAATTTATTCTCCTCTCTTGGAGCCATTATTATACTACGCTTATGTATATATTATGAATTTCTCAAACTGTGCATATGTATATGTATTTTTATGTACCTAAACTCAAAAGATAAACACTTAATTGCCAAACGTTTGTATAAATATATTCATCTCAAGTTCTTACGATTGATATGAGGCTTCAGAATAGAGATGCCATCAAACAAAAAATTTGTTGGTTAAAGCCAAGTCTAAAGATTTCGAAAAATAAAATAAAAATTGAGCCAGGTAGAAGACTTCACTATTTAATCAAATTTTTATTTTTTAATAAACTTGATTTGATACTAATAAAAAATTGTTTTTAAGAATAGGCATGTTCAGGAAAATGAGATCTCGGAGATCTCAGCAATCTCAATTATCTGAACAGGATTCCTCAGCAATATTTCTCAGCTTTGCTGTCAAAACTCTGAGGAAAAAAAATCTTGGATTCGCTTGCTCACTTTTTGAGTGAGAAAAATCTCTGAGATCTCATTTTTCTGAACACGCCAAATGAATTTATGGGTAGTATTGTATATGATTCAGTAGGTAACCCTAGTATACCCGTATGATACCAAAACAAAATATAAATTTTAAAGTAAACCTTAGCCATCACATGATACTATATAAGAAGTTCTATATGGCAACCCTAATTGAAGCTATATCCAAACTTAGAACCTTGTTTTGATTGGACCTACAAAAAAATGGTTCAACACACGCATACATTTCACAGAACAACGGGTTTTAAATCAAAAGGAACATGAACTTGAGGAAGGAAAAAATTAGGTCCTATCGGAATATTATATAATGTAAAGAGTATATGATGTAGGTATACCTATTTATCTTTCAAATAAATTCAGAAAAAAAATATAAGCTTTGAATTTTATTTTCATTTATAAAATCTCGTTTATACCTTATACATTTATGAAGAAAGGTCACTAAATGGCCCATGAATGAATGGAATGGATATCGAAAAATAAAAAAAATAAAAACGAAAAAAAAAAATATAAAATACAAAATCATTCAATCAGAGGGAAAAAGAATTTGAAAACACCATCCGCATCCATGTGTAAAATATAAACAAAGCAAGGCCAAGCAAATCGTCGAAAGAGTCCATACATTCCAAGATTACTTGACGAATTACAATTCGACCGGAAAATGGTTTCGCATCCTTATTTCCGATGATATTGTACGGATTTCTCTTTTGAAATGGAAACAATTTATGTGACAGGGATTGGTTTCACTGTCAGTGCGGACTGAGGACTGAGGACAAGGAGTGAGTCTGACTGAATGTTTGAGTATGTATGTATAGTATCTTTAGTTGATTTTCAGCTTGGTTCAGTTCAGTCGTATTCTCATGTTTATAAATTAAATTCTCAAACCTTTCCCGCTTGCTACCGGGATAACCCTCACCTGATCATTCATCGTTGAAATCTCATTATCGTTGGTTTCAGGTTCGGTGAAAGTTCTTGTTGTGTCGCTCGAATAGATTGGATTTCCCCCGATAACCTCGAGAAGAAAGTGTTGCATGAGGCCTCCATCACTACCAGCAACGCAAACAACCTCCAAGAATGTATCGTTACGCAATTCACATCCCTTCGGGGCCTCAGGTGTATCTGAAATATAAACAATTCTTATCGTTATATTATATCTACACCAGTCAGCCTTGCGGCATTTCAAATTTTAAATAAAAGTCAGTAGGTGCGTTTAAATATATGTAATGTTAATGTCCCATATTTAAATTGTTAAAAATGTCCTGTCCTTTACTCTTTTTTTTAACATTGCTTAAGCGATGACGGTGATGTGACGGTGACGGTGACGGTGAGCTGCTATATGGGTCCTGAATCCTGATTAACACAAACTCATCATCGTTGTTGTCTCTTCGTGTCACACAGGTTCAACTCAGATATGTACCTATATGTATAGCGATGTATGTGTAATGTAATGTGTATAGCTGCTTTATATGTACCTTCCTACTTTATCGCAGGCAGTGAAATACATAACCCTGTGCTTTTTAATTACCAGGACCAGGCGTTATCAAAAACGGCCAGATAGAAATGATGGGTCGGTTAGGTAGATAAAATATAGGTATATTATGTGAAGGTGTTTCGCGTTATAATGCCAGCGTATAATTAGATACCAAGATAAGTAAACGGCTTTTTTCTTGTTTTGTGTTCTTAAGGGTTAGTAAAACATTTCTGGCCTCAATTAAAAACAAAAGTATATCGCCTTTTTATACACTTCTGTATGTGACTATACCTACGGGTAGGTGAGGTAGGTATACGTTTTTTTAAAAAGTAAATTTTTGTATAATTTTAATTGTATGTATTAGATATCTATTCTTTAATTTAAAGTTAAAAAATAATATAGATTTACAAAAATTGGATTAAGAATGTAAATAACTAGTGAACTAGTTTTAACCGAACTCATGACTTAAAATTTATTATTTAAATTAAAATTAAATTTTTTAATATACTGATTAATCTACATTTATAAAGCGGAATAGAATGTATAAAATAAGTTCAGCTAGCTCAATAAAATATATTTAAAGTGAAAAATCTATCAGTGCTTACAGTATGTCTCTTTAAGTCAAGAGAAAGTCAATTGCTAAAATTTTACCGTTTTTTGGTGGGTTAAAAAAATGTGTTAAATATTACGTAGGTACCTATAGTTAAGAATAAAAACAGTATGGAACAAAACATGTTAACTATTTAATAATAACTATTCTGCTAAAAACTTTTTCATACATTTGGTATATTTTATTCAATGCTTCATATTCACAAATAATAATTGTTTCATTTTAAAATTTCTATCTATTCTGATTTAATTTCTTTAAATTAAATGCAAATAAATGAAAATCTTAAAGGTCGTCCGAAAAAAAAAAAATATTAAAGTCTTTTCGTTAAACAATGAGAATGTTACTCCGATTAAAAGTCCGTCGAAGGGTTTGAAATTATTGTTACTTGTGGTCGCGTAAAACCCTTGACAGAAAAACAAACGACACCATTTTGACCACAATTTATCGAAAGGTTACAAATTTTTAAAATAAAAACCAAAACCAAAACTGTTTCAAATTACATTGACTTGCGGCTGTCGGCTCAAAACCATCAAACTGATTCATATGCTATTTGTTCTTATTTTGATTGAATTATTTTCATTTCATTCTATTTTTTTCCTGGTTGTGTTTCTTCTTTCTTGGCTTTATTTACCTATTTTGAAAATTGACAAATTCATTATTAGTTATGAGAAACCAAGGTATTGTTGCAGTCTTAATGTGTTTAATGATTAGTAAATTATTATACTTGTGGGTATAGCAGTGGCAAAAGCAATGAATCGCCGGCAAATAGGATAACAGAAACAAGATTTTTTAAGTAATTGTTAAGTTTCCAGATTCTCCTGTTTTTATTCGTAAATAAAATGTATTTTAAATGAATTGAATTTTTGTTTTTGTATATTGTAAGATCTACTGCGTTTTTCCTGATATATATTGCGCTCAATCATCTATAGGGTGGCAGCACTGATTGACATTTTTTTTTTTTTTTTTACAGATTTTTGTCGAAAAGAGCTTAAAGCAAGCTACAACTAGCGACCAAAGATTTGCCAACACAAAATTGTAAGGTGTTAGTAGTAAGTAAGCAAAAATCTTCAACAAACGCACTCTAAAGAAATAATTATAATCAAATTTTTTGAATCACTCTTTAAAGTAGTACATAAATTTGAACGACGTATAAAACTTGCGCTATAAAAAAATATTGTATCTTACTGTGTAAGGCTATTCCGATTAATAAAGAACTAAAGAACAAACAAAATTAAATAAGACTAATACAACTAAATATAGGTCCTCCACGATAATTGAAATGTATACCATTTAATAATTCAGGTGCATCAATAATACCAGTTAATAGCTGGTGAATAAAATCAATACTACAACGGTATTAGATAAGACAAAATTAATACATATATAGAAAATTTAAGGGGTAAACATAAAGTATCTTGGTAGTTTCAAAAGAGAAGTAAAATCAAAACATAAAAACATGATAACACTTCTTTAGTGCTGAGATATTTGTGTCAAATTAAATTGGAGAGCGGTGAAATATTCTCGTCATCGCAGTTTATCATGTTACATGTAAGTATAAGCTTTTATCGTGGGAGGTGTTTGACGTGTTTAAGTGATTAAACGTCTTCCAATATCACATTCAAGTGTTTGTTGATGAGGAAATGGGGGAGGCAACGGAGGCCTTTCCGAGTAGATTGTATATACTTTTAATGTGGCTAGGAGTGTTCTATGAAACGTATTTCGATGCTTCTCTTCGTTTGACCGATGTACAAGGTTCATTCTTGTTATATTCGCGATTTATCTTTAGGTTATATTCCGACATTTATTGTCCCAAGCATATTCTTTATTTTTCCATTATTTGACAAAACGCTAAATTGTTTTCTTTTTGAATTTTGGTTTCAACCTTTTCTGTTCTGGTAATTGATGGAAAGTAATTGGATTTTTTTATTAGTCGGTGATTGTTGTAGTTTTTTCAAGTTGTTACAAAGTCGATGGATCATCGAATAAAAAGCAGTTAATTTATATATTTTGTTCTAAGTTTCTATTAATCGAAAATTCAACTTGATTGCTTTTCCGTGTTAAGCCTAGTAGGAACGCAGCTGAAGCGAAACGAAAATTTTCTCTGGTCTCCAAATCGATAGCAAAAACGTAAACGAAACGACTACGGAAAAAATAAATGTCACCAATTGTAAAAAAAAAAAACTAAAAAAAAAACAAAAAAATCACAGAAGACATTGTTGTAATCAAAGAAACAACAAATAAAAATACAAATAAAAACTCACTTTTCCGCAGACAACTAATGGTTCGTGCAAATAATTCAGTGCGAAAAAGTGTGGAGACTTCTCCAAATAATGTACTACAATTATCAATTTCGTTCGTTGAATAGCGTACTGGAAAACAAAAATAAAGACGAAATTTTTCGTTTATGATTTCGTTGCTTCATTTTTTGTATGGAAATTTTCGTTTCGCTTCAGCTGCGAACTATGTTTTATCATTAAATCTAGGAATGGCAACTATCTTTCATAATTGAACTCTATATATGGTTTGAAAATGACAATTTATTGTTCTTAGAACATTTTCAATTTCTATAATTGTAATAATAACATCTACGAAAGGAAACCAAATTCGTGGGAATATAAACTTGTCATCAAAAAAATTTCGGTTAGAAGGTTTCCCATATGCTCGGCTCGAACAATATCTGAATTGGAAAATAATTTTATATATTATGTTTGGTAAGAATTTTGTAAAAATTTTTTGTAAACTAGCAATTTAGTTATGTTAAAAAAATAAATAAATAGCATTTTTATGTCGTCATATCGACTGGTAGTTGTGTTTTTAGAACTACTATATCGCATCCGGAGTGGGAATGCACTGTAAGGAACAAACTTCAATTAATTTTATATTTTGTTAAACTATAATTAATTAATTGTATTATAACAAACTTTTTGTATTGTTCATTTTGTTAATTATGTAATTATATAGCATATTTTAGTATAATATATGTATTTTACCAATATTTAACTAGTTTAACTGTGATATTAGTTTTAGTTTGATGTTCAATAATTTTTTTGTTTAAATGGAAGGTTTTAGTATAGCAATATAATCATTAATTTAGTATTACTGCTGTTAATAGATAAATAAAAGAATTAAACTGCTTTATTTCACTTTACTTTAAAATTTAAAAATGTATTTTTTTATTATGTTTTGCTTATCATTTCGTTAATATTTTACATTAGGAACGTTTGAATAAGATTGTATTATAAAATATGTTTGATGATACACTTTTAAGTGCACAAGAAATAAAAGCTGATCCGTGACATATGAGGGTTCATATCGTTTATAAATAAAGAAGTAACCTAAACTTTTAGATTTTCTTAATTATTAAGATATACAATATATTTTAGAAACCCATAGATAAACCACGGCTTCATATCGTCAGGGAGGTGACCGTAGACATCTACGTATATATATGAGTATCGCTACCACTTTAATATCATTTAAGATAGTTTCCACCTAATTCTACATTGTCAATTATTATAATTAATAGTTGATAAATGTTGAAAATAATTAATATTGAACAACCTTTTTCAAGGTTCATGAGGATATCTATAAGAAGTTTTTCTAGATAAAGGTACCTTTTTTATACCTGCACTTTAATAAGTTTACATATAATTTAAGATCTGTCTCTTTCTTCTGCCTCTCTACTCACCGCACCAGTTATGGCCACTTCAACCCATTGTGTCGAATGTTACGTTCAGCCAACAAAGTACAAGATTTATTCGAGTTTTCGTTTTAACTTAGTTTTTTTTAATAATATTGTATTTAAAATTTTTTTTTTAATTTTTATATCTTTGTAGTACTTTATATTAGATAAGAATTCGCTTGTAATAAGCTAAATAAATTAATAAAGAAAATTAAAACAAATTTGGATGAATTGCATTAAAAGCTTAAAATTTAATCTTTATGTCAATGTATTTTAGGCTTTATCTACCTATATATACATATATTGATCAGAAATTATATGTTTCCCTTAAGAAACAATATAACACATTAACATTAATTTGAATAAACAATTATTATTTGGATTTGCTTAAGGCTTTATTGCATTATTAAGCGCTCTCATCACGCAGCATATCCGTTTTAATCGCTTTATCCGGTTTTCTGTTCTGTGATAGATAATAAAGAAAATGAATAAGTACACCATACTTTTGTGTATTTTGAAATTCAAAAGCATCACAACCAACATTTTACCTCTTTGCATCCACATCCGAAAACACCATCATACGACGAGTACGAGTACACCTGATCAACAGTTTTATTCTGAAGCTTGACAGCAAAATTGATTATTTTCTTTAGTCCTTTGCGTGTTGGTTGTCGGGAAGTTTGTGAAATTAAAATCCTGATACAGATAAACACACATCCTCAAAAAAAACACTACCCATACATTCTATACAACCCTGCTGTATGGCAGAGGAGGGTGGGTAGGTAGGTGTACCTGCCTATATATATGTATGCCTGTGTTCATAATGTGTTTGTGATATGTTAAGCTGTCTGGTTTAAATTATTCCACTTTATTGAACTTATTTCGGAAATGATACAAAACCTACCTTCGCAAAATAAAGAGGATTGTCAGTTTAACTAAATTATTGTTAGCTTTGTTGGTTCGACGGAAAAAAGAGTATAGGTATAGGGGCTTACGTTTTCACGTCGCGTCATATCGCACAGCAGCGTTAAGAAGGAGACTAAAATCCAATAGGATTTGCCTTGGGAAATGATTTTTTGAACATTTTAAATATAGCTGTACACACATTCGTTTCTGTTCTCAATGTTTCACGTTCGTTTTTATTGAAATCCCTTGGGGCCACTTAATATTAATTTATATTCGCCTGATAATACCAGACATGATAAATGCTGAAGCTGTTTATCCGGCAAGTAGATTCGATGCATTATGTATTACGACCCGAAGGAATTTCGAAACGAGCGACGCACGAATCAAATATACTTACTGGCAGGCAGAATATGAACCAAACAGGGTGTCGTTTGTCGTCCGACAGCATTGCTGGCCCAACAGGCAAGTGTTATTAGCTCCGAATCGGTTTGGGGTAGATATGTCATTGTGCTTACCAATCCATTGGATAGAATTCTTGAATTCAAAACCTGGAAGATAAAAGCGAAGACATTTAATTTAAATGCAAAGTAGGTAAATTATTATACTAAATCCAAATGTATTTTTAAATAGCAATTAACTATAAAGCCCATAACACAGATTGAATAATCGTTAATCGTATAACTTACCGGAGAAACATTCCTTGTGTTATTGTAAGTCCAACTGAATTTAACTGAATCTGAAGGATCGGCATCTACCTCACATTTGACAGATATCGAATGCATATTTATAGCACCCACTGAGGTTTGCTCTGTGCCAGGCTTACACCTTGGTGAATCTGCAATTAAATAAAGATACAAAAAGATGATATACATATTAATATTAAAACCATTTACTTATACATACCTACAAATATAGTTTATTAGAGAATAGAATTAATTGCGATAGGGAAGTAATCTGAGGGTGAAGGATCAGATGCGGATAAAGTGCAAGCTTCACAAATACTATTTTTTCTATAAAAATTAGCATAGCTCAAGGGAAATCAGTTAATAACTAATACGATATGCGTCAAATGTTCAATAATAACTTTCTTGCCACCTTCTAGTGTGAATGCTCAAGTTGTCGAGTGTAATATTACCTATACACCGACTGATTCCGATTAAAATTTAGTTTATTATTTTTGCAATTAAATTCGTATCAAGACAATATTTTTTGTTAGAAGAGGGCTGATTAAAAAATGTTGTTGCGATAAAAAGGCAAAAAAAAAGTTGAAAAATTGGAAAATGCTGAATTCAATATATGTAGGTAAATAAGTACCGCATTGCAAGTTTAGGGAGAGAACCTGCTAGACAATGTTTTACAATTTATTACTGAACTAAGTTAAGCAGCGAAGCTATAAGTATAGGGTAAATTGTACAAGTTTAAAGTAAATTTTTACAAAAAGAGAAAATTCATTAGGCGGATTTTAGAATTAGTTTACAAAAAGTTAAAAGGTAATTCATTTTGAAAAATATTTTTTCTTATGTACATTTCAAAAATAAGTAGCTATAGTCTGGCTCACCAGTTTATTAATTTTTAATATAAAACACTTATATTTGCTTTAAAAAAATTCGCTAAAATTTCTGTAAAATTCTGTAAAATATTTTATTAAATTTTTTCTACTAATTATTTTTCACTCTATTTTGTTGTTTTAATATTTTTAGTAATAAAATTTATTGTTTCCTTTTTCAATTTAAACATTTTATTAAAAGATGGACTCTCATTTGAGACATCTACAGTAAGTGAGACAAACGTTAAAAACAAAACAATTAAACTAACCTATACACCAGTAACGTAGCGTGGGTTTTTGCCGCCCAGGCAGAGCCAATTTTTGCCGCCCCTAGCATTTTGTTTTTCTGACACCATTAATTTTGTTGCTGTTTTCAATTTCAAAGATTTTCCAATTGCCATTTTTCTTAAATTCAAATGAAGAATCAGAAATTTTGGTCAAATCTTTTTTAACGAAAACATATTTTAAAGCAACCCATACAAATTTAAGTATTCGAAACTGGTTTTATCTTTTGAAAAAAGTTTGCATGTTTTTACGGTTCAATAAAAGGTGTTAAACTTAATATTTATAACAATTATTAAATTAAAAAATCCAACAGTAAAATAAAAAGAAGTATAACCACACGAATTAACCTGTTACTGAGCATTACCTTCTATCGCTTATAGTACCTAATTTGAATTTGTTTTTCAATGCCTTTTTTGTGACATTTAACTTTAGAGTACTTGGACATATATAATATGCAGTGATAGAGCAGCATTTCATGTAGGCACTTTTATTGTTAAGAAGTGTTAAACACAACACTTTTCTGACTGTGAAGCACACATCGCATCAATTTCAAGAAAAATGGATCCAAATTAAAAGAAAATATAAAAACAGAACATACAAAAATCTTTAACAATAACGTCTAAAAAAGTAAATAAATTAAAAAATAAATTGGGCGGCACGACAGCTCATGTAGAACAAGGGCCTATTGACTTACAACTCTCAACTATTCCTATGTGCATGTTATTGGCAGAACCGGAAGGGACCTACAATTTTCTGCTGAATCCGAAAAGCTAAGGTGAGAAACACTTTTTCTCCTCGCAAGAGGAAAAACATTTCTGTTTTTATGTGACATAGGCTAGAAATCGAACTCAAGACCTTCGGCGTAACAGTCGTACTAATTATTTTGTAACGGGTTACTTCACTCTAACCTTACAGTACTCTAACGTACTGTTTTGATTAACATTTTTGAAAAATTGCCGCCCCCTTGCAAATAGCCTCCCAGATATTTTGGAAATTTTCCGCCCCGATATTCTGGAAAATTGCTGCCCCCATGTAAAGTGCCGCCCGGGGCCTGTGCCACCCTTGCCCCTGCCACGCTACGCCACTGCTATACACCCTTTATATACAATATATATATTTTTCTTTTCCTGTATTACCTACAACTACAACTGATGATACAATGATATTTTTAAATAAATCTATAAATGAATTTTTTCTAATATTAAAATAATGAAATTAATCCTTTTTGTTGACATTAAGCATGAATTGACAAATAAACTGCGAAGTGAAATGATTCGTGGAACAATTATATATTGATCCTGTATTTTAATTCATATCGTTTATATGTATCGTTTTTTTTTTAAAGTCTTTCGTCAGAATAATTCTTCCAACAATTCATGTATTCCCCAAAATATACCTATATACTTACATTGCACTTTTAATGTTAAACTGGAACTTCTGGTTTCTCCTTCTGTATTCGTTGCGCCACATGCATAAGAACCTGCGCTCTCTCGTTCTAACATTGTCAAATGTAATATTTCCAAGTTTTCGCCAGACATTCGCATTCCCTGGGGAAAGAAAAGTAACTTTTATTAGTTTGAAATCAAAATACCACGAATAGAATTAAATTAAATTTTCTAAAAACACATCTGCGTATGTACCAACTACCAAAGGACGAATATTATTTCCTCTGTATACATTCCTGCTATATTTGATTGCATATTCAATGTTCTTATGAAAAGCTATTATTTGTCTATTGCCTTCTTGGCACTTACTTACAGTAGCTGAACAAAAAAAAACTTGGTTAAAGCTGCCAACTTTTTTTCTTGTATCAAATCATGTGTATAGGTATCGTCAATGATCAAATTAAATTATTAAATTTGCAAAAATACATTTTCAAAAAACTAGGTTGGAAATTATGTTAACAAATTTGAATAAAAAAATTGAGATGAACACGCTTTTTCTGAAAATGTTGAAATAAATTATCATTATCATTACAGTTTTTCTTTTATAATTTACAGAATTTTGAATCACAGAATTTTGAAATACAGAATTATGGTCGAACAGAATTTTGAATTTTCAGAATTTTGGAATACAGAATTTTTGAATACAGAATTTTGAAATACTGAATTTTGAAAACCGAATTTTGGCACTTACAGAATAATGACCCAAACACATTTTGTGTACATATTTGATATTTTCATACTTTTCTGTTTTTCTTACAAAAAAAAAACAATTTTCCTTAATATGTTTTATACTTTTTGTTTTTACTGGAATAGGAAGACAAATGCAGTCAACAAGCATGATTTGGAATTTTGTACTGGCAACACTTATTTTACGGTAAATCATATTTGATTCATTGGACGCGTAGTGATATGATATGAAGATGTCATATATTCATACTAATATGTTTATGAGTCATATATGAGCACAAAACTTAACCTTTTAACAATGGTATGCGCGCATTTAAAATTTAACTAAATAATAAAGATAATTATTACAGTAAAAAGTACCAGAGAGAAGGTTTTAAAAGTTTTAAAGGTTTGTATGAGAACAATAGACTTGTTAAACTATTAAAAATAATTAATCATTAGTTTAGCAAATGACTATGAACACCCACATACTCTTTTGAAAACAATCAATTACAAAATAAAATGTTCAAAGTCATTCGAAAAACTTTTAAAAATTAATATTTCTTTTCAAAAGTTTATTCAGCATACCTATTCAGTAAAATATTTGTATACCTATGAAAAATCTTTTGAATTCTTCATTTTACTCGTTATAGACACTTCTGATTCTGTTATGAAAACTTTCAACAAATTCAGTAAAATATAAAAAAATAAAATTTATAAACTCAGAAGACTCTGGGTTAAGTATTAGGTTATACCTTCTTTTTTTTGTCTTCCTTTCAGCAGTTTATTCAGCACTCAATAGAATAATATGTGAAAATGTTTATGAAAAAAACGTGCCAGCTTTTAAATTCTCCCTTTTACTACTCGTGCAATCGACATTTATTTAAATATATATCACAAAATATACTCACGTTTTTGAACCATGAATAACTCGACACGGGTGGTCTTGCATCAGCTCTGCACTTAAATGTGACATTCTGCCCCTCCGCCCTTGTAACCACCCGGCTAGGATCTTCGTTTGCCAAATGCACCGATACACTTGGTGGATCTGAAAATGGAATAAATGTAATGGAAATGGTTAGAAAGCTAAATGCAAGCCAGTAGCAGAAAATTCAATTTTACTCTCTCAAAGTAGAGTTTTAGAAATATTTGATTATTCTCTATATGTGTGATGGTTGTTGAAAGTTTGTTAAGCTCAATTAAAATTCAAAAGATACCAAAACATTTACAGTCTACAACATAACTTTAATACCTCAAATAAACTTTTAATCATGATGAAGGTATTGACATTTATATAACTGGGCGAAATATTTTAAATTATATTGTTCACGCACCTCAAAGTTGTGAAACGAGTATGATATTGAAAGTTCATTTGGAGATGATATAGTTTTTAAGGCACTTTTGCAATGGATAATGGAAAATGGAACGATATGAGTAGTATTTTTGCAAGTTTTTAGTATAATCTAAGGATTTTAATTATGTATTCAAGAGATACTTGTACTTACATGCAACCCGGATTATCCTTTTATCTTCTATAGCACCTCCAGAAAACCAGGGATTCGATGCCCGACACGTGAGTTCAGAGTTATCATTTTCTGAAGTTACTTTTAACGTTAATATGCTTGTGGTAACATTAGAATCCTGTAACAAAAAATAGGATAATTTGGAGTTATAATTGCATATAGAAAATTTCAGTTTTAAAAAAGTAGTAGTTCAACCAAAACTAATTTTTACTTAAACTAACAAAAAAAAAGTGCATTAAAAATCGCACAAAAACTTCAGTGTAAACCTTAATATACCTACACACTCCTGCCAAAATATCTGAAGCTATTCCATGTTCTAATGTTGTACACGAATTAGGGCTTAATCACTTTTTTACAAAAAAGAAGAAGTAAATATTTTAAGAGAAAAAACCACGAACTTTATCTTTCAAGAGTAGAGTTTTAAGTTTTTAGAATTGCGGTTCAAATAAGACATATTATATGTTTCATAAAAATTGACAAGTGTAACAGTTGACAATTATTTGTAAAGTGATAAACTGTTATTTTTAAAATATCTTCCTCAAAAAAAAATTGGAAAATTTTGTACAATCGTCAGAAAATATGGGACAATTTTAAATTTTTGTGATCGTAACAAACTTGCCATGACAATGATTTTTCACGTACATCACATTTGCCGTTACAATAATTTATATGAAGAAAAAAAGAGCCCGACAAAAATATTGAATCTTTTAGTGCTTATTGGTGTCGTGAAAAAAATTATTAATTGAAATATATGTAAATATTGGAAATAAAAAAAATATGAACCCAGCTCATTGGGGGCAGAAAAATGTATAGCCTGAAAATATAATTTCCATACCACAGCTTATGAATGCATAAATGCATAACATTACGTTTTGACAAATTTATCAAAATCTTACAATGACAAAATTGTAACGAACAAAATTTCAAAATCTAACAATTGGCGCTTTCAGAAAAATAAGATCTCAGAGATTTTTCTCACTCAAAAAGTGAGCAAGCGATTCCAAGGTTTTTTTGCCTCAGCATTTTGACAACAAAGCTGAGAAATTTGCAAATTGTTATTTTTCCTCCTCATATAAAAAAAGTAAATAACGACAACATTAATATTTACATAGGGTTTTATTAAATAACAATCAAAGATCTTAGACAAAATACAAGTTTATAAAAATTTTGAAATTCAAATACGCGATATCATTTTTGAAAATCTTTTACCGATTTTTTCTTCTATGAGATTAAGCATGTATATTTCAATTGAAACAGATGCCAGACAGGTTATTCGCTCTTCGGTCATTGTTGAGCGAAGATAGGTTTTTATAAGCTTAATCTTCGGGAAGCTAAGCTAGCTTCACCTGATGCAACACTTTAAGGAAACGTTGATAGTATATTTTATATACCTTTAATAAATTTGGATACAAAATTCAAGTAAGAAGTGTGAAGCCAAATAGTATGAAATTGACAAGGAAATTTACAAATATATATTTATAGCATTCAAGGGATATTTTGCTACAATATCCTTGTCAAATTTTGCTGTTAATATTGCTTCAAGTTGTAGTTTTTTAACTCCACTTTTTTGAAATATCGCAAGGAAATTCGAAATTGATACCGCGCAAAGCGCCCATCGAAAAAAGATAAAGTAAAAGAAGAAATCAGATTTAAATTTTGGTTTCAAAAGATCAATAACGGTGATTGATAACGGTGGCTATTCAATGAAAGAATCTAAAATTTCTGATAAATTTTCTGTGAGACACGAAGTCGCTTTTGCTGTGCATGATCACTGGATATCGGATAAATTTTTCGAAGCAATTCGCTTAAAATACTGATTTTTTCGAAGAATTGTCCAGCGCTTAGGACAACAACGAAAACAGGTAAGTACAGGGAAGTATAGTTATCGAAGTAGACTGATGTGTTACCCTTTTTTCGCTTTGAAAATACTGTACTGATTTTGCCGCCTTAGTCAACTGCCGTCCTTGGCAATTACCTATTTTGCCTACAGACAGGTTCGGCACTGCCTACATATGTTAAAGGTTACAAAAAATAGTTCTTGAAAATTCTATTTGCAGATTTACTTATTCAGTTTTAAAAGAATTGCAAACAAAAACAAATTTGGTTCCAACTTATATTAGTTTTTTTTTTTTTTTAAGTTTTTCTAGTTTTTAAGTTACTTCTGCTCTTTGCAAACTTATTTAACTTAACCTTTTTCTTTGAAACGAAACATTTGCAATAGCAGATTTGGAAATTTTGGTTTATTTCCTTGCTCCTCTTGAAACAACTTAACTTCCGGCTTCCTCTCTTTCTAATGATTTCGAAACTACACTTCAAATCAAAAGAAAAATAAAGTCAAATATACATATATCATATGTCAAGAAAGGAAAACGAAACCACATTTTAAAACCCTTGTGATGCGAACGGTACATCGTTATTTTATGATGCACGTATATTTTTTTGACAAAAATATTGCGCGTAGTTCTTATCCATAATATATGCACATCAAAAGACTGATGGCAGCGTTAAAGTTCACCATCATAGACATTCAAGAAAAAAAATATGTATATATAACGAAACGGAAAAACCAGTGAATTTTCCCTTAAAAATGTATACATACATATTATACGTACATTCATATAAACACATACATAAACTAAACCCACCCATAATTTATATACACATGAAAGCCCAAAAGTAGGATTTAGTATACATAATATCTTATATTCTAACGCGTTTATAAAAACTTGCCTCAAGGTCAAGTTTTTTTTTTTTTGTGAAAATTCAGAATCATAAATAAATAAATAAAAGAATAACAAACTTATGAATGTGCAAAAAATTTTTAGAGTAAATTTATTAATAAAAACAAGTTGACTTGATATAATATTATGAAGTGTATATAAAGTAGATACAATACAATATGCCGCAGTGCTTGCAAGATGTGGCAAAAACATTTTTTTTATTTGTATATGTTTCATCAGCACATAATTCAGTTTATGTGGGAACTATTATCATGTCATACAAATTCAATATGCAGTAAACTCCGAAATCAGTGACCCACAATCTGTATGTCCTTTGGCGATTTCTTAAGATATCTTCAATGTATCATTATACATGTATACATAACTTCAATCTATTGTGAGATAACAGTTTACATTCACTACTGTATATGATGAGATACATTTATTAAAATCAACCCAGGTGAAGCAGTGGCCTAGAAAAATGTTATGTATTTAGAATTCAATATCTTTTGAAGTAAAGTTTAATGTACAGAGATATAAGTCTGTAAAACAGAGCTTTGAACAGTGGAGAAAATTCACAAAAGATGTCTATTAGATTTTCCTTAAATCAGTACGTTAATATTTAGATTGTTTATTTAGTTAACACAAAAAAAAGTTAAATCATTATAAGGTATAGCTCTAATTATAGCTTCAATAGGACTTGAAAAATAAATAGATTATCTTTGTATGTAATTTTATTTATTCACCATGTAAAACAGTATTGCAAATCAATTGTTTTCATGCAAATATAAATATTTATTTCATAACATGCAAATATAAATATGTATTTAGAAATAATTTAATTTAGTACACATTTCAATGAATTAATGAATTTTTTTACTTTTTGCATAACATTGCATGGGGTGAGAACTGCAAACTAGATTTTATCTTTAAAATAATGTGTAGAAGATCTACCTCACCTAATAAGCTATGAGGGATATTGTACGGGCTTCCCTAAGCCTAAGAACCTAAAATGGCTAGAATGCCGATCTTAACTGGAACAGAAGATTGATAATGGCGATGTGATTGCTGTTTATGTTTCTGCACTATATGTGCACCTTATTCTTGAATTTAATAGAAATTTACTTATTATGGAAAAAATATTAGAAGGATTTTTGGTTTTGTAAATGCAGCTGATAAATTTATTAAATGTCTAGTTTTATCAAAAAATTCTTGCAGCTAATTATTGTCGAAATGAAAACGTGAAAACGATATGTAGAGACGATATTAAACTGCATACAAATGCAATTGAAGCGCTGCTCGATGATTGTGCACAAGAAAATTTCCCGAACTTAAAAATAAAAAAAATCAATATGTTGCAAAAGGATTTTTCCTTGTCTGCCGAACGAACGTTTACTAGTTCAAAACGGATAAAAATAATCAAAATGAACAAGACAAAAGAAGTGACTTTATAATCTCATAAACTCATTTGACCTTTAGTACAAAATAAAAAAAAAAAAATAAAGTTTGTCTTGCTTTGTTGTTGTTTTAAGACCGCTGCAATATTTGGCTGCGCTAATTCATCGTGACAGTGAAATCATAGAATTCATAGAAAAATTATCAAAAAAAAACAAAAAGAAAACTCATTATCTTCTGTAATTATTGCCAGATTTTTTTTTATAATAACTTTTGTATGTATATACATATTATACCAAAAGACTGTAAATAATTGTACTCGTTTTTGTCAAAAAAAATAAACATGAACTTTTATATAACAAATTTATGGAATTCAATACTAAGTCACCCCCCCCCCACATAATAATACGCTACTGATTCAGATATTCATTTTGTTTTAAATTAAATTTCGAAGTGTAAATCAATGAATACTTAAAAATGCGATATCAATTTTTTCAATACATATTTTAATTTTACAAACAAAAATAAATAAATACAAAAAATATTCATGCTTCTTATGGAATCTCAAACATTTTTCTCTCGCAGAATCGGGATCCACAACACTTTTAGTGTGTAGGTATACATGACAGGAAATTTTGTTTTGCATATTGGGATATTCTGTGCAATTCTGAATATGGTAATGGTGAGTCTGATTCCAGCCGCGCGACAGTGCGTTGGCCTGTACATATAAAAATAAAAAAAGTGAGATGTGCGATTTAAAATTATAATGCTTTGCATTACAACTAGAAGATCTTTGATAACTTTAATTTATATTTTTAATCATTTTTTGTTTTCTTGGTGGCATAGCGGCAATGATATCAAGCCGTCAAGGTAATCGTATCTGAGGCTTGGAGAGAATGTAAAGATTATTCAAGTCGAGGAATCTAAAATGAACGAACTGCACAAATAAATGGTGTTGTATATTATCTTAAGAGTTTTCGCTTCTGGATTTAATACATGACATACAGAAATTTTCCTTATTGCTCTGTAAAACAAAAGAATTGTATATTTTCGACCCTTTACTTGGGGCCCAACTATGTAAATCGATTCTACAATAAAAATGTTTGAATTCGCAAAATCTCAGCTCGCTAATTCTTTAGCAAACGCATATAAACGAAAATAGAGCAGCGCTAGTTGAAGATTGTGTGACAAAAAGTCGAAAGCAAAAAAAAAATTTGATCCCACTTTCATACATATTACCAATTAAAATAAGCATTGAAAACAACTTTCGAATGGATTCGAAAGTAGAAGAGAGTTACATAGAAGGGCCCTTGGTATTATAAACGATCGAACAGTGTTCATAAGCTTGCAAGTCATGGTTCGGATATTATTTAATTTTTTGAACCAACTTTCAGAAGAAGCACTAGAAAAAAGTCATAAAGAATTCCATAAGCACCACCTAGCTATAAATAGAATTACATTTTTCACATCACATTTTTTTGGAATTAAAAAGTGCAATATTATACCAAAGAATACAAAAGCAGTACGAAATTTTAAATTAACTAGACCGCATTTAGAAAATTTTTTCCAATACCAGAAATAGATACAGAACAAAAAACTTTCCAAAAGACCATGCAACGCACATATACCCGTTGTTATGCCTGTTACTATGGGACACTATAGCCAATTTTGGTATCCCTATACAATACTCATTTTCGAAGCTTTGCGAACCATCATGGAAAAGGTGATAATTGCCAATTTTCTCTGCAACTATCTAATATGTCACAATGGACTCATAGAACTGATTTCATTTCGAGATTGGACATCCTTTTGGATATGTACATACATAGATATAAGTGTAGAAAATAATGCGCGAATCCGATAATATGATAGAAACATAATATATGCAAATATCATTATGTAAGTACAGGTTTTCATCATCCACAGCTAATTGGATCACTTTTCTAGACTTTTAAGGCCACAATTTCTTCCTTTCTTACTTACCACATCCACTTTTTCAGAAAAATTAATTCGTGAAACTTATTAATAGTTGCTATTTTTCTTCTGTTTATAACCTAAATTTGTAGTCAAACTTGTAATTTATCAGAAAATATCTTAATTTTGTCCTGTAGTTATATTATACACATAATTTATAAGTATATTAACTTATATTGCTCAAGTTCTTGTTTCATATTTTAAGAAAAAGTGCCCAGATATAAACTATTTAATTTTTAAAGTGTTAGCCTATCTTGTGACTCCTATAAAGTTACAAAATTAAACTTTTTGCCACAAGTAAAGTTTATAAGGTTTCTTGCGTCATAAAAACCTATATATGTCCATATATCTACCTATATAATAATTATATCCTTACACACATTTATATAAAATGCATAAGTAAAGTCAAGAACTTTTTGTTAGACAAGCTGAAGGGAATGACAAGTAAATGCTTTTAATATACGCAAAGCTATAGCTTTATATACATTTACGTAGAAACATACATATGTATGTAATTGTGTGGAATTTTCGTTTACCTCTCTATCACTATGCACAGTAACGTCAGCACTTCGTATAGGTTCTCCATCAAGTAACCATGTTATTTTCGCTGCGGGATATGATCCCCCCGATTCACATCGCAAAGGCACAGGATGTCCAGCTGTAAGTAGGTCATTGGGCGTTATAATTTTCACTCGTACTGGCTTCACTGCAATGATATTGAAATGTGGGAGGAAAAGTTTATTTTATTATACCTTATTTTTTTTTAATTTCTTTGTATACAGAGTGGAAAAAATGCGGTGAGTAATTACGAGTATGACTTACGATGAACTTGTATAGTGACATCTTTTTCTACTGGAGGTATGAGCCTTGTTCCCTGAGCTCTGCATTGTATCTTTGAACCATAATACTCTCTCGTCACTGTTCCAATTAGTAGTTGGTTTACCATCACCGCAACACCTTCTTCTACGGAAGAATGACTTGCACCAATCATTTCTATATCATCTCTCCACCACGTAACCTTTGGTGGAGGCCGACCTGGTAAATGAATAAAGTTATTTCTGTTAATTAAAACTATAGGATATTATACATAAACTTGGATTAAGGATGCAAAGAGAAGAATCTAACGTCCAACTGAAGTGAATTTGAAGTAAAATGATTTTTATTATAATTTCAAAAATATTATTTGTGTATTTTTCGTACATAACATATTTTCAAAAAAACAAATTAAATTTTAACATTGCAAGCTTTACCTTAACTTGCAAAAACTTATTTCAATAAAATCTCAATGTTATATCTGAATAGCTCCAAAAAAAAAAAAGATATTCACCTTTTTTCGACTTTTTGTGTATAGTTTTTTTTATTTATTTCTTTGGCAAAACGGATTTGAAAACCATATGGCTAAATTCCATATTTCACTATTTCACTGGCAAGGAATTGTGCAGACACTTTGGTAGTAGAAAGAAAGACATGAAAATAATACGCTAACACAGTGGACAGAGGATAAGGTGGTTATTACTTATATTATCTCATGATGGAACACTCGGAGGCATCCATTTGAAAATAAGAGATACGACTATAGTATTTTATGGAAAAGAATTATATCGTGTCTTGGTTAGCAGCCAAACACAATTTCCATCAAGCTTTAAATAACCCGCAATATGGTTTTTTGTATTTGTATACATAACTACCACAAGTGAATCAATGATATAAAATAAAAACATATGACCAAAATACGAACCATAATCTGGTCTTTTTTAAAAGAAAAAAAAACTTAGTTTCTAATAATTTCTTAATCGAAAATCAGCTGTTGAAATCAATACAATGTAACGAAACTTACTTTCAAATATTGTAAAGCTACAATTCCTATTACAGTAATATTCCAAAAAATACAAAACAGGAGGAAGTTTCCAAAATTGAAAAAAAAATTAATCAAAATGATTCAGCGTTGTTTCAGGTTGGATCGCAACAAGTAAAAATCTTATAGGAGGACGGTCTTTTAAGCAGAAGGCGTGATTTAAAAAAAAAATATTTTAAATATAAAAAGAATAACTTAGAAACAGCGCAACACCTATAATACGATTTCAAAACAACCTTTAAAGCTAGAAATCCATTTTCCATAATTTTATTTTTGAATGATTAAATCGGTTATTCTATTGAACAGTTATTGTACAAACGCAATTCAAACAAAATTAAAGAAAAAACAAAAAAGTTCCAATGAAGTTCTTTTTTACTAACATCAAACAATTCCCCAAAAACTAGGGCATATTTAGACATCTGCTATGTGATATCTGACTAACAATTTATTGATAAGTGCATTGAATATTAAAATAAAAAAACTACTTATTAACGTAAAATTTAAAACAAAATTAGTTTGAACAAAATTTTGTTCACTGTTTTTCAAAATTTTGATTTTAAAAATGATTTTTTCCAAAATTATTCACTAAAACAATTTTAATTAAAAACGGAACTATTGGATGGATTTCTGGCTTTAAAAAAGGTAAAATATAAAATTGTAAGTAGGTATTTCCGTGGATTTTTAATTGCGTGAGTAAAATCCGAATCTAAAGCATAATATGTGTTATTTGTCCCTTGTGGGTGGGACCCGCCCACTTTTGTTATATTAGAATTTTATCCTTATTACGTCCTTAGAAGGCTGAACATTTTTAATAAGTCAGTCTTGAGCCAAAATAACATGTAAAGTTTTTTTCGAAATCCACCTACCAACATACCCACTTTTCTTATATCTGAGATAAATTCTTTAAATCCTTTCAAAGTTGAAATTTTGTAATTAAAATCTCTTGAACCAAAAGCATTTCATAAATAATTTTTGTTTAACGTTCGCCTAATGCCCCACCGAATTTTCCTATATTTTAGTTTTTTTTCCTTGTACATTTAAACATTTCTTTGAGAATTGAAATTTTGTTGTTTGATAAATATTCAATAGGTGGTGCTGCGAAGCATGGCAGAGTTCAGCTAGTCGATAATAAAAATAAAATAAAATGGATAAAATTGTAAGTTACCTAACAAAAAGGAGACCAATTCTGTTATAAAACCCAGTTAATATTTTATTATCAGTACCATCATTGGAGGTATATCTTAACGTTTGTATGGTCTATAGAGATTTGTATGGTTTCTTTTGGTTTATGTTTTAAATATCGTATGCTTAGTGTTCAAGTATATGGTTTTAAAAAAAATTTATTAAGAATGTGGTTGTAAAATGGCGCTACACAAAACATTCACTGTGGATTTCCATGTAATTTTAGAAATTGTTCTATTTCTATATATAAAACCTAGACTTTGCAGCAGTTCGATTAAAATCTTTCTTTTTTACCTTCTTTTGTAGGATTTCAAAGTTGAGACTTTCTATTTTTGACTTATATCCCTTAAATCTTAAAATTGCACAAAATCGAATATGATTTACTTTCTTCAAAATTGTTTCCACTCAGTCAATCTTTAAGCCAATAAACCATAGAGTTGGAAAAATACATTTTGGGATTGGTGCTATTTTCTGTGAAAACTTTTGTTGAAACAAGTAGTAGATACCTTATACCTACAGCAAAAAAAAAACTTTACTTTAAATTTTTCTTTTAGTTTCTGTTTTTGCAACATGTGCCAGTGCAAACAATAACAAAACAGATAGAAGAGAAATATGAGCTAAAAGATATTCTATCCACCACCTTTATCAAAATAGTGTTAGCTATAGGTATACCGATGAATCATAATTTTGAATTTCACCTTATTTTAGAAAAAAGGAAGGTAGGTAAAAAATAAAAAAAAATTAAAATAGAAAAGTATAAAAAGTAATAAATTTTGAGAAAATCTCAGTTTCCAACTATTCACACTGATAGTCAAGAAGAGGGACAGAAAGACAATCTCGACACTCGAATAGTCGAAACGTAGACATTTCACATGGGTGTGATAGTCAAGCGTCATCTAAATTCAATGGTTTATTGCTTATTTAAAATCGTCAAAAGAAAACAAATTCTAAACACCACCAGTGCTTGTCTTATCAATCGTAATGGTTATATATGAACAAGAAATTTAAAATTCACTTCAATAAAACAAATTGAATCCCAAAATCAATTATATTTATAAAGCTGTACCAGCAAATCCATAATCAGTTCTCAATGTAATTATACTTCAGCTTGAAGAGTTTCGTTGGTTCCTTACAGTCTGATGTTTAAAGGATTTATATTTACAAATGGGTTGTACAAATCCATTGAGTATATACATTATATACAAACGCAAAAACAACAACATTACACCACCAAAGCTGCATTAATAAAACGAATGACAAATTTCAACATTTAAATTGATGACAACGCTCAACAAGAGAGCATTTTTTCATTCCATCCCATCCAATCCATCGATCCACAAAAAGCACTAGATTCTGCACTTATTGCAATAAATGTTTATCTTTATTGTTCTGTCCAGAGATTAATTAAAAAGGAAATTTCTTCACACAACAAAATAACAACAAAATGAACGAGAAGGACCAAGACTATACCACACAACAACCACAAAGAATAGGAAAATGTGACAAGGGTTTGACTTAAACAAATCACTTACCTCCCTTTACTTGGCAGCATAAAAAAAGTTCGTATCCTTCTCTGAACGGACCGGCCACTTGGGATATTTCCTTACCCTGTGCATCAAATATACGAGGTTCGTCCGGAGGAACTGGATAAAATAGAGAGAGAGTTAAAAAAAAAATAACGAAAAAAAAAATACATCAAAAGAATTAACAAAAAATCGAAAGACGATATTAAAAGTTTAAACTTTTCTTGAGAATATATACCTAGACCCGGCTGAAGCCGAAAGTACTAAACAAGAAGCTCAGCTGAAATTCTATTAGAGATTCAATGAATTTTAAATTAGTTTCGGATCTTTTTAAATTTGTTTCTTAGTTTTATTTCGTCTTTTTGTTTTTTTTTTTTTTGTGTTTTTTTTATTTTCCTCATGAAGAAGTCCTTTATCGAAACTTACCTACTAAAGTTAAATTTATTCTAAAGTTTCGTGTTGGTGAATTAAAAAAATCTATTCTACAACGGTAGACGCCGCCATCGGATGTCTTGACGTCGCTAATCTGCAATCTTGAATCTTTGGGGTCGTCGCCGATTGAAAAAAACAATCGTTGCCCCAAATCGCTAGCTATTGCTGAATGTGGTGCTAATTTGACATTTCCCCCGCGTGAGTCCAAGCTAAAAAAATATAAGAAGCAAGAATTAGTAAAACAAAAAATCTATAAGAGGCTGAAAGAAAGCGTTGTAAATAATAATTGTTTTTTATTTTTTTCGTTAATTTCATTGAGAATGACAGGTGTAAAAATGAATATTAGCTGTGTCTTATTTTTCCCCAGGTCCAATCCAGATAAGATCATGAAAATACCCAACTCTTTTTCCTTTTGTTTTTGCTTTTTTTATTTGTATGCACCCGTTCCCTTTTTTCTTTACACTACTGACGCCATATATGTACAAATTAAGGGTGTGTGTTCGAAATGGATATGGAAATCCAAATCCAGAACAAAGTTGGATCTTGTGTTGTTTTTGTAATACATGTATTTTCATAAGCAAATCCAATCTGGTTCGGATCTGGGAGAAAATAAAACACAGCTATTATTTCATAAAATCAATTATTAAAAATCCTAAATATTAGTAAGTTAAAATAAAAATATACATATACAGGGTGTCCCGAAATCACCGCCTCAGAAGAAAACCATGAGTTCCTAAGGTCATTTCAAGTCGAAAAACTTAAGAGGTAATTTTCTCGTTTTCGCTTCGTTTTCGACTTATAACGGTTTTTATGATTTTTATTCTTTTTTCCTTTGACTGGTTCTAACTTTGCCAAACTACAACCGATTTTTGAAAAAAAAATTTTATTTAAATAAAAACAGTTAGAAATTTGTATCTACCATATAACTTTTTTCTGTGTGGATAACGGTTTTCCCGCAAAATATTTTCAAGCACATTTTTTAAGCATTTTTAGGTTGTTCTTTTGAATTCGATATTATTTTTTTCACAAAAACACGTTATTAAGTATAATTTTTTTTTCATTATTATGAAAGCCCAATACGTGTTCTTTTTTCGGGACACCCTGTATAAAAATATATATTCCAAAGTACCACCACCACCGCGCGCCGGAGGTTAATTGTTACACTTTTCGAGAAAGAACTTTTTAAAAACTTATCACAATATTATGTGATCTTTATTTAATTATAACTATATATCTTTTTCTCTTAGTCTATCTCCGCAAATTATTGCCCTAGTCATTAAATCTTAATAAATGTCAATTCAATATGGAAAGCAGCTGGATAAAGAGGACGTTTGTTTGTTTGCATATACCTAATACCTATATCTAAGCTTTCATTATAGAGTCAAAATTATTCGGTTTAAAATTGTTATCCCAAATGCAACTTAAGCACAGTTCTGAGAAAATGTAAGAGTTTTTAGGTAAAACAAATAATATATCATCTTATAACCTACAAACTGAATTAATTACTTTTTTTCCAGAGCTCGCAATAGATTGGTACTGCCACATGCGGCTTGTATAACGTTATTGCAATGCATATCTTCATATTGCTAGAGAATTATATGAAAACTTTACCCACCATGACGCTATGATATAAGGTTACTTCTTTTTTTTTTAATCTCGAAAGGGGCTGCGGCTGGTAACTGGACACTATTACCATCTTTAAATTTAATCTCATATTCTCATGGCACAATGTAATGAACTTTTTCATTACATCAAGGACCTGCTGCAGGTTTGCTTATTCTATATCCCCCAGAATGAGGGCCATGGACGTTCATTGACTTAATATCCCAGAGGCATCCGAATGTGTCGTGATGCTCGTGATGATGATGGCAGGCGGGTTTGGATTCGGATAAAACCGAAGTTATTTTTGGAGGTATACCCTAATGGCTCTATCATTCACATTCCGTCTAGCCTAGTAATATGAGAAGTTTAATGGAGTTTTTTGTTGTTGTTGTGGAATGAACCTTTATGTAAACAAAAACAAAGTTGCGTGGGCATCAAAAGAATAATATAATGAAAATTGAAAGGTCACGTTGACGTGTGTATAATAGTTAAAATATGTACAAATATATTAATACTTAGGTAACTATCATTTTTAATTAAGCAAAAACTTGGCAACTTATTTATAATTCTAAATAAGTTTTTGAAATAACCTCTCAGTAGGTACCTACTTTTTGAACTTGGAGATGATAGTTTACAAAAAAAAATTGACTCAGATAAATATTAAATACCCGGGTAGAAAATTATCTAGGAAAAACTATTTACAAGCGTGGCCCTAGCTAGATTGTCCATTATATAGTAAATCCTACGCCTAGCCTAGACGGGCGCAAGTCTGGGCGATCTTGGCTAATTTATGCTTATTCTGGCTTTATCTTGGCCGTGGTAAGAACTAAGGCCTCTTTATTGGCGTTATCAGATGCAACTTTAAGACTGGGCCTAGATAGTTTTAACTTGACATAGCCTATAGATATAAAACTTTTCTTGGTGTCGTTTTGGCCTTAGCTAGTTTCGCCACCTTATTGGCGTTGTCTCATAAAAACAGGAAGGTTCCCAAATAGTTTTCGCTTGGTGTAGCCTGGAAAAGGAAATGTATCTGGGCGCTACTTTGGCGTTAGACAGTTTCGCCTCTTTACATGCCGTTATCAGATGTAACTAAGACTGGTTCTAGGTAGTTTAGACTTGATGTAGCCTAGATATATAACTTTTTCTTGGCGTTATATTGGTCGTAGATAGTGTCGCCTCTATATTGGCATTCCCAACGAACAATTTATCTTGTGTAAGGTCCATATAGCAAATACTTGAAGTATCAACTCATAAACATTTTTACATCCCTATTATGTATTGCGAATTAGCCTGGTGGGTAGCGTGCTGGATCTTTGATTGGAAGAACGCGAGTTCAAAGTAAAAGAAACCAAGTAAAAGTGAAGTTTTTTTTTAAATTAAATTAAATTCAATACATTTCAGATAAAGAGAAAAGCTGTCCCAAACCCCCCTAATTAGAGGGGGGTGGGGCTTTTACAGGTTTCAGTAAAAATCTACCTATGTCCTAGCTATGGCCTAAAAATGTCTCAAATTTTAGCTATCCAAAGTCTGGCATGAAAAAACTTTTTTTTTGCTTTAATAGTATTTGTAGAAGCCCATTTTTTTGGCGTTGGCTCCTTTTTTTTAACACTCGCGAACTTCGAGCGTAAATACAAATATATACGTCAAAGATATTTGTTTACAAGACTTTTTAGCATTTGGGTTGCTGAAACAAAAAAATAAATATTTCTTTAATTGTTTTTACATTGGCTGACACAATGTTTTTCGAAAATTTTGAAATCTCTCAAAATGCCGAACTTTTTAACAAAAATCTTTGTTCGACCGTGTCTTTTGCTGAAATGTCTGCTGAATAATTACTGAATTTTTTGCCTGAATTTTGACTCTTTTTTCAAATTTCGTTAAAGCCCCATTATTTAGTAGGTACATTAAAGTTATTTTTGCTGGTGTATTTCCTTGAGAGATTCTGAAACTATTTTTCCACTCATTATAAAGTCATATTATAACGAATTATAGAGACATAATTCTCGTTTAAGTTCAAATAACGTGAACCGTAGTGTAGGTAACTTAACCGTACAAATAATTTTACGCGTTACTATGACCCTTAATAACCTTGAATCACAAGAACACGCTTTTCCCAATACGGTCGGGCATTTTATATTGTACATGTTTTGAAGTTACAAGATTTGTACTCAGTTGGCCCTCAATTGCAGTCATCCATTTAAAATAACAAAGAAATAAACTTTCATGATTTTAAAGCAAAACAAAATCTCAAAATTAAAAACTTCTGAAGGTTCAGTTTAAAAAAATCAATAAACCGAACAAGTAAATCAAAGCCTTAATTATATTCATTGAGGACATAAAACGTATAAGCAAACAAAAAAAATGCTAATCAATTTTCTGAGTGGTTAAGCCCATTTGCCAAAGAGGCACACAAACGAATCGATTTACACAAAAAGTTTAAGTATCCATTCAACATGGAGTAAATAAAAGAGCAGTGTACAATACCTGTAGAGGGGAATTCCTGTTGTGTCCTTGAACCACAGAAGTAGTTTCACTGAATCCTGTTCTGTGGGTGGGGTTAAATCGCATGGAAGATCTACGCTCTTTCCCACAGCCGCCCAAACAAGTCGTGCTGGAACTAAATGAATAAAAAAAAGAAAACTTATTAAAATTCATTTGAATACCTACGATAAAGTATAAAGAACACTTTTTGAAAAAAATAAAATAAAATAAAATCATAGTCCCAGGCAGTATAGGGGAGATATATGTACATATGTATAAGTGTATCTGGGACTTTGATGTATTAACTTAAATCGAAGTAATTTTATATTATTGGCATGTTAAAAACGTATAACTTAAGTTAAAGCAGTGATTTAAGGGAATTTGAAATCTGCTTTTACGTCTTTTTTTTTTTGTAAAAAATCTGAAGGGATGTGAAAAATTTCTACTCAAAGTTTTCAATCAATTTTGACATTATGACGAAGTAGAAAATCAAAAAATTGATCACGTACTTCGATTTGCCAATTGATATGTATATTTTAGCACCTGAAGCCCAAAATAGACGTTCTTGCTGTTATCAAGCTCTAAATGTGTGTTATGTTATATACACATCTATAAGATGGTAGGGCAATTTTTGGTAGAAATATGAGAGGCACATCTTCTTAAAACCCTCAAAATGTATATTTCATTGATATATGTTTATGGATTTTTTTTTTTGTCTTGTAAAAAGTTTTTCAACCTTAAGAAATAGAAACCTATACCTATTTTGTTTGTGCGGTATAAGTTATTCAATATGGGGTCCTGCTTTTCTTCGTACGCCGCGCCGTAGACCCTCCTATATTTTTGAGTTAAAAGGACAAACTAATCAATTTATTTGATTTTGTCCATAAGAATTTTTAAACAACCTTAAAGAATATGAGAGACATTAAAAACACAACCAAGTCAACAAATATTCAATAAAAACATCAATATATGCGGTAATATTGACCGCATTGTAGCGCAAACTCTCGTCTTATTTTTAAAACGAAAATAAGGCACGAAAATTTCGCATTCGTGAAAAACTGAAGAATAAATTATGGGTTCATAATGAATTTCCACGTGTATTTTCACGTTTTTATTTTTCGTTTCATGGGAGATGAGTAGATTCTTTAATTGAATGATATTCGTGGAAAAAATATTTAGAAAATTGAACGAATATTCGTGTGATATACGAAGTATTTATATCGCGATATCTACGAATCCGAATTCATTCGTGAAGTGTTACTAATACCTTTAGTACAGTAGCGTACGCAGGACTTCTTTTGGCGAGGGGGGAGGGGGCTCTCGACTCAATTTTGGTAGAAGTTTTTTTGATGTATCACTAAAACAAAACTAGCACAGAAATGAAAATCAAGATAACAAGAAAACAACACAAAAAAACACTCCCTATATGTTATGAAGTGAATTTGATTAATTTTTTAATATTTTTGGTTTAGGTAATAGAATTTGGTGAAAATTAATTCCATTCTCCTTTTTTTTCATTCACCATATCTTCAGGGATTACATCGATTTCTTTGTGAGTATTCAAAAAAATTAATCCCTTAAGACATTTGTTGTGGCCCTCAGCCACGTTTTTAACCGTCTCAAAGTGGAAAACGAACTTCCTGGCTCTGCAGACGTTATTGGTAGCACACTAAAAACTTCTATTACGTTTCTCAAATTAGGATACAAATCCGAATTGCAAAACGGAAGTGAAGTTTCCGGTATAGTTATTTCGGTTCCATCCTTCAACATTTGTTTTCATATGTAAATTTTAAAATATTGCTGTCTCAGTCAGTTTAATTTCATTTAATTTATTAAGCCAAGTACTCTGTTCGAGTGTAAATGAAATTTTCATACAAAAGAAATTCACATGTAGAAGTGAGTACCAAAATATGAAATCAAAATATGAAAACCGGTTCTTCAATCATTTTAACCCAACAATTTTCCTTTCTTAATGTATGGCAACATATGAAAAAATTTAAGTTGTGGAAAATTGTGACATTTGTGAATCAATTTGTTAAATACAAATTCTGAAATAAGAAACAATTATTTCGGAACGAAATAGATTGTCTTTTCTAGCGTTTGTACTGTAATCAAGGAGGAAAATGGAACAAAACATGGAATTTATACACTCTTTTATGAAATTTTTCAAGATTCTGATGACAGCCATTCAAGTTAAAATATTTTTTTTAAATAAGAACAAGAAAAACACAAAAAATAAGAGCATTATTAGTTTTGTTTTTGCTTTTGTATTTTTTTAATTCAAAACGACTACTAAAGAAATTGAAAACTGAGTATCAAAAATTCGTGTGAAAAATAATTATAGGTTCATGAAAAATGTACTCAAGTGATGTAGCAAACTGCACACTTAGTCCTATAAATTTTACAATATTGTTTGGAAAAACCTAGGCAAGAAATATACATATGTATATGTAATTCAATTAAAATATTTAATACAATTTTTATTAAAATATAATATATTTTGTATATTTCTCCAACATTTTAAATTACAAAAAAAGAGAATATGTATAATAAGAATATTTATTATGTTAATAAGTGCCGTTTATTCAGGTTTTGCATGAGATTTCATTCCGTTTTATGGGTTTTTTGAAACGGAAAAATGTGTGAAATCGTTTTTGGACTTTTGCCTGATTGTACAGGAACTTGTTTTTTGTTTTTATGAATACTGAGATCCATTTGAAATGTCAAACGAATTAAGTTTGGTATATTTCATTACGATATCCGTAATATAAAGAATATTGTTAAAGCTAAAATCAAAATATACGAATACAAAACTGGAGTATCAGTAAATAGTACAATAATATTCGTACAATATACGGTTGCTATTGTAGGAATTCGTAATATATACGAAGCTGCGTCCATTCTGCGAATACAAGTTTAGGTAAGATTAGATTAGATTTTTATTGGTTCATATTTTTAAGAGATTGAATACAATATTTATGATATATTAAATCGTTACGAGCATGGCATTTGCCGTTTGCCATAAGACTACGAATACTATTCGTAGAATATAGAAAATATCTGGCTTCATCCATTTCACAGAAAAGGGGTCTATGTGCGGGAGAAGAATTGACAAGATCTATAGGTGTTAGCTTGTTTGTAGGAGTTCTTTCAATGTATTAGGAAGCTTTTTCGATACTGCTTTAGTAACAGCATCCACATAGGCAGTAAATCTATTTCATAGGGCAGTGGTGAGAGAACACGAGTCTTGGGATGTACCTCTTCCGCTAGATATTTTCTCAGAAAAGGCGCCCCAGTTTGTTGTGATTGCAGATGTAAACCATTCTAAAACTATTATTATTGGACGGTTTCAAGTCTGAAACTCTCAAAATTGATGCTGGTGTTCCCCAGGGCTACGTTTTGTCTCCGACTTTTTTCCGTAAATAATCATAAATGACCTTTTGCCTGAAACTTCTAATCCATTCCAAAATTGAAATATTTGACTTTATAATTTGTGCCTTAAGACCACCTAGACCGTCAGTAAATCTCAGTCCAAAAAATACAAATGATGAAGACAAACAATGTTTGTTGATAGTTTTTTTTTTTCAAGGTTCATATAGCATTAATTTTTTTCAAAGTTTTAAATAACATTCACTTTTTTTACGATTTTTTTACTTTTTTATGCGATTAAAACTTTCTGAAAACAAACAAGCAAAAAAAACAGGAATCAATATTTAAATTCATATATCACTCAATTTTCTAACCACTGTGCTTTATTGGTGCGCATTTTATACTTCAGTAAATGTAAAATACTTATATACACATATTGTCTGTTTTATTTAACTTTATTTGCGAAAATTCAAAACTCAATTTCACCTGCAATCTGCAACAAAATACCACAAATACAATCATAATTTCTCGAAAGGATTTTAAAAATGCATAGATTTTTCCTGCTATAATATTCACTCATTTGCATTTTTAAATTACTTAATTTCTCCATCCGCTTAAAATAAAATGAAATTTAAATAAACCCCTTTTCATAATACATATACATACATATATACAATGAGTAAGTGTGTTTACATCGTTCGAAACAGGAAACGGAAACTGTTGTGTTCGCTGATTTTGGAAATGCAAACCGAAACTATGACTGCTCGATGATTCTCGATAATATGCGCTTTACTTTTTTACTCATTTTGTTTTTCATTACATGCCATCTGAATAAAATAAAAATGCAGTTATATAATTTCTTTGTGTTACATAAAAAAAAAATAAAATATTTACAAGAGTTTCCGTTACAAGTTCATGAAAGGCGCCTTTAAAGTTACCATGATTTAAATCCAAGTTATTTTATACCATAAAGTAGGAAAAAAAAAAGAAAACTGAGACACTGATAAAATATCAAAAAAAAAAAAAAGAAGAGATATTATCATATCATTTCAAGTCTATAAAAGGAGCTCTATGTCAACCCTTCTTAGACATAAAACCTTTTTATTTTGAATTGCAAACATATTCAAGTCTTATAATATGTTATATCGCTGCTGTTGTCCCCCGATAAGTTATTGATTATGCTGATACTTGAAGAAAACAAATGTGAAAACACTACCAGCCCGCCATGGGGACTTTTGTTTACTAAGGCTTTTAAGGTTCAAGCAGAAAAAAAAGTAATAAAAAAAATATATTACCATGCGTTGTTTTTCGAAGATTTATACTCCTACACGACACAGTGGGCCAACCTACAAAATTAATTGGTATACAAATTGAAACTGAATTTGTTTTATGTTTTCTTCATATTCCGGAATGTAGTAAACTTTTTTGGTCACAAGAATGTTCATTTTTGTCTGTATGAATGGTAAAAAAACAGAACTCTGAAAAATTCATACAATTTTTGTAGGCTGCTGGTAACTCTAGTCGTACTCAGGCAGAAACGTCAAATTTGCTGGAAAATTACAATCATATTTTTGATGTGATAGCTCTTTAGCTATCAAATGTGATATCATCTCACCCAGACTGAATTTCTTGATTGTGACTCTCACTTATCGCGAATCACCTTACACGATTCCACCCCAGGGTTATAAAACCCCTTCCATCCTACACATATATCACTGAGATTATTAATACAATAGGTGTATCAAATTGAAAGTCTGAAATAATTCCATACAACTACTGTTCTATAATGGAAAATAATTTGTATAATATTTTAAAATTGGTTGATAAAAATTGCAATGCGAAAACAGAAGGAAATTTTTTATCTGGGAAAAAATGAGTAGCTAATTTTGATATTTCAAATGTAAAATTACTATGCGAGTACCTAATTGTTTTCAAAAATAGTATCAGTTTCCACAAAGTGATTATTTTGACGTCTGTAAAATATAAATGAGAGGAATTCGGTGAAGAGTACCTTTATTTCAAATCGAATGAGATAGACTGTCAAAGTTTATGAGATGGGCTGTCAGCTCAAATTTCGTCTTCTCTCTTTTAAACGTGGTTTTTATTCACACGTTTTGAACTGTGTTAATACAAACAACAACTCAAAAAATACTTCTTACTAATAAATATTTTAATTCCTTGTAATTTCTGCAGATAAAATGTCCGGCAAAAAAAAACAACGAGTAACAACAACATTCATACCTATAAAAAATAAAATAATTTCCATTTTGATATTTGTGGAAGACTCAGTGTTTTACGAGCAGATAAATTTAAATATTTACTGTTAACGTTTCAAACATGCAAAGTTAGAGAAAATCTCAGAAAGTCAGTAGCATTTAGTCAGTGGTTTTTCAAAAGGCTTGTCCTTGCCTATTATAAAATAGCGTAATAACCCTTGTTATTGATTTCATTCCAATTTTGAAGTTATGCCGTCCCACTATTATGCGCCATCGTATAATTTGTTCTGCTCGTATTTATTTCTTTGGTTGTTGTGTTCGATACGACACAATTATGCAAATGTAAATCAAGCTACAGCCAATCTAGGCCTCCGAGATCCAATAGATGAATCAGTGACATCGCTATTTCTATTCAACATTTGCCTGTGTATATAGTGTGTACTGATGTTCGAGTATGGCGAGCAGTAGTAGGTACACTACCGTATTTTCGTTGTGGTATACACCTAACGAGAACAAGAAACAAAAAAGCTGGGAATTTAGATTGAGTGTCCTAAAAATAGATGCCACAAAAATAAATTAACTTTGTATCGTTTATAAGGTGGAGGATGGTCGGTGCCTTTTCTGATGTCGAAATGTCGAAGCCGTATAGCCGTAGCCGATGTTCAGCTGAAGTCGCAATAAAAGGCGCCTGGGGAATTAGTAATTGACTTATGCTTTCTGTAAATATGTATCAATTAACATAAATCGGTTCTATTTAGGGCTGTATATCGATATAGCTACAGAGTTAAGTATTTGAGATCTATATATCTATATAACATCATGATGGAAATGTGTCCTGTTAAAGGGAAAAATCGTGTAGGTATATTAGTTGATAAAATTAAGTCCCAGAATCAGCTATAGAAATGATGAATAGATTGATTTAGGAATTACTTAAATGAAATGCTTCATTAAATGTTGATTTTACCTTTTAATTAACATTTACCGCCGCTTCAGCATAAAACACCACTTATTTCAATCCAATTCAACCCTCTGATGCTTGACAAATATACGAGTAAGGGCAGGGAATACAAATCTTGGAGCATTTATTTCCCCTTTTGCTGAGTTGAGTATACAACTACCTTTAACTAAAGGATAGGCCAATTTTGTTCTTATGTTGGGCAAATGAGAAAATTGTTACCGAGAAACGAAGGGCAGACGAAGGCATAAGGCATAAGCATCGAGCCTGATGGAAATGAAGCGTAAACATTTAAGATCTGTGTCCAAGTCCTGAGTCCATGCACAACTTATTATTCTGGCCACGAACTGTAGAACCAAGAAGGTTGAATAACTTTTTGTGTCACGCAAAGAAAATTGATTTTTTTCTTGTTTTATTTCATTTTATTTTTTTTTTGGAAAAATGGGGGATATGACAAGGGGTCTTCATATCATTTAGTACAGGGACATCTTAAAACTTTGCCGAGAGTTATCTCTTCCTTGAAATCACTTAAATTCAGATTGAATAGAGGATTAAAGTTAAATATTATCATGTACAATCTTATCCTTTAGTTGGGATAATGTTTGTTTTCATAAGATTTATGATATCATCCATATGCTTATTACATTCCAATGCAGAATAAATGAAGCTTAATAATCTAGGCGTATTATTGATGTCTGACCTTTATGACATATGTAGTAAACACATAATTTAAGGATTTAAAGTTTATTTATTTTACGAAAGTTTTTTTTTTTAAGTTTCAGTGTAAGTTTGAAATGTGGTTAAACTTAAATGCACTGAGACCGAGATTTGTAGTTTTTGTAAACTTGTAGCGCCTATATGGATTTCTTTCACTATATACCTACCTATGCTCAAAATATAAATATAAAAATTATATCAACCATTCTTCATAAAGGTTTTTTATTCAAACATCTGTCAGTAAAGTCTATAGGTAGGTATCTACATATTAACAAAAAAAGTTCTATATAGCTTTTAAGGTTCTATAAATGCATCTCACCCTGTCTTTAACAAAACAGAATAGAGAACTCCAATTCCTTCCATGATAAGGCTCTTTAAACATTCCAAGTAAACAAACGTTCCGACTATTAACAAAAAAACATTAGCTTTTATTATGTATGATGGTACGAGTATGTTAATATCAAACAAATTCCAAGGAGAAAGAAACGTCTATTCAGAATGCAGATACTATGTCACAATGTAGATCAATTTCCCAAAAAGAATTAAATTCTATTTGTGTCTATCTCTTAAATGTATTGTAGATACATACTGAAAGTGAAAACAAATCTATAAGGCCTGAAGCCCCATGAGAATATTTACCAGCACTCAACTTATTTAGAAAAAAAAAGGAATTTTGACACAAATTGACAACATCACAATGCAATGCTACAAATTCCCCGAGATCTAATGTAACAAAAAAACTCAAATTAAATATTTCTCACACAATGTGTAATATTTTAATTTCCAACAATCACTAATGCGACAAAGAAATTTTCAAAAATAAATATTTGGTTCACACACTATATACTCGTATAAGTAGATCAAAGTCAAAACAAATGTTTAACATGTGTGGTATGTGTTAAGTTTATAACAATTCCCCATCAAAATATTATTTTTGTTTTCTTCTAAAACCCTACATTCTTTTTCTTGGAATTGATAAATACTTTTAATGTAACTTTGCATTTAAATCATTTATTCCTTTGCTTGGAAAGGGATGTCTTCACTCATTTTAATTGTCCGTTCCACATTGAATTAAGGAAGGAAAATAATTATATTTAATTTAATTACATCACAATTGCATTAACAATCCATTCGCGGCAACACAGCAACGACAACCTACAAAAATGAGCAGCTGCCATTTTCATCTCGTGTCGCCAGATTTTCACTTCATTCATTTCGTAAGTAATCGAGCAGAAGAAAGGACACTCCAAAAATGACAAAAAGAGATATATTCTCATTCACACATAAAAAGAGCTTTTACAAAACCCAAATTAAAATATTTTCCTCCGTTTTTAGTGTTAATTTGATTTTTAATTTGTCCTTTTTTACTTACCACCCAGAGTATGTATATATTATAGTCATCCCTATAAGCAGTGCTGGATTAAGGAAACTTGATTTTAAAGCACTTTATGTTCATGGGGCCCCTCAATAATTTGCTTTTTTGAATTATAATTGTTTCAGGTAGATATTAAAATATTTAAGGAACGAAGTTTTTTATTCTAGACAGAGACTGATGTAAAAAAAATAAATTTTGTTGGGCTGCATTTAAGTATTTGAGAAAGCATCCAACTAAATATAAGATTTATCTATTTAATTTAATGACAAATTATTATTTTTTAACTAAGGGCAGTGTAAAGAATTCTATATTAATATTTATATAATTAAATACATTTCGCTTATGTATGAAATATTGCATTATACATAGAAGTAAATGATCAAAAAAGTCCGATTTTACGTAAAAATAAAAAACACAAATATCTACCAATCGATTTTGAGAATGTAATGAAAAACTTAAAATAAAAATAAATAATTAATTTTAATTAAAATTTTGAAAACAATTGGATTCAGTAATTTTAACTAAACTTTCTTTTAAGTTAAGTTTTCTATTCACTGTCCACCAAAGTTAAGCAACAACTCTCTTTTAATGGCATCTTTGAATTCAAATCATTTTGGTTTTTAAATTTATCAATTTCATTTTATTAGATATTCCCGTAAGTGATAAACATAAGATTATTGGCGCAAAATTTTAGACGATTTAGTAAGATGTTAAATCAATTTTAGTATAATGCTAGGTTAAAAATAGGATTTTCTTAATTTAAAACGAGTTAGAATCTCAGTATTTTTTTTAACATTTTATAAAATTTGAAATCACCAAATCGTCGCTACAATGCAGAACTAGTAAGGAAACTTGTTTTGTTCCGCGCATTTTCTACATAATCTGAATATTCCTACGTGCAGTAATTCATTCAGTAATTAAATAATAGAATATAATCATAATGTCGAGATTCAGCATTTTATGCTTCTTCTTGAAAAATTTTGAAAATGTTACTTAGACTAGTTCAGCATTGTAGCGACGAAATTCCTATTTATCTTTTTAGTATCATACCTACTATGTAACTTCAAATGTCACTTTGACAGTAACAAAAGTGAAAATGGTATGATTGCTTACTTGTTTGCATGAACTGTCACTTTTTAAGGCGTGTTCAGCTGTTAAAAACTAAGAACATCTCAGGAAAGAGCTTTAAACTCATGAAATGCTCCTATGTTTGATAAATACAAGTTCAATTAATAAGTCCGTCACTTTTTGAACTTCTTTTTCAGGTTCGGATATTCGAAAAATTTTAGTTCCGAGAGTCAAGCTTACAACACTGCTTCATAGTAGGCCATAAGTGAAATGAACAGAAGTCCTTGCTGTTTTCATTTTTCTAATTTACTGTACCAGTTTCCTGCATTCAAGGGCGTACCATAACTCAGTCGTACGTTTCAGGACAAAAATTGTGGAATATAATGTATTCGGGAATTAACCAATGCTTTTTAGAACCCTGTCCACTGCAGAAATAAACACAAGTCATATTTACTTCAGTCTAAGTTTTTGTATGCCTAATGTCTCAGCTGCATAACAGAATTCTGTATGGGCTCTGTCTGTAATCTACATAATTAAATATGATTAGCGCATGTTGTCCGAATTTTCAAAATTGAAATATGAAGAAATGCGGCACTGCCCCGAAGATAACCTTACCTCACACTATACACCCACGCGCTCTTGGTATGAATATCTGAGTTAGTGGAATGACGCAAAACGATAAGGGACAAAAATCCGACTCTCAAATTATTTTCACATTTATATTCTCATTTTTTTTTTTTTTTTTTTTGATTTGCCTTCATTGCTCAGAAACTGACAAAACATAAAAAAAATGTGTAATGGCAGGCTGTTGAGTACACCCAGCGGGTGAACAATTTAAACTTAATGCGGAGTTATCAGGAGACTACCCTAAGGAGTGCTGTATGTTGTCGATTGTTGCGGATGTTAATTAACTTATTATTTGTTTTATTGCAAACGCCCCTTTCCTCAGTAGGTACGATTCATTCTTCACCTCCCACATCCTTCCGCCATCACTTCGGGTATAGCATACCGAAACAATTTAAAAAAACGTCACTACGACGTTAATCAGAAGACATTTTAGTCCCACCGATAAATTTTCCTCTTCACACTTTTTTTTAACTTTTTTTATTTTTATGTTTTTCACTTGGCAGGTTCGCTTACTCCAATTTAAAAATCTTGATTGATGTAGTGTATACGCCGCGCTGGTTGGTAGGTTGGTTTTGAACAGGTCATTTTCTCTTTGACGTGCAAAAAGTTTCGGATCCTTGGATCAAGTGGGTTTATCATCAGCAGGATGATGGAATGGGCTGATAAAATGGAGTAGGTATATATGTATACTCGGAGGGTGGACTGGGGGATGGTGAATATAGAAGGAATAATAAATCTGAAAATGTTGACCGCATTAAAAGATCGATTTTAAGTTTTTTTAGAGGCTTTGGGGTTTTATTATGGTGTTAAAATAAATTATACTTGAATATTTAAAGCTTTTCAATGCTATATATTTTGAAGAACATAAATTGATGAAGACTTGAAAATTTGGAAATGTTATAAATAAAGGATGTTTGCAAAAATCAAGAAAAAAAAAGGTTGTTATTCTATGTAAAACAAGCACGAAAAATGATAACAAATGAGTCGCACACGAGGCTGCTTCAACTAGGTATAGAAATATTTTGAACAAAAAATCGATATTATAAGATTTTTGTCAACTTTTTTTTTTAAATATATGAAGAAATAAATAGAAAATAATAAAATGTGGAATAAGTATAGTGTGATGGTTTAGATAGGTCAAAATACGACCCATTTCATACCATATGGATAAAGTATACGAAGTTTTTTACATTATTTAATAGCCGCTCGCATAGTTTTCGTATAAGATATAAATATGGAAATTCCAAATTGTAACATATGCACAAACCACTTTTAATTGCGATAAACAGTTGTAACTGTTATGAATTGATATTCTTCTATAGTCCCGCCATATTTATTTACTCTAGATTATGGGGAATGTATTGGTTTCGTCTAAAAAAAAACCTGAACGGGTACAGCGATTTTGCTTCAAAATTGGTGCGATTTGTTTGACGATAAATTTGAACTGGATTTTCGTTTTTCATATTTTATGAAAAACGACTTTAAAAGTTTGCAACTAATTAACTCCATAAACCACAATCTTTTGAATCAAGTATTTTTACTTGCTCTTTATAGCAAGTATTGATTTCGCGAGAAGTCAAAATGATGCATTTCGTCCATACTCTGGTTTGGTCTGTGCGTTCAGTTGTGCATCGATCACGACTCTGAATGAATGAACAGCTAATTTTCCTCAAATTGGCTGTCAGCAAGGAACGCTTGACACACTAAGACCAAGAGTTGGTTCATAGTGATACCACAAGAATCTCGGGACCATTCTCGTAATTAGAGCTCTTTACGAAGCGTGCACTAATTCCATTATTTGACCGATCACTTGGATCATTGTAGAAGTTGAGGAATCGATTCTTACTTTTCCTCGTCCATACAGCTTCCGCAGAAATCGTTCCAAGCGCTTAGATGTGTGTTGTGTTGTTCTCTATACCACAGCCCACACAATTAGAATTCCCTAAATGAGCCACAATATCAATTTAATAGGGAATCGTATGTTTTTGTGTTTTTTTTTTCAAACAAAAGCCTCACGTTGGGCGCCAGGTTGTTGCAATTTCTTCTCCCTGAACTAAGTATCCCTGGTCAAAGGTGAAATGCAACCTTCAAAATAGCATAGACAAGTTCAACAATTTCAAATATTTTCAATACCTTTTTATAGGAAGGAACAATTAGTAACAAAATCGCACAATCCAAGGGTGTTGTTGTTTGATTCAAACTTTCAAAAAGCATTAGTTTTTTTCGAACAAGGCAATAATTTTTAAAATAAGATGAGCTCAAACAAAGAAGAAATTTACCGAAATGCTGAATATGATTACCGAATTCTTTTAACATATATTTTGTGCGTATACCCATATAGTGTCGTCTTTTGTTCTAAAATTTCAGAAAAAATAAATTGCTGAAATGAATTATGGAGGAATCTATTTTTAGAATTTGCCTTTAGTTATGTGTTGCCAATTATAAAATTCAAAGAAAAAATATAATATCCTCGCCCTGAAGTCACAATATAATTGGAAATTTTGCAAATTATGACGCATACTTAATGTGTTCGAAGAATGTTCACATCAGATGTTTAAATAATAACTTTATTCACATAAAAGCATTATAGATACATACATATGCCTGTACATTCCTCAACAAATATTTAAAACATTTTAAATTAGGTGATCAGTAGGTGTAGGTATTTTGTTTTTATGAAGTAGATATTCATAAAAAAAATATTCAGCGTTTTGGTATTTATCCTAGGTTTTTCCTTTTATCCCACGTAAAAAGATCGCTAATGCAAAAAGCGTAAAAAATAAATTGCTTTACGTAATCGAAGACAAAAAAATAAATAAATAAACAAAAAAAAACAAAGTCCCCACTTTTGACGACCGATTTTTTGTAAGAAGTTCTATTTTTATTATTTTATTTTTTTTTTGCTGCAAAGGAAGCATATGTCAAAATACTCAAGTGCAAAGATCACCATGGTTTTTATTTTAGTTTACGAGCATGAGGTTGTATTTACAAATGATTGGGGGCTTTCCATGAATGAAAATAAGCATCATCAACAGTCAATCTGCAGGCATTTCTTTGAAACGTTGAATGGAGGAGTCAGCTTATATATTCTGCCTTTATAATTATGGCACTGTCCTCCCCTTCCTTTCGCTGCCACCGCCGCCGCAGATTGTACATACATTAGTTTGTCCTGTCAAAGGGTTGTAGTTGTAGTAAAAGAGCCACACATGTCAAAACCAAAAATAGCATTCCATAAAATACTCGCATTAACTGAACCAGATGAAAGTTTACATACTTGGGAGTCAATGCCATCAAAGAGCTCATTTATTTGATTTTCATTTTAATTTTCATTTCAGAGGAAATGGTATACAAAGCCCATTATATGTGGTGCTTGTGCAAAGCCGATTCTGATTCCATTTTTAGAAAAGGATGTTTAATTGAATAATTCAATCTGTATGACTTGAGATTTCAATTAACGGAAGAGCACTTAAAAAGAATCTTTTTACCTTCACATTCAAGAACCATTTTGGAATTTTGGTAGATTGCCATCAGATATCTCATTTCTTAGTCCTGTACCTACCTTACCTACCTATACCATAGTTAGAAATTTCTTTAGTCCTCACCTGAAAACTTACATATAAGCATACGCACAATTTCCGATGCTCAAGTTGAGAGTATAAGCTTGAGTTCTTGTTTGTATCTACATATACCTATTATGTTGTAATAATGTTGGTACATATATATTTACATTATATTTATGTTTGTATGTATTCTTGCTAAAGAATGTGCGATCTTAATTTTATCTGTATACATGCAGACAACCTACATAATATATATAAATACATTATACATGCTGCTCATAATAAGTCTTTCTGCACATATTTCAAGTGACAAACCTCCTGAATTTTGCTTTGAGGCTTTTGTGGTGTTCTATGTTTAACAGAGTAATAGGATTATAGAATAATATGTACATCTACATACATATATATTGTAATGGTGATGATGGCTTTCTACCAAGGACCTTTAATTTTGTTATTTTAATAAAATTTGAGATTGAAAATGTCAGCATCATATAATCGTTTTTAGTAAATTGTGTAAAGCTCTTTTTATGAAATCCCCTTTTAGGAGACTATACCTATGATGAGTTTTAAGCTCTGCAGTGTGGTGTTTATTTTGATGGTCAATATTTGTTAAGAGAAATTATACAAATGTAATTGGAACAATTTATACATAATTTAAGTTATCAAAAGAAATTAAGTTGTTTTAGTTATTTCGCACCCGTTTATCAAATTTTTTTTTTTAAGTAATTTAAAAAGAATGCTTCTTAAATGGTATGCAATGAACTATTGAAATACTAAATAGTGAGATGGATTAAAAAATTAAATTTTTTAAATTTATCTATTACACACCATTTACCATTTTTAAAAAGTTCAAGATCTACGGTATGAACTTGAATTCAACGTTTTATTCGATTTTATAGTGTTCGTTTGAACATTAGCACATGAACATAACTGGTACAATATCTAAAAAAACATAATCTAGAAAACAAATATTTTTAAATTAATAGTAGGTATTGAAAAAAAAATATATAATTATAGAATTGAAAAAAATTTCGGTTCCAAAAAAAATTAGAACCAACAAAAGCTGCAATTTTTAGATTTTCGCTTTTCTCAAAAATCATTTTCTTATAGAAAAAATTGTTAATAGAATTCCATACCATAATTAAAAAAAAACTGAATGTATAGGTATTTCAAAAATGACTTGGTTGATTTTCAATAAAACCAGGTTTTTAAATTTTATTTATCAGGTTTTAATCAAAAATTATTCTTATATGGGTGATTCTCTGCCAACTGTGAATTAAAAAAAAATTGCTAAATTTAAAAAAAATCATTGAAAACTTATTTTTTGTATTTATTAGTCTTTAAATAGACATGGTATTAAATCTGTAAGAGCATTTTACTACAACTTTTAAGGAACACAAAATATCGTAAAAAGTACTAAATCTCAAAGACATGGTGCTGACACTGACTTTTAATTTTTGAATTTTTATACGTTCTAACTCTTTTTGACAATAATTTTGGTGAGTTTCTAAACTCTCTCTTATACGTTTTGACGTTTTCGACTTTGAAAGGCAAAGTTGTATGTTTTTTACTTTTTGAAATCTTTTTTTTTGAGGTTGGAGTCTTTATTTTTATGCTGTAGGTTATAACTCAAAATTTATTGCACGGATTTTGTTTTATATGTTTTGTCCGAAGTATTGGTAACATTCTTAATAAAAAAATAGTAAGATTTTTAGCAAAATTGCTTGAAATCATTTAATTTAAATTTATTATAAATAAATATACCATGGTATGACACCCACGGTACTGACATTTAGGCTTTAATATAAACTCATATTTCAAAGCTTCTGAGAAAAATAAAATCCGTTATAATTATATAATTACAGCAAAATTACTTTGGACAAAAAATAAATAGTGCCTCTTTCAAACGGTACCACACAAATGCATCAAACTAAAAACAAAATGGTGGTTCAGCGCGAAATCTATTGAATTCAAATATAAAATGAAGTCCGGGGACACCATTCAATTAATTATAATTATTTAATTCGAAAGCAAACATTTTGACTTGATATTCTCAAAATTTAATCAAGCAACTATGTACTCAAATTTTTCGGAGAACAACATTTTTATTCAATGATGTTTAATAGAAAATAGTAGATTTAATTGGAAAAACAAGAATGGGACATGAGCTTTATTTCATTATGAAATAAGGCCCCAACAAAAAAATGAAATAAGACTCAAAAATTTGAGAATTTTCGTTTTTATTAGGTGTGTTTTATTCATTGCTGCATAGCCAGCAAAATTAGGGAAATTATTATATTTACAAAAACAGTAAAAAAATCGTCTTGAAAACTTGTCCTCACACAAGCAACTAACACCAAAAGTGAACAGGGGCGGACTGGGCCACGGGGCAAGAAAAAACAGTACACAACGATACAATTTTTATCGTCGTTTTCGGAGCACTCCTACACATTTTACTATTTTCCGACTCTTTTTTTAAAGTCCTGGGAGGCCCTTTGACTCCCGGTCCGCCCTTGACACTGAACTACACCTTATTGCCCTGTCATATGGCGTGTTAAGCTTGTTTATGTAAATATTATTTAAAATCAGGTAATATATGGCAGAAAAAAATCGTGAGATTTTTTTTCAAATCCAGTTAAATTTCAGAAATCTTATATACGATTTAGTCCCAACCAATGCTACGTACCAATAACTAGGTATATGATTTTACACACTTACAACTGTTGCTTAAAGTTTAACGTTTAAAGGCTTTAACTTAACGCCGTATCATTCAATCGATACATCCAGATTGAAACTTAAATGCGGATGAAAATTATAAAAATTCAATGTAAATACATCCGGATTTAAATTTTAATCTGAATGTATTGCGTGAATAATATGGCCGTTAGCAACTTGTAAATAATTTATGGTTCGTTCAAACATTGGCTTCTTATAAAGATATTTAATAAAATTATGCATATATGTATCTATATAAAGTGTAAAGATAAGTAAAAATAAATATTGACTTACTGTTCTTTTGGAAATCCTGTGTATCGTCGCATCCCGTTCTTCCAGCTAAAGACGTCAATACAGTTAAAAGAACTAGTTGCTGGGAAACGATACTCCAAAGACATTTTGTAAGTATTGAATTTTGATTTGTTCCCATTTTTCATAGTACAACACATGGATGGGATGGATTCTTATTCTTGAATGCTTCGTTGTAATTGTTTAAGATTTATAAAGCCTTTTAATTGTTTGATCACATATCTCTTTTCATACCTACATAAAAACACTTTTTATTAAAGCCGATTAGATTTAATTTCTTTTGATATGTGTTTAACTTTCTTACAGTTAATTAATTTTTTTTTAGAAGGATTCACTTTTGTTCACAAAACATTAAGCTATTATGTTATTCTTTTCATTTATGATGGGAGTAAAATTTGGGACATAACTTTAATGTTAGACAAAATATAAAATTAAAAGGAAGGAAATTAATTCTATCACTTAACATTTTTAAGCCTTCAATAGGTTGTCTTGTTTAGTATTTCTTTATACGTTTAATTTTATCCTGGCACTAAACAATACGGGAAAATAATTCCATTTCAGTTCGACCTGCACAAAAAGCTTTTCTTGCCTGGGGATAGACGTCAGTTTGTTCTTCTTAAATTGTAGTTCTTGATACATCATGATCACTACCTCCCTTTGCCATCGAAACGACATAATAGCTTTGATGAGACATTTTGTAGAGCTGAAAAGAAAGCATAAATGATATTTAATTACTTTTCATATTTTTATGTACAAAAAAGGGGGATTTAAAACATGTTCATATATAGTTTTTATTGCAACATGATGACTGTGAGCAGCTCTTATATAATGAACGATATAATTTAATCCTTTTGTTTGGATACATTTAAAAAGTTCCATTTATATGTTTCAAAAGGTTAAAGACAATGGAAATAAAATCATAATTTACCTCTAAACGTTTGACAGGGTGATTTTCAAATTAACGAGACGATTTTTGTAATAGTTCCACTAACATTCTTTGTTTTGTTATATTTAAGGGGTTGGGTACGAAATCCCGAATCACAAAATCCCGATTCACAAAATCCCGATTCACAGAATCCCGAATCACGAAATCCCGAATCACGAAATCCCGAATCACAAAATCCCGAAATTTCAATACTAAATTGACAGCACTGTATGGATTTTCATTTCCATAGTAACTGGTGACACCAATCGATGAGAATCAACGAGAACGAAGTTTCCTACTATTTTGGTTTGCAGAAGACCGCACTGGATTAGGCTCCTCCTGCTTTTTAAAAAAGTATATAACCAGGATTCATTTGAAAATAATTTTCAGTTCTTATTAGGACTCGGTAGAGGCAAGTCCTCATTAAGAGATAAAAACCTTTTATATTCGACGGCTACGTTGACTGACGACGTCCAAGAGTATTGACAATGGCCACGACGATAACGATGATGGTGACAATGACGGTGGACAAAGTGACGATGATGACGACGACGGTGACAACGACCATGACCATGCCGACGTTGGCTAGGACAATGACGATGATGGTGACAATGACGGTGCACAAGATGATGGCGACGGTGACAAAGGGGATGGTGGCCAGGACGACGACGATGTTTTTTTTTCAGCTATCCTTTTTTCAGGGACAAAAAAAAAGTTCTTTCAAGGGCTAAAAAAAAATTCTTAAAGAGATATAAACTTTTCAAAACAGCTTGAAACGCTTGCTAAGCGGTTTCAAATTTGGTGAAATTCAAAAATGCCAAATTTGTTGATATTTCAATTTTTCACGTCATAGGAGACAAAAATCAGAAAGAAGTGTCGTAATCTTGTATGCACTAAATTCAAAGCAATCAACTAAAAAAACTATACAAACTGCCAAATTTGTTGATATTTCATTTTTTTTTTTCACGTCATTGGAGACAAAAACAAAAAAAGAAGTGCCGTTATCTTGTATGCTTTCGCCGTAATTTTATGAAAAATCGACTTTTATCTTTAAACGCGATTTGCGGCTAAACTAGACGTCCTAGAGGCATCAAAGTTCACACCTTTAAACTTGATTTGCGGCTAAAATAAGCGACCTAGCGACATCAAAAATGCATATTCGTTATCTAGGAAGTGGCGGTTCTGAAAAATTAAAAAAAAGTTGGTAAAAAAAGTTTTTTTTTTTCCAAAACTTTCGAAAAAATAAATAAATAAATTCTTGCTATGTCAACAGTTTTCTTGTAAAAAAGTCTTTCTTAAGCAAAAGTACCTCGGGTGGCCCGCCACGCGGGATCCAAAGATTTTAACTCCCTCTTCGGGGGGCTCTGTGCCGCTCACGCAACTCCGTTGCTCCGCTTAGGGTATGTAAAGTCGCCAGGCAGGCGCCTATGGCAACATTTTTCTTGTACAAAAGACCTTTATAAAGCAAAAGTACCTCGGGTGGCCCGCTACGCGGGATCCAAGGATTTTAACTCCCTCTTCGGGGGGCTCTGTGCCGCTCACGCAACTCCGTTGCTCCGCTTAGGGTATGTCAAGTCGCCAGGCAGGCGCCTATTACAACAGTTTTCTTGTAAAAAAGTCTTTCTTAAGCAAAAGTACCCGCGTGGTACTCATGAGGTAAGTATGGGGGGGCATGCTGCCACACTGCAACCCCCCTGCTTGGCTCACTATTATAGGATTTTGGGTAGGTGCGAGGTTGGGTGTATGCAAAGTTTCTTTCAATCAACTGAAAAAAAAACTAAACAAACTGCCAAATTTGTTGATATTTCAATTTTTCACGTCATAGGAGACAAAAATCAGAAAGAAGTGTCGTAATCTTATATGCATTAAATTCCAAGCAATCAACTAAAAAAACTAAACAAACCGACAAATTTGTTGATATTTCATTTTTTTTTCACGTCATTGGATACAAAAACAAGAAAGAAGTGTCGTTATCTTTTATGCTTTCGTCGTAATTTTATGAAAAATCGACTTTTATCTTTAAACGCGATTTGCGGCTAAACTAGGCATCCTAGAGGCATCAAAGTTCACACCTTTAAACTTGAATTGCGGCTAAACTAAGCGACCTACCGACTTCAAAAATGCATTTTCGTGATCTAGGAATTGCCACCTTTCAATTGATGTATCGCGTTATATGAAAAATCGACTTTTATCTTTAAACGCGATTTGCGGCTAAACTAGACGTCCTAGAGGCATCAATGTTCACACCTTTAAACTTGAATTGCGGCTAAGCTAAGCGACCTACCGACTTCAAAAATGCATTTCCGTGATCTAGGAATTGCCACCTTTCAATTGATGTATCGCGTTATATGAAAAATCGACTTTTATCTTTAAACGCGATTTGCGGCTAAACTAGGCGTCCTAGAGGCATCAAAGTTCACACCTTTAAACTTGAATTGCGGCTTAACTAAGCGACCTACCGACTTCAAAAATGCATATTCGTGATCTAGGAAGTGCCACCTTTCAATTGATGTATCGCGTTATATGAAAAATCGACTTTTATCTTTAAACGCGATTTGCGGCTAAACTAGGCATCCTAGAGGCATCAAAGTTCACACCTTTAAACTTGAATTGCGGCTAAACTAAGCGACCTACCGACTTCAAAAATGCATTTTCGTGATCTAGGAATTGCCACCTTTCAATTGATGTATCGCGTTATATGAAAAATCGACTTTTATCTTTAAACGCGATTTGCGGCTAAACTAGACGTCCTAGAGGCATCAAAGTTCACACCTTTAAACTTGAATTGCGGCTAAACTAAGCGACCTAGCGCCTTTAAAAATGCATATTCGTTATCTAGGAAGTGGCGGTTCTGAAAAATTAAAAAAAAAAGTTGGTAAAAAAAGTTTTTTTAAAAACTTTCGAAAAAATAAATAAATTAATTCTTGCTGTGTCAACAGTTTTCTTGTAAGAAAGTCTTTCTTTGGCCTCGCGTGGCCCGCTTCGCGGGATCCAAGGATTTTAACTCCCTCTTCGGGGGGCTCTGTGCCGCTCACGCAACTTCGTTGCTCCGCTTAGGGTATGTCAAGTCGCCAGGCAGGCGCCTATTACAACAGTTTTCTTGTAAAAAAGTCTTTCTTAAGCAAAAGTACCCGCGTGGTACTCATGAGGTATGTATGCGGGGGCATGCTGCCCACTGCAACCCCTCTGCTTGGCTCACTATAGGATTTTGGGAAGGTGCGAGGTTGGGTGTATGCAAAGTTTCTTTCAATCAACTGGAAAAAAAAAACTAAACAAACTGCCAAATTTGTTGATATTTCAATTTTCACGTCATAGGAGACAAAAATCAGAAAGAAGTGTCGTAATCTTATATGCAATAAATTCAAAGCAATCAACTAAAAAAACTAAACAAACCGACAAATTCGTTGATATTTCATTTTTTTTTTCACGTCATTGGAGACAAAAACAAAAAAGAAGTGTCGTTATCTTGTATGCTTTCGTCGTAATTTTATGAAAAAACGACTTTTATCTTTAAACGCGATTTGCGGCTAAACTAGACGTCCTAGAGGCATCAAAGTTCACACCTTTAATCTTGAATTGCGGCTAAACTTAGCGACCTAGCGACTTCAAAAATGGATACTCGTGATCCATGAAGTGCCAGTTTTAAAAAAGTTGGTAAAAAAAGTTTTTTTCCAAAACTTAAAAAAAAATAAACAAATAAAAAAAAATAAATCCAATTGTGAAATCTACAATTGCTTGGCCCGCTGCGCGGTTTACAAAGTTTTTCACCCCCCTTTTTAGGTCCTCTGTACCACTCACGCAAATCCGTTCCTCCGCTTAGGGTATGTTCATTCACCGCAGGCGCCAATATAACAGTTTTTTTTTTACAATTATTTTTAGCCCTTAAAAGAACTTTTTTTAAGCTATAAATTATTTAGCAGCATGCCAATTGGTCAAAATATTTAAAAAAAAAAATCAATATTTTTCCTCTAAAAATTCATTGCATTCGAATCTTTTTATACATTAAGACATTTTGCAGAATTAAAACAAAATTCTAGCTTAAAATTTTTGCCGTCTTCTTCTGATTGGCTAAGAATAATTAAAAAATATTTCAATAAAATTAAATACTTTTTCAAAAAATATTAATTTAGAAATATTTTTTTAAAAGTACAAAATAATACTTTAAAAAGAGTAGTGAAAATCCCGTCAAATATTTATAAAAAAATATTTCGGCGGGATTTTTATTTATATTTTTGTCGGGATTTCGTGATTCGGGATTTTGTGATTCGGGATTTCGTTACTCTCCCATATTTAAGAGTTTTGCTATAGATTTATAGGCGAAGTTGAAAAGTTGATAAGTGTTTTTTTTCACTCATGGAGAAAGATATCGATGGTTAAAGTATCAGAACCTCGTAAGTCGTTTATTCGAATGTTTTTCAGAAATAAAAAAAAAAAACCTGCCAAACTTTTTTATGGCGATCTATAGTAAGAGATTTTGAATTTTGGCTTTTTTCTGTAAAATGTTCAGAACAATATTGTTACGCTGAAATTGCCAAAAGGTGGCTCTGATTGTTTTGAATTAGTAATATTTTTTTGTAATTCTCCAACCTACGAGGTCCTACACTTTAACCATCGATATTATTGTATTTGTGAGTTCGTTAAACCGAAAAACTTTCTCAAATTTGTATTCGTAATGCTGAATTCAATGAAAAACTGCCATAACACTAAATGGTTAAAATATGTAAAAAATGACATTTGTGTAAATCAAGTTTAAAGCTTTTCCTAAGCGAGATCTATATTTACACTTATCTTTGGCTCTGATTCTATAGATCAATTAAAAGAATAACTTTACGGAAGCAGAGAAATTTAATATACACAATTTAATTATACTGAACCGAGATTAAAATGTATGCACGATTTGGCTCATTACCCATTAAAGTCCATCGTGTAGAAATGGAAACACCCAGTTTATAAATTTTTAACCCTTTTATATAAATGATTTTTATTTTTAAACTAAAAATTTAACTTGCCACAATCCTTTTGCAACATTTCGTGTCGTTGTCGGAGGCATTTATAACCATTCAGCATGATTGTTCAGATTACCAATGCCAATCGTAGTCCTTTTGACTTCTTTCCACAAAAACCTTAATACCTACATGGATTATGGTGTGTTCTATGGTAATTATTATGGTTGCGATTCAATGTGAAATGTAATAAAAACTTGATGAAGGTTATTGTATGTATATACGGTTTTTGAGGAAATGGTTGAAGTATGCAAATTTTATGACACTTTGTCGGAAAAAATGTACCTTGAGTGTCCTCCAGCGGTTGATTTTGAATGTTCAAACAAAACGATGAAAAGAGTAGAAGGCCCTCTTATCGCCTACAGTGAATGATTATTATGTTTTCGATTCCAATGTTCAAGTGGAAGTTATATTCTTTGGATATTATTGATAAAAAAATCCATAAAAATATACTGCAAGGAAATATATTTATATTATTTTCTATTTTTTTTTTTGCTTTGTTGTATTCTATTGAATTATTTATTGTATCTGTTAGATATTATTTTTCCAACAGACACCTTGTTATCTAAAATATATAAATTTTCTTGATTTGTTTAATGGCGTCCTCTGGTCTTTCGATATAATATTATTATTTTTTGTTGAGAAAAGTAATTGAAATAAAAAATAATAAAAATCGGTTTAAAAGCTTTAAACAAAAATTAAATAAAAAATACCTAAGGCTAAGGTTAGCACAGTTTTTATTTAAATATTCAATATTCTTGTCAAAAACACTTTTGAGTCCAAAACTGAAAACATTTCCAACAGTAAATTTAAGCAAGAAGCAATGAATGAAGAATATAAACTTGACTATGAAAATGAAGCTCTGTCCTTAACTGACACTGAAATATTTTAAAATATTTTAAAATTTCAAAATGCATACAAAGAATTATGGTTGACATAAATAAACCTCGCTGTATATGGCATTCGAAATCAAATATGTTTCTTAACATTTTTGAATATCTGCAATTTCTTTACAAATATTGATTTTTTTCACTTGAACTAATGACCCGCTCCCAAATTTATAAATCAACGGTTTCATTGCGAAATAGACCAAACTATTAGTAATACGAACTCTATATTACCGTTTTATTTAATTTTTTTAATTTAATTTACCATCGATATTTTCTCCAATGGATTTTTGCTGTATAGGTATTATAACGTCATATAGAAAACCTAGGATGATGTCACACATAGATATACCCAAATTATGTATACATCATCTGCGTCCTCGAAATCAACCCACCCTATTATCCAACCAGTGGTTTTGTGAATGTTTCGGCTAAAGGTATCGCGGTTGTTATCCTCTTTTCGCGTTGACAAGTAATCAGCACTCTTTAATAAACTTATTTGTGTTTTTTTTAATTATTGGAACCAATTCGAAAGAAATATGTATTTCTTTTACTGTTTTACGGCAGTAAGGTGTATGTATTATGCTGTTTTTAGTCTTAAAAAACTTAAACTAGGTGCACTAACAAACAGCCATAATTACTGACCCACTTTTTAGTCTTCATTAACATCGTAGTGCCAGATTGGGTTTAAATCTGATAGAATTCAATATTTATTTATCATAAATTAAAATTGCTGAGATGAGTATCCTAAATAACCACATACCATATTGACATCTAAAACATCGAAGCCATTTAAATGCCTTCGTTCAGATATTGAAAGCCGTTCATATACGCTTAATCTTCGGATCGATTTGATTACTGCCCTAAATAAATATTATTATGCGTCTGGGAGTTGGCTTAATCTATCCATTTAAGAGATATCTAATACGAGTTTGAACCCACTCATCAAAAATATAAATTTGTAGGATTTTGATAAATCAATTCCAAGTACACCCACCACTCAATAATCCAGTGCGTGACAATGCCAAAGAAAAGAATCTAACTATCATTATTTTTCTCTGTCCAAATCATTATGTACATATTTCTGTGACGTAAATTGATTGTGTTGCAAAAACAATGGACGAGAATGTTTGCAAATAATCTATTTTTCACTAAGCTATACTTACATAAAATATAAAAAAAAAGTCGAAGAAAAAAAATAAAAACAGTTTGAGTATACTTCTATGTTCTTTAATCGCAATATATCGTTCAAATATTTTATACGATTTTCGAGAAAATGTCGCTCCAAGGATATCCTGTCGACGAAATGGAACTCTATTACTTTCAAAATAAAACAAAAAAAAAAAATAAAAAGAATTTTTGAACTAGCAAAAAGTTCTATATTTTTTGTTCCTGTTCTGAAATTTATTCAACCCTTATTTATCACCAATGTTGGAATGAATGGATGCGGATGGTGTTCGAGTGAGGGATTTGCCCAATTACTTAAAAAGCACAGCAGGACAACGATGGTGGACACTATAGTGATTAAGGGACCAATACTGAGCATCATTTCATTTATCTCCTTCCTATACATGATGGCGTCCTATTTCTTAATGTAGTTCAAACCTAACATGAATGTAGGCGAAGAAGCTCGGTTAATTAAATGAGGGAAAACTCTATCACACCCAAGGGGCGATATAAACCAGGGTTACCGAAAGTAGGTATGTATATATATATGAGTATAGACTTAGAGGTTTTTGTGGCGCATATCGTAAATATCTATGGTAAATTAATGAAATTTCTATATCCTGCTGACTTTTTATTATGTTATAGACAGTAAATATATGGGTTTGACTGCGTTAACCCTATAGAAAGTTCCTATCTTATGTATGCTACATAGTAAGTACCAGGGGCTTATTTCACGGCACATACAACGTATGTGACTTAAAAATGCCCCAGATGAATGAGTGCAAATTTAAGATTTTTAAAAAATTAAGCCTTTACTAAGTTAACCCATAGTTTTATTTTTATTCAAATGGATATCACTAAGTAATTAATGGCAACTACTTTAATGGCCAGTTGTACAATAGTGGTTCAGCCTCGGTTCAAGATTTTAACTCACCAATTTCGGCGGATTAACATAAAGTTCAACGCTGTAATTAGGTGTGTTTTATTCATTGCTGCATTGCCAGCGCAGTACAATTCTGAATAAAACGAAAGCTCACTCTATACGTTAATTTCAATAATTGAAAGCTCTATCGCCAGCACAGCCATCTTTATTTTTACTGACTTCTTTTTCGCCAGCAATCAAATTGTTTTTGTTTGCCAAGGGAAATTTTGCTGCGCTGGCTATGCAGCAATGAATAAAACACACCTATTGTTATGTAATTTGTTATTATCACACACTTGAACAGTAAAACTGTTGAAACTCAATTAATCCGCCGAAATCGGTGGATAAAAATCGTTGAACCACGGTTTAAATATTTGTAAAACTGGCCCTAAGGAACATACATCAGATACCGTTACATTTATATTTGTTACTCCGTTATAGGTATACACACATTTTTCCCTTAAAGTAAAAAAATCAAAATTAAAAGCTCTTTTAGCCCATTAATAAAAATAAAAAAATTCTGGAGCCTAAATCTAAGGTTCACTGTGTACCTACCATTTTTAATTGATTCATTGTGTACCATGTTGTCATTTTGCAAAAACATGTTTATAATTATTTATAAACGGTTTCCTTAAAATAAATAAATCGGTAAAATTTTATTAATTTAGGTACAAAGATGGTTTGATGCAAGGCGCACTAAAATATGTTCTTTTCCGTTTTTTTTTTCAAATTCGTTTTTAAATAAAAAGAAAACAGTGATTCACTGTGCCAGTTTACCTTACGCCATTTTCTCCAGGGTGATTTCAGAAACTATAAAAGAAAGCCTTTTAAAATGTCGCTTACGAATCATAAAATATAGGAAGAAAACAATGTGGCAATTCCCTTATAAATATAAAAACAATTTCTTTAAAAATCAGATGAAGGAGTTGTACAGTCTTTAAAACCACAGTGTGTTATACATAAGAGCAAGTATATCTGAGAAACAATTCCACACTTTATTTTCTATGCAAAATTGAACGAAAATTAAAACATTTAAAATATGCGTACTACCCACAATATACCTACATATATACAAAACATATTTATTCTGTTCCTCAAATTTCAAAAAACATTTACATAAAAATCACATTACAAGAGAAATATGTATGTATTTAAACAAAAAACAACATAAATAAAAGAAGATATAGGTATGTACCTATTTCGATTCTCGTTTAAACTCCAACAAATATTGTTTTTGGTTCAGAATAACGTTTTTAATTTAATTTATTTAAGTCAAAGTTTGGCTTCTCCTCTGTTCAGCCTTTGAACAGCAAAAAGAGGACGCTATTGTGGCGGAAATTAAACAACTCCTACACTTTTATTGCTTCGAGCTCCAAAGCAATACGGAATTTTATATACCTAGTAGAAAAATTAATACCAGACGGGGTATAAAAATTAATGCAGCCTACAAAATAAGATCACATATACACAAAGTGATGAAATTTTATTGCAGTCATAAAAGTTAAACCCTTGAGAATTCAAAGCAAATAAATCTCTTTAAGTAAAGAGTATAGGTAGGTAGGGTGTTTATTTTTTTTAAACATCTAGTCAATAATGATGAAATTTAATTAAACTCGATTTTTTCTTCTAGGAAAATTCCCCAACAGTTGAACATCAGGAAATTAAAAATTCTAAAAGCTGACCAAAAAATCAATGCATGCGCTTTCCACATCAATGGTTCTCCGTTATCTGTTGCACAGCAGTGTCCTACTCTTACGACATGAGGTATGTTTGTGTATTATCTGGGAAACTGGGATTGAAACTGGACGAAAAGAAGCAGAAAAACGACTACAACGCCCATTGCATGTATCGCATAAGGTAAATAACTTTCTGAATGTAGTCTTCCGGGAATAGGGGACGAAAACAGAAAGTTTTAAAATTGTTCTCCTTTCTCTTTATATGTGAATATGTGTATAACCAAGAAAAGTATTTTTATATAACCTAAATGTATAAGTATCCTTTTTTTTTGTCCTTGCTATTCCACCAACCAACCTACTTTCTACATACATGTACCAGTACTTACTTACATATTTTTATGTACGATACTTGTATCTATGGTTATAAGAAATTTTACTTCAGAATTCGAATTCCATCAGAATTCCACTTCACTGAGAAAAAGTGAATTCACCATGGATGACGAAAAGGTAAAGTTAAAACATTTTAAGAAACTTTTACATTTTTGTTCTTTGCTTGACATTCTTAGTCGAACTCTTGTCGAACGGGTTGGTATCGAATTCTTTTGAAATTCGGAATTGGTACAAAACTGAAAACATTTTTTCCAAATTTAAAAGTGTTTAGGTTGACTTCATATAAAATCGCTGTTGTATACTTTGGAGATGGTTAATTGATAATTTTGTTTAAATTTTTCTTAAAATCATTTTGTTCAGTTGTTTAGTTCGAGAATCACTCTTGATAGTTAAATGTGGGTTATTATTGTAATGATCCATTTGGTGCAACTTTTTCAAATAATTTTGCTAAAATCAATATAAATCCGCGCTTTCATTCGGTGGTATTGAGAGTCAAAATGACTGAAAGGAGTTTTAGATATCTGTACCTGGCTAAATAGTATCGACTGGAGTTGAGTTGTTGCGGATTTATGTGAAATTCTAAAAATAAGAAAATAGTTTAGTATAAATGGGTTATTCATTGTAACAGTCTAAAGTATGTCTCACTTTAGACAGTTGTCAATACTTTATTTATAAACATATTCTAAACCTATTCTAAAATGGGTACGTTCAAAACAAGGTAAGACTAGTTTCTATAGTAAATGAATTAAAAAGTTGAAATGAATGAAATGTTCACTGAGCGTATTGAAGCAGCCCTTAGTTCATTTGAAATTGAATGATATATTGGAGAACAACTTTTGGAATGCATTAATGAATAAAATAATGTGACGTCCAACAATTTATATATTGACTAATGTGCAAGATTTTTCTAGGGAAATCTGTATGCATTGAATTTTTTAATAAAGCGTACTATATTTGAAAAAAGTACCTGTAAATGAATAAACCATTTTAATACAATACCTGTTCCTTTCCACATGCTTGAGCGCTATATCTTTGAAGATATACGATTAATTCTGTGAACAACCTAAGAATTATTCCGGACTAATGGCGTACTTCAAAAAATAATGACAAGCTTCGTTATGAACATCAAGGTATATTTTAAGTTGAAAGTTGTTTTCTTATTGTTCACTTAAGGTGAGTTAAAAGTTCACTGTGTTTTAGCCTGTTAAGTTATGATGACCTTGCCACGAGCAGGTTAGATGTAGACACGTAATTACGAGGAAAAGTGTGCAAAATTAAAGTTTACATTTTGATTATTTAAAAAATGTTTAAAGAGTTAAAACCAACTATACTTAAAGAAAAACTTTATCATATGCTTCTGGGTTCCATACACTTGCTGATTTAGAATGAGGAGGCTACCATCATGTTATGGCAATTTAATAAATAGTTTCATAGGAAAAAAGTCGCCAACTTTCCTCTGACTATTATAAAATTAAAAAAACATTTTCAATGCTAATAATTTTCAAAATTCATTTTGATATTCCAAAGATGACAGAAATCTCAAAGTTTGGACGCCAATGTATATATTATGTTTTTACATTTAGAATTCAAATCAATTCCTTCGGAAATAAATCAACTAATGTCTCTGTTTATTCAATTTTCTATACATATATTCTATACTTTTTTCATTTAGTTAAACGGAAGAAATAAGACATGATGATGATGATGATGATGACGGTGATGAAGATTTATACATGAACGAGAACTAGAAGACCGATTGTTTATTTATCAGCAATAATTGTGATTACATCTTAGAAGTCTTTTCATCATTTTATGTATCAGGAAACGCCCAAAAAGATGTAATCAGAAAAATTAAAAAGAAAAAAAAAAACTTTTATGGATTTTTCCAATATACACTAAAATCAGGCATTAAATTTTGTTGTTGTTGTATCAGAATTAATGGCGGCGTTCTGTCGGAAGTTTATTTATTTTTTTAGGTGTACGTAGTTCTACAAAAAGAAGCATCAGCCAATTCACACATGAAGTAGATACAAAACTAGTGAGTATAGGTCAGAGTCAAAGAAGGTCAAACGTCAAAAATGTTTAGTTCTGTGGAGAGAAGTGCTGATGCAACTCTAGATAATTAGCTTTCTATTATGACTGTTGAGTGGTGCTTATATCCATGCAAACCGAAATTTCAAATTATTATTATTTCACTTTAACTTTGCTCGCCATGAGGTTATTTGCCGAAATTTATTATTTAACTTAAACTACAAACATAAAGGAAACTAAGTATGTTAGTTTATTAAATTAAAATGAACATAAAATCTAATTAATGAATTTTCCATTAAAGGATTTTTTTAAAGTTATAACTCTTACTGTTATGGCAAGTTATATAGAATTGTAAAATAAACGAACTCGAGAATTTGATCAAACTAAATGGATAGATTGATGTTTAATAATAATTTTTTTCTTTAATTTATTTTATTTTTTGAAAACTCAATGTTTCGAAAACGACTTGTTTTTACTTGATATCTTGGTATTTTAATCAAACATTATTCTTATAACCAAAATAAACGGTACCTTTTATACAACTGTTAAGAACATTTTATTTTTCTCGAAAACAACTTCTTCGAATTTAATTAAAATTTTTTCAGTCTCAATTATAGGTACGATTTACCATTTTACAGGAACAAACATTTTTTTTATTTTTGAGGTTGTAATTAAAATTAACGATGATGGGAAAGTAAACAAAAAAGTGAGTACGTATAAAATAAAATAAAATAAAATAAAATAAAATAAAATAAAATAAAATAAAATAAAATAAAATAAAATAAAATAAAATAAAATAAAATAAAATAAAATAAAATAAAATAAAATAAAATAAAATAAAATAAAATAAAATAAAATAAAATAAAACGATTTTGATTAATAGGATAGGTAGGTACTAACTATCTATCCTATACCTGTGTCTTATTTGTTGTCTTTAGTAGGTACTATGAAGTGTTAGGCTTATTTATATTTTACATTTTACTAACAACCAGTACCACGCTAAATGATGACTGTGACAATTTGATATTACCCAGTATCTGAAGGTGAAAAACCCGAAATGCAATGTTACAAATGCATGTATTAAGCAATTTCGATAGCTTTTAAGTGATTGTAAGAAAACTGCGTTTCACGTTCTTGGAAAAAAATTGCATTACCGAAATAGTTTTTTGAAGATTTTAAGAAAATTGCCTAATTTTTACCTACAGTTTTTTAATAGCCTCACTGATTTTTTATAATTCTACAATTTTAAAATTGTACATGTAATTCTGAATCTTTTAAATTTTGCAAAATGACATTTAATAAAAAATAAGAACAAAAACCCATTTTATTAACTTTTTTTCGTTGAAATGCAACTAACCACAAAATCAAGTTCGTGCAATCACATTTTTGTCAAAATGTTTTTCTTAAAAATCAAGATTTGTTACAAATAATATGGTGAACCGCGTTATTGTCAAGAGAATTCTAGAACAACTTTAATCAATTTATGTAATTATGTTGATTTTTAACAATTTTTCAATTTTAACTGTACATACCTTGGATGAATTAGTTAGTTAGGTAGTACAGCAAACCCCGCTTAAGAGAAACACGCTTAAGAGAAAAACCCGCTTATCTGAAACACTCCGCTTAAGTGAATTTTTTTTCACTTAAGCGGGGTTGGTTTAAGTGAAAAACCGGCTTAAGTGAAAGAAAGACTGTGACATTTTGCAGTTTCTCTTAAGCGAGTTTTACTGTATCAGTATATGTATTTTGACTGTCCTTTATAGTATGATTTATCACGTAACATTTTGAAAGTTAAAAAAAAAAAAAAAAAACTGGGCCCAGTTCCGCTAAAAGTATATGTATATATTCAATCCATAATCGAAATTTTAAATAAACTCCTGCGACCCCCTTTGAACACTCTGAGCTACGCCACTGTATTGGTAATAAAGTTTTCGATATGAGGGGGTAGTCGCCAAACCATAAAAGGGGTCTCGAACATCCGTTGGTTCATGTCTATAGTAAACACAAATGTATCCTTTGGTTTTTATCACAGTATATAGAAACAACAACATTTCGTTTTTATTCTTACTTTCTTTTTCATCTCGTATTTCATGTCATTTTCAAAACAAGTATTAGTTAATAAATAAATATGGCAGACGAGCTGCAAGCGCCAAATGCAATGTTAAAAAAAAGGCGAGTGCATACAGTTTTATAATTGTATTTCATTAGTAAGGAAACAAAACACATCTCTAGTTTCTGTTTTCTATTAAAATTAAAACTAACTAGCAGACAAAAACAAAGGCGACACTGTACAAAAATTAAAACATACAACTTTTGAATTTTATTATAAAAGCATGGATAGGTGTCCCCTTCAAATAGGTGCTTCTAGGAATTGGAAGCATGTTTTGTTCCTCTTGATTAATTACTATACTTTCATTCAGTCAGAGAAAAAAAATCTAAAAGTTGTTCGCATTCCATTAAGGAAAAGTTCCATCTGTTCGCCTTGGATCTTTTCTGTACATCGAGACATCTCTTCCAATTAAATCATTCCATACTATATATGAACTCTAGGAACAACATATATACGAGCCTCGTGAAGTTCGTATACACATATGAGGATTGTGGAGTTTCTTCAAACGCCCAGTTGATTTTGCTATGGCGCGCATGAAGCTCAAGAAAAAATGTTGCTATTTTCGCAAAAGCATGAGTATTTCTTAATGTTGTGCATATATGCAACAAATTAAAGTTAAATGCATGTACCATGTGTTGATGTACGTCACATTGATGCTCGCAGGTGCATTTTTTCGAAAATAGGCACAAGCGTGTTCAAAATGTTTAAGTTTGTTTTGTTTTTTTATTTTTTTTATTTTTTTACTTTCTTTTTGTTTTTGTAAGTATATTTTGAGTTTTGTGAAAATATAAAAATACGATAGAGTAGAGAGTTCCCTTCTTCGTAAATGCGAACAGAAATAAAATTCTTGACATGTTGCCAACAGCTGCTTTGGCTGGTTTTAGTATGGAAAGCGCGTTGTGCGTTGGGTGCTGTGAAACTCACAAACAACTTTTCCGACAAATAAAATGATGGAATATTGTAAAAAGCTATTTTCGTTGTTTCTAGCGCTGATGCTCAATTATTAATATAACTTGATGAGGTGCCCGGTGCTGCGGGAATATTCATATTACTATAAGGAAAACTGTTTGAGAGGTCATGTTTTATTTTCAATTCAAAATTTTGTTGACGAAATTCAAAGGGAACGGTTTTTTGCATTTGTTTTGTTTGTTTGTATGTTTTTATTTTTAATGTAAGAAGTTTTATTTTTTAAATTATTATTATATTTATATAAATATGGTGCTTATACCTATTACCTACCAAAAAAAAACAAAACATAAAAGAGCATTTATAACAGGTTGGAGTTTTATCGTTCTTCAAAGTCTGAAGTGAACAGAAAACAGCAGTTTCCCCATTACGTCCCTTTTTTTTATTTTCGGTTCGAAATCAATTGTCAATTCAAAATTCCAATAATATATTATTCATAAATCTAACATTAGTTGTATATGTGCCATACTTAGATATCGCCAATAAAAATATAGTTCCCAAAAATAATTGGACATATTCATAATTCTTCGATAAGTTCTGATTTTGTCTTTGCTAAACCCAACTCCGGTTTATGTTATTCATATAGGCAATATATAGGCAATTTAAACCCATTTTTAAAAGATAATAACCTGCAGGAGTCTAACAGAAAGTGTGTTTAAGTTGTTTTTAACTCTATCAGACGTCAAAAATAAACAAAAAAAAAACATTCAGAATTTTTCAGCGCGATTGATTGGATTTTAGTGTTTTTATTTAGCGTGCTCAGAAAAATGAGATCGCAGAGATTTTTCTCACTTAAAAAGTGAGCAAGCGAATAAGATTTTTTTACTCAGAGTTTTGACAGCAAAGCTGAGAAATTTTGCTGAGGAGTCCTGTTCAGGTAACTGAGATTGCTTTATTGATTGAAATGTATCTACATGTCACTTGATTTTCATACTGATGCTGATGAAACTTGATATTCTACTGGACATGGTGCTGCCCAATAGAAAACGAAAGCCCTGAACTTCATCGACCCCTTTGAAATTGCAAACAGAGGCTTTTTCAATATGAGGAAGTTAATCATCCACAACCATTAAGGGCCATTTTAATCACTATTGCTCAACTTGAGGCAAACTCTCAAGTTGGACAACTTAAGAGTTAAAACGTAAGTTGAAATTTCCTTTACCATTCACTAATTATTTTATCAACTCCACAGTTGAAGATCTAAAGTTGTCCAACTTCCACTTTGAAAAATATCCCCTGGGATATTTGTGAAATATAAAACGAAAACTGTCATTTTTAATTTTTTAGGTATGCAAACATAAACTTTGTAATTTGGAAAGTTTTGAAAACTAAGTTTGGTAAACTAAAATGATTAAAAATGGGAACTCTCTTAACTGAAGTAACTAAAAAGGCATCAGCCTCTGAAACACTGTGTACAAGATATTTTCAGCAGTGTAAACGCGTGAAACCGTGCATTTGTCAAAAACACGTTGGGCTCTTATAAATAATCAGTGTGGTTTTGGGCCGGGAAATTCTAACATCAACGAAATGTTCACACTATACGAAAGATACCGGAAAAATTTAAAATATAGATTGGTATATAAAATTATTAATTGTTTATAGATTTCAAGACCGCGTATTATAGCATCTGTACAGACGAGCTATAGAACATGATATAATATCTATTTTTGACATCCATGTCAAATTCCTACGTTTGTGCTAAATAATGATGGAGAATGCATGATGGTTGTAAAAGAACCCAACGATACCTTCGTATTGAAAAAAGATGCGATATCATTCGATTTATTTTACATCGAAATAAAAAGGAAAAACAATGTACATATATAGCTGTGAAAGTAAAAAATTAAGTAAAAAAACCCTTTCTATAACTACATAAGTATATTTTGTATTAAGAAGTTTTTGGATGTACAGTAGAATCTCAGAAAGATGAACGGCTCTAAAAGATAAACAGCTCGGAAAGATGAACGGAAAATTTTCACTTTTCAGTGTTCAAAAAGATGAACGGGTTAAAATTTTGTACTGGAAAAGATGAATACTTTATTCCCAACATAAATTTTTACTTCTTCTTTGCCTTTAGTTCCTCCTGAACAATACTTAACTTGTTTTAATTTGTTATGTAAATAATTTTTAATGTTTACTATATCTTCTTCCTCAAACTCAAACAAAATTTGAAAAGATGAACGGGCCCTGTTTTATATCTGTTCATCTTTTCGAGATTCTACTGTATCTACATTACCTTAGTATATGTATCGCAAGTTTATATACCCGTTTAAATTTGTTTATTTTTGCAAGTTTCATATGAGTTGTGTATGGAAATTAATGTTTTGGCTATGCCTAATTTTACAATGATTTATGTTAAATCTTAATACCCTAGATACTTTCTCAACGAAACTATAACTTCATATAATATATGAAATTGGCAATTAAGTTTGCAGACTTTTATGTGGGTAATAAAAGTACATATATATTTTAAAAAGTTTTTGTTTTTACATTAAATATACGAAATATAGTTAATTTATCCTTAAGTCATGAACCAAATCCTTTTAGCTAACCCAGAAAATGTAGATATATTTACACATATTTATATTATCGCTGAGCGGATTAATTTAAAGGGTAATTTGGTTATCCTTCCTATCGATTGCCCCAAACAATCCACATTTTGTCAAAATTATTCACGACCCAGAGAAGTTTAATCTTCGCAAATCGCTGCGAGCCTCAATGTCATCCCCTTTTGCACCCTTTCAGCACCTATACATACATATATACGTATACGTACCCGCCTCACAGTGTCTGATAATGAAAATTGCCTCACTGAACCACTTGGCAGAGTTCAATCCAGATCTATCACAAAGCGATTATTTTTGTTTAAATGTCATTAGCATCCTTCCAATCGATACCAAGCACACAAAAGGTCCTTGGAAATGTCGAAACATTAAGGCCAGAACTTAAATACTCTCAGGGCTTTCATACCCCATCACTAGCAGAGCAAGGCCTTGTCGATGAACAGCAGCATTACATCAATTAAAGAATACAACAATGTTAAACCAGTCAGTATCAAGATTCATTCATGCATATAATAGAATTTACATTACAAGGAATTTCAATAGCAACCGGCAACCGGAGTAAGGCTCCAAATTAAGATGTGAAAAGTATTGCACAGCATGCGCTGTTTGATAGATCACATCGCAATTATTTCCTTGACAACAAGAGCTGAGAAAAAAGGTGTTGAAAAAGGTACGAATGCTGAGCAAAAAAAAAAAAACAATAACAAAAATACCGATGAGCTATTTGAGGATTGTCTGATGGTATATTTTTATATAAAAGTTCAGATGAATCTCAACGGTACGGGTTGCTAATTAGGAGCACGTTTACCAATATCAACCAATGTGAGAAACATAACGTCCTCAATTTCATAGGATAATCAGAATTCGAGACGCGTAGCATATGCCGTGTTGACACATTTTGTTGGTGCTTTTGTATTTCCTGCGATTTTCGGAATTCGAAATTAAATCGACGAAAAGTGAAGTACAAACCCCATTTGCCCAGTAAAACTTTGATATGATTAAAAAAAAATTCACATTTCAATGCCTTTATGATGAAATTTTGATTATGGAACATTTTTATTCATTATTAATGATTCTATACCGATAGAGAAGAGGTATGCTATAGCGATGGTAACTAGGAACCATTTTACTTCCAACGTTGGGATAGATGAAATAATTGGAAAGCCAAATTTATAATTCTGCTTTATGGTTCCTAGGAAATTTGATCCTTTTTGAGAAGTATTTTGGTTTTTGCTTGGGGAACCGTTTGGCCATGTTTAAATATGTAGTATTGTTTGTATAACTTGTGTTTCGTGTCCAACCTCAATTCTTTCATCTTATCGTTCAGGAATTCAAGAATTGGTATGCATAACATTGTCTTATACTCGATTGGGAGTTCTTAATAACTGGGATTTTGTAAGAGAAATATTTTTTAAGGAACACATCTCTATATAATAACCATAACCACCATTATACCTACCCTGAATTCAAAGTAGTAGATTAAGTGACTTAACTAAGAAGTTGATTCTTTTTTGTAGATATACATTTTTTTTAACTCAGCAGAAAATATATGTTTTCAAGTTCGCAGAGTGCTCTCAAATGGGACATTAGGGAATGAAATTTGATTATAATTACGACGTGGCAATATTTTACGTGAAAGTTAAAATGAATTATATACATATAATACATTTTTGGCGAAAGTGTGTTTTTTCTGCTATAAAAATATTGTTTTTATTTGTTTGTGAAATTTTCATAAAAAATACCTTTATATTATACAATTCTTCTTGAAATAATAATAAATATGTATGTATGTTCTGTGTACGTGTTCATAAATATATGTATGTCCGGATAGGTGATAGGTAAGAGCTGGAAAATAAGTTTCATATGCCATTAGGAAGGTTAATTCAAAGAAAATATGTATGTAACTTCGAATTCAGTTAAATTTGGATTTCAATATCCGTTTAGTTAAATATTTAAGTTTTATTATAGATAGAAGAAAAATGAAAAGAAGATGATGTTCTTATCTCGCGACTTCGTTCCATTTCCGATTTTTTGTTCGTTTCGTGAGACATGTGTTGATCTGTGAACCACGTCCCACAGTGAATCATTTCATTTTTTCAGATTTCATGTGACAACGACTTTTTGAATTTAACCAGAAGTTTTGCACTCTTCGGGTCCTGCACACAGGATGTTTTAAATGAATTAGTTCTAAATTAGAAACCACATTCTTGTTTTCTTTTTAGTTAAATAAGTAATTTACATAATGAATACGTGCATTCGTTTTTTTTTTAATTAAAATAGTTTTTTTGCATTTTTTTGCAAAGAACTTTGTCCAACATTTAAAATTTATAAAAGAACACAATGAACTTAATTTATAAGAAGGTTTTTTTTAATAATACAAATTCTATATACTATACTACTGAAATACATCAGCCAAGTAGAAGACTTAGCACTATTTTAATGGACTTTGTTGAATTATTGATTCAAAATAGCTTTTAACGGCCTTTAAGTCCTACAAAAATTGGCGTTTCGTCGCGGCGATCTCACTTGGATTATATTTGTGACCAATTCTTTGTAATTTCAATTTTTAAAAAGTTATGTTCGGGCTTTTTTGGTCAATTTATTAAATTGTGCAATTAAAAATAAATACATAATTTTTTTCCCGACGTTTCGCTGGATTTTCTCATTCATCTTCAGGGGTGTTTATTTATCTAAACATATACATATATATATTTATATAAAATTAACAATTTTGTGGGAAAATCCAGCAAAATGTCGGAAAAAATGCGTGTATTCGTTTTTTTATTGCATAATTTAATAAATTTACCAAAAAAGCCCCAACATAACTTTTTAAAAACAATGAACTTATATTATTTTTAATTTAATTAATATTTATTTTTGTTTTGGTTTTGATTAGAAGATTCTTCCGTTCAGCTTGTAAGAAAAATAAGGCATGTGAAGTTAATGCAGCTATTTTATTTACATATGGATGTATGTATTGTTATTACTTCTTTTTATAATATGTATATTGAATGTTTTCGTAAAAAACTATAAAAAAATTCTATATTTTCTTCAAATAAAAATTAGTTTGTGATTTGTTTAGGACAAATTCTTTATTTTTCTCCACTTTTAATAACTTTTTATTTATGGGCACAATAAAAAAAAAACTATTAGTTTACTTTTTAGCATTGGGTGGTTCACTATTTCCACCTCTTGTGCTTTTTCTTGTAAATGTTTTATAAATATGTCCACAATGCTGTAAACGCATTGCTTCTGGCATAATCTTGTTAAATATTGAAAAAAAAAATGTGAGTTCACTATATCGAGATACCTTTTGTTCACTATTTAGAGTTGTCTGTATAAAATTTTGTGTGTTCAATATACTGGATAGTTTACTCTACCGAGATTCACTATATCGAGTATTTAATGTAATTTTAATCATATCGGTTTAAAATGAACTTCGCGGGGAGACTGAATCTGAATTTTTAAACAAAGTATGTATATTACTTATTACAGATTTATGTATTTATTAATTTGGTAAAGTGTTGAATCGATTAACCTGCAAAGACGAATGAATAAAATGACACTGACATTGCAAGCTCACAATTGGTATTACAGACCTACTGGGTTAAAAAAATACCAATTAATATTTTTAAAAACCAAATGAATTCATAAAATTTGGAAAATTTCACTTAAATTTAATATACCAAACCGAATACATAAAACTTTGTTTTAAATTTTTTGTTTATTTAACGAATTATGTTTTATTAAATAGATATATGTATGTAGGTACATACATTAATTTTTTTCTTATTCAGATTTTAGAGTTCTTATACAGTTTTTTGGTCCTCTATAGAGCAAGTATTAGTTTCGTGTCAAAAATTAAATTTGTTTTGTTTTATATTTTTTATATATTTTTGAACCATTAATATGCTAAGCCCAGTCTGTTCAAAATAATTGTGAAATCTCAACCTAGTTCATCTTCTTGTTCCCCTTGTTATCAGTTTTCATATTATTTTGTGTAAGTTTCTTGTTTAATTCACTATTTCGAATAAAATTTACTGATCATATTTATAGGTACAATTTTTCAAAATTTAGCTTATGTAATTTGCACTTATTTTTCTTCAAAGCAAATCAAAAATAAGAACTGCAATGAAGCTTCTTCCCTTTAAAAGTGATCAAAACAGTTTGTTTGCGGGAAACATACGCATAAAGGCTTTAATAACATTTATTTTAAATTAAACTCGAAGTAAGTTTTAAAAATTTTTCGAATCCATTCATTTAGAAGCGCTTCTGTGAATGCTTTACTGTGAAATAATGGAGCATTTATATTTTAATTAAAACAATCAAATTATTGTGAATGCTTTGGTGTCACATTACTCATATATTTTTGACTATTCCTACCTAAACAAATAAAATAATTAACCTCTAAATCATGCGGTTATCATAATATTTTTTTGCACATAAAATAAATGCATAAATGCATTATTTTCAAATTCTAAAATCATGTCTATTTTCAAATTCTATTTTGCGCAAATAGTGTGAAATTCCTGCCATAGGATCCTTTCATTCTTCACTAAATTAAATAGCTTTTATTACAAAACATATCAGTTATGTTTATTGGCAAGAGAAATAGCTAAAACCAAAACAAGGATTAAGTGAAGTATAATTAGAACAGAAAAACTTTTTTTTTATTCAATAAATGAGATATGTGGTGCCTAAAATGCAATTAACATCACTATAGCACCAAATTATTTTGCGGTACGTAACAATTTTATTTCATGTACTCGGATTTATACGCAGTCATTTTTAATTTATTGCCTTACTTACATGTGTATGTATGTATGAATATTGTAGATTATACTGCCACACCTACATATATACCTACAGATAGAATATTCATAGTTTAAATCCGTGAATCCATGGTGCGTATAAACAGGCTATAATGTGGGTCTAATCGCACCTGTTTTTATGAACGATGGTAATTTATCGATTTCATTGCTTAGCCCGAATCATACCCTTGGGTGAGATTTAACCCGTTTTATTTTTTTAAATTGTTTACCTTCTTTTATTTTGATTAGATAGAACATTATGTTAATTCGTGAAGGGAATACAGATACGTAGTCGACTTTAATAGCTGCTTAATGTATATAAACATTTAAAATATGTTTGAATATAGACTCATTTATTATGCCTTATCTAAGGGCTAGAAAAACAGGTAAATTCGGGATTTGATTAGAAAAAAATGTTTTAGATTTTAACTGTTTAATGTTCTTACTGGGATCCAATGGTTTTTCGATACATAAAAGTTTCTCAGAATTCATTACCTAGGTACCTGGAGAAAGTGAACTCAATAATTCAGAAACACATTACCTTTATTTAAAATCTTTATTGGACGCCAGTTATAGTTTTCATTAAAAAGGATCATTGAAAATTTCAATTATTAATTTTTAGGCGTTTAGAAAACAAAATAAGTTTTTATTTATATACCAAAATGAAGGTTAGGAATCAATAATTACATATACATATTATTTAGTAAAAAAAAATTTCATTTTGGCCCAAGATTCCGCATAAAAAACTTTTGCTATTACAATGGGTTAACTACCTTACAATTAATCCAATGAGTTTTTAGCTGCATTTTATTATTCCCATGATCTGATCTGGATCAGATCCTCATAATCAAACAAACAGGATCACAGTGACAACCAGTGGTATATAACCAACTCTTTTTGTGTTTGTATATTTTTCATGCGTTGTTGGCTTTTTTCTTTGCACTGCAGTTTACATTACCTTACCACAATAAAAATAAAAAAGTACTAGTTTTTGGATCCAAATAAATATAGCAGGATTACATGTTGTTTTTGTATTTACGTGTTAATCAGATCAGATCGGGTGGATAGTAAAATGCAGCTGTTGTATGTGAAAGATTGGGCTAACATTAAATTTTGTTTAATAGAAATAATAATTAAGTCATTAAATTTATATTGGCATCAAAATTATTTGTTATTTTTCCTTTAATTAAAATGTTCAATGATCGTTTGCAATGAAAACTATAACTGACTCATCTAAAGAGTGAATAACGGACTGTATATTACCGACGAAAATTAGATATCACTTTTTTTGCTATTAGTTTGTATGGAAACGTCAAACGTGAGTCTTACTCCGCATCTCCTTTATCTGATAAGATACAGTCCTATTTATAAACCGATTCCAAAGTATGTCTAACTTTGGACAGATGTCCAACTCCAAAAAACATGTTCCACGGATAATCTAAATTAAACACTGCAATTAGTTGTATACAAACCTACTTTAAAGTGTGTGGTTTTTAATAAATAAAGAATCTAAAAGTTGAATGAAATGTTCTTTGAACGTATCCAAAAGTTCACGAAATTGACAAGTAACCTGACATCTGACATCTCAGTGAATATATGACATATTTAGACAACTGCAACGATTAGAATGCTTTTATAAATATTCAACTATTTACACATTAGCTAGCCGGACAACTTACCAATCATGTCGTATTTATAATCGTTGTCTAATTTGGGACAGCCGTCCAAGTTATACATAAATAAACATTTTTATTTGTTGTTTAAGAGCGAACTCGGGTGTTTAAACTTTGGCTAATGTAATATATTAATTAATAAAATAAAGCATTCTTCTAACTATTTCGAACTATTTTGATCTATTTAGACACTGTCAGTCGTATTTATTAGATTTCCTTAGAACACTCTTGGACAGTTGTCCAACTAGCCACTGTCTAAATATTTGGACATCTCCTTATTTATAAAGGCATTCCAACAGCTGTCTAAATATGTTCTCAAACAATCACAAACTTTCCTGTAATCTGTCAATTTCGTGAACATTTGGATACGTTTAATGAACATTTCATTAAATTTTTAGCTTTTTGTGCATTGAACATACCCACTTTAGAATAGGTTTGGACAGCCAATTGCAGTGTCTAAGTTAGACACTCGATGGAACATAATTATAAATAAGATTTTGTAGTTGGACAGCTGTCCAAAGTTAGATATACTTTGGAATGGGTTTATAAATAAGACTGTGTCTAACTAGTAAAAAATCTAATAAATACCTATACGCATCATGCTTGTGTTTTAATTATTACTGTTAGTGTGATGGTTATATTCGATAAATGAAAGTGAGCGCTTGGTGTTTCGGATTATCAATTTTATACCAACCAGTAGAAAAGGTTGGGCTCATTCATTTTACTCACAAGAATGCCTATTCAACAATGTTACCAACCAATTTGATCAAAATGTTCCAGTAACTCTATCTGACTAAAACATTGCATTTCTCCATATCTTTGTGAACAAATTCGTTTTAAACTAAAATTCCAGAAAAATGGAAAATTACCTTAACTGTACTCGTAGCTTTTGCCCGGTTAATTCTTTATAGGAATTATGGCTATTTACGAATTACAAATTCTTTAAAAAAAACATATTTACACACAATGTATTATGTTTATTGTACATCTTTCCCATGATGTATTATTTTTACGGTATATTTTACTAGCAAAATTCTTCTTAAACAATTAGATAAGTAATTAGATAAAATAACACTCACATCAACACAGTTTAAACCCTCGTTTGTTGGCCGTATATATAAACTTTTTTACTATTTTAATTTAAGGAGTGTATATTTTCAAAAACTTATGGTCTATGTCCTGTCCATTTTTTGAGGTTTAATCTACTTAGCATAAGGTTTAATTAAATTGGTATGAAAGTTTAACCGCTAAAACGTTTTAATAAGGCTTTCTCGACTTTCATCAACCAAAAATGGTTAAGTGTTTAATTTGAAACTCTGTTTATTACAACAACTTCTAGTTATTAAATATTTTATGTAGTCAAAAACATAGAAAACCCTTTTCCATTATCCTTTCTTCGAATGATGGGCCCGGGGATGGCATAGGAATAACACGAGTTCAAGTACCAAAGAGGTTAAAACTAAAACAAAACATTTTCTAGTATGAACAACCTAAAGTGGTCAAAGTCATGTGTATCTTTTATAGCAATTAGCAACTAAAAGTGTGTCTAGAGAGTGTATGCGTTCTTCATAAAGCTCGAGTGATATGATATGTAAAAGACAAACGATACTTGGTAGAGGTGATATGCTTGCAACCAAATATAAAACAAGGCAATGGACACACACCCGGAGGTATCCAACATTCACTAGGTAGTTCATATACTCATAAAGGGTAAAACGCGTTGTTGAAAGAGTGCAAAGAAAATGGAGAGAAAAAATAAAAGCCTTTCACACACAATAGGTTTACATTGGTTTCATATTTCATGGCTGTTTTGTATATAAATAACAATAAAGGACAATTTGCCACTATGAATTTCGTGACTAACTAGCTTTGCAATATAAAATATGCAAGCGAATTTATGGCATCGTCATCGTCCACACAGTCCAAAGCAAGTTTTTTTAACAGCATTTTGTTCTGTGAAATATTTTTTTACGTGAGTTGGTATAGTTATACCAAACCAACTTCCCAGGAGAAAGTTTGCGAAAGTAATTATGAATATTTACATTGAATTTAAATAAAACGTTTTCGAAGCCTTTTTGTGTTATTTTGGAATGAGAATGGTTTGAGCCTCATGCACCGATTTGGATTATGAATCGTTATAAGTACATATTATATAGTTAAACCGCTATTCTATAGACTTTTATTTATTGTTATAGTTACAAACCTAATGAGTTTATACAGAGTTTCTAATTAAGTTTAAAATATTACATTTTATTTTTATTCCATAAACATTATTTTCATAGACAAAGAATATTTTCTACCAAAAAGATTTATTCTTGATAGAGAGAGAGAAGGAGAGAGAGAGAAGGGCAGAACAACAGACTCTTTTGCATAATATAAACATTGTTCTTATTATGGTCTATGCTTACCGACTCTAATAAAACAGCATGAACATACTGTGAATTGTACAAGATTCGACTATATTTAAAAAAAATAAAGCATTTGGCTTAACCTTATGCGTTATAAACACTTTATTGAGACAATAAATAGAAAGGTTAAGTATATAGTGAGAGAAGCTGGAATGCAAATGGAAAGCAAATTTCATTCATTGGCTCAACAAATAAGTTTGCATGAATCAACGAAATAATTTATTGGTATCTATAACAACCAACGAAATATGGGCAATTCAATAAACTATTTCATTGTCCTAACAAATCCGTACTTTCAACCAACAAAGAAGTACATTGCCGCAACAAACCAATTTTGTTAAAGCTAAATAAATTTATAAGCAGTATCATATAAAACGTTTTTTGGCCAATAAACCACTTTTTACTGGCCCAATACACCAGTTTATTGGACGAAAATTGAAAATTTGTGTCCCAATATACTTTTGTATTATATATCTACGTATAGCCTTTTGGTTCAGCGAAGAAAGTCATTGTTATACATATTTTATATTTTTGGAATGACATGATTGAGCACTGGTATATGGTATGAACACTTCGTATTTAAGTTTTACATAAATAATGTGATATCGAAAATTTTTTCCAGCGATGATGAAGGAGACGAAAAATCATCAAAGCATTAACCAGCTTTCTTCAAACTCATTTATGTCAATACATCCTTATTAATTAAATCAAATCTAATATGATTAATTTCATCATCGAAGTAATTGCGAATTCTTGTAAAGAAAACAAACAAACTCGGTTGAAACCAGTAAATGAACTGTCTAAAATATAAAAAAAAAATATTAAAATATTGACTTTTTTGCTGTAAATCATTAATTTAGTATTTATGTGCACATTACTACAATTTTGTGACAATATTGGTCTATTAAAGAATGTCTAATTGAATTATATAGTGTTTTTTTAATTATTAAGCCAAATCTCGACCCAGCTGTCACTGAAAGCTTCGATTAAGACGCCATCGGCTTCAAAATATCTACTGTGACTTATAAACTTTTCCAAATAACCAAGTCCAAACGTTTTCGATGAAGTTACGGTTAGGTGAAAAGATAGCCATGGCAAAAGTTTTACTTTTCAATCCTGCTTCTACCTCCCCGACAAGAATAGATGGGTGCGTTGTTTTAGTAGAAAATTAAGGTGCAGAACCAAAAACATTCTTCATTTTTGAAAATGGCAGTTTTTTTTAATAATAATAATAATCCCACGCCTCTACCCCCCCCCCCCCCCCCCAGATACCGCATGCGCTGGGTCCATTTCCACAGAGTACGACGGCAAGTGCGGTTCAAGTCGTAACGGAACCTATTTCAGATAGGTAATTGATGTTATTAATGAAATAAAATCAGTTATTTTGTTATGTTTATAGTATAAACATTATGTTTATAGTTATGAAGTCAAGACTCCGTTGGAAGTCAAGAGATGGGGTATCTGCTTAATACAAGCAGTGAAAAATATATAAAAAAGTTAAATTTTTGAGGTAAAAATTAAAAAAAAAATTGAGAGTTTAAAATTAAACGTCAAAAAAATTTAATAAAAAGTAAAAGTAATCAAAAACAAAAATAAAATAGGAAAAAATAGCATGCAAAAGCAATTGTTAATTGAATAGAAATTTCGGTTTCTCTGTAAAATGATAGCATTTTAGTAATAGCTTTATTAATGTTATAATTAATTACCACATAAAAGTTTTTTGGTGTGATCTTGCTGTGCCGACAATCAAATATGTATGAATTTGAATTTACTTCCCTTAGCATTCTAGTAATGGGTTCATTTCTGCCATAATCCGTTCTATGAGGAGCTTGGTGGAAAAGAGGTATACTAATCTGAGAAAGTGTGAGTTGATATTAAAAGTCATAGCCTCAAGGAGGGCTGCAGGAGAATCAGTTACACCAGACAGTATTTGATGTACAAAAATAATACCAGCTACTTCGCGACGTTTTACTAGAGGTTGTTTAAGTTAATGAGCTGCAAACGATCTTCCTACGGGGGCAAGTTGTGGTTCTTAGCCCATGGAAGTCCCCGAAGAGCAAAACGGAGGAAACGACGCTGAATTGCTTCAATTTTTTTTAATGTATTCATATTATGATAAGGCGACCACACTTGGCTAGCATATTCAAGCAAAGGTCGCACAAAAGTTGTATGAAGAGATTTCGTAAAGAAAGGGTCTGAAAACTCCTTCAACCAACGCAAAGGTAAGGCATCATGAGGTGACGAAATTACTTAAAAATTTTCATGTCATCCGCATTCTACGTTCTGAAAGTTTAATCACAGATTCGACGTCATTGATTGTTAGCAAGAAAATAATAGGTCCCAGATGGCTGTCTTGTGGGACACCAGATTTCGCAATAAAAGAAACAAACATTGAAGATCTAAATATGAACCGATATTTACATCCACTGAATGAAAACCGGAGGAAATCCAAGAGCTCTAAGTTTGAAAGAGATGATTTTGTGTGATATTTTATCGAAGGATTTGCTAAAATCTGTTGCTATAACATCAACTTCGTTTTTTTTTTCTATCGAATTTAAAGTACCTATAAAGAAAAGAATTTAGTTAAATTGGTGGTCGTAGATTTACCTTAGCGAAACCCGTGTTGTTTAGTGAAAAATAACGGTTTACAATGAAAGAAGGCCGTGTCGAAGACGATACTTTCGAAAAGTGTATGTATAAATGCTGGACGTGATAACTGTTTTTAATTAATATTGTGACTTTCGTAAAATTGGATAAAACTCCACTTTTTGACTTAATTTAAGAGACTGATACAATGGAAATTGAGAAAAAATACACTGCTACACATTTCCATAACATTTTTGTATATTCAAATACAAATATAGTTTTCTAATCTTTCTTAAATGCTTTCATATTTTTTTATTAAATCTTCTACAATTCAATATTGCAGTGGCCTCAATCAAGTGACGCAACTATTTATACCCATTTTTGCGTTTGATCAACCGAATTCAGAAAAATTATATGATTTTTCAGACCCTTTAAGTGTACGTATTTGTTTTTAGAAAAATGTACATAGGTAGTAAACTTTACCAAAAAAAAGTCTCAACATGAAAAAACATCGCGAAAAAGGATGTAAAAAGAATTAACTCAAACAAGTTACGGTCGTTGTTTTATATAATTTCCAAAAATGCAACAATACCTCTTAAACTATATGAACAGAAACATTAAAAATCGACATTATAAAACGAAGTAAAAAATGTTTCTACAGATAAATGTTTATAAAACATACATATGTATAGTAATGTATATGGAAATAGCATCAATACATTTTTTAAGTCATCTCAGCTATTTTATAGAATAAAAATAAACGTCCCTATAAACATTCACATTTTATGCTCATCTTCAAAAAATCTTCTTCTTTCACTGTTAAGAAAGTGCTTAAACCTCAGGGCTTATAAAAGTAAAAAACAAAAACAAAAAAACAGCTATAAAATATTGAATCTCCAAAATAACCTAAATTAAAAAGTAAACATCTCCAGATCACCGACGGCAGCAGCGGTAAAAAAGACTGTCTGTTCCTTTAGCTTAAATTTTCCTACCCCATAAAAAAAACATTCTCCGGGTATTAAACATAACCATCATAAGAAAAGTTCAAATCCGGTTCCGGTTACTTCATTTACATCTTGAATGTGTCAATAAATACATAAAAAAATATTCATCTCTCCAGCCCCGAGGATGATTACAAAGAATTGACCTTTTCTGGGGAAAAACTTTTTTCGGTTCAAAAATGTTTGGCTCTTCAGTGCCTGATTTTGACTGTTTGTTAACAAATAGGTTCCTCGTTGTATAGGACCAACGATTGAGGGCTAATATGGAGCGTCAAATATCCCAAACACACAAAACTAATTCCAAATCAAATGAATGTTAAATTGCGGTCTATATATGTTGAATTATAAAGCTAACTTTCTGAATCACTTCAATAGCTCGAATAGCAATATACTATATATATATAAATAGTTATATACATGCATTTGATGGTAGGTATCGTCTGGATATATAGTGTATATATATATACACCTACACATGATGTCGATTGACCCTTATCTTGGATCGGTAGCATGAGATATAAAGGACCTAAACCACACATTGTTCTTAGTTAAGATAACAATCCCAAACGTGAAAATCCAATTATATCAAAAAAGGGTTTGGTATTTTTGAATGCCAACATGCTTGTTTCAATCAAAATATATCGCTCCAATTTCGTACTCACATTTCGCACCCAGATTTCACATTGAATTCGAGCCCACAGACCACATTTTATAAATTAAATTGTACGAATATTTCAAGAAACAACTAGAATCCGAGGATTTATTTGTAGGTTTTGAGTAGGTACACCTTCGAAACATTCTAAAATGAAGTGTGATATATGAAGTATAAGGGAATTTTCTCCAACACAATCCCGAATTGAGAAACCTAACCTAAAAAATTATTTTATTTTCTGGTATTGAAAGCAAGAAATGAAGAAGAGCACATATTATTTAATATATGTACATAAAATATATTATGTGTACATATGTATGTACCTAGTACCAACCTACACAAACATCCTATAATAATTTATATAAAGGTATTATATTCACGGTTGTTTTTACACATCATATATAATATAGGTATTGACATTCTTATCCCATCACTCTGATGATTTCTTCCTTGGAATCCTGGCGCCCAGATTTCATTCTTCTCAACTCACTCCCATCCCTCTGCTCTGCTCGTCGCTCAATCGATACTTTTATGATGTTCACTCCAATGTTTTCACAGACAAATTATTTTTTCTGGGATGCCAAGCCAATGCCGATGTCGACACACCTTAATGTCAAAATTCCTAAATAGAATTTCGAGATGACTGCAGAGTTATGATGTGAGTGAAGGGACTTCACCACAGGAATTATTTATGTCAGTGTTTGCGTATGGAACGTGTTATACAAAAAAAAAAGTAAATGAAATCATGCCGCAAAATCAAACGTAATGTATCGAGCATGTATAGAATGCTTCGTACAGGGCCGGTTCTCGCGCAAAGGAGGAAATATCTTATAGTCAATGTTTGGTCTTCTTTAGAATAAATAAAAATCTATGTGTATAGTCTTTCCATCGCACGAAAAGATTAAAAAGTAAATTAACTTTGACAGGGACAGCACATTTCAACATTCAAATTGTGTTTAGTTTTTCTTATGAAATGGAAGTGAGATAGCAATTGTTTCATTTTTACCATACGATTTTGAAATGAATGCGTTCAGTGCGATATGGGAATAAGCTCGATTTATAAAACTAATAGGTCTGGCGATATAAATATTCGAAGTGATACAACCTTTTAAACACCCGGAACGAAACACATTATTTTTTTTATTGAAATTTAGAGTGATTCTTGGTGATCTAGGTGGTTTCGGAAGAAATGATTGCAAATTTTAAAATTAATAAACTATGAAATAGAGTGTTTATTATTTGTTTGTTTGTTTGTTTTATATAATAAAACATTCTTAATAAAATACCAGTTAAAATTGTTTTCTTTGTCTAATTTCCATATAGTCTCCTACGTCTTTTTATAGTAATGAAACTTTGGAAACATTCACCTTGGGCGCAAAGTTTGTTCGGCTCCGCAATGAACTCATATTATTTAAATACAACCAATGGAAGCTCCTTTCACGACAAGGTTTCATAGAAAAAAATATATGTCGGTACCTACATATGTACATTGTACATACGTACTTATATAATATAGGAAATGTAAATATAATTGAAGCTATTTTGAATCAATAAATATGTACAAATATGGCAGTAGTTACACAAAAATAACAAATATTATATGAAAATGATTTTTGTTTTGTTTATTTTTTCGCAGTTCCGATATTTTTGTTTATTTACTGATTGATGCACATTTTAATTAACTGTCATTTCCCATAAAATGGCTGAAATTTAATTTTGTATTTAAAAAAAAATCCCTAGGGTTAAATTTTGTGGGTTTTTCATACGGGTATAGTATTTTTGATTCTTTAAAAATGAGTCACTCGTAAAAATATTTGAACTCCAGGTTTTATCTTACACATACGCCTTTTGGTTTCACAATCGGGGCATTTACTCTTTATTAAAAACATTTTTATGTCGGGAAGTCATAAAGCTATATTTGTACTTGTATTATAAATACCTATTGAATATGTATCCATATATGAGGGTGGTCCACGAATTTCTTTTACATAAATCCAAAAGAAGAACAAAATAATCTAGCAGAGTTTCTCAAATTTTTTAAAGCGATTTTCCATGAAAAACCGTTCAATAAACAATTACGTTTAAAGAAAATAGTAGTTTTCATAGTTTTCAATTTTCTCATTTAAGAAAAATTTCAGAATACCAGAAAAAACATTTCAGAAACAAAGAAAAAAATTCTGAAATTTTTACTTTGGTTGCACGCTATGTGAAACATTTCTGAATTTTTTATGAAATTTGTCTGTGTTTGATACATTTCAGAATATCAGAAACATTTAAAAAATATTTAAGAAACAAAAAAACATTTCTGAAATGTTTCCGAAATGTTTAATTTGGTCTGAATGCTTCGTGAAACATTTCTGAAATGTTTATGAAATGTTTTTTTGTTTCTCATTCCCAATGAAAATCTATCTTTGTTTCAAATAAAAGTATCGCGAAAACTGTGGATCAACGAGAATTTTACCAAATTAATAAAAAAAATATGAAACGAAGAAGTATTACGAGATCCACCAGGTGCAAATTTTTAGAATAAAAACAAAAAAGCTCCAGCTTATAAAAACTTGGTGGTAGCTCACCCTGCAAGTTTCAAAGGGATATGACTTTGTTTTAAATGTTTTCCTATAATTCTTGATTTTATCTAAGGTTTTTCTTTTTATTTAAGGTGGAATAATCGTTTAAACAACTGACAATAAAGGAAAAGATGTATTGGAATCGCTGATTATGAATATGGAATATGGATACAACAAATGATAATTTGGATGCAAATCTATTTTATCTTAAAAATAACTATAACTAAAATAACTTATAAACCAAAACAAGAATAATACAAACAAAATTACAATACATAATTTATAAAGACCACAATAAAAACAAATCGTTACAAAAAATGCGTTTTGTGTATAGCAGATAGCTTGAAATTAAATGTTGTTAATCTAATTTAATGTTCTTAGATCTCGAATTTGATGGTTCAAATATTAAAAAACGTTCTATGTCGAACTGAAATTTAAAACTGAGTTCACAGGGCATTAGGAACTTAGTGAAGAAATTAGTTAGAACTCAATCAAGTTCTATAGTTTTATGATAAACCAAATTTTAGATGTGGTTCCAGCTTAAGTCAAGATATTCAACCGCTGTTTTCTATTCTAGATCAATTGAAAAAAAAATTGTTCGGTAAGAACAGAGAAAAGAATTTAGCTCCCGAAAAAAATTTTGTTTGCCTTAAATTGCTGAAATTTCCACCGAGGTGAGTTCTGTGATTTGTGGCTGAAGTGTTTCATGGATGCAGTTACTTATACTTCTTTTTCAAATTCTGTATGATATTTGTCTCTGATCTTAGAAGAGTTTTTAAAATTCTTATTTAGATAAATTTTAAATCCTTAAGCTGGTGATTCACATTAAAACGGTAGTAAGGTGCGTAGAGATTTTCATTGATACTCCAGTTGTACGAAGCTTATTCACCATATACATATAAGTAGACTGTAAAATCAATATTGAACATCTCTAAGAACCTTTTCCTTAAACCGTCTCAATATGAATGACCCCATTTAATTTTTTTTGTATGTTTTGTATTGAATTTGTTTGATTGTTATGTGACCTAAATTTGTTTATTTTTGAATTAAAGGACTTTTCCTTCCTTATCAAAAATAAACAAATTATATTATGAGAGCACATTATATAGTTGAGGTATATTTATAACCTATAAAGTACCTAACTAATGCATAGAAATATTTGCAATTCAATTATGAAACTCAAAACATAATCCTAATTCCCGGGTAGTTATAGCTAGCTATTATTATTAATATCAGAAGGTATGTAAATATATAACCTATATATGTGGATTGTAGGTATAGTAGGTTTATTATATTTTCCTTTACAAAATATGAAACAGCTTTGCGAATTCTACAAAAATTCAAATGTATCCAAGCTAGTTGATTGAAAAAGGAAAAAGGCCTTGTAACTTTTATTATAGTTTTCAAAAACCAGGAGCTGGAATTTACTATTCGCTATATATAAAAAAAAAGTTAAATCCTTCGAATGTGTGTGCAGCACACAGCACAAGCCTCAATTGCTTCATTCAACTTTTATAAAAGAAGCTTAAGAAAATGAAGAGGTTCACGGTTCGCCGTACAAGTTCGCCACGCAATAAAGTTTTGAAGTTGAATTGCAAGGTAAGCATAATGTTGAATAAAACTAGTATGTATGTACATATACTTAACGCAAAAAAACAACAGAGTTCAAAAGAGTGTTATCGCATCAACAAGAAATTGTTTAACATTTCCATCATTTTAAGCGGCTCAAATTAAAAACCCTGTACTCTCCAACCTCGCCTGGTCTTTTTTATATAAATTTTGTATGTAGACTGTATGTACATTATACTCATGGCAAATATATTAACATTCTGGGTTTGATAATTATTGTAAAAGCAAAAATGTTGGAACATATTTTTATGATATTACATAGGTACCTATATAATGAAGACTGGGAACAGAACTTTTTTCTATTTAAACGTGTTTCGGTTAGAACATTTTTTCGGTTTTTTTTAAAGCACCACTACTCCATAAAGCTGAACTTAGCTTGACTAAGAAAATTGTCCAACAATTACTTTTAGTTACGATGCAATATAGGTAGACGTAGCCAACGAACGTAAACAAACATGACCTTAATTTACTTAAGTGCTCAAGTACTTGAAGGCAGGTAAAACTCTCATAATATACAAATGTAAAAAAAAAGAATATCAAGGATAAATTTACATGTGTTTTTCCTACACATAATGAGCACGATATGGATTTATCTTTTTTAGCCATAAGATGTATCTGTGAGAGATCAATTGCACGGATAAGCCACTTCCGATGTGTCGTCGCTCGTCACCCTCTTATGAGACACCCGCTCATTCTTATGTTTTATTCGACTCGGATTTTCATTGTGTACAAGAATTTTGATAAAACGAAGAGATTTTGTTCTCAAGAAGATATATGTAAGGGCATATAAAGTGTTTCCGCATCCCTGAAAAACAGATACGAATACGAGGAGTTGCAGGATATAGGTAGGTACTAGGTATATAAATGAGTACCTATATAATCTAATACCAACAGCAAGATAATACATAATCATTTGTCAACGTTCTATTAATAAAAGTTTGCCACCTCAGTAACGTCACACGCAAGTGATAGGAATACATCAATCAAATTGGAAAAGCGAGAACCCATTTTGACACTAATTTATTCAAAAGGTCCCTCCTGAACAAGGCCATATGTTATTGAAGCCCTCCTCTACAACTTGTGTGTATATCCAATCCAACAAGACCCACTCCACAATTGCATTGACACAATTTAGTATCTTTTGAATATAGTTTCCCGTTCGACTAGAATTTAACGCACCATCTCACTACGAAATTACTGTATATATAATTAGCAGTTATTCGTACGATTGTTGGATGGAGGATGATCATAATCCATCAGACCATGGAAAGGATTCATCATTTTCTAAAGCATTCTCGAAATTCTCGAAATGGAAGTCGGAAATATGAGCTATTAGTGCGTGTTCAATTATTATGGCCTACATTGATATTAGCATTCAATTAGATGATATGTGTGGGTGAGAGTGAGTAGGTACTTACCAATTTTAACTTATTGTCCTGAAGTTATGTGTTTTAATATCCACATTGTGCAATTAATTGATAGTCCAGTAATAAATAATCCAGCAAAGTAGATTTGGTGGATGTAAATACCATGTATATGACCTGGTTTTCTTTTAACTGCGGCAATTACCGTTGAAAAAAGCATATAATTCAAAAATCAGTAAAGATTATCCTCTTCCGCCGACAAACATACATATACATTGGTACATTATTTATGTAAATAGATATTAAGCAACCGTTACAATTTTCTCACTTTAACCATAAATATTTATGGGTAGGTACGTTGTTGTATATAAACTTGAACTGATATTTTTTTTTGTTTAATTTTATTCGAAATGAAACAGCGTCGGCTGAGGTGAAGGGAAGTAGGGAGTAGGTCTTGTATACTCGTACGTACTTAAAAACTTTTATTTAAAAAACGATTTTAACATTTTAATCCACAAAATTATTATGCGTACTATTAACACAGATACACAAAACAAATTATCATTAATCACAATTTATTGCTAAAACTGTATCTGTATCCATTACCAGCTCCCGCTTAATGGCGCTGTTGACTTTTTTGTTGTTATTCTTCTCTCTCGGAATCGTTATAAACATTATTTTCAATTCGATTTTTGTTTATTATTTTTATTTTTTCTTAAGTCAGTATGTCTTATACCGACAAGATGCACTTTCCCGAGTGAAAATAAAAATAAAAATAAAACGAATCCCACTCACTCACTCACAAGTCACAATATAAAATTGTACACGAATTCCAAACGCCCGATAGAACGAACCGACCAAATCAACCCTCGAATCTAAACTAAGTACTAAGTGCGGCGGGTATCTGTATCTTTTGTATCAGACATCGTCGTTCTCAACATTTTCTCGCCCAGATAGAAATGTCTTTGATGTGAATGTGATGTTGTTGGTGAATTGTGTTGTCGGATTTGGCTTGGTGGTGATGTGGTGGCCGGTGGGGTGCTTCGGTGGACGAGGGCAGGCAGATGGGCAACTGACATGCCAGTATTCTCGCCGGAAGCTGAGTGAATTACCGCTGCAGCGCGCATGTTAACTGTAAAAAAGGCACTCTCTCCGAAATGTTGACAGCAAAATGTTGCTTACAACATCTGAATTCGATGCTTAAGGTAGTTTTTTTTTTTTTCGCTTAAGAGATGCGTGAATTCGCAAGAACTTAATTTTATTTCAATTTCAATACACAAGTCCAGAGATTATACAAGAGAAGATGCCAAATCTACATCTACCATATGACTTGTACTTGTCAGCCAGTAGTTATAAAATAAATGAATTTTATTCTTAAACTTATTCAGGCATTATTTATTAGATTTTTTAATAGTTAGACAGTGACAAATATAGTTTGAAATAGTTGGAAATGTACTTTATTTTTATTAAATAAAATATTTCATTAGTCAAGGTTTAGACAACCGAGTCCTTTGTCTAAATTATAAAAATCAATAAAAATGTTTATCTAAAACTTGAACGGCTCCCCAAAGTTACTAAGTTATAGGCAGCGTTTATAAATATGACCGATTATTTTAACACAAAAATTTTTTTATTGATGAACACAATAATTAAGTACCTATACCTACCATAGTTCTTGAATCTTTTAGTTTAAAAGTTAAATGCCTCGGAAAAAATTACATACATTATTAACACTTCTACTATTTTTGAAATTTTGTTTTTCTTTTCAAATTTTGCCATTTAGAGCTTCGTTTTTCACCTAATTTTTTTTTTTAAATAACTTTTTCTATTAATGTATGTACCTATAAAATCAAATGTGCCAATTTCCAACTAAAACTTTACATTAAGGGTCTGCTCTTCCCGTTTTTTATTGTTAAAATCATTAAGATACATAAATAAATTGGACTAATAAGCCAGAGTGCAGCAGTACTCCTACAGAAATGTTGTAGGTTACATTTCTGTAGGAGTAAGCTGCATCTTCCGAAGGAGTGACAACTGTCAAATTCTCACGATTAAGAGCTATCCATTTATAAGACGTTTAGATTCGGCAGAGAATTGTAGTTTCCCTCCAATCCTGCCGACTTACAACACTCACAAGAAACAGAGGAATGGATGAAATCAAAGCCACTAGGCCCTGGTTCATAATGAGTTGTAGTGCCATATCTTATATATATATTTAAGGCTAGCTACCAGCTTAAAATGCAACAATTAAACATTAATAGTTCTAGTGGGCATGAATTATTGTTATTATTTATCGAAATAAAAAAAAAACGTCCATAGTATAAATAGGTACTATTACCGGAATTTCTACAAGTGCAGTGTTATATTTTTTTCTTTTGATAACGAAAAAAAACTCGTAGATACACATAATAGCAAAACAAAATCTTATAATGATTGAGATATGAGAATTTAAAAGTCAAAAACGGCAAAGCAGGCTTTCAAGAAATAATTTACAATAAATCAGGATTGTCATGAATTCAATATTTAAAAAATAAAAATACTGATAAGAGTATTGACAATTTAAAACCTAAATGGTACTTAGGGTCATTTGCTGAAACGAAACTTAAATATTTAAGTTCTACATACACGCAGAAAAATACTCGGTTAAAAACAGCCTAGTTTACGTATAAATTAAATAAGTTATGTTGCTAATATACAACCTGCAAACTAACTCTGTTAATATTACCCGAGTGAACTAGATTAAAAGAAATTGTTTAATTTAACACCCTGATACGGTTAAAGTGTACTAAATTTTACGAAACTACTTACTGTGTTACTTTAACCTGAGTTAAAGGGGTTAGAATATCCCATTAAATTAGTAGAAGTAACATATTAAAGCGCTTATAGTAAACAATTTAGTCGGTAGTATTAGCAAATTTATTTATTTAGGTTAGCCAATCTTCTCGGTTGAAGTTTTAAGTACTAAATCGAAATAACTAATCTACTCAGCAGTTGTAACCTATCTACGCAGTTAACATAAATGACTTACTCAATTGGTTTAATCAATTTACTCGGTTAAAATAGCAAATCTTCTTGTTTGGAATAGCGTTTCTACTCAGTTCAGATCAGCTTTTATACAGAATATATTACTTTTATACAATTGGCTTAACATATCTACTCAAGTAAAGTAACCAATCTACACAGTTGAAGTAGCCTATGTACTTAATTGTAGTGCCCTATCAACTCGGTTGGAATAGCCCATCTACTCGGTTGGAGTAGTTATTTATTCAGATGCTTAAAACAACTTACTTAGTTAAAGTAGCCTATCTATTCAGTTAAATTAGCCACTGTATTGTGTTGCAGTAGCATATCTACTCAGCTGAATTAGTCTATTCACTTGGTTAGAGAAGCCTATTTACTCGGTTGTATTAGCCTATCTACTCGTTTGGAGCAGCCAACGTACTCGGTTGGAGTAGCCTATTAATTTGGTTGGATTAGTCTATCCCTTCAGTTGGAGTAGTCCATCTACTCGGTTGCTTTAAATAGCTTACTCGTTTACAATACCATACTAAATCGGTTGTAGTAACATATCTACTCGATTTGAGTAGCATATCTAATTAGTTGGAGTAGCCAATCTACTCGGTAAGAGTAAACAATCCATTAGGTTGGAGTAGCATATCTACTCGGTTGCAGTAACTGGTGTACTAGTTTGGAGTAGCCTATCTACTCGGTTGGAGTAACCTTTCTACTCAGTTAGTTTAGCCAATCTACTCAGTTGAAGTAGCCTATCTTCTCAGTCGCAGTAGCCAATCTACTCAGTTGGAGTAGCCTATCTACTTGGTTGTAGTAACCAATGAACTAGGTTGGAGTAGCATATCTCCTCGTTTGAAGAAACCTATCTACTCGGTTGGAGTAACATATCTATTCGTATGGAGTAGCTAATCTATTCGGTTGCCTTAAACAAATTACTCGTTTACATTAACATACTTACTAGGTTAGAGTTGCCAATCAACTCGATTGAAATAGCCTATCCACTCGGTTGATTTAGCCAATCCACTTGGTTGGAGTAGCTCATCTACTCGGTTTAAGTAGCATATCTACTCGGTAGCTTTAAACAAGTTACTCGTTTACATTAACATACTTACTCGGTTAGAGTTGCTAATCTACTCGGTTAAAGTAACCAATTCACTTGGTTGGTGTAGCCTATCTACAGGGTTGGAGTAACCTATCTACTCGGTTGGATTAACCTTTCTATTCTGTTGGAGTAGCCAATCTACTCGGTTTTAGCAGCTAATCTACTCGGTTTGAGTAGCCAATCTAGTCGGTTGAAGTAGCCTATCTACTCTGTTGTTTTAAACAAGTTACTCTTTTACATTAACATACTTACTCGGTTAAAGAAGCCAATCTACTTGGTTAGTGTAGCCAATCTAGACGGTTAGAGTAACCTATCTACTCGGTTGGAGTAACCTTTCTACTCTGTTAAAGTAGCCAATCTACTTGGCTGGAGTAGCCAATCTACTCGGTTTGAGTAGCTAATCTACTCGGTTGAAGTAGCCTATCTACTCTGTTGTTTTAAACAAGTTACTCTTTTACATTAACATACTTACTCGGTTAAAGAAGCCAATCTTCTTGGTTGGTGTAGCCAATCTACACTTTTAGAGTAACCTATCTACTCGGTTGGAGTAACCTTTCTACTCTGTTGGAGTAGCCAATCTACTCGGTTGCGTTAAACAAGTTACTCGTTTACATTAACATACTTACTCGGATAGATTTGCTAATCTACTCGGTTAAAGTAGCCTTTCTACTTGGTTAAAGTAACCAATTCACTTGGTTGGTGTAGCCTATCTACAGGGTTGGAGTAACCTATCAACTCGGTTGGAGTAACCTTTCTACTCTGTTGGAGTAGCCAATCTACTTGGCTGGAGAAGCCAATCTACTCGGTTGCGTTAAACAAGTTACTCGTTTACATTAAAATACTTACTCGGTTAGATTTGCTAATCTACTCGGTTGAATTAGCCTATCTACTCAGTTAGAGTAGCCAACCTACTTGGCTGGAGTAGTCAATATACTCGGTTGAAATTGCCTCTCTACTCGGTTAAAGTAGCCAATCCACTTGGTTGGTGTAGCCCATCTACACAGTTGGAGTAACCTATCTACTCGATTGGAGTACCATTTCTACTCTGTTGGAGTAGCCAATCTACTCGGTTTGAGTAGCCAATCTACCCGGCTGGAGTAGCCAATCTACTCGGTTGCTTTAAACAAGTTACTCGTTTGCTTTAACATACTTACTCGGTTAGAGTTGCTAATCTACTCTGTTAGAGTAGCCAATCTACTTGGTTGGTGTAGCCTATTTACACGGTTAAAGTAGCCAATCTATTCGGTTGGAGTAGCCACCCTACTCGGTTGGAGTAGCCAATCTACTCGGTTGGAGTAGCCAATCTATTCCCTTGGAGTAGCCTATATACTCGGGTGGAATAGCCTTTCTACTCCGTTGGAGTAGCCATTCTACTCTGTTGGAGTCGCCAATGTACTCGGTTGGAGTAGCCAATGTACTCGGTTGGAGTAGCATATATTTTCGGCTGAAGTTCCCTAGCTTTTCAGTTATAGTCTTATATATACTTATATAATTGATAAAACATTTTTTTTTAAGATTATAGTGATAAAAAATTTTTTATTTACATAAAAGGTTAACAATTACTTTAAATTAAATCTTAAAATAAAATTAACAATAATAAAACAAGTATTTAATACTGAATTTAAACAAACTTAAATTTTATCGATAAGTTACGAAAGACATTTTTTTTTTCAATAACTGTATAACAGATTTTTATAGTATTAATAATAAGTGAAATTACAAACAAATAAATAAAGATAGCTATTAAAACAAAATTTATTTAAGTAAATATTAAAATTAATGCCTATGTATATCATAATTGTCTATGAAAGATTTTAAACTATGCGTTTACAAAACATCTGAATTAATTTGTGCAGTATTTGAAATTTTCTTTTTAAATTATGTTTTCAAAAAGCAAAAGATATATATTATTAAACCAAGTATTTAGTTATTTATATGTATTTCATTGAAATTGTAGGATTAACAAATGGCTTCTTTAAATTACATACTGTTTTCCGTTTGATAGCACAGTCTTTGTATTAGGAATGGTATTGAGAAATGACTCGAAAAGCATACATTTTTATAGTATTAAAATAAGTGTAATTACAAAGTTTATCAAATTGGGATAGCTATTAAAAAAAATAGTTTTGTTTTGTCTTTGTAAATTATAATTGTCTTAACTGAATTAATTTGTGCAGTATTTGTGAGTTTTTTTTAAATTATGATTTTAAAAAGCAAAAGATAATATACTTTCTGCCGTTTGATAGCACCGTCTTTGTATTAGGAATGGTATTGAGAAGTGGGGTCAAGCTGTAATTAAGATTTGATAAAGGATAGATAGAAAAACGTACCCAATCGTTTTTTATTTTCAATTCGGTAAATTGAGAAAGGTTTCTACAGGAAGGATAAAAGGTTCGAAAAGAACGTTTTTATTTCATAAAAGCCGATTTGATAAAGTTCGAAAAAAGGATAAAGAAAAGAACCTAAACTATTCTGTTTGTATCTTCAATTTTGTTCATATAGTAAACAAAATTCTTAGCATTCTTCTTTTTGCTTTTTAAATTTAAATTCAAAGTAAAAGTAGGAAATATTTCAGGATTCGAACTATCGGAAAGTTAAAAAGAAAGGACAAATAACCATTCGGTTATTTCGAAAACAATTTTTTCGATTTACGAACAATATTGACAAGTCAATATTTATTTATATATATCGCAAAGTTGGGAGAGTGTCTAGAGTATTTGTTATTTTTAAGCCAGTATCTACTGCTCCAGACGGAGAGCTGGACGACCTAGCGCAGGTCTCAATGGCAAACATGTACATACGCACAAGATGTAGTTGAGGGCGTGTGGTCTCCTCCCACTTTTGCTCGACCGTTGCCCACAAATGACTTGAGCTCTTCAGCCACTGAAGGCTTTCCTCACAATCGGTGTCATTTTCTTGGAAAAGATTTACTGACGTTGTTGGTGAGGAAAAAAGAAGATGGTGTTTTTGGAGAACTAGTCCTTTGTCGCTTGGCAATCAAAAGCAGTTTTCCTACTAAGCGATTGACCAGATTCTACCAACTTGGTATGCAAATATACTGCTTTCTTCTTCTTGGTAAATAACTGTTCAATTTCGTTAGTCCAATAGCTATAAATGTCAGTCGTTACGAAAAGTCAGAGAGAATTTTTCATCCCTTTAAGGGGGAAAGTAAATTTCAGTACTACCGCTTGCTTCACTGGTGTATGAAATGAGTTTATTGAAAGGCAATTCTTGAATGGTCGATGATAAATCTATTGTTATATCAGACAATTGTTTTTCAAAATCCTGTAATATGTCATTAAAACATTTCAATGTATACAATATTTTCATAAATGGATAAGAGATACAAAATTAAAGAGAAAGGTTTCTACAGGAAGCATAAAAGCTTCGAAAAAAAAAGGATAAAAAAGAACGTTAACTATTCCCTTTGTATCTTCAATGTAGTTCAAAGAGTACAAAAAATTCATAGCAGAAAATGAATCACGTTTTTGTTATTTTAATTTTAAATCAAATTTATAGCAGGAAACATTATAGGATTTGGACTATCAAAAAGTTAAAAAGAAAGGATAGATAGAAAAACGTAAGCCATTCGGTTAATTCGAATACAATTTTTTCGATTTACAGAATTCAATCTTTATTAATCTATAACGCCAATTTCGGACAGTATCTACTGTATTTGTGGTATTGGATATTTTGTTGAAAAAAGGATAAAAAAGAACGTTAACTATTCCCTTTGTATCTTCAATGTAGTTCATAGAGTACAAAAAATTCATAGCAGAAAATGAATCGCGTTTTTGTTATTTTAATTATCAAATTTATAGCAGGAAACATTATAGGATTTGGACTATCAAAAAGTTAAAAAGAAAGGATAGATAGAAAAACGTAAGCCATTCGGTTAATTCGAATACAATTTTTTCGATTTACAGAATTCAATCTTTATTAATCTATAACGCCAATTTCGGACAGTATCTACTGTATTTGTGGTATTGGATATTTTGTTGAAAAAAGGATAAAAAAGAACGTTAACTATTCCCTTTGTATCTTCAATGTAGTTCATAGAGTACAAAAAATTCATAGCAGAAAATGAATCGCGTTTTTGTTATTTTAATTATCAAATTTATAGCAGGAAACATTATAGGATTTGGACTATCAAAAAGTTAAAAAGAAAGGATAGATAGAAAAACGTAAGCCATTCGGTTAATTCGAATACAATTTTTTCGATTTACAGAATTCAATCTTTATTAATCTATAACGCCAATTTCGGACAGTATCTACTGTATTTGTGGTATTGGATATTTTGTTGAAAAAAGGATAAAAAAGAACGTTAACTATTCCCTTTGTATCTTCAATGTAGTTCATAGAGTACAAAAAATTCATAGCAGAAAATTAATCGCGTTTTTGTTATTTTAATTATCAAATTTATAGCAGGAAACATTATAGGATTTGGACTATCAAAAAGTTAAAAAGAAAGGATAGATAGAAAAACGTAAGCCATTCGGTTAATTCGAATACAATTTTTTCGATTTACAGAATTCAATCTTTATTAATCTATAACGCCAATTTCGGACAGTATCTACTGTATTTGTGGTATTGGATATTTTGTTGAAAAAAGGATAAAAAAGAACGTTAACTATTCCCTTTGTATCTTCAATGTAGTTCATAGAGTACAAAAAATTCATAGCAGAAAATTAATCGCGTTTTTGTTATTTTAATTATCAAATTTATAGCAGGAAACATTATAGGATTTGGACTATCAAAAAGTTAAAAAGAAAGGATAGATAGAAAAACGTAAGCCATTCGGTTAATTCGAATACAATTTTTTCGATTTACAGAATTCAATCTTTATTAATCTATAACGCCAATTTCGGACAGTATCTACTGTATTTGTGGTATTGGATATTTTGTTGAATCACGTTTTTATTTCATAAAAGCCGATTTGATAAAGTTCGAAAAAAGGATAAAGTAAAGAACCTAAACTATTCTGTTTGTATCTTCAATTTTGTTCATAAAATAAAAATTCATAGCATAAAATGAATCGTGTTTTTGTTATCTTAATTTAGTTTTTAAAGTAAAAGCAGGAATTATGTTTTCAAGAATCAAAAAATATATTATTTAAGCAAATGTTTAGTTAAATGTATTTCATTTAAATTGTGGGATTTACAAAGGGCTTCTTAAAATAATATATTGTCTTCCGTTTGATAGCACAGTCTTAGTATTAGGAATGGTATTGAGAAAGGACTCGAAAGGCATTACGACTTCCTTTTCTTTTTGTGGATTCTCTACTTCGAAAGCAAAGTAATGTTCATCAAAGTATAAAGTTTTTAACAAATTGCATGTGAAGATCAGTTGATCAGAGTCATATAAGTATATTTTTTTAAGAATGCAAAAGTCGTAAATATAGCTATCTATGCCTATATTTTTCACTAAAATTGATCCCTTTTCATAGCGTACTGAAGACATCATTGCCCAATTTAATTTCGTTAAAGTTTTGTCTGGGTCAAGCTGTAATTGAGAGTAAATAAGTTCTATTTCCGATGGAAACATTTCCCTTTTAGGTCCAGTGGAAAGTGTATTACAAAGCTTTCCTTTTAAAAAAATTTGATTGAGTTGAAGCTGATGTTTCATTGCCAACGTTAGTGTTATATTCATTCGGTTACATGACGCTCTAGCAGATATTTTAGATTGCCTATGCTTAGCTTCAAATCTCATAGACCAAAATGAAGAAAGTGGACCGTATTTGGTAAGAGCAGTGTGGTAGTGAATGAGATTATGAAACTTTGGCTTAAGAGGTTCTTTGGTTAACTCAATATATAGCTCATTAAGTTCCGCCACTAAAACTTGCAATAAAGATTCTGTCCCATTTGAAATGCTTAAGCTGAAAATGATATCTAAAATTTTTCTAAGTGTCGTAAATAACTTCCAGATCTTATTTTCCCTTGGGACGAAATCACCCACAAGAAGTCCAAAATATCGTAATAAGGTGATCATTTCTCCAGAGGACAGTCGAATACTGCCCCGTTTGAGATGCTCTTTTTCTATACAACATGGTTTATTTTTTTTATCAGGACCATAATCAAATGCTAAAAGCTTTTCATTAAAAAGAGTTAGGGAGAAGAATTTGCATTTTTCTGTATATTCTAAGAGAATAAAACTTAAAATATATTTTGCAACACCTTCAAGCACATCATGCATAATATCGGCACCTACCTGCTGAAATAAATCAAAGTTTTCAATTCGAAGGAAGACACATTTTTCTTTAATACCTGTTAAGGATAAATTGTTGAGAGCCAGATCTTCATTATAACTTGCCATTTGTCGAAGAAGTGTGGTATCCTCATACAACTGTTTTTTTAAAATTTGTTTTGAGACTTTACAAACTCTACACGAAAAATTTGCAGAAAAACTCTCAGAAAATCCTATCATGGAATGAATACCTAAGTTGTCACCAAGGATTAAAGCAAGCTCGAAATATATCATTTTATTGAAACCTGGAATGTTTATCTGTATGCCTTCTTTTGAAAGAAAATTGAATTCATCAATTATAGGTTGAAATATAACATTGTTACCGAATTCTGTTCTATCAGAGGAATGGAAAAGAAGAACTAAAAATATATTAGAAAGAACCGAAGAGCGCCAAGGTGGTAGACAGGCAATTGAGACATAAACTGCTCCCAACTTATGAATACCTGCATGGCTTCCAAGAACATTTCCTACTTCATAGTCGTCAAAATACATAAACAATGGCATAACTAATTTATCAGAATGATGTGTCATCCTCATTTTCCAATATGAACCCTGAATGAAGTTTTCAACCAAATTTTTACTTTTCAGACTTTCCATATATTGAACGGTTTCAAAAAGTATGGAATCAAGAGAAAAAAATTGTTTTAAAACATGTCTTAAGGGAATAAAATGCTCTTGGCAAGTGACTGGTTCCATACGTGATATGCTTTGTGTTTTAACTCTATCCATTCGCTGACCTATAACAATACTTTCAGGTTTAATGTAAGTCTTTTGTGTAGTAAAATAATTCATTCTTTTGTGCTCTGTTCTGAACAAGTCTAAAGGAGAGATGAAATAAGGGTCGATATTTTCTAGTAAAGAATTTGAAACATCGGCAGTTAATGAGTGCTCCAAGCAAACTTTTTCCACACCCATCTCAACCGATGATTTTAAAGAATTCAGAAAGTCTTCAAAGCCACCAATTACATTTTGTACAATATTTCTGGGCAAAAGTGTATTTCCATACATAGAAGCGATAAAAATTGCCATCGCTTTATCAACGGTTGGCGATGTTTCTTTAACTGTAGTTTTTTTTAGATTTTTACATAAAGTAAAAGTTGATTGGTTGGGTATAGGATCAATATTGAGAGGGGGAAGAGGGGATGAAGAAACAACTTCATCTTGTTTATGCTCTTGAAAAATGTTCCTACCGCTATGATGTTTATTGAAGTGTCTCTTAAATGAACTGAAAATTTGAAATGATCGCTTACAATCGCCCTCATTGCAATTATATTGCATAAAATTATGGCCACTATGAACGAAAGAAAAATGATGCCTAAGGCATTTGAGATTTTTTAGCCTTATACCACATAAAAAGCAAGTGGCCATACTGATTTTAAGTAAAATGCAAATTGAGTACAAACTAAATCGAAACAAGAGATATTTAGGATAATAAAATGAAAAGAAGAATATAAAGAAAACACAAAATTAATCGCGTATTTGTTATTATAATTCAAGTTTCAAAGTACAAACAGGAAGTATGCGAGAATTCGGAATATCACAAAGCTCGAAAAAAAGGACAGATAAAAACCGTAAACAATTCCGTTATTTCGAATATAATTTCGGTTTACTGCGACAATATACACAAGTCAATATTTCTTTATCTATACCGCTAAGTTCGGGCAGTAAAGTATTTGTGGTATTGGATATTTCGTCGAATCAAGTTTTTATTTTATAAAAGCAGATTTGATAAAGGACAGATAGAAAAATGTAAACCAATCGGTTTGAAATTTCAAATCGATTTATTCAGTACAATAATAAGCTTCTAAAGGAAGCGTTAAAGTTTCGAAAAAAGGACAAAAAAGAACGTTAACTATATTCCCTTTGTATCTTCAATTTAGTTCATAGAGTTCATAGCAGAAAATTAATCGCGTTTTTGTAATTTTAATTTTAATTCGAAGTAAAAGAAGGAACCATTACAGGATTCGGGCTATCAAAAAGTTCGAAAGAAAGTAAATAATTTGAATAAAATTTTCTTACTGAGGTAATACTGCACAAGTTAATCTTTCTTAATCAATAACATCAAGTTCAGACAGAAGAGTATTAGTGGTAGTTGATATTTTGTCAAATCGAGTTTTTATTTTATAAAAGCCAATTTGAATAAACATCCAAGCACATGAACTCTCTTCTGGATACTTGGCGTTTAACGTAAATATAATTTTTAAGCAGGTATCTACTGCTTCAACAACATTACCTAAACAATATTTTATATCATTTACTATTATAAAATAAGATTTAATGTCAGTAAGTGACTCACCGACCGTAATTATAAACGGCTGTAAGGTCAGATTTAGCCCTTCTAATTTATTTTTCCGCAAACTGATTGCTTCATTGACTCCCGCATCACTGGTCACATGATTGATGAATCCTTCCCTTACTTCTGATTTTGAAGGCCTCCAAACCTTTTTGGAGCTTCCCTTCAACTTAAGCGTTACAACAGATAGCAGCGATGGGATTAGCAAAAATGCTGCAAGGTTGCTTATCTCCTCAGAAGCTGAAAAGAATATTTAAAAAGAAATTTTTAAAAAAGAATAAATAAAATGAATAAAACCCTTTTGAATATTATTTAAATTAAAATTTGTAAAGAATAATAAAAACAATTGTATATTTTGTCGAATATTTCAAAATGCATTATCTTCAACCTCATAGCAAGATAACAAACCTGATTTGTCAAAACATTGCGATATTGCGATATATTGTAAAATACTACAAGATAGATAGATAGATAGATAGATAGATAGATAGATAAATAGATAGATAGATAGATAGATAGATAGATAGATAGATAGATAGATAGATAGATAGATAGATAGATAGATAGATAGATAGATAGATAGATAGATAGATAGATAGATAGATAGATAGATAGATAGATAGATAGATAGATAGATAGATAGATAGATAGATAGATAGATAGATAGATAGATAGATAGATAGATAGATAGATAGATAGATAGATAGATAGATAGATAGATAGATAGATAGATAGATAGATAGATAGATAGATAGATAGATAGATAGATAGATAGATAGATAGATAGATAGATAGATAGATAGATAGATAGATAGATAGATAGATAGATAGATAGATAGATAGATAGATAGATAGATAGATAGATAGATAGATAGATAGATAGATAGATAGATAGATAGATAGATAGATAGATAGATAGATAGATAGATAGATAGATAGATAGATAGATAGATAGATAGATAGATAGATAGATAGATAGATAGATAGATAGATAGATAGATAGATAGATAGATAGATAGATAGATAGATAGATAGATAGATAGATAGATAGATAGATAGATAGATAGATAGATAGATAGATAGATAGATAGATAGATAGATAGATAGATAGATAGATAGATAGATAGATAGATAGATAGATAGATAGATAGATAGATAGATAGATAGATAGATAGATAGATAGATAGATAGATAGATAGATAGATAGATAGATAGATAGATAGATAGATAGATAGATAGATAGATAGATAGATAGATAGATAGATAGATAGATAGATAGATAGATAGATAGATAGATAGATAGATAGATAGATAGATAGATAGATAGATAGATAGATAGATAGATAGATAGATAGATAGATAGATAGATAGATAGATAGATAGATAGATAGATAGATAGATAGATAGATAGATAGATAGATAGATAGATAGATAGATAGATAGATAGATAGATAGATAGATAGATAGATAGATAGATAGATAGATAGATAGATAGATAGATAGATAGATAGATAGATAGATAGATAGATAGATAGATAGATAGATAGATAGATAGATAGATAGATAGATAGATAGATAGATAGATAGATAGATAGATAGATAGATAGATAGATAGATAGATAGATAGATAGATAGATAGATAGATAGATAGATAGATAGATAGATAGATAGATAGATAGATAGATAGATAGATAGATAGATAGATAGATAGATAGATAGATAGATAGATAGATAGATAGATAGATAGATAGATAGATAGATAGATAGATAGATAGATAGATAGATAGATAGATAGATAGATAGATAGATAGATAGATAGATAGATAGATAGATAGATAGATAGATAGATAGATAGATAGATAGATAGATAGATAGATAGATAGATAGATAGATAGATAGATAGATAGATAGATAGATAGATAGATAGATAGATAGATAGATAGATAGATAGATAGATAGATAGATAGATAGATAGATAGATAGATAGATAGATAGATAGATAGATAGATAGATAGATAGATAGATAGATAGATAGATAGATAGATAAAAATACCAAAATAAAAACAAAATTCATCAGAAAATAGCTGAAAATAATCGAAAAACTCAAAACCATGTTGAAAAGAAATGCAAAAATTAAAATAATTTCAAATCGAAAGAACGAAAAGTAAACAAAAGATATGAACGCATTTCAAATTTCAACTTCAGATTCAATTCAGAACGCCAAATTTCTTTTGCGAAGTTGTGCGAACTTATTTTGTCTTTTATTTTTGTAATAATTAACATTTGTGTTATATTGTAGTTTCACAGTAAAAAAGCGTAAAGGCATTACAATTATATGTGTCTCCTGGACTCAAAAACAACGTATTCCACTTTTTCTAATTTTGAGATATTTAAAAAAAAACGTTTTTAGAGACTAGGCCTTAGATAATCATGAAATAAAATTATTTTTATGTTTCTGTTTAGATCTTCAACCCTTACTGAATATAATTTTTCTTTGGCAGTTAAAGCGGCTTTGAAATATTTAACAATGCATTTTGGAATATTGTTGTTTTGAAATGGAATAAATGCGTTTTGAAATTTTCTTTACGCAATAGATTGTTTTCGAAAATGAAACAGATACAATTTGTTTTTTTTTTTTTTTTATTAAATTTAGATTTAAAAAAATAAAAATAAATTTAATAACAAATTAACATAAACGTAAACTAATGAAGAAATTCATAAAGTATAATAATATTTAAAAAAAAACATACATATTTATAAAAAATTATTATTTTTTGAAAAAAAGAAGATAAAAGACAAACATTGCATTTACACTTAACAGCACAATATATCGAACTTAAAATAATATTAACTTCATGCATAATAGGACAGTAATTGATTTTCGCGACAAAATTTGGAATACATTTGTTTTGATTCAAACAACAAACAAAAATTTAATTTACTTTGGAATAGAGCTTCTTTGTTTATAAAGTGGAATAGAGTTGTTTTGATTTAAAATAGCCTAAGGAATACGTTGCTTTTGATTCTTACCCTCATATTCAAATCAAAATATCTCTGGAATAAGTTCGTTTTTGAAAGTTTCGATTAAAGTGAAGGATAGATTTCAAAGAATTGACGTAAATTGCATCATTAACTCATTTTTTTTAAAAAAGTGGAATACGTTGTTTTTGATTCTAGGAGACACATATGCGTCTGCCTGATTGACTAAAATTTCAATAGCTCTTACAATATTTTAAATTTGTATCTGAATGAAAAAAAAATAAGTATGTACACAATTTCAGAAAACAATGATGCAATTAAGTAATTTTACTTACAATTTTCAAGGGATAGCAAGTTTTGGATATATGTGTCCTTCCCTTGTCTATTTGCAGCTATTTTAAATATAGCTTTTTTATAGGTGGGAAAACGTTCTATTAGGCCGTTGTAATTTTCCGGATATAGGACTTTGAAGTCCTTTTGCAACTGGAAAAATAGAAGAAAAAAATATGTATTATGTTACTTACATAAATAAAATTTAAGGTTTATGCTTTATAATTCGACAAAATTTTCTGCTGCAAATATCGAATCACTCATTCAGAAATTTAATTAATGTATCACAAGTCAATATTTTAAACAATAGTGTTCTTGCACTTACCCAACAAGTGCCTAGAATTTAATTTTTTTTTTGGTGTGTTTAATTTAGATCTGACCTTAAAATGTCTTCCGTTTGACATATTATAATATAAAAGTTGAAAATGCTATTTTTTTTTTCCATTTTTAGATTGGAATACAAAAAAAACAAAAATTTTGAGATCGGATTCGAATTTAATTCGCATTAAAAATCTTGGAAAAATAAAGTACCTAAATGAATTTTAATTTTGTCAGCTGTTTTTATAAATAAATATAAAAATTGTATTTACCAATAAATAACCAGGTGGTTTTTGTAGAGCTGGGTATTCCTTAAAATATTCATCAATTGTCATTTCACTTATCTGGTGCAGACGAGCGCTTGTGGTCTTCTCCCACTTTTGCTCGACCGTTGCCCACGGATGACTTGAGTTCTTCAGCCACTGAAGGCTTTCCTCACAATCGGTGTCATTTTCTTGGAAAAGATTTACTGACGTTGTTGGTGATGAAACAGAAGATGGTATTTTTGGAGAACTAGTCCTTTGTCGCTTGGCAATCAAACCTGATTCCCTGTATTTTCTTTTCAGGTTATGGATTTGGTCAGGCAGTTTTCCTACTAAGCGATTGCCAATACCACGACCAGATTCTACCAACTTGGTATGCAAATATACAGCTTTCTTCTCCTTGGTAAATAACTGTACAATTTCATTGGTCCAATAGCTATAAATGTCAGCCGTTACGTTTTTTTCAGGATGTTTATGCAAAATGTACGTTCCAATTAGACGCACAAGATGTAGTCGAGAGGTATTGTCAAGAGGAGTAGTTTTTGAAACTGAAAGCAAACTTTTTCCTTCGAAAGAGCTTTCAAGCAGTTCTGTTAAGTTCTTAAAAGAAATTATTATTTAATATTTAAAGTTTTTCATATTTATTAGCTTTATAAAATGGTTGTTTCAAAGTCCGAAATTATCAAAATAGTAGGCTAATAAAAAACAAATGTAGAAAAAATTTCCGATAGTTTTTAAAAACGATCGGAAATCAGAACAGGGATGCATAATTGGGTTTACACTCAGCTAATTTAAAAAAAATAATTTCAAAGTAACAAAGAATATACTCATTTACAGATACAAATACCGAATATCCTAAAAAAATCTTGTCTTTTTCTGGTTACACTAAAAGGTGATTTAATAAAAAGTGAAAACAAAATAATATCATAGATAAGTTCATATCTAAAAAAATAAACTCAATAGATGAATGAAAAATGTAAATACTTATTTGTACCTGAATACAACATAAAATTTTGATAATTTTGGACTTTAATATTCAACAATAATTACACTATGTGGAACCTAATTCAATGCGGTAAAAAAAAACCTTAATATGAAATATAATACTAAATAAATATACAAACGTACGAGTATCTTGTTTGAGTTTTCATAAGATTTAAAGTCACTTTGCTTTTCAGTACTACCGCTTGCTTCAGTGGTGTATGAAATAAGTTCATTGAAAGGAAATTCTTGAATGGTCGATGATGAATCTATTGTTATATCAGACAATTGTTTTTCAAAATCCTGTAATATATCATTAAAACATTTCAATGTATACAATATTTTCATAAATTAATTAGAGATACAAAACTAACGATTCTTTCAGTATCCGGGTACATAAGTTTTTTGTACTCTTCTAAGTTTTTTGTAAACAAAACTCGGTGCCCAATGCTAGGAAACAATTCTTTAATATCTTGAGGTCCAAGAAGTGCCATTGCCATTGATGTTATATTGTTTTCTGATAATGATAATTTTATATTTTTGATAATGTTCACATTAGGCTGAATCTAAAACTAATGTGAACACCCAATTTGACTTTCATTAGATACATATCACAAATTCTGTGACCATTTAAATAAATACATAAATGTGCTTTCAAATGAAAAAGTCATAGATTTCATAGTATTCAAATACAAAAAATGCAAGGAAAATAACATCACTTTTTATAAACATGAATAAAGTATATTATATGTACATATATATAATATATTAAATGTTTACTTGCCATTTGGTTTTTGCAATTTTTTGATCTGTCTGTACGTATTTTATAATACTGAAATATTTAAGTTACATTTTTGAACGCGTTTTTTAAATTATTTAAATTTTTAAAAACATTTCCATTAGTTCTTTTTTTACACGCTATCAGTACTGCTTAATGCAAGCATTTGTAACATTACATTTCTTTTCTCTTCGGGTTTTTTCACCTTCAGATACTAGGAAATATCAACTTGTCACAGTCATCATTTAGCGCGGTGTTAAAAAAATATATATGAGAAAAATATGGCAGGCATTTATAATTAACAACCTATGTGAAATCAATAAAATAAAATTACAGATAATCTTGTATGACGTCAAAAAAAAAAAATCTTCAACAGCACGAACAGTGAATAGTAAATTATAATTTTATATTTTTCTTAACCACTCTGAATAATAAATACAAGCTAAAAATATTATAGTAAAAGAAAAGATTTTGAAAATCGCCGATGTTCTGATTTCCGTTCCTAATAAAATCAGTAAACGCGTAAATGCAATTGATTTCCGCACGGATTCAAAAAAAGTGTTCTAATTTTCACTTTCACGTTAGCTTCCAAACATTTTGTTTCCTTTTTTCAGTAAAAACAAAATTCAAAAGGTCAAATAAAATTTTTTGACCAAAATTAAATAAAAATTAAAGAAATATTTAACAAAATATTTACGTATATATGTTTATAGTTATCGTCAATTTAATTACATCCGGATTTAAATCTGGATGTATCGAGTGAATAATATGGGCGCTAAAAATTGAAAACGAAAAGATTTAACAAAAAAACCATCGGAAGTCAGAACAGTGGTGAATGTCTAGTTTTCAATCTTTTGGTATCATATACAATACCTATATATTGTATTAATTATATTCAACATGCAGAAGTTTTTAAGTAGTTTCAATAATATAACAAATATATTATGTACCTAATGTTTGAAGTTAACAAAAATATTATGTTTTTGAGAAAAACCAATTGGCAGATCATATTTTAAAAACACACTATAGATCTTTTTTTAATTATAAAATAGTAACTAAAAATGGAAAGCCAGTCCATACATATTTTTTTGTCTATTTAAAACGACTTATATGTTAATAATAACAAAATAAATTAAAAACAAAATACAGTTGAAACTCGATTAACCGGAATGGCTGGGACCGAGCCCATCACGGATAATCGAAAATCCCGGTTAATAGATTTAATGCGTCACCTAAGATTTTCCAACTAAAATTGCATAGAATCCATAACAAACAATACAAAACAAAACCCGTATAGTGTATTATCCCGTAACTTCTTTGTGCGTGTCTGTTAAATGCAATCAAACAGATACATTCGGTTAGTTCTTAGAAGTGAAGTAAACTTATTCGGTCTTCTTCTTATGTTACGGATATAAGAGTTAATTCCGCATAATAGAGTTTAAATAATTACATACATTGTTTTTAAATATTTCTCGAGGACTCAAAAACATAAATCGTTTTTTTTTTTTACGGATATTAGAGTGAATGCCAGTTATTAGAGTTATTTATATCAAATATTTTGTTCAAGAAAAATCCCGGTTAATAGAGTGACCCCGTTAAAAGAATCCTGGATAATCGAGTTTCAACTGTAAGTATGTTTTAATTACTAATGGCACTTTATTAAATGCCAACATTTGCGCGTTGAATACATGTAAAAACATTTCTCGCACTGCATAAATTCTCGCAGAACTAAAACTGTTGTGTTCAGAAAAATGAGATCTCAAAGATTTTTCTCACTCAGAAAGTGAGCAAGCGAATACAAGATTGTTTTCCCTCAGAGTTTTAACAGCAAAGCTAAAAAATTTGATATTAAAATATTTTTCTCGAATCATGCAAATACATAAGATATTAAAAAAAAAAAGAAATCAAAGTATTATTACTTTATTATTTTAAATTTGTAACTTCATAAATTTGTATGTACCTACTCTTCAACCCCACTGCCATAGCAAGCAAACTATGTCCTTGTCCATCTATATATATATGTATATATATCTTATAGATATAGTACCCAGATTCCAGATATTATTGATTTTATATAGTTTATATAATTATTTGCAATTTGCAATTAAGTATTTTTTATCTTCTGATAACAAATTTTACGTTCTTACAGACTTTTTACACAAATGAATTACCTAGCTACCTAGATATCAAAAAAAAAAAACTATTTTCGAGATGTTGAATTTTAAGTAAAATTTTAGAGATACTTTTGATATTAAAGACTCCAATATTTTAAGACTTCTTTACTATAAAGTCCAAAATTATTTATTTATTATGGTAGTACCGTTCAATTCTAACTTCTATAAAATTTTTGGTTACGAAAATGTAGCAACTAGAGAGTTTTCAAGTTACACATTTTCTCGGATAAAATATTTTTGAATGCAATTGCATCATACTGACCAATTATAAAATTTAATCGCAAATTTTTTTATATTAAATTATTTTTCTTCGAATCATGCAAATACATAAGATATTAAAAAAAAGAAATCAAAGTATTATTACTTTATTATTTTAAATTCGTAACTTCATATATTTGTATGTACCTACTCCTCGAAACCCCACTGCCGTAGCAAGCAAACTATGTCCTCGTCCATCTATATATATATATATATATATATATCTTTTAGATATAGTACCCAGATTCCAGATATTATTGATTTTATATAGTTTATATAATTATTTGCAATTTGCAATTAAGTATTTTTTATCTTCTGATAACAAATTTTACGTTCTTACAGACTTTTTACACAAATGAATTACCTAGCTACCTAGATATCAACAAAAAAAAAAACTATTTTCGAGATGTTGAATTTTAAGTAAAATTTTAGAGATACTTTTGATATTAAAGACTCCAATATTTTAAGACTTCTTTACTATAAAGTCCAAAATTATTTATTTATTATGGTAGTACCGTTCAATTCTAACTTCTATAAAATTTTTGGTTACGAAAATGTAGCAACTAGAGAGTTTTCAAGTTACACATTTTCTCGGATAAAATATTTTTGAATGCAATTGCATCATACTGACCAATTATAAAATTTAATCGCAAATTTTTTTATATTAAATTATTTTTCTTCGAATCATGCAAATACATAAGATATTAAAAAAAAGAAATCAAAGTATTATTACTTTATTATTTTAAATTCGTAACTTCATATATTTGTATGTACCTACTCCTCGAAACCCCACTGCCGTAGCAAGCAAACTATGTCCTCGTCCATCTATATATATATATATATATATATATCTTTTAGATATAGTACCCAGATTCCAGATATTATTGATTTTATATAGTTTATATAATTATTTGCAATTTGCAATTAAGTATTTTTTATCTTCTGATAACAAATTTTACGTTCTTACAGACTTTTTACACAAATGAATTACCTAGCTACCTAGATATCAACAAAAAAAAAAAACTATTTTCGAGATGTTGAATTTTAAGTAAAATTTTAGAGATACTTTTGATATTAAAGACTCCAATATTTTAAGACTTCTTTACTATAAAGTCCAAAATTATTTATTTATTATGGTAGTACCGTTCAATTCTAACTTCTATAAAATTTTTGGTTACGAAAATGTAGCAACTAGAGAGTTTTCAAGTTACACATTTTCTCGGATAAAATATTTTTGAATGCAATTGCATCATACTGACCAATTATAAAATTTAATCGCAAATTTTTTTATATTAAATTATTTTTCTTCGAATCATGCAAATACATAAGATATTAAAAAAAAGAAATCAAAGTATTATTACTTTATTATTTTAAATTCGTAACTTCATATATTTGTATGTACCTACTCCTCGAAACCCCACTGCCGTAGCAAGCAAACTATGTCCTCGTCCATCTATATATATATATATATATATATATCTTTTAGATATAGTACCCAGATTCCAGATATTATTGATTTTATATAGTTTATATAATTATTTGCAATTTGCAATTAAGTATTTTTTATCTTCTGATAACAAATTTTACGTTCTTACAGACTTTTTACACAAATGAATTACCTAGCTACCTAGATATCAACAAAAAAAAAAACTATTTTCGAGATGTTGAATTTTAAGTAAAATTTTAGAGATACTTTTGATATTAAAGACTCCAATATTTTAAGACTTCTTTACTATAAAGTCCAAAATTATTTATTTATTATGGTAGTACCGTTCAATTCTAACTTCTATAAAATTTTTGGTTACGAAAATGTAGCAACTAGAGAGTTTTCAAGTTACACATTTTCTCGGATAAAATATTTTTGAATGCAATTGCATCATACTGACCAATTATAAAATTTAATCGCAAATTTTTGTATATTAAATTATTTTTCTTCGAATCATGCAAATACATAAGATATTAAAAAAAAGAAATCAAAGTATTATTACTTTATTATTTTAAATTCGTAACTTCATATATTTGTATGTACCTACTCCTCGAAACCCCACTGCCGTAGCAAGCAAACTATGTCCTCGTCCATCTATATATATATATATATATATATATATCTTTTAGATATAGTACCCAGATTCCAGATATTATTGATTTTATATAGTTTATATAATTATTTGCAATTTGCAATTAAGTATTTTTTATCTTCTGATAACAAATTTTACGTTCTTACAGACTTTTTACACAAATGAATTACCTAGCTACCTAGATATCAAAAAAAAAAAAACTATTTTCGAGATGTTGAATTTTAAGTAAAATTTTAGAGATACTTTTGATATTAAAGACTCCAATATTTTAAGACTTCTTTACTATAAAGTCCAAAATTATTTATTTATTATGGTAGTACCGTTCAATTCTAACTTCTATAAAATTTTTGGTTACGAAAATGTAGCAACTAGAGAGTTTTCAAGTTACACATTTTCTCGGATAAAATATTTTTGAATGCAATTGCATCATACTGACCAATTATAAAATTTAATCGCAAATTTTTTTATATTAAATTATTTTTCTTCGAATCATGCAAATACATAAGATATTAAAAAAAAGAAATCAAAGTATTATTACTTTATTATTTTAAATTCGTAACTTCATATATTTGTATGTACCTACTCCTCGAAACCCCACTGCCGTAGCAAGCAAACTATGTCCTCGTCCATCTATATATATATATATATATATATATCTTTTAGATATAGTACCCAGATTCCAGATATTATTGATTTTATATAGTTTATATAATTATTTGCAATTTGCAATTAAGTATTTTTTATCTTCTGATAACAAATTTTACGTTCTTACAGACTTTTTACACAAATGAATTACCTAGCTACCTAGATATCAACAAAAAAAAAAACTATTTTCGAGATGTTGAATTTTAAGTAAAATTTTAGAGATACTTTTGATATTAAAGACTCCAATATTTTAAGACTTCTTTACTATAAAGTCCAAAATTATTTATTTATTATGGTAGTACCGTTCAATTCTAACTTCTATAAAATTTTTGGTTACGAAAATGTAGCAACTAGAGAGTTTTCAAGTTACACATTTTCTCGGATAAAATATTTTTGAATGCAATTGCATCATACTGACCAATTATAAAATTTAATCGCAAATTTTTTTATATTAAATTATTTTTCTTCGAATCATGCAAATACATAAGATATTAAAAAAAAGAAATCAAAGTATTATTACTTTATTATTTTAAATTCGTAACTTCATATATTTGTATGTACCTACTCCTCGAAACCCCACTGCCGTAGCAAGCAAACTATGTCCTCGTCCATCTATATATATATATATATATATATATCTTTTAGATATAGTACCCAGATTCCAGATATTATTGATTTTATATAGTTTATATAATTATTTGCAATTTGCAATTAAGTATTTTTTATCTTCTGATAACAAATTTTACGTTCTTACAGACTTTTTACACAAATGAATTACCTAGCTACCTAGATATCAACAAAAAAAAAAACTATTTTCGAGATGTTGAATTTTAAGTAAAATTTTAGAGATACTTTTGATATTAAAGACTCCAATATTTTAAGACTTCTTTACTATAAAGTCCAAAATTATTTATTTATTATGGTAGTACCGTTCAATTCTAACTTCTATAAAATTTTTGGTTACGAAAATGTAGCAACTAGAGAGTTTTCAAGTTACACATTTTCTCGGATAAAATATTTTTGAATGCAATTGCATCATACTGACCAATTATAAAATTTAATCGCAAATTTTTTTATATTAAATTATTTTTCTTCGAATCATGCAAATACATAAGATATTAAAAAAAAGAAATCAAAGTATTATTACTTTATTATTTTAAATTCGTAACTTCATATATTTGTATGTACCTACTCCTCGAAACCCCACTGCCGTAGCAAGCAAACTATGTCCTCGTCCATCTATATATATATATATATATATATATCTTTTAGATATAGTACCCAGATTCCAGATATTATTGATTTTATATAGTTTATATAATTATTTGCAATTTGCAATTAAGTATTTTTTATCTTCTGATAACAAATTTTACGTTCTTACAGACTTTTTACACAAATGAATTACCTAGCTACCTAGATATCAACAAAAAAAAAAACTATTTTCGAGATGTTGAATTTTAAGTAAAATTTTAGAGATACTTTTGATATTAAAGACTCCAATATTTTAAGACTTCTTTACTATAAAGTCCAAAATTATTTATTTATTATGGTAGTACCGTTCAATTCTAACTTCTATAAAATTTTTGGTTACGAAAATGTAGCAACTAGAGAGTTTTCAAGTTACACATTTTCTCGGATAAAATATTTTTGAATGCAATTGCATCATACTGACCAATTATAAAATTTAATCGCAAATTTTTTTATATTAAATTATTTTTCTTCGAATCATGCAAATACATAAGATATTAAAAAAAAGAAATCAAAGTATTATTACTTTATTATTTTAAATTCGTAACTTCATATATTTGTATGTACCTACTCCTCGAAACCCCACTGCCGTAGCAAGCAAACTATGTCCTCGTCCATCTATATATATATATATATATATATATCTTTTAGATATAGTACCCAGATTCCAGATATTATTGATTTTATATAGTTTATATAATTATTTGCAATTTGCAATTAAGTATTTTTTATCTTCTGATAACAAATTTTACGTTCTTACAGACTTTTTACACAAATGAATTACCTAGCTACCTAGATATCAACAAAAAAAAAAACTATTTTCGAGATGTTGAATTTTAAGTAAAATTTTAGAGATACTTTTGATATTAAAGACTCCAATATTTTAAGACTTCTTTACTATAAAGTCCAAAATTATTTATTTATTATGGTAGTACCGTTCAATTCTAACTTCTATAAAATTTTTGGTTACGAAAATGTAGCAACTAGAGAGTTTTCAAGTTACACATTTTCTCGGATAAAATATTTTTGAATGCAATTGCATCATACTGACCAATTATAAAATTTAATCGCAAATTTTTTTATATTAAATTATTTTTCTTCGAATCATGCAAATACATAAGATATTAAAAAAAAGAAATCAAAGTATTATTACTTTATTATTTTAAATTCGTAACTTCATATATTTGTATGTACCTACTCCTCGAAACCCCACTGCCGTAGCAAGCAAACTATGTCCTCGTCCATCTATATATATATATATATATATATATCTTTTAGATATAGTACCCAGATTCCAGATATTATTGATTTTATATAGTTTATATAATTATTTGCAATTTGCAATTAAGTATTTTTTATCTTCTGATAACAAATTTTACGTTCTTACAGACTTTTTACACAAATGAATTACCTAGCTACCTAGATATCAACAAAAAAAAAAACTATTTTCGAGATGTTGAATTTTAAGTAAAATTTTAGAGATACTTTTGATATTAAAGACTCCAATATTTTAAGACTTCTTTACTATAAAGTCCAAAATTATTTATTTATTATGGTAGTACCGTTCAATTCTAACTTCTATAAAATTTTTGGTTACGAAAATGTAGCAACTAGAGAGTTTTCAAGTTACACATTTTCTCGGATAAAATATTTTTGAATGCAATTGCATCATACTGACCAATTATAAAATTTAATCGCAAATTTTTTTATATTAAATTATTTTTCTTCGAATCATGCAAATACATAAGATATTAAAAAAAAGAAATCAAAGTATTATTACTTTATTATTTTAAATTCGTAACTTCATATATTTGTATGTACCTACTCCTCGAAACCCCACTGCCGTAGCAAGCAAACTATGTCCTCGTCCATCTATATATATATATATATATATATATCTTTTAGATATAGTACCCAGATTCCAGATATTATTGATTTTATATAGTTTATATAATTATTTGCAATTTGCAATTAAGTATTTTTTATCTTCTGATAACAAATTTTACGTTCTTACAGACTTTTTACACAAATGAATTACCTAGCTACCTAGATATCAACAAAAAAAAAAACTATTTTCGAGATGTTGAATTTTAAGTAAAATTTTAGAGATACTTTTGATATTAAAGACTCCAATATTTTAAGACTTCTTTACTATAAAGTCCAAAATTATTTATTTATTATGGTAGTACCGTTCAATTCTAACTTCTATAAAATTTTTGGTTACGAAAATGTAGCAACTAGAGAGTTTTCAAGTTACACATTTTCTCGGATAAAATATTTTTGAATGCAATTGCATCATACTGACCAATTATAAAATTTAATCGCAAATTTTTTTATATTAAATTATTTTTCATCGAATCAAGCAAATACATAAGATATTAAAAAAAAGAAAAGAAAGACTTTTTACACAAATGAATGAATGAAAAAAAGAACTGTTTTCGAGATGTTGAATTTTAAGTAAAATTTTAGATATTTTTTTATATTAAAGACTCCAATATTTATTCTATAAAGTCCAAAATTATTTATTTATTATGGTAGTACCATTCAAAAAACTTCATTTAGTACCGTTCAATCACAACTTCTATAAAATTTTTGTTACAAAAATGTAGCAACTAGAGAGTTTTTAAGTTACACACTTTCTCGGTTAATATATTTTTTATTGCAATTGCATCATACTGACCAATTATAAAATTTAATCGCAAATTTTTTTATATCAAATTATTTTTCATCGAATCATGCAAATACATAAGATATTAACCAAAAGAAATCAAAGTATTATTACTTTATTAATTTTATTTACGTACCTTCGAATTTTTGTATGTATTCCTCGAAGCCCCACTGCCGTAGCAAGCAAATAACGTCCTCGTCCATCTATATATATATATATATATTTTTTAGATTTAGTGTCCAGATTCCAGATATAATTGATTTTATATAGTTTATATAATTATTTGCAATTTGCAATTTAGGTGTTTTACGTTCTTACGAACTTTTACACAAATTAATATTTTTTATTAAAGACTGAGCACGTCTTTTTATTAAACACTGAGCACGTCCACACTATACTGATTGAGAAGAAAGAATGAAATACGAACTGAAAAACTGCGTCACCATGCATTCACGAGATGTTGGTATTAGTGTGTGGAGAAAACAGTAGCAGATTCGCTTATTTAAGTTACCCCTCTACTCGGTTCATATAACATACTCGAACGATTACATATGTAAAGGAGATACATTTAAGTGTTAGGGGATGATGGGAAATATCCCTTTTTTGGTGAATTTATGATGGGACACACGGAAACCAAAAAAAATACATTTGACTTTAATTCTAAGAATTCTTTTAGAATTATTTGAAAATATAAAAGATATAAGTAAGGTAAAACTTGAATTAACTTTAGTTAAAGTAATATCAGCCTAACAACTTACAATTTAAAGCGATCCTATTATTAGTTTTAAAAAAGATTTATCACTTATGAAAGGAGAGAGACAGTAGAAAATGTTATTAATCAATATTTTTAAGGTTTTCATTGTATATATTTATAAAAATCACATCGATGGATCTAATTAATTCCAAATTGGTCACCAAATTATTTTTGTTAAAATATTTCTGCTCAAATTTTCTTTAACAATAGATTCAGCAGTTGTGAAAATTAGCTAACACAAAAGTAGAAATATAATATTTTTAAGGGATAAAAAGAAATAGTTAAATTACATTAAAATCTTAATTTCTTAATCCTACCTATTCTGTAAATATTTGTTAAGTACTGTTGAGTTCCTCCTTTTTTATCAATAAAGAAAAGCTTTTTTATAGGTATATAATTTTGAAGCCTTTTAGAATAAACTTTTATCATGTACAAATAATTTGTTAAAGACGAAGGAAATTTTCTGTCTAGTTGAAGGTATTTATTTATCTTTAAAAAAAACCTACCGCAAATCCAAATAAAACTTGTTTTCAGAAAGTAACGGCATGAGATGCTAGTATTAGTGCCTCAATAGAGGCAGACAGCAGTTATACTCATTTAAAATAACCCACTGCTTGGTTAATGTACCCAACTAAAAGGATTAAATAAGGAAAGGGGACGCTATGTGATGCTAGTATAAGTGTCTGAAAATAAGCAGGTAACAGTTCTACTTAATTAAATTAACCCACTAATCGATTAATTTAGCTCACTTAAACGGTTAAATAAGGAAATCGGACGCCATGTTATATTAGTGTTAGTGTCTGAACAGCAGGCAGCTGCAGTTTCGTTAATTTAAATTAACTCACTACTCGATTAATGTAGCACACTCAAACGATTAAATAAAGAACGTAAATCCAAGAAAGTGTTTGGGGATGATGGGAAATATCCCTTTCTTCGCGAATTTTGAAGGGACATAAGAAAGATCAAATATATGATTTTTGGCTTACCAAATGAAAATATTCAAAGTTCTTTTCTGCAAAGTGAAAAGTTTCGTTAGTTTGCAAAGTATTTGTTCTTTTTGTTTCAACAAACAAAAAAACTTTGCAAATCATATTTAGAATTTTGAAAAGCTTTTCAGCTATATGTAAAGAGAAATTTTCATTCGCAAATAAAAATTTGTTTTGAAAAGTTGTCGAAAAATTATAAAAAAATAAATGAACCGTCTTGAAAATGAATAAGTAAATGATAATTAACAAGGCAATGAACATAGGCTATTTTTTTTAAATTTTGACGAATTAACCACAAAACATGAAAACAAACTATATCTTGACGGATAACTATTGAATATTTCAATACAATTAATTTCACCCCTAAAAAAGCCTTTTTCCGGAGCATAAAATGGTCGCGTTCGGGGATTAATCCAAAGCAATCCGGATAGGTTTGTGTTGTTGTAATGCCTTGTGACAAAACAGCTGATGCAACAACAACCCAACGTATCTGAAAATTTTTGGATAGGTGGATAGCCTATATCGGATAGTTTACCGAACGCAAGGAATGTAATCTTAATATTCCGATTTTTTTGGTTTTGTAGTACCTACATATATTTATCAACATCGTATAGGCAGCCTTCGGTGGAGTTCGAGTGTTCTAGCTTCACCAATTTAATATTTTAATTTGTCTTGTGTTTGAATGTGGTCAAGTCGTATGTTATCCATAGTTTAACATACCTATCCACATATTGACCACAAAGGATTAAAAACGCGCTGACACAGATAACACGTCAACTTTTTAAGGACAATATTGAACGTTTGGTGTCAGTCAACTTTTAATTGATCTTTATTGATACAATCTAAGTTTTACTTTGCAATTTCGAAAAATACGCATTCAAATGCAAAGTTCTATTAAAAATTGGTGAAACACTTTTAACTTTTCAAAAATAGTCTTAAAATTTTAAGAGTGAGGTTTTTTCACTTCGCAAATTTTGGGAAACACTTTTACTTTATTTTGCGAAATTATTATTGTTCAAAGCTGCAAAATGGAAAGTATTTGATGAAATATGCTTAGATTTTTCTTTTAAATCACTACCTATGTTTTCATGATCAATAAATGTCATAAGTCTTACAAAACTTCGTAGGTAAGAAGGGAATACATAAATTTTTCAAAATTGTAAATATTACTTGCGGATATATCCTGCACAGACCAAAATGTTCAAAAATATTAAAATTGAAATCCATTATTGAGATAAAGAATAATCAAACAAAAATTCTCCCCAAATAACTTTTGAAAAACGAATCCAACAATTTTGAAACTAAAATCGAGCCTTCAATTTAACTAAAAGTGATTTTGAGATTTTTGCAATGAAAAATATAAAGTTTAACTGACAATGTGTTCCAGAAAAGCGGGTTTTTCTCTCAATCTGGTTTCTCTAAAGCGGTGCATTCAAATATTTTTTTAATTGCCTTCTGTGAATGTTTGTATATTCTTAACAAATGAACAGGCTCCTTTCATTAAATAATTTTGAAGCCATTAATTTCAACATGAAGTTAAAATATCTTCTTTGTTTTTGTTGAATTATTATTTACATATATACGGAACTTAGCAATTAATAAAAACTGAAAACTCTCAATATTTAAATTATTTCCGTGGGAAATAAAAATGAAAAAACAAATAGGTAGGTACATAATTTCGAAAGGAAAAGGTAATTTTCGAACTAGTTGAAGGGATTTCTCTAAAAAAAATAACCCCAGCGGCCAGCACTGCTCCAAAGAAAACATGACACGGCACGTAATGCTACCTACACATGAAAAAGAATACAAGACTACGCCATTTGATTTTCTGTCTTCTTTTTCTGATGTCATTTGAGAAGAAAAAAATTTACAGCGAAGGATTTTTAGTGCGACAATAAAATATGATAATATATTTAACAAATTCTCATTTTATTTTCGAAAAACGTAAAGTGTAAGTTTTCTTAACAAATTAGGTATTATTATTCGCGTACGAAAGATTCTCAGTGGTAAAAAATTTTTCTTCTCAAATGACATCAGAAAAAGAAGACAGAAAATCAAATAGCGTAATCTTGTATTCTTTCATTCATGCTACAATGTACATATGGCAAGTGTTCCCGAAATTTCACATCAGTGCATTGCATGCATGTATAGACACCTTTCTGCTTTACATCTGCATTGGAGTGTCTCACTCCTACGCATGCCTGAACAGAACAAAAAAAATTTGTTGTGTCTATTTTTAGCGCGCAATTCTAAAACGTGCTTGTATGCATGGCTTGTGTCCGCAAATTTTGGCGTGACCACACGTATATTATATAAATATACATACTTATGTTTTTGTTGAATCATTATTTATGTATGTACCTACATATGTATGTATATACGAAATTTAGCAAAAAACCTCCAAATATTTACCTAAATAGGCATCGAAATTATTTCCGTGAGATTTGGGAAATAAAAATGAAAAAAACGAATACCTACCTAATTTCATAAGGAAAAAGATAATTCTCGAACTGGTTGAAGCTGAAGGGATTTCTTTAAAAAAAAACTTGGCACGGACGTAATGCTACCTACATTAGTGCATGGGGAAATGTATACACGCCATTTGATTTTCTGTCTTTTTTTTCTGACGTCATTTGAGAAGAAAAAAATTTGTAGCCAAGAATCTTTAGTGCGAGAATAAAAAAAATGATAATAATATATTAAACAAATTCTCATTTTATTTTTGAAAAACGTAGTGTAAGTTTTCTTAACAAATTATTATTATTCGCGTACAAAAGATCCTCGGCCGTAAAATTTTTTCTTCTCAAATGACATCAGAGAAAAAAGACAGAAAATCAAATGACGTAATCTTGTATTCTTTCATTCATTTTTGCATTGGAGTGTCTCACTCCTACGCATGCCTGAACAGAACAAAGAAGATTTTTTTGTCAATTTTAACCGCGCAATTCTAAAACGTGGTTGTATGCATGTCTTGTGTCCGCAAATTTTGGCGTGAGCACAAGTAGGTATATTATATAAATGTACATATATACATTATATATAAACTCTTAAGTCTTTCACTACTGTACTGGGTACAGTGCGCAATGAGTAAACCAAATGAGATTGATTTTATTTGCAAACAATAATTCAGTAATTATACGGATGTAACATAAATAAACCTACTCGTAGGTACAATACAATGAAAACACAGTACTCACTACTCATTGAATTGTTTTTCATTCGCATGATTTTTATAAAATGATTCCTAGGAATAAAACTCATTTTGTACCTAGATAGGTACCTACCTACTTAAATTTTGTAACTCAAAATTCTCGCTTATCGCATTTCAATTGCTCATAGGTACATACATATTAAACGTTTATCATACCTGCCCTGGCACTGGCACTTATTCTATTCTGCTGATTTTTTTAGGCTTTTTTGATTTCCGAAAAACATGCAAAAATTAAATATCGAGGTTCTGAACTTTAGCCGTCGGTATTTAAATGTACATAAATAGGTACATAGGTTTCATCATAAGTGACAAATAATGTGAACAATGTAGGTATAAACATATTATAGGTACCTATGGATCTACGATATCCAAATTCTTGTCGGTAAAGGGTGTAGGTACATAGATTGAAATAAAGTTTTTTGCGACAAAAAGTAGGTACATTATCAACGTTTAGGTAGGTACATAGGTACCTAACTATATGACTGTACTTTTTTCCCAAATTTTTATTTCATTTGAATCATGATATTATGTTTGTACGTTCTCGAACTCGGTTCACCTATAAATATTCGAAGAATATTCGAAGAATATTTATATTTTTTTTTTTAATTTGAAATTACGTATTACTAATATTCGAATATGAGCTCGAGTTCGAGAACGTCAATCTTGGATATCGTAGATACCTGTACTATGAGGAGTGTTTTATTCATCGGTGAATAGCCAACGCAGTACAAGTCTGAATAAAACGATTACCTAGGTACTCACTCTAGACGTTCATTTCAATAATTCAAAGTTTTATCGCCAGCACAGCCATTTTTTTTGTACAGACTTCTTTTTCGCCAGCAATCAAATGGGTTTTGTTTGCCAAGGGAAATTTTGCTGTGCTGGCTATGCAGCAATGAATAAAACACCTATGTTTATACCTACATTGTTCACATTATTTGTCACTAATGATGAAACCTATTCATTCATTCAAGTAATGAGTTGAGAATGGACAAACCAAAAACGAACTAGGTACCTACCTACACGTTTATTTCCTTTTTGTTCGTATTATCATTTGTTTAGTTTGAAGCGGTAGTTTAGAGGGAAAGAGTTGTGTAGCTGTGCAGACACCTACATACCTATTTTGTTATTTTTTGTTTATGAAGAATACCAGTTGGTAGGTATATAACAAAACTGGTTATTTCAATGCATGAAAAACCGCATGCAAAACCGGTTATTCTATTTTGTTACAACCATTAGGTACCTACTTTTGGTTTTATTTAGTAAAGTTTATAGTGATACAAATTTCAAGAGAATTGAAATTGGGAAAATTTATAAACAATTTTTTAAAATTTTCATTAATTTTATAAGTATGTACCTACATATACATAGGTATGTATACCTATTTTATCAGCTTTTCAGCTAGCTAGGTACTGTATCGACTTAAAATTTGTGTGTTTTACCTATTTTTTTGCACTCCGTTCGATAGGATAGGTAGGTATAATTGTTATTTAAAGCCACAATAGTACAATAGGCGTGTTTTTTTGGGAATCTATAATAGTACCAACAGTAAGAAAAACAAAAAAAAAACACATCGGCAGTAGCCTGGTTCTTATATTTCATATTTGGTAGGTACTAGGTAGGTATTGAACAACTATAACAAATCTGATTGTTTCTTTTAACCGAATAGGTGTGTAATATCAACAAATACCATTAAGTTAAAATAACCCATTAATTGTGTTTTTTTGGCCGACTCCATTCGGTTAAATCAAGCGAGTAGATTATTTAACATTCGGCATGTTAAGCTATTTAATTTGTTAAATTAAACAAATCTGATTGGTTCTTTTAACCGAATAGGTGTGTAATATCAACAAATACCATTAAGTTAAAATAACCCATTAATTGTGTTTTTTTGGCCGACTCCATTCGGTTAAATCAAGCGAGTAGATTATTTAACATTCGGCATGTTAAGCTATTTAATTTGTTAAATTAAACAAATCTGATTGGTTCTTTTAACCGAATAGGTGTGTAATATCAACAAATACCATTAAGTTAAAATAACCCATTAATTGTGTTTTTTTGGCCGACTCCATTCGGTTAAATCAAGCGAGTAGATTATTTAACATTCGGCATGTTAAGCTATTTAATTTGTTAAATTAAACAAATCTGATTGGTTCTTTTAACCGAATAGGTGTGTAATATCAACAAATACCATTAAGTTAAAATAACCCATTAATTGTGTTTTTTTGGCCGACTCCATTCGGTTAAATCAAGCGAGTAGATTATTTAACATTCGGCATGTTAAGCTATTTAATTTGTTAAATTAAACAAATCTGATTGGTTCTTTTAACCGAATAGGTGTGTAATATCAACAAATACCATTAAGTTAAAATAACCCATTAATTGTGTTTTTTTGGCCGACTCCATTCGGTTAAATCAAGCGAGTAGATTATTTAACATTCGGCATGTTAAGCTATTTAATTTGTTAAATTAAACAAATCTGATTGGTTCTTTTAACCGAATAGGTGTGTAATATCAACAAATACCATTAAGTTAAAATAACCCATTAATTGTGTTTTTTTGGCCGACTCCATTCGGTTAAATCAAGCGAGTAGATTATTTAACATTCGGCATGTTAAGCTATTTAATTTGTTAAATTAAACAAATCTGATTGGTTCTTTTAACCGAATAGGTGTGTAATATCAACAAATACCATTAAGTTAAAATAACCCATTAATTGTGTTTTTTTGGCCGACTCCATTCGGTTAAATCAAGCGAGTAGATTATTTAACATTCGGCATGTTAAGCTATTTAATTTGTTAAATTAAACAAATCTGATTGGTTCTTTTAACCGAATAGGTGTGTAATATCAACAAATACCATTAAGTTAAAATAACCCATTAATTGTGTTTTTTTGGCCGACTCCATTCGGTTAAATCAAGCGAGTAGATTATTTAACATTCGGCATGTTAAGCTATTTAATTTGTTAAATTAAACAAATCTGATTGGTTCTTTTAACCGAATAGGTGTGTAATATCAACAAATACCATTAAGTTAAAATAACCCATTAATTGTGTTTTTTTGGCCGACTCCATTCGGTTAAATCAAGCGAGTAGATTATTTAACATTCGGCATGTTAAGCTATTTAATTTGTTAAATTAAACAAATCTGATTGGTTCTTTTAACCGAATAGGTGTGTAATATCAACAAATACCATTAAGTTAAAATAACTCATTAATTGTGTTTTTTTGGCCGACTCCATTCGGTTAAATCAAGCGAGTAGATTATTTAACATTCGGCATGTTAAGCTATTTAATTTGTTAAATTAAACAAATCTGATTGGTTCTTTTAACCGAATAGGTGTGTAATATCAACAAATACCATTAAGTTAAAATAACCCATTAATTGTGTTTTTTTGGCCGACTCCATTCGGTTAAATCAAGCGAGTAGATTATTTAACATTCGGCATGTTAAGCTATTTAATTTGTTAAATTAAACAAATCTGATTGGTTCTTTTAACCGAATAGGTGTGTAATATCAACAAATACCATTAAGTTAAAATAACCCATTAATTGTGTTTTTTTGGCCGACTCCATTCGGTTAAATCAAGCGAGTAGATTATTTAACATTCGGCATGTTAAGCTATTTAATTTGTTAAATTAAACAAATCTGATTGGTTCTTTTAACCGAATAGGTGTGTAATATCAACAAATACCATTAAGTTAAAATAACCCATTAATTGTGTTTTTTTGGCCGACTCCATTCGGTTAAATCAAGCGAGTAGATTATTTAACATTCGGCATGTTAAGCTATTTAATTTGTTAAATTAAACAAATCTGATTGGTTCTTTTAACCGAATAGGTGTGTAATATCAACAAATACCATTAAGTTAAAATAACCCATTAATTGTGTTTTTTTGGCCGACTCCATTCGGTTAAATCAAGCGAGTAGATTATTTAACATTCGGCATGTTAAGCTATTTAATTTGTTAAATTAAACAAATCTGATTGGTTCTTTTAACCGAATAGGTGTGTAATATCAACAAATACCATTAAGTTAAAATAACCCATTAATTGTGTTTTTTTGGCCGACTCCATTCGGTTAAATCAAGCGAGTAGATTATTTAACATTCGGCATGTTAAGCTATTTAATTTGTTAAATTAAACAAATCTGATTGGTTCTTTTAACCGAATAGGTGTGTAATATCAACAAATACCATTAAGTTAAAATAACCCATTAATTGTGTTTTTTTGGCCGACTCCATTCGGTTAAATCAAGCGAGTAGATTATTTAACATTCGGCATGTTAAGCTATTTAATTTGTTAAATTAAACAAATCTGATTGGTTCTTTTAACCGAATAGGTGTGTAATATCAACAAATACCATTAAGTTAAAATAACCCATTAATTGTGTTTTTTTGGCCGACTCCATTCGGTTAAATCAAGCGAGTAGATTATTTAACATTCGGCATGTTAAGCTATTTAATTTGTTAAATTAAACAAATCTGATTGGTTCTTTTAACCGAATAGGTGTGTAATATCAACAAATACCATTAAGTTAAAATAACCCATTAATTGTGTTTTTTTGGCCGACTCCATTCGGTTAAATCAAGCGAGTAGATTATTTAACATTCGGCATGTTAAGCTATTTAATTTGTTAAATTAAACAAATCTGATTGGTTCTTTTAACCGAATAGGTGTGTAATATCAACAAATACCATTAAGTTAAAATAACCCATTAATTGTGTTTTTTTGGCCGACTCCATTCGGTTAAATCAAGCGAGTAGATTATTTAACATTCGGCATGTTAAGCTATTTAATTTGTTAAATTAAACAAATCTGATTGGTTCTTTTAACCGAATAGGTGTGTAATATCAACAAATACCATTAAGTTAAAATAACCCATTAATTGTGTTTTTTTGGCCGACTCCATTCGGTTAAATCAAGCGAGTAGATTATTTAACATTCGGCATGTTAAGCTATTTAATTTGTTAAATTAAACAAATCTGATTGGTTCTTTTAACCGAATAGGTGTGTAATATCAACAAATACCATTTAGTTAAAATAACCCATTAATTGTGTTTTTTTGGCCGACTCCATTCGGTTAAATCAAGCGAGTAGATTATTTAACATTCGGCATGTTAAGCTATTTAATTTGTTAAATTAAACAAATCTGATTGGTTCTTTTAACCGAATAGGTGTGTAATATCAACAAATACCATTAAGTTAAAATAACCCATTAATTGTGTTTTTTTGGCCGACTCCATTCGGTTAAATCAAGCGAGTAGATTATTTAACATTCGGCATATTAAGCTATTTAATTTGTTAAATTAAACAAATCTGATTGGTTCTTTTAACCGAATAGGTGTGTAATATCAACAAATACCATTAAGTTAAAATAACCCATTAATTGTGTTTTTTTGGCCGACTCCATTCGGTTAAATCAAGCGAGTAGATTATTTAACATTCGGCATGTTAAGCTATTTAATTTGTTAAATTAAACAAATCTGATTGGTTCTTTTAACCGAATAGGTGTGTAATATCAACAAATACCATTAAGTTAAAATAACCCATTAATTGTGTTTTTTTGGCCGACTCCATTCGGTTAAATCAAGCGAGTAGATTATTTAACATTCGGTATGTTACCCTATTTAATTGGTTAAATTAAACAAATCTGATGGATTATTTTAACCTAAATACTCGTTTTAATTAAACAAGACATCCAGTAGTTTAATTCAAACAACAAGATTGTTTAATTTAAACTAGATGATTGTTTAATGTTAAACCAGAGGTATGTCAAATTAACTTCATGGTATTATTTAAATTAAACGAATTACTGGTTTAAAGTAAACAATCTCACAAATTGCGAATCTTAAACAAGTTTCTTGTTTAATATGACAAAGTCTTTCGTTTAATTTAATCTTCTTTGTAGTTTATTTTAAACAATTTCATTTAATCGAGTTGACTATGTTAATTTTAACATAATGAACTACGTAGTTTTTACACGAGACTACGTTATTTTTAACACATTTTTTTTTAACCCACGGAAAAACGCACTCGGTTAGAAATTATTTTTCTGCGTGTACTGGCTTAAGTTCCTCTTATTGATTTGCACCAACAAAAATCTTAAACATAAAAGTTGCTATGTAGAACATAACTTAGGGGGAAGAAAAAGTAGAACCTAAATTTCCTGAGTAGTACAAAAAGCAAAAAATAATTTTATTGTCAATTTTGATTTAAATTTGGCAGAACAAGAAACAAATTTATAAATTAAAAATGAATTTCGAAACGCTGCATGGACGTAATTGAGGATGATGTTGAAGTCCTCGAGTTAATAGAAGTTGGCGTGCCCCCGGATCCTTGACAGTGTATGGATTGCCACCTCCTGTTTGAAGTGCTGAATATTTTTCAGCAGCAGCTTCCTTTCTTACTTCTTTCTAGTAAAGGTTGTACAATTTTTTAATGCTTCGCAGCTTATGTAGCATGTAACCCCAGATTGGGAGTTCAAGCTGTCGGTGATTCTACTCCAGGCAGATTCCTTCTCCTTCCAAGTGGCCCCGTCCGTTTTTTATTTTCCACCGTATCTTTTTCGGAAAAAATGCATTAGATCAAAATTGAATTCTCTTTGTGCGTGAAGTTGGAACTTTTTAAATTTAATGTACGTATAGGGGTGTAGGTAAATAATATTTTATTTTTTTTTTTAGTTTTGATGAAAATAATGATTAAGTTTGACACTCAATTAATTCATACATAGCTAAGATAAAATTTTATTTTTGTTATGCAACGTAAAATAAGTAAAGTTAATCTTAAGAACTAAGTTCCACATAGAGCTAAGTTGAGAACAGTTAAAATCCAGATTTATGACTCGTTTCAGCAAATGGCCCTTAACAACATAAAATTTTGAAAATAGCGGTTTGATTAAATTTTTCATTTGTTTTTAATTTAAAGCATAAAAATTAATTTTTCAAAAAATATTAATTAAAACAACTTGATTTAAAAAAAAATGGATTTCTGCTTTTCAAATTCCTATACCTAATTGTAAGTGTTGCTGTTGTTTTTCATATTTTTTATTATATGGATAAATGCGGATCCAAATGATAAATAAGAAATCGTATTTTTTCGAAACTTGGTCATTCATATATCTATTTATTTTATTTAATGGAGGAAAAATGACTTCACCTATAAAACTTTGAAAAAAACTGAACAAAAAATAAAATTTGTGCAGAAAACTTTGCTCTGAACTATTCCAAATAGTGGCGTGGCTTGAATCACGATGCCCCCGAGTCAGAAAAAAGGGATCCATAACATACTATTATTTTTGTTAATATTTTACCAGTTTGACTTTTTCTTAATAAAATCGCTATATGCTCCAAATGCATTTGATAAACAACACATCTCGACCTGTGACGTAGTGGTCATAAACAGTGGAATGCGTATTGCATACGACTTCTAAGACTGAGCAAATCTGATATGCATGGGTTCGATTCCTATGGTGTGCATGTAGAAAGTTTTTCATAATAAAATTGGAACCTATTCTCTCCCATTGTACTTCTTTAAGTACAGTAAAATGAATTCACTTCATGGTCATATAAAAGTATGCTACGAAAAGAAAATGACATGTTTTAATTTTTCTTCAATTTACTGAACTTTTCAAGTTTTTTTCAAATATTTTTTTTTTCTATAGCGCAGTAGACTTTTGTCCAATTGTCTTTTTACGAGAACACCATTTTAAAATATTATTCGTTTTGCTTCCATCAAAAAAACTGTTTTCAGAAAAAATTCGATAAACCAAATATTATACTTATTTTTTCAATATTCGTTTAAAATAAACATTAAGGTTTGAAAAAATCAGGTCTTTACATATTTTGGTAAATAGATACGGAGGTAAGCAAAGCTAAAGTTAGATGTACTTTAAAAAGTACAATGGGTTCATGCATACATTTTATTTTTAGTATTAAAAATGGATTTTAAAACTATTCCTACTAAACACTTTTATGAAAAACGAATTTACAATCTCCATTCTGCCCTTGAAGAAATGCGGAGGTAGTCAATGCTGTCATAGTCATGATACCTCCACCGCGCCGGTGGACTATGTTATCGATGAAGAGGAAATGGACGAAGACAACATAAAGACAGTAGAGTTACTTTTCTTTTTTACCGACAGACGGCTAAGCATTTGACATCGATGATGACATTCTGTTGTGTGAGTTGAAGAAGTCAATTGCACCACATGTATGGACAAAATCCATTTCAACAACAAAATTTGAACGAATAGAGATTTATTTGAGTAGAATCCAAAACTGTGCTTCAGATTTGTTTGGACTTAAAGAAATTGAAGTATTTGAAAATTGCTTTGATGCCGAGGTAAGACAACAATTATTGTTGGCCAAACCATGTTTTACACCAGGCAAAAAAAATTAAAATAACTTTTCATGACCAATTCATCAACCAACATTATATTGAAATAAGAGGCAAGAAATGGTGGTGGAACTTTTTGGAACTGTGGAACTTCGGGAGCTCTACAAGCAAGTATAAGCAAATAAGGGCGATCGACTTCAGTTCACAAGAGCAGAAACACTCCATTACCTACGATTTTTTACTTTGAAGCAGGAATATCCTAGACTTACTACCACACGAAGCATTGCGGAAAGCCCGGAGTACCACTTTCCAAAAAAAAACTACCAAATCAATTCAGATTTCGCAGCGCCATTTAAGATCAAAATGGTGCTGTGTAATGTGTAATGTAACATTATGTATCCAGAAAAATTGTTTTAAAAATGTTTATATCAATGAAAATTATTTTGATAGGCATGGTCCCATTGTACTAGTACATACACCTTCATAACCTTTATACAAATATCTTTTTAAATACTTTTTATTTGGTATGTGTTTTAAATTTAACCTCAATAAACAGAAAATTTTATAAAAATAAAATATTTTTAATTTTTGATACCCTTGGGAGTTAATGGATTAAAGCTCAGCACTACTAATAAGGAGACTGATGATGGCTTGGCAACCCTTGAAATATCTATGTCTTCAACTAAAATAAAATCGAATTATAAATTAATTCGTAAACAATTGGTGGTAGCACCTTTTAGTTGTTGTTGTTCAAAAAATTCAATGAAATTGAATGAATAAAGAATGTGCAAGTCTATAAATAAACCGACATTCTATATAATACAATAAATAAATAAATTCTATAATACAATCAATAATAATAATAATTTTTTTGTTATCGTTTCGTTTTTTGTTTTTTAGATGCAGCGTTGAAAAGTTACCTTAAAATAAAATGCTTGCGAATTGTACTAAAATAAATATTTCAGTTTAATAAATTTTTCAAAGTAAATATTTTCTCAATGAACAGCAAAGAATTATTCTTTTCTGTTCACAACAGTCCAAAACTGAAAAGTCATACTGATTACTGACCGCAGCTTACTTCGAAAACACAACGGACGTATATCTTTTTAAAACAATTTTTTTAATGCTGAAACGTTCATATTTATATTTTTTTTTCTATATTTTAAATCATTAATTTTGTACTTAGTGAAAATTGTTTAGGTTGATTTCAAGGATATATTGAACGAAATAAAAATTCTTCATAACGACAATAATTCAAAATTTTTGCAATCCTAACCTTTTGATCGCTTGAAAGTGAACACGTGTGCCATAAAGAAACGTGTACCTATACCTACGTTTTATTTCCGACAACAAACCTCAAAGAGAAAATGCAAATTAATACATACTTTAAATTAAACAACTTCATATATATTAATTTCTAAAAAAGATTTCATTAAAATTTAAATTTTTTTCCGAAAACCTCACACCTCGTTTTCCAAAAATACATACATCTCATTGACATATCGTGTGTGCGATGTGAGTAAATAATGTTGTGTGTTTGTTGAAGTGTAAACGTATCAGCTCAGCCTTCAGCCAGCGGCAACATTATTTATATATGCAATTATTTTAATAAATTCCTTTCACGGAATGTAGTGCAAGTATTCGCTCTCACTCAGTATATTTAGGTCTCGACAAAATATGTTCCCCTTTTCCGAATTAGTGTAGAGAATATTTTGCCATCTCGTGTTAGTTAAGAGTTTCGTTGAGTTTTAAGGGTGTCGTCATTGACTGGACTAATAGCATGCGTATGTGAGCTGGTGCTGTTCACCCACGTTTTTCCTCTCTTAAGACTCAAATATTTTCAAGCTTTATACAGTCCCTAAAGAAAGTTGGAGGTGTCACTATAAGGTGTATATACATACGTATATGTATACCTTCAGTTTTTTGCCTTCCTCAATCTTTGAAAATGGTTTCTCTCGCACTGTTAATATTTTTAACGCACTCCAAGACCTTGTGGTAGGACATCGAGCAAACCTAAGGAGCTGCTAACTAAAGGTAGAAAGAAGCAAAAGCAACTTATGTCTAAGTATTTTCTTTTTTTTTGTCGGTAGAGGATGTAGGAAGGACAGGCACAAGGGTAACTTCTACGAGTAAGTTGGGGTTGTTGAGTATGGGTATGGGTATACAACCTTGCACAAAAAAAAACCTATATAAGGGTGAAAAGTGTAAGTGAATTTTAATTGAAACGAGTGGATGATGATATTTATTTCTGGTTTCATGACACAGGTTCATAAAAATAAACAGATTTTTGTAGAGAGTGTTAAAGGATTTGGGGGCGGTTGGTTGGCTGGTGTGTCGGTGTTTAACATGAAATCATTTTCCTGTTGTGCGGAAATTATTTTCAGATAAAAGACGAGTTGATATACATATGTACGTAGGTAGATACCTATATACATTACGATAAACAGAAATTATTTGCTCATTTGTGTTAATTCACAAAAGCTTGATTAATTCAAATTATCAAGTTAAAATAATTGTTTGCAGGAGTTTGGGGAAGTTAAGTTAAAAATGAGTAGATCTTTCAGATATTCACCTCTCAAACGGAATAATTTAGACGGAAATTAAATTCAGACAGACGTGCAGAATATTTAAAAACAAATCAATTAAAATGAACAAGATAGAATTTTTGAATTACCCATTCATTTTATGTGTACATTCTTATCTTATCTATATAGACGTAATATCCAAGTTAGTGCAAAAAGTTATTCAATTTTTATAATGCCCTTATAAGCGTTATTTTTAAAACGTATGTTACGTATGTAGATATAAGCTGCGTTTGTTAGTAGAATAGTGCCTTATATATAATGATAGGTATTTTTGTATGGAAATACCACTTTGACTCAAAGCATGTTTTCTAAAAGAAATTTATAAAATATAGAGAGACATAAAGCACTCTACCAGAAGGGATAGATAAATCACTGGTTAATATATGTAGATGTCTTTGCGGTCTCCTGTTTAGACTTCTGTTGAGGTGGAGTGATTGAATACAATTAAATTAAAAGTTCCAGTGACTTCAACTACAAAATATACGACAGATAAGATATTTATCTTTCTTTAAATATCAAATTTAGTATGTGAAAATCGACCGAAATTTGCGTCTTAGAAGGGAACGACAGTGTCGAAAGTCCAGCTGGTAGAGACATGGACTGTATAAAAACTTGCCTTTTCTTTTTTCGGGGAAGCCATAATGGCCCAGCGAAATAGGAAAAATCTCCAACTTGAATTATACAGTTTTATGTTTGATTGAAAACAAATTCCAATTTCCAAAGCTTCTTTTTCAAATTATTGATTAATAATAATAATTTATAAAACTGAACATTGAAAACAGTAGCAGCTCAAAAATGGAAAAATAACAAACAAGTAAAAAAAAAACTGTCAAATGCGACATAGCTTTCGGACTTTACCTATTCCATTTTGCAGCTGCTGTTTGGGCACAGACGTGATCTAACTGATGATTCCATTGAAATTAAAGGAATAGATATTTCAAGATAGAAAAACTAGTGAATAGACCTGAAGATCAAAATATTAAAAATAGGTATATTAATAAATCGAAGCTGACATGCATATGCAATAGGCATGTTCGGGAAAATGAGATCTCGGAGATTTCAGCTATCTCAGTTACCTGAACAAGATTCCTCATCAAAATTTCTCAGTTTTGCTGTCAAAACTCTGAGGAAAAAAATCTTGGATTCGCTTGCTCACTTTTTGAGTGAGAAAAATCTCTGAGATCTCATTTTTCTGAACACACCATATATGTATTATTATAAAAGATGCCACGAAACTTTAACCACTGACTTTAATTTTCTTTTTTACCTGCAATCACAGTAGAAATTTCTGCTAATATCATTACCGCAGACTTCAAACGAAGAACATTAATTTTCTTTTCGCTCTTTTGAATCAACAAAGTAATTGGGGTATATAGAGTAACATAGAGAAGAACCATGCAAATGGTTTTTTTTAACTCTTGCCATGATGAAGCATGAACCCATCTAAAGGAGATGAAAGTTCCTTTGGACCTGTTTGAGAGAGAATTTCCTTGATACCCAAGCTCGTAAAAGCAATGTTTGAACACAAAGAATCAACGATGAAGTAAAGGTGCTGCATACAGCACCGTGGGATTTAAATACAAAAAATCACATACCTACACCTACATCCATGCTCTAGTCCCAAAAAACATTACAAAGTCAAACCCAGGGGAACACGAAAGTAAAGCAAGACATTTCCCATCTCCGATATAGAGTGACCAGGTACAATGAGATTGTAGACGCAATTGATATATGTGGAACATTATAAGCATCTGGCTAGACACAGACCTGAGTTTAAGATGATGAGATAAGGATTTTAAGGTCAAGGACAATTGAAATTTGTTTGAAGTAACAAAAGATACAATATTTGAAAGACAAAAACACAATTATGTATTTATCTTTTATCTATTTGTCTCTTTCATCATTTATTATTTTTTAATATTAATGAATGTTTATCTCATGTAAAACATCCATTAACTCAATCAGATATTTTGAAGCTAAACATAGATTATTATTTCAGTAGTAATCTAATTGGATTTTATTTTTTTTTTTTGCTACCTTGGTGCAGTTCTCGAATTACAAGATAAATCAGTAGTTGTTATTAATTCATCAATCGCCCTACTTTACCATCGTGAATGTTCATTTTTGCTTGTTTATATGAAATCAAACTGTCACAAGATTCATTGATGAAGGTCAGATGCGATTAGAGAGCACATATGACACGACATACTTTAGCGGCTCAAAACACATTAAAATTAAATGCCACATGAAATACTTAGACTCATGGCAAGCAAACATCCCCTTTACTTATACATACTTACTTAATCACGTCAGCACCCCAACATCCGAAGCCGAACCGAACCAAACATCTGACTTTATCCCTGAGATATTGATTTTGCTCCCTTAGGGAATTGTGTCAACTCAACACTGAAACAGAGGAGGGAGCTCGTCGTCATCGGTCGGTGTGTGAATTATTATATATATTATATACCCTATCGCCCTGTGCAAGGAAATTAAAATACATCACCAACCCTGATGTTCTGCTCAAATACTCGAAACGCGGGTAAGATTTATATATTTTTTTCCATCTGCAACTGCAGCATTATACCAACTGGACCTACGGGCAGTAGCATTTTCTTTTAATTACACTCCTTTGATCCTCGGTGGTGTGGTAGTTCTGGTGATGGTGATGCAATGATTTCCTGGAAAATGGAAAAAAAAAAATTCAACAAGAACGACGTCCTTGGCTGAAAGATATAAACTGTTTATCAGAAACGTGTTTCGCATTTTCATTTTCACTTTAATAATAATTTTTACCTTATAAAAATATGTATAAAGAATATACACATTTTTGTTTATTACTTCTTGTCCTCTGTTTTTTATTTTTATTTAATGGTTGTCGTGTAAAATAGCATAAAATCCACGACAATGTAACATGTATTTGCTCAAAAGAATTATAAACATTTCAAGAGTTTAATTTTTAACAAATTTTCTTTTCAAACCAATTGATACAGTTGGTTTTGTGAATAAATTAATCAAAGTTTTATATATTTGAAGTATTTTGGGATATGGTGTTGCCGTACGATATGGTCCTTGTCCTTCACCACATTTATATCTTCGAAGACGGTTACCTGATTCTAGCTTTGTATATTCGGAAAAGAAATTATGTACATTTGGCCACAAAATCTATTGGAAAAATAAAAGATATGTTTTGGAGTGAACGAAGTTGAAACAACATGCGAAATAACCAACATATCGACTATTAAAGTTTAGGAAGATTCGAAAGATTCTAGAAAAATATTATTAATCCAAAAAAATTACCACAATCAGCATTTTTAGCGCAAAAATGTTGTTCAGAAAATTTAACAGAAAAATACAGAATTCAAAACCTCTTACCTCTTAGTGTTATCACGACTTTTGGGTAACATGCGGATAATTTCTCGGTCTCGTTGAGTTTTTTTGGGTTTTGTGGAAGAAACTTGACATCACTTTAAATCTAAGTTGCTAAGTGCCTGTTTACTCAGACCTTGTACTGAAAGGCGCAACCAGTGAAACAGGTAGAGTTATGTGTGCGTAGAAACGAGAAGGGTAAATTCCATCCCAAAATCCTTCTCGTTTCTACGCACATAAAATCTACCTGTCTCACTGGATGCGCCCTTCAGTAAAATGCCTATGTAAACAGGCACTAAGATAATAGATTTTGACAATTCATGGCGGCCATGTTTATTTTTTTGTTATTTTCTTGTTTTTTTCAGACAATAGGAAATAACTGGAAAAATGACAGAACGTCATTATATCAAAGAAATGGATTTGATTGGTTTTACCCCTGGAAAACGGCTATTTATCGTCCCAAAGGTTGATAAACGGTCTGACAAACTTTTGAATCATTTATTGGTTAAATTTACAATACAAAAATTAAAGTAATATCGTCTGTGTTTTTCTAATCCCGGAAAAAAAATTACATCGGGGTTTAGCGATGCCATCACAGAAAAAGAATTGAGTTTCCATATACAAACTATCGATAACATGCAAGTATGTTTTTAATACCGGTAAAACAGTTTTCCTGTGCGCTTAAGATAAGCCCCGAAAATTATCTGGGTTTGGCCGGAAGGGGATTAGTTGCTGTTGCAATTAACATAGAAATTCTTTACTCCCGCATCGTTTTTTTCATCTAATTTGCTCTGGGTTTGGAAAAAACACGCCTATCATCATCGTTTTCATTTTTCTTCTGTTCTACACATCTTTCAAAATTAAATAACATGACTGATTCGCCCCTTCACATGTCCAAATATCAATACAGTAGAATCTCGGAAAGATGAACGGTTCTATAAGATAAACAGCTCGGAAAGATCAACGAAATATTTCCACTTTTCAGTGTTCAAAAAGATGAAAGGTTGAAATTTAGTACTCGAAAAGATGAACACTTTATTCCCAAAATAATTTTTTACTTTTTCTTTGCCTATTAGTTCCTCTCGAACAGTACTTTGGGGTTTGTTTTGACCTGCTATGTAAATAATATTTAATGTTTTTATTTATAAAACTGTATCTTCTTCCTTAACCAAATGTTGATGCTCGAAAAGATGAACGGGCCCTGTTTTATATCTGTTCATCTTTTCGAGATTCTACTGTATTTTTTTGTTATTTCGTATAAAGCGGTATTTAATTTTCGTGGGCATTGAACAGCCATTTTTAATTTCTGACACTTTCAACTTAGACAACCTGCGCAGTATATTATTTAAGGTTTATGGACTGTGGGTTGTTATATAACCACTCCAAAAGTTTGCTCTTTTATTATTTTATTTTTTACTATATACATAGGTATGTAAGCAAATTAAAAAAAGAAACATCTGTTTTCCTACCATATCGTATAATATACCCAATATTCAATTAAAATTTTGAAATTTATTTTTTTTTACGATTGCACAATTTTCCCTTATGTTCTCTTTATTGAAGTAAAAATATTTATTTTCCTTGGCAGCTCGTTAACTTAATGAAATACGTTATAGCATACCAACATATACATATGTATGTGCTTATATATACATAAGTATTATTTAAAGGTATGAAAATCGTAAATTTTTAACGAAAGTTGTTTAAAATCTATCTATAGACTTTAATTAGCTCCGTTTGTTCTCAAATTTGTGATACGATCTTCATAGCATTTACGAACTCACAAACATCGTTGTTTTTAACAGGAAATCATTAATTGATTATGATTAATGTAGGCAGATATACATATGAATATGTATTATAAATTATCCACCATTTGTTTTAATTTATTATCAATAGTTCAGCATATTAAATGTCACAAAGGACAGACCTAAAACCTTTTTTCAGTTAAATTAAAATATAATTCCCATCGAAAAATTCCTTACATACTACAAAGGTATTTTATTTTTTTCCAAAAAGGATTTAATATTGGAATAAAGGACAAAATATTCAACATAACAGTGAATTGTTTGGAATAGGATACGGGATTCATTAAAATTTATAACAAAAACGTTAATTGGAAAAGCAAAAACTAGACAAAAGTAAAATATTCGCAGGACAGAATTCTTATCGTTTTTATTTATGTATTTTATTTATAAGACAAGTAGATAAAGTAAGTAGGTCCCTATTGCTTTCGTGTATAAGAATAGTAGATAGGTACATTTCGAGGTTTTAATCAAACATTATACGATTATGAAGCAGTCAAAAGCAGAGAACGGACATTTTGTTGATGGGTTATCTGATAAGGATTTTGACATGGATTTGGATGATGAGAAATTATATTCAATTTAATTCAGTAATTTAACACCATTGTAATTTTTCGATAAAATATTCGGGTTATATTGTATTGAATTAAAAGGTTTATCTGTTGGCTTTGAAGATACCTGAGTTCGGTAAATTCCCTTAGAGTTAAAATATCAAAGGAATATCAAAGGCAAATTATGTCCTTTTTATTTGTCAATTTTTAACGCCTACTCTATCCAAAAAGTTCTTTTTTGGACTTAAATAAAAAATATTAATTTTTTATTGAAATTTCAAAAGAAGTTTTTGAAATTTAGTTTTTTCTTTACTACCTACATACTTAAAAATACTTTTTTCATTTTCTCATGACTTTAAAATTAAATAGTAGGTATTAAATAAAATTAAATAATTATAATATAGATATTCTTTAAATTTACAAAGGTTATTAATGGGTGAGGTGATCCATTTTAATAAATATATAAATACATATTTACTACATATTTAATATATATGTATATAATAAATGTATAGAAAAAAAAATAAGCAAAAACTAAAACAATGCAGAATAAATTAGTTATAATACAAAATAAAAATGAAGTAACTGAATTTTGAGAGTGTATACATATACATAATTATTTTATGTTTTATTTTTTCTTTGGGAAGAGTTTTAAAATATATTTTCGATGCTATTGAAATCTAAACTGAATTCTAAACAGGTTGTAAGCTGTTTTAAAAATATATAGATTGGTGATATGGCGGGTAACAAAGTGTTTAAGTGGTTAGTTCGCGAAATTAATATTATAAATCCAATCTGTATAACACTTCAGTCAAAACTTCATTCGAGTTCGTTAAAAGAATTGAAGATTTAGTTTTTGAACCGGGGGAAAAAATGTTTTCGTTTGATGTTGTGTCCCTCTTCCCAAGTGTAGATGATGTGATCGAAGCATTTAATGAATATCTATTGAAAATAATGTAATTGAAAATAAACTGATACCAAACAAAAAGGACACAATGAAATCATAAACGAAAAATTTTGTTCTGCTTTTTGTTTTGCAGTACGCTGTTCGAAGAGCGAAATTTATAATTGTAGCAGATAATTTGGAGAAGTCTCCGCTCCTTTTTCGCACTGAATTAATTATACAGACTATTATAATGTGCGGAAATGTTTATGCGTTTATGTTTTTGGAATTAGTGAAACTCTCCAAGGATATTTTCGGTTGTGTTTTCGCAAGCGTTTCGCTGTCTGGTTTGGAGATCACAGAAAAATTACGTTTCGCATCAGCAGCGTACTATGCTTAAATATAAAAATAATTAATAATAGGCGTGTATTTTTGCAAGCCCGGGGGTAATTGGTTGAAAAAAACGACAACGAGGATTATCGATGCCATCACAGAAAAAAAATGGAGTTTTCATACAAATTATAATCGATAACAAGCATGTATAATTCACGCCGGCAATACAGTTTTTCTGTGCGCTTAAGTAAATCCCCGAGAATTCTCTGGGATTAGCTAAGAACGCAGGGGATTAGTTGTTGTTGCATTTTGCATGTTTAGCACCGACGTCGTTTTTTTCATCCAATTCCCCCCGGGCCTAATATACCTTAATATACCTTAAATATGTATAATAATATGTAAATATCAGAAATATATATTTTCTTTTCATTTGGATCCATTTTACTGGCGGCAATTTTTCAAAATATATATCAAAACAAACGTAAGTGTTGTACTAGCCCGTGGCGTAGGTTAGTGCGCATAGGACTGTTAAGCAGAAGATGTTGGGTTCGTTTTCCAGCTTATGCCACCTAAAAACAAAAGCGAGCGATTATCTTCACTGCTGAAGATAATGGAATTGGGGAGAAAGAGCACAGCATTATAGTTTGATTCAACATGTTAACAAGTGCAGCAGATTGGATTCTTATGAAAGTTATTATATTGAAAAAGAAACAATAACTTGAATGCAGATGAAGGTGAGATTAGAACAATGTTCTCTTTGATATATGTAGCTCATGTCCGTTACTTCGCATACCCACTCTTCGATGCTTAACAAAATATATGATGAAGATTATACAATCTAGTTAGTGCTGATGATGAACGCCAAAGAAGCGTTTGAAATGCATTCGCGTTTATTGTAATTTGACTTGTTTTTATTTGTGTGAAACAATAAGGTGTTTGTGTTAAAATAAGGTGTTTATTTATTTATTCACTTTTTCTAAATGTCATTGACATTAATTTCGGGCCTTCGACGTCATTAAAAAATCACATTTTTTAGCATCATTTGGCAATTTTATTATTGACCATACAAGTATACACACTTTCAGGGAGTAAACTTCGAAATTAACACGACATTTTCAATCAAAATTGTAGATCATGGCCTCGCTTTGTAAGTTCTTGCTGCAGAATCTTATAGTGATTGGATTGCAGACTTAAAGGGTTTGGCCAAGAGTGGTAACTTTGTTTGTCAAAAAGACAGATGCAGTCATATGTTGATTTCATGATCCGCGACATGATTGTCTTTTATACTAGTAGGTACTCTTAACAAATGAGAATCACTCCAGTTTTTGTCGGAAACTAGCTCTAGAAGACTACCTGAACCTCCCAACATGATTGGCATGTAAAATTTGTTTGCTTTTGTTCGAACTGTTAAGTATAGATGTTTAAGTATAAATAATAATAATAATAACTATAAATAATGCAACTTTGATCAAAAAATGCTATAACCGTTAAATTTTTTTTAAAGGATCCAATAATAAAGGATATATCTAAAAATAATAAATAAAAATAACTTACTTCTTTTTTTTTAAACTGATACTGGATTCATCTAAATAAATACTAAATATGTTAATTTCGAAATGCATAAAATTAAATAAAGATGAAATACTTTCTTTTGTACAAAAAAAAAGTATAAATGCAGATTGGTCAATTTTTAAAAACTTTTTGGTTTCTATTTTGTATTATAATGGAGTTTATTGATCATTTGATTTCAACGCTAATTTAAACAATTTGGAATATTACGTTACTTCAAGCTGGACCACATTACGTCTCATTAAAAAATAATTATCAATTAAAATGAAGAATATGTATGAAGATATTTAACGGCATTCCGTTTGTAAAAAAGGAAAATAACCATTAAATATTAATCTTAACTGCATTTTTTTATTAACAATTGAAACATACCTACATATATATGCTCAGATTATGTTGAACAGCTAAATCAACTTTTTTATTATAAATAATTGATTTTTTTTGTGAATAATACAAAAATACTGGTAACGTTATACATAGAAACTCTATTCAAAATAAATTATTCCAAAGAATATTTTGTTGGATTTTTTAATCAACTCAATTTTCTATATTATTTTAAATAATTTCAATTATTAGTAAATCAACTCAAAAAAATAACTATATATTTTTGCATCCGCTTTCATAAACAACTCGTTTCAATTGCTCTATATACATGATAAACAAATTGCAATAGTCTATATGTGTAGTGTATAGAGATATTATAGTGTATCCATATCGGAGTATTGAATTTCAAATCTTTTCAATACAAATTATGCAAAATTATTAAAAATATTGACATTTTTCCATTTATCTGCATTGTTTTTAGCATTTTATATACCTATTTGAAATTGATAAAAAAAAAGTAATACAATATATAATAATATTAATTACTTAACAATCAGAACATATACATGTACTTATACGAATATATTATGTATGTGGAAATGTATAAACGATTCCCAAAAATCCTGCAATCTATTGTTTCTAGCTTGTTAGCCGCATGGCCAAACACTTGGTCCATTGCAATAGCAACTGGGTCACATGTCAATAGCAGGTTATTTCGACAACATGGGAAATGATTTATGTAATCCTTTCAGTTCGGTTGTGGAGAGAATTGGAAGTGCTCTATATAACCTAGAGCATAGCAATTTAAAATATATCGCCATGTGTGGTGTTAATTCCTTCTTTTTTATTGTGCTCGCAGTCAAATTCGAGACTATATTTATGCCTTCGTTTGTCATTCCATTAAAAAAGACCTATAGAAAGCATGGGAAACTGAATGAGCTTTGCATTTTTTTTTTGTATTTTGTTTTTATTTTCATTTTTTTGTAAGTTAGTGGCCCACCTTTGAACAGAATGTAAAAAGGCAAAAGGACCCGTATATCCATACCCTGCCCTACCCTACCCATCCCTTCACAGCCGTATATACCCAAACCCCAACACCTACACCTACACCTATTCCACCATCAGTGTTCAGAAAATCTAGAATGACTCGTATTTTTATAACCTGAATGGTACACATCTGTTGTATATTTTATGGGATTTCATCATCACACTTTCTATGGAATAGGGCATATCCTTGTTTGGTGTCGGGGGCTGTGTCAACATCAACACCGAAAACTCGACGAGGACACATAACAGAGCACAGCAGAGGTATTAGTAGAGGAACTAGGAAGGTGGAAATGAATAAAACTGTCAGAGGTTGGATGTGTGTTAGAGGGATAATATATAGCCTAGATGTAGTATACCTACCTAAGTGGAATACAAATGTGTTGCGTGAGTGTTAAGGATATTTTCAAGTGATGAAATGCGTGTTTCCCTCATTTGATGTTGGGACTCATTTTAGTCAGTTCAGTGGGGTGTTGTAAGTTGCGATGCTTTGGCAGATAATTGGTGACTTTAGTGTGTCAGGATAAAGAAACGACATCTGGAAGGACTAATTAACTTTAATTAGCTAAGGTCTGTCCGTTAATAGAACGAGAACCCAGAGACATTTAATTGAGGAATACAGATCAGTTTTTGTTTTGTTTTGTTTATTTCTAATCTATATACCTACTTACCTACATATAGACATCGACATAATATATCTACATTAAATAGAAATGGTGTAGGTGTGGTGCAATGCGCAACAAAGGAAAGTGTAGTTGTTTGGTTTAATTAATGGTTGCGGAGATAATTGCGTACCTATATAGCTTGTCAACAACAGTTTCAACTTTTATTATGCAAATACAGTTTTAATTACAAGAAAGTTCTTCAAAATTGCAAATCCCAAAAATAGGTTCTAATTTCAAAATTCTGTGATATTTTTCTTTCTTGTATTATATTTCAAAGAACAATATTATAATCTTCAATACATAGCATTCATTAATTTTGTCCTATAGGTAGGGAAAGTATAAAGGTCGGTAGATACAAAAAAGTGAACCTTTTTGGTGCTTCAACTGGTGGGCCAGCAACGTTTAATTAATCAAAAAAAAAAGGTACCTACCTACCTTTGGGTAGGGGTGGAAGGTATTGGAGCTTAGGCATACAAATTCTTCTTGATTACACAAGTTAAAAAACTAAACAATAAAATGCTTAAGCAGTTGCTTTTGGAATATTATTTACACTTTCAAATTTGATTTGAATGAGATTTTATTCGCAGTTTTAACTACGCACCCAAAGATTGAGCGAGAATTAAATATATGTACTGACAAAAAAATAATATTTATTTTGCTGAAACTGAACAATTTTGCTTGTTCGTCCATCCATGGTAATTAATCGGATTTGTCCCTTTGCAGCGAGTAAGCAAAAGTTAATCCCAAATAAGTAATTAAATTCTGTGTCATTTTCTGAAAATTTAGAAGCAAAATATTTGATTTGTACGAGGAACTTGAGAATTGTTTAATGTTTATATTGTATACAAACATTTGAACCTTTATATAACCTTTTTAATGAATGAACTCATCTCTATCTTGAAATGAAATGAAATGATATACAATTCAAAAAAAGACATTAAGTGTCAACAAGTTAATGTTCACAATACATAAACCAATTTGCCCCAGTAGAGATACAAAATGGAAGAGTTGTGTTGGCCCATTTGGTCAGCCTGTTTCTATAATAATCATGTCCCGTTTTGTACCAGAAGTCAATGAAAATTGTTTGATATTCAAATAACAAAAAAAATATCGTTTCAAAATAGCTTTTAACGGCCTTTAAGTCCTACAAAAATTGGCGTTTCATCCCGGCGATCTCAATTCGACTCATCATTTGACTAGTGAGGGCCTTTTCAATACGCAAACTTTGCTAAGTTCAGTTCTTCTTACATAGATTGCGTGACGAATATCTTTATACTTTATACAACAGGACTATATAGAATTCCTAATCATTAAATTGGAAGTTTTTGTTTTTTGCCCCTGGGTTGGCATTGTTTATATTTTTAATAATACAAGTTATATATAGGTACCTACTACTGAAATATATCAGCCAAGTAGAAGACTTAGCACTACTTAGCAATATATTTATTTGTATTATTAAAAAAATCTTCTTAAACAAATATCATCTGATACAAAATATAACTTTATGTTCCGCTGTTTTGTTGGCACTTGGCAGCTTTAAACGCAACTCGATAATGATGCCAGAAAAAAAACTGTACCTTTCTTAAAAATGTTTTATATAACTGGTAATTTTGTATGCAGCTCGATATTGTGGGAGCAAAAATATTTAACAACTATAACAACATAAACCAAATGAACTCATTTTGAACATAAAATCGTTGTGAAAAATATGTCACAGAAAACAACTGTTATCTGAGTTCAAAATAAACATTCAACGATTTCAAATAATTTTTAAATTCGTTAAAAGAGACCGCATTTCAATGAAAATAACTTCAAAAAATTGCGGTCGCAAAAAAATATTACTAAGCAACCACTTGTAGTTTGTCTCTGCGCGATTTTCTTAATCGCAAACAAATAAGAAAATAAATTCGCATATAATGTAATATTTCAGTTATCTCCTAAAAATATGAAAAACATGAACTCATCCAATTTTAATTTGACTGTCCAAAGAGAACTGATAATAATATGGATTATGGAAATTTTGTGGATAATTTGTGTGCCGAGTCCGTAATATGGTTTAACCACAAGATGAATTTTGACCAAAGTCAATATACCAATAAAATTGATGTGTTGAAAAATGCGGAAGATTTATATCCTTCAGTTTTCGCGCGATTATCTATGGGGCTTTCCATTCCCCGACACAACATGTAGATACAGCAGAGCTATCTTTCAGTACATCAAGAAAGGTCAAGATGTCAACAATGACCGATGAAAGGCTTGATGCATTGCGTATATTATGAACAATGATGACAAAAATTTAGTAAAAGAATTGATATTGATTTTTATAAAATACTTATAAACCGTTTTGTTAAACAACAACAAAAACTGAAAATCATGTTTTCAAAGCAATACAAATTATTCCCCCCCCCCTATTAAAAATCCTGCGGGGGGCGCTTATGGTTTCACCCCAGGTGCAGTTTTTTTATTGTTTTTAAATTACAATATTTTCAACGCAAACCGCTTATTCTAAATTTAAATAAAGCACATTATAAACATCTTAGTCTTTATAAATATATAAACGTATTATTTATATTATGTTTTCAGTTGACAAGAGGTTTTTCATCCCTAAATGAGTTTTATGAAATGTGAATAATAAAATCTTTGCAATTGCTTCAATTTATAAATATTTGGTGGAACTGCATTTCATAATACCAGGCCAAAATTACAAAAGTTTATGAAGAGATTGGGCACGAGTACGATAACTTTGGCGCCAAAGAGCAAAGGAAAACAAAATATTAAAAAAAACAATGATGACAACACTTACAATGAACTACTATACCGATTTTGAAAGCCAGAAATATTTTCTTAAATCCTAAATTAAAATTAAATTATGAATACCAAAACCTGCCAAAACCTTAATCTGTTTAATTAATCCAGGAAATATGTCCAGTTTTTTTTGGTAGATTGAGACCTGCAGGGGAGACTTCTTGTCATTTAAAGAAGCAGTAGAGTGTCCACTGTACATTAGGGTGGAGCGTCAAATTTTTGTTCCGATTCGGCTATTCGAATAGCACTAAAAAGTTGCGTAGTTACGTAAGCTACCCGTAAAAAAAAAAAAAAAAAAAAAAAAATTTCTTAGCCCTCTACCACAGGTCAAAGTTTTGCAAAATTGGAAAAAAAGTCGTAAATTTTTTGACTTTATTCTGTATTTCCGAAAGTATAAATCATATACAAAATAATATTTGTAGTAAAAAGAAAGATAATTAAATTTATATTGTATGATTAGCCGTTCTCAAGATATATGTTAAAAGGCGCTACATAAATTAAAATTTTTCAAATATTTGAGCTATGGAAATCTTTTTTATCTGGAGAGAGTCACAAGTTACATCAACCCCTTTGCTGGATACAACTAGCGATCAGGATTTGAAAGACTTTCTAAAAAAAAATCTCTTATTGGCATGTCATTTTCGGACTTCCTTTGTCACACTCAAGCTGTTGAGCGCTGTGTGAAGATGGTGACCGAAGCTTCAATAACAGTAGCTGGTGAAAAGGCCAGAGACGGGCTAATAAAAAATAAGATATATTTTCGAAATATATTGCCATTTTTCCACACAAAAAAAATTACAACTTGAAAAATAAAAAGTTTAATTGGGTTAGTTTCTGAATGGCGTATTTTGAATTTTTAAGTTTTTATTTTCAAGTTTGTGTTAATTTATTTGTCTAAATAAAGTTAATATACCTGCCGCTCATCGGAATAGGTTCAAACTTTTGTTCACCTTATTGATAGCCTCTCTTCATATATATTGCAATGACACATCTTTGTTATATATGTAATGAAAGAGCATCATTATACGCTTAGTTTGAGAGACAAAATGTTGTCTTAAAGATTACCGTTATTCTGAAACGCTAGCTAGAACAAATGTGTCCGTAGAAGCGAACATATTTTTTGGCTCAACTGAATAGGTTCAACAGCAAAAACTTTAGTTTACGTTGAGCTGCGTCGGTCAATTGTACTCAAAATTTTGTCTGCCAATAATTTTAAATGTGTTTTACCTGTCAGCGTCGAAAACAGGCCGCGGAATATTTTTAAGCGAGGAAGAAAACGGAAAAATAAAAGCATTTCCAGAATTAGGCCTAAACCAGCGATGCATCGCGCAAAAATCAACAGAAGTCAAAATTAAGTAAGCAGTTATTTGCGAAACGTCGAAAAGTATAGACAAAATATGAAATATGAAAGTTATACGGCCACATTAAAAGCCCATAGACGTGCAATCATCACAGCAGCTTCCAATTCTCATGATTCCGCGTCAAAAATCAAGATAAAACCGGTGTAACATGTAGTTTGGCGGCGGTAAAACGGGTTTTTAAAAGTGTTAAACATTTGAAAAGAAAAAAAAATCTGAAAAAACTACCATTTAACGAATCCAGAAATGAAATTCGTCTCCATTTTGTAAAAAATACATGTCGTAGAAGTCTGAATGGCAACAAGTGATTTTCTCAAATGAAAAAAAAATTTATTTAAAGGTCCCCGATGACTGTAATTATTATTTTTATGACCTAAAAAAATAGGAGCATTATTAAAGCCGTTTGCATAGCTGTGGAGGTAGTGTCATGGTGTGGGGAGCTATTTCCTTCTACGGAACCTTCGAACTCCAATTTCTTATATCGAGAATGAATGCAAATCCGTATAAAGGTGTGCTAAAAAAGGCCTTCCTACAGACCTGATCTGTTTAGACCAATCGTTGACATTCCAACATGATAATGCCTCTATATTAACACTAACTACATGTTACATCGTTTTTTATCTTGATTTTTGACGCGGAATCATGCAGAATTGAAAGCTGCTCTAATGATTGCAAGTCTATGGGCTCTTAATGTGGCCATATAACTTTCATATTTCATATTTTGTCTATACTTTTCGACGTTTCGCAAATAACTGCTTACTTCATTTTGACTTCTGTTGATTTTTGCGCGATGCATCGCTGGTTTAGGCCTAGTTCCCGAAATGCTTTTATTTTTCCGTTTTCTTCCTCGCTTAAAAAATTTCCGCGGCCTATTTTCGACGCTGACAGGTAAAACACAATTAAAATTATTGGCAGACAAAATTTTGAGTACAATTGACCGACGCAGCTCAACGTAAACTAAAGATTTTGCTGTTGAACCTATTCAGTTGAGCCAAAAAATATGTTCGCTTCTACGGATACATTTGTTCTAGCTAGCGTTTCAGAATAACGGTAAGCTTTAAGACAACATTTTGTCTCTCAAACTAAGCGTATAATAATGCTCTTTCATTACATATGTAACAAAGATGTGTCATTGCAATATATATGAAGAGAGCCTAACAAGAAGGTGAACAAAAGTTTGAACCTATTCAGATGAGCGGCAGTGTATTATAATTTGTGTTTTCTTTTTTCATGAATTATCATATAATTTATTTCGAAATTGTGAAATAATTTTAACGTTTCCGAAAAAAAAATTTTGTTGTTCTAAAAAGTCGAAACTTTGAGCTAAGGTAGAGGGCTAAAGACTTCATTCAAATTTTTTTTTAATGTCAAATTACACTCATCGAAACGCAAAAAAATGGAGGTATTCGAAATTGATACAACAACTTTTATTTTTCTCCATACATCGACGCTCCACCCTACTGTACATATCTTATAGCGTCAAGTTAATATATATAAAACGTCGCGTTGTCGTACGAGGAAATCAAACCGTGAGCGTCTTTGATTATTTATAGTCAACAAATTAACTGGTTTCAGCTAACAAATAACGCTCATATCCCATTTCTCATTTTCATAAAAATTGGAACGAGGTAGAAAGGGGAGAACGGGGCACAAAGGACCACCGGGGCACAAAGAACTTTCGTTTTAAAACGGTAAATAAGTGACTTTGTCCAGCTTCTCAGTTTGTTATGGTCTATCGTGCTGACGAGCGCTCTCCGGTTTTAAAAATTAAGATTTTTTGTTTTTAAAGTAAGTTTATAAAATAAATATATAAACTTGTGCTTGTTTAATATTTAAAGGCTTTGCTAATAAGAATTTTGAAATTTTTTTTAGATACTAGATGGTACGGAACTACACTAAGAAAAAGCCAGAGCCAACGATGAGGCACAGAGGACCAAAAGCACTTTTTATGCACTTTTAATAAAAAAAAAAGTTCTATAGTTTCGATAGCAATTTAAAGCCTATTTAATGTCATCTTAAGGTATGTGGAGAGCAAATGTGAGCCTTTTTCCTTTGTTCAATATATTGCAATAAATAGGCAAACGTTAAGTGGTTCTATGTGCCCCGTCCCCCCCTACGCTTTTTCTAGATTCACCTTCGAAATAATAAAAAAGATACACACCAAATATAAAACATTTCTTGTTGAACTAAATAATCTCAACTCAATATAATAAATATCCTTTTATATTTATAATTTTCTTTCCCTGCGTAAAACACTGTATATTTAAAAGGATTCCTTAATTAAATTGCAAAAAATTAAATGAATCTCTATATTTGGTTTGTATATATATACGGATACAGATCTTAACACATTTCTTGTCTTGATTTTATAGCAACATAAAGCAAAAGATACAAACAACAATAATTCAAAATATTCTCTTCACTTTCACATTATAAAAGAAAAAAAAAGTCTACACAACAAAATGCCATTAGATGAAATGGACCCAGTGGATTTGAAATGGATGTGTGTCACACCACTCCCCATCTAGGCTCCCTAGCATTCGTTCACCAGAATACTTTCAAAAAAAGATACATTCAACTAAACTGGTCCTCTGAGATCCATTACGCGGAGTCCACACATCATCACTCTTATCGTAACATATTAGGAGATAATTCAACCGAATACAACATAACTACCAATTGGAGTTATGGGTCAGAGCAGAGCTGGGATTAGGGTGCGACCGACCCGACAAAAGAAATAAAAACCAGCTGCCCGCAATTAGGGAGCAATAAATTATTGATGTCAGTATCAGTTCCATTCATTCACAGTTAGCTAGCAGCCAGCAAGCTTGTTCGTCATATGTTCCTTATTATTATTTATCACCAAATTCTGAAATTAGTTTAAATTGAATCAGAATCAAATTTAAGGTTCATATATTAGGAAGGAACACACCACCTCATAAGAAAATTGATATAATGTGCTAATTGAAAATATGAAAATTTTGTATTTCTGTTTTCCTTTTTTTAGTTAAGAAAAAATAATTCTAAATATTAGCAAAGCAACAAAATAAAACAAGGACATATGGAGAAAAATGAGTAGGGCTTCTGAATTTGACTGCAGATAGAAAATTGAAAACAATTCTTAATATACGTCCAAAACAGCAACTGTAAGTAAGGATGGAAAATTCCACATTAGCGATAAGAAAGTGTCAACTCGAACGTGACGGGAATTCACAACCATGACATAATAAAAAAAACCAAGCTAGAAACTGAGTTGAAGTCATGGAAGGAATACACATTTGTACCTGTATACATTTAAATGAAAAAGGAAGCAAAACAACAAAGAAAATCACGTTCAACAAGGAAAATTTAAAAATTTCCGCCTATAGCCCAAAGGGTGTGGCTTGAAGCTCGTGTGCTTAAAAGGATGTCACTCAAAAACTGAAAAAGAAAACAAAAATAAAAACAAAGTGTATTTTACTGTCTCTATCTTTATGATTTATTTAGATTGGAGAGTCAAAGAGGGCCGTGGACTATATTGTTTTGACTAAATTTGACCTTTAAATAACCGGCAGTAAAATAAAGCTTAGCAGACGTTTTGTCTTTATTAAGACGGAAGGAATTATTTTATTTTCTAAATGCTAACCCGATAACTATTTTTCTTATCACAAAATTCGGGCATCTAGTCGGTACTTAATTGTATTGTAACCCAAGATCTGATTATATTTCTATATATGACTATAATTCCGATAAAACATTTTACCTGGAAAATGAACGGCAAATTATATTGCAATAAACATTTCAATATAAGGCGTGTTTTTTGCAATTCCGAGGGGAATTGGTTAAAAAAACGACGACAGTGCCAGCTGTCGGGCCTAGCTAAGCCCAGAGAATTCTCATGGTTTAACTTAAGCGCGCAGAAAAACTATGTTACCGGCGCTGCTTGGCGTTAAGTTACCGATATTTTATATGAAAACTCCTCATTGTTTCTAATATGGCGGGCGTCCCTTATCCTCGTTGTCGTTTTTTTTCAGCCAATTGTCCTCGCAATTGCAAAAAAACACCTATAATGAGTTTAAACCATCGCTAACATGATATCAATTAAAAAAACATATAGAAATCATAGCCCGACAAAATTCAAATTATCACAACTATGTAATTAAAGACTTGCTAACGACAAATTTAGCAGTAAACTATTCACTCCAACAAGTTCTTACCGTTTTTTGAGGGAGTGTGTCGCTAACTTAATACCAAGAAAGCAAATCTGAAAAAAAAAAATAGGAGACATTGCACAACAAAATCGATATTATCACAACTAATTAACGGCAAATTATCCACCTAGCCTATTTTGGATTTGCGAATGTTGCTTCGACAACTTGACATTAATTTCTTTTCTTCTTGAATAGGTATTGCGAACTTTTCGGACTTTTGTCAATTATTGCTGGTTTTATTAATCAACAAAACCTATATGGTTTTGACCAATTCGGTGGCTTACAAGTATCATATTGTAACAATTCTGGGCTTTAGTGGAAATATATTTACACCATTTTTATAATTAATTTTCACTTTGTAAATCACGTAAGACCATTCGATTAATGCAGTTCCTTAAAATAGGGGGATGTTCATCTTAATCCATGAATTGAGAATATATTCCTTTCGTGCTTTACAAGAACAATACCAAATTTTGTAATTTCAAAAAAGCCTCTTCCTCTTATCAATGTTGTGTTTTAATTTTACATCTTGCTTGAGTTCTTGGAGAGAACACTTAAAAATTGTTTACAAATGCTTATTTTGAATTATACTGTACCTACCTAATATTTTTTTTTTGTATTTTGTTTTCTTCGCTGCTTGCCTATTTTTTAAATTGAAAATGTGTGTCAAAAGCTCTGAAAGATGAAAACTTCTTTAATACCTGGATAACTGCTAAGTTAAGTTGGCACTGTCGTCGTTGGAACTTTCCAAGTACGAAATTAATTCTCAACAAGGTTTGACTTTATGATTTTGTTGGAGTACAACTATAAAAACTTTTTTGCCAACTGTTATGTATCTTTTTTTTAAATAAGTTTCTTAAGTTATTAAATTAACAAGAGGAAAGAGAAATTAAAAAGGAAAAATTTTATGGGCATGAAAACAACACATCTACATACATACACCACGACATGAATTCTTAAAATTATTTTTATTTTTCTGCAATTTAAGGAACCTTTTTAATGAAAGTTGGCACTAAATTAACGTAATTTAATGATAGTTTCTCACTATTACAAACTTCAAGATGTGTGTGACAGCAGTATGCTACCTAGCCACATCAGCATGTAGACATGTAGAATATGGAAACTAAACCTCCAGGATGAAAACGTTTCCGTCCACCCGTCAAAGATGGTAGCCGGCCGCGAAGAAAGGGAAGACTACAACTTAGGTGGTGAATATAATTAAAAGATGTCCTGAAAGTTGGGTGGGTATGTATGTACTGAGTATACCTGCAACCCACAATATATAAATATATTGTGCAGTTTGATAAAGTTGTAGAAGTGTCAGAAATTAAAAATGGCTGTTGGAGTGCCCACAAAAACTACTACCGCCTTATTAGAAAAAACAACAATATATTGAAATTAGACAGTTGAAGGGATACTGCATTGTCGTTTATACAATTTGGAAAATCTTTGTTTTAACTTAGCATCATACTAAAAATGTTTTAATATCGTACTTAATCGTCTAAAATGTTGCGCCATTACCTTTATCTGTGGCTGAAACTGATCGGGTTGGAGATGAAGCTTGTTGGTTCAGGCCCCGGTTGTCTTTAGATACAGAAAAATGTTGGTAATATCGTATGAAAGTATTTTTCTTATAACCCTTGCGAATTATTGATAATATTTTGGTTTCTGGTTAAACGATACTGCGGCATATCGTTTATTCACAACTCAAAATACTTACGTATACCCAGTTTCTATATACTGTATCTTATAAAACTGGCCTTACAAATTTAAATCCTATGTTTTAAAATGCACTGTAACATTGAACTGATTAGAAGGATTTATATGAAGGTTGAGGTTGGGGCTACGTTTTGCTTATTTAAAGGATGAAGAATTTAATGAGGTGTAGGTTTAAATTTTATATACGTGATTAAAATTAGAAAACCCCACTTGAACTAAATGTAAATTTAGGGACGTTATACGTGTTCACTGTTCACTGTTCACCTACTTCTATGGTGGCGGGGACACTCAGAAAATATTTAACTTTGCCAAAGCATGTAACAAAGTCCCCATATATGTACATGTACATATAAAATATCGTATGCGGGTATATGGCTATGGAACAGTTGGAGGTTGGTCGTTTACATGTTTATTCAAGAAGCTTCGTGGCAACACGAATTAAACGGTGGAAATGGGTGGCAGTATGGCGTACACAAAAGCGTCTGTAAAGTCCATAACATGCAACTCTCTCTCTAAGGGTTGATCACTAAGGGAACATGTGGGTACGTCCCAAAAAAAAATTAAAATGAAAATGAGATTTAGAAAACACTTTTATGTGAAATGAGTATTATTTACGAAAATGATACAAAAGCCTGTTCGGAGTTCTAGTGACGAGATAAAGAAATATACTTTAGCAAAAAACCATATATATGTCGACTGTTGCTGCTGTTGCAAACACGTATGCGACATTTTAAATATTAATGCCTTGAATACTAGTATAAGCCCACGAGTAGAATTGTAGGGATATAGTGTTAGAAAGGGTAATGTTGTTTGTCGGTTAGTACTTCAAAGCGTATGCTTAATTTCTTTTGAAAAGTATTTTAGATGCATAGATTAAATTTGCATTCAGGACGACCGACGAACGACAGGACAAGATACGAGGGGCCTTCCAGTAAAAATTACTGTGTTTTTGTTTTCGACAAACAGAGAGAGAGAAATAGTGGTTGTTTATCTGGTGCATGATTACCATGCCAAATTCACTTTGTGTTTATTTTCCCAGAAAAGGTCGTTTGTTGGAAAAGCAACAAACAAAAACCCTCGAAAACTTTTTGAAAGTTTTAAAACTATGAGTGAAAGGTTATGGAGGAGGACAGAGGAAGTAGTTGGAAGTTGGTATAGCACAACATCATGACAATGTGATGATTAAGTATAAAATATAATTTTATTACAACATTCTAGAATAAAAATTTAAATATACAAAAGGAATCCAACGTTTTAGGGAGAAAAAAGGTTTTTGCACACAACTATGACGCAATAAAAATATCAAATGAAAAATGCATAATATACTTACTTTGATTTAATTTCAGTTAAGAGAAATATGTACATGGAAGGTGGAACGAATGCCAGTGTTTGAAAAAAACATAAACGAATAAGTGTGAATGGGCTAGAATACTTCTGCTCACTGCACTTACGACCGACCGACCGACGCGACGCGACCTGTCATACCTCTGACATAAACATTAAACATGAAAAAAGGAGAAAACTTAAACACTTAGAGCCACCTGGTTTTTAGCACTTGTTTAAAAATTAATAAGAATATCGAAAATTATAAAATTATTTAGCCAGTTCACGTTTCTGAGATCTCACTGAGCAAACGTCTGTCAGCTCCACTGAGGAGAAGGAGAAACCTGAACAAAATTTCCCCTTTAAAGTCGAAAGCACTCTCCATCTCGTTTTTATAAATTGATCAACTGCGACAAAAAATAATTGAGAAAACGAATCCAAAAAATTTCAGTCTCAGCTTTTTGACAGCAAAAGTGAGGAATCTCACTGAGGAATTACGTCAGATTTCTGAGATTGCTGAGATCTCAGAGATCTCAAGAAACCTGAACTGGCTAATTACTTAATAACGTACAATTTTGAAAAAAAAAATGTTACAAGTTTTTTTATTTTTTATTTTTTTAGTTCGAAAATAATCTATTCAAAAACTAGGCCTTCTTCACTTAATTTGAAACCATAATTAAAGAATGAGTTTCTGGCTTTAAAAAAGCTATAACATAATATTGTAAGTGTTGCCGTCGTTTTTTAATATTCATTTTTTGTTTTAGATATTTTTTTTAATGTGCCCCTCCCATCTTAAGGGGCGGACAGTGACACAATATCTTAAAATTATGTTCATATATTACCAAAAATGAATCACAAAATGCACAATTTTTTAATTAATGAGCTCCAAGATATAAAAAAAACCCTAAACTCAACCCATTGGTTTATTTCGAAAACGGTAATTTTTGACTAAGCTAAAAATTATTTCTTGATATTTTTTCTGTATACAACTAACCATTTGGGTGATATTCCTGAAAAATTATTTTGGAGGGCTTAACTTGTTAGTGCGGCCCTCAAATCGATGAGGAATTTTGAAGGCAATGTACCAAAATCCAGCTTTCCGACGGTTTTTTTCCAGTCAAATGCTTTATTGAGTCAAGTGCTTTATTGACAACAAGTTTTTTTTTGTTAAGTTGCACCTTATGTGACTTTTCTAATTCTAACTCAACGTAAAAGAAAAAAAACTTGTGTTTTAAATTTTACGATTTATTGAATTTGAGGTTATTACTTTATCTTTTTTTTTGAAAATTGGGAAACATCAATCGGAACTTTTGGGTTTATTAAAGTATTCAGTATTGAGACCTGAAAAGCCCTCCGATTGTAACATTATAATACAATTACTGCTGGTGCGGTGGCTGTAGTATTATTATATTGGTGATGATTCTTGGTTTTGTGAAGGCACTTTTCAACGTTTCTGTTTCTTAACATGGAGTTTTTATGTTTTAATTCAAATTGTTTTAATCTTCCCAATCTAAACAGGGACTAACCTCTCTTTGAAGTTGATGACCAGATATTTCACTTATGGTTTCGATGTCAGCTGCGATACGTGCGTCGGATAGATTAGACAAACTTCTGCGGCAGCTTGTGGCTGAAGCTGTGTGTCGCTGTCCCGCCGCCCGCGGTTCTTTTGAAGGAAGTTGGATTTGGAAGAGTTCACTTGATGCCCCATCTTGTGTAGAATGGATAATGAAATAATTGTAAATGAAAATAAAAAATTAAAAACTTTGTTTTATTTTTAATTTAATATTTAATTTTTAATAAATTTTCACAACATTTATTTTTAAGAAAGTGACACGTTTCGGATTTAATAATCCATCATCGGGCTTATGGTTTTGGACTGGGGTGTTGTTTTGCCAATATTGGTGTGTTTTGTCTTTTGTGGGTGAATTTTCAAAGTTATTTGTTAGAAGTATTTGTCTCTTTTTATCTTGTGTTTCTTTTTTGGTGTTTAATGTCATATAGTGTGTTTGTTTTTATGGTTAATTTGTAATACAGTACTTTGTCTTGTTCCATTTTGTTTGCTCTATATATTTCGTATTCCTCAAGTGCGTCTAATGTTGCAGTCTCTTTTTTTGCATATATTATGTAATGGTTTTAAATTCGTTTCGAAGTTGGTGTTATTGTGGTTCTTGTCTATTAGGTGTTGTGCGAAGCTGCAGTGTAGAATTCCCACAGGCGTATGTTAGGGAATCATCCACAGAGAGAAAATTCTTGGGTTCAGGTGAATTCGACGTGAAGATGTTGTAGAGGCATGGTCCCTGATTTTATCCTTGGGCAACTCCTGCTCTGATGCTTTTGTTGTTGACTGACTGTTTTCAATTTGGAGGAAGAGCGACCTGGAATTAAGAAAGCTAAAAAAAAATTATTTTGATTAGTAAACCTGAAAAGTAAAAAATGATTACATTGTGTATTAGTCCCCGTATCCAGATGCTGTCGAATGCTTTCTTTATATATCCAGGAAACATCAAAGAGCAACCTTATATTTATAGAGGGTGCTAAGTGCTAACAACGTCATTGCGGAACCTCATGAGTGGATTTAAAGTTATCAAAGTATTTCTCCCGAAATCCAAACTGTGTGTCGGAGATGATCTTGTTAGTGGTATAGAACACCTTCAGCCTCCGAAGAATATGTCCTTCAGGGATTTCAAGAGATGTATGAGAAGACATCCAGAAACGGTGCTCCTATCAACTTTCTTCGGTATATTGTACTATTTTCGCTGTCTTCCATTTTTTCGGAAAAAAGCAATTGTTGACGGAGTTGTTGAACAGGATCATGAGGAATACCACCATAACTTGGGGAAACTTCTTTATAATATAGCTGGAAATCATGTCTGGTCCGAATGATTTCTTAGGTCGTCCACTTCTTTCTGTGGACCGTTACATCCTATTCTGTTAAGGCTATATTTATAAAAATTGGTCTTCCGTACATTTGTATCTATTGTTATTGTGATATGCTGCAAATTTATCTATATATAATAATTTGTGCACACGAAATTATTTTTTGGCAAATTTTAAATTGTAGGTACCTAATATTAAAAAAATGTGACGTTACATTTTTTTTTTATTTAATTTTGTTATTAAACGAAGCTAAAAAAATGCTTTAATTTTTAATCTCAGCAGGAAATTGATTAATATTTCCTCTAAATTAAAAATGTAAACAGATATATATATATATATAGAAAATACCACTCTAGACAAGCAAAACTGTGGGCATTGCGCAAGTAGATATGTCCTTTCTATTTTAGTCGCCTTACAAACTTATTATTTCCAGACTATCTACAATTTATAATTCGCAATACATAATCTCAGACAAAATAAGGAAAAATACTTAAACGTTTCAACCCACATAAGAGCTTTATCGACATAAAAAAAAATGCGAGAGGGTAATACTAATAACTAAAGACTAGGTCTCCTGGGTTATATCTCCTCGATTTAAGTTTTCTTGGGTCTTCTCAAAGAAATCACGTTTACATGGAAAACACATTATTAAAAAGGTACATACATAAAGATACAGATTTTAAAACGATTTTGATTCCACGGTCTGAAAGAAAATAAATATTTCCCCTCAAGCTACCAGAAGCCTCGAAAGTCCCCAAACCCGAACCCAACCCAAAACCCCTCAACCACCTAACCAAACGGAACACACAAAGCGAAACGAAACGAACTTAACAGTATTCAACAAGTTTTCAGTGGTTTTTTGTTGTTGAAGTACAGCGTTTGAATATTTAGAACAACCACGATGCAAACAGTGCCACGACAAGCGACAAGAAAAAAGGATCTAGAATAAAAAACGGATGACATGAGAAGGACGAACAATGTTCGCATACCGGAACATTAAGCAAAATATCTTACCGAACCGAGAATACTGGATTATATACATGCTCCCCGTTCCCAGAATTTATTTTTTTAAGTACGAAGAATAGGTATATCTCCAAGTATTTTCTTGTTGTCTCCAGTTTTCTGAGTTCTGAGTGGAATGAAATCGATTTTTGATATAGCAATAAAAAAAAACCATCTAAGCCTTTTTATGTCATGGTACACAATAATGAAGTAGACATTTTGTGAAATTGTTTTCACTCTTAAACGATATTAAAAATGTCTGTATATGCACAAAGGACTTTGTGTCGCAGAATGCATCAACTCGTTTCTTTCTTTTCTATTGGGTTCCTATTGTGGCAAGGGATGAAAAGGAATATTTTTAATGTCATCTATGTATATAAAATTGAAAAAAATACTTAAAGCTTGATAAATAAAATGAGCTATCGAGTCGTGCGGTCTTGCATTGTAAGTGCTCATAAAAGTTTTAATTTAGCACCATGCCACATACCTAAAACATGCCACAAAACACATGCTTCATTCCAATCACAACATGCAATAACTAAATTTGTAAGAAGTGTTTTAAATTTCGAATACATATTTAAAAACTTCTTATTTTACCTTTAGGGAAGTAATTTCAGATGAATTTTAATAAAACTATTTTAATTGTGTTTTTTTATTATTTATACCAAAATAAAAATTTTAAGTGCTTTTGATTTAAAAATCAGTTGTTTTTATGTTTTCAAACATAAAAAAATGTCGGTTATGTAGTTTTAAAATTTGTATTTCTTAACATGTCACTTACCTGTTTACAAAATATTGAATTTTAAATAGTTTTGAATTCTAGGTCAAGTCGTGAGACAAAGTCGTATATAAAGAGGGATTGGGCGAATCGGTTTTGTGTATCACTTTGGGACACTCTTTTTACAGTAGTAGGATATGGGATTTTAAATTACGGTGTTGCTATAAGCTTTTTATATGTGGTGAAACCAAGTACATATTATGTATATCAATCTTTTGTTTAAATTTTAACTTTATATTTTTGATTTTTTTATAAGAGTAGTAGCAAGATCCCCGGCCATTACGGTGAGCTAAGCCGAACTTACGTCAGCGTGCCACCTGCTTCAATTTGCTTTTTACAATTTTGAGGCACAATAAAGGTATAAAAGATCTTCAGACCGACACCAAATAAAGCAAAACAACAAGAATTTACACCAGCTCAGGAATATTTCAGCATAATTTACAAATTTTAGAATTTTTGTCACGCTATTACTTTCACATGCGAGGTACTTTTATATTTAATTCTTTTCAAATTTGTGTTTTAAACTGTACTTAATTGCTTTCTGTTAATACATAGGTTGCACCTGACCGCAACTGCAGTAGTGAGAAAAATTACAGTACAATAAAAAAAGTCGATTTCTTTTTCTAAAATGTAAAAAGTTGAATTATTTCAAAATATAGGTTGATTTTGCGATTACATCTAAAAGAGATACCTACTTTAAAATTTTTAAAAAACCAATACTTAGGTACTATACATCATGTTAAACAACAACAAAGTAAACGCATATATGGCAAATAATGAACTGTCAACTTGTATAAATGTATTTATGTATAAATTGTCCTTAAACCTTTTTCTATACTTACACTCATTGTTTTTATAAAAAGCATTGTAGTATAATAACCTTTGTTATTAGAATATGTCTTATAAGGTACATACATACATGTGTTTTGTATATGATAATGTTCTGAGTTTTTGGAAAGAGATCAAAGGTGACCGAATATAACGAAACATTAAAATTGATAGTATACCTAACATTAATATTAATTATAAGTTGTTATGAAATAAGGAAAAAATTATCTTCCCTAAATTAAAAACCTAAGTATATATTAAATAAAATAACAAAACATAAGTTCCTTTAAAGCTCATAAAACCCATAAGCTTTTAAAAGTGAAAAGTCCCTTACAGCCAATTTCTTCACAAAGTTCTAACGCTAGTACCGGTACTAGTCCCAAAGTTAATACTCAAATCAGTATCAACTCATTTCTTCACACAAGATCTAAGTTCTAAACCTGTCAATTTGATACCGAGTATTAGTTAGGTCTCGGTACTAGCTAGCTCCTCAAAATCAGCTAGTACCTGGTTATTATACCAGTTGTTAGTACTCAAATCGGTACCAAGTGATTTCTTCACACAAGTACTAAGCTCTAGTCCTGTCAAATTGGTACCGAGTATTAGTTAGGACTCGGTATTAGCTAGTACCTTGAAATCGGCAGTCTAGCACGTTAATACTCAAATCAGGCCAAATAATTTTATTCGTTTGATAATTTATTGGCTGTCGGTAGTTTAGAAGTAAGTAATAAATGCATTTTTGTTAATTTCGTTGAATTTTATTTTAATTGATGTTTTGTTTTTCAATTTTATATATTCGGTGATTATCCTGTAGAAAATGGATTTAGTTTTTGGTGGTGACAATTTGTTTCGTGATTTCGAAAACTTCAAGAACAATGATGAAGGAGAGGAAATTCGTCGATTTGTTCGCCGCATTTACCATATGCCACACCGCAATAACTTGTGTAGTTGGGATGATGTTGACTTCTTTCAACGTTTTGGACTATCAAAAAGAACCTTTCAATTTGTTCTTCCATTGGTAGCAGACGGATTACAACATACACAGATACGGTACACAAATATTTCGATACGTATGTATAGTACCTACATATCAATGAGTTTTATCAATTGCTTTTATACCTTTTTCTATTACCAGTTCCCGTTACATAACACCCGAACAGCAATTACTTATTATACTTTGCGGTTTATGGTAAGTGGTTCCATGCAGATAACGGTTTCCGATTTTATAAAAGTTTCGCCAGCCAGCCAGTTTATTTCCTTCGTGGCCCCATTTGTTCGAAAATTAAGAACAGATTTTAGGCCAATCTCTTGAACCAGGTTGCACAGCAAATCAGTATCAATTTGATTCCAGTTTGCACTCCGTGACTTTTTTGCATCGTCGGCTTCGCTTCCGTTATTCACTTCGCGTCTCATTATACAGCAAAAAATATTTTTTAACAAACTCTAGGAACAAATACGACACTTCTAATATTAAAATTACTTAATTTATTTATAAATGCCAAACACAATAAACAAAGAACTGGATAGATTATAGATCGGCAAGTAATATTTACATATGCATGTAGTTAAAAATTTATCATTATGCTGAAGGGTATACTAAAAACGATTTTTTATTTAAAAACATCACTATACATTTTCAGTTAATATCAAAATATTATTTAAATATGTCAAAATACAGTCAAAATCTAAATTAGACCAGTTTTAGGCGTATTAAGTTCCTAGTACCGCTTTGTGAACTTAGATCCGGTACTAGTGATGTGAAGAAATGCTCAGGTACTAACTTTTCGTAGGGAACGAGTATCAGAGCTAGTACCAGGTCTAGCTAGACTGGGTACTAGGTTGTCTTAGTACTTCTGTGAAGAAATTGGGCGTTAGAAATTTCATTTTCAAAAATGTATCGCTTAATGTATTTAAACTGGTTTAAAAACTGTTCCATACAAACAAACCTAATAAAATGACAAGCAAACATATACAACAATAAAATGAAATTAATTCCACCGTATAAAAAATTAAGTTTTGATGAAAACTTATTTGGAAAATAAGGACAATAGGCAAAAATTTATATAAGCTGGTCCTACCCGTATTGACGATTCATCTATGTCGTTGGAATGGTATGAATACGCAACAATAATTACAGATCTGTATCAGGATCATTTTCTAACTCGTAATATACAGCAACAACTTGGCATCCAGCTCTGTATCTGGATCTATATATTTTAAAGAAGTTCTTACTCTGGCAGGGAGATGGCTTTTCAGTTTTGCAAATGGTAAAGTAGTGCAAACTTAAGTGTAAAGAAAAAGGCAATATGTACATGACAAATAAATTAACTTATGAACTTCGCGCATAATAAAACGTGGGTATTGAAGTACACAAAAATACATACTTTTCCAATGACTTATTTTTTGTTTGACTTGCCTTTATTAGTAAGGCCAGATTCAATACTAGTCCAGGAACTCTATAGGCAAAAAATGGGCTCATCTTCGGAAAGAATCCATTAGTAAATGAATTTCGGTATACATCTACCTTTCAGCTCTTTCAATAAGGTGTGGAAAATCCCCGGAATTCGGTTGTACCGTGTACGCATAAATTGTGACAGCCAAAAACACGGTGAAAAAAATTACTTTGCCTGTTTTTGCTGGTGGGGTATAGTTGTAATGAAATTTTCATCGAGCCAAATAATGTTTCCTATAATTGATTGTTTTGTTAAATTTATTATACCTACATAATAATATTTTTTACTAATACCTACCTATAACTACAACTCTTACTTTTGAATAACATAAACTTTACTTTCTTTTACTTTGTGTTCTTAAATTATTTTACCTTAAGAGATTTTCTTTCTCAAACCGGGCAAGAGAAATGTTCTCAAAGTTTCAATGATCACGAAGACATCGCGGGATCGGGATCATCTTCTACTTCTATATGCTTTTACTGGATGTGACAGCGTCTGCTTTTTTTCATAAAAACGTCAGACCTACGTGCTGCAGCTCAAATTTTCAACTAGAGTGATGCTTCTCAAGAATCAATTTCTTCGGATGATATTCGAATCATTCTTGCTATATATGGAGCTCCAGCATGCCGTTATCTGTGCTTTATGAAAGCTATAGGCCGAAATAAATCAGTAAATTTGGGTTAATTACCCCCAGCAGCTGATGCAGCAAAAGAGCACCTATATATCTTATTTACCACCAGGTGCAGTATTGGTTAGGAAATCAGCTAAACCCGAAAGATTGGGGATGGTTATTGGATCCAATAAGAACATCGCAACCTCCTGCCTCGGAGTCTCTTTTGAACATGATAATTGATAACTAATGTTATTAATGGTTCAAACCAATCTTGGAATTTCCCACCAGTACCGTGGAAACATTAAGAACAATTAGAGAAAGAAAAGGAAGAAGAAGCTGAAGGAGAGTTTAGTCAGAACAGAAATTAGTCGATTTGATCATAACATGCAAATAAATATCCATCTTAAATTTATATTGGAGTTTCTATGCCAGATTACGTGAAAACTATATTAGTGTTATCAGTAGTCGTTATCAAACTTTTTTTCTTACAACTACATAGGTTGTCAAAAATCGAAAAAAAAATAATACAATATACTTTTTGGACCCAAGTTAACACAGCTTCAATTTTTGATGTTGTGCTTTACTTCAGAAATCAAAATCTAAAATTATCAAAAAAATACAATGATGTTTGGGTGCAGTGGTGTTTTCTCAAAGTTGTTTGACATACACACATATGATGAAATGTGAAATAATATGAAAATATAAATAAAATAAAAAACAAGTAGAATAATAAGTAAACATATTTGATACTATGTGCACAATAAACAAAAGAAAAGAATGAGGGACCTACAATTTTCTGCTCAATCCGTTTAATTGAGAGGCACTTTTTCATCGCAAGAGTTACTCTTGGAGAATTTGTCAATTCCTCGAAATAGGCAGTAACCCGTGAAAAACATTTCTGTTCCTATTTTTAGGTTACATTTGAGACTCAAACCCAAGACCATCGGCGTAACAGCCCTACGCACTCATTAAGCATTCTTTTTAAGGAATCCATCATTCGACTTATCCTTCTTTTTCAATTTTATTTTGTCCTATACATATTTCATATTCTTCTCTTAAACTCTTATAGTAAGTTAAGCCAAGCCTACTTTTTTTATAATTTGGGCGCACTCAAGGTTTTATGACTATAACCTTAAGATGTACAAACTCAAAGGAGGTTCCGATGCTTGTGTAAGTAATTGTCAGACTTGAAACTTCAAGGATAGGTACATTTTTTATTGCTGGGGTCGAAATTTTAATATCAAAATTCTATATTTAAAAATTCTGATTCAAGCAAATAATACTGTTCTTACAAAGTTCTGTATACCCTCATCACCAAATAATTCACGAATAATTAAAAGATTATAAGCAGAAATCACACTTTTGAAAACTTGAATTACAGTCTATTTTTATGCTTCCTTTTCTGACGACCTATAAAATAAGTCAAATTTAATCTTTAAATAATAAGCTTCAAACTATATTATGGTGTGCTCTTACGATCCTAGAACTTATTTCCTTCTAATAAATTTTAGAGAGAACTGGAAGAAAAAATAATGGATTGCTTTTACAAAAATTCACAGTTAGCACTTTTATGTTTGCAAAAGCTGGATATATAGTAGGTATGTAATAAACTTTGATGATTATAACTTTAGAACTCCTTGGTCGACTTCAGTTTATAGCTTTGAGTATTAATCTTCAAAGATTTTAAGCTATAAATCTCATATGTACGTTAACAGAAGCAAAACAATAAACATGATTAATTTGTTTCTTTTCCTAGAATGGCATTGAAATCGGCAGTAAAGTTGCGAATATAAAACCCTGGCTATTTTCTGAGGGGTTTTATTTTTATTTATAAAAGGGATACATATTCAATATGGATTTTGTTTTTTCTTTCTTTATACTAAGGTATGTATGTATGTAACAAGACAAAACTTGTGCGGTGATTTTCATGTAAATAGCTTCAACAAAAATTGAATAATTTTATAAACATTGAATATAGCAAACTTTAAATAATATGTAAATAGTACATCCACAAGTCTTTAAAAAAAAACAAATTCAAAAACTAATTTCGCATTGCTCCAAAACCTATGAAAATCCATATACAGGGTTAGGACTATTTAATACCTGTGCCCAAAAATTATGCTCATTAGATACAAATTTTTAAGCCAATTCAAGGCCATTTAAAGTAACTTATTTTACAACTCTAAATAAAATAACTTTTTAGTGTTCATGTGTAGCTCGTTTTCAAAAACATCTGTTGCTTAAAAAGTTACCATAGCAAAAAAACCTTCGCTCCTCTAAGTTATTGACTTTTTTTGAACAAAGGTGGCCTTTTGTTATAGACCAGACGCCATAGTCAGGTTCTGAGCCGCCCTCCATTGGGCCTGGCAATTCAAAATTATTTACATTTAGGCTTCAGAGAGTGTTAATCTAATGCTCATGATAATGAATATAACACCGAGGTAGATAAATAAAATCGATTTCCCTAATCCCAAATTAGAGGTGTAATTTACCATGTACAGAATATATCCTATGTAAAGGTAAGCCCCAACAACGGCAGCAGCGTCGACGTCAAACGACGCAGATGGTTTTAACTTACCCTATACACCCACAGGAACCGAATGAAAATATTAAACGTTTGTAAAGCTCTCCATATCCATCCATTCAACCCCTATAAACTGATTTCCAGACAGAGATAGGAAAATTATATTTAATTAAGTGCGAAAAATGTCCGCGGACCAAATACCACCGACCACGCCAAAGTACTTTAAAAATGTTCCTGAAAGTAAGAGTTCGGTAATAAAATAAAATTAATTTCCACTCACTGGCAGAACTTTGAAATAGAAAATTTTCAGTGTCCTGTTTTTTTTTTTTGTATTTTACTTTTTTTTATTTTAAATTGCTTATGTAATTCAAACAATTTACCCTGCAGAAAGAGCTGAGGTTTTAAGGCGACATGGAAATTATGCAAAATAACTTCCAGTAAATGCAATTTACATTAATTATTTCGTTGACAAAATGTTCATAAATATGCAGTTAAAACAAGCCACTGTGGTTGTGGAGCTTTTCAAATGGATGGTATACGTACGTCGTCGGTCGTACAATCGTCCGTCGTTCTGCTAAGCTTGTACGGAATGTTTGCGGCATATTAGGAATTGTCTTAATATAGAGGAAGAAAAGGAAAACAAAGTCGAGTTGTTTTTTTCTTGTCTCCGTGATTATTGCACTTCGAGTGAATTTGAAAAATCAGAAACAAAACATTTTCAAATTATTGTAATAATATGCAATGAATCGTGGATAAATGTTTTGTATGTAAAGCATTTCAGCCTATACAATTAGTGAATCCATTTCCAATTCATTTCCATATTAAATAAATTCGAATTAAAACAAATGAGATAAAAATGTAATGTATATGTACATACATAATATCAATATGAAAATATTAAAGTAAGGAATATAACGATGTATGTATACATCTGAAACCAATCTGAATGAATAATTCTGTGAACAAAACTTGAGATTTTTCATTTAGAGGGCGTTAAATCCACCCGTTTTTTTAGAATTCTTTAACTATATGAACTTTGTCGTATAAAGATGAAATTTGGAAGGGCTAAGTTATAAATTGAAATTGAAAATTTTTAAATGTACCAAGTTTTAGACGTTTGGCATTTGGGACTATGAAATACTGAAATCCTATGGCACCGAGCAATTTTTTAGAGTACGGTATGAGCAAGAGTATTCGCTTATTCGGAACTTAATAAAATTGAAGCCGGTGTATCACAAGGAAGTGTCCTAGGACCAACAATGTATTTGTTATATACTACGGATATTTCAGTGGACAACAGTAGCCACATTTAACAAAAATCCTAAAATTCCAAACAAAGTCCATCGTGGAATAATAAATGTCCCTTGGTGTATTAGAAATATCGATTTACTTGGTGACCTACAAATAGAAATGGTTGCAGAAGTGCTTAGAAAACACGCTGTATCACATATTCAGTGACTGAATAGTCATTCTAACTCCGAGATGGAGATTCTCCAATCTCCTGTCTTAAATGTACGAGAAAATATTCAAAGACTAAGAAGAACCAAGCCTCATGAACTGATGACTTTAAACATTCCCAATGCGATGTTGTATTAAGAAATAAAAACTTTTTGTCGATTTTTCATAGATTGGTCCTTACTCCTTTTTTTTCCGGTGGTTTTAGTTTGGTTCAAGTCCCAAACTACTTGATACCGAATATTACCTGTAGAGAAAAAAAATTATTAAAATGATTTAAATTAAAATCTGTACAAAAAGGACTGAAAAAATAATAAAACATTAAAACCCGATTAATCCTAGATTCATGGCTCTCACGGAACCTGTGTTCCAGAGAACTCTGAAAATCCACCCAGATAAATTTGTGCTTTTTTCGATTTAAAAAAAAGCGTTATACCAGATTTTTGTCCACCTCCAGTAAACGTCCCATTGTGCGGGGAGCATCGCGGGAATTGGTGTCAAAATTCCTCTGAGTCAAAAAATTTAATTGTTTTTTTCTTTTTTAAAACAAATATTCCTTAAAACTTACCTTTGTGTTTTTTTTGCAAAAACATTTATAGATACACAATAAGATAAAATAAGATTTAAAAATTCCATTAATCGCAAATTTAAAGCTAGACAAAATTTAATTTATCTTTTGGAGCCAAACAAAAATTTAAATAAAATATGTAGTTTGAATATTCAACAACGATTTAAAAACACAAAAATAATTTATTGAATAACAAATTAATTTTCACTTAAGAGAATTTTTTAATGAAAAATAAAAAATTTGTTTGAAAATATGTTTCAGGTATCGCAAGCGGAATGTTTTAGGTGATTGGTCAAAAAATACTCGGGGGTGAAAAATGTGTTTTAGATAAGCGGGTTGCTCTTAAGCGGTTTTTACTGTATCATTAAATACTAAACTTCTCTCAAAATTTGGAGTTGTTTCGATATTGCTCTGGTTAAATATTTTATATTGAACCTTCATAAACTTTGGCGCGCAGATTCAAATTTCCATATGCAGATAAATAATGTGTGCGCAGTATGATCACTACTAACTAACAAATTGGAACTTATACAACTCATTAGATAAATAGATTTGAATTTTTGTGCAAAGAAGGTAAGAATATAGTATATTGGAAAATCCCCATCTAAAAACAAATCAATGACAAATCTAAAGGGCAATATGGTGGCTGTAGCATCTGCCTTTTATTTGAATCGCTCTTTTAGGTTCAAGCTTTCTGAAGACTCACAGGTCAAGGAACGGTATGAAGAAGGCTATCAACGTCCTTAATAAGGTAAATAAAATAATGATACAGCTCGTTGTTAGATAGGAAGATGCACTTTCTCGCAAGATCCAGTGCCCCTGAAAAAATTCGATCTGGGATTCGATCCGCAGATATCAGAAGTGACAGTCCAACGCACCAAACTGTACATCATTTGATTACAACATCAAAGAATATTTCTTTACACAAATAACCAATACTATTATCCTTATAAAGCATCTTAAAAATACTTCAGTATGCCTTGTTTGCCAAAACTCCTTTTAGCAGTGCCGTAATAATTAACTGAAAACTTTTGTCCATCACATACATAGGTAATGGAACTTTAAACCAACGCACTGCCCTTTGCGTTACAACAAAGTAAGGTTATCTATAGCTATAAGTCAATACCTACTGTTTTTTATAATTATATTTAAATGGTGCAATGCTGTTACATAGTTTTTACTCCCTGCCCTCACTATTCAATTTAGAGAGTTTTCACTGTAATTTCAGGAAGGTTTTCATAAAATTCTAAATCACTCAATTTGAATCGATTTGAAAACTCAATAAGGAAAAGGTAAGCAAAATATTTAAGTTCGGAAATACATTTCACATTAGGTACCTACTTGACTTTAAGAAATAGAACGGTCTATCATAATATTGGATTTGTTTTTTTTTTTTGTGTAATGCGGATAGGTATAGATACCTATTATAAGTAGGTATTTATGGATATATAAAGCTTTCTTTTTTTTTTGGGTTTCGTTCTCATTCAAGAATCAAATACTTTTGTGCTGATTTTAATCGAACAAACAATGTCCTTTTGACATCATCCTTTCTGCCAAGGACATAAAATATGGGATACGGTATTCTGTCAAACTAATGGGAAGCATTTTATTATGTTTCATGATGTCTTCAATGTGTGTATAATGTATATATAGCATGTATCTGTTTTTATGTGTGAAAAGGTCCGTTTTTGGAAGAGTTGAAAACTGAGATTAGCTGCCGTCCCTGACATTTTCTAAAGAAGGCCTTGTACAAATGTCAAAAAACCCATTAGGGCATATTAGAATTACCCTGGCTACTTTAAATGACACAATATTATAAACGTGTAGGTTTTCTATTCAAGCAAATATGTATGTGTGTATGTATGTACCTAATATTTTTGTTGAGAAGCTGAGAGTGAGATATTGTGTATTTTTTATTCTAATTAAATCTGATAAAAGGTTTTGTACATATATGGGTCATATTTTGTTCATTATACTTCAATCAGAATATGAGAGAAAGGTGGGAAGACAATTGACTTATATTGGACTACCTTTATTTTTCTATAAGATTTTTCGAATTAAACATTTCAGTTGGGGCTAAAAAACAAAGGAAATTGATTTCCCTTTTGAAAATGGAATTTTGACATAAATATATCTAGATAATATAATATTCTTTTTTTGTTTGTAGTTTAAAATTAAGGAAGTGGCCGAACGCTAATTCATAAAATTGGTATTTCTTCTGGGAACTTGAAACAACAGTTTTTAAATTTTTGTCGGACTTTTATATGTGAAGGAGGGGGCCATTTTGAACAATTTTTGTAAACTATTACCTTTTAGTACCGTGTGTGATTGAGTTAAAATTATTCTAACTTTTAATCGAAGGCTAGCATTGGTAAGTTTTATACGTTTTAAGAAACTTCAATAACATGTCAAATTTTTAAAAGTAAAAACCAGCATTCAGTCATACGATTTTTTCAGTTAAGACCATTGATTATGGGACCCCCTGTTTAAAATTTCGTAATTTTTTTTTTTAGATAGATTGAATTTTTTATTTTAATAGTGCATTCTTCACTTTAAAATATTTGAATTCATTAGTCGTGACATTTTGACGAAAGACGATTACAAGTAATGAACCAATCACCGCTTTGTGATGATTCATTATTTAGTTAGTGTATCTAAGTTATGTATCTGTATTCGTTGTCCCCATAGTACGCAGGGAGACAATTAATCATTCTTTGCAAATTTTGAGGAGTATATTAGATAAAATTTCCGAATCATCTTACAGCATTAAACAGATGCCATAAAATTAAACAGATTCAAAGAAGATTATTGAAATTAGCTCTCAGATGCTTCGGCTGGTATCTACACTTTAAATTTAATATTCCAACACGTAATCCTTATAGGAGACTATTCTATTAATATATAACAGACAAACTACAAACTAATTTGGTTCTTTTTTAAATTTTCATTTAGCTGGTAGTTTGGTCGTATATAATTTTATTAAATTGTTTTTTGTTTCAAATTCATTTTATTTTTTTATATGAACTTTGGCACACTTTTGATTAAAATTCGTAGAAATTAACAGTTTTGGGAGTGAATAGATTTTTCAAAATCAAAATTAAAACCTGATGATGGAACAGTGATTCCGAAACGCGTTGTAAAATTAATTTACAAAACAAAGTTGTAAGAAAACTATGATAACACCCTGAACCGGTAAATTTTTTTTTTTGCTTACTTGTCCGGACAAAAGAGATCGTATCAACTTAGGAACTTAAACGGGCACGTGTTCGACCTTGACTGAAGTTTTTCCATTCTTCTTATTTGTGCTATGATACTGGAAGTGTGGTATTTACGAGGTGCGCCATAATGTTTTTTTCAACAACGCACCCAGTTCCTTACGGTGACGTGGAAAATTTAGTTTATTTTTTTTCACCAATTTGAGATTAACATTCTCTTTTAAATTAAATTACATAAACTTGAACGTTTGCGCAAGTTTTTCTCGAAAAATATCGCTCCTAAGAAACAAATGTTTACAAGTTTTGGTGTTTTTTTTCCTTCTTTACTAAGAAAATAATATATCAGCATTAATCAAAGTACAGCAACACATTTCCAATGTCTAGTGACTACCAAGATTTAAAAAAAAATAAAAATTATTGAATATCTTCATATAAGAAAATATATACATATATTGAAATTGTTTTCAACCGATGAAGTTCGACAATATGCAATTTTACAAAATATTATTGTCTGTCGGCCACATACGATGCTGATTGCGATAAGTTTTCAACTTCCACTCTTGCATGATGATTACCTATTATTTTTATAACCTCCAAGAAAAACTCCTTTAAAACCACGAAAACCAGGGGGGGGAGGGTATGAGGCAAATTCCCTTTCAGTTTCAGACTTTCAGGTGCTGTACTGTTCACCACATGCAAAAGGTATGCCATTGTATTTTTATCATTATTATTACTTGAACACGAACATATTGGTAGCGAAATTATGTTACATTGTTCCTTTCAGCAAACTTTTGCGGAACATTAGACACGTGTTGAATACAACTGCCATTTCACAAAACGTTGGCTTTGTTTTGTGGATAACGCGCTGGTTTTATCAATATTCATTCAAACAGGGGGACGGGGAACGGGGTGGGGTAAAGGAGAGTTTTGTAATTCACAAGTCAACCTGGCGAAACGGAGCTTCCTCAATAAACGGTTGGGGCTGTTAGATTTACTGTATAATATAAACATATACGCTTTATACATATATACATTATACATACATAGCTTCACCTTAAATATATACTCAGAAAAAACATATCATGCAGGAAGTTTACTCATAATTTTTTGGTTTTAATTATGAAATAATTGTTTAATTTGATTCTAAGTTCGGTGTAAATTCTTTTTAATAAAATTCTTTTAGTAAAAATTCTTTTTAATAAAAATTTTATTGGGAAAGACATTTTATTAGTTTATCATTAGGCTGGAAAGCTGAAATCAGAATTTTTGACCATAACGACTTGCAGGCTGGCCGCTATCTCGAATTAAAGTTGATTTCGTTTTTTCAAGAATAATAAATGTTTTTTTTTTATCAAAAAAACAGGCTTAAATATATATACAAAATTTTATAAATTATAGCTTTTCATAATCTTTAAATTCTAAAAGCCTGTTGGAAAACGACTTTAGTTACAATCCGATGGAAATGGAAACGATTAATTTAATAATTTAGCCAAACTGAAGATTTCATGATTATTTTATGTATTTGACATTTTTAGTTCCTGTTTTTCGATGACAAGAATTGTATTTGAAGTGTCTGAATTTTTGAAGTTTTAGGTTCTGCTTTGTAACGTTTCTGATACACCACGAAAATGTAGCTTTAAACTTCTAATTCTTCAAAATCTCATACAAATTGTCATTACGAACGGATTCGGTGATAGTTTTTTTCGGGATTCTGAAAATTTTCCGATTACGATGGATTTCATGATAGGGCCGATTATATTAACATAAATCAATTAAAACCATAATAATTGTCACTTGCTTGTGTCACGACAGTTGTTAGTTTTGAATTAATGAAAATAAGGTAATTTTTCTTTCAGTGTACTGGCCCTTATAATGTACACGCGCGGTTTTATTTGGCAAAAGAAACACGTATTTTAAGCACTATTTACGTTTATACTCATTGCAATCATCCTTTGTTGGATCATCGGGCTTTCTTTGTTTTAACTTTGCTCCACGACGTGTATCTAGATTCTAGATACAAATATTATTTGCATCCAGGTGGAGTTCACTTCAGTATGAAGATGTGATGTTTTATTGTCATTTCTTCATGCAAAATTCCTTCGTCATCGTCAGTACTCAGTCGTCACGGTGGCGGTGTATTATAATACATATATAGAAATAGATATAATATATAGAGGAACCTTTTGCTACACTGGGGACTGAGGGCATACTAAAAAACTTTCAACTTTGCCTCAAACACGAAACGAATGGAATTTGGTGAACTATTTTCCGAGTTTAAAAAAAAACTTGGATTGAATGAAAAAGTGTGAAGAAAGAAATGCGGGGAAGGACGCCACGAACGCTATTGTGGGTGACAGCATCGGGTACTGTACTGGGAACTAAGCGAATGATGATGCCGAGTGCGGAAAGCTGCAAGGAAAGACGAAGAAGAAATAGGTCAATTTGAACTTGAAGGATGTTGGCACTTTTTATTTTGTATCCGCTCCTCTCACTTAAGCTATAGCTCCCACAATTCTCCTACTCCTAGTGCTGCTTCTTGCACAGTACAACATGCCTAGAAGGAGCAGCCTTCATCCGTTTCAATATCACGTTTCAAAGCATCGATTTAATTTTCGTATATCTTGAGGGAATTTTGCTATTTTGCAAGCAATTAAAAGAGGGGATATATTTTTTTTTGTTTTTATTTCAATTCTAGCCCTCTTTGGTGCTCTTTTGCTGGTTGTTATTTTTTTTTTCTTTTCTTTTTTTTGCTTTTTAGAATCTTTCTGTTCAATATATCTAAAACTTTGTGAACTTGGGCACCTACATCCGTATAGGTATATATATGTAGATGTATCTTTCTTCTTTATATTTGGCTTAGAGTTTCTTGCCTTCTGGTAAAAACTTTAATTTGATAGTGTTGCAAGGAGCTGCTTGTGGGTCGATTCTGAGGTAAAGTTCTAAAGTCAAAGTTTCAACGTGGTATTTAAGAAAAAAAGTTAATTAGATTTTAGTCATATTAGTTTTCCGGTATACTTCCCGTCGTCGCTGTCAATACGAAGCTGTTGAGATGTTTAGGTCAACTGAAGTTTAAGATTCGTTTATGTAGATATATGGCCTAAGATTTAAAGTGGAATTTAGAGCAACGGATAAATTCTGTGATTAATTTGATTGGATTCTTAAAATTGATTAATTTCTAATGCTTATTGCAAGTTATCAGAATAACTTTATTGGTAACTCAAGTTCATATGTTTTTGAAATACATATGGTATGTTCATCATTTTAATACCGAAATAAAAAGGTATAATCTTCCTTAGCAAGCATTTAAAATATTTTCCAAATAGCGTCATGAGTGAAACTTACATTACTAAATTTTCAAAAAAAACATAGCTATGTATGTACTTTATAGCCTAGTTCCTTTACTTTGAAACTCTGTGCATTTCTATGAATTTCTACACCAAAGTCTGTCAAATTTCATATAAAAAAAATAAAATGACATAGAAATTCACACAAGTGCACAGAGTTTTAAAGTAAAGGAACACACCTCATATTTCGCTTAAGTTTGTGCTTATCGTGAAGTAGTATAATAAGCTAACCATAAAAAATAGTCAAATATTTAACAGAAGTAATGCACAGACAGAAGGGATTTTCCTGATTCGAGAATCTAGCTATAGGACCGACTAACTTTATTTGATAGTTTTAATTGACGTTTTGGTTTCGAGTCAAAAAAAAATTTTGAATTTAAAAATTCACACTTTTCTTAATGTAGATCAACAACCACTTATTAACTTTTTTGAATTTGAAGAAAAGCTCTAAATGCGATATTATTGGAACCGATTTTTATAAAGACTTTAGCAAAATTTCGCATATAGACTAACACTATTCAAATTATTCACTTTTAGGTTTGAATTCTCTTTGTTAAAGTGGATCTCCTCTTACCTAGGAAATCGTTTCGTCATTACAGATATGCCTTCTCGAGACTTCCTCTTACATAGACGATATCATTCATAAAGCTAATTCAGTCCCACTTGGGTGGGACTTATGTCCCTGGGCCTTATGTCCCTTCGCCTGTTAAGTACAGTCCCCTTACCAATAAAATTACATTTCGGTAATCGAAACCATCAAAATTCTTTTTCTTAATTGTGTTGCTCTTCGAGATCTATCTCGGAACAATCCATTTATCCTACCTCCTTATCTAGAACGCCTTAGGGCCTTAGGCGATTCCATTATTGCGGGTGCAACATTTAGACGAATTTGAAGTATGTTTGTGACAAAATACAAAAATATTTTAATGAAATTATTACTATTATTAATAGGGCTACATTTTCACCTATTCTCTTTGGATTCGTTTATAAAACTCAAATGAAGTACAAAAATCGTCAGAAAAAACGTTTGAGTGCGCTTGCGGATGCAACAGAATTGGCCTAACCTTTCAAGATCATAGTACAAAAAAAGTACAAAATCTGTTAATTGTGAAACATTTACTGTGCTATTTTTACATACATATATTGAACGACGTTGATTCAATCAACTAAAGAAATAAAAATAAAGATGGAAAACAAATGGGGCATTTCACGTCAAGCGGAAAACGAAAAAACGGGTGGGGGTGGAAATTCGTAGATTTTTAGGTTATTTATACTTTATATAGTTCTTAATATGTAAATATATGAGATGATTTAGATTTTTGAGGCCTGGTGCTAGATTTATGGACTTGTAAAGCTTAAACAAGCTACGGGATAGCGTTTTAAAGCAATGTGTTGCTTAATTAAATAAAGAGAAAATTGTTCCAATTATGGAATATGTTACAAATTAGATGTTCTGCAAGACATCAAAACCGGAAGTCTATTTTTTTTTGGTAGAAAACCGGAAGTTAGCATTTCAAATTAAATTTTAGATAACTTTGACCCTTTTCCTATTTTTTTTTTTTTGGATTAACAAATGTAACTTATATAAACTTAATACTACATATCAAGTTTAAGAGTGGGACTCCAATTCGTTTAGAAGATACTTGCAATCAATAATGCCAACAAAGTAATACAAAATTCCTAAATTTGTTTGTGGAAACGGTTAAATGACATTTGTCACATACGTCTAAAATGTAAATCATCACCTTTAACTGTCGGTAATGGCTATTTCGCTCGTGTGTTACCAGTAATGATAATTGCAGTTCGTAATGACTCTTCGTATATGACGATGTTGCGAAATGCAAAAAAAAATCGTTCCTTGAATTTAGGTCTCATTTTTTATTGCTTTTGTTATCAAATATAGTCCTTCTACATTGCATTGTTATATCAAAAAAAAGTTCAAAATATTGTAATATAAAAATTGATGTCGAAAATCGTCTATAGCGGAATCGCCCCTTAAATTAATCCAACTAAATTCGCTGTAAGAACGAAGAGAAATATCATACTTTCTCTTAATTCGTCTGCATTAAACTTTTCAACTCTATATCAACTCTCTACACTTGTAAAATATAAGAAATCCTCGGTTCTTCTTTCTTCCTCTTATGTTGTGACTTTAACCTCAGTATTCTTTCCTTGGCCGATTTTAGATTAAGTTCTTACGGTCGTATTTATAAACGTTGTCTAACTTTAGATAGCCATCGTAGTTATAAACATGTTTATTTATTTTAACTTAGAAAACGGACTCGGTTGACTAAACCTTGGCTAATGTAACAATTTATTTAATCAAATAAAATATATTTCCAATTATTTTGAACTATCTAGAACCTGTCTAACTAGTCAAAAATCTAGATGGAACTTATTCGACAGTTAACAACCTCATTTACGTTTCACAATATCTGAATACGTCTAAAGTTCTAAGTATTTTAACTGGCAAGATTAGAAAATTAAACTGACAATTAAAAATTCAAATTTTTCTTCACTAAAACTCACACTTCAATTCAACACACTTAGCTCTTATTATTCACATCTCTTTACAACAATCCTCTTGACACTTTTAACATATACAATAAGATGACCCACCATGAAAAACTAACTATTTGATGATTTTTTAATGGGAAGATTTAATTTTAGGATAAATTAAATGTCGGATAACTAATTAGAAATTTACTCAGACATTGTGAAACAGACCCATAAGACGTATAAGTATAGATATTTGGCCCCCACCAAAATTAAATTAATTCCAAATCAATGAAAAAAATCATTCTTAAGTACTTTTGACTTTATCATATTCTCTTTAAGGATATTGACATGTATCTTCAATATATAAGTACAAGAGCAAGTGTCTATGATCCAGTAGTGCTTTTTGTTTTAATTTGCTCCTAACATAACATTTAATATTTTTTCAATAAACAATAAAACCTATATATTTGCAATCGATCAGATCAAGTGACTTCGGGTTAGGTATGTAGTACCTACAGCAACATAAGCTTTAATTGGTACCAATGACAGCATCACTATAAACATGGTCTGATCAGAATACAAAATTGTGATGAATAATACCCTCTGAGGTCTCCTGAGGCAATTCCCTTCTCCTGATTTAGAGTTGGCTAAGTAAAATATGTTTTTTTATCTATATCTACGCTCGAGTATTGCTTAAGGTTTCCATCCACCTTTTGTGTGGAAGGGAATTCATTTGATAATAATTTCCACATCGTAATTATCAATAGGAAGTGCAACATTGCTTTATCTGAGAGTAAAACTGGTCCCTTGCGTTCATTGTTCTATATAGTAATAGATCCTAGTACTGATGCACATATGTTGTCGGAGGCAATTAGCTAATTGTAAACGCGTACATTTCAGGGGTCCCAAATTGCATCTAATTATTTATAATGTATTTGCCATCCATCATATGATTGAGTTCACTAGAAAATGCGTAGTCTGCACGCATCCATATACATATCTTCCAATTTCTACTGCGGGCTAATAAAATGATTCGCTGCTGTAGGCCGGGCTTCTGTGAATTTAAATTACGACACGCTTCGCGATTATATAATACATATTTGTATACATAAACCTATAGATGCTCATGTCTATTTCAAATATGCACCAGATAACTAGCTCTATCATGTGCATGCCACAGAGGAATAAATGCATCTATACTACATTTGATAGCCGACGGCTTAATTAACACTGATGTCGAATGCTTTGATCTCAATATCAAATGGCAAAGACCTTCTGGAAATGCAATAAATATAACGCTCATAAACGATTTATCCTTTTGTATGAATGACAACGAAGTCGAAGACGAGACTTGGGCTCGGGGGAGGATCGTTATAAATTGAATAGTATAAGGGTGTTTGTCCATAAAGGCGTTTAATGTGCTCATAGCTCTGTATGCCTTCTGGAGTATACAAACATAATAGATATACATACCTACATACATTATGTAGATACAATAGAAACCGGCAGGAATCACTTATGAAAATCGACTGTTGTTTTATTTGGCGCCTGGAGTGACGTATGATTCTTCCATTAGAGAGCAGCAAAAATATATCTCTGGGAGAGAAAATCAACACTGCTGCACTTTTCCAACATGTTGATGAAACATGGAAAATGTTTTGTTGTTCCTATATTTGTGTTTTTTTTTTAGAAACATCTTTAAAAAACTACTTTAAGAGAACATCACAAAGATTCATATTTTTAAATTAGGTTAAGTGATTTGGTAAACGGAATTTCGATATTTCATCTCGTGGTGATAATGTTGACACTTCAAAACTATAAACAAAGTCGAGGAAACTTTATGGAAATATTCTCGCATGCGCGCTCTTAATTTCTGCAATTTGTTTCGTTGAGTTTGTCGAGTAATATACCATTTAGTGAAGAGCTTTTAATTCTTAATTTCTCCATATTCTTTAGTAATCTAGCGCATGAGAAGAAGAGAGCCAAAGCTGTGCAAAAAAATATATAAAAAGCAATAAAATAAGGTGTTAGAAGGAAGAGGATTCTCGAAAAATGTTTATGACTTGGCCTCATTCTTCTCTCCAAAATATGGTCAACTTCATCACAAAGTGAAATATTGAAATTGACTTTGCATAAAGTTCATAATAGATAATGATTGAAAGCCAAAGAGATATATATTATTTGAAAGCACCACAAGTACAACAGAACAGACATCCACTTTATCTTATCTCTCCCAGTGCAGGGTCACGTTTCTGTGGGGAAAAAGTCTATTGGTAATATGTATTCTCTTTTCAAGTTAATAACAGTCTTTTGTACAAATAGCCTTAACCTACTTTAAATGTGTGTATCTATCTGTTCTTTAAAGGGATGTTAAAACAATACTTGAGTAAAATTAAATCAAAAATGTTTCGAACTTTTTTTTTGTTAATGTGGGAATGTCAAAATGTCAGTATTTTTTTTTATCTGTGTTGTAGAATAAACTTCATTGAACATGGGTTCAATAACGATTTATACACCTCATGGGACAAATATAGTTAAGTAGATTTTTTCTACTAGCAACAAATCTCTAGTTGCTGTGGCATTAGAGCTATCATCATATACATTACTTCAGTAGTAATCTGATAAATTACAGTACACCCAAAAAAAATGGATGTCTAATTTAGAGCATATATTTAGATTGAATTTAAGAACGCGATCATTCTTAGCATAACATACTCAATTACTACTTACAAAAGTCTTCTATACTTATCAAAGGAAGATTTACGATACAGCATACGGGCTTAAGGGCAGAATTCAGGGAAAAGCTTTTTCTATTGAAAAAATCCCTTGTAAGTACTTCTATGAGTCGTATATAAAATATTAACAACTAAAAGGAGGATTTTTTTAGCATAACATTGACGATGACACTCTATCCATTGATTCTAAAGTTAACTCTTCGCTTTTAACAACGGATTCTTGTGCTAATACTCCTAACAGCCAGGGGAAATCAAGCAAGTCCTCTTATCCTGCTTAGTAAGATCTATAGTTTTGAAAATGTGTATTTCAAATGCTTAAAATTAATTTATTAGGATACAAAAAATCTTCTGCTTACAATTATATAGCTCTATAAAAGAGCTTCGAATTTCATCTATGAATTATTTGTTATTTTTATAAAAACACTAAAATAATTACGATTTTTATTTTGATTGGTTTTCAGTTTTAAGAAGGTACCTGTGTAATTCGAAAGATTAGAGTAAGTAGAAACGTTCTTAAATTACAAAATTGTACGTTCTTATATCAAGAAACGTGGTCTTAAATCCATAATGCCCCGTTATCAGAATAAGTAATACGGGCGCTTAATTTAAGAATTTCTGGTTTTAAATTTAAATTTTCTGGTCGTTCTTTACTTAGGAATGCAACTACTTAAAGAAAGAATGCGTTAATATTGATTCAAATCCGACGTACTTAATTATAGTATAAACACGATTGCGATGAAAAGAAGTTTGAAATTTGTAAATTTGAGTACGTTCCTCCTTAATTATACTCTTTTTTTCTCTGAGTGTATTATTTAATAAAAACTATTTAATTTGAAAAAAATCCACGATTGGGCGGTAATAACCCAAAAAATTCTTTTAAAAACGTTGAAACCGACGTTGAAATTCCATGATTGTACGAATTTTCACCTTTACATAACATTTATTTTTATTTCCATTATCTTGAACAGTTTTATAAAAACGTTAGGCATTTTCGGGAAATTAAAAAAAAAACGAAATCGTCGTATGATAGACAGAATCTTTTTTAAATCGTTAGAAATGTTTTAAAAACATTTAAATACCTACCTGTATACGTAACCTTACTATGTACATAGATATTGAATTGTAAAATTTTAATATTTTCACACTTAAAACAGAAAATCAATAATCTTTCTAGAATTATATATTCTTTTATCATTTTGAATACGAATATTTGTCATGCTTAATAAGTATTCAAGTCCGTATTGCTATTTTTCTTCGTTTTTTTTATTTGTTTTCTTCTTTTATTTGGGTGATTACTGATTAGCATACGATATTTGCAGCGACTTAAACAAATGGGAGGATATTTAATATTAGCTGTGTTTTTTTTTACTTTTATATATAGTTAAGTAGAAATTCCCAAAAAAAAACCCGCCCGCAGTAGGATTCTACTTCTGCTTTTATCGGCAGTAATTCTACTGTGGATGATGTATTTTTAGCTTGTGTAAAATCTTACTGAACTGTGAATAGCTTTCCCAAAACAAAAAACGCTTATTGTTGTAAGCAGACAATTTATAAACATTTAAACTAACATAGAACATTGGACATGGTTTGAGGATTTTGAAGATTAATTTATTAGGTGTTTGAGCTTAATTATTGCTTTCATTTTAAATCGTTATATTTATAAGGAATCTTACTGTTTTTTTTTTATTTTTTTTTTAAGATTGCTTTATTTCTTAAAAAGTAGTAATGATTACAATGCTTAATAGAAAATGCTTAACATCCACTCTTATCAAATTATGACCCAGATAAAATAATAATTTCAAAACATTATTTATACGCTTTTTTTAAGAAATATTTTATTTATATTACAATCAAAAACGTTGGTTAAAGAATATTTTTTTGCTAAAATCCTTCAGCTTGAATTTGTAGCTGGTGGGTTCTTTGCAGATCTTCCTTTTGATCTCACAAAGTATATAGGGAAAATTCCGATAAAATGGAATACCAAAATCATTTCAAAGCTTCAATGTTACGTTACTTACTTAAGATGGCGCTACAGTCAGAAGTGGAACAGGGCCTCAATCAACATAGCTTCTTCCAGCCAGCTCGTTCCCTAGTTAACTGTCTCCAGTTTTGCACAGAGTGAAAAAAGCACGCTGCTCCATCGCGTATTCATACACAAACGGACGAGTTTGGCTAGGATGCCAAAACTGAATAGATCGCATGACAGCATTTTTTCCAAGATCTGTCCTAATGTATATATTTGTTGACGCGGTTACATTATACACATTATTTTTTATTTATTAGATAATGGAAAAATGGAAAGAAAATATATTCAAATAGTATATTAATTGTATAAATATGTAGGTGCATCAATTCTAGTCCCAATTAATACCGATTTTAACCTTTTATTAACTTCTTTTTTTATAATTTATCTGATCCTGCTATTTATATAAATGTGAGATCGGACGTTTTTCAGAATTTTAATAGCTTCGTCCTTCGTTCTTAGAGTTTCTTTGAAACAATAATTTCAATAAAATAGATGACAATCATTCAGAACAATATTGTTGCCAACCAATTCTCACATTCAATATTTAAGAAAAACTAGGATTTTCAAAGACCGTTAATAATACTCAAATGAATTCTCCTAGTCCTCAGCTACTTATTGTAGACTATCCATCATTTTTTATTCTTATTTAAGTTCTATGAAGCACTTTCGCCTTGACTCAAGAAATTCGTCTTTGAACAAAGTTCTCAGCGAAACTTTAACATCAATATTTGCTCCAGAATTCGTTTGTATTTATACAATTTTGTTCTTAAAATAAGCTCTTTTATTTAAATACAAGAAGCTGCTGAATAACCAATTCAAATGCCAGAGCTGACCTCAATCTTCTTACAATTCCTAAATTACCCTAAACCTAAATAAATCACCGTTAGATATTTGATACTTAAGTTCAGATCACAAACCATCAGAAAACTAAGGAGAAAACTAAAGTTATAAACAAATACTAACAATGAGTTCATTTTATAAATCAACACATTCTAAAATAATAATCCCCTTTACTCAAAACAAACCCATATCAAGTGTGATAAAAAAGTGCCTTAAAATAAAAAATAACCCATCGGGTGAATTGTAGTCACACTAAAAAACATAGTTCAGTTGAGGGTAGCTATATTTTATTGTACGCACATTAATCAGAACTATAACACCACGCGTCATCATGCTTAATGTGTCGTTATATCATTCTGACATAGGGTTTCTGTCACAAGGGTATACTCGACTCATGTTTTCCCAAAAACATTGTTTGCTACTCTACTTTACCCATCAGAAAAAAAGAACCACAAAAACAATTATTTGCGATTATATTCACACTCTAAAAATGTAAGCTCGTTTCCAGTGTTTTAACAAATATGAATATATATATATATGTATATGTTGACATCTAAGAAGTAATGTGGAACCATTTAAGAGAATTTGCAAATTTTACACAAATTTATCAAAAAAATGAAAAAAGGACTTTTGTGCATATATTTAAAAATTTATAAAAAAACAAAAATTATCCCCACATGAAAGTGGGCTCACTATGAATATATTGATTCCCAAGGTAAACTGAGGGCTGTAAACATGCCTTTCATCTTCAAATTTACGAGTACATATAATCATCAAATATTCTTATTCAATTTTGGTTTTGACACGACAAATACAAAAAAAGAAGAACAACATTACTTTGAATAAAATAACCCACACGACTGGGTTGACAAAAGATGCTCTTATATTTAAATGCTGCCAATCGACTTGGTCGACAAAAGTTGTTCTTAAATTAAAAACTTAACTAGGAATGAAATATTACTTTAAAAATGTTAGGGTTGCTTTGATTTACTCTTTACATTTTTAAATCTTAAAATTTTAAGCTTTATTTTTAAATATTCAATTTAAATTTCATTTTCAAAAACAAAGAACACATTTATAAATTTAGTTGACAAATCAAATTATTGTAGTAGGTATATCAAACGAGGGATTCGCAGTTTTTTTTTTTTTTTTTTTTTGAAGAACATAAGTTACCCTTGTAAAGGTCTTTTATCGCAGGTAAAAAGGTGGCAAACACCAATCGTATTCCTGGTTCGGATAAACATAGATTTAAAGGCGTCATCTTCGCCTAAGTTACTTTCCTTTGTATATATCTATATGTATGTATGTATATAAAAATCATCATACCTCTGCCACCTAACCTTGTTTTGAATCTGGATCTGACTTACAAACGCCCAAATCATGGAATACAAGCTTAAAATCCTTACGTAGTTACAGGTAAGCCATAGAAGATAAGATAATATATGTTTATTTGCTGACGGCATTTCCAGTGTTAGGTTATATTTTGAATTTGCGTAATGCGTGAGGACGAAGGTGAGAGGACAGAATTGGATCCTAAAGTTACTCAGCCCCCTGGATAATCTCTTATTCAATTACTGTTTCAGGCAATTTCGCTTCAAATAAATAAAAGATGATCACCAAAAAATGTTCCATAGAATACAGAGAGAGTACTTTTTTTGTACTTTGACATACATAATTGTATAAAATTAAAGGTATGTTTATTTACACGACAAGGGATAAGTTGGGATGTGTATACAAGAAGATACAATGTACAATGTACATACATACATATACAATGGAAATTACCCTTGAAGTTTGTTTTATCTAAATGTCCACCTATTTTTTTATCCTAGGCACGTGCTGGCTATGTAATTATACCAAACTGCTTGGTCAACAGAATTGTCTTATCACAATCAAACCTCTGAAGACCAAACAAAATAAGCACTTATAGAACTTTGCTTGGAAAAGTTCATGTTGGATGCTGGACAAGAACATGAAAGTTGTTTTAGTCAGTTACATGTAGTTCCGGGTGGTGATTTATTTATTAGTTATACTCTTACCTTGTCTCTGGACAATTATATAAGACATCCGATTTGCTTTTAGTTTTACTATTTCAAAGAAAAACAGATGGAACTAATACGACATTATAAACTCTAGAACCATAGAGTATTTATCAAACTAATTTAGATTAAACTAATTTTTATAAAATTCACAAACAAATACAATTCCGAAGCTTCCAGTTTATTAAATGAGAAAACAACTAAGGGTTTTTTACATAAAAATAGTATTTAGTTTAAGCAGTGACTAAAATATAAAATTTTATTTACAATTATGAAAACTAAAATTGAGTTCACTGCGGCGTATACGTAATTTTTTTTTGCAATACAAATCGCAAAGTTTCTTGTAGTTTGATTAGCTACAATATTTTCACGGTTATTGGGATGGTAATGCAATATTATAATATATGTATATGAACGATTGTTGTGAATGAGGGAACAAATGTTGATTTTTCTTGTTATAATAATTTTACTATCAAAAGAATACAAAAATAACAACTGAGACAAAAATAATTAATGTTTTGAGGAATTTTTTAAAGTTTTTACAACAATTAAATTCTGAGACATAGGCTTAAATAATCTAAATACATAGCGGGGTTTTGAAATGAACGAAAATCTATGTGAGCACACAATCAGGTAAATTAATTTATCCGACAAAATGAAGCAAAAGCAACGAAAACTCCACATTATAATAATTGTATTATACCAAGCTATGACCCTGAGTATAGTCTGTATAGTGTTTACATTGATTTAAACTCCAAGTGAGCGAGAAATGAATATATTCGCTTTTAGAAGAATAAATATAACAATTAATAATATTATTTAAGAGAACATAAGCACCTTAACATACAAAAAAAATATTAGGTGTGTTCCTTTACTTTTAAACTCTGTGCATTTGTGTGAATTTCTACGTCATTTTATTTTTTTATATGAACTTTGACAGACTTTGGTGTAGAAATTCACAGAAATGCACAGAGTTTCAAAGTAAAGGAACTAGGCTATTGAATTACATTGACGGGAGCGGCTTTTGTACTGGACAAAAAATAGCTAACGAAATAAAAAAAAATTGCTGAATGATGCTGATATTCGTTATAAAAAGATAAATCACACTCTCAAATTGTTTTCTAAAAAATCGCTATAAAATCTCCAAAATAACAGACATCTAACAACTTTCAATTATAAATTTCCCGTAAGTATTTATTTCGCCTTTCTTATAACCTTCATTTTAAAAGGTATAATTTGTTTGGCGATAGTTCAGAGGTTGGCGATGGCAGCATTCGATAATATAAATTGAGATCACTACTAGAGCAGCATCCAACAGATGCTAAATTACACAAAGGAACAAATTAAATAAACGAATATTTTAATTGATTAATGTTAATAGCATAATAAATTATAAATTATGATAATAAATATGTATTTTAATAAATAAAAATATTTGATTTCATTCTTAAACTATTTCAGTGAAGCTTTCAAGAGTGTTATTACTTAAATTAATATAATTAATTTTTTTTTATAAAAAAGAAATGATTCATTCATATGAATCATTATATGTGCAGCTTAGACTGTAAGTGCTAAAAATATAATACAAATTTTAATAAATTGCAAATTTTATGAAGAGATTCACCAAGACAAGATTTTCGAAATCCAAATTTTAAGTAGGTTAAAATATGTTTTAATTGAGTAAGGATAAAAAAACTATATTCTAAACGGGAGTGGTGTACTGTTAGTATTTTTTTGAATCAATAGATATATAGAATATAAGAAACTTATAAATTTGCGAACAAAATTAAAAGTTTGAAAGTTAATAATCGAAATATAGATAATTGAAAAATAAGTTACCTTTAGTCACCAAAACTATGTACATGAGGCTATAAAAATTGAACCAGAAACCGAGTACAAAGGAAAACATATAATTTATAAAATATTCAAAATAATTGAATTTTTGTCTGATTTATGGAAGTTTTATTTATTAGATTGACTAACAAAAATTATATATTATAATAATATATATTATAATTATTATATAATTATGTATATATATAATTATATTCGTTGTTTGTTAAAAATATGTTTTGGGCATTTTGAAAAATATTTTGTTTATATCAAAATTAAAATAGTAAGAACTTCTTTATTAGTTGGTTTTGAAACAAAATTTTCCCACCATACTAAAGCTCTCTTTGATACGCAAATTTCGACATATCAAACTCAATATTTTTAAAAAAAAAAAGTGCCGTTTTGATTGTTAACCACACATATGGTTATGCTGTTTGGATAAATTTTATGTGACCGGCTTTTAAAAGAAATGTATCTATGTTTTAGATTTTTTTTCGGCCTCTATTAATTTTTAAAATACACAAATTTTTTATAGTAATTTATTTATAACTTTTAACAAATATTGGTTTTTAAGGAAAAGAATATTTTGAAAATTCAAAATGGATTTTTAATCATTTTTGTTAAAAACAATTACTTACTGAAAATACATAAGCTCAAACGTTACAAAAAAAACGTCTTTTTTAATTTCAACAAATCATTTCTCTAAAAAGTTTATTAATTATTTTCTTATTCATCGATCAAAAATAAGTGTAGAGAATACTGTTTTGTAAGTTACCCATATTCTTAAATTTTATATCCTTTTGCACCTTATGACTGCAAGTATTAGATTCAAAATCTTAAATATATTTATTTTCTCTTTAATAATTTTATAAGTGACACCAAAGCCGTAGCCAGGAGGGGGGGTCACAGGGGTCACACGGCAAAGCACACACATTTGTTGCAAGAATTCATTAAACAGAATTATCCGAAAAATAACTGGAAAAATTTAACTGCAGTGTGTAAAATTCTCTGGGTGGAAAACCATGATGGGTTGATCAGATTGAAGGAAGTTTTTAAAGCGATAATTAATGCTTTGGAAAAGTTGTGTAGTGATAAGGAATCTGCAACTTCAAGCCGCTTTTTAAGATCTATTTTAGCTAATGATTTTGCAGTAAGTTTGTATTGTTTGAGCGTTTTGTTTACGTATACATTTCCACTTTGTAAGATCTTACAATCCTCTTCATGTGACTTAGTATCTGGACTGGAGCATGTGGAATTACCATCAAACACGTTCCAAGGAATTCAAGAAAATATCATCATGGAATTCAAAGTAATTTTTGAGACTGGACAAAATTTACTAAATGTTGCAGATGAGAAACTGAAAATTCCACGAATAGTATCAAGGCAGCAGCAAAGGTAAAACGTTAGCAAAACAGATCCTGAAACCCATTTTAGGATAATATTAATGATTCCTCTTTTAGGAAGATGATATCTTAAGTCAGCTTAAAATGCGATTCCTATACCTATTCAACGGAACTGCATGATATATACATATGTACATTATGTATATGCATAAACCTACATATCCAAATGTTTAAAAAAAAAATGTGTATGTATGGTTGAATTTCGGCTAATGGGCTATTCTAGTTTTGATTACTAATTGGTGAATATTTTTTTCCAAAAAATTATTTTGCATGAACTTATAATAGATGCTACCTACAAATACATGTTGGTTCATTAGTTAAAAGTATTTTAATCCACGATTGTAAACATTTTTATAGCAAATATAGAATTTGAGCTTAAATTTTATCAGCACACGCCGCGCCGCAAGGCCTCCAAATATGAAATGTTAAAGAATTCCAAAAGCGTTGAGATATGAATGTAATAAACCAAGAAAGAATTAAATGAGCTAGAAAATAAAAGGCGCAACTTATGTATATAAATATAAGAGATAACTAGGTTCATGACTTGTAATCTTAAAAGAGGCAAATGTTCTAGTCACTGAAGTAACCAAATAACATAATTAAGATTGTTTCTGGATTGCAAATCCGATCCAGTGCCTCGGGCCCCCGATGTCCGGGCCCCCCCAAATCCAATGCAAATACAATTTATTTAGATTGGATGTATTTATATTTTAAGAAATATATGAGTCTCTGAGTACAAAATTGGTGTTACCCATTTTATTTAATCATATTTTTCATCTTTAATCGATCTTAAATACTATTTAATTTGGGATTCAAGCAGAAAAGCTTAGATATTTCAGAATTAAGAATTCTGGCTTTAATGTATTTTGCTACATAAATGTAAAAATACCAGAAAAAAGTATCAATTTTGCAAAAAAATGGGTACTCATAATAATTTTTGTCATAATGTTTCTACATTACGCAAGAAACAAAATTGTAGGGGGCCCCCAAAAACGATATTTTCTAAAAACGTATTCAACGAAAATATAGGTACGTAAGTATATATTTCAAAAACAACGGCAGCGTCTATAAAGTGATGATGTTACTTATTAGGTTTTTAAAGAATTTAGATAAAAAGAAAAATATTCATTCAAAATAGCTTTTAACGGCCTTTAAGTCCTACAAAAATTGGCGTTTCGTCCCGGCGATCTCACTTGGACTCATCAGTTGACTAGTGAGGGCCTTTGTCAATACGCAATTTTTGTTAAGTTCAGTTCATCTTACATAGATAATTCAACAAAGTCCATTAAAATAGTGCTAAGTGTTCTACTTGGCTGATGTATTTCATTAGTATAGTATATAGAATTTGTATTATTAAAAAAATCCTTCTTGAAAAATATTCAGTTCGGAATTTCGTTAATTTTCTGTTTAAATCAAATTTGTATAGTAAATAGTTTTTTTTTAAAACTTATCCTCGAACTCAAAATTTTGAAAATGAATTATTTTGTTCAAACTACATTTTCTCAAAAAAGTACGTTAGTTAGTACCTACCTGCTAGTTTTGTTTTTAATATTCGATGGTCAATTCCAGTTCCTAAGCAAAGGAATTTTTGGCATGATCCCCAGCACTGCGAAGCAGAGTATATAATTATTTCTTTTCTACTTATTAACGTAGGTAGATTTGTTATGCTGCTCATGGTGCTGGCTATCAATTCAAAAAGAAATTCGTCGAACAATGTTTGAATGCCATGACCGATTTAAGCATGAATTGTTCCATCAGCTATGAAGGAAATAAACAACATTTTCCAAATCCAAATAAAATAATGAACGAAATTTTTGTCTTTTAAAAAACAGCTTCAACTTTAAAAACAAAACTAGTTCTTCGATTAACAGCGATTGCGGATACGGTAATCTCTCAATTTTTAAAAATATTTTATGACAACACCGAAAATGAGTGACCTTTAATTTCGAAAACATTACTCACTTTATTTGCTAAGGAAACATAATGCACTCTTTAAAAAGATTTAAACAAAAAACTTTAAAAACGTATTAATATTTTATTAAATAATAATAATAATAATAATAATTTAAACGTTAATTTTAAATAAAGTAAAACTGTTTAATAACCGCTTTACTTCCCCTTCTTTCCTTTCTTATTTTTCTTTGTTTTCTTCCTAAAAGGTCCAAGACATTTGCGTACCATCATCCCTCTCCACCAGGCTTGTATCTTAATTGCCGAATCTATGCGTTGAACTTGTAGCTGATGCAAGCGATTTTGCTCAGCCTTTTGCTCCATATATTCCTTAATAAACATTTTTCGTTTGCAAAAGACCTCATAGTGCTTATTGTATGTTTTATTCACTTCTTTGATCTTTTTTTCTTTTTCTGCAACATTAATCAGAAGCTGAGAAAGTTCCTTAGAAAATTTATTCTTCCACATTTCTATTAATTCCAAGTAATTTTCTAATTGACTCTTTGAAAAAGCCTCAAAATCAAAAATAACACGTTGCTCTGTTTCGTTTTTTGCAATAAATGTTGCGAGCTTCTTTTCAAGGATATCCTCTTCTTTTTCTCCAACAATAACAGCTTGTGTGAATCTCGTGTGTTCCCACTTTCGAACTAGTTCATATTCCAATTCATTAACTTTGCTTATGATCCGCCAGTCCGATTTTAAACTATTTAAAGTTTCACCTGCTTTTAAAAGTTTCTCCTCCCCTTCGGACTTAAATTCGGTCAGCCTCAATTTAATATTTCTCAAAACTGATATGCTTGAACTGTGTTCTTGAATTACTTTTTCTTCATCTGTGTTTTTTGTAATTTGCTGATTAATAGTTTCAAGTATTATTTGAATAGTTCCTGTGTTTTGCAGCTCTTCCATGGTCTCTGTATATATATCAACAAGCTTCTTTAACTCATTACTTAGTTTAATTTCGTTGAGTGTTGCGATGGGTAAATTACATTGTCCAAGTAAGCCAGTTTTTTTCTCTAGTTTGTTTGTGTCATTTTCTTGGATTATCCCGGTACTTGACCGAAAATTTTTACCATAACTTAGAACAATAAGTTCATTAAGAGTTAATATAAAAACACTACAAACTGCATCCCGAAAAAAAGTATCCATATCTTTTTAACACAGAAATGAATTATAAACTGAATTAAAGCATATAATTTTCACTCCTAGGTATTTATAACGATTTAACAATGTGGATTTTATTTTGGTTGCTAAGGCGAAAAAGCAAGTTCTTTTAATTACATGGATACAGTTTGAGATAGTACCAAAGAAAATACTAGAAATGGGAAGGTTGCAAGCGATTTAGAAGCAAGTATATTAAAGAAAATACATGTAAAGGAATTATGTTTAGTCATATGTACATTATTGTACATTATTAGGTGGTATTCCTTACTTTAAAACTGTGCATTTGTGTGAATTTCTACACATTTTATTTATTTTTTATATGAACTTTGCAGACTTTTGTTTAGAAATTCACACAAATGTACATATGTAGTTTCAAAGTAAAGGAACAAGACTAAAATATTAGGAATAGTTAATATTTCAAGAAATTAAATTTGTCAGAAATTTTATTTTTCATAATTTCTTTTTTTTTCAAACTTTTAATTCAACTATCAGTTGCAACCCAGCTTTTTTTTTTATTTCCCGCCTCTCAAATGTCATCTCGTTCAGCATTTAACTCCATTCACTCTACTATTTTATTCCGAGCTCACAGAGCGTACTCTGTGAGCTCAGAACTAAAAAAGAAACACAAATTTGAAGCTCTGAACGATCAGAGCTAAAAATTAAACACAAATATTTGCTTGACAGTTCAGGCTCTGCACTCTGAATTAAAAAATAAAAACGCCTAATTTTAATTAAAAAATAAACAAAGCATACTCGTATCAGTTTTTCAATAACTAAGTGAATAAATTATACATTTCAAAATAACTGTCTAAAGCTACATGACAGCTAATAGAGTACCTATGATAATTACTAAATATTTTGTTGACTCATTACTTCAAATTGGTTTCCCCTTCTTGTAATTTCCTTTCTAAAAAAAACATAAAAAAGTCAATATTTTTAAAACACCATAATTTGCAGGTGTATAATCAGTGAAATTACTCATCATATAGGTTTTTTCTTTTTTTTAGATCCACAGGGTCATATATCCAAAGGCATTAATTCCACGAATATAATCAAATAAATGAAATAGACCTTAAGTCCGAAATTCTTAACGTCTGTCGATGAATTCCAAAGACCCTGTTGATGTTAGGAAGATTGAGCTTGAGATTGAGATTGAGACAGAAGTGCAATATTTCCAACTAACTAGCGATCACGAAAGAAGTGTAACACAGTCTGCGGGAATTTTTCAAAAAGGTTTTTAATTTGATGCCATAAAACAAACGTGCAATTTTCCCATTCGTCATTCAAAATCGATTAACAATACAAGTATGTTTTTGATTGTAAACCTTTAAAAATAGCATTAGAACAACATAAATCTTTGTAGACCAAATTTCAAAAATTTTACAAAGTTTTTTGAAAATATCGCAAAGCCTTTTTAACCCACTCGCATGTGGGCGAAATTTATTACCCTGTGGTGTGACACCGCCACGGCGATGTATCCAGAATGATTTTCAGTTAAGGAGAATATACATGTATGTAAATTCAATTTTAAGCAAAATACCAGTACGTATTTATGTCATCTATATTGTCAACATAAATTATCGCTTTAACTGTTTTCGAGGTAATGAAAATAAAAGCACCGGCCTATTGTTTAAATTTTTTTTTGTCTATAGATGATAAAATGTATATCTTTTATCGCAACAAAACATTTATATTGAAGGATTGCATCCATGCTGAACGTGTTTTGTTAATCGCGTCAGTGTAATTGGTTTATCGCGTGCAATCTATTATGCAAAACTGAACATCCGTCAATTAGCTGCCATCATTGATGGTCTATAACTGTCGGCTATCATCGTAATGATGAGAGAATATTTTGTTCACAAAACGGAGCAGATGTGAAAATTCGTCCTAAATGCGTAAATTTTAGGTGTCGTTGCTGTATGATGGAGGCTATACGCAATTTACATCATTTATCATTGCATGCTGATTAATTTTCAATCGTCCGTGTCACCTTGTGTGCAGATGATTGGTGACGTGTCATTAGTGTGATGTTTTTTATCGCCCACATAATCATATAGGTTTTGGTAATTGAATCCACTTAACTATTAAGGATAAACTTTGCATTGATATGATCACAACCTATATCAGTGATTAAGCATTAATGTTCTATCAGCATATTTGATGACTATTTAGTTCTATCCCACATAATTTTATATGTTATGGCTTTAAATATAATATTCAATAAAATTAAATGCACTAAACTGCATTGTATATGCTTGAACTCATAGTTCAAGGGTAAGCAATGCAATACAATATTTAAAAAATAATGAATAAAGGGAAAAGAAAGTAAAGGAAGAAAATTGTCCAGTGGATTAGAGTAATCAGTGCCGTTTTCTCCGTTAATGGAGAATTAACAAAAATCTTTTAATTTATTATTTGTTTTAAATGTGCAAAATGTACTACAACACCAAAATTCAAAAGTTAAAGAAATTCATTCTTCAATAAAAGCGTATTTATACTAAGGGAAATCAAAAAATAGGTATGTAAATAGAAACAATACACGCAATGAAAATTATAGTTTCAAGTGGAAAACGGCTTAAGTCCACACAGATTGATTCCGAAAAATAAAATTTAAATGCAATTATTTTCGTAGAATAGAAGACTTTATGATTTCATTACTTATAGGGAATACACAACTTGCTCAGAGATATAATTTTAGAAAAAATAAAAATATATAATAATAATTATTAATTAATAGGTAGTAGCCTATGGCGGAATGCGGTTAGTGGGTAGGACTCTTTGCCAAATGAAAAAAAAAACAGAATTGTTTTTCACGGGTTACTGCCTCTTGTGAGCAATTGACTATTCCTCCAAGAGTATCACTTGTCATTAAAAATTGCTTTTCATCTTAGCCGTTCTGATTCGGCAGAAAACTGTAGGTCCCATCCATTCCTGCCAATAACACGCACACATGAATAGTTGAGAGTTGTAAGTCACTAGGCCCATGTTCTACACGAGCTGTCGCGCTACCCAATTTTTTCAAGAGGTTTTTCCATTTACAGTCTAAGTTGGAGCCAACATTTCAAATGTATTTTTTTAGAAATTAAAAAAAAATTTACTTAAATTTTTTTTAAAGAATTATTGGTGCTAATTCCACCACTTAATTTTTTACGAAATACGGTTACGTTTTTGTATATTAAAGTCCACTTTATCATGGAATTACTCAACCTGTTACACAAATTATGTATTTTGATTATTTTTCTTAAATCGTTAAATAATATCAATTGATATATTCAACTTCTTCTAAAATTCTATAAAAAAATATCTATGTCATAATTTATCTCCTTGAGATAAAGAATTTAAATTTTGTCAGACCAATAATATTATTCCTATTTTAATAAATACTGTAACGAAGAAGAATACAAGTTATCTATAATATCTGTATAAAGAATTTTACTCCCCCACTTGTATAATATGTACCTCTGCTTGGCTGAAATAACAACAAATAATATATTTCGAAAATTTTTATGCAAACTAACTTTTCGAGAGTAGGTAATAGAATCTAAATCCCTCTTGAAGCTAAACTTGTTTAACATGCATATTTACATCACTAAAGAGATAGGAGATAAAATGAATATATGAAATTTTAATAAGTAAACTTGGCGCTTTCATTCGTTAGTGAACTCTCCTCTCTGAGTAGGACAACAGACAACACTCATGATTGATTGTCCAAAAATGTAAATTTGAACTTAATGCCATTGTATAAATCCACAACAAGCAAAATGGACAATGTTTACAAAATATTTTACCAACAACCTTTTGTTCAAACAATTATTTATAGCAGTCGGAGAATACGTCGTGCACGCCGACATTCCATTGGCCAAAACACACTGGTGTTCTGTCGATTGAATTTATATGCACCACACTCACATTTAGCATTCGTGTATGAAAGGATGTAACTCCATCGAAGGATGCAGTCACCACATCCGTTTCATTTGAATTTGTACCAAACGGCAACAGCAACAGCACAACAGCAAGAGCAACACAGCAAGCCAACTGCAGAGTATTTCGTCTCGCATGACAAGGACAAATTCCGCTCCAACTCTTCCTGCAAAATTAATTCCAATATTGATTTTCAATACATTACTCAGCTTTCCCCATTTGTTTTATTGCAATTTCAATTCTTATCTGCATTTATGAATATTCATAGTCAAAAGAAGCACTGTATGCATTCCGTACTTACTCCGCCCCGCCCGCATCCCAGCCCCATCCTGACAGGGTTAATATAGGAAGTTCTTCAGGAAGTATATGTAGGTACATGGTACACATAAAATATAGTGAGAAGGATTAAGATTACGAAAACCACCTGAATTGGGAAAAGCTGCATGAGTGAACACCAAACACTCCATCCGCCTCAACCCAAAAACAACAACTTTTTGGGTCTTGCAGTTTTATTTTGTGTTGAATTTGAATGGTTTTCAAAACCTATACTTTGAGAAATCAAAAATTTACAATTGTCAGATAGAAGACTTTGCAGAAAGTTCGTTTATTCGCCCAGGGATCGGACTTAACTTAAAACGTAGTAGATTTAGTAGCTATTTAAATATTTGAAGACGATTAGGTAAAGCTTTTTCACTGATATTTATCCAATTCAATTCAAACGGATAACGGTTTTTTTTAAATAGAAGAAGAGTCTTTCGATTTATACCAAATCAAATAGAAATGCTTCTACACAGTTTTTCTAATTTATTACGTATATACAAATATTTTTCTATTTTATTCGTATTAACGATACATTTTTGACTTCAATCCTTTAATTCCCGTATCGTTATTTGTTATTCTCAAAATTGAAAATAAAAGCCTTTGAACTTTATGATGTGCTTTGCTTTATTTTTCAGACCGAACCCTATATTCTAGCACAATCACCGGAATAACAAGGTTAATAGAGAGTAGATCATGTAGTGTGGTAGTTGAAAGTATATGTACAAAATGTTGATGTGTTGTTTTGGGTAGATGCGTATCTCTTTTATTTGGAAAATGCAACTATTGTGCGATAAGAACATTGTAGAAAGATTTATAAGACCTAAACATGGATTTAGAATCACTCAGTTGGTGCTTGAAGAATTGCTGTTTGGAAAGATTAGCTTTTGGCTACTCAAGTCAACCATTCATTACTTAAACGTTAGTGCACTTTAAACTTATATTGTGGGATTATCGATTTGTAAATGTGGTTTTGTTTGGCTATATCAAAATATGCTACTAAGTAAATTGCAATGCTTGATCCTTCCTTTTATAATATACGCGTTTGAGTTTCCTTCATTTTGTACTTGCTTTCTAACACAAGTAGGTATGTATTGGTTCCGTGAAAAAAAATTCGAGTTTGTAATACAAATTAACACAACGATGATGGAGAAGTCCGAAAAAGTATGTTTCATCATACCGTTTGTATGGTCAGTCTGTTCATCTCTGCGTCCACTGTAATTTGATTAAGAGCCTAAACGGGTGAACTTATATTTACTTAAAATTTGGTACAGAGCATTTTCATATAATTCCCTAGAAGTGAAATTGGAATTTATGCTTAAGGTTATCTATTAAACGGGGAACTGCAATATATATTATTTTATCAAAAGCGGCTATTATGATTTTGATTAAACTTCGTACTTTGTATGATAACTGCGTTTAAAACGTTTCCTATTTTTTTAGTTATTCACGTAAACCTCTTTGATGGCTTGACTGATTCTGTTGTAACTTTGCAATCGTGTGATCCTAAATAGTTTAAACAATATTGCATTAAAACAAAAACAAAATTAAACAAATAATCTATTTTATTTGGGTTTTTGACTTTTTTAACAATTTTCAGGTCTTTCTTTGTATTTTTTTTTTTTTGTTTTAAATTAAAAAACGTTTCAGAATAAAATATTTTTATTAAAATTTTGATGATTTGTTGCGCCCTCTTCAAGAATTTCAAATATTAAAAAATAATAATAATTCCAAATAAATAAAATAATTAAATAATTATTATTATAATTTTAAGGATTATTAAAATTTAAGTATTATCAGATATACAAATATATATGCATACATACCGTGGTGGACACATAAATAAAATAAATAAATAAATAAATAAAACCTTAGCTCTTGTCTTAAAACAACGGGATTTCTCTTTTTCTTTAACTTATGAGTACTCAAGAAAAAGAACCCGTTAGAATTTATATACTTTTTCTGGCAACAATTATGTTAATAGACAATAGTCATTTAATTAGCACAGTGATCACTGATCCAGGATTATTTCAATATTAAGATTTTTAATAACATTAATCAAACCGGTATAAGGTTGTACGTTTTGATTTAAAATGAATATCTGTAAAAATATACCATAGTTATGGGAAGAGGACCACATTGCTCAACTGATAAAAGAGTTTTGATACTCGAGATGAAAGCTGAAGGAAGAACCGTTACAGAAATTTCTTGTTTATTAAACTGTTCCAAAAAGCTTGTTTACAATAAAATTCACAATTTTGAGACTTTTGGAACTACAAAAAAAGTCCCCAGAAGGCCACGTGCAAGAAAAACCACCGATAGAGAAGATCATTTGATACACAGAGCTTCGACTGCGGACCCATTCAAAACATCAAAGCAAATGAAATCTGATGTAGAGTCACAATACGGTATTTTACTTTCTTCTCGAACAATAAGACGACGATTGAATGAAAACCAACTAAGGGGCTGCATATCGCAAAAGAAACCGTTTGTTTCGAACAAAAACTTAAAGTGCAGAATTCATTTTGTTAAGGAACACCTGCGGAAACCTATTAATTTATGGAAAAACGTGCTATGGAGTGATGAATCAAAGTTCTGCAGATTCGGGTTGGACGGAAAAAAATATGTTTGGCGTCCACCTAACCAACAACACAATCCAAAATACACCCTTAAAACAATAAAACATGGAGGAGGAAACTTAGTAAAATCGTGTTTAAAAGGTAGTTTTGTGAATGTTTTGAAGTGGCTGGCTCAGTCTCCCGATCTCAACCCGATTGAGAATCTGTGCAATGATATTGAACGCCAAATTGAAGGTAAAAATCCCAAAAACTTTGATGAATTATGGGAAAACATCAAAACAGCTTGGTATGCAATACCAATAAAACGCTGCAGGAAATTGGTGGAAAGCTTGCAAAGAAGATGTCAAGCTGTGATTGCAAACAAGGGATTTCCAACAAAATACTAACTTAAGGTAAAATTACTTTTGCATTTTAATTAAATGTCCAGGCTATATTATAAAACTTTGTATTAATTGTCGTACTTGTATCTATTTACTTACAGAAATTACCGCAATGCAAACAAATATGAATTTAAAATATAAAAATTTTCTAAAAATAGCAAAAACATATGTGTAATTAATCATTAACTATTCCTTGTATACATTTAAATAAAAGATCAAAATGAAAAAAAAGTGTGCTATTTCCATGTCCGCCACTGTACATATGTAAATATAAATATTAATTAAAATTTTTTAGAGACCTAGAGACGTAACCACGTACAAAAATTAAAAACGTAATTTAATTTAAAACATTAGAAAACTTAAAGAAAGACCTGAAGCCCACATAAGATTCAATTATTAGAAATTAATATTGTTAACCTCAGGAGCAAGTTTATGAGATATAGCCATGCATATTTTTTTATCAGGCCACTCCTTAGTCAAAAGTTTATGCCCTAAGAAAAATTTACTTGTCAAGAATAATTTGCCAATTTCTAGCGCTATTTAAAAACTGTTAAACCGTTCTTATGAAAAGTTTGTCATGTTGAATAAAACCATTGTCTAAATTTTTATTTTTATTTGAACCATTTTTGTAAATAAAATGATTTTTGACAAAAATGTCGATATAAAATAACTTCTATTAGCTACTTTACTTCACAGTTAAATTTTTAAATTTTTTTACCACCAGAATCGAAATAAAAATGAAATTTGTATTTATATACAAAAAAATTGTTTAGCATTTAATTACAACATTCTATATGTATTTCATTAGATTTTTCAAATATCTCTTTTCGTTGTACCTATGTATATTTACATTTAACAACTATATAAGGACTATAAAGAAAATATAAAATGATGCAGAGTGTATACGAAGAGATAATAATAAAAAATATTTTTATGTTTTGCTTTAACATTTTGTTTGTATTTTATATTACAAGAAGAAGCAAAACTCGTTAACTGGTTGCCCAATTCTCACAGGATGTTAGTTACAAGAAAAATGAATTGCTTCAGTAACCATTTACTCAAGGACATAGATACCAAAATATTTCAACGGCAAAAATAAACGCAATTATTTTAAACTGCAAATTTGTTTTAACCATGTTCTTTCGGTTTGAGGTAGATAGGATATCCTTCATTCTTTCATTGGTGTGAGTGCGGAACTGATTGCAAAACACACACACACATAACATATTATACATACATACATTCGTACTTATATACAATTTTTTATTTACAACCCACAACACTTCAACCGAAACCTAAAGTGAACCCTTGAGATGCTTCCAGTTTTTTGTGTGTTTTCCATTTTCATTATCCTTTTTCAGAAAGCTTGATTCTCAGCATCATAAGGTGCTCTCTGAGCCTTGACAATATCATGATAAAAATGTCGTGACGCGAGAATGTTTTAATATAATGTCTTAATTTGAAACGCATTCGCATGTTTGGCTTAAAATCTAAGGGTGTTTTAAGTAGGTATCCAAAATGTAGGGATGAAATTCGAATTATAAATAAACACATTATTATGTTGTGGTAAAGCTGATAATCCTGGACACAAATTACAATTTATTAATGCAATCATTAGGGAATCGTTTTGTATAAAAATACATCTTGCATGGAACTTTTTTTTTTTAATTTTAAAATGCAAAAGATGAAAGAGTTATTATAACTCTTGAAAAAATCCCTTTACAGAAATTGGTCTGAAAGCACTTATTCTATAACACAAGCAGGGACGTCCCGTACTCATGCAAAGTGGGTAGACAGTTACTCATTTTCAGTGATTATATTTTGCATTATTCTTAAGATACCTACATCATTTGGTTTAAAGCCCTCTTACCACGTCAAGGTAGATGTATTCAAGAAGATGTTAGTTGTTTTTTTCATTTTCTTTATTTTTTTTATTTTTTTAATTTAATAAAAAAAATAAGAAATTACAATATTTCTTCCTTTTTTTAATTGTTTTTATTCTCACCACAGGCAAAATCGTAGCCTCAGCCATCCCAAAAGAATTTAACTCAAAGTAAACGAACGATTAGACATTTTCAATTTTGTCTATTTCCTCCATATAAAATACGAAATGAGAATGGTATACCTTCAATATACATCCATTTTTTTTTACCATAGTTTGGTTGAAAGCGAAGACACTGTCTTCGGCTTTACGAATGATTGATCGGCCCTGTGCCGATCGTTGTTGTTCATACTTCGTGTTGAATGCACGTATAGAAAGAATGAAAAAGGTTTGAGTGTGTCTGTGTGTATAGAGTTTACGTGTTGATTTATATAGCGTGTGTGAACAAAGCAAAGTTTTTTAAATAAATGTATATTGGGGTAAGAAGGGACATTATAAACGTAATAAAAATATAAGATTTCCTTGATTTGAAGATTATCTCGTTATGGCACTTGTATTTATGTTTTAAACGAATGGTTTGGGTAGACATTGTCTAAAATGTCTAATTGACGCCTCGTCACTGAACACAAGTGGATAATACCACTTACATTTGTCATTCAACCTAAATGAAACTCATAATTGAGTTTTGAATACAACTCTTAAAATAGCTACTGAAAATTTTGAAGTTGGCTCAGTGGCGGATCCAGGATTCGGTCAAGGGGTAATCCAACTGTATTTAACTTTTTCTTGGAATAATTAGAACGATATATAATAGAAAAAAGTATTTTTTCAACACTGTTTAACTGGCCATCAAGACTCGGTTATGTTAAACATAATTGTGGGTTTTTTTGGGATTAAATAAATTTGGTCACGTTAAACTAAAGCTTCACAAAGATTGCTCAAAGAGAAATAAATTATCATATTATAAAATAAAAATATGCTGTAAAAACTTCTAGTTCTAATGGGAGCTTGGTCCTTAAAGCCCGCGTGGATCCGCCACTGAATTGGGGCCACATTTAGCATGTTTATTTTTGTATGGAATATGTTTTCGAATTCTGAAGCGTCTCAAAAATTTGAAGATAGTATAAATTTTATCTTTGTAATTAATTTATAATAATTGCATTTTTATGTGCTGTTGGTCTTACCTGTTCTTTGATGATGAATTCAATTTCACCACACAGCTAATGCGAAACCTTTAGTTAAATAAACGTAGCAGTTAACGCGGGAAAAAAGATTACATATAAGTAATTTTGGCTTTTTCGTTATTGGGCTAAGCTGGTAACAAATTTTTTGTATGCAGATTGCATAATCTTCTCAAAGGTCTTAACAGAATTTCCCGAAAAATTGCATTGGATTTTTGTTTGAAACTCGATGGACTAAAAACTGTCGTACCAACATTTTTTTCTTAATTAAAACAATGGTTTTGGTATATAGGTCGAAAAAGATATGCCTATATATGTATGTATTCTCCTATATCGTTTAAACCAAATATCGATCATACATTAGAGCACCTACGTAGGTACAGATATGGACAGAGAAATAGCACACTCTTTTATAAAAACTCTCTGTCCATAGCTGTATGTGTGACCCAGTCGTGCAATTTTATTATATTTATTAAGTATTTTTTTAAGCACTTTGTTTGTATTATCTTTTGTATAGTTTCAACGATTTTGATTGAACTCCGAACCTGTATTTTTAAAAAACAATTGTAATTGATCCGCCAGCTTATTTTATAGTTGGAACTCTAAAATCTGTGAATCCAAAAGCTATTCGCATATAGATATTTATTTTAATTTATCTTTATCCACAGCAAAAGAGTTGCAATTCTAAAACAAAACATTTATTTGTACCTTAAAATAAATTTGAAAAGTCCTCGATTCCACTTTAGTCAAATATTGCGAATTTCATAATTGGCATAAATTAATATGAGTCGAAATTTTATTATGTTTCTTCGCTGTTACCTATCCCCTCCGCTGGACTTCCGGGGCACGCAACCTATGCCTTCGTTATAAAATAGTATCATATATACATAACTAACCATATCAGTCCAGACATGTTGGAAGGAGAAAAATCCAAACAAAAATACTTCACAATTATAATATTCTAGGATAAAGGTAAGACGGCACTGCACTTCAGCGGAACTGAACTTCAGGACTTTGTAGGAAATTGTATGAGCTATATCGCACTAAGCGACAACTGCACTTCACGGCGACTATGAGACAAAGTTGATAATCTGACCAACTTTGTCGCGACGCGACATGAAGTTCCATTCAGTTTCGTACAAAAGTATAAAAGTAAAAAGTCGCTGAAGTGCAGTTCCGCAAAGTGCGAGGAATATCAGAAATTTGAAGTTTATGGCGGCCTCACTCTAATAAGGTGGGCAACGTCCCTCAATCGTGGTAAACAAGCCCTTTTCATTTGAGCAAGAAACATGAGTTGTGAAATTTTACCAATGCGGTAGCAACATTTTTTCTATTTTTTTTACCTCTTATTTCAACGGCTAAATGAAGAAAATATTTAGCCATAAAGCCAAAGCATATCTAGCCCGGAAATGATTCCCTAACTTTAACATTAAAAAAGAGGATTTTACTTTTGTTGTTTTTACTTCACCCTTTACCTACATACATAACAAAATATTACAACCCATAAATTCATCCCGTAAGTTAAACCTTTCAAACACAAAATCAATTTTTTAAATCTAAATCTATTTTTTTACCGCATTTCACACACTATAATAGTTTGAGCAAGCGAATTTGAAATTTGAATTTTGACAGCAAAACTGAAAAAAAATTTCTGAGGAATCCTATTTCTGTGAATGATATTGCTGAGATCTCAGTATAGGGGATGTTGCTTTCATGCCCAACGAATGGCGCTGAGAGTAAGTCACGCGGGTATTCGAATGCAATGTTGTGTCTTAAATTAAATTTTTAAATTTCAACGAAATCGGTAAAGAACTTTTGGAGATTTGAGATTAGGAACAAACGAACATTTACATTTTTATTTATATAGATTGGTTCTTACTTTTGAGTATTATTTCATTTTATTGTTTTTCAAAAATAATTTGTATAATACAAACAAATCAAAAAATAAATAATTTCTTTCCAAGCAAGTTCATTCGATGACGTACATTTTATTTATATACTTGCTTCATTTTTATAGTTAATATCTATTGACCGACTCTTTTTATAATCATTCATCCTCTTAAGTCTTAAATTAAGTTCGTCCTTGATGCATTTATTGTTTTTCAATTTACTTTATTTTTAAACAATAAAAATCATCTTTTTTGTCAAAGCACAAAACAATAAACAAAATTTGAACATAATTTGTAGGTTATTTTTTCCAAAGCGCACACAAGATCAGATCCTGTATGGCGTAAAATAAAAATCATTGGTCGACGTCATGTTCTTGTTCTCACGAAACCAGTTTAAGGCCCCCAAATGAGTTGACCAATATGAAGGACATTAAAATTTCCCCATTTTGTTCTGTCACAAAAATAAAAACAAAAACAATAATTATGTACAAGTGCATTAAACATTAAAAGAAACACGCAAAGCTGATAAGCGAATTGGGCCTACAATGGCTATAACTATAGCACTTCAAAAATTAATGCTTTCCAAAATGCTTGTAAACACAACACACAAGAACACATAAATGCAGTAGGAAGGTACTCAAAATCAAGCACGCAAATGGTTGGTTTGCTAGTTTGGTATAGTCTGGTTGTTCGGTTGAGGGAGACTGAGACTGCAGTGGGCTGAGTTGAGTTAAGAGCAATGCATTTCGAGATATCATCGCAAATTTATGCATTTCATTAATGTTTAACAAGGGCATTACAATACTCATTCTAGTGACAGATGGGTGGACAAGAGCCTCAAACTTGGTGATATATTGGCACTCGGTCAGACATCCACACGCACCACATGTCATGTCATATAAACGGTATACGCTGGACTGGGCTGGGCTGTGCTTGTACTTGTGAGCCTGATTGAAGAAGTAGAACGAGGAAACTCACTTCCACACTTCCCGGAAATGTGAAAACTTTGTAAGCCCTTGTTCTTCATTCTATATATACACAAACACACACGTTCAACTTTTTAAGGATTTTCAGTATTAATTTGTTCTGCTAAACGTATGGATATACATATATAAGCATGTATTCCAACTTCAACTCTATCATGTGGAAAACAAGTCCATAAAAATGAGTTATGAGAATTCGACTAGAAATTCGAGACCTTACCACGAGTTGTTATGCCATTTATCAAAGTAAGTAGTACAAAGTGACGCACAAATTCTGTATGCGGGTGGTGAGGAGCGAATGCGAGGCAGGGACGGGCGGGCTAAAGCTTCTTTGTAAAATATCTCTGACAAATTAGAAAGGATTTCGATGGTAATTTACCCAAATATTAAATGTCTCCAGACATTAATAACAGCAGAACGTACCAACGAGGACGTGTTATGAATTGCAATACTGATTTTCGATTACCTGATTTTCTGTGGCTTGGCTTAAGCACTTTGGTGGTTCCAATGTTTTATAGGTGGTTTTGGTGACATGATGGGACTCCTCTGTGCCTAATAGAGAAATAATAAAGGCAACCTTCTTCTGGGAGAAAATGGAAGAGAACCCATCAGCAAGATTATGATCGTCATGCAGATTAATAGCAGCAGAGCAGAGTTCAAGTTCTTATAAAGAAATGATGTATAGATTTAAGAAACGAGCAATACATAAGTTAATACTTGTTTTAATTAGCCTCCTAGAATCAAGCATAAATTTATTTAAATTAATACGGCAGATTGTGTACATGATTATAAATATTAAATGTTATAAATGAAGATATGGCTATAATGACAAACAAAAAGAATAAGTGTTTTTCTATATGAAATATTTTTTTACCTTAAATATTAATTGGTGAGGTCGTTTTTCATGTTTTCCAATGTATCTTCATTCTACATAATGTACTGATGATGATGATAGTGTTATTTCGGGGTGGTTTTAAAATAATTTTAGTGACAAACGGTGTTTTTTTTAGGGGTGGAGAACTTTAAATTGAAATAAAACACAGAACATGTGTTTAATATCCATGAAATTGGCTTTATTATTATTATTGGAATATGATTTCTGGTATGTAGCCGCTGTAGCTGGCGCCTACATGGCGCAATCTGGAGGTCCAATTTTTGCATACCCTTCGCAGTGAATATACCAGACTGTATTTCAGCAATAACGCATCGATTTTTGGCTTCCAAGTGCCAATTTGACTTTTCATATACCCAGTGAAAATTTTCCAAAGGCGTCAAATCGCACAAATAAGGCGGCAGTTAACAGGTCCTGAGAGGTCCAGTATATTAAATGCATCGCGCGCTGTGTCATCCTGCTAAAACTATAAGTCAACAATTTAATGCCTTCCACGGAAAAGTTAGTCTCTATAACGCTCAGAGTGGACCTGTCACGTCTTTCTGATCTATGTGTTTCAACAAATGCCGCATTTATTCTGTTCATTAATTTAACAATTTTATTAAAATGTGCTTCGTTTAAGCACCAAAAAATGCACGTAATGCCCGATGAGTTTCTCGAATTGCACCATAGCTTTCAAAAAAATTTTGAACAATTTCCAAATACCATTTATACCTTATAAAAAATCAAACTGAAGCGGAAGTTAGCGTAAAGGTCATAAATTGACAAATTGTGGTAGAGAGCGTTCGTTTCCTTACTTTTTTAATTCTGCTAGATTTTTCCAAGGCATTTGACATAGTGGTTCACAGCAATCTTGAATATGAACTTCAAATTTTTGTATAACTTCTCGTTTGATGCTTTAAAACTTATTATTTCCTATCTATCTGAAAGAAAGCAAGCGCTTGAAATAGGTACCAGTTTGTCTGTTTTCTTTCAACCACTATTGGAGTTCCACAAGGATCTATTCTGGGTCTATTACTTTTCTCTTTTTATGGCAATGATATCACCTCCGTCATTCATAACTGTTCATTACATATGTACGCCGATGATGTACATACATATCATCATATTAAATAATGCAACAGTTGAATATATGGATTCTGCTCGGAATCTTGGTGTATCTTCTACTCGTAATCTTTCATGGGATAAGCATATTAACGCCATATTCGGTTAGGATTATGGAGTGTTACGCACGCTCTGGGTCTTCCAGTCATATACGCCTATGAATAAGTCCCTGTAACGCTTGCGAAAAGTTTTATTCTACCTATTTTGGTCTATGGCTGTGAAATTTTTCGAATGTAATTATGCGTGCAAAAGAAAGCTTAATTTCGTTTTCAACAACATAATAAGATACATTTTTAGATACGACAGAGTATCTAATTTTTCAAATAAATTTTCGCACCCTATATTTGTTCTCGGATGTTCTACTCACACTCACACAATTAAAAGGCATCTTAAACTAAGTCTGAATAGTTGATTCAACTCCGATATGCCCCCTTGATATCTGAGCCCCAATTTTTCATTAACGCTACACGACTTTAAAATTCTTTGCCTCGCCATTTGAAGTGAATGAACAGCAATAAACATTTTAAAACTAAGTTTCTTCTCTCTTTTTTCTATCGCATTTTTGCTCTACTTTTCTCTGTCTATTCCTGCTTTCTTCTAATATCTTATATCATTAATATAGAATCTGACTAAACACAATCCGTTAAATAAAATTACAGTATTATTGATGAATTTGTCAACCAATTTGTGCATCGCAAGAAAATGTAAATATTTAATAAATTTTGTATTATAAAGATTTTTCGCTAATTAATTGGCGCCAAATCTTAAAATGCGCCACTTTTTCTTTGTCATGAATTAAATATTTATTTATTTCTTTTTTTTTTTGAGTATATAATAGCCACATTTAACACCCAACATTAAGTTAACCATAAACAAATGTAATTTATTTATAAGCAATTTTTCATCAAAAATTTTCATAAAGTCAGTTGATATTTTTATTGATTAATGTAGTTTTTTTTATTTTATCAGAATTAAAATTAAAGGTTAGACGGCTCAGCTATATCTAGATAATATATATAGTTTTGGGAACTATTTATGATTCCATAAAACTAACCTCTGCTCCAGCAATAAGCTTATAATATTTAAAGGTCCTACAAGCATTATAAATATTAAGGATCTCTGTTCATACAATGCATAACAAAAGGAACGATTCAAAAAGGTCCCCAAAAACACTTCTCCATTAACACGGAAACCTAGTTACTCTCCCAATATGCTTTGGTTTAATAATTTAGTACGTTTCGGTTGCCACGCTCGACCGCATTTTCAACATTCATGTGAACGGGTGGGTGTCACACGTGCTTTTAACAAGTACAGAGGGATGTTCAATGAATCTAAAACTCAAGTGCTTTTGTTGTTTGATGAAGTCCTAGAGTAAGATGTTGCAATGCACTTTGTTATCCAATGATTTTGAATTCAGTACGCAACGCATTCCAGTGAATATATGTTTCTATGTGTAAGCTTTTTGGATGGTATACGTTACCATTTTTACATTCATAAATTTTTGATTTGATTTGTTTATTATTCCTTTTTTTAGAATGCTTGAACTTTATTTATTCCTCTGGTAAAATAATTGTTTTATAATTGTTTTAAAAATAAAGATAGTTATTCAATTGCAATATGTAGGTAACATCTGTATTAATATTGGTGTTCATTGGGATCATGACGTTAAATAGAATGACAAAAATCTCGAATGGATAAAATCTCGTAAAAAGAAAAAAATTATCTCGAATGCAAAAATCTAGAATGACAATAATTCCAAACGAACAAAAATCTCGAGTAACATATTTTTTTAAATAAAATCTCGAAAAAATCTAGAAAAATATTTTTATTTTTGATATTAGCTCTTTTTTACTACGGATATTGGAGTCTGGTGGCTAAAATTTCATTATATTCGTTTGCTGTATGTCCCAAGCCTAAATTCTTTAAGCTTAAAATATGCATTAAGTCTCTGTCACATTTGTGGAAATTGGAATTTCACCACCAGGTATGCATTTGGTAAGCTCCCAAGGTGGCTCCCAAGGTACTGTTGGTTAAGAAAAGCAAATAGCAACGCACTTGCGTGAGAGGGACAGAGGACACAAAGAGGGAGATACCGAAGCCATAAATACAAATGTTGGGGGTTATGTCCCACTAAATAAGAACTATACCAAATGATATAAAGAAACTTTGCATACACCCAACCTCGCACCTCCCCCCCATACATACCTCACTGTTTATTAAAATAAATAAAACATTATTAATCTTAAGCATTGTCTCAAAACAGAATAGTTTTTCGAGATTTGTGTCATTCTAGATTTTGACTTTCGATATTTTTGTTATTCTAGATTATATGTGTTCGATATTTTGGTTTTCTAGATTTTTGTAATTCGAGATTTTGGCATTCGAGATTTAGTCTTTCGAAATTTTTGTTTTCTATATGTCGTGTTAGACCCGCATGTTCATTTTGTGTTGAATATAAATAAATGCGTATACGTTTATAAAGAAAAAACTAAATTAATTGCACCTACTCGTTTGTACATACATGCATCCATTTATAATATAAACAGCCATTTTAAAACCACATTATTTACATTTTTTGGAAACAACAAATTGTAAAATTTAGAAATACCTAGTTTTAAATTTTTCTATATATGTATGACAAATAACATTGACACACATCCGTCAAAAATATCTATTCAGAATTAATCCAGAGTTAATTCAGAAATTGGATGAGGCATTAATTAACTGAAATCGCTTGAGTTTATACTTGTAAGAAGGGCGAACTTGGCACTATACCGTTCACTTTTATTTTCGAGTGAGAGCTCAAAAGGTACTTTGTTTTTAATATTTTTTAGTTAGTTTTTTTATTAATTTAATTTTTTTTATTATTTAGTATTAATTTTTATGAACTTTTTTTGCACCAATTTAACATTTGTTATTTTCTATTCAGTCGAAGTTAAAATTAAATCAAAATATACGAAAACGATACTTTATTTATTGTCACTTGAAATAATCAATAGCAAAAGAATGATAAATTATCAACTAGATAATCATCTTACATGGAGCAAAATTCGCCAACTATCTCCTTAACCTATTTCTACCTATATAGATAAAGATACAAGAAGATGCTTTATACGATGCATAGGTATGGTTAACAAGAAAAGATAAATAATAAGGCTTTTAGTTGATATTATTAATATGTCCTTAACAAACCATGATTTTGATTAAGAAGTTACCCATTTACTCTCATAAATTACAAGAGGAGAAATGTAAGAAAACAAAACAAAACAAGAATAAAGTCCATTCAAAGCTTAAATAAAAGCCAGCCAATATACACATGGTATCAATTATTAAGTATACCCTTTAACAAAGTATCCTTGTTACCAGCAGAACCAATTCATTTTGTCTTTTACTCATATTTGTTCATCCATTAACCATAAGTACTTCAGCAGTATGTAGATGATTCATACAAGTGTTTAATGGAAAAAATAATGAATAAAAGCAAAATGATAATGTAAAAATTTTGGGAGAATAAATATACAACTTTTTTGATGATTCTCTACTTAATTGATTGCACTCTCTTTTGTCATGCCAAGCATTTTATAAACCTTTTACAATACACAAACCGTTTATATCCTTAAAAAATGCTATTGATGTATGAATTTCATTTCTGATCTACATGATGATTGATGGCTTTTAAAATTAATTTTGGACATCTATAATCATTTGTTCTTTTTCACAATTTTTTTCTTTTATCAATAACAACATTTTAAGGTAGGTACAGAATTTTGGAAACCGACTTTTGCCATACATATATACAGAATTGCTATGACCCCCAGCCGTTTTTTCGGAGTAGATATTTGAATCGCACTGCGAAATAATTTTTTTTTATTTGAAATGTTTTTGTCATTTATTTTATGTTTTTGAAAGTTAATTGTGGTTTATTTTTTTAAGTTTAAAAAAAATATGTATTGTACCCTATACCCTCCGACACCTTAACATGACAGTCTCATATAAGCAATTGTATCAAAAACACATTTATCGCAAAATTGTAGTCGATTTAATAAAAAACTTAAGGCAGTTTCACTATAACACTATGTTAAAAAGAGGATTTTATTAACTTCAAGGATTTTAACATCGTACTATGTGTTTTGACATTTTATTAAAGTTAAAATTGTCAAATGCATATCTTATCTTTTTATCTGTCATACTAAAGCCATACATTTGTAAATGTTAAAAATGATTCGCTACAGTTTAGTAAGTTTTTTTTCACGAAATGCCACTGTTTTAGACGCATTCAGGTACGGTTTATTTAGGTATAGGATAATAGGTTTAACTTAACGCTAAATCCAAACATTAGAGTACCTAGGTAATACTCAGAACATTCTTCGAAAACATTCAAAATTTTTATTTTTAATAAAGGGCGACTAGGTCAGCAACGAATTTTGGGGTCTAGAAACTCTCGGTCATATTTTATAAACATTGTCCAACTTTGGACAGCCGTCCAAGTTTTTGATAAACATTTTTAGCATTGACCTATTATATATGGACTGCTAGTCGAGCGTCATTTCCATACAAATTCCGCAATGAAAATGGTTCCACCTCTCACTAGTGACATGAGCGCTATGGTAGGACACGCGGCAAAGTGAAGTAACTATTTTCAGTGCCATCTGTTCCTACTTTGTCTGAGCAAGCTTTTTTTGCCATAGAAACTACGGACATCTATTGTTATTTCTTATAAAAAACTGAGCCATCTGTTTTTGCTAAAATTTATATTTTGACGTCTGTGTATAATTTTAATTTTCATTTCACATTTTGCGTCATGCGTGGTAAATTTGTTTTTTTTTTATAATTATATTTTTTATTTAAATTTGGATAACGAATGGTGATTCAACAGCATTTGGAGATAATTTTTTCAAGTACATAAATATTATATTGATTTTAATTGATGTTGTTTTTTGTAGAAAATAATTCCGCCAAAAGTTTTCCAATTCATGCGAAACGAAAAATCCCATACAAAAATGACACAACGAAATCAGAAACGGAAAATTTCGTTCTGCTTTTCGTTTTGCAGCACGCAGTTCGAAGAGCGAAATTTATAATTGTAGCAGATTATTTGGAGAAGTCTCCGCTCCTTTTTCGCACTGAATTAATTATACAGACTATTTATTGTGTGCGGAAAAATGACATTTGAGTTTTATTTGTGTTTTTTTTTTGTTTATCATTTTATTACATAATGGGTTTCTCTGATTTTTTGCGTTTATGTTTGATTTTATTTTTGGAATTAGTGAAACTCTCCAAGGATATTTTCCGTTGTTTTCGCAAGCGTTTCGTTTTCTGTTTGGAGATCACAGAAAAATTTCGTTTCGCATCAGCAGCGTACTAGGCTTCAATCCGAAACTTTTTCATAATCTTTTATTCATAACGACAAAAAAAAACAAAGAAAAATAATTGAAAAAACCAATGAAAAAAAAACAAGCACAAAACTGAAGTGTCAAAATGTTTCACCATGTTTTCCGCTTGTCCTATGTTAGCGCTAGCAGCGTTTAGTTATAGGTGGAACCATCGTGAAGTTGGCTCCTGGCAGTCCATATATAGTAAGTCAATGATTTTTAGTCTATAAATTCTATAAACCTTGGCTAAAGTTACATTTTATTTAATCAAATAAAGGATGTTTCCAACTATTTCGAACTATAAAGACGCTGTCTATAACTAGTCAAAAGAATAATTATAAATACACCTGGCTGTTTTTAAACAAAAAATATTAAACTATAAGTTTATGGCCAAAATAATATACATAAATCTCTTTTTTCGGCAATTCTCGACCTATTCAGATACTATAGAAATAATTATTTTTTAAATAAGGCGTGTATTTTTGAGAATGTATACTTAGTACAGTAAGAAATTCCCAAAAAACACATCGGTTATAGTACAATGATTTTTATATTTGGTACTATTGCGTCTGCATTTTATTAATTCGTAAATAATCTAACGTTAGAACTTAAAGCTATATTTACATACAATTTTAATAAATTACCTATAAAAAACAATATATAACTATTATAATGTGTCTGTCAAAAAATCTTTTTTTTATTTATTACTCTTAAAATTGTCGTTAATGGAATAATCTAAAAAATAATACTTATTGAAATCTGAAATGAATTGATTTAAAACTATTGAACAATTACTGTCAGAATAATTTCAAATTTAAAAAATTCCATCAACATTAGGATTATACTTTAGCTTTCATCGGTCGTAATCCTACTGGCAATGTCTAATGTATTTGTATTGCATGTAAAATTGTACTAAAAAACGCCTTTTAACTCTACAATAACTGGAAAATATCGCTTGAAGATGTAATAGCAAAAGAATATTTGAATTTACCAAATAAATAAATACGTATACGTACATTAAATATTTCGAGTGGCAAACACCTGCAAGGCGTTAATGTAGAAGTTCTTTATAGAAACCAGGCTTAAGAATATTATATTAATATATTTTAACATTATCTGTCGTTTATGATCATACCAGACGTCTTACTGTTTTTCGGGTAATTGAGGGTAGTTATTTAATGACAAAATACCTAACCTCATACAAATTGATACTTAAGAAAGATGTTCCTTCTTATCTTCATGGACATGACTTAAGACAGGTTAGATTCTCTTGGCATAAAATATGTATTATAATTTCAAGCGGTTATGAACTTCCGCTAAAGTCTAAATAAACAATTTGTTTGTAGAACTTGGATCACGAACTTTATACTTTTTAAAGCACGTTTCTTAATGCCAAACTGACAATCATAATCGGCCAGCAATAATCATAAATTTCACTCGAAACCCACCAAAATTATGGATAATCACAAAAACCAAGAAGTACAGAGAAGCTTCCTACACCTTTATTGTCTACGACACCATCTAGGACATGATTTATCTAACTCCAACGTTCAGACAAGAACCAGAAGCCATAGAAGAAGAATAAGAAGAAGAAGCAGGTGTGCTTTACTGCAGGCATGAGACATCATTTGGAAAATCCTTGCTATACCTAGGCCTCTAATTACACATACACAAAACTTTATCGCACGTACATGTCTGTTTCGTAAAATACTCTCAGGAACAATGAGCAAATTATACAAATTACTTCAGATTCAACGGGAAATAATTTGCAATTGCTTTTGATGTGCCTACAAGCTACTTCTGTGCTTCTTGACGCTTATATACTGAGTAAGGTATAGCAAAGTAGCATTTTCACTTTTACGTTTTACGAGGACCTCGCAGAGGCGTAAAGGCGAGAACTTGAGTTGATTATTGAAAGCGGTTTGAAGTGTTTTCTGGAACGACAGATACGAGACTTTATCGCATAATGTAAACACTTACATACCACATACATCTAACGAGTGAAATAGCAAAAATTATGCAAGCAATTAAGTCATTATGCTAACACATTCACTGTCGCAACTCGCAACTCAGAGGAAACGGAAAGAGAGCACAAGTTCTTTAGTCAGTTGTCGGTCGGTTCGGTATTGGTATATCGGTGCTAGTATCGGTGTGTTCGTGTTATCCTCGTTCTTTTCGTCTTTGAAGATTTAAAAGCCAGATATTTGCGAACACACGAAACACCAAGACCTTAAAATATATAACTAAACCCCTTTCAATGGAGAGGGAATAATAATAATACAGAAGTTAAGGTTGTGGTTGGGCTCATCGCAGCTATAATCCAAGAGTGATAATCCATATGGTAATTTTGTTTCAAATTTGCATTTATGGAAAGTTTTTGTTTTCCTCGAGGAATCCGCTCTGACTTTTGTATTTGAAACGTGATTGTCAACTTTTAAGATATTCGATGGAGACGTGTTGTTAATAAGGTATAACTCTATAGATACCTTCCGTAACAAAATATCTCTTTTTGTGTAGGTGTATGTAATGTATGTATTTCATGAGAAGTGTAGGTTGCGGAATAAATTTATGAAACATCAAATTTTCGCTAAACAATCTTACTTACGGTTCGGAAATGGGCGAAATGACTGTCACAAACCCTATATCTACATGTGAAGAACCGCCTTTTTTAGTGATATCATTTTGTATGTATTTTTTTTATTTTTTTATTACTATTTGTTTTCAAGTTGGATACACATTTGGATGTAAAATATTTATCCATTAACGTTTGAAAAATATTTGAAAAGGGATTACGTGAGGCAGATGGCAGTAAAGTAAGATAAATCGAGATAAATGAATTTTCGATAGGTATTTGAATTCAATTATTTAAAGGTTGCATGTCTGTTTTGCTTTAAAATTTGATGGAATCATTTTTTTAAACATTCTGATTAACTCATTAAATCTGGGGTGGAATCAGGTAAGCTTATAGTTGATAATTAATTTGTTTGATTATCGTTTTGCCGACAATTACTGTCTATATCGCATCCAAAGGGAAATATAGAGATAACAACCGCCAAAACGATCTAGTCTTACGCAATATGAGCACTGCCTTATTATTTTATTTCCAATTAATTTGAATATTATTTCTGTATTATATCTAATAGTTTCTGCATTTTGTTGGAGTGTCACTTTTACTGCAATTGTATTATTAGTATTAGGGCGGCAAATTTTAAATAGGTATACCCTGGAGGAATTTGCTCGGGGCGGCAATTTTCCAAATATTAATTAAAGCAGACATTAGTTCTGGTCTGTTTTTACATTTTCTTTTGCATTTGAATCCATTTTCAAAATATCCAGAAGGTAGATTGCGAGGAGGCGGCAACTTTTTAAAATATTAATCAAAACAGACGTTATTTCTGTTCTGTTCTTTGTTTATATTTCCTTCTCATTTGAATCCATTTTAGGGCAGCAAATTTCCAAAATATCCGGGAGGCTATTTGCTAGGGGGTGGCAATTGTTCAAAAATGTTAATCAAAACAGACGTTAGAGTAGTAACCCGTGGTATAATAATAAGGACGTAGCACCGTACGCCAAAGGTCGGTTCGATTTCTAGCTTATGCCACCTAAAAACAGAAATGTTTTTCCTCTTGCGAAGAATTGACAAATCCTACTAGAGGATGTCTTTTCATGAAAAAGTGCAGAAAATTGTCAATTCAATTCCTGCGAATAACATGCACATAGGAATAGTTGAGAGTTGTAAATCACTAAGCCCTGGTGCTACATGAGCTGTCGTGCCACCCAATTTATTTTTTAATTAATTTATTTTTTTAGATTATATGTTCTGTATTTATATTTTCTTTTCATTTAAATCCATTTTTCTTCAAATTGATGCGATAATACTGCTCCATAGTCAGGAAAGTATTGTGTTTAACACTTCCTTACAATAAAAGTACCTTCATAAAAAATCACTGCATATTATGTATGTCTTAGTACTTTAAAGCTAAATGTCACAAAAAGGCATTGAAAAACGAATTCAAATTAGGTATAAGCGATAGAACGTAATATAGTTTTGCTCAGTAACAGGTTAATTCGTGTGGTTACTTCTTTTTATTTTACTGTTGGATTTTTGAATTTAATAATTGTTATAACTATAATGAGAAGTTTCGATCTCATCTAAGACACCTCAGAGTGAATTCAGGGCGACCCAGTGCGCCTCAGGACTGACATCGAACAAACCTAATATTTGCTTAAATTGTTGAATGCTGATTAAATTATTAATGGTCTCCCAAAAAAAAAAGTTCTTGCTCAATTGTTGCATCACAACACCAATTGTGTACAAAAAGGAGAATACAAATGTACAACAAAACATTATTTATGAATTTCTAATACATATATCCTTCAGTACTACACCCCAGATGCTTGACTTTTCCCGAATAAAAATCCTCTTTATGCGCCAATGGAATTGTAAACAAAATCTTCAACTCCTGTTGGGAGTTTTTCAAATTTCTAATGTTACAGTATTTTACGGATTTAAGAAACACTCATATAAAAAACTCGCTTATAAGAAACAATCAAAAACCCCGTGTCTTTTCTTTATATTTATTTCCTTTTGAAAGTAATTGTATAAAAGAAACTCGCCTATAAGAAAAACACTTTTATAAGAAACTCATTTTTACGTAGGTACCAATATCAATTTTTGGAATAAAAAAGAACTGCATAAGAAAATTACTTCATCAAAAAACATTTGTCTAAACTTTTTTTTTTAAGCATCCTTGTGATACCACCCCTAACGACAGCTTTCCACTTTGCAGTGAAATGACAGCAGCAGTTTTTGAAAGACCGCGAACACTCTGCAAATATTTTGACATTTCGATTAAAATTTGACTTGTTTTCAGGATTTTTTACACATACAAAATATCTCGTTCTGCCCAGTGATTTTATATAAGAAAATTTCTGTTAAGATTTTCTTATAACTGTTTTATTTTACTTTAAAAATGAATAATTAAATCCCATGACACACCAAACAATAAACAAATTCAAATGCAACTGAAGTGCGCTAGATATTTTATCTGCATTTGCGCAAGAAAAAAAATCTACTACGTCTAGGGACAATTTGCTTATACTGCTTTTAGAGGAAAGGAACATCTCTCCACACTATTTACTCTGCAATTTTTTAAACTAAGCAACATTATTTACCCCGGCCACTACATAGTTCCCCCGCCAACGTTCAGAGGATAATTGCTTTGTTTAAAATATGTACGTCCTAGGGGCCAGTTATAGCCAGACCAGGAAAACGAAACAGTAAAAATTTTCAAATAGATTATTTACTAGGTTATATTACATTTTTCACAAAATGACTGAATTTCATTTTCCATACCAGCTGATTGTCATTTCGATCAAAATGAAACAAATACATAAACGCTATAAACGCTCATAAGGAAAATATTCCTGTTTCCATCTGTTTCAACTTTTCCTGATGGTTTTTCCTGATCGATATAACTGACGCCTTAGGCGAGAAAAAGTTGAAACTGATGGAAACAGGAATTTTTTCCTTATGAGCGTTTATAGCGAACACGAAAAGTTTTCACGTTTTCGTGATTTTTTCTTCCTTCCACTAATCTGTCGATGGAACAAGTAAAAGGTGGAAAGTAAATAATTGGAACGATTTGTTTCATTTTAATCGAAATGACAATCAGCTGGTACGGAAAATTAAATTAAGTCAGGAAAATAAATAAATACATTTTTCACAGAAAAATATTTGTTCAATTGAAAATTTTATTGACACAAAAAATTCTTTAAGTTATTTGCCATCGATTAGTGCATCAATTGCGTTACAAATCGAATGATTAAGATAGTAAATAATCTATTTCAAAGTTTTTCCTGTTTCGTTTTTCTGATCGGAATAATTGGCCCCTTAGCGGGGATGTTTACGTTTCCCTTAGCAGGGATGTTTACGTTTGCATTTTGGAATTGTTTGGCGTTTTCTTAGCATAATTTAGGAATTCGGCCTTTATGCATTTATAACTTTTTAACTGATAAATATTTGAAAATCCTAAGCTCAGGCCCGCCTTACTCTTTTATTCATTTCGTTTTTCGTTATTCTTAAATATTTGTAGTTATACTATAATTAATGTATTAGTGCCTTTTGTGTGGTTTAGGTCAGTCTTTTTAAAACATAAACATTGACCTTAGGCTTACAATAATTTTATTATATTATTATTTAGATTTAGACGTACATACATTTAACATTTATGTTCATACTTTTGAATATTTTATACTCAATTAGTTGAAAAATCAAAATCACTTTCACTAGAAACTCCTCCTTGTCTCTGTTGTGTAGAGCTTTCATCCGTTTCGCTATCCACGAAATTGACTCTTTTTTTCTTCTTTGATGCTAGGTCATTATTTTTTTCTGTTGATAATATTGATGTCGGTTGGCTTATTTTTTGTGTGCTCTCTGGTTCTGGATTTCGATCTATTTCTGTGTCTGGTTTCTCCTCATACGGGATTTCTTCGATGTTTTCCAAAATTTGTTTATCATCTTTTTCTGTTTTGAATTCTTCCTGCTCTAAGGAATATTTGTCTTCAATTTGATTTCCATCACCTTCTTGATTCACTGGTGCATAGTCTCCTTCGATGTAGGCCTGATTAGAAGTTTCAGAATCGTTGGGTGCAATTTGTTCATAATTGGCATACTCTTCTGCATATTGATCTTGCTGATATTCTTGGCCATAAGCTTCGGGTGCATATTGTGGTTGATTATTTTCATCGTATTGAGCCTCACTGTAATCGTATTGGTATGCATTTGGGTCATATTCACCCTGATATTGAGAGGCATCGTAGTTTTGGTAATCGGCTGCATAGTTTTCACCTTGGGGGAATTGTCCATCTTCAGTATAAGAATATTCTTGCTGAGGCACACCTTCCTGACTAGTCGCTCCTGCACTTTGATCTGAATAGCTGTAATTTTGCATATCATACTGCTGTTGATCTATTGAGCCAACATTATTATCAGTATAAGGATAACTTTCTTGATTGTTTTCTACCACTACATCATGTTTCGCTTCAATCTGCTCAATTTCCGTTGCATATGGTGCCACTTGCTGGTGCTCTTCTTCCATTACCGGATCCTGTTCATATGAGTCCTGTTTCAAATTAGTAAACTCATATCCCTTAGTTTGCTGAGAATTTTGCTCAATTTCCTTATCGCCTCCTCCATTTCCTATCGGATTTTCTGATGGTAAGACAGCAGTATCAGAAGAAGTTAAGTTTTCAGGTTTCGTCAGTAGCTCTCCATAAATGGCAGTTTCTATATTTTCAATCGACATTTTCTCTTTCTTGTCAAAGTGTAGAGGGCGGTAGCTATTGAGGTTGGTGCTGGTGCTGGGAATGGAATTGGTATTGGGATTCATGCGTGTATTTTCAGTGTTTTCTTTATTTTCACCTACATCACCATCAATAATTGCAGTGGTTCTATTACTTGCTCGAGTGCTTTCATCTTTGGAATTTTTTGTCCCATTAAATAAAGTTATTTGTTCCGTATCCCTACTGGGATCTATGTTTCTGGCAGGAGCAGTATTAGATATGTGCTCCTCGGTCTTATATTCCAATGGTTTCTTCATAAAAGTAAGGGCTTCATCACCAATACTTTCTATGCTACATTTACCATCCAAAGGAGCTGAGGAGGCCGATAAAGTGTTCTTTTTGTTGTCATCCATGTCGTTTATTTTTTCATCGTCTCCGACATTCGTTTCATCGATTTTTTCTGTTTTTCGTATTTGAAGTGTTGTCGTGATGTTATCAATGCTGAGCTCTTGAGGAGTCAAGCTAATGGGAATGGGGACATTTTTCTCGTACGTTTGTTCCATTTCTTTTATATATTTGATGTACTTGTTGTCGTCGTTGTCGTTGTCGGTACGGAAATCAATGGTATTAGGTATGTTTCCTTCATGTACAATCCTCCTCCCTTCTTGAATCCTTTGGTGCTGCAAGGAGTTATTCGGTTTTATGTTGGGTAATTTATCAACCTTTAAACTTTGATGGGGAACTGGCAAATCCTTATTGAACATCGGTACTCCAGTTTGTTTAAAGTTTTGGGACTCCTGGCCGTTCTCTTTGTCTTCATTGAACTCTAAATCATCGTATTTCTTGGGTTTATTGCCACATACTCGTTCTTCGGAAATCAGTTGGTTGGATTGCGTCCTATTCGAAATTGTTTCATTAGTTTTAACATCGGCAAATGGAATAGATGGAGGGGTTTCAACTCCAAACTCAAAGTGCGGTCTGGATTGTTTAATGTCATCATCAGCTGCGAACAATGGTTTGGTATGTCTTTCTACTGATGGTTTTTGCTGGTGGTGTGGTTGTTGCAAGTAGGAGGCTTGGGCCATATTATATTGCATTGGCAGTGTTGATGTTGTAGCCGCCTGAAGGTATCCAATGGGAAACTGAGAGTAATCAAAACAAAAGTTGGATTGGATTTTCTTATTTTCAACGCTGTCCGACGATATGGGAAGAGTTGCATTGTTGTTGGTAAGCGCTATTAAAACTCCTGGTGGTGCACTAGCAAACGTCCAACTGGGTTGACATCGGTTTTGTTCATTTGGGATTGGTATAACCACAGGTAGAGGAATTCTTTGAAATTGAGCAGTGTTGTTGAATGGAGACGACTGCGTTTGGAAAGCCTCTGTGGAAACAGTTTCGCCTTCGGTTCTTAATGTCGCACTTATATTAGATGGCTTCTGAATCGAACAAAGTGATACCGCAGGAATGCTTTGAAGTGTTTTCATTGCATACGATTGTACAAGTTTTGAGAAATATAATTCATATTGTAGCTGGAAAATAAAAGAAGAAGAAGTTAAAATCTTCGTTACGTTACCTAATTGTTTGAAAACCATTCAAAAAATTTTAAATTCTTAGAGCGGGTTTTTTTTTTATTTGATGTGTAAAATTTTTATTTAAACAAAAAAATAATTTAAATCAGTTGAGCAAACAATAAGATAGTTGAAAATAAAAGGTGATCTTAAAGAGTTAGGTACCTACTGTTAATAATAAAAAAAAATTGTTTCTGGTAAATGCGGTAGACTGTACTATAATATAAAAATATGAAAAATATGATTTTCTTTAGTTATTTATTTGGCTATAAGAATGATTTATGTTTAACACCCTATCTTTAAAAATTCTTCCTAAAAGAAAAAAACTCCCATAAGCTTTATTTTATTTTTATTTTTTTTCTAAACTCTGTTTCGACACTCGCAATCTATAGATTCCGTTAAATATCCTTCTTCCTCAAATGAATGTATTGTCTTAAAGTAACCAGTGACGTAGATGAAGTAAAGGGGGGACTTAGTGTCCTTTTTTACTAATCACATATTTTCAATATTTCATTGCCCCCCTTAGAAAATAGAAAGTATTAAACTTGTATTTTCGTTCATACTGACATCTGGGCGAAGTTCTTCTTGATAGAGTGTTGACAAACAGTAGAAAAATACCAAACATATTCTGTATGAAGATAACAACATTGATATTTTCCCCGCATGTGGTTTTTTAACTATCTAGCAGATTTAAAATAAAAACAATTCTTATGATCAAAAATAACGGTACCTAACATACAATTATTTAAAAACCGTTAAGGGAAATCTTATTTTTCTCGTAAACTACTCCTACGATTTTGATAATAATTTTTATGTGAGCTAATGTAAGAGCGACCGATCATATTATTGAAGGAATTTTTTATTTATTCATTATTAACTGTATCTTTCATAGAACCATTTTTGTTTTGTTTTTCGACTATCTCATTATTTGTTGAACCCATTTTAATTATATTTTTACGCAAAAACTTCTAATAAATTTAAATAATATATAATATCAAATTTAAAAAAAAATTAGAAATATTTTTTTTGAAAAGGTGATGTTTGGAAAATCAGCGGATGATTTTTTTATAAAAAATAATTCTTTACTCCGCAATAATAAATACTGAAAATTGGCGTACCAATTTTTTTTTCTGAAAAATGTTTTAAAAATTTTATATATGTAGGTATAAAAATTTTTTTAAAGAACCGCTCCAACGATTTTCAAATTTTTTCTTATATCAGATGAATATTTACCTTAGGCCGCCACCCACGAAATGCAACAGTTTCATATTTGGAAATGAAAAGTAAAGATCTATCTAAAAATACTAGTGAATGTTTTCTATCATTCACAACCAAAATTTGCTGTGGGCTCTTTGCCTAAAAGTTTTTAAAATATTAAGACTTTAAAGCCACAGTGTGATCATACATAAGAGCAAGTTTGATTGACCCAGTTGTGCATTTTATTAATTTAGCTCTATCGTCATTTTTTCGACTTTACTGCAAAGTTGAGTGTGGTGTCACATCGTATGAGAGTGAGTTAAGTCATTTTTTATTTCCGCTGTCGAGTGTCGAATACAAAATTAGTGAAATTTATCTTTTGACAAAAGCTCTATCTATAAAACCTATTGATTTTAAGTACATATTTGTGATTGCTTTTAATATGTAATTAAAAATTTCAAACTTGTTGGCTGCCCCCTTAGAAAAAATCCCTAACTACGCCAATGCTACAGTTAGGTATCTAATCGCATATTTTAAAACTAAAACAAACCTTTTACAATACACACATACATGTTAAACCTACAGTACTGATGCAACTCTCAAATAAACAGAATGGAATTCAAATAACTTTGAGCATCCTAATTTCTATACCCATTCCTAACCAAATCTAACTAATTTGCATATACATATATACATTTCCTTAAACAAAAAAGATTTAAATTGAACATAGAGATAATAATTTTCAAAAGTTTTATTTGGATAGCACACGTTTTTTATTTGAGAAAAACTAACATTATGGTGTTTTTGATGCATAATGTCGTCATATGCCTTTGCCAATAATATATTTTCAAACTTTTTCGGAATTCATGAAAATAAACAGACACAAATACACAATACCTATCCATAATAATCAAAACAACCAAGGTTATAAAAAAAGTTATAGTCGCAATGCGTCGTCATCGTTGTCATTCAGGATATTAGTTTCTTACTTCATCAAATAAATTCAAATATGGTTTTCAAGAGAAAAATAAAACATGTTTGTAATAAAATGACTTTTTTTTTTTGAAAATGTACATCTACGTACGAATAACTTGAACATATACCTTCATCATTTTAAGTCGTTCACTTCTAGCTGATAATGCTGCTGCCTGCTGGTCTATCCGCTCCAACATTTCCACAAGCTTCCTATTACGTTCATTCCGTTTTTTCTGTTCATCCAAGAATTGTTGATACTTTAGCTGACTTCTTGACCTTAATGTCCTCTCACTTTACACAAAAATAGAATGAAATTATTATGGAAACTCTACCATTTCCCCCCCACTTTGCATAAAGCACGACAAAACAGGGGACGAAATAACTTACTGCTCGTTTCGCTTTTTCATTATCTGCTCCAATTTTTCCTCTAGCTCCTGGCGATTATCCTCACTTTTTATATATTATACGAAACACAAAAATAGAAACATCCACCACACAAAGCCACAAGGGAAAAAAAGAAATTAATATGATTTTTGTCAACATCATAAGATTGTCGTTCTCCTTCGAAATTGTCCGTCCAGGATCAAATAAAATCAAGACCAAGAAGTAGGTAAGTTATACTTTATCGCTCTTACCTTCGATGTAGTTTCTCCTGGAGCAGCTCCACTTGTAACTTATAATTTTCCAGCTCTGATTGAGGATGCATCCTCATTGACTTTGTTATTGTAGTGCTTCGTGGATTTTTTTCTGTTTTTCTACTTAAATATTTTATGCCTTGCACAGCAGTTGAGAAGATTCAAATTCAGATACAGACGTCCTGTATTCCTGGTATTCTATGGATACAATACGAAACACAGAAATGAACAAACTGAATTGTAGGAGCATTAGTAAGGAAACGGGAATGTCATGTACATTAATTATTGTTTTGCACTAGGTTAAGTCCTTGGTTAGCAACCAGTTGTTGTTTGGGCTCTGCTCCTAGTTACGGTATCGATTTTCTATTCTTTGGAATCATTCGAATTGAAGTACCTACAATGAGTATGAGCCACAATACAACTATAAAAGCGTATCTAAGTACGTATACAGTAGTGAATTTGCAAACTGGAAGGCCCTAGATTCTTTTTTTATGCCATTTCCATTTCTTGAACCTGGGAATATTTTGGTTAAACTTAAGTTTCCTTTCATTAGTCCTGAACCTCTTCCTAATACATTGTATAATTTTGTTTCTGGCAGTATTTCAATCAATTTCAGTAGCAATCTGTTAAAACTGAAATTTTATTGAAATTTTAAGGAATTGATACCCTTTACAATTCAACTGATAGGTATTACTGGAAATTGTTGTTTAACTTTGAAGAATTTACAAGCGGTTTCTTGCGACAAAACAACAAGTCCAAATAAAACAGTGCTAAGTCTTCTACTTGGCTGATGTATTTCAGTAGTATATAGAATTTGTATTCTTAAATAAATGGAAACATTTTATAACATATTTTCCATCTCCCCAAATAACTTGCGTGGTGCCTATTTCCTGAAGTCTGTTAAGTCCTCTACTAACATTCATATCGAGTGCCAGAGCTCTAGGTCAATATATGTACATATACATAATATGTAGTAGGTAGTTCACCTACATTCAACCAGATGCGCTTAGTTCGTTTGCGTCAGGATGTTTTTTTTATAATGTTTTTGTCTTCGTGCCGTTTGCTGGTCACAGTTGGCTTACTTTCACCAGTTTAGCCGTGCCGTGACGTGGGCCTTTGTCCCTGTCGAACAGGAAACAATTGCAATTCTTTCAATGACCATGCACTGGTGGTACGTGTTGCCACAAACATTGCTTCGTATTTCCAGGACACCAACATAACTAATGCTTTTTCGTTAGATAAAAACAAAAGGCAAAAAATTATCCCTTTGTTGTTGACAAAAATTGTTCAGATAAACCTGATGCTAATAATATGAATGCTTCACCTGCTAACAAGAACATTCAACTGAATCCAATGTGTTTTATGGTAGGAAGTACCTATACAAAATATTTTCCAGGATATGCTTCAGAATTGTGAGCAAATTTAGGTATGTGGGTGCGATGAGCTCATTGTTGTTGTTTTTTTTTATTAAACTGTCGTAAAATCTGGCACTAGTTGCGCTTCTTATTTTACTTTTTGTATTTTAACGAAACTAAATTTATTTTGTTTTTTTTTACTTTATATTAATAAAATAAAATAATATATACATAGGTAATATAATATTTTTGTATTATAATATTTTTTACATAACATACGGTTCACAATGCTGGAGAATATACCAAGAAGCTGTGAGTAATAGATGCATACTTTACATAACTAAGCTTTAAAGATTATCAGCTAGAAAGTTTGAAGAAGCTTTTAGGTTCAAAGGGCCATCACATTCAGGCCAGCAATTTATTGAATAAAAATAAATTGTAATAGCCAATAGGTATGATGCGTTTTAAATAAATAAAATAAATAAAATAATTTCTCAAACAAACAATTTAAAACGTAGAATCAAATCGTTGTGTGGGAAATTCAGTTATTGAACAGAAGTACCTATAGGTACTTACATATTTAGCTTATAAATAAAGATTACTGGGGTTATTCCTCTTCACACAATAGCCGTGTTTTTTTGGGATTTTATATATAGTAAAGTAGAAATTCTCAAAAAAAAACCCGTCCGCAGTAGCCTACCTATTCGCAGTAGGATTCTATACTCCTGCTTTTATTGGCAGTAATTCTACTGTGGATGTTGTATTTGTAACTTGTGTAAAATCTTACTGTACTGTGAATAGCTTTCCCAAAAAAACACTACTAATATTTAAATCATAAATGTATGAATAACTATGGTCTATTTCACTTCTTTTATTCAAACATTTGGGAAAGGCTATGAAAAAAAGATTTTAGAGTTTAAAATTAAAAATAATTTGTGGATAATAGCTAAACAACTTGTTTTTCGACCTGGGGCCTATTTCAAGGAACATATGTACATCACATACATTGGGCGGGTTCAATAAAAATAGCTTAACATCTGAATTTTCAGAAATAAGCGAAATAAAATAGAACTTTAATTACATTTGTAAATTAAACATTGAGAGTGAGTAGTTGTGATCATGAAAATATATGTAACTAAATCAGCAACAGGTTACATTACCTTCATTAAAAGTCCTTTTATTGATATGTATGACTTACAAAAACATAGAAAAACTTTCCAAACATCAATTAAAAAAATTGTTGATTTAAAAATTCACTAAACAATAAACAAAAAGTTCGTTCATTTAAATAAGTATTAAATTTTCATGACAAAAACTAAAAAATCAACCACCAACAAGACGAAAATTATAAAGTTCAGCTTTTATGTGTGCTTTTGGCACTTCCCCCACCACAAACAACTTTCATCTGAATTTTCAGATGAGAATTTCTTGTCTGAAAATTCAGATGAAACGTAACTAAACGTAACTAAAAGTCACTGAAAGTTATCTAACTTTTTATGACAGCTGGCCAATCAGAAACTCCAAAAATTCAGAAATCTGAAAATTCAGATGTAAAACGTAATCGATTGAACGCATCCATTGTATGAATGTATGTACCTATACCTTAAAGTAGTCGTCAAAGATGGCTCAGTGTAAATTTTGAATTTTTAGAAAAACTATGTGTCAACTTAGAAAACGCATAATTTAAAAAAAAATTAAAATTTACGCCCACTCATATGGAGCCTATTTTACATCACACACATTTCTGTAACGTATGTGATGTATATCCCCTGGCATGCAGGTTTTGTGCTGAAATGTATGAAGAAATCAAAAATAATATTAATACTTCCGGAATTATCAATTTGATGAATCTTTAGGTTCATATATTTATTCCACAAGATTGCACTTTTATTTTTTTAATATTTGTCAACTTAAGCTACAAACAGCACTAAGAGGTAAGGTGCATTTGCGGTGTTTTTTATACAAACAAAATCATTATGCCTTCATTTGTGTCTCTTACAGTTTTTAATAAATTTGTACGGCAGACGCGCCCTTGTCTAACGTTTGCTGTCCAAATTCGAGCTTGGTTCGGTTTGGTAAGTAATCAGCCAATTCTCGTATGTCAAAGAAACAAATTTCTGCAAAATACCTGCAAAATTTTTGAGATAAACTTATATTTAGATTCTCTTTCCATTTTTCTGATTTCTCCAATAAATATAAATTTCAGAAATTAATAATCGTACAATTATGTAATTATTCCTTTTTCGTAAATAATAATATTATAACGGAATTATAATGGAAAAGAAAAAGCGGAAAAAAGTCTGAACTATTTAACGGATTTTAATTAAATTTGACACACATGTTAAAATTACATCTTATACATATTTGGTCAAAATTTGGTTAAGAAAAAATGATAAAAAAATAAGTTATTGACGTTTTTTTAAAATTTTTGATGTTGCACTGAAATTCCAAAACTGTCTGTTAAATCTGAATTAATTAACGGGTTTTAATGAAATTTAACACACAATTTAGATTTTAGATTCGCCGTAAATATATTTGGCCAAAATTTGGTTACGAAAATGACTAGAAAAAAATGTTATTGACATTATTTTAAAGTTTTAGGCAAAAATCGGAAAAAAACACTTCTTCTTATTTTTACTTGCGTGAAATCAAAAAAGAAACGGTAGGATTATCCCTTATCCTTTTATTTATTCTTTATTAAGCTCTATCCTATAATTCGTATTACTAATTCGTATCGCTATATCTAGTAGATCTTGAAAAAAACACTTTTTAATGAAAACCCGTTGAGATGTTTATAGAATAGTTGTCAATAATAAATAAAAGTCTTATGCAGACTATACCATTTATTATGTTGAAGGTTTAAACAATTATAAACAATACCTACTACAAAGAATAGACATTTAACATAATGAGGAATTTTTAAGTTATAATTAATTGCAATCCTTTTTAAATTCACCTCACTACTTTACTCAACCCAAATAGCCAGTATTATCTTTGGCATTATAATTTTTTTTATTTAATCACGTAAAGAAAAAAAACTTTTAATTAATTAAGAAACAGTTAACGATCATGAAAAGACTAATCTTTTGTACTTCGTTACTTTTTGTCAACTAGGTTTAATACAGTGGTATACATATTATATCATACAAAAATCCAACTAACAAGTGGTTGAAAATAAAACTAATTTTCCTAAGTACTTACTTACCCGTTAAATTATAAGCACGTCCGTCTGTCATAGAAATTATTCAAACTGTCATTTAACATCAGAACAATAATTGTTATTATGGAAGGAGCGCCAATGATAAATTAATCAATAAATTTGCTTCTTATATGCAATACCTCTTTATCATATTTGAAGTGCCTGACAAATTTGTATTAGAAGAGTTGCATACCTAGCCCAACCGTGTTGTTGGCCAACATTTTAGAAACCTCTATAAAACTTCAAACGTTGTGAAATTTGCAGAATGGTTAAGAAATTCGTATATCTATTGGACGCTACAAAGCCATATCAGTTAATTTTTTGCATTTGCGGAATAGCCCCTTTTCCAGTTGTTACAGAAGAAGCATTAAATCGTATAATATTTTCAATTTTGTTTTACGTATACAAAGCTCTTTTAACCGCAGCTACAATTTTCACTGCCTACGAACGTTGTAGATACATTTCGATACGCAACAGTTCAAATAATGATTATCTCTCAAATGGTCTACGATTTGCTCAGTTCATAACGCTAACACTGATCCATTCCATAATGCACGTGATTGTGTATTTCAAATACAACGAGCTTAAACAGATCCTATTTAAAGTAATAGAAATCGAACAGGATTCGCTAAACATTTCGAATAAAATGCATCAATTCTGCTCACGATTTACATTCAAACGGCAATTGCTTTGTGTTTCGGGCCTTATGCTATTAACGATACTTTTGACTCCTTTAATGGCCATGTACTCGTATTTAACAGATGTGATTCCGGTTTATCAGTGGATAATAAGTATCTTCTCGGAAATCGCAATCCGATGTAAGAGTGTTGAATTTTGTGTGTTGGTACAAGTTTTTAACGAATTGCTGAGCGAATTGTTCGTTTGCATGAATGAGTTGCAAAAGCAATTCATCAACAGCAGCAGTGATAGGAATTTTTTTACAGAGCGATTGATACTGCAAAAGAGGATTGTTGTCATTCAAAATATCCAATCCAAAATATGGAAAACGGTTAACGCATTTAATGATTACTTCTCACTGACAATACTTTGTCAATTTGTTTGGAACGGAGTTACTATTACTAATATAATCTATTGGGTTTATGTGAAGTTTAACGAAGCAAGTGTTTTTGTAAATGTATGTAAGTGAAATATTAATACTTGTTGATTTTATTCATTTCATATACAGTAGTGTATACACAAATAAGCTATATACCTAAAGAGCTGAAAGTTGATATCGACCTGTCGTGTTTAGGTATTTAACGAAAGTTTATTAATTGATAACACACATATCATTAAAAAGAATTACTTAAATTAAAAAATCAAGTGGACGAAATACATTTTTTGTGTTGAGATCCTTTGATTTTTATTTAAATAAAATTGGCTAAGGTTCAGTTATACAAACGAAGTTCAAGATTTAAACTCAACGATTTCGGTGGATTTAAGCGCGGTTTAACCAGGTTTCAAGCATGTAATTAGCTGTCATCACATACCTGAAACTTGAACCTTTAACCCTAAACCACTGTTAATCTGTTACATAAAAAATTTATTTCATATCTATTGATATATAAAGTTTTAAAATTACTAAAATGGTTTCAGCAAGGATGTTTACTCTTACTTTTCTGCTGTTAGATATACTGGTACCTTGTTACCTTTGTGACGTATGTAGTCAAACGGTAAGTAACTCATTCAAAAGGGCGTATTGCAAGTTGCAACAGTTTTTTGAATTAAGCCATTAAGAACTTCAATTCAATTATTCCAACAAATTATAATTTTTATTTTGCAAAGAAATTGTGCTTAAGTCAAAAATTTCGTACCCAAATCTAGTATATCAAAAATCTTGTTTTACCTACAAATTGAATCTGTTTTTCCTTATAGTATGGAAAAATTATTCGAAACATTCATGACTTTAAGCCAAACGATACAGATATCCTACTGAAACTATGTCTGAGGGAATACTCCTTGCAGCTTACACATCAAAAGTTAATATTTTCCTGTGGAGGATATTTTAATATAAATTTACAGTGTTTTGGTGAAGTAAGTATTTAACATTAAAAAAAATTTGTACTAATTAAATAAAAACTTTTTTTTAAAGATTGTTTTATCGATTACTACCTACATTGTAATACTGATTCAATTTAAACTACAAGGCGACAAACCATGATAAACTTACAATCATTGATTTTGTGCATAGGGAGAATTATATATGTAAATATTTGTTATTATTGTTTTATACCTACATATGTATATACCCAAAATAAAAAACGTAAATTTTTGTTTTTCAATTCATTTATCAATTCTGTTGTTAATTTCAAACTTAAAGTTCTCATACAAAAGTATTTAAGTATGTATATATATTGATATTGAAAAAAAACCCCCGGGCAAAATTAAAATAAGACAAATCGATGGGTGACTTTTGATGGTATACCCACCCCACTCACCCACATGTGAGAACAATATTCAAATATAAATTCATTCTTCAATGTAAACCAGGGAGATGTATCTAATAGATAAATTACTTAATGTGATTGAAAGCTTTATTACCAATCTACTCAAATGCAGTTATCGAATCAACAAAGAATTAACTGAAAACTAATCAACAGTAATTGAAAAAAACCCCATTAAAACAGTAGTATTGAAGTCATCGGTTTGTAAAGTCAGAATGTCCTTTTTCTTTGATTGTTTACGTTTAATTCGATTCCTTCGTAGATTTATGACCATTATTGGTTTGATTCCGATAAAAGTAAGCCTAAGGACACTTCAAATATCAATTGTTTTCATAATAGTTGCATCCGTGCCTTTTATGCGACTTTGGAATGCCGAGCAATCAGTATTCCAAAGTGATAGTGAACTTTCAAGAATTGTTAATATAACAAGTCTTTTGGTCTTGTGGATTGTACATATTGTAATACTTTTGGAAACTTCATATAAAGTTGACAAATTCGATAAGATTATTCTGCATTTTGAAAAAATACATCAAAATACATTCTTTCACCGTTATTCCGATGGTCCCACTTCTCCGAAATTCAATTGGAAGGCTTTTAGGGTTTATATTTTTCTATCCCTGGAGTTTATAGAGCTGATGATTTTGTCTTGGATCTTACATTTGGATGGACTATCCTGGACGAGATGGTGGTTTAATGTTTACTCTGATATAACTTTAAAAACAAAATTATTTGAGTTTATATTTTTTGTAATTTTAACAAATCATATGCAAGATGAATTATGCTTGGCAGCAACAAAAGTTATAATTGATTGTCGTCCAATGCTGCACAACCAATGGATGTCGAGGCAGAATAATCTGCAAGCCTTCAGGACGATAGGCCAACTTCGAAATGAGATTTGGATGGCAGTTAAGATGATTGAGGATCTTTGTGAATATTCTCTGGTTGGAGTACTGTTGAAGATGTATTGTGATATCACTTTTACCGCTTACTGGGCTTATAGAAGTTTCGAAACCGGAAGTACAAATTTTTATAAAACAGGTAGGAGATATTCAAAAACTTTATACATTAACTTAACAATTTAATGATCGATTGCTTTAAAAACATATAATGTAGGTTACTAACCATAAGAATGAATTAGTTGTTTTTGTAATTAATTGCTTCGATTTCAATGATCATTAAGCCCAATTTCCTTCATTAAATACTAACCATATGGTTGTTATAAATACAAGACGTTTATTGGCACCGTATTATTATTATTAAATTCACATTCAGACATCCTGCATTTCAAAATTTCTTCGCAGCGACCTTAACTTGGAGTCATCGACTCACTGGTCTCTAGTGAAGACCTTGTCAATACTCAATTTATGTTAAGTTCAATTCAACTTACATGGATGTTTTGCCTAAGTAGTTACCACGGGTCGTCTCCTAGGATTCCACCACTCCTAGCTAGTATGTTTCGTGGTATAACTTCTTGATTTCTATGATAATATTGATTTGTAGAATATTCACTGAGCTCTACAGTTCACCAAATGGTTATAACCAATTGTGTCTAGTTGATTATAATTACCCATTCATTGCCAATATATGTATATGTTCTTTCGAAATCCCCTTGGACCAAGTTGATGAGGATGTATGTAATGAACAAAAATCCAATTCCAAATGGAAATGTTTACCCACGGGCAGACAGTTTTTATATGAAGGGTTTGGAATAAAGATTCTATATACACTGGGCGTCCAGTATAAAGAATGCCGATATAACGAATCACCATTTAAAGCCCATTGATATCTCTAAATAAAGAATAATTAAAAATTTTACTACTCTATATAACGAATGCTGTTAAGGAAAAGAAATTTAAAAAAACATGATAAACGTTATTTTTTATTTCTTACAGGTCTCAATAGTTTTTTTTTCTGCGTTTGATTTTGTCTGTACAACAAAACGGTACATGTAATACTTTGAGGTTTTTTGTAACCTACTTTTTTCATATTTATTGCGTAGATGCAGTTTGAATTTTCATTTTCTAAGTAGGGATAATCAAGATTTTATTAGAAAGTGAGTGTTTTCTTTAAACGCAAGGTCAAAAAAACTGTTTCGATACAACTAATCTTTCGAAATATCGAATTGGCTGAATCTTTCGTTATACTGGACGTCTAGTGTATACGCATGCTACTGAAATTAATCAGCCAAGTAGAAGATAATTAGCACTATTTAATTGGACTTATTGAATTATTGAAAAAAGTCCAATTAAAAGCGGGTCATTAAAAATGATGTATCTACTTGTAATTGTATTATAACAATCATAGACTAATTTTCTTTTCATTTTATAATTTTAGTCTGCCTTCTATTCTTACTGTTACGAGGCCTTGTTTTGCTTGCATGCTGTTGGATTTGCACTTCTTGTGAAATATTGGTAAGAAAGACAATAACAAAAAGATCACTGAGCGCTCAATGTCGATTTGACAATTGTAAAAAACACATATTATGTTATTATACTCGTATTGAACTTCTGGAGCCTCATCGTGCAAATCGAAATATTCTGACGATATATTTTCTACCATTGCTATCACATCTGTAGAGAAAAATAAAGACGATATCGTTGCGATTGTTTTTGTTATAAATATTTAATTGTTTGAGCACAAAACTTATAAGAATTAATGAAAAATAATATCAAATTCATTTTATTCTACTTTTTTTATTTTCCGAAAAAGTTATTCAAACAAATTATCCTGCATATCAAGCATACGTGCTCAGGGTTGACTTATCGCATGATTTATCTATTACTATGCACTTTCATCTCATAACATCATGAATTCAATTACTGATATATAGGTATCTAAGAATGACAATATTTTCACAATTTTTAAATATAATATTTTTCGAATCTCATATATTGAACAAGTCAATACATTAAAATTCGAAAATCATGTTTTATACCTACTTTATATTAAAATCAGACTCAAATGTCAGGCGTCCGGGAGATAAAGACTCATTACTGTTAACAAATTTTAAAATTTTAGGAACGTAAATTCATAACAAAACTACCACAAAGTGCAGCAAGAGGAACTGATGCACAGCTGAGCATAATCATAAAAGACCTATCACTAGACCTTCTGCACAAACGTATTCTATTTTCAGCCGGCGACATTATTGCAATAAATGTTCACACTCTGGGATCGGTTTGTTCGCTCTATGATCTAATCAAGCTTAAATAATAATTACATACTTTTTAGATGGCATTTTCTGCGGTAACTTTTGTTGTTATTCTCATTCAATTCCAAATGGACGGTCCATCAAATTAAAACTCGCACTTAAAGCATATTATTGTTAGTTGAAATAAAGAAAATATTTATTGATAAGACGACATGGTACCTTTTCATGTACATATGTTTTTTTTTTTAGTTATAAAATTTTAAGAATTCTTACTTTCTACAAGTTTGAGACACAGCCAATTCAGTAGTGTGTCCATTTCTTACGGAGAAGACTTCTTTTTCACGTTGTTGAAAATGCCCAAGTATTTGCCGCGGGTCATCTCTTTGGCTTCCACCACTCCTAGCTGGTATGCCTCGTCGTATAACTTCTTGATTTCCATAATTAGACCATTTGTAGAGTAATCACCGAGCTCTGCAAATCATCAAATGTTTATAACCAAAAATACCGGTATCTAATTAATTTTAATTTACCATTCATTGCCAGTATATCTTCTTTCGAAAGCCCCTTAGACCAAGTAGATGAGGGTGTATGGATAGGGGTGTCACTCATGGCTATAAAATCAGTTATTCCTGGAACTGGGAGCAAATGAAAAGAGCTTCAGAAAAAACGCGTACGAAAAACTTTAGGTCGTTATCAAATTTTAAATTAAAGGTTAATTATTCGACTTCGAGTATCGATTTGAAATTGGAATGTCAACAAAAAAATAACAAAGATGACACACTTGGAAATATACAAACACAACTTACTTTTTTCTGGCCAGAGATCTGGAGAAGCACGATCCAGCTTTTCCAGAGATATTAAAGCATCTTCATCGGTATCTTCTTTGTTAGAAGATCCACCTTGAAATAATTTTTAATTACACTACAAAAGTGTTAAATTTTATATTTAAAACATAATACCATTTAATATTCTTCGCATCGAGCAGTTTCGTTCTGTCATTTTTGGCTTTTTTGCTTTTGGTTTCTTTGGAGTTCGTCGATGGAACAAGCACCAGGGATGTAGGTGATATCTTGGCATTTATTTATACCAGTTATATGAATGTATTCAGCAAAAAATTAAGTTCATAAAGGCTACGAAGTTGGGTATGAAAATATGTAAAAACTATACGAACACAGCCAGGTTAAGACATAGGCCGGGGCCTTTTTCACAGAACATACATCACAGAAATGTATGTGACGTAAAATAGCCCCCATATGAGTGGGCGTAAATTTTAAACTTTAGGCGTGTTTTTTTGTCGGGGATTAGCGACGCCATGACATGGATTTTTCATACAAACTATCGATAACATGTACGTAATTTATGCCGGTAACACAGTTTTTCTGTTCGCTTAAAGCCCGTATGACACTACAATTTTTTCTTCATTTTTAGCTCATTAAATCATACTAAAGTGTCAGCCAAGAGAAAAAGGGAAACAAGTTGTTTTTAAAAAAGGAAAAGCACTTATCTGGCAAAAAAATAATATGAATTGTAAACATTATTTAAAAATCCTTTTGTTGTTATCTCTTCTAATGCTGCAATATTTGATAAATTTATATTAACGACAACACAAAATAATATCCGATTCCATTTAATCAGAGATGTTTTTTGAGAATTAGTTTTTTAATGCTTTTTGAAATACGTTTTAATTTTCAGTTCTGATATGTCAAAAAAAAAGCTGTTAGAAGCTGAAAAATGTAAATCGAATCACATTTTCAATACATTTTTTCTAACATTTTCTCATTTTTTCTGACATTTTCACATTTTTTTGTAACATTTTCACATTTTTAGGGTTTAATGTGTACACACTCACTCATATGGGAATTTTCAGTAATGAATTCTTCGTACTGCTAGTTTCATTTTTAATGAATTAAAAATAAGAAAAAAATGTAGTATCATACGGACTTAAGTTAAACCCCGAGAATTCTCTGGGATTAGTTGTTGTTGCATTTAACATGTTAATTGTTTAGCATTGACGTCGTTTTTTTCATCCAATTCCCCCGGGATTTGCAAAAAAACACGGCTTTTTTAAAAATTATGCGTTTTCTAAGTTGACGCATGTTTTTCTAAAAATTCAAAATTTACACTAAGCCATCTTTGGTACATACATTCATACAATGTATGTGATGTATGTTCTGTGAAATAGGCCCCGGTATTCACCGAGCACTTATAACTTATTAGCCTCATAAACCTATTCACAAGGAAATAATAAGTTGATATTTATGAGCGCTCATAAAGTTACGATTGGTCCCGACCACTCATAACTTATGAGCGCTCTCTTCGAAAAATATTCCGACATTTACGCAACGACTTCCATAACCACCACCCCCACAAACACAAACATCACATCCATCCCATCCCATCTACCAAAAAAAAGTTTGATTTTAAAGTTTGGGAGTGCCTGGTTGATAGAGAAATTATACCTCATTTGGCCCAATGAAAACGTAGTATTAGCTCGGTTTTGTACGACCACGCACGTTGGCCTCCGCCTATTGTAGTTCTACTTTTGAATTTGCATTTCCAAATGCATATGGAACACACACACCTAACCAAACGGCGTCATAGTATAAAGAAAATAGGCAACGGGTACATGTCCCCTTTCACACGAGGAAACTGAGTTTCCAGCAACTTTCAGTTTTTGGGTGAGAAGACCACCAAGTAAGAGGATTGTCTACGATTGGTGGGAATTGAAAATTAAAAGAAAACGTCAAAAAATCTCCAGCAACTTGTTTCCTCGTGTCAAAGGGGACATAAAATTAATAAAAACAAATGCAAAAAAGAGATGAATATAAACGTAGAAACGCACAGTACACATATCAAAGGTAATATATTGCGCAGGTTGTCAAAGTTGGAAATGTCAAAAAATTAAAAATGGCTGTTCGAGTGACCACAGGAACTCAACGCGCATCATTAGAAACAACAACAAAATATTGAAATTAGACAAGGAAAGGGGCACTGAATCCACCATTTTACCACCATAATACCTCGATTTTGACAGATGCGCAGAACTGAAGAAAAATGAAAACGCTAATGATATTACCTTTAATATGTGTACTGTGGTAGAAACGCACTGGGTGGAACTGCACTTCAGCAGCTATTACATACATATTCAGCGACACCGCGCGAAACTGAACGAAGCTTCATGTTGGTCAGATCACAGTACACATATTAAGGGCCAGTTGTACAAATATTTAAACCGTGGTTCAGCAATTTTTATCCACCGAATCCGGCGGATTAATTGAGTTTCAACAGTGGTTTACTGTTCAAGTGTGTGATAATAACCAATTACATACTTGAACCAGCGTTGAACCTTAGTTAATCCGCCGAAATCGGTGAGTTAAAATCTTGAACCGAGGCTGAACCACTATTGTACAACTAGCCCTAAAGGTAATATCATTAGCGTTTTCATTTTTGTTCAGTTCTGCGCATCTGTGGTAAAATTGGTGGATTCAGTGCCCCTTTCCCTGTCTAATTTCAATATTTTGTTGTTTTTTCTAATGATGCGCGTTGAGTTCCTGTGGGCACTCGAACAGCCATTTTTAATTTTTTGACATTTACAACTTTGACAACCTGCGCAATATATTACCTTTAATATGTGTATTGTGGGTCAGATTATCAACTTTGTCGCATAGTCTCCTTTCACACGAGGAAACTGAGTTTCCAGCAACTTTCAGTTTATAGGTGAGAAGAGCAAGAAGTAAAGCTACGCGCAAACCGACGCGGTGGCGGTGGCGATCGCGATAACAATGTGGATGCCGCACACGTAAATCAATGGAAGGGCACACATCGACGCGATATGTGGATTGCGTTCACATTCCACTGCTGCGTTCACTTACGCGACTTTTCTTGAACGCAGCAAGCACCATTTGATCGCTATATCGCCTGAAAAAAAAAGAGTCTAAAAAAGAAAATTTGAAAAACTGAAAAATTAATAGAAAAAATTAGGGGGAATTCCATTTTATATCTTTTTTTTTATTAAACTTCAAAAACTAAACGTTTGTATTGTCGCTGACAACTTAGCCCGCTACACAATATATCGCGTTGATGTGAGCAGGTTTTTGAACGCATCTTTATCGCGCGATAAAAGTTATCGCAATCGCCACCGCCATCGTGTCGGTTTGCGCATAGCTTAAGAGGGGAAAATGAAATCTCCCCGGTCAACGATTTGATGAGATTTTTTTGACATTCCTCTTCACATACACAGCTTAAGTGTGTGTTCAACCAAGCTACACTATAAAGAAACTACAGAAAATTTCCACGATCCAACTTTGTTTTGGATTTGGATTGTTTTGGACTTAAATAAATGTTGTGGAACACACTATTCGATTATTGAATGCACTCATTCATTTCAACTACTGAGTTCTACTACATTATACCAATCTACATCAGCTGTTTTTTTTGCAATTTAAAAAAATCGCACTTCTATTACAAATCACAAATTCGTGGGTCTGCTCATCTGATGTGAAAACGAAAACTTTCCACTCGCATTTTGTTTTCGCAGAAACTTTCTTCTTTAAAAATTAAATTTTTTTTTCAAACAAAACCAAACAAATGGCAGCAAATAAAATGATGAAGGTTGGGAAAATACCAAATCCTTCAAACATATCCACCTTGTTTTTTGATCTCGATAATACTCTTATACCAACAAGAAAAGGTGACTCAAAGGCCTGCAGAAAGGTAAGTTTTCGTTGTTTTTTATTTTTTCTTTGTTTAAAGCAATTTTTTGGGAAGAGGTACTTTGAGAGTCATTCAAGTAAATTCAGGGTGTTATGAAAGTCTAAAAATAAAATCACCTGCGGGCATGGTAGCGCTATGTTGCTGCATTTTCTTGTGCGTAGAAGAAAAAGTTGTATAACCATCGGCAGAAAAAATTTCATCTCTGACAAATGACAATTCTAGGTTGTTTTTTCTTTATGCATGTACTTTTATTTCCTCCTTCCTCGTGCAACGTGTAAGTGCGGTAACTTCAATTAAAAAATGAGCAAACGTTTATCCCAATAATAATTGTTACAATTGTGGCGTAATTTATAAATAAATTTCGAGAGATTTAAAAAAACATCGCGTGTTGCGAAAGTTCAAAGGTTGTCGAACAGATAAAGGAACTTTTTTTTTAATTTCCCGCTTGCTGTCACCGTTCTCATCGTATAGAACAAAAAACTTGAACACGCTTTTGATTTTGGAACTTTTGATATTTTGCCAAAAAATAAAGCATTGGCAAGTTGATTTTATGATGCACGGCCGCCGATATTGCCTTCGCGTGTGCTTCTATATTTTTGTTTGCAAAAATTAATGTTTTTCATGTCGGCCACGAAATCAGTGGGAGAAAAAGTATAATCATTTCCAGAATTAGACCATCCCACTGCAAGTTTTCTGGTAGTCCACAAATGTTCGTCGTTCAGCTGATGAAATAAACGGTGCACACACGAACATGGTCATGACCTTAACCATTGCAAACGCTTAAAAGTTAAAAAAAATAAAAATGATACAAATATTTGAAGATTATTATTTATTTACATATTTATTTATATATTAAATCTTTCAAGGTCCTTTGATTTTTTTTTTATAATTTCATAAAATTTTGTTTTTTTAACAATGAAAATGAGTAGGTAGTTAGGTACCTAAAATATCTTAGTCATTCCCTATACCTACTCTTATTTCTGTTATTCATGATGATGATTGATGGTGAATAGTCTTTTCACTTTTGATTTGTATAGGTATGTAGGTAGCTACATATTTGTAAATTGGAAAATTAATATTATATTAATATTTTATATTTTTTTTCGTGATCTTCTGCTACTGCCTTTATATTTTCTCCTTTGCGAAGATATCATTATATTCAATAAAATAATTCGAATTCGAATAATTCCCCTTTATTGCTAAGCAGTTTTGCAACAACCGGAGGATTCATAAAACATATTAGTAGTGCTGCCGCCACATTCTACTTTTTCTTGCAATATTGAAGCATACCATATCTTATAAAAAAAACATCCAAATACCACTACGTGGTTTGTTAAGACGTTGTTTTTAAGTTGAATAGCACTTCGTATTAAGATCTTCATATATCGTATTTCATTACTGCAGTAATTGTGTTCAGAAGCAAATCTTTTCTAAGCTGCTTACAATGTATATATGTATGCACATAATTATATTTATGCTGTCTTACTGATAAGGACTAATAACTGAAATACATACCTTACTAGTGACTCACTTTACCATTATCTTGGAATTGGTATACTTGAATGAATATCTTGAATCCTGTTTTTTTAGGTCATATAAAAGAATGCCACTCCTGAAAATTTCTTTTTAATAACAAAACTAAATTACGTTTTCTTTAAATTATTAAAATTAAAATGACGTTTCGTATTCCTTTTGACGATAGCTGTCCCTATAATAACTACATAATATACCTATTGAATTTAGTTGAATTATCTTAAGGCCTTTACAAATGTATTTAGCCAACAATTTTGTCTGAGGTTATTAACACGTGTCTGAAAGGTCATACTTTTGCCATACTAATTGGTATGAGATTCTTGCACTTTAAAGGTTTTACTTTTTTTTTTTTACTACAGCAGCTGTTCTAACTTTAGTTGTGATCCCTTAAACATTTATATAAAATCTACTTACTGGTCCGCTCAGCTTCGCACGCTGCAATAATTTTAATAAACAATTGTAGCTCCGAAATTTTCGGCTTCGTAGTGTGTTTACTTGGTTCAATACGAATCCAACAAACAAATCTCAAAAGTCGAATACAAATAGCGTAATAAACTTTTATAAATCAGTGGTTGGTTCTTCCGAAGAAGTGCACGAGATGATTAATAACTTCACTTTTTTTTACTTCTAATACTTGTTGAGGTATCCTTTTGGATAAGTTGTGAAATTGTTTTAATATCAATCTCTTGCTTGTTTTTTTTGTTTTCTGTTTCAGTAGAATTATTCTGCTTATCAATCTGCAAAATTCAAACAATCATCAAGCTCTTTTATAGAAAAAAAAACTTAATGACATGAAACTATGCATACAATTTAAAAAAGTAGATATATTCAAAAATACGGCAATATCTATCTATCAGATAAAAATGGTCTTTTCATATTTGTATCATTTTGTGGAATAAGTCTATTATCCCAATCAGGTATTAATAAACATTTAAAATAAAATAAATTGTGTCTATTCGAAAATATTGTCATCCTCACCCTATGTTGGAGAAAAATAAAAATCTAAATATAAATTCCGACGTAGCCCCAAGTGATCCGACAAATGCATGGATGTTTAAAATATTTCATTCAGTTCGAAAATAAACACAAAAGAACTAACTTATACCGAAAAGTGTTTGAACATTCGCTCTTTTCGCCGAACAGGAAAATTATTCCATTCAGTTCTCGTACGTGCGCCGTAGAAGATTGTTTCTTTCCGCTTGTAATACGCATACCTTATAAATTTATATAGACTTATTTTTTATTTTTATAAATTAATTTAACTTGCGGTTCAAAATGGCGGACATCCCGGAATCCGTAAAAAAATGTGCGGCCATGCTTAAAGGCTCAAAAACCGATACAGAAAAGTTTGCCGCATTATTTATGGTCACGAAATTGGTGAAAGGCAAGGATTGCAATCCACCTGCCAAAAAACTTTTATTCGAGGCAATCGGATTTGGCTTTCTTAAAAAATTATTAAATTCAAAAGACTTACCGAGTGATTGTCCACCCTTGGTCTACAAGAGTGTAGCCCTTTCTATCCTTACGTGTTTCTGCCAAGAAGAGGAGTTAGCTACGCACAAGGATATGATCGACGCCATACCCACTTTGTTGGAAATAGTAGAGACTGCCGACGATGACGACTATGACGATAATTTAATTGTGGTTAGTGAAGCCTACAGCTGTTTGAAGAGCATTGCCTCGTACGAATCAGGACAAAATGCTTTGCTTTCAATAGGAGCGATTCCTAAAATGTCGCAGATCTATTCGCAACAAAGTTTTCAGACTGACGAAGCGTTACATTTGATTGTAATGCTCACAAGTAAGTTTGGGCCAGCGTCGTGGACCGATGACCCAAAACCCTTCCACGCCTTAATCCAAAGGATCGCACTGGACATGGAAACTGATCATAGTGACAGAAAATTCGAACTATGCAAGATTCTCTCGTCGATTCTCACTACTTGCCGACGTGAAATTATTGTTAACACACTGGTTGGGGAAATATGGCCGGAGAGCGTATTCAAAGGTTGCAGTGATATTTTGAAAAGTAAAATCGGTCCGAAACAAAGAGATCCAACTCTTCATCTTATAGCAACAACATTGCAAGTCCTCGGTATACAATGGGCTTTCATGGATGACTCGAAGCAATTCTTCTTGTTGCTACTGCAGTTGGCCGCTATTGAAGTCCGTATGCAGATGGACGAGAAGAAACTTGAGACTACGTTCAAAAATGCCGAACTCATCACATGCTGCTTTATAATTTTGGAGCTCTGCATCGAACATATGGCTGGTGACGAAATCGACTTGGAGCCCAAGGAAAAGCAGACAACGTACACCGCTTTGAAAGGAGCTTTTAACCAAGTTCTCGCTGTACTAACTCGCGTATCCAACGATAAAATAAAGGACACTATTAACGAACGTGACAAGGGATTCATTTGTGCTATTGTGCGCATTTTATCAGCGTGGTTGGCGCAGGAAACAACAGCAATGCGCCCCGCAATCTACAAAATTCTGCCTTTCATGTTCAAATTGGCTAACCAGACTTTCTACGACCTCAGATCTCATCGCAAGGAGAATAAGGAGGGGGAATCACCCGTTGATATACTGCGTGTTATGTTACCTGCTCTCTGTCACTTAGCTGTCGAAGACGAAGCTAGAAAAATCATGTTCACCTCCAAACAAGATGCAGTTTTTCTCGAGGCCATTGAATTCTACTATTCGATTTCCCACTACAAAAAACCACCAATTCCACGAGCAGAACGCCTAAAGCGCATGAACGAACCAGACCCAGTGCCAACGCCCAAACAAGTAGAAGAAATGAAAGATGCTCGCACAGCTGTTGTTAGCTTGTGCAACATTCTGATGAATCTTACTGTACTGGAACCGAAAATTGTTGAAGAGAGCCCTGTCTTTGCTAATTTGCTCAAATTCGTTTACGATAACTTGCCTGAACTTAAGGACACACCCGATAACCTTGTGATGCACGGACATTTGGCTGTCCTTGGACTCCTGCTGTTGAAACAACAATCAAGCAAGGTTAAGCAAAACGATTTTTCCATATGTCGATACATCCAAGCAACAATACGCTTCCTTTGGGATGCATACAACATTGATGAATCTAATGACCCAACAGCTTTGGTAGTTTCCATCGCGTACAAGGAGCATTGGATGGAGATCTCTGAGTTATGGTTCCTTGGTATGCAGACAATGTGCGGAGTGCTGCCTCTTATTCCTTGGATATCTGAGTTTGCAGTCGAAAGTGGTTGGGCTGAAGGTATCGTCCAAACTTTGAAAAAAGTCAAAATTGGTACTTTACAACCCAATGTTAAATCAGCGTATGAAGACTTCCTGAGTCAACTTGTCGAAGCAAATCCCAGTGTAGTAGCCGTTCTTAAAAAGGCGGATGCACTTCGTGTCTGCCGCAACCACAGAATGATGGACTTGGGCAAGAAACTCTTTGGAGATTAAAAGCCATCATAAATAAATCAATTTTCTTAATTTTCTTTGATTTATCGAACAATGAGTTGAAAAATAAAAAAAAATAGACCTGAAAGATTTTATAAATATACCAAGCATACAAATAAAATAATAAAATTAAACTTCTAAGAAGAAATTGTTTTTAAATTATATAATGGAATAATTTTAAACATTTTTCTGAAGCACTAAGTAAATAGATTTCTATAATATACAATTTTATTTTCTAAACACTGCATATCTATGTATGTATTTATCATCATCATGATGTTGTTTAAAACAAATAAAATGGAGAAATCTGCTGTTGATTTAGATACCAGTTTGCTTGTGGAGTCTGTGAACACATGAATCTATTTTTGATTAGCCGATAACCTGGCACATTGCCAGCACCAGTTTTGTATACTCCATGAACGCTTGCTTGTATATTTCAGTCGTTACGCATTGGGTGTTAATTTTTTTATTTATTTTTGTTTAATTTACAAAATGTCGCATTTGTATTAAGGTACAACGATGCATTCTAAATATTAAGTATGAGAGTCGTTGACTGCAGTCCATGGTATTTTTGGAACCAAAAGTCCATTTTACACTGAAATTATCTCTGGCGGAGAGTAATAATTTAATCTTTTTATTTGAATTTTTGTTTAAAGCTTATTGCTGAGAGAAATTGTTCTTTAAAACAATAACATCATAGGAGGAGTAAAAAGTAAGAAATATGATAGCCTGATGATTTGTTAGAACCGTTGTTTTCGACAAACATTGCGATATATGTACATACATAGAAAGTTTAAGTTATTAAAAAGAAAAAAAAATTCTCTCTGTCCAATGTAAAATGTAGCTGTTTTATAGAACTAGTTATTTAATAACTAGTAAAATCAAGGCTGCTACGCCGAATTTCAAAGCTGATAACAGCACAGAATAGACAAAATCAAGCAAATTATAAAACATAATTTTAATATTTGTCGAAATGCCTTTCCATTTGCGCAAGAAAAAAATTCATTGCCCTTTGGAACTGTGGGCTTGGCATATTTTTGGCATATTTTTGCGTCACAAATTTGCACTTTTATTTCCACCGTAATTGTTGAAATGTAGGAATTTTGTAGATGTCAAGAACAACAAGGCGTATGTTGTTCATGTTTTTAGGCTCGCATCAAATTGATAGTAATTAAATGATCAAAAACAAATTTAGATTTTTGCACTCCTTAGGGCCAGTTGTACAAATATTTAAACCGTGGTTCAGCAAATTGTATCCACCGATTTCGGCGGATTAATTGAGTTTCAACAGTGGTTTACTGTTCAAGTGTATGATAATAACCAATAACATACTTGAACCAGCGTTAAACGTTACTTAATCCGCCGAAATCGGTGAGTTAAAATCTTGAACCGAGGCTGAACCACTATTGTACAATTGGCCATTAGGTCTTTGAACGGAAATTTTATTTTTAAGTGCCAAATCAAACGGAGCTTATTGACTGCTATATTGTATAACTGTAGGTAATAAATTATAATAAATATTGCAATAAAATAAATATGCTTAAAAACGTCAATATTTACATATATGTATGTTTGTGAAGCTATATTAAGTAAAGAACATATTTACATACATAGTTCCAAAAGTTTAATTTCTACTACAAAGTTTAGAAGCATTTCAGTATAAAAAAGTATTTTTATTCAAATTGTTAATTGGCACGACAGTCCCTTACAAAAACAAGATGACTATTGGTAATTTGCCGGTTGCAAAGCTTGACAAAGGCACCTGTTTGTTAAAACAACACAATAATATTGCAGGTAATAAACAGTCGGTTAGTTGCGAGTTTTGCTTCCTATTCCTCCGTACTACTGCTCTTTATTTCAAATTATTCGTATTCTAATTTTAAATAATTTCTGACGTATGCAGTATACCGAATATTAAACATGACACATTCATTTAAAATATCTAATACAACAATAATAATTCTAGAAGCAAACGTTAAGTGATTAATGATACACTTTCTAAAATTCAGCTGCTTTTACATTCAATGTTGAACTTGACAAAATATGAATATTCAAATTATAATTTAAATTTGTTATTATTTATAACATTAAAAGCTTTGTGAGCGCATTGTTTTAGATATAAGATTTGATCCAATTAATTAATTTGTTTTAAATGAGGCATTCGAAATTATGCAAACAACCGTTATATGTATTTGAATCCTAAATGCAACAATTTTTTCATTAATATTTTTAAACTTTAAATTGAACTTTAGCTTGGAGAGCAATTAGAAAGTGCATACAGCTTTCTTCCTGGTGAAGCCTCACAGGTGACTGCAAAATTTCTGCAATCATTTCGACGCTGTCCAGACAATCCACAAACATCATTAGATTCATGGCGTTCTTATCTATGGCGTGATGCTCTCCCTGAACGTTATAAGCATTTGGCAGAACAGATATACGCACAATGGCTTCACCTTCGCTATCGTTATCTAGCTATTATACCAGAATATGTACAAATGTTAAAGCAATTTCGTGCATCCGGTTATTTACTCGCACTAATCACAAATGGCCCATCGAATGCCCAATGGGAAAAAGTGAAGAAGCTAAATGTGAGCCCGTATTTTGATTGTGTTTTAGTATCGTCCGACCTACCATGGGAGAAGCCTAATCCGAACATTTTTCTGGCTGCCTGCAATTATCTTCACGTTAAACCAGCTGAATGCGTTATGATTGGTGATAAAATTGAGACCGATGTACAGGTACGTATCGAAAAATAATTTTATTATAATTAAGTTGGAATACCAAAGAAAAAAAAAAGAACTTTGATTCTAAGCAAGCACTAAAAATAGTACTAATTTAACAAGCAGATAGATGCAAGTTACTTCTGTGTTATTTGTGTTTGCTTATGTATCTCATTTTACTGCATCTTTTCATTCGATTTAAATGTAAAATTTTCTTAAATACATTGAAAATTATTTTCATACACTTTTCGTTTTTAAAAGTGGAAAAGTTTTGTTTGGGCTAATTAATTTTTGTTTTAAGATTAAAATAAGCAAATGTGTGCAATTATTGCATTTCGATCTGTTTTTCCGCAAAAAAAAAAAAATGGGAGATTCAAGGTTCTTTTTTCATATCGCCTATATATTTATACAATTAAAAGCGCAATATCGTTTGTCAAAATAATATAATATAGATAATACTAGAATTAAAAACAAAGTGTTCGCGGGGTTTAAAAAGTTGTGTCTGAAAACCTAGATTTCCGAAATTCTTTTTCAACTGAGAAAATTTAATACATTGAATGAACTTGTCCTTGCAATGGTAGTTATGGCATAAACGTGTAATCTACAGGCTAGGATGGTTCAAGATTATTTTGTTTGTAGATGCCTTTGAAATCATAGCAACTCCTTAACACTCAACTAAGCCTTACTTAAAATAACACAAATGGCTGTTTTAGATTTTATAGTCATTATGTTGTCGGAAAACTAGTTTCTCAGACACAGCATATTCGAAACATGATTTTTGTGCATACTGCAACACAGATAGCATTTGCAGCAAACAAGGTATTTCTTCAGCAAATGGATTAGGTGAGAAATGCTTTTGCGCGCTTGGCCCTATTGGTAAGTAATTGGTTAAGATAAATGAAGTAATTTTAATGGCGATTACAACAAATATTTTAGGACTTATCTGTAGGACAATAATAGAATTTCATAAAAAAAATGTCGGAGATCTATAATTTGTGGTATTTTGGTTTGCAATTCTATATAAAATTAAGTTTTAAAGATTTGAAATATCAGATTCTTGAACTTTTCTTGTCAAAATAGTTCTTTGGTAATTATGAACTAGAAAATAAAATGAAAATAGAATTTTAAAAAATTCAAATTTCCACATACATTTCTTAGTTTTCGTAGGCCAAAGACAACAATAACAAGAGTGGAACGTATATTTGTATTTATTTAAGAACAGACGCATCGAGAGATTTTCAAGTTATTTGACTCTATGATTACTATTCTACGATTTTCAATAGTTTTGCATATAATGATCCAAATCTTTCCTCCTTCAAAACCCGTTTGTATATGGCTGTTTTATATAACTTTTTAAAAGAATCTTCAATAAATATCCAAAATCTAATTGACTCCGACATAACAAAAGTTAAATTAACATAATAGACTTTAACCACCGTGCAAAATAATTTGAAAATACATTATGTCGCTTGTAAGAACTTACTATTTTAATTTTAAAAATAAACTGCAAAATATTATATTTAAATTTATATATAACATTTGAATAAAAAAACATATTAAAAAATATTTATTTCTTAAATTAAAGTCGAAAATTTCTCTCTATACATCCTTTGAACACAAAACCAAAAAAAAAACTTTCTTCCAAACCTATCCATTCAACCTTCACCAAAACAAAATCCTTCTACCGATACTTTGGTAAATCAACAACACATAAACAATTGCTGACGTCGATGTTATATGGCTTAGGGAGGAAAAGCTGCAAATTTAGGAGCCACCATCTGGTTACCATTAAATCCAAACGTCATTGAAGACCTAGACGCTGAGTTTAAAGGCAACGAGCAAATGAGGCCTGATCTAGTTCTCCAAAATCTATGTGACATGATGCAGTTCTTCCCTAAATGTAAAAGTGGAATGGGTTCTTCAAATGGAGGCAGCTCATCGAAGTTCCCACATGCGGATGGCTTTTCAACGAGTCATACAATGAGAAGAATTAATAGCCAAGCTGGTGTAAGCTCGACGCGCAAATATCAGGCGTATAGGCGAGGTACATCACTCCCCGACATTGATTGCAGTAGTGAAAATAGCTGCGATAGTATCTTCAGCTGAATTATTTTTAAAGAAGAGAAAGTTGATTAAGCAACTAAGAAGTGTTACTTAAATTTGAGCTCATTTATTAAAATAAGACAATGGTTTAAAGACAGTGCACAAACAATTGCTTCCTTGTTTAAGGAAATTATTCAACAAACACACATCCAACTGAGCTTCCAACGTCATAGACCTGAGCAGCAAATTATACAAGGATACTTTTGAATTAAGTTAAATCACCATTCAAAATATGAATTTCAAAATGCGCATGAATATTTCTAAGAGTAATGCCCTTAATTTTCTTATGTGTTAAAATAAGCATTGGGTGATTTTGTTTTCTTTTCATAAATTAAACCATCATATTGTGAAAGAAAAGTACAAATAATTTCCTCCGAATTGTTGTAATAAAACTAAGAACAGGGACTTAAAATTCAAACACTAAATTTTGAGTGTCTAATAAGTATTTTTGTACATTTTTACGAAAGGTTTGAAGCGCAGAATCATTTTTTAAGTAAGTTCTCATAGTGTAAGATTTGAAGTTCGTATTAAGATTATTTCATTAATTTTTATTTTGATGTAGAATTTAAACAAATACTTATGAAAGTATTTAAAATAAAAATAGCTGTATAATAGTTAGGAACACATTACCTGCGAAAATGTACCTTGATCAATATTAGAATAAAAATAATGAAGAATGCTTTTGAGAATAATTTTAATGTATGTACTTTTTTATTTTTATTTTTACTAGTTTTTGTTTTTACTTTGATGGAGCTAAAAATAAAGTTTTGTGAAAAAGTTTTGAAATTAATAAATAACATTTTTGTTTGTTCTATAGACTCACGTTATAGATCTATTAAAAGTAAGTATAAAACTATGTGGCCGTTTATTAAATCAAACGTGTATAAACGGAAATAGAACAGCGCTAGTTGAAGATTCTGTGGCAAAAAGTCGAAAGCACCAACATTTGATCCCACTTTCATACATATTACCACTTAGGGGCCAGTTATAGCTTTCATTGAAAACGATCATTGAAAATTTTAATATTCAATTTTGAGGAAAAAATTCAAAATTTGACCTGTGGAAAACAAAAACGAAAGAGAAAACAAATAATATGCATTAAGATAAAAACCAATTCGAAAATATAACGAACTTACAATACAAAAGCCCTTCACAAAAACAATGAAATTAAGTTTGCACTGATTCTTAGGTTGGTTACTTGTGCGTTGGTTTGTATTTAAGGAAGTGGTAACCCCAAATGATCTTGTTTTTTTTTTATTCCACTGACTCCTTTTTCTAGTGCCGTAAGTCTGGCTACATTTTCTATCTAGGGCGATAGATATAATTGCTGACATAATCTACCAGCAGTTATAGCTTTGTGTTTTTATTAAAATGTAATCCGACGCTGACCACACATGTAAATAACATAATCAAAGTCAATTTCATGGCCAGTTGCTTACTTTTTCCATCCAGAAGCTTCTCTTCTTGGTATTCCTTAGGCATTTAAATCATTCGTAAGTTCTTCCCACAATCTATCGATTGTTTCTGGGATCTAGCCTGTTGTAAGTACTTATTAACCCATCCTTTACTTAGGTCGGGATGCTTTTCCATAAAAGCAACCATTAAGGCAAATGGTTGTCGCGTGAGATAGGCTTTACCTCTATTTATTATTGTTAAATATAACATTTTTTTATTAAGAAAAAATAATAAATTACATTTATTCATCAACCGAATCTACAATCCGCCAACAAAAAGATAACAGAATTGAAAACGTCAAATACTTGGGGGATTCTAGATTCGTTCGTTTCATAGAACACCCTTCAATCCGTAAAGTTAAAAACAATACGGAACATAAAACTGCGAAAATTCGAAAACGGGACGTTTCGATATTCGAATGAAAATCAGAACAGCCGTGATAGTACCCTTTTACTAGGACTACCAAAGTCCAAAGTACTCACTCCTTGAGTTCAAGGAACTATCATCGAAAAACTGTAATCTACTTTAGTTGAACTTTGCAAGTTAATAAGTTGAATTGTGGAATAATGGAAGCTACCATAGAAATTAAATGAGCCAATAGAATGTTTTACCCCATCTGCGGGGATATGACATAAGTATGAATTATCTAGTGGTGTTTGTATTCTTTTGTGGAAGTTAAGTTTGTGCCTTCTGAGATCCACTTGGTTTAAGTTGAGTTTAAAGACTTTTCATTCAAATATTATAACTTATTTATTGATGAGTAAAAACCTAAAGCAACTGTGACAAACATTCAATTTCATTAGGCCGTTGTTGGATATCCCCAAGGATCTAGTTTCTCATTCAGCAGTGTTAGGCACGATTCGGATATTTTTGAAAGCAGTTCAGCTAGTTTATGTTTCGTGTAAACTTTATAAATTTGTCGGGCTTCGCTAGAAATTTCATCTGCCAATTTAATACAGCCTTTATAGTCACCGCTTTGTTGTAAAACTTTATGAAGCAGCAAAACTACTTCAGGAATACACATAGAACGAAGCTTTTGTAATTGATGCAAACGATTCTCCCAATCCAAATGGTCTACATCAACGGGATTCTTTGAAGTGTCTGGATCTATGAGCCATCCTTTTTCCGGGAATAAAAGAATGTTGAACAGCGCATCCCTAGTCACTGAAATGAAAACAAAAATATTTGTTTTTATGTCTAGTTTCGATGAAAATTGAATTTGTTACGTAAATAAAATAATATTCCCAGGTAACAAAGCATAACCCAATAAAATTTTCGTGAAATCTATAGATGATTCACTTAGATTACACTTTGCATAAACGCTTTATCATATAGCTTGAAAATTTATTGAAACGAACGAAATTTATTCTACTAAAAACAATTTTTACCTGCTGTTTGTTCATTCAAATTCATTTTCCAGCGATCGAGTTCCGAACGGTAGGCTTGTTCCTTGTGTTCTGATGCGATTCGCTCTGTAAAATTGGCATTGATATTAGCAGCTTGCGGTTCTTTTGGTCGATTATGATATAATTGAGACCAGTCGTTGAAGCCGTCTAAAGCTACCAAGTAAACTTTATAGCTGAGGTATTCTTTGATGCTGCATTCTTCGCGACATGGAAAATTGTCTTTAGAACCATATAATGAAATAATTTGTGCTAAGGTGTCCGCAGGAACTATATCAAATGCCGCGCGCATGCTGTCACTCTTTCCTTGAGCCAAGAAAGTTCGAAATAAAGCATTTGCTTGCCAAAGAAGTTCGCCTTTTTGTTCCGGGTAGAACGTAAGCCATTCTAAAGCTTTTATTTTTTCTAGTTCTGATTGGGAAATTTCGCCTTGTTGTCTCTTCTCTTCAAAGTCATCGTCAGTGACTCGAGTTCGTATGGTTTGTACTGTGTGCTTTGTTATACTTTCCACGTCAAGTCCTGCTGAGACGGCTTCTTCTAAAGCAGCCGCCCGGGCTGAAGTTTCTTTAATTGTTTCCAGGAACTTAGAGTAAAGTAAAACTTGCATTTTACCAGGCAGACCAGCTGTATAAAAAGCAACCAATTGGGGATCTTTCAATTCAATTAGACATTCGACGTAGGCCTTTATTATCACATCCGCCACTTCTTCTTTATCAACTTTACCAATTTGACGCATGAAGAGAACAATATGACTAAGGAAGCGCAACATGTGTGCGGACAGTTTTTCCTCCTCCACCCATATCCTCATTTTTTGCAAAAGGTCTGGAACATTATCCAGTATTATGTACTTTTGTATGATATGCATTTTATTTGCCGCTGCCTGTTTAACGCTTTCGTTCTTATGAACCGAAAGTTCATCAAAAATTTGTTCAAGAGACATCTTGTTGTCCCAGTAGTCTTGAGGCATGAGGGATCGAATTTCACTTTCTACTCGAATGTCTATTTGTACCTTGAGATAGGCCCACAGCAAGTCAAGCCAGGATTTGCTCAGCAAAGATTTGAGGGATTCCAAATGCCCACACAAAGCACCTGCAATAGCCCGAGTGTACTCGTCGAATTTATTGCTATCAGCCATCATCCAGGCACATTTCTTCCAAATGTCGCGACGAGGATTTCCTTCAATGGGAATCTTTTCTTTAGGGTTTGCTGACTCATAATTGGGATCTTCATGAAGTCGCCACCCTTCAAGGATGGCCGCTCGCCAAGTTTGGCCACAATATTTGCATAGAGCCATTGCCTCATCAATGCGTCCTTGTCGTATTTCGGCAAAAATCCCTTTTGACAGTCGCAAGTTGTCTTCTTCATCGAGAGGATGAAGAGGCTTTTTTTCACGGATCGGAGCATCTGGATCTAGAAACTTAATTGTTTCACGCCCGTTACCAAAAGCTACATCATGTGGGTTCTGCAATTGAAACAGCGTATTTTCCCACGCAACAGTACGGTCAGTTGAATGGCCTACATGCATTGTCTCGTCCCTAACGTAGCAGGCTTCCAACCAATCGACAATAAGTTGGTATTCTCGAATATGCGGGTTGCCTGAAATTAAAAAAAGAAATTCGACTTTGAACATGGTTCTACTGGGCCATTACCTTAGAAAGGGTTTTATAGGAGGAAACAAAAAAGATTTGAAAGAAAGATATTCATTGGCTCGATATCTGCGATATTGAGTAAATCAAATTTTAAGTAACCAAAGGATGCAGGTATAAAGCACAAAGTTCAGTCCAATTAGAAGTCAAAAGTTCAGACAAACCAAGAGTTTTGGTTTTTACACGTTCGTGTGGATATTACTTTGTGAATGTTCTCTAAGTTAATAAAGGAGCTATTAGACCAGAAACATAAAAAAACTTACTAGTATAAAGTTGATTGATGACTTCTTTATCTGAACAACCCAGAATGACTTCATCCATGGGCTCTGTTTGCACCATTATTCTGTCCTTGTATAAAGCATACAATAGTTTCCATGTATTATGCTCCTGTTCAAACCACATATGTTCTTCAGACTTCTGCTTAAGGTAAGTTGTTCGCATACCATCTCGGTTCAATTCATCAATTATTCCAGAACATGTATGAATTATGTCTTGAATTGTATCGAAAATTTCCGAGTCATTAGTGCGACTCTGCAGCACTTCCAGAAATTGAGGAAATAGCATGTTTGACTTTTCCCTTATGCCTAACTCATTTTGTTCAAGAACTGACCGTTCACTGTTCGCCGGCTCTGTACCTAGAAAATTGCTGGTACTCTCATACAACATGGACAAATTACCACTGTTGTTGAGATTAGATGTGTTATGACTGTCCAAAAGCCTTTGAATTTCATTTGGGGCAAGTGTTATGGACAGATCCAAGTTTCGCGAATTGGGGGTTCCATCTGCACGAGGTTCTCTGGCTCGAATAAGACCGCGTTTTGATACAAAAGTAGTATCAGACATATTTAAAGAATATACGACTCTTTAAAGATCCTTGGAAATTAGGAAATAATTTTATCGCACTGATACAAAAAAACGCGCTCTACAAAACCAAAATTAAACAAAAACGTGACAGCCGCCAACGTTTCATGAGTTAATATCACGTCTTACGTTACGTTCCCGGTTGTAAACACAATGGGTACGTTCAATAACAAAAAAAAAATTTTAAATGCAAAAGAAACTTCAATCCAAAGAAGGCGTGTTTTTGCAATTCCATATAAAAGTTAAAACTGTATTACCGGCGGTTATTCAGCCCTATCACAAATTCCATCGTAATCGAAAAGTTGCTACGAATAACTAAAAATGTATTGCAGAATCCATTCGTAGTGGAAAATCTATTAAGAATTTCGAAATTCGGGAAATTTGGTATCAGAAATTCCGAATGAAACGGAAATATGACGTCCTTTTCTACGACAACTGATTCTTGTAGTAGCCAAGTGGTAAACGATTGTGTTTCATTAAAAAATAGTTTTTTTTACAAATTGTAAAATTTGCAATGGTTGCAAACGCAAATTCATCAATTTTTATTTTGTTAAAAATTCTTAAAATCTTAAAATAATTGAATACCACGCCGAAACAATTTACAAAGAAGTCAAAACAAAACTATATTCCTTAAAAAAAAAACGAGGAATTAAAAGAACACGTCACTTTAAAAACAAGCCGGGCTGAAATTAGTTCCTCAGTTCATTTGAAACCACATTATTTAGAACCTCAATTTATTTTTATGTTGAATCTATTTTCTTGAGAAAAAAATGCTAAAACATGAATAAATAAACAAATATCAACAACACAACTTTTTTCACGATCTCAATCATTTGACAGCTGTAATAGTGCTCAGGGATTTTGGGATTTGTTTTTGCGATATTTATTAAAACGAAGAGTCTAGCCATACTTAACACAAATTTTCAGCTTTTTTTTGTGTAAAAAAAAGGGAAAAAAGATGGGACTTTTTAAAAAAGTTTAAGGATTTTTTATTTTAAAAGCTCCAAGTATTGCTGTGACATAGGACAGCTGATTTCGAAATTCAGTATTAATTCTTTTAATGAGGCATTGCTTTTTTCGATTCCATTCGGATTTTGTGAATCCTTTTTTCGGGTTTCGTAGTGGAGTAATCCATTCGGAGATTTTCCACGATGGATTCTGTGATAGGCCTGATTATCATTTTGCTATAGACAATTTGTATGGAAACGTCAAATTATCTGACAAAATTTGTATATAAAAAAATTGTCATGGAATTATTGTGTTTGCCTAACCAATGACTTCAAAGAAAGATGTTTTTATTTAATTCAATTTTATTGAAGGGAAATAATTTTCTATATGAGTTTTCTTTTTATTTCTTTTTATATGGCAAGCAATTATTTTGCCTGTTTGGTAACTTTTTTTTTCAACAAATTTCTCAAAACCGAGTTTTTTTTCTATGAATTTTGGCAGCAAATTGTGAAAAATTGTACAAATTCGCAAGAAATTTAACATTACCAAACAGACCAATTATGAATTCATAAGAAAACAGAACCCGGGGGAAAATGGTTGAAAAAAAACGATTTCGGGGATTAGCGACGCCATTACAGGAAAAAAAAGGATCGATAACAAGTATGTAATTCCCACCGGTAATACAGTTTTTCTCCGTGCTTAAGTTAAGCCCCAAAAACTATCTGGGTCTAAGCCCATTGGGATTAGTTGTTGTTGCATTTAACATGTAAATTATTTAGCCCCGAATCGTTTTTTTCACCCAATTTCCTTTGAACTTGGAAAAAAACACGACTTATATAAATTGTTAAGCACCAACCATGACGTCATTTTTTTCATCCAATTCCCTCCGGAGTCCGGTATTGAAAAAAAAAAACAATTTACAATACAATTAAATATCAATTACCGTACCTATTTCTATTTATTTTTAAAAATTTGATTAAGTTCAATTCAATTTATAGCTACCCGCAAACCAACGCGATTGCGGTGGCGATCACGATAAAAATGTGCATGCCGCACGTCATATAAATCAAAAGAGAGGCACACATCAATACTGCCCCACTAGCGGGGCAAAAAGGACCTTTGAATAGGGCAAAATGAACTACAGTTTTCTTTTACCACTGAGAGAAAAAAAGTACCTATGCAATAGTTTTTTTTATAAATATATTTTATAAAAAAGAAACTATGTAGGTACAACAAAAACAGTACTTCATACATATAACTTCATATATTTATCTCAGCTAGCTCGTAAGCAAGAACCCGAACATTTCGAGTTGTCATCCCGAAGAATCTTTTCTCAAACTCGAGTAAATGATCAATCAACCCATTTGCTTATTCAGCATTAAAGACTGTTTTAAACCGTCCAAGTTATTTTTCATTTGTGTCCAGTTTAACTACATTCGTATGATGATAGTTTTTGGTATATTAAAAGTAATCGCCTTTAGATAGCCTATTTTTAGCTATAGCTTTGGATTGATCCCCGAACGTGGCCATTAAGACAGTGCTGTTCAGGTGGGGAATGTTATATGGACAATGGTAGTCCTTTTTGCCCCATTGCGTTCTAGTTCATTTTACCCCACAAGTAGCTTTTTTATAATTAATTTTTTTTTATTATGATGATTCTTACCTTTATATCCGTTTAATCCAGTTGAAAAGAATAATCATAAAAACATAGAATATAGATTATAGAAGGAACTAAATAGAAATTAGATGCAAACTCTATCACTGGTTTCGTACTGCGAAATGGACGTTTATTTTCGAAAGTTGCTTGTTTTCATGGTATCATGATTTTAACTGAAACTAACTTCACTCTTTCAACGAAACTAAAGGATGTGTTCCAAAAGTAGGGTTTTTATAAGTTCTTATCTCTTGAATTCAGGTGGAGTTAAAAACTAAGCTAAATTACGATTTGGTCCTTTTTGCCCCGGGGTCCTTTTTGCCCCTCTCTCCCCTACTGGGAATAGCTTTCCCAAAAAAACACGACTATTTAACCAAACAAAAAAAACATATATTTTTCACGGGCTACTTACTGTCTCTTGCGAGGAATGTACAAGAGTAGAAGCACTCATGAAAGACTGCTTGTCACGTTAGCCGTTTGGATTCGGCAGAAAATTTTAGGTCCCCTCTATTGTTGCCGGTAACACGCACACAGGAATGATTATAAGGAATGGTTGTAAGTCACTAGGCCCTGGTGGAGCTGTCGCGCCACCCAATTTATTTATTTATTTATACGCATGTTATGCCTAAAATACATATATAATTGTTATAAAACTGCGTTTCAGGTTGCCTCTAGAATGAGAGTGATTTCTCATCCCTTTTACTGGCGACATTTAGTTTGACAAGTGAGGTGAGTTTGTGGATGAGGTAACAGATCACTAACCGGGTGATCCCACATATCTATAAACCTATTAGTTTGTATTGCTTATTTTATTTATGATTTTCATATCTATACAAAATCGGAAAAGTAAAAGAAAAAACAAACATTACTAGGTATTTTATTTTGAATCTACGTTTTCCGACAAAATATACATGTTATAAGGTTTTTAAATTTATTTGATGACAATTTCATTAGCCTCACCCTCAAAGAATATTTTTGATAAGATATTCAATGTAATTTATTAATTATTTAAAAGAACCTTCGTCAGCTCACTTACATAGCTGCAGAGGAAAAGTAATAAATTATTCAATCCAAATATGCGAAACCATTTCACTTTGTTCGAAGAATACCTACATAGGTATTGTTAATCATCAATTTTTGCAGATTTTGAAATTATGGGAAAAACTTCTTCAAAAGCAGATTTTATGTTCAATTCCTGTGACCTCGTCCTCTCTATAGTTATAATAAATAAATAAAATAAATGTTGGAACTTTGAATGATGCTGCGCGATATTATTAATTACTTTCTGTTAGCATATACCTGTTATTTAATTCATAATCTACATTCTACAATTATTCATTCTACGCAAGTTTATTAAGAATAGGTTGAAACTTTAAACTCAAATGATTTATTAAAGTCGATAATTTTTTAAAAATAAATAAATTTTTTAGCTCTTGGAGAACCAGGGCCTATAGTGACTCTTTGAAGTGCCGGATCTCAAAATTATAGTAAAACTTTCTTCTTTTATATTGTAAATTGCCTGTTTTAAGTAGTTTTTCTCGAAGGTACTTTTTTTTGGTTTCAGCAAAAAATAGGACACATAAGCATAAAATACAACATGTAATGCTACATAGCCCCCAAATTCGTAATGAGAGGGAAGATGTCTATCATTTTGTTGCTAAGTGTGCCCTGTTTTGAATGAATTTCGTTAAATGTACTTTCGAGCTAGTATGTGTTTTTTTTTGAATTGAGATCGTGGCTGCAATGTTTTGTATTATAGATTATACACTTCAAGTGCTCTTTACTCTTGAGTATAGGAAATGAAAAGAAATATTGACAATTTTTTTCTAACGTGTAACGGAATAGACAACAACCGATGTTGTCTGCTGCCCTTTCATCCTACAGGTTCTGTCAAAACGAACGGATCAAAGGGTGCCCAGAAGACGAGGACCAGGTGAGGCATGCTTGTATTTATGGGTTAGCTCGTCGGATGTGGGGTGGGCTCTTTGACCTGTCTAACTGGACTACCGTACTTAAAGTCATGCCTAATTCAAAAATTACTTTAAAAATATGAAAACAAAAAAATTCAAAAATGAAATATACTAGGATAGACTATTAAGAAAAATTATCCACAAATTAAAAAAATAAGCTACAGTAATTGAAAATTAATTAAAAGACGTTTGGAAGCAAACGAAGTATTTTGGACTGATCAACCTATACATTATCCTTCAAATGCACAGGTACCTTTGGTGTTGATTGGTACCTTTGAGCATACCCCCCTTTGCCAATCTTATTGCTGAGATGACACCTTGGCTGTCGCATACTCAGATATTTGCGATAGCCCCTAAATATAGGCTCTAAGCCTTCCCTGCGAAACTTAAATCATAAGGACTCTAATGTCCCATCCGCCAGCAGTCACTCCTTTAGAAATTTAACATTCCATTCTAATTAGCTTCTACCGAAAAGAAAATGATAGAATTGTTCACCTCATTTTCAGAATAATGCATTTATAAAAAAAAAAAAAATAATATAGCTAGGTGTATAGGCGTGTTAAATTATGGGAAAATTAATGAATAAAGAAGTGAAAATCAATTTAAATAATATTATGCAACTACATATGTATATATAATTAACTTAAATAACAAAATGTATTAGGTACTATGAATGAAAATATTGTTTAAAATGTATTTTTTTGTCAGTATAGGTAATTAGTTTAACATAGAAATGGGCAAAATTGGAGGAAAAATCATTCAAAATTGGGATATATACTTGAATAAAACAATAAAAAGGAAAATAAAACAAAAATAAGGGATATCAAATACCTGCATCCATCCACGTGTGCCCACAAGAAGTATGGAGTTGTATATGTTACCTATATGAAAATTTAGAAAATAATAAAATACACAACAATTCAGAATGAATTTCCGCACAAATGAAATAAAAACATGAGAAATTAAAATTAAAAAAAGAACAACATAAACACTGTCAGCCTTATTTATTAGATTTAACTAATACTCGTTTAAACCTCGGAATAGTTAAACCGAGTCGAAGCACTTACTCCGTCTTTACGCCACGTCAAACAAATTCTTATTTATAAAATATTTTCTTGGCAGTTTTAGCTACACCGTCCTAATGTCAAATATATTACCAAAAAAATGACCAATCTAAAACTCTGGTTATTACAAACGTAAACAAACCCCACATTTATTCATTTTAAGAAATTATTATTGATGGTTTTTCTTACGAAATAAATGGATAAACAAAATAAAAGAAAAGGGCCTGAAAACTGGAATGGTTCTCAAAAGCTAAACGAATAAATAATTTGCAGATTACGATAAAAACAAATATATTTGCTTAAATGTTCATAGATACTTCATCATCATTTAGGGAAGGCCGAACTATGGCTATTAATTGTTTCACATTTTCCCATTTTTCTCAGTGCCATGAGATTAAAACGAGTTTTGTACTGCTTATAGTCTTATTCTTGCTGCAGCAAAAATGTTTAAAGAATTTAAATTTATTATAAATGCAAAATCCATTTTGTCTAACAATTAGTAACAAACAAATTAAAAAAATTCTTCTACACTCCTTTTTAGTTTCTAAATGTCAGGTCAAATTGACGTTTAGATACTAAAACGGCTTTACTACGGCTTTATTCCTACTATGTACCAGTTTTAGCTTACTCCGCCTCTAATACTCGTTTATTTTTTTTATAAATAGGTTTTTTAGGATTAGAGGCGTTGTAAAGTCGGAGTAAATTTACTCCGTCGATAAAACGAGTTAATAAATAAGACTGTGTACGGATAATGAAACTACAGAAAGTAACAAGAACACGTTATAGATATTTAACACATTTAAATGAATTAGTAATAGGGCAAATTAAAACATTTAACAAGAACAGGGACTGTAAACAAAAAAATGCACTATACTTACACCAGACAAAATAATTATTAATAAATAAGAACAAAATTTAAAATGGAACATGTAAATCGATGGTCTCAGGAATTATTTGATGTTCTTTATTACAAGGGATCTTATTTCTTCTACTTGGACTTGAAAGGGATTTTGGTTGACTTCATGGACTTTATTAATTTAATATAATTTACACACTACATTTTATCCTCTCATCAGTTTGAGTTGGAGATGCATTTCTTTTTATTTTGTTTCACGAATATCTTTATTTATGTACACTGGTATACACTGGCATACGAACATAAATTGGGTTTATATCTTGTAGATATTTTGTTTTATATCTATGTACATATTTTCGCTATGCCGAATTTAATAACTTCGTTTTCGTATCTTTTATATTTTTGGGTATTTTTAGCAAATATTACTCCTTAACACAAACACAATAACACTATTTGCATAAGTTAAATATATGTATGTAAGTTTTCATTTTAAATCGATTATATGTATTCAGATTTCTTTCAAAAAAAAATCAACACAAACAAAAAAATCCATGAAAATAATGGCTTTATGTCTGGAATCTTTCCAAAAAAAAAATTCAACCAATATCAAAAACTTGAATTTTTCAAAACAAAAACCTATTCCAGAATAATTTCTTTTTTTTTTGAAAAACAAATCAATAAACAACTCGGTTTCTTTAATTTATTTATTTTTTTAATTCGGAAATGCAAAGTAAGTGCTTATGACATAATTTCTGAGAAGTTTCGAGGTTTTTGAAAACTGATGCCTGTACGATTGCAATCCTACAAACGTACCTAATTCATTTTAATTTTATAAATTTTGATTTATGTAAATATAATTAATCTTATTTTAAATTATGTTTAACAATACAAAAATGTCAATCACGGCTTATTCCCAAACCTAAAGACTTAGTGCAAGAATTATTGTAAAAATATTGTGTTTTTATATCAGTTTAATAAAAAGTCATTAAAACTAAAAACAAGACTAGTCCACAAATTTATTCTAATTCACTCCATATGAAAAACAATTCAAGGGAAAAAACTCACCTCGACACCAGCGACATGCAATTTAAATAAACCGCGCTGAAATATAGTTATTAGTTGCGCAGATAAGAAATATTGCATGTCGCTCAGTAAAAAGAACACCGTCATAATTCAAAATATTTCGTTTTTGAGTTTATTACACCATCGTACGTAGAATATTTTTCACTTTATTTCTGCAAAAAAAAACATAGATACCTATTTTACGCAATTTCTATCACGAGCGCGTTATTTGAGGCACAACTGTTGTTATTTCTGTTTCACGAAACAGAAAATTTCAATCTCATTTATCTCGAAACAGCATTTTTTGAGTTATGACGGTGTTCTTTATAATGAGCGATATAAATTATATACCTTATACTTCTTTGAAGCTCTTATACTCACAATATTTTCTGTTAAAAATAATTATAAATACATACCTTCGTTCACAAGTGCCCCAGGTAAGTTCAAACCTGGCCCCACATATATGGAGGTATGGGTACCTTTGAACACAAGGACCTAGTTTGTATTTTAATAAAAATAAGATATCAATCATTATTCAATTTAAGCAAAAATTAAACTTTAAATACATTCCTCGAAGTGCCCATAACTTACAGGCCAATAATTCCATCACACTAGGTTTTTGGAGGCTCTAATCCAAAAAGTGTTCAATGGTGCCCCCCTCTCCCCTAGTACTCTCTTAATTTTATCAGTAACCTTATGTTCCATAAAGTCCATATTTGCACGTGTCTGTCTCTATATACCTACCGTATGGTTCCTCCATGTTGAGATTTCTTCATAAGCGTACACTAAAGTATTGGTTCGGCCACCTTTGTTACGAAAAAACATCACTTTTTATTTCATTTAGGTTCACCTGGAGCCTCCATTTGTTGCAGCATTCAAATAATATATTGATAATTAATTAATGGGTAAATTCCAGGCACCTCATACTAGCACCACCGATGTCATCGGTGAATATTAGGACCTTTGAATGATTTTTTACTTTTATCAGTTGAAATTCACGCTCCACCTTGTAGTACCTCTTCTATGGTATCTTTAAATACAGGGAGAACTCAAAATTTTCCTAATCTTATTTCAACCTAGAACGACAACTGCAGAAGTTATTGCATTAAAAACATCAAAACGAACATTGTCGAAACTCCTTGAGTGTTTTGCTATCGAATTTCACTTTAAAATCAATGAAAACCTTAAAGCTTCCTTTTGAATTCTATATAAATTTGGCATCTATGTTGGTAAGCGTTTTTTGTTGTTTCTGGAGCTCAAATATTTTAGCATGGGTATGGTCAATTTCTGCACTTAGGAAGTAACAAAAAAAATATTTCATTTATTCTTATTCACAATAGAAGTTACACCCCAGTACTAACGTATCTAGCTCTAGGTATGTTCGGAATAAAAAAAATGTGGGCTTTTTGAATCCATTTTGAATAAAAGCCAAAAGTATTTATTCTACTCTCAACTAGGTGTCCAGCCGAAAAAAAGCTTTTCAAATACGTTTTGATTTTTGCTCACATACGGCTCCATCAAAGCAATATTTTTGCAATTATTTCTTACAACATTCCTATAAATGAATTATGAACCGACCCGATGGCCTTGGGCATTCTACCTTCACACTAAAGACAAAAGTAGATTATCTAATCAAGCATTCAGAGCTGTAACCCTTTCATTTTTTAAATCATTTAAAATTTATTTTTATTTGTGACCTCGTCCTCTCATCTGCAACCGACTGCTATTGCCGCTGTAGTTTTCTTTTAATTATATTCAGATATGATTGTTCTGCAGTACTTGCATATAACTGCTACCACCCGCTCATTTCTGCCACATCAAACCCCAAGCAGCACGGGATTCTACCCTTTAGACGAGCACTTACCATTGGAAAAACTGTGTTGCTTTTGCTGCGTTCATGGTTAACAAATCGCCAGCTATTTATACATAATTACATATATATATATAGTATCTGATAATGTAGGTATATGTATGTATAACTTAGGTGCATCTCTGAGTTAGGTGCCAAGGTGATTTTCACCTTACTTAAAACAACACTCTGTTATTGTTGCTCCATTATTTATGCTTCCTATAGCAATGGGGCATTTATTTTTTTGTTCGTGCGAGTAATGTCAAGGGTGTCATTCGTTTTGCCAGAAGGCTGAGGTACCTGGAAATTCTTGAGAATTGTGCGACTACTACGACTCTAGCATATGGCCATAATGAGTAAACATAAATCTCTTCTAAAGGTTTCTTCAAATCTTTTGCACTTAACACCCCTGAAAGTACACCCAAGTAGGTGGAGTCGCAGAAGAATGCAATTAATGAACTTCAATTCGATTCCAATGATGTCATTGGAATTCCACCATCGAGTAATTGCATTTTGCGGTAGTAAATAGGCTACTTGTCTACAAACTACAATATACCCACCCCCTTCACATCGAGCATTCTCTCAAACTGTTATATGTACCTACTTATGCTTTCTTGCTATTTTGTAGTTACGTATATGTCATGAAGCTTTATGATCCAGAATTCATTTTGGGGTCGGAAATTCCTTTCCTCCAGCTTGTCGGTTTTCCCCTTGGTTTTTTCCTTACCGTTGCAAATGAAGGGAACGAAACGAAATACGAATTTTACTAAGGCGCATGTGGGCATCGCATCCATATTTAAATGAAACACGTTATCTTTTTTGCACAACAATGAAATAATATACCCGGTAGCAAAGGTATCAAGGATTCTACACCAGAGCAGTAGGGCTAGAAAAATCGGTCACTACAGTTGGCTTTTAAAAGACTTCATCTGTCAATGTGTTGTTCATGAGATGTGGTTACATTTCCCCTGGCATAATAATTACAGTGATCCCACTCTACATACATAACATAAGTTTCCTTATTGTGAATTGAAGTAGTTGCGTACATCGTTTTTTTTTTTGGATAATTTAGGTACGAGAGAAAAACTGTTTTTTGTTCATCACTTTGGGCTTTCGTCAATTTACGAGCACATTGGATATGAGAATAAAATAATATTAAAAAATCTGTGTCTAGCAACAGTGTCATATCATTAACATTCTCAGTTAGCTTTTTTTTGTGGATAAAGAGAAATCTATATATAGGTAGGTATATTCCTATTCGTTTTCACAGACAACCTTCTTGTTCTAGGTATACAATATACATACATATTATATTAGCTTTATGATATAAAACCATGCTGATGATGAACTATACCCAAATTGATCTATTTCTTCGCGCCAATTTTTCCCGTGGGTAGGTGTTAAAACTTTCAAAAGGCTCTATGAGGACCGAAAAACGCGTGCTCATAGGAGTGTGGGATTCTTACTTCACTAAAACCACCTCCTCCTCCCGATTGCAACTTAGTTGAACCTTATCTATAGCAATTTATTTTTAACGAAGTTATACAACGTGTTGCAGTTAACTGTTCTGCTTCATTAAATACTTTTGTTAAATACTTTTGTTTTTTGAATATAAGATGAAAGGTATTTCCATTTTAATGTTTTAATTAAGGAGAAAGAATATTAAGATAAAATGCACCACGACGCGACGTGTAGCTACGGATTTGCTATATTGTGGTTAAAAACTATAATGGAGCTATACTAGAAAATTTGAAAAAGAACGGAAGTTGTTGTTTGGAAGCTATCGAATTAAGTTAAAAGATAAATTTTAATATACCTTATATAGAAGCTGCCGGATTATAATCAACATTTAAAATATGTATGTAAGTACTTTATTTATAGTACCAAAGCAGACAGAGACAAGATGTGTAGGTAGATAAATAATATTCCAAACAATAGAGGTCTTCAGTTTTTTCACAGTTGAACTCCAAAAATTTAGGGGAATTTTATCTTCTTTTATTGATTTGTTTTATTTAAAATAAAACAGTTTTTAAAATTTTGGTTAGCAATAGGTATAACTTGAGTTGTTAAGCACATGGTCAAGTCATGATAAATACTTGAAAAAATGAGCTAGAACTTGTTTTGGTTTCTTATGTTCTTATATAAGAAGTTTGAATTCACTTATTTGAACATTTAAATGTACATAACATATGTATGTAAATTCTTTAAAGAATTTAAAAATTTAATTCTAACACCTTAAAGCTTAAAGTTAAGCCTCTTATAATCTGTGTATTTTATTCATTAAACGTTAGGGCTATTATAACATATTTATTCTATATTATTTCGTGTATTGATTATTATTGTTTTTAAATTATTATTCTTTTGCAAAATTTACATTATGAAAAGCTATTTTAATAAGCAAACTGGTAATGCATATTTCAAGTAAATGTACTTTTAATCTTATGAAAACATCAACAAATTAACCTCCATAGTTCGCATGACAGCTCAATTGTGTACTTTAAAAATGGGCATATCAACGTGCCTTTTACGACTGGCCTTTTATTTTAAATTAAATAAATTTAAATTGATAATATAAAGTGAAAATGAAATGCACACAGTTCGAGTAAAATTATCAAAACAAACAGAATTATTTAAATGGTATCACAACAACAAAAAAAAGTTTTGTCTTAAATATAATATACATATGTACATATCTATGTATGTATATGTATGTAGATTGTTTTCATTATTATATACCTACATATAATAAAACAATTCGAATAAAATCTAAATGCAAACACTAGAGTGTTTTATGTATATACTGTATATGATATATATTATGTCATAGTATTAAATATTACAGCAGAATGAGTGCTTTTTCCTCTTACTCACGACTCGCGGTTACGAGGTCATTGAAAATGGATAACAGTACCTACAGAAGACCTACTTACGTTAAATAAATTAGTTTATTAGACCAAATAAAAATATATGAAAGTGGCTTTTATTATTTGACAATTTTATTTACCTAAAATCACGATTCTTAGATTCGAAGGATTTTTGAAATACATAGTACAATATTATTCGCTCAGTATACATATGTAAGATATACATCCTATAAAATACATACATACATACTATTTAATTTCTTTTAAAATTTTAGTCACTCACCAATTAAATTTTGAATGGATTAAAATGGATTCAAGTCTTTTTTGTACCAATTATATAGCTGCAGACAGAGTAGCCTTTAAATTAGAGTATTAGCCCAGCAGGAATAAAAAATTGACCTGGCAAAAATTTTACATGTTCACTTTTATTTCACAATTTGTTAGAGGGGGTTATTAGGAGCACATGGGTAGTTTTTCGGGAAAATCGGACTGGAGCTTAAGCCGCCATCTTGGAATTTTCTTAAAAAATTGACTTCAATTAGAAAAAAAAATATTAAAAAACAACGCGTAATACTTACAATGTCATGTTATATTATCTTTGTTTAAATAAAATTATTTTAGTGAATACTTTTTGAAAATTTATTTTTAAACTCAACATTTAAAAAAAAAATTTTAAAAAAATTTTAAATAATTTTTTTTAAAAATTTTGCATTACTAAGTAGTATTTTTGTTTAATAATAATTTTATTTCAATAATTAAAGATACACAAATAATCAAAAATCTATTTGTTTTGATTTAAAAGAATAAAAATTAAATCATAGTTTTAAAAATAACCTGTTAAAACGTTATCCTGGCTACAAAAACAAACTTTTCTATCAAATATATTTGTTTTTCGAGTGACTATATATGTAGGTACATCCTTATAAATTTAATACCCTTTTTTCAAAGTCAAAATTCATGTCGACTTGTGTAATGTATGATGATTATTCATAAAATCTTTTAGTTAACATTTTAGTTAGTTTTTCCTAAAATAACAAGTATACGCCCTAGAAGCCCATTTAAATTTTTTTATTAAAGTTTTATTGTCTTGTGAGTTTGGCATCGGCCTCAAGTTCAATTTTTGTATGACCTATACAAACAACAGATATTTTTTAAATACATAATTTTAATAGAAGAAATGCTGTTGTATTATGCTGCACATAAATAAAGTACACGACTAGTTCACAAATAATTGCTCCTATAGGTGATCACTCGGTGGTTTTAAAGACAGCATAAAATGCATTCAATTTAATTCAAATTCATTTCAAAGTTTATTTTATTTGCGTGATTTGTTAATAAATCTTAAAGTTTACAATATGAAATTAGACAATGACCAAAGGCCGTCTGCCAGATTGACATTTCTTTTTTCATTCATATGTTTTTAAAAAAAATATGTATATAAAATTATTATTAATTTAGCCTAGAATTAATTTCTCCTAGGTATGTTTCTGACCAAAAATAACCTTATGCCTAAATTAATTTAATACAAACCTATTTATTTTTTTATTTCTCTCTTTAAGAGCTATTTCAAAATAAAACCTAAAAAAAACAAAAGATTTCTCTAAACTATACAACAAGAAATATAAATCGTTATGTTTACAGGATGGAATGCAATAAAACTGCCTTTGGCTCTACTTTGAGTTTACTGACATTCTGTGCTGCTTTTTTTATTTTTGTTGTTGCTCCTATGAGCAGGTCATGGTTGTTAAGTGTTACAAATAGGAAAATCTGTTTTTAATTTCACATTCCTTTAGATCCTTTAGGATTATACAGAAAGTTTCAGTTCACAACATCCTCATCATCAGTTAATCGAAAGGGGAATTGTTTGTTTCCCAAACGAAAAGTAGTTATATTAATTTGTGAGAAAAGCAATTTTTACAAACAAAAAAAGGATCAGGAAAATATCAACAGCCAACGAGTGTTCCTGATGCAGACACAATATAGAAGTGACAAATCATATAGTGGCCTCTTTCTGATTTCAATTTTCGTGGTGGAATCGGGTTAGGGATGTATTGTCATAGCAATCGTTGAACGTATAGATATACTATATACAATACATAAAGAAGTACCTGATATTAATATTTCAATTTATCCAGACGATGTTATGGTATTTCATTATTTTACTGGCTAAATGCCAGAATGCTTAGCCCGTGTATTACGGATGCTTATAAATTTTTTCCCTTGGTTCTTCCATGTCCGATTCGAAATGAAATCCTTGAAATTGCTCATAAATTCTTCGAAAGGTGTGTGTTGGTATAAAAACGAGACGAAAATCCAAAATACAATTCGCTGTATATTTATTTGTATCGATCTTTGATTACATACGCCCAGGGACGTCCATCGTCGGGCGGTCGAACATTCTTGTTGTGGTTGTTTGTACTTGTACAAACAAAAGAATTTATTTGGGAACATTCCAAGGAAAATCTTTAGTTTTGCATTTTTAATTTGTTATTTGCTTCAATTATTTTTCCGCATATTTTTAAGCTTGAAATAAAGTTAAAAGCACAAGGACAATGCTGAATAAGTACCTACTCTGTATTTTTAAAAAATTAGATTTGTTATTGGATATATGGATTTACAACTTAAACCATCAATATTTTAATTTAATTTGTTTGGGTATTTCAGTAAACAAGTTATAGTGGTAAAATAGTAAACCGATTACAAAATACATTTGGCTGATGTAGTAGTAGAATTTGTATTATTACAAATAACCTTATTATATAAACATTGCCATGGCCCCGGGCAAAAAACAAAAACTTCCAATTTAATGATTAGGAATTCTGTAGTTGGATATAGTTCACACTAGATATTCGTCACCAGGACGAAACGCCAAATTTTTGCAGGACTAAAGGCCGTTAAAAGCTGTTTTGAATCAAAAAATCAGAGTTATTTTTTTGAAAAGTTGATATTTCGGAAATCGGCAAAAATAATTTTTTATTGGCGTACCAACTTTTTTTTTTATAAATATTTTTCAAAATTTTATACATTAAAAATTTTTTTTTAAGAACCTCTCCAATGATTTTCAATTTTTTTCTTATATCAGATAAATATTGACCTTATGACGCAACCCACGAAATGCAAGACTTTCATATTTGAAAATGAAAAGTAAAGATCTATCTAAAAATACCAGTGAATTTTTTCTATCATTCACAACCAAAATTTGCTGTGGGCTCTGGGTCTAAGTGTTTTTAAAATATTAAGGCTTTAAAACCACAGTGTGATCATACATAAGAGCAAGTTCGATTGACCCAGTTGTGCATTTTATTAATTTAGGTCTTCCGTCATTTTTTCGACTTTACTGCAAGGTTGAGTGTAGTGTCATATCGTATATGAGAGTGAATTAAGTCATTTTTTATTTTCGCTATCGAGTGAAGACAATAGTCAAATGGGACATAGTTATTAGAGAATCTTTATTATATCGAAAATTTGCCACATGTCAAATTAGCTAGTTTGAAAACTAGTGAAATAAATATAATTTTTTAAAGTTTGAAGAAATTTACTCTGTTCTCTTTTGAGCGAATCTCATTGGAAGAGACGCATTCTCATAGCAAGACTAAATTGACGTGAGAACCTCCCATAACTACCTATAACTAGGCCATTTAACGCTTTTAACAGTCTTATAACAATCTAGTAGTATTCTACAAGACTACTTTTAGCTCCCTGACTATAGTCTCGTTAAGCTCTTGGAGCATCTTATGAGAGGCAAAATGTTACTTGGGCGGCCGTGTTTGTCAAAATGTTAATTATTCTGAAAATTTATTCCAAAGTTCTTTATTTCCAAACCGATTAGTGAAATTAAATAATCTTTAACATCCCGCCCGATACATTTCTGAAATACGTCAATCCACATTTATGCGTATCTATTTTTAATCTTCCTTTTTTAAATTGTTTTCTTCAGAAAGACTAGCCTTCGCTTTAGGGCTAAAGTCGGTCGAATGACGCTTGTCGCTTGCCAATATATTGGTGTCATTTGCGTAATGAAGTGAACCAGGTTCAGCCGTTACAGGATCTGAAAGAGGAAAGTATTAGAAAGAAAATTAAATAAAAATGACTCCAGAATCAATCCTTGAGGAACACCTGTATTCATAGGGAAAAATTTGTTTGGTCAAATCCAATAAATATTGAAGTTGTTCTGTTTGACAAATAACTATTAAATGGTTTTTACTTTTCGGAAAATTTAGCTAAATAAATTTGAATACAAGACCTTGATAACAAAACGAATCGAACGACTTTTCAAGGTCAATTCCTAAGCTCACTGCAGTACATTTCAAAATTCAATCCTAAACATAAATAAAATAGACAAGTTCGTTTTTGATTAATCCGGAGTTGCTTTTTTTATACATTACTTAGACGCGGTTTAATCCTAATTTTTCCCAGTAATATTTATGAAATACGTAATATTTATAATATAGCATGTATTTTCTTACATGTAACTATACTTTTAGTGGAAATTCCTCAAGGCTCTATCTTAGGGCCTTTCCTATTTTATTCTTTCATAAAAAATGTGATAATTGATGAATATAAATGAGGATTTCTCTTACAAAAGCCTTACTTTTAGCCCAACCTATGTCGAAGAGTATAATAAATTATACCAGCGGAATTATCTACGTTGAATTGCGTAAGCTTTGGTTATTTAGCTATAGAACTTCAGTAAATACTGAATTGAGTCTTTTTTAAACATCTTAAACTAGCTTTTATTATGGACAATGCCTTAATATTTCTTATTACCAATTTGATTCTTATTCTACATAAAAAAATTTCGTAACACTCAATAAAATGGTAAGATATACAGTATTTTGAAAAGTCACTCATTAATATAGTTATATTGTCTTAATTTAACTATTATTATTTTTAGCTCAAAAGAAGTACTCAATTAAAATTTTCCCGGCTGAACACATTGAAATGTATAGCTGAAGCTGTAGTAGTAGTTGAAGTTTTTTCAATTCCTTTCACATTGTAACGTTGTATACTATTTTCTTATATCTTTCAACTTTAACAACTTTATGCTACGAGATATAGCTTAAGCTGGATCATTCTGTTAAGCTAGTTGTAATTGAAATCACATTTAAAACATTGGTCACACTTATTGAAATACCATAACAAAGTTATAACCTCGAACATTTTACTCACTCAAGTCACCACCCCGATTCCCGAATGAAATCTTTACTGAAAAACATAACATTTACATACAACATCAAAAATACTACATACTTTTTATTTTTTAACTTAATTTCGTTCAAACTATTACTTAAAGCAAGTTTCTTAACATTATTCAGTTTAAGCCAGCAATGATGACAGACGAAGACAGGGAATGATAATTTTTTTTAGAATCTAGCAAAAATAATAATCACTGAGTATAGATATATAGTGGTAGCCACAACAAAAAAGGATAAAAAAGAGTTTTTTTTTCATAACTCATCCCAAACCAAGAAGGGGTAACATCATAAAGGAGACAGTCCCAAAATGGGCAGCAAGTTTCACTCACTATAGAAAAGTCCTGGCAAACAGCCAAGATTTTTTGCTCTGCAAACTGCAAACTTTCACCAACCCATCGCATCCGTTGTAATCGTCATTAGAATCGGTGGTATTACCTCACCAGAAAAGAACGAATCCCAATTCCATACCAATATACATATATAATATATATGTACATATCTACATAACCAAAAGACGGAACGAATTAGCATCGTTGCAGCTGTTTGATAATTTTTAGGTTACTTGATTTCTGGGTCATTCATCATCATCGTGCAGGGCGTGGGAGGAAGGAAGTCCAGAACGGAGATACGGAAAATATGTAATTAAACTTTTCAATCATTTTCGTGTGCCCAAAAATAAATGGCATTGTCCCTCACTGACAGACTGCAAAAAAATTATCGTTTGAAAGTCTTATAGCAAAACTCATTTGGGGAGCTTCATATTATGGATGTTATTATTACAACAAAGCTTGTCGCGACTCAAACGAATGATTTGAATGTTTCCTACTTTGCTCCTGAAGGATTATCTATGTGTCTCAAATTGAGAGACTGATTACAAAAAATAATATTTGGCATTAAACATAGATGATAGAAGAGTTAATTATGCAAAACGTCATCGGAATGTGTTTTGATAATAATTTGAAAATAATAAATTTGACAGCGAAATGTTATTTTTATTCTTTCTGATTCAATATGTTGACGACGATGATGGACATCTGACAACGAAATGAATTGGTTGCATAAACAAACTCATTACTATTAGTATGTATATAATTTAAACGAATCATAAATGTCTGGATGTCTGTGAAAAAGTGGAATCCAGTGTCAAAATTATTTGCGATATTCTTTCTTTAGATGACCCCTTTTGTTAACCTTTTATTGCTTCAATATGATGAAAATTTGTATGCAATGAATTTGTGGTTGAAGTTAAACGATAAATGCATTGTATACAACCAAATTTAACTGCTGATAAGCGTTGGTGTTCAACTAATTTTCATTTATCGTTGACAATAATCTTAATTTGCGCGGAAAATGTACCAAACAATTATTGTTTTCAGACAAATTTTGGGTCACTAAAAAAAATAATGATTATTTCAAAATTTTTACAACTGTAGGTAATTACAAAAAAATTCGACCTAAATCTTGTGACATGGTATGAAACAAAATTTCAAAGAAAATATAATATTTTTTCATAATAAAAAAAAAATCTGTTACTGTAAATTGTGCTGCAATCTGTGTTGATTAAACTAAAAAAATAAACAAACTAAAAACTGGAACAAAACTAAGTACCTCACCCAATTCGAAAATAAAAACTCGAAAAATCATTCACTTCGCCGTAGTGTCCCATTCACCACTTTCCTGTTATGGTATATACGTATTCAAAATTGCAATTTGTTGGCACATAGCTTTCATTGTTCTTATATGTATGAATAAATTCACAGCACAGTTTATACAGAATGCATGTTGAAATTACTGGGAAATATAGTAATAGAGTCATTTTGATTTCACACCAATACCAATACATCATAAAGTTTTCCCAATTTTAACAACAATGCAAGCTGTAGTTGTTGTTTCACTATACCTATAAATAGTCTCTTCAAATATACAGATTATTATTTGTACGCTGTACACAAGTGCTAATGATTGTTAAAAATTAATCTAAAAGTATGCAGTTCGATTCGTATTCAAATTTCAAACCATATCCTTACGCAAGAAAATATATAGAGATTATAGGAAATCTATAACTAACCACCTGTTGTAATGTAACACTGTCCTCGTATTATTCACATAAAACACGGTAATCTATTAATTAATCTGAAAATCGCATCACGGCAAAATTTAATATGTTCAAACATGCCACACCAATAAATTTTATATTAGTTCGATAATGAAACTCGGCGTTTTTCGAGAAGCCTAATGATGTTGGATGTGTGCCAGATTTAGCACATATACCCACTGATTTACGATTATCTGTGTCATATACAGTTTTTGAGTTGAAATAAATGGTTTTCAATTTTTCCAAGAGATAATATTAAACAGAGGATTTTGTGTTTGTCTGAATTGAACATGTTGATCCATTAAGCGTTTATCTGCTTCGATAACAATCATTTTAAATAGAATTTAGGCTAAATACCCACGTTCGTAAAGCAAATAAATATCTATATATTTAGTAAGATAAATAAATAAATACATATACATACATTTAAAATTGTATAGGTATCCAAAATGATATATGTAGATTGTAGGACGTAGGTATTAACCAGTAGCACTTCACCTATAAAGGTCTTGTTTTTGGTTTATTTTGAGAAAAATTTGGAGGTTGAATCGAATTAAGTGCCAGTTTGGTCACATATCATCCAGTTTCAGCTTCCAGTTTCACAGTGCATACTTAACTAAATAAGTGGCACTTAATTTTCCCATGGATGGACTTTAGACGTAGTTTTAAGGTCTGAGTAAGTGGAACTTAAGTGGCCAATATGGGAGACTTAAGTGTCACTTATTCCGATAAGTTTACACTCTGAAATTGGGCATTAGTTTTCCATATCTGGAACTTAAGTGCCACTTACTTTACTGTGAAACTGGCCCTTAATCTTGTATTATTGTAACTGGTAAAGCCTAGTACGCTGCTGATGCGAAACGAAAATTTCCTGTGATCTCCAAACAGGTAACGAAACGTTTTCGAAAACACAACGGAAAATATCCTTGGAGAGTTTCACTACTTCCAAAAACAAAATAAACATAAACGCAAAAAATCAGAGAAACCCATGATGTAATAAAATGATAAACAAAAAAAAACACAAATAAAACTCAAATGTCATTTTTCCGCATACAATAAATAGTCTGTATAATTAATTCAGTGCGAAAAAGGAGCGGAGACTTCTCTAAATAATCTGCTACAATTATAAATTTCGCTCTTCGAACAGCATACTGCAAAACGAAAAGCAGAACGAAATTTTCCGTTTATGATTTCGTTGTATGGGATTTTTCGTTTCGCATCAGCAGCGTACTAGGCTTAAACCAACCATAGTGTGCATGTTAACCAAATTTTTATTAAAGAATTCAAAATTTGTGTTGTTAATCATGGAAAGCTCTAATCAGCTGGCATTTAATTAGAACCTGTTAAAGTGATGGTATACATATAACTTAAAAAATTATGTTCTACAAAACGCTCTTCGATGATTAATAATTGTATCAGATTATTTGAAGAAGTCTCCATTCGTAGTTCATGAACTGCCTTAACCATACGCAGCTAAATCAAAATGAAAATTTTCTGTGGTCTCGAAATCGACAGCGAAAACGTAAACGAAAGACTACCAACGAAAAAATTATAATGGAGAGATTCATCAATTGTGTTAAACAAAACATTAAAGCAAAAAACCACAAAAAACCATGCGGTAAGAAAATAATAAACAAAAACAAATAACAAATAACAATAAACAAAAACTCAAATGTCCATTTTTTCGGCATACAATAATTAATTATAATAATTTCAGTGCAAAAAAGGAGCGGTCAATTCTCCAAATAATCTGCTACAATTATCAGCTTTGACCGTCGTTGTGTCATTTTCATATTAAATTTTTGGTTTTGCATCAGCAGCGTACATATAGGCTTAAGTAAAAAATTATTTATAATACATTTGATACAAACGAATCGAGAAAACACCCAATTAGGTTTTCCGTGTTGTTAGCACTCAAAATGTTCTAAAAAAGTTAAGAAAAAGTATCATGCTATCTTTCTGAAAATACTTGATTAAAATGATAATAATTAAAAAATACTATCTACCTATTTCAAAAAAAAAAACTTACCATCGTCCATCGCTTAGCAACGCAAACATCTCGTAAAGTGCGAACTAAACATCGAAGAGGAAACAAAAAAAAAAACAACAAAAAAGAGTTCTAAGTCTTATCGTAAAGGTCTTCGTTTTGGTTTTCCTTAGCAAAAAGAATGATAATAATAATAATAAACAGAAGGAAAGTATTTCCTTAGTGTTTTTTGCTTCAGGTACATTTAAAGGAAAACAGTCCTTGTGTGAGGGTGGTCGACATTTTGAGGATGATTTCCTATTCACTATATTCTTCGTTTTATCTGCAACAAACATAAACTACTTAGCCTTTTCTTTGCAATCGAGAATACACCTATACCTTCATTGGTCTCTCTTTCGCAAGGAACACCGATTTTGTCGGTTTTGAAGGAGCATTCATGCTGAGCAAGATGTTAACAAATTTTAGAGATAAGTTTTAATGGATTTGTGCTTTCACTTATTTTGAATTAAAGGTTTTTGCAGTTATTTTTTTGTGTGGGGAATGTTTTTGAATTGTTCTCCACATTTCTGCATTCTGCATACTTTTGTTTGTGATACTGTCAGTTAAAAACTATGGTTGGTGGCTAATATGTTTTATTTTGGGGTTGATTTAATTTTCAATTATAAAAATATAATGAAACTTGAATACAAAATAGAACAAAATAGAAATAATTTGTTCATCATAATATGTAGTATCCACGATACTACTCTGTTTAAATTATAAATTTACTTTATATAAGTATTCGAAATAGAATTACGGGATAACTTTTTGAGGGAATGCTTACTATAACTATGTTAGACAGTTAAGCCCGCATCACACGACGCTTGTTTTCCTGCTAGAAATGCTTGCTGGCTTTCGTGCTGGCTATTGAGCTGGAAAATGGCATCACTGCTGGCTCTCTTGATAGAAGAGCTGCTAGATTTCAAAGTTAGAACCGGTGCTATTTTTCTTGCTTGTTTTGCTGCTGGATTTTAGCAGACGTCAAAAGGTACATGTATATTTTCAAATGTCATTTTTTCGATTTCGTTTTTATTTATTTTCTAATAGTTTTTTCAACTTTAAACAAAATTAAACGTGATTTCATTCATTTGTATATTTAGTTCTATCAGATGTATGCATTTTTGTGAAAATTTGTGTAGAAAAATATTGTGAAAATTCGTACAAATTCGCAAGAAATGTCAAAAAACCATCAGCGAATCCAGCTCCAAAACAATCATCGAGTGAAGCCGAAGAATTCAAACCAGCAAAACATCCAGCACCACACCATGCAACAAAACCAGCACGAAAGCCAGCAAGCATTTCTAGCAGGAAAACAAGCGTCGTGTGATGCAGGCTTTAAGTTATTGAAGATTAAAAATGTACAAGGGAATAGAAGATTTCTGCGGAAAATTAACAATGCAGATTTCCTTATTGGCATTCAAGCTAAAGAAAGTTAAATAAAGCTGTAGTTCAGGTTTCTGGATAAAAATTAACATAGTGAAAATGTTGTAGGTATAATGCCAAAGTGATTATTATTATGCATATTTTCTTAAATTTCTACCTACTCCCTATGTCGGTTTATTAAAATATCAATCCCGCTGGGCTCCAACATGCATCGAATCCCACAATTTATTCTGTCATGGTCTTTATCAATAATTTTCATATACAATACCAAATACAAAGCTGCGGTACATGGCAAAGTCATAAAGGTTAAGCTTGTCGATTTAACATCAACATGAGTATCTAGCTGTGGTACAAATTTTTAAAAACTTTAATTATTTGTTAAGGTTAATTTAATGTAAATAAATCGGAAACCTAAATAAAGAGCTCCATTCTCATGTTCCTACCACTTTTTAAAAGCAAATCACATTAGAGGTTATATTCTCTTTATAAAATTGATTTCTTCAGCAAGTAGAATTGTTGGGAGTTATAAAATAAAACTACAAATTCACCCATAGCAACATTTGTGCAATGATTTCAAAAACATAAAAAAACTGCAACAAAAATAACTCGCAAAGTCTTTTTAGTATTTCAAGTGATTACAAAATGTTGTATCAGGATTAAACGTTTTGCTCATCTAATGCAACCACATGTGGAACCACAATGAACGGAAGCAAATCCAATGCAAATCCATGTTCTTATTTATTGCCACATACAAAAATAAAGAAGAACTGAAATTTATTTATGTAGCCCAAATGGAAAACTAAATCTGAGAGGATATCCAGGAAAGAGCCACCATGGCATCTGCCAAACACTAAGGTATTAGGCTTTCGTAAAAAAAGTGTAAACAGAAGTTGTTGAATCCCCAATTGTTCCAAAATCAAAGAATGTTAGTTTTAAAATTGATAAATACATTTCGGTGTAAAACAATATTAATTTGTATTTTTTTTTTGTTTCAGTGTGCAAGCAATGAAATACAACACTCTGGTTAAAATCAAAACATAAATCTGCTGATATATTGATGCACGAGTACGTACATATGTATATGTATAATGTATATGCCCCAAAATAAATACGAAGAAGAACGTGAAATTGAAAAATACCTTAAACTGGAGTGTTTGCTAAAAGTTTTCAACAATCATTTCTTTTTCATGCGAGTTGTTTCTTGGAAGCTGGCCAAAATAGTTTATTATTTTTTTTTCTCTTCCAAGAGTGTATCAATATTCCAAAAACCGAAAAGCAGCTTTTAAGGGAGTTGGTATTTGAAGAGTTTTCAAAAAGATTTTTATTTTTTTGTCGAAATTGTTTGGTATGGCAGAGGTGGGTAGGTATAGTTAGAATAAAAATATAGAACTTAAAAAAACAAATTCAATGAAAATTAGATTTTTGAAGTATTGTAAACGAAAGTTGAGTCTACATCGCTGGAGCACATGTTTAAGTCAAGTGTAATATTTATTTAGAAACATACTTCCGAATAGGTACCTACACCTATTTGAACATATTTCATTCTATGTGAAGTTGATTCTGTTATGCTAGTAGAAGGTAGAACTATAACGTAATAAAGACCAGTACGTATATGTATAACACACGTTAGTTTAAAAGATAAATAAAAAACAAAGAAAAAAGTAGCTTTTAATTCAATATTATTCGCAATCTGTGTGTATGAAAATGGTGCTCTACAGACCTATAAGAATACAATCTATAAAGTAGGTTATTAATTCCCAATATAAGGGGCAATAATTTGTTCATTTAATACTTCAATTAATAACTCAACATAATAATGAAACAACAAAATATTAAAACCTTTCATGTCAGGAGCTATAAGGCTATAAATAAATAAACATAAGTGTACAAAGAGTGTTTCCACCAAAAACGTAAAAACGGTAGCGGAAGAATTCTCTACACATAATCAATGTGTATGAATGAATCAGTTCGAGTGAGGCCGATAAACAACTTAGTGAACACAGTTTATGAACTTCTACGATATATCCGGCTCCCCATCTTTGGAGTTATACTCATCAACCAATTTCGGAAAAAAACATCAACCTGTTTTTAAAATATCGAAATTTCAAACCATTATTTAGAATTTTTTTTTTAAATTTTGATATCCAACATTATTAATATTATTTAGTCTTATTGGGAGTACCTGTAAGTTGGAAATAAAAACACAGTATGGGAGGTACTGTTAATAATGGTTTAATGTAAAATGTGTTCCTGTTAAAGCCTAGTACGCTGCTGATGCGAAACGAAAAATCCCATACAAAAATGACACAACGAAATCATAAACGGAAAATTTCGTTCAGCTTTTCGTTTTGCAGTACGTTGTTCGAAGAGCGAAATTTATAATTGTAGCAGATTATTTGGAGAAGTCTCCGCTCCTTTTTCGCACTGAATTAATTCTACAGACTATTTATTGCGTGCGGAAAAATGACATTTGAGTTTTATTTGTGTTTTTTTTTGTTTATCATTTTCTTACATCATGGGTTTCTCTGATTTTTTGCGTTTATGTTTGTTTTTGTTTTTGGAATAAGTGAAACTCTCCAAGGATATTTTCCGTTGTGTTTTCGCAAGCGTTTCGTTGTCTGTTTGGAGATCACAGAAAAATTTCGATTCGCATCAGCAGCGTACTAGGCTTAACCTACAAATAAAAAAACATTGAAAAACGTAGGAGTCGATTTCGAGAAAAATAACATCTTCCTTAACTCTTCTTAAACAGGTAGGTTACATCATTTTTATAATTATGACAAAATTGTGAGGTGCGACAGCTCTTGTAGAACCAAGGCCTATAGTGACTTATACTCTCAACCAATCCCGAGTGAGTGTTATTGACAGGAATGGAGGGGACCTACAATTTTCTATCCAATTCGAACAGCTAAAATGAGAAGCACTTTTCCTGATGAGAGATACTCTTGGAGGATTTGTCGATTCCTCGACAGATGACTTAAGCTGGAAATCGAAACCAAGACCTTTAGTGTAACAGTCATACGCATTAACCATTACGCCACGGACTACTACTTTTTTTGTAATACGAATAATTTTGTTTTAAAAAAAATTTTAACTTTTTAAAAATTAAATTTTTTTAAATTTTTTTTAGGAACATATGCTATATTATTAAAACTTTTTAAAAACTCTTCATAAAAAATTTAACAAAAAATTATGTCAAGAACCATGATGTTTGGTCCTCAAGTTTGATCAAAATCTCGAATTCGATTTGTTAACGAATCCATAACCTGCCATAGGGTAACTATGTATATGTAGGTACATTGTACATTTATATGTATGTATATTGCATGCACAAATTATGCCTACTTTCATACAACTTCATTTAGGAAGAAACGATTAACCTTCCCTATAATCGTATTTTTTTATATTAATCTGAATTAAAAAACAAAGCAGTTCCGTGGTAAAACTGGGCATCTCGGATAAGAAATCGTAGTTCTTAAGTAAACTAAACGTGCTTTTTGTCTGCTATACACCGTGGTATATGTAGATACACAATAAATATTTTTTTGAACTTATATGAACACATAACTTGCCCTTAGATAGTACCTATATTCTAAAGTAAAAACAAGACTATCGATCCATTGTGAAATATCGTATGAGATTGGGAAGATGGAATAACTTATTGCAGCAAAATCAGTAATAAGAGGAAATATATGTTGAAGTTGATAAGTGGAAATGTTTGCAGGATGTGAGATGAGGTACGAAGTCAAAGTTCCAAGTTCCGGCTAAACTGTTGCCATATTCTCTGCCTGTTGTTGTCACAAGTCTTCTTCTTCCTTGATGTAAAGACCTCTACATACATATGTATTTGTATACTGTATAAAAATGTTTTCATGGAACACCATTATCTATCGCTAAGGAGACTTTCCCATCATTGACCTATTTGTTTTCTTGATATTTCATTTGGTTCCTCCTGGCAACACATGTTTCTATTTACATTTGAGTCATTTGTAAATTCCAGATTTCTCACAATTTAAAACGAAAAACAAAATCGTTTCGTATCCATTTATTGCCCATAACACATTCTGTAAGCACGTTTCTCCAAACTGGCAAACAGGCTGAGTATAGAAAGAACCTGAATCCTGGTTGGTGCATACCTGTTACGTGCGTTGTTGTTCAATTTCTCACAGGATGGCTGTTTTCGATTTTACTTTCAAGTCTACGGAGGCGAAGCTAGAATCTAAGACGATAAAGAGGTTGGATTATCAATGGAGCTACTTGTGACAACAGATGAATCCAATAGGCTTAAGGTTGAGGCTTTTAGTTATTATGATTTTTTTCTATCGGAGACAAAGAAAGGGGCGGTAAATTTATTCATTTCAATCCGGGTAGATTATATGGGGGAACAACGAAGAGTGGATATGGGTATAGAAAAATGTGGGTTGCTTTAATCAATTCCATTTTTTCTTTTATTTTATTCGCTTAAGGTACCTTCAATGGAGGTGATTTAAAGATGCAGTAAGGAAGGTAAACAAAAAGCTTAGAAGTCCCTTTTTTTCTTAAAAAAAGTAAAGAAAAAAAACGTGAACACATTTTCAACACCATATATATTCATATTATGTACCTATGTATACACCTTTTTGAAAAAAAAAAAAAAAATACTACAAAAATAATACAATTTATTTCATTGATTTGACATTATTTTATTTTCGTTAGCTGTGTATAAGATTAGGTGTTCTTTTCCAAATCATAAATCACATGTTAGTGGTCGTACAATAATTTTTGATTTAAGAGCATTTTGAATAGTGTCTTAACTTGTCCTTTTAATTTTTTGCCATTTATATTTAGGCGTGTTTTTTCGCGTCCGAATGAAATAAATCCGGAGCTAAATGATTTACACGTAAGTACAATAACAACTTAAGTACGTTCCATATGGACTAAGATAATTTTTGCGACTTAAATCTAGAATCGTTAAAAACTGTATTAGGTACCGGCACGAATTCCCATTTTGTTATCGATAGTTTTTATAAGGAAATGCCAAAATATTTAAGCCAAAAACGTTTCTGAGATTTCACTGAGCAAACGTCTGTCAGCTCCACTGAGGAGAAGGTGAAACCTGGACAAAATTTCTCCTTTAGAAGTCAAAAGCACTCTTCATCTCGTTTTTATAATTGATCAACTGCGACAAGAAATAAAAATGAGCAAACGAATCTAAAAAAATTTCAGTCTCAGCTTTTTGACAGCAAAATTGAGGAATCTCACTGAGGAAATCTATAGTTTAGACTCCGAGGTCTTTAATACTTTTGGACACGAAGTAAAATATGTTGCGATATTTTATAATTGAACAAACTGGGAACTCGTTTTTTTCATCATTTCATCATTTCTTTTGACACCATAAAACAAAACTATTAATATCATATTCAAGAATTAAATGATCATTTACAGATAAAATGTTTTTAAAAATTTTCATATCATCTGCAAAGATAAGTATTTCGCTATTACGTACATCATTAGTAGCTAATATAAATTAAGAAAAGGTCCTAATCGACTACCCTGAGGAACTCCCAATGAAAAGTTAAGATCTATTCAAAAATATATGCTATCATTCACACCCAAAATTTTGGTGTGGGCTCTAGTTCTAATTCTTTTATGGTTGTTTATTTGTCCCTTCTTTGCAAGAGGTAATATTACTTTAAAAAAACATTTTCCAGACCTACAATGGCGTTATAGCCTTAAAGCTTGAAAAGAAAAATGCTTTAAATTGCTATGAGCCTTTTCGTGAACTTTCTCATACGTTTTGCGATTCTCGAAAACGGCTTTATCGATTTTAATTAAAATGCTTTTTAATTTTAGTTTGAATTAAATTTGCAATATGTGAATAGATATATCACTCTTATCTCTCATGTATAAATAGGAATATAATTACAGCATCTGTGGATAACAAAATAACTTCAATAAATTGAAAGTGAAAACAAAAATCATCACCATTGAAATTTTACGATGATGATGAAAAACAGATATCCATCTGAACAAGATGGCAAATCGAAAGAAGTAATAAATTTAAAATTGATTAAAAAAATAGAAGGGAACAGTTTTTAACATCCTTAGCTTGAAAACTTGTTTCATAACTTTTACAGTTGCTTTAGAGAATGTAATATAAAAATTTATTTGTATGTATATGGAATTGCTATGTGCATTATCAACCAGAAACGTTCACCCTGACCCAATGCAAAACTTTCAAAATCATTGTAGATTATCCCTGTGTAAGGTTGAGTCGCAGAAAAAAGAAAAACTGGATGAATGTAAGCAGCATCGGCAGGACACGAACATCAAGGGGCATCGCATAATACATAATATACGAAAAGTTTATTTTTTGTGCTGAATTATTTATCATGAATCCTGACCACAAGAAAGTTTATTTTTCTTGTTAACAGCATAGATTTCGTTTGAGGACTTACTTTCAAAGGTAAATATTATCTACCCCGAAGTGACTTGTTTATAAAAAAAATGTCTGCTTATTTTAGATAAATATCAAATCGTCAGTTGTAACTGCTTTTTGATTTTTGGGCTCTGACAAACACTTTTTAACGTTCTTTGCAAACATGAGACAATATTGTACATGTATCGAGTGCCAAAACCATCTTTTAGGTGCTTTATTACCAGAGTAAATGTTTTTCAACGTTATATGTATTATAGAGATATAAACTTTAAACTTCTTTAAAAATAACAGTTTGGACTGCATTTTCAACACCGATGTGTTAAAAAAAAAAACTGATAACATATTTGTTCTTAGCACTGATAAATTTCTATTAATTTGACATACAGACAAATGTCATCCCTTAAATGAATACATACAAGTTTTTAATATAGATATACTTGCTTGAAAAGGCACCCAAGCATGGTTCTCTTTAAAGGTGTATTGTATGGAGCCGTACGAAAGAAGAAACAACTACACCTAAAAGCGGAAAGCTTCATTAACTTATCTAATTTTTCTCTTTCCTATAAGAAGTACTTTTCTTCTCTTGTATTGTTAAGTGTATTGTAAGCAAGTGTAAGCTACTGTAAGCCAGTATAATCAGCCAGTATTGTAATTTGTAAGTTAGCATTTGAACAGCAAAAAATTTCGATCGGTTCGTAATAATTCCTAAAAATTAGTCTTGTCCCCCAACAAAAGGTTAAAAGGTTAAATAAACTTTTTCGTTTTATCTTATTTTCAAAAATTCTAATAATGAAATATAGTGTAGTAGGTATATGAATATCTTTTGAATTTGCTTCACTTTAGCTTATTTTTTGGTAAAAATAAGGTTTGGTTATTAGCTGCTCAAATTGCCTAATCCTCGAATACTTGCGTGTATTTTTTTTTTATTTCATGGCATTAAATTATTCAGTATAGCTTTGCCAACATTCACCGAAGTCATATCAACTTATGTAGATATAACGTAATTGGTTATTCCAACTTTTCTAGCTTTAGTTTATTTTGTGCGTGGTTAAATTTTATAAATATATAATATATATATTTTTTTTGCTCTGAGACAATAAAATTATACAACTTCAAAATTAAAATTTTATTTCACAAAAAAACATCAAACGCCCTTATATTTGAGTTGTCGAAGGTATAAGTAAATGTTCCTCTTTACCTTCATTATCTAGAATATGCTCCATCAAATGCTTTCCATTAATTTAATGAATCCGCATTCGAGAGCTCCAAAAGTTCTTCCTCGAAAACCAATTCTATGTGTGTGTATGGGCATATATAGATATTATTTTGTACCAACGGCGAAACGTTGTTCTATGGTCATACATAGGTTATTGATAGAAATAACGATAAGTATAACTTATATTGCGTACTCATGATCCCCTTTTTGGTGCAATCCACCTGGGATAAAATTCAATGGACATGGATCTTGTTTATATTCTGCTGGTCCTTAGGGTAAATAAACGGTATAGTGAGTATATGTGACCTACAGCAAAATAATCGATTTTTGCACATTGTACAAAATTTGGTATTTTTCATCTCTATATACTTACTCTTTGTATGGTACAAATTAAACTTTTATACACTTTATGTTCATAGTTGTTAAAATAAAAACATAAAGTAGTTACAGTTTTGATATTTGTTGGATTACATTAATAGCCAACGTTTCAACTATCTTATATATCATTTCTATAGTCTAGACTCTAGACTCACTTTCCGACTGTCATACTACACCGATTTTGACAAATGCTGTGTCAAGCGAAGCGAAATTACCTGCTGATTTGACGAATTATAATTTTATTTTAAAAATGTTAATAATTTCTTCAAAAACTGTATTTGTTTGTTTTCGTGCGTCTTTTATTTGTATGCAATTGCGAGAATTCTAGCATGTATTATTTTTAGATGAACAAAAGAGAATTGATATTGTGGCTCACTTTTTGGAAAATTCATTACCAAATCCAAGGTATTCGTCACGAAATCTATGTAAGATGGACTGAACTTAGCAAAAATTGCGTATTGACAAAGGCCCTCACTATAGTCAACTGATGAGTCCAAGTGAGATCGCCGAAACGAAACGCCGATTTTTGTAGGACTTAAATGCCGTTGAAAGTTATTTTGAATCTGAACAAATTTTTCTTTTTTGAGTCACGTTTTTATACAAATTATGATAAAAGTGATCCAGTTTCCAGCTCCTGTATATATTATTAAATTCAGTTTGTGACTTAATCGACCTACGTTTAAGTAGATATTGGTTCAAAAAAGCGTTGATGCTTTTCATAATTTAAAAAGTAAGATAAAATTGTATTGACAAAGAACATTTTACTCTATCATGTTATTTTTTGTATAAATTATGTATATAATTTGTTATATCTAATGGAGTTTGTAAGCTCGATAGAAATAAATAAATAAATTTGTATTCTGGAGAAAATGTAAGAAGGCTGATGAGCATAGTCCGAAACTACAAAATTAACGTTCGATAGCGGATTAGATTATCAAATGAAATACCATAATATATAGATTTTGAGAATGAGAATGCGTTTCCCATGTTAGTGTCCGATTGAATTATTTGCAGTCTCGACATATTCTACTGTAGCCCCATCTAGTTTAATTTGTTGGAATTGAGAAGGGTCAAGAGGTTTCTTTGAAATAGTAAGACACTTAGACTTGGAAGGGTTCAGAAAAAGTCCATTACTCTTAGCGAAATTTGAAATATTTTGTAAGTCATAGTTGATATTGATGACACAAGTGTCAACTTGTCCAAGAGAACATTTTGTATAAATTTTAACGTCGTCAGCATATATTTGAATAGTTGATTCAGAAACTGTTTAAGGGAGTTCATTGATATAGAGGGAAAATAGAAGAGCTGCGAGAATCAAGCCTTGTGGAACGCCTCTCGTTGTAGGGAGAAAGTTTGATAGATTGCCATTTAATATAACAGCTTGTTTCCGACCTTAGAGATAAGAGTTAACCAGTTGAACTGCTGAGTTTGAAAAATTGTAATTTTTCACAAAGATTAGAATGGCCTCATTTCTTTTTTATTTTTTATAAATGAACCTTCCTTTAAACACTGATACTGGAAGGTATCTAAGCATTATTTCGATGAAGTATGTAATATTTAGGTAGAATTAGTTTTCTAATTTTCTTCCGTCTTCGTTATTTTTAGGTACAGATATGTAGGTTAGCTACCTATACCACAAGTTATGATTTTGCAAGCTAAAGAATTAGTTTGCTATTATAATAATATAGTACTGAGTATTTTTAAATTACGATTTTAGGCCACAAAAATTTGTAACAGGCTGCATTTTGTAATAAATTTTTCACCAATGTCGTGAATCATGCATCCCTTTTTTTTTAATTTCGATACGTCCTATTGGCCCTAGAGAAATTATTGGGGCATATTCATAGTCACTGTTTAAGTTGTTTCTAAAAAAATACTGGGTTTATCCTATCTAATTTACATCGGATAAACTCCAGGCTAAGATAAACTGGAGTCTTAAAATGACTATGAATATGCGCCATTGTGATTAATCACAAAACTCTGAAATTTATAATATTTCTTCCAAAAAGAAAGAAAGTAGTAAAGTTTGATTAAATCAGTTTCCTTAAAATATTTTTCCGCCTGTTACATTGGTTGTGCTATAAAGGAAATATTGAATTTTTGTACCAAACAAATTTTGCTTAGCTACTCTTTGTGTGTTTTAATGCTTATGTAAAAAAAATATTTCTTTTTTTTTTATGTATATGAATAAAACGATTCATTTTTTTATACACTTATTGAAGAAATATTCAAAACAAATTGCCTAAGCTATTGCGGCATGATGGCGGCACAGCACAGCGGGTGAAATTTGTAGCGCCACACCGGTCAATTTTATTATTTATAGCCGATCAAATAAATATGGTTTCTACGTGGTCACGCAATCCACACATTCGTAAGCCCCATAAGGATTTATTGGATTTACTAGATACATCGTTTTTATAGCCCCAAATATGCTTCGCATAAAAATGTTCATAAATGTTTTTGTGTAACATCAAAACAAACTCATTCACGTGAAAAGTAATTTCTTTCGAATGAAATTAAAATCATCTCAAATCTCCTATATAAACCTACATAAATAGATATATAGATATGTATATATGTAGATGCTGATGATATGGTTAAACGCTTTATTTTTGAAAGCCAGACTCTGATATAAAGCAGGAAAATTAAAACGGAACATTATTCGCAGGAATATCTTATGTTTGTGCTTGTAAAACATCCCTTTGAATATTAAATGACGGACGAATTTTACATCATATTCTGCCGGCATTTTTGTCGAAATGTTTGCAAGCGTGAATACACTACGAGCAAAACATCATCACAAGCTAAAATTATGAAAGATGAAACGAAAATGTGGAAGAAACCCCACTAGCAGCAGTGTTGCACAAAGATAGTGCGAAACCACGATAGCCGGGACAGGCACTTTGACAAATCTATCATTCGGATATGAAGGAAGCATCACACATACAGGAGCCCTCTCCCCAGGATAACAGGATAGGATGGGTCAAAATCATAAGGCAGCCATTGTTATGTTGCCCCAAACGACCGCTTATTAATCTGAAACAGCGAAGGGGATGGTTGGTGGCAATGATTTTCGACTGCCTTGTACAATTTTCAACGATGAATAGCATAGAAGAATTTATCTGCAGGGAATGCAGTGCAACATCTCCAGCACAGCAGACAGCTTTTGGCGAAAAGGGAGAGAACTTTTGAATGGAAGAGTGATGGTAGATTTCACTTACATAACTAAAAATTATTCTGAAAAATAATTCGAGAAATATGCCAGAGGCGAAATAAAGAAAACAATATAATTCTGTTTGAGTTGTATACAGTGAAGGAATACAATAGCAAAAATAAAATGAAGTGATTATGTCTGTTTGCAGAAAATTAATGATTCCAACAAATTCTATAGGTACATACTTATACGTATATGGCAGTCAGTACTAATTTTTTGAGAATATGACTGAAATAAATGAAATACTTTACTACCAGCCCAGTCTTTCGCGATAAAAAAACTTTTTTAATTTAAAGATAAAGTACAGTTTGAAAATACCAAATACCAAATTATCATCCTGATCTAACTGAGGAAACTGATAATGAAACGTCATAAGCTACCTATAAAATTGCTATCTCTTTCATATTTTTTTGTATAGGCACTAGGTATGCCTAATTTTTATGTTAAACATTTCTCTTAAGTTACTTTGAATAAGCTTGTATACATTTAATATTAACCTTCATTGTATTAACAACAATACAAACTTTGCTTTGAAAGTATTTTATTTATTTTGTATGTCTTAATAAATTATTCACCTTGACTAATGGCCCTTTTTGTATGTTTTCGATTTTAAACGAGAAGTTAAAGTTTATAAAAATGTAGCTTATATTCACAAATTCCTTCTAACACGTTTGGCAAAAAAAAACTTGAGTCGACTTAAAGCTACGCGCAAACCGACGCGATGGCGGTGGCGATGGCGATAACAATGTGGATGCCGCACACGTAAATCAATGGAGGGGCACACATCGACGCGATATGTGGATTGCGTTCACATTCCACTGCTGCGTTCAGTTACGCGACTTTTCTTGAACGCAGCAAGCACCATTTGATCGCTATATCGCCTGAAGAAAAATTACAGTCTAAAAAAGAAAAATTTGAAAAACTGAAAAATTAATAGAAAAAATTAGGGGAAATTCCATTTTATATGTTTTTTTTATTAAACTTCAAAAATTAAACGTTTGTATTGTCGCTGACAATTTAGCCCGCTACACAATATATCGCGTTGATGTGAGCAGGTTTTTGAACGCATCTTTATCGCGCGATAAAAGTTATCGCAATCGCCACCGCCATCGTGTCGGTTTGCGCATAGCTTAAGTTTTCAAAACAATTAATTGTTGATTTGGAAAAATATCTTATGTCAAAAAAGCATATTTTTTTTAACCTAATCCTTCAATCTATTAAGCTATGCGCAAACCGACACGATGGCGGTGGCGATTGCGATAACTTTTATCGCGTGATAAAGATGCGTTCAAAAACCTGCTCACATCAACGCGATATATTGTGTAGCGGGCTAAGTTGTCAGCGACAATACAAACGTTTAATTTTTGAAGTTTAATAAAAAAAAACATATAAAATGGAATTTCCCCTAATTTTTTCTATTAATTTTTCAGTTTTTCTAATTATTTTTTCTATTAATTTTTCAGTTTTTCAAATTTTCTTTTTTAGACTGTAATTTTTCTTCAGGCGATATAGCGATCAAATGGTGCTTGCTGCGTTCAAGAAAAGTCGCGTAACTGAACGCAGCAGTGGAATGTGAACGCAATCCACATATCGCGTCGATGTGTGCCCCTCCATTGATTTACGTTTGCGGCATCCACATTGTTATCGCCATCGCCACCGCCATCGCGTCGGTTTGCGCGTAGCCTTAAACGAAATTGCTTTTAATAGAATTTAAAATAATATTTCCTTATTTTGCCGAGAAAAACTTCTGTTTCCAAAACCTAATTTATTTCAGAGCACGATTTAAAATTTGAAATTGCTCTACTACAAAGTGTACAAAATCGACATAAGATGTTTTACCTTTTAAGCACAATTTATTCACGAATTTATAGATTTTGATAAAATGCTCATAACAGCTGTAATTACTTCTAATAAAATATTGCATATACGAGTATTTTTTTCCAAAAATATCAATTACTTAAATCAATTGAATTGCCTTTCCAATTTCTTCTTATTCATTTTAAAACCTTACGAGCCATATGAGTAATTACATCTACCTGAGTTAAACAATTTTTTTTTCTGTCACAGTTAATTACTTTAGAGAGAAACTATAACAATAAGAAACCTTATTTTTTTCTAATTGCTCTTATGTTCGAAGGCTGACACAGTAACACCTAAGGTTGCCTAAAGCTTTTGATGAATTTGATTTGTAAAAGAAAACTGTTTCCAAAATTTTAAATGAAAGGAAACCAAATGTCAGTTGACATACAACTGACGTTATTACAGGCATTTTACTAAGAATGATGACACATTTGATAGGGACGTGACATGACATCAGTCGTAAGAAAGGCTCATCATTTTCATGACAATTAATCTTAACAAATATTATACTCGCTCTATGTGATTATTGCAAAACCACATTTACCTATCATACGTATCACTCAAAATCAAATATTTTTGATTAAACCCGAATTAAATGGGTATGTTCTTTCATATACATACAACAATATATATATATTAATAAATATACCCATAATATAACCAGCATTAAATTATATTATAAATTAGTTTCATACAATTTTAATTTGTCAACTAAAATAACTTCGGTTATCTACAATAACTTAAACAAGATTATACTTCCGACCTTTTCACCTAAGTATTGTCACAGTTTAGATTGAGTCCTTGTCAACCCTATTTTAATCAAAGTACATATATGTATTCTTTCTTGAAAACTAAACTAATATTCTTAAATCACAGATACATGTAAGTTGATACGTGTGGTCTTTAACGATTGTGGCAAAATCTTTCAAATAAACCTTAAGATTAAGATTTTTTTATCGCTGAAGGGGAACACAGCTTTAAATTAAGTTCAAATTACCATAAACGTGCTTCAAAATCAAGAAAACTTACGGTTTTACATTTTAAATATGTACATATTGTCCTCTTTAAACAATTTATCATAATCTGCTGATACCGTTGATGAATCAAATAAAGGTAGTTATAAAGAAAATTTTTTTCGATTTCCGGAATGTTTTATAACCCTTTGAGTAGGTAGGTATTAAGAAAACCAGTTTGTAATTCATAAGTAACAAACCATAAAATATATGCTTAATAACAGAGAAATATAATGTGATGTGGGGTCTGCAAAAGTATTAATAAGCGTTTGAGTTTCAATAAACAAATCTTAGATAATCTTTTCGTATACAAACCCAAGAATTATGAATGAAGGCTCTATATATTAATTAAAAAGGGATAAAATATAATATATATTTTAGGGACGACGCACGCACGCCATTGTAAAACCGCCGCCTGGTGCCCTATAGATATGAACATTGCTGTTTTACATAAAAAATGTTGAGACAGTTCCTTTCGCTTGTTTGATGCACAGTACACATAATTAAAGGTATTATATTGCGCAGGTTGTCAAAGTTGGAAATGTCAAAAAATTAAAAATAGCTGTTCGAGTGCCCACAGGAACTCAACGCGCATCATTAGAAACAACAACAAAATATTGAAATTAGACAAGGAAAGGGGCACTGAATCTGAATCCACCATTTTACCACCATAATACCTCGATTTTGACAGATGCCCAGAACTGAACAAAAATGAAAACGCTAATGATATTACCTTTAATATGTGTACTGTGTGTTTGATGTACATAATAGGTCTGTTTGGTATCTTTTTAAAGAAAAAAGTGTAAAACCTGTCAAAATTTGAAAGGAGAAAATACTCCCAGAGAGGGAACTTGTCTAAAAGTTAACAAACGCACTGAATCACTTTTAGTATAAAATGTCACTTTTGTGTACAAGACTTTAAACGTTGACAAATCGTTTTGAATCCTGTAATTTCTAAATTGTAAAATAATTTTGTATATTTGAAAATATCAAACGAAAATTTAACACCGGTTTTGATGGACTTATCTGAATCTTCATCAAGTAAATGAAGACAATCTAAATAAATATTTTGTTAATTCCTAGCCGACGCGTCAAGCAACAGACACTGACAGCTGTGTATTTGACACTTTTTACACTCTTTGCACACAGAAATTTGTGTAGCAAAAATTTGCAAGTTATCCAATGGAGGGGAAATAATTTTCTCTCTCATTGTGCTCTTTCGTTGCAACTTTTTTGAGTTAACAAACAGGAATTAGTGACAATTTGTGAAAATTTGTGCAATTTTGCTAGAAATTTCACAGAGCTAATATATGTAAACGCTTAACTGTAAAACTATAGTTAATAAGTTAACTGAACATAAATTAATTATCGGAACTTCTTTATTCATTAGGCATTATGAAATAGGCTTCTGAGTTTTTTTTTAAAGCAATTTATATAAAAACATAAAAATGCTCAAAATTATGAGGAATTATAAAGATTGCATTGCATTCCAACAGTATACACTCACTTTGAGACCTGCTTCTCAATATGTCCAAGTGCTCTGTTCTAACTTTCATTCGTCGGGTCAGATAGTCTTTAATTACTCTCAAGGAACTTAGAAATTGTCCAGAGTACTAGAATTTAAAGATCTAAAGATCACATACCATATTATATTGTCTCTAAATTTAATTCTATGTTAGGTTTTTTGAAACGAAATTCTTCTGATTTTAAGGACCCTTACACTCTGAACGCTCTTTACTGTTCAATCATTCGTCCGTTGTTGGAATCTTGTTCTATTATTTCGAATCCTGATACAAAAAAAAAAAATAATAGATAGAATTTATTCAAACAAAATTTCTTAGATTTGCTTTGAGAGAGTTCTTGACCAATGGGACCAATGGTAATACCAATCTCAATTATAATAGTATAGATGTTTTTGTTGGGGATACAAACTCTTGAGTCAAGAAGAAGAATATATACTGTGTTTTATTTGTACGGAATATTCTGTGTGACTGTGGGTTTTTACACTCCTTAATTAATATTTATGCACCAAGTCGACTATTGAGGGTTAGACCTTTTATCTTTATAATTTTGCACTCTGCAAACTATGGACGGCGTGAGCCTATTTCTCATTGCTGTAAATATTTTAATATGTATTATAATGATCTTGATATATTTGTTTCCTGATCTCAATTTAAATGATCTTTTGATCTCATTATTACAAAGTCCATGAATTACTGTACAAATTTTGTTTGATTTAATAAATATGACTTAGCATTAAGCAAAATCTGTGGATTATTTATCGTAGATTGAATAAATAAATAAATAAATATTTTCTTTAAAAAAAAATAATTAAACAATAGAACACTTGGGCGTATACGTACTTTTAATACTATTATTATATATAATTATGATGGCATATGATCAACATTTTAAAAAATCCGGATTTAACGCCAATCTCATTTCAATGTTCATCCCAAAATACATTCACGTGTTATGTACCTACCTAATTTTTTTCTAATATTTTGACAAAATCCTTATCACAAAAAAAAAAAAAAAACATTCAAACATTAAAAGAAATTTACAATTCAGTTAACAAAACGTATCTTTTTCAACTATTTTCGACAGAATAGACTCAATTTTAATATCCGGAATGATAAAATATCAGATCAATGAAATTTGAAAAATCTTTTTTTGAAATCAAAAAGAATCAAACCCATGTATAGCTATATGTATGTATATATCAAATAACCATTTATTTTCAATTCAATTTACACCTGTAACCGTCATCGTTCCATATACGCATAAAATCTCACACGCAGCCTATTTAATGTTTGAGAACAACCTTCATTGTATCTACTTCATTTCATTTCCGACTTCTGGCATTTCATTCAAAAGTAATACGAGAAAGGAAATAAAATGAAATCCCAGGCAAAAAGTGAAAACGAAAACACACGCACCCAGAATATTCTGCGGCGAAATAACAATGCCAGGATCTAACGAGGAGGCAGAGATGAGGAGGAGTAAATATGGTGGTATTAAAGGTGGATCGGAAAACTGCCTCCTCTTCATCACCAACCAGCCACATAAACCAAACGAAAATTGGGCGCAGTAAATGAATAAAGGATTCACCGGAAACATCTCTGTCTGATAAGAATGACGCCGTAAAACCATGAAAGGATTTTTTTGTGATAATAAGTGCGTAGCGTAGATATAGAAAACATATATGTGGAAAGATTTTTTTATTGATCAGTAACTTGATTGATGGTTTTTTTTTTTGGAATTCAATGATTATTCGGGCGGAGAGAGAGAATTCTTTATTATGATTTGGCTTGTTGTCATGATTCCTTTGTATGGAGAAAAAGAAATTTTTACCGAATTTTTTGTGTGATGAGATGAGTGAAAGTATCTTTGTTAAATTAATGAAAACATAGGAAAAAAAACTTAAATAACTTCGTTTATATACTGCGGTATATCCTAAAAAAGAAAAAAACAAACACAGCGATAAAAATAAGAATTGTATACCTATCTGTAAGATAAGCAAGGTAGAATAATAATTATAAATTCAGTCATGAATGAAGAAAAAAAGACAAAATATTTGAAAAAATAACATTTTCGCTATAGAAAATTTAATAATAGAATCCAAGGATTTAGGCTGATTCACCCCCTTAATTTGTTTAAATCGTACCTACACCGAAAATTCAAAACGCCTTTGAAATCCTTCGTTATTCTACTTGGGTTTTATAATTTACTATCTACAACAAATAACATTCACGTACCTATTCTTTTAATTACATTCCAGTTTTATAGACGTCAATAAATAACCTTCAATCATAATTATTGAGGGCTGAAATCCAAGTCCTATTTTTCTGAAACAAAAATTTCAACAACTTCCTGTGGCCTTAACCCTGCTTTTTCAAGTACCAAAATTATTTTTTTCCTATCCACGTGTAGGTATATTCATATGTACATATGTATGTACATATATTCAGCGCAGAGTTTTTACATAAGCTATATATATGACCAAAAGTCATTACAATCTAAACGCCCTTTGAAGCACACAAACACTTTCGAACTTAAGTGAAAATATATTCCGCAGGTTATAGCGCTTGTCTTTTGTTTATCATTTGTATATGACTGCATGCTATTAAACACACACTCAGTTGATTTTTAAAAGAAACTCTTCTCTAAGGTCCAACGTTCTAAAATCAAAAAAACGACATTTGGCACACAGTGAAAACGAAGAGAAGTGCAAATTCTCAGCACGTAGTGAAATTTGTCACCTCTGCAGTCTGCCAAATGAATAATGAATGAAGTAGCGCATATACATTCATGCATGCACGCCTGCACAAGTATGTATGTCGTTTTAGCCTCCTTTTTATGTCCTTTCTCTTCCCAGCCATGGGAATCCTTAACAAAAGCAATGATGATTGCAAATCAAAAGATTTAACATTCAATTAAGAAGAATCAATTTTGCCGCCATCGTCATATAAATACTGCGATAATATGCACCTCTTTAAATTAATAATAATTTCATTGACAAAATGCAGTTTCAGTTTCAAGCAGGAAATAAGGTCGCTGCATTTGCATAGCATTAAACATCAGTACTCCCTGGTATATGAAATATATCTATATAATCTATATACATACATAGGTATAACTATAATATCATATAGAATGTACTGATGCTGCAGTTAAAATTGAAATTGAATTTCGAAAGAGAAAGGATTTATCAAATGATGATTTTTTTTTATTTTTTTTTTAGCCTTGAATTTTAATATTCATGCAGATATTTAACTTGTTGGAAGGCTGCCATATAATATCATTGAAATCCATAGAGATTTTCCAGGAACAGGTAGCCTACTATACTACTGTCTAAATTATATCACTTTAAATTGGAAGTTATGGACAGATGCCAACTGAATACTAATCAAACCCAAAGCTGATTTAAAGTTATTAAAAAATTCTAATGAGAAACAAGAGTGACAAGTTTGCAGACACCAATCAAAATTATGATGCGAATTTAGGAAACATTGAATTTAACCTTGGAATAAAATTTAATAGCTTTTCCTAAACATATTATGTAGATAAGAACATTAATTAATTATTAATAATGATAGATTTTAACAACTTATGGCAAAAATTGTAATATTTTCTTTTATCATGTTCCAATTTTTGGCTTCATTGTATAAATCTTTAAAATCTATCAGCAAATTTTTCGTTATGTAAGGTTTGATATTATTTTATTTTCTCTATAGACAACGGGACTTTCTTAAATGTAGATCACCACTAACCTTGTTGAATTTGTATCCTTTAAACTTATGTATCAACCTAGAGAATTTCAAAGAAGTCGATGTTATTTTTATCGATTTTAGTAGGACCTTTGAAAAATTTCACATATAGTTTTTTTCAAACTGTTCATCATCGGTTTTGAGCCCATTTTATTGAGATGGACTTCTTCTTATCTGCGGAAAATGGACATTATTAATTTCCATATCTCACTCTACGCTAACGCTACGTCACGTGACTCTAATCTTAGTCAATTAGATCTAGACCATTTCTCATTATGATGCCTCAAAAACTACTTGGAGTCTATAATATATGTAAGCAGCAGTAAGTATAATATAGGGTAGCAGCTTCGATGGTAAGTGGAATTCTCCAGACCCGATCTCTGAATAAGGTAAAGTATGGCCTTTTAATACTAAACATCGTGATTTACGAAATTCTCGTCATTTCTATCTATCTACTCAGTACCAATCCACGGTACCACTTATGGCCTCAACAAACCGATCTCTCGTATGCTAAGGAGTTTTTAATTGTTTGGACTTCAACCTCAGTAGTCAGTACTCCTTGCTTAAAACTCCCTCTTCTGAATCATCCTCCTTCTTTACCCTAACCATAACTATAAGTTTAAATGTAGATTTTAAGATCCATTAAGAATTATAGTAGAAGATCCCTCCATAGGATGACCTACCCTCATCGAGTTAACGGATAAGTGGTATGCAGTTTTTTAGATAGTGTTTAAATTAACATTTGACGAAATATGGTCAAGGCATACGGTTGCCACGCCTTGAAGGTCGATTTTTGTGTTTTTTCAATAAAAAAATAAAAAAAATACCATACGAAAGGCAACTTTATTTAAAAACTTTAAAATATGAGTTTTTTTTTAAATCGGAATTTTAATAAGGTAAATTAGGGCAAAAGCAGAGAAAGGTCTAGATTCTATTTTCTAAATGAAAAGTGATAGAGAGTTTTTTGTTTCTTTCATCGATAGATCTTATATAAATACAAGAAAGTCACACATATAAAAGAAAATTCTAGAAAATCTAAAACTCGAGATAAAAACATTTTAAAGTCAAAAAATAAAAAATGGACGTTGGAGAAAAAAAAATCACATAAAATCAAATTCACAGAAATGCACAGAGTTTCAAAGTAAAGGAACTAGGCTAGTAATTATAGATACAAATTTCCTGTTCTTGTTTAAATAAAAAAAAAAATAATAAATCGGTTGTAGTTTGTCGAAGTTATAGCCAGTTAAAAGAAAAAAGAATACAAATCATAATAACCGTTATAAGTCGAAAACGAAGCGAAAAATTAACTCATAAGTTTTTCGACTTGAAATGACCTCAGGAACTCATGGTTTTTTTCTGTAGCGGTGATTTCGGGACACCCTGTATATATGACTAACAGCGTTGGTCAAAGAAAACCATCCATAAGACCCTAAGCTATAATTAATACATATAAGCATTAAGCAGAAGAAGAAATGATAATGTGCTTAGTATGATGTTCTCCGTGATTATGCTGGTCTCTTTTGCTTTGTCCAATCTTTACATACCTTAATGGTATAGACCAATATGTTTATACATTATTTCTTTCCTCTCAGCCTCATTAAAGCTTTAATTTATCTAGCTCTGGTTAAAAAATCCGGGTAGGAACTTTTAATTTTACTGCAATTTCTATTTTCTTTTACAATACTGCTATGGTTTCTAATTAAATTCCTTTGTGAATTTTGTTTTATTCGGTTCAATACTAACGTTTAACTATCAAAAGAACCATAAAGCAATCTGAAAGCAATTAATTTGCAGTGTAGAAAAGGGATTTACAATACTCACAGTAACAGGTTTTTTTGGGTTTTGTTTCAGTTGCCTAATAATTGTTGATTTTAAATGACTTGCTACTGAACAATTAAGTTATTGATTTTTTTTTCCAAAATGGATATTTACTCTACTTAAATGGAAATTCTAAATGGAAATTCCAGCAACATTAAAATCTAATAAACTAAAATTTCGTATATTATTATCTCGATGATAAATTTTTAATTTATTATTACCTAATCTGTATATACTTATGTCGCACCTTAGTAAAACTTACTCCATTAAAATATAAAAGCAAAATTTGATTCAGTATTTGTCTTTGAGACGGCATATAAAAAGTAAAAGGAACAACAAACAAGAAATAATATAAACTATAGGATTTCCGTTATATCCCTAACTATTTTTTTTATCATATGCCCTAAAAAAATTTTGACTCCGGCCATATTTTCCCCCAAACAAATTTGTAAAAGATTTGCTAACATTTTATGTTTTTTATTTGAAATTTCAATATTCTAGTTTTGTCTTTATTTATTTTGCATTCAGCCGTTTAAAAGACCCAATTCAAAAGCGGACATTCAAAAATCTACATATATGTGCATATTTCGATTTAGATATAATATGGCCTTCAGGTTATTGACATCAGAAAAAATTTGCTTGGTCAGTAATTTTTTTACTATTGTGAATATAACGGACACCTACTAAGATAAATAATTTCAATTATATATTTTTGTGTTCTTTCGAACTTTAAAACCCTTATTTTTTTTAACTGACAGTTCTACTAGTAAAATGAGGAATCAAAACAACTGATTTGCTCGCAAATATGGGTGATATGCAATGTTCTGTTTTCGTCCCATCGCAAACATGCATACGGTCGCATATGCTCGCAAACTGTCACAAATTATATGCAAGTGTTCACACGATACGCAAGCAAGTAGCAAACTTATATGCGACCTGGGGCCTATTTCTCGGAACATATATCACATACATTGTATGAACGTATGTACCTTAAAGTAGTCGCCAATTTTGGCTCATTGTTAATTTTGAATTTTTGGAAAAACTATGCGTCAACTTAGAAAACGCATAATTTTAAAAAAATTTAAAATTTACGCCCTCTCATATGGGGCCTATTTTACGTCACATACATTTCTGTGATGTATGTTCTGTGAAACAGGCCCCTGGGTGTCGCATATTAGTCATGCGGACTGTCCCAAAAGAGTGTTCAGACGATATGCGACCAAAGTCACATATTATGATGACGTAAAATTGACGTCAGAGTCGCAAACGTATCCGACTTTTATATGCCATCTGCTCATAGCTTTAACACAAGCTTTTAGTGAAAAATTGTACCTACGCTTAAGCGTCTAAAAATAATGAATAAAATTACATTATACAAATATTATTTATTTTTTGTTTAATTTACTTATTAATTTTCAGCGTATTTTACAGGCCAGATGAATGAATTATCCAGACCTACTAGTAAAATTAACTGCGAGGATTTAGTGCAACAAAATCGTTTGGACTTCAAATTGATTTTTTGACTATTTTGATTCATTGATTAGGTACAATAAATGAAAGTTTTATTACTTTTATTCAAAAGAATATAATTAAACATAATCTTATGAAATTTTTTTTTAAATAATTGAATTATTTTTTTAAGCAATATACATAGGTAGCTACATAGATTATTTTTTCTAAAAGTTTGAGGATGGCAAAAACTACTAGATCAGATTATCAAAGCCAATTTTTATAAGAAAACCCAAACCGCTGAAAAAGTTTTTTCTAGCATACTTTAGGTAAGCTTAAAGGTTCCCCACACCAACGCGAATTTTCGGTGGCGACGACGAAAACAATAATAACAACATGTTGTTTTCATTGACAACCACGTGTTGTTATTGTTGTTTTCGTCGTCGCCACCGAAAATTCGCGTTGTTATTATTGTTTTCGTCGTCGCCTCCGAAAATTCGTGTTGGTGTGGGGGAACCTTAAAACGCTTTTACAAAGGCAGTAATTTTTGTTGGAATATTTTCATCAGTAAAAACTATTTTGTTTGGAAAATTAAACTAACGAATAGCCAATGAATTTATGGTTTCGTTTTGAATATGAAATAAAAATGAAATGAAAAAAATAAATCTGAAAAAAATTAGAGAATCATATTTTCGGCATTAATTACATTTAATTCTGTTGAAACGTAAAAACTATAAAAATACGTTCTATCGTAGTTGGAACATATACCTATGTTACTATGTATTTAAGATCTATACCAAATTCCATCGTATTTAAAAAGTTTAAAGAATTAAATGTCATGTGAGAAAAATTAATTCGCAATTTCTTCATGTGTACATTTTAAACGAAATCAAATATTTTGTTAAATAGAATATGTTTTTTATTAGAAAATAAACTTAAACCCTTTAATGTACACATTTGAACAGTTAGGTTTTTTTACATTTGATTTTATTCCAACATTTCATTCAAAACCCCATCGAAATCTAATCGACTCACGGGCACCTCGTAACCTTCGCTAATATTCAAAGCAGGCATATCCTTTCCACAGCCTTCAGAAATAACTTCTTCGATAAGATCCTCCTCCTGCATGAAGTCCTCTTGTTCGTAGACACACTCCTGCATATCAACCTCTTGCGGGTGTTCATTGTCCTGCACAGTGCCGTCTTCCATTCCATCTTCTTCTATAATGTCTTCGACTTCGGATGCTTCTTGTATCGAATAATGGACGTTGCTTTGCAATTCAGGCATTACTGAGGTCCTTCGTTCCGATGAAATTCGAATCAAGTTATTGAAATCGAAATTCGATACAACTCTGTTTAATTCGACGCCTGGCTTAAGCTCTACAGAGTCTGAATTTTGGTCTGTAAATGTCAATGGCTGTATAGCAAATGAGCTAGTTTCTGGTTTTTGAATGATCTCCTCGAGCAGACCCAGTTCTGTTTCGGGTTCGGTTGAGAGCTCGTTTTGCACCGTTCGGGCATCTACTTCTGGCATAAGCAACCCAATCACTCTTCCGAATTCCTCTCGGGCTTGTGTTTCCACGGCATCGGGGTCAACAACGGGAGCACAGAACTCCAGTTCATTTGAAAGAATCAAATCAAGAACTTCTTTTTCTAGAAGCAACTGTTTTTCAAATGGCAATTGCTCTACAAGATTCGAGAAGTTGAGGAAAAGATCTTGAGAACGGTCTGTGTGTGGAGGTTCTTTACGATCTTTGATATAATTCTGGAAGAAATCCAAACTCTCTCTGAATTGCTTAGGATAGCGAAATGATTTTGCAGCAGGATTACTCAAGTATCGCAGCGACCTCTTCACAACTTCCCACTGGTCCCGGCAAGTAGTCCAATTGAATGGCAAATTGAGAGTAGTTTTTCGGTGAGGCTCATTCATTTCATTTGCAATTTCTCCCCACATCCATTGGGTGTAATCGGGGTCCCCATAGCTTTCCAGAGATTTGTTATATAGCAGAGGATAATTCCTCATGATGTCAACTAATCGAGCATCATTAAATTTAGCATTTTCTTTCTCGTCCTTGTCGGCAAAATTGAGTGATAGCCTTTTACCAGTTTGGGCTGCAAGTTTTATTTCATACTTTGGGAAGTCTTCGTCCATTATGCCAAATTAAATAAATCTCTTCAATAAAATTTATACAAGTAAATTAAAACGAATGTTATTTGTTTAAATAAATAATTTGGTTTTTTTGGTAGCGCAAAATGTAAATACAAAAGGAAACAAAGTACAAAACGTCACTTTGACAACCAAACCTAAATTGCGAAGTTGGCTGATGTTTTTCAAAATGGAAGTGTTCAGGTTTATTTCCATAACTGTAGTACCAACATTTACTTAGCTATGTCGGTGCAGCAGTTCAGAATACTTTTCGTTTGGAAAGCCTAGTACGCTGCTGATGCGAAACGAAATTTTTCTGTGATCTCCAAACAGACAACGAAACGCTTGCGAAAACACAACGGAAAATATCCTTGGAGAGTTTCACTAATTCCAAAAACAAAATTAAACATAGATGCAAAAAATCAGAGAAACCCATGATGCAATAAAATGATAAACAAAAAAAAAACACAAATAAACCCGAATGTCATTTTTCCGCACACAATAAATAGTCTGTATAATTAATTCAGTGCGAAAAAGGAGCGGAGACTTCTCCAAATAATCTACTACAATTATAAATTTCGCTCTTCGAACAGCGTACTGCAAAACGAAAAGCAAAACGAAATTTTCCGTTTCTGATTTCGTTGTGTCATTTTTGTATGGGATTTTTCGTTTCGCATCAGCAGCGTACTAGGCTGAAGGCTGAAATCCATCTTTAGGGACCAGTTAAGCCTGCATCACACGACGCTTGTTTTCCTACTAGAAATGCTTGCTGGCTTTCGTGCTGGTTTTGTTGCATGGTGTGGTGCTGGATGTTTTGCTGGTTTGAATTCTTCGGCTTCACTCGATGATTGTTTTGGAGCTGAATTCGCTGAAGGTTTTTTAACATTTCTTGCGAATTTGTACGAATTTTAACAATATTTTTCAAAACAAATTTTCACAAAAATGCATACATCTGATAGAACTAAATATACAAATGAATGAAATCACGTTTAATTTTGTTTAAAGTTGAAAAAACTATTAGAAAATAAATAAAAACGAAATCGAAAAAATGACATTTGAAAATATACATGTACCTTTTGACGTCTGCTAAAATCCAGCAGCAAAACAAGCAAGAAAAATAGCACCGGTTCTATTTTTGAAATCTAGCAGCTCTTCTATCAAGAGAGCCAGCAGTCCCAACTAACAATTTAGCTTGTTGTAGGTTCAATGCAAGCTATTTTCTGGCTTGTATAGTAATAGAAGAAGGCCCTATGCAAACCATTTTGGCGCACATTATAGAAGTTCCTTAAGACACTTCATCACAAGTGCTATGCAAGTATATAGTCTCCAACGAACAGTGTAATAAGGTCTTATAAAGATAAACTTAAGAAAGTCATTGCCCTGCTATGAAAGCAATAGCTCACATTAAATTTTCCATTAAGGCCTTATGCCAAGCAATGAAGTTGTATAATTGAAAAAAAATGCGTCCTTTCAAATTTTTAGTTTATTTATTTATCTGAATTTGTTTCTTCATATTAGGGTTTGAATAGCTTTTTTCTTTATCTGAAATGTATAGAATTTAAATAAATTTAAAAAAAAACTTCACATGGTTTCTCCGAGATTTGAACTCGCGTCCTTCCAATCAAAGACCCAGCACGCTACCCACCAGGCTAATTTGCAATACAGGAGATGGATGTTAAAATGTTTATTAGTTGATACTTCACGTATCTGCTACAGCGACATATTTTGTAATGGTTGACGCTGTTGTAATGGTTGTAGAACTTGCTATTAACATTTTATAAAAACTATATATCTCATCTTACAGAAGCCAATAGCAAAACAAAATGGACGCTTGTTGTAATGGTTGTAGAATTTGCTATTAACATTTTATAAAAGCTTTATATCTTATCTTACAGAAGCCAATAGCAAACCAAAATGGACGCTTTTTAATCCAAATAAATTCCCTCTATTAATAGTTGCTATACAAAGGTAAAATAGTTCACTAAAGAAGGCAATCATTTCCATAAGTTTGCTGTTAACATTTTATTCCAAGTCAGTACACTTATTTGTTCCAGAAAATATTCCTATGAACCAAATAGGCGATCCTGATCTTTTAAACTTTTTCCACGAATTAACTATTGTCTGTTTAGGCTTAGATGATTTACCCTATTGGTATTTAGTTTTTCTTATAATGTGAGAAAAAAAACTTCCCTTTTTGGACTACATATTTCTAATCTAAATGAAAAGCGGTGAATTTGTCAAATTTGATATAATTATTTTATTAGTAAGCCCTATACAAAATGTACTTACACTTTCTGTTGACATCTGTATAATTATGAGCAGTATTAAGATTAAATATTTATAAAGTTTTTTAAAGCAAGCCATACAGAAAATGTTGTTAATTTCTTTCAGTTGAAAGCTCTATAGAAGCTTCACTTTCATTGAAACAATTTGGGAGGCCTTGTACAGGCTTTAGTATACAAGCCTTTTATAGAACCTGTGTACCAACTTTTAAAAGGCATTAAAGAAGTTACTATTAAAAACATAATTTATAAAATGGTTGACTTTCATAATAAAGCCTTATAAAATGTATATGCTAGCTATAGCTTATCGAATTCAAAAAAATGGACCTTACACAAGTTAAATTGTTACTTGGGAGTGATGCCATTTTCCAGCTCAATAGCCAGCACGAAAGCCAGCAAGCATTTTTAGCAGGAAAACAAGCGTCGTGTGATGCGGGCTTTATAGCTTTCATTTGGCGTTTTTCTTTTTTACCTCAGAGCAGATCACCGAGCTGTCAAAAATTTATTCTGTTTCTTTTTTACCTCAGACAAATCAGAGCACATAAGTCGTGTTTCTTTTTTCCTCGCTAGCTCGGAGCATGATCTGTATGCTCAGAATAAAATAACCGAGCAAATCGAGCAAAACGCTGAGCGAAGCCAACTTTATACAATTTTTATGTAATTTGACAGATTACTATGCATAAGACATGTTCAGTGCTCAATTGTGTTTCATAATTAAATCTGAGGGCTCTGATCGTAATCTCCACAGAGCTTAGCTCTGCTCGCTCAACCTCTGCTCAGAGCTTTGCTCAGAGCCAAAAAAGAAAAACGCCAATTAGGCGTTTTTCTTTTTTAGCCCCGAGCGTGGCACTGAGCTGTCAAAAAGAAAACTATGTTACTTTTTAACTCGGAGCACTCCGAGCTCTCAACTTGCATTTCTTTTTTAGCTCAGAGCTCGACCGGGGCTCGCTCGATGAGCTCGGAAAAAAATGACCGAGCACATCGAGCACAAAGCTGAGCGCGGCTAACTTCATGCAATTTTCATGTAATTTGAGATATGAGAGTTCAGTGCTCAATCGAGTTTCTTAAATAGAACAGTGCGCTCAGGTCACTCTCTGTTCGGAGTGAGCTCTATTCGCTCAGAGCCCGCTCTAACTAATCCCAGAGAATTTTCGGGGCTTAACTTAAGCGCACAGAAAAACTGTGTTACCGGCATGAATTACATACATGTTATCGATAGTTTAAAAAATTCGAACATGTCAAAAAACTTTTGCAAAAAGGGCATTTTTCGTATTCAGCATGCCAAAATCTTTTATAAAATCTTTTACAAATCATAAAAGAATAAAAGATACATTTGTGTGAAAAGAACAAGTGAAAATGGATACTTAGGGCGGTATTCACCAAGCGCTCATAAAAGGCTCTTAAGTTTATGAGGCTCATAACTCAAATAATAGCTGCGTTTTATTTTCCCCCAGATCCAATCCAGATCAGATCATGATAATAAAACAACCCAGGATCTCAATGACAACTTGTTATATACCCAACCCTTTTTTCCTTTTGTTTTTTTTATTTGTATACACCCGTTGTCTTTTTTCTTTACACTACTGACGACATTTACAAATTAAGGGTTTGTGTTCAAAACGGATTTGGAAATCCAAATCCAAAACAAAGTTGGATCTTGTGTTGTTTTTGTAATACATATATTTTCGTAAGCAAATCCAATCTGGTTCGGATCTTGGGGAAAATAAAACACAGCTAATATTTGTGCTATTCACCAAACACTCATAAGTATTTTTCGTAGTTCGAAAATGAGAGCGGCTCTCTGTTAACCAAACTGTAAAATCAAACTTTTTTCGCACAAATGCATCACAAATAATAACTTTAGCACCAACAACAAGACCAATTAATATTTTTTCAAATTAATTGATAGGAGAAAAGATTTTCTAACAACGAAAAAAAATTAAATTTAGGCCTGTATTCACCGAGCGCTCATATGAGCCTCATAAGTTTATGAGGTTCATAACTTTGGGGTATTCACCAACCACTCATAAATATGTTTCGAATTTCGAAAAAGAGAGCCACTCTGTCAACCAGGCACTCCCAAACTTTAAAATCAAACTTTATTTTTGTTAGATGGGATGGGAACAGTTTAATAAAAATTCCCTCGAGAAGAAAATCAATAGGGGTATTCACGATCCGATGCAACTTGTCTTGTATCATTGCAAAAATGCAAAAGTGTAAAATTGCTATACCGTAACCCCATTGTAAAAAAAAAACTTTGCACTTTTGCAATGATGCAAGACCAGTTTGCATCGGATCGGGAATACCCCTAATAATAAAAGAATAAACAAATTTTTGTGACTTATCATAAAAGATTTTAATTTATTTAATAAAACAAAACATCTCATTATTTCGGTGCGACACCTGACCACCACCAAAGTTATTCCACCATCTCCAGCTCTCATCCTCCCGCTAGAAGAGAAATCCAAAATACCAACAAATATTTGTGCAAATCGTCAGACATGGATCGAAAACACCAATACAAGGCGTGTTTTTTTGCAAGCCCGGGGGAATTGGTTGAAAAAAACGACAGCGGGGATTAGCGACGCCATGACAGTAAAAAACATGGAGTTTTCATACAAACTATCGATAACATGTATGCAATTCATGCCGGTAACACAGTTTCTCGGTGCGCTTAAGTTAAGCCCCGAGAATTCTCCGGGATTAGTTGTTGTTGCATTTAACATGTTAATTGTTTAGCTTGCACGTCGTTTTTTTCATCCAATTCCCCCCGGGCTTGCAAAAAACACGGCTACAATTGAAGAGAAGAAACTCGGCCTGACTGAATTACATCCCGACGTGTTTGCCACCAATCCACGAGTTGATGTTATCCAAGAGAACATCGAATGGCAACGAAAGTATCGTTACGTAAGTTTTGCTCATACTAAATCTTGTTCGGAGGTGCGTAGGCCGTAAGCGATGGCCACAAAATTGTGGTGGACGTGCCCGACATTCATCCATTAGTTCACACTTATTCAATTGTGTTGGCATCGCTCATGGACCACGATCCCCTACAACCCACTTTTATATGTTGCCATTAATCTATAAGCGGGCTTGACTTCGACTTTGTCAGTGAAACTGGCTCAAGATGACTTGCATGTTGTCCAGGATCTGGAAATCCCCAGCCGTGATCCTGAGTTCATTAGCATTAGTTGATTTTCCATATGCGAACTTCTATCTGTCCAATTGCACTGGATCTCGAGGTTTCTCTAAAATTACGATTACAAATTAAAAAAATTAGTTTTAATTCGCGAACAACCACTTCAATTTATTTGTCAGTAATGAATTTTTTAGAACAGCTGATTGACAACAGAATTTAGTTCTGTTTGCTTGTATATTTCGTTTTCGAAGTTTCATAACAGAATTTTATAAAAGATCGAACTTCTGAATACCAATTATAAAAAAACTTTTATGGTGGAAATCTTTTATGATTCATAGCAGAAAATTCATAGCAGAATAACAGATGTGGCAGAATAGGCCTAATTATCAAAAAATGAAAATTAGTCATTTCTCTCCCACAAATTTGGCAGTAGGATGGAATTCTTTCCCACTTTCAAATTGACATGTATTTATACTTTAGTGGGATAGTGTGGAAGGGCGGATCATTTGCGTTCCGAATACTCAATTTGAAAGTTTTTTTGGCTCATTTTCCTGATCGCTTTAACTGGCCCCAATTGCCTTAACTACTTTGGCCACTTTTTGCAAAATTACAAAAGTAAAATATTTTTGTTCCCATTAGCGCAGTTTGTTTCGCGAAAAAGAATATACTTGTTTTTTAAAACAAAATTTAAGCTTTCTGCATCATCAGTTTTCCAGTCGGAAAAACTATCACAAAATAAGTTTAAAAATTTTGACTTTTGTACTTTTTCACTTTTTTGACCAATGTAGTTAAGGCTTTATACGAAGAATTAATTTACATCAGGAAAATATAATAATAATTAGAGCAAGTAAAAAATCTACGAAGAGATTTTTGTTATTAAAAAATATTTATATTTTTCTTCGCCTTTTTGTATCCCAGCTGGTTTTGGCCATCTCGCGTTTAGTAGTGAACACACGAAAACCTAACTCGAAGTACCAACACTCCAATAAGAAAATACTTCGGACAGTTTCTAATTAGATACTCGCACCCACTTGATGGCAGCACAATTGCGAATAGTACTGAACTGACAGTGACAATTGGAATTTCAGCAAAAGTGAACAGTGGTCGACTGTCAACAAAATAGTGAATCGTACTAGTATATGTTTTTACGTTTTTCGTCTAAAAAAATAGTTTTTAACTCAGAAAAAGTTTAACCAAATCGTTTAACAAAGCTTCCCTAAGCCGTAGGCTTCAATTTCATTTAGTTAATTCAGAAAAATCGTGTTAAAGTTGAGTTTCAAACATTTTTCAAGTCATTGAATATTCCATTATCTTCTGTGCAACATTGAAAATTTTCGGGTGTCTGCTCTGCTATTACTCTCTTGACTCTTAAGCGCGTAGTTTTCCTTTGAATTTTCCAAAAGAGAAGGAAAATAATTTGTCTGGTGGTAAAGTGAGAAAAATTTGTTGTGTAATTGTTGTTGTTGTCGAGTAGTGTTCTTCTAGGGGTGTGTTTGCTCTTGTTTATTGAATTTTGCATTTTTGTGCCATCGAAAGGATTTTTCAAATTTCAATTTGTGCAGTTTAATTTTGCTTCGAATAACATTCCTACTAATCAAAAGGTAAGTTGAATTGATTTGTTTGAGTTGTTTAAATTGAATTAATTAAGTTTAATTTGCGAATTGATTGTAAAATTCAATTTGTTCAAATTGCAAGTTTCGTGAATTGATTTACCTACCTACCTAAGTATTTTTTTTAAATATAAGAAATTACTCTAGATGCAGAAGAGTAGTTTCCGAGTTTTTTTTCTCTTATCAGTTGATAGAAGATAGGCATTGGCATGGAATACGAAAATACGATGTTCGACTGTTGGAGCATGAAATGTCACCTGCTCTTTGCATGACAGGTACTGGTGCACCAGTCACCACATACCGCTACCATTATCTTCGAAGCAAGTGCTGTGAATTTTCTTCTTTTATTTTGATTGTTGCTAATCGCACAGTGATTTACCGACGCAATGTAATACTAATTTAATTGTACCCATTTTGTTGTTTTAGTTTAATAAGGAACCTTTGCTTTATAGCTAAATGCTTTCAGTTCCGTTTAATTGCTATTGATCTAGGAAATGTTTGTGCTTGGTGATTTTGAAGCGCTATACCAACCTACCTGTAATATTGCCGTTGTAATGCAATGCTTATTTTAATTTACTCCCAAGAGGGTTTCGAATTCTTGTTTAGGCATATCTGGAACGGGGAGTAGGTATACAGGGTGTCCCGTAAACAATGGTCCAAACTGAAACTGGTGATAGGCCAGGGTTATGACCACTCAGAATTTAGTAACTTGTGCTTACCGCATCATTACGGTTTTGTAGTAACGACTGTTTATTTGAAATTTCGAAAAACCCCTACTTCCACAGTTTTTTGGTAACCCTGTCCATAATTGATTTTTGTGTTTATTAATTGTTACACTTAAATATTGCTTAACAGTGAAAGCAATTTCGTGCATTAAAATATTTTAAATTCTCTGTACCATTTTGTTAAAAATAAATAAATATCAAGTTGCTTTGATCAAATCTATTTTTTTACTTCGATTTTTTCAAAAGAGTACCCTGAAAAAAAAATCATATGACTTAAAACTGGTTTTTAATTTTAAAAATTGGCTATGTTTTTGAAGTTTCTTAAAAGGTATAACACTTGCCAATATTAGACTTAGATCAAACTAGTTTTAAGTTAAAAATTGTGATTAATACTTAAATAAAGAATCAAATCAAATCAAAAATTATTGAACTCCAGTAACGGATACAAACGGCTGCTCAAGAGATAAAAAAATTCGAGAAGAACAAAACACTTGAAAAGACAGTTTTAAAAAGTTTTCGGTCTTGTACAAGTGGAGGAGGGGCCGTTTTAAACAACTTTTATAAATTAAGTAAGCCAAAATTTAAGCTAGCCGTAAAAATAAAAAATAAAAATTAATAAAATACCTAGCTATTATTTAAAAAAAGATTTATTTTTGTTTATTTTAGAACCTTGTTTTGTTGAATTGGTTATAAATTTTGATTTGAGTCTAATATTGGAAAGTTTTAAACCTTTTCAAGAAATTTTAAAAATGTGGCCAGTTTTTAAAATTAAAACCAGTTTTAAGTCATATGATTTTTTTCAGGGTGCTCTTTTGAAAATTGAAGTAAAATAGAAGATTTGATCAAAGCATCATGATATTTATTAATTTTTAGCAAAATGGTACAGAAAATTTAAAATATTTTAATGCACGAAATTGGTTTAATTATTAAGCAATATTTAAGAGTAAAAATAAAAAAAAAAAAACAAAAATCAATTATGGATAGGTTGACCAAAAAACTGGGTCGAAGTAGTGGTTTTTCGAAATTTCAAAAAAACAGCCGTTGCTCGAAAACCGTATTGATGCGGTGCGGACAAGTTACTAAATTAAGAGTGGTCATGACCTCGCCTATCACCAGTTTTAGTCTGGACCATTGTTTATGGGACACCCTGTGTATTTACATCCTATGCAATGCTTTTTTTTCAAATTTCTTTACCTTTTGGTTACTTTTTCAAATTTCCTATAAAATTGATTTAAACTTATGACCCAATGTGCTCAATATTATTGAAATAACCTTGCATTTCGAGTTATAAAGCAATGCCGTAGATGCACTTTTAATGGTTAGCCGCTTTTCAGCTTTGATCTTCAGTGAAAAATTAAAATTTTGTTAAGGTATGAGCCAGTTGCGTAGCAAGAAAGTCTAAATGAGGCTTTGGTCTCTCCATGTGCCAAACACAAATAATGTAAGAGTTTCTGCACACGAATCGTCTCGTCATACCATTTGAAATATTTACACAATATTTTTTTTTACATAAAGGTTTTTTGCTAGTTTTGAATGAAACCAAAAATGAAACCAAAAAACCTTATCATAAGTAAGGGTCGATCGTGTGATTCACGTAAAAAAGACTTCCGCTTTCAATTATAATCAACACAAAAAATAAATACATTAGCAGCAAACACATTGAAGAAAATTTTATTTGTTCTAAATAGAAAGTTCTTCCTCCTAATATTATCAGCAGTGTTAAGAATACAATAGTTTGTAATCAAATGATTTGTCTCTTCGGTTTTTAAATTTAGGTTCTGAGAAATATAAATATAAATAAATATAAATTGGTATAATGGAAGTAAATTAAGTCTAAAATAACCAACTGATGAATTATTGGAACATGCCAGGAGTTGGTATGTAAGAACATAAAATCGTCAATTTTCAACGTTTTTCTAGGGAAGTCATGTTTAAAATAAAAAGGAATATTTATTACATCTAAATACATAGTTCAAAATAGTAAGAAATATGCTTTATTTAAATAAAAAAAATGTTATAATAGCCAAGGTTTAGACAACCGCAGTACCTTGTATCTGTTAGATTGCTCTTAAACATCAAATAAAAATGATTATCTTTAACTTGGGCACTTGTCTAAAGTTAGACAACCTTTATAAATCCGACCGAATATGTTTAATATGCTTTAATATTCGTAAAAAGACTCGTTAACCTATAAATTGTTCAAACTTTATTTATTTACCCCTAATAGTTTATTGAGTAAAAACTAAAATCACCCTGTAAAATTAATTTGCGTGTACTGAATTTCAACGATTTCCTTTAGTATACTTATCGGTATAGTGTTGTTATAACGATCTGCACCTCAAAATCCATTAACTATGCCATTCACATTAGTTTAATATTCAAATCACAAACAAATTTTATAAATGCCTATAAGTTGTCGAGTACGTATACACCATAGTGCTCTACTCAATATTTCTGTAGTTGGGTTTGGGTGGGTATTCAAATTATTCACCACATTCTCTTTATCATTTAATTCGTTTCTCTTTCCTTATAACCTACAGCCTTTTTATGTAAGGTAGCTAGGTATAACCAATACTCTTCTATTTTAAAAATGGAAGTTTTTCAGTTTTTCCTCTTTCCATTTTCGCTTTGAAGGATAATATTCTTTAGACCGGCAAACAATATTCTAACAGTCCAAGGTTGTATGATGTGGATCTACAGTACCAAAAGTGGTACTCCAGTGTAAATTAATCTTCAAAAACGACGTTAATAAAGCAAAAACAAAAGAAAAAAAAATTCTAACTGATGTGCAAAAAGAACTTATATGATTTGCAAAATTTCTTTTTAAAAAAGGACGAACTGATTTCCGAGAAAATGGGGATGTTGGAGCAGAACTGTTTGTAGTTTCATCGGATACACTCGTGAAATGTGCACTGGCGGGTGTGGGTTCAATGTAAATTTTGTATAAATATATGGTATCTAGGAAATGCGTGTTGGCAAATGTTTTGAAAACTAAATAAATCATAAAGGTACATACATATACGTCAATATGTGCTAGGAAACAACTTCAATCTTATTGTTGAATGCACTCCTCTTGCACCTGAATCCTTTGAATAATCTCATTTTGTGCGAACAAACTTCCTCCTTGAACGAAAATGCCATTATAGTAAAATTAATTTTATAATTTTCTCTACTCTTGTTTCAGGACTTCCTGTTGAGAAACTGGTGCGCTACACAAACTGTTCCAGGAAATGACTATCATCGAAATACATTCAATTTACTTTGAGAAAAAACCAAACAACATTAACCAAACCAGCATAAAAGAGCGTTCATCAAAAAGCATTAGATTTTTCTTCTTTTTGGCGCTTTTTATGTAAACAAGGTAAACTTTTTGCCTTAAACGGGACAAAAGGCTGCCACAAAAAAAAAAAAAAAAAAGAAAAAACTAGAAAAAGAATCGAAGGATACCTATCATTGTATTGAGCAGAGTGCAACGGCCATTTTATCACCATCACTACAACTACACTTACGATAAACGCGTTGCAACAGTTGGCGTAAAGCCAATAGTAAAAAGACCTATTACCAGCTTTCCTTCTTCGTAAAGGATTACAACAACAAACAAATAACAAACAGGACACAAATAGAAAGGAGACAAAATCCTTTTTTTGTGTGTTCGAAGAGTTTTTCAATGGATTAAGTTGCGCGAATGTTTGTATACATACATATACCTACATACATACATTTTGATGTGTTGTGTTTATTTTCGTTTCCTAATACAAAGAGGGGGTATATCTATCCTGTTCAAATCTATACCAAACTAATGCTGTAAGGATTTGCGACGAACATTCTTTGTGACTCTATATTTTAACATTTGTGTAAAAGTTTTAACTCGGGAGTGTGACGACTGTACAAGTCCTTGTTTGGGTGTCAAGTCGTGTGATTTATCACATGTTTTAAGTGTTTATAGTTTTAGTGGATAACGTATTATTGTGTGTGTGTGGGTAGAAGAAATACTGTGACAAAGAGAGAACGAGAGTTCATAGACGTAAGGTCAGTGTTTTGGCGAAGGACGAAGGTGTTTTGATTTTGTGACTTTCAACGACGTGAGATTCTTAAGGATATTTACCTATTGTGAAAAAACTTCATTGCTAAAATGGCTGAGGATGAAGTACTCTTTGACGATGTTTACGAACTTTGTGAAATAATTGGAAAGTAAGTAAGATTATATGGGTAATATAAAAACTAAAATAATATTTTTTCATATAATTTTTATGTTATAATCTTAATTATTCTACTATGTAATGACTCGATTGATTCGAGCACTTGTGTTCTATAATACCGAATAAATTGGTAGGTATTGTGTTATCAAGAAATTTTTTTTTAAAACTATTTAAGTATACATTCTTAACTCTCTAGGCGTTTCGGAAAAGGGTATTTAACTAAGTTGATTCTTATCTCTGAAAAGTTAGAAAATCTGCCCACCGGCGGATCTTTTTATTTGTGAAAGAAAACAAATCAAAAGCAACAATAGATGTCTTATAGTTAAAGAAAAAAATATAATAACAATTATACAAAGAAGGCGTATCAGTGATTAAAATAAAATTAGACCCGGTGGATGTTAAAAGAATCAAATTAATGCTTTGGAATTTCTTTTTTTTAAATGAATACATTAATAAGCGTGTTAGTAAGCAATAAGAAAAAAACTTTATCTCTTAGAATTTTGTACCTATACGGTTTTTTGTTAACTTGAACTAGATACATGACGAGTCGACTGTTATTTTTAGATCAGTTTTCGATGGAATTGAGAACCGCAAATAGGTCGATCAGGTAAGATAAGGACCAATTCAAAATATGTTAAAAAAAGAACATTACCTATTCTCATACTTCTACTGTACAATAGTAAAATAAATCATTTAATTTTATGCAATTTTATCACATAATGTATGTATTAGAAAAAAAGTAGATGGAAAAGTAGTAGGTATAGTCTCATTTAGTACTGGTTTGAAACAACTGGTTTAAAGCAACCGTTTACGTTTGTGCTCTAAGTAAAGGGTGATTTTTTAAGAGGTTTAGAACTTTTTTTAAAAAAAAAACACAAAAAATTCTAAAAAATGAATGAAATATTTATTTGAATCGATAGTTTGAACCTTGCAATTTAATGTTTAAAGATAATTTCATGCAAATGTTGACCGCGGCTGCGTCTCAGGTAGCCCATCCGCTGAGTCCAATTTTGGCATACTCTTTCACACATATCGGCCGGTATCTCACGAATGAATGCATGGATGTTGGCTTCCAGTGCGTCAATCGAAGCGGGCTTGTCCCTATAGACATTAGCCTTGACATACCCCCACAAAAAATAGTCTAATGGTGTCAAATCGCACGATCTAGGCGGCCAATTGACCGGCCCGAAACGTGAAATTAACTGTTCACCAAACTCGCCTCGCAATTGCGCCATTGTTTCGCGTGCTGTGTGGCATGTGGCACCGTCTTGTTGAAACCACATATCATGCAAGTCAAGAACTTCCATTTCGGGCAAAAAAAAGTTTGTTATCATCGCTCGGTAGCGTTCACCATTGACAGTAACGCTGCGATTCGCATCATCTTTGAAGAAATATGGCCCAATAATGCCGCCGGCCCATAAACCGCACCAAACAGTGGCTTTTTCGGGATGCATTGGTAGCTGTTGCAATGCTTCTGGCTGATCTTCACTCCAAATGCGGCAATTGTGCTTATTTACGTACCCATTCAACCAAAAATGAGCCTCATCGCTGAACACAATTTTTCGATAAAAAAGCGGATGATGAACATTTCGAACCGAGCACGAATTTTGATAGTAAAATTCAATAATTTGCAAGCGTTGTTCATTTGTAAGACGATCCATGGTTAAATTGCAAACCAAACTGAAGCTGTTTGACAGTGACACAAGGTACTAAACACACGTCAGCTGTCAAAACCAGTGTTGCCAAAACCAAACCAGCTAAAAAATCACCCGTTATAAGAGAAGTTATAACCAAGTAAGCTCTTAAATGAAAGTGTAAAGTAAATGTGTATTCATTGAGGTTTCTACTAATTCATAAATACCTGTCCGAAAATAACAGTTTTTTTCAAAGTTTAGTCAATACCCTGAAATGTTTTCAGTAGAGAAAATCTAAACGGTGAAAACTTGTCAAATACTCAGAAGGCCCTTGCTAGCAAGAACTTGTTGGGCAAGTTTTGCTATTTCATCAGAAAAACCCTGTATGTATAAAAATTGAAGTGTATATGAGTTCATTTTCAACATTGTAGTATTGTGAATAAGCCCAGTGGTTAGCGAATTGGACTGGTAAAAGAAAGTCCCAGGATCAAAGCTGAAATAAACCAACTTTATTTTATTTTTGTCTCGATGCAAAATAGCATACTATATCGTCCGTCATCTCACGAACTGACGTTACTGCTTTTTTAATAACTTAGAAAAATGCATATTTTAGCTTTAAATCTTATTTAAACCATTCAATCGATCATTAAATTCAAAAATAGAAATCTTGCCCGTTTAGAAAACAATAAGACAAAAATCCTTTTGACAAGATCCAATACCTTAAAAAAACGTTTTTGTAAAATGTTAAAAAAGCAGTTACGTCAGTTCGTGAGGACGATATGTATGTATATGTACTGGTAAAAAGGACAATTAATATAAGCTATTAATAGATCCCGAAATATCCTACTTAACCTTCATTTTACACCGAATCCAAATATGTATTTGGTTTTTCTTGATTGGTCAAGGTGTTTGTTAAAATCCATCATTGTATTGAGAAGTCTCCCCCGAAAGAACAATTTATCAAATAACAATACCTGTCTATATACATAGGTAATTAAAATTAGAGATTTTGCTCGTGAAGATGTAAAACTTTTAGTTATACCATTTGTTGATTGCGAATAACGAAAACATTTGAAAACAAAATTTCAACAAAGATGTAGATTTTGCAATATATAGTTAAGGTCCTGGAAAGTTTTCAATAGGGAAAATCTAAACGAAGAAAATTTGTCAAATACTCGTAAAGTCCCATAGTAGTAACCCCTTTGTCTGATTTGTTGAACACCATCTGGAAAATTAATACAAGGCGTGGTTTCTTGCAAAGTCAGCTTTTCGGCAAGCATGCAACGCAACATTTAATGGTGCTTGATCTATTTAATCAATTTAATTTGAAAAACTTTTGTCCATCACTGGGGATCGAACCAAACGAAGCTTCCTTCAGAGCCATATGCAATATGCATTCCGCTACCGAGGTCACGTGATCAAGTTCATCCCAATTTAGGATTTATGCATTTGAATCAACCAGAATTTTTACTAGCTGCACACAATTTGTCTATTGTATATTCGGTTTCTTACTTTTTTCTCCGTACTCGATTTTCGTTAAAATAATTAAGTAAACCATACTCAAGAAGAAAATTTAAGAAACTGAAAAATACTTAAATTTATTGTAGTCGCTTAAAATTTATAATTTTGATCCGCATCTATAGAAACGTTAAATTAATAAAAATATAAACTGGCTGTACTGTACACTGAAGTGAGCTTCAAAAAATGTTACCTCTTTTAATTCAAATCCTTAAATCCAATATAAAATACAAAAAAAAATATCTCTATCCATGTGATGAAGAATAATCAAACATTTTGTTTTTCTTATTCCTGTCTGCTGGGCTCAAAAAGAAACATTGCTTGCATCAGCAATTCTGTGAGTAGCGTACATAATAATCTTCCAATTTGACAAAAAGTTATTTATTACTTCATCCAACAAAGCACGCAACACGCATTAAATTGCCACCAATTATACGCTTCGATAGCAAGTGACAGCAGCCAGTTGCAAAGATAACAATCTAAATCATGAGAAACATAATCGAAATTTGACATAGCCACAACCAACTATACCTACCTACCTACCACTGGGTTATCTGCATGCGATGAAATCCTTTTATAAGGATAAGTGCTTTCTGTATCTTGCTGTTTATGTTGAACCCATCATTAAGTTGATTTATGTTTTGATCATAAAAGTTATGAACTAAAACAGTGAACACACTATGAACCCGTTATATAGTTTTGAAAGTTTTACGAAAAAGATTTCCTTTGAGAAAAACTTCATATTTTGTACGCTTTTAGGTTAAAAACCATTTGTTGTAGGTATGTTCGATTTGTTTGATATTCAAAATTCAAAAACCTTGTCCTTGGTATCTAAATAAAATTGATAAGATGATGAAAAGTACATGGAAATTAATAATTGTGTCACACTTTAGCCATTGTCCAATCTGTTTTCGAAACAGTTTTCTAAAAAAATAATGATTTGTATTCTATTACCGCCATATTATTCACTCGATTATTCCACTTTAGACTTAAATTTAGCTTTACACTAATTTATAAGAAGTATATTCTTAATTGTGTATGCTTTGAAGTTTGAAGAAAACAATTTTGTATTCAGTTTTGTATTGAAATGTAATTTATTTTGTATTAAATTATAACCTTTTTAAACTCAAATAAATCATATTTGGTGTTAAAATGTAATATAATAAATACAAATTTGAATTACAATTTAATACATTTGGTGTTTAATTTTATTCTTTTAATATTCAAATCTAATAAAAATTGGTACTAAATTTAAATAATATTGTTTTATATTCTAATATTCCTTGGGTTTATATCAAATAAAGGAAATATTGAATTTAAGGTACAAATATTAGATTTCAATATGCAGTTTATTTATTTCTAATACTTCAAAGGTTTGATTTCAATACTTTTGGCATAGAAACCAATCTTAATATATATTTAAATTTTATACTTTAGACATTTTTTGTAATTGCAAAAATATTTAATTTCAATACAGCATTTATTGACTCTTCCAATTTAATATATCCAAAATATTGAATTTTAATATTTTTTTGGCGTTGTCATATATACAACCCCGAAAATATTAAAATCAATGCCAGAATTTTTAACCGTGTGAGAAACATAATATGAAAGATTTTTGTTCGATATATATGTACGTATGTATATCATGACGCATACACCTATAAACACTCATACTCATAATATTTTGGTTAGGTATGCTTCCAAAATTTGGTATGCTGGCTCCTAGACTATTTGTATTTGATGTCAGGATGTTACATCTGTAAATTTAACTTCTCTTATTTTGGTTATAAAGGGTGCACCATAAATTTGAATTAAGATATTTCGAAGATATACTATGTTCGAAATTTGCGAACTGTGACCGAAAAACTTCAATTATTTTTGAAATATTATTGCTCAACAAAGAAAACAATTTTACTAACCCTTCACATCACATTCACATTTCAAATTGTTTTTTTTTTTTTATGATGTTTATGATGTAAACAATTCATAATTTGCTTTTCGCTCTTAGACTATTTATGTATATTCTCGTATTTTGGTTGTATGTTTATAATATGTATGTATGTACATCCAATTCATAATTTGCTGTCAGCTTTCCTTAGTCTTTAACTATAACAATACCTATTTTCAGTTTTCAATAAAAGAGTAAAGTAAACGCATCAGGACGAAGAAATAATTGACCTTAAAATTAATTCAAACTGATTTCGATTGGCGCCGCGCCGCGCCGCGCCGTTTACATTATTCTTGCTTTTCTTTGATGTATGTAAGTACGTTGTACAAATTAATCAAATTCATTAACTTTAAAGGTTTAAAACGTTCAATAACGTTCCGGACTAATTCTCATAGAAGGCAGGTATCTACAAGTAGATATACATACATACATACATATACCTAATGAATAATGAGATGTGATTCTGTGATTTGATGTTAAACATTGACGTTCTTCAAAGGACTAATTGTGTCATTAATGCTTAAAAGTAAAGTATTACTCAATTATGTAGATGTTAAAATGAGGACATATTCTTGAGCGTTTTTATAATGCTTTGTTGTTTAATACTCGAAATATATTTTTTGAAAGCCTGAATGTGTCAACAAAATATACTACACTTAATCCACAAAGATGAATTATTAGTATTGTGGGGTTTATTTTTTTAATTAAAAAAAGTCTTGCTTGTGTTAATTCTAGATTATTGCATGTCAAATCCAAAATACGTCAGTTGAATTTTTCCAATTTTTTATAGGTAAATGGTAATAGTAATAATAGAACACATAAATTATATAAATTAATTATATAACATAAAAAAGTCCGTTCACAAAATTGAGTATAAAAACATGAAAAACTGGATATTGTATGTTATACATATATACAGTCGACTCTCCCTAAGTCGTACTCTCTCTAAGTCGAATTTCTCTCTAACTCAAACTTCCTTGTCATTACCCTGGTACCTCTATAAAAAGATACAGTTTTTAAAAAGTTACAACGCAAAAACAAAAAAAGGATTGTTATCCTTTTCTTTGTGTTGTTAGTTGCTTTATATACATATATTAACCTTTATATATTAAATAAACCTTTTAAAATAAAAAAATGTTTCTCTCTATAGTTCGAATTTTTCCAAAACTCTCTCTAACTCGAACAAATCTGGGTATCCCGTGAAAATTCGACTTAGGGAGAGTCGACTGTATATTATATTCTATATATATTATTTAAAAAAAAATAATGTCATGCTCAAATTCTCGGATGCCAAAATTATAGATTTGAATGCTAATTTTGTTTACATGATAATAATAATTTATCAAAATTCGACCAAAATTTGATTCATATAAGTGGTTTTGTAACCCAGTACAAATTCATTTATCTGTCAAACCACTCCCCAAAACGCAATTTTTCAGTGTCACTTTTATTAAAAAGTCTTTGCAATTTTATCCTGATGATAAACACGCTTCAACAGCGTTCCCTTATTTTATTTCAAGGGTGAGATCACACCTAAAACAACATCAATACAGTGTAACCTTTAGGTTTTCAATCCCCGATCCAATTCAGGCGTTCCTCAAGGCAGTCACTTGAGCCCTCTAATATTTGTCTTAACAATAAACGATGTTGTAAATATAATTAATGGCTCATATCTTTGTATTTACGCGCATGATATGAAAATTATTAAGGTTTTTTCTCCAGAACTACCTAAATTTATTCCAAACGTGGTGCTGCAAGAATTTATAAGAACTCAACATGCATGTGCATTGTGCGCGCAATCTAGTGCTCAGGTTAGAAACCAAACTGTTTCGAAACTAAAAATTGCGCGCCTAGTCTTGGAATTGGTGCTGTACAACGTGGGTTTGTTCGGTTCGCGTTTGGCGGCATTCCGTGGTCGGATAACATTATATTGCGATTCCTATATGATGATCGATTGAAAGAGATTAATTATTAAGCCTTAAAAACGTGGAGAAGTCGCTGTTATACTCTTCGTGCACTAACTCTTAGGAGGGGCTATTGTTTCACCTATTCTGTTGGAAAAGATCCCTTTCTATACTAACTAACTACACTAATTTGTAATTGTTATTTGTAAAAAAATCAACGAAAAAACCACGATAGATTTAAGTTTTCTCTAAATAGTTTAGTTTTAAGAAAAATATGTTTAGATTAAGGTTTCGCTTGTATTTTTCTTTAACTCCACTCTACTTTTGTTTTCAAAATTGATTAGCGATGAGGTACATTTGTGGCTATGATACCTTTATCGACTTCAACGTCATCCCTTCAATTCACTTCTCAACATTATAATCAGCAAGAGAGTGATTTTTGTTTGGTTTTGATTTCCGCAACAGAGAGATTCAAAATAGGACAACAATCGAAAGATTTTTTTTCAAGTTAGAGAGAATTGCGATGGTTTTAGTATAGAAAATTGAGTTGAATGCCAAAATATGGCGAACGAAATTCGTGTAAGAGGGAAATTCGACTTAGATGGAGTCGACTGTATTCTAAAAATATGTACATAGATGATTTTTTCGAAATTGTTGTCTTACCATTTTTTTAAAAACCCCTCCAACGTTTTTTTAAATTTATTTTTCATAAATTAAGATTTATTTAAGAGAAATATATGTTTAAGGTTGTTGACTTAAAATTCATATGGCTGAAATATGATTTTGGCGTTTTTTTAATGAAAAAATACATTTTTTTCAACTGGCGTTTTTCAATGAAAAAATACATTTTTTTCAACTTTTAAAGTCCTGTATGTGTACATAAATGTGTTCATGTGTTTAAAATACTTACCACATCATTAGTTGGAAAATCGGGTCTATGAAATAACTCCCACGAAATAAGTCCCACTTTTAAAAACGAAATAAGTCTCACCAAAAATTGCTATTGAAGTTTTTTTCTTACTGCTGACACTGTTCTTGTTTGTCTGTGACTGACTTACCTAACGTATTTGTTTCTTTTTTTTTTAATTTAATAACACGCTTATCAATGTATTCATTTAGATAAAAGAAATTCCAAAGCATTAATTTGATTCTTTTAACATCCACCGGGTCTAGTTTTATCGAAATCCGAAGATTTATTTTTTATAAATTAAGATTTATTTAAGAGAAATATGGGTTTAAGGTTTTTGACTTAAAATTCATATGGCTGAAATATGATTTTGGCGTTTTTTTATGAAAAAATACATTTTTTTCAACTTTTAATGTCCTGTATGTGTACATAAATATGTTCATGTGTTTAAAATACTTACCCCATCATTAGTTGGAAAATCACTAGCGTATTATTTTCGCCAACTGATATATACCCCACAAAATGACCTGGTTTATAATTCGAAGCAATATTTATTTGGTTTATTTTCTTTTTAGGTTATTTAATTACAAACAAATTTACTAAAAATTTGATGCAGAGGAATCTCAGCTACCGAAGCATAATGTTTTCAGTTTAAAAATTAAAGTTTCAGGAAACTTCAACAATTATTCAATGAAAAAAAAATATTTGTTCACTTCGAATTCAAGTTACTTTCTGTAGAATGTGGTAAATAGTTCCTCCGTAAAAGAGGGTTAATTGAAAAGTTTTCTTCAAACACTCCTCGATGAAGTCTTTTCGTAAATGTTTTAAACACTCAAAGAACTTTTTGCAACCTAGGTACACAAATATATAAGACTGTAACGTCTGCATTGACCTCCGAAACTCATTTCTACAATTTTGGTTTTATTTTTGTGTAATGCAGCTGTTACCGTCTGTGCTGCTGATGGTTTGAGATATATACACATTACACTAAACTACAACACATTCACAAAAGATTTTAGATTTTCCCAGAAATATTTGCAGTTCTGGAAAAGAACAAAACCTTGAATATACATTGGGACATAACCGAAGACTAGGACGGCGTTAAAATGTGTGTGTGTATACTGTATGTGTGTGTGTGTGTGCAATACACTTCTCTTCAAATAATTTGTTATTCCACTCTTGGAGGAAACATCTAATCCCGACTCACGTTCTTGAAGCTTTTCGAAGTGTATAACCATAAATCTGAAGCGACTTGCGGATTAGAAAACTTTGTAAAATTATTCTAAAGACGAGGTTTTCCAAAGACTTTTCTTATCCACATGGAATGGCAGCAAGAGTAGAATATGTACATATATAGTTCTCCTTGCCTTGGAAACCATTCAAAGTATAGTTCTCACCGCACATACATATTCATTCATTCCACACACCAGTTGCGACACCTCTTTTTACTTCTCTGCTCCTTCAATGTAAATAGGATTTGTGCGATTGAAAACCTCATTTTCAAACAAAACCGATTTTAAAATCAGCTATATACATACATACATATGTGAATCTGTGGTCGCCTGCACCACATTCATAGCTGTGTTTGGCATGTCAATTTTTCCTTTGATTAAAACCCAAGAATCAGGTGTTAAAATCTGTCTTCAAAGCAGTCTTCTAATTGCTCTAGCTGTCAAAGGCAATTCCAGATTTATTATTTGAAGAAAAAAAAAATCGATCAAACGAATTAATATTACGTATACCTGTTGTGTTGTGGTTTAATTGTTTCCTTTGAACATGTTACAGAAAGCAACAAAAAATATGACGAAAATGAAATGCGGGTTTTTTTTGATTTGCTTTTATATAAAGAGTAGGTATACTTAAAATTATAAGATCACATTTTAGTACATGAAAGTTAGGCAGTAAACAATCGTTATATATGTAACGAAATATAAGGTTTGATTTTGTTCATATCTGCAAGAGATATAGAAAAGCATAAATTAAGGTTTTAGGGACGCAATTCCTGACAAAATATGTAGATAAGTTAGTCAGTAAAAAAAGTACATATACCTATATAATAGTTGAGATAAAGTTTTGGAATATCTGGAATAGTTTGATACTGAATCGGGTTACAGAAAAATATTTGTTAGTGAAATTGGACAGGCTTCGCATATTTAAGGACGTGTTTGTTGATATTTTATAATTTTTTCACTACAAATAAAATGTGGTTGTTTGGAAAATTAAGCTACGGACTACGGTAAGCCGGTCAAAGTTAATAAGCAATAAGTTGACTCCTTGACTCTGATGCCATTATTAACAGTTGAAATTAAAAAAAAAGGAGTATGTCCTTAAATGTCGTGAATTTGTCGTGAAAGAAAAAAAATTTTCGGAATTCACTACAAATTCACGATAATTAATCCAATTATTAGAATCTTAAAATTTTGAAATGGTTATGCTAACTTGACGGACATGTTTTCATGAGTTCTTCCATTTTCGATTTACATAAAACTATACCTTGTAAACTGTAAATGGTCTGCCAGTATATTCGCCATAATTCAACTTGACATAAACAAAAAATATTTTCCAACACATCCCCTAAAGTGAATCGGTTATAAGTATCTATTACTAAATGTAATAATAAAAATAATATTTATAGACGATTTTTTTTGTTTTTTTTGTTTTGAAATAACTTCACTTTTCGGTGAAACTTTGTCATTCCAAGTTTAACATTCAAACTACATAATATTTTAAAAGTAAATATCTAAACCTACACTTAAAGAAAAATTTAATTTAAACAATAAAATACGCCCACGTTCTGTATTTCTAACGAAATTGAATAGAAAAGGATTTTCAATTTCACATCGAAATGAAATTTCATGTTTTACAAATTGTTCGTTTTCGAAAATTTCACAATTATGTACTTCGGACTTTCAAAATTAAAAGTGCATCCATTTTTAATTATTTTGAAAAGTGAAATTACACTGTAGGTGAAAATGGATGCAGAATTTTTGGCGTTTTTAAGGGGAAAAAATCTGTGAAAAAATTTTTCGAACAATTTTGCAACAAAAATCTTATAATTAGGTACTTGATATATCGTGAGAAATTTATTATGAATTTTTGTTTTCTTCTATTCGAATGTTCTAATGTTTTCTTCTAAAATAATAATACCGAGAAGAACAAAAGAACAAAAATATAAAGTTTACTTGCACCAAGAAAAACAAAACCAACCGCAACTGCACCAATTTCACGAAGCATTAACAAAGTGCTTCATGAACTTCAGAAAAAGGAATGAAACGGAATGCAGAACATCAATATTCATTTTCGAAATTACAATTCACAATAAGCCTTCCGGACGAATGCATTTTTGTCATGCGAATTCACAATAAGTGAAATGAATATAAACGACAGTTTGTAAAAAACGTACTCAAAACTAAATAAAATTTATCTACATACTTTGACAAGTAAAACCACTCATCCAATCGATATATATATTGTTCTATCAGTAAAGCCTGAACCCCACCTTATGAAAAATTAATCAACCGCTCTTAATAAGGTACCTTACTTTTAAGGGCCTCAATAGTGGCCCAACTTTTGTAAATCAAAGCGATTAATCTTATTTAAATCTCATTTATAACACAATATTAAAAATTTATAAAATGGCAGTCGTAGCGTGAGCGCTAACAACACAAAGATGAGGGTGACTTTTAAAGTTTTCGATAGATTTTAAGGTAAACCCGCGATTTTTCCAGTTATGCAACTCTCCAGGTATTGTAAAGTGAGGGAGGCATGTTTAAAAAATGTATCCTTTACATTCTTAAGTCAGATGAGTGCACCAGCCACCCTATGTTACCACTTAGCCAGATCCATTCCCCATTTGTGTTAAAAAAACGAGAGAGTTTCCAGATGTTAGAGCTGTAGTTACGTTATTTTCGATATATACGTGAACACGTCAAAACCTTAATCATGATTACGACTGAAACCAAGGTAATCGTGAAAAAAATAAGCAGCCTCCCACTTGCTTGCATCCTGAACTTGTAGTTGAAAGAAACTCATCAGTTCGATCCACCACATTCTTAATAAAAAAGTTTTAATAGCTTCCTCGTGCTTTAACAAAAAAATGAAGATTTTTGCTTCATTCTGTGCCACAAGGCATATCCTACCATTAAAATTACAAAAAAAGAGTGCAACTTCTTTCGGGTGACGTGGACACGTATTTGCTTAACAATTGGAACAATGGAAACGAACAATAATGATTCTAAATTACCTATATAACGCTATTTTTCAATGAAAAATAAATAATTTAAATTATATTTAAAACAAGAAACATAAGTTCAAGTAAGCTTCGAAATTTGGCTAAAAAATGATTTATAAATCTCCTGATGAGATTAAATTTGCCTCTTTTCAGAGAGAGCCAATTTTTGTTCATATTATATTATAGTCAGCCTATATTCACTTTAGATGCATTAAAATTAAAGACCGCCGAATTATTATCTTCATCTGCAATTTTGCAGATGGCAACAATAGTTATTTATTATTTAAAAGTTAATTTTGTTTCGGTGCAAAGGTAAATAATTAAATACAACAATATTGTCGGCAGAGGGCGCTTGTATACTGCGTATTCGGGGATACTTTTCTGCTTTTGAAATTTTAATGTACACAAGATATCCGAGAGACGATTGAAATGCAACCTCCCTCTCACCAAATTGTGTATATACATAGTCGGTCTTGGCTTTCCAGGGGAATAATAAAAATGAAATTCTAGATCATAAATATAAATTAGGTAAGTATATTGAAGTGGTCCAAACTATCAATGGTCGTTTATGTGTAATTGCTTGACAAGTAATCATTTGTGGAATTGAACATTAGGGAGTGAAAATTATTAAGTTGAGAGAAAAAAAAGTTTCAATAACAAAGAATAATTTAATATAATGTGTCTCTGTCTTTTTGTGATTAGTAGCTACTTTTTTCCAAGGTATTTTTTTTTAACAAGGATTTGCTTCGCTATGAATATATAGCTTTATATTATATGAAATTTCGTGTTATTTAGAATTTTTGAATTGAAGTAATAAGATTTTGAAACCCATAAAATAATAAGCTGTTATCTGTCTGTTATTTTGCCATAAGAAATACTGTCTAAAAAGTTAATTGGCAAATATTACCTTTATATGTTAAACGTTGTCGAAAAAAAAATTATGACATTTTTTTCCCCTGACTGATAGTTAGGGAGATATTGCTATTTCAAACAATGTTAAATGAAGAAAATATTAGTTTTTCGCATACAAATCTCAACGGCTAAATTTTATAGAAAATGTTTACATAATTTGAAAGCATTAACATTTTTTTAAATTAGCCTTAATTAAAAATATATCAGAATTTAGAGAAAAATAGTTCTTTATGATTTCATATTTACTATATAAGTTTATATAAACCATATGTCAAGTATGGAAGCGTATCGGAATCCCGTTTTTCGAAAATCCCGAAAAGAAAGTTTTGAAATGCCGTCTACTAAAATACCGTTTTTTTAAGTCCTGTCTTCTAAAATCCCGCTTATTCATAATCCCAATGTATTAAAATCCCGCCAAATACCACCAATCCCGTTTTTCGCAATTCATTTGGTTATTAAACGAAAAATTATAACGTGTTTGTAAATTTCAAAAAATAAAAGAAAATATATGGGTGTGTTTTTGATTTTTACTGTATCTACTCATTTATTTTTGCTCATAAAATCAAAATTATATACATATATTTCGTCATTGAAAAAATTGGCCCTGGAGGCTGGAACTAACTCCCAAATGAACTAACTCCCACTAAAATTGGGACTTGGTTCATTATGAACTCATTCCCATTATTTTTGGAACTAACTCCCAGCATAAAATGAACTAAGTCACAAAATGCAAATGAAGGGTTATGTCCCACTAAATTAAAACTACCAAATGATAATAAGAAACTTTGCAAACCAACCTCGCACCTACCCCAAATCTTATAGTGTTCCCAAGCAGGGGGGTTGCAGGGGGGCAGCATGCCCCCATACATACCTCACTGTTTATTAAAATCGTTGGGATTTATTTCATAATGAACTAAGTCCCAATTGAACTAACTCCCAAATTTATGAACTAAATCCCAACGAAATTTTGGTGGGAGTTAAAACAAGTAGTTTTAATTGCAAATTATATAAAAAACAGGATTTTAAAAAGCGGGCCTTTAAAACCGGGTTTTTAAAAAACGGGATTATAAAAAGCGGGATTTCGAACCCAACCCGTCAAATATTCTTTAAATCTGGTCTATATAATGCAAATGCCAGACTGACATAGCAATACGTGTCCACTAATTTACCATCTAGAATAGTAGGTGCCACTAAATTACAGTTTGAGATAGCAGAAGCCACTAAATTACAGTACGAGATAGCAGAAGCCATTAAATTACAGTCTGGGATAGCAGAGATGTCACTAAATAAATTAACAAAATTTTATTCAAGACGAGTGTGAACCGCAAAAATAATATTCATATACTAAAATACCTTACCGAAGATAGCATTCAACGAATATAGGTAGGTTTTATGCGCCGCACACGATTTCGCAATGGACAGTATAATAGAGTTGCGTTTAAAAAACTTCAGTTGACTTCATTATTTTAATAAGCAACGAATTTTTTAATTATTCAATAAGTAAAATGTAGATATTCGTATAAGGAACTTTTGTGGCCCTAAACAAAGTTCATCTTAAATAGACCTAAATTAACTCCAAATAAAGGCAAAACTATTCTTAATTTTATATATATATCTTTCAGGAGAATTATTAAAGTGTAGTTATGAGATACAGTGCTAAAAACTGTTAATTATCCTTTGCATCAAACTGAAACGTCATTTAAAAGTTTAAATTTGAATTTAAATATATGTATATGTTTATATAGGGAAGGATATTTTTTTTGAAAAACAAAAATAACCCATTTGCTCGTTCTTGGTTCCTGAATTAAGGTGTTTTGGGGGTCAGTATCTGAAATGGGGAGCTTTTAAAATTCTTCGTGTTAAACGGACTACATCGTCTATTAATGATAAAGTTTTCAAAGAAAGCACCTGTATTAGAAGTACCTGAAAAGATTAAATAACATCTGCTTCAGTAATAATTCACAACAGCTTATAACTTCGTGTCAATAATTTAAATTTTCCTCATCCTTTTTTTTAACGAAGATTTCTGGTGCTGTTAAAAAGGATTAAAATGGGGATTAATATTGAATAGATTAAATATTATATAACAATGATTAATTAAGTGAACTGTTAACTCAAAGCCCGTACATAAAGTTTTTCTAAGGATTTAAAGTAAATCCTTTAGAACTAGTTCTACACAGGTATAAGTATTTCCTTCCGGTTATAAAGAAAACTACCACATGACACGCATATATGTTTACGTATATACGTTCTAAGTCCTTTGCCTTTCTTCTATTTTCTCTTTCTTAATTGAATAGTTTATCGTAATCTAAGTTGAACATCTAAATTAAAAACCACATTTTTAACCTAAGATCTAAAATGATAGAACGCTTACTTTACCGTTGTGTTTATCATTTAATTATACGTGTATACTTTCTAGATAGTTTGTTTAAATTGGACTCATATTTAAACAAAAGTGTGTTTTCAAACAAAAGATTTACCTTTTAAGAGTACCTATTTTTCTATTGTGATGTATGCTAGGTCAAGGGTATGTACCATGTTAGTTTATTACGAACTAAAACAATCATTGAGTGAGATTTTTTATGGAAATGAGTATATACATTTGGATAGGGCCTTTTTTTGGTTACATTTTTAAAACAGAACGAGAACGTGTAGGAAAACTTGAAAATAATAAAAAGCTAATCAGAATACATATTATATTTCATTTTGAGAGGGAAAAAAATGTTCTTTAAAACATTCCATATCCGTGAGTTTAGATCAAGTTAAAATTAGCTGCATTTTATTATCCACATGATCTGATCAGGATCAAATTTTTACGTGTTAATACAAAAAAAAACATTAAATCCTGCCTTTTCTGGATCTATTTCATGATCCAAAATCTAGTACTTTTTTATTATTATTATGGTAAGGTAGTGTGGTAACTGTAGTGCAAAGAAAAAAGCCAACAAAAACAAAAAATATACAAACACAATGCAATAAGAGACGGATATATACCCTGCTGTCACTGTGATCCTGTTTGTTTTTATTATGGGGATGTGATTCAGATCAGATCATGTGGATAATAAAATGCAGCATATTGATGGTAATTTCTAGCGGTGGTAGTATTACGGCTTTATTGTTGTTAAATGAGGGAATCGACTGATGGCTTTATAATTAGAGCATTGTTTAAGTTTGAAACTTACCTCTTAATCCTTTCTAGTCTAAAGTTACTCTTTACAAAGTTATTTAAGATCAAAGTGGAATTAATTTTTAATTCGACAGTTTTTTGGATTCCCTGTCGAAAATATCATACAATAAGATGAAAATTTTTGATTTCTGCGGAATATTTTCTTAGAAAAAGGAATTAACTGAAAAATTAATTTAAATTAAACTATAAAATCAGTTTTCATTTTTACAGAATTCGCAAAATTGATCATGCATTAATTAACGAACCAATTATTTTAACAAGTATTAAAACAGTATTTTTCTTAATTTGTGGCGTGAATTTAATTTATGGAAAAAGTACCAAAATATTAATAAATAAAATCAAATACATACTATGTCTTTTAATTAAACCATAGATTTTAATTAAAAATTATTCATTATTTACTCCATTTTTATTGACTTTGCATTAAAAAAATCAATCTCTTACATTTCGCAAGTTATAAAAAAAATTAAATTAAGGATTATAGTTTTATTTTTGTGTTTACGTTAATTGGGCACGGATTTTTATGTGCTAAAAAACAGAAAATATGCGCATAAAATATGCACTTAAAATTAGAAAATATTCGCTTAAAAAAAAGTAAAGAAAAAACATTGAAAATTTAAAAATAAATCAGTCTTTTATTCAACAGTAACAATAAGTAAAAATTATTTGAATAAATAAACATAAATAAACATAAACTATGTACTCTTATCTGAACTTTTATTTTCCAAATTACTGGAATAAGTCTTGTTAGCATATACTATACTATACATTTTTTTTTTAAATTTTCAAAAACAAAAGTTTGTCTGTTAGTTCTGAAAAAAAAACTCTTATACATAGAAAATTACCGTTTAACTTCAACGGATGTAAGTGGAGCGTTTTTGAAGGAGAGAATTTCACTAATTCTAGTTCTGCATGATTTCTTCTTCGTGGCAGTTATCCGTCAATATGTTTAAAATTTTTTTCATTTGTAAGAACCCCTCATTTTTTTTAGGACAAATAAAATTGTATTAAACGTTTACCGTTTCTCAATCCAATTTGCAATTCGTTTTGATCAAATATAGAGGAAAGAAAACGGCAATGACATTGGAAAAACTTGACAGCTGGAATTGAAATTGGAATTAAAATTTTTAAGGTGCGTAAGCACTTTGGGAATAGTATACAAAATTAACTCTTAAGATTTTTCTGAAATTTCAAAAATATGCACGAAAAATATGCATTTATTACTGATAATTAATATTCCCAAAAAAATCCTATAATATGCTTTTATACGTACAAAAATATGTATTAACATAGAAATCCTGGCCCTGGTGATCACCAATGTTAATAACAAAATACACGAAAGATAATATTTTAAGTAATTTGAGAAAATTCAGTTACACTAAGATTACCAAAAGCGTGTTTCAAAAACTCTTAGCCTAAGGAGTAGGATAATTTTTTTTCCAAAAAAGGGCTTGAAAATGGGATTACAAAAATTTTATTTTCACTCTCCAATATCAAATCAATATTTTTAGAAAAAAATTTTTAACTCTAAAGCTTGTTTCCGTGTCTTACATGAAAATTTTTTGTCTCTATAGATTTCTATATACATATTATATTCATTTAGACAGAACTTGTCTTAATTTGAATTTGAGACCTTCGTCCCACATTTTGTCAAAAGGTGGCGACACATTTTAGTGGACCGCCGAACAAATTTTCTTTTCTTCAAAAACTTTCTTGACGTTATGCACCTGGTCAATTGTCGAGTTCTTGCTTCTCAATACGAACAGATGTTCAGGTATTAAGTTTAGTACAAACTAAGCAGACAGTATTTACAATATACATACATATGTATATTTTTAAATTTATTTTTTGACTCTGACTTTCATTGTATTTTCGTTATATGTTTAAATTTAAGTAAAATCTTTTAAAATAGTCAGACTCCAAAATAAAAAATAAAAATATAAACAACTTAAATTTATGTATGTTTTCTTCTTTTTTCATTTTCCAGGGGACCATTCTCCATAGTGAGAAGATGCATTCATCGAGAATCCGGACAACAGTTTGCGGTGAAAATAGTAGACGTAGCAAAGTTTACTGCCAGTCCCGGGTTGAGTACAGCGGGTACGTATATAAAAGCAAATCTTCCATTACTTTAATTACCTGTAAACATTATCAACAGGAAATTGAATCCCCTCACAGGGGTGTTTGATTACGAACCTCTTCTCTCAGAATAAACTACCATTTTTCGCACTGCGCCAATACCACGCTACGTTGGCTGTGGAATAGAGAAGCACCCCCACTTTGGTTAAAAAAACCCGAAGAAAGTTTTGTCTTGCGAGTGTTTTTTTCTTCCTTCTTCTTTTGAAAGAAGTCCAAGTTTTCGCCAAAGAAAACTGCATCCATTGAGGCAGAAGCAAAGCAAAGTGAGAAAAGTTAGCGCTGCCTTGTCAGTCGATCAATAATAAGCAAACTTTTTTTTTTAGTTAAGAAAATTTTCAAGGGAAGTTCCTGTTTCGTTAAAATTATCTTTGAAAAATGTTCAGGCATTAATACACAATTTTGAAGGGTTATTTCTCTTAATTATATATAACAATTTTTTTGTTATTTTCCGGTCCAAGGCACTGGTGTCTCTTTACAAAAGCCAGTCATAGAGAACGTGTCTGACCCTTTTCCACCAAGAAATAACTTCTATAAGTTTATGATAAATGTCGTGGCATTAGATGGCTTAGCATTCTACAATGGAAGCCGAATGGTTGGTTATTATTATTGCATTGATGGGGCCCCTTTTCTTCGAGTTATCCCTGTCTAATTAGTTAGCTTTCCATCAATTTGTGTAGGTAATCCATTCAGAAATAATTCGTTGCTTGTGTTTGAATTTCAAAGACCAGTGCGAAAAGCAAATTGTTTCTTAAGGCTAAAAATAAGAGGAACATATTTCAGAAAAGGATAAGAAATCTTACAAGTAAGATTCTTCTCATTTAAAAAAAAATAAAACCAATAACTCTGTATAATCTGAGGAGGAATTTACAAGAAAAATTCACTGACCGGAATGTTTAATAATAATTTTATAAATGGATTTAGCGTTAAGCTACTTTTTTCTTTGTTAAATACAAACCTAAGGTACCTATTTATTTTTCGTATACGGGGTTGTGAAGGAAAGCAATATTACGATAAGCTTGTGTGCGTTCATTTAAAATATAAGGAATGTAGCCTGACTAAAATAGAATTCTAACCTTACGTTATAATGAAGGTCCTTTAATAAACATTAGTATCTTACTGAAAGTTCCACTTTATACAATTGAGACTTTTGTTGCTGTTCAATGTTCATGTTAACGCAAATTATTTCTTTGAGTACAATATATAAATGTAACAAGTACCTTAATTCATTTTTACTTGATGATGTCCATAAACATGGACCAAACATTGTGATGAACATAATTTGTAACATTTGACCTGGTTCAACGCACCATAACATAACTTGTCAATAAGAAAAGTCAACATCACGACGAGATGGAACTTACACATAAACTTGTAATTCTTATTAATAAATGGGTAGTGGCCTGTGATAATGCAGTGACAGCAAACGTATCACGTTAACTTGTCAAATTTGGCGTTTAAAGAACTTCGTAACACAAAAGTGAAAACATCTCACGTGTATTGGAATATTGCTACAATTTAATAAAGTCCTGGCGTGCTTCCAGTAATAGGACTGGAAAGATTTCATGAAGCAAAAAAAAATGTGTTAAAAGTGGTTTTTGTATGATAACACATGCAGTTGGGCTGCCAAGCTTTCACACCATCATATCAATATTGAAGGTTTGAATGACACAACAGAAGGTTCTAAGAAACAACAATAGTTTCATTCAAATTTAGAAAAAAAAATTACTTCAGTTTAGTAAAATACATAGTTCTATTCTATTACTATAACTTATCTTACCACGATACAAAATTTTTCTTGACTGATTCATTGGAAGATTGGAAGAAACGAGGTTTGATGAAGTGTGGTTCCAACAAAATAGCGAAAAATCTCTCACATCGAAAGTATGCACTTCATGGTCCAAAGATTTTCTGGTTGTTTCATCTCGCTGGTCTGTACGCTCCAATTCATAGCGGATAAGTTAAATGGATGGTGAAGGAAAAAATTTTGTTGGAGTTTAAGGTTTTAATTCATTAGCATTTACATTCTGAGTTAGGAAATCCGTTAAAAAATTCGTGGAGAACTAACAACTTTCAAACATTCGATGCATGATGCTAGTTAAGGTATAGAGAAGACCTATAATTTTCTGCGGAATCCAAATGGCTAAAGTGCTATACACCCCTATGACAGAATTCGTTGTATGAGCTGCGGAGGGATTGACTCACTCAATTTTTAATATTGGCGAAGTCACAATTCCCTCGGCAACTCATTCACCGAATTCTGCAATTGTAGTTCAGTGCAGTATAGCCAAAATCAAAAGAATAACTGATCGATATCCATTTACGATAAACTACTGATCTGCAACTAAAAAACAAACTTTTTTTCTTTTGCAAATCGAATTGTCAAGGCTTCACCAAAAATCAAAGAGTTCCCATACATTTTGCACGGGAATTGGTTCGCCGCTCGTGAACGAACAGAAATAACTTGGAATTGGAGCATCAACTTATTTTAAAATAAAAAACTATTCAGTTGGATATTTCACAATTTTGCGTTCGAGAACTTCACCGCTAGGTTATGCATCTATCTTAAAATGTTTAGATTCTTTGCATTGTTGTTGCATCACCTTTTTTCACATGGGATAACAATAAAACAAACCTATTCGCTGATAGCTTAAGGTTATTCCACTAACCAATAAATTTATGATAAAATTGTGAAGTGCCCATAATTGAATTCCAAAATACAGTAAAACCCGCTTAAGAGAAAAACCCGCTTATCTGAAACAATTTTTTCATCCCCGAGTATTTTCATCATGAAAATGACATTTGAATTTCTGATATGTCAGAACCCTTTTTTGAATTTTTAAATCATCTTAGGTGCAATATTTTTTTACCTATCCGGACTCCGCTTAAGTGAAATTTTTTTTTTCACTTAAGCGGTGTTCTTTTAAGTGAAAAACCCACTTAAGTGAAACAAAGACTGTGACATTTTGCATATTCTCTTAAGTGAGTTTTACATCAAAATTATCTAAAACTCAAAAACTAATAATTTGATTTAAAAACTTTCATCATATATAAATCAAAAGTATTAATTTTTTCTGATAGATGGCGCTTAACACTAGCAAATATTATGGATGTCGACAGTTGGGGCTTAGCTAACCAATGCTAACAAAATGCATACCGATCAGCACTCAAAAACTTCTTCTAGAAGACTTTCCTGACGTAATTCTGAATGGTCAAGTGGCTAAAATTGTCTCTAAAGTAAGAAACCTTGGAGTAATTTTTAATAAAAATTTGACTTGGGATGACCATATCAACAGTACGGTTGCAAAAGTTTATGCTTCCTTGAGAAGTTTATCGGTTTCAAGACACTTGCTTTCCACTGAAGTGAAATTGAAGTTGGTTAAGTCCTTGATTTTGCCGGTTCTTGCCTTTGGAAGTGAAATATTTTCGGATCTAGACTTCGAATCATATCGTAAATTAAACATGGCATTGAACTCCGTTGCAAGATTTGTGTATGATCTTCGAAAATACGATCATGTATCGATATATTCACGACAAATTCTTGGATGCAACCATCGTTCTTATTTACGCTATAAAAGTTTGGTTCAACTCGTCAAATTAATAAAAAACAAAAGGCCTTTGTATCTTTTTGAAAAATTAAACTTTTCATGGTCAACACGAAGCTTAACGATACGACCTAAAACATATAGCTGCGTTACTTCGCGTCGCCAGTTTTTCATTCATGCTGTTGAAATATGGAATCATCTACCTTTGTCAATTAGGAACAAAATTGAACACAAACAGTTTTTATCTTTTACTTTCTCGTACTTTTCACAGGAAATTTCTCATTAAAGTTTTCAAATCTTGTTTATAACCTAATTTCAAATTTCAAACTATTTTATCACAATATGTATTATCTACCTGTACTTTATATAAGAATTTATTCTCACTGTACAGCGATTTTAAAAATAAATAAATACTAAAATACTAAATACTAACCAATAAATTTATTCTTTTGCGCACAAAGCACATTTTCTATTTATGTATGGAGTGCATTGGGTAACAGCAAGTACCTACCTACTTTCATAAAATTCTAAACCAATATTAATTAGGATTCAATTATATTTTTTATCGTCATTGACACTACTTTTATAATATTAATTCTATGGTTTTGTTTATTTTTCTCAGCTGTGTTCACATAGCCGCTCAAATCCTTTACCGCAGCCCCAACATAAACGTACTCTAGAGATAATTCGTATAAATACATAATATTTACATTAATAATTAGAAAGTTTTTACTTAACTGTTCGATTCATCAACTTTAAGGGTTCGAATTCAAAGTGTGGTTTGAAGTTCAACTTCGATAAAGATCGATTATGATATCATTTATTATTGAAAAGACACATTTCCTAATGAGGATACTAAAATTAATTTCTTAGAAAAACCCAAATTGGAAGTCTGTTAAATACTTAACAAAAGTTTTTAGTGCTTTCATTTAAAATAATCCTCAATAACTATATAATCCTTCATATACACCTGGTCCAAACATCATCAGACATCAAACAACCCTGAAAAAAAACTCACACATCTATTTAATAATCTTTTTATTGAATAAGTTATGAACTTAAAATCATCAACCATTTCTATACACCTTATTTTTTTGACATTTTGAATACCAATTTTCTTGAGAAAAAAAAAAACGAATATTATAGTTATATATACTTGCTGCAACTAACTACAGGCCAACTTATTGAAATAGTTAACTTATGAATATGTAGCTATACCAAATATGAAAGCTAAAAGTTATCTTATTATATTCTTTGCCCCTTACATATATATATACATATATCTATATAATATGCCAGGGGTGAAGTAATTTCCTTAAAAGGTTTCCTGATACATGCCTATGTGCTAAGGATTTAGTAATTTCACATATATACTCCTCCATATAATCCCTTCATTATTATACTATACATATACAAGTGCTGGCCAATTTCACCTCATATTATATAAAAGCAGGGCTCACAGGGATTTCCACTTTAACAACCTTGTACCCTAATAAGCACGTCCGCATCCCTGAGTGAAATTTTCATAGCCACAGACAAATTAAACTCAAGCTCATATATGCTATGTTCCCTACATATACCACATACCCATACATATATATGTATATATGTTTTTCTGTAAACCTTTATAAAAAAGAAAACCTGGTTGAAAATATCAGATAAAGCTAGTCTTGTAATGTACACTCAGGTAGAAAATTAACCACTCATACTTGCGGTATATATGTATTCAATTAATTTTTTAACTTTTTAAGTAAATTTTGTTTTTATATTTTATTGGGAAAGACGTCGTTGGAGTAACAAATGGACCACTAAATGCGTATAATTGCTAAGTTAGCGCTGAAAAACTTTACAGGAAACCATATCGTCGGGTAAATATACGTAAAGCTGCACTTTTGGCTGAAATTGAGTTTTAATGCCATTTTCTTAAGGAACGCAAGGATTTTGCATCACCCTGCAGCAGAGATGTAAAAGACTGCAGTACTTTGGTAATGCAGTTAGTAAAGTCGCAGTTAATGAACTTAACAATTGAATACAAGTTAATACTGTACATGGGTACTTTAACTGCAAAATAAACAGTCAGCAGTCAGTACTAATATTAGTACTGAGCAGTTAATGAAAGCAGTTAATTGACTAAAATTTAAGTAACTGCAGTACTTTTTAACTGGTTTTAGTTTTTAGTCACTCGAAAGTCTTCAGTACTGGCCTTGTTTTGGTTTTAGTCAGTAATGTCCAATTTCATAAACAATCACTAAAAGCACTTTTATCAAAAACCCTTTTAAATTTTATCAGGCCCATAAATATTTTCAGTTTCACCAATCTATAAAAGGGAAATTTCAGGGAAATTTTTGTTAAAATCGAATTTTCTTCACATCCCTGGAAAAATAAATTGATTTTTTCTTTCTAATAAGCGAAATGTATGAGAAAAAATGAGAAAGCATTATGTATTGAAACAAATGCCAAGAATTGCAAAAAAAACTTCTTCAAGATAAAAAAATAAACATTGGTCGCTGGCGAAATGTTTTTATAAAGTGAGTTTTAATTAAACTTAATAATGAATGGACAATGGACATATAAGAAGAAGAGAAATCAATATCGTCATAGTCGAAGAATGGATTGCTATGAAGTTACGAAATCCGGAATACTCTTGCACGGCGAACTAGTATGTGTTGATCTTCATCGTCGGATGACGACGACGACGACGCACGCGACGACCAATCTATTATTTCAAATAAAAAGCAAATCATTAAAATATTGTTATTAACATGCAAAGTTGAAATTTGTTTACCTTTTCATTTTGTATCTCCAAAAAATAAAAATTTAAATGTTTCAAAATTTTTTCTGCAATTACTTTCAGCTGGTATATCCACTTGTTAACTGCCTATGATGACATTTCAATGACACTTTTAAAATTTAATGAGCCAAAAATGGGCATTTAATTTATAAGGGTGTCTAAAAGCTTGTTTAATTTAAAAGTGCTTGGTGAAACCAAAAAATCCCATTTTAAGGTTTAGAAGCCTGTTAAATGTTTAAAAGTCCTTCGTGAAATCGGCCATAAGTCTTTTAACTGCAGTTAATTAACTGTAAGTCTTTTAACTTATTTTTAGTGTTTTTTGACTAAAATACTTCAGATTTGTGCACAATGCATTTTGGTTGATATTAGTAGCATTAAGGATCTCCCACACCAACATATTTTGTTGATTGACAACAACGTGTTGTTATTATTGTTTTCGTCGTCTCCACAAAAGATTCGCGTTGGTGTGGGGGATACTTAATGCTCCTTATCTCGGTTGTGGAACTTGAACAGCCGCGTATTATAAGCTCATTGAATTCTAATCTTAATACTATTTTCCAGTGGTGAATTAAAAATTGGATAGAATGCAATAATTCTTAAACTCAATCCGGTCTATTGTCGTTAAAGCATTCCATGTATCAAACTTTTATTCATATTACAAGGAAGATATAAATTTACATCTTGTAAGTTGTACTTACTAACAGTTTTCTATTGAAATAGCCAGTTGCGTTCCTTCCCTGAAACAATTTCACCGTTATACTTGTGGTTCCAGGAATGTACATCAAATTATAGAAATAGAACAGTCAAGTCCAGTGATTCCTTCTTTAACCGCACTACACGAATGTGTTGCTTTACCTAACTCAATTTTTCCCTCTCATTGTGATGTTCAGTAATTCAAAAGCAATATGCACCCTTCCCTATTTTACTGCTCGCTCTGTTTTATCATTCTATAAGGGTAGTATAACCCCTTCAGTGCACATAATTCATAAAGAAAATATTTTTTGTTTTGTTTACTTTTTATAACTCAAACCCAAATCATCATAATTAAAATAATTAAAATAATATAAATAATTGATCACTTAAAACATTCATAAATAAACCCAAATGTTGTTTAAATCTTAAAGAATTATCAACTAAGTTAAATCATAAACGAACTTAATTCATTCAACAACAAACAGGAATAAATATTCTTAGTTTGTCAGTTTTTATATTGGTGGGTGTTTTTTTTACACTCGAGTATTCCTATATTGTGTAAATGTATACCTAGATGCAATGACACAGGTTATTGTAGGCATTAACATCTGTTTGTCGGATCTATTGGTGCCTACTTATCAATTTAATCCCAAATCGATATAATCCCAATGGTCCTACCATGTTGCCTTTATCGTTGCAAGCTCTTCTCCAGAGTACATTTCAATCAACGGGATGGAGAAATAAACCCTCAGGTTCAGCCCCAAAGTAAATTAGAGTGATTCCTTTTGTATTGCTGTTTTCCTTCTTCGTTCGTTTCTAAATGACTAAAATCATAAATGTGTTCGGTTGTAAATATGTTTTTATCAAAGTTAACATCTCGAAAACCAATTTGAAGTTTTCATTTAAACAATTTAAAAATTTAATTTTTTTTTTAATTTTTAGATCTAAAACGTGAAGCCACCATCTGCCACATGCTGAAACACCCACACATAGTCGAACTCCTGGAGACGTACAGCTCGGAGGGGATGCTTTACATGGTCTTTGAGTTGTAAGTACATTTAAATATTTGTTGCCAATATACAATTAAATTGAATTTTTTTTAAGGATTAATTGTTTAACAAACCCTTAACGGTCTTATACGATTTTCAAGAAAATGTTGAGTTGTTTTTTCTTTTTTTTTTTATGTTTCTAATTTATGCAGACGGTTCATATTTTCATAAGTGCTCCTTGTGACTTACCCGCGGCATCGTAGAAGCAAAAAAAAGTTACTCCAATTTGATGTTGCTTGGTGGAGATGATGGGGCTGGTATATCAGCTATGAAATTCAGTTTCTTCCGTTTTTGTGTGCTCAGTTCACAGAGACATCCTTCCGAAAAATAAATTGGATTACAAGTTTCAGAGTTATTACAACAACAAAAACTCAAAGTGCAGTAGTTATGTTTTTAGATAGGTTGATGTATTTTAATTTTGATGCCTTTCTAGAGTGCTTCCTCTTTTTTTTGTTATCCCGAGAAATGCCTGCCGGAAGTTGTAAAAGAATGTGAATGTGAAAATGTGAGTGAAAGGAAAAGGGATATCCTTACGTGATACCATAGCATCCTGCAATGGTTTTTGATAAAAGATGTAGCATGTCGTTGCTATATTAACGATAGAAATGCATCTTGATATATTGAAGAACAGGCATATGCATATCTTTTCATTCGCTAAATTTCTTCATGTGGAAATTTGTCGACATCTGTTAGGAGATAAGCGCTTAGAAAACTTCTTTCATCAACTGGAAAAGCAATTGAATGGAAGTTTTAAATAAGTTTTTTACCAAAAAAAAAAGTTATTCTAGAAGTTGACGTACATAATAGTGTAGGTATGTATGCCTACAAATTTTGATGAAGGAGAAAACTTGGCATTCGGTAAAGAAATAATTTCACTTTATTTGCGGGAACTTATTTCATAAATAAGATTTTCGATTCTTGTTTTGATGAACTTTTAAATTTGTTTATCATAATTTTATTTTATTATGTAAATTGCTCCAGTTTAGTGAAATTAAATAAAAAAATGTAAATAGTAGGAAGAATATCTCAGATAAAATGTAGGTTTATTAATCTAATAATGACACATTATAATATGCCATGAGCTTGCAACCTTCTTCATTTCAGCAAGGTTGAAACTTTGGTCACAGAAAGTTTTATGGCTATCAAATACACTCATACACTCTGGTTCCCTCAATTAGGCCTTGGTTAAAGCTATAATGTGCAGAGAAAAATGTATGGCTATCAAATACATAAATGTTATAGTCTTACACTCTGGTTCTATTAATAAGGACTTGCATTTTTCAAGGATCAATATGTAGGTACTATAAACAAAAATAACGGCTATAGGTAATGCTCATAATTGATAGCTGAATATTTTTTTCCTGATCACTTGTTGTTTCCGTCCAAAAGATCGAAGTGGGGAGGTGGACGCGAAATACGCCAAATTTTTTTTAAAGAAAAATAAATGCACAAATTTCAATGATGTGATTTCGAATTTAATTTCAAAGCGTACGCTCAGAAATCATTAAAAATCTTATAAGTTAATATTTTTAAATAACTTGGCGTTTCTGAAGCAGAGATATCGAAAATATTAGTGCTTTCAGAGAAATGTATACTAATTTTGTTAAACAAAATTACCTCGCGATTGCATATCACACCCTTAAAATGAAAGTGAACTAAATCAAAATTTCTGTAACTTCTAATTTTTCAATAAACTGTCTTTAAAAAGCGAAATGAATTTTAAAACCAGGTTGTAAAAAAGATGCCGAATTTTTTAGCTAGGTCACTTTCATTCTAAGGGTGCGATATAACCTCAAAATCTTAAAAATATGATGTGATGGAACAATTTTGAGTTCAGTATTTAAATTTTGAATTTGATACACCAATACCACCTTCGGAAAAGTGTATTTTAGAGTCTGAAACAAAAAAATGCAATTTTGTAAACCAGTGAATTTGAGTTCATATCAGAATATAAGATACCTGTAACCACTAAGCAGAGTGCTATCTCGCAATGTACAGCTCATCAGGATGTCGCATTTTGATAAATCCCTTACAGGCAGAGACTCATATTATGCGTTGCTTTTAAATTCACATTAATTAATAATCCCATCCACTGAGATACACCTATAGTATGATGACATGTTTTTTCCTTTTTTTTTTATTGCAACACAACAATATTAATATTGAATAAATCGATTTACAGACGTAATTTGCCGTTCTATTGTATATCGTTAATGAGAAATCAAAAGAGTTTAAAATCTGAAATTGTTAAGCACCCTTTAATTAAATATTCACGATAGAATAAATAAATATTCGATTTTCTTCATATAATGCCATTTTAATTAATAGCTGTGGATATTGCATATAATATATATCTTGTCTATCACAGACAGGATCATTATCAATGTCAACAGTAGGTGTTAAAAATAAATGTTAAAACAAAAAATGAAAATGATGTTTTGTTTGGTTGGAAAATATTTTGATAATATGGTACTTACATGAATAGGTAAATATCAAAATTGCAGTGGTATAAAAAGGACGTCTTATAGTTTAGGTTTCATAATTAATTAGATTTATGAAACTAATAAATATTAGTTAAAATTTTGATTTTTGACAAAAAGTCTATGGGTTTCGCCGAAAGCCGTCTTACCAGACATACAAATATACATATTTATTTATATTAATATAGATTTAATTTACTTGTATGTTTAGCAGTGGTGACTCAGAAAACAATTTTTTCGAAATTCAACTGGGGACGCAAGAAATTTTGAAGCTAAGATTGAAACCAATTGATTAAGACCAAATAAATCCAAAATCGAACACCATTTACAGGTTTTGCCAATAATTTTGCTTGAAAATCGGAATTATTCTCAAATTTGAAAAGATGAATAATTTTTCGAGTTTTGGTGATAAAAAGCATGAAATTTTCAGGAATTGTAATTTAATGTAGTTTATGAATATTCAGTAAGAAAATTAATTTTCTAAAAATTAATTAAGCATCAACAAGAAAAAATCGCGAGGGAAATGGGATTTCGTGTTAAAATCTAGTTAGTTCAGAGTCCAAAGTTCATTAAACAATATTTTCAAAAAACACTATAAACGAGATGTAGAAATAATTCATACCATACTGTACAGGATGCGTCAAAATACATTTTTTAAAAATTATTTTCTTAAAAATTTCTTATCCTGCCATATTTAAATACTAAATTCTAACGGTTTTTGAATTATAACATTTTTTTTTTATTTAGAAAAACCTCTTCTTTTATTTAAGTTTTTAGTCACCCTTTCCAAAGTTGATTTTTATTTTTGATGTGTAAACATCTATGTGTACTGGCGGTAGGATGAAAAAAACGTAACGTATCTTGTGATCGTGAATGTGATTTACGTTACGTTACGTATGCTTACACATCTTAACCGTGAGTCCCCACACTTTTTTTACTATTTTTTCATTGACACTGGTTAATATTTAGACTAACATTTTTTAAATAAATATTTTTCATTACATTCACGATGTAGCTACAAAAAAATCGATAATCCTAAATGGTGACCAATATCAATTTGAACCTAAAACAGAACCCTGTATAAATATTCTACTACTTGATACATTTTGTTGCCTTTGAAAGCTTACCATGGTTCATGGCCATAGTTTCTTAAAAGGTATAAAATAAAACTCATGAACTTTTGAATCCAGTCAAAAATGATTTTCAAACAAATTTAATTGTTAAAATAGAAGGAAATTCCTTGCTTATTTTGAACCGTTTGTATTGGATTATTTAATGAAAGTATTGAACCAGTCCAGGTTGAATTTCGAGAAAGGTGTTTTTTTTTAATCATCCTATTGTTTACTTTTATAACATTTTCATTTATAGTGAAATTATAGAGCCCGTTTCATTTAACATTTTACGGGCAATAACTTAAAATTTTTAACTGCAAAACTTTGTTAATGAACAAATTAGAACTTAAATGAGTCCTAACTCATTTTAACACCAAGTTTATTCCAAGGAAATATACTACGCGAAATTTTAGGAAAACAAGTTTATCCGTTTGGACTGTAATGCCCTAAACAGATTTGCAGCTTTTTCACATGCAGCGAAAATAAATTACACAGGTTCTTATGAGAGTTGACACATTCCGAGGGCTGCTGCAGCCTTCGCTGCACGTTGTCTGTATTTCTAAATTGGCTGCCTAGTTTCATTGCAGCCACAACAATATACGAAAAAAATGGAAATAATTGGTATCTGGCATTGCTGATATTTACTCTTTGTCATTGACGACATTTAAGGAAATTGTGTATCAATATATGTACATACTGTATAGCAAAATAAGAAAAGAAAGAAAACATTCAATAGTCATTTCAGATTTGGCATCATAAATGTCTAAAAAGTATCCACATCTGTTTTAGGTGCAGCGCTGCATGTATCGATGAGTGCAAATGTACATATAACTCAGTGCAAATAGAGGTACATATCGCACGCAAATATAGCAATTGATTTTTCAAACATGGTACCGGACGTTCAGAATTGGTGTAACGTAATATGTATTTAATGTATGCGCACAAGTCTTAAAATCTGGCAACAGCTTTTTGGTATAGTAAACCTTGGTTTTGGTAGTAGCCCGTGGCATAATGGTTAGTGTTACGCCGCAGGACTTGGGTTCGATTCCCAGCCTGAGCCAACTAACATAAAACAGAAATGTTTTTTACGGGTTACGGCCTCTTGCGAGGAGGCCAATATAACAAGCACACAGGATTGGTTGACTGTTGTAAGTCACTATTACCTACTTCTACACGAAATGTTGCGCCATCCATATTTATAAAACCTTATTTTATAAACCAATCCTGCAGCCAGTCCTGTTTATCCAAAACCTCTGTTTTTTCAATGCATTTTTAAGATTTCGTGGTAACCACTTGCACTTGCAAAAAGTTGAAAATATTCTCCTCTAAAAAAAAATACAGCCAAAATTGACAAAAACTTGAGTTGTGTTCTTACAAAAATGTTAAGAAAATGTTTTATATACCAACTTTCCCATTCAGTTTTTTGCAACGCCAATTTTTTTTGGGTTTTTGATCATTAATTTTGGATGAGATAAAAACTAGAAATAGAACAAAAGTCAACATCATTTTCATGCTTCATAGAAATTGATGTGAAATCGTTGTAGTTTAAATGTTGTTAAATATTTTTTGTGTCTATTGTATAAGCCAATAAACAAACCTCTATGAAAAATCTCACAAACCTCATTATTTATATTTTACAGTTGCTAAACATAAAATGTGTTACGTAATTAGTGTTATCCAAACACCTTTCCAAATGTACATATGTCTATGTATGTATAAGTTATATATAGCTATATTAAAAGCGTTCTGTATGTGGATTCATTTTTTATATATGTTTTATTAAACAATGTAAGTATGTACATTAAATTATAAAAACTGCTTCTATTTATCATCCCCATTCTGTCAAGGTGATCCGATTAAAATTAATATTTTAATATGGAGGTTTGCAAGATTTTAAATATATAGGACTTTATTTTGTTTTGGTTTTCGTTGAAAAAAGTTGCTGGATCATCTATGTACAAAAAAGAAGGATTTTTTTCTGCAAATATACATTCTTAATTTATCCGAAAAGTTATTATCATAACTCGCGTTGTTTTATGTGTGCAAATACTTCTATTAAGTATACGCCTACGAAAGTAGTGTGAGAATCTTTTGAGTGTAAAATTCCTATTCCATTGCTCGTAGTTGTATTTTCACATCTAAAAAAAAGAAAACTATGATAGTTTCGAGATATGTATTTACAAAAAACTCCAATTTCACTCTCTAACCCTGATTCAAAGTTGGGGTAAAAATAAAGCTCTCCACAAATATTCGGCTTTGTTGAAATTTCTTTTAAGTCAAAATTTTGTTCTTTATTATTTTCGTGCGATAAGGAAATTTTATTCACAAAAAAGATTTCTGTATAAAGCCCAATTGATATTATCCGTATAGGTTTATTCCGAACAACATTTTATATTTATCAAATATGCTCTTATTCCTCAAAAATAAAATAAAATCACACTAAAAATAAAAATAAATAAAAAATGTAATCGTCAACAGAGGACGTTTGAAAGCTGTCGATTTAAATATAAAATCGCAAACGCAGTTAATGCGTCCGTCTGGTTTTACAGCTGCCATCTCTTGGAATATAAACTTTCCATAATTTATATTCAACGTAAAGTTAAACAAAAAAATGAAAAACAAAACTTGTAGGAAGTACATTTAATGTTACAAAAAACTTTTTGTTTTTCTAATTTAAAAAAATGCATTTTAAATTCTGTTTAACAAATAAACTGATTTTCATCTTTTTTTTTGTTTCCTATGCATTCATTTTCAGTATGGAAGGATCAGATTTGTGTTTCGAGGTTGTCCGCAGAGCAGTGGCAGGATTTGTGTACAGCGAAGCAGTAGCTTGGTAAGTAAAAATGTTCAACGCTGTTGTATTTTTTTTATTAATTTGTGGAAAATTGAAATTCGTAGTCATTATATGCGCCAGATACTTGAGGCACTTCGATATTGCCATGAAAATGATATATTGCATCGTGATGTAAGGCCAGCTTGTGCGCTTTTAGCTACTGCAGACAATTCTGCTCCCGTCAAATTGGGTGGATTTGGTTCGGCCATACAGCTTCCTGGAGGCAGAGATACTATAGAAACTCATGGTGAGTATATATAATATTCAATAAGACTATAAAGTTATGAGCTTTACATAATATATAAGTTGCGTTTGAGTGTTGCTTTCGTGAATTTTGTTTTCATTTTGAGGATAAAATGTTTGATTTTTTTGTTTTAAATGTGTGTGTTATTGTTTTGATGTGTCGCCTGCACTAGTCTTCAAATTTATTTTTATTTTTCAAATTCTAGGACATCCTTAACATAATCTTTTGAGTGTTTTAATCTACTAATTTGTATGTATGGATTGGAAAGGTTCAAAGGGTTTGAGAGTGAAATCTACATTTGGTCAATTTAGAAACAAAGATTTCACAAATTTTGCTATACGTCAAAGCTAGTGCAGCAAGTGATTCCAAAATGTCGTTTCTCAAAAATTTTGAAAAATTTTGTTGAGGACTCTTGTTTTGAATTGCGCAGATCTCTCAGATCTTATTTTTTTGAACTGCTGTTATACCTTAGATAAAAATTCTCAGAACTTTTCCAAGGGTGAAACCCTCTAAGTTTGCCTTAGTCAGATGTGCTACTGCCCATTCTTCTCAAGTGAATTTCCATTAGGTTGTGACCTGGTAAGATTCCAGCAAAGATACAAAATTGAAACCAGCTATGCTCACATGAATACCTATAGTCTGTTTTTGAAATAGAAATATTCGACCATAAATTCTTTGATCAGTTTGACCACTTATCGCCATCTTTTGGTAACCTTCTCGCAGTCTTAAAAACTTGTTATGTTATCACATAATATATAATGGAAACTTTAATGGCACTTACAACTTCTATAAATTCATATGCAGTCATCTGGCAGTTTAAAAACTTATTATATTACTAATGGAAAGTTAAAGGAGCTTACAGCTTCTATAATTTCCTATATCGAAGTTAATAAAGTACAAACGTCTAACATAAACTTCTTAAAGCTTTTAAATTAGCTTTAAAATTATATTTATAACAAAATCTGTATTTCGACAAACTATTAAGAGAACCACTTAACAAAAAAACGGAAAGATAAAGTTTGTTAATTTTTTTTTAATAATAGGTACCGAATAGTTTTAAAAAAAATACTTCACTATTGCCAAAGTGCCCAATTTACGAGTAGTTAATAAATACTTCTAAAAAAAATTATTTTTCTCAATACAATTTCGAAACGTTCTTTAATTCTTCTTTAATTTTTAAATTTCTGAGTTTTGTTTAAATTTAGGTTTAAGGCTTAGGGCCAGTTTGTTCACAGTGGGTTAAATTAAATTAAATCGTGATAATCAATCTAATCGTCTGATTATCGATTTCCTTGATTAACAACTCAAATTATGGATTCCTTAATAACAAATCTGGTTTCCATGCACATTTGATGATTTACCAGTTATAGTAATCTTTGATTAAATATTATGAGCTATGAAAAAAACTGGCCCTTAGTTAGAAAGAGTATATCTATATATGACCAAAGACAGATAAATCTTCTCAAAGTATCTATGGTAACTTTTTATTTGCTTCCTTATTTGCACAATTCGGGAATATAAAGGTTGAAGGTTACAGAATTGTTACCTTTGCTGAAAATCTATTTACGAAGTTTTTAACTATATAGTATTTTTTTTAATATGCACATTGGATTTTGCAAATAAAGCAAATTTAAAATTTATTTACATATAGCACGTTAGGTATAAAATAAAAAATTACTATCTCACGTTTTTGTTATAAGGGTTCTTTACAAAAAAAAAAAAAAAATACAATAAATTTACTGCAGTTGCTATTGAATCCATTTATTTTAGATTAAATTGAAACAAAAGTATAAATATATAGTATTTTTTTGTGAATGTAATATTAAGAAAAAAAAAAACGCAAGTCAAGAGAAAAAAGTGATTCACAGAAAAGGTTTGTCTTTCTTTTTTTTATAAACAATTCCCTACTTTGCGTTCTCTGTTCACCGACTCGGTGGAGTTGAAAGCAACAGCAGCAGCAGCAGCAGCAGCTTTAAAAGACTGGAATTACAATGAAAAAGTTAAAACAAGAGGGGAACGAAGCGTAACCAAACCATTTACTTTATTATCCTTTACGAAATGTTATTTCAACGCAAGGCAGCTCCACACCTCCCATATTCTGGATGACTTCATCCCCCATCCTACAACATTTTAAGGAGCTTGCAACCCTTTTTATTTTTATTTTTTCCTTTTTTGTTCTGCACACTGAAATGTAAAAGCCTTAAGCCTCGTCATCGCCTGTCCTATACCTCCTACGTTCTACGTTCTCCGTCCTGCGTTTGCATAATATGTTCTTGAATCGCGAAAATGTCATTAAATAACAGGGTATACGTTATAACACTGCTGCCTTTCTCATACTTTATGTGACACGACGACTAAACTGCAAAAAAAAGTGATAACCGGAAAAAGAATGGTTTCCCCGCTGGCAAATGGTGACGACGACGATGATGTTGGCAGAACACAATGAGATGCTCCTTACAAAGCATAAACTATAGTAGAAGACAATATCTTTGGATATACAAAAGTTCGCATCTAAGCAAATCCTTATATTAATTAAGTTTTCCTTGTGAGTTTCCCTAATATTTTATCGCACTCTTGTTTGTTGATGATATTGATAGTCCAGTTAATATAACAACTCGAAATAAGTGAATATCGTGAAGTCATGGGATGATCTTCAGATATAATGTACTAAAAGTTCCAGCCCTAGTCCTGAGCTTTAGATATAATATCAAAGTACTGCAATTTAATTTCAAAGTACTGCAATTTAATATAAACGTAGCCTTTTTTCGATGATTTTACGGTAATATATCAACATTATTGCATTATTCAATGTCTTTAAAGGAACAGCTGACAGCTTTCTAAATATGTACCTACTTATAAACTATAAATATAAAATGAAGGAAGGAATATTTCTTTTAGCTCTATAGGGACTTTTCCTAACATAGCATCTAATTATATATATAGTCCAAATAAATCCAAAGACAAATATTTTAGCTACATATTAATTTTAATTCTTTCACGTTTCCTTTATTTTCTTGTTTTATTTATTATTATTTCATTAAAAAAAACAAAAGAATTATCTCTTACACTCTAAAAAATTTTTAAATTTAAAAAAAGGAAATATACCTATATACAGAAAGTAAGCTTTAAAGAAAAAAAAAAAACATATTTTTTTCTTTCTTTTTCTTCGTTCACCCTTGTCGTCGTAAATATGTTTTATATCGACTAAAACACATACAGAAATAGATATGGATGTCAAATGCATGATAATGACACCTCGAGGAAAGCTTTATTTGAAAACTGACGAGGAGGGTAAGCGCAGTAATTTTACCCCACCATAAACATTTTAGTTTTCATTATTTATTTTTTTAGTATTTTCTTATTATATAAGTTTTGTTTGTAAACACTTTTATTTTTGACTTTTTATATATTTATTGTGATAAGAAGATAAATATCTAAACACAATATTTAATTTTATTTATAAACAAGCTACATTATATATGTATAATATTGACGAAGGCACATTTTGCGCTAGACACATTTTGTAGAATTTCTTAAATCATAACATTTTCCTGCACATATTTTATAGAAATTGTTCATCAAACTTAAAGCATAAATCAATGTGATTTTTTTCATTCCCATAAAAAAAATCATAGAAATGCATTCACATACACATTTCAGCATAATTTGTATGTAACATTAAATACAAAAAAAAACAAGGCTTAATTACTGTTAGGTGAATACAGCATCGGCTGAAGACCAAAAATTCGTAAATCCATGCTTGCTAATTTTACAGTATGAGTTATTCCTTTCAATTAATTAGTAAACTTTAAGTTATAAACAATATTAGGCGTGTGTTTTTACAAGTCAAAATGGAATTTGAGAAAGAAACGAAATCGAGACTTATGAAAGTCATCACAGTCAACCAGCCCATCACTGTTATAAAATGCCATCACTACCTTTTCAGCTTTGTTGCAGGCAAGCAAATAAAAACTTATCAGTAATGATTCATGCCACATTAAAATAAAAAAAACTCATATTAAAATTATTCCGCTTAGTGAAATAAAATTAAATAATAACATAAAACTTAATTTAAACTAATTGATAAACAAAAAAAAAACTAATTTCCATGAAAATGTCGCCATTTTTTCATCAAAAAAATTGTTTCATTCGATGATAATTTGACGTTTCCAATCAAAATATTGATAGAAAAATAATAATTAGTGTCGGTAATACAGTTTTTTTTAAATTGGAGTTAAGGAAGGTGATAGTTATAGCTTTCATTAAAACTCATCATGGAAAATGTTGATTTTTAATTTTGAGCCACTTAAAAAGCGAAATCCGTAATTATTTTAATGCTAATATAAAGCTGAGGACTTAATTATTATTTCTTTAGTCAAAAAAATATTTCATTTTCGTCCAAATTTTCACCTGAAATGAATTTCTTTATTTCAATGATTGAACTACCTTACCATTGATCTTGAAAGACTAAGGGCCAGTTTCACAGTGCACACTTAACAAAATAAGTGGCACTTAATTTTCCCATTTTGGCACTTAAGCCGCAGTTTTACTACCTGAGTAAGTGGAACTTAAGTGGCCACCATCGGAGACTTAAGTGTCACTTATTCCGATAAGTTTACACTGTGAAATTGGGAATTAGTTTTCCATATTCGGCACTTAAGTGACACTTACTTCACTGTGAAACTGGCTCTAAGCCAAAATGAAATAATTTTTTGACTAATATAATATAATAATTGAGTCAAGAGCTTTTTATTGGCACTGAAATAGTCACTGATTTTTATTGTCTCAAAATAAGAAATTAAAATTTTTAATGATGAGTTTTAATGAAAGCTATTTGTCACCTACATAAGTCTCGAAAATTATCTGGACTAAGCTAAGTCCATATGGACTTAAGTTGTTGTTTTATTTACGTGTAAATCACTTAGCTCCAATGTCGTTTTTTTCGCCCAATTCTATGTGAAATTGCAAAAAACACGCCTATTATGTTTATAAAATAAGCTTCAAAATATGCTGAGTCACTTATTTGAGGCTGCTGCAGTTTTACAATTATGTACACCCGCAGAAGAATGTAGGCATTATCGTTAAATTAATTAACAGAAAAAAAAAAAGAAATAAGTCCCAATGAAATAAAATTTGATTCTAAAATTACTTAAAATTGAAAAAAAAAATGGAGAAATTAGTTCTTTAAAATATTTTTATATTATTTTTAAAGTACCTGTATTACCCCCTTTACATTTGGTCTAACTTTAAAAATTAAAATTCGCAAAATATTCTGCAAGTAGTTAAATGTAAAATGAAATTCAAAACGGCTTAATGTTCAATTTTTAAATACTAAATGTTTCTTAATAATTCTTTATGGAATAATTTGAATGATGTAGTTTCTTTATTTTTATATGACTAGGTCGTTATATTGTTGTTTTTTATTCAACATATAGGTAAGTTTAATTTTTTTTTAAATGAACAAACTAACACTTAGCCCTAAGCGGATTGTTGTCGACAATTTGCCGAGCTGATAATTCTAAACGTTTGTCCATATCCTGCTCTCTATAGGCGTTTTTCTTTTTGAGTTCAGAGCAGAGCGTGAACTGTCAAACAAATATTTGTGTTTCTTTTTTAGTTCTGATCGTTCAGAGCTTCAAATTTGTGTTTCTTTTTTGGTTCTGAACATGTTCAGAGCACGCTCTGTGAGCTCAGAATAAAATAGTAGAGTAAACGGAGTAAAATGCTGAATACAAACGAGAACATTTGAAAGGCGGGAAAAAACAAATCATCGTCGAAGCAAAAAAAATTGCAGAAGAGGCTTTTTGCTCTAGTGGAGAAGGTAAAATAATAATAATAATTAAATAATTTTTAATTATGACAGTTCAGTGCTCAAGATGTTTCATAATTAAATCAGAGAGTTCTGAACATACTCTGCTCAGAACTTACTCGGTTCGCTCAGACTCTCCTCAGTGCTCAGCTCTGAACTCAAAAAGAAAAACGCCTTATATAGCTCAGTTATGGTCTTCGGTTTCTTGTGCTGCTTCGAAAATAAATTTTGTTTCAATTCCATCCGTGCCGAAACTGGTCATTGTTATAGCTGTCACCTGTGCCATTTAATCGTTGTGCGTCATTATTAAAGTTGCCATCCATATCAGGATCCGTTTTGTTTATTGACGATAATTCTCTCCCACCTCTGAAACTGATGTATCGATGGCCTTTTCTCGTATTCAACACATGAGCATTCTATGAATATCACGTTTTTGCCGACAATCATTTGACTATATATCAGAAAAATTTTTCATCATTATCATTTAATAAAAAAACTAAGCCAAATCCCATCCTCGTCGACAGTTTTATGTATCATCTGAGATTCGGCTTAAGACTAACTTTATTTATCCATACTTAAATTAACTTACAGCTAGAACTTAAAAACTATAGAAACAAGAGAAAGAGAATAAATATATCATTAAACAGTGTGATGTAAAAACATTCGAACTGAATTACAATCATAAATATCAAAGTTGAGGTCGCTTTTCATACCAGAATATTCCAACCGAAAATATTTATCAAGTTTAGGTCGCTTTTCTACCAGAATATGCGAACCGAAAATATTTAGTTTAGACGATTTGAGTCCCAAGCAAATTTAAGCTGGAGTATAGACAGACACGTAATCCAAAAGCAATAGTTGGACAATAGTTTTTGCGTTATTGGCGAAGTCAATCGTTGCAAATTTAATTGAGAAAATTATCAGAATTTAGAAGATGAAGACTTTCAAGCGTCGATCGGAGCATATTTTGAAAGCAAGAAAGAAAGAAATATTCTCGTGTTGTGACATAATTTCAAAAATACAGGAAAAAACAGTAATTCTTTCGTTTTCAAATGAGATTCTCTCAAAAAACAAACTTATGGTGAAAATGGATGAACAATTTGAGTTCACCGCGAAAAAGTATATTAAGAAATACTCCTGTCTTCTCGTGAAAATTAACCAATGTTTCGTAAACCTGTGTGTAATGAATAATATAATTAGATCAAATTTCTATAATATTTTAAAAAACGTTATTTGTTATTTGAATATCTTTGAATTTTCAGTAGAATTTTCTAATAAATATACGTCTTTAAAGAAAGACCAATTTTTAGATTTACAATTTAACATTTTCATTGCTTATAACTTCACATGTCAGTATTGTAATACCATTTATCATTGCTTTTGTTTAAGTTTGTATTATAAGTTCGTATTTGTCTAAAACGAACATTTGAAAAGTATCATCTGCTATCGAAACTCATTTATTGTCCTCGTGCCAATATAGACTTAAAAGCTTGTCAACATTATATGGCATGTGGCCTTCACCATTGCTGCAACAACATTTTAATTAGCAAAGCCACATAATGTACCTGACATCCGTTTCATTGTATACTACCAATGTATATCCACCCATCTGTTTTTGTTTTTGTGCATCTGTGTACCCTTCAATTATGCTGATTATAGTGTTGAAGTTGAAGCACCTAATCCATAAAGTTTATTTTTTGTATTTTCTTTTTAATTTCCCCCAAGAACAAACGCTGCTTTATCCAGTAACGTAGTATATAGGTAGTTTAAGTGCATCCGTTCCTACTTCAGGCACATCACCCCTACAAAAATAAAACTGTATTTTCATCTCATCTTCTTCTTCATATAAACAAATAAAAAAAAAAGATAGAAAAGACACAATAACCCTCTTATTTGTCGTCGTCCTGACAAAAGCCGATTATCCATTCCGGCTATATGCAGATGCAACAATGTACATATATATAACATCCTACCTACTTTTGCCTGCTACGCTGGCCACAAAATGAAAATTGCACTAAGAGAAGAAGAATTGAAAATCATCTCCCATCCTTAGAGAATCCTTCCTATACTTCACCCAATCCTAGTTCACAGATACACAGAAGAAGAAAAAAAACAGGAACGCTTTGTCTTCCTTTATATAGTTGATGTGCTTTCTTTATTTAAACTCAATCCCTTTCTTTCCATGTTTCTTGGGCAGTAATCTGAATAACTTTAATAAAAACTGTGTGTGTGTGTGTTCATGTGCAGGTCGTGTCGGTTGCCCACATTACATGTCGCCGGAAGTTGTTTCAAGGCGAATCTATGGCAAAGGATGCGATGTCTGGGGTGCTGGAGTAATGCTGCATGTTCTGCTGTCAGGACGACTGCCATTCCTGGGATCGGGAAAGCGATTGCAGGATTCTATTGCACGTGGAATGATTTCGGTAAGTTAGGGTGTCATGGCAGCTTATGGCGAATGCAAACACAAATGCGTTTGCATTTTAGTCTCCCCACGCCCTCGGGTGTGGGTGTTGCAATGCAACGAATTGCTCCTTTTTGCTACAACATTTCAACTTCTCCCCATCTTCTAAACCTTAACTCACAGTTTGAAGCGCCCGAATGGAAATCGATTTCTTCAACAGCCAAGGACTTGGTTATGAAAATGCTTGCCGCCAATTCACATCATAGACCATCGATAACAGAAGTCCTCGATCATCCCTGGATGCGAGTAAGTAACTGCTTTTGCTATATTACATTACATTCAAAAAGAGTCTTTATGTACATGGTGCCTTTTGTGTTTGGTTGTTTCCCTTGTTTCATTGTAACTTGCTTCACAGGATCGAGATAAGTTACAGAGACAGCATTTGGCTGATACTGTCGAGGAGCTAAAACGGTACAATGCTCGAAGAAAATTGAAAGGAGCTGTGCAAGCTATTGCTGGTGGTATAGCAATGGATCCGCTGTTTGGTACCGACACCGACTCAAGTGAGTAAAAACAGGGAATGACAGGTTCTCGTCTTCCCCCATATATACATAGCCTCTTCATCGTTTTATTAGTTTTATTTTTATTTTTTACGAATAACTGAGGTTCTATAGAGTTGTTGTCATTCTACAGGAAAGTATTGAAAATTAATTTCCTTGGTATTTCTTCGTCTTATGTATTCTATTTTCATGCTTATTGCCTATCCGCTCTTTGTGGGGCAATGAGAGTTTGCCCTTAAAGCAGGCAATTTTCAGTTTTGGTTTGCTTAGAAAAAAAAAAGCTCGTCGAAAGCGCACCGTGAATATATATACACAGATGAATGAACGAACGAACGGAAGCAGCCGACAAAGAAGAAATGGAAAATGAAGCCCTTTTCAGACTGAATGTTTGTTTCCGTTCGAAGGAAGCTGGTGGTTCCGGCAGAATGTGTTGTATTTTTAATTGGATATTGAATTATTTGCATTATTTAAGTTGGTCTTGACCTTATTTTTTTTTATTTTCATTATAAAGAAGGAATACAAAAATAAAATTAAATGTGTGTGTTGATGATGCCTTACCTATTTTTTTTAAGAATAAATTTAAAGAAGAGTTTTAAAAGAGGACAGTATAACAATTTTGTGAATACCAAATAGGAATTCCTTTTTTTTTTTGTTTAATAGAATGAAATGTTTATGGGATTTTGGTTTATTTTTTTAGGAGATTGGAATGAGTTTTAGGTGTTATGATATCGGATTTCGTTTCCTACCTGTTAACCTGACCTCAAACAAAGTTTATTGCTTCCAAGAAACACAAACCTCATTTTAAAATATTTAAAATTATTTAGGAAAAAAAGAAAGAACTTTTTTTTTGTAGAGAAATATTATTTTGTAGATTTAATAAAAATTAATTAAAAAACATGTTTATTTAGAACCTACCGCTTTTTTGCAGAGGAACTCAATTTCACAATTTGAACTTGCCTGTCCCAAACACAAATTGAAGAAATTCCTTGAAATATATTTACCAAAAAAAAAAAAACATTATCAACAAGAATAATATTCGGGAAAACAGAAGCAATTAATTATTTATGTGGATGTAATCACAAAAATTAATTTTTGTGATCTCTGTAAAATTCGATTTGGCGAAATACTTTCGTGAGTTATAATCTTAACGTAGATCCATCTTCCTTGTTTTATTATATATCCTGGTATTTAAAGTTGTTTCCATGAATTCGGTTCCTCTTACTTAATAAATGCTGAATCTTCATCAGTTTTCCATGCTTTGGAGCTTATGTAATTACTCAGGCACATTCTTTAAAATCGCTGTATTCCCATATATAGCCTAAGATTTTCTTTATTTGGGATCTAAGTAATTTTGTGGAGAACCAAGGGCCTAGTGATTTACAATTCTCAACCATTCCTGTATTTGTTGTTTTCTACCGAATCTGAACGGCTAATGTTTTATTCAAATAATCATGACAAGAGATATTCTTGGACAATTTGTCACTCCCTCGCAACGTTGGAGCTTGATCTGCTGAGGTCAAATAGGCAGCCAAGAATTTCAATAAACAATATAGATATACCGTTTCGGATGATTTAGAAAAATGAATTGTTTCTGTCTTTTTGCTAGCGCTACCTTTGGTCTCACCGATCCAATCTATAAATCATAAAAACACAGCTGGATCGCACGATCGCTACATTTTTACTAAAAAAAGAAGATGAAAGTTGATTCTTTTCGTGTATTACGCGTGTATTTATATTTTCAAATGCACTTATGAGTTATGATGTTTTGTGGTCCAAAAGACCTTGAAAAGTAGATACAATGTCGTAAATATATCTTTCTTAGTATGAAACCGTTTTTTTACACTATATAAATATCATGAAATCGCTTCACCTTGGTCAGTTACAAAACTGAGCCGCTTTTATATTTACACGTGTATAGGGTAATTGCGGGAGAAATGCCGCGCTTTTATAAAACTCAATTTTTTGTTGTGTTATTAATAAAAAACAATTTAACTTAAAAATGGATTTGTATTCTACCATAAAAAAAGACTTAACAGAAAAAAAACTTATTGTTTAAATAATAAATAATTAAAAATAAATTATATTGAATTCTGGTCTCTCCCAACAAGTGAGGGAGAGATGCCGCAGTGTAAGATCATAAAAAAAAAATGTATTTCATCTAAAATGTATGTTTTTACGTTCTTCTTGATCAACAGTCATTACAAAATACAAATTTGTCATTTTTTTAAATTGTATATAATTTTCATGCAACCATTTCTAGAAATTGGTGCATTTTACCCAATCTTCTTTTTTTTATTGAAAAATAGTTTTTCTGGAATTCTGCACTGAAATTTGGATCAACAACCTACTCAATCTTCCTCTTATCAACTTTTAAGTTACAGTTTCTGCGTCTCTGCGAACTGTTTTTTTTTTAGTGTTAAAGGGCCCCTGAATTTTGGTTAACGGGAAATTTCAATATGCGGCATCTTACCTCGCAAAAATTGCGGCATCTCTCCCCGAAGTGAGGGAGAGATGCCGCACAGTAGCAGACAAATTTAAAAAAAAAAAGAAAAAGTAAAAAAAGTCACTTGAGCATCTTCATTCAAAACCACTCAATCACCTAAAATAATTACTTACAACAAAACGGGTTTTAACTTCCATATGCAACGAAAACCAAAACAGATCGCAATAACTCCCGTTAACTTTAATAAGCAACCTTTTTTATTTCTCTCGTTTATGTTTTGAAACCAAATGAACAAAAAACTAAAAAAATTTTTTGGCAGGGTCGATTTTTGGGCTATGCGGCATCTCTCGCGACGCGGCATGAGCAAGAAAAAGTATCCGCGTCCGTTTATAAGAGTGTCCGTATATAGGAAAGTAATTCGTATGAGAAAATCGGAAAATAAATTTGTTCCCGAAAATGTGTCCGTTTAAGGGAATTGTCCGCTGATTGGAGCTGTCCTCAAGTAGAGCTTTCACTGAAACTAGTTACTAGGCACATATTATGTAGTTTGGTCGTTTTCGCAAAGACCTACGAATTTGAAGGTCAGACTTCATAGTACTCCTGGTACCACTTTTTCACTCCTATACTACAAAAAAGGGTTCGATTGACTGTTCGGAGTAATTTTTGCAGAGTGAATTTCTGTTGCCAATTTCATAAAAAAGTATGTATACATATGCAAAGTTTTTCGTCTGGTTACTTTTGAAAAGTGATAAATGGTATAAGAAGTAAATTTGTTCAATAGGCGAAATTTCGAAATGTATGTGAAAATTGGCGAGGCCAATATTAATATCTTCGATTGCAATCAAAACTTTCTGAAACAACATTAAAACTACCTACAATAATAACTAATTATTCAATGCAAAAAGTATTCAACATTTTTAATTTATAAATATGAAGAGAATATACATACGTACATTCTTATAGTTATACCTACCCAACTAAATACATATTATATTTTTAGAACAAAGTCTTCTTTTATCCTAGTTGTAAACAACTTTGCAATAATTTCTACTTGTTACTACAAAAAAAACATACCTCATTTGATTTTTACTTTAAATTAAAAAAATCGAAATTGTATAAATTCAAAATTATATACATAAGTACATAATATGTAATTTGAAAATTAATTTCTTCAATTTTAAATAATAGTGCCTATTGGAACAGCATCAGAAACCTTAAACGAATGGGCAGATGAAGAGGCTGGCCTCGAAGCTGTTCAACGCGTAATCGACTCTTTAGATGATATTTATGCGCTACAAGACACATTTGTGGATCCAGAGGTATTGAGAGAAATGTTGCGGGACAACAAACTTCACCAACTACTTCAGGTAAGCAAAATTTACAAAATTCCCAAAAAAAAACTGCCAACACTTCTTAAAAATCGACATCACCAAAAATGATCCTAAATTCACTATTCACAATATTGCAGCTGTACGATAGAATTAGTTGCAACGTTATGTCACCATCGAGAGCACCACCTGGAGATGCGGTTTCACGAAGCCGTGATGCCATCGATGCGATTTCATCCTCAACTAGCCACAAATATGCGCGGGAAAAAGCGGAACTGATGCAGCTGCTAGTATCACCACATTTACAGGTAAGTGAACTTAAAAAATGATGGTGAAATAAAAAAATGTCCTTTTTCGTGAAGCCATCGCCATCATCCACCCCATTCCTAGTTTGTTGTATAGTCGTTCTTGACATTTATTCAATTTCCTGCGACAGCGAACATGAACAATTTGTTAACACAAAAGTGTTTTATTAAGTGCTAAAGTGTATGATTTATGTGTTTTCAAGTTGAATTATGTTGTGTTTTCACAAGGGAAGGAGCCTTTTTATTTTTATACCTGTTGTCCTGTGCCTGCAATAATATTTGCCTATGTCATTATCATCCCCCCTAAAACGAAAGGATAATATTTTATTTCCTTCCCTTTCTTCTTTAGTCTTGTTAAGGAACAACTTACGTATAGATAGGTACACTACATGTTGTAAAAAATAACTTACTCTCAAATAAATGTCTATTTTGGGTCATTGGGATGGCGTTAAGGCTTTTTTTTTATCCTTATGGTTTGTAAAATGTTGCAATATGGAAATAAGGAGTTTTTTCTCTACTTCTACTTTGTGTAAGGCATCCCAGTCCGATAGTGCTTTATGTCAAATTCTAAAATGTTTGCCGTACACTTCCTTTTTAAAGCTATCCTATATTTGAGGCGATGAAATGTTTGATTTGTTTAGTAATAGTGCTTGATACGACCGGCCGAAGAAGAATTTACCCTTATCTATCGAGGGGATGAGTGATTGTTCATGTGTGAAGGGTCGCATAAAGGCAAATAGGTCTTGGCAGGGATGATTTTTCATATCATGGTAATAAATTCACATACATATACATATAGTAGGTATATGGTAAAAAGCAACGACGATGCGGTTGTTGGGAAGATTATTAAAGAAATGAAGCATATACTTGTGTAGCTTAACATGTAACATTACTTAAATATTTTTAGTAGATTTTTTTTTCGATTTTAGTAAGATTTTATTTTTTTTCTGTTGTTCTTCATACCTACAATACCTATACATATTTTACAAAATCATTGAACATGACATAACCGTCTTCCGATTGACAAAATTAATACTTTTAAAAGAAAAAAGTTCTTATTAATAGAGTTTTAAAGTAAATATTAATACAAAAAAATAACGAGGAATAATGAATTGAATATTAAAAAAGTTGAGAAATTTTCACTGTTAAATCTTTGACGGTGAGCTAGCGCAGTTTCCCAGTACATATTTGAATAGTTTTTGGACATCCATCTCCTTAAGATTATCTATTATCTATTCATTCTTATTTGTTAGAACATTGCAAAGTAAGAAAAATTTTTAAGTAAAACTTATACTCTGTTTTGTGCATATTATATAAACCACAAATATTTGGTAAATGAACTCTATGAGATTTCATCCACGCTTAGCTCATTCCGAAAATAGTTTTTATCCTCGAGTTTATTTTTTAACCGTCTGTATAAATTTATTTGAACTGAACTCTTAGACATTTTTCTCTATATCGCTGATCTTCTTTGGCAGCATCTCATTATGACATACAGCTTCAGTGTTCGCACAAATAGATGTGGTAATCCTGTTTCTAGCATTACCATGTAACTAGGAGTATTGAATGCTAAATGAAATATCGTCTTTATATAGAACGTTAGCAGTTTTTCTACAGTTTCGTACTCTATATAGCACCACACTTGAACAGTTTTAACAAGATATTTTCTGAGCACACTTCAAAAACTCTAAATTTGACGCTATGACTAACGTTCTTATTTGAAAAACAGTTTGGAACAACTCTAGTGATTACATATTTTTGTTTTTACCAGTTTATTTTTTAAGTGGTTCTCTCGATCAAGATTTTAAGTCATAAACAAAAGAGAAGAGCTCAGCGTGCGTCCCTTACCGACTCCTAACCGTGTCTGAAACCAATCTGATTGCTTCTAATCTTTCCAAACTACATATTTTGTTTTATTAAAGAGGTTGCTATTCTCCAAGACATTCCCATTCAATAGAATTTATAAATCGAGCTATTCCTATCCACCGCATCAAAGGCTGACAAAATCGAAAAATAAGGTATATTTACTTTGAACCCCTATTAAGGAATGATTGTACAATACTTCGAAGAATAAAAATGTGATCATTCGTGGAGTAACCAGGGGGCCGATTCTGGTTCTGTGAAAAAGTGAATCGAATAAATTGTATTCACATTCGCTCGCAAGCATTGCTTTCACTTTTTCGATTCACTTTGTGCAAATAAGTGAATAAAATTCTCTTACGAACTATATTACCGATCCCGAACCTCCTTATCATTTCCCCTAAACCCCATGTACACTGCGCAGTCAGTGTAATTCTCTCATTTTTCTTATTTTTTTTTAGAGACATATTCACCCTTTCTATTCCCAGATTCACGTTCAAATGCCGACGTGGAAGCAAATTCTTCATTATGAATGTTTTTGATGTTTGGTTTCACATTTTCGCAGAACGAGAATCGGATTTTAGGTGAAAGGGTGAAAAGTTATTCGATTCACTTTTTCACAGAACCAGAATCGGCCCCCTGGTCTAAGCGTTTAGAAAAGAATTACCTCCATTGTAATTACCTTTTTTGTAAATCTATTGCTATTACTCCAGCTGAACACGCTTAAAACAATGGCAAACAAATAAGCAAACATATAATTTTAACATTTGTAGTTATATAGATACATAGAAAAAGGGAAGTGAAATCTGATGAGGCACCTGTTCTTGATCAGCTTAGCATAATATTATGTATATCCTAAGAAAAGTCGCTAGAAATAATCACGGAAAAAATGTTGTTCCTATATATGAGTAGTAGTCTTAGGCCCAGTTTCACACTCGATTAAGTGTCACTTAAGTGCCAAATATGAAAATATAATGCACATTTTCACGGTGTAAGCTTATCGGAATAAGTAACACTTGTCTCCCATGTTACCCACTTAAGTTCCACTTAATCAGACAGCAAAACTGCGGTTAAAGTGCCAAAATTTGAAAAATTAAGTGTCACTTATTTTGTAAAGTGTGCACTGTGAAACTGGCCCTTAATCTGACAGTTTTCGGAATTGACGATTCCATATCTTACAAAACAATTTTCATAAGTGCTAATTTCCAAACGAAATTCTTTCAAAGAAATCAAATTAACCTTTTTTTTATATCAAATTTTACTACTTGCAACTAGCGCTGACAAAAGTTAAGTGAAGTATAATCTACATTATATTCAAAGGATTAACATGCATATAAGAGAATTCGCAAATAAATGAATTGATGTGAGATATGAAATATGATTTATACGAGTTATATCTAGTTTAGAACTAGTAATTCAATTTAGTACTAATTAAACATTAGAAATTAAGTTAAGTTATTTTAAAATTATATATATATAGATGTTTAACAATAAGAGAGATTTCAATTGCTAAATGATCATATCGCAATTAAAATAAGCTAGTGTAGCCAAGATTTTTCTAATTTATTCATTTTTATGCTAATGGCAATTAGAGTTTAAAATTTATAAAACTCAATGTACATATAGGTATATGATGCAATGTACACCAAAACATCCTTATACTATACCTACCTAGACAAATCACTTTACATTAAACATAAATACAACAAACCTATCGTGATGAAATCATGTTTCCCTAATGTTATACTGATAACTTAATTTCCCTTCCTTAATTAATTCCCTAATTCATCATAAACCCTGACCTCCATTTTGCCCCCTGCAAAAGCAGATAGTTCTTGTCTGCCAAGTCATCCATCACCATCAATGTTTCTTAATATAATGAGATGTTACACTATGATCCCTACTGTCGTCGTCTTTAATTAACTGGGGCCTGTCGTAATTAGAATACTTTGTGTTATTAAAGTGCCGGAAACAACCCAGCAATATTGTTAGTGTTATAGGGTTGATTCACAATATTTAGTAAGAATACCCGCCTCATTTTCGAACTTTGAATAAGCTTATACTCTCCCTCCTATGCAAAAAAAAACTTTCATTTCCCACGGTATAAAAGTTCATCTATTTTCCACAACTAAATAAGGTGGCGCTAGAAACTCTATAGATTTCTACACTCACTCACTCATATTAAGGCGGCCCCCTCGACTCGCCTTGCAGGATTCATAACACTTATACACACTCGTGCATCTTATGCAAACAAAGCCATGTGTTGATGCTGTATTGATGAATATTATGATGATGCAACACTTGTGTTGTCATAAAATCCTCATTTCTGTCTCCTTCTCTTTCTCTCACACTTTTGATGACACTTTTCGGTTGAACGGGCGACGCGGTGCGGATATATAGGATGTGTAGTTCGTTGCATGTTGTTGCATTCAAAATTAAATAGTTTGATTTCTTGGCCATCACCATCAACCCCGGGGACATATTTCAGTGAAAAAGTTGGCTTTTGCGCTCGAACTGGGCGATGATGTAGGAGGCAGAAAAATAGTGCCAACAAACAGCTGTTGAAAAAAAAAACTCGCGCCTCCATCCATCCATCAGCATCGTCCTTGTCATCGTTCGGAAGAAAGAGAAAGTGTTGCAAAGTAAAAGCTAACGGCATCACGTGTCCGATTTTAATGAAGAGTTGACAAGGCAAGTCACTAGCGCGGTATTGAATAAAAAAAAGGAAATCTCAATATTTATTCCCAGCCGTCCTGCACTATACCTCCGGTTGTGCCTGTGAACTTTCTATAAGCAAATTCCTAAAGATTAACGGACATACCCATACTGCATACACAACACGAAGTGGAAGAAAACTCTTTTCGAGAAATAGCCTCTTTATTCGGATTGAAACGTTGACCTAGTTCTTAGTGTTTGTTTAAATTTGAGCGCTCCATTTATTTTCCCGGAGAATAGACTCCGCTGCTGTTGCCCTAATCGTCCATGTTGTAGTCAGAGTGGTTCTGGTTATACCTTTATTTATGTGCATGTAATGATGAAAAGCGAGAGCTAGGAAAGTCTCTGTGATCCTTTTAAAGTTTTCGCAAGTTGTTTTGTCCCGCACTCGAACGGGGCGGAAGCCGATGTTCGAAAACAAAAGGAAGTAGGTATAGTGCGCGCCATTTTGAACGAAACCAATAAAAAAAAGTAAAATAAAGGCGCGCGCGATTTGTTGCATGGTTGCTGACCTAAGCCATCATCATCATCCACTTCATAGTGGCTGTGTCGATGGGAAGCAATGTCAATCGGGTGTCCATTTTATTTTATGGGAGAGGCGGCATCAGAATCAACCCCACCGATAGAACAGTGGATTGGTTCGGAAACGGCGCAGCTCATACCGCCTTACATCATACGCTATTATAACAACCTCCATCAAAAGGTATGAACATTGAAAAACTTGAAATGAATTTCTAAAATGTAAAACGGCCTTCCCCGGGGGGATGGGGAGACTGTGCCTCTGGTGATATATATTGTCTTGCTGTTGTTGGTGTTGACATCCTATTGCGCGCACCTACTTTATTTATAACTGAAAAGGAATAATAATTACGTTATATACATACATGTGCATGTGTTAAACCTACGCCGAACAGTAAAATCATCGTATCTGCAAATTTACAGATTTTCCAAAAATTTGAATGCTTTCTTACTATTTTATCATTTAGTTATTTAAAATTTTAAATTATTTATGGACAAATATTTAGGTGACTGAACTGCTTTATTCGGAACTTTTTTGTAACAGCCGAAATGGCGTAATTCGCAAATTACAAAAACTGTGTTTTCATTTCAAATTTATGCAAATTTTTTTTGACAGCTTATTTAATTTTAAATTTGATTTTTCCGGTAATTGTATGTTTCTTTCTTTCTTTTTAAAAAGTGCCTACTAGTGTTATAAAGTTCTCTTATATTTATTTATTTTTTCAGTTTTTATTTAAATTCAAATTTAAAAATTTTAATATTGCTATTAAGTTTTCAATTCTTTCAATAAATTTAACAAAATATTTCCTACTTAATAAACTACCCCTGAAGAAGTTGGGAAAATCCAACGAAACGTAGGGAAAATTATGAAATAAAGTATTTTTATTTGAATAAAAGAGAAGTGTGACCCAAAAAAATCAAAAATCATTTAAAATCCAAAGAATTTGTCAATCAAAAACTATTTAATGTTTCTGTTGTTTTCTCTTTCTGTTTCTATTTTTTTAACTAAATAATAAAAAAAAAAACAACTTGTGGGTCGCTCTTAATTTGCTGGTGGAAAATTGGTGATTTTGGAACAAAATGTTAGTTTATATAGAAAACCTGACCCAAAAGCTTACCGATATTTGTAAACTTGTATAATTACATATACATACATATGTATGTACATATTATAAAAGCGGTTAAAATTGCAGATAGGAGATGTTGACATGTTATTAGAGCGGTTAAAATTGCAGATACGAGATGTTGACTGTTTGACAAAAAATATATTCACAATTCATCCCATTCATATCATGGCTGTCATGGCTGCCGTTCAGAATATTCATTTCCTATTCCTGTCCTTGACCTATGCCAGCAGCTGATTGCATTGTTGAAACTGCACAAACTGCTGGCTTCTTTTCGAGTGAGCTTGCTAGCATAGCTAGCGAGGAATTGAAGCTGCGTTCGGAAAGTAGATGATGATTTTTCTATAATAAGTTTCCATTGAATTCTGGTCCTTATTTGTTTGTTGTTGTTTTTGTTTAGGTATGGTGGCTGTTGAGTGGTGACCTGGTTGGCTTTAATTCACGAATCGGCAAAGTACCAAACCAACTTATATTTTATTCTACGAAAACGACAAGGACGAGGAAAAGTAGTCTGTTCATATCCTTCTGCACGTACACATACATATGTATGACGATATTTTCACATTCCATCCCGTGCTCCTTTTCTAGATTTATTTTTTTCAGAAATTAAAACCAAGTGTGTTGACAATCAAACTAATGGATGTTTGGCGCATTGTGCTGAAGATAGCGCTTTTGCAACAAGGCCAGCAAAAATAGGGTTTGTGGTTGACCACACTGTCGAAATAGGGGTGGGATATTATGTACATACATATTAATGTTTAGAATGGACCCAGTGAAAATGGGAATTCTGATTTCTTTGAAATTGAGCTTCAATATGTTTTGTCGGAGTGAAAAAAAAAAATGTGCATAGACATTGAAAGGGTGATTGGGTTAGGTATTTGTAATGCGATTACAAAATTGTTTGTCATTTTACGGTTGAAAGGGAGAGACGAGTTTTAAATTGGTATCGAATCATAAAAGAGTTTTTTTTTTTCAAGTCAATATTAAAAGACTCAACTGGTTTTCTTCTCTTGTGGTCGCATAATATTTTAATTTTTAATTCTGTTATCTGATTTGATAAGGGTCACTCTTGTCAAAGAGAGAAAGATTAAAAAAAAAAGAGAGATGGGTCTTTTATTCCTTTTATATACCTTCCCTTTATTTGTCCCTTGGAAGGTAAAACTTTCCCGTTCGAAAGACACATTCGCACTGTTTCATACCTTGAGAAGGATATTCTTTTTGTTGAAGACTGTTGTTTGTTTAGTTCGATCTCGTGTTTACAAAAAAAAAAACCCATAATATCGGTCGATTGTATCGATATGTTTTTTTATTCAAAAATTTGTAGACACATAAATATGTACATACAATACATGTACATATGTATGTATATTTTAAAATTTGGTATAAGGTTGTTCGAGGTTCTTTGAAAGTCTATAAAGATTACGCTATTCGTTGTACAGTTATAAAAAGGTAACAATAGAAGGCATTGAATCAGTGCTCTTTGATGAAATTGAAAAAAAAAATCTAAAATAAAAACATTTGCAGAATAATACTTTAAGTCATAAATATCAGTTGTATTCAAATTTCAAAGCCAAATTTTACCAAAAATTCTGACAATATAGACCATAAAAATAATAAATAATATTTTTTGATATGTTTTCTAATTAAATCATAGGCTTTTGATAAAGTGACATTTCATTTAGTTAAAATAATATTTGGAAGTATGTAACTACATATTTTACTAGTCAACTGTTAAAATCTAAATAAATATTTAGAATATAGGCATTTGTTGATTTAAACTTTAGTAAAATGTTAAAAAGATCATTTTACACAATTTGTAAAGTTACGACGTTTCGTGAATACTAAATGGAATTTAATGTGGAAATTCTGTTTATTGATATAGCAAATTAATCAAAAGTGCTCTTCATTACTGAACAAAGTGAAATGTCCCATGAGTTTCTCAAATTGAACCATATTTTTAAAAATAATTTTGAATTATTTGCAATAGTTGGCTTTGTCTTTCATAATGAATTGTCAAATCGGCAGTCACATAAAACAGTTTTGCCAATTTAAAGTTCTCCGCCTTAAAAAACAAACTTTATATACAAATTTAAGTACTAACATACGTTTGTATACGTCAATTATTTGTTTATATTCTTAAAAATCGGTGGGAGGTTTTGAGTTTTTTTTATACAACTTACTAAGGAGTTCTCGAAGAAGAAAAAAGAAAAAAAAGTTAGATATATTCCAAAAAGCTCAACAATAATTAAATCCATTTGAATCTATATGTTGAGATTTTTCTCATAATGTCATATTAAATATTAAATTTATCATACAATCAGTTGTATAGCTTTAGGTATATCGTACTCCTATATAGAAAATAATATGACCCATACACATCCAGCAACCACCACAACCAGCAAGTAAGTAAAATTACACAAAACCTCATTATAATTAGACGCACCTTTGTATGTATAATGCGATTTTAAATTTCGTCCATTTTCATAATTCTATGGGAAATCACCATTAGGCTATGAATAAAAATCGTTGGGTTTACTGGTTAACAAGTTTTCAAAACTGTGCATGTTCAATAAGACAATTATAATTTCCCTATATATACAACCAACAGCTACATACATACATATGTACATATATAGGGAAATTGTATGCATCTCAAAATTATTTTAAACGAAATGATGTCGTTGCTAGTCATTGGCGAGCATTATTTATACATTAAATTATAATCCTCCCATTTATAGGAAATATAATTATATTAACTTGTCCATCCAAATTCAACTAATTTGTTTACCGCGGGGGACGTTTGTTTTATGCATTTTCAATAAATTCATTGCTTTGGCATTATATCGATGATTGAATAATTTATTACATAAATCTGCTTGGATTATTATATTTTCTTTGAAAATGAAATGTATTAGTTTCGCACAAACGGAATTTTTTAAAATTAAATTTGGCATTAAAAATGGAAAATTTGAGATTTAAAAAAAATTATATATGTATTCAGGTTCTTTAAGGAATTTTAATTGAACCTGTATTGAATTTAAAAAAACGCCAAAATCCTTATTTTAAGCCTTAATGAATGTTTAAAGAAGCGTATCTATTTATTCAATTATTTAGTCCAATTGTCATGTAAGAAGTCAAAATTACTTAATGAATTATTCTCAATGCCATAATAACCATAAACGCGGTTTTAGTTAAATTAATAATATCCAGTATTTAATAGAGTCTGAATAACTTTGACCTTTTTTGTCGATTTTCCTAAAAGAAACTTAAAATAAAAAAAACTCAGTAAACCATTTAAAAGTACATTCACATTTTACGTATTTTGTTTGTTTTATTATCTTCTTTAAATTATTCTTAATCTCTTGAACTGCAAAAGCAAGTTCATGCGATCCAGTCGAGTATTTAATATATTTTGTATAAAGCCCATCTATAATTCTTTGCCAATTCAATAATATCCAATGATTGACAGAGCAGATCTGTTTAATTACAGAGCCCATCCCAAAATCGGATTTCAAAAATATATTTATTATCAAATTATGAGATTTAAACATTCAGTGCTGGACGTTGATTCCCTCGGCCCACCTCCAATTAATGGTGGAACTTCCTAAAACGCAGTTTTACAATGTTTTTTGCTCGTTATACGGGTATAGTTGTAATCAAAATCGATAGAAACATTTCCGAGAAAATGAAATAAAAAAAAAAAAAAAAAAACAAAAACCGTACTGTTGCAGTTAACCGTTTTAGATGAGCTAATACTACACTTCAAATTATACAAATTATCCCTCTAGGGGATCACATAAAAATGCTTATACCAAATTTTAAATAAAATCTGATCACCAGTTAGGTTTTTTTTCGGACTTCTCCATAAATTTTGATTACAGCCAATAGGTACTTATAGAACAATTGAAACCCAAAGGCTTCAAAATTAAAATAATACAGTTTTTGTAAATTCTTGAATGTTTAGCAAACAACTTATGTATGTATATGTTGTATATATGGCCGAATTTGTGTGCCTTTTTAAAAGCTCTCATTTCAATTAGGTACATATTACATGCTCCGGTTGTTTGCAAATGAAAGAGCTTTGTCAATGAGAGAGGCTTATAGATACAGTCGACTCTTCCTAGGTCGGGTTTTCACGGGCTACCAAGATTTCTTCGAGTTAGAGAGAGTTTTGGAAAAATTCGAGTTATATAGAGAGAAACACTTCTTTTTGCTTTAAAAAGTTTGTTTAGTAAAAAAATGGTATGTAAGTAATGCAACCAACAACAAAAAAGAAAAAGATAATAAGTATTTGTTTTTTTTTTTTGCGTTGCAAATTTTAATTTACTGTATCTTTTTATGGAGGTACCACGGATATGAACAGCAAGAAACATGACGATCGGAGATGATGATGGCACACGCGATGCTATGGTTCGTAGTTATATACCCAAATTCGAATTCCGAAAGGGTAATGTTTTTTTTTATTTTGTTTTGTGCTAAACAAAATCCGACTTAAGGGGTGAAAAAGATGTCAGTAATCGAGACAATGTGTTCGAGTTAGAGAGAGTTCGACGTAGAGGGAGTTCGACTTAGATAATGTTTTTGTATATGGGAAATTGAAGGGATTTATCATTCCCATATGGCGAAAAAATTCCAGTTAGAGAGAAATTAAGCTTAGAGAGAGTAAGACTTAGGGAGAGTCGACTGTATCTAGTATTCTGATTAATGGGTGGTTCTATTAAGTGTAATAAACTACCCCTCTAACCAACAGAGTTTTGCAATTTTACATCCATTGCCATTCATTTCATTATGATGATGAATTTTTGTTTATTTGTCTGTTTCTCTCTTCGGATTGGCAAACTTAACGCAATCACCCACATCAGCCAACATCCACCAAAATGTAAAATTAAATCTATCTAAATAAAATAAAAGGCAGGACTGAATCGCATGAACTTGGGCTTGTGACTTGTGATTTACAAGAAATATTTGAATAATGTAATGATATTGTATTGTAGTTTTGTATTGAGTATTTCTTGTCATGAAAAATTGCTTCTCAACTTAGCCGTTCGGATTCGGCAGAAAATTGTAGGTCCCCTCCATTCCTGCGAATAACACACAGGACTGCTTGAGAATTGTAAGTCACTATCCCCTGGTTCTACATGAGCTGTCGCAACACCCAATTTATTTATTTTATGTATTTTTTAATGTAACGATATTGTTAACGATCAATTAACGATGATCTTTGATATTTTTTGCTTTCAAAAAAAATTTATGTAAAATTTTTAAATCCAGTAGAATTTCATACATACATATATAGCAAGACCAAACTAACAAAATCGATGAAGCTATTGTAGGGATATACAGGACCTACCCTTAAAAACTTTTTATTTAAAAATACAACGTCAAAGCAATATTTCCTATATGCGAATTGTTTGCCAAAAACCGTAAACGCAGTGTCCGTGAAGTAAGAATATCAAATGCCAACATATCAATTTTTTTGGAGTCTCATGCACCATAGTTCTATAGTGCCTGATATCAATTATTGAAATGTCAAATGAAAATGTAAGAAACATTAATTAATAGTTCCTCATACCTAAAAAAAAATTGTTCCTTTATATTAATGCATAGAAAAAAATAGAAAAAAAAATTATAATTAAAAAATAAAAAATGCTATAGAAAAATAATTAACAAGATTTAAAAAATTCCAATATCATCCATTAATAATCTAAATACAAAGAACTTATATGTATATTTACTATATAGTCTAATAATTTTCCGTTTCTAATACTTTTCTAACGTATATACATATATTACGAATTTTTTTAAATTGTTAAATGTAATTTTCACAATTTTTGCCAACGACCTTGATATGCTGAAATTTTTTTATGAGTTCCAACTCATTTTAAACAAATAGATGTAATGTGTTTACAATATAAACCGAAGAGTTCCCGTTTCTAACAATTTTCTAACAAAGGTTATGATTTTTTTTATTCAAGTGGGTTTGCATGAATTTTGATAAACGACCTTGATATGCTTACATTTTTTTTTTAACGAGCTTTAGGCCCTTTAACAATTTGTCACGCTCCGTTTTGTGGAGAAATTAAAATATTTTGATATCTGTTACTGTATTTGTCTAAATAAATCATAATTTTTTGCGCAAACCAAAAATTTTAAGTACTAATACTTTTTCTGTAAGTAAAATTTCATCTAAAATAAGACTGAAGTTAGTGGAAAATTAAAAAAAAAGTTTTTCTAATTTTGTATCTTTATTTGTATTTTTTTTTTAATTTTAACTATGTAAATGCCTGTAAGACCTAAGGTCTTTTAATTGCAACCTGAATTGCAAATTTTTATAATGCTTATTTGTTGCACAAATTAATTTGAAATGCTAATTTGTTGTGCAAATTTATTTGAAAAAACGCGCGTTTTTCGTTAAGATAACAAAAACAAAGGGTATTTTCAAACTTTTTATTTGTTTGAATTTGAAGCTTTTGTAATGCATTGCATTGATTGCACAAATACTGCAAAGCTTCAAATTTTATGTTTTTCTTATCTTAACGAAAAACGCGCGTTTTTCTATTTTAATAAATTTGTTTTAAGCATTTTCAAAAAAGTGTCCGTAATTTATACCGCGCTGGAGTTTTTAAAAATGTAAATGTTGTAAAAATGTGAAGTGGTAGCATACATACATATATTTACAATTCTACACTAACAATTAATTATTACAATCAATAAATTTTAGGAAAAACGTGTTAAAAACGGTAGTAGTAAACGTTATTTAGATGAAACTCGGAGATACATCATTAACAGCCGAATGAAGGAAACCTAAAATTTTTTGAAATTTCCAAATGGCAAAGAGAAGCGCTTTTTTTATGACAAGAGAAACTCTTTGATGATTTGCCTCGCAAGAGGTTTTGTTTTTTGATGGAATATGCTGGAATTTGATCCCTACACCGGTGACGTGTCATAAGGCCATGCGTCATAAGGCCATATTTTGAAATATGGCCGTATGACGCTTTCACAAAGTTACATAAGGCCATATTCCAACTTATCGCCTTTTGACTCTTTAATAAAGTGACATAGGGCTATAGGGCCTTATGTCACTTTCAACCGTCTTTTCTTGTTTGATTAATAAACCTAGCCATATGTTTTTGTTTTTGTAATTCAGTTACGGCATATAAACAGTGAGCTATCTGCCTCCCTGCAGCCTCCCTGTATATATTGTTAGAATATGTAGGAATTCTGCAATTCATCAGGGGGGTATTTTTCTTGAATTTCACATTCGAAATGTCGGTTATACTGCGTCTCAATCCAGATCCTCATATGTATAGGGGATTTGTCTGTTATTAGTATAATAGCTGCATTTTCACATGATCTGATCTGGGTCAGATCCTCATAATAAAAATGCGTTTGTGTATTTGTCATGCGTTTTTGGCTTTTTTTCTGACTGTGACCATAATAATAGTAAAAAAGTACTAGTTTTTGGATAGTCGAAATAGATCCATCCAAATTTGATCCGGATCAATCATGTGGATAATAAAATGCAGCTATTGTCAGTCTGGTTGTTATTTGTAGAATTTTATTAAAAACTTATTTATTGCTTAATTTAGAATTTTTGTTTGTAAATAATAGATTATTAACATTTTTGAGGGTAGAACAAAAATAAAGATCCATTCACTACAACAATAATTTTAATATTTATGTATATCTACATCAGTGGCGAAGCGTGAATTAAAAATGCGGTCGTGCACTGCATTTATTTAAATTTTTTGTATGTTTACAATTAACAGTAACATATGTTGGTATTACATAAATTCTAATTCAAATCTTCTTTATTACTTCAATTATATTTGTAATACATTTTAATGAAAAGAATCTTCCAAATGTTTCTGTCGCAAAATTTTTTTTTTCAATGGTAATCATTGAAAGTTCTAATACTTCTCTCACAAAGTTTAAATATTTCTGAAAAAGCTGACCCGACATCATCATTTCGAATTTTTTCAAGAATTTGCTTAAAAATACTGCTTATTTAAAAAATTAATTCGTATGTGACTTGAATTTTCACGAAAAAATTGTTGACTCTTCCAAAGATTTTCAATTATACGATCGCATACGTAAGAACTTTTTCACTTTTTTAAATAAATTTTACCCAAATTATAAAATCATTACTTAAAAGAGTTCCAAAATTTTATCTACAGTTTAACCAAAAATCGTTTTCTTACCTTCATAAAAAAAAACTCAATTCATTGCCAAAATTCCCATTTCGTTCATAATCTTCCAGCATGAAATACGAATAGAACAATTTCAACATACAACAACTATCCTATCTAAATATATTAGGTACCTACACATTGTGCCTACACTTCTCCCATACTCATATCTGAGTGTAAACGTTGAGCAAAATTTGCTTGGATTCGTTCACAGCTAATTTGAACGAATCGGCTGATACGATGAGAGCTATACTTTTTTGTTTGTGTGTATACTTTCAGTGGATACATTTCGTTTCCAAATCATGTGAACGAAATGGGTGCTACAAAAATGTGAGCTGTTTTGTTTTGTTGTGTATACTTCCAATGGATACATTTCGTTCTCAAATCATGTGAACGAGTTGATGTTGAAAGTCAAAAGAGAGAGAGAGACGTTATTGTTGCTAGTGGTGTTTGTTTTGATTTAAATTGAGTGCATGAAAGTGTTGCACGAGTCGGAAACTGGGAAACAGAGTGAGAAATTCACAAAAATTAGCAGATAAGTAATATAAATTTGTATAGGTTGTTAGGATAACGAGAAAATTTTAATATTTGCATAGGAACGTTAGGCGTTCATGAACGAAATGAACAATATGACGCCTCGCCACTGATCTACATACATATTTGTTCGATCTTCCAACGAAGCTGTGAAGTTCTCTGGTTTGAAGATTCTCTTATTCCTCTGTTTGGAACTTGGAAGTGGAAGAAAGGTCCATTACTACCCTTATTATCTGTTTCTATTTTCTTTTGTTATTTATAATGATTAATCAAAACAATTTGTTCAAATTTCGAATAGAACTAACGATTCACGTAAATACCAGTTTAAAGCTGATTGTTAAAGCCAGAATTTTTTTGTACACGAAACCAATACTTAACCTTTAAATGTCCAAGCAAAACCTAAATCTATCAGGTCTTCGTCAGTCGTAGTGAATTGACTCTGAGTATGATGGGATGGGTGTATAATTCTGTCTCCTGAGGTTATACTAGATATTATGTATAACAGAATTAATTAATGTGCTGCCCAGCCAACACTATATTTTGGCTTCCTATGGGTTTGCAAACATATTATGAGGTTCCCATCTCTGGTTAATTAAAATTTAATATTTGCAGTAACGTTTCCAAATAACTTTCATCCAGTTTTTTTTGTTTTGCTAGCCCAAAGGGAAATAATTGTTGTTCTGTATTTTGATTGAGTCAGCAGTAGGTATAGTATATTCTTTTTGTTAAATTTTTCAAAAAAAAAAAAATTTATAAATATTTTACGTCCACATTTTAAGTTAACAAAGCAAAAGTTTTGAAAATTCAATTTCTAGGTATTCTGGTATTCTCATAAACCAAAAGCTATACCTATATTAGTTTGTATTTATATGAAAAAAGGATAATTCAGTGTAAAGGTTCAAATATTTCAACTGTCGAAAAACAATGCTGCGTTGGCGTAGTTGTGGCTGTGATTCAAAATGAAATCAAATGTCAATTTAATTACAAATGTTTTTTTTTTTTTTTTTAATTTTTAATAACAAAGGTTTACTCAGAATGCGAGTGGAAATTTTATTTATTTTTGTATACTTAAAAGGAAAGCAAAATGTTTTAGAGCACCCGCACATGAACGAACAATTTTCGCGGACGGGCTTTGTTGTTAAACATAAAAGAATTGTCGTCACCAGCAGGTGGTCGGGATTGTGAAAATTTCTATTTCTATGTACGTTCGGTAATAGTATTACATTATTTTGAACTATTGTTTGAGGACTCAAAGCTCGCATACAAACCTTGACAATCGACTAAAATACCACAATTTCTAAAGAAATAGATTTCTATTTGCTGATAGATTTTTCGAAGCAGAAAATATTTTATATTGATGGTGTATGAGAATAATCTGTAAATGTATGAGTGACACTTACCCTTAAATAAATACAGAAATATAAACCAAAAAGCATTTTTTTATTTCATATATGCATTTTAATCTTTGTTGTTTTCTTGTTAGCAAACTGGTCTTAATGATTGAACTATAGCAGCCTTATTTATTAGATTTCACTAATACTCGTTTAAACCTCGGAATAGTTAAACCGAATCGAAGCACTTATTCCGTCTTTACGCCACGTCAAAGAAATTCTTAGTTATAAAATAATTTCTTGGCGGTTTTAGCTACACCGTCCTTATGTCAAATATATTACCAAAAAAATGACCAATCTAAAACTCTGGTTATTACAAACGTAAACAAACCCCAATTTCCACAATTATTCATTTTAAGAAATTATTATTGGTGGTTTTTCTTACGAAATAAATGGATAAACAAAATAAAAAAAAACAACCTGAAAACTGGGATAGTTCTCAAAAGCTAAACGAATAAATAATTTGCAGATTATGATAAAAACAAATACATAAATTTGCTTAAATGTTCATACATAGATACTTCATCATCATTTAGGGAAGGCCGAACTATGGCTATTAATTGTTTCATATTTTCTCATTTTTCTCAGTGCCATGAGATTAAAACGAGTTTTGTACTGCTTATAGCCTTATTAAAGGAGTCTTATATATATTAAAAGGAGTCTGAAGATCGGCCTGGCAGTCGTGAAGTAGCTATAACTCCAGCCTATAAAAACTTGGTGGTAGCTCACTGAAGTGTTGTTGTTCATTAAAACCTTCAATATGAATATGATGGTGCGAAAGCTTGGCAGTCTTAGTTCAATTGTGTTATCACACAAAACCCCTTATAAATTTGAAATAATTCTTGGCCCACAAAACTTTTTTTTTACATTGTAACAGCACATAATAATCATTTTTAAGGGGGGGGGGGGGTGGGTAAAAAAGAAATTCAAGCATTGCCAAAATAAGCGCTACCCTAATATCTATGTGTATTATTTCGTTGTGTGTGAATCAAAGTGACATTTCGATTATAAAACATCCTTCTAAAGGCTCTATTCAACCCTCAAACGCGTTTCAAAATTTTATAAATAACTTTTTTGCGTTAAGAGGCATGAAAGAAGTGTATAAACTCTATGCTTTTGCTATAATGCGTTTATAAATTTGGCTGTTAGTAATTAACAAAAAATCGTAACTATGGAAAAAATTTCAATCATAATCTCTTAAATCTCGCATTTCTCACACTCACTTTAAGAACAATAAGTACTACTCCTTGACTTTAAATCTATATCTTCTTCATGTTTTTAAGCTTACTCTGCTCATATTGGAAGATTAAAGTAGAAAATAAAAAAAATACATTTTTCATCATATTACCAAGCCAAGTCGTCCCCTAGGTATTTTTTTTTTTTTTTTTTGTCGATCACCACAAGAAGGATGTCTTCTCACTACCTACGACACGTATTCATTTACACAATCCTGTAGTTTCGTCCTTTCCTTCCTTATAAGAACTACACTATTCTCCTATGCTTGTGAATAACTTTATTAATTTTTTTTCCACATTTCTTCTACTTGCAGGTATGAATTCGACTTCAAAGAAATTTCATTTTTACAGCAGCAGGTGTTATTCACATTTTGACAAAGACTTGGAAATTCTGTCATTTTTTTTTTATTTTCTTATTGTTGGATGGCAAAGTGTAAGGGATGGTTTGTTTTGTGACTTGCAAATCTACACTTCACTTTAAGGTATGAGTTTTAAGACTTTTAATAAGCAAGAGGATGGTTTATTTTAAAATTGCTGGTGGAATGCGTTTAATGCTTGATTATATGTATATAGCTGCATTAAAGTGTTAAGGATTTTTTAAATATCTGTTTTGCAAGGAGTATGGTAAGTGTATTAACTAAAAGAACGAAAACTTTATGTTCATCATTTTATAGGAAGACTGCATACTTAACTTAATGAACAATCTACCCTAAGGAGCTTCTTGAGGAGAAATGATGGGAGTTCTTTGTTAAAGTGTGTACATATATTAATATCAGAACGAAAAAGTTGTTACCTTCCTGCAAAAAAAACAAATAGATATTATTATTAGTATAAAGTTTGAAAGGTTTTAAGAACTATAACTACTGAGCAGCGTTTTATTAATTAAATTGTACTTCAGTTTTGTTTTTGTATCAAAGGTTTTCCCTCGAAGAGGATTTAAGCAAGCAATGCATAACTTTCTAGGCCAACTATATAGAATTTTAGATTTTTAGATTTTAAATAAAAATAAACTACGATTTCTACAAACCTAGTTACTTTTTTATAACAAACTTATCCATGGTCGTGAACCAAGTTTGTGTACTTGAGTACACTGGCCGAAACCATGAACAAAATGTAATTTTAGTAACTGAAATGTTTCTGTTTTTATCACATGGTCAAAATAAGTCGCCAGCAAAAACGTTTTTTTAAAGTGTTGGGGGGTTTGAGGTCGGTGAAACGCCGTTACATACAAATTTTACTTTCAAGGTAGCTAGGGCTAATCTTACTACACATGTCCCCCATTAGAGCTTGTGAGCTTGACGTAAGTCGGTTCCTGCAGTCACATTAAATTTGTCATACAAAATATAAAAATGAAATAAAATCGTCTGAGGTTGTTCCTTTAAATAGGGTCCCTTTGATTGCCTGGCATGAATATTGGGCAAACATGTGCAAGACTTGAAACTCCTAACCTCTTTAAAATAAGTTTTGCCTAAAAACTAGTCAATAATTATAATATGGCTGTTAGTGAAGCGTTAGTTTAACTTTATTAATATTTTTATTTAAGATATTATAGTTAAAAGATTAACGGAGAGTTTTAAGCCTTTTAAAGCGAAACAAATAAAATTGCACTGAGATGCTTCTAACCTTCTTTTATGGACTTGGTAAAAACAAGTACATAGGTACTTAGATGGAAATTAAAAATGAGAACGAACTTAGAAGTTGTTGAGGGCTTATTTGCGAGTTTCGTTAGACGTTCGATGGGATAAAAGTCGGTCGTGTCAAAGCGGTATAAGCGGTTTAATTGTTATCCAAAGCTGTTTGTATAGCTTTATGTTATTGTACTCTCTTCTCTTCGGCCGCATATGAAGCAACAATTTAGGAAATCCTTCCACAAAACTGATTTATCGATAAACAAACGACACTGGTTATAAAGGTCTATGCCTCTGTAATAATAAACCATCATTTGAAATCCTCAATACTTGGTCTTAGACCAGAAAATCATAAGCAAGTTGGCGCGATCTATAGTCATGCATTTTATTTGGTAATAATCCAATATTAACTATACCCAAAAAGGGATAGAATTAAACGCACCTTTTAACACAATAGACACACGGCCTGCTTTTCATTTCAATTATACTCTTGCCGTTGTCTTCGAAGAAAAATCACAATTGTTTCAACTTTTCATTTTGATTGAATACGTGACTTGCTCAATGTTATGATGAATGAACCTATAAATACTTTAAATGTGAACTCAAACAAACTTAAACTTTTTAAAGCTTAGACCATTTTTTTTTAATCTAAAGTCGAGTTTTCCATTAAAACAAACAAAACAAAGACAAGAGATACGCTAAATGACTAAATTGTTCTTTTGTGTTTCTTGATTCTGTGGTTTTTTTCTGCGTCCCACTAAAGAAAACGTTGAGAGTGCTCAGGTGGAAAAATGAGTATGTCGAATGTAAATGACTTTCCCCAATGTTATTACACTGAGGCAATATATAGATACATATATCGGCGAAAATCATATTTAATTCAAAAGTTATGTTTCCCGGACGTACATGCGGTTAATATTTCAGTAGCTATTTTTTTACACACATTTATTCGTATTCGTCTTCAACATCTACTAATATGGTTTTATGGTATAAAATGCTTGCTATAAGGGAAAAGTTTTGTTTAAAATTATTAGTGGCACAAAGAAAAGAAGAACAAAAAAAGTTTATTTTGTTGGTTTTTAAATCAATTTTCGATTGAAAAGTATAGGAAGTAAGTACTTTTGTTTTTTTTTTTTTACTTGCTCTGTAGAACAAGGATTGGTTTCATGGAAACAAAAAAAAAACAAAACAAAATTTGAAGTTTTAATCGAACTTTACATTACAATGATGGAAGTTAATTTGGCTTCAATTCTTGGTTTAAATTACTCTAAAAATCCTGTTTCAAATTAAAAAAGAATTAAAGTACATTTTGTTATTCTGGTTTTAAGCGTTTGACTTAAAATTGATAAGAGCATTGAATATTGAAAACAAAAATACTTCTTAATAAGGTAAAATTTAGAATACAAAATTTTTAAATTTGAGTTTGAAAATTAATTTCCCAAAAAGTAGATACATATTCATTAAAACAGTTTGATTTAAAAACAGAGTTGAAGAGTGTATCTAGCTTAAGCTAGTTTATTAAGTAAACTTAAGCTGGCTTATTGAAAATTTTCTTAAGCTAGCTTATGAATTGAAAATTTTCCTACTCATAAATCAACCATAAGCTTATGAACACATTTTTTTTAAATCATAAATCAATTCACAAATCCCAACTAGCTTATTAATTTTTTTTAATTCACGAGTCCATCACTGACTTGTAAATTGAAGGAGGACTTAAGCTAAAAAAAGAGCTTAAGCCTTCGCAATTCTGATTTTAAGTCAAATTCCAAAATGTTTTCTGTTCCCGCAAACAACTGCAACAATTTTGAATAAACTTGGCTCCGGTAATAAATTTTTATCTGTCTATATAAATAAAAATGTAAATGTACGTTTGTTCCTTACCGCTAATCTCCGAAAGTTCTTCACCGATTGCTTTGAAATTTTGGAACAATGTTGCATTCGTATACGATCGGGTTTGTACATACTCAAAACAAGAATAAAAACAGTGGGATATGTTGTGCATGAAAGCAACACCCAATCTCAATTTCAGACATATAATTACTCAGAAATTTTTTAAGTTTTGCTGTAAAATGTTTGAACTATGTACGTCAAGCGAAAAGCAAAATTCATCAGTGAACCCTTAACCACTCTGTGCTGAAGGAAGATGGTACCTTACATATAGCTTACCCCATTGCCATGGGCTGGATCGCGGTTGGAATAAATTGGAAAGAATAACCTCTGATTTTAAAGAAGAACTGTTCAGATCAATAAAGCCCGTGTCATACTACATTTTTTCATCATTTTTAGCTCATAAAATCAGGTTAAAATGTCAGCCAAGAGAAAAAGGGAAAGATGTTGTTTTTAAGAAAGGTAAAGCAGTTATTTGACAAAATACATATGAATTGTCAACATTATTTAAAAATCCTTTTGTTGTTATCACTTCTAATGCTGGAATATTTGATAAATTTATATTAACGACAACGCAAAATAATATCCGATTCCATTTATTCCGAAATGTTTTTTGAAAATTATTTTTTTAGGTACCTAATGCTTTTTGAAATATGTTTTAATTTTCAGTTCTGACATGTCAAAAAAAAAAACGGTAAGAAGCTGAAAAATGTAAATCGAATCACATTTTTAATACATTTTTTCTGACAATTTCTCATTTTTTGTGACATTTTCACATTTTTTGTGACATTTTCACATTTTTAGGGTTTGATGCACTTACTCATATGGGTATTTTCAGTAATGAATTCTTCGTACTACTTTAATTTCATTTTTAATGAATTAAAAATAACAAAAAAATGTAGTATCATACGGGCTTATGTTGTATCATTTCAACTTGAAATTCTATTTGTGAAGTACGCCTGTGTAGATTTTTGACTCCCAGGGAATCGAGGACTTTTCACATTTATTTCAAAGCACTTGCGTACCAAATTATGTATATTTTTGTGCGAATATAAAATAAAAATAAATGTATGCATAGTGAGTAGTGCTTGGATTCACAGATTCACTTGGATGGCAGATTTAATCATTGGGGTGATTGTCATTGCCTGCCTAATACCTAAAAAACACTGTAATATTATTTATTTATTTTTTCTTTTTAAAATGTTGTACGATAATTGGGTTTGCAAGCCCGTGCGAAGCCGGGGCGGGTCAGCTAGTAAATATATAAAAAGTATGGTTTTTATGTTTTTTTTTGCTATGAATTGAAGTATTATGTTTTATTTCCGTTTAAGATATACATATGTATGTACATATGTGTACCTTTTCACTTCAAAAATTGATATAGAATTAAATGTATCAATTTTGTTCGGTACCTACTTTTGACTTGTTTCATGCTTAATTTTTTTCTTCATTGTATACATATTCCATAACTTCACATTTTTAAAATCTGCCAGTTCGTGTATACCTACATTTTTGTATTTTATGCATTCATCTAGTTGATTCGTGCTTTGCAAAGTTTTGATTTATAAAATCTTTAACTATGGTGCTGTGACAATGTCCTAACCAGACGAAATGCGTTTTAAATAAATTTAAAATGAAAAGTTTTAATTACCTTTCCTTATTCGTACGAAAAGAAAAGTTATTTAAGTTTCTACATTTTCTACAAAATAGTGAAGCTATAATCATAACTGAATGAAAATAAAACGAAGCCTTATTATTTTTTGAAACACTTTTATGTAATAAAATAAGATTTCAGCGTACATAAACTGGAAACAAATTTTTACAAAACTGTTAAATCAACTTAAGCTAATTGTATGAACATATACTGAAAGAAAAATATGTATTATCTTCTCTCGACTATAGGTGTAAAGGATAAGCGTTGGCGTATACTTATTTTAAAATTTTTCTTGAAAATAAATCCGAAAAAGATGAGATTAAATCGATTTTTCGTAATTTTACATTTTACACAGTTAAAATTCTAACAAACGCATCTATAATAAATGCGATGATAAGTAAAAATAGGAATACGGACTGCTGTATACCTAAAACACGATGAAGCACTAACCTAAAAAAACATTAACAAACAAAACTGACAAAATATGGCACTGGGGTATTTCATCTCACATGTGGGATATTCGCAAAAAGTCTTATCAGTTCAAAAAAGGTGAACTATTTTCTGAAGTTGTTCAAAAAAGGTGAACTATTTTCTGAAGTTGGTCAGCCATAGAAATTTTCAAGGGTTTAAGTTTTTAGGGTCATTAGACCCTTTGCTTTACTCAATACTTCAAATAAATTAATGATATGTGCTGCATTATTTGTGGGAGCTACTTTAGTTGAATGGTTGAATTCTATGGTAGAAGAAGCAATTTGTGGGATATTCGCAAAAAAAATCGTCATCAAAGGACAGGTAGGTAGGTAGAAATGGCGCATTTACAGAGGAAATGAATGACTGTTTCCTTTTCCTGCTGGTCCCCGCAACTACGACAGTGATTATTGTGGGGAATACCTAGCTTCACTGCATGCTCTCCGATTGGCCAGTGTACTGTACATGTTGCAACAACCCTGGCTATGTCTAAATTAAGTCGTTTGTTCGGGATTTACTATATGTGGGCCAAATCTTCCTAGAAATGATGCAATTTGACAAATTCGGTAAGAAAAATAGAGAATATATTGACTTTCATGTCTCCAAGTGAAATGTTGACTCTTTCCGTAAGTGAGACATGAAGGGCTGAACCTTGCCTGGCCAGTTCGTCAGCCCGCTCGTTTCCCTCAATGCCACAGTGACCTGGAACCCATATAGGTGCCCCCTTGAGATTCACGTTTAGGGTGGTGAGCTCATCTTGTATCTTGTTTAAGTATCTTACATGCTTCCCTAATTGCCAGTAATTCAGCTTTAAAAACACTTGCAAAATTGGGTAGCCGAAAAGATCTAGAGATATTTAGAGATTCGGAAAATATGCCCATCAAAGGACAACTAGTTCAAGTTCTAACAAAGCCTTCTTGAATAAAAAAACTGACAAAATATGACTGCGATATATTTTATCCTACATGTGGGATATTCGCAAAAAAGTATTTCATCTAAAAAGTCAGTAATTGTTCAAAAAAGTTAAAATATTTTCAAGAATTGGTCAGCCATAGAAATGTTTGTATCAATGGTCATAACATACATATACACTTACTAAAATATTTGTGCCACAAAAACAAGAACATCTGGTAAAGTTGAAGATAGTAAAGGTAGGTATATATAGAAGACATGTTTTCAATAAATGTTATTACGATACAATTCGGGTATTATACGGGTATCAGGTATGTATGTACTTTCCCCACCAGAATATACCCACCGCACCTCAAACTTAGTTCAGTACTAGCCAAGATAGCTTTTTTTTGTATATGTACGTTAATAAATTGTTTGATTAGATGAGTTATAAAGAGCAAATTGGCGACGACTATATACCAAACTCAGTTAAAATTTCTTTTAAAATATCGAAACTTTAAAAAAGAAATAATAAATATTATGCACAGCTATACAGAATGGATAAGTAATTTATAAAAAAAATATATGTTTTCAATAAAAGGACTACACTATAATGGTGTGCCAATTTTTTGTCGTATATAAAGGTTAACCTAAAGCCGAAGGCACGTACAAGGAGTGCAATCGAGTCAGAATGCGCAATAAATTTGTATGCTGGGCCATACCTTGACTATGAAAAGCAAATAAAAATATCTATACCTACCGATAAATAGATAGTTTATTTACAAGGTTTTATGAAACAAAACTTTCACGAAAAACAAATATACATATGTACAATATATGTATGTATGTTTATGTACTCGTATTCTACATCTGGAATATGGAATTCTATATATCCATTGTTTAAAGACGTTCATATTGAAGGAAATCAAATCATACAAAAAGTTTTGCGCCATTTTTACTGGCTTGCACTTTGTTTTCATTTCTTATATCGACCCGTCTTGCCAATCGTCATCGGAACTGAATACAATTATTGTTTGTTTTTCTTGCCAGAAACTATAGGATTTGGCTTTGATTTTTTTTTACCCCAGACTGATGCATTATTTGTTGATCTAAAGCTAAACCAAACCTACGCAGTAATACGGAATATTGTATAAGAACAAAAAAATATGCGCATTAGAAAACATGGGCACAAACGAAACTGTCATACAAAGCTTACATTCCAAACCATTTAAAGCTTCCTTCCATGCAAATATCGAACTTTTTAGTTCCACTTGAAAAATACCACAACTTTGTTCTAAAATTCATCTGCTCCATGAAACCACATTCACATTGACTGCGCATGACATACCTTTAAAATGTGCAGGACATTTTCAAACTACGGACGCATGGAGCATCCTATAGTTCTCGCAGATTCCATATAAAGGAAGTTTCTTCGTCTCGTTTTCTCTCCAGATAAATCCACATTCTATATGCCATCGCCATGTATGTTGGTGCGTATGGAAGGAAAAAACCGAGCTTTACGTACCACCACCATCAGTGCCACTTCCACAATCCATAGCAACCTACATGTATCCTTCAGTGCAGTCATTGCGACCATTAAAAACTTCTCCAGCTTCCGTTCCGTTTCACATGCTGCCATCTGTCCTTGCACAATCTCAGTGTGGGCAATAACCAGAGCAGCCACACCAGCCCGCACTTGTCCTCCCTGTGTGTACATCTAACTGTGATGTGCCTCTTCCATAATTCAACAAATATATGGACCAAATCTTGCCAGTACATCGCGAGCCCTTGACTCGAAAGGGTACACACCCCAGAACATCACAAGGATTATACTTACACCAAAAAAAAAGAGTGTACTACTTCCAACATACAATACACAAATCCAAAGAGAATCTACAAAATCGGGCCACCATTATATTAAAATGTAGTGGAAAGCAACAAATCCTTGTCCTCTTTACTGAAACATAAAAGAAAAACACGTAAAACATACGGAATTTCGTGTTTTTTTTTTCTTAAAATTTAATCAATGCCGCAATTCAGTTCACAGTATCAGCCTCAATTTGCATTCGGATTTTTCTCTTCCGGTCAAATCTTAATTTTCCACAAAAAACCGCTGTATATGTGACTTAATAATTTGAAAATCTCAACAACAAATAAAATAAATATAAGATGAAATCTACTGTGTTAAGTGTTAGCAATAAATTCCTAGACGTGAGAGAATACTTTAGCTGAGATTTTTCTTTCTGAAACACACGAAACGCTCTGGTTATACATACGCGATCCACACGGCGACAACGTATATCTCTACCTACAATACAATACTCCCAGTTAAATTCTCAATCCGCAGTAACGAAAACATATTTTATCATATATTTTATGATTTTTTCCCCATCATCATCATCACCATCATCGCTTATCAACATCACAAACTTTTCAAACGTTACAATTTCTCAGAAGTGGGATGTGAAATAAAATTTATTTTTCACTAAACAAAAAAAAAATTTCGTCTTCGTGGACATTTTTCTTTTTTTTTCACCATCAACAGCAACAAAAATTAGAACTTTGTGTTTGTCTTTCGAAAAAGTTTAAAAATAAAAAAAAATCCTTATCGTTGTTGCTGAATAGAGAGTGATGTTTACACGACGAGGAGCTCAACACATATATAAAGAAGAAAAAGAATAATCGTGAACGAAAATTCGGAGAAGTTTTTCCTGCTGTAAGTGTATTGTGCATTTTTTCTCATATCCTTGTGAATATCTGTAAAAGCCAACAATTTTATCTCTGCATAAGTATCTGCATTAAGATAATTTTCACTTCTTTATCACACATATTTATTTTGTAAGGATACGATTATCCCTGATGGTTTTGGTCTTGGGATTACTTTGCTTATTTTTTGCCTTGTTTTATTATATTCTTTTTTTTACTGAGTTCTTCATTTATTGTGTTGAATTAAGTGGTAATGAATCTATAGGGATGTCTTTTAAGGAGGAGTAGGTACTTTTATTTTCTCCTTTCTTTTTTTTTTACGTTCGATGAGGTGACGCTTTTGATTGAATATATTTTAAGAAAAAGTCTTGGTAAATTATTTGTTACTTGTGTATGGAAACACTTAAAATAGACATACATATACTTTTGGGAATACTCTATTACATACCCTTAGGAATTTAAGTTTGACTTAATTTCATTTTTATTATTGGGAATCTTTTCATCTAATTACTTGTAATATAGAAATGATAAACATTTTCAACAACAAAAAAAATAATTAAAACGAAAGGACGTTTCTCATGCTCGGTACCATTATAACGATGGGTGTGTTATTGTGTGCTTATATGTATGTACTTGCATACTTTCGCTTGCATAATAAGAATAACCCAATTATAGGAATTCTAGATTACATATATATTCCTAGAAAAGAAAATAATCGAAATTTGATTTTTAAATTTAAAGAAAAATTTAAATATACATACATAGATAAGGAATTACTGGTAAAGAGAGTAGGGACTTGTTGAAACCCTGTCTTGTAAGAAATCTTGAATTATTTATTCTTGTAGAAGATTAATATTAACTCAATGCAAAAATAAAAACAAAAAACACCTTCCTTAATGCCATTTTGGCCTTTTAGATTTATAGATATCCATTTTTCCTTTCATAAAATGTCTTGAAATATAATACAAAAACAATACGAAAGTGACCTAAATAAAAAACGTGCCAAAAAAATAAAAATCCACACGCATATAACAATCGTAAATTGAAACTTAGTCTTTGCCAAAAAGTTATTTGTGAAATAGATCAAATTTATGTTTTACATTATTGTTAAGTGGAACTTTATTTTACGAATTTATTGATACTTTTTGGTGTTATTTTTTTATAATCACATTTTTTTTTTTCAATAATTGATTGAAAGGAATTTACAGATTATCAAAGTATTTTAAATTTTAAACATAGCTGTTAGGATTATTTTTGTGCCTTTTATTACAACTTAAAAATTTTTTTGGCGGAAATGAGCTGCCTTTATTGTATACCTATAGAATTTTATTTTATTGAAAATATTATTGCATACGAAAAACTTTAAAAATTTGATTAATTTAATTTTTTTTAATGATATTTAGTCACATAATATAGTTACATGATATTAAGTTACACTAGATATTTTTTTTCTTAAAAATTTAAACATCTAGATTCTAGACTAAAGGTGATTCTTCAATTATTGTCAGTTTAATATTGAGTTAAGTGCAAATTATCGAATTTTCTATTCAAGAACAAATACAGCCAGTCTTAGTTAATTAATAAAATAAATGTCAAATTATTTTAATTTTACTATATAATTAAATTTAAATGTAAATTTTATTTGATTATCATTACAATGAACTTTAATCTAAGGCAAAATTATCAAATTATTTTAATTTTACTATATAATTAAATTTAAATGTAAATTTTATTTGATTATCATTACAATGAACTTTAATCTAAGGCAAAATTTGTATACTACTTTAGCTAAGATTATTATATTTGGTCTGTTTGGTAACTTGAATTTTCTTGCGAATTTGCAAAAATTTTCACAAAATTTCACAATTTGCTGTCAAAACCCATAGAAAAAAAAACATTTTTTTTGGAAATTTGTTGAAAAAAAAGTTACATACCATCTGATTATCATTACTGTTTCGTTTTGTGGTACCTACTTATTGTAATTTTCGTTAATGTTGGTTAAATTCTCTTAATAGATATCAAAATATCAAATGCCACTTTTATCATTTTTTTTGATATTTTAATTTTGAATTTTCAAAGAATTTTATTTTTGTTTTACGTTTTTAACAAAGCACAGAGCAATTTTGACAAACGATATTTTTGTTGATATTGAAAATATTTATTTCTAGGAATAACTTTATCTCGCTTTGAAATGATCAGAAATTTTATTTTACGCCAAATACATTATATCTGACTATTGAAAAACACAATTATGTATGTTTTATCTGATGTTAAGGTGTTAACCGACTGACTATTAAGAAATTAGCTCTCAAATTAAATATAATAAATTATCCATAAGCTAAAATAAGAAAGAAATAATTTTGTTAGCACGATTCTTGTTAACTTTTTTGGCTGACGTGTACACTGTACAGTACATGGATACTTTTTAGAATTTTTGAAAAATTAGAATTTAATTGAACACGTGTAATAATTTTTTAAAATAAATAAATTTAGAAAGTATTCAATAACTTGCAAATTTTTGGACTTCAGAATAATAATTAATGAAACGAAATTTTCAAGAATTTTTTGTAGATGGATTACAATTTATTGTACTATATAATAGAGTTGATATATAGAAGCCATATTGAATAAATTGAAAATATAAAATTGTTAATTGTTGCTTCAACAGCCGAACCACAAATATCAGTGAATGTGCTTTCGTGAAGAACCAAAAAATTTGAGCTGGTTACAAAATTTTAATTTTTGGAAATGGAATTTGTTTGGACGTGTTAGATATGAATAATTTCAAAATAGACTGTTGAAAACAATGCAATAAATTGACGTGTGCTCAAAATTCGAAAATTTAGATAAAAATTACATATAAAATTCAGATTTTGCTTTGACTTTGATTTGAGTGTTTGAATTTTTGTCATTTCTTGATACAAAAAATTCATTTTATCATGTACTTTAATATGTATGTACGTCGGACATAACTACTGTTATCCGAAACAAGAAAAATTAAATAGAGCTTCGAAAATTTTTTTTTTATGAATTGATTTCCTTTTTGTTGTTTTTTTTTTTGTTAAATCCAGTAATAAATAATAGTAATTATTTTGAATTACTTATCTACATATCCAAACTCCCACGTTTAAAAATACAGTTCTCAAAGACTCAAGACAAACATATTTATTTATTTGTTTCACTCGACCTAAAGCCCATTTTATAACAAAAAAAAGTTCTCAAAGAAAGTTTAAAAAAAAAGCAAAACAATGAAAATTTACATATATGCGATTTCTGTGAGAATTGGTGTGTTGATTTAAGAAAATCGTCAAAATGTTCGATATAATCTCAGCAGAATGAATGATTAAATGAATTGATTAAGGCCCTGTTTGTTTACAGTTGATTGTCTTTAATCAACGATTACTGCAACTGGTAAATAATCGAATTTGCATGTTGGCCAAATTTTCTTTTGGGCAATCCAAAATTTGAGTTCCTAATCATGAAAATCACTAGCCAGCCGATTTTTATTGATTAGCGCCTTTAAGTTAGAGCCTGTTAAAGTGATGGTGCAAATTTAACCCGCTGTGAACAAACTGGCCCTAAGCATTTAATTAAATTCATACATTTATTAGTTTTCATTTAGTAGATGGGGTTTCATCATAGAAGTTTCCAAAAATTTACAAAGTCAAAGAGATGTATGTTTCACATATAAATATTTTTTTTCACATGCTCGTGCTATGTTGTACGTGCTATTTTTTATTTTGTTTTTTCTTCAACTAAATTTATTACGATTCAGGGCGTAGTGACTTATACTCTCAACCATTATCCATGTGTGCATGTTTTAATCAGGAATAGAAAGTACCTACAATTATTTACCGAATCAAACTGTGGGTCTTCATTATGCTGAAAATTGGTAAAGGTAGGTGTTAGGAAATAATTCCTAAGAAAAAGGGCCCAAATCGATTTGGAAATAATGCCCAAAATTGTTTGTATTGCTAAAAAAGAATGATGAAATTGGAAATATAATACCTTGATCATTTTTGTTCCAGTTAATAAAATAAAAAATCATCTAATATTTTGAATGTAAATTTGAAATGTGGTTTTGTGTGGTAAAACAAAATTAACATTCAAAAACTTGAATTTAAATTGTTTTTGTAAATATTCGCGTTCTTTCCATAATTTTGGAACTATATTTCCAAATTTCATTGGGATTTGTTGATACACATCGCACAATGTTAGACACCTCAATTTCAATATTTTTTTTTTGTCTATTTTTCAAAAAATAGATGAATGAAATAAGTCTAAAATTGTTTTGAATTTTGTTTGCACCTTTTAAATGAAACTTGGCAGTTCTAAGAAATTAACTACGGTGCTCAAAATAAATAAGAATTACATTTCGTCAAATTCACTGAATTTGCTCTTGAATTGGCTAAAATATATACGAACTATATAAATATGCTAAAATAAATACAAAAAAGTATTGTTGGCTGAGCCCCTCATCGAACACACGCCTATCAAATCTTCAAATCAACTGTTAGAAGGGGTATACCATTACTTTTTATTTTAATAGTTTTATTATTTCAGAACATAAATATAATTTCCCGAAAGGTACTTCGTACCCTTTAAATGGTTGTTACCGATATTTGAATCTTAACAATTTCAGGACCTCAACCCACATCGTTAAATCAGGTTTGATTGTGTTTCTCCAAAATAATGTAACTAATATATTACTTAGTCTCATTAGACCTCTGTATGCCAAGAAGAAAATATAAATTACAGTTACTTTTTTCATTATAAATATACACTTCACCAAAAAATATGTTTAGACTTAGTTTTATGTAGGTAGCCCTATAGAACATCTATGCAAATGCAATACAAGAGTATACATACATATATCCTGTAAGCTATACATATGGCATAAAATAATGTTGGGTAAAAAAAAACAACATTATTTCCTTTACAATATCCATGACCTTAGCGTTTAGCCTTCTTTCAAATAAAATTTATCTCTAATGGAGCGAAAAACTGGTTTCAGCAAAGTTTTTGCCTTTCTGACCCTATAAGACATCCCAACGTACTTTCAAAGTGGGTACACGATGCCAAAGAAAAAGTTTGGCCATTGTATTCTTCCATCACAGTATATACTCGTACTAGTAAGCTGAGGGCAAGGATCCTTCACTCTGCATGGGGTTCAATCCCCCATCTGTTCTAACATCGTATATACATACCTACAAATGTACATATATAAATTGCGACATGAAAAATGGAAGGCTATTATTTGTTCCGAAAAGCTGTGTGAGTTTCTATTTATCCACCACAAGCTGTTACACCTTTTGACATGTTGATCCTAATTTGCGTAAATACGTGGTTGTGAGTTGTCTTTTGTGATTTTGTTTTCTGTTATTTTTTTTTTTAACTAAAATTTCATAGAAAGGAATATTTTATATTTTTCAAATAAAAATTTTAAAGGGGAGGACATTTGTATCATTCTAACTTGTCAACTAAATGGCTTTATAGCTCATTTATTAGACTGATATGATATTTTTACCACGCCTTAACAACAAGATAATGCTTGACATTTTTCGCTTTGACTCAAAATAGCTTTAAACAGCCTTTAGTCGACACAAATTGGCGTTTCGTCCTGGCGATCTCACTTTAGCTCATCAGTTGACTAGTGTTTGAGTTCTGTTTTTGGAGCTCATTCAATTCTGTAGTATTTTTTATTTTTATTTAAATTATTTCATATATATGTACATATGTAATTGCATATCCTAAGCTATCTTATTTATATTTTACCAACAATGAACCTAAATTCTGAATAAAAAGGAAAAATTAAACTTTCTTTAAAATTCTTAGAAGGTTCTTTTAAAATTCAGGAGATCTTTCATTATATAGAAAGGCGAAATATGTATAGAAATCCTTTATTTGAAAATGAAGGTCTGAGAAAATCCAGAGTACCTAAATTAAATTTGAATGTTAAATTATTCCATTCAAAAAACCGAAGACATCTTTTGGTTTTGCTCGTACATTGTTTTGTTTTGGGCATACATTTGTATAAATAAAAAAATAAAAGGACGAAACAAATTAACTTTGTTTAAAATTAAAAAAAAATTGTACAAAACCGATTTCAAAAATTTACTGACACTGACAAGGCTTTTGATTACATAACAGTTTTCCCACATATTTTTATATCTCTTAGTATTTATTGGTTTGCAAGAACTTAACTTATGTATTTGACGAACTGTTGCTTCCTGTTTTTACTCTTTAGGGCAAGTATCGATTTAGTGAAGAAAAAATTCGAGGTTGTAGTTAAAATTTATCACTTCAGTCCGAAAAAGTGTATTCTGTCATACCATCCGTCGGTAAGTGCGGCTGTGTGATTCTTGTGCGATCCAGTTTTTTTTTGTGTATTCTTGAATTTATTGTACTATAGTGTAGTCTTAATAGTATTTTCTATCCTGAAACCGATATAAAATTGTCGGAAAAACAAAACAAAAAATAGTGCTAAGTCTTCTACTTTGCTGATTTATTTCAGAAGTATAGTAAACAGAATTTGTATTATTAAACCTTCTTAAAACAAAAAATGGTTGATGTTTTCACAAAAAGGTTATTTATGCAAATGTTGTTAAACACTAGATGAACTGTCAAATTTTGTATGAGAAATGATTTACACAATTTGATTAAAATTTCCCAAGGATTTTGCTGCGGAAAATTAACCAAAGTTTTTTTGATAAACTTATGTCGAATTCCTTTCAACAAAAGAATCGAATTTTTTTCTAAAAGAATCGATTTTTTTCTGAACAATTCGAATTTTTTCTGTCAAAACAAATCTTGCTAATTTTGCAAGATTCAAGAAAGATTATACACCGATTTGCATACACACTTGCAAGATTTGAAATTTGTAAAATGTCAAATTGAATGACGCGGTGTTTTAAGGAAACAATTTATTTTATGAAAACAAATTGTGTTTTTGGTTACAAAGAATTTTCGGTGAATTTTATAGTAAATTTTGGGCGTTGTTTTTCAATTAATAATAATGATAATTTCCCAATTGAATATTTTCTGGACATTTTACTTCAAAATTGCTGCTGTCACAGTGCCACACACACAATTACAATAAAAATCGATTGTTTTCGTCTTTTCGTATTCCTTTCAACGACTGTTCAGAAATATTATGTACATATATAGATATCTCAGAGAACTAAAAAAAGTCTGCTGTAACTATCGCACGCGGATTAAAAGTTGTGAATTAAAACGTAGTTTATGCAAAATAAAAATAGGACGTCTACATTTTCTGAACATTGTTGATCAGCATTAATAATTTACACAAATTCACATGATGATCCGGATTGCCATCGAAGTGAAAAGAAAAATTTCTTTTTTTGATTCCTCTTTCACCAAATTTCAGTTGAGTTGATCTCGAGACCATTTTTACTTCCGAAAACGAAAGTAAACTAAACTGAAGGAAAAAATCATGAGCACGCGCATGATATGATTTTTTTCGCTCATTTTGGTTCGATCACTGCCATGAGTTTCCGACCATTACAGTTCTACCTTTACCTCCGAAATTGATTTTCAATCTAATTCCATTCGGCTCCGATTTCGTGTTGGTTAGGGAGGTTCACAATTGAAAAATATATTTTGACGTTTAATATTTGACGTTTAACGAATAGCTGATTCAATTACCCAGCATTTAACCAAATGAATTATAAGGGCGTTCATAAAATTTTGTGTGTAAACTTATCATTTAACCACGAAACTGAGACACCCTATTGAAAAAAATGCATTTTTATATAATTAATAATATTATTTCAGTATATACATACCTACATATCAATAGCTTTGATTTGCATAAGAATAAATTACTTTCAATCAGTTAACCAAATTAAAAAAAAAAACTGAAGGACTTTATCTGTCCTCTTTTGTCTTGTGTAAAAATTGTGGCATTAATTAAAACAAAATTATTGCTCATTTGAAATGATGATATTCGTGGAAAATGGCTGTTGTTGTTTAATGAAATGGAATTTCGAAATTGATTTTTGTTATTGAAATTCCATGAGGTACACAGCTATTAATATTGAAACATTCTTTCTGCAAATTGAAGAGCATGAATTCCATTGTCCTATGTAAAGACATATCAATTAAATGTTATTTTTTTATTTTATTATAATGACTACTTTAGTCAATCGAAATTAAAATTTCCTATTAATGTTTATTATTTTATTTATATTATTTTACAAAAAAAAAAATTTCGCAAAAAAATTTGAATTTACAAATAAATATATAAACAGGAAACCAATATAAAGACTATTAAAAATATATGTCAGCATATGTTACATTGTTTATTGTTTATACATTTCATTGTCATTTATAGTTATATAGTGGGATTATAGACTACCGATCTAGGGGTTGAAGTTTGAGTCACTTTCTATAAGCAGTATTCTCTTTTATACCTATACCACAGCTTTAAGTCGACGCCACAATGTGCGATTTCATGTGATAATAGCTTCATAAATTTTAAATTATGACCACCTTATTCTCAATCCAATCGGCCAACAAAAATTGTTTCTATATATTTCATTCAAAAAAGATCTTAAATCGTAAATATTAAAAGCCTTTTCCTGAAATAAAAATGACATGTATCGGGTTATGAATAGATTTTTTAAAATACAGAATTATAACATCTTACAGAATTTTTGCAACTTCTCCCTGCCATATAAATAGCATGATTTTTTAATAATTCATATAGCTTTCTATATTTTATACCCTTATGGTGATGACGAGTACTTAAAAATAGCACATTAAACGCAACACGCATTCGTCCTTGTTTTGTGTTAAAATTATTTCTATAAGAATATATGTACGTATGTATTTGTACGTGGTCTTTTTTAGAGCTGTCTATATAAATGCTCTTCATTCAACACAGCGCGCGCTATGTCATAAAAATGAATGACAAAATATATCATTTGACTTGAGTGTGACATTCTGTATGTTTTTTTTTTACTATAAAAGCCATGGATGTATCAACATTGCAAACAAAAAAATAAACAAAACAAAAATGCAAATGGAAGTCAATCAAAAAGATTCTCATAAGTTTTTATGTGACCGAGACTGTGTTTTTGTTTTTTTCTTATAGAATTGATGACATTTTTTTAACACGTTTTTCTTCATTTAGTCCATAAGAACTTCAGACATTGTCTTTAAAAAACCATTTTCTTGGTGTATAAGTATATGTTTATGGTTTTTATAAGAAAGTAAACAAAAAATCATCATTTATGGCACACAAGCCAACCACACTATAAGAACTTATATAGCTGCTATTTTTTTCAAGGGTTCATGGACACAAATAAGGAAGATCGAATTCACTCCTCCTTCGTCCAATGACACCACAATTTATGAGGTTGTTTATTACATCTAATCAAAATAAAAGCAAATGAACATACATTCATAGATATTATGTATTTTTTTCGTTTTAAAAATTTTCTAAGTGTATGAATTCTAAAATCTCTTTTCAATTCAAAGATAAACGCATAATAACTGCTGCGTTGTCCAAGACTAAATTATTCTAATATATTTACAAATATAATATATCGATGTCCTTGGACATGAAAACTTTAGTAATGAAAACATGGATCGGAGTTGAAAACAACGCGAGTAAGAAAAATCAATAACTCGCAATTCAACCAAATCTATGTACATATACATATATGCGCACCACACCAACCATATCATTTAATTTCATCATTGCGGGGTTCTCCTTATTCAAATCAATATTAAAATGGAAGATAACCGAATCTAAGGATAAATACATAAATATTTGGTATGAATTCCACTTTTTTTCTTGCATAGTCAATTTACGTATGTACATTAGGGCAGTCGTTAAATTAAAGTTTGTTTCGGATGAGTTTCAGTTTATGATTCTCTATTTTTTTCAGATGTTTATTATGATATACTATGATATACATGATATACTTTGTATATCATGGCACAAAATTTGAAACAGCCTGATTTTAAGGTGTTAGCATAATACTATACTTAACAACTTTCTAACTTAAATGTTATTATTTTTAAACCTTTTTTAACAAGTACTAAACATATTTTCTTAATAAAATTAATAAAAAAGTTCGATGCGAACTCGTTTAAAACTTGGAAAATGCTGTTTTTAACCTATCATCATACTAAAATTGTTTTAACATCGTTCTAAATCGTCCATAATTTTTCGCCAATGTTTTTATCAAATTTTCTGTAATAGTCTGTAATCCGAAGTAGCCCCTACCCCCTTACTATACGATTTTAAATTTGTTCCGCTCGGCTTCTCTTGCTTTTTTCATTACCCTATTCCTAACCCACTATGGCCCTAAATATAGCATTTTGAATTAACCGATAACATCTACTATGATTTTTTTCTCCATTTGAAAACAATTTAAAGCCATGTAATTCTGGTAAAAAAAAATGATATGACACTTGTGTTTATAGGATTTTCTCTATTCTCGAGCGTTGGGCGCCATTTTATCATAAGCGACAAAATGTGTATTTTACTAAAAACTATTTACATACTGTGTGTCGGTATTATTTAAAAACCCATTTCAAAAAATGTAAATATTCAGTGGCATTTTGATTTTATTTTAGAGGACTCTGTAAACTGACCTGTGAGCAGAGGATGCAGATATTTTTGAGAGATCTTACTTAGTACAGGAATTTCAAGTTTTTTTTTTTGTAAATGAGATGTACAGAAACAAACTCAATACATTCAATCAGGAGCAGTGAATCAAAAAGAAGCAGCGATATAACAAGACAAAAATAATTTCTGAAAAATCAGGCTGGGATAACCCCCATATACGAATGCACCAAACGAATTGATAGGATACACTGTACTTTCAAATCGTAAATCAGTTAACTGTTTAACTTTTGTATTGAGCAGATAAACATATTTACAATTAGTTCTTAATTCTATGTTACATATTATATAGTAACACATTTTGGTATTTTTAAGTTATGATGGTACATAAGGGGCCTAACTTTATGCAATTTTTTAAAATTATTTATTATAATATACAAGGTGTCCCGAAATTACCGCCTAAGAAGAAAACCATCAGTTCCTGAGGTCATTTCAAGTCGAAAAACTTAAGAGGTAATTTCCTCGTTTTCGCTTCGTTTTCGACTTATAACGGTTTTTATGATTTTCATTCTTTTTTCCTTTGAATGGCTCTAACTTTGCCAAACTACAACCGATTTTTGAAATGTCTTTTTATTTATACAAGAACAGTTAGAAATTTGTATCTACCATACAAATTTTTTCTGTGTGGATAAGGGTTTTCCCGCAAATCATTTTCAAGCACATTTTTTAAGCATTTTTAGGTTGTTTTCTGAATTCGATATGATTTTTTCACAAAAACACGTTATTAAGTAAATTTTTGTTATTATTATGAAAGTTCAATATGTGTTCTTAAAAATACTAAACATTTTTTACCTAAAAATAGATATAAAATTATTAAAAAAAAATAAACAAAAAATAAAGGAAAATCAAGAAAATATGAATATTTGAATAAAAACATAACATACCTATAATCAACATAAAATATGATTTTTCTTCTCGGGTTGTTCAAATCCGTTTTTCTTGTAATTGTAAATCAACAATAGCAAACGACAATAGCTTAGAACTTTTGAATTTTCTTACGCCCACTTGGCACTTATTCTGCCAACAGATAATGTGAATCGAAAGGTTAACGAATAAATAGAATTATTTTGACTTGTGAGTGATGACGTTAACTTTATTGGCACCACTGGAATTGGATATGCAGTAAAATTTCTTGAATTTGTCTGCATTTTGCTGGATATCATAATTATTCAACTGAAAGGTAGTTAACCTTTTTTTTTATTTTATAGTGAAGAATTCAGTGTGAAGATTATAAAAAATCGTAATAATAAATAACTTCTTCATTCTTTTTCTTAAATAAATTGAAGGAAAATAATAATAATAACAATTTTATACTTCAAGCTTAAAAAAGTACTAAATATAAAAATAACGAAAAAAAGCTTTTTGTTTATTTAAGAACGAAAAAAGTCCTTTTCTCGATTCGTTGTGAAAATAATGTTTTAACTGTTATTATGACTTCTGACCATTTAGTTAATAAGTTAGTTTGTTGTTTGTTTTTTTTTAAGAGATTGTATCCTTTTCTCCAATTTGCTGTTTTTAATTTTAAATATGCCCTTAATATTTTTAATGCATTTAAATATTATGCAAATTCTAATTTAAATGAATTTTCTGGGTATAAATTTAATCTTTTTAAACGGTCAATTCAATTATATTATCACTGAGGCGATCGAATAGCTTAACGAAAGGACATAAAACAGAAGCTCTTTTAAAGTTCTCTGATGGTTGAGGCAAAGGCAATGCATAGTCCTTATACATACATACATACATATATATAACATTGGATATTAAAGTATAGGTGTTGATGGTGTTGTGGCAAGGAAATTTGAGTGGAAAATTTGGCTAAGATAATTTTCCCATCATATTTTCAATTTGCATTTGGGTAATAATTTTGGGATAACTTTATTGGCTAGCAATGGTTTGCCGCTTTTTCTTCTTGGCTTTCCTATATACTTACCCTTCCTACTCTTTTAACAAAAAAAAAAAAAAACGAACCGTGCAAAGTTTGTATACTTATTAAAAATTGTTTGCTTTGCTAAACGTATCCTTAAGGGGGAACCAAATGATGTCGTTATAAAAGGAAAAACTTTGAACTCAACTCTTGATGGTCGGATAGACAAGAATGTTTTACTATTTTTTTCTTGTAGGTATATGTACCTACTTGGAACTCAGTTCTTAGAAATTAAATTTTACTGTGTTGGTATATGTGTATAAAAATAGAATATGAAATATGACGTCAAATGGGAAATCTAACTGAATTCCGGTGAGTCGAAGTAAAAAAGTTTTTGCAAACTAAGCTGAAAACTTGACAAAATTGATACAGTTTTTTTTGTGATGAAGGAAAACTTAATTCCTACAGAGAGAGGTATAAATAAAATTTTGTTAAATTTCTACAACCGAGCCATCATTTTATTCACATTTAGTGTGTGTGTTCTTTGACCTTGATATTTACATGGAAAGAAAGAGGATTAAGTATTTTGAAAAAGAAATTTTGTTAGTTGTTTAAAACTGTCTCGAAGTATTGGTATAATAGGTACCTAATTGGTTTCCGGTTTTGTAATATTTTAATATTGAAAAAGTTCTCATTCATATCTCCATTTATAAAAGTACGATGTAATTATGATTGACATAGTTTTCTTGTAGAATCTTTTTAGGTCAATATATGTGTGCTTCAGCCAAGCACTACAATGGTTGTCCATGGTGGTTAATGGCAGTAATGTTTTCCAAGAGTTTTTTTCTGTGGCAAGGAAGCAAGAGCAGTGTCTTGGTCCTCCTTATATCCATTGTTTAAGAGGAAACCTTAATTAATTGCAAACCTTAAATTAATGATTTTAAATTAACAAAGGAAACAAACTTGTATAACTAACAATTAATTTAAAGAAAGTTCTTGGTCCGTTTTTCTTAGTCTTCACATTTTCTATGTGAGGGCATTCATAGGTACATATTTATATAGTTAAACCTATAATCCCAAAATGTTCTATTTGATATATGAGTTCATTAGATTCGGCTTTAAAGGAATACTTCTATAAGAAAAATAAAAATCATCATCCTTAAAAATCTAAGACACACAATATGTTTTGTACTCATGTCACATGATGTGTTCTTGTATAGAATTTTTGAGTATTATTTGGCACATACGCTGTCATACTCGATGTACCACACCAACCAAAAACAGCAAATGTTTTCAAGTATAACGTGATAAATGAAGTAACACTGGGGATGTTATTTATGATCCCCCTAGGCCTTATGATATGGCATCTTGAGTAGATCTATCTATATGTATAAGTAACTATGTTTTATATGTTTAGAGCATGTGTTTGATACCCTACCCTATAGAAATATGCTTGATTTTTTAATGTATCTTACCACTTAGGTCAATTTGGCCATTTTATCTGTTTTATATGCTCACACTGTCAAAAGGAAGAAAAAGAAAGAAAAATAAGAACCGAATGTTGATGGAAATTGTGGTTAGAGGGAAATCTTATCGAATGGATGGAGTTTACACATACTTCGATATAGGTTTCTTGTTTTTTTTGTTAAGCTTCTAAGATATATAGATGCGGTAAAAGCGTATATATGTATATGTATGTGTTATGTGAATTGAGTATGTTTGAAAATTCTTCTTTTTTTTTATTAAATATGTATTTAAGTCCTTATCTTATCGAATAGGGACAATCCGAATTGAAAGTGACAGCTTTGTATTTGTAGTGTTATTTATTTCATGTTCTGAACAGAGACTGAATTTTCTCATTTCCCAGCACTCAATTTCTAAAAGTGACACAATTTACTTTTACGTCTTTTGTCAAATGAAATAGCCGAATCAAAGGTCGCGTTCAGATCTACAGTCGACAATTCCATAAGAATTTGTCGAAAAGGTTTTAAGTTCTATAGGATTGAACGAATGTAAGTTTTTCATAAATGTATAGGAATGTTTTGTTGTAAATAATTTTGTGTAAAAACGTACAGCACCTAGCATCAAGATATTGCTGAAGGGAACATCCAAGGACAGGCCGATGATAATGTGATATGTGCTCGTATCTCCGAAGTCCATAAAAATTCCTAACCATGCCACTAAAAGCGACAAGGAGAGTTTGTGCTGGGAATGGGAACCAGGTTTGCAGTGCACTGTATTACCATGGTTTAAAAACAACACAAACATATACATATATGGCAGTAAGACATAGGGTCTTATAAATTAGGCAAATGTTGGAAGGAATAGAGGAAAAGGATAGATTTTCGTTACTTCATTTACTTACTTACTTACTTTATTAAGGGGAAAAGCAAAAAACGTAAGTTTAGTATATCAACTTGGAGTTATGGTAGAAAATGACAAAAGTTAACGAAGACCAGTGTAAATTATTCCAACTAAAAATTTATGTGCTTTTCGGCTGAAAGTGATCTGTGTATTTATCTTAATATCCAGACTAGTTACAGTGACCACAAACGTAAGCTGAAATTGGGAGAAATAGATCAGAGGTAGAAATGAGATATTAACATGGTTTTTTGATATCCAAATAAGATAGGACGTTGCCGGGTTACGGTTAAGGCTATTTTGAAGTAACCAATTGAATATTGATGTAAGATCTTTGTTTATTTGATCTACATACCAAATCTTCTTGCATGCCAAGCGGACGGGATATATATATATTTCCACATAATCTGCATAAAGATGTAACAGCACGTTGGATCAAATAAGTGTAGAACAGTATGGGCCCTAACATAGAACCTTGCGGTACACCCATTATTCTGTCAAATGCCTTAGAAAAATCTAGTAGACAGAATAGTTACATTGTCTAGACCAGGTCATATCGTATCCTTATGTCACCACTCACCAAGCGCCCTAATCATATTCAGCAAAATAAATTTAGTAATGTGATATTTGGACGGAAGAAAACTAATTGGTACCCGATCCTCACCATAAGTATCAGATTTGACAGAAAGAATGCTTTCAAGGTTAGACAAGTGAAAAATATAAAATTATGAAATACTTATGTAAGTTTTGTATATTATTTCGGGTGAGTAATCCGATATCCGATTGGTTTTAATCGTTGAACAAAAAGATTTTAGCAAATAATTTAAAATTTAACATTGCTAAAGTTTGACTGCAATTCCTTGAATAAACATACACTATTTAATTAAAATTATTTTATACTCTTATTTTGTTGAACTTTAAACTCATATTTAGTTTTGAAATTTTAATTGTTTTGCTCATTAAAAAAATCACAAATAGACGAATTTGTTGAAAAAACCATCTAAACTAGATTTTTTTAACTACAGCTTCCATGTTTTGTCAAATATTTTCCAAAATATTTTTCTTTTATACCGGCAGAAGCATCTTTGAAAGTTCTCTAGTGCCTCTATCCTGAAAAAAGTACATTTGCTTACCTACATACATGTATACACCAACTTGTCTCTCATAGTATAAGATTTGCATAATATTCCACACATTGCACCTTTCCATTTCGACATTCTCTCCTGTTCTGTATAGAATATGCTATCTGCTCCAAAACCCAAAACACATTAAAATTACATACATTTGGCACCCACCATATAACCATGTTTGCGCAAATGCAAATACATGTGTATGTATGTATGTAAAGCCTAGCAAAGGTATACAGTAAAAATAGATCCTTTGACAGCACAGCCGCCGTGCGTCCTCGTCAGTGGTGACGTGATTTCATTATGCATATAATATACACACATATTTGCATGTTCAATGGCAGCCAAGCAGCAGCAGCAGAGGCAGCTGCAAAAAAAGGACACTTATTCGAACATTGTACTGCTTCAATTATGCGGGTTCTTAGCCATACTATATAAACGCCATAGACCCGGAGAAATCCATCCTCAGACACAAGTAAGAAGATCTAATAGAAATGAATCCTGTTTGAAGGCTTTTTTGGGGTAATGATGCATTAATCAATTGAAGTGTAATTCAAGCGTTGCTTTCAACTATATATGTATAAAATATGTATACAAAACGGGAATAAGAAGAATTGACATTGCAGCAAAGGACTTTCGTCATTGAGTAAATGTCATCAGTTGCATCATTAAGGAAAGCCCTTGAATGAAAAATATAAAAATGCTGCACTTCCAAATGCTATATCCTACATCTTAAAATAAACACACACACAAAAAAAGAAAAGAATGACAGAAAACGTAGGTAGGTATATAAGCCTTTTTAAAAATACAATGCCAAGGTCGATTAAAATATATTTCTATGTATTCATTTTGCAGTTGCTTGATTTACTTTTTTTAAAACTTTTGTTTTGTTTTCTTTAAAAAAAAGACAAAATAAAAAAAATTCAAAATTTTCTTTAAAATTTCCTTAAAATTCTTGCTTAACGAGAAATTCACTCGAGGGAACAGAAAGACCACAACATGAATATATGTATGTAGGTGGAACATATGTATGTAGGTATATATCGAGGTACCTGCTTAGTAAGTTAATGAGGAAATGCTTTTGAAGGCGTAATTTTCGCGTCAAGTTTTGGAGCATTACACACAGATGGGAGCTAGGTGTATAATATATACATATATGTATTGTATGTGCGATTAAAATTTTGTCCTTATATATGTTATAACAGCGAAAACAAATTAAAGCCAACACGCGCAACTTAAGTGTCACTTATAACATTGCTTGTATATAGGTATGAGTATATAACGCTGCGAGCCTATTAACGGGTGATTTTTTAGCTGGTTTGGTTTTGGCAACACTGGTTTTGACAGCTGACGTGTGTTTAGTACCTTGTGTCACTGTCAAACAGCTTCAGTTTGGTTTGCAATTTAACCATGGATCGTCTTACAAATGAACAACGCTTGCAAATTATTGAATTTTACTATCAAAATTCGTGCTCGGTTCGAAATGTTCATCGCGCGCTGCTTCCATTTTATGGTCGGCATTCTCGATCTTCTGAGCAGTCTATTCGGAAGATTGTGACCAAATTTCGCACCAAATTTACTTTGTTGGACATTAAACCACCAACACGTTTACGTACTGTGCGTAGTGAAGAAAATATTGCGGCCGTATCAGCTAGTGTGACAGAAGACCGCGAAATGTCGATTCGGCGCCGTTCCCAGCAGTTAGGCCTTTGTTACAGCACTAAAGCCTTTTAAGATACAGCTGGTGCAAGAACTAAAGCCAGCCGACCTACCACAACGCCGAATTTTTGGTGAATGGGCTCTTGGAAAGCTGGCCGAGGATCCGCTTTTTTATCGAAAAATTGTGTTCAGCGATGAGGCTCATTTTTGGTTGAATGGGTACGTAAATAAGCACAATTGCCGCATTTGGAGTGAAGATCAGCCAGAAGCATTGCAACAGCTACCAATGCATCCCGAAAAAGCCACTGTTTGGTGCGGTTTATGGGCCGGCGGCATTATTGGGCCATATTTCTTCAAAGATGATGCGAATCGCAGCGTTACTGTCAATGGTGAACGCTACCGAGCGATGATAACAAACTTTTTTTTGCCCGAAATGGAAGTTCTTGACTTGCATGATATGTGGTTTCAACAAGACGGTGCCACATGCCACACAGCACGCGAAACAATGGCGCAATTGCGAGGCGAGTTTGGTGAACAGTTAATTTCACGTTTCGGGCCGGTCAATTGGCCGCCTAGATCGTGCGATTTGACACCATTAGACTATTTTTTGTGGGGGTATGTCAAGGCTAATGTCTATAGCGACAAGCCCGCTTCGATTGACGCACTGGAAGCCAACATCCATGCATTCATTCGTGAGATACCGGCCGATATGTGTGAAAGAGTATGCCAAAATTGGACTCAGCGGATGGGCTAGCTGAGACGCAGCCGCGGTCAACATTTGCATGAAATTGTCTTTAAACGTTAAATTGCAAGGTTCAAACTATCGATTCAAATAAATATTTCATTCATTTTTTCGAATTTTTTGTGTTTTTTTTTTAAAAAAAGTTCTAAACCTCTTAAAAAATCACCCGTTATATAGTTAAATTTTTAACTCCTTGCTTTTGTTTTTAATTAAACAAAATATTTGCTTTGCTTTAGTATACCCGTAGGTTTGCATGGCTTATGAGTTTTTTTTGTCAAACTAATTTTAATGTCAGAATTGAACATTTGAGAAGCATGTGAGTTCTTTTTTAAGACGTATGGTATGGTTGCCATAGAACGCTTTTTTTTAATTTTCCTTTTTCCTTTTTTTAATTTTGATGAAGTTTTGTAGAGTATATTCGACGAATCAAATTTTTACATAACTAAAAATTAAGTCAAAAAATACAACAACGTCCTAACAATATAGTAAAAATGTTTGGTCATTCGTGAAAAACATTCGAAATACCATTTCGTCGTCGGTTCAACGAAATACCCGCTGTTATCTCACAATAAGGTAATCTGATTTTATATTTCACCGAACAGTGAAATAAATCTATACATCGTTTTGATGAAACTAAGATTATTGCGTTTGATAGAATTTGGCATTAAGCCCTCTCAACAATCTCTTTTTCGTTGTATTAGAAATTCAGACCTCTCAATATAAGTGGTATTGGACGGTTTTAAGTCTGAAATACACAAAATTGATGCTGGGTGTGTACCCCACGGCTCCGTTTCGTCTCCGACTCTCTTTTTTTTATTCATAAATGATCTTTTGTCTGAAAATTCTTATGTATTAAAATGTTTTTTAGACCTCAGTATCATCAACTTTTAATATTCGTTTTTTAGAACCACATCCCTGATCTTCAGTTGTGAATTTTTAACAGTGTGTGATAAGTTAGTTAGATTCTGACTTCGACAGCATTGTCAGTAGAGAATCAGAAACTGCTTAGAATTTAATGATTCAAAAAATCAATGCTGTTTCCTGTTTTTAAAGCGAAACGCACCCCGGCGCCACTATCCATGAGTGGCACTTGCATTGAAGAAAATGAACAGGTTTCCACCTTCTGTGAAATTAAAGTTCTTATGCTTGCTACGACGATGCAAGAAATTTTTCTCCCATTCTGATCTGGCTGTTATCTATAGGATCTGAGTCTTTTCGACAGAGTACAGAAAAAAAAATTTTAACAATAGGCGTTTTTCTTTTTTAGTTCAGAGCAGAGCCTGAACTGTCAAACAAAGAATTGTGTTTCTTTTTTACCTCTGAACGTTCAGAGCTTCAAATTTGTGTTTCTTTTTTTCGTTCTGAACGTGTTCTGAGCTTGTTCAAAGCGCGCTCTATTAGCTCAAAATAAAATAACTGAACAGACCGAGTTGAATGCTGAACACAAGCATTTGACGGTGAAACTGAAAAAGGTAAGTGTTCACTGTTCAGGTGTGTTTCAAAAATAATTCTGGGCGCTCAGAATACGCTTTGTTCAGAGCATGCTCGATATGCTCGGACTCTGTTCAGAACTCTTTTCTGAGCTAAAAAAGAAAAACGCCTAATAAGTGATAGAACCACAATGAAACATTCGCGGCTCCTGAAGACCGTCGGTAGTAATGACTAATTGCCTTTCCTTATTTTATCGCTACTTCTATTAACAGTGTTCCAATGCGCAAGATGCATTCCTTCCCTAAAACAATTTAACCGTAATAATACTAGCGCTTCCAGCAATGCCCATCAGTCACCTTTTGAGCTCAATTTCGGACGTACTGTGAAGTACAGAGATTCTTTCTTTAACCGCACTACGCGAATGTGAAATACTTTATCTTACTCTATTTTCCCTATCATAGTGATATTCAAAAATTCAAAACCAATGTGAATCGGTATCACCTTTTAAACGCTATCCCATTTTCCTAACGCTCGCACTGGGTTTTACATGTTGAAGGTAGTCATAACCCCTTGAGTGTGCGCATATTATGAACAAAAAAACAAGTCTTAAAGTTTAAATTATATTGCATATGAAAAAACTCTTAAGCATTGAAGTTTTATGTATGGACAGCTAGATACTTGTTATTTCCATACATTTGCTGCGCAAGAAAATATTCCAAGCAATGACAGTGCTATTGGGATTGAGCTGCCACATTCTTTACTAATTAGAGGTCAAACTCTAAAAAAAAACGTTAAAATTTGTCGGCCTATGAATTGAATAATTTTCGTAAATTTTAATCGTGCTATAACTTTTTGTGATCTTTCACATTATATCACATTGGATCTTATTTAATAGAGTATATGTATCTTCGGTTGCTTTGTAAAGACGAGCTTCATCTAACGGCCATCAAATCCCAAGAGCGTTGCTTTAAATTGGAACACAAGGGAAGTTCAGTATGAGAATTTAGCAGTCCATATTTATTAGGTAAATGCGTTTAAATCCCAGTTTTTTCGTGTTTCGTTTCGGAGTTTTCCCAGTCATGTAGCTCAACGGGTTAGAAGAATTAATTCTGGATTAAATGAATTCATATTTTGGAGAGATTCGTGCTTCTGACATTATAGAAGGAGCGACACAATGGAAATCGGCTTTTGAATAGTACCGCACATTGTCGCATTTTCGCATTTTCGATAGTGTTAAAGCGCATTTCCATAGTCTTGTTCTTTGATTTTGAAAGATTTTTGTCAACTGAAAGATAAAGTAAATGCTTCACTGAAAAACTCGGGTTCAATTTATTTGCATTATCACTGAAAATCTGATCCTAAGGTTCTTCAACTATACCAGCAAGGACGTGGGATCCAGTGGGGTATTTTATATGCTTTAGGACCAAATTTAATTTTGACACTTTCATTTGCAAATACATACGTTTGAAACAGTTAATTAAAAAAAACAAACAATGTTCACAGAACTTTAGTGTCCAAACTATAAAAAATGCCTTCAACAAGTTTGTATAACTTGAAATAGTTATAGATGTCTAAAACATTAATCTAGTACAATTATACCAAATTTAAATAACACTTAAATAATGTCATCATCATTCAACCATTTAATATCAATATAATAAAAAAACTATATTAATGACTAAACATAAAGTTTCATTTAGTTATCTGATTCAGAAGAAGTATCAAATGATCCACATACCTATGTATGTACCTACTGACGTTTGAAATAAAAAAACCCTTACTTTTTTTTTTAATAGTACCACATTCTAAAAAAGGGTAGATCTCCCTCCCCATAAAAGCCATGACATTATTAAATTCGGGGTTATATTACCATGGGATAATTATGGCGTAATATGTATCCTTATTATGTTCATAATCTAAAACGCACCCTAGCATGATGGAAACAGAAACCCTTTAAGGCAACAAAGCAAAGTTTTAGGACCGCAAACTAGAAGTTTGTTCCAATCTTAACAAGCAGCAGCATCAGCAGCAGTAGACAACGTCAACTCATTTTTACATAGGGTTTTATTTTATTTTATTTTTTTTTTATTTTTTTTGGAGTCTGTCACAGTACACTGGGAATTATTTTGCATATAAAGATGACATCAATTTAAACCCTGGCATCCTTTTTTAATGTAAACTTTTGTCATATTTGTGTCTCTTTCATATATGTAGGTATGTATGTTTGTATTTATACGACAAACGACATATTTTGCCATCGCAGTCTTGAGGGAAAAAGAAGTATTTATTTAAATTAGTCCTTGAAATGTTGTCTGATGGAAATAAATAGCTCACATTGATATATAGAGAACTAGATAACTATATATATGCTATACTAACAGTTTAAAGTGTGTTTACTCCGTAAACAAAGGAAGCAGTGAATTTGACAGGACGACCGAGGCCGCAGCTAAAGCTAGAGCAATAGCTGTATAGGTATAGCTGTTGTAGCTGAGGAATATGTTTGAAGCGTGTGCTACTGAATTGTATGAAATTGAATTGAGAAAGTGTGTCGACCGGGGACAATAACAATAATAGCAGCGCGATATGCAAATATAGGTAGGTATGTAGGGGAAGAAGAGTCTATTCTCTTAAGTGATGATAGTGGGTTTGTGAAATTGTTTAATATTATTTGAGTTCTATTCAAGTGTTTATGGGGGAAGGAGTGGGGGGCACAGTTATGGGATAAAGGTATTAGGTGAATACCTTACCCACCCAGAATTTTGTTTAGTCCTTTGTTTCTCGAAGGGACGATAAAGAGCACTGTTTAAGCGCTTCTACATGCTGTGAATAGAAATTTTTTGTGTGCTTGTTGTCATATATTGTTTGTTGGAAAACGGCTCTGTATTAAATAATGGCGGTGGCTTAATTTATGGTGCTTGAGTTGGATTTGATGTATAAGTCTGTTAGATGGCTTTTTAAAGGTGAATAAAATTTTTAGCTAAGATTTCTGGAGGGGCGATTTTGCCTTCAATACTTTGTATATTTATATCGGTTTACCTAGGTAATTTAAAGTTTTCAAGGACAAAGGACTTCAAAGATGGTATTAGGGAAGGTTTTATGTTTTGTTGTGTATATGAATGAATGAAGGAATATATTGTGGGGTATATAGCACTCCGACCTATAGATCTATTGTGCCCCCATTTGGAGCTGGATGAGGATTATCATATTATATCTCTTCCTCCAAACCTATTTCTTCTCTAAGTAATTTAAGTATTTGGAGTATTCTCAGGGAGGATAAGTTGCATTCCTCCACCTGGTAGCGTCCCAAGTGTCTCTTTGGTGCACGAATGCATCGCAACTGCCTAATATGTGGTTTGGTGTTTTGTGTAAAGAGCAGCATGATTAAAGCCATATCTTATGACATTTTCATAATTTCTAAATGAAATTATGTATTTTTTTTGATATTTGAGGTTATGTGTTTCTAAGTTATTTAAAATAATATCTTTTATTTATTCCATAAAAAAACACGGTGAAAATCTCCGATATCAAATCAATTTGAGGTGTATAGAAAAGTTTTCAAATATAGGTTTATCTCTCTTACTTTCAATTTAAAATTCTACAAGATTCAAGGAAATGGCTTGGGTGATCAGGAAAACGAAAATAATCTTCTAGTGTCCTTTTTGGGTTACAAAAAAATCAAGATAAAAATAATTTGAGAAACTATATTTTTTAATTTTTTCCTCTACACGTGGACATATTCAAAAGACACATTGTACTGCACCAAAACCCCGGGAAATCAGGACCAACCATAAGAAAGATTGACAAAAGAATTCTTTGATGGTTTCGCCCCACAGTTGGATGCCATAAGTCCAAAGTGGTTTCAGTACTTGGGTGTATAGTATTATTTTTTCCGAATTCTTACCCAGTAACCTATTAATTTTTCAGTATTTCAGGTTAAGTTCTTCTCTTTTCTGTTTGATGTGCTCTTTCCATTTAACCTTGGCATCCAAAGTCATTCTAAGGTATTTGGCAGTATTGGAATAAGGTACAGCTAAACTGTTGTTAAAAACTGGAACATTAATAATATTTTTGTTTGTAAAGTTTATATGAGTTGATTTTGTTTCATTTAGTTTGATACGCCATTGCTGTGTGGAATCTCTTACTTTATTGGTTGCACTTTGTAATTTTTATGAAGCCTGCATTTATGAGGCACTAAAATGGCAGTATAATTTACAAATTTGGCCATGGTATTATCCCTAGTATATAACAAATACACTGTTAGTTCTAGGACAACTTGTGGTACACTCGCTTCAGTTTTATTAAGTTCATAATACTCTTGCTTGTACCCTTCTTACTGTTATAAGAGTCGGTCGGTAACATAGAATTTCATATTTCGTAGAACTTTCTGGGAGATTTCAACGCAGTTTGTACTCAAGTCCCAAAACCAAACCTTGTCAAAGCCTTGAGCAACATCTAGGAATAGAGCCGAACGTACTTGTATTTCTTCAACTCGCTTTTCAACAACTTCCTTAATTCGATCGTAGAATGTTTATTTCTGAATCCAAACTGATGGTTTAGGATTAGTTTTAATTCTGTTATTATTTTGCTAAGCCTTTTCAGGAGCAATTTTTCGAAAACTTTTGCCTTAATCGGTATAAGCGATATTGGCCTGTTTTCGTACTTGTGTTCTTGGCTTACATTTGCTTAAAAATAACAATGACTTCTGCATTTTTCCAATGATGTGGTATTTTAATGATGCGTTTATTATATATAAGAGTTTTTTGAAGGATAAAGTATGGTAGAAAACAATGGCGCAAGTTTTTAAACGATTTAGTAAAATTTTAAAGCCATTTTAGTGTTAATTACTAAGTTAAAAAGAAAATTTTACTAATTTTAAATGATTTTAAATGCTTTCTATATCTTAAACAAAATAGCTATAACTTTAACTTTTAGTAACTTGCTAAATTTCTTGGCAAATAAATTGGAGTTAAATTGTGATTTTTTGTATGATTCATGTGCTTATTGTTTTTCAAAGTCAATTAAGTAAGTAATATAAAATGTTTTCGAAAGACGATTATTTCCAAATTGGGCTATTTTTGGCTTTATTGACTGGACTATAGGACCGTTCTCTAGTTTTAGGTGTGTTTGCTTTGTTTTTCTTTCACGAACTGTCATTGCTTGGACGTGTTCAGATGCCCCGTTTTTAATAAAAGGGAACTAGTATTTTAATAGTTAGTAAAACAAAAAAAAAAAGTCTACAATTTTCGAAGAACTATTAATTACTAAATGTTTAGCAAATTGCTAACTAGTAATATGTAAAGCCCTTAACAATAGGTTGTTTAGAATTGTGCACCAATGACTTTAAATTACATCACTACCTGCGTCGCATGACAACAATACTCAAAGAATCCTCAAGATAAAAAATTAATAGGTACCTGTGCTGGACTGATATATGTATGTATCCTTTGGATTTTTTGTTGTTGAATAATAAAATTACATAGCACCTTATACGTACATCTTCTGCTATACCGACAACCTCAAAGTAACTTGTTAAGGGAAAAACAAATAAAAGCCGAAAAAAGGCTTAATCCAATGATCTGTGTGGGTTGGGTATGTAATATGTACCTATGTAGTAGATATGTGTGTGTCTGTTGGATATGATGGTTACTTTATCCTTTTCATGCAAAAAACAACCACATTTAGCTAGGCTGAAAACTGAGATATATTTCTAAGCCCTGAAGGCAATACACAACCAAAAAGTTCATTTAGTTGGCATTTCACTCGTAGATATATCTTTTACCCACTATGTGAGACTATATTTCTCATGTTTTGTATCCTTTTTTTTTTTTCCTCTTCGTTTCAATATATACATAACTACTCGTAGGTGCCTACTTACCCGCATCCTTCTTTATGCTAACGACAAAGTATGCTTTACTGTTTTCGGATGAAGGTTTTGTTTTTTTTTTGCTCTTTCTGTATTTGAATTTACTTTAGTTTCAAACACTGCTTCTTTGTGGTCCTTGTGTGCATGGGCTTATAGTGGCGGAATCGGGTGGTATAGAGCAGCGGGTCGTATGCCCTTTTTGTGAATCTACTAGGAATATATTTGCCGTTTTTCAGAGGCTTATGTCAAAAATATGGGTATCTTTTTATAGAGAAGTATATATAGGTTCGTAGTTTACGGTCACACACTCTGCTCTAGTTTCCCAAAGAGATAAAATATATATATACTTAGGTGCAAGGATGCACTTAACTTAAAACTTACTCTCAAAATTGAAAGAAGACCTCGAGGATATAATTATTCTGTTTTTTTTTTTTTTGAAACCGACTTTCAGAGTTATGAGTTCTGAGCACCTTTGTATTTCGACTTCAAAATTGAGATAGCTTGTGCGGAGGTTTGAAGGTTGAAAGAAATACTTAAGTTCATACGAGACATGGTTTGAAAATCGTGTAAAAATGTATTATGCTTTTTTTTCTAAAATCGAAGAATATACCTACATTCCGCTGTATTTTAAAATCTGTTCCTTCATAAAAATTATCTTTCCACTCTCAAGGACTTTTATCAACTCATCCTTAATTCAATTCTTTTTTTCTTAAAGCAAAGATAATAAAATTATTCCTGCAGCGAGATAATAATTGTGCGCACATGTAAAATAATGGCTTAATCCACATACTGAAGTCACACGTTCACAGCCTGCTCATTCTAACGACTATCAAAGGAACATTTAAGGATAATGATTAATGTATCCAAAGATAATGTTCACTCGCTATGTTGTTTGCTTAGGTATCCATACACGTTCTATACAATACAACATCAATCGTTTACACATACACCACACATCCACATACACGCACAGTTCGTGCAGGTCGTTTAGGAAATTAATGTAAAATGTTGTAATATTACACAACTCTTGTGGAAGTTGGTATGGCATTCGTTGTCCTTAAATCCAAGGCATAAATTAAAATTAATTAAATGCTCTTTATCACTTTTTGATGCTCGTTTAAAAATTACCGCACCAACAAAATTTCTATTATAATACAACAACCGAATAAATCATGTGAAAATGATTTTGCACCGAAACTGTGACGCGAGGCGTCACGGCGCGGCGGTGCGGCGTAGCGTTGGTGAAAAATACCTAAATTAAATTTTAAACTGTTTCAATAGTTGAACAAAAACTAAAAAAAAACTATCCTTAAAACTGTTTGATGATGGGAAGTAGGGCGAGTTGCAGTAATCGCTGCGTCTATAGGCTACATATTTGATTTTTATTTTTATTAAATACCTACCAATTTTTTTTTGCAATAATTTATTTAAGTATTTCCAAACGAGATATTTTTGTTTTGTTATAACATAAATGCGCATATAACCTCATTACTCTTTATTCTGTTCAGAGATTTTTACAGCTGGGGAAATTTCAAGGATTAAATGGACAAAAAGCTATAGATTTTATAAACGGGGAAACTCGTGTTTTTTACCTACCTATTTAAGTATCTACAATGTAGGTACATATTGTATATGCATATGTACGTGATGGTGTTTTGATAATGCATATATTTCTAGGCAAATCGGGCTTTGAGAGTTTTAAAATATAAAATCGATTTTTGAATGATTTTTTTGCTGTTTTAAACATGTGGTACGAGTGGGTATTTAGGTATATAATGCATGATGGGGGGATATTATATTTTTAAGTATGTATGTGGTGCCTAGGGGTTATTTCGTTTGTTGTCAAAAATTCTCTAAAAATGATTCAATCATAAAAGAAGGGTTGCAAAGAGATAACCCTATACCATAAGCTTTTTCTAACTTTTATTGCATACTTCCTATACCCACATTTTATATATATATACTTAGATACTAGGTAGGTTATGTAGAGGATAAATGAAACTCTTTAAAATGTTGATTATATAACCTGAGAGTTTTGAATTCTTAATATTTTATTTTTTTTCTCTTTGATGTTTTTTTGTCTTTTAGTATATTCCCGTGGATTTTGTTTTATTTCTAAAAGATATAAAATTATATGGCTTTATATTCAGAAATTATTATTAAGAAAACCATAGAATTTTTCAAAAAAGCTTAAATCCTAATTAAAATATACATATATACAAGAAATAAAATAAGAGGTTCTCATCAGGCTTTAAAATAATAAAAATAAAAAAGGTTTAATAATACCTTTTCATTTTGCCTAAAATAAAGATACCTACTTAGTTTCGAAAAATCGAATTTTCATAAAAATTTTAAAAATGATGCGAATTTAAGGAAGTTACATCAAAATAATTGGGTTTTTTCCTTAATTATTCTGATCTTTAAATCAAAAATCTGCAAAGCTTAGTTACCAACGTAAACCGCAATATATAAAGAGGTTTATATTTATATGTACATATTATGTAGGCAGGATGTGTCTTCTAAATACAATTATGGGTCATTCCTTTAAGTGAACAAAGAGGAACTCTGCAAGTTCTGCACTGCCATATGCACTTCAAACAGCACTTCTTTTATTGTTGCAATTATTAATACAGTAGACTCTCCCTAAGTCGAATTTTCACGGGATACCAAGATTTGTTCGAGTTAGAGAGAGTTTTGGAAAAATTCGAGTTATAGAGAGAATCGTTTTTTTATTTTAAAAGGTCTATTTAATAAATAAAGGTTAATATATATGTATGTATATACATATAGCAACCAACAACACAAAGAAAAGGATAACAATCCTTTTTTTGTTTTTGCGTTGTAACTTTTTAAAAACTGTATCTTTTTATAGAGGTATACCAGGTTATGAATAGGAAGAAACGCGAAGAGCTGACGATGATGGTACACGCGATGCTACACATACATATGTATTAAGGTTTTGATGGTTCGTAGTAATACTATACCCAAATACGAATTCCGAAGGGACAATGTTTTTTATTTTGGTTTGTTCTAAACAAAATTCGACTTAAGGGGTGAAAAAAGATGCCAAATATCGAGAAAATGTGTTCGAGTTAGAGAGAGTTCGACTTAGAGAGAATTCGACTTAGAGAATGGTTTTTGTATGGAAAATTGAAAGGAATGATAAAATATGGCGAAAAAGTTCGAGTTGGAGAGAAATTCGACTTAGGGAGAGTCGACTGTATTTCCAATTATTTATTGATATTAATTATGACTTATGCCGAATTCCTTTCAACAAAAGAATAGATTTTTTTTCCGAACAATTCGAATTTTTTGTGTCAAAACAAACATTGCTAATTTTGCATTTAATTCAAGAAATATTTTACACCGATTTGCACACACACTTGCAAGATTTGAAATTTTTAAAAATGTGAAATTCAATGCCACGGTCTTTTAAGAAAACTAATTTTTTTTATGAAAATAAATTGTGTTTTTAGTTGCAACGAATTTTCGGTGAATTTTATAGTAAATATTTGTGTGTTGTTTTTCAATTAATAATAATAATTTCCAAATTGAATATTTTCTGGACGTTTTACTTCAAAATTTGCTGCTGTCAAGTGCCACACACACACAATCACAAAAAAAATCGATTCTTTTCTTCTTTTCGTATTCCTTTCAACGACAGAAAAAATTCGATTCTTTAAAAAAAAATTCGATTCTTTTGTTGAAAGGAATTCGACATTAGAGATACTGCGTAAATGGTTTTATCTCCATCAACTTATTATAAGTGACGAAACAAAATTTATGATTTTTAACATTATGGATGACGTTATTACCTTGAGTTATCATTAACCCTTCTGTCTAAGATATCGAGTTAATAATGATTGTCTGCATGGTTCCACTATATCATATGATTATAACTTGCTTTGTTCAGATGGTTGTTTTGAAATCGAGCGCGTTGAAAGTTTCAAATACCTAGGGATATTGATAGATTTCCGCATGAGTTGGAAAAACCACACTTCTAACTTAAAAAAATATCTGAGCAAAGTTCTAAGGCAAATCATCTCAGTCTGTATTGTAGTCTGCCTATTCTAAATTTGGTCTCTAATGGATTATTTAAATCTAATTTACAATTTGGACTTTCTTGTTGAAGTGGAACGCATAATAACAAATTTGAACCTTTATACTTACTAAGCATGTTGTAGAGTTTATCGTAGAACTCCAAGCTTTGATCTGTTCAAAAGTCTAAATATTATGCCACCAAAGCATTTATATTTCTATAAAGTATTAAAAATATTTTTCGAAAATTCGGGATATACGGCTACAAGATTATATGGATCTCATAATTTGTGGCTCAACAGTAGGTCCTTAGTCACGTACTAGCATTAAAAAAATCACACTTTTCTCATTTCAACCGCCAAATTTTAATGATCCTGAACTTTGCAGACAATGCGTCCGCTGAAGTTTGAACAATCGCCAAAGTCGTAATACTTGTTCGATTTTAAAAAAATTAAAGGACAATCGCTTCGTCTCGGCAAAATCTAGTGCCGATATTTTTAAGTTTTTTTTTTTATCTGCCTAAAAAAAAAGTCATGGCGAAAAGATTCAAAAACCACCAAGAAATTAACAAAAAAACTTTTTTAGGCAAATAAAAAAAAAAATATGAGCACTAGATTTTGCTGAGACGAAGCGATTGCCGTAATTTTTATGAAAATGTGGCGAAAATTACAGTGGTGACTGAAGGCCAACGTTTTTTTTGTTAATTTGTTGGTGGTTTTGAATCCTTTAGCCCTAACTTTTTTTTTAAGGCAAATAAAAAATAAATTAAAAAATATCGGCACTAGATTTTGCCGAGTCGAAGCGATTGCCCTTTGGCCTTTAGTTTTTTAAAACCGAACAAGTATTACGACTTTGGTGGTTGTTCAAACTTCAGCGGACGCATTGTCTGCAAAGTTCAGGATCATAAATTTTAGTCATTAAATAATAAATTTCTCTCATAATTGTAGCTCTTTCAATGTTACTCTAAATATTTGATATTATTAGATCTCACTATACTATTAACGGCTGACATGTTACATGCAAATTTTTGTAAAGAATAACTTGTCTCTCTTTTTAACATTTGTGTTTTTGGTCTGATCTCTCTCCTTTTTGCAAAGATTTTTATTTTTTGTCAGGTTAATATCTCGAAAGATACTATTGAAGCTAGAAGTTATTCTACAACAATAAGAAGTTCTCCATTTATTTGATCGCAATTCAGATAAAGTGGGTGGATACCACGTCCCCTGAATGGAAAACTTCAAATTTTATAGTTTTTCCTTTGTATGCACTTCAAACCCTACCGCTTTACCAAATTTCATCATTCTACTGCAATTGGAAGTGCTCCATTTAATTCGAAAATCGCCTGGGTTTGTTCCTATAATAAGGGTGTAGTACCAGAACTTGGCTGGGCACTACCGTGCTCTTTGATGCTCCAAACAGGTTAAGAAATCCATTGATTTGATTGAACCATTTTCGAAAAGATAATTATTTGCATAAAAATTCGTTTAAATTAGTTGACAATACAAATTTGAATTTGAATACGCGTTTGCCTAGTTGAGTTGCTTTGAAACTTGAATTCCGAACTTTCTGCAATTTCAATGAATATAAATTTCCGACAAATTTTCTGTGAAACACGTAATCGCTTTTGCTCTGCTTGACCACCGGGTATTGGATAATTTTTTTTAAGCAATTAGTTTAGAATATTCAGCATGTTTTTAAAGAATGGCCAAGCGCTTCGGACAACAACAATGACGAATGAACAAAATACCCTTTTTTCGCTTTGAAATGATTGTACTGATTTTTCCTGTTTTGCCTACAGGCAGGTATTGCACCGTATATATATATGTATTCATTTCTAAATTAATACAGTCATATGCCATCAGGGAAAGATTATGCATTCGATTTTCAATACTTCAATTAAAAACAAAATTCAAACGGTGTTTTCTAGTGTATTTTATAAATTTGAATTCAGCAATCCCAAAAATAAAAAAAAAACTTTTCACCGCCCAGAGCTTTGGGATTAAAAATTCAACGTGAATTTAAATACGTACTTAAAAAAATTAAATATTGTTAGCTTTTTTTTAGTTTTCCCTCAAGAGTCAAAAGGTTTATGTTTTGTTGTTATTTTATAAGACAAATCTCTGTAGATCGGTACAAGCCCTTAGTATGTGTTTTATTACCAGAAAAATTCTCAGTAACAGTTTAAATAATTCCACCGAATGGTTTATGCAGGTTAGATATAAATTAAAAAGTCTTCCGCAAACGAATAATAATTTAAGTGTTTGGTAGCAATTTATTTGTATATAAAAAGGTAATTTAAGGGCAAGTAAATAGTATTGGTTTCGTGTGACAACATATCAAGATTTTTATTTAACCTTTGAAATTACAATTATGGAGTTAAAAAAAGTACATTTGCATTTTAAAATGAGTTTAAATTGTGAGAATTATGTATTTTGTTCAAAAATGAAGGTTTCAATGTACTCAATATCCAAAGAAATATTTTTATGTGAAAAAAAGGAGTATTTTGTAATTATCATTTTATTTGAAAATCGAAAAGCCATATAACATCTTCTTGTTCTTAACATTAAGGACCAAAAATTAAAAAAAGCTTTGAGTCTTAAAAGACAAATAAGTACCTACGTAATTAGTTTAAATAAATAAAAAAAAACAGTAGCTATGTTCGCAGCATGCGATTCTTTTGAGGTAACTTTTAACTACTTTTTCTCTCATTTCGGGCGGTATCCCGACCATAACTTGAGTAATGAAGGTTTTTAATGCGTCTAGAGTTCGGAGATCATTCCCGTAAACATCTTTTGCGTAGCCCCACAGAAAAAAATCTCATGATCTTGGTGGGCAATTGACGTCGCCAAAACCTCAAATTACGCGTGATCAGGAAACTTTTCACGCAATAAAACCATAATTGGTCGGGTTGTGTGGCTTGTTGGCCGTCTTGTTGGAACCACATATCGTCCAAGTCATGATCTTCAATCGCCGTCAAAAAAATCGGTTATCATTTGACCATATCGCTCCGAATTGACTGTAACCATCTGCCCATTGGTATCTTTGAAGAAATACGGACCAATGACACCTTTTGACCTATAGAGCACTGCACCAAATAGTCACTTTGTCTGGTACACCTCTTCCATCACTTGTGGGTTTTCTAAGCCTCATATGCGGTAATTTTGTTTGTTTACATACCCACCCAGTGAGAAATGTGCCACATCGCTGAAGAAAATGTTGTTCGAAATATGCGCGAAAAGTGGCTACTTTTGTAGTAAGTTCTAATAATTTTAACGCGTTGTTCGATTGCTTAGCGATCCATTATGGCAACCATTCAACTAATATTATGACACTGCAAATGACAGCTGAGTTTGACAGGTGTCAAATTCCAGCGCTACCAACTTGAAACCAACTTGAAACCGCGAAATTAACGACCCTGTTCTATCTTTTATTGTATTTTATTATATAGTTAAAATCACCAAATACCAATTTTGCCTCTTAAATCCTAGTACTCACCTCAAGCGAAATGAAAAATAAAATTGTTTCAAAATACATGTTGAAATTCAATATGAATCCATAATTAATTCTTCACACGAATTTTTGATAGGTACTCAGTTTAGAATTTCTGATACTCACTTGAATGAAAAAAAAATATTAACTTAAATGGCTTGAAAAGGTTCCTCAAAAAGTGTTAAATTTCCGTGTGTTTTTCTGTTTTCCTCCTTAATGAAAAAAAAAATGCTAGACATTTAATCGGAAATAATATTTTTTTATTTCAGAATTTATATTTTGACCAAAACAATTTGAATGGACAAATGTCACAATTTTCCACATCACTTTAATTTTTTTCCTAGTGGTCGCACGTTGGGAAATGAAAATTCTGCGTGAAATTGATTGAAGAACCGGTTCATTTCATATTCCACTTTCATATTTTGGTACTCAGTTCGTGTTGTGAATTTCATACAAGTGAACTAGGCGTCACTTTTGTATGAACATTTTATTTTATCTCAAACTGAGTACTTAAGGCTTAAGTAGGTATCATATACTAACTTTGACAATTAAAAAGGTGCACATTTATGTTTGCTTACTTTTTTGCGTGAAATGTCAAACTTTAATAGAAAAAAGATTATTGCTACAATAGTCTGAACTATTTCTAATTATTATCCTTGCAAGAAAATTTTCAAATCGAGACTTTGAACCTACCTAAGGTAAAACTCTAAGTACCTACCTACTTATACATATACCTACACCAGACTGACAATAGAAAAAAAATGCAATGTCAGCATTTCTTGCAATTTATCCTGTCTATATAGGAAGTTTTAATTAAATCAATTTTATCTCAAGAATCTTCTTAGGATTATAATTTAAGTTGAAAGTTCGAAAAAATAATCTCAAAGATTCAGGATACGTCACACTTTTTGTTAAATCTTTGAGAATCCGATCGAATGAAGAAATAAAGTGAACAAAATATCGGTACCTATAGGTAAAGGCATCGGAAGGACAACGATATCCTTAAAGTTGCTTCTATTCATTTTATCGGGTAGAAACAAAAACATAACAAAAATAACTTAATAATGAAAGTATTATTTCTGCGTTGATAAAAGTAGCACATGCTACAACGATATCCTGTCTTGTTTATATGTAAAATAATAAAACTTACAGGATGGCATGTAGTGTAGGTATATTACAAGGATAAAAGGATATTCACTTAATTTCTATGCAAATAAATATCAAAATAAATTGCAATCTACTGCAAGGAGCTATAGCTATATGTATGTGTGTAGGAGAGAACTCAGAACCGCCATCGGTCGTCGTCGTAGTCGTAGTTATACCTACTGAGACTACTTGAAGTGAAGTTGTTTCTACATGTAAAAACATCCTATTGTTTGGGTGTATTGTTATTTGTTGCAATGGAGAGGCTCTTTCGCTTGACAGAAAGAGTTATAATGTGAAAGTAGGGTGTCAATAGAATCAGATGTATTCTATATGACATGTATGTTCACATAAACCCTCCATTTTGAGTAGCTGTTGTTGCAGTACATACATATACCATACACGATACAAGATAGTAAGAAAAGATGCAGCGAGCTAGTAGTGTATCCTTGAAACATATTGTCTGTATACACTTGTCTTATGGACAAACATATATGTAGGTACATATAGACATTGATAACGGAAATAACACAAAGTGATGCTCAGTGAATTCAAAAGGCGGAAATAGAAGAACGAGAACAGCTAAATCATGTAGTTCGATGTGTTTTATTTTATTTTTTTATTTGTTACATTTTACTTCTCATTCCCAAAACAAGTATTGTTGGTTTTCAAAGCAGCATGTAAGAACATTTTCGTAAAATGTAATTTTAAGGAAGAACCAAGGACAAAGTATCTAGGTACTATAAAAATGAAACGAATATTTTTTTGGAATTGTTGTACTAGTTTTGTTCTATACTATTTACCATCAGTTAAGCAAATGCTATTGATATGTTTCGCTCACTGCTTCGATATTTACACAAACAAAATACTTAATAATATATTCGTAATTCAATTTAGTTTAGATATTTTCTGTAAGATGTAAGATGGATTTAAAAGGCTAAATCATAAAACTATCTGAAAAAAAAACTATTATTTTAAGCTTGTATTAATTTCTGTATTCATAGTAGAAATTCAAAAACAATCACCATTCATAGCATGAATTCCGAACGCGTTAATCTTAGTTTGAAATTTAAATGCGCAACTGTTTTTTTTTTGAAGAAACTAAAAGATCATCAATGGGAACTGCGGCTTATTAAATTTAAAAATTTCCGTAGAATTTGGCCCTGACATTTCTTAAAAAAAAAAAGAGTTATAGTTTTTGAACAGTATATAAAAAAAATAATATTTTTGTCCATGATATGTTTTCAAACTTTCCATACCGATAGGACTACTAACATTTTCCAAGCTGAAGTAAACACCATCAGAAAATGTGCAGATTGAAACCTAGAAAGGAACTACCGAAAAAAAATTTCTATTATGTCCGATAGTATAGGGTTAAAACCATCACAGGAAAAAAAAAATCACAACAAATTTCTGAGAGAGAAATTTATTGATAGGTGAATTATTGTTGATACCCACAAACTGTATAGGTATTCTGTTTTAAACCATATTCCAATTTTTCGAGTACGGGAACACACTCGGACTAAAATACGAAAATTCTAAAATATGAATATGATTATGTGTTTTTTTTTTAAAGGTTCTCAATTTTATTTTTTGTTTTCTCATAAGCACCTCTCATAACCGGAAACAGTTCTGGGTACCTTAACCTTGGTCCAAATTATGCGTGTTTTTAAGTAAATCCCTGAGACATAGAACTAAATATCCCCATAACAAAAATGTTAACTTGATTAACATAATGCCATAAACACCTGGGTTTGAATTTATTCAGTATTCCATTATCTAACTATAAGGGATGATTACCACATAGATGAGTAAATTTTAAGTTGGAGTTGATAGACTCGAAAAAATAAGCTGGAAAGTTTTACCACAAAAGGTTCATCACTTTTTTTTTATCAAAAGCATTTAAGTTAAAAATTGTCGTTTAAGATAAGCACATAAATTTTATTTTTATCTTTCGATTTAAAAAAAAAAAACACATGAAAGTACTGTTTTTTTCTAAAATAAACTCTAATACATAATAGATTCTCTTTTTGAAAATCATGTTTTCAAATGGTCTTTTCCTCTGATCAACGCCGATGGCTGTAAATTACTTAAATGTTGTTTTTATTACACTAGAAAAACGAAAAACACACTCCTTCTATCAAAGTGCAAATAGTTTTTTTTTTATTTTTTAATTCATTACAGCGATTAGTTTTTGTGCTAACGACTGACATATAAGGAGAAAAATGTAAAACGGAAATGCGCAGAGTACGGTAAATGTGGTATATAGTATATAACAACACTTCGAGTGCATGTTACAGATATTGAAAATGGCTTGAAAAGGATTGCAGAACCTTATGTTCGTTTCATAAAGATCCTTGTGATTTTATTTTTATAATGGCAATTTGCTTGACGTTTTTCGTACTTTGTTAAAGCAATAAAACCGATAAAACATTTTATTGGCAATTTGTAACATATCATTGCCACGCTCCTATGTGCAGTATACGGTGGCGACGAGTATAGAAGAACATTATTCCTCATTTTGTAGAAGGTAAACATAAAAATTTCCGTCGCAGGAAGTGTTTTGTGTAAATACATACATATGTACAAACATAATACACAGTATATCCTCATTAAATTCACTAGTGTATTTAATGAATCCAGAGCAAATAAAGCTTATTACATGTTTCAAATATAGCCTTGAGCGTGTACAAACTTAGTACCTACATAACCGAGAGGCAAGGACGAATAGATTTATTAATATACAGTTATATAATATAATTGATGATTTTTTAAAGTGAGACAGGGAGACCAATACATTTTAAAGTACATAATATATCAATACTAGTAATTTCTTAATGGCACAAACTTTAATTAATCGGTTGAAATTATTTAAAAGACCGACTCCGGTAGCTCCCTATATACGTGTTACAATTTTGGGCAGGGCGACTTCTAAAGCCATTTTTTGTTTCTTTATTAATCTTTTTTTTAAGATAAGGTTTTTTGGTCTTTTTTTGGTAAAAATAATTCTGGCTAAAAATTACAATGTCGAATTTGGCATACACAGTTATTCGGGGTTACATGTCGAAGATGTTGTTTTTTCGCATATATTTCATGAACGGTGAGTAAACACTACTTAAAATTGAGAAGGTTTTTTTAATAATACAAATTCTATATACTACACTACTGAAATACATCAGCCAAGTAGAAGACTTAGCACTATAATATTATTCCAGGCGAAGCTTGTAGATTTTGCGATTTTATTCGAAAAAATGTTGACAATTTTTCTTCCACCGACCTTTCTTAGAAGATATGTCCATTTCAAAAACTACCAACGCTGCTGATTGTTTTTGAAAACATGTTTATGCAAAATTACCTACGCAAGAAAACTATAAACATTTCTTTCCTTATATCATTTCAGAAATATCATTATTTAAAAAAATTGTTCAAAAATCTAAAATTCTTTTTTTTCGAGATATACTCATAGCAAAGTTATCGAAAAATAATTTATTGCTGACTTTATGGAATTTTACTACATACATTTTATAACACTTTTCCATACGAGGCATCAGTTACAAAATATTGCTAAAATATTCCGATTTCGAAAATAGTCCCACCAATGTACACAAATAAGGTCAATTTCGAAATCGTGTGCGTATAAGAAGTTATTCAAGGTCAAATTTCGAAAACATTGTATTTGTACACAAAATAGTAGATGTACTTCTAAATAAGCTCTGATTCTACTGATTTTTTTGCATTAGTAATATTTTTTTAATTGAATTTTTCGACTTAGGAGGTCCTACACTGTAACCGTCGATATTAAAGATTTACAACAAAGATACATAGTTTCCAATTTAAGATTTCCTAAAACTTCGTTCAGTGTCTGAAATAACGAATGTAAATCGGTATATATCCACATCGATTACTCGTAGAACGAAATTAAAATTTCATAATCTATACAGATAAGACATAGGTACTGTCGATATACTTAAAAATTTTAATATTTCAAGGGATCTAAGGTTATTATCAATCTTTAATATTTCGAGCGTGATTAACTTTGCTGAGAGCTAATTGAAATTATTCCTTAATTTTTAACCAAAATTATTTATTTTTATTTAATTTTTTTAAAGTATGAAACAAGTTTATTTTGTTGAAAAGAAGTTCACCAAACTTCATGGCTGATATTTTTATCTCATAAATATGAACACAAAACCGAAAAAGGAAACGAAACTTATGCAGAGGTACTTTGTTGGCCAACTGAAATAAAAGCTTAACGAAGTCAAGCTAACTTTTTATATTTTATCTCTTATTTTAAACTTTCAGATGCCCTTTTCTTCTTCTGGTTTATTTCCGCCTTTGGAAAACAACAACACAAATTAACTGCAAACAAATAGAACAAATTTAAAACAATAATATATTAAAAAAAAATAGAAAAACAACAACGGCAACAAAAATAAACAAATGTTAACCTAAAATGAATAAATGAAAAAATTGATATAGAAAAATATTTTTAAAAATAATACATAATTATAATAATTATTATAAATAATTCATTCCCGAAACGAAACAAAAAAAATTATATATATTTAAATAAATAAATAAATATATAGATATAAATTTAACAAACAACAAAAAAAAACTCTTAAATAAAATATATATTAAATTCCATTTTTGTTTGCTGTTATTGCTAGAATAGTCGTCGTTATTGTTGTTGTAATATAACTGTTATTTTTTATAATCAAATCAGAGGTATATTTATATGTAAATAATAGAAGAAAATAAAAGAAAGAAAAATATCTGCAAATGCAATAACACTTAGAAACTTAGATAAATAGTAATTTTTTTAGTTTAAAATTTTGGTGTTAAATTCTGTGATCAAAAAAAGAAACTCCAATTCAAAGTTAAAATATAACTTAACGTAAAATAAAATAAATAAAAAAAAAAACCAAACAAATTATCATCATCATCATTATCACCTTGTAACTACAGGAAAAGGATTTTGGAAAAAAACAAACAAAAGATACTAAATATCAAACAATGTGTATACTTGAAGTTAACAACGATCAATTCACGTGGTATTGGAACTCAGATGAAACAGCCTCGAAATAATAGAAACCGGCACGTCTTACCGCTGCTGCTAAGCGATTCCTAAAACAACGTCTTCAAATCAAAACTATATATATATACTCGTAATAATTAAAAGCTGCGCGGATTTAAGCGAACTCGAATAAGCGACCTCCATATCATCACCATAGTTCCACTGCAGAGATAACTAATTAGCTGAAAAATTTATTCAAGACAATCATCTCCGCCACCACCTCACAGATTGCAATGCTCTGGTAGCCAAGACAGCTTTGCCGTCGATCATTATTGCGGCGGCGGGGGACAATTGAACAGCATCGGTGTCAGTGGGGGTCAATGGTCGGGCATTCCGAACTGCGGCGGACCTATGTGCCATCATGGACCGGGGCCGGGCGGGCCACCAGCAGTGCCGCCACCACCCCCGCCACAATCTATGATGGGTGGTGGTGGCGGTCACTTAGGTTCACAAATTGGCATTGGTGGCGGTGGTATTGGGCATTGTGGCGTAGGCGGCGCCGGGCAGCAGTCGTCGGTGCCGCCGCCGCCGCCACCCCTCTGTAATCCTTGTAGTTCAAATAGTTTTAATTCTGTGCCAATGCCGGGGCCGTCGTCGTCGCGATGGGGTCCAAGGACATCGTGCCCTGTTCATAGCCCTTTTCGAGTTCGAGTGCCTAATGGTTCGATTTGTCCAGGACATCAGGTAAATAATTCTTTTATATATTTAAAATTATTACTTTTGAAATCGACAATTATTCAGACTTCAAGTTCAAGTAGTTTTTTATGGAAAAACTAGCTGTACCTTTCCACATTTCACAGCGCCATCTATTGAACTACAATATTTCAACTTTGGAAGGAATCTTCATTTGTATATGGAAAAAAGGCCAAATATAAGAAAATTGGGTGTGGCAGTAAGCGGACGGAAGAAAATTACACATGTCATGCTTTAGGTTCCAGAAATTTTCAACATCCTCTGAATCAGTTCAGATAGGTTTCGAGTCTATAAGCCTCATATAAAGACGTAACATTCATTTGTTGTAGCTTACAGAAGAATTCCAACGACAACAAAAATATAAAACCTAATTTCTAGGCTTGATGTTTTGGGCGTTTGGAGATTCTTACTACACTAAAACCACCTCCCGATTGCAACTAAGTTGAAACTTATCATAGCAATTTATTTTTAACGAAGTTATACAACGTGTTGCAGGTAACTATCCGGTGATAACTCCTGCGTATTCCGCGATTTTTAAAGCGGTTTTCCGTTTACCATACCATCGGAAGGTTTAGTCCTTCGCAAGGGGCATACTAAATTTGTCTCGTCAAGAATTTCGATAATAGTTCTATAAGAGTCTTCTTAAAGTCGTTTTCTATGCTTTCGTGCAAAATTATTTATTTCATTTCTTACCAAGATCCCTGTATATATCGTCGTCTCTAATATATCACGGCGGCGGCGAATTAACAAATGATCTTAGCAATTTATTTTCAAAACATTGTAAAATATTTAAATTAGAATCGCGAGTACAACCCCAGAGCTGTATACCATAAGCCAAGCTTAAGTACCTGCCTGTATAAAATCAGCTTGTTTTCTATATTAAGCTTGGAGTGTTTCCCGAGTAACCAGTATATTTATCTGATTTTAATGTTTACTTCTTTGCATTTATTTTTTACATGCGGCTTCCATTCTAATTTCTTTTGTATAGTACAATGTTTGCAAATCTTTAGGTAAATCTATCCTAAAAACGAACGATAAAAAACGATACATAAACTTAATTAAATTCTACTTTCTGTATTTTACCTTTATGTAAAATAGAGATATGTATCTTAAAAGCATAGTTGGATGTTAAAGACCCTTAACCTCCATACAGAATTTAACTAGATATGAATGTATGTATATGTTTCTGTTATAAATTCTATCTTTAACTAAGGTTATAAAAACAAAATACACAGAAGCTTTCATCATGAGATGGTAGATTCTTGATATTCCGACCGTTTACTTTGGTTGCCCTAATTTTGCAAGGTATAAATACTTAATATGAATATAATTTCATGATCATGTCTTTTTCTAAAACCATTTTTTGAGCTCTAGTTAGCCAGGACCCTGTGAGTAAACAACATTATTTTATTACTGAAAATATGTTAGATACTATAAATTCGTCCATCCTATATTCTGTACATATGTAATCCATCTCATGGATATTAGAAAACAAAATAAAAATATGATGTGTTCTCTCGCATCCCTGTTTACGACTCAATTCATGAATATATAGAGGACTTACTATAGGGTATAAGTGTGTTATGAAATGTATTGCAAGTGTTAGATACATACCCAGCTATAATATACTCCTAAAGTATAGATATCTCTAACAAGATGGAATATGTTTAAGCTTATGTGATGTCTTAAGATTAACGATTCGAACAAAACTTTCGCGTGCTTTTTGGTATTTATCACCCTTGGTCGTAAAAAGTGGTTAATATTATGATCTGGCAGTATTATAGGCTTTAATCTGCTCAGTAAAAAAAATCATAGTCCAAATACGAGCATATTAGAAGTAAAGAAGAAGATACATTTTTTGGGTACATCTGGAGTTAACATTTTGGAAATGAAAATTTTTTTTTTATTATGCTTATATTTGTAGTCCTTCAAATCCGGATTTGTAAATGTTAAAATTTTATGTTATTTAGTTCTACGCCATAAAATGTTCGTTCTGTTTAGTTTGTCCAAGTCTTAGGAAGTATATTCATGTACAGAGTGTTAGTGAAGTCTTTAATAGATTTTGTCGTAAAAATAAAATTCGTTAAAATAATCTCTTACAAAATTTGACCATATTATAAAAGTTAGTCTATAATAGTTACGATGACGACTTTTGATGATGCAATCTTTGTAAGTAGTTTGTTGCAAAGGCGCAAATTAGGGTAAAATGTTTCAAATTTGTATAAAACCATTAAAGCTCAGAAATAAAAATAAGACTAGGTTTTTCTTTTGTATATTATAAAGATGCATGAACAAATACAAACCATTCTCCCAATTAAAGTTAAAGCAAAAATGGTCAAACCTTGGTTGGGAATTTAAAAGGGGACATTGTAACTTTTGTTCTTGTTTTCAATTCGATTGTTATTTAATAAATATGCAAGCACTGAAAAAAGCTATATTCGCAATAGACTGGTACATCCCACACAAAGACTTGAATGAATTTCTAAGGCAGTCCTAGTTTCGAAAAATCATACTGCTACGGAAGATAAATGTGACTTTAATGGGGCACTCCCGCCGGATTTACTTTGTCCCCATTTGACATTACATCACACCCCTCTTGTGTGGGCATAGCAAATCGTCTTGGAGCTTATTCACAGTATAGGTACTATAATTGTACAAATTTTTACTTACCCACAACTCTCAACCATTCCTGTGTTATTGGTAGGAATGGCGCGGACCTATATAACATTCTGTGGAATCCGAATGGCTAAAGTGAAAAGCACTTTTGTTATGACAGGAGAGATATTTTTGTAGAATTTTTTGGTAGTAAGGCGTTTCTGTTCTTGTTTGGGTGGCATATGCTGGAAAGTGGAAATCGAACCCAAGACCTTCGGCGTAACAGTCCTACGCACTAAACATTACGTCACGGGCAATATTCCAAACAACCATGCGGAACCGAGAAACAAACTTTCCATACCCGATGTAACAGTTGACTAGTGGACCTGGTGCAAGAAATCGCCAATGTGATATGAGTAGAACAAATTCTCGTAAAATTAATTCTCGTAAATTACCGAAACCAAAACATTTCCACAAAACCTTCAAACTAAATCAAAACAATCACCCCTGTTCTAATTTCCGTAAACGCAATTGATTTCCGCACGGATTCAAAAAAAGTGTTCTGATTTTCACTTTCACGTTAGCTAGTATTCAAACCTTTTTTTCTTTCGAAACCAGTAAAAACAAAATTCGGAACGTCAAATTCGTTGAAAAAAATTAAATAAATCACAACAAAAAAATTTATAATATACGTATAGTACCGTGTCAATTCAATTGCGGCACAAAAATTCGAAAGCATTTTCAAATGTCAATTATTCTCAATCCGATCGAAAATCAAAGCACACTCATTCCGCAAGTATTGAAAGCGAACAGTATTTCAGAACACCTAGAGTTTGAAAACGAAAGGATTTTAAAACCGATCGGAAATCAGAACAGGGGTGAATGACTTGAGAAACTACCAATAATTGGCGTGTTTTTTTAGGAATCCATACATTTATTTATTTTTCACATTTGATACTGTTGAAAAATAATTATAAGTACTCCATGAACACATCCATCGAGATATACATCCACTATATCAATCGTATCAACATCTAAGAAGAAAACTACAAAATCCAATTCGAGACTCGAATAAACGGCACAAATCCATCCACAATAAGATTCTACTTTAGCTTTAGCATGTAAAATCGTACTATAAAACGGATAGCTTTTCCAATAAAAACCGCTAATTTTTTAAATCTTGCACCAAACTAAGCAGAATCAACTTTAAAAAAATAAAAGACCTATGTAATAATGGAAGAATGTTGAGGTGTATTCTTATACAGTAGCCACCAAATAAAGGTTCTAACCTATTGCATCCTACTACATATTCTCTTTATTTTTACGGTTTTGAAAATAATTGAAGAAGTTGCTGAAAACAAGGTTTGATAAATTTTTTTTTAACTTTAACTGAAAAATTTTGCAAAAAAATATAATGTTATAGTCACGAAATTAATGTACAAAAGATATACAACACAAAATATTCCACCTTCGTTGTCTCGAAAGTGATTTGTGTGTGCAGTTAGAATCTTCTTGTCATTAAGTCGCGTTAGAGACGTGCGTCGCCATCTTCAGATAGAAGTATAACTTCCTTTTCTGAGAGTATAACTGCTCCAAATACTCGAATTTCTCAAAACAACAAATTTGGAGGAGGAACTGTAAGATGAGCAATCCCATTTAGTTCTAAATGGATACACAATACATTTTAAATTCGCAGTGTACTAAAACCCAATTTTATTGGGCAACCACACACTGGACAAATTTTCAAATAGAATAAACCCTGAGTAACTTTTGCTTCGATCACACATGGAGTATAGAAAGCTGGCTGATACTTCGAACAACAATACTGACACTTCGAACAACAAAAAATTTTTTGGTTTTAGAAAAATATCAATTGAAGATCTCATGACAACAGATATTTGTTTCACCTAGAAACAAAAATGTTGTATTTGTATTAGTAGTTCAAATTTGTTATTCTACTCGAAAAAAGAGGAACGTTTTGCTCATTTCATCCCGCACTCAGCTCCCTCGCCAACAAACTTCTATTTCCCCAGGTTTAATTGCTCTAGTGTGTGACAGCCCATTCATTCATACATCTTCGCCGACATTCTGATGTTATTATGATTAGTCTTTAATCAGTTTAAGCTAAAACATCCCGAAACTGGCAATCGTCCCTCATGGCGATAATGGAGCAGTTCAACATTCACCTCTGTTGGCTATAAGATCGCATATATAGTGTTCTAACAAGGAATTGTTTATTATTATTAATTAGCTTGAATAAATCTAAACTAAGGTATTTTTGGCACCATGGCATCAAGGATTCCCAAACCAGATACTATAATGACTTTCCACGTAAAGGTGACAGCCACCAATTAGATAAAAGTCCAATCATGAGAATCCTTGACGCGCAACACCAATTAGTAAAGTGTATAAAATAATAAAAATTTATCAAAAATAATCATATCGAAGGTTTACATTTTCAATCAATAAGGACAGATGAATCAAAAGAAATATATTTATGTGTGATAATCACACATATGACAACAAAAATGTAAACTGTCAGTGAGAGCGACATCTGTGTTTTTCCCTAAGCCTGATTGATTTGAACTCATCTCCTTGTTGATTCGATAACAAACAAAATGCTGATAGACATTAGCGGATTTTTTATACAAAGCTATCGATTATTTCAAAGAATTTCCGCACATTTTTAAAAAATATTACTCGCTTTAAACATTTACCATCGTTAAAATGATTGATTTTTTATTGAAATCAACCTCAAAATTGTAGACGATAAGTAAGAAAAATGTGAATCCTGCGTCTTTTAAGGTCGTTTTCACTGCATAATAATATATCGTTTTTTATAACTTTGTTAAAAAAAACAACAACAACAACAACAAACAAAAATTTTTATTACTCCCAAATCAACACTTTCTGATACACTTATTATCGTTGTCAGTGTATCCTAATGGCATTTTCACCACCAAGACAGCAGCCTCCATCTTCATTCTTTCACACAATTAATTTCTCAAAAACATTCTTTTCATCATGCCGAGAAATTCCGTCCTAATAATGTTCAATGTTCCCTCAATCTATATATATGTATGTATAAGGGACTATCAAAATGGCTTCTTAAAGAGGCGGGTTTAATGTATTTTTTCGTCGTTATCAAATCTTCTCTGAGCAGCTTCATATTTCAAATCAATTGCAAACCTCGTAAGGCATAAAAGCAAGGACTATATATCCACAAACACCCCATCCACGCCCCCCCCCCCCCCCCCTCCATCGTTCCCAACCTTGTTCGTTGCCCGTTTAAGAACCTCTTCGTCGTCGTCGTCGTCTTCTTTTGAAAAAGAAAAGTCTTTCGTTTGCCATATCTGGGTTGATGATATCTTTCTGTTAGATGCAAATATTTATCGTAATATCGCAGACAAAGCTGGAAAAAGGGTCCTTTTTTAACTCAGAAAACTTGTTGGTTATTCTTTTTATAGCGACATTTAAAGAAGTGTATAGACGCTGTACTGGATATAAGTTTATAGAGGAGGGCCGCGGAGGTATGAGAATGGTTTCAAAAACCAAATGACTTTTACTTGAAACGAGATCTCTGTAGTAATTACTAGCCGAGGGCTCGAAATAATTAAAATTGCATATCAAACCATTTTCAAACAAATAAAACAAACTCCCAAATAAATTTGAAGCCATGAATTAGGTATGTGGTAGTATAAGGGTAGGGGGTTTGTGTGAAATTAGCAGTTTTAGTGCCTCGATTGTGGTTAATTCTGTCAGAATGAGGCACCCTGTAACTAATCAAAGCTATATTAATAGCTATATACGCGGCGCGGCAGGTGGGAAGCATTATTTTGATTACAGACCTGTGGTTATGGAACCACAATGCCGATTGAATGGAATAATATTTCCAAATTAATATCTACAATACTCTCACGTATAGTATTTTCATAAAGCTTTAAACTATATAAGAGTGTGAGACTTGTGTAAATGAATATTTTTTTCAATATTCTATTTTTATTATTATTTAACATCAGTATGCGGCCGGAACTATGTACTTCGATCTATTGTAGATTTAGTGGTTTTAACCGCAGAAGTGTTAAAATAGTTCCATGCGAGAGTTTTGAGAATCCGTATTGATTTTTTTTTTACATGAAGTGATTACTTGATGGGCAAGTTATGCATTTATGATTAAATTAATTTCGGTATTTGTATAGGCCATGGACCTATTGCATTATAATCACATAGCAACTTATCATGAATCTTGATAAGGTTTTGTTGTGGTGGCATAATTTCTTTCCGACGCATGCTCGTAATGTCCATGGACGTTGGGTCCGAATAAAGATCCATGGACATTTTTGCGAACATTATGTCATCCCACCGCAACATAATGGTATCAAGATTCAAAATAAGTTTCTAAGTGATTAGTTACAAGTATCTAATGGGTGCAATAGGGCTCAGATCTATTATTTATTTATTTATTTTTTTATTTACCATCTATCAAGTTATGTACTTAGACTAAGCATAATAATAATTCTTATTTACAAAATTACATTTTGAATAAATTTTCATAAATTATAAAAAGGTATAATAAATAATAATATATCTAACACTACAATAAATTCAATACAGTAGTTTTAAAAACATCCCTACTTAAAAACAAGTCAATGTTTTGGCAAATAAAATTAAACTCAGAACAGGATCTCGATATAGGATCAGATCTACCGTATAGTTTGTGAAGGAACGAGGAACAAAAAAGAGTGTTTGCCGTATTCTCAATCGCCTATAAAAAGAAAAGAGAAAGAAGTTTTGGACAGTCAGTGTGATTACAGAGAGTATCTCTTGCCAGCATTACTAAATAATACTTCCGTCTAGCTTCGAGTGATTTCAAATTAATGAAAAGACACCTATCCACATACGATGACAAGATGTTATCATCCCAGTTAAGTTTTCGCAACGCAAACCTCGTGAAGTTTTTTTGTATCGATTCTAAACGATTTATGGCTACTCTATACAATGGACACCATGGCATACTTTAGAATTGATCTTATTAGAGATATATACAAGGATTTAACCGTGTATGGGTCCGAAAATTGTCTAGTGTTTCGAATTATTTGAATGGTTAAGAATCTCCTTTGATACTACTGATCCAATTTTTACATTTTGTTTACGGTTGGTCAAGTAATTTTCAAACCAACGAAGTAGATTTGAGTGAAAACCTAAAAAATTCAGTTTCCTTAGCAGAATATCATGTTGATCCAAACGCTTTTGAGAAAAAGAAGTGGTATATGCAAAAACTATATTTTTCAAAAAACAATAAACATTAACATGATTCATTTGACTATGGTATCAAATCATTTTAAATGACAATATAAAAATATATTTTCGCCATTTTATGATGACTCTTATAATTTTTTTTTAGCTATAAGTTCAAGAAAAGTAAAGCCATAGAAAAAAGAAAACAAAAAAAAAACACCCAATCATTGTCAAATAAATGAAGGAGATGAATCATCATTTTAGTCTCAGAAACAAACCTTCCACACTTCATATAAAAACACCTTATTCATCTGGATGATGACTCAATAGGACTTCATATATAGTCCTTATGGGATTAAGTTCATGAAGGTTACCCCAATATACATACATAAGTTCCATTACAACAAACAAAATAAATCTCAGAAAACTATTCTTCATTCTACCTATGTATATAAATAGTTCTTCTTCTTCTAGTGCTATGTTATTTAAGCATTTATTTTTAATATTTTGGGATGGAGGTATGTACATATATCTTTGAAGACAAGCATGACAAATGGAAATGAATATTTTGGGCGATTTGTTTTCCTACCAGAGTATCAAAGATGTTTTTAACGAGAAATGTATAGAAGTACATTTGTACCTACATATATTTTAATGTGAAATAACTACTTTAGTTAATATGGTTGCCAAGTAATGTTCAAAGATGTGTATTTATAAGAAAAAATATTCAAAGAGGTGTGATGCTTTTGAAAAGTAATAATGTACACAAGAATATTTTTTTGTTGGTTTAAATAATTTACAAATTGAATCAAAAAAAGGTTTTTCTATTATTGTAGGCTCTAAAATTTCATTCAATATAAAAATCTGAAATTTAAAAAAATCACACAACTCAAAATGTAGAAAGACCAAAAACCACAAAACTCAAAATGCAGGAAACACAACAGCTGAATGCAAAATAACAATAAATTGAAGATCATATAGTTATGAAAAAACAACAAGCGTTTCCCGAGAGCTCAAAATTCAGAAAGCAGTGTTATAAATTTTACTTTAACCGCATAGAAACTTTTCTTTCACTCTTAACCCTTCGTAGCCCAAGATTATAAAAATTGATATTTTATTGAGAAACGGTAGTTTTCGAAAAAAAAAACGTATTTTTCAGAAACTAAAAAAAAAAACATTTTTAAAGGATTTATTACACATTTAAAGGATTGTGACATTACTGTAACATTGGGTATGTTTAAAAGTGTGCATTGATAACAATAAAATGAACACTTTGTATTTTTTTTATAATATTTGAAATTCCACGAGCTCACTCTTGTCCATCACTAATTGCTGACTGAAAAATTCAAACTAACGAAAGTCCAAAGATACGCATACTATGATTTTCTCTGGATACTTAGTTTGTTCAATAGTATGTTACAGTAATGTCACATCGATTCAAATGTACTAAATATACTCATAACGTATTTTAGAGGGATATTTTAGGTTTGTTACAGAAATGTCACACGAGGCTATAAAGGGTTAATGAAATCACAACGACTAAATTGAAGATCACAGGTATGACAACTAACGTTGACCGAGATGGACAGTTATTGAACAAAATTTCTTGTTTACTCTCGTTTACATTTAAAATTTTTTTCTTAAAATCTAAATCCCTACAAATTATAGTTTATATACCTATACGTAATTCATTTTATTTAATTTTTAGATACAACTTTTTTAGGATTTTGGAGGAGGGATTTTGGGTTTTCTGGATTTGGAGTTTTTCTGGATTTTGGTTTTTTAATGTGTAAACATCTATAATCTATTAAGGTAGATGTAATGTTTTATGGGCATTACGTAAAATACGTTACGTGTCACACATTACCTACGTTGTAATTGGATACGTTCAATAGAACAACTATAATGGCACATGGACGATTATTTTTTTTTTCCGTGGTTAGGTGTTAAAACCTTCAAAAGGCTCTTTGAGGACCGAAAAACGCGTGCGCATAGGAGTGTGAGATTCTTACTTCACTAAAACCACATCCACCTCCCGATTGCAACTAAGTTGAAACTTATCTATAGCAATTTATTTTTAACGAAGTTATACAACGTGTTGCAGGTAACTATCCGGTGATAGCTCCTACGTATTGCGCGATTTTTTAAGCGGTTTTCCGTTTACCGCACCAAGTCAGAAAATTTATTCCTTCGCAAGCGGCGTAGGTACTAAATTTGTCTCGTCAAGAATTTCGATAATAGTTCTATTAGCGTGTTCTAAAAGTCGTTTTCTATGGTTTCCCGCAAAATTGTTTATTTCATTTCTTGGACGAACATTGATGTTTATTGTTTACACATCTTAAAGCGTAAGTCCCAACGCACAATTTTATTTTTAGGTTTTCGTGAATTTTGTTTTCGGTATTCTGAACCCAACCTTGTGCCATATACTCAGCGTCTTCTGAATCACATCAAACCATAGGATTTGGGGTTCTTAAGTATTTTTTTTTTTTTCGTTTTCGTGATTTTTGTTTTAGCCATTCTGACCCCAATTTTGTGATATGAATTAAGAAAACATTTATTTTTATGGTTTTATTTTAAATGGTTTATGTTGCAGTTATGAATTGAAATAATTTTCTATACTTAATATTAATTTTATTTCAATAAGGCATGTGTTGGTAAAATTTTGATGTATAGGTAAATTTGTACTTGTCACATACCTAGTTGAATTTACTAACCCCTCATGTCCTATTTTCTGTCATATATTTTAAATTAAAAAAAACACCAATTACACTCCGGTTTGTGCGGTGAGGTCTTTAATCGTTTCAAGGCCAAATTTGAAAATATCGACTTGTTTTTATCTTAAATAAAAATCTTTCCGATAAGAAATTCGATTCACAATAAACCCATAAAAAATGGAAAATATAGTTCTCTAAAAAAAATACATACACAAGTTTTGATTTCGTGCCACAAAGTTTTACCTTAGCAATGAGAACGATTCATGTTCCGAATTAATGTTGTTACTTGGATACAAAAGGTGTTCTCACTTTCTCACGCTCATATATCTTAAAGCTTTGCTCCTTCAATAATAAATTAAATGTTTCCCTTTTAGCATCTAAGCTTTTCTGTTCGGTCATACAAAATTCAATGCCATATAAAAAGATTTTAAATTAAACTTCAAGGACTTGGCCGCAGACGTACATACATAATTCAGAAAGCAAATCAAAGAGACATCTTTGTTTTCTTTTATTTGTGAAAAATTATTCAAATATGATTTTGGGTAAATCAGTTTATCTTAACCATTTATTGGTCTGGCAACCTTTTTTTCATATCGCTCATTTCACCATATTTTTGTATGAAGGTAAGTTTTCTTTCTTTGGTTATATTTCTTCAAGATTACACTTAAAATTGTCTCCGTGTTCTGAAGGACGACACGTACAAGCACTTTTTTTTTTGATTCATTCTTTCGAGTGCGTACAAAGACAACAAGAAGAACACTATACGCACAATATTCACAAAGGATGAGTTTATGAGGCCGCCACAGTGGTATCAGTCCCAGTCCCACCCCCACCCCCACCCCCATCCTCAATATCATCCTATGACCTTCTTGTTTCAAAAAGCCTTAAAAACGTCATGAGCAGATGAGCACACACCTAACTAGATCTAATTTATTTTTAATTCAGTTTGCAATCTTGAAATGTGATTTTATTGCTGTAGATGGCGCTGCCTACTTATTATTATGTGTGTGCACTTTTCGAGGATGTTTGCCGTCACCATTAACCGTCAACATTACCTCATTAGGATGCTCGGCACGTTGTTCTCATGTTTAAAAAAAAAGAAAAAAAAATTATGTCATTCTTTCATGCCTTACCTACTAATTATCTGCTTGAAACTTTGAAAACTTTCTACTCGCAAGAGGCGAGTTTTAAAAACGATTTGATAGCTGAGACGCTGGGGACTTAAAAACATGTGTTCCATTTACTGTATAGAACTTTTTCGTGTTCTTCCAATGGTGACCTTAAAGTTTCTTGTTTGTAAATAAGTATGGAGACATTTTTTGTATATAATGTACAAATAGGTACATGCACTATGCAGAGCATCAAGTAGTTAGTATATAAAGATTTGTTTAATTCCCATTTCTATACATATCTAATGTGATTAGGTTAATGGATGTGAAAATTTAATGAGATAGAAAAGAATGCCAGAAGGTGGGTGGGTTAGTTGGTTGGTGTATCTCTTCTTTTGTGTTACTTTGTGTTACTTGTTGGTATAATAAATGAAAGAAAACCTTAAATCAACATTTTCGCCAATTCTTAATGGAGACTGATGACAACCGCTCGATGAACATGGTACTTATTTATTTAAGTATGTACTATGTATATGCACACTGCGAACAGTGCTGTTCAAAATTCACTTATAACGCCATATTGAATTAAAGATTGCTTAAGAGGAATCATATTCGCTTCAACTTTTCAAATCAAATCACAGGTGTCATGCAAAACCATCATCAAATTCAAATCCAGATTCAAATACGAAAAAGGTTCCAAGTTTGTTATTGTAGAAAAATTATTGAGTTACAAATTGGAACGTAAATGTATTTGCTGTAAGATTAACATTTGAATACATATACATCTACAGGGTGGGCCAAATAAAAGTTTCTTTTTAAAAATGCAAACAAAATTAACAGAATTAAATTTTTTCCATGTATATTATGGCTTTATTAGTAAGAGCTAACATTCCCATTAATTATGGAACACAACGTCGTTCAAGTGGTTGCCTCGGCTGGCTTCGCAGTAGCGCATTCTGTCACTCCAATTTTCCAAGACCTTGTTGATGGTTTCGGGCTATAGTTCACGGATTGGATGATATTTACCTTAAGTGCTTGAATCGTTTTCGGATTGTTGGCATAACATCGGTCCTTCACGGTTCCCCAAAAAAAAAAGATGTCCAAATGGGTCAAATCGCATCTCCGAGGCGGCAAATGACATCGCCCAAAATCGTTGTCCAATTCAAGCTGCTCTTAAGCCCAAATTGCGAAGCGATAAGGAAGCGGATGGTCGTGCGCCTTCAATTGCTGAGTCAATTGGACCTTGTAAGCATATAATCTTTGTGCAGAATTCTCCTCAGGCTAGTGCGTGAAATGTTGAGCTGTTGAAATCAATGGCGAGTTGATGTACGCACCGTACGACGACGCACGGGGACCATGACTGTTGTCCACTAGAATACCAGTCTCACGAACTTTTTGCACAAACTTGCGTACAGTAGGCGCGGTGGATGCTTCATTTCGGCGAAAACTTCTTTTCAAAAAACGCACTGTTTGTGCTACACAGCTCTCACTTTGGAAATAAGTTTTCAATATTTGTTATATTCAACTCATTTCCACGGAGGTATGGTACTGACTTTATTTCAAGATTTCGAGCGGGAAACAGCAGTCAGTGTCAAAATAACGTATGCTTTAAAAAGAAACCACTATAGATTGCCCACCCGTCATCTAGGGAGACACGTGACCCTTTTGTCATTCAACTGAACATGAATCTCGTGAGACACCTTCCATTTACCAAAAACTGAGTATTCATACAAATCTGTCAGCCTATATTTCGCCGGATTATACCTCTTTCATGATCTGTGAATCTTAAAATTTAGTAAAAATTTTTCTTTATATTCTGATTCCCATTATACCATCAGCACTGTACAAGTTAAGTATACATACATATATGATGGGTCTTGCCATGAATTTTCGTTTGCACATTTTAATGAAAACCTTGAGGTTTGATGATGCCAGGAACACAAAAAAATGTTAAAAAAGCAAAAAACCTTTTAATTTGTCAATTTCATTAAAAAAAACTCATCCTTTTGCCAAGAGCCTCGAGTCATTATTATACGAAGCAGACGATGTGTCATTGTTAAGACTGTCAGAGAGTGCAGAGTGCGTGATTATTGCTCCTTCTCAGAAGATACGGAAAATTAATGACAAGTGAAAACATTGTGAAGACTTATGTATGTATGTATGTATGCATATGAAGGTATATAAAGCAACATATATGTACATATATGTATATACAGACTCTGATGGTTATCTCTATATGTAGACTGAGGAGTCTTAAGCTACCTTGAATTAATATTATTCTGTGAAAGGATCTAATGCACTTGAGTTTTTTTTTATATTTTGTTTTTTTCTTTTTTGCTTTTGAATTAATTTTGTCTTAAGAAAAATAAACATAAGAAATAATTTTAATAATTTTAATGGAATGACTCATGGACATTTTTAAATCTGTTTTAAGCACATTTTTGTTCACATAAAGATATTTCCAATTCATTTTTAGTTTAACCGTATATTTGCTTTAAGGGAGTAGTGCAACTGGCTATTTATAAAAGGGAAGTGGAAAAGAAATATTACTAATTTTTTTATGGGATAGATAGTGCGAAACAGATGTCAAGAAATTACCGGGGATTGATAAATAACACCAACAGTTAGTTTTTATTTATCAATAATAATATTAAATAATAAAATACATCTTTTATACTTATCAATCAAATCAAAATATGAAACAAAATTAATCGTATGTTCCCTTATTTTTAAATTAATACCAAAATGTATTCACTATTGTTTTGCAAAAAACTTTTTGAACAGAAAAATTAGAAAAATAAGCTTAATGTCTCTGTTGCTCAATACATTTCGACACCACAAAATCATTGAAATCTTTGAGTGATCATGTGAAATATTAACTTGATGAATATTGGGTGTATACATAGATAAATATGTACATACATAATATTCACTAACTGAACCAAATTTGGAAGTCATATTGATGAAAAAGCAGGTGGATTAGAAGGTCGATGAAAACTCTCCGTTGATTTGACAAATGTATTGTTCTATTAAAAAAAATATTGTCATTTTAAAGAAATGCGTACAAATTTTCGTTGTGGTCTTAAATCCAGAAAATTTTGTCAAATTCATAAAAATTAAGCTCCCGGAAATTACCCCAGAATTTTTTTCTGAGAAAAACGCCAAAACAACTTTTCTGGAAGACTATAGACTCTGATTGGAAAAAAAGCCAGAAACAATATTTCTAGTGTTTTTTTCCTTTTCTTGTTTTGAAAAAAAGAGCCACAAAACATATCTGGTGTTTTTTTCATTCTTGATTAAGAAATAGAGCAAGAAAACTGTATTTTACTTAAAGTGTTGCAAACAAACAACAGTTATGTAGGTATGTTTATCATTATATGTATGTCTTTCAGACTTTTAGTTTTTTCTTTGCTTCACTTTTTAGGTTTCTTGTTTGAATATAAAAACAAACATATTTTCTGGTCTTTTTTCCAAAATGAAGTTTGGAAATTAGGCCAGAATAAAATTTTTTTTTGGCTTTATTTCCACTTCACTTCAAAGGTGTGGATGAATGCCCAATCTTGAAATCAATGTCGGTCTATAAGAAATAACACAAAAAAAAATACCCCTAAAAAAAATATTTAAGTACAGATTGTTAACGTATTATTTATCAATCATCTTACAAATTGATTCAAATTGTTGAACTTCATCTATTTCATGCTTTACTATTTTCAAATAAGTAATATTTGATGAAAATTATGTTTTTGCAATAGTTTTTAATATTCAAAACGGATGACCCTTAAATTTGAAACACTTTGGTAATTAATTTTTTTCTTCTCCTTAAAATTCGAGTCAAATGTATTCGCCTTTTTAGTTAAACTAGGATATGTAATTATCTTTAAAACAAATTTTGTAATAAAATTTGTCGGTACATTGAACAAAAAAGATTTTTTGAAAATCTGTTATTAAATTATGAAAATTTTTCACATCGAAGATATTTCTTCCATTATACTTATACGACGATTTTTTATACAAATTAAATAAATTTCTGTAGAAAATTAATTCTTTTTGACTTGCGATTATAGGTATAGGTTTTTTATAAAGGCGAGTTTCATTGCATATATGTATATGCAATCGAATTTGTGTTATCTGACGATCTGACGATAAAAACGTCTCAAGTCTTTCCGTCAAATTGGGACCTGAAATATTATATAACTTTTAGTTTTACACATTAAATGATAAAATTTTTTTATATTTGTATTATAGTCTTTAAATATAGATATATTTTATCACTTACTTTTTATTTTTATTTATTTATTTGATTTGCTCAAATTATTTTTAATTTTCTCTTACTGGACACGATCGTTCTGCACTTCAACACTTCACTTAAAAATGTATCAATTCGAAAACAGTTAACTTTCAAATATTGAAGAAAATTCTTCAAAATTAAATAATTTATTCTATCTGAAGAAAATACGTCCCTCCATTGAAAAAAAATTCTTCAATTTGAAGAAAATTTTAATGATTTAAATGATTTTAAATATTTATCGGTTTGAAGAAAATTTTATCAATTTGAATAAAAAGAATTAAATTTATCATTTAGAAAACAGTTAACATTTAATTATTGAACAAACTTCTTCAAAATCAAATAATTTCTTCCATCTGAAAAATGAACACGTCCCTCAATTTAAAAAAAAAATCTTCAATTTAAAGAAAGTAAGTAAAATTTTTAATAATAATACAAATTCTTTGGTTTGAAGAAAATTTTTTCAATCCTAACACACTGAAGAAACTTCTTCAAATTAATCAATTTCGTCAATTTGAAAAAATACTAAATTGTATTCCAAGAAATTTATTCAATTTGAAATAACGATCAGATATTTTCCTAAATATCACCTAAAACATTTGACTCAGTCAGTCAGACTTTGTTTTTATCAATATGACAAAATTTCATCTGTTGGAAAAATTACATAAATCATATATTTGAAGAAACTTTAATGATTTTGAATATTCGACTTTCAAAAAGAAGAAATATTTTATTAAAAATAATTCATTTTAATAATTGTTTCTTCAAAAAATTAAAAACAAATTTTTGTCAACATCACCTACGGAATTTCATCCAGTTAACGATTTCTGTTTGTCAATATGACTGCATTTCTTATTATTGAATAAAATACTAAATCAGACTGCAGCATGTGAAGAAATTTTACTGAATTTGAATATTAAATCTTCATTAATACGAACATTTTTATGAAAAGTTATCAATTGGAATAATTTTTTCTTTAAAGACTAACAAAATACTTTCTTCAATATGACTTACGCGAATTTTTTCAGTGACCACGCGTATAAATTGGCAAGATGTATCAAAACTCATGAATAGAAGTCGATGCGATTTTACATGTTAAAGTCGTTTTTACATGTTTTTCAGAAATAAAAAAAAAACCTGCCTGATGGTTTTGAATTCTGTCTTTGTCTGTAAAATTTGAGGAACAACATTGTATCGCTGAAATTGCCAAAAGGTGGCTCTGACTTTGCTGATTTTTTTTTGTAATTTTTTGACCTATGAGGTCATACACTTAAAGCATCTTCTTATCTCAACGTTATTCTCTTAAATTGGCCACCATGTTTTTTTTTTAATGCAATTAAAACAATTTTGTAGTTAATACACAATTCTATGATGTATTGAATTTATTACATTCAATTGTGAATATTGAGAATTTTGGAAATCATCTAAGTCCTAAGACATCTGATATTTAAACACCAGGTATTTTAATTAAACAAAAATCAGTACATGTCCATGTATTTGTATTGTATGTATAAATTATTCATGCTAAAAATATGTGTGTTGTATATAATATAACATTCTAAATAAATCGATATGCTTAACATTCAAGAAATATTAATAAAATTTACCTCCAGGAATTAATGTATCATATGTATAATAGATACCTAGGTATATTTGTTGAATTCAATGCAGTCGAGCATTAATCAACTTAAATATAGATAAGAGATTCACATTAGTTTGGTTTGAATTTCTCAAGCAAAAATATTGAATTCACTGTAGCGTACATTAAACCCATTTGAAGGTATATATAGACTTATATTTTTAAAATGATTTGGTTTTCACTATAATTGAATAAGATATAGGGTATTGTGGTATAAGTGTGGCTAATGTGGTATATGTGGTTTTCTCGAAATCATAAGAATGTTTTTTGCAATCGGTTTTACATCAGTAGACTTCACGCACAGACTGGTATGATGTTCCAAAACCCAACCAAAAACATATTTTTGCTTAGCTATAGACTCTCGCCAAAACACGGCTATAATAAAATATCTGTTTAAGAGTTACTATTTTTACTATGAAATTCAAATTTTGGGAAGAAATACCAAATGTGCGGTGAATGCATTTATATACGAGAACAAATTTCCTCATTACTTTCTTTATTTTAGGATGGATAACTCGAAAAGAAGACAAAACGAAGACAAAACGAAAAACAAAATCGTAAACTCCGCAAAACTCTATTTTTTTAGACAAAAACATAAGTTTTCCTACTAACTAACTTTGGTCATTTAGATGTATAGTTTAATTAAAGTCTTAAGAGCTGGTTTTGAGAAAATTTGAAAAACCTAAAAACAAAAATTCGAATTTTCCGTCTAGGAAATTACATAAAATTGCTATATGTAGCCGCAAAATTGAAGAAAATCGGTCAAACCGTTTAGACACTAATTGCAGTGGACCCAAGGATGAAAAAACCGACGCCACGGACGGTATGCACGAAACCCGAGTTTTCGAACTTCTCCATCATCGTGATCGTAGTGATAATTTTGATTACAACCTCGAAAATTCGTAACATATTGCATACATACAAAAATTGTTATTGTAATTCTCCACAAAATTTCACTCCGTAAAATTCTCCAAAACATTTTTGTTGGGATCTAAATTTGATAGATGATTGAGAGTATAACCCAGAAACACGTTTTTGTTGCATATACTTACATACATATGTATACATACACATGTTTATATATACATACTTACATATGTACATACATGTATAGAACAAATCAGTCCAATATCATAAAATCAACAGGTTAATCAAGAAATAAAAATAATGAACAACAATATAGAAACAGACAAATTCAACAATATACTCACACAAAAAAAAAAAACCTGTAGGTCACCTGGAAATTTCAAATAAAAAAAATCTTTTTAAGAAAAGTCTTGAATATTTGAAGAAAAAAAGGAAAAAAAAAAGGACAAAGAAAAGGTTAACTACCCACATATTCAACACCAGAATGATGTTTAGCTTGCCAGTCACGACTTTATTTTTCAGATGAAATATCAACCTAATGCTGTTGATTTGCTTTCATTGTACCTATGTATGTATGTATCTTTGTAATGTTGGGTGTTGGCATATATTATAGTGTCCTTTTGGCAGAAATTAATGAAACAGGATTACGTTGAAAGACTATCAAACTCAATACAACAAACACTACCCAGTATACCCACTACCATTCATAGTGTATATTCCATCCAAATAGACTTCGACAGCAGTAGGTACGTACGTAATATACTTTAATTTAACTCCGCCGGTTTCCATCATCGCAGGCTTAAGAAAAAAGGATGTGATAGATTCGATTTAGGTTAAAAGGATATGTCACTATATTAATGGGACTTGGAACCAATGCAAGTCAACATTTGAACAAATCTTGTCACGATATATACAAGTTGTCTAAGTTTTAATGTTCAATGGCTGGTTGCGTGGGAAGATTTTTTGTTTTTTATAGAACCTAGTCCCACAATGTATTCAAGGAAATGAAGAAAAAATTCTGCCAAAATCTAATTTGCAAAGAAAATTGGAAATAAACTTTTCTTTGCACGAAGGCACAACAAATAAGATTTAAATATTCTTCTGTTCTTCAAATTAATCATTTCAAATTAGTCTTGCCAATTATTTGGGCTGTTAATGGTGTTTTCGTTATAGATAGATTAAAGAATTTTTTTATTTTTTCCCTAAAATTTATAATGAGGAAATAATCAAATGACACATTTCTTACAAAAAAAAATAAATTCGCTATTCAATTAAACACGCATGTGGATTCCACGAGGGTCCCCCATGTTTGACAAAATTCATATGGTATTTCTTTGTTTCGCTTTAGGCGTTAAATATTTCGTTTAATTCGCAATCCACAATTGGCAATTTACGTTTCGTTTTCTATTCATTACATTTTTCAATCATTACGCAATTAACATTGGGAGTTTTTTTATTTCGCTTTTTTTCCAAAATATTTTGAATCATTCTGCAAAAATCATTTAGCAATTTATTGTTTCGTTTTTTTTGTGTTAGGTTGTTTGATATTTGGCCAATTGTTTTTTTCGCGAAATAACGTTTCGCCGTTTCATTATTTCGCAAAATATCGCTTCATTGTTTTATTATTTCGCTGATAGATCATTTCGCCGGCTAGTTGTTTTGATAATTAATATTAATGTTTTTTTGAGCAGTAATTTTTTTATTTGGAAAATCGTTGATTTTTGAGAATTTTTCGGTGACGTGGAATAAGGCCCAACGAAAGAAGACCAAATCTCAAATTTGGCCTTATTTCGTTTTGAAAATGGAAATAAGGCCAAATTGGCTTTATTTCACTTCGAAAACTAAATAAGCCCAAATTTGACTTAGAATTATAAAGCCAAATGTTTTTGTCCAACACTTTAGCTACACCCATCCTCGCACCTACCCCAAATCCTATAGTGTGTCCAAGCAGGGGGGTTGCAGGATGCCCCCCATACATACCTCACTGTTTATACATGCCAAAAAATTGCAAAACAATTGAATACCAAATAAAAAAAAGCGATCAACAAAATGCCAAAAAAACAAAAAACAAATGCTAAATAAAAAAAGCAAAACAACAAAATGCCAAAATGCCAAATAAAAAATTGCCGAAATTCAAAAACCCAATCAAACTAAAAACTAAATGAAAATTGCCACAATGGAAAATGCGAAATGATAATTTGTCAAATCATTTAAAAAACGAAACGTGATTTCCAAAGCGTAAAATGCGAAATAACAAAATGCGGAACGAAAAACGGCAAAATGAACCCCCGCGAAACGTTAGTTCTTGCGAAACATACCATACTATAAAAATAGGAACAGAAAAAAATAATTATTTTTAATTTCATATCGAGAACATATGAGAACATATCTTTATGAAATAAAGAAATCTTATCTATAAAATATTTATAATTTTTTTTAGAACTCTGTGGAGTCGCTATTCGGAAAAAATTAAGTTTCCCCATAATTTATAGGTAGATACGATTATTTGTGATCCTAAAAAAATGAAAAAAAGTATCGGCGATTATCAAAATCAACCTATAGGTACCAAGTTAAAAGAAATCAACTCATCCATTTTGGCTGTAGACGAACAGACATACACACAGAATTGCGAGATGCACTATTTTCGTCCTCCCTATCATCCCAATGAATGTCAAGTTTGATCAAAATCTGGAGTTTTATATTTTGTACGAATCCATATCTCGCCAAATAGTACCCATATACTTTTACTTATACCTCAATTTTGTACAGATTCAAATATGTTGTTCGCATTTGTTATTGAGAATTGATTTTAAATAAATAAACATTAGCCCCCTTGATTCTAATATTTTATTAGAACCTACTTCTCCCATAAGAAGAAAAATACACTCTTAAATTTAATCACACTCATACATTTTAATAACAAGATGGCAAGAAATATACTTTCATAAATCTTCAGCTCCCGTTAATGTTACAACGACGAAAAAGAAAAAAAGTCCCTCAACTTGCCCCAAAATACTTCCTTACCGCATCAAACTACATAAATATACTCAACACAGCAATCAGTGTAATAAATGGGGAACCCATCAACATCACGTCAATATAGCAAGACTATACCACCGCAATGGGTGTCTCAGAGTATACCTACAAACATTTATATAAATCGTTTCGTAAGGCGGCACTGAGTCCCCACATCACAAAGGATAAAGCTATTATACAGGATAATCGACGTTATTCAATCTAAATTACCACTGCATCCAAAAAAACATTAAATAAAAACAAGACTAGGCGCACCTTTGAGTCGCACTAACTTGCTTAACATAGATTAATTTTTAAACCTCTCAAGCTGCGCTGCGTAGTTTTGGATTAAATTCGTAGTGTGTTTTCAGTGGATTTTTTACATTTTTATGTTCACTTAAATTCTGGTTAGTGTAAAAAACCTTCTAAAAAATGTCTATTTCAGTTCTAAAATTTTTCCGACCCTTGAGGATTTTTATTTGATCAACTTAATTAGATTTCAGTTTTAATCATCAATCTAATTTCAAATATTGTTTTAGAAATATTATTCGTTAGGTACATACCCTATCAAATTTGATTTTTGACGAACAAACGTAATGTTCGTCATTTCTCTCACAATTGATTGATTTTACGAATCCAAAGCATGTCCTTAGTGAGTTAAAGCAAAATTCATCGTTACAACAAATTGCAACTATGTTAGGCAGAATAGGTATTATATATCTACGGTAGGTATATCAAACACACTTATACACGCACTCGTATTTCCTTTACAAAAAAAAAAACAATCACACAAGTAGATGTAGCACATTTTTTTGCGGTTAGTTGAATGATAAATGAAAGTTCTGTGACGTGCGCATACGCCAGCATTAAAGATTAATGAATCACATTTTACAAGCTTTAGTTAAAAATTTACCAATATATTACCCCCTCCCAAGTCCCACCCCGCTTGTGTTTTATGTGTGTGTGGGTATATGTGGTGGGTAAGTGTGTTTACGCCACACACCTGTCTCCTTTATGTGATGCTTAAAATAAAACTCTTAAAAAAAAGGTATCGAAGACGAATAGGCACTTGGCCATGAACAAATAGCATTTAGATGGTAATACATGTCTCGAGTGGAAAATAATACAAGGAAACTGAATTATTATAAAAAAAGCCAACACACATTATGCCTTTTAAAAAATGTTCAATTTTGTGGTAAATTAGGTAGATGTATTTTGGTTTTTTTTTTGTCATAAATGGTCCTTTGTTACAAAAAGGGCAGCAGTAGAAAGAAATTAAATAGGCTAGAAATATAAAAGTCTTAAAATAAATAACAAATATTGTCATAGAATATATAGGAAATATGTTGGGGGCAGATTTTATATGTTATTTACTTGAGGCCAACATTGCCTTCATAAAGAAATTGCTATTGTTTTTTAGGGTTTTAACAGATGTTTACTGTGGATGGATTAAGGATGGAATATTTGCTTTGAAAATGGGGTCGATATACATACCTACTTCACATTCATATGTAAGTAATGTGTAGGAATTTTTAAAACCTATAGTAAAATGTCAAAATCGGTATGAAAAAAGGAGATATGATTTTTATAAGAAATATTGAATAATAATAATTTATAATCGATTTTATGATTTTTCATAAAAAAAAATTACCTGAATTTTTTCTTTATCGATTATGGGGTTTATCGATTATGGGGTAAACTTGCTTCAAGGCTTCAAGGCCCAGTTTTTCAGTGCGAAATCATCCCAGTGTTGGAGTCAAAGCCAATTGTGAACTCTGTTTTTCGATCAATTTAGATCTCGAGTTAACTCATCAAGATCAAGACAATCAAGAGCAATAAGGTATCCTTTTTTTTATTTATTTATTTGTACTGAATGAATTTTACATTTTATGATTTATAACATTCAATTTTTCTAATTTCTATCTACCTATGAATTGCCTTTAAGTCTAATCTCCTTAAACAAGCTTTGAAACCCACAGTTGTTTCACTTTAACAACAGAAGACAGAATTGAGTTTTTGATGCATTCAATTCGCGGTCTTTAATTCCTCGCTGGGCAGTGCTTAATATGAAAAACTAAGGGTATTGTCATCTGCAAAACAGTTTAATGGATTAGAAGTTTTAGACAAAATATCATTTATGAATAGAAAGAAGAGAGTAGGAGACAAAACCGAGCCCTGCGGCACACCATCATTTATTTTGTGAAGATTCTCACCGTCCAATACAACTTGTACTCAGCGATCCGAATGGTAATTTATAATCCAGCGAAAAAGAGAATCATCGATAAGAGAGCTTGATGCCAAACTCTATCAAACGCTTTTGAAATATCAATTGCAATAATCTTACTTTCAACGAAAACGATGTAAAAATTTGTTCCACTTTTCGGTGAGATATAACATCTGATCACCAGTAAACCTTTTGTTACGAAAGCCATACGTCCGGTCATTATAAGAAGCTTTCATTCTTCATCATATTTTTTAAGCTGATGATTAATCAGCGTCGATAGTTTGAAGATTCGTCTTTTTTACGGACACCTACTCGGAAATAGGCCAGTATAGACAAAAGGGAAAAGCTGACAAATGTAGTGTTGCCAGCGTAAACTGTAAAGGAACACTTTTTCAGAACAATAGATGGGATATGCTATCGGGGCCAGCGGATTTGTGTACACAAAGATCTTTCAGTACCCTTGCAACAGTACATGTGCGACAGAAGATTATTTGTCCCAAGTACAGGATGAGAAATGAAACTTTAAATGACAGCGAACTGTGCTGCAAGCAAATTGACTTTCTCTTGTGAGTTCACAGCAGAGGTTTCGTTGAAAACGGGAATTGGAACCGAAGACGAAGTGGTATTTCGAATGTTTTTTTACAATTGACCAAAAATGTTTACTACCGTTGGGACATTGTAGTAGTTTTTGTCTTAATTTTTGGTCATGCATAAATTCGGTTCTTCGAATCTGATCGTTACAGGTTGTTTAAACTTATTCTCAGTATTGTCGGCTTTAATTACAGAGACTTACACCTCTGACACTGATAACATCTTTACATCTCAAATTAAACCATGAGTATTCTTTCGGTTTGATAGATTTTATTCTATATTCGGGTAATTTTCCCCAACTTAGAAAAAACCCCAAAACTTTCTTAAACTTTACATGTACAAGTTAAAAACATACATATCATAAAATATGTATGAAATTTTTTTTTAACAATTTGTCCATACAAAGAGTCTTGCCACGCCTACTTTTGGGGGTGTATTGGAGCAAATCATTTCAGTATAGGTATATTTAATGATAATTTATTTTGATCTGTTTGATTTTGATCAGATAATGGCGTGCTCGGTCCATTACTTTACTCGTTGAATATTAAAGCGAGTATAAAACGCGTACCGAGATGAAACAACGATATTTTAAATATTGCTTAACCGCGTGGAAAACTCCCAACTTGTGGAAAATCCGCAAACCACGTGCGTCATTTTTCTCACTCTCTTAATTTACGAGCAATTTACAATTTTAAACATGAACATTTTTATCAATTTAATAAAGTATGGGTACAGAATAATTTTGAATTTCACCCCAGAATTGTATTAATTTTAATTAATGATACAAAAATTAAATTCCCCTTATTTTACATTTTTTTGTAACTTCATCTTCATGGTAGCTACTTAACCCAATATGTGTGAAGATAAATATATAGCAATCTATTTGTATAGAATGTCCTCCCATTTTTGCTGTCAATTCAATAAGTTACCATGAGAATTTATTCCTGGAAATATAATTAAAAGAAAATAATGCCACACAGCATCACCGCACGTCCCAATTTGCCACCTGAATCTACTGTAGGTATATAGGTATACGAAGGTGCTCGTATTTCACACAAACGCGAGGGCACACAGTTCAATATAATGACTGTGAAATCAATAGTTATTATGGATGTAAAATAAATCCACCATTTTTTTTATTTTAACCGTCATGTATTTTGCATGCGCATAAACAGAGACGTATAAAAGAGCATCAGTGCAGTACAGCGAAACAAGCAAATACCACATGCAGCTACAGGATATAAATAAAATAATATTTCGCACAGCATGCCACAGGTCAACATACTTTGAAATCGACTTTTATGATGTAAAGGACACTCCCTTCACGCCCTAACCCCCTCCTACACGTTTAACTAAAATTTGGAAATTTCGACAAAAATGCATTTATATAAATGAAATTGGCCTTTCCATGTGCGTGCTTTGTCAATAATTCCCATGCCTGCTGTGTTCGCATTTCATATAATGGCTTATTATTGTAGCCATAATGCCCACTCACACACTCTTACACATTTACCAGTGCAGATGTACATATGTATATCCACAAGATTTACATTTCGAGATGCATTAAGTTTCCATTTGGTTGTGTTGTGTTGCCATCATACTTTATATTCTATGGGTAAAAACTTTGAATGCTTCACTTTCTTCCATTATTTGTGAGGGATCCAAACAAGAGGAACAAGAAACCATATGGAAGCTATTTTGGGCAGAACGGGAAATGGGAAATAGCTAGGGCAAGCAATGGCAAGCAATGGCGTCCTATATTATAACATAGTCCTAGAAAGAATAGGATTGTTGCTTCGTTTCATCGAAGGGTAAATTACAACCAGAAATATGTACATAGAGGAGCTATACCACGAAATATAAGAATAGGTTTGCTTTGGCTTCCACTGATGCTTTTTCCAAGTTATGGGTTCGTATTGTTTGATGATGTGCAAATTTTGAATTGCAGCAGCTGTGGTTTTTTTCAACAAAAAAAAGAGAAATATTAAAACAGAAATAGTGAAAACAAAAAAAAAGGGAATAGTTTTTGGTTTTTGCTTTTATTAACCTGAAAAGTTTCTTCAGCAAAAAGAGGTAGGTTTATTACGTGTTTGACGATGAAAAAGACTCCATTCTGCTTTTGTGGAATAATTTTTGATACATCCCCTTCATATGCCTCTTATATGGTAAGAGCTTTGTTAATTAGACAGCTTAAAATGTGAGTGGAATTTTGTTCTAAAGAAAAAACAAAAAATGCTTTTAGACTTACAGTGAAATATAATCTTTTACCTTTTGAGAAATTCTTGTTTGTAAGTTGATATAGAACAGCAGAAGTTCCTCCATTTTCAGTGTACCTACATTATTATGTATTGTATAAGAGTTTTGAATATATGTATTTTGCTTTGAGGATCTGTGGAATTTAAGAAAAATTATAATTAGCATCAATGAATTCTTCTTCAATAATTTTAAGGAAGGTAGAAGGTGAAACCAAACGTTTTAAAATGGGTGTAATATAATTCGAAAGAAACCTTATTGGGCATGGTTCTTGTGGTGATGTTTTCCGTGTATAGGATCAATTTTCAATGACCTGGAGAAGCTGTAGAGGACGGAAAAAAGTTTAAATTTGTAGTTTTCCCTTCTCCGGAAAAGCTATAAAGAATTATTCCTTGGCTTCATCGGAGCTTCATAGAATAAAATACTTAGTTCGTGAAATACCTAGCTATAACTTTAGTCTATAAACTTGGTGGTACCTCACCGAAGTGATAAGTTATTACATTCAAACTTTAAATTGAAGTTAAGGTAGTTCCATTAAAATAATGAATGGTGTTCCACAGGGATCTGCACTTGGTTCACTTTTATTCTTAATTTATTCACTCAAAATTTTAATGATTTAACTACTGTGTTTCCTGATGATATAGCTTTCTATTATCAAAAATGCACTTCGTTTCCATATTGCATTGGTAAATGGAAGAGATTTTACAAAAAATATTTACAATGTTTCAGGGAAAAATCAAAGAAATGGCTTTCAGAATGTGTATAGGATAATTCTTATTGATTTTAATTTATTTTTCTATTCTTACGACTAACGTTTTTTGAAACTGCAAATTAATATACGCCTTCAACCTTACCCACTTAAAGTGTCTAAACGTTTATAATTATTTTCTCAATTTGAATAAACTAGTTATATTTAAGTTAAAAAATAGTTGAACGTTAAGTAAAGTGCATGTATTTGCATGAAAATATTTAAATGTCCTCGCTATCTGCCATTTTGTACTCTCTATAGATGTGCATAATTCGATGTATGAACTTACTTAAACGAATTTACGTTACAAATCAATAAAATTGGAAATATCTTTATCTCTCACAAGGACGAGAAAGCTCTCAAAAACGTTGAGCACTTTTTTCCGTGCAATATACATACGACATCAGAATATTATCTTATCACTTTGAATGACAACGTATTTTTAATTTTGAAAAAATTTTTTTTACTCCAAAGCGTAATGCACCGTTAATGCGTCATTAAGGTATACGAAAGTAAAAGCCTTGCCTTTTTAATTACAAAGCGGATAGTGTCGTTAAAAGAATCATTTAATAATTTCCATCCCCTTGAAACAATCATATATAGCAGCATAGCATCGTCATAGCAATGGTATATACTAGATACAACTACATGCATATTATACATTTCCCACACTCACTGATGCAATCATTTATGGGGGAGTTGATTCTAAAAGTTAAGGGTAGGTGCACAGCACACTGGCAAGGCAAGGAAATTAATTCTGCTTTTTAATTACATAATGGAGGCGACATGAATATTTTACGCAAAATTTTGTAGTTATTTTACAGCAGGTATATATTTTTATATAAGAGGGATAAAAAGTAGACGAGGGCAGACAGTTATGATTAGGGGGAAATAATGTAGGAAATTAAACTTCAGTAACAGTGATTTTGGACTAAAAGTGTGTGGACTTTGGCTCGTTTCTTTTTAAGTTAATTAAACAAGGTAAAGTTAAACAAAAATGATATCTTCTATGCTAGGTATACTCAGGAAAAGGAAATAAGAAGTTCCTCAATTTTAAGTTTTGTGTAACCACACCTAACTAGCCAGCGGAAATAGTGAGAGCAAATTAAGAAATGGTAGACTGAATTCATCAGACTTAGACATATAGTCGTCCTTTTATCTATCCCTTTTTTTGTGGACATTCGTTTCCAAATCCTGTTCCAAATGCAAATGTTTCCAAATGCTGCCCCATTTCTTGTGGGTCCTTTTTTTGGACAAGGTGAAGGTAAATTAGTATGTCCTTTAAATTATACAGCGTAGTACAATAGGAAAATTCAAATGAGTGATCATTTATAATTTATTGCTGAAATTGAAAATGAACTACATAGAACATACATATATCCACTTCTTTCCTCTTTAAACATTTCATTGTATTATCACAGTCCAGAATAAACATTTTAAGATATATTTTAGAAATGGATTTTGTTTCTTAGAAGTTTAAAATTTGTTAAATTTACAAGTAGGTATATGTAAAAAGCATTTAAAAAGGGCTACCTCTTTACTTTCCTGTGTTCCCGAGCATTTTGTCCAACTCTCTCATCAAGTCATCTTATTAAAATTAAAAGTCTATGTATTATCCTCTATGCTTCCGTCTTATCTCCAAAAGAAATCTTACCAGTTTGAATTCAGAAACTCTTTTTTTCACCCTTTCATTACAAAATTGGAAGTTCCTAAGGGAAGTCAATTTTATTAGCTACTATTGATTAACTTTTAGGTTAGGAAATACCCGTAATGTGACATTATTTTTGCAAATAATATGAATATTTTTAAAAGCATTACATCTGCAAGGTTTTACAGATGTTCTATGCTGTCATATAAGAATGATTTGAGTATAAACCCAATTCAATGCCGTTTCATGATTTTATTTTATTATATTTTTTTTTCAAAATATTTTATTTTATTTTGTTATTTTATTTAAGGAAGGTTCCAGTTCGTCAGAGTTTTTTGTAATTTTTTTTAAGTATTCCACAGGGAAGCATATTAAGTCCACTATTATTTTCATTATCCATTAATGATTTTTTATTTTATTATATTTTATTTTATTTTATTTTATTTTATTTTATTTTATTTAACTTTATTTTACTTTATTTTACTTTATTTTACTTTATTTTATTTTATTTTATTTTATTTTATTTTATTTTATTTTATTTTATTTTATTTTATTTTATTTTGTTTTATTTTATTTTATTTTATTTTATTTTATTTTATTTTATTTTATTTTGTTGAATCAATCTCTGTTTCCATCTTCCAATGAGATTTTTTATATTTAAGCGAATAACCTTTGTTAAACAATGTCGCAAAACAAACAATATATTTTTTTTGAAAGCATTCGCCTGCCTCACATATACATATATGTACATACATACATACATATGTATACGGACAGACACTTAACTCAATGAAAAAACCACAAAGAACAAACAAAAATAACTCTGCCATTAGACAGATAAGGTTTCATTCATGTTCTCCATCAAAAGCCAAAGATTTGTGTCATGTGTGAGATTCAGACATTCATTATAATCTAGCATGTTTTTTTTCTTCGAAAAAATCCTTCATTATCCTTCGCAAGATAAAGTAAATGAATTTCATCATGTGGAGTAGGTGATTTAACATCGCATTACAAATTATTTAAATTCTAATCAAATCTTAATCATGAAATTCGGCATGGAAAATTGCGCGTTTGAATATACGAGAGATGTACCTAGATACTACATTTACACATGTGGTGGGTTTGGTCCTGCGTCAGGCTTTTCCCTCATCAATCAAACTCTGCAGTCCTTTTTTTGCTGCCATATAAACCAACTGGTTGCGCACAAAGATCATTATTATCTTTGTTTTATCTCGAGTATATTATAAGAAAACATGACCATTACAGCAATTTTCATCCCCTCTTGCCTCTCGGTGCTTAGAACTGAGTAGAATAAGTTTTTCTAGAGAAACTAACCTTATACACAGCACTGACATGGCACCCTCTTGATGTGATCAACTGTGTTTTGCCATTGCCTTCATGAGATTGACAGTCATTTATCAAATGAGAAATACGGGTGGAGTGTAGTAGATAGCAATAACGGCACCTCAAGACATTCAATCTTGAATACATTATGTAGGTATAGTATTGGGTTTTTGTATTTTCCTAAATGAATGTACTATAACTCTTTGTTTTTGTATTTTTGTTTTGTTTTTGGCAGGATTTAACTTTAAAACTTCTTCGTCCTTTTGTAATAAAATTTCATTAGGTTTAATGTTGATGACACTTACACACTCTCGCACTTATAAGGGTTTTTGCGAAGTAATTAATTAAGCTTAGGAATCGATTAAGGCCTTGTTGTACATCACCTTCACTATGTTTCATTATAATGACCACTTTCGATACGAAACACCTGCGGCTGCTGATTGGATTGATGTTATAGTCAGTAGTGGTGTGGTGGCGATTCAAGATGAATTTGAAGAACCTGTATACCTATGTATCTACCTACGACCGATTAGTCTTTCCTGATGAATAATTATCAACATCCTTGATTGCGGATGGTGATTCCTTGAAAATCTTTCGTGTCAGCAGCTTTCAAGAGGCAAATACGATATAATCTATTATATATTGGAATCGAAAAACGAAATTAATGCCAATTTCATTAAGTTCTTGATGAATTAATTCTTTTCGAGAATTAAAGCTAAAGCAGATATATAATTAATGTTTTTTTTTTTTTTCTTGTTTATATTTCTATAAAGTATGTACATATGTATGCATGCTTTATCATTTAGCTTAAGGTTCTGTGTTAAAAAAAAGCTTCAAATAAGAAATTCTTACCTTGATTTTTTGGGGCAGCTTAAATCATATTGATAATGTTGCATAACATTTCTTCAATCATCCTCGTTAGCTCTATAAGAGCCTTTAAAAAACTGCAGTTTGAGACATGCATTTTAAATAATTAAATATTTTTTTCACAAACATTGGAAACAGTCCTACATAATATGTACATACAATAATAAAATAAAAGTCAATCTTTAAAAAAACTTTTTAAAAACAAAATTAATAAACATTAAAAAAATAATAAAAAATACAAATAATTTTTCAAGAGTGCCAATAAACTTCGGGCTTGGCCCGCCGGCCGACTTCGTTTTCCTATCCTTTTGTCTTCAGACATTTGCATTGCATTTAAAACATCTTAAGTCTTTAGCCCTAATTGTGTTCATTCATCCAATTTCTTTCGATCTCGTTTATATTAGGGTAGGTTTATGTGGTTGTCAAGCAGAACGCTGGACACACTTAGACCATTGGTTGGCCGATTATATATATTAGGGTAAGACCCTAAAGCCTAGTTTAGCTCGTAGGGAATCAGTTGTTGAATCAATTATTATTATATTATATTATTATTTTATTTATGTATGTATGACTACTAAATAGGGTCACATTTTGGTAAAAAATGTTAACTAAAATCGTTGCTAAAGGTAGACTTTCCCACTTTCTCAATAGCGGCTGAACCAATTTCGGTCGAAATTTTTATATTAAAGCTTAAAAAAGTAAGGTTTTCTGGTAATGTATTTCGGGATTCTCACCGACTCTTTTTTCTCTTATTACATTTATGTTTTATTTTATGAAAGCTTATTAAAATAGATTCGCTATAATGCAAACCAGTTTGTGCCACTCATGCATGTATTTTATTAAATTTGTTCTGCAGAAGAAAACCAAAACAATTTGGTACTGATTTATTTGCTAATAACAATCTTAAAACATTATAATTCGTTTTTTATTTGACTTTGTCTATATAGAAATTCAATGGTAACAGCCGGGCTACCAACCGTATAATAATTATGCTACATGTATGATCTGGTATAATGTATATGATTGGAAACCATTATCATACGCAAAATGTATGATAATTTCCATATTTGAATGAAAAAAAAAACTTTAAAAAGAAATTTGTAAGAATATAAAAAATTTCATAAGCTTTAGCTCTTTTTTAGCTTAAGACAATTCACAACAGACTCGTGAATTGCAAAATATTTGCTTTACAATTCATTGGGATTTAGTAATTATTAGAAGCTTTTTATAAAAAAAAATTAATTAAAATCGGTTTCACAGATAATGAGATAGTCAACAATCAAATAAATAGTTCTATGAGAGATATTGTTAATAATAGTTTAATTTAAAATTTGTTTGTAAAATGATATATCGAACCCAAAATCGAAAATCAAAAGAATTGTTCTATAAATGGCGCCATTTATAACTTTTTGGAAATTTTTTTCTATTGTTAAGGAAGTTGTATCACTACCTGAATCAAGCAATTAAGATTAGTTTATACATTCAAATATTTCACTTGATCACTTTGAGTTTTACTACTTCGCTTTAAAATATATTTTCAATCTAATTAACTTAAAACAAATGTATCAATTTTCTCCATTAAAATTATTATTACGTATTTATATTCGAATTGAATTAGAAGTCTTTCCATTTATTGTTTTATAGAAAGGATTCTTTTCAGAATCCCAATATCTTCTTCAACTCTTTAACACCTATTCAAATGTACAGATTTTTTTTTTGTAAATTGTGAAGCAAATTTTAAGAAAATTAAATTATTCAAAAATGCTTAAAAAAAATATATGGAAGGTACCTACTGGTAAATTTATCCTTAACAAACTTTTAAAAAAGCTTGTCGGGGGAGTGTCCAAAAAACGCTAAGTACCAAATTTTAAGAAAATCGGACCCATCGCGTTTAAGATGTAATTGAATAGTCATACAGACGGACGAGATTGCGAGACCCAAGTTTTCCCTATGTCGTGTAATGTCGTGTTTGATCAAAATCTCGAATTTTTACGAATCCAAAACTTTTTATACATACATATGTATGTATGTATGTATGTATGAATGAAGTACCTACATATATTGCTACTAAAAAGTTTTCTGTTTTTATTTTAAATAAACCTTGTATTTTTCCAGAAAATGAAATTAGCATAATTTTTTCAGTTCTTCTTTCAAAAACAATTAAAATTGAAAAATGGAAAGAATTTTTTTTAAATCAACAGGCCAAGTTTGCAAAATATTTATAAAAAAATTAAAAAAGAAATATTAAAATTTTCGTAATGTTTAAGAACAATTTCCGTTTTTCATTCAATAAAAAACATTTTTTTTTGTTTTACGTATGTATGATAATTTTCCCTCTGGTGTGATTGAAATTAGTAGATATATATAATGATAGTGAATTTTCAAAAATATGGCAGCACTTGGTATCACAAAAAAAAACGTGACTGCTGACAGTCTTAAAAATTATAATTCTTTTTTTCTTTTCTTGTATTAATCTGTTATCTCTTTTGTTTCAGGTAAGCAACAGAAATGAAGCATTTTGTGAGTATTAATATTTATTTTCCCTATTAATATTTTAACAATAAAAAAACGCCGTTTTGTTTAACTAAAAACAACTGATTTAACTACTTATCTTAAAACCGAATTTAAATATGTACGTATGCACATATGTATATAGATAAAACTTGAAAATATTTCATTTAAACGTTGCTTTGGTTATTATCTTATCACATTTAAGTTTTTTCAATAAGGAAAAATAAAACTTTAATAAAAAAAACAAAACGACACCGTCAATCTTTTAGAATCTCACAAATCCAGCTAACGACTAGGTATGTACATATATGTATAGTGCTGGGAAATTTTCCACCTGTATTTTCTTTGCTTTGAACAAAAAGAATATTATTTTCGGTTGGACAAACTAAAATAGTTGGTTGCAAGTGCTTGAGGCACAGTTTTTCTATTTACAGGATTATTCCATTTGACAAAAATAAAAACGGAAATAGTTTATTTTTTTGCCTGGACACTTAATCTGTTTGATGTAATGGTAATATGAATATTTTATTTCAAAAGGCGTCTTAGAGATCATGAGAATTATGTATTTTCCATCAAGATGAATTGGTCACAAAACAAGAAGATCTTACTTATATTCGATGATAAAAGCGCAAACTTCATATGTCAGATAGTAGTATATTATTCAAGGAATATAATAAATCAATTTAAAATGATATGAAAAAAATTATTGAAAATTAGAAAAAGCCTGTGGTAAGACGTGCTAACATAAGATTTTTGACTTAAGAGTTTTTGGAAATCCGAGTAGTTACACGTAAATCTTTAATTAATCAATACGAAATGTGTTTGGCTTTATTTTGCTGTTATTAATGTTGGTCCCAATGTTAAGCGAGGGAAATTTATGCATAAAATACCGAAGTTCAAGTAAATAAAATTGAGTTCAAATATATGTTTTTATTGTTTTTATTTTTGCGTAACAATTATATTTTGGTTATCCATGTACGCTCTGCTGCAGAGAACTAAATTCGTAAAGGAAAAATATATGTATGTACATTTGGGAAAACTAGGTAGTTAATTTAAAAAAAATGTTTTTTGTTGAAAAATTAAATTAAATTTGAATTAAAACTTATTTCAATGGATGTAAATAGACGTCTGGTCTTAAGCGAATAAGTCTATTTGTTTACCATCGTGTGAAAATATACCACGTTCAACTGTTGTTAAGTGTAATTTTATGATTGTGGCGAGTTTTTAATGAATTTTTAAATTTATGCGTTAAGCGCCATCTGTTAGAAAACTTGATTTTCTCACTTCGAATCGAACAAATTTCAATCGGGTTTTCTATATTTTGAATTTTGAAAAGTATTTCAAATCCCCTAGAGTTTGAAAACGAAGGATTTTATAACCGATTGGAATTTATGTATTAGCTCCATTTGATGGTTAGCTTAATTTTGTAAGTAAGAACTTCCCTTACTTATTACTTGGACCTTAGCGTAGTTATTATGTCGAAACCGAATGCCAGTCCTTGAGTTCCCAGATCAGTTATACTAACCGTACGAAAGGCTTGATAAAAAAAATACACAAAATCTTTAAATACAATATTTTGACGTCCATTGGAAAAATTAAGCTTCAAAATACTGGGTTATTTAAAACTCACCACTCAATTGGAATAACAATTATGTACATATATATATATATATACACATATGTATGTACATATATGTATGTTTGTTCAAAATAGTGTTTCAAAAAATTCGTTAAAATCTTAATTGTATGTTTTTGAGTTTTTTTTTTCAAAAATGGGTGTTGATTAATATAATGCCAAATCTAAAAACGAAACATTTCTATACTAGGACCACAAAAATTTTAATAAAAATCTTTTTTATTTTAATAATAATCTTTTAATACTTACACTGAACGACAAAAAGGAAAACAATAACAACTTTCCCTTATATAGAGGCCTAAACAAAGCTTAATACTGAAAATAATATGCTTTTTCTAGTAAAAACCTAACAAAAAAATGGAAGACTTATGGTGACACTTTTACTTCCAATTATGTTTCCAGGCAAAGTGAAATTATGCTCCCAGTTTTCAGACTTCAATTTTATTTAAGCAAATTTCAACTTGTATCTATGCCACTTATCTTAAATACACAATTTCAACAAAATATTCTCCCAATGTGTTCTTCTATATAAAATACGGTTCATATATCTTTTGCATATTTTTTTTTGTTTTTTCTATGCAAAATTATTTGCATGGCAGCACCTACCTTATACATTTGAGAATTCAGGTAGATAGCTGGTTGTTAACACACAGCCAAACAAAAAACTTTGTTCTTTTCCTTTTTTTTCACAGAAAAGTGCTTATTAGTTCAAATACACTTTACCGAGAGTGGTTCGTTGTCAAATTGACAAACACGTTCCCAAGTTGGAAATGTTTGTTTTTTTTTTTTCGTTTGTTTTGTTTCCTTTTTAAAATACACAAAAAGGACGGAATATGCCATATACCTATGTATGGAATAGGTATACCTACATATGTGTGGGATGAAGCAGCAGGATATATATGTACATACATAAATATAAAGAAGAGAATCTATTAGTGCGTAGACTTTGCAAAATTAAAGATCTTTCTTCATATTTCCTCGTCTTATAATGTTTGTTGATTTCAATATAATGTCTGAAAGGATATTGAATCGCTTGAGGAATTCTTCGTTGAATATGAACAAAAAAAATACAAGAAAACAAAAAAAAAAACGGAAACCAAATATACATTATTATGTCCCTTAGCCAAAGTCTACGATATTGAGTGTCATGCGTGTGCTTTTAGCAGTGGGAACTTCCTTACACAAATATCTTTTCGTCCCTCGACATGAAAGATAGATGAGAAAATAGAAGGTATCTTAAAAAAATGGAAAATAAAACTAAAAAAAAGATGATATCGCATAAACGAGGGATTTTGTTAGTTGATTAAATTTCTCCATAAGGACAAAATATTCTCTTTCTTTCGTTAAGTCGTACGTACAAAATTTTAAACAGGGTGTTGTTGATTTAACCTGAAAATGAAAATTAATAAAATCGAATACATAATTTTTTTTTTAATTATACAATTTTATCTACACACGTAACTATATGTATACTTATATACTTATGGTTTTTGAGCTTGTTTTCAGAACTTAAATTCGTTTTTATAAACCTTGTCTAACATAAGACAGGCATCTAACTTCATAAATTTATAAAAATATATATATATTTTTGATTGATATTTAAAAGTCGTAGGTACATACGGGATCACTACGTTTTCCCGCCATCGTTTTCCCGTGTAACGTTTGCCCGCCGATTTGAAAGGTAGTTTTTTTGCTACAATCCCGCAGCACGATATCCCGCGGAACGATTGCCTCTGAAATTTTCCACGGGATTGGCGGCGGGATAGGCAATACTAATTAGTACTTTTTGACAGTATTATTTTGCATTTATGGAATAAATATTTTATGTTTGTTAAAATATCTAATATTTTTTTTTTTTCATTTAAGCGTTTTTTTTATATTTTTTTATTTTTTTTTTTTTTTTTATTTTGTATTAAAAAAAGTAGGAATCGGCGGGCAAACGTTACACGAAAAACTGTGATTCGGGATATCGTTCTGCGGGAAAACGTTTTGCGGGAAAATGTTTTGCGGGAAAATGTACGCGGGAAAACGTGACGCGGGAAAACGTGCCGCGGAAAAACGTATACATACAATATGTAACAAAAATCAAGTGGTTAAACTAGTAGGTACGAAGTCTCCTAGCACCAACAAAAGGTCACAGTGAGTCACCTTCCTTGTGTGATCTTTTGATATTTCATTTAATTTTTCAGTTCACTCCACATTGAAGTGCCAGGCTATGTTTGAATCTCCATCATAAAAGGACTAAAATGGACGTCGAAAATCCTTTTCTAAAAAAACATCGTAACAACGTAAAAACCAGCCTTCCTTAAATTCTCAGTAGTTTGGTTCAAATACATATATTTGCAGGTTTCTTGTTAAGACCATAATACCCTGTTTTTGAAGTACCTACATATATGCTTTTATAGCATTTTCGTCCTTATATTTGTTGAGCATATCCAACAAAAACATACTTAAAGGTTTTGGTTGGGTGGTGGCTGAGATGTGCTTCTAGTCATGTCCATCCACATATACTCGTATAACTCAGAAAAGGACATATATAATGGGAAATCAATCCATATTGTGATTCAGTCAAGCGCAAAAAATCTGTCATTCGTGATGATTTGGGAAAACATGTATTTTAACAAGGTTTATACGTTGTTGCTTGCTTAGCTTCTCTTCTATAAGCTCCGATACCTCGTTAAACAAAACGTACATACATAGGTACATACTGCCTAAACAATCTTGTCAGTTAATACAACATTTGGCTTAACCCTTCTTGTCTATTGAGTTTTATTACAAAATTTATGTATCGAATATGTAATAGGTATCTATGTGTAAATACTGTACCTACTGTGTAGTTATTTGAAATTGCATTTTGAAATTGTTTCGCTCGTATAGGTTTTTGTGGAACTATTTTATACGAATCAACGAGTTACCTATATATACAATTGATTACAAACATGCAATTTCAAATTAAGGAAGTCGGAGTCTACAAAGACGGAGAAATGAATTGATATTCGGTGAAACCTCATTGTTTGAACTGTAAAATGAATTTAAAAACAAATTAATTGATTTTAGTGAACTATTGCTTATGTGCTTCAAAAATTATAGTTTTTGTTCAAATTATTTATTCAAATTTTACGATTTTATATTTCCGATAATTTTCGCTTATCTGATTTTCAAGAAGTATAACGAAAACGTAGATTTATTCAGGAAAATAAGGTAATTTCTGTAGATATTTTTTTTATAGAGAAAGCAGGTATTGTGATTTATGAAAGGAAATCTTCCACATGTTTGAATGTCAATTTGTAAAACATACATATATACAAAATTGATAAAATAAATAAATAAATACACTTCTTTTATGACTAGGAATTCTAACCATATTGGATATAGTTTTGAACTGAACTTAGCAAATATTGCGTATTAACAAGTCCCTCAATAGTTCAAAGACCGTTAAAAGCTGTTTTGAAGTCCTCTATTTGACTGATGTAATTTAATTTAGAACTTGTCTAAGGTTAGACTGAATACAGGAATGATTGATTTCATCACTAAAGTTCGAAGTTCTATTTAAACGATATGCCATTCCAAGATCATCTGCAAAAGCTGTATCCTTGCCTTTAAACAGTTGATTAAATAAATTAGAAACAATTTAACACCCAAGACTGAACCTTGGGACATCTAGATTAATTAAAATTATTCAAGTCGATTATGGAATCCGCAATGCTGGACCCGCAGTGATTTGCAGTGCAGTGCTCTCTTTTCTCCTTACCCATTTCGCGTGAAAAAAAAGAAATGAAATGAAAAGAAAATAGAACACTAATCCAATACTGAGGATCCCATAATCGACATGATTGCTAGATTAATAACATTCGAATTACTAATCAAAATGTAAGATTTGACTTCAACTCGGGAGTTAATATGCAAGTTGAAATTTCTTTTTATTCACTAATTATTTTTTCAACTCTCCAGTGGAAGATTCAAAGTTGAACAACTTTACGTTTTGAAAAATATCCCTGGGATATTTGTAAAATATAAAACAAAACTTTGAATCTATCAATCGCTATCATATGTGTGTGTTATTGAATGTTAAATTGCCTTAAATTGTGTAAAATTGTTAACAAATTAATGAAAAATAATGGCTGAAAAAACAACAAGGATCAGAAACTTCCTAAAGTAAATTTTTCGCTATATTAAATGGAAGAGCAAGATTGGTAAGTCGAAAATGCTCTACTTTAGCGTGAAATTATTGGAAATAAAAATTGCGTGAAAAATAAAATAACCGTATAATTGGGCCAAATTCAAAGTTCCTACACTTGTACTGCCTTCTCGCAAAACAAAAAAGTTCCATCGTTTCCTGAATTTTCCTAAAAATAGTTATATTTTTTTTATATTTTTGTTTGCGATAACTGAAGAACAAGCTTTTGAAGCAAAGATAAAGAAAAACAAACTTTCTTACGTAAAATCTCTAGTTTGCTCGGCCTTATTCTTCCTTTTTTTCAAGGAATTGGGAGTTGAAAATCGAAAGTTGGAAACGTAAACTTTCAGTGAATGAAAACAAATACAAAAGTTGAAAATAGAAATCCAAAAGTTCGGTTCAACTTTTCGTGAATAAAATCATCCTCTTCCAGTTTTGAAAAATCATCAATAGCGAGCTTTCGGCAAACAATTTTCTTTTTAAATTTTTCGAATTTCAAAACCCTAAATACTAATATATTCTAAATATACTAATATATATAAAATTTCGGAGCAGATTTGTAAAAAAAAATGGAGTAAATCGAACATTTCCGGAGTAGATTTGAAAGTTTTCAAAAACTATATTTTTAATAAAAAAAAAGTATGCCTTTTCAAATAAATATTTTTCAACACAAAAAAAATAAACCACATGAATTCTATTCTTTACTGAACAGAATAGAATTTTAGATTCAAACCTTCAGAGTCAGTGTTGGCTAAAAATTGAATAACACAATGCTGTCATTTCCATTCATGATGGTTTTTGAATTTTTGAGGATGTAGGAGGATGAAAGGAGTAGATCTCAAATAAGCGGAGTGGCACAGTAGAATTATTTTCATTCTTAAATTTATTCCGATTGGAGTAAGGTTCGAACGTTGGTATAGCTAGCGTGAAAATAGTCGATGCATGTCCGTGCTCTGAATATATACGTGCTTCTTTTTATTCCATTACTCATTATATTTTATTGAAATTTAATATTTGGTTCCTTGATTTGAAAGTGTATGATGATGAAAACGAAATTTATTGATTTTTTTAATGCGACTAATTACTTTTTTGTAAGCTCATGGCAGATGTTATATATCGTCGGCTAAATACGTAAAGCTGCTAAGTCCAACTTTATCCGAAATTGAGATATTGATGCCATTTTCTTAAGAAACACATTCTCCACAAAATGGTTTAATCACTTTTGTTCAATCCAATCCTAAAGAGAAAATCAGTTTTTGTATGGAGCCTTATGCAATTTTTGTTTGTATTTTTGCACTCCTGTAAAATTTGAAAAATTTTACTTAGCAGCTTTACGTATTTAGCCGACGATATGTATATCGTCGATCCCAAGGAAATGCGACACAGACCTTTTTGTGTGTTTTTGATTTTTTTGCAATCTAATGGTAATTTCAATTTTGTTTGCTTTTTTTGAAAAAATTTTTTTGTTTCGTACTTCACCTATCTATCTATTTAACACTCAACAATAGTCATGTTATGAAACAATTGAATAACCATAGAATTTTAAACTAAAAAAAAGGTTAACGCTATATCTATACTCACAGATGAATATATTACACAAATTGAGATCCAAAATTGTATTATTGACTTAACCACCAGTTAAAGATTTGAAGATTTTTCGCTTTATTATAATTTTTGTTGTGAAATTTTAAATTTAATTCACAATTAGAACATTCTTTTTAAACTAAAAAAATATCCCACAAAACAGCTTAATGATTCTGACAGATAAATATCTTGGTTTGAAAATTTAATCATTTAGCTGTGATTAATTAATTTTCTTATTTCTCAGATCTTTTTTTCAATGAAAGTTAGTACATATTTAAGTTCAGAAGGGAAGACAAAAAAAATGTCTACTGAATTTGACATTTCAATTAAGAAAGAAGTAAATTACAAGTAACCAACAAACACGTGTAGCTTCATGTTTATCTTAAACATAAGATACTTTTTGTTAAGAATGAAGTCTCTTTATCTTTCTTACATGTTTTGGTAGATATGAAGAAGAAAATCTTTTTTTCTAAAGATCCTAATGGATTACTTTCTATTAAAATATGTGAGTGTAAATCTTGTACGTTTCTGTACATTTTGGTATGTCTTTATGTACATATGTAGGTATATGTGTATTTATACACCAACATTCATTGAAACAAAAACTAACAAGCCTATAGGTACCTAGTTATACGCATTGTTTTGTCTTGAAAGCCATTTCGTGCTTGTATGTTTTGTGTATTTTTTGCCGTACACGCACTCATCTTCCTTTGTACCTATCTGAATACATAAAATACTGTCATTAATAAAAAAAAATATATATTACTTTCTATCACAACAAATAAAAAATTAAAATATATACACAACAACAAATGTGTATCTATCGTCGAATTCACTTAAAAAACCATCTTCACAACATTATTATACTATGAATGTCCTTTAAGTAACTCTTACTACAACAATATCGCATCAAATAACCACACAATTATCGCATCTTGTCCAGGCCATGTAACGACTCTGTCAACTTCGATAACACGAAGTAACATACGAGGCGAAATAAATCTGTCCGCCCGCACTTACTCTGCCACACTTCCCGGTCTTAATGGTTTCTTTATGCCATCTTTAAAGGATATCCTTTCTTTTCGTGGTTGCTCGTGTATTTGAAGCCCCCGTTGTTGATTTATTTCTCTTTTATTTATGTGTATTGTGGGATTTTACATCAAATGTGACACAGGTTTACTTTCATGGGGATGAGTATTTTTCTGTTGTATTTTTGTATTGTATTTATTTACTGGGGAAACAAATAGATGAAAAAAAAAATAACATTTTATATAAAAAATGAGCAAGCTTCGACTAACAAAGACCGCATCAGTACACTGTGGCAGTGTAATAGTCGTAAGTTTTGACATTGAATGCCTGGTGGATTTTACTAACCCAGTTGCCTCGAATTGCGTCCTACATTTTCGGACATGCGAATAAACATTCTGCACATGTATGACAGGCTTACTAGGACTCTCTCTCGCATTCACATTCATGTCCATTCCAGTGAAATAGAGGAAATTTGAAGAAATGAATGAAAAAAAGAAAACCTGTCATTTTCCTTTAAAGTCATAAATTATTGTAAAACACTTCCTTTTTTCCCGTTTTCCATTTCGAGTAGTTCAGCTTTGCAGGATATTTCTGGAGCATGTAATGCTCAGCTGGGAAAAGGGATCAACTGCTACTTTTTTTCTTAATTTTTTTTTTGCTTTGCTCTTGTATCCCTTTCGTCGTTACTCAAAGTTGATCGTAAAATGAGATGAAATCCATTTTCGCTGGTTGGAATTATTATTTTTTTTTTTCATACTCGCACATACAAACATCAGGACTATTATTCATTCGCTTCGAAAGTTTATTTGCAAACATATCATGCAGATCGACGAAAAAAATCTTACCCTACTTATGAGGAGGCAGCTAAGCAGTCATGAAAGGAAAATAAATTGCCGGAGTCAATTCCCAAAGGGACACAGGTTTGTTTGAGTCAAGTAGGAAGAAAAAAAGCGTAAGGCATATATATAGGATTATTGGTATTGCCAATATAAATACATAGGTACATATACCTACACATAAAAAGAACATATAAAGTAAAGATGCTTATTTCAAGGTTTACTCGACGTAATACTCTGTGCATCAGTATCACTCAAATCCATGACTATTCCAGAAAATTGATTTCCTTATCCAAGCCATATATATAGGAGCAAGGCACTAGCAACTCTTCCTCGTTGCGTGACTTTCGTTTTATTTTTTTTATTTTCCTTCCTAAAAGGATTATTTTGAATTAGTGTAAAGGTATACAGTTACAGCAGCGATGAATGAAATATAAATATTTTATCTACCATGAACATTCAGGGCAAAAAAAAAAAAAAACAATGATACTTTATTTCATTCTCCTACGCAGGGGATTTGTGTAAATCAAAATTTATAAAATTGAGGAAAAGAAGAGGATCATTTTATAATAAATGGTTTTAATACGAAATAATAAACAAGAACATATTTGTGCCATCTGCGTTAAGTATAGAAACCCATTCTTTACCCAATCCTCACCAATGTGACATGCCTATTTGATGACTAAATTTTTTCCCTCCAATCGTCATATTCTTTAAAACCAATAAGCATCTTTTTAATCTAGAAAATATTTAAGTACGACAAAAATCATAAAGTATTTTAGATATGTTTCAAAAATTTTAGTCGTAAAATTGGACTCCTGGTATGCCCCAACCCAAGAATTGCATTAATGAAACTTAGATTCGATGTGCGTAGCCAAAAACGCTTCGAATTGTGTAGATTTTCTTTAAAGTCCTCAATCCTCGAAAACTTGAGTAGGTATATGTAGGTATAGTTTTTAATTCAATGTAATAATAATTTCTACTGCTTATTAAAAATTTTGTCCTGAATTATTTTCAAAAGATAATGGTGTTAAAAACTAAACACCTTTATTTTATGCGCATCATTCTAGTTAAAATTATTTATGTTAATTTATAATTTATGTATTTATATCTCAAATTACTTAACAAAATGCGAAATCATCAGAGCAGAAAGCAATTTCATAAAATCCTGAATCCCATAATATACCCCAGGGAACAAAATTACTTTTGATTTTGTTTTTAATAGAATTTTCGAAATATGTATACCTACTAAGTAGGTATATATATACATAGGTACCTACTTTGTAATTCAACACAAAAAAGGAATTTGAGTCAATTGTCTTCTTTATATTTTATATAGTCCAGAAGAAAAGACAATATTATGTTCTCTTAACAATGAAAATTCAGTTCACAAAAACAAACAAAAAAAACTTTTGCTTTGATGAGTCGACCGAGACGCACCGAACATTATTTGAAGTTGATATTCAATTTTAAATAAATAATATCTAATGATATTTCGTGCTTTTATTTTTCAATATAAAAAATTGATTTTACTGTTGACAGGATACCAATTTTAGTTTAAATTAAAAAATGTTTCTTTTATGATTGATACAAAAAAATACATTTTGCTTATAAAAAATTAAATTGACAAGAGTATTCCATCAGGCAAATTTTGACATCAATTGGAAGTTGAGATACGAAATATTAAAATCTCAGCCTATAAGAAAGGAACTTCATGTTCAATTTAGTTGGTTATATGTATGTATGTTGAGAACATTTTTAAATATAAAATTATATAGCATTAGAATTCTTTAAATAAAGCCATCTGTTGGTTCAAGGTTTTTTTTTTTTAATTTTACTATATCAACCCCCGAATCGGTCTTTGGTTAAATCGATAAAAATGATTTATAAACGATAGTGGCAAAAGCCCGCAATTCCAATTTATGTTTAGCTCTTTTCTGGCCCATTTGCAGTATCTTCATAAATTCATGACTTATTATATTATGACTTCGTGTAAATGAATGTCATTATAAATGGATTTTTTCAATTATTTTTGCAGTTTGGTGACAATAATTCTGAAATTTTAATAGTCGTGTAAATCCAGCCGTATTTTTAATTGCATGTCATGTTAGCAAACATCCTCGCATAAGTGATTCCAAGCAAACTAAATGAGCTTACATGTTTAAATTGTTATTGTTTTTGGCCGAATTAATTCTCAGTTAAATTAAACAAAATAGTAGCCCGTGGCGTAATAGTTCGTGCGTAGGACTGTTAAGATAGTGTTCCTATCCTATGTCAACTAAAAAAAAACAGATGCATTTCATAAGTTACTGCCTCTTGCAAGGAATTGACAAATCCTCCAAGATTATTTATTGTCATGAAAAAAGTGCTTCTCACCGTAGCCGTTCGGATTCGGCAGAAAATTATAGGTCCCCTACATTCCTGTCAATAACAATTAGAGGAATGGTTGAGAGTTGTAAGGCACGAGCTGTCGGGCCACCCAATTTATTTTATTTATTACTTGAATAAAACAAAAAGTATTTTTTCTCTATTATTTTTAATTATTATTATTTTTTCTTAGAAAAAATAACAAAAATAACAATTCAACTTCGGTCATCTTTTCTTTTTTTTTCATATTTGTTAAGCTTTGAAGTAATGAACTTTTTTCGAAACTTATACCAATAAGAAGCAAGTTTTAATACAGTCGTCGATTCTTCCTTTGTTGAGAATGACCTCATGATTCGATTGGGAAGCGACTCGTACAATTTGTTTATATAATCCAAAGAAATGACTGACCAAGTGTGGTTGATGCCTTCAATAAATTCTTCTTTGTTGGAATATTGTTTCCCAGAGTAAATTTGGCGAGCCTGCAACGTGAAATTTCTATTATATCCATGTCGGCTGAGTAAGGGCCACTGTATTAAACTGATATTCTCTCAAAAAAGCTAGCGCGGATATTAACGTAACTTAACGTAACTTAACGACTACTACGGCTTTTTTATACATTGTACTTATTCACAGCATTGACTCCTTGTAAGATTCAATTTTTGATTTATCTGCACCAGATAGATATTTCTTTAACCCATATTAATTTAAATCGACTAATTTAATACAAAAAAAAAAACTAAGAAGAATTTGTTTACTTATTTGACGATGCAAAAATAAGAATAGAATAAAAATAATTTATTTTACTGTGGGTGGCAGGTATTTTTATTCCAAAAGCACAATTTTTAACGAAATATTTTTGTGTTGCACTTGACAGTATCCTTGAGCTATGTAATATTATTTATTCAGTAACTACTATTTTTCCAGAGTTTATTACTTACTGTCGAACAAATTAATTTTCATCACTATTCCATCACTATTCTTGGGAAAAATATAATGACAACCGTACACATAATACAATCATGAAATGAGTGATGATGATGAGTTATCCTCAAATCAAAACATGTCAGACATTTTTTTTTTCAAATACATATATTTAAATTAATTTTAGAATGATTTAAGTTTTTTTTTTCATAATATTGCAACATTTTCGGAGTCAAAAAGAGTATGTACATATGTAAATTTCTGGGAACATTATAAAACCAAAAGTTAAGTTCGCTTTACAAAAATCGACACACTTAATTACATATAAGGATTTATGAGAAATGTTTCTTTTTTTGCATCAAACTTAATCTTTATTGCGTCAGTCAATTTTAATTAATTTTTTTGAATGGTTAAACTTAAAACTATATATATACTTAACTGCAGGTGTATAAAATTTAAAGTATTTCTAAAACCACAAAATTCACTGAAACACGAGAAATCGTTGAAGTAATGAAACCTTGGGGTTTGTTTTTCAAAGTGCTTGCGGACTTCAATTGATTTTTGTTTTATTAAAGTTTCCTGAGGAATGATTCTAAAAGGTACGAGAAACAAACCCAAGTACATACATATGTATGTATGTATATTACCTTGAGTTTTGAGTTTCTTAGCAGGAAAAAAAAATCATTTGAAATTAATTAACTATTCTTGTTATAAAAGTAACAAATTTAAGCATAGATATCGTATCAAAATTTAGTATACTACCGCCTAAGTTTGACTTTCCTGCAAGTTTTTGTTGAATCTATAGTAATCAACGATTCTTAAATTTGATGTAATGAATAGCGATATATTTATAAATCTGTGATGATCTTGTTGTCAAATAGAACATTCGTGGAATTCAATTCCTCTGAATATTTTTCATAATTTATTAAAGAAACGATTAAGCAAACATCGAGAAAGAAAACTTTATTTATACGTATTCAAAGTATGTTATTAATAAAAAGATGATATATTTGAAATGTATGAATAGATTATTTTCAAGGAATTTGTTGCTTTTGCTTTCATATATTAATATCGACAAAAATCTGCAGATTTTTTAACTTTTTTTTTTTTAACTTGAATTCAACATGCATTAATCTTGAAAGCTATCAGTCTTGTTTTACTTTGAAAAGACTTAAAGGACTCATCAATCACTTCGGGTAAACTTTCGACAGTAATCCATTACTTAGAAATGGCAGTTTAATGCATTCTGTGGCAATAGTTTTCTTTATTTTTTTTTTAAAGAAAAGTATTAAAAAAGCTTTTAATCATCTGTGAATGCGGTGCGGAATAAGATTTTTGTTTTTTATAAAAAATTGATGGAGGTGACAAAATGTGGTTTTTATATTATTAAATATAAATGATGATATTATTAGAAGGTCGTTAACATAATAAAAGCATTTGAAAATAAAAATACTTTGATAATGTGAGAAAACTTAAGATTCGAATAAAATAACAAATAATTACTATGATATGCTACTTAAAGAACCAGAGGCTATAGTGAAGGTATTTCTCACGGACCAACCCGTATTTTCATTTTTTTTTAATGACAGGTTTATCCTTTACGTGTATGTGAATTTAAAACCAAACCTGTGACTTTGTTCATAAAACTAAAAAATAATTTTGCATAACAATGAAAAAACCTTGCTTTTCAGCTTTATGTTTTTAAAATCCAAAAAAAACAGCTTTTTTAAGATTTCCTTGTGCAATATTGTTAGAGGTAAAAATAAAAACTTCCACGTATACGAAACTGATACAAATCATTTAAGTTGTTAGAAAAACTTGTAAATTACAAAAAAAAGTGGTAAATCTCTGAAACTTTTATTTTTTTTATTCTTTTAACCAAAAACATAAAAACAAATTTGTCAAATTCATTAGTATTTGAAGATTTTTATTGTTTTATTTTATTGATTTTTATTCTTGCAAAGAAGAAAGATGCATTTTCGTAGAAGTTTAAATAATAAAGATTTGATATAACAAAATGAATAAAAAAAAATGGACATATATAATTTTATTTTTAGTTTTGGCATTCGAATGTTCAACAAGTAAGTAAGTAAGTAAGTAAAGTAAGAATTCATTTTATTGACAATTTGAGTTTGTTACATGTACATAGATTTTTATGAATTTTGAAGCTCTGGCATTACCGTCAGCTCGACTGGCAACATTTAATAATTTTAAGATAAAAATATAAAATTTAAATTTGTATTGTTTTTCATATGATTTAGGTAAAATTGTTATTTGAATATGATGTATTATGCATATTCTGTTACAAGTAGCATTCTAAATGTATAAGTTTCTTTCAAAAAACGAGCAAGTCCTTTCCAGTCAGATCCATTTAAGATATGTTTTGTCTCCTCCATTGTTAAAGTTTCTTTCAAAGTTATAATTGTAAAGTTCAACAAGGATTACAAAACTTAATTAATTTTCATCGATGGATGAAGGGGATACGCTTGGAAGTACCCCATACACGATACAATTTGGTTATCAGCTCAGCTGTCAACTTAATTGATGCTTGGCCACACACAAAATAAACCCAGCTCAGTTGAAATACTACTGCTCCAACTATCAAGAACATTATTATTTATCTAAAGAAGTTACACGACTCGAGTTAGTTAATTTGTTTAAAACATTAGTAAAAAATGCAAAACATTAGTGTTTGTTGCTGATCATCATCCAAACATCATATCAACAAAATATAAATAGTTACAAAAAATTGAGTTTGAATGAAAAAATGGATGAAGAATAAAAACAATCAGGTTTGCAGTAAGGTTGAGCTAAACGTCGCGTCGACCCCCCTCGTAAATTTGGATTCAAGACTTGTTGACAGTATACCAAATGGCTTGTCGATAATGAATTGAAAGACTTGTAAATAATTCAATTAATAAGTTCAAGTTACCTCAACTCCAAAGATTGCGTTTCGCCCAGTTACGACAATCACATCAGTTAGATGCTGTCATACCCGTCGATGATTACCGACTCTTATAAAACTCTCAGTTGAGGTCACTTGAACTTATTTATTGAATTATATTCAATCGCTCCACTAAAACAGAAGTAGAAAAATCTCTTGATATTCTTCAACTCAATCGTTAACTGTCTAATTGATCAAATTATAAATCTACACACGGGTTGAATTAATCAACAACTTACTGAGGTGGCAACTAATTTGAATTGTATTTTCGTTTATTCTCCAAGCCTAGTACGCAGCTGAAGCGAAACAAAACGAAAATATTCTGTGGTCTCCGAATCGATAGCGTAAATGTTAACGAAAATACTATTTTACAATTTACAAATTATAAAGTAATGAAATGACCAAGCAATACAAATACAAATTAAACTCAAAAGTCACTTTTCTGCACACAATTAGCAAAAAATAGCAGAGAATTCTTCAAATAATCTGCTACAATTATAAATTTCGCTCGTTGAAACAAAAAAGAGAACGAAATTTTGTATTTCGCTTCAGCTGACGACTATTCTTTAGACTTTGGGGAAATATAAAATACAAAGTTCAACCTGTCAAATTTGAATTCATGTTTGTTTATTTTTACATTGTGAGTTTGCACGATTTTTTGTTAATACAAATATGGCAGTAGATTTTACACAATTAAACAATTATGACAATTATAAACATTCATTCTGTCAAATTTGGTAGGAAAAGGTTTTATCAATCCCAGTCCATATTCTTTATATCATTTAAAGTATAACCTTTAAGTAACAAATAAATAACTTAATTTGTATGTATACGTACTTAAAAAAAAAAAGACTTATTGTCAAAACTAAATAACATTTATTTCTGTCAAACATAACATGAAACTGAAAGAATTTTTTTTTTTTTAAATAAACATATTTTGTGAAATGAAACTTTATCTTTCAGCAATGACACTGCAAAATCGCATCTAGTGGCATGGGTGGGTAGGTATATATACCTATAAATTCGCAAAAGGTTTTTTTATTGGAAAGAAAAAGAGGACATAATACTGGACAGAAAGAGAATATTCACACATATATGTATGTACATCATTCTCATATGAGTATACGATGTTAAATATATCTACCTATGTATGGTAAAGTAAAAATCATTAAAGGTTGCCATCACGCGTAACCATTGTTTCAAAAACGTTTCTCTTGAATTCATGCCACAACCCCACACTTCAGAATATAGCGTCCAAGTATATAACACATTATCTTCTACATTTGCCATCAGGTAAAAACGAGGTAGGTACGTATACGATGAACACATGCTCTATGTGCGCATACAGAGATAATTCAGCTATATGTACCGTATCCTTATGCCCATAATTGCTTATATATATATTGCAACAGGAAACTACTCCCATCATACCTACATATCCATTTTTTTCTCCATTAAAATCAGTTTAAACAAACAGAATGTTCTATAAAGGAAGGATATACGATGTGATGGGAAAGAGAAAACAAGCTGCATGCAAAATGGGCAATTTGCAGTTTGGTTATTTAAATTGTAGAGCACCCTACGTTTATTTTAAGAAATACATAATATGTAATCTATGACGAACTAACCCAGAGTTCGGGTTGGAAATTATTATCAAAAGAAGAGACGTGTTACAAAATAATAAATAATCTCGCTAATAATACCTTGGTGGTAGATTCTATATATAAAACAAAACACATGTACAAAAAATAATTATAACGGTATCTACACTTTGCCTGAAACATCTGCAATTTTTATTAGGGTTGGGTTCGATATCCCGCTTTTTATAATCCCGTTTTTTAAAATCCCGGTTTTACAATCCCGCTTTTTATAATCCTGTTTTTTAAAATCCCGTTTTTTCAAGATCCCGCTTTTTATAATCCCGTCTCTTATAATCCCGTTTTTTATAATCCCGTTTCTTATTATCCCGCTTTATCAATTAAAACTACTTGTTTTAACTTCCACCAAAATTTCGTTGGGACTTAGTTCATAAATTTGGGAGTTAATTCATTTGTGACTTATTTCATTATGAAATAGGTCCCAACGATTTTAATAATCAGTGAGGTATGTATGGGGGGGCATGCTGCCCCCCTGCAACCCCCCTGCTTGGGCACACTATAGGATTTGGGGTAGGTGCGAGGTTGGGTGTATGCGAAAAACGGGATTGGCGGGATTTGGCGGGATTTTAAAAAGCGGGTTTTTAATACATTGGGATTATGAATAAGCGGGATTTTAGAAGACGGGATTTTAAAAAAACGGTATTTTAGTAGACGGGATTTTAAAACTTTTTTTTCGGGATTTTCGAAAAACGGGATTTTAAAAAGCGGGATTCCGATACGCTCCCTTTTTATTATTTCCATAAGACCACTACGAACACAGCAACTTTGGTGCGTAAAAGGTGGAATAAAATAGTTGCTACATTATTAGATGTTACAATTCCGTTACTATTTTTAAATATTAACGAGAAGTCTATTTTGGAGGAATTGTTAGAAATACTGCATTATTAAAGATAAAATATTTTAGTAATAAATACATGTATTCACTTTTATTACAATTGTCAATTATGTCTAGTATGATAATTGATAAACATTGAAATTTGATTTTTATCAACCCAGTTAATAAAAATTTTGGTCATTGAGAAAGAATAAGACTTTGTGATGAGAAAATTGATAAATACCAATGAATAGTTGATCAATTATCAGTTTTACTTATAAATTCATTTTAAATATAACAAATTTCAATATCTACCAATTGATAATTAATTGACAATCGTAATATGGGTGATTATAAACAGTGATTTAGACTATGAACTATTGCTGAGTTCGTTTTATTAGACGAAACAAATGTAGAGGACCTTACTTTTTTGCATCACAATCACAAAGGAGAGACAATTTTTCATGATCAAATCTTGTAAATACCTCGCAAGAGACTAGCAAAAAATTGTTATTTGATTTAGAAGAGGCACATTTCGATCTCAGACATCCGGCGACGTGATAGTCCAAAGCCAAAACTATTATGCCAAGGATCACTGTTTGAAAGAAAAATTTAAATAAGGAATATTTTAAATTTAATTGTTGAATATATGTTAGCAAGCCTGGCAACGCTAAAGCTCAATAACATCAACCGTCCAGCTGATCGGTCTGTCTGTCAAATAACACATGCCATCAATCTTCATTCTAAAAACCACATTGCAATTGGATAACCTATTCTTCTACATTTTCCTATCTTAATGTCTACATATTATAAAATAATAATTAAATAAATTAGTATTTAATAAATATTGAAGTATAAAATCCTACCGAGTTATTTAATTACATATGAAATATACTACATTAATGTTCATAAATATCCGATGCAATAAAATGCTAAATTATCATCTTATTCAGATATTAACTAAAAAAATATCGCACTATCAGCCTAAATTTCTGCTATATTCGATTCGATCGAAACTTTCGATTCACGTAAATATTTTATTCCACTTGCATCACATTATTTTTTCAAATCTTCTGTCTTTTGATTATTTTTTTATTATTAAAAGACATTTGTTTTGAAAGTTCTTAAGAGAATGTGATTGTTTAAATTTCATTTTTATCGTATTTGGTACGCTGTTTGTCTCTGAAGGATACCAGAATACAATATTTTAGGCGAAAGTTTAGCAGAATAGTGTTGTATATATACTTTGAATCTTCAAACATTCGAAAAATTAAATTTTTAAATTTTTTTACTTAGAACAACTTTTGTAAAAAAATTTTGCATTTACATAAATAAAATAATAAATAAATACAAATATTTTACACAAAATATTACAATGTGTTATCATTCTAAAATTATAATTGCTCGCGAGAACATGGATCGACACATTCTCGTTCACGTTCACAAGGCGAGCAGTTTTGCTATCGAGATTTATATGGGAGTTCTCATGGCGTAAGTTACATATTATAAATCGAGAATTGTATAGCGTTAGCAAAATTGAAATGTTTACAGCTTATAAGCGAACGTTCTTTCATACGACACTCACAAGCAGCTTTTGAGTGAGCATTTCCGTAGCCCAAAAGTATTTATTGGGACAATCTTTTCTTTTTATTTCGTAATATTTATTGATGTTTTTAAACCTATGTACATTTCGTCACCTAATTGCAAGAACCAGCTAACTCGATTTTTTTTTTAATTTTTGAAGTGCTTGGGTTTTTTCTACCTTGAATCGATTCTCATCGTAATTTTTACCCTTTACTACAACTAGTAGCGAAGAAAAAATATGGTTTTAATATTGTACCAGTTAGGTTAGGAGGGGCGTGCCCAGCTCTGAGGCTGTTGCGTACACGGGGGCCTATTGGTCCATTGTGATCCCCTATAAACAGAGATAACACCTAAAGTAGTGGTTAACATAGACTGGGTCATTTACGAACCTGCCCGTGCTTTCTATATATTTCCTCATGTTTGCCATTGAGACTTGCGTTAGATCGTCGAGTTCTCCAACAAACGAGGCGATTTGTTTGGAGATTAGGGCAGTCGCAGAGGAGGTGCTTAATGGTCTCTATTTCCTCAACATCCTGACAGCTCCTACAGAAATCGGGTGCGTATACACCCCATATTTGTGGCCATTGGCCATGACACACTGTCCCGTTAGTACACATCAGGGTTCTAATATTCCTTTTACTCAGCGATAAAATATACTGAGTTTCTTCTTCCTTAATTCTAGACTATAAACTTCTAGATATGACGCAATCGTTCCGGGATATCCATAGGAGTTGTTGATTTTCTCTTTTGTTATAAAGTCTATCTTTCTTTTGATCACGCCAATCGGGACGTCCGGTCTCGTGTCTGATTGGCTGCTACTGCCTCTATTTGACTTAGACCCTTTCCTTGCCAGTGCATCTGCTATGTCGTTCCCTTCTATATTGCTATGTCCTGGAACCCAGCAGAGTTTGGCTTTGTACCAGTACTCATGCAAAAAATGGAAAAAAGTGGCGTTTTTTGTGACTTTCTCAATTATTCCAAAATTGAGTTAGCTGGTTCTTGCAATCAGGTGACGATATGTTATTATACCAAAATTTAGTCTGACATGTTTCTTTAACTTTAATATTCAATTTTATGAAATTTAACTATGGATACAAAAAATTTAGATGCATGAAATGTACAATATTTAACCATAAATGTTTACTTTTAATCGTATGAAAGATTTCTTTGAAACATGACTCTTATTACAAATATTCCGCCACATGACAGTATAAAAAAAACAGAATTGATTTATGAAAGCTATCAAAACCATTTATTTTATGTAATGTATGATCTGTGACCTCGGGCCTCAAATCAGTAGAACCAAAGTTTAGGTTTTCGTATAAAACATTTTGTATAAACAACATTGTGTATGTACATATATACCATACATACATATTTTCATTCGAGCTGGTACATTTTACATTTTACTTACTCCTTATCAAAAACGAATAACATGCTAAAACTTATTTGAAATTTATCCCCTCACATACATATAAGATATTTTTGTTGAAAATAATCTTTAAGTACATTATAAATATGCATGTTTATACAAATTTAATAACAAAGTTATATATCTAGTTGCAAATTTTCTTTATAGTTTAAAAAATAAAATCCCCAAACAAAATCTAAGCTTAATTTTGTTTTCACACAAAAATCACAATTAAAAGTTTTGAAACACAAATAGAAAAACAAAACAAATCTTGCAAGCTACAACTAAAAAAAAATGTAAAATTTTCGATCAAACATCTTCTATCTTTCAAAATAAAAAAAAAATATTAATTTCAGTTAAACTTTTAGATCCAAACTACATACGCACGCAACAAACTTAACATACCCTCTTGGCAAAAAGAAATACCTACGAGATGCGATGAAAAATTGTATTTATGGATGTAACTAAGGAAAGAACTTTTGAGTTGAAATGAAATAAATAAACATTTAGCCCCGACGAAAGAGGGCTACGCCCGTGCCGCCGCGCCGGGAGCTGTGCAAATGGCGCAAAGTGTGTTCGTGACACGAATGGTGTGTGTGTGTGTATGCGCTAGACCTAGACAAGAAGGAAAATAAATTGCAATTTCCCACCTGTTTTCGTTGTGTGCTGAGATGAGTGAAAATTGTGTTGCAATAAGTTCGATAGTAATAATAAAATCGATATCATTTTGATTTGCCTTGTCAAAACTGAATTTGGAAAATTAAAAAAAAAACATGTGTTCGAAAAATTGTTTTTGGTCATTGAGTTTAACATGAAAATAAAATAATAAGCTAGATACAATTGATTTTGCCTGTGGGAAGATATCAATTGAGAGCATTCTCAAAGGATCATTTATCCACTGATAACCTATTTACATATGCTTCAATAAAAAACTACCCGAGCGTGTAAAACCTTTTTCAGTCATGAAATCAGATATTTTCTTAAATGGAAACAACAATTATCGAAAGTGTAGGGATACACACACATGCAGCAAAAAAATTTTTCAGAAACATAATGTGCCTATGGCGATGTTTACACATTCACATTCAAACAAAACGAAGTTTTCTTAAAATAAAATCAATATTTTTCCATGAAAAGTTATTGAAAATTGGTTTTGGTTGAAAAAGAATTAAATTAACAAAAAAATACAACGCAATCAAATGAGTTGAGCTCAAAATGGTTATATATGTATTAAAGTGTTTTACCCTTTCATAGACACATTGTTTGACAATTATCTTAGATTAAGAACTTAATAATTATTTTAATGTTACGGTAATGTTACATCGGTTTAATATTACAAAACACTATTTACTGGAGTACACTATGGCGTATACGCTTTTTTTTTTTTTAATTTTATTGATTTTATTAAAATGACATAATTACTATTTTATTTTCTTAAGGTACCTTTCTCATCGTTTATATTTAAGTAGAGGATACAAAACGTCAAATTCAGTTAAAACATTAACAAAACCGTTGCACAGTGGGGCAAATTGAGTTTTTTGGTTGAAAAAATCATTTAGCTATATATTTTAAGAAGAAATATTTATAGGGTGTTTCTGAAATTTCTGCTAAAATACGATTTTCTTCTCATAAGAAGTTGACTCAAAAAATTTTCAAAAGTAAATAACTGAAGTAAAAGCAGGATATCTTAAAGTCAAACAAAGTTACAGTGGTACATTAAAGTAAACGAACAATAAATTTTGTAAATATATTTGCAGGTGTTTTAGAAACCTTTTTTTTATTTTGCTGTACATTAGAGTGCAAATATTCTATTTTAGTGTACACTTCTTGTAATCTCTATTTTTGGATTTCTGAGTTCTATGATAATTATTATGATAATTCAAGGTATTTTGAGTAATACTTTTTCAAGATATATACATATATTTTGAAACATTTTAAAAATAAAAAAAATTCAAAAATAAGTTTCAAATTTATTTTATTTGATTAAGTATTATGATATATTACTACTTCATGATTACGTACTATTTTTTCATATGCGATACTTTTATCAATTTTAAGTCGAAAAAGAAAAACCTGAAACATTTAAATTTACTTAATATTGTTTTAAAGAAAAACGTAGGTTTTTAGTTTTAATTTTTTTTAAACTAATCACTTTAATAACATATAGTTTTTCGTAGACCCCCTTACTAGAAAATTTGTCTCTAATTTTGACCAAATTTAGGGTTTTGAAACATCTTACGCAAATCATCCTGGATTTATAAGGTTAAATTCCAAAAATAGTAAAAAAGTCAAACTTCGGGGTTTGTAAATAAACCGGCCATAACTTAGGTACTAATCCATAAATTTTTTTTGTTTATACCTCGCATTCTTGTCTTAACTATCTTTTCTACGTACACAATCCAAAACATTTTTTCTTTTTATGATTTCATTATTTTTTTGATAAAGTTATACATTTTATTTTCTCCCCTTTGTTCAAAATTATAATTTTTTTTAGATATTTTGGCCTATATCTTTAAAAATCTTCATTTTATCAGGAAAAACTAAATGTGATTTGCATTGGTAATTTAATATTCTAATAATAATTTATAACCACATATGTAATTTTTAACTAGGTTTTAACTAGGTCAATATATAGGCTAAATTGTAAAGCTGCTTTCGAACATAGCATAAAAAAAAATTCAAAATTTTATACCTTGAAAACCTGTCCATTCTAAATTTTTTAAATGTGATTTTCGTGTCTAGGAAGCTAAAATGCATAAAAAAAAATAGTGACATTGAATGTCCATTTTGGCTGTAAACTAGTGTAATCAAAATTAACACAACAACGATGTTTGTGCGTTTGTGTCTCTGTGCCTCCACTGTAATTTGAGGTAAAGCATTATCGAGTGAACCGAATTGCTTTAAATTTGGTACAGAGCATTTGTATGTAAATTCGTTTATTTTCTTCTAACCAAGTTCATCTAATACGGGCAGCTGCGAAACGGCGATTTCGGTTTTTTTTTCAAATTTTCTCGAAAATCGCTTCTTACCTATTATATAATGACCAAAGCGTTCAATTCATGTTTTATCAAAAAAAATTGCATTTCGGAACTAGGTTTTTGATGGTTTCTGAGAAAATTGGCTTATTTTTTAGTTATTACGTTAAACTTTTGAAAAGATTGACCGGTTTTTTTTTAACAATTTTGCAGTCTGCTGTAAATGTTTGTAAACAGTTCAAATAGGTCAATATTACATTAAAAATATTTTGAAAATATTTTTTAAACAACAAAAAATCATTTTCCAATTCTTTTGACTTGTCTTTTGTAAAAGATTAAATATTTAGAACATGAAAGTAATTTGACTGTCGGCACGAAAGTTGGAAATTGATTGGGTAAGACGTAGTTAAGCCATACACAAATTTCTCAATTCACCATCAATTTCCCAATATAAATGTCGCATATTCTTTTATATGTAAATGAAGACAAAATCACCATCTTCAAAAGTTAATAATCATAAAACCTATGTACCCACGTCCTTCGGTGCCATATGATTAGAATGAAAACACTTGTGTTTTTATTTTATTTTATTACCTTGTTTATGTTGTATACCAATTTCCTTTTTCTTCTTGCCGCTGATATCTTTATCTTTTTATCGATTCCATTCCTGATTGAAATGTATAGCTAAAAAAGGTCAGGATTTCTATGTTCCATCACAAAAAAAAACGAACCGAGATTTCTATATTTTACAAAAATAAATACTTTGAGGCAACATCATATTTATAACGCTTCATCCAAATTTTTTTTAAGTTTCTCACTTGTTAGTGTTAGCGCGCATTACCCCCGTAGTGTGTTCTTAAATTTATTCAAAAATAAAATTTATTTTAAATCCAACCAGCTAGTAAAAAAGTTTTTAATTAAAAATTTGCCTAACCTTTCGCAGCACTAAGGACCACCAAAGGAGTCTTATAATCAAGTTCGTCCACCTGAAATAGCTATAATTTCAGCCTTTAAACTTTGTTATTACACACGAAAGTTGTTATTTTTGTACTCAAACAGATTTAAGGCTCTATATTTCTATTAATAAAACCTTAGTTGGTTTCTGTTTGATAAAAATTTAATCTTTTCTCAAAATATCTTTATGTGTATCAGCAATTTCCAGATAACAAATATCAAATACTTCATTTTTGTGAAATTAATAATAAATTATTTTTATTTTGTTTTTGTTGACCAGTATACTAATTGATCTAGGTATTTTTGGTTTCTTTTTTTTTCAATTTTGTTTATTATTTATGACATAAATGAATCAGCAATAAAAGAAAAATAGCAATTAAGCTCTCACCCAGTCATTGGAAAAAATATTGTTATATTAATCGTAATCGTCCAATCCATGTTTTAATTTATATTAAATAATAAAAATGAAATCCTAAGGATCAAAGGACACACCGCTGCCTCTGCCACTGCCACTCCAAGCAAATATCGCACCCAGCCGAATACAAATGAGGCCATGATTCATTTTTATATCTCTACGGCTGGCTCCAATAAAAGTCAATGTGGCCAGAATTGAATGAATCCAAATTGGCAGTCATAAACTTGTATAGTAATTGTTGGGAAAGTTCTTAAAAAAAAAAAAAAAAAAAAAAAAAACAGAAAAAAATCGCAAAACTTTATTGATTCAATTATTGCTTTTCCTGGACATAAACAAAACCAATTCCACACATCATATTCCCTCGAGTCGTCTGTCCGCTGGATGAACAAAAAAAATCTAATAAAAGAAACTTACAAAGAAATACACTTTGTCCGGTCCTTCATAACACGGTTTTTTTTTGAGAAATGTTGCGGAAACAATATTAGATCAATTATTGCTCTTTTCTCTTTTGAAGGGAATTCTTTAAAAGTTTACCGTAAGGCTTCCGGTTCCGGATTAATGGGCCACCTAACAGAAAATGTAGCGCGTGTTCATGCCGTAATTTGATGCGTATACAGTGAACACGGTACTATAAAAGTGTGAAGGCGGGCGGGAATATGGTTTCTAATTAAATCGAGTCGTCTGGGTTGATCCTTAAACAAAACCTTCCTCCCATTTCTATACGCTTTTCTATTGAGTTCTTCGCTAGGAAAACTCCTTTCCGCATTATATACAAAGCCCAAAGAAGGAAACGACGAACTTATTCAATGTGTGTGTTCCATGCGCTTGCCCCCGTTCCGGGTACACACCCCCCGCCAGATGTGTGAAATTGTTTAGGGTTGAGCATTTTGTGGTTGTTAGCTGCTGTTGCTATACTACTGGTTATAAGAAAAGGAAACGAATAAAATGGAACTGACATGTTTTCGAAAATTGTATGTTCCGGAAGTAATAAAAATGCAAAACATGCATTGAAAAAACCTTTGTCAATTTAAAATTACAATGTTAATTTTTGGTTTTGAAGTTTTTGCTGCTGACGGAAGAGAAAAATCATGATAAAAACGTGAACTTGCTGTGTGTCGCGGTCGTTGTTGTGGATGACACAGCAGCACCGGTGACATATTTATTTTTGAAAGACATGTCATCGGGTATTTTAAAGGATTTATTTCTACTTTTTTGTTTTTGTTTTGAGAAAAAGCACATAAACTTTTTTCATTTGGGTTGGAGACGTTGTTTTATATGATTTAATTGGATTAAGTCTATTGTAAGAGAGGCATTTGAAAAGTATCTACAGTCCTTAGCATATTAGTATCGTCCTCAAAGTAGGCAAACAAATCGGCAATTGATTCGAAAATTTATTTGGTTATCAGGGAATCATGCTATAACTTTAATCAATTGGGTTATTAAACATCGATTTTGAGTACGTATTCATCAACTATCAATTGATGTTTGTTTGTTGTATGTTTGTCACTGTAAAAGCCCGAAATGTAGAAATTCAAAAATTTGTCGGTAAATCTTAGAACTTTTCAACAACCTTGTTAAAAGTCCGAAATGTTTTGTATCATAAATCTTGAGACTAACATTGACATGTTGTTCTGAGTAATTATTTGTGTGTTATAGCCACAGACAGGGATAGTCAGGATCAGAGACTTTCGATTGTGCTTTACTCCAGTCACTTAAAGGGTTTCCAAGGCTTTGTTTAGTGTTTTTAGAAGTGTTGATTTTTGCCCTCAATAAAGAAAGCAAATTTAACCACCACTTTGTTTTGCAATTGTTTTGAGCAATAATTCAACATGTTTACCTTAACGAACTCATGATGATCTCAATCGAATTCTATTTAATACTGGTAGAAATTTAAAGGGCTTTTTCTTTTGACTTAAAAAACTGTCATTATGACATTAAATAGATGCATTAGATATACTTGCCTCTCCTTTCAGTTCTATTCCATAATTGTAATAAAAATGAATAACAGAAGCAGCCAAAACCAATTCATATTTTAAAGAATTTCACAAAATGTTGTTAATTTTTAATTAAACCAAAAGTCCTTCAACTCTGTCCGCAGACACAATTACACTTCCAGGACAGAGTGAGTTTACTCAAACTCACGCTGGTTGGTTCTATTGGTCTGCTATATCTGGTCCTCGGGGTAGGTACAGCAGTAACAGGTGTAATCTTTTAAATTTGTTTTTTTTTTTTTTCACAACACAAATGCGTTGTAGATTTTTGTAAAAAAAGGACTGGAATTATCTTGAAAGAAAAATAATAATTAAAATTTTTGTAAATAAAAAAAATTACAATGTGTAAATATAAATTTTCTGGGCACAATTTGGAAGATATGTTAGTACTTTCGGCTGTCAGCTTATTATTTAAATTGCTTTTATTTTCTTTGTTCTTTTATATTTGTCGATTGGTATGTTTTCTTTTGAGAAGTTAAATTTTAGAGAAATAAATATAATATAAATAAAGCCATCAACGTGTATAATTTGCTCAAAATAAAATCATTTTTTTTAACAAATTAACTATTTAACTTAAATGTAGTGAACTGAAAATAAAAAAAACTAAGTACGCAATTAATAGTAGCTTTTTGTTGTTAATTGTGCATGTCTAATTCCTTATAGCTGTCGTGCAGTTTGCAAGCGTGAGCTTTCTCTCTGTGTACTTACACAAAAGTTCATGTGCACATAAAATTTTGCGATTCCGCAGGAGTCAAATGGAAATTTTTTAACAGATAAAGTGTAGTTTATCGCTTGCAGAATTAAGTTCAAGATATAGACAATATTTTCTTTGAAGTGAGAAAGATGAAAACTATATTTGAATTTTCCTATAGATGGCGCCGAATACCTTAAACCCTTATAAACTCCAAGATTACTGAATGGATTCCAAAGAAATTTTCAAACTTCATCCCATCATTCATTCATTCATTTGACAGCGTGAATGTTTAAAAAACGGTTTGAATAAATCCAACCCACTTACATATGTACACGTCCACATTAATTATCAGGCCTATTCTGCTAAATACTCGCGTGAATTTTTTGTATTCTTGAAGACAAATATGTTCGATTATAGGCGTATGTAAATTGCGATAAAAATAAAATTTTAAAAATAAGATTCTCTCAAGAACTTCAAAAATAATTATAGATAGATCTTTGAACTTGAATGATTGAAGAGTTCCAAGAATATATACATAGTTTGTGACAAATTAAGTGAACAATTAACGTGAATCGAAAAAAAAATCGAATCGGATTGCAGAATAGGGTTGTATATTTCAGTTTTATCTTTATTCAACGTCCTTATAGAAACCTAACACTTTTTAATTTAGCTCTCTCACACACGGCATGTGAAATTTTTTTTTCCCGTTTTGCATACAAATCACAATTCATTAAATTTGGATTTGTTTCATAATGAATTAACTCCTAAATGTTCGGACTAATTTCATCTCCAGATTCAATGTTGTTTCATCTTTATGAAAGCCTTGTTCAAATTTAAAACTTAAGATCTATTAAAATTGTTATGAAATATTTCAATTAAATATTAATATATTAAAGATTATGGTTACAACCTTACTAAAATCTTGTGAATAAACAGAATATAATTACGCCTCCATGTGCCTAAGGCTACTTATAAAACGATTGATGGTAGAACCTTTCACATAAATGAAACTAACAAAACCCAAAAATTGAAAAGGTAAATTCCAACTTGATTTGTAGCTTCTTGATAAAATAAAAAAAAGGAGATTAATTTATTATATTATATCGAAATTCTTACATAAACGAATACCTATATAATCAAAGAAAAAAAGGACAACATGAACATAACAACATACAATTGAATTTATTTGGCAAACCGATATATGTTTATACAACATACATAGACATATTGTATGAACATTAACACTAAATATATGTATGTGTCAATATCCTATAAGGGATTGATTAATGAGTTTTATAGATACATATAGTTAGGTATTCTTCCTCAAAATTAAATTTGATTTAATTTGCCATAATAAAATTTTTAATGTCCGGTTTTTCTATATACATATTTACATATATTCATTGAATATAGATGAATCAAAATTAAGGACTTGCTTTTCCTTAAACCATAGAAAATTTTCCATACAAAAATACATGCGGGTATAGAAAAAAAGCAACACTTCAGATCCTCATCAGTCTTGCCTAAAGTGTTAACTTTTCAGTTGATATACTATAGATAGGATTTTTTCAAATACCTACAAATAAAAGGGTATGCGTAAAGGGTCCTTGAGGGATATTTGGATGTTTTGAACAGATGCCAAAGATGGTCGGTTAATTTCTCAAAAAGATTCGGACGGATGTTAACATGCGGATGAAATGCTTTTTAACCCCTCCATTCTACTACATACATAGCTACATTCATTTGACGGAGGTTTGTTAACTAATGTGTTTCACAATCTCAAGCGAATCCTTTTATTAATTAATTCAATTTTGTCGAGATATAGAAAGCTGTTTAAATAATCTACCTATTAATATTGGAGATGTAGTTTTGTCAAGTATAGATAGACTTTTGTTGACAAACAACAACAAATTAGTAGTAATGATTGGTCGAACATATATACGTAGGCCTAGCATTTAGTACAAAATTAAAGTTTAACCCGAGTTAAATGTGCTTAAAATGGTGCTTCCAATACAATTCAAAATTCCAATACACCCAAAAATCGTCTCCAGTCTAGTCCTTATCTTGCTGGTACCAAGCAGACCAAGCTCGCTATTTAATCCATATCAACGCAGGCACTTCTTAAATTTTTTGCCATCAAAAAGAATTTTTGGGAGAAAAATTCACAAAATCCACACAACAAGTTCTTCACCGATGAACAAATTTGAGGCTCTAGTCTTCGCGTTTTGTGAAAAGCGCGGTGCTTTGAAAATCATTTCGAATACATGATAGCAATTGCACATCTTCGTAAATTTTTCAACTTTGGAAGGTTTAGTTGTGTCAAAAAGGTGAAGCCCGTAGCGTAGTGTTTAGTGCGTAGGACTATTACGTCGAAGGTCGTGGGCTGAAACTATGACACCTAAATTCTAAATAAATAAATAAACTTAACCGCTTGGATTTGGCAGAAAATTGTATGTCCCCTCCATTCTAACGACTTCTGCAGGAGTTGTATGGACGAAGAAAAGGAAGAATCGATTCCTCACCTTCTCTGTACGTGTCCTGCTCTATCTCAAAGACGTAGGCTCCACTTAGGAGAATTCTACTACAATGATCCTAGTGATCTGGCAAGTCATGACATTAATAGTCTCGCGCGATTCGTAAGAAGCTCTAAATGGTTCAACGAGGAGGAAGAAAGCTTCCTAGATTCCTGTGGTATCACAATGGGCCAATCCCCTGGTCTAAGTTTGTTCAGCGTTCTGCTTGACAACCACATAAACCTAACCTAACCTAAACATTCCTGCCACGCACTCAGAAATGGTTGAGTGTTGTAAGTCACTATAGGCCCTGGTTCTACATAATCTGTCTCGCTACCCAATTTATTTATTTATTTTTTTTAATGAAAATAATTCTTCTATTAAAAATCATCAATAAAACACTAACTAAATCATAATAATTTATAAATACACCCCAATTAGTACCTTTTAAAGTCTAATCCTCTTACCTCTATTTGAGAAACCACCCATCATCCCGCACCATTATTATACATTTTTGTTTTACAAACTTGGTTTTTAGCTTAACAATCTTCAACTTTTTGATATGAGCTATGTATACATATCAAACCAATTCATTAATATTTAAGACCAGGAATTTCTCCGCCCTTTTAACACAAAAAAGACCCAAACAGTTTGGTGAATTTTTGTTCTTATAAAAACTGCCTTGGCATGTTCTTATTAATTCTATTTATATCTATACTCCTACACCCAAATGTGCTCTTTATTCAATGATGTTTAGTTTTTCAGCTAAAAAACCCTTTTTGAAAATAATAATCGATTCAAAAGCATCATAAACGTATGTGTGGATTATGAAATACATATATTATGAAGGTATGAGTATATGACTAGAAGTGGGTGTCTGTTCTGATCGTTCATTATGTTAACAAAATATTTATTCTGTCGTAAGCTAACAAATAACCCATACAGAAAAGCTGGCAGCAAAAGTCAACTTGGAATCTCTGACATTTTAAAGAGGCATTAATACCTTTGTGAAGGGACAACGATGGCAACGACAACGATGACAGAAACGGATATGACGGTGGAGGCAATGGCAGCGGTGGAAGTTGCGGGCGTGGTGATGGCGGCGGTGGCGGCGTATCTTAAGTTCACAGGACGAAAATTTAAAGCACATGTACCTATAAACGTTACGCCCTCTAACTCGGCACAAAGGAATGATGGCTGCTGTACATCAAGAAATTCTTTGGCTTAATGAAGAAGAAATAAAAAAAGGAAAAAAAAATGAGAAATGAAATACTGCGAACTTATGACGTTTTCATTAGTATACCCTTAACATTTTTGAACTTTGTTCATTTCATTCTATCTAGTTTTCTTTTTTTATTCTTCAGTATTATTTTTTATATTTATTTTTTGTTAGGTATAGGTAGGTTAGGTATGTCTGTATGTATATTGTTTGGTGAATCGAGTATAATCTTTGATCAGAGGAATGTTTTGATTAATTTCTTTACACTTTGTTGAGTTCCTATATTAATTATTGTACTGTCCGTCTTGTTTTCATTTATTTGCTTTTAGACTTTTGTTTTACTTGGGATTTAAGTCTAGAAGAATGAAGTGATGCAACGTTACCGTTAAATTTTACCTTAACAATTATTAAAAGAACAGAACAGTTGGATCGATATTGCTTTAAGAAATGGGGGTCAAGTCTCGGGAAAAAAAATTGGTAATATGGAAATTTTTTACTTGCCGCAGACAAAGAAAGAATTTTGTAATATACTTTGTGGAATCTAAAAAAATGTGTAGGTACCTACCCAACTGAAGGTGGAGGGGTCTGTAAGGTTTCGGCCGCATATATAGTCATTGGGCAGCAAGCGACTTTTTTGGGCAACACAGAGTTTCTCACGTCAATAGCTCTCCCCTGATGGGGGATGATTTTGCCCTTTTCATTCTACACTTGAATTTTCTCGTAACACAGTTCTCTTAAAACAGTCTTGTTTTCCCCGGTTGAATTGCTCAGTGTGCAATGGCCCGAACAAGTACACCTCATAACTATTTTAATTGAGATGTAGAGGTGGGAACCTTAAGCAACAAAATTTATCGATACAAAATTTTTACGAAATAAATTAAGGATTTAAACTTTCTCCAAGATACCCTTCTAATTTGCACTATTTAGGCCAATCTGATCTGAAAATTTGGGCAACATTTGATCCGCATATCGTATCTTGGATTTTTCTATCAAATGAAAATAAACATTAATATTCACAATCATTCAAACGATAAACACAAATAATCTTAACTCTTAACTTGTATGGTATCAAGAATCAAATAGTCAATGGAGTTTAAATCAAAAGATAAACGTTGATTCAACATTTTTCCAATAACATTTTAGCTTGTCTAAAATTCGATTTTTCGATAAAAATGGTATGTATATACAGTAGACAGGATTAAAACATACACAAAATTCAAACCAAAAACTAAACTTTGTCAATTAGAAAAAGAAAATCTACAAATCTATGTATGTGCGATTAAAATTGATTGAGAATCTCTTTAGAAAAGGTAAAGTAAAGAAAAATAAATATGTACTGTAGCAAGATTCAATTTGATCCCTTTTACTCTAAATCTAAAACAAATAAACAAATATCATCCAGTCCAATTCAATTGATTTGAAATTCTATACCAAAGGATATTAATAAAATTTCAAACGAAAGTTTCGATTTCACAAAATGTATCTAGAAATTTAATTTGAATTTTATTTTACCCTTAAAGAAATCTTTTTATAATTGCTTTTATGATTATATAAAAGTGAATTTTGCAATATAGATAATACCTTCAAATAAATTTGTTTTAAGCCACAAAGAGTATTAGAAAAATACAAATTCAATTAGAGTTTTTGTTTATAAAATTAAAAAAAAAAATGTCGTGGTCAATACAGGTCATTTCCTCCAATGTTGTTCAATTTTCATGGATTTCGAACTCTTGTACTCTGAGCATTCCATTCGAAAAGTTTCTTTAAGTTCGGTTATCGCATTGTTTTTTTTTTCAATGTATGAATTTGTTGCTACTGTAGGGTTTTTGATGTCGGAATAACAGCCGATATTCTAATATTATAGCTTGCTTGCTTGATATTTTTTGTTTACTTTTTCATACAGGATAAGTAAATTAATGTCAAGTTACAGATGCATAAGCAACATATCTCGTGTGGTGTGTTGTGGTGTAGTGTGTCGGTATCGCATCAACGTATATCGTATATATAGAGCCATTGCGCAATGCGCCATACTACGCTGCGTCGAAGAAATATTTTTATGTGGGGAAGATGAGACTGTCCTCAGGGAAGAGATTAATTAAAAAGCGAATGCAAAAAATGACAGTTTTCAATACAAAACTTTGATTATTGTGCACAGTCAGCGACACAACACACCATACCACACGAGAGATGTGGTTCCAGCTTAAATTAGAAGATAATGACACTTATAGTCCTGATGGAGTGTAACATTTTATTCTGAAAAAATGTGTCAGCAATTTGTCGATACCACTTTCTATTTTCTTTAATTGTTCACTATCTTCGTGTAAATTTCCTCACGCATGGAAACAAGCTTTTATAATTCCTTTACAAAAACAGGAATAAAAGATAAAATTGATAATTATCGTTCGATAGCTAAACTTTCGGCTATTCCGAAACTGTTCGAAGAATTCATTCAATTATTAAGTTTTACAGAAAATCGTTTATTGGGCTTGACCTGTATATTACTCATGTCTTTAACTCTGTATTAATTAAAGGTATCTTTCCTAAGCAGTGGAAGTCAGCTAACGTTATACCCGTTCTTAAAACTTCCAAAGGTTCTGAGTTCAGAGCAATTTACATCCTTCCATTCTTATCTAAGGTATTCGAAAAAGTATTACAAAAGCAAATCAATTACCATCTTTCTAGGCATAGCCTTCTGTCTCCAAGACAATCTGGATTTCGACAGAAACACAGCTGTACTACTGCTGTTATACGTCATGCTCTTGACGATAATCAGGTGTCTTTCTTGGAACCATACCTTTTTGTGTCACAAGTTGTTTTCTCTGTACAATTTCTTGCCATGTGCCGTTAAAATTATTAGGTCTTATCTAACAGATAGGATGCAAGCAGTGGCCATAAATGATAATTTATCCGACTTTCTACCTGTTGCTACTGGTGTTCCACAGGGTTCCATCGTGGGACCCCTTCTCTTCTCCTTGTATATTAATGAGCTTCCAAATCGTATTAACCACTGTTCTATCAATATGTATGCTGACGATGTGCAACTTGTATTGAGTTTAATAGAGAATGGTGCTTCGGCTTCCTGTATGAACGAAGATCTATCAGAAATAGCATGCTAGTCTTATCATAATAGTCTTATCTTGAACCCCAAAAAATCCAATTGTATAGTTATCTGAAAAAAGCCTTTAGATCTATCTTATTTTCCTTCTATCTCACTTAATAATGACATAATTAAGTATGTGGATACTGCTGAGAACCTTGGCGGGACATTTAATAGGACAATCATATAAATTTATCTGTTGGCCATTAATTTCATTTTGTTCATCTTATTTTATGCTTAGCACTAATTTATAAGATATGTATCTAACTGTGTTTAAGCTATTCATTGAAATAAATAAATAAAAAATAATAAAAATCAAATGTTTTCTGAGGACTGTTTGACTGTCACTTTTCTAATGGAGTTAACGGAATACCACAAGGCAGTCATTTGGGTCCAATTCTATTTATATTATTTGTTAATGATCTCCCATCTGTTTTAAAGTGTCTTATATACATGTGGTGATGATGTTAACATATTTAATTCCATTTCTAATAATCTTGACAGTGAAATTCTTCAAATCGATCTTCACACTTTTTATAATTTGTGTAACACAATGTGATTTGTAACAAGGCCAATTCATTGTTAGGTTAGATTAAGGGAGAATCACGTCAGTTTTTTTCACGATAATGTTATCATACAACTCTTAACTTCATTGGTTAGGCCCATCATAGAGGGCCAGGTGTGCCAGGTGTGCTATCCCTATTGCAGCTGCCATAAAATATGAATTGAACAAATTCAATAAAGATGTTTGAATTTTGCTCTCAGAGGTTTAAGTTTGCAGAACCCATTAAATCTCATATAATAGCCGGCTGAAACTTATTGATCTCCCTAGTCTAGAGAAAGGAAGTTCATATTTATGTTTTTTTTTTTTTATTGTTAAAGTTATTGACAGTTATAACTATGCTTTGAACCTTTTGTTTCGCGTTAACTTGTATGTACCAAAACGCAATTTAAGAGGTCTACCTTACCCTATTTATATAATGAACTATCGTACCAACTACGAACGGAGTTTACCTTTAAATAATATGTTGAAATTGTATAACTTTAATCATAACTTATTAATTAATGTTGATAATGTATCAAATACTTACGTTAAAAGAACATTCTATAACAAATAATTCTAAGAAATGTATTGTACGCTAGATATTAAATAACTTGATTCCAATAAATAAATTAATACGTAGCTGATGTCTGTAGAAATTGATGATATATATCGATTGTTGCGGAAGAATTTGTTCAATATAACTAATTTCATTTGGTCGTGTACAACTTTGAAATTTAATCTCCCATGAGTGTAATATACGGTACTGATTTCAGATAATTACAGAATGCACCATTGAATGATGATATTGTTTTTGGATTTTTGTGCTTTTTGGACACTGCCTATCTCACATTTTGTTCTATATATTCAGAATGTGTGTATGCCAAAGGACATTTTTCTATATAATTTGCATATAATTAAAATTTTTAAAGATAAATCAATGATACCTAAGTGATATTTGATGTTTATACACGCACCAATTAAAGAGAAATTTTCAAAATATTTCTTTTTAAGACAGAAAATTCTAAGGTTGTTTTAAAACAAGCTGTTTGTTTGTTTATATAAAAATCAAACTAATCAATCAAATGTTATTTGTATAAAGTCGACCATGCGATAAAAGCATAACTTTTAAAATGTATACATTTGAATCAATATAATGTACATACAAAGAAAAAGTTTCTTTACATTTACATTTTTATATAATATTTTCCCTCAAAATGTTTATGAAGTTCCGGAAATTTAACATGAATAGTCAGTGGTTTATATTTGAAACAGAAACATATTTAAATTGTATTTGTTTTAAACTATTTCTGTTTCTATGTTTTTAAGTATATTATGTATTTTTATATATATATTTAATAAAAATGAAATAAAAACTTTGTTATTATCAAATGAAAAAAAAAATCTATGAATTGATTGCACGTGCTTTTACTTTGTATCTGTATTTGGCTTATATTATATTATACATGCGTAGAGCACTGAATTTAATAAATTGATTTCAATTTAAATTAAAGAAAACATATTTTTTCAACGTTTATTGTTTAGAGATATGATAAATGTATCTATGGAAAATTAACTATTAAATAGTATTTCAATATAAAATAAAAAACAAAAAACCATCAAACGCATATTTTACTGTAGGTTATAACCATACAAGAATTTATAAATTAACGAAATATTGAAGTTCAATAAAGTAAGACTTTATAGAAATTAAAAGTTTTAGTGAACCTTCTTCATTTAAAAAACCTTTGAACCCAATGTATATACATACATCACAAAATGGCGCCCAAGCAAGGAAGTGATAGTTTAACACAAAACCCATCATGCCCAGAATTTGGACGCTGACAGTTCTTAGGCGTTCAAAAACATTTCATTGGGAAATTTTCTATACAGTTACGCTCTATTTAGAGTGTTGGCTTGCAAGCTTTGCGGGTTCAACGATTTTAAATCACCCCTTGGTTCCTCTGTCCTCCTCACAAAACTCCTTTGCCGCGCTAAGGGTATATAATCAGTTCACAGGCAGATGCCGATGTCAACAGTTTTCTTGGCCACCCATATTTGGATTTTTTTTTAAACTAAAAAGAAAAGGGTCAGAAATTTTGTTTCTGACTTTTCTAGGCAATTTTTCTCGAATGTTTTAATTTGTCAAACAGGAGATCTAAAAATGAAACCACCTTAAACTACGACTGAAATATCATGCATTCCATTGCACCTTTAACGAAAAATAAACAATATGTTTTGGTATTTTCGTTTACAAATTAATAAAGCAATCAAAATTCTCTCTTCTATTTTCAGGTAAACCAATCAACAGATCACCATAACTTTCAACAGCACGTAAGCCTCATCTTATAATAATAACTTAACATTTAATAAATAATCATACAAAAATAAATAGTCAAATTTTATCCCTTAAATTATGTATGCAGTAAAATGTCTAACTTCTTCCATATTACCATAAGCAGCGGCTTTAAGACAATAATTTCCTCATGTTCAGCAAGATTAAATCCCAAGGAAAGAAAAAAGTTTTCAAAACTCACAGAAAAACTTCCAGTTAACGAATTTATCTAGACAACATTTTGTCAACCTAAATTAATTTTGATTTTCTTGTTGTCAAGAAGAACGAGAGTGCCCAATAAGGGAACCAGTATACAGCCAAAAAAAAAAAACAAAAAACAAAACAAAATAGATTCATGCAATTTTCATATTCATCGTTCTTTTGTGTTGCTTTGGTTTCTTCGTCCTTTTATTATACATAGCTTGGTTGGTGGCTTTTGCTTTCCTTGCTAACGAAATATAAATCAAATGAAATAAGTCCTTGTCGAACTTTTTGTCTGTATTCTATCTATATAAATGTATGTAGGTATCAACGAAAAGTATGGTCTTGCCAATGAGGCGAACAAATTAATGAAAACAGCCACATTCAGTCATCTTGTGGTGCCGCCAATGTCTGTCTTGATATCTGTGTACATGTTCAGATGCTTTGAGTTGAGAAGCGAGATTAATTACCACCAATACAAAGATGAAATATACCTACCCCCCACCACCCACCATTGGAAAGAAGTTACTTAAGAGTTTCTGGCATAAATTTTGAAGAAGATGCCGCATTGAACTAATTCCCTTGCCATATATAGAGCGGGAAAGGTGAGCTAATAAAATAGCAAATGGCTTTTGGCATTCGTTGTTTCGAAAATAAATGCGATGATAGATCATTTTCTAAAGGACGAAATTTCTCCCTCCTTCCAAAAAAAATCATTAATTTCGTTATATTAAAATTGTCATAAATCACCCAAGTACATATTTTTCCATTTACTTGAGCTTATGATGCGGCTCAAGCTGCTTGTTAAGATTTGCGATATGAAATATTGTTTATAGAGTTTCTTGAATCTAAGGCACTAAGGGATGCAAATTAATATAGATGGCCAACCAAAAAAAAATACAATACATAATAAAATTAATTGTCCTGTTTCCGGATTTTTGTTTGATTAATACTAAAAATGCCAACTCAGATCTCCGCAATTGCAACAGCTTACATTTAAATTTTTAATTTAACTGTGTTTACATCGTAGAATTAATTAAAATCTTTAAAAATTATGTGTTTTGTGGACATAAAGATGATTATTGGGTTTAAAATACAGTAACAAAAAAAAACCATTAAAATGTTTAACGAAGTTATATAATTCATCTGTTATTACTTTGTTCGTGATGAATGAGTGTTGTTATGTGTGAATGTCTGAAAAATAAATTAAATTCGAAATTAATCTTTCGGGGAAAAAATGTTTTTGTGCGCAAAACATTGTCATATTTAATAATCAATTTAATTTACTTCAAATGGTCATAATCGTGTACATATTAATATTTATTACATTTGTACAAGGAATGGAAGATTTTTATAATTTGTTGAATATATTTGTGTTATAAATGGTATTCTTTAAGAGGTTTTTTTTTTAATTAAAAAAATACAAACATTGTGTTTCTTTTATACAAAAGGACAGCTATTTAAATTTTTTTGTAAAGATTATTTGTTTCAAATGTTGCATGTTAAACGGTCAACTAATTTTTAGGACAACCAAATAAATTTTTCGTATTACGGAAGACAAGTGCTTTCAGTAGAGTTTAATCAAAATGTTGCCTACTTAAAGGATTTTATATTTCAGCGATTTCAGGTGGATAATATTTAATGTTGTGAATTTTTTAAACTAAATTTTAAGCAGGTCAAAAATAAACACAATTAAAGATAACAGAAAGCCATTTTTTGTTTGATAATTTGGAGAATAAAAGATCCTCCGATAACCACGCACTAAACAGAAATAAATAAATGGGGCCTGGAATATTGTATTGAGTGGACTTGAGAAAGGTGGTAAACCTTCTTGGAATGTTGTTAAAAAGAAAAAAAAACATGATTTTAAATTTCCTGCATTAAAACTTGGTAACGGATTGTTTGTGAGGTCTGGAATAGAAATTAAATGCTTTAGCCGAAAATCATTCTTTAACAAATAATTTAAGACCCAATATCAATGTAGAATCTGTTGTGTTGATATATGATTAATTTCAGATAACGAGCTTGTTCTAGATAACTACAGAACGTAGGTACAGGTAAAAATGCAACCATGCCTTCTAGCAACCGGCCTATAAATTGTTTAACCAAGTGTTTTGAGAAAATCATTAAAAACAAAATGAAGGAACACATTAACGAAGATAATATTTCGATTCAAAATAGCTTTTAACGGCCTTTAAGTCCTACAAAAATTGGCGTTTCGTCCCGACGATGTCCACCGTACAATTAATACATTACAAAAAAAAACGTTAAAACAAATTTTTAAAAAGGAAAAAGTACTGGTATGGTACTGTTAGACGTCGAAAAGGCTTTTGACACTGTCTGGCTGATGGACTCTTGCACAAATTTTTGATGTTTAACTTTCCCTGTTCCCATGCATCTTATACAAATTGTGAAGTCTTTCCTGTCGTCAAGAAGTTTTGTTGTTTGTGTGAATAATTAAAATTTCAGAAACTTTTATTTGTACTGCAGGAGTACCCCAGGGATCTGTTCTTAGTTCAATCCTGTATCCTGTTTTTGCATCAGCCTTTCCTTATATACCCAACTATGATAAAGCTATATCAGCTATATAAAGCTAGCTGATGACACCTATATTTATTCTTCTGATTCACTTGGTTCCATGATCGGAACTAATTTGCAATCTGCTTTAAATACACTTTAAAATTATTTTAACTATATAAGATCATGATGAATGCTACAAAGACTCAGGTTATCTTTTCTACTCTCCAACTCTCTCTACAATACAACAGATGGCGCTGTTTAAAAAAAAGTTAATAGGAAACCATTTTGTTATTTGTCTCCTTGTTGACTAATGGTAGTAAAAGCTTGATACTTGCCAACCAAGTTAACAGATGGCGCTGTTAAAAAAAAAACTGAATAGGCAACCATTTTGTTAGTTGTTTCCTGGGTGAGTGATGGTAGGATTTTGACAGACAATTACGTAGTTGTGAATATTACCTACCGATCGGTAGCTACATTTAACGCTTCAACTTCAGTCGTATAGCTGTCTTCAATAATAGGATTAGGTTAGGTTTACTAGCCAAGCTAACTATTCATTTTTTTAACAATGTTCAAAGTACATTTTCTAACTTTTTTAACTTTTATTTTATAACAAATAAATTTAAAAAATAAACTCGTGAAAATATGTAAAAAGTTTTAAAAAATCAACCAATTTCGTGTTTGTCAAAACCATAATGTTATAATTTTTAATTGTTCCTTTTCACTTAAAAGATCTGTCACATAAAACTGTATGCTCGTTCGTTCTCGTTTATTCAATTTCAAAAATTCTGAATACACTTTCATACATACTTTCATACATACATACATAGGTATCTATGAAAAATTATGAATTATGCATTAAAAAGTTGCCAAAAATGTCCTCTGACCCAAAAAAAGTAAAACAAAGCTATTAAGTGGACTTTCTGAAAACTTTTGATGATGAACTGACGGCTCAAAATCTACATATACATACATTATACATGCATCATGTTATAGCATACCTATGAGTATATGTTATGATATTTATTTGAACTTTTAAATGACATCATGCCAAACTCATGACTAAATATTTGTTATTCTTTTGACATTTGCAATGAAAACCAAACAAAGACGTGGTCATCTCTCATGGGGGCTCTATATACTACACATAGGTAGTAGCTACCACCAACATAGTTGTTCAAAAGTTCCTCCTTTTTTGTATTGTTACTTCGGACATACATAGGTCAGGTGCATCCGCTCCAAATATAAATTATATTGTTGGTTGGGATAAAAACTGAACAAAAAAAATGCTCTTTCTCGCTTCATATATGACGGAAAAAGTTTCTGTTCAGTTTAGGAGTAACAAATCGAATAAAGTTTCATGACATGAGCTCCTGGCAACAGCGCAGTTTTAGTTGGGTTTTTGTGGGAGTATAGGGGGATATTCCTGGAGTGCAATGAGAATGTTTTATTCGGGAGTCAATTAGGGCACGAAAAACCTGTCACTATCAATTATACGAATTCAATGTGTGCCTTTGCGCATTCGAAACGAATGAGTTTTAAATAATAGAAAAAAGTTTACTATATACATACATATATAAATCAGCTAGGACTGGTCATTACGGTTATATTTTATTTGTGAGGTTCGAAGGATTTTTAGCGAAAAATTGCTTTAATCTTCAAACTACGTATTTAAAGGTATTGAGCAGAAATTTTTTTAGAAGCGCAGTGTTTTGAAGAATATTTCTTCCAAAACTAGGATCAAAAATGTCTAACGAGTAGAAAAGGCTTTATGCGGTCTGCGAATCTACCCTCAAAGACGAAAAAAATCAGTATTTAGGATGATATAACTTATTCTATAATATTTAATTTCGAAAAATATTTCAAAATGAGTGTGTTTTCATTTCTTATTCCATTGTAGTATTCCTTTTTTTGACTATCAAAAGCCCTCCACAAAAAACACCGTTTTCTAATTTCCAATATTAATTTAAAAACAAATTTTAAACGAAAAATTTCCAGAAGACTTTTATTGATTGTGTTTCCTATTTATCTTTGATGAGACATTTTTTTTTTTTTTTTTTTTTTTCAAAAAAAAAGGACAAAGGACATTCATAAAATAATAAGCATCCAATTGTTTAAATTAAAATTGATAATCCTTGAGGTATGTACTTATGTACAAATAACAACACTGCCTGCAAACGCACTGGACAATATCTCAACAGACGAAGAGGAATAACTGGGTTGGGTAAGAGTCGTTCCTTCTAAGTGATGGAATTCGCTTGAAAATCGGTTATTTCTGCCAAACCTCCTAAATTTCCCGTGCTCCACTTAATGGAGGGTTGTAAGTACCAAATAAATTGCTCCTCAACATGTCCTTTCCGGTTGTGTGCGGCACAGCGCGGTGGCGGCGGCAGTGACGGTGACGTTTTGCAAGAGGGTGTGTGTGTGGGTTAGTTGGTTAGCAAACATACTCTGAGAAACAGCCTTATGGTTGCAGGTGATTCCTGAAATAAGGTTTTTTTTTTAATATTTATTTCCCATTCTGTTAGATTTTTTTTTCATGCGGAACACAAAAGGAAATTTACGGCCGGGTGCGTTATAATGCCATCGTTAAACATCAGATATACCCTCTCTATATAACGAAATGGGACTTGAAATATATTTTTATGTGCTATGACGGCCCTTGTCGAAGAATGGCGCAGCAATAGGAATTGTTTTCACCTTTTTTTTTATCTAAAGTCATTTCGTTCATGAATTTAAATTGAATATTAAAATTTAAAAAATTAGATTTTTTTGTTCGTGCAGGAATATATAGAATTTGATTTGATTTATTTTCATTATTATTGTTGTTTTATTAAATTTTTGCATGTACAATGTCAGTCGTTATTGGAGTAAATGTTAGTCGTAAATAAACTCAGTTTTAATTTTGTCTTAAATAAAATAATAAAACCATATCTTCATTCATCCTTTTTGTCTGTCTGTTTTTTTTTTTTTTCTTATAAATCAGTTAAATCCACTGCCCGTTGCCACAAAAAGGTTTTCGAAATTCTTAAATATTTTTTTATCAAAATAAATACATTTTTATAAACTATAAAAAAATTTATTTACAGGGGGTTAAATGCCTCCGAAAACATTCTTATAATGATTATATCTATGGATGGAAAAAAGCATTTCTTCAACCAATTCCAAAAAAGGAGAATCTTCCTTACAATCCAATTACCGACCAATCGGACTTACCTCACTTCTTTCAGAGGTCATGGAAATACTTATTAATCGTCAGCTTAAAAAATATCTTGAAGAACGAGAGCTTTTCAATGACCGTCAATGACCGTACGGCTTTCGTTGTAACAGGTCCACGGGCGATTTAATGGCTTACCTAACCGAAAAATGGAATGAATGATTATATCGTTTTGGTGAAAGTAAAGTTGTTGCTCTAGATATTTCAATAGCTTTCGATGGGGTTTGGCATCCAGCTCTTTTATCAAAGTTGTGTGCTTTTGGTATCGATGAATTACTTCTCCGATGGATTAGCAATTATCTTTCTGAGCGTTCAATTTAAGTTGTTTTCGATGGTTTTAAGTCTGAAGTTCAAAAATTAAATGCTGGTGTGCCCCAAGGCTCAGTTCTGTCTCCGACCTTGTTTCTCATTTTCATTAACGATCTCTTATCTGAAACTTATACTAGTTTGCTGACTCACACCCGTCTTCTTCAAGCATTGATTTGCAACAAGAGAGTATGATTAACTCGCTAAATTCCGACTTAAGCAAAATTGCTACATGGGGTGTCAATAATCGTGTGTAATTCAATGCTGCCAAGACCCAAAGCTGTTTATTGTCGTTAAAGCGAAATATTCCTCCCGTAACATTATCCTTGAATGATATATCGATCGAGGAGACTGAAAAACTTTCGATTCTTGGTATGTCCATAACCAACCCCCTTCTGTGGAATGACCACATATTAGATACTGCTAAAAATGCAGCGAAATGTTTAGGTTTTCTTAGGAGATGTAAAAACTTCTTTTCCCCCTCTGATCTGTCAACAATTTAGAAGGTACGTTGTACTAGAGTACAACTCTTATATTTGGTATGGAGCGTCTAAAACGTCACTAGTTCTCCTAGACAGTGTCCAGAAAAAAGCCTTGGAACTGATAGGTGATAGGTCAATCTCGGAAACTATCGTTTCGTTAGAACACCGTAGAAATGTCTCTTGCCTCGCATTGTTTTACCGCTACTTTTTTGGTAAGTGCTCTAGAGAAATAGCCGGATGCATTCCTCCTCTGAAACAATTTTCCCGTAATACCTGCTTTGGCAGGAATGCCCATCGTTATACCCTTGAACCAAACTTCGGTCGTACCGTCAAGTACAGAGATTCTTTTTAAGTCGAACTACACGAATGTGGAATTCCTTACCCAACTCTATTTTTCCTTCCCAGTTCAGTAACCAGACATTGAAGACAAATGTACATCGTTATTTCCTGCTCAATCCTATTTCTATTTCCTAAACGCTTCAAAGAATTTTTATATTATCCGTTTAGTTCATACCACCGAATATCTTATGACTATCTCCTCAATAATGAAAAAGTATCGTTCTTTTTTAATTATACATATTATATTTGTGGTAATAAGGCTCAAAAATTACCTGATAGATTGCTTATTTTCCTAGCAGTGCAGTGGAAAGTTTTAGAATGTGGTTTTTGAAAAGTGAGGCGACATCCATTTTATAATATATCAGTTGTATACCTACTCATTTAACCACTATAAAAAGCATTTGTGATTATGCTTTCTTTATATAAAGCATCATATTAAATAATTTGTTTGGAAACCCGCCCACTACCACACACACCCAATTTTCTTATATTTCAGTTTTCTTATTAACTTACCTTAACATTTTATAATTGATTGAGTCTAGAACCTAAGGAATAGCATTTAATTGGAATAATTATGGAACTTATCAAAATTTTGTACATTAATTTATTAATTGATTATGAAATTTAAGTAGTTATACATGATGTATGTACTTACTTTTAATAACACTCTACACAACCAGTGCCTTACCAATGAATGTTCGAATATTCGTTTCAATTTGTTTTTAACAAATGTTTTGATTGAAGTTTCTTTGTTTCTAGATTTTAGATTTTAATAATTTGTATCTTTCTCTCTCTATCTCTTAAACTAAAACAAAAGTAATTCATTTTACTTATTTTCTCTTTGGAGTAGAATACAGTTTTTTTATAACTTACTATACGCACTCAGAATAGGGGAGAGGAAATTTTTTCAATCATTCACTGTCATGAACATACATTTCACATATACGAACTTTCAGCCTCCTGGGACATAAAACAAAAGAACCAGAAAACTTTCTTACAAAACACAACAACAACCAACAACAAAAAAAAAAAAAAATATTTCATTCAACAATTTAACAAGGTACAACTCGTGCTTGTGCATTTCAATTGTTCCTATAGGAACATGTATCCTATATAAAATGTGAAGTGAATGGTCAATGAAATTTATAAGACGGAGTATACAATATATGTACATATGTATGTAGTACATTTATTTCATCCAGCTTGGGTTTATAGTGATAGATAGTTGAGGATTCATGCATCAATCATTAAACTTTGTTCGAACTTTTGTTTCTGATGAGGGTTTTGAATTGACTTTCTAAACAAATGGATTTTACCAAAAAAAAGTTGTTTTTTTTTTGTAAAATACATAAACCAGAAAAAATAAATAAAAAGAATATTTCTTTAAAATGTTGACAATAAGATGTTCATGAAAGGAGCAAGGTAATTAATTTTAAAAGTTTTTTTTTAACTTTTGACTTTGAAAAGTTTCGGCAGGGAAAAGGTTTAAAAACAAAAAAAATAGAATACAACTGAAGAAAAAGAACTTTTTTTGGAGGATTAACTTTTATTGTCAATTTGTTTAAAAGGTTTCTATTAAAAAAGTAAACGACAGAAATGGGTTTCGCGTATTTTAATTTCTAGGAACTTGCGAAAAAAAAAAGAAACAAAATGAAAATTAAAATAAAATGTATACAAAATGTAGGTAGATATAAGTAAGCCTTTTTTCAGATGATTTAAATTTAAAAAAAAATCAATGAGGATTCACATAAAAATTAAAAGGTACACTAGATATAAAAATAAATGCTTATAAAAAAAACCCAAGACTATAAAATATTAATAGGCATCAGTGTTGGTTTTTCGGGTGGTTGGTTTTATATTCTTAATGGCGAACAGGTGCTTATTTTAAATTCAGGATTAACTCTTATTGAGTAGTATAGGTAGTAGGTAACAGGTCCCTGGTGGCACTCGACAAAACAGGCTTTACGCTCTGGTAGATCAGTAGGTACCGAAGCCCCTGGTGGCAATTAGGACTAGCTGGTCAATCTCGCCTACCTATGTTTGGCTTTCAATGAAACCCCTTACCACTGGTGGGGGGAAGCTTCACGAAAGTAAAAAATCTAAATGACCGAACCCGAGCTTTCCATGCAGAATACATAAATGAATCCGAATCACTGGGTGGGTGGTTTTCGTCCATCCGAGCAGGTCTTCTTGTGATATTTATGGAGTGAATGTGAACTGTTTTAGGATGAACGAAAATAATAAATGGTAATCATTCCTGTGAAGTCACATGTCTAGTCTATGGTGAATGTGAATTGTATTATCCTATAATACAAATCTCGTTGGCTGGTGTGATTTTTGTTTTCGGCAAATATATTGGATAGGTAATGTAGCATGGAACGCTAAGTTAAAGACTTTAAAAATTTGGAATTTTGAAAACTAGTTGTCTTGTACCCTTACTTACATCCTTTTTTTAGAAAATCACGAATAGTCTCATAAGTTTATGAGACATTGCTAGTAGTTTATCAGAGAAGCGTGAGCACGCCTAGTAACTATGTAGTGAGTTGTACGTAGGTGGAGCTCTGGGACTCGAATACCAATTTTCACCTTTTAGGGGTGCGGCCTATTGCAGGGAAGTGTAAAATCCTTCAATGCTTTTAATGCTGAGCTAAGCTCATCGTATTTCAATGTACTCGCAAAGAAACTCTGATTAAGAAGGAAAGAACTCTTTCCATTTACCATATTAATCTACAGATCTCTATTTCAACAAAATCTTATCTCAATCAGCTGAAAAGAAAACTTATTCTCTGCTCTTTTAATTCAAGAACAAGAAAATCTTAGCCGATAAGCTTGTTGCTGTAATTTCTTACATCATCTTGTTATATTTTCTGCTACGAACTATAAAAACCAAAAAATAAATGTAATTTGTGTGTGTGATGAGGTCGACTTCGGCTAATTGCTTACAAGTTACAAAATTGTGCTATCAGTGGGGAACTGGTAAATTATGTTAGTTTGATGTTGATGATGATGTCATTAATTTACACTTACTGTAAATTTTGTTCAAAAATCTAATTATGAAGATGTCCGAATCTTTTGGCCACTTTTCTCTTTGATAATAATTAAATATTTTGAATTCTTATGATTTCACTAACTGCAATTTAAAGAAACTGCGAAGAAATAAAAAGATAAAAAAATAAATTTGATATTCAATGTCCTTATTCCACAGTTTAATTCATTTTGACTTGTATCATTAATAAACAAATATAATTAAAACCTAAAAAAAATTGTTATCCTATCTCAAGACTATATAATAAGGAAAATAATGAGAAAATGAAGTTTGAACGTTCTTGAATCAAAAAAACCATAACCGCCCTTTTTGAAATAAAAAGGAAAAAACAAAAAAAAAAACAATCAAAATACAAATTAAATTCAATTGAACAAAAAACCAAAGTCTATTCATATCGAATCTATTACACCCGAAGGTCGTTTTGAGCCCAAAGTAAATTCATCTAATTAATGGCGTCTTCATTCCAACAAAACGCCAAATTAATTCGCCTGAATATTTTATAAGCTTTTGCCTAATTACCGTACATGCTTTACAACGTGATATATAGTATGTATGTATGTTATATAGATGCCATTAAATTTTGCGCCGCCAATTCTCATTGCGTAAGGAAAAGTTTTATACACCACAAAAAAGCTCGATGGTAGATATCTACTCGTATAAATGTATGAAACACTTTGTTCATTTTTGTTAGAAGCTACCCAATCTCTTGAACGCAATAAAATTGTTTTGCCAATTAGTATCAACATCTAGGCCATTAGTCAAGTTATTTCTTTATGCCCTGTTTACTGGAAGGGGGAGGGGAGATAGAATATTTAGGAACCCTCCATCACATCACATTTCGCAAATCTGTCTAAACGGAAAACCGTGCCCCCTCTAATAACAAGGCCACCACGGCAACCACATTATATGTATTTCACTCCCACTTCCATCCCATTCAGCCATATGTACGTATATGTGGCTATGAATGGATTAGCTTTTTGGGCATATGCCAGCCAGAGAAGAAACCTTGAAACCACGGTCGGGAAGATAACAATTTTTATTGCAATTCATGCTGTCATTTAAGTTGGCTTATATTTATCTGTTTTGGCTAACAGGATAGCAATGTGTGTCACTTCTAATAGCAATCATTTTGCCCAAGTGTGAGTTTGTCTTGTATGAAGGTTTCATATTCAACTTATCTGTGTGTGTATTATATCATGAAACAAAAGAATTCATTCATATTTAATGCTAATACTCTTGAATTGTTAAAGTTTTTTTTATCATTATTTTCGTATTTACCGGGAAGAAAAGCGATTTAATTACGCGAAAAAGAACAAAATTTTCATGCAACGTGCCTCAACAGATCGCTTTAATATTTCAAAGTCTTCCCAAGGGTATAAAACAACAACAACAAAAAACAAGAGAAAAAGACAGAAACAAAGAACAACACAAACTTATGCTTCCTTTGCCGTAAAATTTCATTGAATATTCACTCAGAAATAAAATATTATATATCTGCACCTACACATATTTACAATCTCCATGTATGTAGGTACATACTTACAAACATGCTGACAAGAATGGTAATATTATATTTTCACCCAGGATATCCGAATCTGTATATACATATATTTATGTAGATAACTAGGTATGTATCTGCCTCCTGAATATAGAATTCTTTGTCCATTCCATTCCATTTTCCAAAACGAAAACCAATTCGAGTTGAATGGATGGAATATTGTTGTGTGATGCTGATTTCTGCTTGCAATAAAGGTATCCTTCAAAGAGTTTCCCATATTCTCAATCGGATAATCAGCACCGCACGTTTATGCAATGAACTGCCAAAATGAAACGTTAATAAGTAATAAGCAGATATCAGTTAAATTTCCCGAAATACACTTAAAAAATAATGAGCTTAATATAATACGACATATTCATACATATTATATACATATGTATAATGGACATATGTATTTATGTACATATATAATAAGTTCTTTGATAAGTTATGATTTACTTATAAGTAAACTGGAGTTTATGTCAGTAACAGATAATTAAAACACATGTCTTAACGAAAAACTGCGGAGTCTATAACCATAAACCAGAGATGGCAGATTGAGGGATTTTCCCCGTTTTTCGGGATTTTTCGATCCTAAAGGGAAAAAGGGACAACCAACCCAGAAAACGGGAAAAACAGTCAGCCCAAAAACTTTCACGTTTTAATACCAAAACTTCTTTTTAAAACATTCCAATTCCATCATATAACAAATTCAATAAAAACACTTATTTATTGAACACATTTCTTAGTCTTGCCATGTGCTTGCACCTTAATATTGAAACTGAAAATTTGGAAATGGTTGTCTGGAAACAAATCGAGTCTCGTTTTTATTTTTTGTTGTTTTGTTTTACTTTCTTCAAGTTGGCTATACACAATTCAAATGCTTGTCATACATGTTCAAGTGTATTAGTGAAAAAGTCACAGTTCAAATGACAAGCATTTGAACTGTGTATGTAATATGTATGAATTTTGTATTAACAGCTTGTGAAGAAATTTTAAAGCGATTCAATTTTTCTGATGACGGCCAAGTCTTTAAGCTCCTCGAATTTATTAATCCAGTAACTTTAAAAAATAAGAGTATTTCTTCGCTAATTCCGCTTTGTAGACATTTTCCTCATTTATTTACTCAATCTGAGCTTAGTGATCTAGATATGTAATATAGGTTACCAAGAAACTTTGACATATCAGCTACACCGACCGATAACATTCAAGAATTTTGGAAGAATATGTTACTAATGAAGTTTGATGAGGGTAGATTCCAAAATATGGAAAAATTAGTTTCATATATTTTTTGTCTTCCACACAGTGGAGCAAGAGGGCTTTTTCAGCAATAAACTTGAGCAAAACTAAGTTAAGAAATAAGTTAGAAAACAGAACAATTTTCGGAATTCTCCATACTAAATTGTTAATGACAGATCGCAATTGTGTGGAACTAGAAATAGATAAATAATGTTTGCGTCTACATACAAGTAGTATGTACAAAGATGAAATAGTCCTAAATTTGTGATACAAATATATTGAAGCTAGTCTTATGCAAAATAAATTAATATGGATGTGATAAACCTAGCAGTTAAAAGTATTTTTATTTATTTTTTCGAAATGAAAACATGTATTACGTTTTAAAAATTTGTTTTTTTTCCCGGAAAAAATGGGGAAAAAAACGGGAAAAACTAAAATCAAAAAAGGGAAAAAAAAAACATTTTGATGAAAAAAAAGGGAATCGACTTGTCAAAAGTCTGGCAACGCTGCTATAAACACAGTAAAACGTATACTTATGTCATCATTTATTTCAAACGTCATCATAAGAAAATATAACTCATAATATTTCTGCAAGAGTCAATTTCATTTTTGTGTTTTAATAAAAAAAAAAAGAGGAACACTTGATGAAGATTTTTACATCTTGGTAATTATTATTACTCCATACCCACTAGAAAAAAGCGATAGTTCTAAGAGGTGAATTGGGTCTAGTGCCTTTTACGGGAAAGCTACGCATGTCTCTTAGCATTTATAGTGTCTCTTAGCATATATAGTGCCTTTTTTCTTAGCTGTTCGAAATCAGTAGAAAATTGTCTTACGTGGCGCACACGTCACTATGGAAAGATTCCAAAATCATCCCTATTGCTAAAAATAGTCCTAACATCGAATTTCTTCCCATCTGAAAATGTTCGTTCTTATTCTATGATTTGGAAAAACTGATGAAGAAATAACGGCCTTTATCAAATTCTTTCAATTTCCAGAAATATTTTTTGAGATGTCATTTGGCCTTATAATGATGATAAACCTTTTCGATGCTTTCTTCTGGACTTCCAGATGACTTCAAAGCTGAATTATTTGTTGAAGATAGGAAACAAGCTAGTGTGTCAATTCCCCAAGCTTACAAGCTTCCGGTGCAGAAGACTACTTAGAAACATAGCCATGAGCCAACGCAATCCATGGAAAATTCCACAAATTCTTCTCATAACGCTGCGGCCCAACGTATCCTTCTCATTATATGACTGCGCAATGCTTCCCAGGATTCGTATGCTGACTTGGATTTCTTGATCAGCATAAGTTGAATATCTTCCACGGACAATCCAATGATCATAGTCGCCTCATCATTTAGTTTCTTCTAAACAGCGTCTGGATTATCCGGTGATGACTCTAAAACACATTCACATACTCCTGGCTTCTTCAATATAAGTTTAAGCTTATATTTCCATAGATGATAATTTTTTGAATATTCATTCTGCTCTATGGCCCATAACCTCTTGCAGTGAAAAATAGAAGGATAAAAACATTCTTTAAGTTCGGAACTATAGTTGTTCTTATATTTCTATTTTTCACTGCAAGACAATTTTCAACCCTTAATATACATAAGCATCTCGTTAATGGAATTATTATGAAATTTTTAATGAAAAATCACGAGAAACACTTAAGCGAAATAAAGTAAATGTGGTTTAAGAATAAGAAGTACCTACCCAACAACTAAATGTGCTCTAAAAGATTAACCTCAAACTAAGTTTGAGACAGAGCTTAAAATGTTAATTTCGTATTATACATATACATAATCTATTCCTACATGGAGAGTTTTATTCCAAATTTATTATTCCTTTCATAACAATAATAAGCTTTTTCATAAAGAAAACATTTCCATCATATATGTACATAATATTATGTATGTAGTTAACTTTGAAAATGAAATGATAAGCAGTTGAAAAAAAAGCTACTCAAAAGCAAATCCATCAGAACTGCAGAAAACATGAAGAACATCATCAAAAACATATAGAAAACCACCCCTCTGCGCCCTTAGAAAAACACATCTAGTTTTCCTGGCACGAAATGTGTAAAGTCATTAATTCTGCTTCTCCAAAACGTGTGTATCTTAACTTGAATAAACACGTCATATATTTATATAGATACATATACTTATGTATGTGAAGCCTTGCATCATTGCTCGTCAGTTTATTAAGAACGAAATCGAATATTCGACATTCCATTTCAAACAATATATTGGTCCCCACCCCATCCTCCCCTCTAAAGAACATCTTCAGTACTTAAACGAGAAAAACAACCAACGCTTTCTCACTAACTTGTTTCTAGCATCCTTCATCCGTTTTGGGAATTGTAATCTCCTTTTGCATTTTGCCTACCACCAACGACGTGTTTAGTATATTATGTACGTACACCCCCCGTTTTGTCCCCTAAAGCCCTAAAGTGAACTTCTCTGGAATACTTAAAATTTTACCTGGCATTCTTAAGAGGGATTTGCGGGTAAATCAAAGTGAAGCACTAAATTACTTAAAATAACTTTTCCTGATGTGCGTATGCCGTATGCCTTATGCCGTATGCCAGCCACAAAAACTCTTGTTCTCAAAAATGTGGATGAAGAAAATGGCTTTCGTATAGTCAATTGCAGGTTCTCAAGACTTTTCCATCTCGATGTCGTAGTGATAATAAGACTTAGTAGTCCATGTTCGACTTTGCTGATAAAAAACAAAATTTAAATTTAAATTAAAATGTCTATTACTGGCTTATTGTATTAGGTGTAATTCGTATACATCCGAACCGGCCACAAGTACGAGTAGGTAATACAGTGCTTGAGGACATCGTGTTATTATAATATATTGGGTTGTTCGAGATAAAAAGTTTTTTAAGTGTGAGGATTTCAGAATATAGCAGTGACAATGGGCTAACAGCAATGCGGCACGTTATATATTTTTTATTTTGTTTGATTTTGATTCCTGAGACCGGAAGCCAGAGATAAATTTTATATATACTCCGTCATTTTTATGAGTTTTGATTTGAGAACAAAACAGATGATGCCACTCATATAAAAAATACTTTAGGCACTTGACTTTAATCGGTTCCGTTTCCGTCAATGATTTAAATTTGGTTTCGTAGGAAAAATAATTTTAGCCTTGAATCAAATTCAATTCAAATTTAGATTAAAATTTAAATTATGGAAAAGTCCAAAAAATTGGTTTTCGTTGTACAGATTTTCGAAGTATGTCATCGGTATATCTAAATATGTATGTACAAATCTTATAAGATGCTGTTGCTTACAAAATTTAATTTAAATTTAATTTAAATAGTCGCAATTCAAAAAAATTGGTTTAATTAGATCGCAATTACTCATATTAGCACATAGTATATAGTAGTTGTTTTCGAGAAAAAACGGTTTTTAAACAGTTGCTAGGAATATATACTGTTAATTTCAGTCAGAAGAATAATTTTTGTCTACTAAATAATGTTGAAAAAACAGCTTTTATATCAAGTTTTATAAAAAAAAAAAAAAAAAAAAAAAAACACAAACATATATAAGCTTTTAGAAAAATTTAATTTTCAGAAATTGCTAACTTTTTTTCAAAAATTATTTATGACTTATGGTCGCACAAGTTTAGCACATCACAGGACAACTTTTTACTTGCGATTGCTACTATATACAGCAAGTTATGCAATGCATTCTTAAAAAAATCATTCTCGAGATTTCGTTCAAACTTGGCATTACGATGATAGCTTTTTTGTGTATTTAAAAAAACTTTAAATTTTTTTTTCAGAACTTAATAAATCGTAAACGACTTGATCGGTTTTTATTAAACGGCACCCAGCAGTTTCTTAAGATTATGTAGCAGATTAAACTAAACTACATTTTTGGAAGTTGGCATAAAATATAGGTTTCAATTATTAATCATGATGAATAGAAGTTTTCATATAAGAGCAAGTTCGTGCCACCCAGTCGTACATTTTTTTTTTTGAAACTCGAAAGTCGTGGTGCTCACTTCAGGTTTCGCAAAATTTATTTTTGGCCTTAAAAGTTGCAATGGTTATTTTTTTATCTTTTTGGTCCATGACAGCACAAACTATAAAAACAAAAGAGTTCGACACACACATAAAATTTTTAGGAAATCGTAGTTTTACAAAAGAAAATTTTAATCGTCAACTTGTGATTAATTGTAAATATTTCCGGCACATGGTATAGCACAACCTTTTTTTACGAACACATACTCAAACGTTTCGGGAAACGGGATAAAATTGTTTGAGAGTCTCATAACCCCTGCACCAAAGCCAGACAATTTATAGTATTCATTAAAATTCAGTTAACCTCAAATATCTTTTTTTTAAAGCTCTAAATTGTTCATTTTTCTTCTATAGTAACTTGATATCTGATTTATACAAACCAAACTGTCTAGGTCTAACATACTTGTTTTCATCATTTATTGCATTACAAACATTACACCATTAACCTCAAATCACTCTCAAGACTTCCCTTTTTTTCTGCTTTCGCAAGTGATTGCTCAACATCATTTGTTTTTTTTTTTTTGTCGCTGTGGAATCAGGATTTCTCCAGAAATAGCACAATCAGCTTGAAAACACCCCCTTTTAATGTTGCTAACTCACAATTGCAACCAAATGTGTGTCACACTACCATACTTAAATCAAATCAACGCCCACAACTTAATCCTATCCCATCCCTTGCCATCCTACCCTCCCCCACCCCTCATTCCTAATGTCAAGCAAGAGCTATTATTTCGAATTATATTTTCCTACGTTGTCATCATGAAATAATATCACAATTCAACATGTAGATACTGCCTCAGCTTTTCTTAATCATTTTAAGCCCGACATCAACATAGATGAAGCAACTCATAACTTTTAATTTGTGGCTGCCTCGCAATTCGTCCAAAAGTCCAAAATGAGCGTGCCACACAAAATAGATGAAGGCAAAGAAGTATATACAAGTACATACATATTATAGAAACGGAAGCAGGCCTGCACGAAACTGATAGCGATCACTCACTTATACAACGTATAAACGTTGGAGGTTATAATAGAACATCAGAGAAAATATATACTGTACATAAACTCTACATACATATACATATGTATACACTATAGGTATACCTACTCTGTTTACACTGTTTTGACTTGGCAGTCAACAAGGACCTAGGTCGACGAAAATGCAAATCACTGTTTGTCTTTAATTTATATTTTGATGACGGAAGTGCATTTTGAGGTAAGGTTTCAAAATAACACCACGACCGCACAAACAAAGTTACATAGTAGTATATACATATCTATAGTAGTTTATATATATATAGTACCTACACTACATGTATTATATAGTCCCTGACAATGGGGCTTTATTTAGAATGGCTCTTATTTCAAACAGGATAATTAATAAAATCAATCTTCAATCACGTTAACACGCTCTCACTCTCAAAGTCGTGTGTCTTTAGAAAGAAGGAGAAGAGAATGCGATGGGGGACACTCTACCACTTCCGTTTTCACGCAGAAAAGTTCTGAAACGTTTAATACGGTTGCCAACTATGTAGGTTCGTTTTAGAATATGGTAGATTGTAAGTACTTGTTAAGCCTTTAGAATTTCTAAAATTCTAAAATGTTATTTGGACTCGCACAATAACCCATTTGCTGAAACGAAATTTAATTATTGGGGTTTGACTTAAGAACATGTGACAGCTTATGCTCAGGAAAATGTTGAAATTGAAATTGAAGCTAAAGTTAAATATGTAAGTTTCGTATATCTGCAAACAGATCTAAGTTTAATATTTTAAACGCAATCAGAAATGAAAATGAAAACCCTCATTTGTACGTCTTAATCTTAATCATTGAAATTTCCTGTCGCCATCTGCAATTTATTTAAAATTTTCTTTAAAAAATGTGTGTGTCCAGAAAAGGAAGGAGTTAAGCTTAATACGATTTGCGAAATATATTTTTTTTTTCGGTTGAGAAAATTTTACCGTTTTGGAGAATATCAAAAAATACAATAGAAGTTCATCAATAATCTTGGCAAAACAATTGGAGAAATGACCCACGCAAGAGGTTCCTTCTACGGTCTACCTACAATGTTGTGGATCACAGTTTTACGTAGCCAATTATTAAAAAAAAATCAGGAACCTGAGCCATAACACAGAAGGCGTGGGAACTTTTAAGTTTGCTTTGTTCCTAACGTCTTGTCTTCATATTATTTTTTTTTTTATTTTTTAAAAAACGACTCCAACAATTTTGATTATATTTCGAACCAGTAATGATAAAAGCGATTACAACAAAACCGCATTTCGGTTTTTTTTTCAAAAAATTGTCATCACGAAAATACTTTTGAAGAAAATTAACTTATTTTTTTTTAGTAATTCACGTATAACTTTTCAATAGCTTGACTAATTTTGTAACAATGTTGCAATCCAAACGATATTGCATTTAAAAACTTTGAAGATTGAATATGAAGGTAGGTAGGTAGCTATGTTTTAGTTGTTAACCACAAGAGTAACTCCTGTCGCGCATATTCTTTATTTTTGCAAAGGTGCGTTTTATATAAAAATGGTAAATGGCAGACGGCTACTCCACTATAGTTGGCAACACTGTATTTATAAAACCAAAACCATCTAAAATTGTTTCTCATTTTATTTCGGTAGTTTCAAAAATTTCTGTTTGATAAGCACTCCCAAGGACTCTGAACTATTTGTTGTGATAGTATGCGTTCTCTTAGCTTACACTCTATCGTATTTTACTTTTTTTTCAGTTTCCACTTTCCTAATGCAATTTGTGTGATTTTTTTTTTGTTTTTGATCTCCTTCAGTAGATTTCGACAGATTTTGGCTTTTAAAAAAACTCAAGGACGGTAGAAATAAAATTCAAAAGGTACAAAGCATCCGCATCTGATGTATGGTACCTACCTATAGTAATTTTCTTCCACTTTATCGTTTCCCTCTAACTGACTCTTTTTTCTACCATTTCTTTTCCGCTCGTGTGCCTTTGAACTTGTGCTAAAGAATACAGAAAAAACCCTGAAACAATATGGGAGAAAACAAATTTGAACTAACAAAGGCAAACGATAACCACGAAAATCGTTGGGTATGCGGAAAATCAATAATAAGTGGTCTGCTCTACCCTGTTTTATTTTGTATTTTATGATACCAAAATTTTACTTTTTGCTGTGAGTAAAAGGTCCAAACGGATGTAACCATCTCCATTGTTAAGTTGAGTTTTTTTTTGTGTTTTGTTTTTGCTCCCTTTTATTCAAAGACTTCAAAAAAACAAATGTTTCGAATTTCGAATTAACTACGTTCATATTGCTGTCATATACATATGTATGTACAGTACACATTCGCTCACCTTTATATGAGGAAGCATCAAGGAAAACTGCTGAAGTTTGTTATGGTATGATGTGTAAAAATGTTTTCGACGTCTTTTTGAAAGCCTGATTTTCAAGGGATATATGTATGTCCATTGCAAAAAAAAAAAATAAACGGTTTTCATCGTATTTGTAAATCAGTGAAGTTTTGCTTCAGCTTTATTTTTTGTTTCCAGTTGTGTGGATATTTGTTCTCTATTATCATAGAGGAAAAATATGAAAAGACCTACGAACGAAGTTGTGTATATTGGAAGGTTGGAAACAACAACTTAAGGGTGTTGTTTTTGCAAATCAGTTAGGCATCAGTTGATGTTATTTTATCGCAGTCAAATTTACAAGAAAAATTGCCATTTCTGGAGTGAGGCGAGGCGAATCTACAAGAGAATCCAATGATGCCCAATTACAACCAACAAAAAACACTGTTTATTGTGTGTTTCCATGGTGCGTTGGCGGTATCATCGGTCATTATTTTTTTTTTTTTTGCAAAGTTGACTTAAGAATCTCTTTGCTAACGGCCAACGGTATCGGACAATGATCAATGATTATTTTTGTGATAAATACTTTTCACGGCTGACTTGTTGTATGCTGGTTTTTGTATAGAAGAACTTGGCTCTCTTTTTAACATTTATGTTTTTGGTCTGATCGCTCTCTTTTTTGCAAATATTTTTTATTTTTTGTCAGGTTAATATCTCGGAAGATATTACCACGCCCCCTGAATGGGAAACCTCAGAAATTCGATTGTTTCCTTTGTATGCACCAGAAGAGCTACCGCTGTGCGAAATTACAAGATTCTTCGGTGTTGGGAAGTGCTCCATAATTGTGATGATCTGTCAGTGAGTCAGTCAGTCAGTCAGTCAGTCAGTCAGTCAGTCCTATATCTCGGGAACCACTTACGTGAAAGGGTTGACATTTGGTGAGGCGCCTGTTTTTTGCTTGCCTATCATATAGTATTTGAAGTTATTGGAAAACATTTGCAAAATAAGACACAAACAAACCTATAATTTACCTATAATTATGCGCGAAAAGAGGAGTGAGACTTTTCCAAATATTTTGCTAAACTTATACAATTCTCGTTTATTAATTAGTTGTTATTTTATTATGGGATTTTCTGTTTCGCATCAGCAGCAGATTAGGCTTATTTAGGCAAATGCAAATATAAAAATAAACGCATTCAGATATTTAAAATGAGTTCTTTGTAGGCATGAAAATGTATTAGATATTTAATCGTACTAATTGCGAAACATAATTGAGCATAATTTAGGCGTGAAATTCCCACAAAAGGGATAAATCCCACGATCTGACAACGCTGTCTATAGACAGATTAGACGATTAAAGTTCTTTAATTGGGTCTCGAGCATATTATTGGTTCTAGTTGGTTCCGCTCACACAGGTCATGGGGACTATGGATGTTTTGAAACACCATATTTATGACATAAGGATATTTTTTTGCCGCACCTTGCAAAAGTAGTAAAAGCAGCACATCGAATTTCGATGAATTGATGAAAATTATTTGTTTTCCTTTCCAAACTCTAAACTAATTATGCAAACAAAACATTTGCAATCACCCCAATAATTTTGTCATGCAAGAAGCATTTTATTTTTCGCACGGAAACTGTCTGTATAGCTAAACTAAAGTAAAGGTGAAGGTAGGTATATATAATCCGCAAAAAAATAACATTTCAGAAAAAAAACATATGTAATTTTGTTTCAATCTATTTTGTTTTCTCTTGTTTTCTTTTTTCCCCTTATACGTGTATCCATTAGATTTCATTTTAACACAATCAAAGGCATATATGGAACGTTCCTCCTCCTCCTCCTCCCTCCTCGCTTAAATTACAAACAAACCCACCTGTAATGCACACTGTACAGGGTTGTTACGGAAATTTATTATTACTACCTAACGTGTAGTTACAAAACATTGGGATTTTGTCGAATACACGACGAAGGCGATGGCGACGGCGACGCACGGTCGTCCTTGTTTGAGATTGAGACACAGATATAACGTATAAAGTAGGGTCGCACTGATTGCTTGAGTTTAACTCGTTTTTATCTCATTACACGAAGGATTCTTAATTAAAGTTTCTCCTATTTACACAGTCACTGGATCAGTTGTTTGTAGTTGTTGTTGTTGTTTATCGTCCTGTGGCATCAACGGCTTAGGTCGACGAATTGAATAAGAAAAAAAAAATGTGGTGTGTAAATCTCAAATTCACTATGCGCTTAAGTATAGAAATATATATTTTTTGTTGGAACTAGTTGTTGCTTTTTAGAAGGAATTCGCAGTATTTTAGGCAACTTTAATCTTTGTAAATATTTATTCAACTTCTTTTTGTTTCTTTTTTTTTTCCTTGGAAGATTAACGTTGATGGAAGAATTGTTCGCCTGGTTTGGGTTTGTAGATATTCACACAAATTCTATTTGGAAATTACTCCACTTAACAGTTATATTTTATGGTGGGGTTTTAATTAAATTATACGATAACTTTTATATGCAGATCTTGGCTTAAATAAACACAAAAGGTGAAGGAATACAAAATACTGCGATAGTCGTAGATATTATATACATAGTTCTTAAGGTTCATTCGCTCGGGGTCGACACCCAAGGAATGTATATGTTACTAGATAATAAGCTTCTCCTTGAAAGTATATATTTTTGAAAGGATTGGATTTTTTCTGACCTTCTGCAAAAACTAAGAAAACTGTAGTACCTATACTATCCGTATTTAACATCGTAGACGGTGTAGGTATCTACTGTGAAACCACGATGGGGCAACGTTTAATCAATTCTGGGATTACATTATATGTATCATCCAAACTAGGGTGCTATATTTATACGATGCAATGGGGATCAATCTTGTCCAAGAGAGATGTTCAATAGTTTCTGGTAAATTATATTTGTTCTTTTTGTAATATAATAAAATGTATATAGAACCTGAAAAGCTTTTGGTTGTAAACTGTTTTGTAGATTAGGTATTTGAAATTTATCCCGTTGTAAATAAAATTCCATTAATGGGTAACAATTATTTATGCTTAATGTTCAGACTGGATTACTAGACATATAATAAAATAATAAAGTTTAAAAAAAAAATTGTTCCATGAAACACACTGGCAGACAAAAATAAATGAATACATTTTTCTGTTAAAATTTGTATAATCGAGATGAAACAAAAAGCTTTCTATAAAGTTTTTAGTATTGTAAATGTTTTCAGTTGAACCAATGCATTAAGCATGTTAACTTGTTTATTCAACTTTAATGTGGCAGATTTCGGTCAGATATCTGACGCAGTGAAAAAAAGCCTTTGGTCATGAATTTATCAGCAACTAATTTTAACTTGAAAAAATTGGCGCAAAATTTTAAACGATTTAGTAAAATGTTAAAGCCGTTTTAGTAATTTACTAAGTTAAAAAGAAGATTTTGGTAATTTTAAACGATTTTAGCAATTTACTAACTCATAACATTTTACTAAAGTTAAAATCAGAAAATGGTTACTTTAAATTTTAGTAATTTGCTAAATCCATATGAAATCTGTCAGTGTCCTCGAAAATAATTTCTTGGCAATTTTATTTGAAAGATTTAAATTGTGTTTTTTTTTGTGTGCTAATTCTTTTCAAAGTAAATACAAAAAAAATGTTTTCGGAAGATGAAGATTTCGATATGTTCGAAGACTCAGCTTTGTGCAGAAAAGTGCGATGTCTTAAGTCCCGAGCAAATCCCTTTGAAGAGCTGGACGGTGGAGAATTTTACTCCAGGTATAGGTTTGATAAAACAACAGTTCGTTTTTGGTTGAAAATCTAAACATCCAAGAGCGAATAACAAACCGTGGGCTTCCGATTTCACCGGAATTACAACTTACAAGTCCTAGTTACCCTCCACTTTTTTGGGAGAAATGTCCATCAGGCTGATGTTGGTAAGTAAACTTCTTAATGGAACATAAAGGGTATACTTTACAACAATTAATCTTATAGGAACATTACATGGAATGGTCCAGTCAACAGTGGGGAAAATCATAAAAAATATTTCAAAACAAATTGCTGCATTGCTCCCACATTTTATTAAGTTTCCGTCATCCCCTGCGGAGTTAAACGAGCTTAAATCAGGATTTTATAGCATCGCCAGGTTCCCAAAAGTGATAGTGTGATCGATTGTACACATGTTCAAATTAAGCGACCTGCAAGGGTTGTGGGACCTATTATGGCTGGCCACTACATAAACAATTTTTTAATATCACTATTGAAACTTTTATTTTGTATTGTTGTCACAAATTAAAACAAAAAAAAAATAACAAAATAAATTGTAGGTTGTCACTTTAACTTCTGACCTTGCAAATTATTAGGTCCGTTCCCTAGGTTTAGGTTTATTTGCTTTGTTTTTCTTTCCGAACTGTCATTTTTTGGACGTGTTCAGCTGCACCTTTTTTAATAAAAGGGAATTAGTAATTTACTAGTTAGTAAAACGAAAAAAAGGATTAAAATTTTGGAAGATCTAGTAAATTACTAAGTAATATAGCAATTTGCTAACTAGTAATATGTTAAGCCCTTAGCAATAGGTTGTTTAAAATTTTGCGCCATTAAGGACAGTTTTAAAAACTTGAATTTATTTCCTACAAGAAGGACACTATGAAAATTTTTGTAAGTTGAACGTTAACGTTAGAACGGAAATTTTGGCAAAGAACATAACTTATTTCAATACTTTTTTTTTTTTTTATGGTGAGGCTTATTTTGGAAATGTTTAGATTGATAGCACCTCACCTTTAAAAGTCATCAAATTTCTTTGTTGGAGATTTTCTATGAATATGTATTTCATGTCCGTTTTAACATTTTACTTCATTTGAATGAGAAACTCGAATAAATATTAAAATAAGCCCATAGCTCATTTTGTTCCTTAAATTTGAATTACTAACTTGGATTCTTCGATACAAATTAGGCATGAAAGACTGCGTTATTTTAAACCAATTTTGGATATTCATTTTGTATAATTTCATAATTGCGAAACATTTTTTTTAAATATTGATTCAACTGTTATTTTAAATATTTCTAGTCAATAAACATGTACTCCTTCTTATCTTTGGCATTGATCAAAATTTCCAGAAATTCACTAATTTCAATAAGAAATTAATTAACTCATTTATATTCATGAACCACCCACATATATTATTTAATTGAATATATTCCAATATCCAATATTCCAATACTTTTGAGAATAGAAAATATTCCCCAAGATTGAAGAAAAAGAAGAAGAAAAAACAAATTTACATATTTCTGATTTTCCTACAATAAGACTGGATAGTGGATATATAGGATAAAGATCAACTTAAAATATATTTTTGTAGGAACATTTGTTATCTTAAGTTGAAAAGCAAAACAATTTCCATTAAGCTAATTACAACAATTAAATCCTGACTGAAGAAATACCCAAGGCTCTGTGTCGTCCAATGTCCTGTCCATGATGATGACGGAATTGTCGTCCTTATCCAAGCGTCGTCTATTATCGTTATTATGAACACAATTTAGTATATAAAATGTGGTTTAAGTATTATTGTCCTCTGCAATTGCCCCCAAAACTTGAATATGCCAGCAAAATGAAACAGAAAAAAAAAATCTGTTCCCTAATCTGAGGTTATAACGAAAACAAATTACACTCGAATATATGTTTGTCTGTCTGTATGTGATTTCTAATTAGGATAATTGCTTCTTTGATTCGCCTGAATCCTTAATCATCTTTGTCCGTTCACCAAGCCATCAACTCCCGCCGCCGCGCCGCCCGTCTCCGCTTGCTTCACTTCCACTAGAAAGTAGAAAGACACAATTGCTTACCTTTGTAGAAAGGATATACCAATGCATTTCAGATGTGATGTCCCGACAAGGGATATATGGACGGGCAGGGATACCACCGGAAGACAAACATGTGAGAGGGCGCTCTCATACGCTGGGCAAAGAAAGCGGTTGCTTTTCAAAACTCCCCAAAGACCAAACCGTATTTGCATCAACACTCTCTTCAACCTGAAGGTCTATACCAGGAAGTTTATATTTTGCAAGGGCTTGGGGTTGAGGGTTTGGGGTTTGTTTGCTCCGGTACCGATCGCATACAAATGAGAAGCACCCTATTTGTTGTGTGTCGAACCGACATCGGGCCATTGGGCTATCCATTTGGCACAGCATAGCACAGAACTCTGGGAAGGACCTTAATAATGTATTATCATTGTTTACTTGGGATCCTTCATTTCATCTGAAATATTTATTCTTCGGTATCTTCCAGACTCCTGAACACGTAATGATTGAGGAGCTGTTTTATCTCTTGAGGTCGTTTGCGAACCTGCTTTTCTTATCGTCCTTATGGTGCTTTTCAAATTGAAGTGCGTTATACACTTCGGTTCGGAAACAAATTATTTCTACTTATTGACTTATTTCTACGCGTGTATGTATGTATATCCGATGTGAGTGAGTGGGAATTATATTGAAGGATGTTTTATGTAATCAATAATTGTGCCAGGTAATTGGTAATATTATGTCTTTAGCAAGACACGTTTTGCGGAGCTTCATTAGGCCAAATGAAGTGATGGGAATATATAAATGCGGGAGGAATTTGATTTGCATGCAAATAGGAATACATTAATATTTTATTGTTTATTCAAATGTGTTTAGACAAAAGATATTCTACAAAAAAAAAAAAAACGGAATAGCTGAATAAATAATATTAAAATAAGAAACTCATTACTGAGACATAGTCGTACAGAAAATGTTGTGTTTTGAATCAATGTTAACTGTAAGACTGTGTCTTGGTTTTAAGTTAAATTCAACAGAATTATTGAAAAGTGATAATTTTATTTTGAGAATTAATTAATTTAGTTAAGCAAATTTATTTATTTTTTTATGAATTTATTGTGTAAAAATACTTGAATTCGTTAAATGGAAGAACAATACTTAAAGCCGCCCATGCTGAAATATTAAAAACAAGCTCCTTTTGTAATCTCATATTGTACCTATTTACACAAAATAAATAATTTTACTATATACCTTACCTATATACATATATGTTATACACAGTATTTAGATCTCAGTTTAGACCCATCTGGGTCTAAAACTGATGATTTTACTACATTCTCATTTTTGCGTTTGTGTTTTCGGCTGAAGCTCTTGCCATACTGAAGTTACAAAAATAAAAAATTATCATCTGTACTGACAGTCAATTCACTGTTTCTGACATCAAATATATAAATAACAAAGCTCCAATTGTAGATCATATTCGAGATTCATTGGTAAAAAATTCATCTTAATTAAAAATAATGTGGGAATCTGGCAACGCAAGAATCAATGGAAACGAAGCAGCTATAATAAGGCTGCTAAAATAGCAGCTAATAAACCATTGCTCTCATTTTACTTCTTTTTTTTTAATCTTTAATTTATAAAATCACTAAAGAATAGACCATTGGAGAGATTATATGTATGTTCATCTCTACTCCAGAATAAACCCACTAGCAGAACTCCAACCGTTAAACTTTCATTCAAGGTGTTTCTGCATTTATTTCAGAAATAAAAAAAACTATCAAATTTTGTATCCGATCTAGGTATAGTACGGGATTTTGAGTTTTGTCTTTTTCTGTAAAATGTTCGGAACAATATTGTAGCGCAGGAATTCGAAAAAGATGGCCATTCTTTATTTTTCTGATTTTTTTTTCTATACAAAATATTTCTGTTGATTTTTTTGACTTACGAGGTCCTGCACATTAACCTTTTATATGTAATTTGGAACAAGTCCTTAGATACCTATCAGGAAATATTGTAGAAGAAATGCGCAGTCTTTTGATTTTTTAACTACAATTTGCAAGATATTGTGCTGTACGCAGTCCTTAAAGTCTTAAGCGTGAACATACCTACATTTAGCCTGATCTCCTTCCAATCGTTTTCTACCTAGCCATTTTGCTCCTTTGGTTTTTAAATGTGAATTGATCAGAGAGAAAAAGTGTGTAGGTAAAAAAATGTGTGCTTTTTTGCTTGAAAATTTTAACAATTTTTGCTCTGATGCTAGTGCACAAAAATATCAAATTTTTACTGTTATGACCCCAAAAAAAATAAAATAAAATAAAATAAAATAAAATAAAATAAAATAAAATAAAATAAAATAAAATAAAACAAGGAACTTCAAATTTTTAAGTTGTACACATCAACAAAAAAAATGTCTTGGTTCCGTAGAAACTCATGCCATTAGCTAGTTTGAGAAAAAAAGTTAATTCCTTAATTCCAAAACAAGAAAATCTGATTTTTTTGAAGCCCTCTTACATCTTGGACTTCTTGTCATAGGTAGTTAGTACATTTGACAAGAAGTCTTTCAAATTTCAGTCTCAACACATTTGGCCTACACACATTTTTTCTACCGATATGAAATGAATTTGAAGAAATTAATAAATTATTTTTAATATGCATCGCAGACCGCACTGGATTATATATGCTTAAATAATTTTTGTACCAAAATCAGGCGAATCAACATTAATATTATTATGTTTCTATTTTTTTCAAAAAAGTTTATGAGCATTATAAAAAATAGTCGTACTTCCTAAAAAATTAAAATTACAAACCAAAGCTGTATGGAAAATTTAATTTAAAAAATTCCATTATCTTACAATCTAAAACTTGCTACACCCTTAGTAGATCCCGTTTTTATTTTATTTTAAGAAACCCCCCACACTATATCATTAAATCAAACACTAAATCTCAAATTGATTACTTCGAGTAAGTCTCTCGAGCTTTTTCTTTCAAATTGAAACACAGCTTCCTTGAATACTAAAACTACACATTTACTGGTCGTAAAATAATATAAAAAAAAAAAACATACAAATAAAATTTTAACTGCCAGTTGCATGATAAACACTTATTTTCCTTCCTCACAGTTGTTGCTTGTAATTCAAGTAGGTACATACCTACATCTTAGTGACATTTTATGGACCCATAGAGTATAGGACGATAATAAATCTAAATGTTTTCTCATATTTTACGTGTAATTAACTTCAAAATCCACTGCAAAAGAAATAAAATCAAAATTACCTGAAAACCCATTTACATGGTAAATCTAAGTAACTTAAGAGAGAAACGACATTGTTTTGGCACCCTGTCCCTTTTCCATCGTCCCCTGACAGGGGACTTATATTCTAATAAGTTATAAACAGTGCGGTTCAGTTGTTTAGTCATTATATTACGAAGTATGTAAATCATGTTTTTTGAATTTCGAATAGAGATAAGCATACGCTTATAAACAATAAGTTATATTTAAATTACTATAGTAATAAACGATATCCTCATTGATAAATATCCCCGACAATGAATTAAGCGGATAAATAAAGACAGTGCTTCAAAAATCATATTTTGGATGAATATTAATAAAATGTCACCAATTCATTCAACTATTAAACCGTTTGACATAATTATCTGACACAAACGTAGATAATTAATAATTAAAAAGAGGAAATAGCTATACCTAACTAAAAACTAAATTTAACAACTTAGAGAATATTTTTGAGAATTATTATTTATTTTGTATTTGATTTGTTATTTTGGTTATTTGAATTCTTCGCTTTTTTTTGCAGCAGTTGAAAGCTATAAATACTTAAATATTAACGGTCGTATTTATTAGATTTCCTTAGAACACTCTGGAACAGTTGTCCAGCTAGCCACTCTAAATAGTTGGACATCTCCTTATTTATAAACGCATTCTAACAGTTGTCTAATAATGTTCTCATTTACTCACTGACATCCCTGTAATCTTTCAATTTCGTGAGCATTTGGATACGTTCAGTGATAATTTCATTGATTTCAAAATAACTTTTCAATTTTTTGTTCATGAATACGTTTAGAATACGTTTCGACAACCAATTTCAGTGTATAATTTAGACAATCGACGGAACATGTTTATAAATAAGTTTTTGGAGTTGGACAGCAACAAACATTTCCTCACCTGTTGCTTAACATGTACAACGGCTATCTTGAGGAAGACGTATTCCCCAAAACATGGACGAAATAGCGATTGGTGCTGAAAAGCACAGGCAAAGGAGACCCCGACTCCTAATCAGCTTACAGACCTCTGTGTATGATAAACACAGCGGGAAAGTTCATGAACAAGATGCTGAAAACTCGGCTTATTGAAGCAATACAAAGGGCAGGAGACTTGGCAAGAAGACAGTATACGGTTTTAGGAAAGGACGTTGTACGATTGTAGCTATTGAAGAAGTTGTAAATGCCGCCTAATGGGAAAACCACTGCTCTAAGAATTGCTGGCCACCCTGAACGTACGAAATACTTTCAACTCAGCCAGATGGAGCGACATATTGAACGCGCTAGAAAACAGGTTAAATTTTTCACAAACAAAAAATTTTTGAATATCTTCATTTAGACTAATCAAACGTCCCGCACTGTATACCTTGTAACATTCAACAGTGTAGAAAGTAGAAGTAGTGTTTAGGTGTATGTATGTATAGGTAAAGCCTATGAGGCTATGGATATATATTAAAGTATCCATTTTTGTTTACTCATTTAATTATATACGCTGTAGTAGGTTAGAATGGTGATGCGATACTTTCTAAAGCAATTAAACGCAAAGAAACGCGATATCGTTGAGAGTCACATTCTTCTTTATTTCCGTGTGTTTGGTTAATGATCCCATGAAATTCCTGGATGGGTGTGATGCGCAACGCGAAGCGACATTGATTTTTTTGTTATTGTTGTGTTGCCTTCTTTTACTAACTATACTAGTATAAGAGCTTGCCAAGACTTTGACGCCTTTTATCTATCCCCATAGGAAGAACAGAAGCATTGCTGCAAATAGGAGGAATGTGGTGTTACACAAGAAGGCATCATCAGTGAGTGAATTTTATTAAGAAGGATCCTTGCGCGCTGCCATTTAATGAATTTTCTTTTGTGCTCCCATTTGAATACATATCTATACTACATTACATTTGGTGATGGCAGTGACAGTGATGGTGTATATTCCTCTCTTAGGAGATGTTTGACAGTTTTGTTTGCGCGTATTATTTTCGTAATTGTAAGGACTTTGTAAAACCCCGTATTGACAGAAGCGCAAAGAACCTATTATAAAACACGAACAGAGATGTCAAAAGGATCTGAACGTACCATGTGTCTGTAATGTTCGGATTTAGATGATGGTGGCAAAAATTACAAAGCTATATTATATCGAAGTTTTTTTTTATTGATGCATTGACAGAGCCAGTGCGACTAACAAAGACCTTATTGGCGAAAAGAAATCGAAAGATTAGGCTCTTTAGGATATTGAGTGTCTCAAGGGTTCATTGGTATTGATATATCTGCATTTACATAGACAATCATTTCATTTATGAAGAATAAAAGTAGGTATGGTATGGTATATATAGGAACTAATTGAACATTGTTGTTATTGTTGGTTTCGGGCGATTTTGTGTAGATTAAGAGACTTAGAAAGTTATATCAGAGGAATATTGACGGTCATCCATTTGGAATCTGATTTTGCTTCACAAGTTAATAAAATTGTTTTATAGGTTTGTTTATATCGGTTGTAGTTTTAATTTTAAATGTTGAGTTCTCCTTCATTTTTACTTGCTCATAGAGAAATTATTGATTTTGTGTGGGGCCGAGGTTGACTGATTGGTGTTTGGGGTTCCCCAAAGAAAGCACGAAACTTGTGTTAAGAGTTTCCGAAACCCGAAGTAAAGTGTTTATATTTTACTCAAATTTTTGTTTTTTTCAATATTTATTAAAAATTGCTAGTAACTTATACAACTTAACACAGTTTTTCATATAATTCTTACAAAGAATTATCTTTACAATTTTTTTTAATTTTTTTTTCTTTAAATTTTACATTTGAAAATGTATTTTCCAAAACTATTCACTAAAACAATTTTATTTAAAAACGGAACTAATGGATCTCTGGTTTTAAACAAAGGTATGACATGACATGACATTGTATGTTTTGTCGTTAATTTGTAATACTTTGTTTTTTAATGCAAGTCGATTTTTTAGAAAAATGCTTAGTTAATTTTTAAACGACAGCAACCTGGGTCCTATTTCACAGATGTATGTATGTATCTTAAAGTAGTTTCCATAGATTACTTAGTGTACATTTTTAATTGAAAAAAACTATGAGTCAAAGTACAAATTTCCAATCACTGAACTGGGGAAATTTTTATATGACATACGTTATATGTGATGTGTGTGCCGTAAAATAGGTCCCTGATATTTAAAAAGTTTTGAATTAAAACGGAATTTTAATCCCACTCTTCACCAAAGAAGAGGGATCTCCCAATATTCCAAAAAATATATAAAACATACCTATGTATGTTTGTACATATATACATATGTTAATGTACATGGCTTTGAATTTTGTTGAGTGGAAAGTTCTGGAAAAAAAAATAAAATACATGATTCGTATCGTTATTGAAACAGACTATTTTCCCACACAATATTAATTCCTTGACATTTTGTTAATTTTGATTTGCATTATTATTGTTTAAATTTATTTTAGTTTTGATTTATTTTAACCATTTTCCACAGTTAGTAAAAAAAAATGTAAACCCATGTTCTGTTAAACTTTATAGAAATAAATAATTTATTTTGTAGGATCCCCTATTTCGAATTCATAACACGAATTTTCAAACTGAGGTTTTTTATCGATCAAAATATATTAACGGGACCTTTATATGAAACAATAAGAAGAATAAAACCAACAAATTCGAGAAAATATACATTAAAAAAAAGAAAAAAAAGATTTTATGCTTTAGTTTGATTATTTTTCCAATTTCTGCATCAACAACGACCATGAAAAGATATTTCCATTTCGTAATTTACAATTTCGGGTCTGATGATAGGAGAAAAACTTTGTCCAGTTTTTTTTTTGGTTCGTTTTTAATTTCTGTTTCGAGAGAGAAGGTTGTTTCGAACTGTTGCCTGTAACCCTGATAGAGATACATATATATATGTATAACTTTAAGCTTGAGTAATACCGCACTTTTTGCTTAAATTAATTTTAATACTTTTTTTTTTCATTTTGTTGGTTATATATCTACTTACATATTTGTGGAACCCTCAAGGATTTTTGTATTAAATACTGAGATTAAAAAGTCTGCATATTGAGAAGATTATCATCATTTGCATATTCTGTTGCCGACGCGACGAAGGTTGAGTTTCAAATAGCAATTAAACCAGGCTGTACAGTGGAGAAGAATTTTAATTTGTCATAACGAAATTAAGAATATTTAATTATTTTTTCGTACTAAATTCATTGAAACTTCTCTTTTTTTTATTTTTTACCAAATATTCAAATCTTAGACAAACAAAGTTATCTGGGTTCAACAAGGATTCGAAAAAAATTAAATCCAATTTGATCTGCATGAAATGGACGTCCAATTTGTAGTAATTAAAAAACTCAATTTTAAGTTGGAAGCGTATATAGTATAGAGACACTGAACCGTACCATGTTTGTTTAAAGGGAAGATTTTTTATTGTTTTAAATATTGCAGAGAATGAAAAAGTGAAAAAAAGTTTCTATGAGGCTGTATGAATTTCTGACAAAAAATATTATTTTTTTTTTAAGGTTCGGCAATAGGTTAACGTTCAAAAGATGCTATTAAATTTCTCAACTTTATGCGTCTGTTAAAATATCTGATTTAGAAACCTTGTGAAAATTGAGGAAAGTTAAGTTTATACACATAATATGTGTGTACAATGTACATACATCAACTACAGGGTGGCGCACCAATTGTGCTACAATAAGAAATTCAAATAACTTTTTTTTTTATCGATGTATTTCATTTATTTTTTTTTTATTGGTTAGAAAATTAAATTTTATTTTAAATAGTTAGTTGTTTTTAAAGATTATAGACCGCAAATGACCTCCACGCTGTCCCACGCATATGCGGCACCTGGTCAAAAAATTATTCATTGCGGCCTGAAGAGTTGAAGTTGGGATCGCCTCAATTATTGTCGTTATGGACTGCTTTAATTCAGTTAAATTCCTGGGCTTCGTTTTAAACACCTCTTGCTTGACATAACCCCATAAAAAGAAGTCTGGTGCAGTCAGGTCAGGTGACCTTGGAGGCCAGCGAAGAGTGGAGTTCCTAGAAATTAATTTGTTTGCGAATTTTTTGTTTAGCTTCGCCATAACTGGTCTGGCTATATGTGCAGTTGCTCCATCTTGCTGAAACCAAACGCTGTTGAATGGTATACGTCTTCGGCGCAGTTCTGGGTAAAAAAACTCCTTCAACATCTTTAAATAACGGTCCCCATTGACAGTAACGGTTACACCGTTTTCTTCAAAGAAGTACGGCCCGACAATACACCTTGGTGAAACTGCGCACCACACAGTGACTCGTTCTGGGTGCAGTTCCGTCTCAGGGAGCATTTCTGGATTAGACTCATTCCATATACGGAATTTTGCTTGTTTACATTGCCGTTAAGATCAAAATGGGCCTCATCAGACATGAACAAACAATTGATCAATGTGTTGTCTTCTTCGGCCATTGATATCATTTTTTGGCAAAATTCCAGGCGAACAGGCAAATCCTGAGGGTTTAACTTGCTAGTAATTTGGACTTTGTACGGAAATAAGTTTAAATCGTCATGAGGTATCCGTTGTAATGACCGTCTACTAATTCCAATTTGCCCCGATAAGTTTCGGGTCGAAACGTTCGGATTGGCCTGTATTGCAGATGCTACTGCTGCGATTGTATCCTGAACCCGAACATTGGCATCTCGATGGTACGGCCTTCGTGCGATGCTTCCAGATTCGGCAAACATGTTTACAAACCTCATAATGGTCCATCTACTCGGGGGATTACCGCCAAACTCCCGCCTAAATTCCCTTTGGACGGAAATGACGGACTGCAAAGCATGGTACCGTTGCACTATCCAAATTCTTTTCTCCGTATCCCAAGCATCCATTTTTATAAATCTAAATAGTAACCTACAAAATAAAAAAAAAATAAGCCGATTACTCACACAGAAAAAAAGTTATTACGTTTTATTTTTGTAGCACGATTCGTGCGCCACCCTGTACTTAAAACCATAAAAAAGGTTATAATTTATTGGCAATTAGGATTATGGCAAAAGCCCTCATGTCAGAAGCATGAATGTACAAAAATGAATATTTAGCGATATCGTGTTTGAATGTTCTACTAAACGACAAACGATAATTCACTAATGGTCTAATTGATATTTTAATCTTCTTCGATGTCCTCATAAAATTTGCTATAGAATGTCTCTGGTCTCCATAATAATAAAACTGGGACTATATACATATATGGAATACCGAAAGATTTAAAAATGAAACAAATTAACTCAACAAAATTTAATCTGCACATAGATGCTTCTGGCATGAGATGAGCTATGATCCATGTGTTTAGGTTTTAAAGGTATGAAATTAGTAATTGAGGTATATTCTACTCCATTCTCTGCTAAGACCACCGATTTCTAATTTTTTTACCACGTATGAGCAGCTATAACATTACGCGTTCATATTGTTAAATTTTTAGAAGTTTGTTTTTGTATTAGCAACACATTTTCCAGACAATGTTACTGCATGCGTGCTCATAACAACGCTTGCTAATTTATTCTGAATATATTGGCTCGTGAAAATTATCACCCGCTGCGTCCATTTTTGGACTAAGCACTGGGACTACTTTTTGTTGAAGAAATGGTTCAACAATCAAACCTGAAGAATTTGAATTGAAGAAAATCCCCAAGGAAATATTGAGATGCAGGCAACGCGCTGCGCTGTAACACCGAGAAAGTAAATATATGTGGTCCTTTAAATATTGGTGGAATCATTGGTCCATATTTCTTCTAAATAATGCTTGCCTAAAAATTATGAGTAAATTGGTGACGCACCTATACTGACTTTATCGCACACTAATTGATATTTTATCAGTTGCTCAGAAACAAATATTTCAGATATGGGAAACCTCTTTCATAACTCAAATAAACAAAATGATTCCAAAGTGTAAATCTTTTATTTCCCCTACACATTATGACTTGCTTAAATGTAGGTCTTCAACTACTAACCTCGTTGAATTTTTAAGGACCCTACACAACATCAATGCTACTTGTAAAAGTATTACTGCCATGGTTTTTTGTCAGGTAAAACTAATGAAAAACAGCCTCCACACGCATCAATTACATAACATTGTTGTAAGGGAATTTTGTAGTGTAGTGCCGTTAATCAAACATTTGTCAATGAACATTGAAGAAAATCAAAATAATTGTGTATTTCGTAAATAAACATATTAATATTACTTGTGACGAACATTGAAGTGCATACTAACGGTCAATCGAACTTCGTTTAAGTAATATTGTCAGGTAACAGCCTTAGAAAACCTAAAGGAAGTCGGTGTTATCTCAACCGATTTAAGTAAGCCCTTCGATAATACTTCTCACAGACTAATACTTTTTAATTTCTCCACTCTCAGCTTTGAACCTATATATTATTGAAATCAATTTCCTCTTAGTTTAAAATCGTGGCTACAATACCCGTTTCGGATCAGGGCTTTCCAGCACTCTCCAGCTCCTTCTTAGCTATGGCTATCTGCGAGTTGTGGTCCTTCAAGGCAGCCACTTAGGTCCTTTTCTTTTTATTCTTACTATTAAAAATATTGACATTCCCATATATATCGTACGGTAGTACGCCTAAGATTCTAAGTTTTCAAGAATATTTCTTCGACACATGATTCTACCGGCTACCCTTTTTCAACTAGATCTTGGTAGTTTCTCAGTGTGGTGCCTCAACTAACATTGATTGGAGCTAAATATTACCATTACTTTTTCAAATAAATAAAAAAAAAATATATCCTCCCCATTTCTATGCGCTTCTTTTCCTGTGTAGAGTTGATTCGAGAACTTATGTGACCAAGAGTTCAACTTTCTAAAACATTTCGACGGTTTAGCTCTTAAAGCCAACTCAGCACTTGGCTTAGACAAATTTAACGTTGGTCTTAAGAATTCTCCAATCCCTTAACGTTACATTTTTCGCCCTTTCTCGAATACGCCTTTCAAGTGTGGTCCCCACCATGTACACAGCTAAGTAAAGCTCTCCACAAAAATTCAGCTTTGTCAGACTTTTATTTACGAAAATACACTTTAGCGATGATGTTTTATTCGGCGAATTTTAATACTTTGACATCTCTACTTATCACAACATTCCAAAGTCAATTCGTGTCATTCCGGGATTTCTGTCCAATCTTTCCTTTTTTTTCCATTTATTGACACCACTATAAATATTAAGTTTTTCTTTTTTTTTTTTAATATAATTCGTCGATTTTATCAAAGCTCGATCTTATACCGAATTTACTTTATAACAAACAGAAACTAAAACAAAATGAAAGCAGAGAGATACTCTTGACCAAGAAAATAGAAATCATCGTTCTTGAACCAGAAAACGATAGAAAAAAAAATCAGAACAGATAAAATTAATTTTCCATATCTGAGGGGTGGTTCGTGAATTAGTGGATGGGTTGCTGGGTGGTATATGTATATAGGTGGGTGGGTTCGGGTCCTCCTTCATTTCTAATTGGAATGTGAATTCAGGGGCAGGTGACATTGTTAGCGAAGCTTTTGTAATAAATTTGCAGTTTACGTGGATACGAAAACTCCAAGGATATATAAACGAAAAAAATGCGCCCTCGTCCTTCTATTTATATTTATTTATTTTTTTTTTATTTTATTTTCGCTTAAAGTTTAATGGATGTATTTAATTTTCTTGTGCGTTGAGCGTATCCTTGTTTGGTTTATGAAGATTTTTTTTCTGGTAGAGTTCAGAGTGTTTTATATTATTTATTTGAAGCAGTTTTTTTTTTAATTCTTATTTTTATTTTCTGCCTCCTGGGTTATCCTGTGTTTTAACAACGTTATCAGATTTCGTTTATTCTTTGGCCCCCATTGCGTCAGAGATGATTTTTTTTTTAATGAAATTACTTTTTTTTCCGTGAAATTTTTCTCTTTGATTTCATGTTTATTTTTTTTTTATTTTCATCTTTTTCTTAAATTTCAAAAAGAAAATCTTTAAATGTAACTTAAAAATCATTTTGCTATGTGCATAATAAAAAAACAAAAAGAAAGAAAAAAACAGAGCGTGATTGTTAACGCATTTCTGTTGATTCAATTTTAAGAGCTTGTGTATAGATTGTTGTGCTTAATGTTTTCTTCTTTTTTTTTTGTAAAGCAAAATGTTAAGATGGTGGAAGGATCGCTCGGTTATTATCTGAGGATTTATTTTTAATGAGACTTTAATCTATCTTTTGTGAGTGCAAGAGGCTGCTATTTGATTTTATCATTATTATTATTATGAAAATCTACGATGGGGCGATATTGCCTTGGAAGCTTCTTTGATAATAGTCTTCATCATATACATATACTTGGGTTGGTTGGTTGGTTGGTTGTTACGGTTTCACAATTTTAAGCATAATACAATTCACAGAAAAGACCCCAATTTGTTTGTACCTTAATTTAAGAGGATGTGAAATAAATTCCAAAATATACTGCCAATTTCTTTTGATATCTCTGTATCAGCCTTTCTCTCTCTATCTCTCTCTCTAATGTAAAAAGGAAAAAGGACTTACATATCATAAAAATTAAGTGTTTAACTTTCGAGCTAAATATATACATATGTATGTACATACATATTATTAATTAAATTTAACTTATAATGATTCAAGAAAGGTTGCTTACAATGCAAAATTAAGAAACCCTTAAAGTATGACAAATTTGGAGATACAAAAAGCTATATCTACCATAACAAGGTGGTATGGCCGAAAAATATCACCAAATGGTGATGGAGACCTCACCGACGGACAGTTCTACAGAGGCCTCAAAAACAATCAAAGTTGAAAGTTGAGAATTGGGAATTAAAGAAATTCCTATTGTATATAATAGTTTTATAACAACCCTATTATGTTTTCCAGATGTTTTTAAGACTTCTCAAGTCTCCCAGTCCTCTAATTTTCAAATTCAACTACTTTTTAAAATTTTAAAAAACATATTAATGATTGTTTTTTGAGATTAAAATTTTATTTAAACCCAAGAAAAATAAGAAATATAAATACAAATGAAATAAGCTGCTCCGGAACATTAATACCGAGGTCAATAAATTCAATTTAGTCAAACGTACAAAATTTTGTATCAATCCCTAAAGTTTTTTTTTAAGGATTATTAGTGAAGCATCTCATTGTTCAAATTTTAATTTTAACAATTGATACACGATTTTCTATAGCTGACCAATTAATAATCCTAAACCACTTAGGAACAGTTCAAATCAAGCGTAACCGCTCAATAAATGGTCAATTGTCTTTTGAACTTGCCACTGCGTGGCTTAAAACAAATCAAAAACTTAAAGGAAAAGAAGTTTTTGAAGAAGTTATTTGCTTTTACTTCTTTATTATTAATTATTAATATTACTTAAGAAAATTACCACAAAATTATTGTTTAATGTTCAATAGGAAAGGAAAAAAAACGATATAATATTTTTTTCATTGTTAGTAAAAGTTAAATGACATTCTACTCTTTATGACTTAAAATAAACACTCTACCAGTTGATCTTATATGTATATTCTTTTAGTGGTTAAGATTTATTATTCAGTACCTTTATCTATAAAATTAAATCCCAGAAACCGACGAGTTTGGTCCTTCCCGAGAAGGAATTAAATTTTTGCTAGTAACAGACACCCTGATTTTGTTAATCCATTTTTAAAATCCAGGCCGTATAGATACTCTTGGGCCGCGCAGCACTTAAGGCACTCCGCGGCAGTCAGCAAGGCCAAATTTTGTGTACAATTTTTTTTTTTTTTAATTTTATCACATTTCAGGAATGGCCTCCATACTTTATTAGACTTAGCATATGATTGATTTTCATTGATATACAGGGAAAACAGTAGGGTTCCAAGAATAGAACCATGCGGTACTTCAGAAAAGACAGAAATACAAATTTGATAAAAAAAAAATGATTAATAAAACAGCTTGTTTCCTATCAGTTAGATAGGAATACACAAGTTTGATAGCAGTGCGCGAAAAATTACACTTTTTTTGAAGAGTTTATCGCAAATGTATTTTCTTTATTGTGACCTTTAATGTTTTATGTTTTCCAGAACACAAAGAAGGAATAATCGTTTAGCTAAAATAATAGATTTATTATGTAAACGGATTTCGTTAGTGAACCAAATTCGTTGCCAGATCTTATTTAAAATATTTTATGTATACGATTAATTATAATTAGGTTTTTTTTTAGAAATCAGGTAAAATGAACAAAAATTAATTATTTTCGGTATTTTATGGCTTTATTTGAAAAAGTCCATGTTTTCAAATTTAGCCAACAACAATTCGGTTAACATGGCTATGTAGCGCTCACCATAGGCCTTGTCCACAAACACGCCAGTCTCACGAATTTCTATCACAAACTTGCGTACAGCAGTCATTTTGGCCAAAACTTCTTTTCAAGCAACGCACTGCTTGGGCAACGTAGCACTCACTGTGGAAATAAGTTTTCAATATTTGCCAAAGTTTTGTTCAAGCATTAAACGATGCATTCCTAGCTGCGGAGGTAAGATAGTGACTGTCAGTCAAGATTTCTAACGGAAACAAACTGTCAGTGTCAAATTAACATAGATAATATGATTAAACAAGAATCTTATTTGGATCACCCGTTAAATATGTATGTGGGTATGGATTAATTTAAAAAAGTAATAAATTTAAACAAAAAACTTTTCATACCATAACATCCATTTAATATTTATAGAAAAACAAAACTATTTCATTTCCAACGCTTCATAGGTAAATGAAAAACAAATTTTTCGTCCTTGTTAAATTTTTTTTAATCAAAACATCGTTTTTATATCTCTTATATCTAACTAAAAAAAAAAACCATAATTATATTTGTAAATCATCATTCAAAATTTATGTATTTTATAGGGTCTTTTGCAAACACATTGCGTCAACACCCCAACCAAATTAAACCAAACCATTTTCATCACCAACATCATCATCATCATCGGTTGGGATAAAGGATGACTTGAGCAAACAATCAAGGAGCCGCGAAAAGTAAAAACAAACTTTTGAAGGACACTCTCTCTACTTCTTGTGTAAAAGAGGCTAATCTAATAAAATTTTATATTAACTATGCACAACTCAAATAACTGTCACTTGCAATACCAAAAAGCCTGGGCTAATAATATTAAACTAGAGAACTTTGAAACTTTGGCCTGTTATAGTCTCATGGTTGTTGAAGATATAAAGAAATGAGACTAATCGGTGATCACGATAAAGGGAATGCAATGCTGATTTAATTAGGAGGAGTTTCAGTCTTTGTTGTTTTTTTTTGTATGTACAAATGATATGAAATGAGATGAGTGCTTTGGTGAAATGTTAATTTATGTTCTTGTAGAATTATCTGGCGAGTAAGTAAGTTTAAACATGAACTTTCTAATCTTTCTATTCCCCCTGCAATGAAGATTTTTTTTCTTCTTTTTTTTTGTATAGACCTTTACAGTCTCTTTATTTATTTTACTCTTGTTTCAAACTAATTTTGGTTTAGTTTGTGATTTTGGGGATTTGAAAAAAAATTGACATTAGACTTATAGACGTACTTGAGTATTATATAGGTCATTTAGGTCAAATATCTCATCAAATTAAAGAAAACGAGCAAATGTTTTTAGCAATTATACCAATGGTCGTTCTCTATCTGGATTCTTAAGAGTTTAGATATATAAAAAAAGATAAAAATAAATTTGGGAAAATGACGTGCGTCGTGAGAGGAGGCTATTCTTAATACTTTTCGTTGTAAATCGTTGTAATCGAATCATTTCCAGAAATATATGTCCAACCTACCACACATGTCGGATAAAAACAAAGCGATTTCCCTTTAGGGTCATATTGCATAAACAGTTATTTTTAGAGCTAATTAGATGGTGAACTCGTTGACTGCGTGGCGTTACCAAAAAGAGCTGTCAGCGCATGAAACGCATTTATGTTCACACGAATAACGCCATTCCGTCATTGCTGTCTCATAATACGTTGACGTATTTATACCATTAATTGATATCAACACATTGATACATTAAACTATGAGGATCAAACGACTTGACCCCATTCGAACACTTTGAGCGTTGACACAGAGTTTTTAGGTCTTTTCGTTGACTTTTAAATCGAAATATTCTAAATATGTACATCAAAAAATAGTTTGTTGCCAATGAAGGATGGCTGCGATGTCGATGGATTAGACAACCCCTAAAAATTCCAAATTGTTTGATTGTTTCAATGCAAATGTCAACCCAAATGTCAACGCAAATATCAACACAGTTATAAACGCGAGTTTAAACGCGAATGTCAACGCATTGGCAATATTCTGCGTTGACGAACACACGCCCTGATAACTTTGGGACATTAGTTGACGCATTTCCTTTAGGGTTGACCGTCTAATCGTATTTTAACTGTTCAGTAACAGCTCAGCTAGTATAAAGATAGATAGAATTAATGACATTCAATGCCCGTTATAAGACTAATGAAGCTCTTAATTGTGAAGATTTGACTATCCAAATATTAAATGAATGCAAAATATATATATTTTTTTTTTTTCTAAAAAACAGCAACAGTAAATTTCGTATTATTTTTTTTAAACTCCCCCTCTTTATTTTATTTTCTTCACCACGTGATAGATAATAAATAAAGAAGAGGGTGAAATTCAATTCTAAACAAATAAATTATTGATTTTCTTGATTAAAGTGTCAGAGCTGCCATCGAGTTATATCTTTTGAGTTAAGAAAGAAAAATTCATTTGACATGGGTTCTCTTCTAGATTCAATGATAAAAATCAATACATAGCTCCACCATGGTGCTTAAAGCATTGTTTCTTATTCAATTTTTTCTCCTTATTCCTATGTAGAATATAAATACCTACATAATATAACGTATATGCGCGAAGTTGAAAAAAGAAACAAACAAAGTTGTTATTTATGGAGGTTCTTTATAGAGCGTTATACATATATATATGTTTTGTTATTGAAAAAGTTTAAAATGCTTGAATTAATATTGGTATAAATATTCGTAAAAATGTTTTTGAATATCTTTTCTTTTTTTTAGTAAAATTTAAAAAATATTATTTTTTTTAAGCTTACTGAGTTTTCGTTTTAGTCATCAAATTGTATCTTTGACAAATATATCAATAAAAAAACCTTAACTCTTGACAAGTTAAATTTAAATCACAGCGAAAAATCGTTAACACTTAAATTTATTTTTTACTTCTTTAACTTATTTTAAAGATAACATTTGTACACCGGTTTGTTAGTTGATATAGTAAAGCCCAAAAATAGTTCTACGGAAAAGAATTCCTTATCTTGCTTAATATTAATAGTTTTCATATTCTATATTTTTACTTTTAGCATTATCGAAAACAAACTGAATTCAATTATCCACATAACTTTAGTAAAACTTTATATTCAAATTTAAATAAGGCATTGGCATTCTTCATATATTTGCTAACACAAATTCTATATACTTGAAATACATCAAATAGGTTGCGCTGTGGTCGAGCTATTAACAAATTCTATATTTTTGGTGCAAAATGGGTCGCACTCAGTACTCACATATTTTTGTAGTGTCTTTGAAAAAAGTAAACCAATTAATGCAGTAACCCTATCGGGAAAATATTTGCTGCAATTTTACTATTTGGTTTTACTATTTACTTGGTGGTCATTTATATTCCTTCATATGTATATATAGTCTAACAACATTTTTAAGTCTTTCTTTTGGTCAGCCTAAAATTATGCAGTAAATATGTTGTTGTTTTATGTTGTCCAACACAATTATTATAAAAACGGTACACTATGGCGTATACGCACTTTTTTATTGTATTAATTTTGTTTAATAAATGGTTCTCCCTTTTGGGGTAATCTCATTATCTGCCACCATTATTTTTGAACAAAAATGGTCAGGTCATGATTTATTTAAAGTACGTACCTACCATCCCCTTTTTTTAAGTCAAAAAAGACAGAACTGCTCGAAGTTTGGCATAAACTAATATAATGATTTTTAACAACAGAGCAACAGTCAAAAAATACACTGAAATCTACAGTTTTCTTATTAGCCTTTTTCGAAATGCTCTCGTAGGACTACTGTCAAGCAGTTCTGTAAGTAGTATAGTATTTAAGACTTCTTATAAATTGGAATTTCGTTCCTCAACCCTAGAATAGCAGCGTTTTATCCTCTTCGTTATACTTTTCACGCGTAAAAACTATAGCTATAGTGCATTCTTATCCCCAAATTGCACCATTCTTGATATGAGTGCACTTCATTTTATGACTTTTATTACATCAATTACTAATTACACTGCGGTTTTCCACCTCTGTGCTGTGCTCTCTTTATTAATGAGCTTACTAAAAAAAAATGCCATCAGGTCTGGTGACACATTTTTCTTATGTGAAAAGGAAGCTACTTTTATATAAAAAGGCATATATCATAATCTAATAACATTCGTTATTCAGCCGGCTTCACGTTTACTAACCCACCGGTGGTGTTTGTCTTTGTCCATGAACTGAACATATTGAAGCTGTTTTGTCTGCTGAGAGAATTACGTGGCATATATCGTCTTTAAGTTCATTGAAAACACCCTAAGGAGCAATTTATTAGTTCCACTTTAAAACTAATGATGATGTTTCTAAGAACACTTCATTAAGTTTTCTATTCATTCATTAGTAGGTAGCTAAAGAAAAATAAATGCAAAAAGCTGAATTTTAGTGGAGAAAGTAGGTACCTTAAAGCAGGTGAAAGGGGCTAAAATTCGTAGGAATCTCGAATACTATCAAGCCTTTTTTTTGGTGACATAATGATGAAAATTTTAGGTTATATAAGTGTCAAATTTTGAGAAGTGTATGGGTGAAAAGCACTCATAGAGTAGGAAAACTGTCAAAATGTCGGTATCGGTTTTCGCACTAATTTGGACTATTTTTGAACGTATTCATTTTTGAAATGTATTCAACTAGAGTTGTCGTAGATCAGTTATAAATGCTTATCCAAATTTTCAAGATTCAATATAAACACAAAAAATATTGGATTGTTCATTAAATTATAAAGTGTATTTTATACATTATATATGAAATACTCAATTGCCAGTTCTACATAAATTTTCTTCTTAAGAAATATATTTGCTAATTAAAATATTTTTTTTATTATTTGATGAGTTTTTTAAAAAAGTAACAAAAATACGCTTTTCTATCAAAACAAAGCTAAAAATTAAATTCATACTTGGGCAACCGTTTGTCGATATTGATATTTCAATTCAACTGACAAATTCGGTCATCTGACCAGAAGTCAACCCAGAGTTTGATAACCAGCCATAAATAACCAGGAGAAATTCTTCGGACTACACCTCGTATATCCGATGTGGCATGATTACTGCTTTTTTAACAAATATCCTCGTGTCACGGTGGCACAAAAATTTTAATATGACACGTTTTTCTTATTCCCATTATTTAACTTAAAATAAAGAAAATTTGATGAACATTTTTCCAAATGGCGTACTGTCAGAAACTCTAATTCTTTGACAATACATGAAGTAAGCAAATTATGTCTCTTAATTTTGTGTTTTATTATATCTCAGAATAACATTAAATAATTTTTTTTTTGATGTGAATTGAACGAACAAACTTGTGAATGAAAATCAGAAATGGCTTTTATCGAATAAATTTCTCACAATTTGATTTTTTGAAGGTCTCATTGACGGATCTTCTTGTTGAAAAAATTTATAAATTCAACAAGTGAGCTTCCATTTATAAAGGCTGGAGAATAATTCTAACTAATCCAATATTAGTCAAATTTATATTTATTATTATTAAGCTTTATTTATTTAGCTTAACTTAATTAAATTTTACAATAAATCACAAATTTAGGAACAAAAGGTGTATATAACTTGTAATTCAATAGATTGATTCTGCATTTATGTATACATGTACTTTCCATTCGTACATGTCCGATGGCTTTATAATGAAATTTTACTTAATAAGGGATATATAGGTAGACCACAACTATTGAAAATCCAACTAAAAATGTTTTCATACAACAAAGACATAATCACCCTCGTAAGTATTTAAGATTATTTATTTTCAAAAATGGCAACAAATGTTAACTAACAAAATAGGTACAATGTTTTAAATGTTAATTTTATTTTTTTTAAATTAACATCAATCTATTAAATTCAACATTTCTTTAGAACTTTTTTTTTAATCAAATATAAAATCTATTTTTAAACATGCAAACGTGCTTAATGATATAATTTACATTCCAAACTTTCCATTCGTTCTTTTTCATTTCGGACCCTTTGGCACGTGCTAATTCAGTCAAGTTTGTTCCGGAAGTTTTTTTACATCCTAACACCATTTCGAATAATAAGTCCTTTTTTAAGTGCCAGCAGTTAAAAAAGGACAATTCAACTTTTTCATACTTCAATTCACTCAATAAAATCTTCTCATACGTACATACATAGGTAGGTACAACAGTTTTTGTTGTTTTCTTTTTTTTTCGTTTAAAGGCATTAGAAGTTTTTAAACATTGATAATTTTGTGAATCCTAAGGCTAAGATGTAACTTTTTAAATATTATCGATCTAAGACCCTATATAGAAAATAAAACCAAAAAATGCCCTCCCACTTGAATAAAAAATATAAAAAAAATATTTATGGATTCCAAATCCAAGCTGAAAAAAATGTTTTCCATCACCCTCAAGGGTAAAGACAAGATATACCGTAAACATCCCTTGTTACTTATATTTTCCCAACGCAAACAAAGATAAACCTAACTTTTTGAGGACAGAAATAAGAAAGAAAGAAAAAATCGAACCTCACCCAATAACTTGGCAATCATTTATGTCATAATTCCGATGAATATCTCTCTTTGATTTGCAATAAGCAATCGGATAAAGGAAGTAGACTGCGAAGAGAAAATAATAGGTATCAACCGTCGGTCGATCCTAGATAACTTAACTATATAATATATAACTTGCGGCTGGAGAATTGAATTGAATGCTCTAAAGGATTTTCTCGATATTTCTTTTTCGATATTAAAGCTATTTGTAATAAGACCGCACGAAAATAAATTGCAGGCCCTTCAAATCGTCCTGCAAGAAGATGTGAAGTTATTTCGAGGTACGGGACCGAGACAGTACTCGTTTAAGGATTACACATAAATAGAAATATAATATTTATTGGAGTATGTATTGTATATAATATGTATGTATAGATGCAGGAACTTAATGCTATAGCTTCGATTTCACTTAGAATTGGAATTCGAAGGCTTAGATTGCAATGAGCTGTGGTGTATAGTTATTGAATAGAAAAGGGATTTTGTTAAGAGTAATATTGTCATTATGATTATTTGGCAAATTGATATTTATGTTATGACCTTTTACTATCACAAAAAAGGCTTTTGGAAAAAGGAAATATTCTATAACCTACTCCAGTGGGATAAGCACAATACGTCCTCTTAGTGCAGGTAGGTACTGAAAGTTATTTTAATTGCAAAAATAAATTGACAGAAGTTCTTTAAAGAGAATAAATTAATGAATTTAAAGGACTTATTTCCAGACAAAAATTAAAATGGACTAACGGTCCCTAAAAAAGCTCACTTTATACTTAAAATATAAGACATTCATATAAAAATTTGAATTACATTTAGATTTTTGGATGATCATTAGCGTGAACCTTTTAAGTAATAAATTTTGGGTTCTTTTTTGACACAGTGAAGTAATTAAACTTTTGATTAAATAAACAAACAATCTTCTTAATTGAAATGTCTATAAACTTCATTGTGATGGAAATTTGTTTGTACATGCCCTTTCTACCAGTTACAATTCGGTTCAGATTTAAAAAGACCAAAAATATAAAATATTCATTTTAAATTTAAACCAAGGTAATTATTTAAAGGGTGTTTTCTTAACGCAGCAGTAACTTCAGGCAGCTGTGTACGTAGATCGCGCTAAATTTTAATCCCCACTTTTCTCTACAAACATCCGGTAAAACTCTAGCTAAATTTTGACCATTTCAAAGAATTTGTTTTCACTATTTCAAATGAATTTAATCAAATAAAATGCATTCTTTTCTTTGGCTGAGATAAATCGTCTTTTCCCAAATATTCCTACAATTCTATTTTTAATAACCATAAAGCAAATAGCTCACACAATAATCTGTTAAAATTAAGCTAGAAAATTAATGTGCGCTAAATTTTGACATAAGTAATGTACAGTGAGAAACGAAAATTTTATTTTTTAGCTGGAACTGGATTCTTCTTGGCTTAATTTTAACTTGGCAACATTTTTGGAGAGAATTTGGTATGAAATTAAAGGCGATTTGCGTATTAGGCCTTAACACTTAACTAAGTGGCCTCTATGAGGCGTTTTAAGAAAATCTAATAGATACGGCTGTATAAATTTTCAATTTTTATCACTTCCTTTCTCTTCTATTTCCCTCTTATCAATCTCGATTATATGCTTACTCTTCAGTCAAGAAGTTCAATTTCAGATTTTTTGGTTTCTGGACAGACTCTCTTTCATTCATACTCTTATGCTTTCGACCAATCGGAATCTGTGGATTTCGGTTAAGTCATTTGTCAGCCACAGTCAGCGCACTTGCTAAAGTGCGCTCCTGGAAAACGTTGAACGTATTCACCTACTAATTCCAATTCCCAATTGGATCTTAATTGTAAAAAGAAAGACGATTGACTTAAACCTTTTTTGGCGACAGAATTTCTTGCAGAAAAAACTTAATTTTGGATTTTTGCTTGATACATTTTTCGATTGATGAAACACTATGGAAATTCATAGTGCCACATAATGTCACCCTCTATGTTTCAATAATGAAAGCACATCTACATTTTGTCGCCCATTGTTTTCAATAGATTTTTGCCAACTGAAATTCGATGTTAAAACTTTCCGGGGAACTGTGTTTGAATCAACTCAGATTTTACTTATTTGAAGAATTAACTATCCTTGGTCATGAATTAAATTCGATTGAATTGAGTTAAATATCAATGTTAAAAACATTAAGCACAGCATTTTTGACAAATTTTTCGAAACATCACTCAGATTACTCACTTGTCAACACAACGTAGGTGGTGAGTTCCAAATAACACTTGAACCGAATTAGTGCTCATAAGTAGTAGGGATTAGAGGGTTCTGGCCAACCGCTATAGCGGCTCTATGGCGGCTTTAGCGGCTCAGCGCCCTGGCGGCTCATTATTTTAGTGGTCTAGCGGCTTGGCGGCTCAGAGGCAGTGGCCTAGCGGCTTGGCGGCTCAGAGGCTTGGCGGCTCATCGTTTTTGGCGACCTGGCGGCTCGGCGGCTCAGCAGCTCAGCGGCTCAGTGCGGCTCAGGAGCTCAGCGGCCCAGAGAACACACGTTTAGAACGCGAAAATCACGTTCAGAACGCAAAATTCACGTTTAAAACGCAAAATTCACGTTTAGAACGCAAAAAATTACGTTCAAAACGCAAAAACATCACGTTTGGAACGCAAAAAATCACGTTCCGAACGTAAAATTCACGCTTGGAACGCAAAAAATCACGTTCAGAACGTAAAATTCACGTTTAAAACGCAAAAAATCACGTTCAGAACGTAAAATTCACGTTTAGAACGCAAAACAATCACGTTCAAAACGCAAAAACATCACGATTAGAACGCAAAAAATCACGTTCAGAACGCAAAGTTTACGTTTAGAACCCAAAATTCACGATTAGATTACTACGTTCAAAAACCGTTTGAGAAAAGCGGCTCAAGGAATCCTTCAATAAAAAGACATTGGTAGTTTTTTTTATATATTTTTCTTTATTCAATCTGGTTTACATTTCCATTTCAGATCCTATTTTATAATGACCCCACGCCAGTGTATTAATATTATTGCTACATATAAATCTTTTATCATCGGAACAACTTAGACTTAATTTGTTTATGCATTCTGTATATATAGTGTGTTGTTTAGATCTAAAATTCAGCATTTTACTATAGAAATTTTTTTTGTGTAGCAAACAGTCTCTATAATTTTGTAGAGTTAACTTTTTTACAGCTGCTGATTTAACACCCTTAGCTTTTTTTATCAGAGCGGAATCTTCTATGTCTATGCTATACATTTTTGCTCTTAAACCTATAAATTCCTTCATTATTTTTCCATTATTCTCATCTTTCATAAATCCTAATTTTTTTATATTGAGCCTAGCAATACCATACGGGTTATTGGCGGGGTAGTCAGAAGTATCAAATTTATCCGCAATATCATTTTTTATATCATTATAAAAATCATCTGTTCTAATTTTATAAATAAATGAATCGGTATCCATATAAGCTAGATGCAGGTTATCAGTAAATTTAGGTTTCATGTAAGTGTAATGAAAGTCATACATTTTATACTTTGAAATTTCTAAAATGCAAAACCCTAAGTATACAGGCTTATTATAAACAGTATAAATTCGATTTAACTGAACAGCAGCCATGGTTTCGGTAAATTCTAATATGCTGTGAAAATAAGGTTTAGCGATAAGAGCGCGACTACCGAGGTGTCTCCCATTACTTTCTACTGAATCCACAATTCGAACATCTTTTCGTTTGTCAACATTCTCCATAGTTTTTCCGAATACAGCATTATTGCAAAGTTTGCGCTGATCTTTCTCAAACTTTGTGGTGGCTTTTTTTCTAAGCTCATTGTTTAAATCAATGTATTTTTTCAACCATGGAGATTGTTTGAATTGCATCATTCTATGAATTTTCTTAAGCACCAAACCATAATCGAGACACTGAATTAAAGTTTTATAGTGAATAATATAATTTATTTTATTTCTTAAATCGGCAATTAATTTTTTCTGTGTTTTGCCAGACAATAATATGTTTGAGGGGCAGAATGGAAGATCATTATGATCATTATGTATTTCTTTAGGATACTCGAGATCAACTTCTAAAACATACCCAATGTTTATATTTGAAATTAACCATTCTTTAATTCCATCTAAATTAGTTGGGGGTTCAATCCATTCAAAACCTGAATGTGGAAGGTAGTCAGACATAGCCCAACCATATAGGTTATTAGCATCCAAGTACATTAAATAATCGGAAGGTTTATTTGAATCATAATCATCCATATATTTATTATTTGCCTCACAATGTCTTAAGCTACACTGTGTCAAACCTCCTCTTATCCCCTTGGCGAAAAAGTTGTACATATTAATATCCGTCAAAAGTTCAAGCTTGACTTCTGTTTTTTTCAACATGGCATCCCACGAAAAACCTGGTAGTGTATAGTAGTGAGATGGGTCTAAACCATAAATTTCTCTAGAATCAAATCTGAATTTTTCGAAAATATCCGCTAAAATTAAGACATCTGTGATCAAATAGTGTTCCAGATATTGTCTTAAATTTTCACATTTAAAATATGACCAGACTTTTTTAGCATGGTTATAATCCTCTTGGCAACAGTCCTCTTCAAGCAGAGAATTTCTAAATGATGCTATTGTAGGAAGCTGCGTTTCAAATAGTTTTTCTATAGAATCTAGATAATCATAGCAGAAAACACCCTTACGGGTCATAAGTTTAATAGATTCAGCATCTTTAAAAAATGTTGACAGTATTTTAAAATCGTTATTTTCATCAAGTGTTTTTGCTATTTTATCAATACTCGATGGTAAAAATCTGAATGAGTCTAAGAAACGTAATTCTAGAAACTCCCCTTGTTCCCTATTAACTAATATTTTTTTTGATATAGATATATATTTTTCTTTGTTGAGAGGGATAATATTTATATCCCCTTTGATATTGCTCAGCTCTTTTATGAATAGATGAGAATCATATCCAGTTAAGTTATGGAAAAAAATGGGTATGAATTTAGGTACCTTATAGTTTAAGTTACAATTTGAGTGTGCTGCTCCTCTGAATTTTCCAGTTAAGTGATCATGATCTCGTACTTTTACACTACCCCACACATGTTTGTTACAAATATGACAGAATGTTTCTTCCTGATACTTTTTTTCATCATCGGGTGTCATAATCATGCTGATCTTCCTACTTAAATGCTGTTTATGAATTCGCATGCAGTCCTCATACAAGTTTGTTATAAAAACTTTGGTACAATCTTCACCTATAAAATAAATAAGATTATTATAATAACCTATAAATATTGCAATATGAAATAAAATTAACAAACCTGTGTATTTGTATAGTTTATTTAGAGATGGATCAAATGAACATTTGATAAAGTAAGAAACGGCTATCGGGACATGTTTTTTAATCGATGTAGTTGACGAATTTGAGGGATCTGGTTGACAGCTTATAATATTCACCAGCATGCATTCAAAATCTGCATATATGGTGAAGGGTACTTCAAGTGATCTCGATTGGTGTTCAAACTCCAGAATATTATTGGATTCATTTGGAAGGGTTGTGACAATTCTGTTGCATTCAGTTTCATGCTTCTCAAATCCTTTATCCATGTTAAACGTCTGCAAACATAAATTACACATTCTTACTGCTCGCTTACCATGATTCATTTGACCCCCTATTAATCTGGACATATTTTTTATCCAAACATAATGATTGTAAGCTTCTTTTTGTATGAGCAGCAAATTTATATGTTGTTCTCTCATGCGTTTACCCTTAGAACTATAGTAAGGACCCACAACTCTATGATTTTCGCCAGATCCATGTTTTTCAACCCCGAAAACATTTACTCTTATTGAAGGATTATTTTCAAAAATCGATATATCTCTGAGTTTTAAGGGGAAAAGTAAATCTGTGAAGTTAACTATAGTTCCATTATTTAAAGTAATCACTTTGTTCTGAATATTTTCAATCTGATAATTGATTGGAAGATGTGCATTTTTAGCTATGGGGTAAAGAGCTGATATAATCGCCCATTTGAAACAGAATTCATCATTATTTTGTACGTTAACGCATGCTTTTTTTAAGTCAATATTTTTTGGTAGGCTCAAATAGCTTGACCCCCTTAAAGGCTTATACTCATTAATATTTATTTCAACATGTTTTATACAAAAAAAGTGTCCATCCAGAATCTCTATCCTGAAACTCTTCGCTTTTGATCTCAATACATTTACTAATATTTTCAAATATTTCTTCCAAGTTATCACTTTGGAGAGCTATCTGCATTGGACATTTAAAAGATTTTATATTAGTTTTTTCGCCATCTTCTTCTTGAGCTGCTACATATTTTATAAACTCTGCGAATAGTTCAATACTAAATTTTACACTTCCTTTGGTTTCAATACACTTTTCAATTAATTGTATTATAGAAGTTTTACAGTTTTGTAGAAATGCTTTAATATCTATGACCCCTTCATCTATATTTTCTAATGAATAGGTTTCCACTTTACCTCCGAAACACTGTCTTATTTTGTTAAACGGAGTATTAATAACTGGAACTTTGTTTTTTCTCTTATGCTCATTGGTTCTTATGTGATGTGACCATTCAGAAGTACACACATACATTTCGCAACTCTCACATCTACGTTTTTTTGAAATATTTGATGGAGATGATGATGCGTTGCTAGTTTCTTCCAGTATTCTTTTATTATTATACTCATCAATATTTATTTCAATATGTTTTAAACAAAGAAGCGCCCATCCAGAATTTCTATCCTGAAACTTTTTACAAAGTTTGAGAAAGATCAGCGCAAACTTTGCAATAATGCTGTATTCGGAAAAACTATGGAGAATGTTGACAAACGAAAAGATGTTCGAATTGTGGATTCAGTAGAAAGTAATGGGAGACACCTCGGTAGTCGCGCTCTTATCGCTAAACCTTATTTTCACAGCATATTAGAATTTACCGAAACCATGGCTGCTGTTCAGTTAAATCGAATTTATACTGTTTATAATAAGCCTGTATACTTAGGGTTTTGCATTTTAGAAATTTCAAAGTATAAAATGTATGACTTTCATTACACTTACATGAAACCTAAATTTACTGATAACCTGCATCTAGCTTATATGGATACCGATTCATTTATTTATAAAATTAGAACAGATGATTTTTATAATGATATAAAAAATGATATTGCGGATAAATTTGATACTTCTGACTACCCCGCCAATAACCCGTATGGTATTGCTAGGCTCAATATAAAAAAATTAGGATTTATGAAAGATGAGAATAATGGAAAAATAATGAAGGAATTTATAGGTTTAAGAGCAAAAATGTATAGCATAGACATAGAAGATTCCGCTCTGATAAAAAAAGCTAAGGGTGTTAAATCAGCAGCTGTAAAAAAGTTAACTCTACAAAATTATAGAGACTGTTTGCTACACAAAAAAAATTTCTATAGTAAAATGCTGAATTTTAGATCTAAACAACACACTATATATACAGAATGCATAAACAAATTAAGTCTAAGTTGTTCCGATGATAAAAGATTTATATGTAGCAATAATATTAATACACTGGCGTGGGGTCATTATAAAATAGGATCTGAAATGGAAATGTAAACCAGATTGAATAAAGAAAAATATATAAAAAAAACTACCAATGTCTTTTTATTGAAGGATTCCTTGAGCCGCTTTTCTCAAACGGTTTTTGAACGTAGTAATCTAATCGTGAATTTTGGGTTCTAAACGTAAACTTTGCGTTCTGAACGTGATTTTTTGCGTTCTAATCGTGATGTTTTTGCGTTTTGAACGTGATTGTTTTGCGTTCTAAACGTGAATTTTACGTTCTGAACGTGATTTTTTGCGTTTTAAACGTGAATTTTACGTTCTGAACGTGATTTTTTGCGTTCCAAGCGTGAATTTTACGTTCGGAACGTGATTTTTTGCGTTCCAAACGTGATGTTTTTGCGTTTTGAACGTAATTTTTTGCGTTCTAAACGTGAATTTTGCGTTTTAAACGTGAATTTTGCGTTCTGAACGTGATTTTCGCGTTCTAAACGTGTGTTCTCTGGGCCGCTGAGCTCCTGAGCCGCACTGAGCCGCTGAGCTGCTGAGCCGCCGAGCCGCCAGGTCGCCAAAAACGATGAGCCGCCAAGCCTCTGAGCCGCCAAGCCGCTAGGCCACTGCCTCTGAGCCGCCAAGCCGCTAGACCACTAAAATAATGAGCCGCCAGGGCGCTGAGCCGCTAAAGCCGCCATAGAGCCGCTATAGCGGTTGGCCAGAACCCTCTAATCCCTACTACTAACCTGCATCTAGCTTATATGGATACCGATTCATTTATTTATAAAATTAGAACAGATGATTTTTATAATGATATAAAAAATGATATTGCGGATAAATTTGATACTTCTGACTACCCCGCCAATAACCCGTATGGTATTGCTAGGCTCAATATAAAAAAATTAGGATTTATGAAAGATGAGAATAATGGAAAAATAATGAAGGAATTTATAGGTTTAAGAGCAAAAATGTATAGCATAGACATAGAAGATTCCGCTCTGATAAAAAAAGCTAAGGGTGTTAAATCAGCAGCTGTAAAAAAGTTAACTCTACAAAATTATAGAGACTGTTTGCTACACAAAAAAAATTTCTATAGTAAAATGCTGAATTTTAGATCTAAACAACACACTATATATACAGAATGCATAAACAAATTAAGTCTAAGTTGTTCCGATGATAAAAGATTTATATGTAGCAATAATATTAATACACTGGCGTGGGGTCATTATAAAATAGGATCTGAAATGGAAATGTAAACCAGATTGAATAAAGAAAAATATATAAAAAAAACTACCAATGTCTTTTTATTGAAGGATTCCTTGAGCCGCTTTTCTCAAACGGTTTTTGAACGTAGTAATCTAATCGTGAATTTTGGGTTCTAAACGTAAACTTTGCGTTCTGAACGTGATTTTTTGCGTTCTAATCGTGATGTTTTTGCGTTTTGAACGTGATTGTTTTGCGTTCTAAACGTGAATTTTACGTTCTGAACGTGATTTTTTGCGTTTTAAACGTGAATTTTACGTTCTGAACGTGATTTTTTGCGTTCCAAGCGTGAATTTTACGTTCGGAACGTGATTTTTTGCGTTCCAAACGTGATGTTTTTGCGTTTTGAACGTAATTTTTTGCGTTCTAAACGTGAATTTTGCGTTTTAAACGTGAATTTTGCGTTCTGAACGTGATTTTCGCGTTCTAAACGTGTGTTCTCTGGGCCGCTGAGCTCCTGAGCCGCACTGAGCCGCTGAGCTGCTGAGCCGCCGAGCCGCCAGGTCGCCAAAAACGATGAGCCGCCAAGCCTCTGAGCCGCCAAGCCGCTAGGCCACTGCCTCTGAGCCGCCAAGCCGCTAGACCACTAAAATAATGAGCCGCCAGGGCGCTGAGCCGCTAAAGCCGCCATAGAGCCGCTATAGCGGTTGGCCAGAACCCTCTAATCCCTACTACTCTCATAAATAATCCTTCACTGGATTTGGCGATCCAAGTATCCTATTCCTATATATTGATTAATAATACAATTGGTTCTACGGACCTTACGCTATATGTCCGGTCGGTATAACGTTTTCTAGACTGCAGCAGTATTTATTAGAATTCGTCGGACGGTTGACTATATACTTATACATATAGTTAGACAATGTCGAAATAGTTTGAAGTATGCATGATTTAATGTCATTTAAGTCTAAGTTAGACAATTCTTAGGGCCAGTTTGTTCACAATGGGTTAAATCTGAACGATGACGTTCACAGCTTCTAACTAAATGACGCTAATCAACCAAAATCGGCTGATTAGCGATTTCTATGATTAATAACTTAAATTATTGATTCCTTGAAAAAAATTTGATTGCCTTGCACATGCGATGATTTAACAGTTCCAATAATCCTTAATTATAGATGATCAGCTGTAAACAAACTGTCCATTAGACAACAATTACAAATGTCTATTTATAACTTAGACGACTGTTTAAATCTAGAAAACGTTTAAAAGTGTATATTTAAAACTTGGACGGCTGTGTAAAGTTAGCCAACGTTTATAAAAATGTCTGTATGTGGCGATGATGTGCTAAAATTACTGTCCAAATTGTAATTGTTTTCTGTGTTTGGTCAGCCATATAATTGAGAACTTTGGCATAAAATAAAAAGAAAGAAGAAAGGATAAAAGGTAATTCAAAAGTCCTTCAGCGCAATCTGCTAAAAATTATGTCCCAGAAACTTATTTACGAACTATAGGCAACGAATCTCAAAGGATCCTTGATATCCTTCTTTATGAGAATCTTTTTTTTTTTAATGGAACTCTTCTTTATATTCCCTTGTCGAAGCTTTTAAAACTTACCATCATTTAAAGGAGTCTGAAAAAATATGTTTTTCCGTCTTCGGTTTCGTTTAACTTTCCTAGAGGTTGGTGCACCACACTTCTTCTCCAATCTCTTAGATTTGCTTTGCAATGTACCTAATGTATATAAAATACTATATCATCTTATATTTTTATAATATTATACAAACAAAAAATTCAAAGTTGATTTTATGTCTTAAAAAAAAACGTTCTGATGCTTATGATTTCTATCTTTCCATCAATACTACCATCTGTTGGATTTTTCAAATAATTCCTATTTTTTTTGTAAAATTAAAGCTTTATTTCATGTTAAAAGCTTCTTATTTATTGAATATTTCTTTTCATTACAGGTATGTGACGAAGCTTACCCAGCGTTTCATATGCAAGTAAGTTTATCAAAATCGAAATGTTTCGATGCTTGAAAGATGTGATACAAAAACATATAATTAACTTTTCGTATATTGAAAAGTATATTGAAAAGCTTTTTCCGACTTTACCAAATAAACTTTTACTATTTATACTTTTCTAAAGGCCTTTAAGTGGTTTGCTATAAAAAGTATAACAATCTTTTATCAATTTTACCTAGCATTTTAAGAAGAATGAAAGTTACAATGGTAAAAAAGCTTTAATTTAACTTTATTAAAATATACCATCAGTTCAATAGTTAAATTTACCATAAAAGCACTGGAGCTTTCAAGAAACAGATATAAGCTTCAACTACATTGGCCAAAAAAGTGAAAAAGTACAAAAAAAAAATACATATTTTCAAACTTATTTTGTCATAGTTTTTCTGACTTGAAAAACTTACAAAAATGATGCAGAAAGCTTAAATTTTGGTTTAAAAACAATTGTTATACTTTTTTCACAACACTGCGCTAGCGGGAACAAAAATATGTTTACTCTTGTTATTTTTTAAACAGTGGCCATTGTAGTTAAGGCTTAAACCTTACTCAGGTTATTATCGCAGTTTGTTTTTTTATTTATCATGATGTAAAGTTTGCAGTAAGTTTTGTAGTTAATGTTTTTATCTTGCAGTTCAGGTTTGTTTTATTGAAAATCCTGTTCACAAAAAAGCTTTTCATTGTTAAATCATTTTCAATTACAAAATTTCGGTTGAATTTCACAATTCTTCGAATCGGTTATTTTACGGTTCAAGCGGAGACTCAAACCACAATTTTCAACAACAAAAATAGAAAAAACACCAAAATTATTATCCGGGCCTTTTGCGCAGAAGTCATCCACCAATGAAAACAAATTGACAAAACTATCTACTTGTTTTGGTTCGAAAGGATAAAAGATATCCATAAAACTGGCGCCTTCAGTTCTTGTCGAAACGCGTCATATGCACAACGTGTAAATATCGCTGCCGGAACAATAACCTTTCGTTCGTTCACTAAATTCTGGCGGGAAATACGAATAAATCCATTTGACTTCGAGGACCCTATAGTTCGTTGAGTGTTCCTTTATATAAATTTGAAATTCAAAGTAGTTCTCATTTGTGATTCGATTAAGGGCTCTGATAATGTCGGTACAGATTGTGACTTATTGTTTGGAATATTGTCCTTCCAAAAGGAAGTGCACATTATTTGAATATCATGCCAAAAGGATACCCAAATGCATGCGATAAAAGGGATAAACATAGAACGTGTCGCTAGAACATGCTTAAGCGGATAAAAAAGTAAATACATACTGCAAATCTGAAAAAATCGCATCGACAACTACGACGACGAGGGGCCGAATTTTTAAATCCCATTTGCGGTATATATCTTTCTGTTAAAAGTTGAAAGGTGAAAAGTGAAATTTATTTTGTGAATAATGTCACAGAAGCCGTATGTATGTTTGTGCAAAAAAAAAGTGTTCAAGGCAAGCTCTTGTGGCTTAAAGTCGGACACATTAATCTTAAATGAGAATCCGAGTGTTTGTTCCGCTATATGTAGGTACATATATGTATATGCTAATAACATGAGCCTTTCAAATCTCAAGGATGAGAAGAGTGTTGTTTGGCTTGTATTCATCATTGACACTGTGTGTCAACATAACACAAGTTGACCATGCGACTTATCGGTGGCGCTTTTGTGCGTTGCCTCGGGGCTTTCGAGATAGACGTCCCTCGTAGTCATCGACGTCTTCTTAACTCTTATCTGCCATGTGATCAAATTAAGGATAATCCTGCCCAGTTCTGACTTAAGACTCAATTAGGCCACTCGATTTGCTTTTGTGTCTCTATATACATATCTTTGTAATGGATATTTACTTTTATGTTGTTTTTTCTTTTTATTTCAAAATAAACTCCCAAGGATGTTGGTATTCCTTACATTTGATAATTTTCTGTCTTTAATAGAAAATTTATGGGCAATAAATTAAAATCAATATAATAAGATGCCTGATGTGACAATAGACCCTTTGATGTGATTATTGTTTCAAAGTTTGAACATTGAAATGACGGGTTCCAGGGAAAATTTATGAGAAAACAATGGGTGAAAAGCAAAGGTCCCATTTGCATTTATGGAGGTTGGCCCATCAGAATACATTTTTTGTAAATGCGAAAATGAAATCTTACGGATAAATTTCCTTTTATTAAATCCTTCGTGATTAATTTATTTATTATATTCAAAATTTATTCATATTTAAATTGAAATAAAAAAAAAACAACAAAATTTATTCATATTTAAATTGAAATTAAAAAAAAAACAACTTGGGTGCCAAAATATTGTTGCCAAAAACTTGAAAACCCTTTAACATTCGAAAGCATTGAATATTTTGGTAGTCAGCTCTTTACATAGACTTAAAAGCAGTTTTTAAAGTAAATAAAGTTTATTAGGTTCTGCGTTCTTCCAATAAAAAAAAAAAACTCCGTCTGCTGTGTTTTTTATTTAATTTTCAACTCATTTAAAAAACTTTATTTTTGTTGATCTTATCGGATGAAAAAATTTTAATTTTCAAAAATTAATTCAACACTCAAAAACGGCAAAATTTGTTGAGCTTAAGTTTTTGATTGTATTTTATATGGTATAGGAAGATGAAAAAAAATTCTATTCATTTAATGTAGCAACCATAATAAAAATTGATGCTTTTATCATGAAATGTACAATTTTTAAACTAAGCCTATTTAACTCTACCGATTGGTTTATTTCGAAAACGATTTGTTTTTATGAAGAAAAAGTAGTAACATTTTATTTTAAGAAAATTTTATAAGCTTCAAATTGGTCCTGGACAAACAACAATTTGTGAGATATTCCTGAAAAATCATTCTGGGGGACCTTTAACTCCCCTTAAAATTTTTACTGGCGTTCATATATCAATGGGTACTTTTTACAGTTTATTAAGAACAACATGAGTAAGCTATACACCAAAATCTAGGTTTGCGGCGATTATTTCCTAATTGGGATGTTTTTATGTCTAATATGACTGAACTATTAACCATTTTATTCATTAAAATTTTTTTTAAATCAATTATATTTTTATTTAAAAATGCGTCTCAAAACTATGGCCACACAATTTGTGTTTTTAATTGTTTGGAAAATTAAAACATTTAATCTTCAAAGAATAACAAGTCGGTTTGTTGATTATACTAGACATGTGATCCGAACCACGTATTTGGAAATAACCCAAAAATAAGGAAATTTTAGAAAAAAATGTATTTCCGTTATTCAACAAAAAAAAACTTATATGCAGATTTATTGAAACTGGCTTTAAAAACTACAGGTTCATATCTACTAAGTTTAATCAAAATCGTAAGAGTGATTTGCAAGACAGTTTGAAAAGTCCTTAATCGGTGTATTGTGTTATATTCTACGTAATCTTTAAACAAAAAATCGAATTTCTCACCGAGTTTGGATCCGTTCCAGATCTGAATAAAATCCGTCTATCCAAAAAGAGTGAAGCTTGACAAACAAACAGACTGAAGCGACACGACGGATGGTATGACGAAAACCAGTATTTTAGACTTCTCGATTATCTGAAAGTCAGATTTAAATGAAACCTCGAAATGATTGTTTGAAACGAATACTTTTCCTATGGGGAAGTTAAAATTAAAATCTTAATTTAATGTGTTTGTATTTAACAACCACCGCACCATCAGAAGAAAACGCGAGCATGGACTTTTTGCTAAAGCCTAGTACGCAGATCGAGCTAAATTTTAGTTTCCATACGAAATTCTCTCCAAAATTTAGCCAAGCTAAAATTAAGCAAAGCATTTTAGCTGAGATGTACGCAGCTCCAGCTAAAAAATCAAATGTTTGTTTCTTACTGTACATCACTAATCTGTCAAAATTTAGCGCACGAAACAATTGTCTGGGACATTATTCTCGAGCTGGTATTTTTTAATTTTGTGTGAACTTTACTTTGTTTTTATAGCTAGATTGTTGCTGCCTTCATGCAACTCTTGTAAAGGAACACCCTTCTATATGGTGTCTGGTCCATCGCTCCTATTGCCACAACTTGTGCTGCTGCACAAAGCACCAAATCTTCCATTTCCCTTGTATCCATTTTGTTTCTAAAATGTAATAATACTTGAAATTTTTCAAACAAACTTTCTTAAATTTAAATTTTTTTTCGGAGAACAGGTGTTTTTGACATATTCTACACAATGCCCTTATGCCTGCTTGATAACTTTTTATTTCAACAAATATCCCAGAACTTGGTTTTGGTTTGACAGAAAATTCTGAAATTTTGTGAAAATTTGTTCAAATTCGCAAGAAATTTCACGTTACCAAACAGACCACTTATTTCAATCACATATTCTCCACAACTCTCCTATGTCAAAATTTAGCTAGGGTTTTAGCTGATTGTTGGAGAGAAAAGTGGCAGCTAAAATTAAGCGCGATCTGCGTACCATGGGCTTAAGAATAAAAAAATTTACAAATTCTTTTTACCTGAATTATATTGAACCAGACAAATTTTTGTATCATTTAATGGTGTGTAATATGTTTTTTTGTGATTTCGTCTCCTAAGTTTTGTTTCATTAAAATTTATCTAATGCCCTTCAATTTACAGTTTCAAAAAAAAAGTAGGGGGTCTTTTTTCAGCTATTAAGTTGGAGGAGCGTTTGATGTTCGCATAAAATGAATAAAAGCATTAAATAAACTAAGAGACAACTGCACACTACTCGTGGGATTTCATGGAATAATAAACACTATATTTCCACTATGTAAACAAAAATTCAAGTCTGCACTTCCTGTTGTTAATTATATTAATACGCATATATTTCCCCAAAAAAAAACAAAAGACTGAAAAAAGCGTTTCGAGTTCATACGTTGCATGGAGATTTTTTTGTTTTGTTCCTCTCTGATGGTCTCATATTTCATTTAATAACAAATCGTTACGGAGCAGGAGCATTTAATCTATAAGCATGCAGAAATAAATAAAACCAAAAACACTTCAGGAGCGAAATGCGCAACGTATGAATGAATTAATTTTTCCCACGAACACAATTTTCGCAAACACAACACCTCAGAAAAAAAAAATAACAAAAACCCAAAACTACAAATAACTATTTACAACTAATGTCAAATCTCCCTTAGAGAAAAGCTAATTTTTACGTTGCGTCCGTCGCATGCGTTCGCTATGGGTCGCTTCTCGTAAGAACCTGTTTATTTAATTGAGCTGTAAGTTCAACTGAATATCAATACTTCCTTTACGAAACAAGGTATTGATAGAAATAAACGTAACGACTAACAATAAATGATTATTTTAGTGACCTTTGTATTTAACAATATGATTTAGTTTAGTGGGCTTTAGGTCAAATGAAAGATGTTAATTATTAAGCGACGTTTCGAGCATGATTATGCTCATCATCAGGCAAAACTTGTCAAGAACATTTAAATTTAAATCATCACAATCGAAAAGTCTATTTTTACTGAATTTAAATGGCAATAACTGGCATTATCAATATAAACCTTAAACACGTTCACTTATATTAGATTTTTTATAATACGGTTCGGTCTTTTTATAAGTTGACTGTAACGACTAACGGCCGTTATTTCTCTCTGATCTTAGAGAATTACCCGAGTCCTGTGAAGTTAGCAAAAGAATTGTTTAAAATTGACACCTAAGTCAATGGGCACCTAAATTTGCGATTATCTTTTGAAAAATTAGTTTTAGAGAAAAAAGTTTTTAGGAAAATGTTTAGAACTCTTTTTTTGCTATCGGGAATTCTAATCAGAACTCCATTTTTTTGTTTTTTTTTTTGCATTTTGAAAAATTTTGGTTCTAAATCAATGGGCACCTAAATATCCGAATAACTCTTGAAAAATTAGTTTTAGAAAAAAAGTTATTAGGAAAATGTTTAGAACTCTTTGTTTGCTATTGGGAACTCAGATCAGAACTCCTTTTTTTGATTTTGTTGGATTTTGAAAAATTTTGGTCAATGTCAATGGGCACCTAAATTTGCGAACAACTTTTGAAAAATTAGTTTTAGAAAAAAAGTTACTAGGAAAATGTTTAGAATTATTTGTTTGCTATTGGGAACTCCAATCAAAACTCCTTTTTTTTTATTTTTCTGGATTTTGAAAATTTTGGTTCTAAGTCAATGGGCACCTTAAATTTTCCAATTTTGCAGAACTCTTTCTAAAACCCATCAGGAACTCTAGAACTCTTGATTTTAAGTTGAAAAAATGCTTAGAACTCTTTTTCTCAAAAAAGTCTTTGCTGCGTGAAGTTAGCAAAAAAAAATTCTTTTTTCGAATTTTTACACTTCATTCGCCAGAACTATTGAAAAAAAGTATAAGGAACTCTAGAACTCTTTGTTTGCTATCGGGAACTATCATTTTTTATTAAATTTTATACAATTCTTTTGCTACCTTCACAGGACTAATTCCCCGACCGGATGCCCTGATATGGCTGAATGTTAGTAAATTGGCGCATACTTCCCTCATATACTATTATTTTTTTACATTTTGGCTGCAAACTGACCCTTATTTTCGTATTTTTTTTTTTTTGAAGAAAATCAGCCGAGTCATTTGAAATTGCTAGAAAATTGAAAGAACTAGTTTTAACGTGATAAAAATTTTAAAAATATTAGTTGGTGCTTTTTTGTACCATGCCCAAAATTAACCGACAGAGGCACCTGTTACATTAGGTTCATCATTTATTTATTTTATTTATTATCCCATTCAACTGTCCTGTCTCTCTACCAACTATTGGCATCTAGTGTATGAACTTTTAAAAAGCTTGATGACAGGATCTTCATAATCAAAATAAATTTGAAAAAACCTAAATATAAAAATCCCTTGAAATACCAAAGCTGCCTTGAAGCGTTTCCTCCATACAAGGCTGATGTTAAAAAATTCAATAATCAAAAGTGAATGCATTTGTGTTAAGATTAATACCCCACGTTAAAAAGGAAAAAAAAAAATTAAAATGAAAATGAAATTCATAAACATAAATTCCCTCAATTAAAATCAAAGTTAAACCACGCATTTATAGGGGGAGGGGGCAAACTATGCGTCCTAAAGGGTACTTACCCTGCAATAAAACTCATCGAACTTTCGTAATACCCATTGTTCAAGTTCCACGGCATATCCTTGTGGCAAGAAGCCTCAACTCAAAAACGTGAGCAAAATAATGAAAATTTCCAAACCATCATCACCACCACCACCACTACAGCTGGATTATCCCAACTCAACAGGGTGCAACGTATTTGTTGTTTATAGCTGCAGAAAGTTGTCGACGGAATGATATATGTAAGTAAAAGTATATATAGAAGCTTGTCAAAACTAATTTGTTTCCCTTTATTTTTCATTCTCAAAACAAAAAATATACCGTGTTAGAGATTATGTATATATACCAAGTCGATGCCATTTGAACTGGAAGGACGTAGTTTAATAGTTTCACGATAAAAAAAAGTTGCACAACTTAAATACGGAAACGGAAGAAGTTTTATTTTGATTTTCATTTAAGAGTTCAGTTCCAATTTGTGTTTTTGTTTTTTGTTTTTGCTGCACTCAAGTAATACACGGTGTTTGAGTTGAATGAGTTTTGTAAAAAGTTTGCAAGTATTTCATAAATTTGATTTAAAATTTTGAGTGATTTATTTTTGTTCAGGTTTTGTTTTTTTTTTTATTGTTGTTTACTATCAAACTGAAATTATAAGGTCTGTGCTTTGGTCAGCTTTCTGGGTATATATGTATGTAGATTATTCCACTTAAATGGGACAAACAAATTTATATATACAGTTTTTAGTTTAAAGCCACAGCCCACAGTCAATTCACTTCAATAATTCAGACAGAATTAAGTTATTCTTTTTTGTATGGTTGAGTTTTAGTTTATGATCCGGGATTAGTTGGAAAAAGGTACATTTTAATGCTCTTAAAAATGTTTAAATGATTTTTAAAATGGAATTTACAAAGATGTGTATTTAATTGACTCATGTTGGGTTTCTGATACATTGTCAATGACAAATACATGCAGGTAAAATTATTTGTAGGTTTAAAATTGTAATTAAATATATATTCGAAATACACCTTTAAAACAGTGGAATAAGTGTTTAAACGCGAGTTAAAATGTTCTATTAATAAAAAATCATTCGTAAAATGGGAAACTGACGTTTATTAAAAATCCGTAAGGAAAATCTACTACAATAAATAAAAATGGTTTCATATGCTCACACTGACCCCCACTACACATAAAGAAAATTATCTTATCTTGTCCAAAATGAAAGGTTCAGCCAAGTTCTTTGAAAAAAAAATGTGCAAAAAATCGAAGACATGCCGCCAGTTTTATAATTGGTGGAAGATTATTTCTTGACCCTTGTGACCAAAAGTCTTGAAGCTCATTGAGCACATACAAAAACGCATGTTTATTAAGTCTGAATTGTTGAATGAACCTTAAAACAAAAAAATATGCATGCGCATTCATTGGATAAGCAAATGTGATCACTTATGTATACATGCGTTCCTCAATTTCCATAATATTGGAAAAGTCTCTCAATTTCCTGCGGTATTTTCTCGTCGATAGAAGCTGAATATGACGATTGCTAGCCTCTTCTTGTAAGTCTATTGAGTGAAGCACCATGGTTAAATCCATCTTTTTTATCTCTATAAGAGACATGTACAATGTACACAGATATTAATAAATAACATTGTTGCAACATTTAAAACATCTCAACTTACGTTTCACCTAAAAAGACACGTATAATATTGATTGTTTTTAATGATTTATTTAATTTTTTTTTTCAAGAAATGTGACGTTTCGAATTTAGTTTTTTCTGATTTCGAAAGATAAAAAGGTTTAAATACTAACGTGAAAGTGAAAATCAGAACACTTTTTTTTGAATCCGTGCAGAAATCAATTGCGTTTACGGATTTGATTCGGAACGAAATCAAAACAGGTGTGAATATCGTAAATTATAGATAAAGTGTTTTCATTGCAAATTTGCTAATTTCGTTTGATAGCTTCTCTTTGTTATGTTCTCTTTCTGTTTTCTGTACATCAAATTTTGACATTTTCAATGGTTTCCAATGAGTGCATTCCGCTTGGGTGTGTTTATAAGGTTTTTACGTAATTTTAAACCGAATTTCATGCAAATTTGGTTGACATATCCTCATTTCAAAATGTAAATTTGTATTGGAAATGAGATAATTTGGAATCAAATTTGGAAATTTTCAAAAAAATTACCTCATTTGCCCCAGTGAAAACGTAGTATTACACGCATCTCATAACACCTGAGATGTACCTCAAGGTAGCCATTTGGGAACCCTTTTATTTCTTTTGTTAAAAAAAAAGTTCCCGTATTGCAATTCTAAACTGGAATATCTTAATCCCTCGATAGGAAACCAGATGCAAAGTTCTTGGAATGTAACCACTTAATGTTCGTCGTTGTAATTCTGTCGTATTTATACTCGAAACAGAAATGTTTTTCACGGGTTACTGCCTCTTGCAAGAAATTGACAAATCCTCCAAGAATAACTTTTGTCATAAAAAATGTCCTCTCACCTAATGTCCCTACTATTGTCCTATATTGATAATATTTACATCCATCATGACAAACGAGATCTCGTTACCATATTTTATGAATCATTGGTTTAATTATTACCTTAATGAACCTTTAACTCGAAGCATTAAAGAATCTTATATTATTTGTAATCAAATCATATTGACTTCTTTTCCTACCAAAGAGTATGTTTTAAAAGACATCTTATATTTGCTTATTTATTCCTACCCTGGTGGATTTTGTTCTAAGCAAAGTTTCATTTATTTATATTTTACTTTGCTTTATTAATTAAAATTAAAAACATTTATTTGTGGTCTTTTAGTAATTTTGATTTGCTCTATTATTTAAATTAAAGTTTTATTTTTTGAAGTCTGAGAGATTACATATTATTTCTATAACTGTGATTGATGTAAACAAATTAAATAAATAAATAGCAATAGAAAGTAATAAAGAAGTTTTGAACTTCATTAAAAATGTTCTTTTTTAAGGATTCTATCTACCTTTTGCCTATACTCTTATGTAATTAGCTTTTTTTGAATGTCTATGATTAAATAAAATGCGCATCTATGGTTTCCGCTAATCTCACATGTTTGTTAATGAACTATATCCCTCCCAACTAGAAACTTCTCAAAAAGTACATATCTCTTCCCTACATACAGATTATTAAAACAACTTGGAAATTTTTTATTTCGTTACCAACAGTAACTAAAGGAAAATTATATTGCTTTGAAAAAGTCAGTAAAAGTGATAATATAGAGAAAAATTATTCCAGGAGGTGTTACTACCTCGTGGTTAGGAAAATCCTATGGTTTGTAATTTGAACACCCACAAAAAAAAATACCATTACACACCTACACATTTCCTCATACATCTGAGTGTATTTTAGCCCGCTTTTGTAAGTACATATATCTCTGAATCCTGGAGCTTTCCGCACGAAGAATTTTGCAAGCATTTTTTTTTTTCATCGCACTTTTCTAGGAAATAGTATAATTAACAACCTTTCTTGTAGTCATCCAATTATATAGCTCTTTGTATATCCTCGTCTTATAACGGTATCAAAGTAACTATTTTATTTGTTTATTTATATACTGCCGCTATTAAGTGAAAACATTTCCATTAAAAAAAAAGAAAGTTTCTTAACTTGGTGGTTATTTTTATTAAGCCATAAAGAAAATTTATTGTTAGTAGTCGTGGATTTGTAGAGAACTTTTTCTATCACAACTATACAACATTAGTTTTCAATTCATTTTGTCTGAAAAAAAAAAGATATAAACTTTGACGAAATCGTTTTATTCAATCTCCTCTTGATTTTAATTCATTTTTTTTTTGTTATTTCCAATTTAACTATATACAAAAAAAAACCTGCAATCTCGTGAGAACGAACATTCTCTGCTACCGATTGAAAATCAGTTGAGTTTTCGAAACCAATTTAAAAGTACAGTCAATTCCGGTGAAATATAATTGCTGCCACAGCTGTTGAAAAAAATATAAACGAATTTTTTTGTTTAACGATGAAACTCTGTCTGTCTTAAGAAAACGATAAACTTTTAATTCTGTCAACATAAACTTGCTTCTGACAAGAATGACCAGTGACCAGGTAAATATACGGTGACCAAACATACATAAATTATAGACAGACTAATTTTTATTTTTATTGTAAATGAAGAAACTTGGTTTACATGTGAATACTACTTTTTGTAAAAACTCACGGAAGAAGTAATTTTTATAGAAAACTTGACCATTTAATCAAACATTTTTTTTTATTGATTCATGGAATAGAATACCGGCTAAGTGGCCTCCTCGGCTTTGCTTGCACTGTACGCTTTTGTTAACATTTTCCATAACCGTTCCGCATAAATGTGACTGAATATTAAAACTCAACTGGCAAGTTGACATTACCGCACAAATAGAGTTCATATTCATATTCAAATCTTACGTGAATTTTAGGACACCATTTTAAAGCGTTTTAGTTTAGCATTGGGTCATTTCTCCACTAACTCACTCTATATAGTTAAAATTTTTAACTTAACAAAATAGACGCAATTCTATTCGCAAAATTTGATGTTTAGGTAGGTGTTCACTGATTTTTGAATATATACACAAACAAATCCCACGCTTCCGGAATTGGGCCCCAGGATATAAAAATCGTCATTGATGTATTTTTGAAACACATATAACGAACCTTTTAGCCAATTTTATCCAAAAACGCATTTCGTCATAAAAAATGATTGGGATTGTTTGGAAAAGCTTCCTTTAATTCTTTTTTGCAAAATTTATAATTTCCACAAAGAACTGAATGTTCTTTGAAATAGCAGGTGGTCACCATATAACTACATAAGGACCATATTTTTTGCTCTTTGAACTATATTCTTTGTGAATAGTCTTATTTAACAGTCAGTTCATTTTTCTAATTAATGTCATTTCTAGTTTTTTTTTAAGAGTCCCTGTCTCTCCAAAAATAGCTTGTTTCTTATATATATTCTTTCGTATGTATATTCATCAAAATACTGTCAAACTTTATCTCTAAATCATTGCTCCTGTGGACAGTTCCTTCAATCATTAATAAAAGTCGTTCAAAAGAAAAAATCGTAGGAGGATGTTCGAAAAGTTGCAGAATTGCTTAAATTCTACACCAAAAAAAAACAAAAAACTACCGAAAACCACAAGTTGAATAAATTTGTTCACAAAAAAGAAATGAAATAAAACCACTATCGCACATCGGTGAGTCTTTTTTTTTTTTGGTTGAAAAAATTTATCTACAAGCTTGGGCAAAACAATGACTTAGCCACTGGAAAGAGGAGTTAATCTTTGTGATGGGGAAAATTGAATAGCTTTTTTGCTTGGGATTTTGTATTTTTTTGTATGCCTCTCCGACATAATTCATTGGACCGAAAAGGTACGCCATTTAACGCTCCTGGGGAAATCTCTTCAGCACTTAAAATAACCCATCTTTCCTTACATACGTATATACATGTTTTTGTATGTACATATCTCTATCAAAGCTTATGGCAGAGCCTTAATAGATAGGAATTTCAAGGATTCCAGTCGGAATTTCTTTAGAGACCATGGATAGCGATCAGGCGAATAAAAAAAATTCTTTTTGGGACAGATATCTGAAGTGGAAAACTATACCTGTGAGCCATTTCCATTGACAGGGTTTGAGATCCTTTCTGCAACAATCCTCAATTCCGGTGGTGTAATTAGAGTTTTTTTTTTCACTTCCGTTTCTGTGAATTTTTTTTTTTCCACGATGTCATGATGTGTGTCAGTCTTTATTTTTTTTTTGTTGGGTCTGGGGTTGTGATAAGAAAACGTGACTTGCGTTTGTGAAAACATTTTTTTCTTTGACACAATTTGTGGAAATAGCAAATATAATCCGCAGCAATTATTTTCAAGCGAACGTAATTTAATTTCAATGTATTGCACAATATTTTAGTTGAACAGTTGGTGTGATGATAACCATATATAAAATTATGCAAATTATTATATCCCTCAAGGAGATTTCGCACCTCATTAGTTCACTTAGTGGGTTGTTTGTCATCTCGTATTATAATTAGGTTATACCGTTATGTTTATGTTTGTATTTTTTTTTACGTAAACAGTGTTCTAATTGAAATGCATAAAGAATAAAAAAAACTTGGATATTATTAACTTTTAATTATATAGTCCACAGAAGGTAGATAAGAACCATTAACTTTTTGGCATTTTATCCTGATTGTGTTAATGATGTAAGCAGATACGTTAACCATATAGCAATATTCATTAAGGTTATTTAAAACGAGAAACTTTAAATTGGCCCTCAAAATAGAAAAAGACATGTGATTTTGGGGAAAATTTTATAATTTAATCGAATGGAGCTGACCGTTTTATGACCAGGGGCCTATTTCACCAAACATTTTTCACTTTGCAACTTTGCAAAAAAATAATTTCCTGCAAAGTAAAAATGCAAAGTGTTTGACAAAATTTGCAAAGTGCAAAGACTTTGCAAAGAGGAAAACTTTTCAATTCAATAATTTCCTCTTTGCAAATTTGCGTTTGGTGAAACAAAATTTGCAAAGTAAAAGTGCATAGTTGCAAAGTGAAAAGTGAAAAGTGTTTGGTGAAATAGGTCCCAGATTCAATGGGAAGGTTTGAATAAAGTAGGATCAGGCTCAATACATGAACTGATTAACGATTTCTCATAGAATCAAAATAGGATTAAAATTAATTAAAACTAATTTTGAAAGAAAAGAGAAGAGAAATATGCTTCTGCGTTGAATTTGTTATTTTTAATCTTTATGTTAAACTATTAAGGAACTTAACGATGATTCCTTGAGATCGTTGAATAATATTTGAAGAAAGTGTCACAAATAAAATAAGTAGGTATAAAAAAGGGAATATGTTCTCCTGGAGTTCAATATAATTTGGACTGCGAAAGGAGTAAGCCAAGGGAAGTATTTGCACAGAATCCGGCTTTAATATCAGAAGACGGACTACCCTAAAAAAAGAAAAAAGAAAAGAAATTGAAATTGATTCAAAATAGCTTTTAACGGCCTTTAAGTCCTAAAAAAATTGGCGTTTCGTCCCGGCGATCTCACTTTGACTCATCAGTTGACTAGTGAGAGCCTTTGTCAAAACGCAATTTTTGCTAAGTTCAGTTAATCTTACATAGATTTCGTGACGAATACCTAGTGTGAACTATATCCAACAAGACTAAAATTCCTAATCATTAAATTGGAAGTTTTTGTTTTTTTTTACTCCAGGGCCTGGCTAGTTTATATAAGAAGGTTTTTTTTTAATAATATACAAATTCTATATGCTATACTACTGAAATACATCAGCCAAGTAGAATACTTAGCAGAATTTTAATGGACTTTGTTGAATTATTGATTCAAAATAGCTTTTAACGGCCTTTAAGTCCGTTTCAGACAAACAGAAAATAATTTGATATGGAAGCAAACTGTAATAATTTGGAATACAAAGAAGAACCTAACACTGAGAACTCAAGTCAAGAAAAAGAAAAAAATACAATGCTCTTAACAGCTGATGCAGTGCTCCTGCAATGATATACGAATTGCACGGGAATTAAAAGATTTTGATGTCATACCTCGTGTTCCTTATCTTTGATGGGTCAATCAAAAGCAATTGGTTCGACAAATTCGGTTACCAGCTCTATTCTTGGTCTGATTAATAATCATCATATTCTCCACGCTGTTCAGCTGGAACAGACATTGTTGCTCAACTCAGAAAAAATACGAGTACCAAAAGCAACGAATTTGGGTCTTATCCTGATTTCGTGGTGGAGAATGTATCACAAATAAACCGCTTACCATTTGAGGTTCCGGAAGATAAAATTGTTCGAATAGTGATTGGCTGCATTATAAATCAAATTTTTATAATTTTTTTCATATATGTATGTACATACATAGGTATCAATTATAGTTTCATCTCATTAGATAGACAAACATAAAGGTCTATTTGGATATGGCACTTCCGGTGTAAATACTTAATTAACAGTTTGTCATATAGCCAGGTGGCTGATTTAGAATAGCACCCAAATATCAAATTTATTTCTCATATATCAAAATCTATATTCCAGGTCGTTTCGTTTCTTTTCAAGGTGAGTCTTCAAATAAAACATAAGTGATTTTAGATTCTTGAGTATCAAATTAAATTTTGACAACTTATTAGTATATATAGGCGTGTTTTTTTGCAAGCCCGGGGGGAATTCGTTGAAAAAAACGACAGCGGGGATTAGCGAAGCCATGACAGTAAAAAACATGGAGTTTTCATACAAACTATCGATAACATGTATGTAATTCATGCCGGTAACACAGTTTTTCTGTGCGCTTTAAGTTAAACCCCGAGAATTCTCTGGGATTAGTTGTTGTGGCATTTAACATGTTAATTGTTTAGCACCAACGTCGTTTTTTTCATCCAATTCCCCCCGGGCTTGCAAAAAAACACGGCTTATTTAGAGTTTAATAAGAAAAAAATAGAGGGTACATCATAATATCTTGTAAAAGAGATAACCATAAAACATTAATTTGGCCGATTCCTCCTCACAATCAACCTAGTTTGAATGTACTACAAATAAATGTTTGTATTTACTATCGATTTTTGATCCATTTAAATCCATACATCATATAATCACTATTGCACTCACAAACTCATTAAGAACAATGATCTACATATAAGTGTTAATTCATCCTGAAATTATGTATATGTAAGGCTTTGGATTTGCCGATTTAATTAAATCATGTATGTACATTTAAATGTGTGTTTTTTGATACCCAATTTCACAAGTTTTCGGATAACCAGTATCTATTTCCTTAAGTCATGTGTCAGTTGAATTAAAACAAAACCACTGTGGTGAAAATGTACCTCTTCAACAAAAAAATGCAATTTAATAAACGGTTTAGAAGTTACAGTTACAATATTCTGACATAATTTTCTAGGACCGATTATAAGGCAGTGAAAATTGAAAAGCTAAATCCGAAGACTTCAACAAAAAACTTCTGGTTCTCAATTTTGTTTGGTCGTACTGAAATTCCATTAAAAAGATATATGTATGTATAAATCATGAGATATATATTTTTCGTATATTTATATTCAGGTCTTAGAAAGTCAAACATAATAAACTGCCCCAGATTATTTTGAATAAAAAAAAATAATATCACTGACCAAATTGTGTTAAGCTCCTGACACTTTAATTACATTAGCAATTCCAAGGACAACATACGTAATATCAAATTCTCTGGAATTCATGGGTGTCAAATTGTCTGTCAATTAGACCAATGTCTTTACCAAAAAACAATATACCTGTCGCTGTCATTAATTTATTTTTGTATTTATTTCGTAAAGCAATACGAGGAAATACATATTTCTATTGAGGAACATCCACTAAATGACCCTCCCCCACACATAGATATTGAATTTCTAATGAATAGTTTTTTTGAAGTAAATGTAATTCAGATTAAAGTTAAGCCTAATCAACAAAAAAAAATAATGCAATCCCAATTATTTAGAAGGTCCTTGCAAAAATATATATATTATATTATATTTTCCTTTAATTTCGTTTTTGCACCTTTGGAAGGATTTTAAATAATTGAATTTTGAGGCTCGAATCAAGCTTATTTGGTATCGATATTTTTATGTTTTCCTATAGTTTTCTATGACAGAAAGGCATGTTTATTCATCAGGACGTATATATACGAGTACGGTACCTATGGGCTTGGAAGTCTATTCAATGTGCCTATAAGGGAAACATGAAATTCAAGTACCGTAACTAAAACATTTAGATTTAGGGGAAACATTTGAAATATAATACGTTTTTGTAGGTATTATATACATAGATTGCCGATATAATACCCTCCATTCATGTTCTTAATAATAACATTGTTCTATTGCTAAAAGCCACATGAGAATGTGGGAGAGTTTTCGCTTCTGGGGTTTTCGACATGCTCGTATTATATTAAAAAAAGGTCGAAGGAGCAGTGTTGATCCTATTTTAAGATATCCAAACAACTATTGTGACGTGGTAAAAGAGTGTTATATTCTCCGATCTGGAACATGGAGTATGTGTACTAAATGGAATATATGTAAGTTAGGTGAACAAAGAAGAAAAGAAATATCTTTAGGAGAATAAAATCGTAATATTATGTTTGGTTTATTACTATAAATCAATAAATTCAACAGAATAGTATTAAAGCAGCCAAAAATCTGGCTTTAGAAGGATATACCCTCGTCAGGTTGTTTGGATAATTTATGGCTTAAATAATAAATAGAATGGATACTTACATTTCTACATTTCGATTCACTTCTTTAAGTTTATCGATATCTCTACCAGAAAAAGGATATCAACTACCCCGAATTATAGCGGTAGTGTTCTGTTCTTTGAAACATATTTTAGCATCCCATCAAGCCGTTTCTATGCAACACGACTTCTTTATCACTAATTTCCTCTTATTCCTCCATTTTGCATGTTGTTTGTTGTTGTTGTTGTTGGTGAATGAGCTCCGCTACATAACGCGTCGCGTGATATAATCCTCTTCAAACCACCAACTTTCATATCTAAAGAATCACCTTGGAAACATAAAGAGGTAATAATTATTTCCTTATATTTAATCCAATAACCGTACTTGTTTATACTTAATTTCAATTGATTACAATATTATTATTATCTAAAGAACCTTTGTCTATAATACTAACGCAAAATAAACTTACTGAATTGTATATTCCTGAGCAATCTAAACAGAAAACGGTTTAAGAAATTCCAAGGATTTATTGAACAATAAAACTTTCTCAATCACGGTTAAAGCAAATATTCTACGAAAATCGGTGAGTGCTTAGATGATATATTCAGATGGATATATAAAATAGATGGTAGAGATACCTTAGCGAATATTAACGACATCTTCACGTCAACAAAGACAACAAAGAAGAAAACTTTATACTCTTCTTAAGTGCGGAAAAGGCTAAAGTGAAAACTTAGCTGGCTCAATTAGGATACCATCACTTAGAGGAAAGAGAAAATGTTGTAATAAAGAACAACTTTTGTCTAATCAAAGACTTTTACTTCATCCTTAAAGGACATGTATATTCTATATTGTACAATTCCGAAGTTTTATCTTGAATATTTAATTTGTTTAAAACTTTAATATGTGTATCTGAGTTTTTGCATTTAATTCTTTGTTATTTATGAAGTTGATTAAAATTAAGAATAATTTAGGCGCCAGTATAATTACAGATTGAAAAGTTTAGCTGATTTCGGTATAATTACACTTCAAAAAGTAAGTTCAATTGATTTCAGACAAATACTCTTCGTTAAAAAATTAGTCCACTATCTTAAAAATATTGATGTGAGCTTTCAAAAATCAATGCAAAACTACCGAAAACATATATAAATACATACATATTATGATACCTACATACATAAATAGTAAAAACATGTATTTTGCAGTGATACCGTACAATATTTTTACATTTTATGAACTTGGGCTTATTCCTCGATTTCATATGAGATGGTTCCCAAATGAAGAATGATTTAAAATTAATTTTGAAGAAGACGGTAAATTGGCACTTTCAGCCTTCGGGAAGTGTTCCAAATTTTGTTGAAAACATTATCCCGCGATATTACATACCCTCAAAAATAATTCTTCAAACGAGTTTATCTCGGAAACTTGTCGGATCTGAACCCGTCTACAAAGACAAAAACTGAAAAATATTGGAGATAGTTTAAGGCTCTGCGAAATTAGGCCCCACGAAATAAGACCCCAAAAACAAAATGAAATAAGGCCCAAATATTTTGGCTTATTTTCATAATAAAATTATGCCCCATGCAACAAGGCCCCAACGAAATGAAAAAACACCCCTAAAAATAAACGAAACTACACACCAATTTGTTTTGTCCATATTTGTAACTAGTATTGTAGCACCCAGCATTACGGCGTGTAAACAGTAATGCTTGGGCACACTATAGGATTTGGGGTAGGTGCGAGGCTGGCTGTTTGCAAAGTTTCTTTAAATCTAGATTCTTTAAATGCAAAAGAGAATTTTCATACACCCAGCCTCGCACCTACCCCAAATCTTATAGTGTACCCAAGCAGGGGGGTTGCATACCTCACTGTTTAAACGACGTAATGCTGGGTGCTGGCACTGTATTTATGTGAGCAAGCAAGGTAGGTATGTTCTTTATTCCGCGATTAGCCAATTTTCCTAATACTTTTTGTGAAAAACAATGATGTTTTAGCATAAACAAGTAAATTATGCAAAATGAAATAAGGCCCCAAAACATTTTTCAAAATAAAATGAAATTAGACCCCAAAATAAATATTGGGGTCATATTTCATTGGGATCTTATTTCATTATGAAATCAGGCCCCAATAAAAAAATTAAAAGAGGCCCCAAAAAATGAAATACCACCCCAAAATTGAAAAATGTTCGTTGTTGTTGTTTTGCATTCAATGATTTGGGGCTTTATTTCATTTTGTTTTTGGGGTCTTATTTCCTGGGGCTTAATTTCGCAGAGCCAATGTAAAAGTGGCGCTGATTTCAGTTGTTGGGAAATATTTGTAGCTTTAAGGTTAGAAATTTGAACCTGTGAGTTCTTCGATATTATTTCTCATTTAAAAATAAGCATTGCTTTCCGACGAAAGTTCAAACAGAATATTTATGATATACATATACATATTTTGTTCCCTATCTGTCAATCAACAAAGTTTCAAATTCCACCGAAGTATATAGTTACGATGTCAATGGATAAAAAATCCTCAGAAATCAAAAAGTGACACAAAATTGACGTTTGATATTTCGCAATTTCAAATAATACTTTATTGCTATGACAACGTATTGTATATGTATCTAAGTTAAAATATTGTTGAGGGAGGAACCCAACTTTTGAACAACAAAGTGTCAAATTACGTTGAGCAATCGAAGTTATATGTTCATTTGAATCCAATTAAAAATAATTCTTATAAAATTTAAAATAAAATATAAATTTAAAAGTAAAAAATAATTAATTTGTTTTGAATTGTTTGTATTGGTCTATTAAATAAAAAGTGTTAGATTGTAGGTAAACTAAATGAAAAGGCAGCCAGTAGATTAAAGAATAAGTGTTTAATGTTTGGTAATTCAAGAAAGACTGTACATTAAAAAGTTAATGAAGTTAACATGAAAGCATAAATTGCAACAATAGCTATTGACTAAACAGTTGTTTTAAGTTTAATACAGTGGTGCAAATAAGTTTTACAACACTCCCCCACAATGGTAGTGTTGCAATTCAAATTATAAAAGAAAAAAACAAAAAATTATTTAAGCGGGATGCCCAACATCGAACTGAACTTCAGGTTCTTCGTCTTTGCTAAGTTCTTTGTGAAAATATCCGCCATCATTTCATCAGAGCAGATGTACTTTAGATCTATTACGCCATCTTCATATAGGTCTCGAATATAGTGGTACCGGATATCGATATGTTTGCTTCTCGGATGATGCACTGGATTTTTGACCAACTGTTGAGCACCTATATTATCGTTAAATAAAAGAACAGAAGAATTATTAGTAACAAGTCCTAACTCTGATAGCAAGTTCCGCAAATATACGGCTTCTTTGCTGGCTTGCGATAGTGCCATATATTCCGCCTCTGTGCTACTCAAAGCAACGGACAACTGCTTTTTGGACTCCCATGAGAGGACTCCTCCGCCAAAAGTAAATACAAAACCTGTGTAAGATTTTCTATCATCTATATTACCTCCCCAGTCCGCGTCTACGTACCCCACTAGTCCATCGGTTGATTTAACATACATTAGTTTTGCATTGATCGTTGTTTTAATATAACGCAGCAGATGCTTCAACGCTCCAAGATGTTCATTATGTAGATCGCAGTTGTACTGTGATAGTTTGCTAATGGTATGGCTTATGTCAGGTCTCGTAGAAACTGCTAAGTACATGACAGCTCCCACAATTGACTGGTAGTAACTCGGATCTTCCTTCTTGCATGAATCGTTTTGGCATTTAGTCATCACCATCCCAGGATCAAGGGGTGTAAAACATGGCCTGCATGCTTCCATTCGATGTCTTTGTAGTAGCTCTCGTATGTGTTGATGTTGATGAATCGCAATAGCTCCCCTCGGGTCGGTACGCTCGACTTCTATACCCAAAAATTGTGAGACTGGCCCCTTGTCCACGCACTGAAATGCTGCTTCGATTTGTTTCTTAATAGATTGCATTGATGACTCCGTTGAACAAGCGATGAGGAAATCATCAACGTATACAGCTAATATATTTACCTCAGCACCTCTGTTCATGACATACAAACAGATGTCACCACTGCACCTCTTAAAACCGATTTTTGTGAGCTCTTCATTTAATTTGCAATTCCATTGCCTTCCAGCTTGTTTTAGCCCGTATAACGACTTACGTAATTTGCAAACCTTCTGAGGATGCTTTTCATCCACAAATCCTTCGGGTTGGGCCATAAAAACATTTTCGGTTAACTCACCATTTAGGTAGGCAGATGTCACATCTAGATGGTGTACCAGGAGTTCATACTGCACTGAAATGGCTAAAACCAATCTAATTGTCGAATACCGGACAACGGGGGAAAAAGTTTCATTATAATTAATCATGTACTTTTGGGAACATCCCTTAGCAACGAGCCTACATTTATACCTGTCAATCGAGCCATCTGGTTTTCGTTTCAGGTTGAAGACCCACTTACATCCAATTATTTCATTCTTTGGTGGGGGATCTACAAGATCCCAGGTCTTGTTGGCTATGAGTGCTTTAAACTCCAAATGCATAGCACTTTCCCATTTGGCAGCATCTTTACAGGATTTGGCTTCTGCGACAGATGATGGGATCGAATACTCAAGTCCAATTGAATTAACTGCTTCAACCATATTAAATTGCTTCGTAGGTCTACCAGGCTTCCCACTACGAATAATTTTAGGCCGTCCCGGGCCGACGACTAACGTTTTACCGGGTGAAGTAGGTGAATCTGCTGTCTTTATTTCTTCTTTTGTGGAGTTGGGTGTTACGTTTGGGGTTCCATTATTTTTATTGTGTTGTAGTTGGTTTTTGGTGGCTTCGGTGTTATCATCCTCTGCAAGTAAAAAATCTTTCGTATCGATAAAAGTATTCTGTACATTATTTTCAAAAAATTTCACATCGCGACTCTTTTCGATTTTTCTTGTTTTGGGATCGAAAAGCCTATACCCCTTGGATTCTTCCGAATATCCAACCAGCATCAGCTCTCTTCCCTTTGCAGCAAATTTTGAATGCCCAGGCTTTTTGTTTAGAACAATAGCCCGCGAACCAAATACTTTTAAGTGCGAAACGCAAGGCTTGACTCCTGTCCATAACTCATATGGGGTACTATTACCTAAAATTTTGGATGGCGACCTGTTCCTCAGGTAAACAGCAGTGTTGATGGCTTCCGCCCACAGGTATTCTGGTAGATTCTGGTCCAACAAAAGACACCGAGCCATCTCAACCAGTGTACGGTTGGCTCTCTCAGCTACTCCGTTCTGCTGCGGGGTATATTGTACCGAAAGTTGACGTGTTATTCCCTGTTGTTGCAAAAATTCATTAAAATTATTATTCACAAACTCTCGTCCATTGTCACTTCGTAAGAATTTAATTTTATTTGACGTTTGGACTTCGGCCATACTTTTGAATTGTTTAAATGTGCTAAATACCTCATCCTTGGTTTTCAGGAAGTATACTTGTATTTTTCGAGATTTATCATCGATAAACGTGATAAAATACCTTGCTCCCCCAGCTGATGGAATCCTCATTGGTCCACATACGTCAATATGCACCAGCTCTAGCAATTTTTTACTCCGATTTAACGATTGTTTAGGGAATGGTTGCACCGTCAATTTGCCTTTTGCACACACAACACAGTCTAGGTTGACATCAGAGGGATCCACATTCAAACCAGTTACCATTTCTTTGTCTCTTAGCTGCTGAAGGCTATTCATATTGAGATGTCCAAATCTTTGGTGCCATTTTTCGAAGGTGTTTGTTTTGGTGCTAGATTGAAAAGAAATAAATTCAGTATGAGGTTTAACAATATATAGTTCACTTTTCTTATCGGCCTTTAAAACAACAACTTTATTTGGATTTCTTATTATGGCAGAATTGTGTATAAAATCCACTGTGTAATTATGGTTTGTTATTTTACTCACTGATATAAAGCTTCCTTGTAATTCTGGAATGAACAAAACATTTTTTAGAAATATATCACCTGTACTGAAGGTCAACCTGACTGTTCCAAATCCACTTGATATGACGAATTTATCGTTTGCTAGCTGTACTTTCTCTCCCTTAATGGCATGGTGAAATTCAATAAAAAGATCTCTATTGCAGCACATATGGGAAGTCGCACCGCTATCCAAACACCATTCGTCCCGTTGCAGCATTGACGCATCTATTGAAGAAAAGAGACCAAACGAAGATAACTGTCGTGGTTTTGATTTTCGGCATTCGGATGCAAAATGCCCACGTTTACCGCAAGAATAACATTTTCCTTTCCCGTTTTTACCATGATTTTTCTCACGCGATTTTGCGGTAAAAATATGCTCACTTACTCCACTGTTATGTTGGTCTTTGTTTAATCTTCTCCGCTCTTCCTCCATAAGCTTTGTTTTTAAGTTTAAAACCGATGGCAAAATATCGCGACTCTCGATTGCGACTGTAAAATTTTCGTAAGAATCTGGCAAACTACATAATAAAATTATCGTCAAGAGTTCTTCGGGGACAGCCACCTGTATCTCACGCAATTTTTCTACTACTCTTGTAAATTCGTTGATATGGTTTTGCATGGATTGGCCTTCCAACATTTTTGCTTGCAACAACTGCTTAAACAAGTTTACCATGCTGGCAGGCCCTTTAGGCTGGTACAGTTCACACAATCTGTCCCATGCATCTTTGGAAGTCTTCGAGTGCTTGATGTGAATTAACTCCGACGGTTTTACACTGACAAGGATGGTTGCCATAGCTTTTCCATCCAATGCTTCCCATGCTGTTTTTTCCTCAGGCTTTGGCTCTGCCGCCAACTTATTCGATCCATCGACATACGACCAGAGATCTGTGTGGACAAGCACGCTCTTCATATGAATTGCCCAAGTTCCATAATTTTCTCCATTAAGTTTATCGATCTGGTACAACGAACTCATCGTAATTGTATCAGGAACAAAACTCGACTTACGAATTAATAAAGAAAATTATTTAGCTTACAAATTGAAAAAACCAAAAAAAAAATAACTACACTTCTTTCTTATTTCTCTGTGTGACCCGGGCCCATAACCTGTTAGATTGTAGGTAAACTAAATGAAAAGGCAGCCAGTAGATTAAAGAATAAGTGTTTAATGTTTGGTAATTCAAGAAAGACTGTACATTAAAAGGTTAATGAAGTTAACATGAAAGCATAAATTGCAACAATAGCTATTGACTAAACAGTTGTTTTAAGTTTAATACAGTGGTGCAAATAAGTTTTACAACAAAAAGATCCACTCTTTCATTTTTATTGAATTAAAATACATATAGTCATTCCATTCAAGACTAGTTGTGTTGGATTTTGTTCCTTTTAAGAAACTGCAGAACCGAGGCAATCTTTCGAAAGATAAAAAAACACAGTATTGAGAAGTACAACATTTATAAAGGGTGTTGTTCCACACGATTATCCATTTACTTTAACTAAGTGGTGAAGGCTGCTGAACCACCATATGCATATTTTTTTTGTTTCAGATTTCAACTATTTTCTTGTTTTATTTGAAAAGCCTATATCAATGACTTAATGTGTGGAATATGAAATCGTTTGAATATCATCCAAGGGATCAATTTTCGATGGATCTGGCGAGATCAGCAATTGCGCTGGTTATGTTGACATTTAGGAAACCGTTTGTTTGATGCTTGTTGTCATAATGACTTAAGCAAGTCCAACAAAAAAAAATCTAAAGGGGTCAAACCGCACGATCTCGATGGCAAGTTTTCGTCGCCTCTGCGTAAGATAACCCTCCTTTAATCGTTCGTGGAAAATGTCCACATGTATGGCATGTGGTGCAACCCTGTTGGAATCACATATCATTCACATCCAAATCTATCTCATCTAATTTGCGGCAAGAGAAATTGGTTATATCATCGATCGTTAGCACTCTAGGTTAGCTTTGCTGACGTTGATAAGAAAACATGGCCGCCATGAACTGTCAAAATGTAACCGTCCCTATTTGCGGGTGGCAAGGGCGCAGTGGATGTATAGTGCTTGACTGTTAACTTAGAGGTGTGGGACGCCGGACGAGCCCCACTCTAGGCAGCATTCTTTTATTTATTCCCTTAGTTTCAACTGAACGCCACCCGTGGGATTTAATGAGATAAATTAACACCTTATTTCTCAATCTACTGTGCCAACAAAAATTCTTTCCTATTCCTTCAACCTGCAATTCAAGTTGCAATTAAAAGACCTTAAGTCTTACAGGCATATAGTTAAAATTACTATTATTGTTATTATTTGAAAACAATTTGTTTGATTTTCCGTTTAGAATGTAATTGTTACAACAAACTGACAATGTGCCATCCAATATCAATTCTAAATGATATCTGTTCTTGATACATACACGTATACCTAGAATAAACATATTTCATTCCATGTCCTATCATTGTCATTTTTGACCATTGTAATTTATCAACTCCACAAAATTTAGATTTTTTTTTAAACCTTGTAACAATTCAATCCATTTTGTGGGAAAAAAACACAACATCCATAAAAATGTGTATAAATCATAATCTATAAATTTGATAAGCATTTTTTATAGCAGCATTCAAAGTTACGCTTAACTAGAATCGCTATATGTATATGTAGGTATAGGTAGTACCTACTAGGTACCCTTGTCAAGAATTTGTCACTTCCCCATGCATACTAAAAAAATAGCTCTCTCAAAACATGACATGATAAAATAATAAATCCCAAGTGGACATGTTTTTTTTTAGGTACAATAGATATTGTTTTTTCGGAGTTATTTTTATCTTAAAGCTTCAACTTCTGAATGAAAAAATGAATTTCATATTCTGTAGTTGGCTGATGTTTCAACATATACCAGATTCTATTTAAAGAAAAAACAATACAATGATTGTGCTATAAAATGGAAGTTATCCAATTAGGGAAAGGTGTTTTTTTCTACTTCGTCATACAAGTTATGTGAAATATCAAAAAAAAAGAGACGAGTATTGCAATAACATAAATGCTAAAATACTGCACATATAGAAATAGAACATTTGGTTCTATTTTTAAGTATTTTTGCGAAAGAATGTTTTAACTTTTAAACAAGGTTTTGACAACAATGATTTTAAAACTAGTTATGTTTCTTGAATTGTAAACAAACGAATACTTAAATCTACAATTTCCTTGAATTTATCATTTATAACTCGTACATTCAGTTTAAAAGCAGCGTTGCCGAAGTGGCACAAACATAGTTTTTGAAAAAAAGATTTCATGGTAGCACCAGGCTTGACAGATTAGGTTATTTATCGACAATTGGGCTATCTTTTTGAAAAATTTCACTATGATAGCCCAATCATAATTGAGCTATAATTAGCCAAAATCGAATTTTGGGCAATTTTTTTTTCATAAATCATATTCATATGTACCTAAATAAAAAACCTTTTCTCCTCCATACCCTTAACGCATTCCACAATTTGGAACCTCTTTTTTTTTTTCTCTAAAAATATAGGTAGATATTTGTTCTATAAATATATTGGTTTTGAGATTTCAAATCAACCCCAACAATCCTCACTTTAATTTCATTCAGTTTCTCCGTTGTTGTATAAAAAGAAATTGTGATTGAAGTTATAAGACATTTTTTTTTATTGGTATAGGCTACTAGGCTACTATCTGGGTTACGGTCTTGGGCTAGAGACGTTTTTAAATTGTGCTATCGAACTAGTTCAAGGCATGGCAGCCCTCGGTGGCACGAATAAATTCAATATGACACGCTCGAACTTTTTCTATATTTTGCTTTCTAACAAAGCGAATACTCAAGAAATTTAAGTAGTATTGGAGTTTAAACTGTCAGAAAGTCTTATTTTGTGACAATAAACCAATATAAGAAATTGTTTATTTAAATTTTTTGTTGAAAAGGGTCATTCGTTTCGTGGCTTCAAGTTGGTAGCGCTGGCATTTGACACCTGTCAAATTCATCTGTCATTTGAAGTGTCATAATATTAATTAAATGTTTGCCATTTACGATAATGAATCGCTTAACAATCGGACAACGCGTTAAAACTATTAAAACTTACTACAAAAGTAATGATTCAAACGTAGCCAATTTTCGCGCATTACGCGATGATTATGGTCGTCATAATCGACCGACTACGCAAGCAATCGCTAAAATTGTAAAGAGAGTAGAAGCTTTACTGATGTCGTAAAGCCTGTGCGTCATCGTAATGAACGCTCAGTAGAAAATATTGCTGCTGCAAGTGCAAGTCTTGCTGATGAACCAAATTTATCGATTTCCCGACGTTCACAGCAATGGTTGAATGATAACCGATTTTTTTGGCTGGCGATTGAAGATCATGTCTTGGACGATATGTGGTTCCAACAAGACGGGGCAACAAGCCACACAACACGACCAATTATGGCTTTATTGCTTGAGAAGTTTTGGCGACGTCAATTGGCCACCAAGATCATGCGATTTCACACCGTTACATTTTTTCTGTGGGGCTACGCAAAAGACCGTGTTTACGCGAATAATCCCCGAGGTCTACACGCATTAAAAACCAACAATACTCAAGTTATGGCCGAGATACCGCCCGAAATGTGCGAAAAAATGGTTAAAAATTACCTCAAAAGAATCGTATGCTGCAAATCTTCCCGAGGCGGCCATTTGAATGATATTGTTTTTTCACACTTAAGCCTTGTACGCTGCTGATGCGAAACGAAAAATCCCATACAAAAATGACACAACGAAATCATAAACGGAAAATTTCGTTCTGCTTTTCGTTTTCCAGTACGCTGTTCGAAGAACGAAATTTATAACTGTAGCAGATTATTTGGAGAAGTATCCGCTCCTTTTTCGCACTAAATTAATTATTTACACTATTTATTGTGTGCGGAAAAATGACATTTGAGTTTTATTTGTATTGTTTTTGGTTATCATTTTCTTACATCGTGGGTTCCTCTGATTTTTTGCTTTTATGTTTCATTTTGTTTTTGCATTAGTGAAACTCTCCAAAGTCCAAAGATATTTTCTGTTGTGTTTTCGCAAGCGTTTCGTTGTCTCTTTGGAGATCACAGAAAAATTTCGTTTCGTATCAGCAACGTACTAGGCTTTGATGGCAAAGTCCAACCTTTATAATGAAATTAAATTTTCATCAAAAATGTATCTATCGCTGTGTGAGTTTTATTTAGCTTTACTTTCGAAACCGAAAAATTAAGAAGGAGTTCTGTGTGATAACACACTTGCAGTTAGGCTGCCAAGCTTTCGCACCATCATATTAATATTGAGTTGCTGTTGTTTATTTAGTTGTTTGAATTAATGACCTTTTATTTCACCCCAAATTGAATAATATTTTGTTCATGTATAAGAATTTTCGCTTTTTTCATATAGCATGGTTTTTTTAGAAAATTTGGCTCGGAGATTTTTTTTTTTGGGCGACAACGCTCTTAAAAGATGAAGAAAATGAAACCGGTTTCTCTATGTTTTTATACATTTACAACAGAGAGAACCAATTAATGATTTTCAAAGTTTAGGTTTTTTTTTTACTCAAATCTTGAATTTAACGAGAGTGTAATTATTATTGCTCCCACTCAATTGTTTCCCATAATTGTGTTTTCTGTTCTATGAAACTGTGTGTGCTTTGGCATGTATTCAAATTCATTGAACCCATAACTTAATGTAGGTACTTGACAAAAGTGTTTGTTAAAATTCACATTTCCTCGTAATTGATCCATGTTAAGGAAATATGTTACAAAACTTGTTTTTCGATACTCAACCCCTTAACGAACTTTAATTACAACTCAACTGTCATCATGTCTTGACAAGTTAAAAGACATTTCATTAACTGACATACAATGAATAAATGATTAAAGGGAACATAAGAGTAAGAAGTTACCACGAAGGTTGAAATAGTGAAATAGGTAGCGCATGTAAATGATGGATCTATAACATAAAATATACACTTTGAATCGAGAAGCAATACAAAAGATCAAGTTATAGGCATGTCAAATATTCATTATGTCTTATAGGATGTCGTTTATTCAATGAATAACAGCAAGGACGTCAGTCAATATTCCCCTATAGAAATGTTTAATAAACCTCAAATATATACACATCGTGTTGGCGGCAGAATTGGTTTTGGGTTATATTTGATGACAAGGATTTCCAATCAGTGTTTATGGGATGTAAGTTTATCTTGAAAGCACGATGCAAATGCTACTTCCTTAATTAAGTGCTTAGACCTATAAAGCTATAATGTATGTGCTTGGAAGTGCAAATATGTATAGACCTATATTTCCAAACTATACCCCTTTCAATAGCTTGCATTAATTTAAGTTTGATAGATGTTCAAATAGGTACGATGAGACATATATATACTATAAGAGTTTGCACATATTTTGAATACAACAACGCACCCACCGTAGCAAGGCAGGTATATTAAAACTATCATCAGAGCAGAGCTATCACCGTGTGTTGGTACAATTTTCATATATTCTGCTACATACAGCTATCCTTGAGACTCACTCTCACATACGATGAACACGACCCAATTTCTAATCTAAACGAATTGGTATTCTGCAGATCCTTATATAGTGCCACAACCAGGACCCCATCCTCTATCAGTATTATTTATTATAAATTGCACAGATATGTATAATGATGTGTGCACTCTTCGAGATAAAATCCCACGCCCCTGCAACCCAGCAACTAGCAACCAACCTAACAGCGAACGTGCCACGTAATGATGGATGTTTAGCAGAATATGAATATGCATAATTTGAGGAGGACATGATGCGAACCGAACAGAATTCCATTTTTCGAGTCGAGTCTGGGTCAACAAAAATGTTTCCGCTGCAAATCGTGTTGCCTCAAAAACCAACATGACACCTACAACTTGTGCAGCCTGGTGATCATTTTGTCATAAAATGCACGACAAGTCAAATTCTAGATAAATTTTGTGCACCCGCAAATCGAGAAGCAGGACCGAAACGGGACGCGATGAAAAGAATGTGAGTGAATGCTGTAGTTGCATGGATTCCAGCAGGAAGCCACTTCGATTTTTCTTTTTGACAGTGATTTACTCATTTCTTGCATCAGCATCGAATGCACTGAAAGAAAATAAAGTGAAAAAAAATCGTCTAAATACACTTTTGATATAAATCATTACTCATATTCGCAGTTATGCTGCTTAAGATAAAAAAGGAGTAGTTCTTCAGAAAAAGTTACTTAAAGTAGTAAAACTAATTCTGCACACTCTTGGACCTCTTATATATGATTAACACAAAAAAAACAAAAACTAACACATATATAAAATTAAAAACGCAAAAGTTTACACTTTGCGAGAAAGATGCAGACTAAATTATAGTCTTTGCCCTTTGGTGACAGCAGGATTCTTGTTGAATGTAGTAGATTTTCGTAATTGTTTTCTATTTAACGTCAATTAGCAGTTAATTGTTTATTAAAAAAAAAAAATTTCTTTTGTAAATTAATTTTTGATCAACGTTTTAGTTGATTTGTGAGTATATTAGAAGTTAGTTACGTATTTCTTTATTAATAGGGATAATAATGTTTACGGTCTTAAGCCTGGTAGGCTGCTGATGTGAAACACAAAATCCCATACAAAAAGCAACGAACTCATGAACGAAAAATTGTGTTTTTTATATGAACCGTTAATTGTGTGCGAAAAAGTGATATTTTTACAGACGAAGCGTCTCGTCATAGACGCCTATTCAGCACTTTTATCCGGCTTGTGAGAAGCTCACGTTTGTTTTTATAAACAACCGCACACGAGGCGTAGTTTTCGTCGCAGCACAAAAGCTGCAACTCTCTAGGATCACAGTAGTGTCAGTCGTCAAGTATTTATTGAATAATATTGGATATCTAAATTTTAAAAATGTGTGTAAATTGGCAGATATCAACTAGGTTTTGTTTTATGCGAGGGTACAGCGATTTCGGTTTTTCAAATTTTCTCAAAAACTGCTTTAACGAATTTGATTAAACTTCGTAGCACGCTCGCTACTGACAGGTTCTGTCACAGAGTGTGTACAATCTACATAGGTACATATAAAATTAATAAATCGAAAATTTTTAGTTCATGTCTAAAGAGTCATTTCAGGAAAATAAATGAAAAAATAATGAAAATAAAATTTTGATAAATATTCTCTTAATGCTAATATGTTAAATTATTTTATTTTACATATTGTAAATTTTGATTATAGAAATAAAAAATTAAAGAAAGAAGTTTTTTCTGTGAGTGTACTTCTTTATTTCTCGCTTTATCCAGATCCACAACTGCAGACAGGAGCATGCATTTCTATACAAACGTATATTGTATACATTCTACATATACATACATTTATACTACACATTCTGATGTGGGATCTGTATGAAAAGCAACATCCTGAAAGTAATTGCCATTGAAAGAAAATTTATTGCGAATTCAATTGGCAATTGGAGTTAAAGTAGCATTATCATCGTTGGACAAAAGAAAGGACATTGCACATATGACGTTAAAAGATTATTATTTATGGTTCGTTAACAAAAGAAACTGTAATCGAGCGTAATTACATGATTTTCAAGCGAGGAACTGCGGCAAAGTGTGCAGCAATTTTTCAGTCTCAAGTTTTAATCCGCGATGGATGGATGGATAAAGATATGCGTGGGCGTGGGATTATGTATATTGTATATATTGTCTTCCATCATTATGAATGGCGTTATCAGAGCGGAATGTGTTGGAGTATTTTTTATTTTAACTGACAGCAATATTTTGCTATGCCTTAATGCAGCTTTTATTTTTGAAGCAAGGAGGCTTATTGTATTGGCTACTTTAGGGGTAATTGACACTAAATGCCACTTAAATAATCATTTTTTATATCGCACATTTATTGTGTGGGTGTGACTTTTTTGCTTTTGACTTATTTTTTTAACTTTTGATTTTTTGCCAAATTCCAATCGGACGCAATTAAAGTATGCATTCAAAGTTGGTGCGGGCTTTATTTTCACACATGCATCCAATTCCTGGCCAAATTTTATTCGAGAATTTTCTTGCATAAGATATTTGTGAGCAAATGCAAATAGTACGATTTTGGTAGAGTAAAGCTTGAAAAACGCCTATATCCTATGTTAAAGCTAATAATCGGGTCTTTGTAAACATACGAATAGATTATGTTATTTAACAGATGCTGTACAGTTAGGTATTCAATTCATAGTTACACTTTCGAAAAAAATCTTAGTATTTTACGGGTCACCATTGTTTGGCAAAATTCATTTGGCATTTCTTTGTTTCGCTTTGATCGTTAAATATTTTGTTTAATTCGCAATCCACAATTGGCAATTTACGTTTGGCTTTTTATTCATTATGTTTTTCAATCATTACGCAAATAACATTTGGCGTTTTTACATTTCGCTTTTTCTTAAAAATATTTTCATTCATTTCGCAAAATTCATTTGGCAATTTATTGTTTAGCTTTTTTTTGTTAAGCCGTTTATTAATTGGCTAAGTTTTTTATTCGCGGAATAACGTTTCGCCGTTTCATTATTTCGCAAAATTTCAACAAATCGTTTTATCATTTCGCTGATAGATCATTTCGCAGTTTATAGTTGTTTGGTCGATTGTACATTCATAAGCTTTGACTTTTTTGATTTACCGTTCTTTTTATGATCTGTTGCTAAATTCATTGTGCTTAGTTATATTTTTTTAGTTATTTGGTAATTTTGATGTGGTAATTTCGGACTTTGCATACACCCAACCTCGCACCTACCCCAAATCCTATAGTGTGCCAAGCAGGGGGGTTGCAGGGGGGCAGCATGCCCCCTCAAACATACCTCACTGTTTACACGGCGTATAATGCTGGGTGCTAGTACTGTATTTATGCAAGCAAGCAAAAAAACAAAAATCTCATATACAAAATAGTTTTAATAATTATTTTCAATTTTCTCAAGAACTAGAAGACATTATATTTAATCGACAAGTCATGTAATTTAATCGAGGCCAAAAAATTGCATAACAATTGCCAAATAAAAAAAAGCGAAACAAAAAAATGAAAAATAAAAAAAAGCGAAATAATAAAATGCCATATAAAAAAAGCGTAATAACAAAATGCCAAATAAAAAATTGCCGAACTTCAAAAAGCCAATCAAATAAAAAACTAAATGAAAATTGCGAAATTAAAAATGCGGAAGGATGATTTGTCAAATCATTTAAAAGACAAAATGTAATTTGCAAAACGTAGAATGCCAAACAACAAAATGCTAAATAAACAAAATGCGGAACGAAAAATGGCGAAATGAACCCCCGCGAAACTTTAGTTTGCCAGACAATTCTTGCGAAACATACCATACCCGTATTTTACATACAAAGAACTAAACTTTTATAAGGTTTGAATTTTCTTTTCCAGAAAAAAAAATTTTAAATTTAAATTTAATTCAATTTAAATTATTTTCCCGAAAGCAAAATATTTAAACTTTTATTTTATAAATTAAAAAAAAAAACAAAGATCTAACCTCATTGTTTGGTTAATTAGACATTCTAAGAGCATTTTGAAGTCCAAAGCATACATGTTAGGAATACAAATAATATTCTCAAATGTATATACATATATATATGTACATATGTAGGACGTACATTAATATTTAAAAACAACAAAAAATGAAACATTGTCTGGTTTTGTATGCTTTTTTAAGCATTCTAAAATGAAAAACCCACCAGGGAGTGTTTTGGGCTTAGAAACAAACAAAAAAGAGATGATGTAGAATTCTTTCCCTTTTTTTAAGCATGAAGTTATGTGTTACAAAAATAAAAACAATAAGCTTCGGGGAAGAAGTTGGAAACAACAACTTAAAATCAGACATAATCCTCATGGATCAGGAAGGATTTTTAAACAACATATGTATGTGTATATATGAATGTATATTATATGTGCTCTGTTATATATGATGTCAAAATAATTATTAAGAAAAAAGGTTGTGTTGATAGAAGGTTCAAGGACTTGTCAAAAACAATATCATGACTTTTATTTTGTATGTATAAAAGTTTGAGGGCTCAAATGATATCCCAACCATCTGAATGAACATATACATATAAACAATTCCATTTAAAAGGATTTTATTGATTCAACAAATAATATCTAACTTATTTAAAATACCTACAAATATCAGATGATGTTATTAAAGACTCATAATTAATCGATTTTAAAAATAAGTCATTAATTCAGAAAAAATAAAAAAAAGACGTACTTAACTGGATTAATGTAGACCTTTAGTCATTTTAAAGGTCACAGCACATCGTTAAATCCATACTGAGTAGGTACCTACCACCAAAAAAGTTGAGGTAAGTAAGATCTGAAAATATATTTTTATATGGTATTAGGGGAGATACTGATGGATATATATTGAAAGGTCCGCCCTCTATGTCTCAATATCTAAAAAAAAAACACGAATTTTTTTAATCTGGGAAAATTATTATTGAAGGCAGATTTAATAATACGACACTAATTATGGGCTTAATGAATGACTAAATATTTATTTATAGATATAAACATTCAACAGTTTTATTTATAAATCCATTCCAAAATATGTATGTCTAACTTAATACAGCTGTTTAATTTTAACTTTGTTTGACTTTAACACTACAATTGGTGATCCAAATCTATTCTTAAGTTTTGTTATGGCATGAAAAGTTGACAAGAAATAAATGAAATGTTCATTGAACGTTTCCAAAGTTCACTCAAATTCATTAATTCATTCGATATTGATAGGTAAAAAGTTAAGGCCCAACTATAATAGGCATGAGCTAGCTTATGCACGCTTAAGCCAACGAGCGAACATATGAAATTCCTATTAAGTAGCCATAATGGAGTGTATGTGTGATATCTTTGCTATCTCGTTGTCGTTGATTTCATTTTTAAGGAAAATGTTAAAACTCGCAAGACTCAACAAAATTAAACAGCTGTGAATTTGATTTTGACAGATGCTTTTGCGCGTAAGTTATTATGGCTATGTCTGCGACTTTTTGAAACTTAAGCAAACTTTTCGATAGGTTCTGACATCAGTTTATATTTGCTTAAGCCTATTACAGTTGGGCCTTTACTCTTGGAGAATTTGTCAATTCCTTGCAAGAGGCAGTAACCCGTGAAAATTGTTTCTTTTTTTTAGGTGGAATAGGCTGGGAATCGAATCAGCGTAATGGGGGTGACCCATGGCATTAGTCGCTTGCGTTGCGTCGAAACATACAACTTACAGCTTAATTAAATACAAACAATTAATACATGCTTTTCGATAGGTTCTGACATCAGTTTATGTTTGCTTAAGCCTATTACAGTTGGGCCTTTACTCTTGGAGAATTTGTCAATTCCTTGCAAGAGGCAGTAACCCGTGAAAAATGTTTCTTTTTTTAAGGTGGAATAGGCTGGGAATCGAATCAAGACCTTCAGCGTAATGGGGGCGACCCATGGAATCTGTCGCTTGCGTTGCGTCGACACATGCAATTTACAGCTTAATTAAATACACGCGTTTTTATTAGAAGCGCCTAAAAGGCAACGTATGCGCCGGACGCAACGCAAAAAGTAGCTGCAAACTTTTAACTTTTATCCCCCGCGCGGCAGGTCCGTTCACATCACTTGTCAGTAATAAGCGTGTTCGTTGTAAACCTAGTATTGTGAATTTTGTCTTTCCCAAAAATTACTTTATAAATTCATGTGAATTAAAGATTTCAAAACAACTCACCGGATTCATTGGCTCAGCTCTATCCGTTTCATGTGTGAACGTTAACGAACGTTGCCGCAAAGTAAGCAACGGATTCTATTGGTCGGCCCCTTAACAGTCCTACACACTAACCACTACACCACGGGCTATTTTACTTCATGTAATATTCTACAAGTCTATATTTTCCTCGACTTTTGTTTAAGGCAGTCGACTTTTTGTCAAGTCGATCAACAAAAAGTCGGCTTAGTTTAAAAACTTTAAAAACAACATTTTTTTATATATTTTTCTTCTTGGTCGTTGATTAAAAAACTTTATTTTCAGATTATAAACATTTTTTCATTTGTGTATTATTCCTTTTTTCTTACAAGACATCTGTTGTGTTTGTTTTTAGATTCCTATTAAAAATGATTAGATCCCATCCTTTGTCTTATTTTCCATAATAAAGTCCTTCTTCAAACTAGTTTACTTAAGGGATTGAGCTTCTAAGCCTTTAGAAACTCCCTTAAAACAACATCCAGAAAACCGATACATGTCGTTCCTTATAGGTGGTTAAAGGCAGTATTGTTGTTAACATGTCGCAAAATCGGAAATTGATATTTCAGCTTATGTTATTTACTTTAATAACCGCCAGAAGGCGTAAACCATCCCTCCATGGAATGTTTTGTTGCCAACTTCCATTCCATCATGAATATTAACACAAACAGACCTCAAAAAATGTGTAAATAAAACAATTGCGCAAATAAAAATAGCAAAATAAATTGACATATTAAATATAGGAAGTTGAATCTCTTATATGCATGTATATGTTCAATTAAGTTGATCACCTATGCACACATGCATACATTTTGTTTATTTTCCACTCGGCTGTTGATTTGGTCAGTTTGCAATGGGTTTTGTTTGAATTTTGGTTAGTGGCAAGAGTTTGCACAAGTGAGAATGTGGTGTCCTTTTATAAAGTCCCCAAAAATTCAAAATGGAGTTTTCAGTTTGTGGCCGGATATGAGGAAATGCATTATTAAAAGGGTACAATCCGAGAAAAGTACCTATCTACCTAGTGCCTGCCTATATACCTGTATACATATGTACATTTCATTATATAAAATAACCATCAATGCACACAGAAAACAATTCGAAACAATACTATATATGATTGCGAATGTAGTCTACATATAGATACAGATAATAGTATTAAGCTCGAATTTTTTTGTAACCACTTTTTTGTATTTTAATTTTTTATTTCCGGAAACTTATAATACATACACTATATACATTGCTACATTTGCATGGCTATAACGACGAGTTATTTATAAGTCCTCCATTGCTTATAAAATGTTGAGCAGGATGTTATTTAAATGTTTCCAACAAATTTTTTAGTTACTCCGAAAAAAAAAGTTAAAACATTCTTACTGATGCTGGTGTCCAATGGCATGTCGAATTGTTAGCAAAAGTTTCTGCCAGGTTTTCAAAGCCCCATTCATTTTATTATTTACTTTAAATTAAAACAGTGGTCATATCAATTACTTGCCAGCATTTCTCGTTTCGTTCGAACGAACGCATTAACACCGAGTGAATGTTAAAACTTTAGCAATTTACTTAAAGTTTCAATTTTCTGATTAATTCCCCAAACGTTTAGAACTAATGTATTATATTGGAACTGGGTAGGGTATATATTGTTCAACTAAACATGTTTTGTCTTAATGACTCTGACATTTCATTAAGTTGGAAATTGATTTTTTTCAAATTGTATTAAATAAATACAAATATTAAGTAACTTAGCTTAAATATTGTGACTAGGATGAACCTTATATTGTGTGTGTGGCTGTGGGTGGGGTATTATAATAATTAATTAAATTTGATTGTCAAACGACCCCCTAAGTGATACCAAAAATACTTTACATATAAAACGTATACAATAACCAAATGAGTGGTAAACCATTTAACCATTTCCATAGAAAGTTCATCACCTTTGATTTTGAGTAGATAGTGTTTTTTAACATCTTTAAAATTTAAATTGGCAACACTGTTTCAAGTGAGAATAAATTTGACAGCTGAAAGATAATAACTGATCTGTCGCCCTACCGCCATACCAGGGGAAAGTTGACATCCCCTCCCATACGATTTTTTCTTCTCTTGACACAACCTATACGCCCTAGCTTTTTGTCGTATATTGTTCAAAACAACCTGTATTTGTAAATTAAATAGGTTATTTAATTTAATGAAAATAAAGTCATAATTTCGTAAAAAAGACTAGAATATTTTTGTTTTTAGTTTTAGTCTCTTTGGAATTTGGATCAAAAATTAAGAATCGTGTGTAATTATTGAACGAAAATTAGCTACTTTTATATCCTACATAGAATCTGTCTTTCGTGGTCTTTATGTATAATTAGGTCCATTTAAATGAATTTTTTGTTTATAATTTAATATTAATTTGAATAAGAGCAATTAATTTGATATGTAATTAAAGGTGATAAAATAAGCTTTTCACTAGTGGTAAAAATAATATATGTCATCACTGAATTTTTTGATATATCGGTGTATCAAATACAGCACAAAAAAGTTGTGTTTTCAAGAAGTTAAAAATTAATATCTCGAAATATATTTCACATAGCAAAATATTTTTAGTACTATTTTAAAGACATACTTCATACCTTTCATTAACAATATCATTTTTCTACGTCATTTATTTTGCACGTTATAAACAATTAATTGAAAAAAAAGCTGAAATTTTTATTTTTTAATCGGCAACTTCAATCTCAAATATCTCGACTTTCCCATGAACGATCTTCAAAGTATTTCACCAATGTAACGGGCTCAACGTCACCTTTCATTTGATACCAAATTCGTTTCTGTACACTCTTGGCCAACGCTCCATTATAGTAAAATGGGCATTCCCTTTCCCATTTAAAAGAAGCAAATCTCACGAAATCCCCATTTAGTTCAAAATCTGATAGGTATTCATTCAAATGGACAAAAAAAAAGCTGCAAGATTTTCAAGAAGGAAGTCAATTCTTAAAATAATCTACAGATTCGAAACACATGTGGCTCTGACGTTAATATTCCATTTGTGAAACACGTACTACTCCTATCACATCGTTGTCTGTTGTTCGCCATTCAACAGCTTAAGTGTTTTTCGATATCTTTCGAACTGTCAATAACACAAAATGTCGGTTAGGTATAAATAAGGTACCTAAGGAAATGTGTGTGGGCGACGAGATATACATTTTGACACTTTATTTTTATTTTAAATTTATAACACTTTTTTTTGTTCGTTTACCAGAAAATGTTCAAAAGAAAATATAAACGAGAAGATTATACTGCAAGGAGATATCTATACCTATTTCCAATATATAATTGGGTGAACAAATGACACAGTGGTTTTGGTAACGAGCATATAACATTGTCCTTCTGTGATTACTTAAAAAAGGGCTTTTTTTCAACATTTCTAAATGGTTTTTTTTTTTTTTTTTGAGATTTTCATGATTTTATCTAATTCATATTGAAAATGGCATGGAATTTAAAGATAAAATTGTATTGACCCTTATTTCTTAGATTTATTTCAATAAATTTTTATATTAACCCCAACTACATTATATTTTATTTTATTTCGATTTATTTGCTTCTTACAATACGTCAGAAATGGGATGAACACCAGTACAATGTGGGGTATTTTTTTATTGAGTGTTTGATTTATGTGCGTTTGTGTTTCCGGATACTTTTTCTACTATGAAAGCTCCATTATGTGTGTAAGAAATATGTTTAACTGTTACATACTATAAGTTTTGTGTGGCTTTAATTGCGATTGATCGGGAATTTTGGAATTTGAAAGAGGTTAACGAAATTAAAAGAACTATTCGGCTCACTTCTAACGCAGCTCCGTGTCTTGATTTTCTCAGGGAGTGGTTGCAATTGGAAGCTTATCATATTATCTTCGTCATTGATAGATAAGATAGAATTGAAAAAGCAATGATCTTGTAGTTTTTTAAATACATTTACGGATTTTTTTAAAATTGCATACCAATTTGAGACTTTGATCAATTTTCTGATCAATAAAACGTTTCGTCCTTGATTCCGATAGGCCTCTATTTTGGCAATCTCTGTAGCCGTTAATGAATTTTGTCTATCCATTTAAACTTTCAAATTGAATCACAAAACATAACTGTTTTATCACATCCTGGTACATTTTCGAGACCTACACTGACAAATTATATCTTAAAATGTGGAATAAAATCAATTTAGGCTATTCAAATGTTACAAAAAAAATGATTGTTTTAGTGACTGTAAACAAACAAGCACAGAAAATTTAGTTAACTTTAAGAAATTTGTTTAAAAATTGTCTTAATCTGAGAGACCGTTCTCTTACCTTGTATTTAAATAAAAATTTTCTTATGTACAAATCAAAGAAGTATCAAAACCAATTGAATTGAAGGAAGTTAAAGTGTGAGGCTATTCAAATGTTACGGACTGTATAATTATCTTTGAATCAAAATAAACAATAATTCAATTTTAAGCATTTTCATTTCGAATCGTTTTATGTCTGAAATTCGAAATAAAGAAATTAACATTCCCTATTCAACCAAAATGTCTATACTTGAATTTCAAGTTTTTGAAACCAAATTAAAATTTTATAAATTCTATATGCCAATGCCAAAATAATGGTGAATCCCATTTCCTTCCAAAATCGTTTCAATAATGAACAATTGCCTAAAAAAACATCTAAATGATATAGTAATAGAAGTTATCATAGTTCCATGCCATTTATTGAAGCCATTGCTGAGCGCGTGCTGTGCGTGCTTGTTATTTTAATGTTGCCTACTTTAAACATGTTCCAGTCCAATCGACAGGAAAATCACTTCCATTGAGTCATTACGAAGTGAAGCCAGAGAGTCATTCGGTGATAATGCGATTGTTGACATTCTGTTCTGGTTCTTGTACTCGTATATACAAAATGTATTTATTTTAATGTTATTTTAAATGTATTTTGTAGGTCCATTTTCATTTTCCTTATTTTCCGCATTGCTTTTTTGGAACCTCACCAAAAATATACCCAAACTTCTGAATGCGGGAAAGGATGCTGCTGTAAGGGATGAAAAATGGTTTAGTGAGGTTGACATGGCCGACATCAGCATCGTTCTGCCTCTGGGGTTACACATTTGGTGTTTTTCTCTTTTTCTCTTTGACAGTGGCGAAGCCTTTGGGCTCTTTATGAAGCATCACTGGCAAATTCATTTATATAAACCGTTAAACAAACTACTGGCTAGAGAGGACCCATAAAAACAAACAAAAAACATAGTTGCCGCAGCTCAAACGAAAAAGGTTTTTTTTTTAATTTTTGTTGTGCCTAGTAAACAGCAAATGCTACATAATGATGTTTTTATTTTTTTTTTAAACCTCTCCATCGGTTGGTTTCAACGAAATAGAAATGAATATACCTTTATTTCGGTTTATATTTATCGAGTTGGGTGGAAACGGTGTTAGGTTTAGAAGAAAAATGTGTCTGTATTTTATTACATCAGATGAATGTAAAGGTAAGTGAAGCAAATTAAACTGATTAATTAAAAGTTATCGTTGTTACTTGTCAAGTTCTTTTACAACTTTAGCAATACTTCTTCGAGCAATTTGAAGAGGTCTCTTATTTAATTTTAACTCTTTAAATAAAAGGACTTAAAAAGGACCTCTTCGGAAAGCCTAGAGCACTTGTTTTATTTGATAAAGGTATATAGATCCTTGAATAGATAATTTTCAACACACACAAACAGAATAGAAATTGAAACTGAAACTGAGACCAAAAAATCCATCCCATCAAAATCTTAAAGATCATTCATTCTTGGAATTATACAGAAAAAATGTTCAAACAATTTTTTGCTATTTTAAATTCACAATTCTTGGTATCTGTAAAATGTTCAACTTAATATCTTAACAATCTGCTGGCTCTAAAAGCTTTCTCATTAATTATATACGATATATAGTAATTTTATATTTCCAAACAACACAAGTAGTAACCCGTGGCATAATGGTTTGTCTTACTGTTACGCTAGAGATTTGGTGATCAAATCCTTGCCTCTTCCATCCTGAAACACAAAATATTTTTTCACGAGTATCTACTATACCTTTTGCGAGCACGTGACTACTCTTTCATGAGTATCTCTTGTCATGAAAAAATGCCTCTCATATTAGGTTAGGTTTGTCAGAAATATTGAATTCCCTCCACTCCTGGCGCGAATATATCAACACACATAAATAATTGAAAATATTCCATGGTTCTCCACTAGCTGCTACGTCACCAAATTATTTATTTATATAAAAACGTCTTACACTTATAAATACATGGAATTTACAGTTTAAATTGAAAAATGATAACAATCTACAAAAATTGAATAAAATTGATTAAAGTTGTTTGAAAAATTTTGAGAAGAAATTCAAAAATCGTGTGAAAGGTTGAATAAAGAATATATTTAAATATGGTTTAGAAAGAGAAATTCGAACGGTAGTTTTAGTTATTTATTAATTTCCCGTCAAAAAATCAATTTTAAACAAAAATAATTATTCGATTGTGAAATATCGAATGTTCGAACAATAAATTGGAATTTTTTGTTTAATTGCAAAACATATTTGATTTGATATGAAATATTACTTCATTTTTAATAATGTAGCTAAAGGAAACTCTATGTTGGGCTTCATTAAACGCAACTCTAAGGACTTTAAAGATCCATTTACCCTAAAATCTCTGTACAGCTCATATGTAAGATCAATCTTGGAATATTGCTGTGTGATATGGAACCCTTACTATAACATCCATTCAAACAGAATTGAAATTATTCAAACAAAATTTACTAAGTTTACAATTTGGAAATTAGGTTGGAACATCGAAACTCCATCGTATTCTACGAGATGCCAACTTCTGGGAATTCAGTCACTCGAAAAAAGACGTAAAATGTTCTCGGTTATGTTCATAAGTGATATTTTATCATACCATATTAAATGCCCTTTTCTTTTATCTTTAATCGATCTGTATGCTCCATCTCGACAATTAAGAGAACGTTGTCTGCTCCGCGAAAACGATCATAGGGTGAACTATGCACTTAATGAACCAATAACTCGCTGTGTCAGAGAAACTAATCTTATTTCTAATTATATTGATTTTAATTTTCATATAAGTAGAAATACTTTAAAAAACAAGTTGCTACTGCACTTTTTAAATTAATTAAATTTCTTTTTTATATTTTTTACTTAAATGTATGTATTACCACTTTATATTATTTTATAACTTATAATAATAATTATTTATTTATTTGAATGTTAATTTTCGGTAGTCTAATTGTAGATTTAATAGATCTCTTATTGATGTAAATAAATAAATAAATAATCTAACACCCCTATTAAAAAATATAGTAAACGCTTCAATTTATAGTTTTTAGAAAATTTAATATACTTTCTTTAGCAATACAAAGTTGATGGACCAAATAAGTGTTTTTAACCCCTAGAAGTTTTAACCAATAGTTTGAAGGTTAAAAAAAACTGTTTCATTGTTGAACAGTTTACCTATTATAATGTTCGAGCCGCACTCTAGGCAGCATTCTTTTATTTTTACCCTTAGCTTCAACTGAGCGCCACCCTTGTGATTTCGTGAGAAAAATAAACACCTTATTTCTCAGTCTACTGTGCCTACAAAAATTCTTTCCTATTCAATTCCTTCTAACTAGTGCCGTGTAATTCAAGTTGCATTTATAAGACCAAGTCTTACAGGCTTATAGTTAAAATTATTAACATTATAATGAACTGATTTTTTGTTTAATCTGTTGGTACGTTTTTAGAAAAATAAGATGTTTCTTAAAGACTTAAGCTAAGTACAGACGATTGTCAGATCTATGACAATATTGTCAGATCTGTCATTAAAAAAATGTCCCAATTGTCTTACAATCGTGTGAACTTACAATTTTGTGTGACAATATTACCAGAAACGTCATTGTCAGCCATTGGAAATAGTCTGAACACAAAATATTAATTATTGTCAGACAATTAGGACATTATCAGACTGGTTTGAAATTGTCAAATGTCGACGTTTAAGACATCTGACAATTTCTTCATTGTCATATAATAAATCTATATTCGCGGACCAATAATTGAAGTTGTTTTAAGTTTTTGTATATTATTTGTTTTTTTATATAGTATTATAATAATTCGAATATAATCCTTCCTACTGTCGACGAGCCACACAATCCTTCGTCCAAACACTCATTTTTTTGTGCCAATTGCTCTTCCTCGCTGTCTTCCGATACGTAGGCCGTTAAAATAGTTGTAATTAGAATATTACAAACATTTCTGCACTGACCACTACTAACAAAACTTTTAATTTGTCTGACAATGTCTGTCAACAAGATCGATCAATTTTTCGTAAACAAATATCTGCCAACCGTGTGAACAGACAATTTTCGCCCTGACAATATTTTCAGAAACGTCATTATCAGAGAATTGTCAGCTAACCATCTGGCAATTAATTTTTAAGACTTTGAGAAAAAATCTGCCAACCGTGTGAACAGACAATTTTTCATTGAAAAGTAGTTATTTAAGTTTAAAAGCTGTATAGCCGAAGAGACACACTGACAGCCTGCGAGATCCACACCTTTCGTAATGTCAAGTTTGATCAAAATCTCGTGGTAATTTTTTTTACGGTTTTTGTATGGGCTTCGCAGGTTTGATCATGTTTCACGATTTGCAAACAATATCTCAACATGCGCCTTCAAAACTATTTAGATAGTAAAGTACTCATATTTTTATTTGATTTGATGCAAGCTGAGAAACCTGAACATCTGAACGAAAAACTAGTCTTCTCGCAGTTGGATAGAAGCAGAGTTCTTATTTCCCCTAGATTTAGGTAGGTATACTGTTTCTCAACGACAATTTTTTGTCTACGCTGCTCGTCTGTGGAATTCTCTACCTGTATGTCGTATTGAAGAGTATCAGCAACTGCTTTAGATTCAAAAGTGCTGATCATCATGATCATATACATTTTAAAATGCTAAATATTTAAATTAAATCTTAAATATGTAAATAAATATAAAATAATAATAATAAATATAAAAAATAAAAAAATAATTCTTAAACTTAGTTTTTCCATTAATAATTAAATTGTTTTCTAATTTTTAAACTTAATTGTTAGTAATTTATGGTTTATTATGTTAATGTTTTCAATAAAAATAAATACGAGTGCATAAGAATTCCCATAAAATATACCTATACATAAAAACACCAAAAGAAGAAAACACAGTTTTTACATTCGCTGCTTTTTGTTTCCGACCATTTTTTTTGTATGAAGGAATATTTAAGAAGCAGTTTTTTACTTCACAAGACATTGTTGCTGCCGCAAATCTTAAAATACTATAGCGGAAGCAGACAAAAAAGAACCCGACCATCTTTCAAGTCTTTTAAGCTTCGTTAGCGTAGATATAGTTTTCCGGTGCCCGGAGACTAACTTAAGAGAATCCATTTAGTATGCATTCCTCCTTTTTTGTTGTTGTTTTGTTTTTTAATGAACATTATATTAGTCTAAGTTTTTATGCATAAAAGTACAACCAGGCTCCTGGGTGCCCTTATATACCTACGGCATCACTTGTCCCAACTATAAGCATAGACAGAGACACGACCCCACTTTGTACTTTGATAAAATATGAAATACCACCTTGGGGTTACCAAAAGGAATATCTAAATGCACAGATGTGTATTTTATGAAGTCTATGATAATGTAGGTTGTTATGGTAGTTACCTATATACCTCCTATCCTTGCCCAGGAGTTGTTCGTTGTTCGTCCCTTGATGAAGAGATATAAAACAACGAATTTAAGAGATGTCCTTTTATTTTAATTGTCAAGATTATTTTGATTAGGTACTATGACATGTTGGTTAAATACTCTCTTTTATGACTTCACTTTAAAGGCATATGGGTTGTTTTTTGGAGAATCAAGCCCTTTTTCGTTATTATCTGATGATACTTTTCACAGTTTGTGGTTTGGTTTTATGTGTAAGTTGTTTTAAATTAATGTAAAAACCTAAAGAACAAACAAAACAAAGTATGATGTTGGATTGGGAACAATAAAAGAGACTACCCTATAATGCAATTTCGACAAATGGGAAATACACTAGTTTATCCTTAGGTGAAAACTGAAAAGTTTTAGTATTATATTTTATATACCTATAGTACTTCCATTTAAATAAAAATTCTTTTTCCATATCTGTATTCATAACATTATATATGAGTTTTTTTTAAAAAAGCTTTATTCGATGCATTTCACAACATCCTTTTTCATTCCAAATGTATGTAGGTGCAGACATACCTATCAAACTTCATTGCCAGAATACTATAAAATAAAAAATAAATTTCCTTCAAACTAAGTAGCTCAGTGCTAACTGAAGCCTTTCTTGATGCTTCAGGGGTTGTTAGGATAATGTAAATCCTCACATATAACTCCATATACCGTTCATATCATACCCGGACAATGGAAATACATTTTCTTTTTTTTATTATTATTTTTTTTTTTTTTTCTTTTATTATTTTTCCCTCTCGCTAAAAATATGTGTGTGATGTTCATGTACATACATTTCACATGAGGAGGGTTTAGAAGACGCGTAAATCTTGAATATTTATTTTTAACATTTGATGTTGTGGGATTGAATAATATTATATTATTTCGAAGTCCGTATTTTGCCACGAAAATTTTATTGTAAATTTCTGTTGCAAAATGTGGGCAAAGATTACAAAAATAAAATAACTTCATATTGCTGCAAACAGCAAAAAGGTTTAAATACACAATGAGTTTTTTTTTGTTGATAAATTCATATAAAAACTTTGTTTGGATAACCAAAATTTCATTAGAATGTTGGTTAAGTTATATATTATGATAACTGACTTGAACATTTCAATTTTTAAGTTCCAGTGACCTCAACTCCAAAAATTGTGTTTCTCCCAGGTGCGACAGTTGGGCTCATCAGTTAGATGCTGTCGTACCCTCCTTACTAAGACGCGAATTATGGTCGATGGTTACGTCTTAGTTAGAAGAGTACGACAGCATCTAACTGATGAGCCCAACTGTCGTACCTCGCCGAAACGCAATTTTTGGAGTTGAGGTCACTTGAACTTAAAAATTAAAATATATTCATTCGCTCCACTTAAACATGAAGTTTCCTAATTATCTTCATCTACGTTTTGACCATTACAATATACTACATTGTATTATAAATTTCAATAATTATGTCTGCAATTTGTCTCAAGCTTTAGGCTAATCGGTATTTATTTAATTATAAATTCAGCATTACATAATCATTAATCAAATTAGCGAATATATCCAAAAGGGACCAGCTGTTTCTCAAAAAATAAAGCATCGGAATCAAATTAACCAAACTCTCTACACTTAACAGGAGTGTACTCCAAACAGAAATTATAACAGTCGGTATTTAAGGGAAAAGATCAAAGAGCAACTAACCTAATAGTAGCTAGTCTACAGTACCATACCATACCATTTCCAATTATCCAAAAACATTTCTAAGCTATTTCCAAATGAGCTGCATCCAATACTGCAAATTTGGAGCCTTACTGCAAGTTTCTAGCTTCCGTGGTTGCTGAGAAAAAGACTTTCATGCAAACTTTATACGTATGTAGCCAGCAGTGCAATATAAATTTATTGATTTTTTTCTTAACCAAAGACTTCAAAATTTTGTGCAATTTTGCTTCATTGTCGAAAAAATAGATTTGATGAACTGCAAAATCGGGAATAGAAATGCAAAAAAACTGCAAATTTTTGTTGTGGTCTCGTTAGTTTAGTTCAAATTTGCAAGGTATACCAACTTTACAAACGTGAATTAGGAGAGGGATGAGATGTGAAGAATGGTTGAAGGTTTAATTTTTGTTGATAGATAACCCTTTGTAATACCCCTCGGCGTAATGGTTAGTGCGCTAGCGGCTCCATTGGCAATATCTGAGGAAATAAATTGCTCGGCTCATTACCATTGCCTTGAAAAGCAATTTTTAATTTCCATCCCTATTTATTATTATTATTATTTTACCTTCTCCACTAGAGCAACCAGCCTCTTCCGCCATTTTATTGTTTTGACGACGATTTTTTTTTAATTTCCCGTCATCTCGTTTGTGTTCAGCATTTTACTCCGTTTACTCTACTATTTTATTCTGAGCTCACAATGCGTGCCTGAACATGCTCAGAACTAAAAAAGAAACACAAATTTAAAGCTCTGAACGATCAGAGCTAAAAACGAATCTGCCCTAGCGAGGTATCCGTCGGAGTGGAATCGGAGGATTTTTGCTTCGAGGTATTCTTCCGAACAGCGTTCGGAAGGTTTTTCCGACATTATGGAACGCGCCAGTGTGAGCAAGTATGTTTTGAAGTGACATTTTTGACATCTCTAATGAACTTTGATCCTCCGACGTCGTATGCGTTTCGGATAGTTTTCCGCTCCAACGGATACCTCGCTAGGGCAGAATATATATTTTATTATTTTAAATTAACTATGTTTATTTATGTTATTTCTTGTTTATATTTTGAAAATATAAAAATCTACCGCGAAAAAGTTGAATTTACTGCGTTTTTTTCCAAATCTACTTCGGAAATATTTTCAAAAAGTCCCATCCCTGGCGGGGAATATTGTCAAATTCTCCAAGCGATCTCTTGTCATTATAAATTCCTCATTTCCTAGCCGTTCGAATTCAACAGAAAGTTATTAAACCTTTACATTCTCGCTAACTGACCGGCACACATGAATGGTTGATGTTGTTAGTTGATTCAATATTACACAAGCTATTACAAGAAGAAAAGCAGTTGAAGAAAAATGAGTAAATTTCATGTTTTTAAAAATTTCTCGCTGAAGCACAAAAAACAGAAAGCTGCTTTGCTGTTTGACAGATTCGTTTTGAGCATAAAACAAAAGATTTACTTCTGTTTGGATTTCGACGCCAACTCACATGTCGAAATCTTCAAGTTGTATTTATCGAAATTTATATTCAAATTTAGTTTGGATTAAATAATATCAATAGATATTTATATTTCACTTTCCACATTCCCCTTTTTTTTATTTATTTAAGCACTTAATATACTTGAAATTGTTAAATAAATTTCAAAGCTAATGTTCAAAATATATTCACATTAAGTTTTTCGATTTAATATGAATCATCGAATTGAATATTAAACCTTGCTCATATACAATAAATTTATAATAATAGTTTGTGAATTTCAAAATTTTCCATACCCGCAATTGCAGTGCGTACCTGAACTATAATAATTTAATGTCCTGCTGGCTTCCGTAATTTATGTGTAGAAATAGAAAACGTATTTTGCATGAAGTACGAGTAGGTACATCACGTAGTATCAATTTGAATGCATAATTTCAAATGAAATTACAGATTGCAATAACAACGAGCTATTCATTCTATATAATATAAAATAATTGTTTAATATATCTAAGCATAAAGGCATATTTAACCTCAAAGTATCAATGATTATTGATTGATGATGAATATGTTTTTAGCCAATTTATAGTGAATTTCAACAAAATAATTTCAATTTTATTGTTCATATTTTTGCTCAAAAACATTGGCGATGAAATAAATTAGTTTTGTATAAAATATGTATCTAATTATAAGTGTTGTTCGAATAAGTCAAGTGAAATGTATAAAAACCACACGTCCGTCGTCGTTAATTTGATAATTTATATAAATTTATGTATTGTGGTTCAGTTTTCTGACCTCGTTTTGAAGCTTAGGCAAAACATTTAAAACGTTAAAGGTTTTTGGTTATTCCATTATACAATTAAAAATTTGATTATATTTGCCACAAATTTTTTATAATACAGATAATAAAATCGAAAATATTTATAAATATATAAACTTTGACATGTTAACTGCAAGTGATTTTATGTAAATTATTGGAATGAAATAATGTCATTGACTCAACGATAAATTCGTCTGACACATGGGAAAACTAAATGGCAGTGGATTTCCATCTTTCGAACCATATAGAAGATTCTTACAAAAGTTTCAGCTAAATCCAAAATAGTGAAACAGCAGTTTAGTCTATTTCATTTTATTCTATATTATTTACCGATTCCAAGATGAAGTCGAGCACATTTGCAAGCGACCAGGGGAAACCATCTGGCAACCCGCCACGTGATACTTATATTTCACTTCAATTCTAGTTAAAACATGGAATAAAGTAAACATGCGTCTTAAAGTAATATCAAACATTTGTTTAAATGAAAATATACTTCCCGAATCCCGATGAGCAATTTGGATTTAGACGCTTCCACAGCACATCTCATCAAATAAAAAGAATACATATGTATATATTGACCATCATCGCATACTAGATGAGTCAACAGACATGATACTGATAGATACAGAAAAAGCTTTTGATTCTCGTTCCCACTTTATTTATGGAAAATACTTCAAAGTTTCTTGTCGGGACGATGTTTTCAAGTTCACGTCAATTGTGCGGTGTTTCTGACAATTTCTGTTTTAGTTTTGGTGTTCCCCAGGGCTCAGTTCTTAGGTCAACCTTGTAAAATGTATATACCTCAGATTTTCGAAATCCTCCATATTGTGAATCAACTATATTTGCCGATTGAACGGCAATATTTTTCATCTCATGAGTTTGTTCTCAACACTGAGAAGAATTAAAAAGAAACAATTGGAATATTAGAAAAATATTATAACAATTGGTGAATGCGAGCCATCTTTTTCTCGCGAGAAAGAAACCTTGTTTTCTTCTCAGTAGTCAACTTAAATTCAAAGGAAATATAATATCATGGGAACAATCTATTAAATATCTGGGAATTCAATTTCTCTTGGGAAAATGAGTATTGCAATTGACTAGTCGTAATTTCAAATCAACGCCAGGTCACAGCTCCCTTGTGGTTTTTTTTCTGTAGACTTCTTTTTTTATAAACAAAAAAAACATAAAAATAGTATTTTAAAAATTAATTTCTTAATATTCAGAAACTACATGAAATTACGAACAATCCCTGAAAATTTTAAGCTTTTATCAACAAAAATCGAAAAGATACGCAGTTTTTGCATTTGAGAATAATTCCGATTTTAAAGCTGTTAGCGACCTCTAAATGGTATTCAATTTTGAAGTTTTTAGGCTTGATCATTTGGTCCCGGTGCGTGGAATTTCGAGAAAGGTGTTTTGTACATAAATGCTACGAATGCTTTTTTTCATCCAAATTAAATTTAAAAATAATCCTCTAAATTCAATTATTTTAATACTTACAAACATAAAATCATACGTGGTACAAAAAGAAAGCTGAGAAAACTCTTCTAAAAATCTATATTTTATTTTCTGCAAGGATTTTGTATCATTAATAAAATTTTCTTCATTTCTTATTCCCAATTTTGCCATAAAGGAGCAAGAAGTAGTACCTACGTTGGATCAACAAAAAAAGCATTTAAATTAATTTAAACATTGTTCACCTGCATATATCAATAAATCTGAAAACATTCCATTGAGACATGAATATGAATCAGGAAATCAACTCAATCAACAGTCCACGCTGATTGGTTTTTCATTTTTCATTCACAATTTATTTACTCGAATTTTTCTATAAAAATAGCATCAATATATTTGAGATATACATCAATATTTTCATTTTTAACCCAACTCAGAAATAAAAAAGTATATCTTCTTCAATTTTCTTGTGACGATAGAATACATAAGAATGAAGCACTCTACGAAATTTCCAACTAAACTAAGAATTGATGAATTCAGTCACTTGGGAGGGGGGGCACTCTAAAGTCGCATGTAATAATAATATAAAGTTGAAGTTATTAAAATGAAGAAAGACACCAGAGTAATAAATTCATATGATGCTTTGTTACATCGTATTTGAATTTTAAGAAGTCGTAAAATATGTCAAGGCTATATAAATATTTTGCACTGGTGTTCCGACAGTTTATTATTTCGCATCCTGTTGCTGTTTGTCTTCTTCTATAAAAGACAAAAGGTTTTTGTATTGTAGTATTTCTATAAGGACTGTTCCTTAAAATATGAAATAAAAACGACGACACGAGACAACGTAAAATATAAGCATTAAATCTTTTAGAAAAGATTGCATGAACCTTTATCATAAATTTTAATACTATTCTATGTCCCCCAAATCACACTGGGTATTCGTTTGTAAAGAATGATAATCCTTTTTATTTTTGAAATTTATTTTTAATTTTTAAATTTTCAAAATGCCTGCCTGTTTGATCTATTCATATAACCTTTTTACACTTCTATTTTAGTTTTCTAAACATATGGTTGTAAAGGGTCTTTCAATAATAGGGACTTTCAAAAATTTTTACTACAAGTTGGCCATTTTGTGGTGGAAAAATATTATGAAATAGTGTTTACAAATGTACATCGTCATCACTACCCTACCTACATATATACGAGAGGTTTTTTCGTCCTACTGTCACCAACAAAGCTCAAGGATCAATTCAGCAACTTCCGAGAAAACGAAAAAAAACTCGTTTAACATTTGTCACCATTTGCTAAATTACGTCACATTAAGACATTAATTACTTTTTCAAAGAAAAATTCATTGCTGAAAATTCACCTTTTTTTTCCTGTTGGGGGGTGAAAGAGTGCTTTATGAACCATAAGAAGTTCTTTTTGGCGTGTCCTACCCCCCTTTCTAAATAGTATCGGGACGGCTCTTCGCATTAATTCGGGGGTTTGTAATCAAATCATACACCCTTTCGGCAATCTGTTTGGCGATTTTCTACTTCTCTTTTTATTCCTTAGAGAATATGTTGGATGTTACAAATTTGGTTCCAATTTTGCTCACTGAGCAGCCTCTTCTCGAACTTGGAATGATGATGCCTTCTCTTCAATTCTCATATTTCGGCTTCCCATCTGCTACAGTTGACGAAAGTGTATCATCGTCTTCCGTCTTTCTGAGCTCCAACACTCTTTTCACTTCTGCTTTGTGAGCTGCTCTGTCTGTTCGGTTTTTGCTGCCACACCAATTTTCCTCTTTTTGCCTAGAACGTACTTGCTTTCTGCTGCTAGGGGATCACTCCTGCAACTACGAAGACGGCTGGTTGCGACACCGTTCTTTAAGAACTTGCTAAGCGAAGGACTCCCCGTCTCTGGGTTCACTTGTAGCTTTTTGTTCCACGGGAGCCAAGTGTGCCACTCTCGGGATTTCGATGTTTGACTTAATTTTGCATTCGATAGATGATGACTTCCCAGGGCCCGCATGCTCACCCCTGACCGACGCGACGCCGGTACTGGGGACCCGTACGTAACTAAAACACATGTCTTAGACCGACGTTATATTCTATACTTAATGCCATAAAAGGTTCTTTTTAATGTTTTATTTATACTTTTAAAAATCGACAGCATTTATTGAAAGACCCTTTAGATGTTTTAATGAAACATCCTTTTTTTTTATTTTCTAATATTTCCAACCTTTCAGTGACAAATGCAACTCGAATAAAAACGAACGTTTTAAAATTATAGCAATCTCCGCCACCTGGTGATCAAAGTGAACTGTTGGTCTTGAAGTCTTCGTTCATATGGAAGAAAAAACTGATTGAACATGAGGGTTCCAATTTTTTTTTACACTTTTGCTTTATGTGTCTCTTATCTCACAAAAGAATTTCAATTTTTCGTTAAACATTCTTTTGAGATGTTTGCTTAAACCTAAGATGTTTTCCTATAGAATCTATTTTAAGATTTACCTTTGATCGGTTAAAATACTTTAATTCGATAAAACGTGTTCGGGATGTTTTTAACTCTGAAATACCCTTCCCCATAACCACCTTTAGAACTAAGCAAATTTATCCTCACCTTAAATGGAATAAAGCACATAATATTTGTCCATAGGATACAGCTGGTGTTGTTTTCTTTTTTTATTTTTTGTTCACAATCTTTTTAATGGCCAAACCAGCTTTTATAGAAAAACGGATGTTATTGAACAAATTTAATTTTTTTTTGTGTGTGCCTTTTTTTGCACTCTGTTCAGTGTATACTTTTCCTTCGGCAAGGTAAATATTGAATCTCGATGTCAACCTTTAGGTTTTTGATTGTGTTTTTAAAAAAAGCAAATAGTTTGCAGAAATAGTTGTTGTTTTTTTATCTCTGAAAATGTACTTTTTATCTCTCCATTTTGAATATAGCAAAAAAAAATTACACGTATTGATTTTTCTAATAAATTCCCAAATATCTATGCGGGATAAATTTTTTTTGCTGCTGATTTCCCTTGTCTCTCATTTGCCATGGGCAGCATGTTTCAGGTGCTAGATATACCTATCCAAGCGAGTTTAAATTTAAAACTTTCACATACATTGAATTTTCGTTACTTTTTTTTGTTGGAATTGTTTTTAAATTCAGGTTTACACGCTAAGAACAGTGTGAATCCTTTCCAGGGTGGGATGGCTAGTTGGCATACGAGTTGACCCAATACCCCCTGTAATATACCTTGGAAAATATTTTGCTTAAAACTTTTCACTTTTATATAACCGTTTACAATTCTTTCGGAAAATGTTTTCCAGTAAAATTTAGGTGGATATGAATTTTGTATGGCATTCATTTATTTCCTTCTTGCTGATGATCAATGGAACGTATTCTTTAAACAAATTTTGTGATTGATGCAAGTGATAGAAACGACCTTCTGCATAAATTCCATGTTGTTGCGCCCTAAGATGTATTCGCCTATTGCACACAAGTCTCCTAAGGCCGACACTGTTAGTTTAGTCATTTCATTCCGTAAAAAGAACAATTTTTTTATTTATACCTCAAATGTGAGTGAAAGCGCGTGTTTTACACAAGTAGAACGGGCAGGCGAAGTCATCTCATTAAACTTGTATACGCGAAAAGATTGAATGCAGCATAAATAACAACGTTAATAATGTAGGTTGAAGACAGCAAGGTTTTCACCAGGTGATGGCATAAATGTGTTTATATATGTAGTTCGTTCTGATGCCTCCTGTCTTGAATGCTTGAACCGCCTTAAACCCACTCCAAGTGCCAAAGCATTAAGCCTTATTGCTATTTTCCAGTGTGGCCGTCCATAAAACAAGGAAAGAAAAATTATTATTTTTATACAATTTTCCGTGGAAGCACATTTAGTGACCATATTTTTACCCAAGTCAGCCAGTCTCTCTCCTTCTCTCTCCCTCTGTCTGCATGTCCTTTTTCTGAATCTTTATAGGTATATCCTTCTAGCAAAGTCCTTGCTTTATATATATGTTGAACAAATGAAACAAATAATACCGTTGTTTGTGGTAAAATTCAAGGATACTTCTTCTTTGTCCATGATTGCTGCGAAAAGAATTTAATGGCTCTTAAGTTTCTCCTTGGTAGGTATAGAACGTCTTCGTTGTTGTAAACACTAAGAATAAGGCAACAAGAATAAGGCTTGCTTCTAATATAATAAAATTTGAAAGATAACAAAAAAATACACATTAATTTTTTACTGAAACAATTGAGTCTTAAAATCTTGCAGAGTAGGTAGGTATAATAATTTTATTGGTGGCCCATTTTTTATTCAAGTGATTATTAAATTTTTAAACAATGAACAAATTTAACACAGAGATTTAAAATTGATTTTTAAATAATTAAATAATATTCACGTGTGGAATATTTTAAACAGTCATTTTTTTTATTAGGAAAATATCTCGTACGATTTACGTGATAAATAAAACAGAAAAAAAAATAGGTTATTATGAAACTATTATTTAATTTATATTCTCACCCATCAGAAATGCATAAAGTTTTAAATATGAGTCTGTAAAAGGAGGGGTTTTAGTTGTTAATTATTCTGTCAACACTTTGATTTGAAATGCGTTTAACTTTGTGTATATAATTTCGATCGGAAAATGGAGGTACTTTTGTTGTTTTTTCATTAGTGTTTCAAAAATATAAAACTACAAAGCTTTATAATTCCAAAAATTCATTACTAACTCAACAATTATAAATTTTGAATGTTTTTTTTTTTTTTCTAAAACTACATAATTTATATTTGTTTAAACCTTAAAAAATGTTAGATATATTTTTATTAAAATCACTGTTCGAAGCTTAATTAAGAAATACGAATATAAAAATAAAAATAAACATGCCTTGTAACAGCTTAAAAAATTTGCATACAATTTATGTAATTTTTTGGTTAGAATTTCATTTCATTGGTGACAGCAAACATGAACACTTCTTAAACAGGTAACAAAATTTCAAATGGAAAATACATATATTTGGCCTTACAGAATGGGACTTTAATGGACATAAATGGGACTCCATATAAAAGGAACTCCACCAAACTGTCATTTTCTATGGTCTGGTCAGTTCAACGAAAATATAGTAGGCCGTAGCTTAGTGTTTAGTGTATAGGACTGCCACGCCGAAGTCTTGGGTTTGCTTCCCAAGCTATGTCATCTTAAAAAAATAGAAATGTTTTTGACGGGCTACTGCCTCTCGCGAGGAATTGACAAATCTTTCAAGAGTGGGATATTTGTAAAAAAAGAAAAATATCACTTACTAAGTGTGAATTACCAGTTCCGTCGCGTATTCACATTAGTTATTTGGATTAGGAATGTCAGGTAAAGGTAGGTAGATGCAACCTAACTCGTAATCCTGATAAACTCTTAGTGCGTCGTTATAACTTTTGTGACTATGGCGCTAGCGGAACATCCTTCACACTTAATTTTTTTTTTTTAAATATGCCAAGCTTATACCAATTTATCAGTGGAATCCGATCCGTCCAAGGGATTGTCCAGTTATGTTTATGCATGGAAGTACATTTCAGTATACTGCTATTTCTACGTGAAATGACATCTTCGATATAGAAGTTCCATTTAAAAAAAAAACTCTATATTGTGGTTCTTCAAATTACATTTCTTTGTTCGGTTAAAATATAATCATCATAGAAAAATCTAAGAAATCCACCATCATTTAAATATTTTTCAATAAGTGTAGGTATGTATTTACTTTGAAACTAGACTCACTTTTTTTGGAAATTAAGTGAACTTTTTAAATCAATAATTCATCAAGTATGATTAAACATGATTCAGAGAATGTAGTAAAATGTTTCCTCTCACTAAGGACATTGTTAGTGTTGCTCTATTTCTTTTGATCCAAATTTCATTAAACATTATTTAAGAAAAATCAATCTTCCAGCAATAATGGGAGACTCCCATTCACCGTTATAAAATCTTCAAAAACCAATCAAAAGAAATCACGAATCTATATTGGAAAATTCCTCCCACTATAACAGACACACAATCAATTGCCTTTCGTTTATGTACATAATAATATGTGCTTTCAAAACGATTTCAATTCCAAACAAAATTATGGAACATTTTCACATGATATCGTATACACATTTTTTTCAATGCTCAAAACTCACTCGATAGAATTGTCTACTCGTCAGAAAAGAAATTTATGCAAATTTTTGAATAGCCAATCCGTTCTTAACATTCCAGGACTTTTTACACAAACAAAATCCACTTGGGTATACAATTTTCAATAAAGTCTAAAATCCTTTAACCAAATAATTTATAATATCGTTGGGGATAGGAATCCCTTTTTTCCCTTTTTGGCATTTAATTGACCAATTGGTTCTTTGTGGGGGTATTTTTTTTTAATAGACTTATAACTTTTCTACAGTTTACAGCATCTTGAAACGGAACACTATGAAGACGTTTGACTTCTAGAACTTGGGGAATCTTTTGGAAGGAAGAGTTTAATAATTCAGTTAATGGCTGAAAAAGATTTGCCTTTTTGTTTGTTCTATAAGAATAATTATACGTTTCCTTTGTGCACCGTATAAGAAGCAATTAGGGAAAAGTGTTAATGAGCGGGCTTAAAAAAAAACAAATAAATTCAACAATAAGGTGCAGGTACTTTTCAACTTTGCTCCTCTTTTTTTTAATTTTTTGTTCATAGCTCTACCTGCCGGAAATGTTCTGTAATTTTTTTTTTTTTTTTTTCAAAATCACTTTTTCTTATGAATGCTTTTTCATTTAAATTGTTTAGAATCTTGAGCTTTCCTTAGCAATATTAGATAAATAAAAATAAAATGTATTGAATCAATATTCATTTGTACAGGAGAAGTTCGGGGTGTTTCATCATGTTGAAAAATAGATGTGTTTTTTTTATTATACCTTAACGCCCATTGCTAAAAAGATGTTTTATAAAAAATCACATCTCTATATTAGATTTTCTCACATGCGCCAGTACCGATCAGGAGCGTATTTGTGTTTTACCACCAGGTAGGTACACAGTGAACCATTTGAAATGCTTATGATTTAAATTCAAAATTTGATATTTTCCATGTTCTATTTAAAGATATTTCTTTAGAAATACAAAGTTAATTAACCGTACTTCAAGTACCTTTTAACCTCTAGAAGTTTAAAGCAACAGTTTAAAAACAACATCGAGTCATGGTTCACTGTTGAAAATACTAGTTTATCCATATGTTTATGTCCTTCTGTAAAAAAAAAAATCTTACTGCAGTTCCTTCTATTTATTTACCACAAAAATCTAATCCTTCCCTGTAGTGTTACTGCTATATTAATTTGGGAAGTGGAAACCTTTCATTTCATGATTCTGCTTATAAATACGTGGGCTCATAAAGGGCTTATGTTAACAAGGTTATAATAAACCATCCACACATACATATGTATATATACCGAATGACATTCCCTCGTTTTACGCCAAAGTAATATGATAGGACTTTTTAGTCCTTGATGATGGCACTTGCATACATATACATGTTTAATTTGTATGGCATAAATCTGGGCTCTAGTGTTGGCATAATCATCGTAATTCTTGATGTGATGTGCGCTACTCGCATGAGTATTAATTGCAAGAGAAAGACTGCGAGTTTTCCAGCTTAATAATTATGTTAAATAAAACACACTTGATGTAGACTTCCATATAATATATAAGCTTTTTCGTGAATGGGTAAAATATTCAGCTTTTGATTCGGGCTCGTCATCATCATCCAGGATAAATGTTCTACTTAATCTTCAAAGTACTGCACACATCGCAAGTAGGGAACGAACGAGACCGTTTGTTGATGATGCGTTGTTCACATATGTTGCTTATTCTTTCGCGCACTTAACAGATACAATGGCGCCATATATAATATGATTTATTTAATAATATTAATTTTTCAAAAACCACATCTGCACAACCTTTATTTATATAAATGTCAACAAATATGCCGCATGGATTTTTCAGTCGAAAGATTCTTATCTAAAATTGCGTTTGTCGTGCTTTTGCTTTTGGGGGCAAATTTCTGATTTAATTGGATCTTTTCAAAAAAAAAAAAAAATGGAGACTGTGGAAAAGATACTAAGACATGCTACTTTACAAGCGAGTGCATAAATATGTATGTCTTCCAAAGCCACTGCAAACGTTAAAGATAACAAAAGAACCGTGTTTCCGATTTATATACATACATATATGAATATGGAACTGGGAGTTTATTTTATTCTGTTTTTTGTTTAAACAATGGCGTAGACATAAATTTAACCAAGCACCAAGACACTTTCTTTAATCTTATTTACTTATTTCTTGCATACAAAAGAGAATTCTATTTACTTAATTATTCGGAAGCAAAAAAGAAAACATACAAAAGATAAAAATTCAGAATAAGAATTTTAAACATTACCTATACACAAAAGAAAGTAAAATCCGGCTAGGAAGCGACTTGAGTTTCAACCCTTTTCCCTTTTTAAGTTCTATTTATTCTTACCTATTTAAAATTTAAATGTTTTCTCTTATTCTTTAATAGAATCAAAGTAATTTGGGGATTTGTAAAAAAAGAAAATTATACAAAAGAAAAATGTGATGTATGTCTGTATGTACCACAAAAGAAAATTTCTATTGATTCTTGAAAATATCCCAAAATACTCTGAGAACTCAGGTAAAATTAAAATTTGTTTTCTTAAGAATAAGGCCTTGGCAACTCTGTTGTCAGCTTGATATGACATTTTATATGAAAATATCGTGAAAGTGATTATATAAGAAGGTTTTTTTAATAATACAAATTCTATATACTATACTACTGAAATACATCAGCCAAGTAGAAGACTTAGCACTATTTTCATGGACTTTCTTGAATTATTGATTCAAAATAGCTTTTGACGGCCTTTAAGTCCTACAAAAATTGGCGTTTCGTCCCGGCGATCTCACTTGGACTCATCAGGCCCTCACTATAGTCAACTGATGAGTCCAAGTGAGATCGTCGGGACGAAACGCCAATTTTTGTAGAACTTAAAGGCCGTGAAAATGATTATACTTACTTGTTCTTAAAGTTACGAGCAGAGGCCATAGCGTTGAACATGAAAGGTTTTGGAAAGTGAAAACATAGAGACTATGTATGGAAAAAATCAGTCAAGAGGAAGGCTTACCATCTTACATAAGGTGACGCTTCACTGTCCGAAGTGAACCAGACTCTCAATGGCTTATGTCTATATCCTTAACATGTAATAACACAGTGCTAGCGTTAGGAAAATAGGATAGAGTTTAAAAGAAAATGCCGATGCACAATGCTTTTGAATTTCTCAATATCAAAACGAGAGGGAAAAATTGATTGAGGAACTTCAAGAATGTTTAATGCTATACATTCGTGAAGTACAGTTAAAGAAGGAATCGCAGTACTTGTCAGTACATCCGAAATTATGCTCTAGAATGCTCTTGGGAGGAATGCAACTAGCTATCATAGATGTAAAAATAAAATACTGAAAGTACCGCGATACTTAGCGTCATAAAAAGAGCCAACTAACTTACTCGAAAGAGGGCAACAAGCCTTCTTAGCCCGTTAACACTATTGATGATTGATTTCAACGCTGGTATATCTTAACTTTTTCACTTCCGCTTCAATACTCATAAGAGTGCCACTGAATTCACGCATTGTTTTTCCATCGGCAAACAATTATGGACAAATCAGTTTTTCTGAGGCACTTGAAACATATGAAAACGGTTTTTCTGTCTTGATATGTCTTTGAAAGGAAATTCATTCAGCTAGTTCCTTCTCATTGAAGAACAGACTGAAGTTTGATTCCAACCAGAACAAGAAATCAATCACAAAAGTTCTAAATTAAAGCTACAACATTAGTATATTTATTAGAAATTTTTTGTCAAATGGCATTTCGAATGCTGCATCGAGTTCATTTCCTCGAATTCATTTGGGTTAGTTGCTTGTAAGTTATAAAAAAGTAGGAAGTCCAGTTCAGTTCAAAAATAAAATCAATATGGCGGATTTTTGCCACTCCGATTCCACACATTAATTTATTTTGGAAACGACAAATGCGAACCGGTCCTTTTTACGGCCAAGTGTCGAACTTAGAAAAACGATTAACTGGAAAATAAATGTTTTCTTCCTTTTTAAGGGTGGCATTCAAAGGTCTATTAATCGTAAATTTTAAGTTTTTCGAATATAAGATCCATTGATATTTTAATTCCAAATTATGTAGCAAATAAAATTGAATTAATTCAAGTTGGACGACACTCGCTCCCTAATGCCCTCAGTCTAAATTATTATCAATATTCAATAATACATTTTTAATACCCAATTTGCTCTCATATTACCCTATTTAAAAGAAGAAAAAAAAACAGAACAACCTGAAGTTGTATTCAAATATGTTTATCCAACAAAATTAAAAGTTCTTATCAATTTACAAAATCTACACTCACAGGCACAATTAACCGCCCACCCAGTTATTTTACGATTTTAGTAAATATTGATTCAGAATAAGAAATTTTTTGAAGGGATTATTTTGACCAAGGTTTGAGTAATAAAAACTACCATTTAAAGTTTAAGAAACATCTTTATCAATGTAAATAATTTTTTTCATTTTTTATAGAAATAACATTTTTTTTTTATTTTGTCGTTTATAAGTTTAGTAACTGTTTAATTCATGCTAAAAATACCAAATTAAGAGAAAACATTAATTATAATGACCGTTACTCATCAAAAACACACATAGTGAGACTTAACAGAGGTGGGCAATTAATTGTGCCTGTGAGTGTATAAATTAACTGAGAATTTAAATATACATGTGTTAAACATACGTTTTATAGATAACAGTAACTATAAAATACATATACAAGTGCCTATTTCATTACGAAGGTTATAACCTATATTTTGCAATCATTCCAATTCCAATTCTTCTTTTCCGACTCGTCATTAGTTGTCTCAACAGATACAGGAGAGCCCTCGCTAGTTGTCCTTCTATAGGAATCGTTCATGAAATCAATATAAAAAGGTAAATCTTAATGACAAGAATAATAAAATGAAATTCTAAAGTGCTTCTTAAGTGCAGCATCATTGAAATTTGACCCTGCATAATCCACATTTTTATTGATTTTTGAAACTCTTAATTATAAAACAGAAGATGCACAATTGCACATCGCATATATATACACAGCTTGAATTAATTGAAAAAAAAATGACATTAAGTATGTAGTTGAAACTCCGAAGGACCATTGAGTATTTGCTTTGATTTAATGCACATTCACTATACTCAGAGAAATCGTTAAGATCTTCAATACAAAAAATTTTAGTGGCGGCAAAATGTGTAAATATCATCAACCAACATGAAGGTGTTCCATGTTTTGAGCATACAAAATTATTTATTTATTTATGTTCTATAAAGTTTGTATTTGTTTTCCGTAAAAGAGTATTTTTGAGGATTTAATCCTAAAGTTACGATGATGGAGATCTACAACAAATTGGTTTTGCTATACCGTCATCGGTGTATATGCATCTGTTTGTGTTCACCCAAGTGTACTTTGTGTCTTAATTAATGGACGGATTTCATTGGTACGGAACATTTTGTATAATTCGTAATTCGTAATTCTCTTCTCTTTTTGTTTTTTTTATTCTTATTGTTTAGTAAATAAATGTATGAATACGTTCTGAGTAAGCTAAAATTAAAATTAAAATTTATTATTCAAAAGGCGTGTTCAGAAAAATGAGATCTAAGAGATTTTTCTCACTCAAAAAGTGACCAAACGAATCCAAGATTTGTTTTCCTTACAGTTTTGACAGCAAAAGCTGAAAAATTTTGCTGAGGAATCCTGTTCCGGTAATTGAGATTGCTGAGATCTCCGAGATCTCATTTTCCTGAACATGCCTTTTGAATAATAAATTTTAATTTTAATTTTAGCTTACTCAGAACGTATTCATACATTTATTTACTAAACAATAAGAATAAAAGAAACAAAAAGAGAAGAGAATTACCTCTCGTCATAAAGAAATAACGGGTGATTTTTTAAGAGGTTTAGAACTTTTTTTAAAAAAAAAAACACAAAAAATTCGAAAAAATGAATGAAATATTTATTTGAATCGATAGTTTGAACCTTGCAATTTAATGTTTAAAGATAATTTCATGCAAATGTTGACCGCGGCTGCGTCTCAGGTAGCCCATCCGCTGAGTCCAATTTTGGCATACTCTTTCACACATATCGGCCGGTATCTCACGAATGAATGCATGGATGTTGGCTTCCAGTGCGTCAATCGAAGCGGGCTTGTCCCTATAGACATTAGCCTTGAGATACCCCCACAAAAAATAGTCTAATGGTGTCAAATCGCACGATCTAGGCGGCCAATTGACCGGCCCGAAACGTGAAATTAACTGTTCACCAAACTCGCCTCGCAATTGCGCCATTGTTTCGCGTGCTGTGTGGCATGTGGCACCGTCTTGTTGAAACCACATATCATGCAAGTCAAGAACTTCCATTTCGGGCAAAAAAAAGTTTGTTATCATCGCTCGGTAGCGTTCACCATTGACAGTAACGCTGCGATTCGCATCATCTTTGAAGAAATATGGCCCAATAATGCCGCCGGCCCATAAACCGCACCAAACAGTGGCTTTTTCGGGATGCATTGGTAGCTGTTGCAATGCTTCTGGCTGATCTTCACTCCAAATGCGGCAATTGTGCTTATTTACGTACCCATTCAACCAAAAATGAGCCTCATCGCTGAACACAATTTTTCGATAAAAAAGCGGATCCTCGGCCAGCTTTCCAAGAGCCCATTCACCAAAAATTCGGCGTTGTGGTAGGTCGGCTGGCTTTAGTTCTTGCACCAGCTGTATCTTAAAAGGCTTTACGCCCAAATCCTTCCGCAAAATTTTCCACGTAGTGCTGTAACAAAGGCCTAACTGCTGGGAACGGCGCCGAATCGACATTTCGCGGTCTTCTGTCACACTAGCTGATACGGCCGCAATATTTTCTTCACTACCCACAGTACGTAAACGTGTTGGTGGTTTAATGTCCAACAAAGTAAATTTGGTGCGAAATTTGGTCACAATCTTCCGAATAGACTGCTCAGAAGGTCGAGAATGCCGACCATAAAATGGAAGCAGCGAACATTTCGAACCGAGCACGAATTTTGATAGTAAAATTCAATAATTTGCAAGCGTTGTTCATTTGTAAGACGATCCATGGTTAAATTGCAAACCAAACTGAAGCTGTTTGACAGTGACACAAGGTACTAAACACACGTCAGCTGTCAAAACCAGTGTTGCCAAAACCAAACCAGCTAAAAAATCACCCGTTTTTAAATATTTTATTTACTCATCCATCTACGAGTATATCAACACAATACATTTTTTTCATTGAATTTTTCATTTGAGTGCAATATTTACGCTGCCGATCTGTGTTAACTGTAAATGTAAACAGTATATAAAAGATGTACTCAAAACTCATATCTGTTTTTTTTTTTTTATTAGTTTTACCAATTATAGCAATAGGTATATAGTTCAATTCTATAAAATAAAAATGTTCATATTCAGCGGGACAACATCTGGGTATAAACTTTTGAATTTTCCCTGGAAGGTTTTTCTTTCCACCCGATGTCCTTTTCGGTTTGTGTACTGAAAAAAAAAGAAAAAGATACAAAATTTAGTTTGGAGTATGAAACATTTAATTGACTTTTTTTTAACTTCAAATGATGATCCGCAGAATTGTGCCGTCTGCAGAAGAAAAATGGCTAACAATTTGCTGAGTAATTATTTTCATTTATTTTTGTTTAGGTTTCTAAGATGCTAACAACAAGAAAACTCCCATCATCATCATCGTCCATAGCCACTATATACACGATAGCCAGTCGGTTCAATTGCAGCCTTAATGATTAACGAGTTGTCTTTGCTTCAGTTCAGTTCAGTTCCTTGCTGTTGCGATAAATTAACAGAAAGTGGTTATAAATAAACCGAAAATCCAAAGAATAAGTAAAAGAGATTTTCAAAACCTGAATCCACAAACAAGCTAATTCTTTATTTTCTTAAGCATTGGATTTGAACGAAAAGTTCTATCGATAAAAAGTTTTTTTCTTCTTGTTTGAATTTCAGAGGAAAGATTAAGAGCTTCGTTTCTATATACGAACTCCTTGTACTATAATAAACGTTTACCTAATTCTCTGCAGTTTAATTTTATCTCTCAAATGTAATAGATTTTAGTCCAATTTTTTAATGAAGGTAGGTTAGCAAAATTAAAAAAAAAATATTTTAAATCATAAAATCAAAACATCTAAAAAAAAATAAACAAGTTGAACTGAGAAAAGAGGAATAGCGCAGCTGCAATTTTATGCTTCGGTTTATCCTTATTGCCGGAAGCAAACCCATGTGACGTACAATTAAAGCACTTATGGCGAAAAGCCAAACATTTCACGTTGCATTTGCCAAATATTAAAAAAAAAGGAAGTGGGATTTACGAATTTTAGAAAAATTGTCTCTGAGTTTTCATTCAATTAACCAATTTTAAAAATAAATAAGTCTGAATAATATATTCACGACAAGGCTCTTTTTAGGTATATTAGAGCTCTTTCTGCATTGTTTGCAGTTTAAAGGGATTTAAATTATGCACACAAGGAAGGAAATCATCAAGTTGCAGCAACAAAAATTTACAAGAAATTATTATCGCCTTCCGAAAAAAAAAATATTTTTCTGCTTCTCTGTGTGTAATAAAATACATTGAAGTGTGAACATTCCAAGGACTGCACTGCAGTTAGATGTGAGATAAAACCTTTGTGAGATATTGAGTGTAAGGGCGCATGGAAGGAAAAAGGAGTCGAAATTTCAAGTGAAATAATGTCCATGGTGAGGTGCAATTTTCGGTTTTTGATCCTTTGTAATTGGACTTGCAGAGAACAGAAGATAATTTTCGTGTATTTTACCTGAAAGATTATCCTTTTATATGAGGAATTTTTTGGTGATAAACGAACGGGATTATAATATTTTCCCCTTCCTATATAGTTGACTTTTCATCCTTTTTTCGCCATTTTTGGTGTTTTAAAATGGAACTCAAGTGCTTGGCAACAAAAATATTGCAATTGACACTTCTTTCGCGTTAAAGAACAAAAATTGTTGTTTGAAATTTGAAGCACATTTTTGTCTATAAACTGTTTTTGATAAAAAAAACTTAAAAAACACAAGTGCAATGTCACAATGTGAATGCGTCATGATTTTTGCAAATGGCGTCAAATGTCTACAGGCATAGGTGTTGAAGGGGTTTTTTTTCGCAAGCTGTTAAATTGTGTCTCGAGCATTGTTGGTTTCAGCACATCAACCGCTCATACAGCTTGCATAACCATGGAGATTTTGAAATACCAATCTATCTGGTTTGTAGAATTTGATGTGACACAAGCGAATAAATTAAATGTAAATTTTCAATCTAAAGTGATTAGGAATATTTTTATAAGTTTTACTTTGACATTTAACGACTAACTGAATAATTTCCCCACATTAATGCAAGTAAATTTAGTCTTGCGTTCATGCGGAATGTTATAATTTTCTATAAAACGGAAATTAATCTCGTTGCATGAATACCCTTAATGACATACTGTCTCCCACAAACTTGGTCTTATGGATCAAAATAAAGCAAAAAGTGATTAGGGAAGTTGAAGTTGTAAAGTAGGTTATTATATTTTTACACTGATCAACACAATCTACAATTTAGTACTTTCATTGAAAGTTAATCCCGTTTAGTTTTGATAGTAGTTCAAAAATTGTATTAACTTTACATTTCAAAATCTTAATGGTGTATCATTTTTTCTTTTGAAGTGGAAGCTATACATAATGTAGAAAGATTGATTTTTGTCAAAGGATGAAACAAAAATCAAATCATCTCGAATATTAACACTATCGACAAAAAAATTCTTACAAGGAATCAACCTCTGAAAAGTTTGTGACTTGTGAGATCTCACAACGCCAGAACAGGATTGTAAACTAGAGCTAAGGTGTTCCCACAATGGGGCAGAATGCCCTTAGGTTTGCATAAAATCAACCAGTAAAGATATAACTTTAAATTTGGCATTATTACTCTTGGTGCCAATGTTAATACATTTTCGAAGTAAGTTATGGCCCCACTCACTAAAACGCCTAATTAAAAAAAAAAATTGTTTTATGCATATGACTATAAGGTGTTTTGCATAGGATGTGGCAAAAGACTAGAAAAAATCGTATGGGAGGTGGGATCTTTTTCCTATGTTGCGGGAAGGGCAATTTTCTAAAAAATCGACTTATAAAATAAGAACAATATTATTAAAATACAACGGCAGCACAGTGGAAATACATAAGATCTTTGGAGCAACTAAAACAACGGATCGAAGTCAAATTAAAAAAAATTGTTTTTGTAATTTTCAATTTTCTCAAAAACTTAAATCGGGACAGGTTTGTTTCAACAATCATTACCGATGTTTCTTCTTCAGTCATTGAAGTGGACTCATTTACTTCTATACTTTTCAGAATGACTTTAAATGGCGGTTACTTCTCGAATTAATTTTGGTGAAATGCTCTTAAACTCATCTCAGTCGCTTATATTAACTCGGCAAGAGGTCGTGGAGATCCTCAACTCTTCAGTTTTGTGTCGTTTTATTCTGTCTGATCCTTTTTCAAACGAAAATAGAACTCCCTCTCATACAATTTGATTCTTGTTCGGTTTCAACCTACTAAATCTTAGATTTTTTTAACATTTTATGCGAATTACCGTGTAAGGGGCCAGTTATAGCTTTCGTTGAAACTAATCATTGAAAATTGAAATTTTAAGTTTTGAGGCACTTAAAATGTGAAATCAAGGATTACTTTGATGCCAATATAAAGATATTGCCTTAATTATTAATTTTTGCCTAAAAAATAATTTATTTTGGCCCAAGTTAACACGTAAAATGAGTTTCTTCATTTCAATGATTTAACTACCTTAACATTAAAATCTTAGAAGTCATTTTATTTTAAAGGTTTGTCCTAGATGAAATATTTTTTCGACTAGAAATATAATAATTGAGTCATCAGCTTTTTATTGGCATTAAAATATTTATTATTTATTTATTAAGTAGCATAAAATAAAATACGAACTTTTATTTAGCGAGTACCCCATTGTTTATAGATAGATATCCTTAAATTATGAATGGAATACAATATCTCCTGATGACATTTTTCATTACATTTTCGCATAATATTAGCTGCCTATTCAATTATGATATAGACTTTATCTTTTTCGTGACCCTAAAAAAACAAGCCTAATAGTTGTTTCGGTGGTCAATGTCGACTTTCTTTAGTTTTTAAAATACGGGTTAACCTTCCCAAGTGTTACTTCTCACTCCGGTATCAATCTTTAAGCAGACTATAACCGTCAACTATCCAGCTTCTCAACTCTTCTTGCAAGGATGATATACATCAGTCTGTGGAAATTAAACTAATTGATTTTCCGTTTTTCATACAAGTAAAACTTTTCTTTTCCAAACTTCATAAGTGCAAAATAAAAATAATCATAAAAATTGTTCTGAAGTTGATAGTAAAGTTCCAAAGGATGAATTTCGTTAAACTTATTTTGCCTGATTTGGTCAGAGATATGTACCTACATCAAAATCAATTTATTTTATTATTTTTTTTTTCACATAAATAATAATCTCTTAAAATGAATTTGCAATTAAAAATATTCTATTGACTATATGATATCGATTTGTAAACAACTTTCAAAAATTCAATTTCATTGCAGGCTCTTTTGCACACGCATGACGTTGTCGCAAGAGAGGTATACGGTGAGGAGGCTCTACGGGTAACACCCCCGCCACTAGCGCCCTATATCAATGGTGATGACATCGACAATGTTGACAGTGGCGAGCTGCAGCATGTGACCAGAGTACGTTTGGTGCAGTTCCAGAAGAACACCGATGAGCCAATGGTAAGTTCAAATTCATATCCAATTCTCCTCCTCCTGATGCACTGAGTTTATATGTAGTTAGATCCTATTATAAGCTCCAATGATTTATATCTCTCTCTCTGTGACTCGATAACAACTGAAATACATCAATTTGGGTTTACTTCCACTTCCTTGCAGGGTATAACTTTGAAAATGACCGAAGATGGACGCTGTATTGTAGCTAGGATAATGCATGGTGGTATGATACATCGCCAGGCAACTTTGCATGTGGGCGATGAGATTCGGGAAATTAATGGCCAACCAGTGCAACATCAATCCGTTGGCCAATTACAACGAATGCTGGTAAGTTATATTATACATATATTTACATAACTCAATGTTGTTTCTATAAAAGTGTCATGTCCTGTCAAACTATTTCCTTCCCTTCCCAAAAAAAAAAAACTTCAACAAGCAAAAATCTGCTGCCACTAGCGTTTTAGTTTAATTCGAAATGTTTAACCTATAAAGTCAACTTCTGTCACATGTCTCGCTCGTAAAGGCGATTAAACGCTCGCAATGCAGATGTGTGTTTTACTGACAATTCTTCTTTTGGCCTTTTTCAAAAGTTTTCGAATAACTTTTGGAACTTGGCCATATAAATGGTGATTCAAAGAGAGCATAGGAAATAATATGAAAAACAAAAAAGAATATCAAATCCACATTGCTATAGAGTTGGGTTAGTTGGTATAGGAAGAAAACTTGGAATCATTTATTTATCAGTGTGTGTGTGTGTGTGTGAGTATTTCTTGGTCGGATAAATAGTTTTAGTTTAATGGTCTTTCTTTTGCCCTTAAGAAACTTAAAGAGGAGATATCCGGTGTTTGGCTGAGACATGTTTAATACTTATACTAGTTTTGTTAGCATAAAACTCAATAAGTCCTTTTGTTTCTTGGTAATTATACCAGAAAGTGTTCATATTCTTTTTTTTTCGTTTTTTGTATACTTCTTCAAAGATCATTAATAACTATCTCACAGCAAAAGTTGCAAAAGTTTGTAGTTGAAATTAAGTTTTTAGATCCTGATGTTGACAATAAAAACAAGAAATTTTAAGCGCACTGCACCGCAAACACTTTTTAGTTGTATTTTTCTCCAAAGTCAAATGTGACTGCTTCATTTTGTTCAGTCAGTTTTTTTAAATGTACACATGTCCAACTTTATTTATTTGTTATGGTTTTTAGTATCATTTTTTTTTAATAAGGATTACCCGAGACTCTATGTCATCCTCAGACATGGAATCGTTTGCCTTTAAACATTAAACTCATTTACAGAAATACTATCCTCAGCTTTTCAGATTGTTTGTAAGATTCAATGAATCTGCTGCATTTTTTAAAAATTTTAAGGTTAAGTTGTTACAAGTGGTGTAGGCATTTTTGTTTATTTGAATGATTAAAATTGTTTTTGTATGCCAATGATATTGCTACTTTAAAGTTATGGTCAGATTAATCAAGTTGAATAACTTCTTATGTACACACGATTTTGCAATGGCTTTTTTGAACAGTATTTTGTATATTAACATAAATGTAGTTGCGTTTAAATATCTTCACTTGTATTTTTTCCTCAAAACCGTCCAACTGTCAAAACTGGTACCAATTTTTTGAAGAATAATGTTTTGAATGACCGATGTTAAGAAAGGAATTTTTATCTTTTCTTTTTTTCAGAAAAAAAACACTCCTCGCTATGGAGCTGTACATAGAAAAGTAAAATATTCGTCATTTTTAGTTTGATTCTTCGAAACGATTAGTCACAGGATGAAAAGTGGCGAAACCTACATATTTTGTAGAAATTTGCATGATCGAAAATTCGTAATATTTTATAATATGAACAACCACCTGACCAAAATCTGGGCTTGTATTTTTTTTAAACAAATCCTTTTATCTCCAGAGACTACACAAAAAATGGAGCATGCATACATATATCATTTACCCGGAAACTAGTAAATATTGCAATAAATAATTTTGACACCAACATCAACCCTCTTAAAACAAAACTAATTAATTTAGAAATACAATAATTCACTTGTTCTCACATATATAGAACTATATTGAGAAAGGAAAGAGGCATTATTCTACTGCTTTATAATTTTCACTAGAACATGGTGGTCACTTTTATCCATTTATTTTTAAATTTATTGGCGTTTTGGAAATTGTTTTTTTTATTAATAGGTTGGTACATGTTTTACCTTTGCAATCTAGTTGTTTCGCACAAATGAAAAATCGTAAAACAATGTACCCACACACACCATTAGTTTTTTGATTGAAGTTCAATTGTGCTTGAATTAATCTTATACAATTTATTTGCGGATTGGTCTTTTTAAATGGAAATGACACAATTTTTGGGGGAAGGTTGAAATTTATTAGTTAGTTAGCTTTATAAAAAAAAAGTCTGCATTCCATTTATTGTGAATTCACGATGAAAGTGAATTATGGTGTCCCGCAATTCGTTCGAAATGCTAATTGTGAATTGAAATTTAGAAAATGATATTTTATATGTTCTTTATTTCGGTTCATTCTATTTTCTTAACGTATTCCATTCACTTTGTTTATGAATTATTTGTGAAATTTTTGCCTTTGCAGTTAATTTCACTTTTCACAATAATTAAATTAGATATGGATGTACCTAAAATTCTAACAGTTCGAAGTAATTGGTAAATTTTCGAAAACAATCGAATTGTAGAACATGAAATTCCTGTATGCATGTTGTTTGTTTAAGATGAGAGGCAATTTTTCATTACAAGAGACAGCTTTGAAGGAATTATCAGTTCCATATACTGATTGACACTTTTACCAATGATTGGCATGAAAGCCAATGATTGACATTTTTACCAGTTATTGGCAACCGTCAATTATTTATTTCAATTATTATTTATTTAATCCAATATTTAACACATATTATACATATTTAATTATTAGTGAAATGTTAAATATTTACACCCCTATCAATAAAAAATGCTTTTATATATTCTAATTCATAAATCAACAAAAACGTTGACCAAAATTTAATTTACAAAATAAAATTTGTTATTACTTAGTAAACAATCAACTGGTAATTCACGTTAAGTAGCATATCTTAACGAAAATCTACTACCAGAACTCTGTTGTCGGCATATACTATTTTCAGTGTTGACCGTATTAACATTTCCACATCACATAATTACGCGTAGTTAATTAAATAAACTACAAAGCTTTTTTACTACAATTTTGTACGTATGCTACATATGTACATAGTAAATACAGAAAAATAATAGAATTTCAATCAAAAACTGAACTTCTCACTCAAAATTCAATGTGACAGTTGACAGAACATTTGACATTTTAAACTAAGTTTGCTACAATTTTTGGGTGACAATGGCGCAGTTGATGTAGTGCTTGACTGCTAACTTAGAAATATGGGTTCGATCCATACTCTAGGCAGGATTCTTTTATTTATAATCTCAGTTTCAACTGAACGTCATGCGTGGGATTACATGAGATAAATAAACACCTTATTTGTCAGTCCACTGTACTAACAAAAATTCCTTCCTATTCTTCGATTCCTTTTAACTAGTGCCGTGTAATTCAGGTTGCAATTAAAAGACCTTAGATCTTACAGGCATATAGTTAAAATTAAAAAAAAAATACATTTTACTTCATAAATTACTACGTAACAAATGTATTTAAATCTAAAAATTGACAGTTCGACCAACCGCGACGTATTTTTTAGTCTGCACACATACCCTTTCTAACAAAGTGTGACTTTTGAACGCATACTTTCTCATTTTAAGCTAATTTGTCACTAGCGTTCTAATATAAAATTTAATCGGTGGCAAAAATGTCTGAGGTATTTTTAACTTAATTAATCGTTAATCAACCTACTTCGGCGAATTAGCTTATTAACATAAATTAACTTGAATTTAGTTTTATTGGTAAGATTTCGCAATTATTTCACTGATTAAAAATAAAACATGTTTTCTTTGAATTTATTAAAAAAGGTGTTAATGTTTTGATTTGTTTGTAAAATTACTTTTGTTTTCCTTAATTTTTCAAAGTTGTTGACGCTCTGTCTCAGTGTACTATCACAATATTATTTCAATCACTGAGAAGTGCCAAGAAAAGAGCTATACACCCTACACCATTCAGCAATTTTAAAAGGAAGTAGACGTAATTTATTTTTAAACAGTTCATTGACATTTGTCTTTCTATAAGGAACGAGAATTTTAAGAAAAACATGCTTAGGATGGACTTTACGAGGTGTGTTCGGATGTAACTCCTGAGTGTTCAACAAATAAACCTTTATTTATTTTGGTCCTTTATCAAGCTTTCGAGTTCGTTGGCTCATTACTTTCTTCTTCAGTATAGTCTACAATCAGTTGGCAATTTTCACCATATACTATATGTACAAAGTTTACTCGTACACCACTTCATAGAACATTGATGTGGTTCTAACCACATGACCTTCTTAAACTGAGATGAGCGATATGAAGAATACAACAAAAATCTTTTAAAGTCCTCTACTGTCGAATAAATTTTTCCAAATGGAATAATAATAAGGAAATTGTGACCAATGAAATATAAAATAAACCACTCAGTGTTTCCGCTACTTCGTGGTGAGAAAAAAAATACTTAAATTGCGTACAGATTCAAGGAAATTGATAGATTTCCTATATTCATCAGGAATAAAATAATTTGTAAACGAACATGTGTATATTGATATTTAAAAAATTGTAATTTCTTTCAGTCAAAAAATTATTTATTGTGAAGTTTTGTATGATTTTATTCAAAACCGTTTTTTTTTTTTTCGTTTGACCTTATGTTCAAAATTTGGACGTGTTCATCAAAAATTTGTTTACCCTTCCGTGAATATCCATAAATAGGTAGAGGACTTATCTATTCTGTTTAAAATTAGGAAAAAGGACAATGGTTCGCACATAATCGACAGCTTTTATAAGATCCAGTCTTATTGGATACATTTTGGAAAAAAAATTGTTTTTTTAAATATTAGTTACTCTATTTTACCTAAATTATTTTCTTGTTATTGAAATATTTTAACTTGAAAAGGTAGAAATGGCTTTATCTTCAACCAATTTTAAAATTTGGAAAATACCACGTGAAAACGTGCCCTTTCAATTTTACAACTTCATATCCATATTGTGGTTTTCGGCCTAAATAAAGAGGTAACATTATTCATCTCTTTTAAACAGAAAATTTGATTTTGTTCCTTTAAATATATTTTCTTAACATCTACACTTAATTACAAGTGAATGAACTTCTATAGCTTTTACAGCAAAGACAGAACTGGTCTTGTTGGTTGGTATACAATTTAATTGAAATTCCAAAATTTGTTCTCCGAGGTAATGGGACCGTATAGCATAGAAGTCATATTATTAATCTTAAAATACCGAAACGAATGTGTTGTTAACCCAAAACCATTTGTAAAACATATAATGCTTTGTTCTCGAATATACTTAAATGTATAAACAACCTGCTCCTTGCTCCTTGAAGACAACATCTCGTTTTGAATGCTTTTTCAATGCAAAACTCAATTAATTCTAATACGAAACTTGAAATCCTGATGAAAAGGAAACATATACCTATTTAAAGACATTTAATTTACCTTCAACCTAAAAATAAATTAAAGACATGTAAAATGCGCATAATTTTGCCTGAATACATTCATATAATTTAACGGATTCCATCAAATGTTGAGTTAAAAGAGCTGAAGTCTGATTTATGATTAAATTATTTAGCGATGCATAAATAGCTACAAAATTTTCTTTGGCTTTAAGCTATGACAACCGACGAACGGACGGTGATGGATAGAAGTGACGAACGACGTCAACAGTGCCGGACTAACCTTTTACCAATTTGGTAAATGTTTCGAGAAAGGCTCTTTTCATGTTAACAAGATTTGGTGTGAAAGATTTAAGAAATTGATTGGTTTCTATATTAAACGAGAATTTTAATGACAATACTCAAGATTTCGATTAAGTTTGTTGCATTTGCAGTGATTTCTTTAAGGCGCCAGTTATAGCTTTCATTGAAACTCATCATTGAAAATTTTAATTGTTAATTTTGAGGCACTTAAAAAGTGCAATCAGTGATTATTTTAATGCAAATAAAAAGCTGATACCTCAATTATTATTTGTAGTCAAAAAAATATTTCATTTTGGCCCAGCCTATCGCAGGAAATGAATTTCTTTATTTCAATGATTGAACCTACCTTATCATTAATCATTGAAATCTTAGAAATCGTTTTATGTGAAAGGTAGGGCCAAAATGAAATATTTTTTTGTTCCACCATTGACTGTGGGAATTTATTGTTTCTGTTCAATATTTATGCACCTCAGAGGTCACTAAGATTTAGACCTTTTTTATGGGAACCTTCTCACTGTACCTCCTATGGTTCACGTGATCCAGTTTCTAGTTGCACTAAAATATTTAACTTAGTTTATGATGAAAATTTTGACTTTATTATGTCTAGAGAAGTTTTTAAATCTAAATCAAAAGAAGCTTTAAGTTTATTATAATTTGTATGTACATAATTAGTTTTTAATCTAGTATAATTATCTGTTGATGTATATAATCGTAGGTAAATAAATAAATAAATAAATAAAAATAATAATCGAGTCATAAGCTTTTTACTGGCATCAACATAATCACTGATATCGCTTTTTTAGGGCCTCAAAACTGAAAATTAAAAATTTCAATGATGAGTTTCAATGAAAGCTATACTGGCCCCTAAGTTATATTTTTGAAGTCAGAACCTGTGAAAATCATATTTCAGATTGAACCCACTGTAAAGAAACTGGTCCTTAAGGTGACCTTTTAAAAATTTGTAAATTGTGCAAACCGGGTCATCGTCTCTGTAAGTATAAAGTTGTTTTACTTTGAAAAGTGTAAAAAGTGTCTAAACAATTGCACTGCCAAATTTTGATTTTACACTGATCACGTTAAATTTTAGTTTTGACTTTTTTCTCATCAGCTTAACCTCTAGCTAAACTTTGACGTACGAGATTTGTGGAATATATAATATGTAAAACAAAACAGCGGTTCTCTAGGAAGAAATGATATTAAATCTTTTAAAACCATTCGTTTCGATTATGGAATTGAATTTAATCAAATAAAATAGAATTATTTTCTTGTCTGAGATAAATCGCTAATTGTTCTTAAACATTTCTCCCTTTCGATTTTTAATTTTAACAACAGAGCGAAGTTTACACAAAATTACAGAATTACAAAATCTGTCAAAATTTATCTCAAGATTCAAATAATGTGCCGAACAATTATTTCGTATATGCTTAATTTAAGCAGATACAGGATACTTGATCTTTTATCTGGAGCTGCGTTCTACTGGGCTAAAATGCTTCGATCCATTTTTATAATAATTTTGTATAAAATCTAAAATTAGCGCAATCTTAGTAATAGACTTTTATAGAAATATCATTTTAATTCAAAAATTGATCTATTGAAGAAGTGTTCATAAAAAACAATTAATGTTAAAATTAATAAAATAGCAAAACATTGAAGTAGGAAACAAGTTTATTTTAGGTACTGAAAAAGCTCAAAGGGCTAAAATGAGCGGTGCATTCAACATTTACAGCCAAAGCAACTGGCAAGAAATTAAATCCTCAAAAAAAAAAACTATTTCGTAGTTTAAAGTGTTCATATTATATATTATGTATTATAATTGTGTTTAATTTTAAATACAGTAATTTGAGGTTTATATTTAGTTTCAACTTGTTTTTGTTTGTGAATTGATAGTTGAAATGACCTATATACATAGCTGAATGCACCAATAACCTGTATTTTTAAATACTGGGAATATGAGGTGCGTTCAACTGTGGAGGCATTGACAAATTGTCGGACCTCTACGTTGTGCGGATTCGAACATTAATTTTCTCAATAAGCATTTATTATAATTGAAAACTTAAATTAAATAAAGAGAATTTTTACAACACGATCCGTTATGCCAAAAAAAAAACTTCTTTGCGCCCTGATCATCTTGAAAAATTCAAAATTGTGAAAAATTATTTATTTCACTTAATAATTCCGAACACTTGAATGGGTTTAAGTCAAGAATTTCATCAGTAAACTTTAAGAACCGCGTTATATCTGAAAAACATTCACATATCGGATTTTGGCCATAGTTTCAGAGATTTATTAAATTTTGAAATCAGCTCGGCCCTAAATTCTACTAATTATGTCCCTGAAAATTAATCAATAAATATGTATTCTCCCCCCTGACACAGAATTATCCTGTCATTTTGCTTTCTCCTTATTCTTGCTGTTAAAAATTATTTGCCTCTGGCAAAATATTCTCCGACATATTATTCTTTGTTCGGCGTTAATAAAAAAATATAAAATCTAATTTTTCTTCTTTATGAAAGCTCGTGAAGACTTTTTATAATCCTGACACGTTGTTTTTTTGTATTTTGTTCTGCCTGTAGATATTCCTTCAATCGATTATAACGTTCAATATTGAAATGGATTAATTTTTAAATTGTTTCATGTATACGCCACGTTGTTGGGGATCTTTGGTTTTCTTTTTTTTTTATTCTTTTCATTAAACATATTTGTATACGAAAAATAAATAAATGTGAATATATCTTCTTTTTATTTTTCACTTCAATTACAGCGCGAAGCTCGTGGTTCTGTTACCTTTAAAATAGTTCCTTCGTACAGGAGTGCTCCGCCACCTTGTGAGGTAAGTGTTTTACAAACAAACAAACAAAATTGAATTGATTGTACGTCGAAATTGAATTTATTTATTTTATATTTGTATTTATTTTATTGCATTTTTACATATTCTTCTTTTTTCACAAAAAAAAAATTATATAAATATTATTTAAGCACGTAACTTATTGATTGATAATTTGTTTTCGCTTAAATAATTTTGCTTTTTTTTAAATTTATTATTAAATCGTGCTTATAATTAACTTTACTTTAATTTATGGGGATATTTTGTGAGGGAATTCCATATAAATGAAATTAAATGTTTATTTTGAATATTTCGTGCACGTAATAAAGGACGATTGCACCGAATGTCAATTTATCTTCTTTTTTTTTTATATAGTATTTAGGATATATGCATATTGGGTGCTTCTTTTTTTCCGTTAAAAAAGTTTTATATAAATTTTCTGGCTATTGTCAATTCTATGATAACAATATTTTGTTTTTCTTTTGCAAAAATAATAGAATTTAGCAGCTTAATTTTTTGTTGAGTTTCTTTGAAACTAAAATTGGCATTTTATCAAAATGAAAAATGTGACTAAAAACAAGGTAGAATACAAATGAGTTGGATAATGGAGAGCATATAGGTATATCTATATACAAAAAAACTGACTTGGCAAATAGTTAGTGGATCATGTCTCAGTAAAAATACTTAGTCTTTCTTATGATTGAAGGGGCCGACCCATAGAATCCATCGCTTGCGTTGCGGCAACGGATCCGTTGACTATCGACGGATGAAAAGGATAGGGGTGACCTAATCAATCCATCTTTAACAACGCAAACGACGGATTCTATGGGTCGGCCCCTTGAGCCGTTGGAATTCATAGGTTAAATCATATATATAATTCTATAAAATATGGAAGCCGACTTTGATTGACTGAACAATTACAATAAATTTAGGCCCAAGAATATGTGAAATAATCGACTTAATCAATTTTTTAATGCACTGAACCAAATTCTTACGTAAAGATAACGTAATTAATTTTTACTTAAATTAATTGGCTCAACGAAAGTCATTCATATTGAAGCTGTATACTATTAAACAACGAATTTTTTGTTGATTGAATGAAATTAACATATTTCATTAGTCAACTTAAACACAATCACGGTATTTTTCGTTTCGTCCAGTAAATTATTTCATTAAGGGTCTGTTTCACAATGCCTGAGTAAAGTTATGATTAGTTACTTGACACATAAATACTGGCACAGGGTCATAAGTCCACAGGAGAAAAACAATTGTTTTTTGACGCCTTGAAAGGTTATAAATGAAAAAATATTTTTTTTTTTTTGAAGACTTATGACCCTGTGCCAGTATTTATGTGTCGAGTAACTAATCAGAACTTTGCTCGACATTAAAAAAGAACTATATTAATAAACTTGTGAGGAACGTTACAAACATACAATTTGTTCTGTTAATAAATTTACAAATTGTTTGTACAGATAGAACTGTGAACACTTCTGAAGCCGACCAGATTTAAATTAAATTTTAATTTATGTATGATTTTATTAGTTATTTAATTACTTTACATTAAATAACAAAACTGGTTCACTATATGAATAAATTTTTTATTAAATCAACGTCAAAAACATATTTTTATATATTTCATTCATTAAAATAATGAAAGATTTCATCAATATAAAAAAGTCACTTCAAAGTAAAGAAATAATAAGTATGAATGTACTTTTATGGGGACAGAGGAACCTTCATCATGCTACATATATTTTAATAAATTGTTTCATTGGGCCAACGAATTTTTCTTTTGGTCAACAAAAACTGAGTTTTTTGTAAGGAATATCATAACTTTACGAAGAATTTTAATTTCAGTGTGTAATACTTTGACAATATGATTCAAGATTCTTCGTTATTCCAAAGTCTAAACATTAAACTAAAAGCATATTTTTTAATATTTTAATCTTCTTGATATGAAATTATATGTACATATGTATAACCTAATAGGCGAATACTAAATTAATAGCAATAACGTTTCCACACACAAAATTATTCTGCAAAAATGAAACAATCAACAGCTGGGTCGTCTTCATCATTCACTTAAGACCTTCAGCTAACGATAATACGCTATATTATATGCAATAACATAATAAAATGGCAGCAATAAACCGTGTATATTTTGCACGTGCGTCATGCATACAATGAACGTATATTCATACATATATATACTAACGATTCTGATAACATCCATTATGAAGCTTCTTTTTGGAACGTGCCTTGACGCTGAAAGCTTTTAAATGGCAATTGTGCTTGGCATACAAAAGACATTTTTCATGGTGGTTCATTCTAACACATCTAAAACCTTAACATTTGACCACGAAAATGATTTTGTTTTATGTATGTACAAACTTATGTTCATATATCTTAAAAATGGGCGCCCATTAATCTTAAAATTAACTGCTCCGGTTATTTATATTGCGGAGTTTTTTTTTTAAATGACCCTTTGAAAGAAAAACTTGTAGGTACCTGAATGTTTTTGAGATCTCAATGGATTTGTTTGGATCAATAAATTAATTTCGAGACATTTTAGTTTTTATGAAGAATACAAAATAATTCTTGATTCAATACAACTTAATCAATCGTAACTTAGACTCGAAGCAAAATTGTAAACCTATCTATCATCATCTTCTTCCCCCTGGAGAATACATTTTTTTAATAAATTGGGCGATGTCTCGATTATTCCACTAAACTTAAATTCATTCAGAATAAAGGATGGCTCAGGGAGGCACTCCGTACCTATAATTTTCCACTTTCGTTTCCTCTCATGTTACCAATCTCTCTTAAATCCTAAGGACCGGAATGGATCCATTGAGATGCAAAAGGGGAATCAAGTAATGTGGTATCATCTATCATCTTTTTGTTGATACTTAATCCAACATCATAATGTTTAATGTTTATTTGAATACTTCCAGGCTTTTAAAATGTCTGCCTTATTGAATACGAAAAGGTGTTGTTTTTTTCGTGAATTGCCAACAAGAGAATTTTAAAGTTGATTTCAATTCTCTATGCTTGTGGCATTAAAAGTTGAATTCCACATCTAATCTGAGGGACACATATTTCTGTTCGTTTGCTTTTAAAATAACAAAACAGATTTTATTTATGCCAAAAAATATACATTTTTTTGCTAGTATTTACGTTTGTACAATATTGCATATCAACAAAACTTTTTCAATTTTATTCTCACCGAATTTATTTCCAATAAAATTCATACGATGTACATAGTTTGATGTTCATGTATGTGGAATTAACAGATGTGAAAAGAGAGGTGGTATATGAATAAAAAATAGATAGAATAACATTGATTTTTTTTTTCATTTTATAAAGTGCCGAAATAATAAAATTTATGAGCACAATTCCAGTTTAGTAGAATGGTTGGAATGCATAAATCAAATTTAGTCAGGAATATAATGTACATAGATATCCCGAGAGAAAAAGTAAAAGATTTAAATTTATATAGGAAACAATGTAAAAAAATCGAAATCATAATCAACTGTTTATAATTCTATCTCCTTATACTATTTTTCTATAGGAAATTTATTTTAATGCAAAGGGTTATAACATTGAATTATTTGGATTTATCTGGTAAAAGGATACCTTGAGAACAATTTAGATTTTTCATTTGAGAATTATTAATCGATCAACTTACTATACAGGGTGGTTCTGATTCATAGGTAGAAATACGAACGTCGTTTTTCTTGTAGAATTGAAATTGCAATAAATTATTATTGGCCGCGTTCAGGTTTGTATCTAAAGTGATCTGGATAGCTTTGTGTTGTTGTAATTCCTTGTAAAATCACAGCTTATGTCAGCTGTTGCCAAAAAATTAATCTCAATCAAATCCTAAAAATTCTGGGATACTTATCTATCCTATGAGAAATGTCAACAGCAGCTGATTTGCGTTCAGAAACATACTGAATACTCGAGTATCTTAGATATAGGCTCTCCTATTGAAACCTGAACGCGGCCCTTGTCTTATTCGTGTTCTAAACGTTAAGAGAGAGTTTTTGCAAAGATTAGAAAATCACACAAATATCATCAATGAATAATGAAAACAATAGTGTACTCAAAATGCATCCCTGTGGAAGAACTGAAGTAATTACTAACCACTCCGACGAACATGGAACCATTCCATACTGTTGCACTTGATTAGGTGAGCAATTTAAAATAGAGCATCAAATCAAAAACTTACGAGATACTCCGAATTCCAAATGATGCCAATTTACCTTATATATAAAAGCCTGTCAGTGTTGACATTTATCAAACACAACTTTAAGAGCATAGAACAAATAATTTCATATTTTTTCCATTTTATTTCTAGCTATCTATTTATAGTTATCTATTGTAGCAAATCCAGATCGAAAACCAGCTTAAAAATACTGACAAGATTTGTACTTTCAACCCACCTAGAAAGCCTTCCATTAAAAATATGTGTTTTCTTTAAAGACGGTCGTATGTTTCGTAGAGATTTTCAGTTGAAATTTGACAGGTTCTATTGTGAATGGGCCTCATGCGATCGAAGATCCGTTGAAAATCCCTACGAACCTTGCGACCTTATGACCGTCTCAACATGAATGGCGAGTAAAAATTAAATGAGTGAATCAAGAATAAAAATTCTTCTTTAGTTTCATGTTGGTTCGGATCTCATATTGTGAAAATCGCATAAATAAGGGTTTTGGTCAAATTAGATGGAATACTGGTATTATTGAACAACACTGACAAAATTGAACAAATTCAAAATGTAGATTTTAGACTTTGAGTTGTAAATTATAATTTTTAGAAAAAAACAACTGGGATTTTATTACCTCGTGGTCCTTTGTTTTGTTTCATTTGTTTTCATGGTTAGTTTCAATTTACCTATTGATAGTGGTAGATACTAGATATATCCAGCTCAGAAACATTACCGTCATGCAATGCAAAGCTGAAAGCTATGAAGTTTATCTTGGGCCGACAATAGAATTTTAAAATGTGCTGCTGAAGCCTGAGCTTCCTGAGAAATCGTCCTAGTTTTACCCCTTCTTATAAGCTTGATTACTTAAAATTAATTTGAGTTGCAAGATTTTTGAGTAAATCGTTTTTTGACTGACCAAGTTGTTTCAAATTTGTTTGGCACGCAGCTATACATATTTTTTTAAAGCTACAAATATGGCATTTGTCGATCTAAATGAAGGAATTGTATAGTAGAAGACTTTGTTAAAAAAAAAAAAAAATCATTTTTATATTAATTAATTCAATACAAGCCGTTTATGACCTATTTCACCAAACACTTTTCACTTTGCAAATTTCGTTTCACCAAAAGCAAATTTGTGAAGAGGAAATTATTGAATTGAAAAGTCTACTTCTTTGTTTACCAAAAAACATGAATTTTAGGGTCAAAGTGTTGATTATTCTGTGTGACCGTGTACTCAACGCAGTTATGACACATTGACAGAATGCTCGTGAGAGCGCGTTGACTGTGTCCCAACGTTGACAAAGCAAATTTTTTTTTGTTTATAGAGGCTTCATCGACATCGTAGCCTTACTTCAATGGAAATGAACATATCATAGCTTGACACATAGATAACAAGTTATATTTTGTGGTAAATCGAACATTTCGTTTTTATATTTTTAGATAGATAGACTTTACACATCTTTTAAAAATATCTATTCATTTAATTGAGAAATAATTTGTAGAATTAATTCCGGATCTTAATTGACTGAAAAAACATTTATCAGGAGTTAACTCCTTTTTAACTCTTAAACTGGGAATGTATGAAACTAGACCTGAGTTAAATCGGGTTCAATTTATATTCACAATTAACTTACTCTGATTTAATTCAGAGCTATAACACAGCACTTTTATATTTCAAACAAAACATGGAATTTGAGCAAATATGGTGTTGTATAGTTTGATATTTTATGTAAATTACATTTGAACTCTAACAAATCAACTTGATTTCAAAAAATGAACATCTTACTGAAATTCATTTATGTTTTTTACCGAATGCTACATACACTTCATAGCATAGATACAAAGAATAATGTAACACGATACCCCATATATTCAAATTTTGTGTTTTCAAGTTTTTTATCTGATTTTCTTAACATTGAGTTTCTTATAAGCATGTGAAATATGAAAAAAAAAATGTCTATCCATTCCAAAACATCCATTCATATATTTCGTTCATGTACGATAACTTTAAAAAAATACGTGTATTTAAAAATAAACGAAACATAAAACGTTTACATTCAAAAAGACGAAACCTATAAGCCCCTTTAAAACCATTTGATTAACTGCCATCTTATTTCAAAACACCCAAAAAGGATAATAAATCCTTGTATACACAAAACAAGTCCTAAGCAAGCCCCCATAACCCTTATAAACACAAAACCCATTTCACTCTTAAACATGCGGTTTATGTCTAGGTTTGCATGAGTGCCTGTTATGTGATAGGAAGCTCACATCATTTTTTATTAATAATAATTCGCACATGACTTTTTAGAATTTATTTTTGTTTTATTTATTTTTTTTTTTTTTGCAATCGAATGCATGACACGATTTTTGAATTTTTATTGTTTGCATTTTTTTTTTTTGTCTTTATTCTTAAAAAAATTTGTTTTACTTTAACATGATAAAATTTAAATTTAAATAAATTTAAACAAACAAAACATTTCATCCTCGCATTTTCAAATCTCATCATGCAGCTGTTCAGGATTAGGCCTGCTCCAGTTCTAGTAAGTATTTTTATTATAATTTTTCTATTAAAATGTTACGAATTGTTTTGTTACTTAAATTTGTGGTTTAGATTAATTTGAGTTCCTAAATCAAATACAGTGGGACAGGCTGTCCGAATGATTCGAGATATTTTGAGCAGTAAAGACAAAAAATAAAAAAAAGAAATAAATAAAATCAAGTTAATGGCATATATTTAAATACTATAACGCTCACTGACTTGCATACTGTTATACCAAAACATCCACATATCGCAAGATTAACTTAGAGAAGCTATAATTAACATTATCCTTGAATCATAACCTCGAAAGGACTTCTGTGTCCACGTTCCCTTATCTTTCGCATTGACGTTGAAAAATGAAACAAAACTAGTATCATTTGTTTCAATTTTCATCGTTTCTCGACTAATTTTATCTATGCAAGAGTTACATATCGTAGACTGGTTTGCCCAATATTAATTTATCAATTTGTTTAAATTTCAAACTCTTAACAAAAAAAGCTTTCTAATATTTATTTTATATTAATTTATTAATTTGTTTAAATTTCAAACTCTAAACAAAAAAAGCTTCCTAACTTTTTGTGATTCCCACAGGAAAAAGTACAAATGACAAATAATTAATAACATATATTCATATCTCATAAATTTTAAAATTATTTTCTGTGGCATACAGGCTGCCCCACTGTCATTCATTATGTCGTTGCGTCTGTCGTTGGCATTTTAAAAAATGTCCTTTTGTATAGTTCACACAAATATCATTAACATTTGAACTACACTACCTATAACACATAGAACACAAAATTAATGTAAATAAATCATTTATACATACTATAGATCATGATACTTGATGTCGATAAATGAGATATAATTTTTCATAACCGGTAACAAGTTGATTAATTTTTTGGGTTTAGTTGATGGATTGGACTTTCGTGTTTTTTTTTTTACTATACTCCACATTTTCGAGTATTTTTTTGGTTTAATTTTGTCGTATGTGATACAAGACTAATAATTAAAATAGAAATATAAGTTTGGACAAATTAAAGTGGACATCCATATACCTCTAACAAAAATTTAAAGTCAACTTTTTTAAAATTTGAAAGATGGTTTAAATTAAGTTAATTAAACTCGACGATACATTTGTTTGTATTTTTTGGGAAAGTATAGAAATTAAAAAATGGTCTGCTATGGATTTTTAAAACAAAGATTACTCAAATTGAGAAGTCCTTATAAAGAAGACAAGGATAAGCTCGAGCGTCATCTCCGTCCCTGTTTTTGATAACGTCTTAAGCACACGATATGAATAGTCTTACCAAAAAAATGTTTTGAGAGCAAGAAGTCTTGCTTGCACACAGAATTTCTTATAACTTCTTATACTAATTTTGGAGGTGAACAACTATAATGAACTACAGAAGTTTTTCAATTATGAATTAAGCCCATAGTTTCGCTATGTGAATTTTGACTCAAAACTCCAAATTTTAATTTTATTTAAATCTCACTCTCTAAATATCAAAAACATACAACAAAACTGGTTGGCAGACCTAAAATCTTGAAATTTTATAAAGAGCTATAAGAGTATATTCATGTATAGTTAAGTTCATACAAAACTGTGATTAATTTTCCACAGCAAAAAATGTTAACAAAATTGTATTAATCATTTCTCATATAAAATTTGTCAGTTCATTAACCAAATTTGACTTAACCAAATGATAAACTTATTTATGCCCAATTTCATAAACAAACACTAAGCACTTTTATCAAAAATCCTCTTAAATTTTATCAGGCCCTTAAATATTTTTAGTTTCACCAATCTATAAAAGGGACAATTCAGGAAACATTTTGTTAAAATCGAGTTCTCTTCACATTCCTGTAGAAATAAATACGTTAAACTTCTTCAAGATCAAAAACAAACATTGGGCCGCTGCAGAAATGTTTTTATAAAGTTTCAATTAAATCTAACAATGAATACACACATAAAAAGAAGAGAAAGAGGAAAAAATTATACAGACGCATACACAAATGGGCTAATTGGTATTGTATCTCAAAAAATTGAAAATTAAAATGTTTCAAAAATTTTTCTGCAAATGTCAGCTGATATATGCACTTGTTAACTGAATCTGATGACATTTCGATGACACTTTTAAAATTTTATGAGCTAAAAATGGGCGTTCCTTTTATAAGGGTGTTTAAAAGGTTGTTTAATTTAAAAGTGCTTGGTGAAACCAAAAAATCCCATTTTAAGGTTTAGAAGCCTGTTAAATGTTTAATAGTCCTTCGTGAAATCGGCCATTAGTGTTTTCATCATTCCACTAATACCGTTTATATTTCTATTATTTGTGAGAACTTTCTACTACTGCAAGTTCAAAATACGAGTAGTTATATGTATGTCTATAAATATGTTTTCAAACAATTGCAATCACAATACCCAATATTTAACAAAAAGCCTTCATTAGCCTTCTTAATAATAAACTGAAAAACATTGCCGTGAAATATTGGAAATTGACATTGTGATAAATCGATTCAAATGTGCTATAAACTCATCGATTGTTCGTTCGCGTCGTTGTTACGGCAATTGTAATTTCGTTTAACTTCTCTGTCAAATTGTTATTATATTATGTATGTTAAGCCAACATTATTTTTAAGCTCAATATCTTCAATTTCATCACTTTTATTCTACTTCGAAATTCCTAAAAAATCTTTAAAGTCTGAATAATGCTTGCTCCAAATCGTACTTTAAATATGAATCCTGCCAACCTACTGCACGAATTGTTTCCAAAACAAGAGGATTTTTCTTGTTCATTTAAAAAATACGAACAAATCTACATGTAGGCCGTCATAATGAACACATATGTATATGTATGCATGTATAAATTATTTTATCAATCTCTTTGAACTTTTTCTTGGCTTTTGTCGTCGTCGTTGCATAGCAATAAAACCATAATAAAATAATTTGTACTCATAAAAATCAAAAAGATTATTTGAAACGTGTCAAACTCCTTTAGCTTGCTTATAAGTAAAAAAAAATATTCTATTTATGAAATTTTAATCCAACAGCCGAAATGTATAGAATGATTTTTGTACTTGCTTGTCATCAGCTTATGGAAAAATACGTGGTATTTTTGGAAATCGTATATAGTATTTTATTTTATTCTATATCTTAAGTCAGTTGGAGTCTTATTTCAAAGAAGATCACTCCTTAATTATATTTAATGTTATCTTATATGTTGGTTTTTTTTTCTTCATAGAATTTTAGATTTATTTACCCTAAACAAAATAGAAAGAATAATTAATTCATTCTTGATCCAATCCAATTGAATGTTTGTTGCTAATGGGTAAGTCATGCATATTGCATACATCAAACAAAAAAATGACGACTTTGGCTCAAATGTTGAGTTCTATCAATGTCATTTTGAAATGTAGATTTCACTAACAGTCGAATGCTTTAAAAAATCAACCCAAGAAAATTCGGAACATAACAGCTGTATTCAATATACAGTTCATAAGTTAAAGTAAAAATTATTTACATAATTACTGTCCAAAATAAAACAGCAATACGGTGTTTCTGAATAATTTAAACAAATTTAAAAATATCAATCAATCAATTTTTTAGCACTTTTGTTTTTTTTTTTACTTTTTCTGGTAAACAAAATTTTACGCAAATTTTTCTTATGAAAAAAGAAAAAATATAGATTTCCACAATTTGTTTTAACTACCTAAGTTATTGTCTCAATAAACCAATATCGTGCCTCTTCAATTAACTTATAGGAATAAAGCTTTAAATTTATATTTACATTCAATCTCAAACTTCCTGAAATTTACTTTTTCTTCAATAAATGCGGAATTTCATACACGAAAACCTTTATCCATTTTTCCATTAATATAGGAATTCCAGAGGAAAAATAACCAAAATACATCGGGGTATAGACTATAATATTAGCGTAAATAATGAAATACTCAGATATGTACATATGTATATACATGTTAGGGCAAACACTTATTTAATGCTCCAACTAACAAAGATGCTTTGGATTCTTGAGTATTCATCAATCAAAACCTTTCGCAATTCTTTGCTTTAATGTCATCTTCCTCACGTGAAAAATGTTTAATCCTATATAATAAAGCCAGGAATATAAGGTGGCTTTATTTGAATCCAATAAACCTTACCCAATAGTAAGGATATAGTGCTTTCAAAGCCACAGTGTTTTTCATCCGCAATATACCTAACAAATTCTGTATTCATTACTAACCAAACAGTCATTGCCAAGTGAACAATATACGATGAAGGTATTGAATTTGGATACTGCTGCATCGATGATGTTATATATAACCAATTGAATTGGGCTGAAATGGGGGTATAGAGGGTAATAAAAAAAAATTCATGAAGTTGATTGTATTACGGTGCTGTTATGGGATACCATTGATTGAACACATCTATCTACACATTCTGACAAATACATACTGAAGGTATATACTATACATATATGCAAACATTTGCGCCACAGCAGCTGCAAAACAAAATATTATCCTTTACCACAGTGCGTCAATTTGATAGACAGTCCTTATGATACTCGAGATAATACCGCCAATAATTACACCATTACACTATATTTTGCACCTCAGGATTACATTATTCACAATGGTTGCCTAATGGAGGGCAATTACTGTTATGTTAACCACTTTATTTTATAGTCCAACAAAGTTGTGGCCAAGAGCAATTCCAGCTCGTATATATATATAGCCTAACTTTGATTAACTCATCATCAGAGACACATGGAATTGACCATTGAAACATCTTGTGAGATTTTACACATTCTGTTCAGGATGTGCTGCACTCTCTTGAAGCACGCAAAAAATTAATTTAAAAAAAAAATGAAGACTCGAACAAAATATTCCAATATTCTTATTTCAAATTTAAACTGCGACCTTTTTCACAGCTGACAAAAAAATTGAAAGTATTGAATTTTTATTTAATTTTACACAGAACTTACATATTCATATACATATGTACATACATACATATTTTCGTGCCTAATCTCTATAGAAAGTCAATCAAGAAGACTAAGTAACAGTTTTGCTTCGTATTAGCATTACTTTCTTGAAATAAACATACAGGAAAGAAAGATTTTTTTTTAAACAGAAACATACATACATATGATAAGCCAGTAAGACATAGGGTCTTATAAATTAGGCAATGTTAGAAGGAATAGAAGGATAGGATAGATTTTTGTTGGCACAGTGGATTGAGAAATTAGGTTTTTGATTATCTCATTAAATCCCAGGAGTGGCGTTCAGTTGAGGGAATATAGAAAAGAATGCTGCCTAGACTGGGGATCGAACCTACACATCCAAGTTAGCCTTCAAGCACTACTTCCACTGCGCCGGAGCCACCCCCAATAATAAATACAGGAAATCTGATTTTTTCATACCTTAAAGACGGTTATTGGGATTTAAGGTTTTCCTTGTTCAGGTTGTATGCGGAGAGGCTTAACTTAACTGAAGAAACATCAGTCAAAAATGACATTCCAATTTCTCATTCAATTCAATCATCATCTTCTGTAACTTGCCTTAAATAAAGTGTTGACTTCTAAAATAAAGTTTGTCGTGTATTTTATTTAATAAATCTTTAGTTTCTTTCGGAAAATTATAAAAAAAATAACAATAACGCTTTTCATCCAAAACAACACATTTTCATTGAGGCTTTCGCATCATCATATTAATGTTGAAGGTTTTGTATGTAACAACAATCACTTGGATGAGGCTGCAGTTTATAGCTAGTATCTACATACATATTTCACGACTTTAAAAACTTATTGTTCACCTTCTTCTTCCTTATTTAATCGTTTCCTTAAAAAATAAAAAAGGCACATGAAGAAAATTACTTTTTTAACAATGAGTACATACAAAGTTTTTGCCGCACCCCGTTTGGTGTGTATTGAAAAAAATCATTTAAGTATGGGTATCTATGAAATAGCCTTCTAAGTTAAAAACTATGTTAATTTTATAATTTATTTAAATTTATTTAATAAATATTTTTCTAATTTGAAATAAGTTACACAAAATATAATTACATACATTGATCTAAATTTTCATTTTCATCTGTTATTATATAGTCCTTTTAATCGTCATAATAACGTCTAATTTGGTTTTGTTTTGGCGCTTGTTTTAAAGATCTTAAAAAAGGGTCAGATGAAACAATAGCAATAATTAATTATGTCCTTATTTGTAGCTAACCGAAAACATTTCATTAAATGACTTAATAAATATCAACGATAGTCCTTGTAGTTTATATAAATATGTATGTGTAATTTATTTAACCTTTATTTTATTAGTAACCTAATAAAAAGAAGAGAACCATATTATTTTGTAAATGGTAGTCCAGGCGATAAGAAAGTCATAAATGTTATTTTTTATGGCGCCTGAAACACATTTTTAAGAAGGTCGATTAAAATTTGTAACTTCTGTTTTTAAGGTCTACCTCCACAAATAACAAACATACGTAGGTATAGGCTTTCCCATAAGGGGGAAGGATTTAAAAACCGTTACGAAACGTAATTCAAGAATTATTATTATATTTGTTGGTGTTTTTTTTAAGATTCGCAGATATTATTTTTTGTTATTCGATGCATAACGGTTCAGTGTATAATATGTACTATCACTGCAACCAGAGGAAAACTAACAAGGTAACACTTAATTGGGTACCAGGACACGTTGGTGTTCAGGGCAATGTAGAAGCAGTCTCTCTAGCGAAAATAGAGCCATATTGCGGAATAGGAGAAAACGTGATTAAACACAAAATCAAAATAGAAGAGGAGGCCAAAAGACTAAAAATCTGAAATGAACTCCCTAAGCTAAGACAGGAAAAACTATTACTTGGAAACTATAACTGCAAGAACGTTTAACATTCTGCATTTGTTTAAGTAGAAATAATCTTAGAATAGTAACGGGACTCCTCACTGATCTCTGCAAGCTCAGGAGACATCTCAGCATTCCTCGGCTTGGTGAGCAGCGCCACTTGTAGGTTATGCGACGTTCATAAGGAGACACCGGACCATATTTTAAGTAGTTGCGAAGCACTTGTGCATAAACGACACAAATATCTGGGACGGCACCAGATAGATGGGATCAAATTATCCTCTCTAAAAATACCCCAGATACTGAAGTTTCTCAAGGATACAAACGAGACACCTCATCTAGCTCTAAAATGGGGCACAACATGATCTCAAGATTTATGTATGCATACATAAAAACCCCAAAACTTTTATTCATTCATTCAACCAGGGGAAAACCATCTGGCAACATTAACTTTGTTAAAGTTGAAGTTTAAGTTTGAACTAAAAAAAAAAATCGTTCATACAATTTTTTCCTCCTTTTATAATTTTTGTATATACGTATAATTAAATGAAAAATAACAAAAAAAAATCATAATCAAAATCATTTCATTTGACTAAAAAAAGTCTTTGAAGTATCCCCATTTTTTGGTTTAAAATCCCATTGGTTTCGTTTATCAACTTTGGGGTCCAAAATTTTGTATTGAGACACTGACAGTCGTATTTATTAGATTCTCTTAGAGCACCCTTGGACATAACTTTTTAGGCTTTCGCGGTTGTTTATAGACATTATTAGGTATTACGCGGCTTATCCGAAAACAATTACCCTTAGACAGTTGTCCATCTATAAAAACTTTCTAAATAGTTGGACATCACCTTATTTACAAATGCATTCCAACAGTTTTCTAAATATGTTCTCATATACTTACTAACATCCGCATGTAATCTGTCAATTTCGTGAGCATTTAGATATACGTTCAGTGATATTTTCATTCATTTAAAAATAACTTTTCAATTCTTTGTTCATTGAACGTAGCAACTTTCGATAGGGTTTGGGCAACCAATTGCAGTGTCTAAGTTAGACAATCGATGGAACATCTTTATAAATAAGGTTTTGGAATTAAACAGCTGACCAAAAATAGACATATCTACTTTGGAATGGGTTTATATAAATGTGATTTATCTGTCAAAAAATGAAATACTAAACGTTCGATAAAATGATTTTTCCCCGCTCTTGAAGAAAAGAGTTTCATAAATCATAACCGTGCCGATATTCGCCATTTTGGATAACTGAAATTGACATTAATTTCTTAAACTATTGGTTTAAACGGGAAAATTTGTGAGACCAAAGTTGTAGCCAATGGAGTCGCAATTATTCTTTTCTGTCCGGCCAATATTTTCGAGGTTTATTTTTCATAGTTTTAATTTTTATTTTTTATACCTTTTGTCATTTTTCTCGTTCCCATAAATTTTTCCCATTTATACAAAATTGCAAAACACAATATTTACAACATTTTAATACACATATTTTATGATAATATAGGAAATCGCAGTCCATATAGCAAAATCTCTAGAAATTCGGCCCTGTAATTAGGTTAAAACTGCCGCTACACCAACTAGGTCAATGTTTATATAAAACTGCAATTTTTGAAAATTAAATTTAAATTATCAACGTGTCAAATTTATTTTTGCAACATGATCATTATTGTATTCTTCTTTCGTTCTACAAAAGAGTTTTCCCAGATTAGCGAATGGTTTTAAAAATTTTCCAATAAAAACAAAAATAGCTCACTCAAATGGAACGGAGTGTAAAAAAAATCTTATACACACAAAAATCATCGAAATCGTAACTGTGCCTTAAGAGTTCGTAGTTTTAAGGTTTTTATCAGCTTTATTGACTCAACTAATTGTTGAATAATGTAAATTTCTTCTAATGATAAATTCTATAATCCGAAACCATTTTCATGCCTACCTATAACTATACAACTCAAATATCTATTAATTTGGGTTTTCAAGGATAATTAATTAGCATTATTCCATTTAATCGCATTAGTGAAATTATAGATTTAAAATTTAAATAATATGTAATAGCCGTGTTTTTTGGGATTTTATATATAGTAAAGTAGAAATTCCGGAGTAGCCTTACCCATCCACAGTGGGATTCTACTTCTGCTTTAATTGGCAGTATAATTCTACTGTGGATGTTGTATTTGTAACTTGTGTCAAATCCTATACTGTACTGTGAATAGCTTTCCCAAAAAAACACGACTAATATGTATGTAAGTTGTACGTACACACATAGGTATCCCTGTGTATATTGTGTTCACATAATTTTTATTCCAAATTTCATTTAGTTAAGTCCATAATCATGTTTCTAATACCATTCCTACTATATTTTATCAGTTAGTGTTCATAGGTAAGCTATAATTTATTTGGTAGACATTTATATTGATTTTATAAATAAATTCTTCTCTCTGGCTGATTGAATTTTTATGATACTGCATGAGTGAATACAAATTTTAGATTACTTTCGTCAAAGCCTCCATAAAGTCTATGGGAACGATGTTGCAATTTTAATAAGTTTATCTTGGTGATTATTATACATAGTCGATAGAAAATGCATACATAATTTCCATTTCAAACCAAATCTGTTAGCTTTCCCAAAACTATGTACCTATATTTAAATCTCAGAGATAAATGAATTTAGTGCACAGTGAATGTTTATAACATTTTGCTTTGCTTGCTTTCGACTGCAACTTACCTTGTTCAGTATTTTGTCAATAAATAGAATTAATATTTTAATTTTAATTGTTTCAAACCAGATACAAACTTTAAAGCTGATGGAAATGTTTTGAAATGTTAATCATATATTCATCGCTTTCAATTTCTAATTTTATACAAATGGAGACCAATGACTATTAATGAAAATTCGCCAAAAATTCTTGACAGTTGGTATATTTTTTTGACAATTCTACAAATTTGTCAAGTTCTTTATAGGTAAGAAATTTGATGTTTGTCAAAATTTCACTTCATAAATTTTCACAATGTCACCTATCACACTTGCAAATTTATGAAACAGGGGAATTGCACTTGCATCAGTTGGAAGGAATATATAGAGTGAATTGGAAAGAATTTCTGTTGATAAACTAGATTGAGAATAAAATAGTAGGCCAGTTGGCATAATCTTTCTTATTGCAAAACTATCCCTGTCAAATTCTTAAACTTTGAACCGGTAGACATTTCATCGTTTCTAGTATTACAAAAATGGCGTGGCTGTAGTGTTGATCTTTAGCTGCCGTATTTAAAAAAAAAAAAATTTAAAATTTATTTAAAAAAGAAGATGTTCCGAAATATTTTAGTGAACGAATTGAACAAATTTTTTTTTTCAAAAAACTTCCAAAAAATAATTATTATCTACTCATTTTGTTCCTAGTTTGGTTATACTTAAGAGTTTTTTTTTTGTTGCCAACCTTTAAAATCTTCTTTAACGATTGTAAAATATCAACTGATAAAAGTTGTGAATTACAATTGATAATTTTTATCAAAATCACAAGATGATCAGTTCTTAAATAAATAAAGTTTGAATGCAAAATTTAAATATTTATCTATTATCAATAGATAGGTGGCACTTTTGTTTTAAATAAAAATAGAAAAAATTAAATAATTAAAAATGATTGTCAATCGTGATACGAAAACAATTTTAAAATTATGGATAATTTAAAAAAACTTCTTATTCATCCATAATTTAAAAACCACGTAGTCTACAACGTAATTTTTTAACGTATAATATACGAAACAATTTTATGTTACAATATTTTAGCTGGGCCTGTTTGGAGTGGATAGCATGAATAGAAAATGTACTCGAGTTAGAGACAAAAAATCTCCACTCTTGAAAATCGAGACGAAGGATTGAAGAAAAAAAAAGTAAACAAAAAAAAAACAGTGAAAACAAATGTTAGAGAGAAACAATAATTGTGGACACAGATTTAAAAAATCTAATGGTTGTATAACTTCATTTTTCAACTTGATTTAATTTAACGTCTAATTACTTTTTTCAATGCTAACCCCTAAGGCTTTTTTTTACGCGCAGACAGACCTTTTAGTTTTATAAAGAATAAATTATATAATTAGTTTAAAAAAAAACCCAACTAAAGTAACACCTTTCAAATTTTAGAAGCAAACCTTGTCAGGACAAAACTTCGATTCCTTGTATACCTACTTTAAAAAGAAATCTATTAAATTTCGTTTTGCATTTTTGTAACTCTTACCTGACCCCAAGTTAAAGGTGTATTGAATACAATTTCCATAAGGAAAAATGAAAAAATACCTTAATTATTGAGGTATCAACATTTTCCCTTAAAAAATAAACTCTGCAAGAATACAAAGAAAAAAAAAGTCATCCAATTTCATTGTGGTAATAACCAAATTTATTTGCAAATAAATTTCAAATGTAGGAAACTACATATACATACTGCTCCAAAGGGTTAAACCTTTTTCCCAAGACAAATTCCCTTAAAAAACAGCAACAGATAGCAATCTTGTTTACAAAAAAAAAAAAAACATGAAAACCCTTTGCCACTTCATATCGAAAATTGAGCCATAAAAACATCTACCCCCGGGATACATACCAAATTTTACGCAAATTTATGTATAGATAGTGGCTGTTTTGCAATTCCAAAAAAAGAAAGGATACAAGATGGGTTAAAGAGATGTAAATACACACACACTATAACCCACACATCATCCCTGGAACTGATGACACTTGACACATGACTTTAGTTTATTTATGATCAATCACGACTAGATGTTGAATTTTAAACACTGTGAAAAAAACCTTGTGAAATCATCTATCAATCTTATTAGTATTTTAAACCTCAATACTGGGGAATCAATCTTTTTCTTAAATTTCAACTAAATCGGTGCAAATACTCCTGAAGAAGTCGAAGGCGTAAAATAAAAACGTTTGGAAGTTACGCTTAAAATCCATTCTTAAATTGAAGAACAAGTTGAAGTTATCATGTTTAAATGATAACAAGGATAACTTTCAAAACAATCTGTCATTTTAGACAGCGTTTTTGGCATTTCGTGTTTAGAATTACTTTATAAATTATCATGAATAGACTTAAGCTACGATTAGACGCGGTCAACGCAAATGGTGAGTGCATTGACTTCAAATTTTTTCCCAAAGTTCTCAAGACAGAATACTTTCAAAACATTGACCGATGCATTGACAAATAATCTCGCTGACACAAATTTAAGCATAAACTCGAATATTTTGTGTGACCCTTTAAACACTCTGTCAACGCTGCAGTAAGAACACATTGACAGACTTCTCGTCAGCGCGCTGACAGTATCTCAACGTTGCGTTGTCACGAAAGAAATGTTTGCCGAGTCAACGTTGACCTTCATCATCTTAATTTAAAACATTTCTGATTTTTTAGATGTTTCTTAATCGATTGACATCTGAACCATCCTTCAATGGAATTGACAGTTAAGGCTTGACAGAATACTCCCATCCAATTGTCATAAAAGCCACGTTTTATTATCTACGGGTCGGGGTTATCTTTTAACACGTAATACAAAAACAAATTTGGATCTAGGTTTCTACCGGGGTTTGCTTTATGGAAACATATTAAGTTCTTACTTTGACGGGTAGACTGCTCTTCAGTCGGTAGAGAGTACAAACTGCAGTGCGAGGAAAAACGACAGTATCTATATGAAAAATTAACAAACAACAGTTTTCTCATTAGGATCCATATCGTTTTATAATATGGCGGTGAACCATGTGGGTTATTGGCGATAATAAAACGCGGCTGAAAATTGATTTTTTCGGAGCAAAAAATGTAATCTAAAAAAATATTTTGTAGAGGTTTTTTTAATCTATCAACATCGTAATTCAACGGAATTTTTTAGCTTATAGCTGGATAGCTTGGATAGGCAATAATCTAAACTACGCATATTGATTGAATATTTTGATCCAAATGTCATCCAAAACCCACGAGCTGCTAGCTAGTTAAGATATACCACTCCTCTATACACACCACACGAATTAAGTGCAGTGGTTCGGCTCACAGTCCAAATATATCTTATTTCTTTATAGTTCTTCTCTTAAATACAAATATTATACAGTAGGAAATCAATAAAGTTGTTTTTTACTAATTTTCTCTGAGTGTACCACCATACAGTGTTTTATGCTTTTATTACACATTTAAACTACAAGTTTATTATTAATAAAAAAAAACATCTATAGATTAATAAATTGTATATGTATCTTTTATTTTTCTCTTTTTTTATAAAATTCCTTAATCTGGTCGAACAGATTTTTGTACGAGCACAATTCGACTATAATCCTTTGGATGATGAGCTTATTCCCTGTGCTCAAGCTGGAATTGCTTTCCAGACTGGTGATATTTTACAAGTAAGTTACATAAAAGGGCATTTTATCTGTCATTTATTTACATTATACCCATGTATTGTTATATTTTTTTTCAAAAGATAATTAGCAAGGATGACCAACATTGGTGGCAAGCTAGACTGGATACGGCTGGTGGTTCGGCTGGGTTAATTCCTTCGCCAGAACTACAGGAATGGAGAATTGCTTGTCAGACGGTTGATAAGAGCAAACAGGAACAAGGCAAGTATATAAAACACACATTGAATGTTTTTCGCTTACTCTCAATTAAAAATAAATCATCGAATCGGTTTCAGTTAATTTCTGTATCATATTTTTTCATGTATCTGTATTGTAATGCGTTTTGGTGCGCTAATCATATAATCTAATGTATTTTGTATAAATTTTTTGTTGTTTTTTTTTTAATTTTACTTTATCTATGTTAGTTTTGGAGTTTTTAATTGGATTTATGTTCTTTATGAAAACCAAAAAGAGCGGAATAACTTTAATGAGGGTTAAAATGACCATACAAAAATAGCTACCATGGTTTGGTGCTAGCCACTAACCACTTTATCTACAATTTGACTGAGAAATTTTAAAAACTTTTATCAACAAAATTAATTCAATCTTTTTCCAAACAATACCTATTAATTTTTGAAGGGTGTTTTTTTTTTAAATTGGCAACACTGTTTTCTGTGACAAGTGATTTGACAGCCCTCAGTTGTTTTGCGGTTTGTTTAGTTCAGCAATTCACAATGAATAGATCACACTGGAGCAACGTTTGCAAATTGTTCTGAGTAAAGTTCTGATTAGTTGCTCGACACATAATATGTAAATGCTTGCACAGGGTCATAAGTCCACCCATAAGAAACCCTGTAAATCCACGAACATTTTGCCTTACATATCAATTTTTCTTACATGCAAATAAAGAATATAGGAAAAAAATTCATACATATATAAGAACATAATATAAAAAACAAAATTTTAAAAACAGAGACTGTACCTACTAATCAATAATTCACCAAACGCAAATGTCAAAATATGTACTGAGTATTTAAGCGCTTTCCAAAAGTTGCTGTCAATTCGTTGGAAAGTTTGGAAGCTGTCATTTAAGGATTCAAGCAAGTTTTAATAACTGTCAATTTACAAAATGAAGTAAGATTCTTATACATATATGTGTATAAATTTTTGTGAATAAAAAAAGAGTTCCTTATATCTGTGTTTTTCGGAAATGGAAGTTTTTAAATAGCTAGTTAATTATAGTTTTGATGAAAATTTCAATGAAAATGCACGGTATTTTGTATTGCGTTTTTCATAGAAATATATATATAAGAGTTTCTCATATCCGTAAATCTGTATATTTTCCCTTACCGTTATCGTTCGATTTTGGATATTTATAATTATAATATTTATTATTCTGAGTCTCTCTTGACACTTAATCGGGTTGGTGAAAAATATTTTTTGGTTGGTAGCCTTCAAATATTAGATTATGTGTCTGTAAATATTTGTTTTAATTTCATGCTCTGTTAGTTACTAGTGGTGGTTTTGAAAATTAAGCTACGGTTAGACGATCAACGTAATTAATGAATGTGTTGCTTTTTTGACGTTTAACACAATGTTGTCGCTAGATGCGTTGACGTGTATAATCTGATGTGCTTCAATTCTTAAAATTATTCCAGATGGATGTTATTCGGTAACCAATCGAAAACATCATTAGTATACTTTTTGGTAACAATGCGCACTAAATACTTTAAATAAATATACCTATAAAAATTATGCAGTTCCCTGAAACTACCTTCACTCTTTGACTTTTTGCATCGACAATTTGCTCGAGGTTAATGGCATACATTTACTTGACTTTTATTACAATAAAAGTCCTAACAGTTTCATTCAATAAGTCTGTACTCCATTTTCATTGATTAACATTAAACATTCCGCTCCAAGGTTTTATTTTTATTTTCATTTTTTTAAGTAAAATTATTTTTCTGTTAAAAATACCTATTGAATTGAATTTAATTTAATTGAAATTGTCTTTGGTACTGTTGTGTATGTTACCATGTATGTATACGTTAATCATCATAAACTTCATAGTAAAAATGAAAATATATATTACTAACTAATTCAAAATTAAAATGCATTAATATTTAATTTTTTCCATTTAAATTATATATATAACGTGTGATATTTGTTTTGTGTGTTGGTTTGTTTGTTGTGTGGCCGCTAACAATAATATATATCTATTTAAAAAAAATCAAAAACTATCAATACATTGATTTGAAATTAAAATTAAATTAAATAAAAATAAATGTAAAATACAAACGAAAACAGGCGAAGCTGGACCTGGATGTTCGGCACATGCCGACGGATGTGATGGATCGACAGGTATCTTGAAAATAAAACAAAATAAAAATGGAACCCCAAAGCAATCATTAAATATTTGTTTATTTCCTGTTTTTATTGTTATAATTTTCTTGAGTTTATTTTATATTACATCTCTCTATAGTATACTTATATATATTTAATTATTTCTGAATAGATTTTTTTCGGATCATTTGTAACTTTAATACACACTTATACATTCTTTTAGTCACACCTACAATTTTTTTTTTTTTGGTTCACGCATCTGTTACAGTTGAATATTTTTTAATATAAATTCACAACAGTTAACATAAATCACCCACTGTCAAAAAAATTTAAATTCACCCAAAATCTTCTTCATTTTAGAGACTGTTATCCCTTTTTCATGCGCGCTTCTTCTTTTTTGTAAATTATATAGCAATTTGTTATGAAAGAAAAAAAAAAAAAAACATTCACAACATTTGTTTGGCTTTTCAATACATTTTTTTTAATGTTGTAACACTGTTACTCCCCCAATTAACGGTATAGTTTTTACCTTTTATTCCTTAAAATGTGACGTCTCTATAAGTTTCGTATAAGTTGATTGTTATCTTTTATTATTTAAATATGAAAATTCGTAAAAGTATACACATTCCTTAAAAAATACTTATACATTTTGTATCATGGAAAGATTTTTTTTTTGAGTTAAAAATTTCTACACTTAGGTTCAAAAGTAAATCTTCAATTAAAAAAATTGTTTTTTTTTTTTCTTAATTGAAAAAATTCAAACCCTTTGAAAATGCAATTAGAAGTTATGAAAAACCGAACATACAACATAGAGACCCAATTTTTAAAGCAAAAAGCTTCTCATTTTTTTTATTTGAAAAACCAAATTTCAAGTAAATTTTTGTTTAAAAAAAAAAGAATTGCGTCAAAAAAACATATTTTTTGTTATAAAACTAAAAAAATTAAAATACTTTTCTGTGACGATATTTTGAATTTTGTTTCCCATCAAAACAAAAACTCATTATTTTACTTTTTAAACAAGAAATGTTGCTGAATTTTAAACAATTTTATTAAATGGATATAAAAATATTATAATATTATAACTTGATGTATAATGAATCAATTACAAATATCGAATTTTAATTTTAATTTTACAAAATGAAAATTGAAAAGTTTGATTTAATTTAATTAAGTGTTAAGTAATAATAGCCGCGTTTCATTATCTATGGATCTGGATCAGGAACATTTTTTAACACGTAATGCAACAACAACTTGGGATACTGCTCTGTATTTGGATCTGTTTTATAGTTCCGAAAATAAGTTCTTACTCTGGCTTTTCAGTGGGAAGGGAGTACAAACTTTAGTGTGAAGAAAAAATATAGTATCTACATGAAAAATAAACAAACATTAGACACAAAGAGATGAGCACACAACACTGTTGTCATTATCGTTTTATTTTCATGGCATGATCCATTTGAATGTTCGTGGATAATAAAGCGCGGCTAATGTATTAATTGAAACTTTTGCCGTTTTTGAAGTTGACAGGCTACTGTTACACTCTTCTGCAGCTGAAAATCAGCTTCTCCTGGATTATTGCGAAAAATTCCAAAGTAATAGAGTCCTATTTGTGTTCTTTGCAGTGGTGGCTTAAGGATAGGGCGATATATAGGTGGCCGCCCGGGGCGTCAGTACTTGAGTATCTGACTGAAATTAATCATCGGCCTGGCAGTCGTGAAATAGCTATAACTCCAGCCTATAAAATTTTGATGGTAGCTGACTCAAGTGTTGTTGTTCATTCAAACCTTCAACATAAATAAATAGTGTTTTTTTAATAACTTTTTCCACTAAAATTATCCGAATTTTATTTTTTCCTAAAGCGAATATCTATAGAGCTGCCGATACACAGTTTCCTTTTTGACAAGTAATACGACGAAAAGATTTATATGATGTGTCTGTGGTCTTCGTCTGTAGGAGAATCTCTCATATATTCTCTTGCCTGGTGCACCATTAGCCATATAAATATCATCAGCCATATAAATATCATCAGACTCCTTTCAGTGGTGCTTGGTCTTTGTTGATTTTTAATTGAAAAAACTTTCTATGGCCAGCTGGGATTCGAACTCGGACTATTTATTTATCTTTCGGTCAACCTTCTCGGTTAGAGTCTCTCTCAGAACTAAGTAGTTTTCTAAATTTCTTCACCTTCGTTATTATTAGAACTAACTTGCGTTCTATATTTTATAGGTATGTGAGATTCTTTCGATAAGTGTCTTTCGTTAAAAAACAAACAGCGATATTTATTCAGCCATTCTTAACAAACGAACAATCTTGGCGTGAATGGGGATGCAACGACAAAACACTGTCTTGTTCGTATTCGCGTGGTTATTAAAAATTATTTAACTTCTAAAATCGCGGCTGCGGCTGCAGTTTCTTTTTGTTAACTTTAAGGAAATTGAACGTATTTTTACTTTGACATGTAAAGACGCGTGTCGTGACGCGCGTCTATTGTGTTAAGCTAGTTAATGTTATTTAAGTAATTTTAATGTCGATAAAAAAATCTGATGTTCTTCTTTTCTTCGTAGTTTTCGCCACAACCTCGTTTAAAGGTAGTTGAACTAATGTACTCAATATATATTTACAATATTGTTTTTTTTTTTTCTGGTCGAATTTTGGCGATGTACATATGTATGTAATTATGCTATAATGTAAGCTTAATATCTTTTAAAAGTGAAAAACCATACAGTTATGGTTTTTCACTTTTAAAATATATTAAGCTTATATTAACATAATTACTTTTGTGTATACTATAATTTTTTATTCGACTTTCAAAATTACATAGGTATACATACATATTTCGATTAATATTTAATACAGTTATATAAGTTAGCTATGCCACTTAATTACCACACCAACAACTGCCATTTATTGAACTAAGCTTTTCTCATTTTACATTACATGTAACTGTTTAATGTGGTCTGGCTTTTCAATACCATTATTAATAATGTAACTAACCAAGCACACAGAAGTTTTTATTTTTATTTTATTATTTTGTTTTAAAATTTTTGTTTTCTTTTCAGCGAAAAAAAGTGGCATTTTTAACGGAATCAAAGATGTGTTTGAAAAAGAAGGTACTGTAAAAAAATATAATGAATCAAAGTTAAAAATAATTCTTATTAAATACCACTTTCGATGGATCAACCAACGTTTCTATCTCCTTAGCTTAGGTTCTGAATTAAGTGTATATGTATGTAGGTATACTTGACTCTTAATAGCTTCAGTCACAATTCAATTGTGCACAAATATTTCTATAATATAAAAATTTTTAAATTTAATGATTTTTTAAATGTGAAACCAATCGGCACTTCAATTTAAAATTAACTTTAAAATATTTAAATCAATCCATAAATTAAATTGTATTGCCAAATTAAAATCTTGCGTTGACAGATCGCAAAAGAAAAACAGTGCGTCGTTACAAGTTCATACAAAAACCCTTGAAAAAAAAACACATAAGAAAAGTGGATTGGGAGTCAGTGCGGATATCAAACAAAAATTCCCACGTCACGTTTCACATAAGAGGGAACCAACATACATAATATTATGTACATATCAGTTTAGTGAATAAATAAGGAGTTTTTTTTAATAATTTGACTCCAGAGCCACCTATCGGATCAAAATTGTTCTAACAAAAGCAAAATACATACATATGTACATACATATATAGATATTTAAATGTATGTAGTAAAGGGTGGTTTTTTTTATACGTGTGGTTTTCAAGAAAAAATAAAACGCATATAATTCAATGTTATGGCCATGCATTTAGCTTTATTATAAAGATAAGGGTTTGCCATTATATTTTAAAAATGATTTCGGGCAAGTGGCCGCCGCGGCTGGCTCGAATAAATTCCAGCCGAGAGGCCTAATTTTCGACCACTTTTAAATCTCACGATCTTGAAGGCCACGCCACTGGCCCACGACGCTCACCAAAAGTTTCCTTCAATAAATTGATTGTTTCGTTGGCTCTTTGGCATGTAGCGCCGTCTGTTGGAACCAAAGGTCGTGCACATCAAAATCCTCCAATTCAGGCACGAAAAAGTCATTAATCATGACTCTATATCGTTCCCCATTGACTGTAACATTATGGCCGGCTTCATTTTTGAAGAAATAGTGGCCAATGATTCTCTCTGCCCGTAGAGCACACCAAACAGTGACTTTTTGAGGATGTAACGGCGTCTCAACAATGGCTTGTGGATTATGATCACTCCAAATACGACAATTTGCTTATTAACGTACCCATTCAACCAAAAGTGAGCTTCATCGCTGCACAAAATTTTCTTGTGAAAATCGGGATCGGTGGCCATCTCGTCGCGCGAACCGAACCATTATTTTGGTAATAAATTTGACGATTTTCAAACGTTGTTCAGGAGTAAGTCCATGCATTGTGAAATGGCAAACCTAACTGAGCATAAATCAAGTGACAGCTGTCAAAAAGACTAACTCCGAAAAAAGTGTTGCCAGATTGAAAACCACAAGTCTAAAAAAAACACCCTTTATAAAAATTAGAGAAATTTCTATAATTCCACAAGATGAACTCCAGCATTGAATTTCTTCTAGCGAATTAATCAAACAGTTACGTTTTTGTTCAAAAATTAAACCAAAGTCTTTTTGAAAGGATTTGATAGACAATGCTTGATGGTTAATTAAAGTTACAAAATTCCACCCAATTGAAATTCGATGAAAAATCTAATTAAAAAAAAAAAAACCTTTCATCTGAAAAACTGCATTTTATTTCTTCAAAAATTGATACTGCATAAAATACAAAAAAGTGTGAAGACATTCTCTACTTTTATTGTTGAACGGTTGTTATTTTAAAATGACGAAAAAATGCATTCGACATATTTCCCATTTATAATTATAATTATTATGACAATCATAGCACCATGTTTCATTTAATGAAGATGAACTTAATTTAATGTAAAATGTCAAAGCTCTCGTGATCAAAAAAAAAAAAATACTTATTTATTTAAAACAAACTGAGAGTGTAAAGGACGACGACACGTGGTGTTGAATGCCTTATTCAGGTATTCATGGTGGAAAAATGCAAAAACAAATATAAAATATACATATTATCGACAGAAAGACTATACGAATCACAATATCACCATGAGCGTGAAAGTAATTATAATAAATTTCCAAGTAAATTGCATTTTTATTTCTGTTTTCATATAGGTCAGGTGTTGTATACGACGAAGAAGCTTTTTGTGTTTATAGATGGATCATGAAAGAAAAAACAAATTCAGAAAACAGGCATATAGGTATTGTATTATTATAATAGATTCTGTTTCACGTCAACAAAAAAAAATATTCTGAAAGTAGAATGATGATAGGAGATAAACAAAGATCAACACTATATTACGGTTGTCGAAATCCGATTATAATTTCGCAAAGGTTTTTGATGTCATGAACCGGAATCCGATCTCATAATTTATTGTTCAATTGGCTCAGATATGTATAAGCTCAAAACAATCGTTATGTAGAATTAGGCTCTCTTACTATACAATTTGTATGTACCTGTATTGTTCGGAAAATAATAATATTAAAAAAAGAATATTTAGGTCAGTTTAATTAAATACTGTTTATTCGATTTAAACAAAATGCGATAACAACCGGTCACGACAATATAGTTAGAAGACTAATTGAAATTTGAAATTAAAGCGAAACTGATTTTCTTTAGGACGCTTCTTAGGGACGCTCTCTCCCTTTTTCCACGTCTTTCGTTCGTCCGTTATTTTATTTAGTTTACTCGTATCGTCCTCGTCAGAGCTATCAGTTCAGTAAGTACGGTCAGTGCTGTTAATTAAGTTAATGTCTGTTCTTCGCTCCTCAATCCCATATATATATTCGAGCTAACGTCATCACGATATATTGGTTCTCCAAACAGTATTCGTTACGGCATGCATCTTGAAGATTAATAGTCTTCCTCTTTAAAATTCATTTTGAATTTTGTATATAAGTTTTCACTGCACATCCCCCCCCTAGACAACATGGATTTCTCAAATGTAGGTTCAAAATCATTAACCTTGTTGAATATGTGTCCTTTAATTTCTCAGCCTTAATTAAAGATGGCTGCGAAATCGATGATATTTCAAACGATTTTATGAAGGCACTGTTTATTCTCGGCTTTGATACCTTTGTTAAAACGGATTTCCTCTTGCCTAGAAAGCCGTTATTCCAGTATTTGTTTTCGATCTGCTCACTATAGCCCTTCCTTAGCTACTTCCCTCCAAGGCACCCACCTAGTGGCACTTTTTTTCATTCTTACTATTAACGATATTGAAATATATACATCAAAAATTTTCACTGTACGCCTACGATACCAAGTTTTTCAAGACAATTCCTTCGACACATAACCTTTCTCTATATAAAGCTCTTCTAATAAAACTAGCAGATTTTGAAAAAAAGATAATATCAACAAAATATATAATTTCCTTTTTCCTTTCAAAATGTATACGAAATCAATAATGCGAAACCATTCTTTTGTGAATAGTACATAATAACCATTCTTATAAAATATATATATATTGACAGAGTAAAAAGTGAACTAATTTTCCAACCCAATAAATCTAATCTATTATATTATTGTTCTTTGTCAAAATACATTCCTAAAAAGATAGAAATTCTTTGGTGGTTCTTGGAATTTCTCTTTAGAGGTTCTTTACCTATAGGTACGTCTTTAAAAAAAAAATCTCATTCGTTGTGCTGCAAAACCGCAATACAAAAACCAGAAATCTATCAATTTGAAACTTTTAATTAAACCAAGGGCTTAACCTAACAGCTTAACGGTACTTTGATTCGCTACTCGGTGTCGCGCTATCGAATTCGCGTTTTATTTAGTATATTGTCCTCGTTTTGAGGATGTAATAGAATGCTTTTTATCTCCACTAGAATTCAATTCGTTTTTATTTGTGAGATGGGTATATTGAGTACGTACGGATGGGTTTCCTTATACACCCAACTGCTCAAATTAAACCTAGAATCAAATACATGTGTGTATATACTCGGGGTTAATGTATATAGTATATATTGTACTGTATAAAAAAAATCATATATGTGTACTCTGTACATAGATATATACATTACTCTCCACACATACATATATAGCTTAATATCATGACATGACCCCCTAAATAACACATTTTCCCCTTTGACATTGCAGTATCATGATAGCATGTCTGGTCGCAAAAACTCGCCTCTTGCCTTCGGGTTTTGGCAATCAAAAGCACATAATATTGCACTGCATTAAAAAGGTACACTGCTGTGAAGAAACTTTTGATAAATAATTTATTTCTCCCCATAACATTTAAATCTTCAAAAGCCTACCACAAATATCGTTCTTTTATTAGTTCAATCGTTTCTATTCATCACTTTGTTGTGTTGAAAAGAATATATCACGACGAAGTGCAAAACAGGACGAACATAAATTTTTAGTCACAATGGTACAAAACTAGCAGTGGTTTTGATTCAAAATAGCTTTTAACGGCCTTTAAGTCCTACAAAAATTGGCGTTTCGTCCTGGCGATCTCACTATGGAGTCATCAGTTGACTATAGTGAGGGCCTTTGTCAATACGCAATTCTTGCTTAGCTCAGTTCATCTTACATAGATTTCGTGACGAATACCTAGTGTGAACTATATCCAACAAGACTAGAATTCCTAATCATTAAATTGGAAGTTTTTATTCTTTAAATGAGCTGTGTTTAATTTTACGTTTGGTTCGCAAAAAAATTAAAATTAAGAGAAGCGTATGGCTTTATGAAAAAATAAATGGCAAAAAATCTTATTCTTCTTGGTCGTCTTAAAGTCTTTCATCGTCAATAGAACTGCGAGTATAAAACTTAAGGAGAATCCATGGTGCAACTCCAGCTCTGTAAAGAGAGAGGGTGAGGGAGTTAAGTTTTTGGCGTCTTAAAGCCGATCGATCTAAGGCTAACCACCTTCTCTACCGAAAAGCCAGGATTTCTTGTAATGTTGTGATTCAGCATAGACAATTTATGTACGACAAAAAAGAAAGGCAACAAATTCTTCAATGTCCGAAAGGTAGCAAGAATTGTTGGTCTTTTTGCAAAAACATCAAAAACTCCTTAACATCCTCCATTTGATTATACTCCAATTGTAAGCTATTTAGAAAAGACCCACTTGCAATTTGCAACAAACTCCACCCTACATAACAGCAATATGATACTTCCTGTGCTTGAGAGCTTCCAAACATAAACAAATCCGCTAGTGCAGAATGTATTTCCCCTTTATTTTTGAAGAGTGGCTAAGCCACCGCTAAGCTCTTCCAACTTTCCTATTCGCCTGATCCCTTCCGAGTAGTTTAAAAACTGCATTCGTCCAGCCCGTTCCCAAAAAAAGCGAATCCTCCTCCCCCTCTAATTATAGACCAATAGCACTAATATTTCTACATTTCAAGGTATTGGAAAAGTTGACGAATCAACAGATTATGAAATATCTTGAAGAACGAAAACTTTTAAATGACCGTCAATACGTTTTTTTTTAGCAAAAAGTCCACCGGAGACCGCTTGACTTATCTCACCGAAAGGTGGAACTAATATTTTAATCGTTTTGGTGAAAGTAAAATTGCTGCGCTTGATATTTCTAAAGCATTTGATAGATACCAAGCTCTTTTTTTCGAAAATGAGTTCTTTTGGCTTCGATGACTCCCTACTTCAATGGATTAGTAATTATTTTTTGGACCTTTCAATAAAAGTAACATTGGATGGGTTCAAGTCCAAAGTTCATAAAATCAATTCTGGTGTGCCACAAGGTTCTGTTTTATCTCCGACTGTTTTTCTTATATAAGAAGGTTTAATAATACAAATTCTATATACTATCTACTGAAATACATCAGCCAAGTAGAAGACTTAGCACTTTTTTATTTGGACTTGTTGAATTATTGATTCAAAATAGCTTTTAACGGCCTTTAGTCCTACAAAAATTTGGCGTTTCGTCCCGTCTTATATTTATTGATGATCTTTTAGCTAAAACTTTTCTTAGCACTCTTACTTTTTCTTATTCGTTTCCTGTTTCACCTTTACGCTCTTCAGATGTAGATCTTCAACGTCATCAAATGATAAGTTCATCACTAACCGTGTAGAATCGTAGAATGTAATGCTTCTAAAACCGAATGCTGCCTCCTGTCATTAAATCGAATCCTACCCCATCTACCTTTTTCTATGAGTGGGATTTGCATTAAGAAAACCGAAAAACTTTCTGTTCTCGGCATGTGTTTTACAGACCACCTTCTGTGGAATAGTCACATTCTTGAAATTGCACAAAAATGCCTCCAAATGTTTAGGTTTTCGCGAACGTTGCAAGAAATTCTGTACTCGCTCTGATCACAATATACAAATCATCCGCACAAAACTCGTCTCAAACTTCGTTGTATCTACTCGACAGGATTCAAAATAAAGCATTAAGATTAATAGGAAATAACATAGTGTTTCGTGCCTCGCTATTTTTTAATTTCAGAAAATAACAAATCTGAAGAATAGAAGCAAAATTAACTAAAATATTTTTCACAGGGCTGTACCTGTAAAGTAGGATAAATTATGGCATTTATTTCGTCCATTGCCTTGAGCACGAACACATCCTGGTTGAAATTGTTTTTTTTATATATTTATATATTATAAAAGAGAATGAACACTTGGATATAATGTTACCGTTTTAAAAAATGCTCACAACACATTGCAAATGAGTTTTTATGTTCTTAATTTAAAGTTATTTTTATACAATATATTTCAATCATGCTCCTGAGAGGAGAGGATGGGAGAGTTAAGGCTCAAACTATGAAAGATGTATGAAAAACATTCGAAATTTGCACAATAATGGCAAAAATTAAATTGAAAATATTTGATATGAACTTGAAACAAAAATTGAAAAAAATATTAAGTTTACGACCGAGTTCAATGTTCATAATTTTGAATTTCGTGTATGTTTGGGAAAGCCATGAAGTAAAGAAAAAAAATCCTTTTTTGATTTTGTATCAACCGAAAAAGTGGTTAAAGTTACCGGAGGCAACTAGCATGAAATAAACACACAAAATATGTATTTAAACCCAATTCTTTTCGAACTGATTTTTTGTGTTCTTAAAGGGACGGTAATGGATTGCAAGTATCTTTCTTTTCATTAAATGAATAAGCTTTACCCCAGCTCATATCATTTTCAACTTGCGAAACTAAATACATACTTGGATTCGTAAAACAATCAAAAAATTTAATCAAAATTAATTAAACCTAATATTACGACCAACCCTAGACGTAATGGAGCAGATCTGAGACCAGATTTGCATTCAGGATTAAAAGGCTTGAAAACAATTTTAAATGTAAACGAGAGTAAACAAGAAGTGTACAATCCATTGAATTTTTACTTTTCTAGATTTAAGGTTTTCTGGATTCGGAGCTTTCTGGATTTTGAATTTTTTTCGATATTAGATTTTGGAATTGTTTTCGGCAAACTAAAATTTCTAATAACAAAATTATGAAAGACTTTAATAATGCTATATTTTCGAGATTAAAAAATGCGGCCCGCCAATATTGTATAATGATTTTAAAAGCTTTTAATTTTGTCTGTTTAGCCTTTCAAAATAGCGACTGATCGATTTTTATATAGCCCCACAAAATTTTGTTTTTTTTTTTTTTTTTACAGAACTTTAAAAATATAACTAAGCTCAAAAGCCAGCAATTTCTAAAATTTTTGTCTGTATATATTTAAACATAACAGGTAATCGATTCAAAATAGCTTTAAACGGCTTTTAAGTCCTAAAAAAATTGGCGCAATTTTTGCAAAGGGACCCATTAATTTTATTTTAACTAAAAAATGGTTGAATTTTTTTTATTTTTGAAATTCGCGTCATAAATAAATTAAATTTTATAAAACAAGACTATAAGGCATTTTTATTGACTTTTTATGAATTTTATTTCCTCTAAGCGTACAAAAAATCAAACTTGGGTCAAAACAAAAACATACTTCTTCCTTTTTTTTATTTTTACATCCATAAATTTATTATTTCTATAATGTTAGTTGCTGTTGCCGATATAAGGATCATCATCAGGTTTCAAAAACGGTCCATCCATCACTCATCAAACTTAGCATGTTTTAGAAGCAAAATAAATAAAAAAAAAAAAAAAAAAAACTGTATCTTAGCTGTATATAAGGTATATTATACTATACTCGTATATCATTGTATCATCATTTGTAACTCTTGTTAATGGCATGATGGTGTCCCGATGTCGTGTTTCCATTCAATCAGCTCGCAACGGATATCCGACGAGTTGAGAATTTGGAAATAAAATATGCATACAAAATGACTGTAAGACACAGGTAGAGAATGTTTGGTTATGAGTTTTATTTTTTTTGAAATTAATTTTAGCTGCACATGGCTTTTTGTAACTTTTTGTAGTTTGTATACTGTGTTTTAGGATGTTTCTTATTTTTTTTTCTTTATTTGAATTTGATTTGACACTTTCTTAACCTTTTTTAAAGAAAACTAAAGAAATTCTTAAGTAAATTTATTAAAACAATCAACAAACAGCATTTAATAATTATTGTTACTTAATTTCCTTTTAGTTAATTGCTCGATTTTCGGGCGGAAAAAAAAGCAATGCCGGGACAAGTACTTGGCCAAACATAACGCTGTGTTCGATAATTTGGATTTAGTGACTTATGAGGAGGTTGTTAAAGTGCCAGGTAAGTCTTATGGAATATTTATTTAACTCTTGAGATATATCTGTTCGTGGGTCTTTTAAAAAATTCATTCGAATTAGAGAACTCTATTTAAGGTGGATTGAGTACCAAATGTAGATTTTTATAATTAAGAAAAAAAAATCGATTGAAAAATTGAAATTTAAAACATTTAAAAAAAAAGTTGGAGTGTGGAAAATAGGGGCACTTTGTAAATTTTACTTTTTGAGTGGTGGGATAATATGCCAAATATGCTATCTTCAGTCCATTACAAATATTATTGTGAGGAGTCTAGTTTGGCTGTACTATTAGTATAAATCCATGTTGAACGATTTTTAAGAATATTGATAATTTTAAATCATATCATTTTAAAAATGTCATTTATTTTTAAACTCTATTGGATGTTAAAATGTCATGCAAAACTAACTATAATGAATAGCATATAATACTAAGCAAACGTTTAAATTTCAATTCACGTGTTCATACTAAAAGAAAAATTTTATAACACGTGAAAAACTTGTACAGTGCACACGTGCAATAGGGGGGATCTAATTCGAATGTCGCATCCATAAATTCAAGTATTATTAAAGTATTTTTGGAATAATAATAAAAACATATTTCAATAGAATGCATTCAAATGAAATAAATAAATTACCCAAACAAAAAGAAATCACAGGTTCAAAATATTTCCCCAACAGATACTTCGATATTCTAAGAAATAAAAAATAAAATTTTATTTTAATCTGTTTTTTGTATAGTTGCTGATCCCAGCTTTCATCGGAAAACTTTAGTATTATTAGGCGCACATGGTGTTGGTCGTCGTCATATCAAAAACACACTTATAGCTAAGTATCCAGATAAATATGCTTATCCAATACCACGTAAGTTAAATATATATTTTTGTGTATATTTTAAAGAATAATGTATTTATAATATTTTTTTATAATAAAGATACAACGAGACCTCCACGGCCAGACGAGGAGAATGGCCGCAGCTACTATTTTGTGTCACACGACGAAATGATGGCCGACATTGCTGCTAACGAGTATCTCGAATATGGTAAGAAAATGTATTTTTATTTTCTTGAAAATAGAAAGAGTATTGAGTTTCTTTTTAAAGAATTTTGAAGTAAAGGCTGTAATAAGGAGGGACTAGTAAATTGTAAACTTATTTTCAGGTGCCTATGTGCAAAATAAAAGCAGTGCTAAAGAATTCCTTGCAGTAATTCCAAATTGTTGCCAGAAATCGACTCATTCTTTCGACTATACAATATCTTCTCAGAAAACTTATACCCAAACCTCATACAGATTTCATTCCTATTGTAATATGTACATAATATTGATTCTAAAAATTATTTTATTTTTTTTCAGTTTTGAATGTTGTAAAAAATCATTTAGAAATACATAATGGAAAAATTTATTTAAGCTCATGTGTACTTTCATGTACCAAATTTGAAGCAAATCGTTTGGACTCTGGCTTTATATAGGGTATACCTACGAATTATGAGAACAAAAAATTTAATTCTTGTACTAATTTTGCCGAAAAAATCTAAGTTTTACCAAAAATTCCAGAATTTTCACATTTTACAGAAATAGTTCTCGGCTGAAAAAATAAGTCATCTTTTAAGTCCATTTTTAATATTTTTCAGGAGAACAAAAAAAACTCTTAAAAAAGAATCTTCCTTATAAAAATACATAGACTTCTCACAATAAACAGCAAATTAAAATAAAGTTAATTGTATGATTTTTTTTGGGAAGATTATTTAAGGAATGGTTTTTGGACTTATGATGTTTTACCTTTTCAATCGAGAATTATATTATGTTAATAAAATCTAACTGGCTACTCACTAAGCGGTCATCACGCAAAAACAATTGAGTGTTTTTTTTGTAAAGTTTTCTTTTTAATAATTCAGAGAAGCAACGCAGGGACTGGATTACTGTGTTCTAAATAAAAGTATGGAAATTTGTGCAAGGAACACTATCAAAAGTTAATTCGACAAATTTTTTGAGAGCGAAGAATTATTGAAAACCAAGTAAAAAAAAAGTTTAAAAAGCAACGGAAAATTAACGGTTCTTTAATATGAACAGCTCGGAAAAATGGACGAAATATTTCCATCCTTCAGTGTTCAAAAATGTGAACGGGTTGAAGTTCTGTACTCGAAACGATGAACGCTTTATTTCCAACTTAAATTTTTACTTTTTCTTTGTCTTTAGTTCCTCGTATTATAGTAACTGCATAATGTCTTCTTCCTCAACCAAATGTTGATGCTTGAAAATATGAACGGGTCCTGTTTTAGATAGCTTTTCGAGATTCTACCGTATTTATGTTGAATTTTTGTGTACCTATGCATACATTTTTGAACGAGCTTCAAAAATGAGTACCCACATTGGCGCGATGCGAATCTTTGAACATTGTTCGGTTGTAGCATATTCGCGCCAATTTGGGAAAAGTTATTATTTATTTCTATTGGAAACCAGCGCTTAATGAAACTCCAATATAAACATCAAAAGATCTGCGAGTCGCATGCTTCTCTTTAATCGTAACTGCTCGAATCGTTATTTGTCGCTGTTCCAATTAAACGCATCCTTATGCATCCTTTCAAATGAGGAACAATTCCCAAGAAACCAAGAAACACTTATTCTATTTCTATCACAAGAAGTAAAATCTTATTTATTGAAAAAGCTACATAGAAAAACAAGTCTTGTTGTGTAAGATTTAATTCGTATCATATTATAGGTTTTCATTCATTTGACCGAGAAAAAATACTTTTGAAAATATGTCCCGTTTCTCATCAAGTCTTTTATGTAAGAACTAATTTCATCATAAAGAACTTTTTTGCTTTGAAAATTCATTCATTATTTTGTTTAAAGGTTTTAAGGTATGCGTTAGCATAATTTTAAATGGTCCAGTTAAGTGACCTGTGTCCTCTGTTATTATTAATTCTGCAAAATTCATAAAAAATGTATAATTGAAAATATAAAATTGAATAAAAATAGGTCAACTAGTGGATTCAGGTTTATTATTTCTCAATTTCGCCTTTAGGGTTAGGAGTTTGGTGTTTCGTTTTGCTAAAGGGTTTGTTTATATTTGACCAGCGATGCGAACACAGCTGAGCAAATTGAAAATTGTTTTGTTTCCTATTATTATTATTCTTATTATTATTATATTGCTGTTTATGTTTGAGCTACGATAAATGACTCTTTGAAGAAATTCGCTTATATTTTATCACTTAAATGATGAATCTACATATGAGTCTCTTTTATGTTATAAATATAAAAAGTCGATGTGTGATTGAAAATCAATTTTCCGAACTGTTGCATTTATTTCAAATAAAAGAAATGTGGTTTAGCAACAATTCAGTACGACGTTTTTTCTGAAAACTAAATTTTAAGTACTGAAACAAAGAAAGTGAAAGCAGTAATGCTTTGGTCCATATATGAGCCACCATGCAACAAGAGAACAGAAGTTGAATATTTACATATTTACGTATCTTTTAAAAAACCACCGAAAATGAAAGTACACCTTTGAATGAATGAAATGTAGTGTTTTACGTTATTTTCATCTACATAATTTTTTGTATAAATAATTGATTGAGATAATTTTTGTTGGTTTTCTGCTCAATGTGTCATATATGATCCAAACCGAACAACTGCAAATTTTCCAATCTCAGTTCAATAAAATCAAAATTCCTGAAACACTTGTCTTTTTAATTAACATTAGCTATCAAATATATTTTTTCATGAAGAAAAAAAATCATGCAGTAAGGGGTTAAAGATAAAGAGACAAATGTCACACAGAAGGAAGAAGTAGAATAGAGCTGGATTACATGTATTTTAGAAATTTCCCAGGAGTTTTTTTTTCTATTTTGGGAACTGTTCTATCAGGAATTATTAGGCAAAATATTTCTTTGAGCAAAACAGCTAACTTGAATGATTTTTCCAAACAAAAATTTTACTTATTCCAATGCAAATATTTCTGCAAATAACTTGTGGGGGAAAAATATTTCTTAGGAGATTCGCGATGGGAAACATATTTCCCCGGTAATTTTTTTTCTGGAAAAAAAGTTTCCACTAAATAAAAGATAGGGATATAGAAATATCCTTTTGGAAACTTTACACTTGTCATTCTACAACACGAACTAACACATTATACATATTTGAATTCATTGTAGTTATTCTGCTCATTATAAGTTGCAAAGTTTAAGTCTTTTATTTCCTTATCATTACCGACTATAATTGTTATTATCTTGAGAAATTTTCAGTTTTCGTTTCCAAATTAATAAAATATAAGAAAAACACACCGTACATCGTTCGAAAACGTAAGTACTCCCTTTTATTCGAATTTCAAATAAGAAAAATTTAAATGAGTTAGTTAGTTCATACAAAAAAAAAAACAACTGAGCAAAAAAATAATACAAAAAAAACTTGAAAATTACATCATTTCATTAAGCTAGTAGCTAATTGGTTCATGAAAAAAAAAGTAACTTCAACTTCAATTATTGAAGTACCTTCTGTCCTGGAATTTAGTCCAAACTCTAGCAGCCAAATTAATAAACGTGAAATAGCTAAGTTATCCGTTATTCCGTGGACTAAGTGCAAAATATTATTAGTAAAACAAAATTTCTACTAGGTATCGTTTACCTACTCAGCTAAGCCACCTAAGAAGGTTACTAAGCGAAGGAATAAAAACCAGATGTGTCAAATTTATTCTGAAACTAAAAAAATATGAGTGAAGCATTCTTTTTTTCTTTTTATTTGTGTCGGTGCTAACAGATTTATTTTCTATTGTGCCTATTTTTTTCATATGCACAATGATTGGAGTAGATTCTGAAGAATATAAATGAAAATGTAATTTAGAAATGGTCTTCTTTATTTTTAAGAACTTGCTTCGTCGTTGGAACTCCAGTTCTCTTTCCTTTTTTTTATTTAAATTTTCCATTTTTTAAATAAAATCGAAACAAAAAACAAAAGCATCGTCACATCACAAAAATTTGAAAAATGATAAGAATTTTGAAGTTTGTTCTAAGTTGAATTTTTTGATTTTTTTTCTCGTGTACAGAACTTACATTTCTAATCTTAATGTGAAATAGACATTTGTAGATATAATATTAATATATTTTTTAATTAAAGAAAATAAAATTCATCTCCCGATTATTTTATTAGAAATTGTTTTCTTCAGAAAAAATAAATTAAATATTTTTTACGAACTCCAAAACATTTTGGTATACGTACTAGATTTATGGGAAAAGATATTTCGAAGCTAAATTGATCAAAAGGGAATCTGGAATCTTTTAACCTTAATTTTAATACGGATATAATCAAATTAACATTGTTTTCAATAGAAAAATTTCAAATTTAAAAGCTCTTTGGTCCATATATTATGTAGATACTTTACCTCCAACCGAGTGTCTTTTGTAAAAATTCAAGTGTATCGAACGAATCCATAGATGGGCATAGTACAAACGAATGTCTCCTATTGCTCGCTGTTGCAGTGATTTTATCTTCTTTTTTTACATACATAAATGTATGTATGTACATACGCACTACTTTGAATATCGGTTTGTTTGAAATGTTGGGTACATTTTAAATCCATTCATTTTCAAAATCGGTACACAAAACGTAGGTAAGCTTACATATAGAAAAACTATACATCCTCCTTTTGACCCTTGCTATTCTCTCGAATTGTCATGAAATAAATAGGAGGACAATGGTGGTTTGTTTTAACAACCATAAACTGCTCGTTCGCTAACCCAATTGACCGCAAGGACATAAACCCCCAACAGAAGAGTGCCGCTTTTATTGCATTTGCTAGTCGTCCTTCATCTAACTTGATTTGAGTTGTTGAACATATGCAAATTAAAATTCTAAATATCTTTCTAACTGAGTCGGCTTCTAACTACTATTTTGTATTCATCTCCATCATCAACAGGCACTCACGAGGACGCAATGTACGGCACGAAATTAGATACAATACGACGCATTCACACTGATGGCAAAATGGCAATATTGGACGTGGAACCACAAGCGCTTAAAATCCTTCGAACTGCTGAATTCACTCCGTATGTTGTGTTTATAGCTGCTCCATCATTGCAAAATATCGCCGATGTAAGATTGAATTTCTAATTTTGTTTATCGAATTTTTTGTTTTTATTTCAAAACTATTTTTTTTTTTTTTCAAACAGTATGATGGAAGCCTGGAACGTTTGGCCAAAGAATCCGATATGCTGCGTCAGGCTTATGGTCATTTCTTTGACTTGACAATAGTCAACAATGACATTGGTGAGACAATAGCAGCGCTGGAGAACGCAATCGATCGAGTTCACACCACAGCACAATGGGTACCCGTGTCCTGGCTCTACTGACAAGACAGTGAGCTAGAATGTCCGGACTGTTTGGAAGGATGCGATTGTGAATGTGAATTGGTTGACTCGCAATATAATCTTAACTAAATCGAGTCACAAAAGCTTTTTCAATAACAACAACAAAAATTACTTATATATTCTGTTAAGCCATTTTTTTATGTATAACTTGTTTTCTATTTATAACCTCAATGTAATTTTCATTCCACGTAATCTTATTCATATATAATTTTTAACAATTTTAAGAAAAATATTAATTTAAACTTAAAATAATATTTGGATTATATGATTCAGTAACAAAAAAAAAGAAAAAGAAAACAAACAAACTATTTTTCCACAACACCCAAAAGTATACCACTATATAATTTTATAAAAGCAATGGACAATGAAAACTCATTTCCGAAGAACAATCGCACTTTTATTCTTCAAAAAAGAAAAACCAAAAAAAAAGACGCAATAACTAACAAAAACATAAGAAAATTAGAGTTTAACCATAAAAATAGAGTGAGCACACATATTACCTAAAAAATAAGTAAAACCACAAAATCACATTATATAGAGACTTTGGAGTAGATTTTGGAAAAAAAAACAAAAACAAATTACAAAATAATATTAAAACAACTATTTACTCAGGACGAACTTCGAAAAATTCGCATTGAACGTATCAAGATATTAAAAGAAACAAAAAAAAACAAACAAACATTCGACTCATGCAGTGCTGTGAAAGAATGCATTTTATTTTTTCCAAATTTGATTGAGTCATAAAATATAGTATTCAAATAAGTACATTTAACTAAATTAATCGATTTTAATTTCTCTTTTATAAGTTCGCATTCTTATAGCCTTCTATATAATCTTTAATTAAAGTTTTAAATTCTTTGTAAGTATCTTACTAGTACTAGGACCTCAAGATAATGCGAAACCTTAAACCGAATTAAAGCCTCCAGAAAACTTATTGAATTCCAAAATCCAAATTATTCAAATGTTTTGAATATATTTAAGGAAAATAGAATAGAGTGAATTCATTATTTTGTGTTGTGTTGAATTTATGACATTCTATTAATTTTTTAAATTTTATTAACACTCAAAGTCTCAAAAACAATGAACAAAATCATTAAGTAGGAAAAACAATTGTAAAATTAAAAGAAATCATTCTCAAAAATTGCATTCTTTTACAGCATTAGCATTCATGTAGACTCACAACAACATTTCATCATTCCAGGTCTAGAAACCAAAATATTATGATTTTTTTGTACTTCTTTTGCATTTATTTTGTTTTTTAATATTTTTTTTATATTAATTTTCCAATTAACACAATTAAGTAGCGAATCAAGACATCCAAACATTCCATACATTAGGAGGGAATTAAAATTGAAGCGTGGCGCGATAGAGAATTAATACATAAATATAACAAAAACATATTTGTCAACAAACAAAAAAAAAAAAACATAAAATCTTAAGCGCAAAAGAACAAAAAAACATAAACATTCTACAAGAATTAAAACAAATTTAAATGAACATTTAAAAAAAAAATAATTATTATAATAATTAATATTCCCGAGCACAAATTAAACCAAAAATTAAAAAAAAAAAAAAACAACCCTTAACTTGTATGATGGGGTTGCGCATGTAATTTGTTTTATTTTGTTTGAGCGAGGGGCGTGCGTGAATATAATTAATTTATGATGAATGAAAAACTCAAACCAATGTTAACATTAAATTTAAAAATAATTAAATATTTAAGATAATACATTTTTAAAAATAAATTTAAAACCAAAAAAAATATTGAATTTAAAGTGGAAATGAAGAAGAGATGATAAATAAATTATTCAATAAATGAAACTTTAATAGTGAATTAAACAAAAAAAATAGGTGAATTAAACGAATTAAAAAGAAATTAAATCAGTTTTGAAAGTAAAATTAAAAACAAAAATCAACAAAAAAAAAATTATATATTCTATTTCCATCATGCCAAACGTGTTATGAATTGTACCAAATCTTCCCATTGTTGCATTAAAGTATATATAAATATCACATGCAGCTTTAAATTTATAAAACAAATATGTTTGCTTACTTTTTTTATTTGTATTTTAAATTATTCGTTTAATTATATACATTATTTATATCCCCCTATAGAAATTTACAACCAATGTGATTTTTTCCTTGCAATAACTTCGTATAGATTAATTTATTTTGTATTGCTTTTCCATTAGATTTGAGTTGATGAATTGGTTTTGAATTATTGCATTTAAATACAAATAATACTTATGGTTGTTAAAGAATACAAATAGTTGTGAATTAATGGAAATCATTGTAACAGAATGCAAAAGATTCATAATGAATTCTTTCACTCAAATGATTGCATTCAATTTCAATCTTGCTAAATAAAACGACTTGTAATTATTTTCAACTAACTACTACTCTGAGCGAGCACCTGAAAAACCCCTTGCATTATAAAAGGTGACTTTTAACCTATTCCACGACACAATTGATTATTTATTCCAAATTTTATTAATTTTCAATTTCTACTTTATACATACGACTTTGTTGTTTAAATCTAATCAGAATTCCCAGCAATTATAACTTCACATTTATGTGGGTAGGTTTTTTTCATTATGTAGGTACTTTTTAAGTTAAGTTAAAGAATTATCGTACTTAACCAAGTCGTACTTAACCAAGATTATCGAATTATTGTACTTAACCAAGATTAACAAATTAAATAAAGCCGCGTAATAGAAATGCTGATCTTTAAAAACAAAATTAGCAAATCTATCAGTTCGAATAATGTGCCAATTCCTAGACAAAGGCAAAGTTGTATGGCCAAATGTAGTTATAATATAATCCCTTTTGAAAACATAGCTGATCAAGTTTAAGGCAACAAAAGTACGTTTATCGATAAACAAACGACACTCGTAAAAGAGTGAGATACATGATTTTTCTCGGCTTTTCTGTTTTGCATAAAATATTATCAGAAATATGCCTTAAAAAAACTGAGCAATCAGTTCGAAATGATTGCTTGTTATTTCTCAGAATTGCCGTTTATCAGAGGTCTAATAATTGAATTCGAAGTCAAATTTGGTAGCTAATTTAACTTGAATCGTAAGTCTGTCGAACCAAACTGCAATTATATTATGATTACAGTTTGTGCTCATGAGAAGTTAACCTTACTTTTGGGTACCTACTGCAAATTCTAGAAATTTAATTTTTATTTAGTCCGGAACAATCTTGATCCTATTATGTAGGAGAACTACTTTCAGTTCAGTTGAGAAGATACATTTAATCCCGATAAGTTATGCAAATGAAAGAATCACATTAATCCCATCGAGTTTGTTTTAGTCGATTTGTCGTTCTTCTTTCATTGATATTTGTTTCAATGGTCAATTTTATTCCCATTATAAAAATTACATTATCCTCAAATTGTATAATATGCATCGATTAGATCAATTTTTTTGCCAAACACCTTCGAGGATAAGGAAAGACATGTGATTTGAACAAAGGACATTACAACAACAAAAATTATCCACGAATACCTCTTACTGGCAACAAATTTCAGAGCAACCAACCAAAAAAAAAAAACTCACTGAAAAATTATGATAACTAAACAATGAAAATACGAAAAAAGGATTGTACTTTTCAATTATTGAGCTTAACATCTATTTAATAACAAAAAAAAACCTAATTAAAAAAAGTTTCGAAATGAAAATAAATTAAAGTTTAAATGAAACAAATTAACAAAAGCAAAATGAAATAAATACACATCTATGGTTTCAAAACATTATAAACAAACTATAAAACTATTATATAGGAAAAAACTAAAAAAAAAAACATTTACAATTTCGCATTAATTTCAATTTTATTATATAAAATATAAAAACATTGTTTATATTTAATTTGTGTTTTGTTTTTGAAATTTATAAAAAAGGCACAAATCTATCGAGTATTTTACATAAATAAAAGTTTTGACTTAAAGCGAAACAAAAAAAAAAAACATTCCATTTCTTCATTAATGTCAATTCAATCAATAAGCAAACATTTGCTTTCAAACAAAGACTCATAAATGACTCTCTAATTAATATTCTCTTAGGAAAAATGTTGCCAAATTTTGGGTTTTAGAAAATCTCTTTTTTAAATACAACCTGCCATTTAATTTAAATATCATCGTCATTCAAGAACAAAAATCTAAGAATTGTTAAATATTCAAATCACAAGTTTAAAATAAATACAAAATAAAAAGACAAATTGATAGAAAATTTCCCACACTCTCAATAATGTTTCTTAAAAGACACACATTGAAACATAAGTATAATGTAATGATTATTTGATTTCATTATATTAACAGAGCAAAACACGTTAAATATAATGAAATGTATAATTGTATAATACTAATTTGATTTTTAATTAAACACACCAAAATACTCTTGTGGTTATTTTCTGATATATCAATTAAACTTACAAAACAAAATAATTTTACTACAAATAATAAAATATAAAATATTTTTATAAATTGTCTTTCAATAAAAAAAAATAAATATATATTGCACACATGAGCTTATTTACGATTTAAGAAATGTGAAATATGTAAATTTATTGTTTTTGTTTTTAATTTTAAAATTTGATTTCTTTAATTTTAATTATTGTTTTGTTTAACTTAGTGAATGCATGTGTTTAGTATACTATTGTCTTCATAATGATTCCCTTTACTTTTAAAGGTGATGACACAATGTTTAATAAAAAAAGAGGAAGTTATGAACCCATAAAATATATAAATATATATATTTGAAACAATAGACAGTTAAAAATTTCAGAAATATATTAAATAATCAACACAGGTGCAAGAAATAAAAAAAAAACATCAAAAACATAACAGCGTTACACAAAACAAAAACAAAAAAAAACTTATATCGCAAGAAAACATTTAAATAAAAATGAAGTTTTCAATTATAAAGAAGAAAAAATTTAAATCAACAAAACCAATAGTTTAGAAAACACGAAAATTTAAACAAATATATTTCGATTTATAATAATCAGTATTTAAACATGGGAAATCAATGATGCTAAATTGAAAACATAACAAAATGGAAAAAAATATATAAACAATATATATTTAGATTGATGAGGAAATGAAATAAAAATTTAAAAAAAAAGTTAAAACTTGTTTTACTGATCCTTCATTCTTTGAATACTTGGTGAAAAATTTCAAAACTGTGCGAAAGTATATAGGTAAGACATTTCACACAGATTTCGTACTGTTTTTCATTCATTTAATTTTGATGCACTGTGAATTTTTGTCTCTAGAGTAGGAGTATGAGAACAGTTTTTTTTTACTGAAATTCACTAGGGTTGGCGGTTTTCTAATAAAAAAAAGTGGTATTTGTTTTTTTTTAGTAGGGTAGATATAATCGCTCCAAACAACAAGAAATGTTACTGTCAAAACAATGTTTTCAGAAGTAGGGGTTTCGTTCTTCTTTGGATTTTCAAATAAAATAAAATATTGAGGACGGCGAAATTTAACCCTCGTTCAAACCAAAATATCTTGTTGGTAACATGAAAAAATACAATTATTTTGTTTTTTTTTGTGCACGAGAGAGATTTATGGGATTTTATACAATTTGGTTGAAATGAACGCACCCAATATTCCTTTCTTCTCATGGAATAAAAAAAAACGCATTTAAAATGTTCCGCAATGAATAAAAAAACAACACAAATCGATAATAGATAGGTGGAATTAAGATCAATTGATAACACTGGACACAATTCGAAATTGATTTTCGAAAATAGTTTTGTTTTTCAAAGTTGGTAGTTTTTTCCGTGGGAAAAATTTATTCCGAAGGAAGTTCACGATAACTACAAATATTTCCTGGGAATGAAACTTTCCGTGGGAAATGAAATTCCCCGAGAGATTCCCGATAGGGCCCAATAAAAATCATTCTTATAACGGTACCTCCCATACAAATGTTTAAAAACCGTTATTGGAATTCTCATTTTTGTCAAAAACGGCTCCTACGATTTTGATTAAAATTTTTGTGTGAGCTCATATCTCTTACGATCTTATTATTATTACGATATTATTGAAAAAAAAAAATTATCTATCGTTTAAAAATGGTATCTCTCATAGAACCATTTTTTTGATTTTCGACTATCTCATAATCAGTTGAACCGATTTTGTACAAAAATTCTAAAATTCAAAATTCCATTTTTCGAAAATGGGTACCTAGATGATATTTTTTAAATTAGTTTTTTAACCCCGCATTACCTTATAAAAGCTAAAAAATTGCGTACCATTTTTTTTTTAATTTTTTCTAAATTTTATATACATATGTTTGTATAAAAAAATTTTAATACATATGTTCGTATAAAAAACCGCTCCAACGATTTAAAACTTTTTTTTTTTTCATAAATTGATATTTCTTTAAGAAATCGGATGATGTACATCGCATTGATGTCAAAACAATTTCAGAAGTTGTTTAATCAATTTATGTTTAATTACATATTCTTTTAATAATTTTTCAGTGCTATATTGTTTATAAATAAATGTACCTAGGTGGTATACTGTCCCATAACTATTTTATTTCTTTTATAAGATAAATATAGTTTTTGAAATATTAAAACTTTAAAAAAACAGTTCGTGTGACCCAGTCGTGCACATATTTTATTTGGGTAATAAATTTTATCGTTTAATCCAAAACAGTCATCATTCATAAAAAACTTAATGGGTAAAAAAAACCGATATTTTTTCCAAGCTCGAAACTCAAAAATAATCACTGGCTCTAACTAGTACCCCAAGTACAAGCCTATCCCCAAACTCCCTTTTTTATTTCCCAATACAAACGTGGTTCAAATATTTTATTCGTATTTCAGCATCAGTAGTTAACCAAGTTCGGTGGGTTAACTAAGGGCCAGTTGTACAAATATTTAAACCGTGGTTCAGCAATTTTTATCTACCGATTTCGGCGGATTAATTGAGTTTCAACAGTGGTTTACTGTTCAAGTGCGTGATAATAACCAAGTACATACTTGAACCAGCGTTGAACCTTAGTTAATCCGCCGAAATCGGTGAGTACTGGCCCTAAGATTCGACGATATGGTTCAAACATGTAATTTGCTGTTACCCCATACTTGAATCTTGAAACATCGTTGAACCAAAATCGGTGAGATAAAATTGCTGAATCACGGCTTATAAACAACTTTTGTACAAGTGGCCCTTATTTATTTATTTTATTTATTTATCATTTATTCGTGTTTGCTTAACAAACTGTAAGATATAAAATCTCTAAATCTTATTTGGTCATTTTAATCTATTAACAATTATTTAATCATTATGACAAAAGTTTATGTAAAGCAAGGTCACCTAGTAATAGCTGGGTTGTCAGAATTTGCTAATTTTTTTTAACATATCACAGATTATTATCTGACCTTTTTAAAATGTTTATTTATTTTTTTTTTTATTAATGTACATGTACTACATGACAACCTTGCTTTTCGGTGTCAAGTAATCAACTTCCAACCTACTTAAAAAGCCAACGGTAAGAGTTATATACCAAAATTCTAAGAAATTATGTCAGGAAATTTTAGAATCAAATAACATACATTATTATGCAAGTCAATGCATAAGAAATGACGCAGTAGTAGGTGTGAAGAAGAAAAAAAAAACTATTATAAAAATGTATTAAGAAGCATTTTCTTGCATAAGACTATACATCTGGGTCTGTGTAGAACATTATATCGGATTCAACCTTAATAAATAAATATCTACGATTTTTTTGTCATTAATTGCATATAATCTTAAAGTTTTTAAATACCACCGAAAAATATTCAGTCATAAAAGCATTAGCCGGTTATCGACTAAAGGAAAAAAGAGAGCTTTGCCTCCGCAACATTGGCTTAGACTCTGACAGAAATGTTTATCTAAATGAGAGCCTTACAAAAAAAAATCGCTCTCTTATTAAACGAGCTGTCCAACTCAAACACAAAAAAATAATATTTTCTGCCTTTACAAAAAATGGACTTGTTATGATAAAAGAGACGAAAGAAGGACGCAATACTGTCATTGACAACGAAGAAACCTTGCATATGATTGTCGCAAAACATCAAGCAGCGAAAGAAGCATCGATCGACGAGTTGGATAGGTGCACCATAAACCACAATGAAATATTATAGCTTAATCATTTTTGTTTATTTACTGATAGACATTTCTTATATTTTTCTTATTTTCTATTGCATTTATCCTTTTTCTTTTGTATCATTATTTTATTATTTCTTTCTTTTTTTCTTTATATCTTGCTTTTACCGAATAATTTTTTTTATCTTTCTAATTTAAATATAGCAATTATTATTGTTCTGGAAGGTATAGGTGTTGGTGTTGCTGGTGCTGTTGTTGTTGCTAATACTGCCAAATGCACTTGCTGGCTTTGACTTTGGGAACGGTTTCACATTTGATACCAAAATAATGCTTGACATCATTTGTAGCCAACATACTGGCATTAACATTTGCCACTTAAATGCTCAAAGCATTAATAACAAAATTGATAATTTGCGTGATATATTTAGTGATAGCAAAGTTGATATTTTATGTCTTTCAGAATCATGGCTTAAGCCAGAGATGTGTGATAGTCTTTTCAAATTAAAAAATTTTAAGTTATGTCGTGCAGATAGGTACAATAAACAAGGTGGGGGTGTTGCCATATATATTAAAAGTTCACATAAATTTCATATAGTCAAGAAATCTACTGCTAACGAATTAATTGAATATTTATTTATTGAAGTTGCAACTGAATGTGGTAGTTTTTTGATTGGTTGTTTGTACATGGCTCCAGACGTGGCACATATAACTCTTATGAGGAATATTCTTGAGGAACTTGCACCTCTGTATACTGACTTAGTGATTTGTGGTGATATTAACCTTAATTTGTTGAATAAAGCTAATAAAAATCTTTTAGAAATAATAGATTCGCTCAATTTGAGTTTTGTAAATATAAAACAACCCACTCATTTCAAACCAAATTGCTTACCATCCTTATTAGATGTTTGTTTAGTATCAAATCGCGAATTAATTTTGCATTATGATCAACTTTTTGCGTCCGGATTTTCCCATCACGATCTTATTTGTTTGACGATTAATGCAATTCCGGCCAAAACAGAAGAAGTTATATCAACATTTTGTGATTACTCAAAAGTCAATTTGCAATCTCTGTTCAATGATTGCTCGAGACTCGATTGGTCGCCCATATACTTATCTAGCGATGTTAATAATCAAATGGATACCTTTAACAATAATATACTTTATCTTTTCAACAGGCACGTAAAAGTGAAAACTAAAAAAAATAAAAAAAAGTATTTTCCTTGGTTCACACAAGAGGTAAGAAGACTGATTCAAACTCGCGATGAAATTTATGCGAGGTGGCGGCGATATAAATGTTCTGAAATTTACGATCATTTCAAAGTGGCACGTAATGCCGTAAGTTATAAAATTAGGAAAAATAAAAAGGCTTATTTCACAAAACAATTTAATCCTAGTGACTCAAGTTCTAAATTTTGGAAAAATGTTCGGCAGGCTGGGATTTGCCCCATAAAAACATGTGACTCAGTAAAAATAAACATTGAAGAACTTAATAGTCAATTTATTCAGCCTCCACCAAGCTCGAGCTCATATGTTTTAACAAGCCTTTCTGAACCCTTCACTATCGAAAACACGTTCTTATTATCAAGAGTTGATGAATTGGAGGTTGGTCACACGATTTTAAAAATAAAATCTAAAGCCGTTGGTTCCGATGACATACAACCCGATTTCATAAAAATTCTCTTACCCGCTGTGTTACATCATATAACGCATGTATTTAACTCAATTATAACTACATCCGTTTTTCCTGATTGCTGGAAAGTAGCCAAAGTTTTGCCTTTACCAAAACCTTCAACAGACAGTTCTCTAAAATATCGCCCTATTGCAATACTTTCTTTTATCAGCAAAGTACTTGAAACAATACTGAGCAAGCAAATAAAATGTTTTCTCAACCATCATAATCTTATTGCCCGTCATCAATCAGGTTTTCGTGCTAGACATAACTGCACTACCGCTCTGATCAAGGTTTCTGAAGACATTCGCGTTAGTTTAGACAAAGGCTTAATGGGCTTGATAGTGTTTTTAGATTTTTCTAAGGCATTTGACAGCGTCAGTCACAATATTCTAATTGAAAAGCTTAAGAAAATTTTTTTCTTCGATAGATCAGTTTGTAGTTTGATTGGCTCGTATCTTTCAAATCGGTCACAATATGTATTTCTTGATAATAAAAAATCATCCTGCCGTAGTCTTTACATAGGTGTTCCTCAAGGATCTGTCCTTGGGCCTCTCCTATTTTCCTGCTTCATCAATGATATAGTTGAATGCTTTTCGAATTGTGAATACCATATATACGCTGACGACATTCAAATTTATATTATGTTTCCTAAATCTCAAAAAACTATCGCCGTTAATAAAATGAATCAAGAACTAAGCAATATTCTATATTGGACAGTCCAAAATAAACTCAATCTAAATCCTAACAAAACAAAAGCCTTGATTATAGATAAAAGTAGACTTGGTGAAGAATTTCCACCACTCTGGCTTGACCAAACCAAAGTAGAATACATTGACAATATAAAAAACCTCGGAGTGTATTTTACAAAAAATTTAAATTGGGATGTGCATATCACAAAAACAGTCTCCAAGATCTATGGTGCTCTCCGTGGCCTCAGTCCAACATCCGATTATCTTCCCACTAACGTCAAGCTTAAACTAGTACAATCTTTTATATTACCTATAATTCTTTATAGTTGTGAAATATTTGCCAATATGGACTATGAATCCAAAAGGAAAATAAATGTTGCATATAATAGCTGCGCACGATACATATTTGGTCTAAAAAGAAATGAACACATCTCGGCTTACACCAAGAAAATAAAGGGCTGTTCTCTTACTGCGTTGCTAAAATATAGAACTTTATTATTCCTACATAAAATCATACATACGAAGGAACCAGAATATCTTTTCGATTTAATTTGTTTTGCTAGTAGTAACCGAACACTTCAACTAATCATGCCAAGGTACAAATTCCTTGTAACATCTCGACAATTTTTTATACATGCTATTCAACTGTGGAACGTACTTCCCACTGATATTAAGCGCTTAAGCAACACTAACGCCTTCGAAAAAAAATCCTTTCAATATTTTTCGCAAAACTTTTAATATATCTATGTCTTTTTCTTATTCACTTAATTATCTTTTACTAATAATTATTACCGTTTATCACATTATTCTTATCTTATACATTGCTTCTTATTACTTTTTGTATCTTTTTACCTTATTTTATTGTTTATATTGTTAGCTTTAATTACAAAATCATGAATATTAATTAAGCATGTACTACGAACAAGATGTTATTATGTCTTATATGTACTATGAATCTATGAAATAAATAAATCCTGTTAAATCCTGTTAAATAACCCAGATATAAGTTATATGTATGTAATTAGTTTAGCGAAATTCATCAGCATGAAAATTGCTCTTTAAAGGAAGTAAATTGTATTTATTCTCCATGTACAATGTACCTACATTGTGTCCGCAGATATTTTGTCATCTCAACCCTAACAAATTCGTTTCAATATTCATGATAAGTTGCTTAGATTTTCAGGTTTATCACAGGCTCATATAGCTCCGTTCGTATGGCAGAATTCTGCTACGAACTTCGGAGTTCGTGAAAAGTTGTATCACTTACCCCGAATGAATGGGAAGTTTGACAGATTTACGAACAGTTTTTTTTTGGTCGAAGCTAAATTCGTAGGTAGACATAACAGTTTTGTCTACATAGGAGATTGCATTTTTAAGATATATAAAACAAAGAAAAAATATGAGCTCGAATTGTGATAAATACAAATTTTTATTTATAAAAGGTCTAATAAAGTAGTATAACGAACAAAACGCAATACCAAAGGCTATTTGATTTACTGCAGCCAGAAAACTTCGCAATTGCTCAAGGACTAAAAGAACAGTCTTGGTTCACCTGTAATGGATGTATTTGTATTTTTAATGCACTTTTTCTATGAAGATTTTCCTCGTTAAGTGCTATAATGCAATTGCGGAATATGAATACATTTTTAACAAATCAATTTACATCAAATCAACATATGAACTCGAAAGAGAACATTAATTATTTCTGTTTTATTTTGACGTTTGTCAGCTGACTGCGAAAGTCCTTATGTGTGGCTACGATTTTTTTACATTTTGTTCGGGGTTTATGTTATGAATTTTTTCGTATATTCACATATATTCATATTCGGAACTTTGCTAATTGCTATTTTCATATGCAAATGCATATTTTTTTTGATAAACTTTAGAAGCAAGAGAACAAATTATCTTTACGAAACATTAATTTTCCTTTAAAATGGCATTCAATCGTTAGTGCATATTTTTGCATATTTGACTATAAATGCATATTTTACATATTTTTGCATATATTTACAATAAATGCATATTTTCCTTCATATTTTTTAAAAAATTACCATAAAATTGAAAAACATCAGTTTCAAAGAAATGCAAAGGCCCATTAAAATTAGAATCAATGAACTGGGTGAAAATAAAAACAAATTCCTTGCGTTCCATTATTGGTTTCAAACGGAAAAAAAATATTTTTAAAGGCACCATCTCGCGTGGAACTTTTTAGAGAAAAGTATCCTTTAACACCTCTTTCACCACTGCCTATTGTTACCAAGGGGGAACTTGGATAGAAGCACTTGTACATTAAGCTTGAGGGAAGGAACTCATTAAAAAATCAAATTGATTTAGTTGAAAATGCTGTTGTAAAAATAACTACTCTTGGTCCAGGCATACAAAAGAAGAATGAGAATTTTCTAGCAAAAAACGAAAGATTTTCAACAGTGAAAAATATATGCATGGCATTCACTTTGAGCTGCAGTAATGAAAATTATTTGAGAAGCTTTACAACTGATGAAATTTCTTCTTTTAAGACCACCACTTCAAAGGCCCAATGGCCAAAGCTTTATTTTTAAAAAATTTAAGAAGAATTTCATGATTTATGTCAATAAAACATATGCAAATATTAAGGATTAGATGTAGATAACGATTTCTATTTTTTTGTGTTACATATTTTGAAAAATTTATTATTCGAACGGATGTCTTTTTCTTATGTTGATGTTATTTTTATTTATTGTTCCAGGTTTTTTTATTTCTTAATATACCTACCTAATTGTTTTTTAGTTCCTTTAAAAGATAATAAAAGACTGACTTTTTTTTCCTAAACACTGTATACCAAGTTTTTTTTTTTGTGTCCATTGAAAAGAAATTAAGATAGAAGGTAAAATATATGATTTTAAATGCATATTTTGAGTGCATATTTCCCATTTTTAAGAGCATATTTTAAGCGCATATTTTGCGTTTTTAAGTGCATCATGGAAATCCTAGCCCTATAGTGATAAGTTTTTGGTGCAAAACTTAAATACCATTTAATTTGGGATTCGAACTGAAAAGGTCACATTTATTTAAAGCTTTTAGATATTTGAGAATTAAGAATTTTGGCTTTAATGTATTTTGCTACATAAATGTAAAAATACTAGACAAAAGTATCTTGTTAAAAAAATGGGGGTACTCATAATAAACTTTGTCATAATGTTTCTACATTACGCAAGGAACAAAATTGTATGGGGCCCCCAAAAACGATATTTTATAAAAATGTATTCAACGAAAATATATAGGTGCATAATTATATATTTCAAAAACAACGGCAGCGTCTATGAATTGATACTTATTAAGTTCTTAAAGAATTAAGATAAATAGAAAAATATTCAGTTCAGAATTTCGTTAATTTTCAGTTTGAATCAAATTTGTACAGTAAATAGTTTTTTTTTAAATGTATCCTCGAACTCAAAATTTTGAAAAATGAACTATTTTGTTCAAACTACTTTTTCTCAAAAATTTACATTAATAAGCACCTGCCTACCTATTAGTTTTTGTTTTCAATATTCAATGCTCAATTCAATTTTAAATAAATTTCTAAAACCGAGAGGCTTACAAAGATGCGGCAATGTCAGGTGTATACGGAGGAGTACAACGAAAAATTCGACAAGTAAATCCTAAGGCTCTATTCAGTCCTTGTGCTAATCATTCCTCAAATTTTTGTGGAGTCTATGCATTTTCAAGTGTTTCCTCTAGTGTCACCTGCTTTGGAACTGTAGAGAAGTTATATTCATTTTTCTCGTCCTCTACACAAAGCTGGGAACTGCTTCTAGAAAAAACACGGAGAAGTTTGAATCGTTTGTCTGATACTCGCCGGAGTTCTCATTGGGATTCTTTAAGAGTCGTAAAAAATATGTGGAAATAATCAGCACTCTAGAGGATATGCAAAATCCATCCAAAGCTAATTTTGACACCAGGTCAGCTGCAAGCTTGCTCCTTCCAGCTATATGTGACTTTAACTTCTGGACATATATTCGTTTTTGGCATGTGATACTGGAAGAAGTAAATTTAGTTCAAAAATGTTTACAGTCTCCAAAAATGAATTTGGATAAATACCTTGTCAAACTTTTAGCCCTGAATGATTTTCTTACGATTGTATGAATGGGTTATCAATTCAAGAAGAAGTTCGTCGAACAATGTTTAAATGCCTTGACGGATTTAGGCAAGAATTGTCCCATCGATTTACAGCTATGAAGGAAATAAACAACATTTTCCAAATCGTTCAAAAAAAGTTTATGCTTAAAGCTTCTGATGACTATTTGGCTACTGCATTGGGCAATCTGGTACATAATAATGGCGAATTTAAAAAAGAAAAAGTGCTGGACGAAATAAAAAGATGTCGTAGACATTTGCATGCAACCGATACGAGTGTGGACGTTGCTGCGAAATGGACAGCCCAAGAAAATCTACAGTTAATATTTGATTGGGACTTTAGCGAATCATTGCCTTATACATCACTCATTATCCAATATTTGTTGACCATTTGCGTTTCCGCGGCATCATGCGAAAGGAGCTTTTCAAAATTGAAACTTATAAAAAATTACCTTCGATCTACTATGACCTAAGAACGTCTAGTCAATCTTTCCGTTTTATCATTTAAGAGAAAAGTTTCAAGAAAAATTGATTCCAACGATGGCATTGAGGAGTTCAGCAGAAAGCTAATTAGTAACTGTTCATATATCTATAGGTAAGTTTGGTTTTTAGACATCCAAAACGACGTGACCGATTTTGATGAAATTTTCAGGCAATCTTCAGATTAGCCCAACTTAAAATCCTGTGATGTAGCGATCGGATCAACAGAATTTCGTTTTTTGGTTATAGTAAAGTTCTTCCCATACAACGCAGGGGGTGGGTCGCTTCTATTTAATAAAAGCTCTTATTTTGTTTTCTATTCATCATTTTTCTGCACTCTACCTCTTGGTTGCTTTGCCTAATGCTGATGGGCATTCTTTCTGAACCCGTATGTGTATTATAATTATTATGATTGATGATGTTCGTAAAAGCTGACGTTATAGAAATTACAACAATATCTGATCATCCATTTAGCATTGCCGCCCCGGGCCTCTAACAAGCTTAGTCCGCCACTGCCCAGATTACGAAGAGCGATACTATAAAAGCCATATTATACACTCATTTTAATTCCGTTTAAACTTTGTACTTCACCTGGTATAAAGTAAGCTAAACCAAAAATTAAAACCCAATTGTCAGTAATATTCGCTTGTTAAACGCTCGGACATAATCTTAATTTTATAAAATTGTTTCCATTTAACCCTACAAAACTTAAACATGCACGTTGCAAGGCCTCGGTAATAGTGCCCAAATCGTACAACAACAAATTATTATTATTTTTAATTTGGGCGATTTACGCCAATGGATGGTCCAGTTTAACAATGTACAACCACCTGACAGTGCATGGTGCATTCTCCAATCAACCTGCCGCAAAAAAAAGAATGGCTGCCCCAAAATATTTTTATAACTAAAGCTGCGATATTATCAAAGAATCTCAAGCGCTCAAATAATGCGCACAAAAAACTTCTTTCCTGTTTCGCGTATTGACACTTTTCCAATTTGCAGCAGAACGTACACATGTAACTATGTATATACCTATGTACGTATACCATATCTAAAGATACATTCATATAAATATATTCCTCTCATCAAGTAAGAATGTTCCGGTCAACAGCTCAAGCTAACTTGTGTGCCTACAAATTATTCTGAATGTGTTATGGTGAAATCCATGAAGATGTGCTGCTTCAGCCAAAAAGTTGCAATGAATTGCCACAGAACGAGATTCATAAGTAGGTACCTACCTAAGCATTGAGGCCGGTTGCCTTTGTGAGTACCTCCCGGCAGAACCCGTTTATTTTATTGGCAATTCGATTTTTTCAAATAAACAAGAACTCTTTACGGTTCTTGAATATATCTTTTGTATTTTTTTTTTAGTTTAGTGCTTTTTTGTCATCAAAGATAAATCAACTTAAAATCTTGCAGAATTATATTTATCTTCTACCTTAACAATTTAAACATGTATAAAAATAATTCTATTAAGCTGTGCCTAATTAGATACGTTTCGTATGCACATGCATATTTTGCTTTTCAACTAAATGCAAATTAATACATAAAGAAACGGATAGAATTAATCTGAGGATGTTGCCCATTTGGGTTAATCATTGGTTTGCGCAGCATGTTTATTGAGAAAATAACACGCCTTCCCCGTGGTTAACATAATATAAACAACCCTTTAAGAGTGCATTCTATTTTTTGAAAAGGGCTACGAGTTCGCACGGTAATTTTGTTTTATGAGTTTAAATGCGAAATAGATTGCATCATGCAATGCAGTAGATACATGACCTAAAGGCTTATAGGCGCTAGTTAAAGAAAACAAAATTTAGGTACTTATGAGTATTATTGTTAGGATTTTATTTAAAATTCGTGCTTTTACATTCTTTTAAGCTAAACACATGATCAATATATGCATTGTTATAAAAATAACAATTATTTAAAACATTTTTTTAATGCTTATTATTTATTAATAAAGACATTCTAGTTGTAGTGGGATTGTTGGGGTGATTGAAATTCAATCTCAACTAATCCAATGACTTTTAATTTTGCTAAAACGCTTTTGTTGGTTTTATTGAACATTTATCCTTGTTTTCACATCCTTCTCTAAAAACTGCAGGAATTTGAAATTTCTTAATTTCTTATTTTTTAGAAATTTCATATAGGAAATGGAAATCCACGGTTGGATCGCATGGAACTTGTTGTTTTGGTTCAAGGTTATTAATATGGATGAGCGTTGACACTATTAGTATGTTATTGGTTTATTTATACAATGATAAAAATGAGAACAACGCCCAACGAGAACAGATATGGGCATTTTAAATATATCGTTAGGGAACCTGGGGATCCATGGTAGCTCGGGGCACGATACCACCAAATTTACAACTTCAATTTCAAAATTGCTGCAGCGGCAACATTGATTGTCTTTTACTTCACGCTACGCACAGGCTACATCAAATGCTTAAAAAAAATTGCATTAGCAAATAGTATATTATTGTGTTTATTTATTAACATGCAAAGTTAGCTTAAACAAGACATGGAAGAATTATATGAAAAGTATGTCCTTTGAAAATCATGAAGTTTCTATGTAAATCCATTTTTCAATAGTTTAAAAATTCTCCAATAATAATAATAATAAGTTACACAAATTTTCTTGAACGCAGCAAGCCCCATTTGATCGCTATATCGCCTGAAGAAAAATGACAGTTTAAAAAAGAACATTTGAAAATGACTTCAATACTGAAGAATTAATGGAAAATATTCGGGATAGAATTCAATTTTTTTATTAAACTTCAAAAATTGAACGTTTTTATTTTCGCTAACAACTAAGCCCGCTACACAATATATCGCGTTGATGTGAGCAGGTTTTTGAACGCATCTTTATCGCGCGATAAAAGTTATCGCGATCGCCACCGCCATCGTGTCGATTTGCGCAAAGCTTTACGCTTTATTGCTACTATTGTTTGAATGTCACAGATTGGCTCCACAGGTAAATTTATAAGTATACGAAGGAATTAAAAAAAACAAATTACAGATCAGATATAACGAATAACAGGCCAATCTCCAAGCTTTTATGTTTCCTCAAGTTTTGGAACATGAACATGGTTTCATGAAAAAGAGATCAACGATAACGATTTGCTAGTATTAAATGCTCGAGTGCGTTAGAACGTGAAAAAGGGCTTGAACAGTGTACCAGTACACTCAGAAAAAAAAAATTGTAAAATCAAGAACTTTATACTTTGGCCCAACAATTTTCGTAGGTTAAAATGAACCCAAGTACTTACAATTTAAGTTCTAGCCATGAAGCAAGAACTTTTATTCTTGAATTTAAGATAAAAAATGTCAAAACTTTAAGAATGTTAATTGTTGTTTCAAGAACGAGTTGTTAAAAAACCTCATAAATGAAAATCGTCTGGTCAAGTACGAAAATAGTAAACATTTCAAGAGCAAAAATTGTTGCTCAAGAAAAAGAATGTCAAACTTTTAAAAATATAAATTGTTGACACAAGTAGAAATTGTCAACAAAAAATTAAAATAAAGTTTTTGGTTCAAATATCCACAAGGATCCATATTAGGACCACTCTTGTTCTCCTCATATGTAAACAATATACCGAATCTATTAAGGCATGGCGAAACACGAATGTTTGCTGATGATGTACAGTACCTTCAAATTACAGCACTTGGTCTAATTGAGAATTGCGTTCACAATATAAATACAGATCTAAATGCTTTACTTGAGTGGTCTAGTTCCAACGGCCTGGTTCTCAATCCGCTTAAGACTAAGTGCCTCGTCATCTCAAAAAAGACATTAGACTTAAGTTACTTTCCAACAATGTTCCTAGATGACTTTCCTGTCCAACATGTGAATACGGCTAAAAACTTAGGCATATACTTTAATCGGAATTTAACATTGAATAATCATATTAATGCTGTAGTAGGAAAGGCTTACGCTGCGTTGAGAACACTGTCCCCTGCTAAAAAGTTCACACCTATAGAAAATAGGAAAATGCTGGTTAAAACGTTAGTGGTCCCAATTCTAACTTATGGATGTGAAATTTTTTGTGCTTTAGATGCTGCATCCCAGAGAAAACTTAACGTTGTTTTTAACAATGCTGCTCGTTATGTTTTTGGGCTTCAAAGATTTGACCATGTTTCAAACTACTCGAAAAGTTTGTAAGGTATTAGTTTTGTGAATATGCTAAGATTTAGGACACTAACCATGCTATTTAAAAATGTTCAAACGAAGCAACCATCCGAACTTTTTAGCAATATACAGTTCTTGTCTTCTAACAGAACTAACCAAATATTAATTCCATCTTTCACGTGTCAAATTTCTGAGCGACAGTTTTTCATTGGCGCTGTTCGTCTTTGGATTTCGTTACCAAGTCAATCAAGAGGAGCGGATAATCTGAAAACTTTTCAGAGAAACTTAATCCAATATTTTTCGGGTCAATAACCTTATAATTCAAGTTTATTATTACTATTTATGTTTCAAATCATTCAAATTGTTACCATTTTATGTTTCAAATCATCTTTAAATTGAACAAAATATATTTGGATTATTATCTTTTCAATATAATGTATACCTATTATATGGTCGGTTATAGTCTCTTGTTGTTGGAGCTGGGTTTGCTTTTTGTGCTTTTAGGGAAAATAATTGTTCCTTTACTTATTATTTTTGTTTTTTTTTTCAATATTAATTTTTATATCTATTAATTTTTTATATTTTTTCAATTATTTATGTATCTAATATAACTCCACATCAAGACTTGATAATCTAAAAGATGTTTATCTTAATATTAAGTTCTAATATAAATAAATAAATACAAATACAAAAATATAAAAATATAAAAATATAAAAAATGTCAGATTTTCAAAATGTAGAGAAATATAATGTAGAGGGAAACAAAATATCATCTTTAGTTAAAAAAACAAAGTTAAGTGTGTATGTACTTAATCAAAATATTCACAACTCATATTTTGCTTTGGGTTTATAGATGTATGCATCATGATATCCAATACACAGTCTGACAGGATTTGATGAATTTAGTCTCGACGATCTGATTAATAAAACTGAAGGTATAAACTTTTTTAGAAAACCTTATCTTCTTTTTGGAAACGCAACAAATCGACAAAAAAGTTTTTTTTTATTTAATAACGAAAAAGTTCTCTTTTATTATTATGGTTTATTTAGACTTTTTCATACACTTAAAATTTGCACAACTCCCTTGAGAATCAATCAGATTCATCAGAAAAAAATTGCACAAATTTGCAAGAAAAAAGACACTGAAAAATTAGTATTTTATGTGCGCATTTTATTTTTAAACATATATTAGTAATTTTTAATATATTACATACATATATTAATTATACAAAAAAAGAAACTAAAATCGAATAGTTTCTTCAAAGCTGTTTAAAGTAACACTCCTTACAAACGTCGAAAAATTTACAATATTTTCATATAGAAGCAATTTAAATTTTCTTTTATTTGAAATGATTGAAACTTTGCTACAAACAAACTTTTAAATACTTGGCAATCAAAAAACAATTTTTTTCGGAATCCAAAAATATTTTTAATATCTTTAATATTGAGTTCTCAAATTTGACAAAGTGATTAATTTTAAAAAGGTTCATAATTTCCAAAAGATCCTGGGAAGCTATTCGACACTCGTCTAATGCTGATATCCCGTCGTAGGATAACCCCCAACTTATAAACAGTTCCATTGTTGCAGTGTTTATATAATTTATTGTCACTTGTTCATTTAAAATATTTTCCATTTTGTTCACTTTAATTCACTTGCACTTTTTAATCGTGTCGACAGGATCGCGATTCACAAAACAATGAAAATGGATCTGTTTTTTGCGATCAGGGATAGATTTACAGTTAGTTTTTATGAATCTAAGAATACGTTTTTGAGCCAACAATTATATTGTTGTGCCAAGAATTAGTTATTGTCAACGTAACATTTTTTATTTGCAGCTCAACAACTAATTTTTAAAAGAACAGTTCCACTGTTCCACTAATAATGGTTCAAGTATAGAATAGTTGAACCAAAAATTTTTAGTGTTGAAGGATTTTTTTTTGTTTTTTTTTTATTTTCGGTATCTCAAGCATAGGTACAAGTATACGAGACTAAAGAAGTGAGAGCCGAATTTTATATTGACGAACCGCAAGAAAAAAAGAGATAATGATATGTATACCTATAATGTTTGTCTTAATGAATAAGAATTTTTTGCTGACCCAAGAACAAATTCTTGAAAATAGTTTACCTATAGAGATAATTTACATTTTTCATTGTTCTGCCAACTATTTTTATTCTTGATAATAATTGTTAACTTAAGAACGAATTGTTGGATCAACAATTTGATTGTTAAAAGGATATATTGTCTGTAGAAATACTTATGACAACAATTTCATTATTGGGGTAAAAACTTTACGTTTTTGAAAGTGATTAAGAATGTTAAAATTGCTTTTCCAATAACTTAATTTTTAAACTGAAAATTTGATTCTTAAAAAAACAACACTGAGTTGTTGCTGCAAGAACTTTTTGTTGAGCCAACAATTTTTTGTCTACAATTTTACAAGAATTTAAAATTCTTGGGATAACAATGTTTTTTTTCTGAATATTCTAAGGTTTTTCTTCAATTCTTACATTGTATCATCCTATTTAAATTTAAATTGTTTAACATTTTCTCCTGGACTTATCGCTTGGATTTCACCCTGTCTCCAGAACACATCTTACGATGTGAAATTCATAAATAATATAATTAAAAAAAATTCGGGAATTCCTCAGGGAAGTCACTAATTACCTATGCAACTTCTTTTTATATTAGCTGTTAATGCCGAAACTTTATGTATACGCAATAGTGAAATTCTTATTTTTGCGAATAAATTGGAGTTTCATTTAGCAAAGAAAAAATAAAAACTTTTCCAAGAACTATGAATATGCCCCTTCTATTTATTCACAAATTAATAACTGGATTAAAAATAAACTAAAACATAAACTACTCAAATTTAATAAACATTTCATTTTCACTCGAAATTTGTATTAAAAATTTTGAAAAATAATTTATTTTATTGTAGTTAATTAAATTAGAGACGCAATACAAAAAAATGTAGTCCTAATCCATGCAGTTTAATTGAGTTCCAACTTGCGATGATTGTCTTCAATAAATCTGTATAAATTTTCTCTGGCAACTCTTAAAGCTGTATTTCTTATTTAATTCACCAAACTCTTCTTTTAATTTTGATTGTTTTTGTGATCATTGAGTTTTAACAATGCTTCAGAACTCTAGCAACATTGCTGTGCCCAATAACCACACACAATTCAGCAATTCGAAACTGAACAGAACAACATGTCAAGCAACATGTTGCTAGTAAAATATATTTATTTCTTTTTTTCGATTTCCATCCACGCTTGTCGTCCGCTTAAATTCGTAAAATTTCTGTTTTAGTGACTGACTGAGCCTCAGTCTTGAACCACGGTCGAATCTTGCTGTTCAAATAGACTCGTATTTTATTTTGACCGGTACGGTGGTATTCAATCAAAAGTATCTGATCAATAAAGTTGTAAATTTTCATAGTTGGGGGAGTTTGTGTACCTAGTTGGTTTCTTTTGATGTTTCCTGATGATTTTTATCTGTCGTTTAGAGTTTCCGTTCCTTTCTAACGGGCTGAATAAATATTTTCTTGAATTACAATTTTTGATAACGAATCGTTAGAAATAACAGCAACAAAACGAAAATTTAATGTGTTAACTTGGCAATATCTTAAAGTGGCTCATGTGCGCGCAACCGTAGCACAACCGACTCTATTGGCTTGTGGCCTTTAGATTTTGTTAATACCTACCTATACATAGAATTCAAACGTTGATGGCTATGGACTTTGCTGTATTAGTTGAAAAGTGTTACAACAAATCTGTTCTTAATTTTCTTGTTAAAAAAGTTTTTTTTTTTGTAACTAAATAAAGAGTCAGTGAACCACCAACCAATGTGCATAATTTTTTTTTTGAAAATACATAAAAAAAACCCAAATCAGGTTTAGTTTATTAATAAAGAAATAAAAAAAAAATGGAAATAACTTCCATGAAGTGGATGACATTAAACGAAGAGGAGACCTTTTGACTGACGAGAAAATCATTCGTCTGTATCGAATTCGGATTCGGATCGAGAGATACATTTGGAGTTTGCACGTGCCTTTGTATACATCATTGTTTTGCGAGTGTCATTTGAGAGTAAGTGACCTTTCATGTTCTACTTTGAGAAGTTATTTGACATTGTAAACATAGATAAACCTATTATCTACCTGCCTAACTAAGCGATATCTACGCTCAATTAAATTGTTTTACATACATTTTCTGTCATGATGAAGTTTCCTTAAATGGTAGGTAATTGCTTTAAAAGCTGACAGTTTTAATGTGTATCGTTGATGGCGCTATTTTATTAATTTTAATTAAAAACAAATACATTATTGTCGAAATTCAAGAAGATGCATTTTATTTGACATACATACATATTACATACCTACATACGCATGAACCTGACTAAATTGATGCTCTGAAGTACATAAGTAAGTGTGTATGTACTTTTAATAATAGGATATTAGGACTCCACAAAAAAAAATTTGAAAGTGCGAAAAACTTAAAAAAATGAGATCAAATTTGGTAATCGAAAATAAATACTTTGGTATCTTTTTTAATAATTTACCAAGCCTTTAAATTCATGAATCCAATATGTTCTAGTAACTTAATTTTATGGGAATGTTAGGAAATTTCGACGAGTGTATACTTGATTTCTTTAAATGAAATTGTGAGGGACGTCATATAAACAAAAACAAGATTTTAAATACAAACAAAAATTGAAAAATAAACACAAATACAAAGAACCGTTATAATGGGAAGTACCCGTTCTGATCTTTCGTGTTTAGAGAAGTGCATAAGTCAGTCATGTCAGGGCGATTAAGAGTTGGGAGAGGAACCCCCTAAAAGTGGGTTTATTATAGATTTGAAACAATTCATTATTTCGTAAATGTTTATCGTGAATTTTATAGAGAAGTATTATTCTGAAGTAACTACCTACCTACATTAAAAAATTCGAGTGTTTAAATTTTATTTTGTTGTCTTCGATTGAATCTTAAATCAATGAAAGAAAAAGTTTCATTCTTCAAGCCAAAAATGTCTTCATTGACATTGAAATTCAAAATCTTGATTATTGATTATTAGGTTAGGTTAGGTTAGGTTAGGAGGGGCGTGCCCAGCCCTGAGGCTGTGCGTACACGGGGGCCTGTTGGTCCATTGTGATCCCCTATAACAGAGATAAACACTAAACTAATGGTTCACATAGACTGGGTCATTTACGAACCAGCCCGTACTATCAATATATTTCCTCATGTTTGCCATTGAGACCTGCGCTAGATCGTCCAGTTCTCCAACAAATCTGCTCCCAAGGTAACGGAGGCGATTTGTTTGGAGGTTGGGGCAGTCACAGAGCAGGTGCTTAATGGTTTCTATTTCCTCAACATCCTGACAGCTCCTACAGAAATCGGGTGCGTATACACCAAATCTAGTGGCCATTGTGCCAATGGCACAGTGTCCCGTTAGTACACCTATCAGGGTTCTAATATTCTTTTTACTCAGCGATAGAATATACTGAGTTTCTTTTTCGTTGATTAGAGGCCATAAACTTCTAGAGATGTCACAATCGTTCCTGGATATCCAGGAGTTGTTGATTTTCTCTTTCGTTATTAGGTCTATCTTCCTTTTGATCACGCCAATCGGAACATCCGGTCTCGTGTCTGATTGGCTACGACTGTCTCTATTTGACATTGACCCTTCCCTTGCCAGTGCATCTGCTTTGTCGTTCCCTTCTATATTGCTATGTCCAGGGACCCAGCAGAGTTTGACTTGGTTGGAGTAACAAATATTGTTCAGTGTATTTCGACATTTTGCAACTGCCTTGGATCTTATAGTCTCACTGGCTATCGCTTTGATAGCAGCTTGGCTGTCCACGAAGAATGTGATCTCTGAAGAGCTCAGTTTCTTCCTGTGAACTATTTCGGCTGCCTTTTCAATAGCATAAATCTCAGCCTGAAAGACACTACATTCATCTGGTAGTTTATATGATTCTCTAATATTAAGAGCTTCACTAAACACTCCAGCTCCTGTTCCTTCTTCCATTTTTGACCCATCAGTGTAGAGAGGTATACCCTGTTCACCGAGTAGTGAGTTGGGTTCCCAACCATGCCTTTCGGGTATTAAAGTGGAGAAGTTTTTCCTAAAATCTATAACGGGTGGTACGTAGTCAGTAGTCACATCAAGATCGTCATATCTTTTCAAGATAGACCCATGACCATAAGTGCTGTGCTTCCAAGAGTCCATTTCTTTAAGTCGAAATGCACTTTTGGCTGCTGTCCCCTTAATGTATTCGTCCAGGACTGGAAGGTTGAGAATGATCTCCAGTCCTGCTTGTGGTGTAGACTTCCGTGCCCCTGTTATTCCTATACAGGCTAATCTCTGTACCTTGTTAAGGTTATTGAGATAGCTAATCTTTTCTACGGCCTTCCACCATACAATCGAACCATAGGTGAGGATGGGTCGAACGATCGCCGTGTACATCCAATGGATGACTTGCGGTCGCATTCCCCACCGTGTACCGAATGTTTTTTTGCATGTATAGAAAGCACAAATTGCCTTCTTCATTCTTTCCTCTGTATTCCGTTTCCAGGTTAGCTTCGAATCAAGGATTACGCCAAGATATTTAGCTTCCTTGGAAAGTTTCAGAGGAATTCCGTTAAGTTTGGGAGGAGTGAAGTCCTCTAATTTCCTTTTCTTCGTGAACAGAACTAGCTCGGTCTTTGCAGGGTTAACCCCGAGACCGTGTTGTGCTGCCCAAAAGGATAGTTCCTTAAGCGCAGATTCCATAATATCTTTGATGGTGGTAAGATATTTACCTGATATCAAGATTACTATGTCGTCTGCATAGGCCACAGTTTTAATGCCCTTATTCCTAAATTTTGTAAGAATTTTGTTAACAACGAGGACCCAGAGCAGAGGTGAGATTACTCCTCCCTGTGGTGTGCCTCTTGCAACTGTTTTCTCGACAATAGTGTTCCCAAGTTGCGAGTTTAAGATTCTACCATTGAGCATGGAATAAATCCAGTCCACGATGGCAGATTCAACTCCAACCTCTTCCAGAGCAGATTTAATGGACTCCGTTTTAACGTTATTAAACGCCCCTTCGATGTCCAAAAATGCTGCCAGGGTGTATTCTTTGTGCTCGAGACTTTTCTCAATTTGTGAAACAACCTCGTGCAACGCGGTCTCCACTGACTTACCTTTAAGGTAAGCGTGTTGGGAGTTGCACAAGTTGTTTGGATTGAGGAGGTCCCTTACATGCAGATCAATGATCCTCTCCAGTGTCTTGAGGAGGAACGAAGAGAGACTAATCGGTCTGTAGTCTTTTGCAGTCGAGTGTGTCGGTTTGCCGGCTTTCGGAATAAAGACTACTCTGACTTTTCTCCAGCTGATAGGGACGTATCTTAGTTTAATACAACTTTTGAAGATAACCCTAAGCCATGGGGTGATTATCTGTAGAGCATGTTGAAGAAATGCCGGAATAATCTCGTCTGGTCCAGCTGATTTAAAGGGTTTGAACGAGTTTATTGCCCACATAATCTTCTGATCTGTGATAACCTGTTCCAAGTCTGGTACTGGTTGATCAGCGTATAGAGAGTCTGGTTGTGTATGCCCTGAGTCATCAGGACTTATACATCCAGGGAAATGTGTTTCCATGAAGAGTTCAAGTGTTTCTTGGCTCGAGTTCGACCACGATCCATCGGGATGTTTAATGTATCCCGGAGTCGTGGGGTTGGATGCGAGGATCCTTCGAAGTCTAGCCACTTCACTTGTGTTCTCAATGGATTCACAATGCCTAGCCCATGAATCTCTCTTGGCCTTTCTTAATTCTTTGGTATATGAATTAAGTTCGGCTCTATATAGATTCCAGTCTATTTCTAATTTGCTCAGTCTGGCTTTATTGAAGAGTTTTCTGACCCCTGTTCTTCGTTTCTTAAGCTCACTGCTCCACCATGGTGGGTTAGTGGGTTTAATATTACGAGATATAGGGCAGTGTTTTTCAAAGGCCGATTTCATTTTACTAGTAAGGATGTGGACAGCTGTGTCAATGGTTGAAGTTGTCGAGATCGAGTCCTCCTTTGGTGGATCGATACATTCGTTCAACCATTTTGTATATTCTGTCCACTTTGTTCTAGTTGGGTTTCTAAAAATTTTCTCCTCATTTGTGTTTCTGTCTAAAGTAAAGAGTATCCTAAAGTGATCCGAAAAGGATTCCTGAGGTGAGACTCTCCAATTTCCTACAGAGATTTTATCAGTATTACTCGTAAGAGTGAGATCTAGAATTTCTTCCCTATTCTTATTGCGAAATGTTGGATGATCGCCCTCATTACGTAAAATAAGGTTAGAACAGAGAATGTATTCAAAAAGTAACTCACCCCTTTTATTGATGTCCTTACTCCCCCATTGAGTGTGATGGGCGTTGGCGTCACATCCCATCACAAAAGGTGTCCGTCGTGTCGTGGTGTAATCCACAAGGTCGCGGACTATCTTTGCTGGAGGGTTTTCTTCATCGTACGGCATGTACGTTGATGCCAAGACGAAGTTTCCTTCCTTGGATTCAACGCTGATTGCCACATTATCCTCGTTGCTGTACCTAGATAAAAAGAAAGCATTAATTGACTTTTTCACTAGAATACAACTTCTTATAATACCATCTGACGTGGAGCAGAAAAGGTTGTAGTTCTTTGACCTCAATCCCCGGACCTGACTCTTTCGGAGCCATGGTTCTTGGACTAAGGCCACATCCACGTTTTCTTGAGACATGTAGAGCATTAGGTCGTGCGTTGCTGCTTTGGCGTGATGCAAATTAATTTGCACCACCAGCAGCTTTTGACTCCCCTTTGCCCCCATGCCTCCTAACCCTTACGGTACCAAGACCGTACCTCAACACGTCTTTTTTGCTTTTTAGAAGAAGGTCAGATTTCTTGTCAATAATGAACAAGAGGTCCTTTCCTTCCCCACTAGGACTCTTCCTAGAAGACTGGAGCTTCCAGTCTAGCACGGAGAGCTCTTTGTTCTGGTTAGCCAGCAGTTTAATTATGGATGTGTCCTCATGCGTAGCAGGAGGAGGAATCCATATATTAATTTGCTGGCGAAGGGGTAGTTCCGTGACGGGAAGAATCTCTAGAGAAGCTCCCTCCCACAGTTCACCAATGTTGGTGATGATGTGAGTGAGGAACTCCAGAGATTTCCGGTCCCCACAGCAAACCACTTTCACACCTTTTCGCCATCCAGCTCCATCGAAAGTATAGTCATCAAAACTATCGTTTTCAGATGTAGCCATCATGGCTTTGAGGATTTCGTTCTCAACAAGTAGCCAGTTATTTGCCGTGATTTTCCCATCCGGGTTGTCTCGACTAATGATAGCTATCTGCAGATCAATCGGGGTGGTGTCAAAACTGTTGGTCTTGCGTTTTTTAGCACCTTCAGTCTTGGCTGCCTCCTCCGATCTAGCTCTTTTAGACGTACTTGGCTTCGTCCCATAAGAGTTGCCGACTTGTGCTGCCTCGTTCCCTTTCGGGTTCGATTTAGTTTTTGTCTGCTGCCTCTTATTAGGCGTCGCCTGTGTCGTTTTCGAGCCGGGACGAGCAGCAGAGTTGATTACAGCCTGTTCTTGGTTTATCTTTTTAGGGATAGAACCAGGTGTGGATGCAATTGCTCTGTCGCTGTCCGGCTTTTTGGTGATCGATTGTTGTGAAGGGACAATGGATTCAGGGGCAGCTGCTGCCGACTGACGCTCAAAGTTCCTCACCAACTTCTTATGTTTTTTCAAGAGAGCCTTGTCTCTTGAACTGAGGGTGGTCGGGTCTTTTCCGTTCATAGCACTCACGAATCTTTTAGAGGATCTGTAGTTACTGCGTTTCCTCGAAGCTTTGAGATCTTTGAGGGGTGCAGTAGGCTTCAGCGTGGTCTCTTCGGGATTCGAGCCTTCTAGCAGCTCGTCCTCGGTTTGACTTCCTATAGAGGGAGGTCCGTCCGAGGTCTCCATACCGTCGATAGCCATGCTATCTAGAGCAGGGAGAAGAGCAGCTGTGAGGTCCAGCGCTTTTGTTTGTCTTGTTAAGTTATGTCGTTTTTGTTCGTTTGCGTTAGTGTTTGTCAGTTTTTGTTCGTCGTTTGCGTTAAAGTTTGTCACTGGCGACTTAGACTCTCGCGAGTCCAAGCCCTCGCCGACAGCCGTGACCTCTGTCGACACTTGAGCGTATATCCCCACTCTGATTTGTTCGTTCGTTTGTATATTGTCCATATTTGTCTTAGATGTACATCTCTGTTTTTTGTTGGTTTTGCTTAGTGGTGAGACCCTGCAGCTGGGTTGCTGGAGGATCCCACGTAAGCCCCCTCGCCACCGTCAAGGCGAAAACCGTGAGGGGGTTATTGATTATTAATTTATAGCTGAAAGTTCCTACAAAAAGTTCATCACGACATCGAACAGACTAGGAATACGTGCCAAATCAACAATCACGAACAACCTGTTTAGTTTAAACTTTTTTCTTCATCGGTTTTAAATGTTTTTTTTTTTTTTTTTAATTTAGGTGCTATACGAAAAGTTTCTTAAAATATTTTCGATTAAATGGGAACAATAATGGGTTTCAATAAATTGGTTCCGAATTAGCTATAAATTATTGATTATTAATTTATAGCTAATTCGGAACCAATTTATTGAAACCCATTATTGTTCCCATTTAATCGAAAATATTTTAAGAAACTTTTCGTATAGCACCTAAATTAAAAAAAAAACATTTAAAACCGATGAAGAAAAAAGTTTAAACTAAACAGGTTGTTCGTGATTGTTGATTTGGCACGTATTCCTAGTCTGTTCGATGTCGTGATGAACTTTTTGTAGGAACTTTCAGTAATTAACAAAACTAAGTACTAAATTGGAAATGTCACAAGTTTTGTTAAAAAATAAGCCAAAACCAAAGTTACACCTTATCTCAAGATTTGAGAGAAGAAAGATCGTATATAACAAAATATAAAAGGTATGTAGTTCAAAACAATGCCAAAAACCATTTTGGCAAATTTATTTTGAATTAGTAAAATATTATATTTCGACACTGACATCTGTAAAGCTCCTAGGTTGCACTATTGTTTCTTACTTCATGAATTGTTTTTGTTATTTTGTTTTATTCAAAAATCTGTCTAAATGGGAAAAGTTTCTATTTTCTGAGAAAGAATGACAAATCCTTAAAATAAATTCTTTGACTTTGAATTAGTTTCACTGCAAAAGAAAATTATGCTTTAACCTATCAGATTCAAAAACAAGCAGGTTTAATCAAGTGAAAAATAAAAACATATAATGGTGAAATACGATATTTTTATGCCGAAACAGGTAAAACATATTATTTATAGTGTTGCCATTTCTATACTCATGTTTTTTGTTTTTTTTTTTTTTTTAATTTGTAAAACATTTTCATCTGAATGTAAAAAGAGTGTAAAAACAACAATAAATTGAAGTCAAAAAACATGAATGAGTGCACATGAGACACAGTTACTGAAGTCGGCCTCGTTCCGGCACCTTAGCAGAGTGTCGGGTCGTCTAGCAATGGAAATCGTATACATACTCCACATCAGTTGATTTGTCGTTTTATGTATTTTTTTACAATATCTTGCTATTTTAAACAAATTTGTGACTTAAAGCGTATTTTTATATATTTTTATATTTTTAGAATACCAGAAAATGAAAGTTCTACTGCAATGAAGTTCGATTCCCAATTTGCAAACACAATCGAAACGTTATTATTTATTTTACTTCAAATTCAATAAAAATACAGTCCATATTCAAGCTCAGCTATTGTGTTTAATAATTGTTTTTTAAAGATTAGAGAAAAAACACACGCGTATTAATAAATTCAAACAAATGACACTTTTAAAATAGAATTAAACTGACAGAACTCCATTTGTTCTATTTTGACACATGGGCAAACTTAACGAAAATGTACTGCTAATATTCTACATTTAATATGTATATACTGTGCATGTGCATATATAGAGAGTTCATAATTCTGACAGCTCAAAGCTTACCAGAAACTAGGAAATGTTAACAATATTTTCCCAACCAATTCGAATAGTTTTACTGAGGAAGACAAATTTTGTATTTGTTTGTTCAAATTCGGGAGATCTTACTAACGTGAAGTAGCGGATAAATAAATTATAAAATTAAACAAAAAATATTCTTTGAATATAACAATACATAACCTTCGAAGATGATTTATTTTTATACCTATAACAGTTCTCAGGACTCCAGGAATAAAAATATTTCTTGACTCTTTTCAATTGTTTAAATCGCACCCTTACAATGAAAGTGGCCTAACTAAAAAATTCTGCATCTTTTTTACCACCTGATTTTAGAGTTCACTTCGTTTTTTAAGGTAAATTTATTGAAAAATAAGAAGATACGGGAATTTTGAGTTAGGTCACTTTCATTCTAAAGGTGCTAAATATTCTTTTAAAAAAAAATTTGAAATAATGATAATGTTTGGAGTGCAAAAATTATATAACCCACAGTAGGTACACATATTAATAATAGTTTTTATAAAACCATTGCAAAATAAATCATGCTTAAGACAATTATCTAACTCCAAATTCTTATTTATAAACATTTGCCATCCATTTTCTAACTTAGACATTGACTAGTATATTTACCCGAACAGTTGGCTACGCTAACTGTCACACGGTGTCTCCTCAATCTACCTTTTACTGTCACACGATGTCTCAATCTACCTTTTACTGCAGTCACACGATGTATGTGCAAGACAATGTTTCAATCTACCTTTATCTCAATCTACCTTTGTCTCGAATCTACCTTAATCTCACTCTACCTTTTTCTTACTCTACCTTTATCTCACTCTACCTTTATCTCAATCTAATATTATCTCACTCTAACTTTATCTCACTCTACCTTTATCTCACTCTACCTTTATCTCACTCTACCTTTATCTCACTCTACCTTTATTTTAAGAACCATACAAATCTAACTATTTAGAACATAAAAATAATAAGTTATAAATCTCTCTATATCTTTCTGTCCCTCTCTGTATCTTTCTGTCTCTCTTTGTATCTCCCTGTATATCTCTGCCTCTCTCTATATCTTTCTGTCTCTCTCTTTACCTCTCTATATCTCTTTGTATCTCGCTGTCTTTCTCTGTATCTCTTTGTCTCTATCTGTCTATATCTCTTTGTCCCGCTCTATATTTGTCTGTCTCTCTCTCTGTATCTCCCTGTGTTTCTCTGTCTCTTTATTTATATCTTTCTGTCCCTCTCTGTATCTTTCTGTCTCTCTCTGTATCTCCCTGCATTTCTCTGTCTCTCTGTATATCTTTCTGTCTCTCTCTGTACCTCTCTCTCTATCTCTGTATCTCTCTGTCGCTCCCTGTATGTCTCTGTCCTTCCCTGTATCTCTTTGTCTCTCTCTAGATCTCAATGCACCTCTCTGTCTCTCTCAATACCTCTCTGTCTTTCAATTCACTAACTTATATTAGTATAGGTATATATACATAACTACCTATGTATCTATGTATGTATGTTATTATATGTACATACATACATACTTTTTTAAAATTAATAGTATATACAAATAATCTACCTTTATTTTAAGACTTTAACCATAAAAATATGATCATTAGAACTCAAGTTATAAATCTATATCCGATTTGCCCAGTCAGCCCTTGACCTACTTTTCTACCTCTAGCATGATAATTCACCTTGATTTTGGGAAATTAATCTTGAAAGTCTGACCATTGTTACTCGTCAGTTTATAAATCTAGTCTACCTTTTATTCCAGGCACTCACTTAGTTTGACCTTTGTCGATAAAAATCGATTGCGGGTCCCCTGTCCCGCTCACGCAACTCCGTTGCTCCGCTTAGGGTATGTTCAGTCGCCAGGCAGGCGCCCAAGTTAACAGTACCTTTGGGTGAACCGTACGACATGTTTTGATAGCTTGTTTTGTTTTTTTTTTTTTTAACTTTTTGAACACTGTTTAGCCGGATACTTAATCAAAATTTAAAAAACTTCACCTTGAAAATCTGACCATTATTAAAAATGTAACCAACTTGCCAAGTCAATCACTTGACCAAATCAACTCTTTTCTATAAATCTGAGTATCAAATTTGTTGCCCAATGCCCAGCCCAGCCCGTGCTCATATTAACGAAAGCGATTTTTTTTAATTCAATTTGAATTTTTTTTTTATAAATTAACTTGGAAGTGAAGTTAGCCTAACATTTTACCTTTATTTTAAGACCTTAATCTTACAGATCCGATTAATAGAACAGAAGATATAAGCCAACTAAATAATATACTCTACCCACATCATAGTAAGTTTCATTAAAAAGGTCAAGTACACTTGAATGACATTCTACCTAAATTTTAAGACGATGCGATCATTAGAACAAAAGTTATCAGCCAACCAAACCAACAATGAGGGTACCATTAGGATTATAAATATATTATATATATATAAATATGTATATGTATATACCTACAAAAATAGAAAAATTTTCTCGTTTTTTCATTTATTTTTCAAGAAAATAATTTAAGATTTTTTTATGAATTTTTTTTTTTAGAACGTTTTAATGTATGAAATCGATGATAGATATATATGTTTTATATATCAAAATAAGCGCTTACTTGTTTGCAAGCGAATAAAAGTCATTTGATTAAAATCCGTTATTGTAGTAAAAAGTAATGAGCATTTTAATGAAGCAAACACTATGCCGCAAAAAGCATGTTATAAATAAATTAATTTCAAAATTTATTTAATATCTTAATTCTTGTTGGACTTAGAACCTTAAGATGTTCAACAAATATTTAGATAATATATTAATAAATAATATGTGATAAATTTTTTGTCTCTATTTTGAATATAACATATTATTTAAAATTTTTTAATCAATCAAAGTGGGTGTAAAAAAACATTAATTCAATTTGTTTTTACATTTTTTTTCATAATTGTCATGAAAATTTGATATTTTTTTTTACATACATTTAATGTTTGTTTTAATGACAGTATTTTAAGACTTTAATCTTGAGAATCCGTTAAGTATTTTAGGAGTTATTAATTAATTAATGATGTCATGTGGGATGATTTTTTTGATTAAAATCGATTTTTATCGTTAAATTTAATTTAAATCCCCCTCCCGCCGCACTTGTTGAATTTACCCCTATAACACTATTAACTTTTTTATAGATAAGGGTTGGGGCTACAATATTGTAGAAGATAATTTTTTGAAATTCGTAAAATTTTCATCAACTTTTGCATTTTTAATGCAGAAAATTGAATTGATTACCTCTTTACCATCCCTTTTCGTATAGAACGCTTCCCCCCTCCGCAATAATTTTTACACACAATTAAAGCTTAACATTTACTGATTATTTTAATATCTTAATCTTGAAGATCGGACAATTAGAACAGAAGTTATGAATTATTTAATCCATCAATATGATTTGGATTTTCTGATTTTGTTAAAATAACGGGTCATCTGCCACTGGTCGGTGGTGGTTGGCAATGAACAAATGGGGTAGTTTCGATTAAATTTAATGTTTTCTTTGATTAAATTAAAATTAAAATTGTGATGGTTTTATAGTATGTAGATTAAGAAATGAGGTATCAAATTAATTGTTATCATATTGCCATGCGGACTAAAGAAAAATGAAACTCATGCGTGCATGCACTGATGAGTAATAAGCTTATATGTAAAACTACTTTAATAATCCCGTTAGTGGTAAAAAAAAAATGAAATAAAATTAAAATAAAATTTGAATCAATAGATTCTATTAGGTGTGAAAATTTCAACCTTCTATGACAATTAATTAAAACGGTATTGTGAGAAAACCGTAAAAAAGTGTTTTTTAAAATTTTTTAAAATTTTTTATACTTGAATAACTTTTCTCAACAGCACTTTAGAAATCCAATTTTCAGCAAAATCATGTAAATCCATAATCTCTATAAGATTATAAAATTTCATATTTCTATCTACCCGCATTAAAAAGATAAAAAATAAAGAGTGTGAAAAAAAGGTAAAAAAAAATTTGTGTTTTTGAAAAATTGCGTGTGTCAAAAATACGACATAAATAAAAATTTTGTATTACACGCCTAATTTTTATTTCTATGCTCTATTCAAAATAGTAAATATGATAAAAATCAACACACCCCCCGATTTAATATAATTTATTTGTGAAACATTGATTTTTGAGATTTTGCGTTTTAAACGTTGGTAAGTGTGAAGATAATTTTTTATAATTTTTTTAACCCCCCTGACACACCTTAGAATTAAAAAATCTATGAATTCTATATAAATTAATAATTTTATCTTAACCCATTTAGAAAATAGAAATCCGACTTTACCCTATTTAAACCTAAGTTTACCCTATTAGTTTTTGGAATTTCAAAAAATCCCTTCTTAGTGTGCACTTTCAAATATGTAGTATTCGAAAAAAATTTTTATATATATCATATATATTACACAGTAAGCTGTACAATGATGAGTTAATGAATCAGTCAGTGAGTGAGTGAGTGAGAAACTTACGTCTTTATAATAATTTAATTTGTTTGGGCCACCAAAAAATTTTAAAGTGCATGGTAATACGTTTATAAATATAAGGCGATATCGTACTATTAGGACAATGTTTAGCTGAACAACTGAAAAGAAGAAGTCTAATATTTTCGTTCAAGTCTGCCCATATGTCAAAAGACGCCATTTGAAAAGACAATTCACTTTTATATATTAAGTAAATATGTCAGGCATGTTCAGGAAAATGATATCTCGGATATCTCAAAAATCTCATTTACGTGAAAAGGATTCTTCAGGAAAATTTTTCAGGTTTGCTGTCAAAATGATAAGGAACTAAAATTGAATTCGTTTGCTCACTTTTTGACGGAGCGAAATCTCTGAGATCTCATTTTTCTGAACGTGCATATTAATTTTGCAATTTTTAACAATTTTTAAATTGCTCCCACATGCACAACTTCAAATATTTCCTAAAATATAATATATCTACAAAAGATATCAAATTCAGGGCGGTTCAATGTCTTACTCTAGCTAGAACAACCACGTATCTCAATCCGTGGAAAACAAGCATTTTCATTTGAGATCTATACATGAACATGTGTTTTGTATTTAATTCTTTATCATATTAAGTCATTTCAATCAATTGTCACAGAGTGTATATTTTTCATTGTTTATACTTTTTTCTCGTCTTTGTTTCCCATTTCCATTCGTGACTATATCATCGGCATGCAATTATGGTACACATGATATTTAATGCTCCACAAGAAAGTGTGGGTTGTATTTGTATCTTATATGTTTGTTTGTCGAATTGGTAAAAGTGTTTGCTGAACTGGAAAAAATACTTCCGGAATAACTTATTTGCTATACATTTGGTCGTCTGAGGTCATTTTTCTTTGTTTTTTTAATAAGTTTTTGAGTGGATCTGAGTTCTACATACTTTGTTTTCAAAAGTCTGACTTTTTATTTTATTTTACTAGAATAGCATTGATTCGGTTCAGATACCAACCAAAGATAAAGAGACCACTGGTAGATGTTTTAAAAAAGATTTTTATTGACTGAAATAATTAAGGACGCGATCGAAAAACCGGAGCAACGGAGTTGTGTGAGCGGAACAGATGACCCAAGAATAAAGTTAAAGTCAATTGATCCCACTAGTGGACTTTGTTATCATTTTCATTTTGAAACTTAGTTCATTTAACATTGGGATTTTGTTCCAAAAAAAATTAACGTTAGTTTTCTAAAGTGTCATTCATTTTTCGGTTTCGAAAGTAAAGCTAAATAAAACATACACAGCGAAAATTTTATTTCATTATAAAGTTTGGACTTTGCCATTTTCAACAAATTTATCAGTCGCAGTTTTCAATAAATTATTGCAGTTTAAGAATTCAACAGTGTTAGTTAACTCAATGTTTAAAGCATCATAATATTGCTCTTACTTGTTTGCGGTACACAATAGTTGTTAGAACTTTGACAAGATAGCTAAACGAATGTGAGAATAGCACGAAATGTCTTAACAATTTCCATAAATATTGATCTCTTGAGTAAAGTTACGTAATCAAATTAAAGCGTGATTATTGGTTATATAAACTTTTATACTTAATTATTTACACAAATATTAAAGTACATTTAAGTCATTAGCACATTTTATAACTATTAAGTTCCCAGCATAGATTATTAAGTATAAATTATAATCGATTTGTACATTATTCCAATCTAATCCTCTATACAAGTTCATGTCTATCTACATATTTTTTTTATTATTACTCTTGTCAATAATGTATGCATAAGTGTACATAAATTCTAATCTAAACCTCCAAGAGGGGTCAGATTTTTTATAAGTTAGTAAGTTGTATATATTTCTATTTTTATATGATGCTAGTAAACCTTTGATCTTGATCATGATCATTTATTTTGTTGTGACTGATAATTTCCCTTGATTATAAAATGAATTGCTAATCTTATATTAAATGTGCGTTCTTGAATCTATTTTAAAGTGTATGAAACTTTAGTCGGTGTATACTATGAATATTTAATCTATTTTGTTTATTTTCCCTTCCGATGAAATGGTAATAGACCAGTTCATAAATTGACCTCGTGTATTTTTGTGAACTTACAATATGAACAAAATTCCTGAACATCTGTTAAGCATCTATATCTTTCTCTTTTCAGACAGTTCATTATGTGAGATAAACAAAATTAATAATACGTGTCGAAAAAATCCATGTCATAAGCACACAATAACCAAAATTTAAATTAAAACAACTTAGTAATCAACTCGCAGTTAGTTCTTGATCAACCCAACTCTTGAGTGGGTTTGTCATTTGATCAATTACTTGACGAGTGAGTTGAAGAAAACCAAAAGAATTTGAATTTGTTAAAGTTAGTTTAAAAGTGTTTCAGCTCAATTTGATTCTATCTTAAACCGAACCCATTTTAACTCCACACCAGATTTACAAGCTGTCGAATTGTAGTCAAACCTCACTGCAAACATCTTCCTCATAATTGTTTTTATTTTTCGGCTATTTTTTCACCCAAGATACCTTTTTTTGTTGGTATTTCTTCATATCATCATCTAAATACCTATACTCTGCAATAAATATTAATGCTTATATTTAGGTTTGTTGACTCATCTTTCAAATAAATTAATTAACTCGAATCGCGTTACTTCTTTAGATAAATATGATTTTGACAGTTTAATAAGTAGTCTTTCAACTAAGTTTATGAAGTATGCATGTGGCTTCACTGAGATAACAACCAAATTAAATCGTGTATATGGACTGCATTAGCTTTTTGACAGTTGAGATTTTTTGGTCCGCCATGATCGCAATAACCTGAACAGACCTATTGATCCATTATGTATATGTTTGACAATTCGCAAGAAATTTCAAAAGAACCCACGAAAAATATTCTGTCGCAAAAACTTCAACAAAGATCAATTTAGCAATATTTTTTTCAGCACGCCTACAGTACATTTTACTCAAATTGATTTGCAGTAGCAGAATGTTTATACCTCTACCACATTTTGCAAACTTTTATCATCAACAAAATAAAAATAGATTAAAAATTTAATTTATTGAGTTCATTTAATGAAACTAGTTTATTTTCTATATTTTTCCGCCAAATTTGTTTTAACCTTAAAGCTTATAGCTTGTTTTGAATTGATTAGCCAGTCCTGTTTAAGTTGCAGAAAAAACCGTTATATTTAGAAAAGTTGATCATATTTATAAGTTTTTCGTTTTCTTATTCTTGTACCTATATGAATTACCAACATAAAGTGTCTATGGGAAAATAGGGTGGCTATAAGAAACAGAGCATATAGTGAACTCTAAGGTATAATATAGGTATAAGCGAGAGTAGGTAGGTACATGTTCCGCAAGTTTTTGGTCTTGGCTGTTTTTTTGAGTCTGGCTTTTTTATTTGTGCTCTGCACTACTCACTGTCACTACAGATATACTTATATTATTGTACGAGTGAGTATAAGTAGTACAACTTCACTGTGTGTTGCAAACGTTTTGGCGTTGTTGTCGGTATTAAATGTCAACCAGTTTTGGAATTACTTTTTTTTGTTTTATGAATAAGAAGTTGTACGGATATACGGAATAAGTTTAAACGAAGGTTGGGTTTAACATTGTTGTCGTGTAGACAAGCAAATTTAAAATAGGTATTAGGTTCACCAAATAGTTAGTACATACTTGAAGAAGAGCGTTAACTCTCTGAATAAGGTCAGAACACAAAAAAAGATTAATGACTTTTATTTGTAGGTAATTCGATTATCTACTTACATATTATTATTTGTATTGTATTTCGGTTTCCAAATAAGATTGTATCTACCTATAAGGGTATATAAAATTTATAGAAGGGTTTTAACTGTAAAAGTGAAAGTGCCGGTTTTGTTGGGGGGTTTATGACCTGTTATTTACCATCCTATCATCATTAATATGTACATTATATATATATAAATGTATATGCTAATTGCTATACATGCTACTTTACCATTTTGTTCATCCTGAAAAATAAAATTAAAAAAGTGTGACAATACGCTTTAAATACGCTATATAAATAAAAACTTTATTTGTATGCTGGATTAATGCTCAACATCTATTGAACGGAATTGTTTTTATTTATTTTGTCCGAAGTATTGGTACCATTCTAGATAGAAAAGAAATAACAAGATTTGTAACACTATTGCTCGAAATATTTTAATTTAAGTTAAAAATAAATTCATATACCAACGCCTTCGAGAAAAATAAAATCCCTGATAATTTTAACTTATGTATATAATTTTAAAAGTTATTCTAAAAATCACCCCCAAAAATTATCATACCACGTTTGGATAACTCTACCATAGTACTGACATGTAATTTTGTGACAAAGTTTTTATTTTGACTTGATAGTGTCATAACATAACTAAATAAACCAACTAGGTATATACACTCCAACTTCTCAGAGAACAACATTTTTATTCAATGATATGTATTTTAATAGAAAAAAGATGATTTAATTGGAAAAAAAATGGAACGGACTTACATTTGGAGTATATATACTTTTTCAAGCCAAGGGGAAATTGTAGCAATTTTTTAAACAATCTGTAATGTAATTGTAGTACAAACTCATTTCCCCAAATTTGAAGCAGAAATTCATTAGAAAATTTTTTATTTAGTAACAAAAATAAGCACTGGACACAAAGATTAACAGTTGGCAGAGAATCTCCCATATCCGCAAGTTTTTAAGTTGATCTTGGACAGATTTACATAAATGTCCATTATCCGTTTTCTTTGGATATAGCGTATGAGCTAAGCAGATTTTTTTTAAGTAGGCAAATTGAGAGACTTGACTTATTCATTTTTATAACTCTGAGATGCTTTTTTGAGAAAAAACAAAAATATAAGATCAACTGGAAATACGAAATTCAGAATTTGTATCTCAATTGTATATAATTTTTTGTTATAGTAAATATGAGTGTGCAGATATAACAAAAACAGATGTCGTATATATTTATCTGTTATTCAAACTTTTATTGGTAAACCCAAAACAAATATATTTACGGAAGGAAATAAAATTTTGTTGACATAAGTTATAGATTAAAAAACGACAACGTTTACGGCACAGTTTTTTCATAAAGAAAAATAAAAAACGTAGATATCAGTGATCTAAAAATAGATTTAGTAATGTGTTTCAATTGTGATATTACTTGAATTCGAGAAAGCGATAAGTCAAAGGTTTTTGTAAATTATTAGATATAGAAATTGTTTAGATTATTACCATTTGTGTCATACTCTATTTAAGTTCGTTATACATGGTTTATGTGTGTAAGTTAGAATAATGTAATGCAGGCTTCATTTCTAAAACAAAAAACATTGAAATATTTTATGAAGGCTAGAAGAATATTGACAAAAGGTTTAATATCAGATATTTAAAGGAGAGTAGAGAAATTTATTATTTAATGATTATACGACTAAAATTTGGTTGGTTCACTTATCAAGTTTTCAAAACGTTTGTATTGTGAGTAATAAAAAGAAAACTTGCTAAGTAAACTCCCCAAATTTTAATCAGTAATCATTAAATAATAAATTTCTCTCATAAAGCCTAGTACGCAGCTGAAGCGAAACGAAAATTTTCTCTGGTCTCCAATTCGATAGCGAAAACGTAAACGAAACGACTACGGAAAAAATAAATGTCGCCAATTGTAAGAAAAATAAAAAAAAATTAAATTACAGAAGCCTTTGCTGTAATCAAAAAAACAACAAATAAAAATACAAATTGAAACTCGAATGTCATTTTTCCGCAGACAATTAATGGTTCGTGCAAATAATTCAGTGTGAAAAAGAGTGTAGACTTCTCCAAATAATCTGCTACAATTATCAATTTCGCTCGTTGAAAAGCGTAAAGCCTAGTACGCTGCTGATGCGAAACGAAAATTTCCTGTGATCTCCAAACAGACAACGAAACGCTTGCGAAAACACAACGGAAAATATTCTTGGAGAGTTTCACTAATTCCAGAAACAAAATCAAACATAAACGCAAAAAATCAGAGAAACCCATGATGTAAAAAAATGATAAACAAAAAAAAACCCAAATAAAACCCAAATGTCATTTTTCCGCACACAATAAATAGTTTGTATAATTAATTCAGTGCGAAAAAGGAGCGGAGACTTCTCCAAATAATCTGCTACAATTATGAATTTCGCTCTTCGAACAGCGTACTGCAAAACGAAAAGCAGAACGAAATTTTCCGTTTATGATTTCGTTGTGTCATTTTTGTATGGGATTTTTCGTTTCGCATCAGCAGCGTACTAGGCTTAATGCAGAACAAAAATGAAAACGAAATTTTTCGTTCATGATTTCGTTGCTTCAATTTTTGTATGGAAATTTTCTTTTCGCTTCAGCTGCGTACTATGCTTAATATGGGACATTATTGATGTAACTCTACTTTAAATATTTGATATTAAACCTTATCATTAAGTAAGAACTTGGCGTATCTACTTTTATAGATCTCACTACTTTTCAAGGCTGACTTGTTACATGCAGGTTCCTGTTTAGAAGATCTTGAACCTCTTTTTTAAAATTTATTGTTTTGGTCTGATCTCACTGCATTTTGCAAAGGTTTTTTATTTTTTCCCTGGTCAAAATCTCGAAAAATAATAGCGGAGCTAGAGAAGATGTTGGACTTATTCTTCAGCAATCGAAGTGCTCTATTTAGTTGATCGAAATTTTAAGAAAGTGGATACTACGCCCCATTAATGATAAATATCTCATATCTTCAATTTTTTCGTAAGCGCTCTACTAAATTCTACAATCGGAAATGCTCCACTTAATTGATCACACTTCTGAGAAAGTAGGTGGATACCATACCACGCTCCTTTAAATAGGTATAGGTACATTTTTGTTACCACTCTACTAAATTTCATCAGTGTACAGAAATCGGAAGTGCTCCATATTTATTTGACAACATTTCTGAGAAAATGAGCGGATACCAAGCCCTCTGCATAGAAAACATCAAGTTTTCGATTTTTTCCTTTGTTCGAAATAAGAAGATTCTGATGGTGTCGGGAAGTGCTCCATGATCTGTCAGTCAGTGAGTCAATGAGTCAGTGGGGGTGTAGAGCCAGGGCCTAGTGACTTAATTACAACTCGCACACATTCCTGTGTGCGTATTATTTAGCATAAATGAACGGGACCTTCAATTTTCTGCCGTATCCGAACGACTAAGGTGAAAAGCACTTTTTTATGACAAGAAATACTCTTGGAGGATTTGTCAATTCCTCGAATCGAACTCAAGACCTGTGGCGCAACAGTACTATGCGCTAACCATTACGCCGCGGGGTACTACTAGTGAAAATATAACTTAATTAAATATAAATTCTTTTATAGATAAGATAAATAATTTTTAGTGTAAAATACCGTTGAATATTGACATCTAAGGTAGAAGCGATTCTGGGCATTTTCGTCAAATAATTAAAAAAAAAACCTGAAAAAAGGGTCCCCATTCTAGTTCTTTATTTCGATGTGTGTTTATGTGCTTCCATATTTTTTCGATTTTGTTCTTCAAAAAATATGATTTTTTACAAAATTTTATGAAAATTGTTCTAAATGGAGTAATAACTGTCAGAAGCAGTACACGAATAGATCAAATGACTTCTTCTAATTTTTCTTTGTATTTTACCCATAATTGAATTATAGGTTTTATGCTTAATAGAAGAATTTGCATTATTATATTATATGGCACAGAAATTGCACGGTTTTTTTAGAGAATGTGGCGTGGTAATTTGTTTTCGGCAACACTGCCCTAAACTTATTTTTGAGCTTAGACAACTTATTCTCAATACGTGCAATATAAAACTGCAGATCACAGCCTTGAAATATAAATTTTCCGGATTAAAATGTAAGATGTAATTTTTTTTATTTATCTTAAATGTGTAAAACATTAAACGTTATATGAATTATTGTCAAAATTACGAACGAATCTACATTCAAGGAATAAAATCTTACTATACCTAAATCAAACTGTAAAATTATATGTATTTAAAATTCAAATTTCTTAGTACCTATTTCTGTTTACGATTCGTTGACCTTTAAACAATATCAACCGCCCGGTCCCCTCCACCGAACTGTTATCCACAATAATGTTTATTCCATCGGTTTAACCACAACCTCTGAATGTTACCTTCATTTCCAAATTTACTATACTCAACTGAACATGGTGGCCAAAAGTTTTAAACCAACCGCGACATCATCCATAAATAAATGAGCACAGCATTTTTCTTTTGTTAATTTTTGTCGTTTTTCCAAAGACACATTATATACATAAGTAGACATCTACCCGCGCTTCAGAGCCACCCGCACAATAACAAAGGGTGCTTCACCGAAACGGCATGGTGCGGCGGCGGTCGCGGCCGTCGCAACTCAATATATGCGACGACACACATCGCATACGAAGTGTATACAACAAACGAAACGATGATGGTCGTGAAGATTAAAATTACCACCTTTAACTAGGACAGTTGTTACAGCTTTTGCACTGCGCGCCGAGAATGCCAAACTTTTCATCGATGCACTAGTATTGTTATCGAATAGCTTCAAGAGTGGATTTATTTTAAAACACGTATAAGAAAAAACCCTTTTTTTCGATTTTATTATTTATTCGTGATTCTATTCACGTAATGTCAGAGCGATCAAATGATATCGTTGAGGTAATAGCTTCATATTTGAAGACAAAAATGTGGAATCTTTTTATTATATTTATCATGAAAGCGTGTCCGTTCAAAGTTTAAACTCACTGACTATACCAAAAACACGTTTTGAAAAAAGTTAGATTCTATACTTTTTATTAGAACAAAAAAAGTCACGTTTTGTGACTTTATGACCGGGAATGTCTTTATATATCTTCAACAATATCGTGGCTACCTATACTTCTTGGAATTTATTTAATCCCATCCACATTTTTTTGGGAACCGAAAACTCATTTTTTTTGTATCTTATATTGTTTGATAAAATAGATAAGGTCTTAACTGAAAATATGAAATACACATAAGTATCTACAGTAGAATCCCTTAAAGATAAACAGACATAAAACATCTTTCCAAATTGCTTTCCGAGCATCAACATTTACTTAAATAAAAACATTAAGAATAATTTACATAATAAGTTAAAACAAGCCCGAATGTTTAAATATAGTACGGGGAACTAAAAGCAAATAAAAAGTAAAAAATTGAGTAAAGTGTTCATCTTTTCGAGTACAAAATTTCAACCCGCACTGAAGGTTGAAAGTATTTTATTCTGAATTGTTGATCTTATAGAACCATTCATGTTTCCGAGATTCTACTGTATAGCGATCATATATCGGTAAATCGATACTGATTGTTTTATTAAAAATATATTTATTTTTTATTTTGAGTAAGAATTAAATTCTTGAAGGTACTTTTTAATTAAGGGAAGTCGCCTGTATCCATATTTTGTTTTATTTTATTTTATTATATTTTTTAATTGTAGTTATTTTGTTTTATTAAAACATAATTGAAGCGTTAAGAATGAGAAGGGGTCAAGTGACATTTTTGAAGTTTTGAGTTATACCTAAGCGTTTAAAATTTTACGTTTATAACTTTTTTCCTGAAATCGAGAGAAACTTATAAAAAAGCCATAAAAAAGAAAAAAATGTACAGTTTTTAGTATATCAACCAATTGTATTTAAATTCATTGGAAGTTGGTGTTTTAGAAAAAATTCAGCACTTGATCCATTTAAGCGAAAATGATTTTAATTTATTTTTTATGAAAAAAGGGTCAAGTGAAAGTTGGGTCTCTTAAAATTTGGTTTTAGGTGTTCTTGGGGTACAAATTTCATCTTGTCATCGAGATTTTTAATTTTTTCAATAGAAAGTTTTTTGGTTTTCTTCTCTCTTGGTAAGAAATCTTGGTCTATAGCACTTACCACCTTTATGAAAAAAACAATATATTGCTTGGTATTTTAGGGGTTAAGTGTGCACTTAAAGTAATCTTAACCCCTTCTTGCCTAAAAAAACTTCAAAACTAACGTGTAGTTAACCCCTTTATCTGAAGCTAACTTTGTAAGTAATAACAATAGAAACACAACAATAAGACCAAAATTTAAGTTGTCGCTTAACACCATTATTGATAAAAAAAAACAAAAAATCGAAAAATGTCACTTGACCCCTTCTCACTCTAGACGCTTCAATTATAAATTCTGATCTACTTGTAGTGTGAAATATGAGGAATTGTTTGTTGTTTTAGTTACGTTGCACATAGGTAAAATTTATTAAAGTAATACATAATATAGGTAATAGGTATATTAATTCCTTTTAATAGTTTTAGTTTTAATTACTATAATATGTATTTTAAATTATTTAGAGATAGACCCACATCAAATTAATTGTTTTATCTTTTTAAGCTTTATACAAAATTAAATAATATAAACTCGTATGAACATAAATTTACATTGTAGCAGCAAATTGTGACAATCAAGGGCATCATTTTTTAAACCGCTTAAAAACAATGCAAAACAATTCGTAAGTCCACCAATGCACGACATTATCTGAATCTGAATCCTGCTATTAACCTTTTTGACACATTACTGCATCTGCTGATGGTCCATAAAGAAAGATTTCGTCTTTAATTTTTGTTGTTATTTTATTTTTGTACGCAAAAATGCGAATTCCAAAAAACAAAAAAATTGCCTGTTGACAGCGAACAGACGACAGAAGACCAAAAAAAAAAACACAACAAAGAAGCGAATGATAAGTCAAGGTGAGCAGGTTTGCATACAATTGGTGGTAATTACGGTCGAGATCATCGTACGCTTTGCGGGTAGTTAGATTGGCAAGGTTCACTGCACAGATCTTCGTCAACATTTGTTGCTTCCTATGTATGTATAATGTACCTATATGTTCCTATTTTTTTTTTTTTTTGACATTTCTCTTTTTTCGTAAAAATCGATCTTCTATCTTTAATAATTATGAGGTTGTTGTTATCATCATGTGACTAGGGCGAAACCAATAACAGTGATGTTATACGGTTTTTGTTGGTATACTAACCAACGAATGCGCCCCTTTAAGTCCCATTTTTTATTAATTATTTATTTATTTATTGAAAATATTTAATGTAATGTGAATTTACAGCAAATAGGAAAAATATGAAAAGCATTAACAATAAAGCCATCAGCCTCACATTATGTACTTATATACAGTCAAACAAAGCATATCATGTATGTATGTATAAGTATTCCACACCGATCTTTATATTTAATAATTAAACAACTAAATTTTAGATGTATACTGTAAATACTAGTTTGATGAGCTATAGGGATAATTGTAGCAGATTATGTGAAGAATTCTCCACTCTTTTTTCGTACAGAATAAATTTCCAATTTTTGTCATTTTTAGTTAATAGTATATAAATAAGCTACATTATGTCGTGTGTTCATTGCACAAAAAGGTACATACACTTTTGCAATTTGTACGTTATAGCCGTCCAAAACAGAGATCCCAAATAAATCTCAATCTTTTAAAAGGTTCTTTAATAACACTTATTGTTTTATTATATTTTCAATAAAACTCACTCAACAACCTTTACTCTAAAAACAAACGTTTTTTTGTTCAAGGTCTGAAAAAGTTTTTTTTTTAATTTTTAGGTCAACCAGTGAGATTTATCGGTGAGAAAAAAAATTAATCTCATCTACATAATATGTAATGTATCAATCAAAATCTCCGTAAGAATGAACGATAGTTTTTAATAAGCACCGCATGCGGAAATGCAGTTAATTAGACTCTTTAGTCATGGTAAATACTTTTGGGTAAATTTTGATTCATTTTGTGCTATAAAGTCACAAGAGTTTGTTTTTAAATTTATAAAATTAAACATATAATATAATATGTATATAAGATTCATATTTATTTCTGAAAAATGAAGATATTCTCGACATATTAGACATTTTCCCTTGCATTATTTTTATTTATTTGCAGAGAAAAGGATTCAAAGTTAACCTTTTCCATTTATTTTTTCAGTTAAAACTCATTCATTGAGATATATTTTAAAAAATAAAAATAAATCTCAACCGATAACTTACATTTTTGTTTTTATTAATAAATCTCAAACCGAAACCGAAATCTTTTTAAAATTTTCTCTCAGAGAGAAACCAATTGAAAATAAAGATTAACAGTTATTTCTGATCTCTGCCCCAAAACATGTAAAACTCAATATTCCGAAATATATTTATAACATCACTGACTTTGATCGCTTAAAGGGAAAATAAAAACATCATCAGAAACAAAACACAAATAAATTCACAACATGTTTGCTGAATTCGGAAAGTTCAAAGCGCAAAGCAACAAATACTTTGCAACATATAAAATAATAGTCTGAAACACTATCTTAACTATCTGTTTTTGTTGTTTTAAGAATTGTTTGGTTTCTCGTTTCCGCTGGCTAGTCCGTGTCATTATGATATTTATTCCGGAATTGAGTTTTGTAGAAAGCGATCTTGAATATGAAATTGATTCCAATTTCCAGTTTTCTTATTTACATATACAGCCACAGCACTGTTTTCGCTAAAAGCTAAATGGGTATGCGATGTCACTTAAATATTTGTACTTAAAGATGTAAAAATATATGATAATATATTTGAAAAAAAGCAATCGATTTGATATTTGATATTTAGAAGTGAATATCAAGTAAATTTCAAGAATTTGCTTCAATTCCCAATCTCAGGTCGGGACCTTAATGTGGCTCAAGGTTTGAGGGATTTTAAGACTTACTGGGATCACCCTATATGTCCCCATAAATCTCTGAACTAATAAAGATTTTATGCAACGAGCGGATAGAACGATATTTTGATTTATAAACTTAAAATTGCAGTTGAAAAACGATAAGTGATGAGTTCAGACAGACGACACATTTTTTGTCCATACTTTTTTTACATAATACAGATAAAATGGGACGAATAACAAAAACAGATGAATCTATAAATTCTATTCACCTAAGACTTACATACATATAGAAAAGAGCAATGAACAGTGTTGTACGGCTTTTCTACTTTACGTTGTTTACATAGTTGCTGACTGCTGTAGCTGTATTTAAATTATACTTATATGTAAAAACGTAAATATAGTTATTTACATATATTTATAAGCAAAAAAAAAATTTTTAAAACGCGAAAAATAATCAAAATTGCTTACCTTCGAGATTGAAGATGACAGTTGGAGCTGATTATTCTGTGCAGTATCTAAAAAACTATCGGGTTTTTATTTTTTGATAAAATGATTAAAAACCCGATTTGTATTTAAAAACAGATTCTCTAATCCATTTCCGTCCAAGTTTTTCATTATAAAATGCTTCAATTATTTAGTTGTTCTTTTGATATTTTTGAACGTCTACAAAATGTTCTTTATGTATTTAAATTTTGACAGATGCCTCTCATTTTCGTTTTTTTTTCAGTAATTTACTTTGTTTACCTCTTCTTAACCTTTTTTACCAGTTTTTAATGTTTTGTACACTTATTAACGCGTTGTTTATACCTACTTGAACGTAGAAAAGGTAAAAAATAGTTTTTATATTTATTTGAACATCACTGGCAATGAATTTTCAAGAAATTGTAATAATTATTTCAATCTATCATGTGGTTTTCTTTTTTTGATTACCTTAATTGAACCGGCGCCATTTAGTTTATTTTTTATATGCCCTTGCTGAAGGTTGATGATGACTTTTCTATAGTGCTAATGATTGCGGAAATATTTTTATTTTGTATCATTAATTAGATCCGGGTTTCTTTGAAGGCTTTGAAGTTTGACATAATCGCCACTTTCTGTGTACTTTAAAAATAATATAAAATGTCGTTGAAGATAGGTTAGAAGACAATGATAAGAACAAGTTAAGATTTTTCTTTAGAATTTATTTTAAAAGATACGGAAATGTTATTACCTATTTATTATAGAATTATTTTAAGATTTGTTTTTATTGAACTTGATAAGCTTGTGAAGAAAAGCAATTATGAACATTTTTTATTTGAATTTGTAATTAAATAATATCAGTCGAATTTATAATATTTTTGTCTATTTAGACACTGTCTAACTATCTTCAAATTGGTGGGAATATGCTTTATTTAATAAAAATAAATATCACATTATTCACGGTTAAGACAGTCTACCTTTGTGTCTAAGTTAGGCAGCTATAAGACATCAATAAATAAGGATTTGGAACACATTTTTCAAAGTTGGACAGTTGTCTATATGTACATAGTTTGCGATTGGTTTTTGGTAAAAGTTACAGGAGTGCTAAAAGGTTTATCTTACTTTACATGTTGCAAACATCAATTTAATAACACATTATTTATGGTTTTTATTTATCGTGAATTTATTTATACAAAGTGCAATACTATTCTCACCCCGAAAGTTTCGCTAGAAATTAAAATAAACGTGAATAACCAGGAAAATGTATTGATTTTAAAATTCACCACATTCCTATAGGTATGTGTTATTGTATTATTTTATTCGTATTTATATTTGCAAAATGTGATTGTAATGAACCATGGATTCCCCCTTATTCAGGTGGATTCATACATTAGTAGTTAAAGTGAGATAAACATTTCGCACAACAACGACATTTTTAATGCTACTAGGTTGGTAGGTATTTTAAATTATTTTTTTAATCAATTTTCCTTGATTTATTATTTTAGCTTTTTATTTTTGTAAATAAAATAAACCCCGATTGCGGTTTTCGATTAACTAATCGATGAACGGCTTATTTCAATTATTGATCGTCGATCATTTTCGTTTTACGGAATCTGGCACCAGAACAGCCACTCCGCAGTAAAAAAAAATGGAGTACGACAAAAATATTGAAAAGAAATTGAGCTTGTTCGTAAAAGTTAAATGCTTTTGCATTGATCAAATATGTAGTTTTTGTGCAAGCAGGACGATTGTATATTTGACAATAGCAATATCTGCGTCAAAAAATGAAGAACATTTGACGATCAAAATGAAGTTAATTCGAAATGAAGTTAATCGAAAACGACCGTAGTTTCATTAGGTGTGTTCCATTGGGCCTTGTAATGTACTTTTTAGTACTTCCCAGTAGATGAATGGAGCGCTTAATTTTGCCAAAAGAAAAATCTAACCTCAATTTAAATGTAATATTTTGTTGTTTGATTAGAGAAACATATAAATAACAATAATTTACTAAGTAATATATGGTGTCGTTTTCTTGCGTGGATTCATTTCGTATAACAACATTATAAAAGTGCTTTGAACTACTTTGACCACAGAGTAGAAGTAGTTGACTGCAACCAGAAGTAATTGGCAGTAGATGGTCCAGCACAAAGGAAGTGCCTATTAACATCAGGTTGTTAAAAATGTTACCATGTGTTAACGTTCTTTTTTATTCCTAAGATGACTTTTTCATATGCGACGCAATCTCCCAAACTATACCTAACCTTTATATACCTCTAAAACCAAATTAAAATCCGTCATCATAAATAGTTAATTAAAAATAAAACATTTATTTTATAAGATTGAATTGGCAATTGGATGCAATGACATCTTCAAGAGCAGAGTATGAGTAACTTGACGAAACAAAAGTTGTCACCCTCACCAGTGCCCTTGACCATGGCGGTTGGTCATGTTTTTTTTAAGCTTAACTGTTTGTTTTAACAAGTTTAAAACAGGTTCTAACTAACCGAACCGGGTTGTGCTAAAATTATTTAAATTACTCTTTCAATAAATGTTTCCGTTTTTTTTATACATATCTCACTGTTCAAATTCTCAACTAAAAATATAAATAAGTATATTGTTTCCCAGTCACTAGCATCTTATACTTGTAATAGGCGTTAATTATTCTGATCGCGTTCCTGTTGGCTTCCGATAGCAATTCACATCTTATATCCGTTGCTAAGCATGAGTGCCAATAGAGCTAAATTGTTGTCTATAGAATTATTTATTTATCTATCCATCCACATGCGTAAGAATAAATTCTATTCAGATAATATGATTAATAAGTCAAGTCTCTAACCGCTTTCGATTTCTTTTGGACGAACACGATTTGAATTTTTTATAAATTACCCGTATGTGAAAAGATTTGTTTTTAATTTATTTATTTATTTAAACCTGATTATCTAATACATATCTATACCATATTTTTGTATACTTATAAAATTTCCCGAATTATAATAAGGTATTTACATAATATTAATTTTATATTATTATTATTTATTATTTGTTCTACAGGTATAACGCTCTTAGTGGGCCTTCCGACCCGCAGTTAAATGAGCAATGAACCAACAGCAGTATGGCTTTATTTGGCTCTTGGCTCTGTTAATGCTGGCTGGTGACCTCTGCTTTGGTGGGAGCCATGAGTCCAAATTGAGAATAGGTAAATCTATCAACATATTCGTGAGATATGGTTATCTGAGTATATCGATGAAAGTAATTTCATACAATGACACCGAACGGTGGCTTTTTACGGAGCCAACCAAAACTATTTATGAGGTATGTAGAAACAATCTATAAAAAAAACATTATTTAATTGTGGTTTCTTATTTTGTAGAATTTAAATTCACTGACTGAGACCCGAGAGGAAAATGAACCAGGAATATTTCATGGCGACTTCCACATGGAATTTTGTGACAATCGTCGCCAATTGTACCAGGCATACTTTCGGGATTTCACAATAGAACGACTTGACAAGCCTTGGGAGGCATTCACTGCTGGATGGCATGCTGATGTCGCGGCAAAGAAGTTGGGCATTAATACGTCGTTTCTTCGTGAGGATTATTCGTATGTTCTAGTCAGAGTTGTACGTTTTCGTGAGACAGGGAAACTTAAGACCAAAATACCACCTAATCAATCACTGCAGCCAGACGTTGCTCGAAGAGTGCAAACATTGCAGATTGGAAATGTAACAAGTGCCACTAAATTTATGGAGGCATTCGGAACCCATTATATAAATTCATATACAACGGGTAATTCCCTATATCAAGTAAGTTAAAGAAATACCAAAATGGGATGATTTGTTTGGTTTATACAATTAAAATTGGTGCAGTGCAATAAGACCTGCAGAAATAAAGCCCATGCGTCTTATTTCCCAAAAAAAAAATAACTCATTAGGCCCAGGGACATAAAGCCCAATTTTTATTTCTGGGGCTAACATCTTACAACTTGAGTGAGACATAAATCCCAAATTGAATTTGGGCCTTAAGCCCCAAATATTTATGTTAACAATGGGACATAGAAGATAATAATAATTTGTTGATGTTTTATTTTAAAGAAAATTAGTACAGTGCTAGCACCCAGCATTACGACGTATAAACAGTGAGGTTAAGGGCAGCCCCCTTCCTAGGGCACACTATTGTATTTGGGATAGGTGCAAGGTTGGGTGTATGCAAAGTTTCTTTTTATCATTTGGTAGTTTTTATTTAGTGGGACATAACCCCCAATATTTTTATTTTGGGCTTGGGTCTCATTAGGGTGGGACTTAAGGCCCAAATTAAACTTGGGCCCAAATTAAACTTGTCTTACTCAAGTGGGACGTAAGCCCCAAAAATAAAATTGGGTTCTATGTCCCAGTGCCTTATGTCCCTGCGCCGTTAAAATCCAAAAATTTTTTTTAGTTTTTTGTTCATTTGGTTTCAAAACATAAACGAGAGAAATAAAAAAGGTTGCTTATTAAAGTTAACGGGAGAAGATGCTCAAGTGACTTTTTTTACTTTATCTTTTTTTTTAATTTGTCTGCTACTTTTTGCGAGGTAAGATACCGCATATTGAAATTTCCCGTTAACCAAAATTCCGGTGTCCTTTAACACTAGAAAAAAACAGTTCGCAGAGACGCAGAAACTGTAACTTAAAAAAAGTTGATAAAAGGAAGATTGAGTCGGTTGTTGATCCAAATTTCAGTGCAGAATTCTAGAAAAACTATTTTTCAATAAAAAAAAGAAGATTGGGTAAAATGCACCAATTTCTAGAAATGGTTGCATGAAAATTGTATACAATTTAAAAAAAAATGACAAATTTGTCTTTTGTACAAGAGGAACGTAAAAACATACATTTTAGATGAAATACATTTTTTTTGTTAATGATCTTACACTGCGGCATCTCTCCCTCACTTGTTGGGAGAGACCAGAATTCAATATAATTTATTTTTAATTATTTATTATTTAAACAATAAGTTTTTTTTCTGTTAAGTCTTTTTTTATGGTAGAATACAAATCCATTTTTAAGTTTTGTCAAAAAAATAAATTGTTTTTTGCTAATAACACGACAAAAAATTACTACTTACTTTAAGTGTGGGTCTTAATGTGAAATCAGAAAGGCAAAAACTACCGAGGGTTTTAGTGATTTTTTGTGATGGGTCTTATTGCCACTCCAAAAAAAAAAAAAAAACGCGGCGGGTGTTATTTCCTTTTTTTTTGAAAAATTTGAACCGTGGGGTTTATTTCCGCGGGTCTAATTGCACTGCACCAAGAATATTACATACATACATTGGCATTTACATTATGTACATCTGACTTATTTGTTTAATTAAGCACGACCTTGAATATAAAGGGCGTTGCAAAACTATCGGGACAGCTGAATATTTCCTTTGAAAGTAGGTATACTTTTTATTCTTGATGCAGTAACTTTCAACGGGGAAATCAATGGTGACCTTGATTTTGTACTTTTTTTTAATGGAAATTCTCATTTTGACAACGGCATTGACAGAACCATAAAGTACTTTTATTATCTAGAGAACCGGGTGTAAAACACCCGCAAATTTTATTTGAGCACAGTACGAGAAAACTCTCTTAAATTCCCTGTCCTTGAATACGTGTGAATTGCTGATACAATGGCGCCGTTAAATGCTTATATCTTTAGATCCAATGTTCGGATTTTCAAAATTAAATTAAATTAAATTAAAGCCAGAATGACAGGCTTGTACCAGCTAAAACAAAATTTTCAAAACCGTTCAAAATTTCATACTAAAAACGCAAAATCCAAACAGTGTCATTGTGTTGGTGCAGTTCCATTTAAAATGCATTGGGCAACTAACACATGCTCACCCTTGTGGAGGAAATCTCTCAGTGCAGCTTGAAGGATGAAAGACAAAAAGCCTTGAAGTCGGTTCTTTAGATAATATATTTACTCTATGGACAGAACGCGAATTTTCATTCGTGCAAGTATAGGTACATTTTGACCTTGAAGATCCCTCTAAAGTCAACCAAGCTTAAAAATATTTTATTTAAATATATTATACATACATATATGACAAAATAATCAGCTATACCGTCACTTTTGTTACACCCAATATAGTTAGACTGACCGCATGATTATGTGTTTTATTGAGCTTTGTAATCATATATTACTAAACTGAGCTTTAAGCACCAGTTTATAGCTACTATTGAAAATTACTGTTTTTAGGTCTACGACATTTTAACACCATGGTTGCAGAATTATAAAAATTAAAAATACATTAATTCTTTTTTTCTAAAAAATTTAATTTAAAATTTAAATGGGAGACAAAAAAAAACTGTTCCAGATATGCACTGGTTTTTTGTAGTCAGTTGCAATTCAAGTCAAGGTTTTTCGACACATAGATATTGAAAAATTTAAAAAGTTTGTGGAGCGAATAGAATAATGGTTTCAAAGCTTAAAGGAAAAGGTTTTACAATATTTAATTTTAGTATGCAAGGTTTGGATATTTCGCCAATTTTCAGATCATGCTAACTCTTATTAACAAAATAAGAATACAAAACATTTGACGAAACTTCAGAAACACAGAAGATAATGAAAATTTGGCTCAAGAGGCGCTAGTTGCTAGATTTGACAAAAAGAAGCGAGAGGATCCCCCAAAGTAGTAATTAAAACAAAAAAAGAGAACTTCTAAAATTCTTTTTAAAAGAAATGACACGGGTTTCGAAACTGTATAGAGAGTGGATTGTTTAAGAAAGAAAGATCAACTAGAGGCAAAGTGTCAAACAGCAGCTAAGATCAACTTGGTCTACAGTTGTCGTTCTGCAATAAAGTGTATCAACAGAGCTAGATTCAATGGACTGATGGATTGATAATGAGGCAAGTTATCAGGACCATTTATCCACAATGGTTCACTAATTTTAAAGAGTTTGAAATTCCTTGCAGAATACGAGGTGAAAATCGATTTTTGGTAGAGATCGCAAAAACTTTTATGAGCCTACTCAAACACCGAAGTAAATTATGCGGATTGTGGATTGGTAAGAATACAAATGGAAAAAAAGCGATTAAAGGCTTCTTCGTGGGATATGACGGCACCGTGAGCTAAAGAATATACATGTATAGGTAAATCTAGGAACAGAATGTAAAGTTTGAGGAAAACCCACAACTACCACACTTTGAGCCGTTGAATCGACAAGTAACGATCCACAAGAAGAACCAGAAAATGTAGGGAGCAGCAGCCAGCAGGTTGTAAAAGTTTAGAGTGTCAAAAAATTAAAAATTGCTTTTCGAGTGCCCACAGGATTTCAACACGCCTAAAAAGAAACAACAACAAAATATTGAAATTAGACAAGTAAATGAGCACTGGATCTACCATTTTGTCACCATTTTCCTCGATTTTGACAAATGTGCAGAAGCAAACGACTAGATTTTCGCATAAACCTTTCTCAGGCTATGCTTCAGGATTTAGAAAATATTAATTGCAACCCGTATGCGAATAACAGTCATTTGGTCTTCTCTTCGGCTTTGATTTTGTTTTTAACAACGCTTCTGTATCGTAGCTCAGGGAAATTATAAGAATACAAAATACAAACCGTTACACTTCGAAGTAAAAGATAAAGTCATCGGAACAAAAATAAAGGACAAAACAATTATAGTGGAAAAAATGTTATAAAAACCACTTTTATTTAAATATAATTATATATGCCTGCTCATACGCTGCCCGATAATCTGCTCGCGCTGCTCAGTGACCTGCTCGGTTGCTTGCTGCTCCAAAACCAAAAACTGCTTGATCAAATTCTCCGAACATTCTCGGTCTTTCGTTGAGTTTTACATAGAATTTTATATATAAGTTTAAATATTGCTCAAAACATCGACTGCAGAGTTGCCATACTCATGCAGTTCGATACAGTCCCGGCGAAAACCTACGGTTTTCTACCCTTTCGCTTTTTATTTCAACCATATACCTGCTAAATATAAATATATTGTAATAATTTATAATTATTCCAGCTCTTCAATTGGCAAGATGCGGATCTTCTGTACCGGCCTCGTAAGTTGATTGATTGCAGTCTGCCGAACCACGCTTCTCACTAACCCATCTCTACTCGATATTAATCTCACTATGCGTCCCGTCGCCCATGTCGACGGTGGGAAATTCTCGCTCTTTATTATGCACAATTGTCCTTCTCTCGAGCCGTATTTTTCTTTTCGCCATTTCTTTCTCTCATATAGAGTGCATAAATACTCCTCCTTCCACCTGCTCCAGAAATGCGCAAGCATGGTCTTACGCTCCTTCCATAATTTTATGCCTTTTGTATTTGGCATCTCATTGGTCAGAAATGGTAAGGGTAACCACAAGTGGCTCACCAACCAAAAAATGTCCCGGCGTTAACGCCTGCAGATCATTTGGGTCATCGCTCAGTGGATGTAGCGGTCTTGAATTCAAGATGACTTCTATCCCAGTAAGTAATGTCAAAAACTGCTCATATGCTAAAACCTTCGCTCCAACAATTCTCGTCAGATGATATTTCATCGACCTTACCGCTGCTTCATATATGCCACCTTGGTGTGGCGCTGCAGGAGCCATAAATCTCCATTCCGTCCCTTTCAAGCTCAGGTGCTCGAACGTATCCTTCACTAGCCAATGCTCTTTTGCCTTCTGTAATTCCTTCGCTGCGCCGACAAATGTTGTACCATTGTCGCTATATAACTTTTCACACCTGCCCCTTCTCGCTATGAATCTTTCGAAACACGCAATAAACGCCACTGATGTAAGATTTGATACCAAATCAATATGCACTGCTCTCGTTTTGAAACAAACAAAGACAGAAACCCAACACTTCTGTTTTATTATTTGTTCACCTGCTCTGTCGATCATTTTGATCTCAAACGGACCTGCGTAATCTACTCCTGTGTGTAGAAAAGCCTTTCCTGCTGTTACTCTCTCGGATGGCAAATCAGCCATCAATTGCATCTCAAAACGATGATTGTATCGCACACAAACCAAGCACTTATGTAGATAATTCCTCAGCTCACTTCGGAGCTTTGGAATCCAGAATCTCTGACGAATGTACTGCATCATGACCTGCACTGCTCCATGCTTTGTTGCTGTATGAGCTCTATCCATGATTAACCAAGCTAATCGAGAACCATTTGGCACGATAGCTGGATGCCTTCTCTCGTATTCCATCTCTGATCTCTCTAACCTTCCTCCAACTCTCAGAATCTTTTTGCCATCTAGAATTGGCTTTAAAGATTCTATCCTGCTCTTGTCAGGTAAACACCTGCCCTGCTCTATGCAAGTAATTTCTTTCGAAAAATACTTTTCCTGCTCTTTTCTTAGTAAATGACCAATTGATTCCATCTTTTCTTCCGAAGACTGTTGATCGAATACCCCTGCTATATTCCCTGCTCTATCTCTCCTTCTCACCTGACGTACAGAACGTCTCCGTCTCTTACCATATCTCTTCTCATCATCCTGCCGCTGCTTAATCTTTGCTCTAGTTGTATTGATAAAATGCAGTACATAGCTGAATATGTTTATAGCCTTCTCTAGCGTAGACGTGTATTCGATTAACGGAATACTCCTTTCCCAGCTTCTCACATAAATAGATAAAGGTTCTGTGAATTTCATGATCACAAAAACTTTCATCTCTTCCCTCCCCCCATCTGAAACATTTGGCACAAACTTTTCAGATGACCAGCTTCAACGAGGTTTTGTTAACCATTCCGGCCCATGCAACCACAACTTGTTGTCAACCAATGCTGATGGCTTAATCCCTCTGCTTAGGAGATCAGCGGGGTTATCCTTCGATCCAACATGTCTCCACCTTTTGATTTCAGTGTTTGTCTGTATAGACGAGACCCTATTCGCTACAAATGTTTTCAAACCGCACGGTAATTTGTTTATCCAATGCAATGCTACGAGTGAATCTGTCCAGAGATTATACTCGATACCTTCCCATTCCATTGGTTTCATGACGCTTACCATAAGTCGTCCCAATAGCTCCGCTGCTGCAAGCTCTAAGCGCGGAATTGTCACTGTTTTAAGTGGTGCAACCCGTGTCTTTGCTGTGAGGAGATTTGCTGAAATCCTGCTATTTGCCCATATCGTTCTTACATAGATCGCTGCTCCGTATGCTCTTTCGGAAGCATCCGAAAACCCATGAATTTCCTTCCGTACCCCTTCCGAGGTACATATCCATCTCTGAATTTTTACATTCTCTAAGAATGTTATTTCCTGCCAAAAATCTCTCCATCTCTCATCTATCCCTCTTGGTAATTTCTCATCCCAGTCGACGTTCAAACGCCATATGTCTTGGATGAGAATCTTTTCCACGATCGTAACAGGAGCTATGAACCCATTAGGATCGTAAAGTTTTGCAACACAGCTCACTACTTTTCTCTTTTGTCATTGCCTGCTCAATCACTGGTGTCTTCACCACAAATGTGAATTGGTCCTTCTCAAGCAGCCACTTAAGGCCTAAAATCGATGCCTTCTCGTCATCTTGAAACAAGATTGACTCCTGCTCTTCATAATTCATGTCCTTCACTAGAGTCTTGGAATTAGACTTCCATTTTCTAAGCTCAAAACCTGCACCTTTTAAAACATGATCGATATCCTTAGATAATTCGATCGCCTTCTCTTCGGAATCAGCACCCGTGGTACAGTCATCCATATAAAAGTCTTCCAAATTGGAAACTCCTGCTCTGCTTCTCTTGCACATTGTATTAATGCTTGTACAGCATTATAAGCTGATGAGGTCATACCATAGGTTACTACCGTCAGCCAATATTCTCTCCAGAATATACGCTGCAAATCCCACTGCTCCTTCACAACCTTCACCATTCTGAACATCATTTTAATATCCGCACTAATAGCAACTCGATGCCTGCGGAAGCGCATTAAAATTTCGTGTAGATCTTTCTGTAATTTTTCACCCAACATTTGTACATCATTTAATGAGGTGCCCTTGCTTGTTTTGCAGCTCGCATCCAATACGACCCTAAACTTTTTAGTGACGCAATGATGTGGTATATGGTATACGCTTTTGCCATGCACTGTGCCAGTTACTGGTGTCATGTGTCCTGCTCTTTCATACTCTCTCATGAACTCTACATACTTCTGTCTCAACTCAGAATCTCCTGCTAATCTTTTCTCTAAAGCAAAAAACCTGCGTCTCGCTGTTAACTCTGAGCTTCCTAGATCCTTCCCTGATTCCTTCAAAGGAATCGTCACAACAAACCTGCCAAAATCATCACGTGAGAACGTGTTTATGAAATTCTGCTCCACCTGCTCCTGCTCTTTTGACCTGCTTGATGATATTTCAATATCATCCAACTGCCTTAAACGCTTAAGTGATTCATGTAATTGATAGTTGTCCATGTACACGACATGCGACACCTGCTCATTGCCCATGCTATCCTTCTCGCTCTCATACTCTCCGAGTACGATTCTACCAAAAATAGTTTCCATCTCTAGGACCCCACCAGGCTTATGACCTAAGACAGAAATAAATGTTTCTGCTATAAACCTACACCCTAGCAATAAATCTACAGGCCCCGTTTTCCAATAATCTGGGTCAGCAAGTGGCAACCTTTCGGAAACGTCCATCTGTGGCGGTCTCAAATTATGCGCTGGTATAATCGGGTGCCATTTACTTTCCTTGGGCAGTACCCAAAAATCTTGCTCTACTGAAACCTGCGAATTAAACCATGGACTTACTGTAAGTGTGGTTTTGTATTTAATGTTGAAAGGCTCGCCTTCAACTCCAATCATTTTCCTTGCTATTTGCACCTTTGGCAAAGTTAATCTCTGATCAAGCTGATAACTAACTAGATTGGGTTGTGCACCTGTATCTAGAAGTGCTCTTATTGGCCCATACCTGCTGTTATCCATCTCGATTCTTACCTGTGCCGTAGGCATCAAGGTAAATCTTTCCTGCTCCTGCTCCTGCTCCTGCTCCTGCTCCTGCTCCTGCTCATTACAATTAAAAGATGTTAAATAAATTTTATTTAAAACTTTATCTTGTTTTCTATTAAACAAACACCCTGCTCTTTTAAAATCTCCCCAGGATATCTTGCCTTCCGCTCAATTCTCCTGCTCGCTGCTGCACTTAATGTCTCAGCACGCTTGTCTAAGAAGACACAAAATTCTTTGGAGGTGGGCTCTTCAGAAGCACGCACTTCTTCCCATTTGCAGGCTGTCTCGGGATCTAATTTCTCGTGTAAGATATGAACAATTATCATATCCCATTGCTCCGTCGGGATTCCCTGCGCTGCCAGCTGCCGCAGTGTCTCATAGGTAGTATTTGCCATTTTTTGCTGCTCTCCTGCTCTCGGTGCACCCTGCAGAGACGGAAGTCTAAAAATGTTCCTAAGCAGCTCCCTGCACGTGGCGTACTTTTTTGTGAAAACTTCATTAACACGCTTCTATGCCTCACAATAATTTTTCTCGGTGAGTTGCCACTCACCGAAGGTACTCGCTGCTCTACCTGATAACGATGCCTTCAGATAAGAGAATTTGTAAGCAGGCGCTATTTTATCGTTATCATGGACCGCTGCAATCAAACGATCTCTAAAACCCTGCCACTTTGTAATTTCGCCATCGAATGAGCCCCAGGTGTTTTTAACATCATGCTGGGCGAATGGCATGCTGACCTGCACTTCGATGGGTTGTCCTGCTCCGCCTGCTACACCTGCTATTCCTGCTCCGCCTGCTATAAGAGTTGTCTGGGACAATTTCTCTTTCAACGCTGCATAGGCGGTAAAATATTTTGTCTCCGCTTCGGCAATCCTGCGATGCATTTCGATGTTGACAAGCATATCATCGGCCAACACGATCCTGCTTTCAGATACCTTCACCTGCGCCCAAGCATCTTGCAAGGCTTCAAGCCTGACCTGCGCTGCTGCCATCGTGCAATCTTCAAAGGTTATAGACTCCACGAAGGCCAGCATCCTGCTTACCGAATATACTCCGGCATCCAACGTATATTTGTCATTACGCTCCTGCTCTTTCTCCATTCTATTGACCTGCTTGCCTTTTTATTCTGAAAAGATGTAAAGAAATTCATATTGCTTAGAAATCATGTTTTCGATAATGCTTTAACCTGCAACAGTATGTAAATAATAATTCGCAGTAGGTACTTCAATGTAAAATTTCCCAATATGCGATAAAAAAAAAATAAATTGTAATATGTTTTAGGTAAATATAATAAACAAATAAATAAATATAAATAAATCGGTTGGCAAATTGTTGCTGCTTTTGCTGCCTTGGAATTTATACCCCTTGATAAAAAAATATATTCTTCCCTAAAAATATTTGGTAGGATTATACACTTCACTTCAGATCTCACTCGCAATATTTTATGTTGCTTCCTGCTTTTCAGAACTCAAAAAAGAATGATCTGAAATATTTTCCTGCTGCTTGCAAGCTTTCCTTCTCTTAAAAAACTAGCACCGTCGTGCTTTGAGTTTTTTCCTGCTCCTGCTTTGTCCCTCTTTTTTTTTTTAACATTATTAAAAATTGCATTATACTGAAACTGGTGCATTTGCACTCAAGTTTCTCCTTCACTCCTTCTCTTAACTTTGGTAACTCGCACACAAGTGCTCTGAGTTCCACCTGCTCTCCTGCCCATTCACGTTTTTTGTCTCGACATATATTTCTCGCTCTACATAACTTGTGGCGACTGGCATATTTTGTGCTCAAGTCCCTCCTTCCCCTGCTCATGCTATGTCTTGACAAACCAAATCACTTGGCAAGAAAAAAGAGGTGACAACAAAAAAAAACTTGACTCAAGTAAACCAGAAGAAATTAAAATTTTCAACCCCTATCTCATAACGCAGCAGCAACAACAATCACCATCATTTTGTTAGGTTATTTACATGGAAATATTTCAATATAAAAATTCCTAATATAGAATTAAATTGGCCGACATACATATTTAACCATTATTATTCTCATCACAACAAGCACACCATGACAAAAAAGAAATAATACGCTCACTTCGCTCATTCACATATACATACATATTTTCCTTCTGAAAAATATGATCAACAAGCACCCTGCTCCTGTTCACACATTGTCGCTACTCGCTGCTCATGCACAAATATTTCTACTCACTGAAAAATAAAATAAAAAAAAATCACATACACTGCACATAGGTATTAGGCTGTCGCCATCGGCGCACATCCAAGGGAGAGAAAAAACAACAAAAAAATATAAAATAAAATAAAGAAATATTTTGGCAATAGTATACATATAACAAAAAATCACTTCACTTGTCCTGCTATAGATGTGGACTGTATTGTCGACTTACCTAAGAAAATATTTAAAGTAAGTTTTTAGTAAAATTGTTTGTTTTTTGTTTTTCAGTTTTTCTTGTTTTGTTTTTGTTTAAATTTTATTTGCAAAGACACTAGCTACGACCGATCACCGAACTGTTTGCTTTTCAAAAAATGAAACCTTCTCCTTCTCAAGATTGCTGCGCACGGCAGGCAATTTTATGTATGTGTATTTCTCGATTCCTGCTCGCTGCACATGATTGTATGTATTTTTATGATGGATTGAGAATAAAAACTCTCTTGGCTGCTCTTGCTCTTGTTTCTTAACGAAGAATTTGTGTCGGTCGCTCCTGCTTGCAAAGGGGAAAAACAAAAAACAATATCTATTCGCTTACTTACATGCTCGTAGGTACATAACGACTATATGAAATAAAGTGCCGTTTTTCGCACTGCCTGCTGGTGGTATACAATTTCCTGCGTATATCATGTCGTGACATGATTCCTGCACATGTTTTGTTGTATTCTGTGACTACGTGATCTTCACATTTTACCATCACAATATAAATTCGTAATAAAACGAACGAAATGCTGCTCACACACAATGCACTTATTTATTTTTTAACTTTAAGGAAAGCAAGGCCTGCTCCATCCCGTCACTGGCACTATATCCGGCTCGACACGGACCAAATGTATCGTAGCTCAGGGAAATTATAAGAATACAAAATACAAACCGTTACACTTCGAAGTAAAAGATAAAGCCATCGGAACAAAAATAAAGGACAAAACAATTATAGTGGAAAAAATGTTATAAAAACCACTTTTATTTAAATATAATTATATATGCCTGCTCATACGCTGCCCGATAATCTGCTCGCGCTGCTCAGTGACCTGCTCGGTTGCTTGCTGCTCCAAAACCAAAAACTGCTTGTTCAAATTCTCCGAACATTCTCGGTCTTTCGTTGAGTTTTACATAGAATTTTATATATAAGTTTAAATATTGCTCAAAACATCAACTGCAGAGTTGCCATACTCATGCAGTTCGATACAGCTTCCTCATATTCCGGAAAAGGTCTCTAGTCCCCTTAAGGGTGTAGTTGCTCTTCTTTTAGCTAAAGGATCTGCTTCGTTGTTTTGTGCACCATTGTGGCCAGGTATTCAATGAATTCTCACTATTTCGGCTAACATGCCAACAGTTTAACCACATACCAGTTTAGAGCTGATGACATAAGAGTTAAGTGCTCTCAGTGCAGCTTAAATGTGTAAATGAATGCAATGGGTTAATGTAATTTCTTTCAAAATTTCATTCCAGACATTTCCCTATCGCATTTAATTCCTCCTGGAAATTGCTAAGAGACTGTCCCATCGGTAAGGCAACTTCCGTTTAAGGCCAAAAAAGCATCCATCTGTCACTTCAGTTTTTCTCGATACATATGTATACTACTTGATTGCAAATAATTTAAGAGTGTAGTTCACCGCTTCACAAACTTCAAGTCTTGCTTCTTAAATCCATTAGAGAGTTCATCTCGAAGTCTATGGAATCATGCCATGCTTTTCCTTAATACCAATTAGTTTTTTCGCCCCAGTGCCCACCTTGGCGAATTTCATGCTGGTTCCCTTATCCTTATCGAAGAATGTTTACATATTTAACCTCTATCTGGGTGTCCATGAAGTCATCATAAAAAAATACATAATTCCATTAAAGCTTAAAAGTGACGAAGCTTTTGTAAAGGTTAATTAAGATCAGGTGAAACAAACGTTTAAAAAAAAAATAAAACAAAGTTTGACTATACATGTACGATTCGACAAGAATAAAATATAAAATTGAATGAATTTTAAGTAACCATTCAACAATTCAGTTCTGCACATAGAAAAATCGTATAATGTCATTCTAATTTGTCTTTACAGGTTTTCGTTTATAATCGTAGAAAATATCAAATAATAAAAGATCGTCTCAAAACTAAAGGACCAAGTGGTCTGTCGAAACTCAATTTACACAACTTATTTGCTCCCTCGTATGCAGAGCATTTGGGGCAGATAAAAACAGCAAGCGGCAATAACACCGTTGAACGGTGGGCTCAAAGAAAATTGTTATTTCATTATAACGAATTTATGTACGGAACTCTACTGAAACTACATGGAAATAGTACGCTTCTGAGATCTCTAGACACATTGCTCGGAAATGAGGCTATATTACAATTGGATTTAAAAGCACTCAACGTCATTTTTACAGAAACAGATAAAAAAAACTGGTTTGATGAAGTTCTCGACAATTTCTTAAAGCTTTGGGAAGTTAATATGGGACAAAGTAGAAGATAGATTACAAACACAGACGCAGTTACAAATCTACATATTATTATGATGACTGCTCTTGAAAAATCCCAAAGTTCCTAGGGAATTATAAAATATAGTGTATGTACATAATAATTTAATAAAGCGATAAATTAAAACAATAGTTTTAGAAAACCTGTGATAGTGTAACCTAAAATTGTATATTAGTCGCTTAGTTTTATAAGGCAAACTAATTATTGTAATGTAAAATAATTGGTGTGACTGATGTCAAAAATTATAGATATTAATATGAATAAATGTATCTGTAATTGATAGTCAAAAATAAGTTTTGTGTAATTTCATTTATCGTACAGAATATACAATGTTCGTGTAAATATATAAGTATTTTACATAAAATTTAAAAAATATATAAATAAATTTGGTAATTTGACAGTTTGTGAACAGCTTGTGTAGAACCAGAGCTTACAACTCTGAATCATTCCTGTCTACATGTTGTTAGGGGGGAGTATAATTTTCTCCCGAATCCGAAAGTTTAAGATGAGATTCACTGTAGCATGACAAAAGATTATAGAATTTCCATTTCCCGCCAGAGGCCGTGCTATTGAGAAAGACATTTTTCTGGAGTGTCATGAGTTGGAATTCGACCCCAAACCTCCAACATGTGAGTCCAATGCACTAACCATTATGCCAAGGCACACTACAGAATTTATCACGTTATCTTATTTTTATTTTATTTTTTTATCAAAAATCGAAATTGGGTGACTTATGACTTTTAATACATATAACTTTGTACAATAGATGAACTGTGTATTTGTTTGGCAGGTATGGACTATGGAGCCATTTATGTACCGTTTTTTCACTCGCTCAGAATGCTATTAAAATCTTCTGGGAGACAATAACTGCCGCCTGCCGGATACTGACATCACCGAGGCAGCTTTGAATAGCCTTGTTTACGTCTATTTTCTATGAATTTTTGTCATCAGTATTCCGGACGTTTGATTTATTTTTTTGATAAGATGTTGTTGAAGCAAAAGTAAATTTTAAAAAATAAAAATGCTGTCGTTTAATTTTAAACAAAACTTTGATTTCAACTAATTAATTTTAAGATTAATCTTTGCTTCCACAATGTGGCTACTACAGTGTGATATTTTGTGGTGTCCGCTGTAATACCCGATTTGGGAGAATCACAACTCGAGTCTTGTGCGCTAAAATGGCGGAATCCTGACACAACCCTGTGAATTTGAGTTGTTGGAGGAACATCAAGTTTCCTGCCCATGTGATAAATGTAGTTGCAGATGATGTGGTAGTGGTAATACGTGGTACATTTTGTACACTTGTAACCAGACTAGTTATCGTCAAAGTACGAAGACAGAGAATTTAGTAACGCACTACGCTTTAGATACCTATGTATATATTGATGTTCGTACGTATAAACCGCTCCTGCGCGCAAACAAAACTATTTCAATTACCTACCTAATTCATTTTAAGGTTTAACAATTTGATATGTATTTAATTTAATGTAAGAAGTGTACACTATGGTAAAATTGCAACTTACTTTATTTTATTTTGTTTCATAACAATTGTGAACTTTGCATTTGTGTGTTGCCAGATGTATGTTACAATGTGCATAATTTAAAAAAACTCATCACTACATGCTATTAATTGTAACTAAATAAATTATTAGTTTTTATATGTTTGCTCATATTGCAATTATGCTTAATTTATGGGATTTTTGACAAAGAAAATTTGCGATTTATCTAATTACTTAGGGAGTAAATATGGAGTTGTTTTAATTTGCATAAGAACAAAATGATCAAAAAACGCCTATAAATTAAATATTATTCCAAATTGTTAATTTTTAAGTAAAATTACTATGTTATTGGGTTTTAGTTCAGATAACACATTATCATACTTACATTTTCGATCAAAAATAAGTTTGACATACATAATTTACAAATAAAAAATGGGTATCAATCTATGCTACCAGTCTGCACTTTATGCAGAAATATTATATAATATCATTCTAATTTGTCTTTACAGGTTTTCGTTTATAATCGCAAAAACTATCAATTACTTAAAAATCGTCTTCAAACTACAAAATCAAGTGATCGCTTGAAACGCGATTTTCAAAGCTTCTTTGCTCCTTGGTTTGCAGAGCATTTGGGGCAGATACGAACAGCAAGCGGCAATACCACCGTTGAACGGTGGGCACAAAGAAAACTGCAAAATGAATATTACATTTTTAAGTACGTAACTCTAATGAAACTATATAGAAATGGTACGCTTCTGAGATCTGTGGAAAACTTGCTCGGAAATGAGGCCCTATTGCAATTGGATTTAAAAGCTCTCAACGTCATGTCTAACGATACAGATAAAAAAAAGTGGTTTGATCAAGTGCTGGACAACAACTTAAAGCTTTGGGAAGTTAATATGGGACAAAGTAGAAGATAGTTTATTAAATCATAAGCAGTTGCAATATGATTATTGTACTATTGAAAAAAATTCTTAAGTTCCTAAGGAATTACAAATCATAGTGTTAAATATAATATAATAAAGCGATATATTAAATCAATAGTTTTAGAAAGCCTGTGATAGCGTAACCTAAAATTGTAGAAGTCGCTTAGTTTTTTAAGACAAACTTATTATTCTAAACTTATAGATATGAATAAATATATCTTTAAATGATATAGTAAACAAATAGTTTTATTTAAGTTTTATATTTTAATTTAGTAAAAACATTAAAATTTTACCGAAAATTTTACCTTATTTTATATTTTTCAAAAATTCATCTTTTATTTTATTAATCGAATTTGGATGACATATGGCGTTTAGTAGTGCTTCGTGCATTGGATGTACGGTGCGTTTATCTGTTGGCACTATATTTATATACCGCTTTGTTCGTTCACGCATAATGCTATCAAAATCGTTTGGATCCAGTAATTGCAGGACACTGACATCATCGTGGCAACTTTTTATTAGCTTGTTTACGTCTGCTTCTGATAGATATTCGTATGAATATTTTTCATCAGTTTGCTGCTCATTTGATTTATTTTTCGCTAAGATATGTAGGATTTCAAAAAGCTCATCACTGGATACTATTAATTGCAACTACAAAAAAATAATTAGTTTTTAAGTAAAAATTACATTGTTATCGAACACAAGGAAAAGCTTTACAAAAATAAAACAAAATTAAAGAAATATGAAGTTGAGCCTCTTTGAAAATACTGCAATTTACAATTTTGAATTTGATGAATATTTTTATATGTTTTCTGTTCCCAATTTGATAAAGAAGAAAATGTCGGACATACACTATGGTTCACTTGAATAAAAGCAACACTTTAATTGAACTTAAACACGAATTATGTTGCTATAATTCGTTACATGACTTTAAAAAATGAATGGAAAAATAGTTTCAGAATCTCTCAAGAGAATGCACCAACAAAAATAACTTTATTGTACAAAGTAACGAGGCTCTAACAAAATTTGTAAACAGAGTCGGAAATTCAAGCAATAAAATCGGTTCACTTGAATAAAGGCAAATTGTGAACTGAATTCGGAAATATTTGATAAAGAAATCTGTGTTATGTCATAGTTGAGTAAAATTCGAAGTGAAGTAAATTAATTTTGTGCAGTTTTTACCAAAAATGGGAAAAGCTTAAAATACACTCGAGAAATCTTAAATAAATGTTTACCACTCGGAAGGTTATTCCAACCGAATTCTCACAAAAAATTTGGACGAAGCGAATTTTTTAATGAATTATTTAAGAGATCCTGGTTCTCATGGAAACAAAAATATAAAGGAAGAACATCTACAGTGGTTTCAACAGCTGATAGGCGCAAAATCTTTCGAAACCAATAATCAAGTTTGAGGCCGGATTAAACGCTAGCAAATCCACTTTTTGGCATGTCATTATTTGTCCGAAGCACCTAAAGCAGTTAAAGCTGGTCAACAAAACCTCCTTTTATTGACGTAAGTAAGCAACTTCGACTAGAATTTGCAATAAGCAAAACATGGCTTTTAAGGGGGCAGAGTCAAATTGAAAACGACTGGCGAATGTTTGTCTTTGCGGATGAATTATAATTTCTCATGATTTTTGTAAAAAAAAACGCATTCTAATACGTTACCACAGCAGAGAGGGTAGGGTGTGATCAGATATTATAGAGCACTTGAGCTAAGTTTTCAAGGCACTAATAAATGACGATAATCAACTGCAAAGGAATATTGAAGTCAGCATTTTCTAAATTAATCGATCTATTTGGACCGTTGCTTTGGATTCTCCAATAAAATAACGCAGCAATCCATACTGCTCGCTGTTTGTTGCAAGTCAAAAAGTGGAATCATTGAATTAGATGCACAAGCAATATTCACCTGAATGAATATTCACACGACCAACTCGCAAATTATACGAAGGAGGAAAGCAGTACGAAATTAAGGAATAACTTACCGGGGGGTATTAAGTCAGCTGGACCTAATTTTTCCTTAATTAGGTACTTAAAATCATTGTACGACTCACTCCCGCCTCCCAGACCTCCTCTTTGAGCACATTTCAAAAAATGGTGGTCATAAACATTTCTAACTGCTTTATTAAATAATTATTTATTATATTTATCAACAGAAATGAATAACTAAAAACATGAAGTACACATTTTCCTAATTTATTGTCTTTGCCTTTATTCAAATGAACCGATTTTATTGCTTGAATTTTCGACTCTGTTTATAAATTTTGTTAAAGCCCCGTTACTTTATACTGTAAAGTGATTTTTATTGGTGTATTCTCTTGAGATACCTATTGTGAAACTATTTTTTCATTCACTTTTTAAAGTCATGTAAGGAATTATAGCAACATAATTCGCGTTTAAATTCAATAAAAGTGTTGCCTTTATTCAAGTGAACCGTAGTGTATATCAGCAAATAAAGTTAGATTACCTACTTACAAGAAATTATAAATGTTTGAAGAGTCCATTTTGTTAAATGGAAGTCGTTATCATATTTATATTCGTAGTGGAACACTTCGAAAACGACATAAACTTTACTACAAAAATCTATTTTGCACTACGCGAATCAAAAACTGGTTTAAAGAATAAACTTTTCAAGATATTGTTTTTTAACGCTTCTGAGATTTTATTTTGCGGCGCAGAATTGATGTTCAATATTACAAATTAAACTATATTCCCATACATGATACGTATACTTAACACATTTGTGAACTAATAAATTGAAATAAATCATCATAGACTGACTATAGTCGCCAGTGAATTTGTAGGTTGGGTCGCACAAAATAATTTGGTAATTACAAACATTAAATTACCTTTTTTTAATATTTTATATGTTTTGTACCCTTGCAAAAAACATATTTTTGAACCCAAGAATTTAGAATTCACCATTACCACATTCATAAAAACCTACATACTCATATTGTGGTTTTACATTCATTCCCAAAATTTGTTGTCGGCTCTGAGACTATCACCATATTATAAGAATATTAAATTTGACACCAACCTGATTTGGATTTAAAATATAATGCTTCTTTTCATCAGATTCCTGGCTTGAAGTGTTTTCTATAATATATTTTACAATACATTCTTGTATCTGCGCATCGATGTCGATTTTCTGGAATAAACAAAATATAATTTGAATTCACAAATTAAATACGAAAAACCTACCAAAGGAATCCAGGTATTTACACTCAAAGACGTCTCCAGACTCTCTACATAATGCCACCAATTTCTAGGGACAATTAGTACATCGCCTTCTTCAAGAACGCATTCAAATGCATTTTCCCTAGCAACTAAAAACATGACCTAATTACACAGGACGATGAGATTTAAGCTACCGTCTGGTGTACAAACCAGACTATACTTTCAGATGCAAAGAGTTTTTTAGATAGAAAATTTTTTCGTGATGTGAAATAAAGTCAAATATGGCGGAAAAACCCCTATTATCAAGCAATTCTGATGTCGAATTCGAATTCAGAAAAGAGTTTAGTTTGTACACCAAAATTTTTGTGCAAATGTGTCAATGCTTTGTAATCAAGACCAGGTACATACCCGAAAATGTTTCTAAATTCTTGGGTGAGAAAAAGTTTTCAGTGCAATATACACTGCTTTCCTCATACGGCACTCGAACAGGAGATAGGTTGGTGCCTGGAGGAAACAATAGCCAATGTTTTCTAAATTATGAAAATGTACTTATGAGTCTACAAAAAAATTTTATCCTTTACCTGCCGTATACTTGAACAACTATGTTACATCCATAGGTGTCATAATGACACGGAGTATTGGCTCTTTTAGAGCTCAACCAAAAGGAGGCATCGTGTGTTCCTTTTGCAAAACCAAAGCACCCAAAGTCAATATCGTACCGGCATTCAATTGGTATTTGACTGCTTGGTTCATAGTAAAAAGCCGTCCAATAGTCTTCGTCATTTGAATAATTCTTAAGAAAATTTATGAATGTGGTGCTAAGTTTTGAACGATAACGTTCCCACTGAGGAATATCACCAAATTTGGTCGGCATTTGCTCAAAAAATTGTTTGGGCTTTTCCTCTTTCTTCATGGAAACATCAAATCTCGTGCACCACTCTTCAATTGAACAATCAAAACATTTCCAATTTGTGGAGAATTTCCTAAAAACTAAAGGTTTTCTAGTGTTTAAAATTATATCACGAAATTGAACTGATTTCTCAAATTGTTCCATTTTTATTTTTTTTTTGTTGATCTGCCATAAGAAAATTAAAATACAAAATTAAATATAAAATGTCAAAAAGTCAGCTGTCGAAATATTTGTTTACAAATAATAGTTCTTTTAATAACCACATGGCGCTGAAGATGTTTGAAAGAGAAATGAGTGAGTGCAGGGCATATCTTTTTTTATTGCAAATTATTTTTCATTTATAATTTTAGACGTTTATAACCAAATCAGTGAACATTCCATCAAAAGTACTCCAAAGACCCGTTTTTTGTTATCAGAATAGATCCATATCGATCATGCTCCTATCAGGATCACATTTATGACCCAAAAATGTAGTTTTGGAAATATTTTTAATAGTTTAAAGAGAAGAGATGATATATTCCTTAAAAATAAACAAACACAATCTGGATCCGTTTTATTTTATTTTCTTGGAATGATCTGTACTGCGTAGGCACTGGATAAAAATGTGTTCAAGCTAAGAACATACGCCTTGAAAGATCTTCCACAATCCACACTATCCCACTGAGTATTAATACGTGTCAAATTGAAAGTGGGAAAGAATTCAATTCTTTATACATTCTTAAAGGTTGCCCCACACCAACGCGAATCTATCGTGGCGACGACGAAAACAATAATAAAAATACGTGGTTGTCAATAGCTATGTTTTATTTTCCCCAAGATCCGAACCAGATTGGATTTGCTTACAAAAATACATGTATTACAAAAACAACACAAGATCCAACTTTGTTTTGAGTTTGGATTTCCAAATCCATTTTGAACACACACCCTTAATTTGTAAATGTCGTAAGTAGTGTAAAGAAAAAAGGCAAACGGTGTATACGAATAAAAAAAAACAAAGGAAAAAAAGAGTTGGGTATATAACGTATGTCACGGAGATCCTGGGTTGTTTTATTTTCCTGATCTGATCTGGATTGGATCTGGGGGAAAATAAAACGCAGCTAATGAAAACAACACGTTGTTATTATTAGCTGCGTTTTATTTTCCCCCAGATCCAATCCAGATCAGATCATGAAAATAAAACAATCCAGGATCTCAGTGACAACTTGTTATATACCCAACTCTTTTTTTCCTTTGTTTTTTTTTATTCGTATATACCCTTTGTCTTTTTTCTTTACACTACTGACGACATTTACAAATTAAGGGTGTGTGTTCAAAATGGATTTGGAAATCCAAATTCAAAACAAAGTTGGATCTTGTGTTGTTTTTGTAATACATGTATTTTTGTAAGCAAATCCAATCTGGTTCGGATCTTGGGGAAAATAAAACACAGCTATTATTTTCGTCGTCGCCACTACAGATTCGCGTTTCACCCTACCGCCAGTATAGATGTTTACACATCAAAAACGTAACGTAACTTGTGATCGTGATACTGTGATTTTGATTCACGTTACGTTACGTATGTTAACACATCTTAACCATGAGTCCCGGCACTCACACTTCTTTTTTAATATATTTATATCAAACGGCTGGAAAGAAATTTTTGAAAATAAAAACACGTCATAAAGCAAAGTGGAGTTTTCATTTCTTTTACCTCCTCCTGCAGTTGCTTCTCTTTCTCTCTTATTTGCTAATGAGCTTGTTATTTGTTTGCATTTTTTTCGAAGCGTACAAAAACAGCCTAAAAGTATACAATTCGTACAATACATGACACAATCATTGTTTAGTTAAGTATCAATGGGAAAATAATATATAGATAAGATATATAGATAAGAATGTAAGTAACGTTATTTTAAGGCAATTTAAATATTTAAGCACACTTAACTAAATGGCCTCTAGACGTTTTAAGATCTAATAGATACGGCTGCCTCTACCAGTATCTATGTTCTAAGGATCAAATATTGGTTGGATTTTGTCTTGGTCTTTGAAATAATTGAAAACTGCATTTGTGTTATCTATTGCACAAATACGAGTTTGATTGTCTATAGTAAATCTCAAATATTTGTACACTTTCATTGTTGCGATAGATACCGATGCTCAACCAAAACGTTTCTTATATAATTCATCAGCAGAAACAAATCAAGAATTTTTTAATTCGGTTTTGCGTGAAGTTTGCTCATCTTTATTTAATGCAAATTTCCGAAAAAGAACAAATTTTAACGAAATAAAATTATGCGGAATTGACGAAATTGATTTAAAATCATAAGTATAAGTATCCTGATAGAACATATACCGTCGTATTAATAAACGTTGCCTAACTTTGGACAGCCGTCCAAGTTATAGATACCTAAACATTTTTATTTGATGTTTAAGAGCTACCTACATATCTAACTTAGAAAAAATGACTCGGTTGTTTAAAACTTGTCTAATGTCACATTTTATTTAATCAAATAAAGCACATTTCCAACTATTTTGAACTATATAGACACTTCACTTTGACTTGCTAACTATAAGTAAAAAATCTAATAAATGGTAGTCTTTGATTCCTCGATTAGCCCTACTATAATGATTATGAAAGTTTCTCTTCAACTTTCAAGTTTATAATGAATCGAAAACGATTTGACTTGAAAAAAAAATTTTAACTTCAAAAAATCTAATCTTCGAGCAAATACATTCGACTTGGTCCCTTTGCATTGCAGAACCATCCACTGCTCTAATTTTAACATGTCACTTCAGCATATGAAACTATGAGAATTAGGCAAATTCCGTTGTATCTCGCTTATTGCATTATAGGTTTACTCGTTTCTGAAAAGCGTTTGCTTTTCAAAATGGGAGCTTACCTTAATCAACATCGAAGTTCTCTAGTTTTCTAAAATATTAAAATCCAATAGCAAATACAAAAAAAGAACAAACATAGTTATTTTTAAAGTTCAATTATTTAGGCATTTTATTTTTTAAATTAAAAATTTGATATTTTCTATAAAAACTTTATTACAGTGAAAACAAAAATTCTACACATCAGCCAGTAAAAGTTATCTCCATAAAAGGTCAGGTTAGTGTGCGCTGAATTATCTTAAGGTTGAAAATTTAAAAAAAGGTATGATGAATTCAAAGACCCTCCCTAGATGAACAGTTATGTAAATATTGATGACTTTGGTCCAATCCTAATTTCTAACATGTCTAACAAAGATGTCGTCTATTGAATCAACTTGATGAGAAAAAATGATGTTGGGATAGGAAAAATTAGTTGAAATTAGATGTTCGAAAAATCTTACTTCGTGGCGTTCGAGTTGAATAATCCCGTTAGAAATACAAAAACTCTGCTCAGATTAAAAACTTGCTGAATGACTTAGTGTGATTTGCAGATTAAACTTTAGACTACATATATCAAAAAGATATTAACCACCATTTAAGATGTCCCCTTTCGTAGTGATTTTCAGATCCCTCGCTGCAGTCAAAATAATACAACAATCCCACGCCGCCGTCATTTAAATTTCCGGATCGCTGTCCCTCGCCGCAGTCACCTCCGCAACACTATTTAGGTCCCACGCCGCTGTCAACCGCATCAGCTATGGTCTGCCCACGCCGCTGTCAATGGTCCCACGCTGCCGTCATTGGTCGCACCCCACCGCCGTTGGTCCCACGCAGCAGTCAAATATTTGTGATTCCCTCGCCGCCGTCAAAAGTATCCCACGCCGCAGTCAGTGCTTGGTTCCCACGCCGCCGTCAATACAATTAGAAATCCCACGCTGCCGTCAAATTTCTAAACTCCGCGGTGAAGCTACCCATATAAGGGAACGTCTAGAAATCGCTATCAAAATGTATTCTATGCATCACATGCTGAATCAACTGGGTAATGATGGGAGGCTTCAAAAGAGTAGACTGTATAGTATGTAAGGACTAAGTGCTTCAGCTCTTCCACAAGTGCAAGCAAGTCGACATACTGGGAGATGTTCAAGACGCTATTTCGCTAACACCAACATGAGATGGTAATTCCCAGTATTTGTCCTGGACACGAAGTTGGGATATTTGCTAAACTTAAGCCATAACATGGCACCAAATGCTTATTTTTAAATTTAAAATTTCACTCGTGAGGCTGAAAGAACAGTTTTGGTTGTGAATGGTAATAATTCAGTAGTTACCACGCAGCATATGTATTTGCTCCGAGGAATGTTTCCCAATAAGGTGAATTCATCGTACAGTAACAGGAAACCAACTCCTGGTTCGTGTTGAAGTTCTACTCTTTCAGGTAATATTGACCCAGGCATGTGTCATGTGATGAAACAAACTAGACGTTGCCGATTAGACGCCTCTTGTTGAATGTCTACTTTGGCAAGTTGATCATGCAGAAACTTAAGCCAAAGCATGATGATCAAATGCTTTACTCAGATGTCAGACTGAACTGAAAATACGAAGACTTTTTGTTGTAAAATATCTTAAAGATATTACCAGTGGAAAGTAACGCAAAGATCTTGATGTATCTCAGTATGGGATGTGTTCAAATTGGGATTTGATAACTCAACAGGTAATTCCCAAGTTGCGTCAAATTGTCCCAAAACGGTAGTGAAACCTTGTGCCGAAATCGATTCGTGTTGGTTTGTAGATTTGGTTTGGCGACTCACGAGAGCTTAGCGTCAAATTTAAGCTGAAAGTACCAAGATGTTGCTAAGATATGTCAAAGGTTTTACCAACTGTATTAATAATGTCAATTGAAGATTTCATCTTGCTGAGTAGTGCCTTCTCAGATTTGTGGGACATAATTATTGGAAGTTCAGCCATAAGTTGTGTAACTGAAAAAGCCAAAATTTGTCCAGAATATCTCAAAGATGTTACCAGTAAAGCCAAGGATGTCTACACTAGATATATTTTGTCTTCGAGTGCAAATTGTGTGCCTTCAGGAATTTGCTAAACAACGGGAACTTTCAACATCAAGTTTAGCCTGAAAGCTGTGTCCGCTAGATATCTCAAAGATGGTAGAACGGATGAAGCAAAGGACTGATTTTGCAGGTAGTATCTTATGCCTTCAAACGGTTTACTGTGCCAGATTTTCGTTACACAGATAGACTTCCAGAGTAAAGTTTTAACTGAAAGTACCTAGATGTATCCAAGATATTTCAAAATTGTTACCCGTTAGCCAAATGACGCTTTTCGCAAAGAGATTTAGTGTGATTTCAAACAGATAGATGGTGTGCTAGTATTTTGGTTTGAACGTACGCAACGAGAACTCCTGGTGCCAAGTGTGTAACTGAAAGTATCAAGTTGTTTTTGGAGATATTTCAAGATTGTTACCAGGAAAACAGAACAATGTGTGTTTTCAATCGGAAGTAGTTGTTGTTGCCTTCATGTCAGATTTAGGGCCACTCCAAAGGATATTAACTGAAAGTACCCAAGCTGTCTCCAAGAAATCTCAAAAGATTTACCAGTGTGTGTAACTATAAAGCGCTAGCGAGGTTTTCTCAATGTCATTCGACCTGTCCTAGATGGTATGATTTCAAAATGCAAATATAGTTTGATGGTGTTTTCACCAGGCCGTCAGGTGAAACTATTTCTCTGCCACTATTTTGTCGGAATTAAACTGCAATGTACGAAGAAGGGTTTGTCCACAATAAACAATAACAAGTTACCCTGATGAAACGGCTTGCAACACGTTGACGCTCGTCTCCATGTCATATATTTTGAACTGGTAGAAAATGTCAAGCGATATAAGGTTGGAGATGGATTATCACGACCCACACAAGATGTTAAGGGTGCGAACTGCTTCGTAACCAAATTGAAATGATTGACTTGAGCGGGAATTAAACCTCAAGTGCTGCTTCATTCAAACTGAAAAATATTGATCAGTCGTTAAAATACACCAAGTTTTACCGCATGTAGTTTTGTGCTGGCACTTCAGAGGGACAATATAGTTTACTCTCTGTGGTAAAGTCTGGTGGTCAAATGGAAAAGAAGTCTTCTGACAACAGGACATTTGCTGCCGCCACCAATGGATCAACTGAAAGATATGAAGACTTTCCAACGTAATATTGCTCTGCAGATTTACCAGTTCAAAAGTTGGCCATCGAAAGTTCCTTGATATTGAATGATTGATGATTCTGTCGCCCATTAGTTTCTATCGTCTCTGTCTCTCGGATATATCATTTTGTTGATTGATGTTTTGTGTTGATTGATGTTACCCTCACTGAACAATGGAATTCTTGAAGAGCCTACGACTCCACCCTATACCTCAGATTAGAACACCTTTCACCCTTTCAACGAATAGATGGATACCGCTAGTGACCTTCCTCAGTTAGGTATGGTAATGTGCTCTCTATATCTCTGCAAATAATCTCTAATACTCTACTTCTTATGCCATAAAGAGGAATGTTAACATATCAAATTAGGTACATAACTACCAAACAATATTATTCATAGATTGAAAATGTGTTGATTTCTTTTACATTTTCGCAAGTGTCCACATTAATTACTATAATAATACTTTCTTTATACATCAAATTCTAATTTCAACAAAAAAAAAGAAAGACATTCAATATTATTGATGTACAATGTATAAATATAAAAATAAGCAAGCGCATCTGATACGAACAATTTTAAGTTATGTAAGAGTATAAACAGAGTAAAGCGTCTTGACTGATAAACATAAATGGAATAATTAAAATCATTGCTTGCGAGTATGTTGCATATTGTTAAATTATTAAACAAAGGCATTGTAGTATTAATGTTTTGGATTAAACTTTGTCACCAATTACAATTATTATCATAAGAAAAAACAATTCACATTCTTGTATTATACAAAAGATCAGTTCATGTACAAAAATTACCAAATTACGTGTTGTCATTACAAAAAAAGTAAATTAACAAAAGAAAAAAATATTATAAGCATTCACCATTATATTTTACAGATTTCAATTGAGGCTTTTGTTTCCAAGTTGACAAAAATGTCATATCAAAATATCAATTTTTTCTATCTCTATTGGATTACAGGCTATGCATTAAAATGGACACTGCGAACATAAGAATTTTTACATTGTTACTTCTTTCTTTTGTTTTGTATTTTCCTTTTCTTTCTTTTTTTTTTAATTTAAAAAAGCTTCCCAAAAATATGTATCAAAATGTAATATAAAAATTATTTGAAAGTAAATTTATATTTGGAACAGAATTAGAATAGAAAATTGATTCAAATCACTTACAATCGGGCTATTAAGACATTTATGGGTAGGCTTAACGCACCACAAAGAGAACACAGGCCGGAGAATAAAATTAATTGTTTTGTTGTTTTGATTCCCTTTAATTTATCTGCAGCAAAGTGTGTTCATATTCGCTAGCATTCAGTTCTGGGACAAAATGGTTCACTCTCTCAAAAAATTAAGTAGGTTCTATAAATAGAAAATTCGCCATGCAGAGGAAAAGAGTGCAAAAGAAAAGCAACTTATCTGGCAAATAGCTGAAAAAAATAACTTTGAATGTTCATGTTTCCGCTGACGTCAATGGTGTTGGGTGGTCAAATGCAATTTCTCTCTTATAAGCTTTCACTATAAAATAAAATTAATTCTGCAACGTATTTCATTTAACTTACAAAAATATACAAATGCAAGCATTCGGGTGCTTAGGAACTATTGTTTTTATCATTTTTTCTTTTTGTTACAACTGTCGCTCTGAAATCAGTGCTCTGATCTGCAAAGTAAGAATTTTGAAAAATTGTGTTGCGGATATCCACTTGGATGCCGTTCTTGAAATCCATTTGAAATTGTTTCAGTGGTTTGGTTTATATTCTCTAAAAAAAAAATATTAGAAAAGAAAATACGGGAGAAAGGGGAAGTGAGCTTGATTCCTTAAAACTTATAATGTCGGTTGTCATCTATACTGTAGTTTTTCTAAGTAACAAAACTTACAGTTGTGATTGTAAATTGCAGGTTCCTTTAAGTTTGGTTCCCTTTAACAAGAAACAAAAAAAACTTAGTTGTTCGCAAAAAAACCTACAAAGAAATTATTTTTTTGGCAAAACAAGAAACTATTGATATGGGAAAATAAATAATAATGTCCGTTTGGTTGCAACAAAATCAATACCGTACTTTACATGTTTCTTCCAAAGTATGCATTATAGACACGCTCCATGCTCCGACTCATAAGAGCGTTGAAAGATGTAATAAAAGCGTACTTTTTGGAGGTAAGCATAAAAGACACTTACATATATGTGGCATCTATGGCAGTGATTCGATAAGGCTATAAAAGCGAAAACGTTATATTTATGACAGCACATTTCTGTGCAGTATTTAATTTTTAAAGAAATTCATTACGACAAGTTCTACTTTTGTTCGTCCAAATGTTAACGATTGTGTTCTTGAAATCTTCACGTTTGTATCCGAGCCGATAACCTTGTTAATTAAAGCTATAAAAGCAAAATTTAAAAAGAAATAAATTTATGACAACACCTAGTGGCATTGTATTAAAATAGCAAAAATAAACAATGATTTACGACTCTAAATATTTAAAGCTGTTACTAATCTTTTTGGTTTTAGACGATGACCTCCTTTATTCTTCACAAACTAGCTATGCACGGAAAATTATGTAACCGACAGTGAGCTTTTAGTTTTCCATCTTTAACTATAAAATTAAAATTTTTCAAAATTAAGACAACTCCTCACGGTGTTGTATTTATATTTAAATTTATCACAGATCTTAACACGACTGTTACATGGATATTGTGGTTCCAATTTCGTTTTCTTAGAGGATCTTAATTGCGTGATTTGTAATTATTAACCTTCGAGCCTTCACTGCTTTAATCTCCTACAAAAGTCAGAATTGTATATTGTTAAGACAACACTACACCGTGTTGTATTTAAGGATAAATTTCAATGGAGCACTTTACGGATTCAACATGCTGTCTGTTTCGGTAATCTCCACAAATTAATGTTCAATATGATCGGATCAATGCCTTCGCACCATTAACTATGAGTAATCTATAAAAGCATTAAATTTATAAAATTAAGACAACACACCCGGTGTTGTATTTTAAAACTAAAAAAAAACAGGGTGAGAATTTTACGGGTTGACCTGGATGCTGATGAAGAAAATGACCTCTTGTCCGATTTATGAAAACACGCCGGGTGTTATAGTTCTCTCCACTCTTTTCGGTTTACGGGTTTTTCGAAGGTCAACTTCCTACAAAAGTCAGATTTTTCAAATTAAGACAACACACCCAGTGTTGTAAAAAAAATAAAGTTAGTCAGCAAATTCGAAACTGTTACTGTGTACAAAAGTTTTTCCGCATGCTTCTCTTAATATCCATTGAAAGCCATAGTAGATTAATTAGGCTCCGAACGCCTAGGATTAAGCTATAAAAGCGAGAATTTTATAAAGTTAAGACAGCACGCACGGTTCTGTTTTAAAGAAAAAAAGAAAACATTCTTTTGGAAGATAAATTAAAAACCATTACAGAGCTCTCGGGACATATCCGCAGGCAGAAAATATTCTTCAACTGTGAAGTCCATTCTTTTTGTATTACGAAAGACTTTCTTTGGTTCATAACGATATTTTTCTTCCTAATGTGTGATTTTTAAATTGGATGCAGACAGCTATTTTTCCTGACTCTCAAGTTAGTTCCTAGAATGTAATGATTAGTTTGAAAAGGAATTTTCCATCTTACTATGGATGCTGGGACTGTAATGATATTCTCTTGCAGCTTCTCCATGGTTTTTGAGTAAGTATACAGTTTTGTGTCGCAGATTAGGTCAGCTACGCAGCTATTCTCCAGATATCTAACATAACTATTTTAAACTTAATACCTAGCACATTTTTTTTTGACAATATGACATAATTTCAAAATTGCATATACATAATGATTTCGGTTTTACATTCAAAACACTTGATTTTAGAGATACATTTACGATAAGATACAGGGCAGCGGATGATTTTGGGAAATGTAGTTCAACAGCACAACACTATTTGATCTCTTTGAGCATAAAAACACAATCGCCACATCACATTTTCAAAGAAAAATTCCACAAGCCAACCCTGAACACCTGTAAATATTTGGAAGTTGGGCAAAATATCGCACAAACGTAAAATCAAAAAAAGCATTAAAGAAAATTAAACTTCTTCCTAGATGATTTGGGATCTCCCGGATTCCCAATCAAACACGTCCGAAACATAATACAGAGAGAAATATATCACTTCGACCCGAGCGCATTTGAATCCCTTGTTTGCGCATGTTGACCGCACCCTATTTCACACACAAGACGAGTGTAGCAAGTTGGAGACACGAGCAGATGCCATAGATGGTAATGGTACTGGTACAGGTACTATGTCCCATTCTCGTTTCTAGCCTCCACCGCCGAATTCATCTTGTGCTGCGATGAAGTTCTTAGAGTATGACGTTAATGGGAAGATAATTACTAGCAGTTGCATGTTGTGCAGAGTAGATGATTGGAGTTTTATTTAGCTGAATGTGTAGATGTATTTTTGGTTTCTTTGTTTTCATTTATTATATGTATTTGAGCTGTAAAATAAAATTCCATTTTTTAGGAAAAAATCACAATCGAGGCGTTATAGTAGGTAGAAATAAAAAAAGAGTTTGGAATTTGTTTGTTTGTTTCAAAAATTGACTAATTTATATTTTATTCTAATTTCTTTTATAAAAAGTGTTATAAATTAAAAGATTCAATATGAATCATCATAAAGTAATCAAATCATATTGAACTAATCCAACATGATAAAAGCTTGGCACATTGAAAATAAGAGCTTTTTGCAAAGATGTATATAAAATTGTAAAGCTTTTTTAAAGCTTGAAAATATTGCTTTCGAGAGCTTCGTACAAGTATGTACTTAAATATCAACTCCTTTGCGTCATTAACATTAATCATTTGCAAAAAGCTTTTATTTAAAATGAATCACAGTTAATTATAGATATACAGTTAATTTTTTTACAAACCAATCATCATTGAGAAATTTACTAACTTTTCTTTGTGTGTTATTTTGCCACGACGACACTTGCCAAGCCATCAAGCCCGGTCCGGTCGAGAGAGCAGTTGGATCATTCTCTTCATCTTCACACAATTGGTTACTGCAAATGGAAAACCATCATAGTACAAAGGAAATAATAAAACAAAAATTTACAAAAAATTAAAATTAGCTGATTCTAGCACAATTTGACTACATTAAAATTAAAGTTTTTTTGTAAGGCACGGGGTTGGGTAAATTAATAAGGAATACGCCATTTTCAACTGCTGACAGAAACACATTTTTGGCTACTCATGTTGCGCATGAATTCATCCAAGCTGCTAATTTCACTTTTCCACAATTCAGCAACTTCCTGTTTTCGCTTTTCTTCTTCTTGTTGGCTAGGTAAGCAGATGGGAATGGAATCACTTTGGTTTTGAATAAATTTAAATTGCAGCTCAGACCAACGGACAAAGCGTTCATGTTGCTTTTGACGAAGTTCCTTTTCTGCGCTTTTGAGAGCCGTTGCTAGTATTGCACAGACACGAAGACCCTCCACGCCCCGTCGAACTTTTCTTTTCATTTGCATTTTCTTCATACGAAAATCTTTTACCCAATCTATGAGGGTTTTATCATTCCGTGATAAAATAGCTCCACCAGCCATTTTTTATTTTTATAATTTTAAATAATATTGCCTACTATTATGTAGCAGAACAGTTAAACTGATTTTTTATTTTTATTCTAAACACACCTGCTTTATTTTAATTGTAATTCCTTCCTTTGAAAATATTTTAGAGGAAAAACACACACAAACACTTTTTAAGATGAATCACTCTTCAGACTTTTGACCAATTAAAATAATAAAGCAGCTTCCAACAGCAAGCGTACGAACTGAATGACAACTGTTCTTCGAATGTGTTACGAGCTAAATCTGCTGTCGTATTTATACTGTTACCCCCACCTCTATCATGTATTCATCCGCCACTTCGAAGAAAGTAAAACCTTTGATGACGCTGCATCCTTAGATCAAGAACCACCCTAACTGTACATAGGGGTTGAAAATTGAATGCAATAAAATTATCCCACGGTTTTCCTGCAGGGGAATCCTTTGCAGGTACATAATATTTGAAAAACATATAATCCTGTCCGTGCGCATGGTTTTGCTTTGAATGTCAAATGCCAACGGAAAAAAATCATGTGAAAACCTACAAATACATACAAAGAAATTAAATGTATGCGACGTTGAGTAAATAACGTATTTTAGTACTGGCTGTACATGGGTTATATTTGGATTTGTTTATTGCAGCTATAGATGCAGCGTTTTCCATTTTCTGTACATAAAGTATACCTAGACTAGTGTTCCTTAAACATCGATAGTCGTCACTTGCGATGGTTGGCGATAGTTTTCGAAAAATACCCGATAGTATCGATATTTATCGATAGTTTCCAACAAAAAATAAAAACAACTTAAGTCCAAATAAATGACTATTTTTTTTGTTCAGTAGTTAGGTTGTAAATATAATACAGTATTTGACCAAAGATGATATTTTTAATTTTTAACCATGATTCATTTTTAACCAAATATTTCATCATTTTGTTTTAAGAATAATAATTCGGGTTTACCAAGATATGTAGAAAGCAAAAATGTAGAAAGTAAAAATCTCGAAAACAAAAATCTAGAATTAAAAGAAAAAAAATGTAGAAAGCAAATCTATAAATACAAAAATCTAAAAAAATCTCGAATGCAAAAATCTAGAATCGCTCGCGCAAATTATAACCATTGTCTCAAAAATTAATTACTTTTTTGTTTTATAAAACGCACCAATATAAACAGGATTCATCACCAAAATTTCTCAGTTTTTGTGTCAAATACCGAGGAAAAAAAATTTTCAATTCGTGTGCTCAGTTTTTGTCAGAGAAAAATAAGTGAGAACTGAGAACTCTGAAATATAAACTGACCAATTTTCTTAAATTTTTGAATTTAAAATCAGAATTCGATTTCACAATTTTTTTAATTTGAAAAAAGCAAATTTTGCGGAAGGAGAATAGCAAAGTAGGATTATATGTGTAATATTCACAGAGCTCAAAGTGCGAAGCAACCAATTTGACAAATTAAATCAACAAATGACGCTACAATTAGAGAAATTTACAAATCCTCTGTCCAACTGATATTTTACTCAAGGCTGTGCTGTGATGCATATGATAACTGTATTAAGTCATCGTCAACTAACACAACAAGTGGCCCAGAAAAATAAATTGAAAATTTTTTCAATGTTTCTCGACCAATTTTATCGATTCAATTCAAGAGTTTCATACAAAAAAATCCATTGGGGAGAACGAAAGTAGCAGGTATGCAAAGGAACAAATTGGCAATTTCCTTGTTCCGTTTTTATTCCAATATTTCATTGGACAACACTATTTTTCAATGTTATGCCCATAATATATATTTTCTTAAAAAAAGAGATAAAAATGGTTGATTTAAAAAAAAACACTAATTTTTGGCACTTGCGATAGTTTTGAGAACATCGATGTTTTTGATAGTTAAAAACTATCGATTACTATCGAAAGACTATCGATGTTTAAGGAACACTAACCTAGACCTAGGTCTAGGTATAGGTAGGTATACTTAGAAGTTAGAATGTTGTTTATTTTTTTGTTTTTGTTTAAATAGGATTAGGATAAGGCATAATAAAGGGCTTAGACAGTTAGGCATGTCTGGCATTAATTGTTGTTCTCAATCCATATTTTAATGATTCAATTTTAGGAATTTGTTTTCTTGATATTAAATTTAAAATTCCCAGCTATGTATAGGATGATAAATAGAAAACTTATATAGGTATGTACATACATGTTGGTAGAGGTACAAAATGTATATATGTATGTAGGTACACATATATGAAGGTATCTTCTATAATTCTTGAAAAAAGATGACATTGGTAGTTCCTGTAAGTATTTATTCCATTTAAGTGTAAATTTATGATTTATGTAGGTAGGCAGACCAATACCATCTGACTCATATGTCGTCAGGACCCATGTTCTGTAACTCGGCGGTAACTTTTCGAGGCGATAAACGGCGAAAAATGGAACAAAACCCATAGGATTCCTATGAGTTTTGTTCCATTTTTGTTCCATTTTTCGCCGTTTCTCGCCACGAAAAGTTATCGCCGAGTTACAGAACATGGGTCCTGGACCCAGAAAACAATACCCAGAAAACAATACCTATATTAATGTTAAAAAATAATCTCGAAAAATCTTGGTTTTGGTGAGATTTTTTTATTTGAGAATAATTTCGACATTTTAGGCTAATTTTTTAATAAGGCACAAAGCAATGGGAAGAGCGAAGCACAGCACTGAAGACCAACGCGAAGCCATTTTAGCTCTGCATAACAGTGGTGGACGCTCTGCAACAAACCATTCTTGCTATAAATTCCAAAAATTTTGAAGAAACCAGAGGGCGTCCGTCTTATATGACTGCAAGAGACAAAGCTACGTTGGTGAGAAAAGCTTAAATGAATTCCGAATTTATTCGGAATGGATGGTAAACAGTTTGTTCGTCGTAATCATATTGAGAACCTATGGAATGAGCTGAAGATTGAGGTTAGTAAGCAGAAACCTTCCAACAAAGCGGATTTATGGAGAATTGTCCAAGAAGTGTGGTATTCGATTCCACAAGAAAAGTGAAGTTGGTGGACTCTATGCCAAATCGAATGGATGCAGTGTTGAAAAATAAAGGTTTTTCAACGAAATATTAGGTATTCTTTGATAATAATATAGAAAAAATACATTGGTTATCAAAATGTCTTGTTAATTGTGTTAAATTTATTAAGTGTTGCTATTTTTATGACCAGCTTGTTGCGAAGCCTAAAGCAAAAAGTAAAAGTACTACACTCAATATTACCAAAAATTATGGAGTGTTGCTATTATTTTGGCCATAGCTGTATATAGGTACATGCATACTACATAGATACAAAATCTTATACAATCTTATTGATACTCAATTTTACGACGTTTGACATTTTTTCAATTTTGAGAAATGATACCTACATATAGGTATTTAAATTTGCTTATGCGCAAATAAAATATTGGTTTCGTCAATTAAACTGTCGAGGTTTTTTCACGATGATGAAAAAGTCCGAAAAGATTTTTCCTGTAAGAGGTCCTGTTGCAACGGTGAAAAAATACAATTTTATTTTCTTAAAGAAAAAATATTTATAAACATCTGGAGCAATCTATAATAATATTAATTATGTACCTACATTCCTTTTTTTAAACTAATAATTAAATATAAAATAGGCGACTACCTGGAAAATATTATCTGTTTCAAAATAAATTGAAATGTAAAATTCTGCGGATGGTTTTTAAATGAGTACCTACACACCTCACTTTTTTATAAAATTCATTTTTATTCTTTTACAATCATGAAAATCCACAAAATGTCTATACCTACCAACTTTGAGATTTCTTAGTAAATAATAATACCTAGACTATTTATAGATAACGAACAAACTGGTGTGGGTTATCATTTTATTTAAATATGCTAGGTATAGGTAATTAAACTGATCAATTTTCTTCAATAGTTCTTATTTTTTAACTCAGAAAACCCTTTTACGAACTACGTTTTGTAGTACCTCATAAAATTGGACCTCAAAAAATTATTCGACTAGTCTCCTTATATGTAGGTAGGTATATATTACGTATTTATAGGTACATCATGTATAAATATATACGGACAAATATTCAATTTATATACCTATACTTATGAATGCGAAAGTATACAAGTACATATACATATTTATATGTAGATAAGTTAGGCAGCTACCACATTATTAATTGTAACTGCGTCATGCGCCGTTTTACTCGTTTGTTATTAAATTACCAAGAATAAGTATAGCTTCATTATGTACACGGGTACAATTTATGTATATGCAGGTATGAGCCTTCTTTTTTTCGAGCAGAGTATTGGTAGTATATAAAGAATAACATATTCAATGGAAACAGCTGTTCAAGAAACTTAAATAATTATGAAACCTTGACAAGGGCATGCGAATTCAAAAAAAGATGTTTAGGTACTCTGATACTTATACGTGAGAAGAATCTTATATAAAATGTTATTCCCAGCTAATCCATTGTTTTCTGTATTTTTTTTTTCCTTACTGCGCAGATGTAGAAACAATTCTCCTTGGTCCTTGGATTTATTATGTAGGCAAAATATTTCTCCTTTTTTTAGGTATATATGATTCTCAAATCTTAAAATTTGCGAACATAGGCTGGCTGATGTAATACAGTAAAACCCGGATAAGTGCCTCAGCATAAATACCTCGTTTTGAGAGGTACTTATGCGGGTTAGGCAGTTATAAAAAACCCGCTTAAGTGCGTATAAGCACTTATCTCTATATTTACAGAAATACAAACAAAATTTACAATACAAAAAAATTAAAGGCCAGTTGGTTCACAGTGGGTTAAATCTGAACAATGACTTTCACAGCTTCTAACTAAATGGCGCTAATCAACCAAAATTGGCTGATTAGCGATTTCCATGATTAACAACTTAAATTATCGATTCCTTGAAAAAAAATTGTATTACCTTGCAAATTAGATGATTTACCAGTTGCAATAATCCTTGATTAAAGATGATCAGCTGTGAACAATCTGGCCCTTAATCTGATTTTAATCGATTTCGTGTATTATTTTGGTTCTTCCAGCTTTGTTTTGTTTTATGCTAATCGATTAATAGTAGAAACATCGCATTTTAATTGTTTAGCAATTTCCTTTCTTGATTTTGTTTTGTTTTTTTTACCAGGCGGAGGATTTGTAGTTTTTTGTTTAATTGAAAGTGAAGTCAGTTTTTCAGGCATTTTACCTTAACAACAAAACAAAATTACTTTGACAATTTAAATTTTGAAAGTGACAGCTACCCACTTAGTCTCCCCATTGTAGTAGATTAATTTTTTATATTTGAATTTAAAAGCATGAAAGCTTTTGTCTTTTTCTGCTGATTTAAAATGTGTGAATTTTTTTCAGGTAAATTTCAATAAGAGCATACAAAATAAAAGGCAATTAAGCGGGGAAGGCAGTTATGCGAAAGGTACTTATTAGATGAGTTTTATATGAAAAAACTCTCAAAATTCTGGTTCTCAAAAAAAAGATACTTATGCGGGTTAGGCACTTATGCGATAGGCACTTATCCGGGTTTTACTGTAAATGTAACTTCTCCTTATACAGGGTGATTCCAAACTAAACAAACAATTTTAATATATCTATAGCGATAGCAGGTATGAGGTAACACATAGGCATGCAGAAACTACAGATGTGTTACTTTGGGCTCTAGTATCATTGCTTTAGACCCTGTTTAGATTGGGATGATTGAGTCTGGACTGGTGAGTGCCGCATCGTGTTTACATTTGAAACTTTGAGGCGCCTCAAAATACATTGAAACAACAACAATTTCAACATATCACACATTGAAACAACAACAAAGTATAGACTCATGAGTCCGGTTGTTATGTTTTGTTCGTGCCACACCAGATTCCTCACCCCACACTTCTCTTGTCTACGGACTGTCGTGATACAAGCCTCAATCTTCCCAATCTAAACAGCGTCTTAGGAATTAGCGATACCTACTTTAAGGTCCCCCCACACCAACGCGAATTTCCGGTGGCGACGACGAAAACAACAATAACAACACGTGGTTGTCAATGAAAACAACACGTTGTTATTATTGTTTTCGTCGTCGCCACCGAAAGTTCGCGTTGGTGTGAGGGAACCTTTATACTCTTTGCTATTGAATACCTATATTTTTGTTAAATTTTTTTTTATACCTAAATCCCAGACTCAATAACTTCTTGAATTTAAATATTCTTAATTCAGGGAATAATGGACTGTTAATCGAAATGATTTGGTGTCCATTTAAATGTTACAAAATTTTGACCGAACCTCGCATTTGTATATTTTATTGTTTAACTGCTTATACATTAAGGGCCAGTTTCACAGTGCACACTTAACAAGACTTAACTTAAGACATAGTATCTTATTAACTAGTGATAAGCATTAATTAAAAAAAAAAAGTTATTTTTAAAAGAAAATGAATTTAAAAAAAATTATACTTAAATACATAGGGGATAGGTACGTAGTTTCTCAAAGAGAAAGCTGGGTTGGTGTTTTTTTTTGCAATTTACCCGTTAATGCCTTCTGTAGGTAGTTATATTCGTACCTAGTTATATTCTGTATAAGAATGGACTAAAGAATAATTCTTTTATTCAATTTAAACCAAACATTTGTGTGTTGTTTTGATGTTGGGAAGGAAGTCAATCAAAAAATTTTCAGTTTGAAATAAATTATATAAATATTTTTAAGCTCAAATAAGAATTAAAAATCGAACTATGTACCGTACTTATTGGCATGATTTTTCGTTGCTTTCAATATATGTATGTAGAAGCAGTATAATCATGTTTGGAACTATGTATTTATATGTATGTAGTATGGAAAGATATCGTTTCTGATCCAATAGACATAACAAAAGGAATTTGAATAGTTTTTTTCAAAAACACTTTTAATGTAATTTGAAACAAAGAATAGCAGGCAAGTGCAGTAAAACCCGCTTAAGAGAAACTGCAAAATGTCATAATCTTTCTTTCACATGTCATAATCTGTTTTTCACATAAACGAACCCCACTTAAGTGAGTCCGGATAAGTGAAAAAAATTGCACTTAAGCGGATTTAAAAATTCCAAAAAGGGTCCTGACATATCAGAAATTCAAATGTCATTTTCGTGATGAAAATTTGGTAGAGATGAAAAATTTAAAAAAGAAGTAAAAGCGTTCAGCTAACTTTTTGTTCTTTTATATTAAATTTTTATTTCACTTAAGAGAGTTTTTTTCAACGAAAAATATTAAATTTAACTGAAAATATGTTTCAGGTATCCGGGTTTTTCACTCAAGCGAGTTTCGCTTAAGCGGATTGTTATAAAGGTAATTGGTCGACAAATAATCGGGGATGACAAAAGTGTTACAGATAAGCGGGTTTTTCTCTTAAGCGGGTTTCTCTTAAGCTGGTTTTACTGTACCTAATTATTTAAAAATTAAATGAGTGAATGAGAAAAAAGAACATCTTCAAAGTTGATACAAAAAATCAGCCAACTTTATGTTTTGGACAGAACAAGATTTTTTTTTGTTGGATGTGTAGGGGGATCAGATGAGTGTACAAAACCATTTTCGGGGTCGCAACCCCCCAATTTGGCGGATGGTAGTTTCGTATTAAAAGGTTTTCGCCATATCTCGAGAACCTTAAATTCAATAAACAGTTTTATAGAAAAAAAATCTCTACAACTTTGGCATAGGTACACATACTTTTATCGACAAATCGAAAATAAAAAAGTTAAAACTAAAAATAGAAAACAAGTTATTCTTATTTCACTACATTTTTTGACAAGTTTGTATTTTATTTTGTTATTTTCGGTTCTAGAAAAAAAATGTACTAAAAGATAAGAGCATTGCATATTAAAAAAAAAATAATACTTATTTTTCTAATTAAAGTCCCCGCCTAAACTGGGGGAAAGAAACCTCCCCTCCCAAACGATTTTTTCTTGCCTCAACCCAACCTTCATGCCCTAGCTTTTTTTCGCATCTTATGCAAAACACTCATATACACCATTATTTTGATACCTTTTTTAACTGAAAGCACATAATATCATTATTAATCATTTAACCATTTTTGATTTATTTTCTGAGGAAACTGTTTAAGGTTGAGCATTTCCATTTATTATTTAAGATAAAAGTCAACAGATAGAGCAATTACTGAAATTAAATGATAAATCTCACCCAAAGACCTAAAAAAATAATTTTTAAAGTAAATCACAAACCAAGACCAAAATGAAATTGCCGAATTAAATATATTTCAATGAGAAACCGATTGAAAATAAAGGTCAGCGGTTATTTTGGATCTCTGTATTAAACAGCAAAATCAAGGTTCTGTATCGCAATAAGTTGTCAAGAGAAGTCGAGATGTTGTTGTAGACAACATTATCTTGACTCCATTTCACGTGAAGCACTTTTTTACAAACTGCATACCTATGAACGGAATCCCTAGTAAAATTGTTACTCTACTAAAAGCGATGTATGAGAAGAATGTGGCTTATGTTTGGGATGGGGATATCATTTCTGAAGACTTTTTAACGCAAATGGGAGTGAAGGAGGGTTGTGTCTTGAGCACGCTGTTGTTGCTGTTGTTAAATGATGTCGTAGAAGGCGTTGGGGGTGGAATTCAGCTTGGAAGTGTGAAGATACCTGGGTTAATTTTTGCAGATGATATAGTTTTTCTGGCGGAATCAGTCACAGGAATGCAACTTATGATGAACAGACTTGAGAGATACTGTGAACTCTGGAATCTTACAGTCAACTTAGACAAATCAAAAATAATGATTTTCAGAGATGGTGGTGGAAGATATTCTCGAAATGAAAAATGGAAGTATAAAGGAGAAAATTTTGCAATTGTTCGGGAGTATAAATATCTAGGTGTACTAATAACAGCAAAACTTAACATGAAAAAACACTTCCAGTGCAAACTAGCGGAGGCAAAAAGAGCTGTTTCATCCGTTCGGAGCCGGTGCGTCAACAACAAATATATTGAACATAGTTCAAAATTGAAATTATTTCGTGCTACTGCTTAAGCCATATTGCTTTATGGAGCCTTAATTTGGGGTTATCGCCAAATCGAAGATGTTGAAAGGTTTTTGAGATACTTTCTGAAACGAATTTTCCGCCTACCTATAACTATATGCTTCACCTGGAAACAAAAGTACCACCTTTATTTGTAGACTCTCTTAAGCTGCATTTTGAGTACATAGTTAAAGTAATGGAGATGGAAGATAGAAGGTTGCAAGTGTTAAAACATGTTCTAGATACGAAAGATAACCTAGGAAATAGTTGGGAAGAGCCTGAAGCGCAAAGTTCACTGTTTAGAAACACCTACAGTAAACTCAATTTTGATCTGGTTGATAATACATACTTCCAAAATCGATTTACGTGAACATGATAAATATCATTTTTAAAATAAGAGGCGAAATATTAAAGTTAAATTCCATTACCCATCGAGAAGTGATTTATGTAATCTGAAAGAAAGGGAGGATGTTTATCATTTTATGGCCAGGTGTCCCATTTTAAACGAATCCCGCATGAGGTATTTTGGTGCAAACTCTTTGGATACGACTGAAGTTTTAAATATTTTGAATGGGTAACCTTGGCTGGGAAGTTTTGTACAAATTTACATCATCTGCACTTTGTTATAGACAACGTATTATTGAAGGAGATTTCTAAGTAAACGAAAATTGTATGATACAAAATAAGAATATGTCAATCTGGTAAAAATAAACTTAGTTTAAATTGGAATTGTAAAATTTGTATATATATTTAAGTAATAATATTAAATAAAGTTTCTGCTTACTAACTTAATCTTACGTTGCACTACTAGTTGCATCTAATTTACAAAATACCTCGCAGCCATAGGTAAGAACAGGAACAACAAGTGTTTTTGCCAGTATAAAGCTACGCGCAAACCAAAACGATGGCGACCACGATAAAAATGTGGATACCGCACATATAAATCAAAGGAGAGGCACACATCTACGCTATTGAGGTGTGCCTTTCCTTTGATTTTTATATGAGGCATCCACATTTTTATCGTGATCGCCACCGCCATCGCAATGGTTTGCGGGTAGCTTAAAACGGGTTTTAACAGCCTTAAGGTATTGTTTAAATCTTTACAACCGAAGGATGCCATACACTTTTCTACACTGCCACATTTATATGCGTATCCCAACTTATTAACGTTTTCAAGAAATATCATTTAACTTTTGTTGACTGATTTTATGTATGTATATTTTTAACTATAAGCTTTTTATTTTTGATTTCTCGGTAAAAAAAATTGTATAGCAAATTTGTGGAGAATTTAATTTTCTACAAAACTTATTGCATTTATTAAAAGGCTGGGTTTTATAAATAAACAAAATATATTTAAATAATTTAGCTCTGATCCTGATAAAAGATTTCATAAGAATAACAGCATTGAAAAATTAATTTTCAGTTATAGAAAATTACAAACTTCCTAAATATAAACAAAACAAAGTGTTGTTCTAAAATTAACTGAATAGTAACATATTCTTAACTTTAACAAAACTGAGTTTGAATTTTGTTTGTGAAACTTATGGTAGAACTATAATAGTCGGTTGCCGACGTAAGTGGTCGTACGAAACGAAACGAATGCAAAGTAATCAAATGGCGTGCCTATAATTGAGGTTTGCTTCGTTTCGACTAATCTTCGTTAACTTTTGCTTTCGGAAGTGAAGAGCGCTCACCGACCGCTCCATACGTAAGTGAACTGAGAGAACTTTCTTCCGACATCTTCCGACTATTATAGTTCTACCTTAATGGTTCACTAGAAATGTTGAAAATAATGAAAATGAAAATAATGGTAGGGTTATAAAAATTTGTATTTTTGTATTGTTTAACTCTTCCATAGGTAGGTACTTTTTTAATTTTATTTTTCAAGAACATGTCGCCGTCTACCTCACGACAAATGTCGGCTAGGGGCAGTGTTGTTCATCTACGTGTCGACTTTAACTGTCGTACACAATTGTGTCGACAATGTCAACAATTGTGTATACAATGTAAACAATTAATGTAAACAATTAATGTAAACAATTAAAATTGCAAATCAGTAAAATTCATGCTAGAACATCGCGTGGAGTGGACGCGAAAAGATCTTTTAAGCAAAGTTTTATTTAAAAACAAAAATTGAAATGTATGTAGGAAAGCCGAAGAATAAAGCGTTTGATGAGCTAGGAATATTATTGGCACCCTCACTTCGATAATAAAAATCTTTGTAATGAGCAAAACGAAATCGTCTGCAAATTTAAACATCTGAATGCAGACTGTATTAAAGGCTGGGATAATTTTAATAGAAAAAAATGAATTTTTCAAGACCCTTTATGAAAAGGATATTAAAAAAACACATAGTTTTCTGGAAAACTTTTACAAATTCTACATTTTCGACGTTGCAATGTAGACAATTATCAATTGTCTACGTTTAATTGTCTATACGTAGACAATCGTGTATTCTACATGCATAGTCTACACTCTACATGGCACAACATTGGCTAGGGGCCTATTTTTGGGGATTGCGATTTTAGTCACATGTGGCTTATCAAATTTAAATTTTCATGAGCCTTTTTACGTGCGGCGTAATGGTGTATTTACATTCATCTTCATGCGAGTTCTGTAAAAAAAAAGGATGAAGATATAAAATTTAAATTCGTTGAATGCAGATTTTAGGAATCATTTATTAGGATCATTAATGCAAATATAAAAACGAGCTTGTTCATCTTCATAAAGGTACTTTTAGCATGAATCTGTCACACTCTACTTTTCTTAATATTTGCAGATGAAGATACATACAAATCCATCATAAATCGACTAGTGAAAAGTCTTCAGTTGGGTGCAAGAGAATGACCTCTTTAAGTCGGTTGAATAAATAATATTAGTTATCTGTGTTGCCGACAACGCAATTTTTTTCTATAAAGCAAACTCAATTTATACTTCCACCCTAGGTAACGGAAAACCATCAACATTATCAGAAAAATGTCTGAATGAAATTTTTATTTCATTCAAAGCTTAGGTTGATTTTATAATAAACAATTAATATGCAATCATTTAGAAACAATTAACTTCTTTTAGGCAGCATTTATTAACGCCGTCTTCTTTGAATTTAAAACACTATCTTACAGATACGTTATTCCCAATTCTTGGTTAAGTGTACATATTCTCCATCCGGACTTGGATAGTTTTCAATCGGAGGCGTGGCTACAGGTCCCTTTACGCTAATTGGAAGAAGCTGAGCGTCTGGTTGTATTGCTTCTATATAAAGATCTTCCGATTCCTTACGTAACTCATCTAAAGCTTTCATTTGGAACTGCAACACACGGTCGATAATTTGAAAGTCGGAAACTTTTTCTTTGTGTTTGTATGCAGCCCATTGCTTGTTTAAAGTGACTCTTTGCTCCAGAACTTCGTGAGTAATTGTTACAGCTCTGGTTCGTTGGCTTTATAAATAAAAATTGCAAACAAAAAGTGAGTTCATTCATTACAAGGTCTATGTAGAAAGGTTATACCTTTTTTCATCAATTAGTTCTATTGGTACATCTAATTCCTCAATTGGCTTAAGTTGTCTTGCGTTTTTTTCCAATCGTCGGATTTGTTTTTCGATTTTTTTCTTTTTTCGGTCTTCACGTTGCTTTATAACTTGTGGATCAATCTTTCTTTTCTTTTTTAATGGTTCCGCAAACAAGGCAGCAGTTGCATGAATATTGATCGCAGACGAAGTGTTTATCGAGCGATTGAGAATGTCCCTTATTGGAATTCTAAGGATTTTTATTATAAAATTATTTACAGTGGATTAGAATGTTAATATCATTTAACTTGCCTGTGAAAAAATGAATTAAGGAACATTTTTTAAATGAAGAAAAACTTTAATTTTCCCAAAGAAAAAAAAAATAACCATCAAGTGTCAAATTTTTATTTGACAGTTTTTATAATGTAATAGATCAATGAATTTATTCAGATCTTTTATTAAATTATAAGGGTCCGTCTACGTTATGTATTGTTATAACAGAAACTCGAATTACAAAAATTTGTGAATTCCCTTTTTACACGAGGAAACTGGTGGTGATGGCGACTGATGGTGTTTTTTATTGGTAATGCGGAAGAGAAATGCCTATTGAAGGCTTTTAACGTTTCTGAAGTGCTTCTGGTTTCGATTATAAATTAAAATACAGAAGCATTTTCTCCTCTATAGAGAAGAAGAATTGTCATTTTGTGGGGGACTTCTGGTCGACCAATTGAAAATGTCATGAGTTTTATTTATAAACCCATTCTAAACTATGTCGATGTTCCATCGATTGTTGATTGTCGAAATAAAAAAGAAAATTTTAAAACATTTTGTAAGCCAAATTTCATTGGGGCAAATGAGGTAATGTCGTTGAATATTTCCAAATTAGATTCCAAATTATCTCATTTCCCATACAAATTCACCTTTCTAAATGAGGTAATTTCAACCAAATTTGCACGAAATGTAGTGGAAACCCATTGGCAACATTTAAAAATGCGCGCAAAACTGAACGAAACTTCATGTCTCGACAAAGTTCTTAGATTATCAACTTTGTCGTATAGTGTCGTGCCGTAAACTGCAGTTGTCGCTTAGTGCGATATAAATTATACAATTTCCTACAAATAAGACGTGAAGTTCAGTTCCGCTGAAGTACAGTTCCGCCCAGTCCGATCTTACCTTTAAGGTTCCCCCACACCAACGCGAATTTTCGGGGCGACGACGAAAATAACAATAACAATTCACGTGGTTGTCAATGAAAACAACACGTTGTTATTATTGTTTTCGTCGTCGCCACCGAAAATTCGCGTTGGTGTGGGGGATCCTTTAAGGCTCTCCCAAACCAACGCGAAATCGTAGCGAATCATTCACAATAATAAAACATATGACAAACACACAACGCTAAACAACAACAAAAAACTGTCGTCGACGAATGTTTCGCGTTGGTTTGGGAGAGCCTTTACAGTGGCGAGAAGCAGAAGTGTGTTTTCGGATCATGAAACTTGAACCCGATAAAGAACAGGTTCATGAGTTGTTGTTGTTATGTATGTTATTTTATGATTCATAATATGGATCAATTCTGATAATAAAAACGGCTTTTTTTTCGCGACATGAAGTTTCGTTCAGTTTGGTGCGAAAGTGCGCGCGGTGTCGTTGAAGTGCAGTTCCGCCTTTTCCGGTTTTACCTTTAAAAGAAAAAGCCTACAAAATCTGTAGAAACTTGTTTCCACCTGTTAAAGGAAACTATTTATCATGGGCGTATATGTATGGACTGGTAGTCTAATGTCAGTTTCATACAACAATTGTCAAAAAAATTTCAACAAAATAAGACAGCGATGCTAGCTCTTCCCACGCCAATTCAGGAAAAAAAATTAACTTCTGACATAGAAGCTCGCGACATCTGTTTTTAAAATTTCAAAAAGTCGTATTTAGCGACCAAACCTTACATTTTTAAATTTCCTGCATAGAAATGTGCGACATCTACGGTATTTTGCCTCTTATTTTTTTTAGTGTTGGTTTGAAGGTTGGATATTCAAAATGGTCACGTTCGGGGATCAATCCAAAGCTATCCGGATAGGTTTGTGTTGTTGTAATCCCTTGTGACAAAACAGCTGAAGCAACAACAACCCAACGTATCTGAAAATTTTTGGATGCGTGGATAGCCTATCTGATAGTTTACCGAACGCAAGAAATGAATCAATTCACATTCACCAAAAATAAAAAAAAACGTAACGCGAGAGCTGAACATGTATCCTGAGCGTTTCCAAAGTAATCAATGAACTAATAATTAATGCTCAGCAGTTTGTGGTTGGGGACAAGTTTACAAAGACTAAAAATATATGAAATTAAAAAAATACCTACCATATGCATTGAATTTTTGGGCTATTTCTGCCATGTTGGGTCTTGCACGCTTCTATTGCAGTAATCTGCCCTACTGTAATTATACAAATTTTCATAAATCTGGATCTCATCGCAGAATTCAATGTTGAATTCATAGTCATCCCTCATGCTCATTTTCTTTTGGTTTGATTTGGTTTGACATATGAATGAGTTTCATTGTGGCGTGACGTTGAATGTCGAGGTGTTTTAAGAAAACAAATTGTGTTTTGAATTTTATATTAAATATTTAAGGCTCTCCCAAACCAACGTGAAACATTCGTCGACGACAGTTTTTTGTTGTTGTTTAGCGTTGTGTGTTTGTCATATTTTTTATTATTGTGAATGATTCGCTACAATTTCGCGTTGGTTTGGGAGAGCCTTTAAGGTAGAACCGCACTAGGCTGAACTGCACTTCAGCGACACCTCGCGCACTTTCGCACGAAACTGAAAGAAACTTCACGTCGTGACACAGTTGGTCAGATTACCAACTTTGTCGCATAGTGTCGCACCGTGAAGTGCAGTTGTCGCTTAGTGCGATATAGCTCATACAATTTCCTACAAATAAGTGGTGAAGTTCAGTTCCGCTGAAGTGCAGTTCCGCCGAGTGCGGTCCTAGCTTTAAGGCTTAACTACATAAGCCAAAAAGTACTGAAGTACAAAAGTAAAAATATTTTTTTTACCGCTAGCGCCGTTGTTTTGTGAAAAAGAATACACAAATTTGTTTTTAAAGCAAAATTTAAGCTTTCTGCATCATTTTTATAAGTTTTCCAATCAGAAATACTATCCTAAAATGAGTTTGAAAATTTTCACTTTTTTACTTTTTCACTTGGCTTATGTAGTTAAGCCTTTATGCTTTGTTTTTCAATAAATTATAATAATTAATTTCCAAATTGAATATTTTTTTGACGTTTTACTTAAAAATTGCTACTGTCAAGGGTCACACACACAATCACAAAAAAATTCGATTCTTTTCGTATTCCTTTTAACGACAGAAAAAATTCGATTCTTTTTAGAAAAAAAAATATATTCTTTGGTTGAAGGGAATTCAACATGTTTTGCATCGGATATGTTTTCAAACGACCAAAACCGGATTGGATAGTTTTGTTTAGTATTTTATATATATTTTATATTTTATTTTGTTCGGTAAAAGCCAAAATCTATGTAAAAACAAAACCACAAATTATTTTTGGTGAATTGTTTCATTTTGAATATCTAACCTCCAAACCAACACTGAGAGGTTTCATTTTTTTCCGCTAGTCGCAGTGAGGAGGGCTAGTGTCGCCGAGGCTAAAATGGAACCAACCTGAGAGCCTGTTTACATAGGCATTTTATTGAAGGACGCATCCAGTTAAACAGGTAGATTTTATGTGCGTAGAAACGAGAAGGATTTTGGTATGGAATTTACCCTTCTCGTTTCTACGCACACATAAATCTACCTGTCTCACTGGTTGCGCCTTCAGTAAAATGCCTATGTAAACAGGCACTGAGATTGGCAACTAGCAGTCCATATATAATACTACGTTTACATGACCGGATCCACGGATCGGATTCAACATGAATCGAAATTTCGTTCCAGGTATATGACGATGCCGGATCGAAAGATAGAATTGAAATGGAATCGAAGTGACACTCTTGCTTTTATTGTGTGTGTGTGTAATCACCGCAATCAGTTTGGAAACAAAATACCACACACACACCAACAATCCGCTGTAATCTCGATTCTTTAATTCTTCCATCTAGGTATGCATTTCTATTTTCGATCCGATCCCGCTCGCGGAGCTGGATCGGATCGAGTAATCCGGTTTCGATCCGATTCAGGTATACAAATACGTAATTCCTGATTCGATTCGGATTTAATTCTCCGTGTAAACGTAGTTTCATACGTCCATGCTATTTATGCCGCGCGTCTTTTGTGTCATATTATTGAATCTGTTTAGCGCATTAAATTAAAACTGTTATATTCGAGTGAAGTCTCAGCTTAACAAAACCCAAGGAAAAAGTTTATCCAGTTGAATTCGGCTGTCATGAAAAAAACAAAATTTTATTAATAGATTCGTATTGAATTTATTAATTAATAAAAAAAATGAGATTATTATTTTTATATACACCTTAATAGTTTATATAAGCAATAGAGATTTTATACATGGGAAGCGAATTAGCAATACCTACAAAAAAATAACAAAAATGCTTTCTCGAAAGAGCAAAGACAAATCTCTCAAAGAAGGTGTTGTTGGTAAATATGTAAAAAAGGACAAACCGCCGGAAATTCCAGGTAAAAAAATTATTACAAAATCAAATTGATTAATTTAACTTAACGTATACGCATTTCATATTAAAATAAATTAAGTGATAAACGTTTGGTCTTTCGATGACAACAAGAACAAAGGAAAAAATAGACGGAACAGTCAAACTCTGTCGCACAGGACGGATAAAGATAAATTCGGAAGCACCAAGAATATTGTCAAATCATCTGGTCTTTCGTACTTAGGAAAGTTCACCCCCAGTCTTTCGTCACATAACCTAACCCGCCGTTGTGCTAGTTCCTCTCCCAATTGTGAATCGAGCTCCTACAATGAGTATTCCATTCACGATTCGCACCAGCACGATGTCTACCATGCCCGTCGAGCCCAATCCCAACTGCCATCAAGGCAACAGCAACAGTACTTGCCCGCAACTCTGTCCTTCTCTAGCAACAACTTGAGCAACAGTAACAGCAACTATGTCAATATCGATCAGATCGATAGAATGCGTCAACAATCCGAACTCCCCTACAGCAGTTCATCATCATCATACAATGCTGGTGGTTTCGGAAGTGGGCGCGGTGGGCGGATAGACAACTTTCATCGCAATTACTCCGTAAACCAAAACCACGCACACACCTACGATGCTCGTTACAAGGGCGACAGGGAGGAACTAATTGCGATCCAAAAGTACGCGAATGCAATTCGAAACCGCCATAACATGTCTCCAAGGCCGCAGTCTCCACCTATGGCCCAGCAGCGACAGCAACATTCTCAGATGAGTCTGACATTAGCGTCGGGTGGAAATTACAGCTCGGAAAACTTTCCTATTTATGAAAATCATTATCAAACATCGAATAATGCTGCTGTTGGCAATAGCGTTATTTCTGCAGGTGCTGCTGGAGGGCCATCTTCATCGAACTCTGGAGGTATCGGAGCGATGATTCAGCGTTCAGAGTCGCCAATCTACAGTAATACTAACTCCAATCTTCTGTCGGCCTACGATGTTCCAAGTAACTCAAGGTATGTCTCTTGTCTCTGCTTGCTAGCAATATTTGAAAATGTTTTCAAATACAAAATAAGTTTTTATTGAATGATCCATTCTGTGTAAATCGTATTTACTCCATTCCCATTGCCCTATCTCAATTAAATTAAACTAAATATATACATTGCTTTTATGTTGTCATATGTATTCTACCACTGCCTCAGTACACTTATTTTTAAATGAATAAACGGGATACATATTGTTTTAATTTAAAATTCATGCTAACATCACTGATGGCAATTGCACAGTGGATTTAGAGATTAAACTTAGGGGTATGGGTTCCATTCTAGGCAGCATTATTTTTCCATATACACCCAGCTCCAAGTGGGCGCCATCCGGCTTACTTTACGGAATCTGGTTCTATCGTCGCCGTGCATCGTGTCTAACAATTACGGTTCCTAATTGTACGCCGTGGTCGACTTCCTTGTCGAAGTTGACAAACAATCTCCCAGGCGCTACTTCAGAAACAAGAAGGTATTATTAGAATTTTGATATGCAGCTTTAAAAAATGACATTCGTTCAAGAGCTGCTAACCTCCCATAATGACTTTTAGATTTGATTATATGAAGATAGGATTTGATTAGCTTTATTTCATTAAAACAATGATTACAAAGTAACTGCTTAATTTTATTCAGTTATGGCCTTGGCCGTCACCTCAGTTTGCAAAGATTGGGCACCTGATCACTTGGTTTCGGTAGTTTGATGGCAAGTTTCGAAAGACGCTCATTATATTTTCAATCCGCGACCGTGGTGTAGATTTCCACTTTCCCGACCCTCTCCACCTCCGTCGCTATTCACTTATGTGACCACAGCCATGGGGAATTGCATTTCTGTTCTATTGGCGTAATTATTTTGATCTAACTGTTTTTTGGGAAATATCTCTCGATATTCAGTGATATCTAAGCTCTAACTTCTTTTTTTGTTAAATAAAAAAAGTTCAGCAACCCATGTTCTGTAACTCGGCGATAACTTTTCGTGGCGAGAAACGGCGAAAAATGGAACAAAACTCATAGGAATCTTATGGGGTTTTGTTCCATTTTTCGCCTCGAAAAGTTATCGCCGAGTTACAGAACATGGGTCCTGGTTTCCTTCTTTTATATCAAATACTTTAACATTTCAAAACTCGTGTATTATTTCTGAAACACAGGTATGGCGCAAACAGTTCAATGCAATCACTATATTCAAATATGCAGAATGAAAACGCTGCCGCCGCCGCAGCAGCAATAGGATATCAACATTTAGGACAAAACGTGGCATTGGTACAAGCTAAAATTCCTGTATACCCATCACTTAACAATTATGAAGCTGCCCACATTGTCCACAATCCATCGGCACATCAAATGGTGCAGCGTGTGCCATCACAGCAGTCAGTCGAGGAGGAACTTCCACTGCCACCAGGCTGGGCTACCCAGTACACTCTACACGGCAGAAAATACTATATCGATCACAATGCACACACCACCCATTGGTCACATCCTCTGGAGCGAGAAGGATTGCCAGTCGGTTGGCGCAGAGTCGTGTCCAAGGTTCACGGTGTTTACTATGAGAAGTAGGTTATATAAACGTAATCGTAAAAATGTTTTTTATACTAAACCTACTTGCAGCCAACTTACAGGACAAACACAGCTCAATCATCCATGTCTCACATCATACTACGTGTACACAACATCTGCTGAACCCCCGAAAGCCATCCACCCTGAGCCGCAACCCACCCAATACAATCCACATAATGCTTTGGTACCCGCCAACCCGTATCTCCTTGAAGAGATACCCAAATGGCTCATTGTTTACTCAGAAGGTTTGAACAAAAATTATTTAAATCAAAATTGCATTATTGAATTTTATATATGTTTTAGCTGATTCTTCCAAAGATCATATGCTTCAGTTCAATATGTTTAGTCTGCAAGAGCTTGAATGTTTCGATGGAATGCTGGTTCGTTTATTTAAACAGGAATTGGGAACTATTGTCGGTTTCTATGAGCGTTATAGGTGAGGGTCAGGTTGATATTATCGTTTCGATTTATTTGAGCATTTTCGTTTTTTTATAGACGGGCATTAATCCTGCAAAAGAATCGCAGGGCTGAAGAGGATCGAATTCTCAGTGAATTCCACGAATCTAATGAAAGCAAACAGCAGCAGCGGTTGGATTATCACTAAAAAGTTTCTCGTTTCAAAATTTAGATCCTCGCACACATTACCTACCTACCGTATACTGTGAATATTCTTCTAATAGACTGTCACTATATTTTTTATGTTGTTTACTACTAATAATTGATATTGAATTCATCATCACTCGAGACGCATATACATATTTATTTTTAACGTGTAATATCTTAAAGAATTTAAAAAAGTGTGATAGATTATGTCCTTGCAACTATTGTAGCGTCGAGTTAAATGAAATCCAGTGCCTCAGTTTTTATTACTTGGCATTTATGATAAATAGTTTTTGTGTATTTTTGTATTGTATTTACAATAAAAACAAAATTTAACCTATAAACAGTCATCGGTCTTTTATGTTTCTTCTTCATCCTTCCGATTATCAAAGGTAAGTTCTTCAACTTTGGTGAAACCTTTGAATCGAATGATCTTTCCCTTTTCGACATTCAGGGTTTTGGAGAATTGTTGAGCTGCAAATTCGGAATAGAAATAGCCTGTTCTACTGTTCGTTGGGGATTATATTAAACAAAAACTATACCTGGAGACAATGCAAGTTCTTCTTCACTTTTTAGGCCATGATATTTGGCCCAGTCGTTCTTTCCATTATAGACACTGTAACAGACAAGTCCGAATGCTTGCCAAGCAAGGATAACGTACCCAAAGCTGAGACGGCGTTTCCATACTTCGGCAGTTGTTTCTGATATTGGATTAGTGTTTCGACGCACAAATCTTCGCAACCATTTAAATTGAAACATGGTCAATCAAATTCGTTATATAAAATTAGAATAATATATAAATTTATAATTTTTTATTTGACGGCAAACAGATGAGAATTGACATTTGCTGATGACACTTAAATATTACTGAAGTCTTACATGAGTTATTTTGAAAAAATGGTTTCATTCAGTAAAAACAAGAAAACAGATCGGGTACACAAAAGGAGAAGATAATCAGTCGTATTAATTTCGAATTCCTTTCAACAAAAGAATCGAATTTTTTTCTAAAAGAATCGATTTTTTTTCTGAACAATTCGAATTTTTTCTGTCAAAACAAATCTTGCTAATTTTGCAAGATTCAAAAAAAGATTTACACCGATTTGCACACACACTTGCAAGATTTGAAATTTCTAAAATGTCAGTATGAAAACAAATTAGGGGTATTCCCGATTCGATGCAACCTTGGCTTGTATCATTGCAAAAGTGCAAAGTTTCTTTTTTACAATGGGGTTAGGGTATAATAATTTTACACTTCTGCATTTTTGCAATGATACAAGACCAGTTGCATCGAATCAGCGCCTATTGTGTTTTTGGTTGCAACGAATTTTCGGTGAATTTTATAGTAAATATTTGTGCGTTGTTTTTCAATTAACAATAACTAATAATTTCCAAATTGAATATTTTCTAGGAATTTTACTTCAAAATTGTTTCTGTCAAGTGCCACACACACAATCACAAAAAAATCGATTCTTTTCGTCTTTTCGTATTCTTTTCAACGACAGAAAAAATTAGATCCTTTTTAGAAAAAAATTCGATTCTTTTGTAGACAGGAATTCGACATTAGATTTTTGTCTATTCTGACATTGTCTAACTATTTTCAAATTGGTGGAAAATGCTTTATTTAATAAAATAAAATATAACATTATTCACGGTTAAGACAATCTCCTCTTGTGTCTAAGGGCCAGTTGTACAAATATTTAAACCGTGGTTCAGTATTTTTTATCCATCGATTCCGGCGGATTAATTGAGTTTCAACTGGCCCTTAGGGCCAGTTGTACAATAGTGGTTCAGCCTCGGTTCAAGATTTTAACTCACCGATTTCGGCGGATTAACTAAGGTTCAACGCTGGTTCAAGTATGTAATTGGTTATTATCACACACTTGAACAGTAAACCACTGTTGAAACTCAATTAATCTGCTGAAATCGGTGGATAAAAATAGCTGAACCACAGTTTAAATATTTGTACAACTGGCCCTAAGTTAAGTCAGTTATAAGACAACATTAAACGAGATTTTTGCACACATTTTCCAAAGTTGCACAGGTTGTCTAAAGTTAGATAACGTTTCTAAATAAGACCAAATATGTCTGTTTTTTTACTTCCTAAAACTGCCACTTTCTATACCCACTTTAGCCCAAAGTTCTGTCAAAGTCCATATAATTGGACTAGAATTGTTCAAAATTGGCAGTTATGGGAAGTAAAGAAACAGATCTTATATACTCGGCCTCTGTTGTCAACAAGGCCACTGTTCTTTTCCGCTTACTAGCCCAAGAAGTGGGACCGCCGTGCATTTTGAGAATGTACCCCACTTACTGAACTCCGCTTATCTATTTCGTTGGCCTAATCTATGTCGCTATATGCCAATAACTCAGTGCTCTCGTTTATGCAGAATTCAATTTTATCGTTGATTGTTCCTTTTAAATAACGCATAATTCTTTCATTGGAAAGCTGAATGGGCTTGACCTGGATTCGACAAATATTTACAGGGCGATATGTGATAATAACCAATTACATACTTGAACCAGCGTTGAACCTTAGTTAGATTAAAACTTATCCGGATGTAAATCATACAAATTCAATGTAAATACATCCGGATTTAAATTTTAATCTGGATGTATCGAGTGAATAATATGGGCGTAAAGGAGTTATTGCTGGATTGCAGTCAGCTATTTTAAACTTGGTGATAACTTCATTTAAGTAATCGCATTGATCTACCCAAAGTTTTCCTCGAACTTTCATGCCCAAGCATACGGAAATTTCGCCAAGGTCCTTCATGCCGCTTTCAGCTTGTCTTTTGTAATATTCATCTGATTGATGTCGTTAGACAGGATCAACAATTGTCTTCAACGTAAACTGAAATGATCTCAGTATTTTGATTTGACTTCTTTATATACACACATTGGTCTGTACGCGTCTGCATATAACCTATTGACTTGAGGCCGGAGTCAATCTTTTTATTCCACGATCTACTTCCTTGCTTAAGACCATACATTGCCTTGTTTAGCTTACAAACTTTATTCTTCTGAGATTCTACGACGAATGTAATGTAAAGGTCCTCATCCAGGTCCCCATGTTGAAATACATTCTTCACATCCATCCCAAGCAACACATAAACTCTTGATGAGTACTCGAAACAATTTTATCAGCTCTTAACAAGCTATTATTTTAATCTTATTAATACCATACCACTTTATAACCTGTTACTTTGATCTATAAAAGTGTTTTTTATTATAGCTATTGAAAATACGTCTCTTAAACATCTTAAAGACCTCCATGATAAATATTTCTATTTTGACTCTTTGTAATACCTCTTAAAAACCTTTTAAATAGGAAGATGTTCAAAGTGCGCTAAGAGTTTATATTTTTACTCTTTCAAATACATCTTAAAGATATTTTGGGGATGTTTTTATAAAAACGTCTTTACGAAGGCTTACAATTTTATCTTTAAGTAGTTTAATTTTTCTCTTTGGTTGGCAAAAACATGTTTGTGTTTGACGTTTCTGAATCGCGCTTCTGTTGTTTTTGTGTTTTTGGACTATCAAAATGAAGAAATTAAAGAAAAGCCACTGTTCTTTTCCGCTTACTAGCCCAAGAAGTGGGACCGCCGTGCATTTTGAGAATGTACCCCACTTACTGAACTCCGCTTATCTATTTCGTTGGCCTAATCTATGTCGCTATATGCCAATAACTCAGTGCTCTCGTTTATGCAGAATTCAATTTTATCGTTGATTGTTCCTTTTAAATAACGCATAATTCTTTCATTGGAAAGCTGAATGGGCTTGACCTGGATTCGACAAATATTTACAGGGCGATATGTGATAATAACCAATTACATACTTGAACCAGCGTTGAACCTTAGTTAGATTAAAACTTATCCGGATGTAAATCATACAAATTCAATGTAAATACATCCGGATTTAAATTTTAATCTGGATGTATCGAGTGAATAATATGGGCGTAAAGGAGTTATTGCTGGATTGCAGTCAGCTATTTTAAACTTGGTGATAACTTCATTTAAGTAATCGCATTGATCTACCCAAAGTTTTCCTCGAACTTTCATGCCCAAGCATACGGAAATTTCGCCAAGGTCCTTCATGCCGCTTTCAGCTTGTCTTTTGTAATATTCATCTGATTGATGTCGTTAGACAGGATCAACAATTGTCTTCAACGTAAACTGAAATGATCTCAGTATTTTGATTTGACTTCTTTATATACACACATTGGTCTGTACGCGTCTGCATATAACCTATTGACTTGAGGCCGGAGTCAATCTTTTTATTCCACGATCTACTTCCTTGCTTAAGACCATACATTGCCTTGTTTAGCTTACAAACTTTATTCTTCTGAGATTCTACGACGAATGTAATGTAAAGGTCCTCATCCAGGTCCCCATGTTGAAATACATTCTTCACATCCATCCCAAGCAACACATAAACTCTTGATGAGTACTCGAAACAATTTTATCAGCTCTTAACAAGCTATTATTTTAATCTTATTAATACCATACCACTTTATAACCTGTTACTTTGATCTATAAAAGTGTTTTTTATTATAGCTATTGAAAATACGTCTCTTAAACATCTTAAAGACCTCCATGATAAATATTTCTATTTTGACTCTTTGTAATACCTCTTAAAAACCTTTTAAATAGGAAGATGTTCAAAGTGCGCTAAGAGTTTATATTTTTACTCTTTCAAATACATCTTAAAGATATTTTGGGGATGTTTTTATAAAAACGTCTTTACGAAGGCTTACAATTTTATCTTTAAGTAGTTTAATTTTTCTCTTTGGTTGGCAAAAACATGTTTGTGTTTGACGTTTCTGAATCGCGCTTCTGTTGTTTTTGTGTTTTTGGACTATCAAAATGAAGAAATTAAAGAAAACTTGAAATTGAAAATTGCTGATCAGTTTTGTCAGTATGTAGTTAGGACGTCTTGTGCTCATCCAGACGGAACATTTCATCGAAATGTCTATCCTACATACGAGGACGAAAAAAATCAATCTTTGTTCGCACTTTGTTTGCACTTTGTTTGCACTTTGTTTGCACTTTATTTGCACTTTGCTTGCACTTTGTTTGCACTTTATTTGCACTTTGCTTGCACTTTGTTTGCACTTTGTTTGCAATTTGTCGACACTTTCTTGACTCTACACTTTTACTTGTATGGTAACATTTTAAGACAACAAAATGTGTTTTCTTTTTTACCGTCAGAGAATTTTGTATTATTTTTTTTTAATATTTATGTGTAAATTTTAAGTGGGGTAGAATATTCGATTTCATAGTAAATCTTTTCTTGCAAAGCAAATTCAAATCATTAAAGCTGGTAAAATGTGTTAAAGTCCCTTATAAAATCAAATTGTATATAAATGAAAATGAATTGGTCAATAGTCACGTTTCCATTTTTTTTATTATATGTTCATTGCGTTTCATTTAAATTGCATTTAATTTGTATTTGTACAAAAGAGAAAGAAATTAATTCTTTATATTTTTCTCTCTCTCCAAGTAGGTACACATTATTCACTTTAAAAAATCATCTTCAAAACCATTTGAAATCATCTTCAAAGATCAACAATCTTTATAAGCTCTTTCAAACACGTTACTTAGAACTCTTCGTTCCATACAATAGGCTCCTCCCCTTTAAGCCCTTTTGGGTCTTAATGACCTCTTCAGGACTTTTTGAAGAGTTGAAAGCTCTTGGAAAATAAATCTTCTAGATATCTATAAGAGGCAATTGTGTTGCTTGGGATATGGTGAAGGTGAAGATCGTACCTAACAGAAAGCGTGTTTGTTCTTACCACTGGTGCATAAGTGCCTTGAAAATCTATGCCCTCAATTTGTCCACATACTTTGGCTACCAACCTAGCCTTAAATTTCTTGACTTGCTTGCCATCGCCCGGTTTGGTTTTAAACACCCATTTTGCGTTCAGTATGTTTCTATTCGGTGGAGGATCTACCAAAGAAAAAAATCGATTCTTTTCGTCTTTTCGTATTCTTTTCAACGACAGAAAAAATTAGATTCTTTTTAGAAAAAAATTCGATGCTTTTGTTGAAAGGAATTCGACATAAGTAGACAAAAATCTAATTGGTCAGTTTATATTTCTGAGATCTCAGAGATCTCAGCAATCTCACAAATATAAACAGGATTCAAAAAAAAATTTTGGATTCGTCTGCTCAATTTTTGACGGAGGAAAATTAGTGAGGACTCTGAAATATAAACTGACCAAATAAATACGACTCCCTTCAAGCAAATTCACTGACCCAACTTATTCGGTCTTTCTTGGATCATTTCAAAACGGAGTGTCATACACACATTAGCACATTTTTTGTATATGTATGCAAAAAAAGAACGAAAATCGAGAGTACTTTTTTTTACTGAGAAAGAGAGAATGTATGCAATACCCTAATGGTGAGTATTTTTTTATGGACTGAAAACAAAGGAGAAGACAACAAAAACAATTAACTTTTTTCAATGTGTTCACGTTCGTGCCCAGCGCAACAGTTTAATAAAAATTCCCTCGAGAAGGAAAAGCAATAGGGGTATTCACGAGCCGATGCAACTTGTCTTGTATCATTGCAAAAATGCAAAAGTGTAAAATTACTATACCCTAACTCCATTGTAAAAAAAAAACTTTGCACTTTTGCAATGATACAAGACCAGTTTGCATCGGATCGTGAATACCCCTAATTTAAAATCAAAAGTTAATTATTTAATTATTAATTACAAAATACATCGTGATGTTTCATATATATACAAAAGCCTAGTACGCAGATCGCGCTAAATTTTAGCTGCCACTTTTCTCTCCAAACATCAGCTAAAACCCTAGCTAAATTTTGACATAGGAGAGTTGTGGAGAATATGTGATTGAAATAAGTGGTCTGTTTGGTAACGTGAAATTTCTTGCGAATTCGCACAAATTTTCACAAAATTTCAGAATTTGCTGTCAAAACCAATAGAAAAAAAATAAGTTTTGGGATATTGGCATAAGGGCATTGTGTAGAATATGTCAAAAACACCTGTTCTCCGAAAATTTAAGAAAGTTTGTTTGAAAAATTTCAAGCATTATTACATTTTAGAAACGAAATGGATACAAGGGAAATTGAAGATTTGGTGATTTGTGCAGCAGCACAAGTTGTGGCATTAGGAGCGATGGACTAGACACTATATAGAAGGGTGTTCCTTTACAAGAGTAGCCAGTTTTTTTTTGTCTTCCATGCTGAACGTAATTTTATTTTTACCACGCATTCCTTTTTTCGGTTGTGGTAATTCTTGTGAAAATTCTTCCAAATCGGAATCCATTTTGCAAGAAGGCAGCAACAATCTAGCTGTAAAAACAAAGCAAAGTTCACACAAAATTAAAAAATACCGGAACCAGTCAAAATTTAGCTCGAGAATAATGTCCCAGACAATTATTTCGTGCGCTAAATTTTGACAGATTAGTGATGTACAGTAAAGGCTTAACTACATAAGCCAAAAAAGTGAAAAAGTAAAAAAGTGAAAATTTTCAAACTCATTTTAGGATAGTGTTTCTGACTGGAAAACTTATAAAAATGATGCAGAAAGCTTAAATTTTGGTTTAAAAACAAATTTGTGTATTCTTTTTCACAAAACAACAGCGCTAGCGGTAAAAAAAATATTTTTACTTTTGTACTTCAGTACTTTTTGGCTTATGTAGTTAAGCCTTAAGAAACTGCGTACCTCTCAGCTAAAATGCTTTGCTTAATTTTAGCTTGACTAAATTTTGGAGTGAATTTCGTATGGAAACTAAAATTTTGCGCGATCTGCGTACTAGGCTTTTAGCTACGCGCAAACCGACGCGGTGGCGGTGGCGATCGCGATAACAATGTGGGTGCCGCACACGTAAATCAATGGAGGGGCACACATGGACGCGATATGTGGATTGCGTTCACCTTCCACTGCTGCGTTCAGTACGCGACTTTTCTTGAACGCAGCAAGCAACATTTGATCGCTATATCGCCTGAAGAAAAATGACAGTTTAAAAAAGAAAATTTGAAAATGACTTCAAATAATAGAAAAAATTCGGGAGAATTCCATTTTATAGGATCTGTGAAACAAAGATTATAAAAATATAAAAAAAAATATATCGCGTTGATGTGAGCAGGTTTTTGAACGCTTCTTTATCGCGCGATAAAAGTTATCGCGATCGCCACCGCCATCGTGTCGGTTTGCGCATAGCTTAAATGATCGAAGAAAATAAATTTCATAATATTCTTCAACCACAAAACGCCTGTCTCGTTCGTTCATTTTTTTTTGGATCCGTTCTGGATTCCATTTTGTTTCGGTTCTCGCTGAGTATGGTGAAATGGGAAGCTCTCTCTCTCACAATACATGCACAAAATGAGTGCGTGGTGATTCTAATTTCCATACTAATTTGAGCCGACAAACGCAGTTTTGCGGATCCATGTTTGGATCCGTATACGGAGTCATCCATACGTTGTTTACTACGTGCGCGGATCCAAAGCGGACTCGTTTGCTTGAAGGGCTATGGTTTTTTCTTATAAGTTTTTTCGCTGAATGCATTCATATATATTTTGACATTCCGGATGACTGTACTCTTCCCTTTGTTATACGCAAATTTTACTTGAAAAACCTATGCATTTTGCATCCACACACAAATACTGAAGTGAAAATTTTCAGCTGTTTTATTTTTTTTGTTTTTTCTTGGGTTCTTTAAATGAAATTCAGTCCGTATGAATAATAGTCCTTCTGATTCAACATCCTTAAGTGCCCAGATCTCGAACGATAATATTGATAGTACAAGACCTGTAACAGAAAGGACGCCCCTAATGGATGGACATATTGGAGAATCCAGCTTGAGGCATACGAGCACCGAACGTCCCGATCGCCTTGAACGCACTTCAAAGAAGAAACGCGAACGTGGTCCTCACGAAGGGAACTATGGGGTAAATATTTAGATACAAGATTTTCCTATCAATATATATTTTCACGTAACACAACTCAAAAAAGTCGTTGGGAGATGTACCATCGTTAGCAGCTGGAGAACAAACACAAAGAAGTGTTCGCGGAGCCAGTGGTACTAATAATCCGTCAGGTTCGGGAGGTAATCCTAATGAAATGCCAGAGGAAGAAGAAGATGAAGGTCTGAAGTATGGAGCTCAGCACGTCATCAAACTATTTGTTCCTGTCTCATTTTGTATGCTTTTGGTGGTTGCAACAATAAACGCAGTCAAATTCTATTCCTCCACAGATGTCTATTTGTAATAACTCGATTTGTTACTTTTTTCTTAAATTATTGATTGTATAATTACAGATTATATACACCGTTCCATGAGATTTCTCCAGATCCAGGGACAAAGTTTTGGAATGCTATTGCTAATTCGCTTATTCTTATGGTGTTTATTGTGTGCATGACGGTCTTCCTGATTTTTTTGTACAAGAACCGCTGCTACAAAGTCATTCACGGATGGTTAATTTTGTCGAGTTTAATGCTTCTTTTCATTTTCAGTTATCTCTATTTAGAGTAAGTTATTTTTGCATTACTATCATGAATCAAAGAATACAAACATATGACACTAGAGAAGAAACTATGCCCGCGTTCGGTTGCCTCTTCAAAGCTATCCGATTGATTTTTGTATAATATCTTGTAAAAACGAACCTACTGGCAGCTTATACACCATAAACTTATCTGAAAAATATTGTATACCTATGTTAATGATGGATTAACTTGTATCTTCATGTGAGATCTGTAAAAAAATATGGGATGCAAGATACAAAATTTAAATTAATTGTTTAATAGAGATAAGAGCAAAAAGCATGCCATAATGCAGGTATGAAGAGGGAACATGTTCATACTTATAAAAGTACTTTTTCACATTCGTTTTTTTGGCATGAATCTACCCAGCTGTACTTTTTTTTATATTTGCAGATGAAGTTACATGTAAATCCATTATAACTAGCCGCAGGTGCTCTCTTATCCAGTTAAATAACTATTTGTGATCACGACAATGACAAAAAGAACAAACTGAAATGTCGTAATTTGGTTTTCTTTGATTCATGCATTTTTTATGTGAAACCACAACGTGAGCGACAATCGCGCCCAGTCACGAAATTTCTGAACATTTTATTGCAATTCTACTATTATTTTATCGCGCATCATTGTACGAAATAATAAAATACATATGTACATTAAAAAAAAAACTATTGATAATACTCTGGGTAGTAAAGTGAGAGGAATATGTAAATTTTCATGTGAAAAATGACACTTTATTTCATTTATTAAACTGACAAAACTCTCACAGTGAGCTTCTCAATAAATGGCAATTTTAAGCTTTATCGCTTGTCGCTCACTGCTTGGCCAAGTCCTAATAAAATTATTTTTCAATTTAAAGGGAACTTTTGCGAGCTTACAACATTCCCATGGATTATCCAACTGCAATATTGATAATGTGGAATTTCGGTGTTGCTGGTATGATTTCCATTCATTGGCAAGGACCATTGCGGCTGCAGCAAGCTTATCTAATTTTTGTAGCTGCACTTATGGCCTTAGTTTTTATTAAGTATTTGCCAGAATGGACTACTTGGTCTGTCTTAGCTGCAATTTCAATTTGGGGTTAGTAAAACAAAGGAATCCAAATTTAATACAAAATTAAGACATGATCTTCAACATAGATTTGGTTGCGGTACTGACACCAAAAGGACCTCTGAGAATACTTGTGGAAACTGCCCAAGAACGCAACGAGCAAATATTCCCGGCTCTGATTTATTCCTGTAAGTATAATTACTAAAATAAGGAAATAATGCTATTTTCTACTACTAACTATGGAAACGCTCTTCGTGTCATTTCCAAATAAATTATTTCCTTTTTATCTGTTCGCACTTTCTTTTCAGCAACAATCCTATATTCTTTTATGGGAACATATGATCCTAACGATGGTTTAAATACCAGACCCAATGCAATCGCTGTCAGTACCAGAAGTGAATCAGCTAGTTCTTCAGCAAGACGGTCAGGTAATACGAGTAGTGAACAAGCAACAACAAGTCCTGAAGGTACGCCTCTAGTGACTTTTAGTTCACGCGCAAATGGTACTATTCATTAAAACTCATACTAATAATTTTATTAACTTTATTTATAATTTTTTTATTTTGAAAAAATACTCATTTTTCACTCTTCGTTATGAAGCACTGTTTGTGAGCCTGAATCGAATATATGAGTTGAAACTAAATTTAAGGCCTACCCTTCTAATGTCAATTTAATCCACTTTCCCAACCAATCGTCATCTCAAGACCCAAATAATTTTGCCACTCAACGCAAACGCGTCTCTTTCAATGTAAACTCCATATCATGCCCCACACCTAGTATTATTTCCCCCTAATGTAAAGTATAGTCATTTTTTTCACTCTCACACCCTAAATCCTACTACTCAGTCTACCTCCCGTAGTCCTTTTCCGATAATTCATGGCCCTTCCATCCCAATCAACTTCCACACTTATCTTTCTCCTCCCCAAATTTTTGACCCAATGTTTCCATCTTCTGTCAAACTTACTTCCAAATTTTCTAATCCTAAAACTACAATTAACGATATCTATGGGCGATACATGATTACAAGCTGTACGAAAATGTTCGTCTTTACCTTGCGTTCTTGCACGATAAACTTGACTGTTTGTATCGAGTGTAAGACGAAAGTAAAGACTAGCTTCCATGGAGACTTAAATACCTCTCCTTCTACTGTCTCGAAGGACCTACGCTTCACACATTAGCTTTAAACGTTTGAAATCTTCACAAATATCGTCCAAGCGTCCTCTTTTAGTAATTCAGTCTTGCTACCCGTCATGCTACCCGTAAGTTGCCATAACCCCAACTACCTTATCTCTATATTACCAGAACGTTAGAGGACTTCGAACCAAAACTTCTTCGGTGTTTCTCAACTCCCAAAAACTTCCCTTCGAAATTTTTGCACTGACGGAAACAAACCTTTGCCCCAATATTTTTGATGGTGAATTATTTACTTTCGATTTCGTTGTTTTTCGCGCTGATGGTCAAAAAAATGGTGTTACTCCCTCTGGGTGCAGTGTTCTCTTGGCCGTACACAACCGACTTGACGCAACTCTAGTCAAAATCTCTAAATCTCCACTTTTTGAATTCGTTTGCGTGAAGGTGTCAGTTTCTAAACGGAGTTTTTACATTCTCTGTTGTTACATTCGCCTTCACAACCAACACTTGCATATCAGTCAAATGTCGACTCATTTCAATACCTGTTTGAGGCTGCTGATTTCACCGACGATTTTATTATTGTCGGTGACTTCAATCTACCCGATTAACATTGGTTACCATCAATAGACGAAACGTGCTTTGCTTCCTGTAACCCGTCTACCGAGAAGGAATCTCTGTTCTCTGATAGATTACCCGATTCCGGCTTATTTCAAATAAATGGAATCTCTTCAACTTTCGTAAAGCTGATTTCAATCTACTTAACACCCTTCTACGCGATATTGACTTCAAACTTTTTATGAACTCTCTAACCCCTATTAGGTTTGTTCGATGTCAGCCCTGGGTCGCCCTGAACTCGCCCTGAAGCGTTTTATGTAGCACTTTTTTCGCCCTAGGTTATTTGCACTGTGTTCGATTGTCCTCGGGGCGGGCTCTGAATGACTCTCACGAGACCAAGGTTTTTTCTTGTGGCATGAATTCAGAGCTGCCAAAATTCAAATCAGCTGTTGGCATTCAGACAAAAACAAGTGTTGTAATAAATATCTTGGTAAAAATTAGATATTTTGTTAATAATTTTTGTTATTTATTTGTTTTCACGTAATTATAGACGAAATTCCAAAATATACAACAGTCTATGAAACACTAAAATTAACCAAAAAATCATATGGTGAAATTTGTAGCACTGAAGCGTTCGATGTAAAATAAAAACCCGAGCAGCCCTGAGTTTGACCTGAATTTACTAACATTCCCCAGGTCGCCCTAGGGCAGAGAACATCGAACAAACCTAATGTTACTCCGTCTTCCTTCTATTCTGCTATCTTTGACTGCCTCACGGAGTGCGTCCCTTACCTGACCCAAAAATATTTGTTCGTCATCCTTGATTTTAGCTCCGTACTTTCTCCGTAAGAAGAGACCTATTTTCCAATATTCCTTAAGCCCCCTTCTCATTAGTATTAAGTTGAAAATTTAAATTTAGGCGAGTTTTTTTCTCTTTTCTATAAAGTTTATAAAACCGTTCAATGAATCAAAATTATAATAACATATCATAGCAACAAGACTATACAGCTTATGAAAATAGACCCGATAGAATTCCAGGCTAACGATAAACCGTATAGTTGAGTTGCTATGATAAGTTATTATTTATTTTGCTTCAAATTCAATAGAAAATACATTCTATATTCAAGCTCAATATTTTTCTTTAGTAATATTGAATTATTTTGTAATACTATACAGATTAGAGAAAAAAAACACGCCTTTTATATTATTTAAAATTGTAATGTATTATCTTTAATTCATTAAGTATTTTTTTGAAAATTAATTTATCTTTTTTCTTTGTACTAATATTAATATATGTAGTCATAAGTTATATTTATACTATTATTAAAATTGTTATTATTATTACTTATTTATTTATTTTATCATTATTATTATCATTTTTGTTATTGTTATTTCCTAGCCAGCTTGAACTAAGCGAATTAAAATAATCTCTTTTCAGTATTTATTGATTCCCTACAATACTAAAGCAATAAATAACAATATTATATCATTAGTATACAAACTTTTATGTTCGTTTTTAAAATAAATTCAATTATTTAATAGATGCTGATGTTGGCTTCACCCAAGAATGGTCAACAAATATAGATCAGCGAATTGCTAGGCGGCAAATCGAAGTGCAAGCCAGCAATGGTGGCAGTTCAAGTCGATCCACTGAATATCGCACAGTTACTCACCCAACCACAGTACCATGTGAGAATGGAGAACTGGTAGAAGAACGTAAGTAACATGAAATCGGTAATGTTCTCATAGCTAACCTATATTCTCTGCAGGTGGTATAAAACTCGGACTGGGTGACTTCATTTTCTACTCAGTTCTCGTTGGAAAAGCCTCCAGCTACGGCGATTGGACGACAACTATTGCTTGCTTTGTTGCAATTTTAATAGGATTATGTTTGACGCTGTTGCTATTGGCTATATGGCGGAAAGCTTTGCCTGCTCTTCCGATTTCAATCACTTTTGGTCTCATATTCTGCTTCGCAACAAGTGCTGTTGTCAAACCATTCATGGAGGCATTGGCTGCTGAGCAAGTTTTTATATAATATAGACAGTTTAGTATTATTAGTTTCCACGACAAAGGAATGACTTAAAATAAGAGTTAAAATTATCGTTTGTGTTAAATATTGGATCAAAAACTGCAATGAAACGTAAAAGTTATTGAAAAGGCATTATAACCGCCTCTGTATGACTTATATACAATACATATTATAATAAGGCAATTTATACCCTCGATACCTAAAAAACACATACACTTACGTGTAATATAACACTTTTTTTTGTATTATATATAGCTTCAAAATTAACAAATTTAATAAAAAAAAAATCATTAAATGCCAACAAGTTTTGACAGTTTTGAATTTTGATTGGCGTTTTAATTATGCCTATGATTAAGGATTATTTAAATGCCAATCTTTTCAGATATTTAATAACTGCAAAATGAAAGGTCTATCGCAGTTAAAAAGAGAACGGTAACGGTGGTTATCATGAAATTCATTTTAATTTTCATTTGTCTGTTTTCCAAAACAAGCGGATTTTTAAATTTAACATTTTGTAAAAACGCAACAGAAGTTTCCACCGGTAATTTTGTTTTAAAGCTTTTTAGTTTATTATTTATTATTATTTTACATTCAGGCCTAGCAGAAACAATCAATGGATTGAAACCCTCGGAATTAGCAATACTCATTGATTCTACGTATGATTTCGATGAAGTTGATGAGTTTGTGTATTTGATTCACAGACGCTATTACAAGTCTGTGATTTTCTACGATATTGAGCAATATTTTCAATTTATTGAGAACAATATTCGTAGTTCGATTGAGAGTTTTAGTTTGATATTTGGCAAGCCATTTGATTTGGCAAAATTAATTCATAGGCGAAAACTTGCCCATCGACTTAATTTGTTTATTTTCTATTGGGGAGCAAAACGTGCCCCAAAGGATTCTGAAGTTCAATTTGAGGAACCAATGCGAGCCGTTGTTATAACACGACCAAGAAAAAGAGCGTGAGTATGAAAAAGCATACAAATTGTTTTCTTATGCGTAAAGAAGTAGAGTTTAACTCCCTAATTTATTCCCTTTGGCAAATTTGTTTTTTTTTTCGTAGTTATTGATTAATGGCCGATTTTGTTATAATTTTGCTTGTAAAAAAATTTCAAAAAACATTGTATTGCGTGTCTCGCGATAAGGTCTTCACCGCGCTGTAGAGTGTAGGGTGTAACCAATCCACTGTCGCTTCTTTTTGCGAATATGGATGTCGATAGGAATTTGACCAGTTCTCCGATGGAGTTATTGCTTGAAAATGGTAATCGGCCGAAAAATCCTAAGGATGTTTGGAAGACATCTATTGAAGTAACCATACGTCCCGCTTTTAGCGGGACAGTCCCGTTTTTGAGGTTTCTGTCCCGCGACCATTACTGTCCCGCTAATGTCCCACTTTCTTAAAAACCCGTTAAATGTCCCGCTTTTCCTACGACGTTTGTAAAAATGTGTGTAGGTCTCTCAAAATTAAGCAATTATATAAATACTATTTTACATCCCAGTGCATACCAATTGGCACATATAAAACAAACGTAAGAGCTGTTAACGGAAGAAAATGAGTTCATGTATATGTCACATTAAATGAATTCTCAGTTTTGTTTGTGGTCTATCATTTTTAAATCGAAAACAAAACCATATTTTCTCTCAATTGATAAGTGTTCCATTGTTCTTCAGACGATTTTTTAAGACCCAAGTTCAGAACTATGGTTGATGTTTCTTCATAATCAGTCTTCCATGTTTCATAAGACAATTTTAGCAACAATTAAAATAATAATAAAATTCTTAAAGAAATTCATACATAGGTAGGTATAAGAATTAATTTTAAATTTTTAATTAAAATTAATTGTCTACACACGCTAGCAATATTGAGGCTGATTTTTTTAAGTTTTTATTAAAAAAAATGTTATGAAGTCTGTTCTTTTTTTAAATAAATGGGTATGTCATTTGTTGTTTATGTTGCGTACTATTTTATTTATAACAAAAAAAAAATTATAATTTCTACTCCCTGCGAAGTTTTGAAAATGTGTCCCGCTTTTGCTTCAAATAAATCTGGTCACTATAATCTATTCAAAGGAGTTTCCGTAATTGTTTTTACAATACAAATCTTTTACTTTTGTTAACGTGGTCGGATCGGCTGTAAGATCAAGCATTCAAAATTAACATAATATCCGGCTAGATTTGTGATGTTGTCATCTCTTGTGAAATCACAAGTGAAGCAACAACTAACTGAACATTTTGGCTGTTTGCGTTTTAGAACATTTTGCAAAAGCATTCTGCACGCAGATGACGTTCCCCTCTTTCCCTTCGCCTCTTCGACTTTACCGCAAAAAAAAAAAACAATATTTAAACTGAATTTATTTATTTCAATAAATTTTTTTCTGTACCTATACTAAGTTTTCGGATTTACTACAATCAAGATACACCAACGGAATTAGGAACATTGAAGCTCGTTAATTGGTTTGACCCGGAAAGTCTTGGACTATATCATACTCCATTGTTACCATCTTCGGCAAAAGTTTATTCGAACTTGGCCGGACGAGTGCTGCGCGTTCCAGTTTTTCATGTTAATTAAATAAATAAAAATACTTTTAAGCTACTTAAATAATCGTTATAGTTTATATTTTAGTCTCCACCTTGGTTTTGGGTAAATTACGAAAACGATACTGTAAACTTTTCATTTGACGACTGGGAATACGATACTGATTTGAGTTTGGAAACATTAGTTGCCTACAAAGAAGTCAATGTGACTGGCGGAAGGGATCATCGTCTGCTAACCTTATTGGCAACCAGTATGAATTTCAATTTTGTTTACATCGATACTCCTGGCAGGACTCAAGGTTCTCTAAGGACAGATGATGAAAGCAATACATCGTTTACTGGTGGCATAGGACTTTTACAGGAACGGGTATCGAAATGAGAATATATTTTATCAATGCTATTGTAATTATTATTTAAACACATTGCTATTTTTTCAGAAAGCTCACTTGCTTCTTGGTGATGTGAGTCTTAGTTGGGAACGAAGACGAGCAGTGGAATTTTCATTTTTCACTTTATCAGATTCTGGAGCTTTCGTTACCCATGCTCCACGTCGTTTAAACGAGGCATTGGCGGTCCTGAGACCTTTTAAAAAGGATGTGTGGCCTTTTCTTATATTAACTCTTGTTCTATCGGGTCCAATGTTGTACATGATTATTGCCATTCCATACAAGTTGTCATTTCAGAAAAACAAGCTTGGTAAAATGTTTTTTTATGCCGAGTACTTAAATGAAATCACTCCTATAATCCCAGCTATAAAAATAACGAGTGATAAAATATATCAAGAGCAAAGTGAAATAATGCCAAAGAATTTATTGGATCGGTGCATATGGTTTACAGTCCAATTGTTTTTAAAACAATGTAAGCCCCTACTAGAACAAAAGAGCGATTAAAACCAAGCTTACCACCCTTATTCCGGTTGTCGTTTTAGTAAAACGATAAGTACGGCTCTAGAAGCGGCAAATGGAGTTTCAGCAAAACGACTATCGTTTAAATGGTAAGAAGGGTGAAGAACCAAGAGAAGGGATAAGTTTTAGTTTTACTTAAACGCCACTTAAAGCTTCTGGGCCATGTCCTTTTCGTAAAACGACATCCGGGATAAGGGTGATTCACTCTTTTCTTTTGTTAAACTATTTATTTTTTTTAATAAATTTGAAGCATGTTCGGAGCCTTATAACGGTTATAGAGCTAAATTTCTTATGATTGTGTTTTGGATTTCGGCTACGTATGTCCTTGCCGATGTATATTCTGCGCAACTTACTTCACAGTTTGCTAGACCAGCTCACGAACAACCAATTAACAATTTACAAAAACTACACCGTGCTATACTGCGTGATGGCTATCGACTGTATGTAGAAAAAGACAGTTCATCTCTGGAGATGCTTCAGGTTTGGTGATATGTTTATTTATTTTTCTTGTAAAATACCACTTAATTTAAAAAACAGAATGGAACTGAAATATTTCGAAATTTGTATGCGCTCATGAAACAACAGGTGGATTACGAAGGTTATTTGATAGATTCAGTTGAATCTGGAATCAAGCTCATTGCCGATGGTCTGGAGAATAAAGTGGTGATGGGAGGACGAGAAACTCTCTATTTTAACATGAAGCAATTTGGTATTGTTTGCAAAAAGGCTTTAGTTTATTTGTGTATGTGATTGATAGAAGAAGTTTAGGCAAACTTAGTTAAATTTCATTTTCTTTTTCTCTGTAATTTTGGTCTTATTTTGCCAACAGTTAATTAATAGCTTTTTAACAATTTTTATTTAATATTATTTCTATTTTAAATATTTTTATTGAGGTTTTACTTGTTTTTACGATAAAAAATATAATATTTTGTTTTTATTTTCTCGTCTGTCGTTAAAAGCTCAAAATTTCATACATGAGTATTACTTGGCGGTCGATGTAACATTAAACTTGTATGAAAAAAATTAAATAATTGTGTTTTTACTGTGTACTTTTGAATATTTTTACGCTATGTCCTTATGTCATTCTATTAAACCACAAGGTGCACACTAGTTCGTAAATTTAATTGCATGTTTAAAGATTCTGTTGCAATATTTTACGCTCTGACAGTAGTTTTACTGATAGTTGACTATTGAATATTTTTTTTTAATTTAGGATTTAAAACGTTTCAACTGAGTCAAAAATTATACACCAGGTACTCAGCAGTTGCTGTTCAACTTGGCTGTCCGTTCCTTGATAGTCTAAACGAAGTGTAATGAAATTAAATTCTTCAATCTGGAAGAAGATTTTTTTAAAAGCATAATCAAACATTTCGATTTTGAAGATTCCATCAGTCTTCTTTCAAAACAAAGAAAATATATTTATTGTTTACGTCCACGTTTTACCAAGTTAATTTATTTCCAGATTAATAAGGCTCTTCGAAGGTGGAATTCTGGACAAAATGACCAATGCCGAATATGAAGCTCTTTCTCGTTTGGTTGATGTGAAGGAATTAATAAATAAATTCGAACAACAAGATGGTGTAAACAGCAACACCGCCGCAGCCGATGGCAACAAAGAAAATAAAAAATATAAAAACAATCAGAGCTCTGCCTATATCATACAGCCAATAAATTTACGAATGTTGCAGGGAGCTTTTATAGCACTTGCTTTTGGATGGGGACTAGCTGGTGCGAATGATTATGAGTGATTATTATATTGATGAAATATTAATTGTGGAATTTTTACTTTTTTTTCTTTTGCTTAAGGTGGAATTTTTCTCTTTGAAATTTTCTTCGGCAGGAAATATTTTCTTATATTGAAAACACTGAATAGATGTTTTGTACGATGGTGTCAGAAGTTTAAATTAATTTGTAAAAACTACTGGAAGCGATATTTTCTTAATTTAGTACTTTTTCTATACAATCGAAGGAATTGAATGAATAATTTGTAAAAACAATAGTAAATACGTTATTGTTTAGTTTTTTTTTTATTATTATAGTTCTTATTAAATTTTAAGATAATGTATCTAATTAAATGTGTTGAAGCTACTTGCTTCAATAAACAACTTTTCATTTTTACTTATTAATCTAGTTGCTTTTATATTCAAAAACTTAATTTTCTTTACATGTCATTTTTTCTAATTATATTTTTCATTCATCTTTTGTTCTCAATATAAAATTGTTCAACTTTTAATTTTTTTTTAACTTTTAAATAAAGAATAACCATACAAAAAACAGTCCACACTTCATCATTTTTGGTCCTTCTACGCCTAATATTATTTAAATAAATAACGTGGAATTTTGATTGCAAAACTAATTGAAGCCACGTTTTTCTCGAAGCTTCTCTAAACGCTTTTCTTTTGACGATGAGCGCATCCACAAAACGTGATAACTGCTCGCAATGCAATTAAAAGGTCTTTAGCTCATAACAAAAAGACTGAAACTTTCGATGCCGCTGAATTGGATTCCTGCATTTCCATTCTCAAAGAGCAATGGATTAAATTCGAATTGAATTGAATTGAATTGCTCCGGATGACGAAAGGGATCAAGGAGAACAATGGTACAGGGAAGCTTTAACGAGTTATACTCGTGCATCTAAAGCACTAAATGCAACAACAACGAACCCTGTTATAGCAGACCTAGTACCACGAGCTGTTTCATTCATCTTCCTCATATGCGCCTACCAACCTTTGATTGATGGCAAAATGGTTTTAAATGGTCAAAGGATATCGCATTACAAACAAAAATTACGAAGAAGTTTGGGAACTCCTGAAAAAGCCTCGTCGATGCAATTCAAGAACATTTTAGATCACTTAAAGCGCTTGGAAGACCCGTTACAAATTGGGATGACTGGTTAGTACATCTGACTATAAGTAAGCTGGACATCGAAACCCATAAACAATGGGAGTTGTCACAATGCGACAACAAATTAGCTGATTTCGGAACTCTATTCTGGAACTTTTCTGAAAACTAGATGTCGATCATTAGACGTAATCATTTGTCATCAACTCATCGGAAAATCTCAACAAGGAAGAACTAAACAATAGTCTTCCAATTCCCTTCACATCGGAACAACTGAAAGGCGTCAAGGATTTCAAAAAAGCACATGCCCATTCTGATCTTGTAAGCATCTAATATATATTTGTGATAAATTTCGTGCTTCAGAAGTTCCAAGACGAGTCTCATTTGCGCAAAACAATAACTTGTGCTTCAATTGCCCGGGAGTGGGTCACAGCCTACGAGATTGTCCCAGCAATAACACTTGCCGTGTCAGCCACCTGCGCCACCACACAACGTTACATAGCGGACAACAAGTCTCCAATGCCCCCATCTCAGTGCATCATGTTTTACTGGGAACTGCGTTGGTTCAAGTCATGGACAAGTCTCAAAGTTTGAGAATAACTTCAAAATCGAAAAAAAACTAATTTGTTCTATAAAACAACTGTCTTATTTTAAAATTTGAAAATATTTAATATCTTAAAGAGCTTAATGGAACCAACTTCGTCGGAGCCGACAAAGAATTGATTGTCAAGTTTCATTTTCGTCGTACTCTGGGAGAAAATCTGTTAACTTTCGAGGAATTCTATACGCTGTTAACAGAAATTGAAGAATGCGTTAATTCAAGACCAATTTGTCCTAGTTCTTCCGATATCGACAATTATCAAGCATTAACGCCTGGACTTTACCTAATAGGAGAGCCATTAAAAATTATTCCTGAACCTGATATTAATAATTTTAGACGAAGCCTTTATTGACCAGATGGCGTCTTTTATATCCAATTTAAGACAACAATTTTGAAAGAGATGGAGCGACGAATATTTGGTTCATCTTCAGCAGCGTTCAAAATGCAATCGCCAAACTCCTAATTTCAATATAGGAGATTTAATCGTTCTACGGGACGAAAAGATACCTTCAACTAAATGGAGGCTTGGAAGAATAATTCAATGTTCATCCTGGATCCGACGGAAAAGTCCGTGGAGTTTCAATAAAGACAGCTTCCGGAGAACTCATGCGTCCTATAGTGAAAATAGCACCTCTTCCGTTTCCAAATGAGTAAATGATACAAATTTATTTTTTGATTTAAAATTAAAGTTATTAATAAACAAATACTTAGATTTTAAGCTATTGCTCGTTTAAAGAAGCTATCCCATAAAGGTTCTTAGATTTTAAGCTATTGCTCGTTTTACGAAGATGTCCTGTAAAAGATAATTAAATTGGTCACATGAAGTTAAATATAAAATACCGTAAAATTGGAAGTCACCTTAATTCCAGGTATGTTCTGTGTCAGTTGTAATCCTAAGCTGCGAAGCAACACAACCGGACTGAATGTAGTTGAATACAGTCTTTGCAGACCATGAACTCCAATCATAAGGGGCACGTTTTTGATTAGACTATACTGTTCGTATTGCATCAAGTGGTGTTTGTCGCCAATTTCAGCTCCAGCATATACTGCATCAGAAAGGACTTTGATTAAATTTGTCACATCACTAAAACCTAAATTGACTCCTTGACCGGCTAGCGGATGAATTCTATGTGCCGCATCTCTGGAAGAAAATTGGAAACAATAGTAAGGCAATTCAAAATGTTAAACCAAACTCTGTTCGAAACCAACCCAATGAGAGCAACTCCAGTAGAGACATAAGAGGACGCATGAAGAAAACCAAGTGGAAAACATGCACGAGAGCCATCTATAACGTTCTTTACTTTAGGTGGATACTGCCGGTTAGATAAACTATCTCTTCCCATAATAGAGTTTAATGCTTCCAATGCGTTCGTGACAACGTTACTTTTTGGAAACTCCTTCCACTTTTTCGATTTCAAAGAAATGAAAAAAAACTTCGAAAAAGAAATCTTAAATATTATGAACTTATGCTTACAAATGCCTCATTTATTGCATCAACAAATTCATTTGGAGCCATTGCTGCTAGCTTTTTAGCTTCGTTCGGAGTGGTACTCCAGACCAATGAACTCATGGTGTCGTTTAACGGTAGATATGCAACTGGACCTGTCGGAATAAATCTTTGCCAAGCAACCGAATTATCTCCGGGCTGTGAAGATAGTTCTTTTTTAAAATTTATTACATTTTAATAAAACAAAAATTACATCGACTAATTCAAGAGTTGCTACAAGTCCCATTCGATCGTAATTTAATGAAAAAACATCAACCCCCATCTGCTTTCGAACAATTGAGTTGGCACCATCCGCACCAATCTATATATAAAATAACAAATAAATAAATTTATGAATAATCCATTTATCTATTTAAATTCAATTATTCATCTTATTTATGGGAAGAATTGAAGGAGTAATTGTGAAATAGAATCTTAGCTTGTAAAAGTTTTTAAATAATTTGGCACATGGCCAAAATTTTGCCGTAAGTTATGTAAATTGAAAATTTTCAAAGCAATAAAAGGGTCCCAATTATAAGCCTTTTTTATTATAAATAAAGTTTTGTTCAGGTTAAATTAAAAAAAAAAATAACCAGTATTTGATACTGAATATTGAGAATATTTAAAAAAATGGTGTTAGACCTACCTACCTACTACCTATTGTGTGCGGAAAAATGACATTTGGGTTTTATTTGTGTTTTTTTTGTTTATCATTTTTTTACATCATGAGTTTCTCTGATATTTTGCGTTTATGTTTGATTTTGTTTCTTAAAACAAAATCAAACATAAACGCACAAAATCAGAGAAACCCATGATGTAAGAAAATGAGAAACAAAAAAAAAACACAAATAAAACTCAAATGTCATATTTCCGCATAGTACGAGAGAAAATTATTTTAAAGAAGCAATTTTATGCATATACAGGGTGTCACCGCCAAGAAGAAAACCATGAGTTCCTGAGGTCATTTCAAATCGAAAAACTTCAAAGGTAATTTTCTCGTTTTCGCTCCGTTTTTTATGATTTGTATTATTTTTTCCTTTGACTGGCTCTAACTTGGCCAAACTACAACCGATTTTTTAATTTGATTTTATTTAAACAAGAGCAGTTAGAAATTTATATCTACTGTACAACTTTTTCTGTGTGGATAACGGTTTTCCCGCAATTCATTATCAAACACATTTTTTTTAGCAATTTTAGGTGTTTTTTTTTTACCTAAAAATACATTTAAAATTAAAAAAAAAAAAACAAAAAATAAAGGCACATCGAACCACCTGATATGATAAAAAAGGCTATGTCTAGTATTTTGAGGTGAAAAGAGTTGTGTATCGATCAGCAGGGTGAGATATTTTAACAGCTTTTTTAAGAAACTCGCTGCAAACAAAGAATTCGTTTTATGTAAATTTGTATTATTTCCTGATTTTCCATTATTTTTTTTTATTTTAAATGTATTTTTAGGTAAAAAAAAAATGTTTAGTATTTGTAAGAACTTTTTTTAGTTTAGGCAAAACAAAACGAATTGCATTATATATAAAAGTTGCAAAAGAAAGAACTGCAATTTTAAATATTTAAAATAAATTGAGAACTATGTCCGCCTGAAAAGTCAAAAGATATTCAAATAATCATGTTTGCATGTAAAACATAACGTATAAGTGTTTTCCTCCCATGATCCCCGTGTAGAACTCTGACAGATTTATCCAACGAAAAGAAAACTTGAACAAAAATTTCCTGTAAAATTGGACAGAGTGCTAAAAAATGTAAAACATTTTCGATTCAAAAAGCTTTTGACGGCCGTTAGTCCTACAAAAATTTGGCGTTTCGTCCCGGCAAACACGGTTAAGATCTGTTCTGTGCGGTTTATAATTCAAATCAAGCATTTCCATTCTAACCTTGAAAATCAAACTCATTTCAGATACTGTTAATTTTTTCTAAAATAATTGTATTCACCTAGTTTGAGGTTAAGTTGTCCACATATACTCCTGGAGGTCGATTCCATTCCCCGCACTGGGAACACTGTTCATACATTCATACATCTATAATTCGTACAGAGTATTTTTCAATGCTTCTGCATTGTCCACTGCCAGTGACATTTCAAAGTTATGAGAAACAGCAAGATCATACCAGTTTTTTATTGGACTATAACCATCAGCTAAAACAAGCCAAAATGAAACGTTTTTGCAGGTTTTGATCAGATCGCTTCATAACTTTAATAATATCATCTGCAATTTCATTTAAGTTTTGAAGAATATTTGCGGTAAGCCTGACTCAAGATGTAAAGCGTAATTAGTTGAAAGATAACCGAAAAATACGCTTAAAAAAATACCTATGAATATTTTCCATTTCTTCCAACTGTGCGTATCCATATATCTCATTCCCATAGCAGAAACAACTTATTATTTATTTTCTTAAAATTGATTTATTCCAAAAAGGTAATAAATTCTTAACATATAATATATGGTCAAGTGTTTGTACACATTCTATCAGAGAATGATATCTTTCAGACGAATATACATATATGCATAAACAATAACATAAAGATACGACACTTCAAAAATTATGTGTAGGCAGGTGATTTCTAATTAAATTTAAATATTTACGTGCCAATTATATGTATCCATGTAGGTCAAATACGACGGAATTCCCAAAATTCATTGATGATTTTTTCCAAAGAACTGAAGTGCATGGATTCAGCTGCAGAGATTCCAATTTCCAATTAAACAAAAAAAATAAAAAAATCTTTTTATAAATAAGTATGTACATATGTATACCAATACTATAAATTTATGAAGTAAACTTTTTATTTATACATACACTTGGATCTTTGTTTACATATTTTATCGATGGCCGAGCCTCAAGTCAAGGAAGCCGGACAACACGACACATATTGAAAGTTGGAAAATATTAAAATTGAGTGCTGAACACACACACAAATTAATAACTTTCGAAATTTGTTCATGCGAGTAACGTGAAAAACACCTTTGCAGACATTTCTAGTGATCTCAAACAAAATCAGTTCAATTTTGGATTCGGACGCGAACGGAATAAATATTTGTAAACTTTTTATAAAAAGCAGCATTTGAACAGATTTTCACTAACTTAAATTAGTTTTAATAATTAATCATTGCAAATTTCAAAAAAAGTTTTGAATAAACAAACATAAACGGTTTCGAATTATTCCAATTTGATGAAAAAACGATACTATTTTGTATACTTGTCTTGCCATTGAGGTGGAGGGGAACGATTATTGTGTATATAACAAATTGGTGTGTTTAATTATCATCGTGCTGCTCAGATTAAATAAACACACTTATACAAAAAAAGAAAAGGAAACATTATAAAAGTACAGGATTGTGTGTTTAATTTGCCTTCCATTGAAGTTTTCTACCTCTGTTTAGCACAATATTAATTGTTCACCTACTTTTCATTGAAGTTGTTTTACTTGGTGAGGAATAAAAAAGCGTCAGCTTATTTGTTAAGTTGAATAAAAAAAGATAACTTCTGGAGTGTCGGGACTTGAGAGTACAATTTTTGTAATGATTGAGTTTAACGGATGTATTGAACATTGAAAAATAGCAACAGTGGACGAATTATACCGTGCCATCCAACTCGAAATGATTTTAAAATTGAGATGGACTTGTCTTGATGCTAGGTTATAGCAGACTTTCAATCGAATTTTTCAAAAGATACTCGTAATCGGAAAATCAATCTTTCAAAATGTCGAAATCCCTTGTTTCATTCAGAACATAACAACACGAAAGAGGACAATATTCGATCCTAACAAGGATAGCAGGACGTCAATTACTGAATTGAATTCATGATGATTGACGAATTTTAATAATTCATTCGGTTTTTCGTTTTCTTTTCTCAATAATAAAAATCTTGAATTTATTTAGATTTTGAAGAAGGAAGTACACACAAATATGCATTATTTGCATCACAATTAACGTATATACAATAACCCGATAAAAATAAAAGGTATACATAAATATTCAAAGCAAAACATAACATTGTTGTCATAATGACCTTAACCATGTTCTTTCACACTTTAATTATTATTTTGTTATCTTAAAAATAAATTTTAGTACCTACCGCAAAAACATTTAGAAATAGATCATGATTCTTCTCAAGAGAGACGATAGTGATAAATGTTTCTAATGAGAGAAAACATTTAGATATTTATTAAAATCAAAATACACAAACTCCCAACCATATGACGATACTATGTTGTTTACATTCGGCTTGTGGTATTCGTGATTATAACAAAATGTAAACATTTTATATTATTAAGCAGAAATAATACTTTTCGAACGGCAAAATATAAATTTTTAATAGTGGAAAAGCACCTGGCGGTGAATTTAATAGATTCATACATGAACCCGTGTTCTTATGTGCCCGCGATTGACCGCATATTAACAGTATTTTTAAATATAATAGTGAATAATAATAAAAAAAAAAGGAAGTGATTGTGAAAGTTGTCCAGACTAATTTTGAGAGTTGCATTTAATGAAAATTAATTTATCCAACCAAACCATGGAGAATGTACGATTTTCAATTATAGTAAGTGAACAAAATTATTATTTTTTTACCAAAAGAATTCTGAAAAAAATAATAAATATTCCAGTCATTTGGTTTATTGTGTTCTTTAGTTGTGTATAAACGATATATATACTTAAAAGTTAATTGATGTTTCCTGCTGTCTATAATAATTTTGTAAATAAAAATACATATTATGAACGTCATTTTTAAATTTTATTCTTAAACGACTTTTTACTTGCGATATATGTATGTATGTATGTATGTATATACTTAGGTACTATATGATAAGTTATGGATTCGTACAAAAATCGAACTCGGGATTTTGATCAAAGTTGAAATTACGATGATAGCGAAGTCGAAAAAAGTGGGTCTCGCAATTCTGTGCGTCTGTCTGTCCTTTCGACTGCAGCCTAAACGGATTGGTCGATTTTCTTCAAATATAGTACCAAGCGTTTTTTGGCCACCCTTTTTTCTCAAGACCAGTACCTCCGGAACAATTTTTTTTTAGCAAAAAAATGTAACCATTACCATGTACCTCCCATAGAACCATTTTTTTGAGTTTCCATTTTCTCAAAAACAATAAATTTTTTTATGGAGAATATTTGAATAAGTTTTAAAAGTTTTGTATACCAAAATTTTGAAGACAATTGTTTTTGGATTTTTAAAGTTGCAAATTTTTTTTTTTGAGAACTACATACATATATATATAATTCGAAAACGACTCCGTCAATTTTTATTAAACCCAGCAGTTTTTTAACATTATCTAGCAGATTTTAAATGAAAATTATTCTTATACCAAAAATAATGGTACCTCCCATACAAATGTTTAAAAACCGGTATTGAAGATCTCATTTTTCTCAAAAACGGCTCCAACGATTTTGATTAAAATTTTTGTGTGAACTAATGTTGATCTACCATATTATTGGAAAAAATTTTCTATCGTTTAAAAATGGTATGTCTCATAGAACCAAAAGCTTCAAATAAGTTCTAATAATATAGCATACCAAAAATTTTCAATGGGTAAATTATATTTTTGTTTAAATTAATTTATTACTCCGCATTAATAAAGGCTAAAAAAGTTGTCAAAACAATTTCAGAGGTTGTTTAAGCAATTTACATATGTTTAATTACATATTTTTTTTTAACAATTTTTAAGTCTAAACTGTAAGTTTCAAGCATATTTGCAACACGTTCATAAATAAATGTACTTACTCGCACAATACTACCTTAAACTTAACTAAGTTTTAAGCAGGTGGTATACAATATATAGGCTCCAGCAACTAATTTATTTCTTTTTTAAGATGAATATAGTTTAGTTTTTGAAATACAACACAACGGTTTTAGTTTTTTTTTTTCAAATTTTATCGAAAACGATTCTAAAGATGTTGATAAAACTTCGTTCCTGTATAATAACCAACGTGATTGTAAAAAAATTGCATTTCAGGTTATGGAAATATATAATAAATTATTTTTTTATTTATTTTCTACCAGTATATTTTTTATAAGAAATTATTTCCTAAAGCCTTGAACGCAGCTGAAGCGAAAATTTTCTCTGGTCTCCAAATCGATAACGAAAACGTAAACGAAACAACTACGGAAAAAATAAATGTCACCAATTGTAAAAAAAATAAAAAAAAAAAAAAAATCACAGAAGCCTTTGCTGTAATTAAAGAAACAACAAATAAAAATACAAATAAAAACTCGAATGTCACTTTTCCGCAGACAATTACTGATATGTGCAAATAATTCAGTGCGAAAATGAGTGGAGACTTCTCCAAATAATCTGCTACAATTATTAATTTCGCTCGTTGAACAGCGTACTGCAGAACAAAAATGAAAACGAAATTTTTCGTTTATGATTACGTTGCTTCAATTTTAAGCCTAGTACGCTGCTGATGCGAAACGAAATTTTTCTGTGGTCTCCAAACAGACAACGAAACGCTTGCGAAAACACAGCGGAAAATATCCTTGGAGAGTTTCACTAATTCCAAAAACAAAATCAAACATAAACGCAAAATATCAGAGAAACCCATGATATAAGAAAATTATAAGCAAAAAAAAAACACAAATAAAACACAAATGTCATTTTTCCGCACACAATAAATAGTCTGTATAATTAATTCAGTGCGAAAAATGAGCGGAGAATTCTCCAAATAATCTGCTACAATTATGAATTTCGCTCTTCGAACAGCGTACTGCAAAACGAAAAGCAGAACGAAATTCCGTTTATGATTTCGTTGTGTCATTTTTGTATGGGATTTTTCGTTTCGCATCAGCAGCGTACTAGGCTTTAATATGGAAATTTTCGTTTCGCTTCAGCTGGGTACTATGCTTAAATAGGGAATTTTTGTTTCATACCGATTGTGGGTTATTGTTCTTAAAGTCCATATAAGACGTATTTATTTTTGTACAAAATATATTTCAATTTAACATTATCCTGAAATTAACAAACAAATACTTTAATTAATTTAACTACCAAAAAATTCACATTTTGCCTAGATAATTTAATAAAATAAATGAAACTTTGGTTAAGCAAGCGACACCCTAAAAATTTTAAATAGCTGGATCAGTTTTGACGCATCAGAAGCTCAAGATCTAACGTTAATAGATAGTGGATTTGATTACGTTAAAACCTCATGTCTGCATTATATGTACCATATTTATCAATTAAAGAATTGAGTCCATTTGCTTATGTTATTTATTTTACTTTAAAAATAATTAGGAGAATGATTTGAATTGGAACTCAGAACGATCAGATGTAGAAGACTTCTATGATAAACGTAGCATATCCAGCGAGAGTGATAGTGATATATTTAGTAATGAAACCGACGTTATAAATTCCTGGCAACAACATAGCCATGTTATTTGGGACATTAAAGAGATTGAGGACACATTAAGTCGTCAATCTATGAATTCTAGCAACATTCTGGATATGGTTAAGTGTGGAGAGTTTTACGGTGAGTAGTTTTTTTTTTGTTTTTAATTTTTCGATCTAAAAAATAATTAAGGCTTTTTATTGTTTTAGAATTAATTTCCGGCTCTTCCGATGTTAATCTAGCTCTGCTTTACTCGGCCTTGTATGGTTTTGTAGAAAGCATCGTCATTCTTCTTAATACATTTTTTGCCGATCCAAATGCTCAAGATTCAAAAGGTAGAACTTCGTTGCACTTTGCTTGCGCTAATGGTAATTCACAAATTGCAAAAATTTTATTGGATCGTGAAGCTGACCCTAACTGTTGGGATTTCAAAAAGGAAATCACACCTTTACATTGTGCTGCAAGGTATTTGTTTTTTTTTTTTAATTAAAAGCAAACATAATATTGTGTGGACTTTTTTTTTAGCGCTGGTAGCGTAGATTGCATTTTATTACTTCTTCGACGAAGGGCACAAATTAATATTGGAATAGAAAAACGATCAGCTCTTCACTTTGCTATCGACCGAAATGCAGTTGACTGCGTTGAAACGCTTTTGAAATATGGCGCTAATCCAAACACACCGCAGGTCTATACAGAAACTCCTTTACACACGGCATGTGCGTTGGGGAACAAAAAATGTGTAGAGCTTTTACTCGCACATGGAGCTGATGTTCGACCACAATTTGGTGAAGGAAAGTTAACAGCACTTCACTTAGGTAAGAAATTTTAATTTATTTGTTGTTAATTTAATTCAGTTTCAATTTTAATTTAGCTGCCGAAAACGATTACGTAGAATGTGTTCGATTGTTGTTGGAAAATGGCGCTGATGTTAATTGCCGAAATGCAGGCTATCAAACACCATTGCATTTGGCTTGTCTTTCACAGTCGGTGGAAACTGTGGAGATGTTAATAAAATATGGTGCCAATGTAAATGCTCATTACAGAGATGGTCGTACGGCTTTACACGCCGCCATTGTTAAGCAGTCAAGATGTTTGGATTGTTGTACTGCTCTATTGAGAGCTGGTGCGGATGTTAATAAGGCAGACAATTACGGATATACTCCTTTGCATATAGCCGCTTTGAATGAGTTCAGCAACTGTGTGTACACATTTATTGGTAAGATAAAAAAATATTCTTAAACTAACATCAATATCAATAGGCAAACAATTAAAATTCAAAAAAATCATATTTATTTATCTCCCAATGAGCAAACAGTGTTTATATTACTATTTCATACTTATGATAGGAATAGTTACTCATACAACAAAACCGACGAATGGGTCGCACGTTCATGTTTATAGATAATTTTAATTAAATTAATTGAAATACATAAATATAACTGTGAATAATATTTATAATCTATCTATCTTCATAATCTATGTATATAAATAAAAATGAAAATGTTCGTTTGTTCTTAATCGCATATCTCCGAAAGTTCATTGATTGCTTTGAAATTCTGACACACCATTGCGAATACGAGTGTTTTTATATATATTTTTTTTAAATAGCGCCATCTGTTGGACATATAAGCAATACTCGCTATACTGAGATCATATAGTTTTTTTGTCAAAATACTGAGGAAACAAATTTTCAAGCGCTTGCTTAAAATAAAAAAAAATGGAGTTAAAAACAAAAACATAGCATTCGACTTAAAAAATTCTTTCTTTGTTTAAAAAGTATAAAGTACATATGAGTTGGTAACAGCTATACAAAATATAAAGTGGTGGCTTGAATTATTACTTTAATAAAAAAATATATCCCAAAATTTTTACAATTACAATATTCAATTTCAATGATGGTTTTCAATTATAGCAGCTATAACTGACGCCTAATACATTATACAGTGTTATATTATTAACATTAAATTTGTCAGTCTGAAATAAAAATTAGAACTTAATGTTTTTTTTTTGAATTTATTCAAACTTTAAACACATATTTTTGAACTTTATTGTTTTCATTCATTCATGCTTAAAAAACTTAATTTATACAAATATTATCGTTTAAAAATTGAATACAAATTTTTGTAAATAAAATAAAACTAAAACTAAAATATAAAACAAAAAATACATATCCTTAAAATCAGTTTGTGTTCACTTTTTAATTCTAGTCTGATATTAAGGAATTTTTCCGTAACTTAATTTTAACGCTATTGGTAAAACGAAAATATAAAGATATAAAACCTCCAAATATTTTATCTCAAAAATCTCCGATTAGAAACTTGAAACCCCAAACTGTTGCTATAATCTTTCGTCATACTTTAATAATAAATTCAACTTGAATATTTCGATTATGAACATAAATTATTGTTTTTTTTCTTCGTGACATTTTAAATATTATCTATTATGGACATCAGGCATGTTGATGAAATGATAATTTTAACATTAAAAATGTTTAGACGAAGGCAAATAATAAGGGTATTCATGCAACGTCTTAAAGTTTACGACGTCGTAAACGAACTGTCGAAATTTTCGCCAAATAACTCAAGAATTAATAGATCATTGAATGCAATTTGTTCATACAATTGTATAAATTTAATTTTTTGGCTTATTTTGGGCATTTTTAAAATGTGGATGACAAATTTTACGAATGTTAAAATTAAATTAAATATTTTAAGCTGTTTGACGTTTAACGAACAGCTGATTTGTTTACCATATCGTTTACCATATTTACGCAAAATGTTTTTCGGTGGTTCATGAAACGTGTGTCGGAAACTTTACGATTTAACGACATCGTAAAGTTTAAGACGTTGGGCCCTACCAATGATCAAATTTAGTGACGACTTAAATATTTCAGTAAAATGGACCATAATAGAGTGGGCTCTAGCTAATAAACCATATATAGTATGACCTTAATATTCAAGTAAACTCTTAATAATGAATCATATATGGAATGGACTTCAAAAAATTAAACATTACATGAATGGTGCATTATTTGGGATCACCAGAATTAAGGTTAATTTTACTGAAATATTTAAGTCGTCGCTAAATTTGATTATTAGTAGGGCCCGTTGCATGAATACCCTTAGGGCCAGTTTCACAGTGCACACTTAACAAAATAAGTGGCACTTAATTTACCTATTTTGGCCCTTTAACCGCAGTTTTACTACCTGAGTATGTGGAACTTAAGTGGCCAACATGGGAGACTTAAGTTTCACTTATTCCGATAAGTTTACACTGTGAAATTGGGAATTAGTTTTCCATATTTGGCACTTAAGTCACACTTACTTCACAGTGAAACTGGCCCTTAATATACCTAACTACAGTGTGTATCAAAATAAGGTGAACCATAATTGCTTCATAGTACAGAGTGAAGACATTTCTTTTAATATAGTTGCTCAAAAAAGTGTTTTCCATTGGTTCAACTAAGTAATTTACTCAATCTGACATCCAATAGAACAGTGGTAATTGTTTCTTCTGTTCATTCCTGGAATTTTTTCATTGTATTTGTGACCGTGAATCGTCTAATTACCACACAAAAAGTCAAATGTAATAAAAATACACAATAATAGAAGTGTATCTACTCCAAATTAATATTAATATTTTTTCAATTAAAAAATCTGTTAAATGTACTTCCTTGACAAATTATAGGTTTTCATTTTGCCAAACACACAAATCAGTGAACGCTTTAACATTGACCGAGTTCGAGGAACTATCCAAAGCTATCCGGATAGGTTTGTGCTCTTGTAGTCCCTTGCAAAACAACAGGGATAGGTGGATAGATAAGTTCTCAAACGCAAGGAATCCCTTGTTAAAAAAACAGCCGATGCAACAACAACGTGTTTCTTTGGATAATAAGTACATTGCTAGTCGTGATTTCCCTACAAATATCATCTACTCGCACATGAGAGCAGTACTAGATTATCGTTTGTATTTACTTATGAGAACTTCCCCACCACCAAAGAAACACGGCTAAAAACTGTAAGCTATCGGAAAATTGTTGAACAGCCGATCGGTACTCGAGAACGGGTATCTTAATTGGGTATGTTCAGAAGACATAAATAAATAAAGACATAAATTACTTGAAGGTAAATCAAGTTTCTGGTTTCTGATAAAATAAATTTATCAGAAATTGGACTGGAAAGTAAGTCGAGAAAGATTTCTCTTAAGTCATTTTCATTTTAGAAAAGATTTGATCTTTTTGCGAAAATATTTGCCCTTTTTTCATGTTTAATTAAAAAAAAGATGAGTGATGATTTGATCTTTCTTATTTTGAAAGTTTTTTTATTTAAACAGGCTTTGGAAAATAGAAAGAAGCGATGAGCGATCTCCAAATATTTATCTAAAGAGCTGAAACTTTAACCATGTTCATTATTTCATTAAATTCAACTAAGAAGCTAGTGGCATTGAAAATCGAAGACAATATTATTATTATGAAAAACACCAATTCTAATAAAAAAGCATGTGAAACAATCCTAGATTAAGTTTGATCAATCAAACTATTTTAGTTTCTAATGAAAAGAATACATTATTGTAAACAAATTAATTTTAATAATAAGTATTATTCCAGTCAATAGGTGTGTTCCTTTACTTTAAAACTCTGTGCATTTGGGTGAATTTCTACATTTTATTTTTTTATATGAAATTTTGACAGACTTTAGTGTAGAAATTCACAGAAATGCACAGAGTTTTAAAGTAAAAGAACTAGGCTAATTTGTAATATGTTTTTCGTTTTGTTGTAAATTTTTTTTAAATTATTTGAAGTCTGTTGGCAATAATGGCAAACTACTCGTGTATTGTATTTAATTTATTACGTTAAAAACAAAATAGTATCGTTAAAAACTAACGAAATAGTATAAATTTGTTATTTATTTCAATTTAATGTTAGTTGTGTTTCGTAGTTTTACTCTTAGACTGGGTTCCTTTAGAGAAAGCTGTTTGTTTCTTAGCTTTCTTCTTCCAGCGATAGACTCATCTTCGGAACATATAAAGTCTGAATCGGTATCGCAATTCTCCTTGTTTCGTTTTCCTTTTGGCTTTACTCTTTTTATTGATTTATCCTTTGAAAGAATTTTTTTTTCTTTGGTTTGGATTTTGTTAGGCATAGTTTTAGGTCCAGCAAAAGATTCTCCATCTGATGATGAATATATGTTGTATTTATAGGTAGAAATGTTTCTTGTTGAGAAATCAGAAGCACTGTTACTTTCTATCTGGGCACACTTTGATGTTATAAATTCTGGATCAGTATCGCAATTCTCCTTTTTTAGTTTTTCTATGGGCTTTCCTCTTTTTATAGATTTATCATTTGAACGGATTATTTTTTCTCTGATTTGGATTTTGCTGGGCATAGTTTTAGGTCCTGCAAAAGATTCTTCATCTGATGATGAATTTATGTTGTATTTATAGGTAGAAGTATTCATTGTTGAGAAATCAGAAGCACTGAGTTTTGAACATTTCATCTCAGAGTGGTAAGTTTCTATCTGGGCACTCTTTGGTGTTAAAAGGTCTGAATCAGTATCGCAATTTTCCGTGTTTAGTTTTCCTATGGGTTTCCCCCTTTTTATAGATTTATCCTTTGAACGGATTATTTTTTCTCTGATTTGGATTTTGCTGGGCATAGTTTTAGGTCCTGCAAAAGATTCTCCATCTGATGATGAATTTATGTTGTATCTATAGGTAGAATTGTTCCTTGTTGAGAAATCAGAAGCACCGAGTTTTGAACATTTCATCTGAGAGTGGCAAGCTTCGATCTCTGCACTCTTTGATGTGAATGATGTGTTTTTTAATCGGGAGGCACTCATTCCTGAGCAATGATATTTCTGAGTACTCAACTGGAAAAGTTTTTCCTCGCTCATTCTTTTTATTAAAACACGCAATTGTTTATGGTGTAAAGTTGTTTCATTTGGCACTTTGTGCTGATGGTATGGAGTACTGCATGGAGCATCTAGTAAACAATTTATTGTGGCATCACTTAAAGTATCATTTTGTGCATCAGGACCACAACTTCTTTCTTCGTTAATTGTAACAAGGCTTGCATTAGATGTTTTCAATGTTTGTGCCAATTCAGAGTTCTCAGAACTATTGAGATCTTCAGTACCGCTTTTTTGTAAATCTTTAATATTCACAAGAAAATTTTATGTGATTATTGAGAAAATGTTTACTTTATCAAAAATCATATTGATTTAAAAACTTTTGTTATTCATATTTAAATCTAAGAACCAAGAACTAGACTTTAAACATCAAATAATATAAAACACGAGATAAATGTTTTGAATTGATTTTTTTAAATGTTGTTATTTCGAGTTTTGTTTAACCATTTTCTAGCCTTTTGAAGAGACAGAGCGAACCTGTGCTAAATTGTATATGTCGGAAAACTAATCAGAACTTTAAGCTACCCGTAAACCGACGCGATGGCCGTTATCGTTTCAATCTATGTACATGTGGTGAAAATATATTGCCATTTTTATTTATTTTTTTTTTAAATGTTTACCTAAAAGTTGTTCTTCAAATTAGAAATTAGAAAAAAACTGTGTTCAAAGTTTTGTATAAAATTGTTATGAGTGTAACACAAATTCTAATGAGAAAGAATCATCATCTCTCACGAATTAGATAATACCTCACATTGGAAAGTGAATTTTTTCTCACAAGAGCAGCTTCCGTGCTGCGACTTGAATTACAAAAAAAAAAAATTCGCAAATATGCGTAGTACGCGGCTTTGATGAAAAACTTTATGTCCAGAAATACTTTTTTAAGGGATGCATTTTATGGAAACACTCTTTTCGGACTTTAAGAAAAGGTTTATTTTTGACTAAGGTCTAATTGTGAGCTCTTTTAGACAATTAAGTCTTTTGTTTATAATTAAGGTATTTATGGATAAAAAAGATAACGTTTGACAAAATGCACAATAGCCAAAAAGATGTAGTGAGTCTAGTTATTGGCACTTCTTCTTCAAAAACAAAAAATACATAAGGTCATATCCTTCGTTTTCTTACCTTCACTTTTTTGTGATTGACTTTGATTCGTAACACTTTGGGGGCATTTGCCAGGCGATTTGCTCAACCGAGCACTTCCTTCAACAACGATCCTGGGAATAGGCATCTTGAATGTCGATTCATCTAAAACATCGTTGGCACATGACGAAGACCCAGCCGGTGGAGAATGTGATCTATTTTTAATTGGATCAGCTGCCGTCACATTACTACATGAACGCCGATGAGATACAATATCCAATTTACTCTGCTGGTTTGGAATCTTGTCAGGAAAAATGAGGACCATGGTTTCAATGTATTTTTCTTCTATGGTCTTAGCAATAGAAGCTTTCATGCGATTGAATTCTTCGCGCTGTTCCAATAGCTGACGATTTAGATATGTTACTTCGTGCTTTAATTTGTTTATTACATTTCGAAGTTCTTGATTATTTATTGATAGTTCTCTATTTATAATCCGATATGTTTCCATTTTTACAATTTATTTTAATTTTGTTTTAAAATTTTTTCAGCAGCAAACAGTAAACAGAAAACTGATTTAAATTTTACCAAGCGTCAACGTCAAACATTTGAGTGGAATGTCAAACTACTAGACTTGTTTTCATCAAGATGCGATGAGTTTTTCGATGTATGGATGGCAGAGACTAATGGGTCGATTGCACTATGTTCATAGAATTCCCTTAAAGCCCTTCCACACTATCCCACTGAGTATTAATACATGTCAAAAAAAATGTGAAACAAATCATGTATAATAGTGTAGAAACAAAATATGATATTCCCAACCTACACGATTTGATGTGTTAATACATGAGAATTTTTAGAAATGATTCTAATTCTGTCACACATTTCATCACATTTTTATTGAGGTTAAATTTAACTGTTTTGTGTAGTCGGTCAAAAAATGAAAAGAAATTTCTCTCTCACAAATTTGGCAGTAGCATGGAATTCTTTTCCACTTTGTATTAATTGTATTAATACGCCAACTCTTCGAAAAATAATAAAGGTATTCATGCAACGTCGGAAAAGCATCGTAAACGTGTTAAACAACTACGTCGTAAACGAACTTTCAAAATTTGTATGGGAAATCTTTTCAGATCGCGCTTAAATTTAGCTCCCACTTTTCTCTCCAAACATCAGCAAAAAACCCTTGCTAAATTTTGACATAGAGCATGCGTTGTGGAGAATTATGTAAAAGAAAGCAGCTGTTCTCCGAGATGAAATTGTTTTCAACCATTTCAATGATCTTTTTTTATCATTGCAACTAAATTTTATCAAATAAAATGTATTCTTTTCTTTGGCCGAGATAAATCGTTTATTCCGAAATATTCCTCCATTTCAATTTTTATTTTTACAAAAAACGATTCATACAAAATTCAAGATTTACAGAATCTGTTAAAATTTTGCTTGAGAATTAAGGTTCCCCCACACCAACGCGAATTTTCGGTGGCGACAACGAAAACAATAATAACAACGTGTTGTTTTCATTGACAACCACGTTGTGTTATTGTTGTTTTCGACCACAACTTTGCTCGTTTACTTCCCAAAATCTACCGATTTCTACCATTGACTGCTTTTAAACGATGCAATCACCCCTTGCGATTTTTAAGAAACTACACGGGGGACGTATGTGGTGGCCGGGGTAGACAAAATTGCTGAGGTTGAAAAAATTGCAGAGTTGTCGCCATTTCTTCTTTGTGCCTTTTCGTGTGTTTTGAGACATAAGCAGAGTGAAGAGTGTGCAGATATGTTTCCTTTTCATTTAACAAAAATTGCAACCATTAAAAATCGCAGTGTTTAAAAGCATCCTTGCAACCGAAATAAGACCAAAAGAGAAACGCCACTTAAAAATCGCAATCGTCTAAAACCAGTCATTCCAATTTGTTTTGTTCATAACTTTGACTGCTTTTAGACGATTGCGATTTAAAACTGCCAAAGTGACACGAGTTGTGAGGCAATTATTTGTTTATTATTAGTTGTGCATTTGCTTGTTGCAGGTAATTGCTTATTTTTGAAATAGAAATTAAAAGAAAAATTGAAAGATAACAAATAGAAATAGGAAAAGAAAACGCTTGATGTTGTTTCAATTCATTTTTAAAACTAATTCAAAACATATTTTATGTTTTAATTATTGAGCACATAGCTTCTTGTTTTTTGCGTTTAATGTCAACAATTTAAAGCCCTCTGGCGTTTTTTGAAAACCGAAAAACCCATGTTTTTTTGACAATTGTTGGGGTTGTCAAGTAAAACCTGGCTCAACCCTGGGTAAAGTTAAACGAACGAAACTACTGTGTCGGTATGAAGTATGATGACACGATATGATTTGATCAAAATCGTTTCAGAAGTTAAAAAATTGCAAACTAAACTAAATTCTCATACACAACCCATGGCTTGAAACTTTATTTATTTATTTGGTAATATCTATAAAGTACATTAACTTTTTTAGATTTAATATAACAAAATACGTAAACTTAAAAAAAAAAATACTAATTTAGAAATAGTTAAAAAGAATAACGTAGGAGTAAACATTATACATAATTTACAAATTTTAAAATAAAAAATACTACATACCATTCAAAATCATTTTTTTGTAAACATCTCTACTCATATTAAAGTCGATTACGTGTTCATACTTATTGTAAAGAATAGAAGCCATAGTAATTGGGTCATTTAGACGGTAATTTGATCTATGTAAGGGGATGAAGAAGAAATCGCCTCCTCTAGGCCTTAAACGTCTCCCTCGGACATACATATTAAACATAGAAAGTAATTGCGAACTCTGAATGTGGCCACATAAAACATCACATGCAAAAAGAACAGACAAATATTCACGTCTTATGCCAAGTGGCTTAAGATTTATTTAAGCACATCTATCATCATAAGGTGGACTATAAGCCCAATTAAATTTTCTTATAGCAAACTTTGTGAAACGTTTTTGAATTTTTTCAATACGAAAACGGGCATTGGAATAGCATGGACTCCATACCACACAACAGTATCCGAGACCTGAACGTATTAACAAAATATATAGCGCCTTTAAAGTATATGGATCTTGGAAGTCATTTGAATTACGAAACAAGAAACCTAACATTGAATTTGCTTTGGATATTATATAATCATAGTGCCAGGAGAACTTTAACTGCTTGTCAAAGATAACACCTAGATCTTTTTGACGTGACACTCTTTTCATACTCATATTGTCAATATTATAATCCAATATAACAGGACTTAACATTTTGGATACGGTTAACACCGAACACTTACTGATATTAAAATATAGTCCATTCAAATCACACCAATCAGATATGTAATTCAATGGCATCGTATTCAGACTGAATCTCTTTAAATATTTTAAGGTCATCAGCATATAATAAGCATTGAGAGTGAATTACATGTGTTGGTAAATCATTAATAAATAATAGAAATAAAAGTGGACCAAGATGACTATCTTGTGGAACACCTGGAAAATTTCTGATTTCGAGGGAAATTTCGGATCCAATTTTTACAAACTGCTTTCCTCCAGTTAAGTAACTACCCAACCACAACAACAGCTTTGAGTGAAAACCCAAAATTTCCAGCTTTTTAACAAGAATATTATTTTGAACGCTGTCAAAAGCTTTAGAGAAATCAGTAAATATTGAATCAGTTTGACGTCTATTTTCTAAAGCCCGCATCACACGACGCTTGTTTTCCTGCTAGAAATGCTTGCTGGCTATTGAGCTGGAAAATGGCGTCATTGCTGGCTCTCTTGATAGAAGCGCTGCTAGATTTCAAAGTTAGAACCGGTGCTATTTTTCTTGCTTGTTTTGCTGCTGGATTTAAATGTCATTTTTTCTATTTCGTTTTTATTTATTTTCTAATAGTTTTTTTCAATTTTAAACAAAATTAAATGTGATTTCATTAATTTGTATATTTAGTTCTATCAGATGTATGCATTTTTTGTGAAAATTTGTGCAGAAAAATATTGTTAAAATTTGCGCAAATTCGGAAGAAATGTCAAAAACCATCAGAGAATCCAGCTCCAAAACAATCATCGAGTGAAGCCGAAGAATTCAAACTAGCAAAACATCCAGCACCACACCATGCAACAAAACCAGCACGAAAGCCAGCAAGCATTTCTAGCAGGAAAACAAGCGTCGTGTGTTGCGGGCTTAAGGCACGTAAGCAGGCATTCGTAAAGATAACTAAATTTGTGGTTGTAGATCTACCTCTCACAAAACCATGTTGAACGTCAGAGATATTATTACAAATAGCATTATTAATTTATTTTTGATAATAGCTTCAAAGATTTTAGGAATAATTTGAAGCTTAGCAATTGGCCTATAATTAATCACAGCTTTCTTAGAACCAGAATTATGTATAGGTGTAATAAAAGACCATTTTCAAGTTTCAAGAAACTCACCATAGCCTAAGGATTTATTGAAAATTATATGCAGTGGTTTCAAAAAGGGCAAGCTTACACATTTTTAAAAAGATTGGAGGAATATTATCTGGGGCAAGAGAGTTACTCGATTCAAGGGGAGATAGTTCCTCCAAAATATCATTCTCTGTTATAATTAGATATCCCATAACTGTGAAAGCACCACAAAACGGTAGATTAGTACAACTTATATCAAGGTTAACAAAATTGGACTGAAAAAAAGAAGCAAACATATTACATATAACATTCAATTCATCACTAACGACGCCATTAAACTCCATTTGAGAAGGAAAGCCGAGCGATTTTTTCTTCGCGTTAATGAAAGCCCAGAACGCTTTAGAATCGTGCTTAATTTTTGATTCAAGAGACCAAAGATACTGTCTATAAAGAAATCTTTTCAAGAATTCTTTTCTTAGTTGACAAAACTTGCTTTGAAGTGAAATATTAGTTCTGCTCTTTTTGTACATATGTATTTTTCATAGCTTGTTTTAAATTTGACAATTTTTTATTAAACCAAATTGGTCGATTACTCTTCCTTATTACCTTTACTGGAACAAACCTAGAAAAAGCGGATTCTATCAACTCACAGAAAATATTGTACGTATGTTCGAGACTGGATATAGAAAGAATATTATCCCAGTCTACTGAGAAACTTTGGTTACTTCTGACATTGTATGCTTCTGGTAAAAAATGTGTACAAAGTTTGGGAACAAGTCTTTTACGCCATGAATGAAAACAGGACTATCAAGAAATGAATACAAAATAATAAGTTTTATACATAACTAAAATAAGTTTAAATTTCAACTTCCATTTCAGAAAATGGGGCCGATGTAACAGCAAGGACGGATGGAAATGTTTCAGCATTATCATTCATTGTGCGACGAACTCCTGATGTGGTACCCAAACTCATATCCAATCTAGATGCATCAATTAAGGTGAACGATCATGAGATTGGCGATGTCGATTGTGAAATAAAACTAGACTTTCGACACTTAGTTCCGTTACCAACTCTGGAAAGGGGTGAAACCGAGCTGCTTATGTCCTTTATTGAAGTTGGTCAGAAGCGCATACTGATCCATCCACTATGTGAAACATTCTTATTCCTAAAATGGAGACGAATACGAAAATTCTTTCTCATGAGTCTTCTCTACCATGCAGTGTATGTATTAATGTTTACAGTCTACGTATTCGGTGTATACGTTAGAAACTGCGAAAAGGATACCACTTGTATTGCAGCTAATTATATTTCATCTACTGGCTACTTTGTGGTGGTTTTGAATCTGTTGTTGTTGGTTAAGGAGCTTTTTCAGGTATAAAAGGATGCCGACATTAAGTTTTGTTCATGGTTTTTAATTTTGTTTTAAGATGGCACATGGTCTGACGGGCTATGCAAAGTATTGGGAAAACTGGTTGCAGTGGACAATCATTTTTGGAGTCTTTTTATGTGTGGTGAATACTCTTATCCTAATAATACTCTTCAAATAAGAAGTTTATAATGTGATTTTTTAGACACCATCTCTTTTGGTTGCTCAAGATTTGTTAACTGTACCCGAATGGCAACACCATGTCGCTGCAATAGTTATGTTCCTCGTATGGCTAGAATTAATGATGTTGGTCGGCCGATTTCCCATTTTCGGACTTTATATTCAAATGTTCACAAAAGGTACCTCGTAACTGTTAAGACATTAAATTTTTAAAATAAAATAAAAACTCTATTTTCAGTTTCCATGAATTTTGGAAGGTTTTTGTTAGCATACTGCTGCTTGTTGATTGCGTTTGGATTGAGTTTCTGTGTCCTGTTTACTGATTATCCTGCTTTTATAAATATAGCTTGGTAGATATTAAATAAAGTATTTTGAAATAATTTGAGCCTTAACATTTTTTTAAATAAGGTCTCTCTTAAAAGCGGTTACAATGATGTCGGGAGAGTTGGAGTTTGAAGACATTTTCTATGGAGATATTCCCATCAAATACCCAGTAACTGCACATATTCTATTTCTTTCATTTGTACTGCTGGTAACAGTCATATTAACAAATTTAATGGTTGGTTTGGCGGTAAATGACATACAAGTAATAAATGAGACTTCAACCGAAAGTTATTCAATCAATTCAAGATCAATTTTTTATTACAGGGCCTTCAAGTTTCAGCAACATTAGATAGATTAGTTCGACAAGCTGAATTGGTATCACGTCTTGAATGTTTACTATTTTCACGACTTCTTCGTAATTCTCCAAAGCGATTGTTGGCTCTTTGCAAACGCAGTTCATTGCTTCGTGCTTCAAGAAACCAGCTGCAATTTGTTATGCGTCCGAATGATCCAAGAGACAAACAGTTGCCGGAGGAATTAAAAATAACGATATATAAGATGGTTGCCGAACGAAGGGATCGCAGCCAGAGTCTTAAGCAAAAAAAATACGAAAATAATTGTTTGTTTTTCAATAAATCCTTGCAAAATCGTGAATTCAACAAAAACCAGAAAACAGATAACCTATCTTTACTTCGCCCAAGATCAGCAATAAATGTTCCCAGTCAAATGAATTTATTTCAAAATATGAGCTCATCAGGCGATTTGAAAACACAAATTGACAGCATTAAACCCCTTAAACAAGAGATCCAGTGCATAAAGACTCAAATAAAAGATTTATCTGAGAAATTACAGAATTTAGCGGAGAGCATTGATAAGAAATCAAATACTGTGACAGAAGAATTGAGTCATATCAAGAAGATTTTAGAACAAAAATCTCAGTTTTATTTCTAAGCACGGTGACAGTATTTTAATGTAGCTAGGAAATTATGTTGTAGTATCTTATGATATAAGAATTTTGTAAATGAAATTTAATAAAATGCAATGTGTACTTTCAATTTTTTCTAAAGTTTGGGATTTAAATAAATAAATGGAACTCGTGATTTTAATAAAACTTGACAGTACGATGATATGGAACACGAAAAAGTGTGTCAAGTAAAGAAACAGACCTATTATGTACAAAACAAAAATTTTCATTTAAAAAGGGATTTTTGTCATATGCATCTATTATTTGAGCTGCAAATTATGTATGTATACCAACAATCTAACTGAATGTTTTGTACAACTTGAGTGCAGCCTTGTTATAGTTTTTTTAAGGGGACCAACTGGACTATTGGTGTTGGCCCATTTTATTTTATTAATGTTTTTCGAAAAATAATTCGATATAGTCGATAAATGTTGACAGTTAAAAAAACAAAATTAATTAATGAAATAATACTTACCAGCAAATCACAACTCATCGAATCTCCGTTTTTGAGACTAACGACATTCTTTGCATTACCATCCATTCGTAACTCAACATTGCCAACCATTGACTTATTAAGAATCGTTACATTTTGGGCTGATTCTAGTTGGCTGTATATAGCGTCTAGCATCAAATCGTTTTCAATAATACAAGCAACATTTTCCGAGAAGTTATCATGATTGAAAGTAATAAGAGCATCCGAACTCGCATCCCAGACCTGAGAACAATAACTTAAAACTGCCCAAATATTGAAATAATAAATCGAAGAAAAAAACTAACTTGCATTTGCTTAACAGGTTTGTAACGTGTTGAAGATATCTTATCCCAGGCTCCAATTGATTTGAACAGTTCAATAGAACCATTATTAATAGCAGATACTCGGTTTCCGTATTGGCCACCAGAGAATCCTTTAAATGGTGGAGCACCTTCAAGCAGAAGAACTCTTTTTTCCGCAAGAACTTTGTTTTTTGCTGCCATTAAAAATTGATTTGATTAAATTATAACTATTTTTATTATCTCATATTTTATTGGGAAAATTTACCTATACCGCAAGCAAGAGCAGTGCCGACAAGACCACCGCCGGCAATAATTATATCGTAGTGCTGGGGAAGTTGGTTTTTGTCCGTGTTAATGGTACTTTTTTGGCCTTGTGAAATATGTCTTGTGAGACATGATGAAGATCTCAATGGTTGGGAAATTCTTTTAGCAGAAAATCGAAATAAAATCGACATTTTATAAATGAAAATATTTGTGAAATTCAAACGATAAAAATAAACACACTACACATAACAACAGCTGATTTTAGTTTTATTCGACAGTAAATTGAAATGTTCCAGTGCTACCAAGAATCCGTTTTTCTCAGAAAATGTTTTCACTCATTCGTTAGGAGAGCCACCTAGAAGCGAATAATAATTCTAGTTATGACTTATGAGCCCTCTCACTAAAAAATTTAATTTTTTTTAATTTCATAAATGTTGAAACCAAGATTTTAATTTAAAAAAATTGATTTCACAGTGTGGACATGGAGAAAGAGTGATTCTCATTTTCAAACTTTTTCAGAAATAGAACAAATAATTTTCAAGTTATGAGCCTCAGAATAATAATTGCCGTTCTTGAGCACTCGGTGAATGCCGCCCTAGGTATCTTAAAACATTGAACGTAATAAAATATTATAAAAATACATTTCATCTATTAATTTCGTACTTGCTTTAAACAAACGCTAAAACGATACGCATCGAAATGAAAACGGTGTTGTATGCTCATCTCTTTTTGTCTTATGATTGTTTATTTTTCATTTAGATACTAGGCGTTATTCTTTTTTTGCCCCGAGCGTGGCACTGAGCTGTCAAAAAGAAAACTATGTTACTTTTTAACTCGGAGCGCTCCGAGCTCTCAACTTGCATTTCTTTTTTAGCTCAGAGCTCGACCGGGGCTCGCTCGATGAGCTCGGAAAAAAATGACCGAGCACATTGAGCACAAAGCTGAGCGCGGCTAACTTCATACAATTTTCATGTAATTTGACAGTTATGAGAGTTCAGTGCTCAATTGTGTTTCTTAAATAGATCGGTGCGCTCAGGTCACGCTCTGTTCGGAGTGAGCTCTATTCGCTCAGAGCCCGCTCTGTGCCCCGCTCGGGGCTAAAAAAGAAAAACGCCTACTGTCAGTCGTATTTATAAAGCCATTCGAAAGTATGTATAACTTTGGACAGCTGTCCAACTCCAAAACCTTATTTATAATCATGTTCCATCGAGTGTCTAACTTAGGGCCAGTTGTACAAATATTTAAACCGTGGTTCAGCAATTTGTAGCCACTGATTTCGGCGGATTAATTGAGTTTCAACAGTGGTTTACTGTTCAAGTGTGTGATAATAACCAATTACATGCTTGAACCAGCGTGGAACATTAGTTAATCCGCCGAAATCGGTGAGTTAAAATCTTGAACCGAGGCTGAACCAGTATTGTACAACTGGCCATTAGTCACATAACCACCGGCTGGTCCACGCTGCAAAATCCCTTCACATTTTAAAATTAGCAATTTAGAAATAAATTTAATATCCTTAATTTTAATTGACAACGTCAATCGTTTAGTTTTCTAAAAGCTTATGTCACTCTTACCTGATAATTGATGCAAATCTTCCATTTTATTTGAATGTTTTCTTTTGACTTCAATTATTGGCAATAGTATAAAAGCATATACCCGTATTCTATGTTTATCCATTCCAAAACAATTTTTTTAAATGGCTGATACTAAACCAAAAAAAACATCGTCGGATAGCGAAGAATTGAACCCAGAAAACCAATTGTTTTTCGAATCGAAACTCTTTAGATGGATCACAATAGTTTTATATTTAGGTGGAGTAAGCGGTATGGGAATGGTATTATCATTTTATTTTCTGTTTTTCTTTGACTCTACAATGCCGGAAATATACTTGCGATTTCCTGTAACCATCGAAAAGAATCAGCGATAAAATTAAAGAGACAAAACCATTGTTGTTATACATTTAAAAGTAAGTTTTATTTAGAACATTGAGTTTCTGTATATATATATATATTATATTTATGTAAAGATATTTTGAGTAGTTAAATCTAATAAATTTTCTTTACGTATACATTTATAATTTATGATAATTAATGTAGATAAATATTTGTATTTATGTGCAAAGGATTATAAACTTGTTACTTATCAATCACTAAATAAATCTTAATAATTTTTTTTTTAATATCTTTGTTGTACTGGTTATGTTTAACCCTATTATTGAATCCGATGGGTTGAATATTTCAAAACCCCCAGTAACGGACTTTTGCTATAATAGGGCCAAATAATACTTTTCGAGATTTGAATAACACTTTTTGGAAAATCATATAGGATTTGGACTTCCTATTTTCTTTAAAATCGGCAATTCGGGCATCTTCGATTCCCATATAAACAAATAGTATATAGCCAATGTGCAGCCAAGTCCACCAACCCCACCAAGGTATATTCCCAACGTTATAATCTTGAAGAGTTTTGACTCGAAAAAGTCCGTTTTCTTTTGTTCAGGCTCCTTTCCTTTAGTTTCTCCTTTTTCTTCAGACATTTTTATATTTTGTTCTTGGTTTAGTTTAAATATGTATGTACTTTTAGTTCTTAAAATATTTTTTTCCCGAAAGACACTGCTGAAGAGGTTGTAATTTAATGCAAATAAATAGAAATGTCAATCATTTTTATACCCTTATACGAGTCAAGAGTTTATTCAATTTTGTTATGGTTATGCATTAAATCCAAAATCAATTTTTGTTTTTATAAAAATAAAGATTTAAATATGCGCAAATGCATGTAATGACGTACGAATCATAATTTACACGTGGATACTACATGCTTTTAAATAAATTCATATAGGTACAATACATCTAATATACTCGTACGAAGATGATTATATACATATATTGGGTGGTGGTTTCCTTTAGTATGAATTCTAAATCCATATAACCAATATTAACTTAATGTCATCCGGGTAGCTATACTTAAGAGCGAGACAATGGTATGTTACGGGTGATATAGCGTAATATACTCGTAGTTCGAACATTTTTGGTTCAAAATTTCTAAATATATATACATATGTACATACATTATCAATCAAATGGATACATACATCACAAGTTGGTGCTGCAGTAACCTGAGCAAATCAGCTTCTCCAGATCCAGCTCGGTCCTATCTAAGTCTATTCTTGCTACCTTAACTGGTTAAAGTTATAGGTGTGACCCTGAGTCGCATACTGCGCATGAGGGATGTAGTAGTATCCCAGTACATTTTTAAGATGTACAAATACATAATATTTTTTTAATAATTTTGTTTTCACCTTTAGTATTTTCTTTTAGTAAATTGCCCCTCCCACCTAAGTGGGGGGAAATTTTCGAAAACCATTTTTTTTTAACGGCAACCCTTGTGTCCATATATTAAGCCTCTTCCTTTGGGCTGCAGCATCTACTGCCAAGTACTTCTGGCTGCTTTCAACTACTTCTACTCTATGGTCAAAGTAGTTCAAAGAACTTCAATTATGATGTGATACTCAAACACTAAAATACAACATACAAAACTACGATATTTTTTTAATAATTTTGTTTTCACCTTTAGTATTTTCTTTTAGTAAATTGCCCCTCCCACCTAAATGGGGGGAAATTATCGAAAACCAATTTTTTTTAACGGCAACCCTTGTGTCCATATATTAAGCGTCTTCCTTTGGGCTTCAGCATCTACTGCCAAGTACTTCTTGCTGCTTTCGACTACTTCTACTCTATGGTCAAAGTAGTTCAAAGCACTTCAATAATGTAGTAACGAAATGAATTCACGCAAGAAAGCGACACCTTTAGTAGAAGAAATTACATATTAAATTATTGTTGTTGATTTTTTCTATAATTTAAAATAAAATACAATTAATACAAACAACAAAGCTTTCGTCTACATTGAGGTTAGATTTTTCTTACTAAAAAGTAACACACCTATTACTGAGCACAGAACAGTACACATTTTTTAATCATAAACTACAAAATTCTACTTGTTATAGTTTACAAAAAATCGGTGACTTGTATTTTGAAAGCTATTCGTATCGTATATGAATAGTTTCTAAAATTTAGAATCCAGTAACTGTGAATATCAAAACTATCTAGTTAAATATTTATTATAGGTTTCTTCCTTCGTTTATAAAATTAAATATATTTTCTTTATTATAATGACGAAAAGAAACCAAAGAAAATCTTAAACGTCACTCTCTTTGAGAATTTTATGTAAATTTCATGTACTCGTATATATGTACATTGTACATATCACATGGTATCGCAGCTACAAGCAAAACTAAATGGAATTCTTTTTTTTATAGCTCAATCGATGTTGAAGGTAGAATTATCTTGTCCATTCACATTAAAAATGAAAAGAAAAAAAAATTCAGTTCATAGCGAGCGGTCAACTAACAACACAGACTTTTTGTCCGATTTGTTGCCAAATTTTTGAAATCAAAACTCGTTTTTAATTTCTCGAAATAAAATTTGTTGAGTTAAAGTTCAAAAATCATCATAATACTAACCGGCATTTGACGCCAAAAAAATAAGTTTGTGATTTTGTATCGAAATCAATAAATAAATCGAACAAACCAAACCATGTCTTCAAATTCTGATGTCGAAGCTGGGAAATCTGGTCTCTTAAAAACTGAGGTCAAAGGAATAACGAAATTCGACAGTTCAAGCAACGTATCATTTTATGATTCAAAGCTGTTTCGGTTGTTTACAGTGATAATGTATGTGTGTTTGGTCAGTGGAATTGGCTTTTTATTCGCATTGTACCATTTTTTCTTCTGGGATTCCACAATGCCACCCGTTGCCAAAGTTCATGGTCATGAAGTTTATTAAAATTGATTATAATTTATACAATTTTTTTAAATATAAGTTTGTACATACTTAGATTTAGTTTTTACACTGGTCGATATAAATATGTATGTTATATAATGTTTATTAGTTTCGTAAGAAGCGTACTATTCACCATTTTTACTTATATCAAGGGGGTGAAACATCATCATAGAACAAAAAGCAAAGCGGAAACACATAATCCCTAGCAAACCACTGACATTCCAAGAACCTATTACAATTTATACTTTGTTTTCTTCACACACCTACAAAAGTATGTAACTACAATCCGATTATATTTAATAAATCAAATTCTTTCGTATGTAGTGCTGGGAATGAAATTTTTATATTCAATGAATATACGTTTTCGAATTCAAACTAGTTGTTTCTTGACATTCGATATTAACTCAACGATACCACTACTTATCATCAATTCATTTAAATTAAACGAAAAATCTAGCTCAATTAAGACGAAATGAGCAAAAGAGGGTTTTTGACAAACGCAAATAAAACAAAAGCAGCCAATGCAGAAGAAAAAGAAGAGATCAATAATAAAAATGAAGATTTCTTCCATTCAAAGCTTTTTCGGTTGATAACATTGGGAATTTATCTTGGTGGCGTAGGAGGTCTAGGCTTCACTTTAGCTGTGTACCATATTTTTCTCTGGGATTCGTCTATGCCACCGTTGCCTATATTAAAGCATAAGTAGCTTTGTTCAGTGATTTCGATGAGTGTTATAACGTGTAAAAAAAAGGTAAGTTGTAATCGATATTTCTCTAAAAAGCTAAAAATATTACCTTATACCTACCCTTAAAGTGTATAGTTGTTGGAATTTTATAAAACAACGCGAGCCTTTACTCAGGACGCTATAAATGATGGAATATATTATGTATACATATATTTGTATTATAGTCAGTCATGAAAATTATCTGGACTTAGCTAAGTCAATATGGAATTAAGTTGTTGTTGTATTTACATGTAGATCGTTTGCACCGATGTCGTTTTTTTCATCCAATTCTATATGTGGACTTTCAAGAAAAATAAGCCTTGTATGTATGGAATCCGGCATAGTCCTAATATTGATAAGAATTAAATTATCTTATAAACTAATAAACAAAAACAAACTTAAAAAGATTTTATTTGAGTTTCAGTAATACACACTAGTTCCAATAAAAAATCTTAATATTTTTAATGGTTTGCATTTATCAAAGGTCTGGACTTTTTGGAACTTTCATGTGTTATATTATAGCCGTGTTTTGTCACTTTTATACCAAAACATGGCTTAAATTTTCACTTCCACACAATGACATAGTCAGTAACTGATAGATAAAGTTTGTATAGAAACAATTGACAATTTATTTTAAAAGTAACAAAATAATATAAAAATTGTTCAAAAATGTGTTTCGACTGAAATATCTCGAAAAAATTATACATTTATGCAAAAATTTAATTGACAGTTTTAAAACAAAAAATAAACTACAAAAAATAAATACTAAAAATTCTTGAAAAATGTTTTTAGTTTCGAATATCTCGACAGAAAAAACTGATTTTGACCCCAGGCTTATTTTATACTAAACACAATGACGATGTTAACAACTGATAAATTTTTAAAAATCATTCAATTGACAGTTTTTTTTACCGAAAAATATGCAACGAATATCTCTTAAATAAACAATGTCATCGACTATGCAATAATTTTATTCTACACAAAATGACATAACTTAGTATTGATAGGGTGTAAAAAAATTCAATTGAATATTACTTTTATTTATTTTATTTAATTAATTAATTTATTTATTTTAATTTACTTTATTTTATTTAACTTAATTATTTATTTTTATTTATTTATTTTTACTAATTTAATTGATTACTGATAGGGAAGGACGCATCCAGTGAGACAGGGAAGGTTCCACCCAAAAATTCACCGATGCCCCAGATTCAAGTAATATTCTCGGGTGAAACATGAAAGACTTTTTTTGTGTAAGTGAGATATTCATGAGTTTTAAGGTTGTGAGATTTCCCTATCTAGATTGAACTGAATGGGTTTTTACTTTATGATGTAGACACGCTTTGAATAAAACGACTTTCAGTAAAATTCCTATTTATAAACAGGCATATAGAGTTTAAAAAAAAAATATTACTGATAGAGTTAAAAAAAAAAGTAAATTGATTATTTTTTGAAAGTAAAAAAAACTACCAGCAATGACAAAAAATTTTAAATTTTATTCTAAACACAATGACTTCGTCAATAACCGATCATTTTCAGAAATATTTAATTGACAGTTTTTTTTTGAGCAACAACATTGCAAAATAAAACTATGTGGTTTTCGACTCGAATATCTCGAAAACAAACAATGCTGTCGACTCCGGAATAATTTTATTTTATACACAATTGATAGGATTTGAAAAAAAATTCAAATAAAGTTTTTGTTTAAATAAAAAAAATCTGCCAAAACTACTATTAAAATTGTTGAAAAATGTGATTCGCCCCAACTTTGGTTTGCATATTGAACACCTGATAAGATCTTTGAAGATTTTGAATTAGGAATTTTCTTATTACAAAAAAAAACATCGGGTGTCCAGTTTCAAAGTGAACCAATGAGAAGTTACCAGTGTGGCTTGCACCCAGCTTCTTTTTTTATAAGATTTTTGACAGACTTTTGTGTAGAAATTTAAACAAAATGCACAGAATTTCAAACGACCAAAAAACGACTTATATTTAAATCCAATTTCAACTAAAAAAAAGCATCCATTATAGTGGTGGCGGTTATGATATACTAACTGTAGTAGAGCTAGGTATATTCCAGTTTAAATAAAAGTCCAAACAAATTTAGATGTGAACAGTTTGAATAAATTTAATGAAGTAAGTTAAATAAATTTTAATAATAATTTGATAAGAAAACTTATTGATAAGAATACTTAAATTAATTATAGAACAGGTAAATTAACTACAGTATTTCAACATCCCCACTTAATAAATACATATTATTAAAATTCAAATTTAAAAGTTAAGTTTAAAATTTAAAAACAAAACAAAATTTTCAGTCATTGCACAAATTAATCAAAAACAAAGTAAATTTTAACTAAAGTTATATAAGTACATTTATGTATGTTTACGTGTGGTCGTATGTTGTGAATATACAAATAACAACTTAAATAACAAAAAGAGAAATTATTTTTTTTGTTTCAATTCAAACCCATATTCTTTGTGCAAAAGACATGTTTTTCATTAATTACTGGCTTGGTTAAATTATCCGCAATCATTTGATTCGTACTGACATAGTTAACTCCAATGTCGCCACTATCCAATCTTGCACGAACAAAATGATGACGAATGTCTATATAGTTGGTTCGTGGACTATACATTTGATTCTTAGCCATATTGATGGCGCTTTGGTTGTCGCTGTAAATTATAATTGGCTGTTGATCGTTATCCAATAATTCTATTAAAAGCTGTCGTATCCAAATTGCCTCCTGAGTAGCTGCCGAAAGAGCCATATATTCAGCTTCAGCACTGAAAAGTGCAACCGTTGGCTGTTTCTTACTGGCCCATGAAATTGCACAGTTTTCAAACTTAAAAATATATCCTGTGCAGGATTTTCTGTCATCCGGATCCGAAGCCCAATCAGCATCACAATAACCATGAAGCTTCTAAGTTTCATTATCAAGTGATTTGAATGTCAGTCTCAAGTCTGTAATCTTTCGTTTTCTTCAAATATCGGAATATTCTTTTTACTGCCTTCCAATGAGCTCTTCCAGGTTCTTGATTGAATCTACTTAAATTTCCAATCGCATATGTAAGATCAGGTCGTTTACATTGCGAAAAATATAAAATACTACCAATGGCTTCTTGATATGGTACATTTTCCATATCCTTAATTTCATCTTAAGTCTTCGCTGACATGTCCTTGGTCAATTTGCTGTTTGGATCAAATGGGGAATCAATTGGATGACAATCGGACATACCAAACCGTTCAAGTATTTGGTCTGTATATTTCTTCTGGTCCAATGAGATCGTTCCAGTTTTATAATCCCTCGTGATTCGCATTCCTATACAACTTCCTGCTTGACCAAGATCTTTCATGCTGAAATTCTTCTTGAGATTTGCTTTTAACTGATTTTTCCAAGCATTGTTATTTGAAAAAATAAGCAAATCGTCTACATAGATAGCAACAAAGATCATACTCTTCTTCTCACGTCGAAAATAAATGCAAGCATCTGTTTTACAACGTTTATATCCAGATTTGACCATGACATCGTTTAGTTTTGTATTCCATTGACGACTAGCTTGCTTTAGCCCGTATATAGCCTTTTTCAACAAACAGACTCGCCCACTGCCATCATTGAAAACGTCTGGCTGCTTCATGTAAACTTTTTCTTTAACATCTCCTTTTAAAAAGGCTGTAATCGCATCCATCTGATCGATTTCAAGATTAAATTTGGAAGCAAGAGCGATGAGAAGCCTTATTTTCACCACTGGTGAAAACGTTTCTTCATAATCGATTCCAGGTCGTTGACTGCACCCTTTGGCCACCAGCCTTGTCTTGTAACGGACAACTACCCCATTTGAATCGGTTTTGACCTTAAACATCCATTTCGAATTTATGGCTTTTCTGTCGATTGGCAAATCCACCAGTTCCCAAGTACAATTGTCCAATAAAGAACGATATTCTTCGCTCATTGCATACTTCCAATCCTCACAATTTGAACTGCTCATAGCCTCTGCAACTGTTGAGGGTTCCTCAATATTGCCGCTCGCCATATATGTTATACAGTCAGGAAGATGTCTCTTTTTACGCACTCTAGATGACCTTCGTAATGTAGGTGTTTCGATTTCTTCATCACTGTCTGGTTGAGGATTAACGGTTATAGCATCAGCTTCCTGAACGCTATCATTAGTAGTTCCAAATGGTTTCGTCAAATCATCACTTCTCGTATTAACTTGCGTCATCTGAGAACTTTCCATATCCTGATTATCCTTACTCGCTGAAGTTTCTTCATCAGTATCAGAACTATCGTATATAACAAATTTTTCATTAGAAGAATCAGAAAATGTACCTTTTTCCAAAAAGATGACATCTCGGCTATTTATTGCGCGGTTGGTAGTTGGATCATACACTCGATATCCTTTAGTTCCTTCACAGTATCCAATAAATATAAATAAATTTTAATAATAATTTGATAAGAAAACTTATTGATAAGAATACTTAAATTAATTATAGAACAGGTAAATTAATTACAGTATTTCAACACTAACTAATAGATTTTACTTATGTGAAAATACATTAACATAGCTGATTTTTTTCATTTTCCATGTATACATTTAACATAAAACTTGATAAAACTACCACCCGACGCAATAAGGTGAGACAAGGACTTATTATATGGATTTTTTTTAATTTGTCTTGAAAATGTGAGTAAAACATACGTAAAACGTTATTTACATACACCCTCAGCTATCTAACCACATTAATGAAAATACGAGTGTACTTCGAAGAAACAGGGCTGTTTTACGCTATGTGCAAAGTATTTGAAGCAAACAGACCCCACCGTATATGAGGCAAAATACAATAGGCCAAAGCTTTAGTCAGTTTTGTTCTAAGTAGCTGTTTCAAAATAATAGGTATTTACTTATACATCGAACTGCTTTATGAATTTTCTTTATGAACGCTACTTCATTTTTAAACAACGCAATAAACAGCTGCCTGATTTTTTGACAATTTTATACAAATTTGAAATCGGATTTAAAAAACAAGCATCTCACCAATTTTGACTAAAAGTGAGTTTTATTGAAGGGTTGCACACAAATGCCACTTTCTTTAAAATAACCTATAACGATCTTTAAAAAATGCCTACACTATATCTATTTACAAAAAAATATGTTCTTCAAAATAAACAGGCTATGATGAGGGTAGTTGCGGCCGTGAAGAAGAAACGAAGAAACCACTAAACCACCTTAAAAGTCACAAGCTCTTAACGCTTATTTGCGTTCCCAATTACATGCCTTATGTATTTTCCATTATGGAAAACAAGAAAAAGCGACACCTTAAAAAATGGTTTCATTAGTTGAGTCCAAACTTAGAGGCGATACACATATCAATTTAAGAAAAGCAAGATAGCTTTAGGAGTGGATAGTTTATTTCTTTCAAAATATTTCTATTAAAAACTAACCGTTAATAACTATTTCAAAACTATGGCCGATAACAACGAAGCCAAAGAAGGACAAACAGAAAATAAGAAAGTACCCTTTCTTGAGTCACAAACATTCAAAATTTTAACATTGGGCATATACTTGGGCGGGCTTAGTGGAATGGGAATGACATTGGCTATTTATCATTTATTTCTCTGGGACTCCAAAATGCCATCACTTCCTGAGTTCAAACAACATCATCATGTTGGATAAGCGAAAAGTGTGACGCATGGTAAGTTTTTGATTTGCGCGTATATATGTAGGTATGTAAATATTTTGAGAAGGCCGAGAGGGGATTATCGAAGGTTTAAGGTGCAACTATACATATACAGTCTACTTTCCACATTGTGAAAGGATTAATTTTAGCTGAAGTGTCAGAAAAGTAAGTCCACTTCAGGTTGTCGATTTCTCATTTTAATTGGATTCTTAATTAAAGAATTCAAATATCCAGATTGAATTGTGACATCTGCCAGTAGTATTAACTGAGATTCGCTGTCAATCGTTCTAATAGATCAAGACCTACATACATAAATCACTCGCTAAAATGCCAAAACTTGTTCAAATAATTGAAACTGTTGAAACTGAGCGAAGTCCTTCACCACCAACACCACCGTTGGTATTAGTTAAAGAATTAGAAGAAATAATTCGCCCAAGGCGAAAACGCTATTCGGAAAGATGCCTTCGATTTATAACAATATTTGTTTATCTATTTGCTTTATCAGGCTTAGGAGTTGGTTTGTCATTTTATTACGTATTCTTTTGGGACTCCAAAATGCCCCCAGTGTTTAAACCAAAAAAATATCCGCCTTATTAAATTGAGATGATATGTGAAAAAGAAAAAAAACAAATTAAAATGGATTTTGATAAAATAAAAAAAAAGAGCTGTGAATTGTTTAAGAACATTAAAATCGAATAGACCCTACTCGATTGGTTTAAGAAATAAAGGAGTTTGCTTTTATAAATAATGAAAATGCATGCTGTAAAAAATAAAATAAATTATTGTTTTAATGTTAACATAGTTCGAAAGAAGTGAATAATTTCAGTATTACCTACAATACAAAACAAATTAAGAACTATAAAATGTAAATATATATTTTAATAATAATAAATAAAACCGGATGTAATGACATACTATAATGTCTTATAATGACAAACTAGGTATTACCTTTGTCTAAAAATGTGAAATGATAATGTTAATATTTTTAAGCTATGTGAATTTGTTGGATAATAATTTAGCAGTCCAAGAGTATTTATTGTCCGTGTAGGAATCCAAAATTTAAGGTACCATTTTAATTATTCAAATTTAATAATGAAACTGTCGTGAACTAGTGAGGAATATATAATGCTCCGTAAACCATTGTAAACGCCCGTACGATTCTTAAAACAATTTATTTGCATTTACCGAATTACGTATCGACAAAAGCGCTTCAAACGGTTCAAAAGTCCAGACAAAATTGATATAGTTTAACTATTAGAAAATTTCTCTCAAAACAGTTAAAAATTAATACACAATATGTACATAGCGTAATTGTATACTAGATATTCTACCGTTCGTCAAAAAAATTAAATTTTTGACATTCGATCCCTGCATCCACTGTATAAAACTAAAACGTACAACTGCCATACAACGATTAAGGTTTTTTTTAATTTTCTCAAAAACGATCTTAAGGATTTTGATTAAACTTCGTACTTGTATTGACCAAAAAGAAAAGTAAGACAAGTGTTTCAGATTTTTGTCAAAAAAATAGAATAACGGAAATACAGTTTTGACAGGTATTTACATGAAGCTTCTTAATGGTTTAAATAAAATATGTATTTTATTTAAAATATTTTGAAAATGTTTTCCTTAAACAAAAAAAAACCTAACCAAAAAACTTTTTATGTTAACGACAAGAGTATAAGTTCAAGTCAGTTTTTTAATACAGAAACCGAATTTCGGCGCATACAGCTTCTTCTAGAACTAATGATCCCAACCCAAATTTCTAATTGAAATCTCAAAAGTGAATTATTTGGGTCAAGGAAAGAAAGAATGTGAAATATTTAAGGCGACTTTTGAATTAGAAGTTTTGTGTAAAGTTCAGCATGCTGAAAATTTTCATTTATATGTACATATAATTTAATGAGATAATCAAAACCTAATTTTTCAATCCACTGTGCCTAATTTATAAGACCCAACGTCTTACTGGCATATATATGTTTGTGTTGTTTTTTTTTTATATATATGTATTTGGAAAACAATTCAGCATTTAATTTTAAGTTTTTCATAAAATTTGACTCCGAAGTGCGGTTCAGGTCAATTTTTTTAATTAGAAATGGTCATGGATAAGAAATTTTATTTGAATGTTATTTGTAAAAAAAGTTTATATACAAATTGTCATTTAAAGTTAGAATGTGTGAGAACATCTTGCAAACTGACTCACATTCAACTTTATAGAGCTTCCTCAAACAATAGATCGAAACAGCATGACTTTATCGCGCCCCAAACTCGAAAAATATTTATAGATCCATTAGTCCAGTATATCATTGCCTGAATAAATAATTAAAACAAAAAAAAACGTTTTTACAAATCCACAGAAATATCTACGCTTTTCGTATTAAGAGTGCAACCAGCTCAACGATCGAAATTCATTCATCACGTCTTCCGCCTTTGCTAATTTATTTATTTTTATTTTGCATTCATAGCCAGGAAAATTGTAAAAATTCACAAATCAGCATGACCGCAGATTTGTAAGGCACGATGCCGCAATCCCAAATGTAAACAGCAGAAACAATCAAGTTCAAATATTTTTCTTTGAATTATGTAGTTATAGGTTCTACTTTTACCGTGAATCGATTTGGTTTTAGTATATATAAATCCAATTTAAAGAAAAATTTATTCTTGACCATCAGTTTCAATGGTGGAACGAAGCCCTAGAAAAGCATTTCCAGATGAAAGCATATCGTCACCGCATTACCAGTGCCCCAAGGTACTTTAAAAAAGAAAAATTAAAGCAGCGTGACGGGGACCGACACACAGTGGGGTAAAATGTTATTAATTTCTAACAATAATACTTCCGCTATATATGAGGATAAACGATTAATTTAAATTGCAACATGAAAACAAGCCTGATAACTCTCTTTTCTTTTTTTTTTATTTAATTTTCGATTTGACTTCTTTAAATTCGGTTCTTATAACCCTCAGTTTTAGTTAGGTTCATTTAGATATAAATTTTAAGATCTAGTTTCTTATTTACAATTATATATACATACTGTTAATTCAAATTCTTCAATTGAATTATGTTGGCCAGATCACAGTGCATACACTATGACTGGCGGTGTTTCACAGTGTAACACTATGAGAACAGTACTCCTGTCGAACAAAATATACTCACATGCAAAGTGCAACACCTTGATGTTTGATAATTTCAAAATGAAAGGTTACTCGCTGAAAGATTGTCTTAGTATGATATATTTTATTGCCTTAATCAATATTTATATAAAATTTTATCTTACGTACTATAAAACAAAATGTGAAGTAGAATAAAAAAAAAAAAAAAAAGATTTGAATATAATAGCATTTAACATTTAATAATATTTAGCTGACAGTGCAGAAGGACCGCAGGTCATTGATTCATATATTAAATTGAAAAATAAAAGTCTTAATTTACACCTGCTGATAGTGCAGCAGGCACTGCAGGTCGTTGATTCATGTATTTATTTGAAAAATAACAGTATTACATTACACCTGCTGATAGTGCAGAAGGCACTGCAGGTCGTTGATGTTGATTCATAAATTGAATTTAATAAAAATGAATACAAACAAAAGATGAAAAGAATTAATAAAAAAAATATTGTGTTTAGAAACTAAACACATACATCCTTCAATAAGAGATTTATGCTTATGACTGATACAATCCATCGTATTTTTGGAGACAGTTCTCTTTTATTTATTTTTTGAAATCTTTAATTCAATTTCCAACTAAAATTATATATTAGCTGTTCTACTGTGTTATATTTGGTTTCATCCTTGTCCTAATTTTGTTTAAGATTTCGTTTGAAGGAGGTTGATTGCAGATGGGTATCTAGCGAGGTAACCTACAATTCGTTAACACTTATAAGAGGATGCAAAACACGGTTTTGTTTATAGATCATAAAAATAAGGGTTGTAGGAGAATATTATACGAGTTTATGTATATGTAGATACAATCTCCTTTTTTTAAATAAAATATATACAATACACAGTTATACTGATTTTGACACAGTTGAAGATCAAATCATTTTCTGGAAAACAATAGACAGTGGTGCTGTCAGCTGTGTTAAGAACATCTCTATTGGGGGTATAAATGTATGTACTTGAGGCAAAGCCCATCGAGACGGAATGCCTTATTTTTATTTGTGTTATTCATATATGAAGATAACATTTTTTTATACTAATGGCGGTGTTTTATGTTATTTCATAAAAGCCTCCCTACTGGGATGCGGTTTTGTTGTTAGACTGAGGTCAAGGGTTAAACTCTTTGAAAGTCTTAAAAATTGGGTGGTGCAACAATTCGTGTAGAAACAGGGCCTAGTGACGTATAATACAACACTCAACTATTGCTATGTGCGTATTATTTGCAGGAATACATGGGATCTAAAATTTTCTGCTGAATCCGAACGGCTAAACTTTTTCATGACAAGAGATACTCTTGGAGGATTTGTCAATTTTTCTCCAGATGCAGAAACCCGTAAAAAAGTTTTAAGTCATCGGCGTAAATAAGATACTTCGAATGATTGAAACTATCTGGGATGTCATTTATAAAAAGGACAAATAACAGAGAACCAATATGACTACCTTGAGGTACAACTGAACATCTATCCTTTTAGACTTATATGTTTACCCAATTATACAAATTGAACTCGGTTTTTTAAATATGCAGAGATCTAATTTAATAAGCTGGAATGAAAACCTAGTTTTAAAAACTTGAAAATTAAAATATTATGGTCAATTCTGTCGAATGCTTTAACAGTTCTATAATCAAATCAAATTTTGCTTCGATCCCGATTTATGAATTGGAGTTGGATCTCTTCCAATCGTCCAAAAACTGGCCTGTTTGTAGAAATTGATGGAAAATCAAACAAAGCGGTAAAGCAAGAGAAGCAGCACAGTTTTTTAGAGTAATAGGGACAATATTATCAGCCCAACACTTTTTTTCACATCAAGAGTATTCAAAGCTTCGAAAACATCAGAAACACTTAACTCCATACTTCCAACATCAAAAGTTTAAGAAGGTGAGAAAAGGGAGGTTCACTGGAAGGAAGAAGATAGGCAGATAAACCGATTTGCAATAATCAGCGAACAAGTCGCATTACACTCATAAATCACTGGATAACTTATCAGAAAATTTCATACGGTTTGGAAGTCCTGTAGATTTTCTCTTGATATTGATAAATTTCCAAAAATATTGAGGGTCTGTTTCACAGTGCACACTTAACAAAATAAGTGGCACTTAATTTTACTATTTTGACTTTTCAGCCGCAGCTTTGCTTTCTGAGTGGCCAACATGAGAGACTTAAGTGTCACTTATTCCGATAAGTTTACACTGTGAAATTGTGTATTAGTTTTCCATATTTGGCACTTAAGTGACACTTAATCGAGTTTGACACTGGGCCTAACAATCTGTTTTAATATTAGACAAAAATGTTGTAGGCTGCAGTCATATTCACGATGGCAACCAAAAACAAACAGAAAACCTACGTTTGCTTTACATCTGGACAACAACCACAATCCATTACATATATGTATATGAAAAGGCAAATTACTTGACGCGAAAGAAGTACGAAATTTACAAAGCTTTCAAAATAGACACAGTAGGTACTGAACGATAAACTGACATTTAAGACTAACACATTATACGGCACTGCAGTTAGTCCCCTTTCACACGAGGAAATAAGTTGCCGGAGATTTTTTTGACGTTTTCTTTTAATTTCCTTAAAAATATCTTGTACCTTTCACACGACGAAACAAAATCGTGGAAATTTTCTGTAATTTATTTTTATTATGTCGAATTCCATTTGCCATTTGGGATTTTGATCCGGGATTGCGGATTTTTCGTGGTGAATGGAGAGCAAAATGGGATTGATTTTTTTTTGTAATTGTGTGTGTGGCATGTCAAATATGGCACTATTTTCTTGATGAAACCAGTGATAGTATGGATAGAGAAAAATTCCTAGAAGTATTTTCAAACTATAAAAGAACATTTTTTTAAATTTAAATTAAAGTTATTTTACAAATTATATACAAATGTTTGTGTTTTAACGAATTGTTTTTTATTTGTCGCAATTATTATTTATTGTTGTATATTATTTATTTATACAGATTATCACCGACATTCTGCATGCACGAGATTTTATTTGAGATGGTCCGGGCCCAGATTCTGTAATAAGCGAAACGAAAGTGCGTTCGTTTTTCATAAACGAACATAAGCAAAAACGAAAACGATTGTTCGCTTTTCCCATACAGAATGTCACCCCGGAATTTGCAAATGCCTAAAACAATCAAAATACAAATTGTGTGATGGAATTTTCATTCTGTAATCTGTCAATTTTATGGGTAATGTGACCAACAATGAAAACTAAAAATTTCTGTGATCCAGCTTGTTCTATAATCATGATCTGATCTGAATTGGATCTGGGGAAAAATAAAATGCAACTATTGAAAAGGAAACCCAATTGTTGTTATGTAATGATGTAATTTACACGAATGATAACTTCATCATAATTTCTTTTTTTACCATTTAGTTCTAAATGGTCCAAAATCTGCCAGTATTTTCACAATAAAATTTAATTTTACTGGCAATAATTACTGTGCTTTCTCCACTTTGTGAGAGTGTGAGTGCAAGTGCGTGTTTTGTATAGGTGTAAATCTCTCTTGAAATCGGGATCAAAGATTTTGATCCCAAATCATAAGGGATCGATTTTTTTTGGTTGAATGGAATGACAAAACTGGTCCGGGATCAAAATCTCTCACAGGGATCGATTTTTTTTGGCTGAAAGGAATTCGACATTAGAGTAGCTTGGTTGAACACACACTACAGAGTACAGTGTATGTGAAGAGGAATGTCAAAAAAATCTCCTCAAATCGTTGACCGGGGAGATTTCATTTTCCCCTCTTACTTCTTGCCCTTCTCACCTATAAACTGAAAGTTGCTGGAAACTCAGTTTCCTCGTGTGAAAGGGGACTTAAATACGAACAAAAAAATTAATATAACACACAATAAAAAAGCTCCAAAATTAAAAACAACAACAAAACAAAGCCTGAGACAAATAATCTAGAATTAACATAAAACAAAAAGTATTTCGCCCGAGGATGGAGAACAAAAACACTCCGAAACGCGTCGCAAATACAATTTATAAAAATAAAGTTGTGAAAGTAAAGTTTTATATAATTATTAATAAAATAAAAATAAAAACACAAAAAATATTTATTTTCATTTTCATTATTAAATAATATATTTCATATAGTATAACACAACTTGGAAACGAAAAGCCAAGTAATTATCTATGTTTTTATTGTAAACTTAATACGCTTTATTTGTTCTATTTTTCAGATTTAATAATTGTTTGTTAAACGAAGGCGGATCGGTACTGGGCTTAAATATTTTTTTCGGAATATAAATCTTAAAAGCTTCATCCAGATACATTGATCATAAATCATAAATTTTTCAAACTTATATATATTTTTTTTTTAATTTATTTATTTATTTCAAATTAGATAAATTTATTTCATGGAGATCAATCTCGTTGAAGGGCAGTATACAATAGTTACAATTTAACATAGTAATAATCATAACAAAAAAGAAAAAAGAAAATATTATTTAAAGTATCATCCCACAGAATTGAAAACAAAAACATATTAATTGCATCAAAGTTTGCACGCTTATAATCAAAATAAAATTCTGGTACATCAATTGATTCTTTAATATAAGTTAAAAATGTACGCTCTACAGTAAAACAAATATGATGGATTGAGTTTTTGACAACCGGAAAAATAGTCTTTTCGATATACATAAGTTTCAAACTCTTTATCCACGAAAATTAAACCCAGAGACTATTAGGAAAGTTATTAACTTGAATAAGAATAAATCGACTGGAAAAATCTATGACTGACGTTTCTATGTCAGTATGGGCATTGAATGGCACTTAAGATTTTTCATCCAAGTCTAATTTCCAGCTTATATCTCCAAGATTGAAATCTCCTAAAATTATCACATGATCACTTTAGACCGGGAGAGGTAACGAATTTATAATTTTGAATTTTTTGTATAGAGCTTTGGAGCCAAAAACATTGATTACATGAGATAACTTGCTCATAACACGTTAAGCATTTGCTTTGTGTATGCTTGCTTACCTGCAAGTAATTAATTCCAATTGCATTATCAACAGAAATATTTTGAATGCAATTCAAAACTGAAAATCAGAAAAAAAAAATTGAATGCCAAACGGCCAGGCGTTTCCGCTGGTGGGCATACTTCGGCAATCCAAAGCTTTTTTTCAAGCAAAGAGCAAGCATTTCTAATGGGAGTTAAACTGTTATAACTTGGCATTTCTGGACCAAATAAACGCCCTGGGCATATGGTGCCGCATTAACAGTACATATACTTTTATCAACAAAACTTTTAAAAACGGCATCTAGACATGCCTTGTCGCTTCCTTTAATATGTCTAGGTCTTTAAATTATCAGTTTTTAGGATTCCAACAAAATTTAATACAAATATTTTTTAACATTAAAAATTTTGTTTTAATATGTAGAAATATTTTAAAAATTGCATACAAATTTGTATTTTCTGATTTTCAGTTTTAAATGGCATTCAAAATATTTCGGTTGATAATGCAATTTGCATTAATTACTTGCAGTTAGTGCAAGCATGCATAAAGCAAATGCATTTTCAATCTCTATTAAAAATAAGATCACGTTAAGCATCTTATTTTTTAATAGAGATGTGGGCAATATATCTCATGTAATCAATGTTTTTCGCCGCAAATCTCAAAATTATAAATTCATTACCTGCTTTATATGAAGAAACAATGATTTATATGAAAAAAGTAGTATTTTATTAAGAATTCTTGCTAATTACATTAAAATGATTATAATTTATGATTTAAGATTACCTATGGTAAGTTTCATACCTTTTCATAAACTGCAAAACTGCCAAAAGTTTTTAAAAAACAAAACCTATATTCTGTAATGGATTTTTTCTACTTTTAACTACACAAGTTGAAGTTAAAATTATGCGTTCAAATTAATTTCAGTTCACTTAGTCATTTCTACCAACAACAGGTTAAACAATTCTGAAAGCTAATGCCTTCGGCTTTCTTTAATTAAAATCTTAAGCATGAGTTTTGGATAACCAGTAAGTGATTAATATTTAAATTGAGGTTCACATTATTTTACTTTTTTGCATAAATCTGGTCGGCCAGAGAAACTGACCCGGACGACCTTCAAAATATGAATGGTGAAAGTTGTTCCCATAATTGGATACAGATTTCATCCTTTATATCGATGGGTGGTAACCAGCTTAAAAATGATTTTCTTTTTTGGTCGGCCAGCCGGTCTGACCGGGATATGGAGTAGACGTTTCTATATCACGCAAAGATATACATTACATAGGTAAATCATCATCAGCACTAAGCTATAAATCGGTTTTTGGTTTGAAGTCAAAAATTCGAATTTTAACACCTGGCCAAAAATCTGAACTAAAAATAGTTTTAACAAGATGCAGCGGGCAGCCAACTTTGAAATTTAAATACATATTTTAGTTCCGATTCGGAGTCTCTCCATTGTTTTGTTTAGTGCAAAGTCTTCTACTTGACTGTTTTATTTCAGTAGTATAATATATAGAATTTCTATTATTAAAAAAACCTTCTCAAAAATATTTAATTTATTGGCGATTTCAACGATCAATGGTAAGGAAGTTCAATCAATGAAATAAAGAAATTTATTTCATAATGTAAGGTAAGACCAAAATAAAAATTTTGTTTGGCATTAATTAAGTCATCCAGGCTTATATTCATCCTTATTACGTTAGGAGTTTTAGTAAAACGCCAGTAAAACGACACGGCTTCAAAAGCATTAATCGGCGTTTAAGTAAAACTAAACCTTTCCCGTTCTCTTCTTTATTCACCCCTCTAACCATTAAGACAATAGTCGTTTTACTAAAACTCCAACTGCCGCTTCTAGAGCCTTGTCGTTTTACTGGCGTTTTACTAAAACGCCTAACGCAATAGGGGTGATTGTCATCAAAATAATCACTGATTTCGATTTTCAAGTACCGCAAAACTTAAAATTTAAATTTTCAATGATTGTTTTCAGTGACATTTAGTCATACTAAAAAGTCTTTTCTTTTAACATCAACATATGGTTTAAAAAAAAGTATCTATACACCCTCTGTTATCCCTGCAGATATTAGATAAAAAATAAAAAAACACCATCCTTTATAACTATATGTATGTATATATGTATATACGCTTCGGAAGTGATACTGTATTCAATTAATTTCCTGATTTGTATCACTTTGTTCCCATATTGTATGTATTTAAGTATAGTTTCAATCAACACACTCCAAGAACATTTTTAAGCTTTAAAATAAAATGGTAATCCAAAATCCACCTACTTACCTAAAAAAATTGACAAAACATAACACACAACTCGTACTTTCCCTTATTTAGAGTTAGTAAACGATTTGATACAAAAATAAACCACAATCGAAAAAATCAATCTATCTCCTATTATATTATACATTTAAAGCTTTAAAATCAATATTCAACCCCACAAAAATATCAACTCAAGAACTCTTTATATTTCATATGAAAATATTCATAATAAAACTAACAAAGAAAATAGTGCGTATACACCCTGTTGTCCCTAAGTAGGTAGATATGGGATAAAGTTAACTTCTTATTTTATTCTTCTTGAGTTTTCTTTTCTTTTTGTTTTCTGTACTTACTTTGTTATACATATTGTGTTCATACATATGTATATCCCATGTAGGTATACCTATAAAGATTCTTAACTTTCAATTCATATATCTAATTTAATCTAGCACACCAAATCACCCTTAAAATAAATCATGAAGCCCTACAATATCCATTATAGTATTCAACTTTCTTGGAAATAACGACCAAAACTTTAACACGAACAAACAAAGCCAGAGGTAAACCATCTTGAACATAATAATTAATACTTTACTTTCTTGAAAGAGGGTCATAAATTTATAGTCATATAGTCAGATCATTGAAGGACTTCAAATATTTACATTCGAATATACCCACAAACATCTAAGTTGCCTGCCTATGAACGGCTCGCGTACAGTACTCGTACTTTTGCTTGAAAATAATATTCCGGTGGTGTTCTAGATTTATTAACACATCCACATTCACCACCCAAATAAATTCAACTTGGTTGAGTTTACAAAAAAAAAAAACTTTGACACGAACAACTCGGGCGCTTCTACCTTGAAAGCTTTTTATACACACAAACCAGAAATCTCTAAATTGCATGGTGTCCTACTGACCCAATTCTCGGTCACTAACCTGAATCCTTTTTGCACACAATTGTTGTAGAATTATCGATTCGCAGAGGCAGGACTTTTTCTGACACAGTGAGTGTGCTGTGCATGTACACACAACCTCGTCCTTTTCGTCGTCATCGTCGCTATAGCCGTCGTCGTCCATCCGACCAAGCAGTTTCAGATTCAGACTTGGCTCCATTGAGTGTGTCGCTGCTGTCGCGCCCCATTCCTGCTGCTTGCTCTATACACTACATTCCACTAAAAAGCTATTTTAAGTGAAATCTTCAACACTCTAACGAATCTGAGAGTTTATTGGTGCAGTTGCATTCGGGACACAATAAGCGACGGATAATAATTATTTTTTTGATATAAATTTGCACACATCAGTGAAAGTCGATGCATTAGTTTTAATTGTAGCTTCGCAGAATTTTTTAGAATTACCGAACATATCAGTTCAGAGAGTTCAAATTTTCCCTCAAAAAATAAAATAAAATACAAATACAAATAAAAAAATGATTTCGAAACTAGGCTCACTAGAAGAGAAAATCAAACTTCCTCCTACCGAAACAATTAGTAGATTCTATCAACAGCCGCAAAACAATCGAAAGGCCATAAGGATACTCACGGTGGCCGTTTATGTGTTTTGTGTGTCATTGGCTGCGATAATGTTGTCCCTTTACTATGTGTTCATATGGGACCCAAGTATTCGACCGTTTGTCACGAAAATGGCCAACTGTGGTAAGTAGAGACATTTTATTAAGTTGATATAATTCTGGCAGAATAGAAGTATTTTGAACTTAGAAAGGATTTTTTTTTTTTAATTAATTGAAATAATAATAATTTGACCAATTTTTTGAACTATGTTAAATCGGGCTTTTTTGGTCACTTCCTTTTATATGCAAATAAAACTTTATTTCACACTTTTTCCCTACATTTCGTCATAATTTCTCGATTTCATCAGGGGTAGTTTATTAAATCCGTAGAAACGTAAAATTAAAAATGTATACTTTTAAATTTTTTTTGAACTTAAACTTACTTGAAAATAACTTTTGTTACATTTAATAATAATTATTGATAGAACGAATTTTGGATCGCAGAAACGAATGTTAATATCTAAATTTTTACGAAATTATTGTTTTCCAACATTTAAGTCTGCTTGTTTTTAAATATTTGACAAAGTTAAAAATCGTTTTAAAAAAAAGTCTCATAAAATTCATCAAACAAAGCCCCTAACGATAGTTTCAACACATAAAAAAGAATATTCTATAGAATGAGCTGATTAAAGAAAGAACTAGACAAAAGTTATGCCTGCACAATGTACATACGAATATGTGTATATTGTTCGTTCATACAAAAATGTAAATGTAGTTTTAGACAAAGTGCTCCTTAAAAAGAATAATTGTTTTGGTTGGAAACAACAAAAAAAAAGAAATCTTTATGGAGACTTAGTTTTTATACATAGAATAGTGATATGAACATTTCAAACAAAATTTGCATACACTTCCTTAATTGGAGATTTTCTAATGGAAATGTAAAGGAGAAGGGTGGGACATTGTGTATGCGTATGCTTTTTCGTTAATACGTTCGTCCAATTAAGATGTACATAATATGAATACAAAAATGAATATGGTGTAATTTCAATACAAACGTAAGATGTAACCAAATAAGTGTTATAATTAATGATAAATATACGTCATATTATGTAGGCTAGGTACAGGTACAGGTACAAGTACATGTACATATATACAAAAAACTTTTTTTGGTGTTTTTTCAATTGTTTGTTTTCCAAGATTTTGATTTCTGTGAAATGATTTTGTATAAACTATTTTCGTCTCGAAGATATTTATTAAAAACCATAAAATCATCATTGGTCTTTAAAAATAAAACTACTACAGACACTTTCAAAATTCGTAAGCACTGGTGATGGTGAACGGTCACTATAATAACGTTTTCGTTTGGTCGTCCGGGAGCGTCCGAATGCTTTGTTCTTCGTTCGTTCTTTCGTTTAACACTAAATAACAGTTCTGAAAAGAAGAAAAAATCGATTCCGATTTTTTTTTTCAAAAAAAAATTGATTTTTTTAATCCAAAAAAAAATATTTTTTGTGGAAATTTTTACATCGACGGTTAAAGTAATGTCTTTCTTGCATGTTTTTTTTTATTGACAAAAAAACGCCAAAATTTTGTACGGCGATCTATTAGTAAGAGATTTTGAATTCTGCTTTTTTTGTAAAATGTTCAGAACAACATTTTTACGGTGGAATTTGCCAAAAGGTGACTCTCATCTGTCTGATTTTTGCATTTATAATTTAATTAAAAATAATAACACTTTAAACGTCGATATGCAGTTTTATTTCGTATAAAAATTAAAAGAATGGAGGTTCATTCGATATTTCGTATGAAATTTCCCTCACGTTTCGTTCAGTCACTGATGCCGTAATTCGGCCCCTGGTAAACAAAAATTTTGTATTCTGCTATCCGTCGGAGGAAAACGAATATTTCAAAAAGCATATAAATTGCGATAAAAATAAAATTTTAACTATTAGATTCTCTCAATAACTTCAAAAATAATTATTGATATATATGGACGAAAATTCATATTATTGCAAATAAATCGTAAAACATTGCACTTAGGTGCTACAAAATAATAACGCGTTTTTGTAGAGTTACAAAACAGAGGCACTAATTTTTTGGAAGTTTATGTTTATACGGCCCCGCAGTGCCATGAGGGCGCCCAGATTTTCCAAAAATTGGATTTTTTTTAAATCCAAAAAATACACGAGCACTTAATAATTATTCAAAATTTTATTGTTTCTATTTTTTTTTTTTTTCAGACAAAATAGTTATACCTGAACAAATTGCTATACAACTTATGAACTCCTCGGAAATATCGGCAGAACAATTTTATAAAAATTTACATGAATATTATCAACGACATCACATTCAGTACCTGTGGAATAATGATGGAACACATCAAAATTTACAAAATTCACCTGTAAACAAAACACCTAAACAAAATAAACAAAATGATTTCGTACAGCAGCAGACCGAAGTCCCCAGAAGTTTAACAAGTCACCATGCTTTAAATAATTATCAATTCAATCAACAAAAAGAAGCAAACGAGGTTGCTCTTCTGGAATCATTGTCGATTGCATCTCAAGAAATTCACAGTGCCACAGCACCTCCAATCAACGAGAAGCCCAGTAACTATGACGATGAGGATTATTCTGAAGACGATTCAAACCTTGGTGTCGAATCCAGCGGATTTTTCCCTTTCAATTTCGAATACACCAATCGGAGAAAATTTGATGCAGATTAGTACGGGCCATATTATGTTATTTTTTAAATTTATTTTTATTTTTATTTTGGAAATCGCAGGGCTGTTTGTCTTAATGCTATATGGACTTAAATCATTGCATACAAAAAAATATAAAATTATCAAACACATCGTTCATACATGTTTAGCGATATAGTAAAACATAATTGATCTGTATATACAAGTATGCAATAAGTCTACATTTCATTCGAATAGATATATTATATGATGTAATATGTGCAATATAACTTATAAATAAAATGGCCAATGACTTTAAAAACATTAACAAAAAAAACGAAAAAAACATTCATAGATTAGGACCGTTCGGTGTTACTAGAAAACAAAAATCGAACTTCATAAATGTAACTTAAGCAATGTCTTTTCTTTATAGCATCGGGTATTGTATGCCGTCACTTGTTAGTTACCATTCGAATTCACTGAAAATAATTATAGATACAAAAATAAAACGATTAAATATTAAATTTGATACGATATACGATAAAAACTAAGAACCATTACTGCACATGAGTCTTAAGCCAAAGTTGATCGGCCGGTCGATCATCATTGATTAAATATTTGATGTGAACATTTAACCAAACTTTTGTAGAAACACATGAATAAAATTAGAAATTCATAGCATGTAATAAAACGGTGTTTAGTAAGTGTAAAAAGTTGTAATAGATAAACCTAAATAAAAACGATAAATGTCAGATTTGTAATGCAGTTATACATAACATAAATTATAAAGGAAACTGCAAACAAAAATAGGTTGCAATAATTTGAATAATAAAATAAAAATAACATAAATCAAATAAAAACAATTTTATACAAGTTATTATTTTGAGCTAAAAAACCAAGTTACATGCACATACAGCCCAAGCTATATCACAGCTTAAAAATCTCTGAAGACCTTAAATTTTAAGTAAGTTCAACTATAGATCTAAAATATTAGACGAAATACAGGAACGGGCATATCGAGGAAAAAGTGAGGTTTTTTTTTCAAAATAGTGTGAATTACGCAAACACAAATGTATTGAAACAGGGTCGACGTCCAGTTAGAAAGTTTAATGCTGCTACAATAATACTCGAACGACTGGAGGGACTCTAATTAAATTTACCATAAGTCAATTATGTCGTGAAAGGTGAAGAATTTATCTGGGGAATTGTGTTTATAGAATGATTCTATGAGATCTCAGATATTATATGAATGTATGTATTCTTTGTAAAGAAAATACATTTGAATAGGTTTTTGTAATATGTATGTTTTATTAAAATAAATGAAATAAAAGTAATTTACCTTACAGTACCTACATACAACATGGTATATTATAATATGTACATACATTACAAATACTTGTTATAACAAAATATCGTCTTTACAAATTTTTATTATTTATTCACCAGCCATAAAGACATGCGCTGTTTTGTTCGCCCGCAATAGTTTACCTGCTCTTTCAGTACCAATTAGAGCAGAAACTTGCAACATATCGTATTTTGAATACAAAACCGTAACACTCATTGAGTTTTCAAGTCCATCACGAGGGTTTTGATAGCTCTCTTGCATAAGATTAATTAGCTCGGGATACAAATGTGGCCAACATGAAGGTTGATACAAAATTAAATGGCGAATACCCTTAATTCGTGTTCGTCTAAAAAAATGAGCTCTTTCCGAATATAGTAGGAAATGAGCAGCACTATGAAAGAACATGTCGCGTGCACGAGCGATCTTTGCATCTTTGGTATACTCACAAATCTGTACAAAATTTACTGTTTCTGTTTTAAAGTAATTCCTCAGTCGAACATAATCGAAATAACTTGGCACGTAGATCATGCAATGGGCCATTGATGGACTTTTGAATTGCGGTAGTATTTCATTGATAAAATAGTTAAAGCGTTTGTCAAATGAACCCTCAATTGAATCTACATCTATTTTGTGAAATACCTGTGGTATCTGAACAAACACATTTCGAATTGAACCATCAACTACGGGATTAACGACTCGTATTTTTCCTCGATAATTACTACATTTGCTGCTAAATAATGAACGAAATTCGGGCAGTTCGTGTGAGGTACACAACAATGTTTGTCTGTAAAACCGACTCAAACCATTTAAACACCACGGCCGAACTCGCGAAAAGTCTGTGTTTCGCGTCGATTGCGGTTGTAAGTGCATATGATCAAGAACGTGCAACAAGTGCTCCCAATTTTGGGCTAAAAACAATTCCGCTTGATCAAGAACAAGCACTTCAATGGACGTTAGAAAATCATAGTCGCGTTCTGCATCACCAGCTGCTCCGACAACCATTCTTAATCCCAAAGGTGAAGCAATCAATATGTCGGAAGAATAAAATTCGGTATAGAGTTTGATACACTTCTTTGTTAGGGAAATTCCAATTTTGAAATTGTCATCTGTATTGCCGGCGAACGTCTTTTCGTAGTCTTCGGGCTTGGGATTTGTTTTTGGGAAATATAACGTGTCCCCTGTGTACTCCTCCATAAATCGCTTATAGTTGATAACAGTTCCATCAGTTTTCGCTTTGTCTTTTAAGAAAAGAAAATCATATAAAATCATCCAAAAACTGTTAATTCACACATTTCTTACCTGATTTTTCACCATACAGCAGCTCTACAAAATAATTCACAACCCTAAAAGCTGCATCTCGAAATGGAACAACGATCAGAACCTTAGGTCTGACAAGACCTTGATCTTGGTATGCATCGGGTATAATTGTTGTCGATTTTTTATTTTCTGTTGTCACTTTTAATTTTGCATTGTGATGTAATATTTTTGCTCGAGTTTTAAGCATATGATTCAAAGAGTGAAGAGAGTAGAGAAAACGAATTTCTTCGGCATTTTCTAGTGTTCTTAGTGGAAGCGATAAGTCTTGATACTTTGAAATAATTGAAAATATTTCTTTTTGCATTTTTGTGAATATCTTGCCGGAGTCTGGTTCAATGTGCACTTTGTTGGCTTTAGCTACATTTTTACATATTTGCTGTTTGATTCCACATTTTTCTAATTCAGTTTCATTTAGAGAGAGTATTACCGGTTCACTACCTTCACTGGCATAATGCTCTTCGTCTAGAAGAACTTTCTTCTTTTTTTGTGGAGGACCATTAATTTTTTCTCTTCCCGATTGTGATATTTCAATCTGCAATCTACCTAATATAGGCCAGATTAATTCCGATTTAGTCACTGGGCTTGGTTTTGCTAAAAGATTTTCTACATGTTGTGGTGATAGTTCATAATCAAAATGTTCCGAGAACGGGTCAGGGGAATCTTTTTCGTCAAATTTCGGGCTTGAAATTTCATCTTCTAATTCCGCTTCCTCTTCGAGTTCTTCTTCGCCAACTTCTTCTTCTTCACCTTCATTTATTTCAGAATTATCTGTTTCGGATTCACCTTCAAGTTCTTGAGCTGAATCATCTTCCTGTTCTTCGTCTGCTTCATCAAGACTATCTCCCGTATCGTCTTCGGAAACAAACTCTTCATCTACAATTTCTTCATCGTTTTGTTCATTATCTTCATCTTCCTCGGCAGATGCGTTTTCATCTTCGTCGGAGGAGCTCTCTATATGTTTGTTCTTTTTTCCTGTCAACAAATAGAGGTGTTATCAACCTTGTACAAAAAATTATATTTCAAATAAATAATAAATAAAATGCGTGTTTATAACAATCAACAAATCTCCAATTGCGGGGCCCTCTATAAAGGGTCCACTACTCTTTGCCAGATATTTTTTTAGCGGAAATTGTTCCACATAAACTAGGTACATGGATTTCAATTTCTGTTGAGCGAACATTCCTTTGGGCAGACAGGAATTGTGTATATAAATAATAAAATATGTCCTTTATGAAGGCACACCAAAACAGAATTAAACGTGACCTCAGATTTTAGTCTACAGCATTATTATTTTGGTAACGGTAGTTTTGATTTTATTTAAATCTACAGTAAAAACAAAATTCTTCATAGTTATAAAAGAAATTCATGGTAGGTATAAGAACAAATAATATTTTTATACCTAACGCCTTATTCCTAATTAAATTTTCATGTTGTGATTGATACAGAGGAAGATTATCAAGAACAGAATCTTCCAAACAAACAGCATTCACTTCTGTTGTAAACTTTTAAACGTTTGCCGTCAAACAAAATGTTGTTCTACTTTTAGTTCTACAGGAGCTCTGAGTAGTTTAATGATTATTGTTTGAAGGTAGCCCAGAGGCTATTATTCGACATTTGGAAAATTGTCAATTGGAGAAGCACGATCAAAAGCGAACATTACCAATTTTTAAAATGTAGGTAAATTCAGGTGAATAAAAAGGTTTAGCTTAAGAATTTCTTACCGTTTTTATTCAGTGTAGATAAAAGAGCTTCGTACGCATTTTCCTCTACGAGTTCATCTTCATTACTATCGTCACCATCATCTTGCATCGGTCCTAGTGTTTGATTTTTATATTTATCTTCAACTATTTTATGCCGCCTTTGCAATTCTTCAGCTTCTTTGCTTCGTTGGATGAAGCGGAAATTGTTACTTCGCCTGTTTGTCGAAGTCTTGTCATTTTTAGAAATTGTTTTGTTTTGATTGAAGTTATACTTCTTGCCTTTGTTACGAGAATAGTTTTTTCTTTGCTTACGCATTATTATTATAGTAATAATAAGTTGTAAAAAAAATACTTTTTGAAAAAATTATTTATAAATTCTTATCGTTGTGATACAAGATTTTGTCAACAAAAATTGGTCTGTCAAATTCACACGTGTTATTTCATTTGGAATTTCGTAATTCAAAATGAATACATCCAGCTATCTCAAAACTCTATGCTCTAGTTACACGAGGGAAAAAGTCTAGTTTTAACTTTTAAGCCTAGGAATTTTTAATTTTTCTTTTTCTTTTGGTTTCCTTCTAAAGGCTTAACTACATAAGCCAAAAAGTACTGAAGTACAAAAGTAAAAATATTTTTTTTACCGCTAGCGCCGTTGTTTTGTGAAAAAGAATACACAAATTTGTTTTTAAACCAAAATTTAAGCTTTCTGCATCATTTTTATAAGTTTTCCAGTCAGAAACACTATCACAAAATCAATTTAAAATTTTTCACTTTTGCACTTTTTCACTTTTTTGGCTTATGTAGTTGAGGCTTAATTGTAAAGGTTTTTTAATCAAGGAGATCCATATTGCCAATGTAGACGCTTTGTCAATGGCAATAGGGATATTTTTTTCCAAATCTGGGGCAAATTGGATGGGCTAAGGCCTGTATTCACCGAGCGCTCATATGAGCCTCATAAGTTTATGAGGCTCATAACTTTGGGGTATTCACCAACCACTCATAAATATGTTTCGAATTTCGAAAAAGAGAGCCACTCTCTTTCAACCAGGCACTCCCAAACTTTAAAATCAAACTTTTTTCGGTAGATGAGATGGTAGCGATGGAGATATTTGTGTTTGTGGGGGTGGTGGTTGTGGAAGTAGTTTCGAAAATGTCGGAATATTTTTCGAAGAGAGCACTCATAAGTTAAGAGTGGTCGGGACCACTCATAACTTTTATGAGCGCTCATAAATATCCACTTATTATTGCTTTGTGAATAGGTTTATGAGGCTCATAAGTTATGAGTGCTCGGTGAATACCGGCCTAAATCATAGACATAGGGACCTATTACACGAGGTCTATTCCCAAGATTTCTCGCACTAAAAGTTGGTCAAATGTCAAATTTGAGGAGTGGGGATGAAATGCTCTCAAAGAGAAAGAAAACTGAAAAAATGTCTGGAACGGTTTTCGCACTAAATTGGACTACTTTTTAAACGTCAAAAAATATATTCGACTATGGTTGCCGTAGATCAGTGATAAATCTTAATCAAAATTTTCAAGAATCACATCCCAAGAAAATAAAATGTTGACAGAGAATAAACGTACAAGCTTACAGTAAGGGCGGTATTCACCGAACGCTCATAACTTAAAAGCCTCAAAAATCTATTCACCAAGCAACAATAGTGAATATTTATGAGCGCTCATAAAACTTATGAGCGCTGTCTCCGAAAACTTGTTCGAAAATTTTTAAAATAATTTATTTTTGTTTGCTTTCAAACTGTCAACATGTCACAATTTTTTATTTTTATTTAATTTTTTTTTTTTGATATTCATTAAATTCATTTTTTTTCGTTGTTAGAAAATCTTTTCTCCTATCAATTAATTTGAAAAAATATTAATTGGTCTTGTTGTTGGTGCTAAAGTTATTATGTGTGCGAAAAAAGTTTGATTTTACAGTTTGGTTATGCCTGGTTAACAGAGAGCCGCTCTCATTTTCGAACTACGAAAAATACTTATGAGTCTTTGGTGAATAGCACAAATATTATTTGAGTTATGAGCCTCATAAAATTAAGAGCCTTTTATGAGCGCTTGGTGAATACCGCCCTAAGTATATTAATATACAAACAAACAAATCTTTAATTATACATTAAATTATGAAACTTAAGCATGTTTTGCTTCAAGTAGCACTATATAAGGCGTGTTTTTTTGCTAGCCCGGGGGGAATTGGTTGAAAAAAACGACAGCGGGGATTAGAGACGCCATGAAATTAAAAAACATGGAGTTTTCATACAAACTATCGATAAAATGTATGCAATTCATGCCGGTAACACAGTTTTTCGGTGCGCTTAAGTTAAACCCCGAGAATTCTCCGGGATTAGTTGTTGTTGCATTTAACATGTTAATTGTTTAGCACCGACGTCGTTTTTTTCATCCGATTCCCCCCGGGCTTGCAAAAAAACACGGCTATAATATAAGTAATACTCAATATTAGGCGTGTTTTTTTGCAAGCCCGGGGGGAATTGGTTGAAAAAAACGACAGCGGGGATTAGCGACGCCATGACAGTAAAAAACATGGAGTTCTCATACAAACTATCGATAACATGTATGTAATTCATGCCGGTAACACAGTTTTTCTGTACGCTTAAGTTAAACCCCGAGAATTCCCTGGGATTAGTTGTTGTTGCATTTAACATGTTAATTGTTTAGCACCGACGTCGTTTTTTTCATCCAATTCCCCCCGGGCTTGCAAAAAAACACGGCTATTGTCAATTTTAAATTTTCTTTTTAAGAAATAGTGTTGCTTATTGGCGTAAATTTTTTGTAATTAGTTGATTAGTTAAAAGATTAATAAAATGATAAAAAGTATGCTTATCTTTCAAAACTAAAATCAAAATAAAATTAACACTTGGGCAACCCTTGTCCGGCATTGATATTTGTACTCAACTGACAAATTACGTCATCTGACATACGGCAACCAGGCATTTGACATCCAGCCCAGAAATAGCCAGAAGAAATTCCTCGGACTAAAATTGGCAAGAAGGGGAAATGTTTTACTCTCTCGACCGCGCTCTCTTTTGTAAGAATTAGCACAACTTCGGACTAAAAATGACTAAATCTGGCAGTCTGAAACTGTTTGAAACTGGGTGTGGAACATACTTAAGCCTCAACTACATAAGCCAAAAAAGTGAAAAAGTGCAAAAGTGAAAATTTTTAAATTGATTTTGTGATAGTGTTTCTGACTGGAAAACTTTTAAAAATGATGCAGAAAGCTTAAATTTTGGTTTAAAAACAAATTTGTGTATTCTTTTTCACAAAACAACGGCGCTAGCGGTAAAAAAAATATTTTTACTTTTGTACTTCAGTACTTTTTGGCTTATGTAGTTAAGCCTTTACGATGACTCTTTACGTCTGACTCTTTTCGAACATAATGAGTGCGAAAGAGAAAAAAGATAAGACGGAAGACCAGTCGTGGGCCAAGTTTTTCGAGACTCTTTTTGACGTTTCTTTTTATATAACTTTATTTTGATGATTTTCAAAGGGAAATTCGAAAAAGAATCAGGCGCAAAGAATCATGGTGTAATAGCGTGCGACTCACAGGATGATTTTCAAAGAGAAATTCGAAAAAAGAGTCAGACGCAAAGAATCATCTTGTAATAGGGGACATACTAGATATGGACTGCTAGTCGATACTAATTTCCATACAAAAATATCAATGGAAGCTGTTCCTTATTTAAATAGCGACATAAGCGCTATTTATGTAAAAGCAGCAAACAGAAGTAATTATTTTGACGTTTATCACTTATGTGCCATATGGTTTTGGCTTTTTGCGTTACCTTGAACAACGAGAAACAATAGGCGAGTTTTTGTGCAAGCCCATGGGGAATTGGTCGAAAAAAACGACAGTGGGGATTAGCGACGCCATAACAGTAAAAAAAACATGGGAAAACAACGAGAACAATAATAGCTGCGTTTTATTTTCCCCCAGATCCAATCCAGATCAGATCATGGAAATAAAACAATCCAGGATCTCGGTGACAACTTGTTATATACCCAACTCTTTTTTTCCTTTATTTTTTTTTATTCGTATACATCCTTTGTCTTTTTTCTTTACACTACTGACGACATTTACAAATTAAGGGTGTGTGTTCAAAATGGATTTGGAAATCCAAATTCAAAACAAAGTTGGATCTTGTGTTGTTTTTGTAATACATGTATTTTTGTAAGCAAATCCAATCTGGTTCGGATCTTGGGGAAAATAAAACACAGCTAATAACAACGTGTTTTTTTTTATTCGTGTTGTTATTAGCTGTTTTTATTATGAGCCATTATCCATATATGGATCATCTTGCGAAATTAAAACAGCCCCACAGTGAGGAGAGGCAGAAGTCTGTTTTCGGATCAGGAAACGTGAAACCGATAATGAGCAGGTTCATGAATTGTTGTTGTTATGTATGTTGATTGATGATCTATATGGATCAATTCTGATAATAAAAAACGGCTATTGTTGTTTTCGTCGTCGCCACCGAAAATTCACGCTGGTGTACAATAATAACAACGTGTTGTTTTCATTGGCAACCACGTGTTGTTATTGTTGTTTTCATCGTCACCACCGAAAATTCGCGTTGGTGTGGGGGAACCTTAAAACGCGTCTAATATTCCATCGCGGAAAAGGTCGAAGAAATTTTAAGAGAAATCATCAAAAGTTTAATGCAAAAAGTTCCTTCGTGGAAAAAGGGACTTACATCGCCAGGGCAATAATTTTTGACGCAATTTTGAATGACTTCAGCTTTGTTTAACATGCATGTTCGCATATATTCCCCCTGAATGTAACGCTCCGGTTTGGGAAAGCAATAAAACTTTCGTCACTCATGTATTGATTGCATTGTTTATATTAGGTGTGTTTTTTTCCCAACCCAGAGGCAACTGGTTGAAAAAACGATTTCGGGGATTAGCGACGCCATTACAGAAAAAAATGGAGTTTTCATACGAACTATCGATAACAAGTATGTAATTCCCAACAGTAATACAGTTTTTCTCTGTGCTTAAGTTAAGCCCCGAAAATTATCTGGGTTTAGCTAAGCCCATTGTGGAATATTTGATTATTATTTAACATGTAAATTATATAACCCCGAATCGTTTTTATCATTCAATTTACTTGGGGCTTGGAAAAAAACAAACGCATTAAAAAAATAGAAAAACTAAACTCATTTATGTAAACCCAATTTCTGCGCTGAATCGTTTTATTATTCGCCGCATTCTTTTGACACGTTGTTGAGGTTGTGCCAACACTCAGACGCAAAATAGAATTAAGTCATTTTTTACTTCATTTTAGCTTAAAAAATGGTTTTGCTGGACAATTCTTCGGTAATTTTTACAAAATTGAATTAAAATAAATATATTGCTTTAATTAAATACATTTAATTCTAATTTAATCTTATTTCAGTTTATCCTTAAACTTGAAAAATTCGCAGTTGCTGCCAAAAATGATTCTTCTTTTAAGGTAACTTTCAAGCGATGTAAGTTTTGCCACGATATGCAAAAAGTATTGTTTCTAAAAACCAAGGGAATTTGTTTTTGATTTTATTTTTTAGATGATGGCCATAATAAACCAGTACCTCGGGAAGGGAAACCTCCACTGCCAGCACCTAAAAAGTACCAGTGCCTGATCAGAGCTCAAACAAAATCGAAAAAGGTAAGTAAGTGAAATATTTATGGTTTAGATTTAACAAAAGTCGCAACAACGACTTCAAATACATAATAATATGAAATCCTTTTCTCTAATTTATTTGGGATCAATTCTCGGTTTTTTGTGTAAAGTTTGAAATGCTGTAATCGAAAGACTAGCATTCATGTTGTTCATAATTGCTTACTTAGTCCAAAGGATCAGTGTTATTCTGCGTTTGATTTCTGTTATAATGCCTACCAAGCTAACATTAGTTCCCAGATAGACGCCTACCTCGAAGTTTTACTTATGCATAATGGTCACGGTCTGGCCAAGTGTGATGGGAATAGACCCATTTTATTCGCTCTTCATCCCATTTTATGGCAAGGAATCAATAACATCTGGTTTTTTAACACACATTTTATATACCTACTAATGAAATTGATCAGCCAAGTATTATGATTAGGATTAAAAAACTATAAAAGCTATTTTGAATCACTTCGTTTTGTTCTTCCAATCACGTAAAAGTTGCGAAGTCGTAAACGAAACCAGGATGTTGTGGATTTAAAAAAAGAAAGCTGTCTTGGTACATTCCCTTTCACTCTCGTCACAAAGTCTAAACTAGTGGAACGCTGCCGCAGTGAGCTGAAAGTACTCAGCGAAACTAATACAGTTACCCTTCGTTGGGTCCCTGGGCACCGTGATATTCGAGAGAACGAAAAGGCAGAGTTGGCCAAAATCGGGTCGTCTCTTGATCCGAGCCAAACAGAATCTTCGGTACTTATACCACTAGAGCACAAAACGAATAGAATTCACCAGGGTTTTCTCAAAGCCGCAAACGACAGATGGTCAGCAATTGACACTTGTCGGGTCTTGAGGAATCTATGTCCGGATCTTTCAAGGAAAAAAACATACTACATACTAAAGCTAAGCAGGCGTCAATTGACCTTCCTGGTTGGAATCCTAACGGGTTACAACTCCATGGGAATCCACATGAGCAGAATGGGCATTAGCACATCTGACTTATGCAGAGGTTTTCAAGATGAAGAGGCGGAGGAGGGCTCCTATCACTTCCTTTGTGAATGCCCCAGCTTAGCAAGAACCAGGAAGACAGTCCTGGGAGAAAACTTTTTCGAAGAGCTGTGCGACATCTCGTTTTTGCCACTAAAGACCATTCTGAAATTCGTTCAGATTTCAGGATGGTTCAGGGGGCAACCCATACCTAAGTTTCCACTCACTCCTTTCCCTACCTCTCCTTATTCCTACCTTGCACATACATTTTGGGGACCAATGGATCCATTGAGATCCGAGTGAGATAATTGCGGCTTATTGCTTATCACCCCGTCTAACCTTACCTGAGATTAAAAAAGAATAAGTTGAAATCGAAATAAAACAACAAAACGAGAGGGAAAAAATATGAAATTGATGCGCTAGTAATGGTGCAAATATTGAAATATTTTTGAAAATTTATTTTCAAATGAAGTCGGGAAAACAGTCGTTGAATATGAACGCTAGCAAAACGACAGATGAAATTCTCTGGGACTCGGGGATTGTAAATTTTTTTTTAGGAGATAATTTTTAAAATTCATTACACAGTTAATTTTAGTTTAGATAAGATGTTAAAGAAGCCCAAATTTAAAATGCACAGTACTTATTATTTTGCACTACTTTTACACGGAAACAAAAACAAATTTTATAAATAGCTAATCATTTTAAAATAAATGATTCTGGTTTTATAAAACTCACAAATCACACCCAACGCTAAAATTTGTATTCCTTTAATTTCAGCTATCCACCGTCGTAAAACAGGAAGATGTTCCTAAAATGATGACAATGTATGCTCAATTTATGCGAAGCAACATGGATGGTCTGAAGCGAGTGAAAAAAATTAAAAGCAAAGCGAAGGCGGCTAAAGGATAAAATTACGTTACATTATTTCACACCAGAAGCTGAGGATGCAAAAAAAAGCATGAAATAATGAACATTTTTAGGTTTTCTATGTGTTTTAATTAAGTCATTTTTAATTTGAATATTTTAATTATTTTAAAAACAAAAAAAACAAGCAACCCTGCAATTGAAACAAACGAGAAGTAACCGATTAAAGTGCATTTTAAGAATTTTCTAGTTATCAAATTTGTTTTTATTGCCATTATTTTGCTATAATACCTTTTCGGATGGAAATTGGTCGCTTGTACTTTTGGGGAATGCAGCAACATTTGCGTTTATATGATTTATTTTATACAAAAATACTTTTCTTAAGGCCAACAATGCATCATTTACATTACAAACAAAATATTCCAGTTAAAAATAAAATTATCAATAGTTGATTAACATACACTTGGACATTTCAAAGTCTAAAGACTTCCATAAAAAACTAAACAAAAGCATCATCATCTTCAGAACTATTATGGATTCTCAAAACTCGTTTTTTCTTCGCGGGCTGTAAAAATTCACCCCGTGGCCCGTTCTGCATAGCCTTGCGCTTCGCTCGTCTTTTGATTTTAAGAATTTCTTCAGCCCGTTCCAGCGGACACATAGATTTCTCAACATCTGATTCATCATCACTCACAACAACAAACGAATCGGCAACATATGAACCATTGTCTTGGGGCAATCTTTGGGAAAATATTTTCGAAGCATCGTTATATTGTCGGCGTTGGGGAATTTTAAAACCTCCTCTGATGTTGCCACAAGGACTTCTATTAAAGAAAATGATTTAAATAACGTTTATTTGTTTACTGTTTCAAATCACCTGACAGATTGTAAATACACTGCGGTCATTGGGATTGAAGTTTCCTTCTCTGCTTCATCGTCATCGACTACTACAGAATCTTGAATATAATGCCCTATGGTATGCTCATACTCATCTTCCGTAGCCGAACCACTTAAGGCGGCTTCGTCGTCAATAAACTCGTTTCGATTTTGTCGTAAGCGCGCATTTTTAATCAAACTTCTACGAATAAGCTGAAGATGAAAACAAAAAGTCATAAAAATTCATTTTGATCAAATAATTTTAAAGATAATACTTCCTGATTTGCTTGTATCGGTTGTTTTCGTTTCTTTCGTATAGGAGAAGAGTCTCTGTCGTCGCTGCTATCAGAATCAGTCATGATAATTCGTCTTTTTGAATGAATTTTTCTTGGCACATTTATTACACTTTCATTTCCTGTGACATGTTTCGAATCCGATTTGTTCACTTCATTGTTTTGATCTGCTGCAACTTCTTTATTTGGCTCTGACTGCGATGGTTTCATATACTTTTGTCGAATCTCTCCCCATGTGAGGGCTTTCTTTGTAACAATACACGGTGATACTTGTTGCGGCGCAGAAGTAATTATTCTCAATGGCGACTTTTCCTTAATTTTACGCTCTGTAATTGGTTCGCATAATTCGTCAAATATGTCTGGAGAAGCTCTATGAGCGAATGTAGGAATTTGCTCAGAAGAATCACTTTCAACACTTCCTTCAATTTCATCGACAGAGAACTCTGATAGGTCATTAATGTCGATGTCTTTTAATTCGGGATGGACAACTTCACAATTTTGGGACTTAATATTAGTTCGATCTTCCTTAGAATATTTAATAGATCTATCCACTGCATTGGTTTTGTTGGTAAGTTTTTCTTCAGTGACTTCAGATAAGGAAATAATATCATCTGGAGTTGAATCATCAGAGCCAAAAGTCGCTGTTATTTTCACTTGATTCCCTGAAGATTTTTCTTTCTTTGTTGCAGATCTTAATTCTTTGTTCTGAAAGCTAACTCTTGGTGTAGATGGTTTGGAAACACTATCAGGAGATTTTTGAGAATTCGTTTTTACTTGGTTACAGTTTTCAATGCGTTCTATAATCCCACTATTTGCTGCAATTATGGCATCAAACTGATCATCAAAGAAATTCATTGTGTTTTCATACTCTTGTTCTGGACTTTGGTTTGTAATTTGGACAGAGTCGGTTTCAGAAGATAAAGCTTCAATGTTTTGAAATTTATTGGTCTTCATGAAATCTAAAATATTCATTTGGTTTCGTTTTGCTAGCGGTGTTCGCCGGGAGCTTCGTTTTGAATTCGAGCTAGTTATAGGGGTTTCACTAAAATTAAGTAACGATTGCTTATGTAAACCTGTTCGTATGGGCGTTGATTGATGTTGAGTTGTTCCAACAAACACAACATCATCATCACTTTCATTTGTTCCTGCTGAAGTAACTTTTATGGTTGGATTAAGTTCGGGGTTTACAATTGGAATATTTAATTTAGCAATTGGTACTGAAGATTGATGCAAATGGGAATTATGTTTAGTGTAGTCCAGTGTGTCCCCCCATTGGCTCATGTACTTAGAATCCAATACGCAATCATTACTGTAGTTCCGACTGCTTTCGTCGAATACTGATGTGGTTTGATTTATTTCATCAACTTCATCTTCATAAATCATCGATTTAACGTAGCTATCTTTTGCGAATTCGTCATGTGAGAACTGTGATGAAATTGCATCAAATTTTTCGAAAAGGAACTCTAAATTATTTTGACAAATTCCACCATGCTGCATATCCCCAAATACTGATTTGTATTTTTCAATCAAACTGGAATAAGAAGGAAATATCGGTGATTTCCGATTACTTTCTATTAATTCAGCAACAGTTTCTTTAGAACCAACGCTACTCTCTATATGTAGGTATGCCCTAATGATATGTCGATCCTCGTTAGTTATGCCTTTTAATGGTATGTTATTCTCATCTATTCCTTTTTGCCATAGTTCTTGCATTCGTGTCCAGATATTAGGTAAAATATCAAGACTAGAGTTTATTAAACAATGGAGGCTATCTTTGGAAAGTTTATTTGAACTGATGGCTTTAAGGGTTTCAATTGGTTGTGCATTTGTGGTATTCCGGATATACTTAGACATTTTCTTGGTCATTTTATTATTGATGCCGATACTTTTAGGAGGAGGAGAAGGAGGAGATATTGGAATGATTTTATCAGAAACTTCTGGTGATATAACATTCAATGACGCTGAAAAAATGGCATTGGTGGATGCTTTATTCTTTGAAGCTGACAAATTTTCTTTGGGTGTAATTTTGTTAGGGGCTTGACTATCTGCAAAGACAGTTTTATCTTCATCATCTAATGCCACTTTCTGTTTGAAAAAATGTCTCAAGTCTTTGTTCTGCCCTATCTGAGCAAACTTATTGCCTTTTGTCGTCTTTCTAGGTTTATCCTTTGATTTAACTTCCTCTGGTTGTTGTGCTTGAATAAATACTTTAAGACATTTTGGATTAAACTCAGTTGGAACCATACGAGGTGCCTGATTATAAAATGCCGAATTGAATTGTCCTCCGCGAGAAATGCTCTTGTTCAATCTATTTCGTTCGGAAAGAACATCTTTGAGCATGGCATGTTCTTTTCCCTCGGTTGCAAGCAGTAGCACTTTGCCTTCTTTTTTACGACCGGTTCGTCCAATTCTTTGAATGAATCGTTGTGGATTTGAAGTATTTATATCGAAACATACTATCAAATCTACTTCGCCAACATCGATACCTTCTTCGGCGACAGATGTTGCTATGAGAGCATTGCTTTTTCCACTTTTAAAGTCATTCATTACACTTATTTGTTGCTGCTGGGTCACTGCACGAATCGAACCAGTGCCACCTTGACCTGTTAGTTAGATTAGTGATAAATGATAATTTGTTGAACTACAAAAAAAAAAACATTTAATGAAAAAAAAATTCTAATATTGAATTGAAAATACAAAATTGAATCTTTTTAATTTTTTAAGGCCTGGTCTTTTGAATGCAACCATAATTGAACTGCACTAGGAAGAAGGAATAGAAGGAAAGGCACAGTGTAATCGAGAATAAGGTGTTTATTAGTCGCTTACAACAAAACTCTCACTGATCACTCAATCTCAGTTTAACAGAGACACGAGGATTTTATGGGACAAGATCTTCGAGAAGTTCATTTTATTTTATTTTGTATTTGCTAGCTTCTTTAATCTAACTTTAGCCAGGGTTAACCAAGTTTTTCGTGACAACCCCATTAATCGTAGAAAAAACTTAGATTTTTCGCTTTAAAAAAAATAAAAAAAACATCTGAGGGCTCTAAATAGCGTTGTTGATATTCAAAGCAATAAAGAAGTTCTGTACTCAATAATTAAAATAAATTATTAAAACATTAATTAATTTTAAAAATTAATAAAACCAGTTTTTCTAATTCTTCTAAAAAAGATGATATGTTTGAAAAATTAATTTGTGATACAAAAAACTCACCGACAAACAATCTTGGTCGTATCAGAGGTCTATGCTGAAGAAGTAAACGGTGCATCAGCATTACTGATTCCCGATACTCACAAAAGATTATAACTCGACCATCCTTGTTACTCTAGCAACCGGAAAGCAAAACAAAATTGTTATCCGCATTTATCCACATCGATAAGAGGAAAGAAACTTACCTCAAAATGTGCAAGCACATGTTCCCTAGCAATTTCAAATTTGGGATGCCCAAAGTCAATGTTCGGTGGTATGGGAGCTATCTGCCCATCCACCATGCATTGATCGCTAAATGCAAATGGATTAGGGCCTGCTTCCTCGCGTACCCTTTGCACAAGGCGACGTAAATCTGGACGCAGAATGACTACAAACTTTGGACCCCCTTCTTGCGACTCATCGAAATTATTCAGAAAAACCCTTAATCCGTGACGTTCTAGCAACTCTATGGCATGATACACGCTGATACAAATACTGAAATCTGAATTCAATTCTTTTTGATATGGCACTCCGCTATTGAGGGTCATTTCACGAAATCTTTTGTGCTCCATTACAAGCCAGTTGCGACTTATGCTACCAGGTCTGCCGGAAATCAGTCGGTTTTCAATTAAATTTCGTATGTGAGGATCTGCTATCTGATGGAGTTCATCACGAATTTGGGTTAGCTTGGTCCCAAGAGCTACAACCACGACTTTTAACTGTCTTTTGTGTACATACGATACTACATCGACAGATTCTTCAGTTCGCACCTCCAGATTCGAGATGAAAAGATTGCGAATGACTTCCTCGACATCCTCTTTACGCCGACCAGGAGTAGCGGATAGCGCAAGTATTCGAAAGAATTTATTTTTACTCCAAATATATCTTACTACTTCTGTGTAGGCATAACGCCCCTTCGCTCTATGTGCCTCATCGACGACAATGAGTTTCACAGCTTGGAAGGGAAAATTGAGTTCAGCATCTAGAATATCCGACTGAACTGACTGCGGAGTGGCAAAGAAGACACGCTTCGACTGCCATAACTGAGCCCGGCTGGCTTTGCTAAGCTTGCCCGTTATTTCGACGGAATCTGCTTTTGGGATTCCAACGATGTTACAGCAAGCATCTATTTGCTGCGCAACCAGAGGACGTGTGGGTGCCATGAAAATCACCTTCCCCATGGGATACCATCTGTAAATGTTGTACATTACCACAGCTGCGATGAAAGTCTTACCCAGACCTGTAGGCAGGACTACTAGTGTGTTGTGGAATAGAGCCTTTTGCACAATATTAAATTGGTAGGCACGCTCGGGAAAGTTCGAGGGATAAATCCAGTTGTCTGCAGCATTGTTATCAAAGCCCGTATACTTTTCATCTGACCGTAACATGGACGTGTTGAGATTCAAATCATCATTCAAAAGCAGTAGGTCTTCATTGTCGTCGTCCATGTTCTCATCCCAGCCACTGAAACTAACTCCATTTGGATCAAGTACTTGAATATTACCGTTCCCGGCCATTTGTGTATTGTTATTTGTTGGTTTTGCAAATGCAAAATAAACAATAAATTAACTTAAAGTAGTTCGGTGTTCATAACAAAATATTAAATAATTTTCAATTTGCGTTTTTAATATTTGATTTTTTGTTTTGCTCTCATCTTTTCGCGCATTTGTTTGATAGTTCGATTCTAATGTTTGGGGGTTTGTTCAGGAACTTAAAGAAGCCGCTGTAATTCATTTAAACCATGGACGCATGGACGTATATATATGGACTGCTAGTCTAATGTCAGTTTCATACAATCGCGATGCTAGCTCTTCCCACGCCACTTCAGGAAAAAAACTTTAAACATTTTGACATAGAAGCCCGCGAGGTTTTTAAACATTCAAAAAGTCGTATTTAGCGATAAACCAAACCTGACATTTTTAAATTTCCTGCGACATCTACGGTATTTTGCCTCTTATTTTGTTTTGTATTGGTTTGGAGGTTCGATATTCAAAATCAGACAATTCACCAAAAATAATATAATTGGCCGCGTTTAAATGATAGGCCGATAGCACAGATAATAAACTATACAGATGTAGCATCCCCATAGAAAAAAATGTCCCAATTTATTTTTACACCACGCAGACCTGTTAATAGTAAAGCACAGAAAGAAAGCTATTTGTCTTTTGGAAAAAGTTCTCTCTTGCGTGCTTGCTCATATGTTACTCAGAATATAGGAATAAAGCGAAATGGAGAAAGAACAGAGAGAGTCAAATTTCCTCGTCTCCGTCCCCTCGAAACCTTTTGTTTACATTTTTTATAACGTGTTGAATTCCTATCGGCGTGTACATGTTTTCACCTCGGGCAGTGCAAAACAAAAACAAAGGTGGTAAGTATGCACACCTTCTTGCATATGTATTTGTCCCCACATTTTTTTTATATGGAGTTAAGAATTATACATATGCAAGATGGTGCGCAAGTCGCAACATCGTAGCTTGTAGGCTAAAAGAGAGCCACCGTCGAATTTGACTCTCTCTATTAGTTCCTTCTCTCTGAGGAAGACGAAAGACATTGCGATTATGTTTGTTTTTTTTTTACTGTATTGTATCATTGTATGTACGATTTTTTTTAAGGTCGTCTGAGGCTGGCGACAAAAAATAAAAAGTGTATGAACTCTTTTTCTTCTTTGCATCCATGGATATTGGATATATACTTTACGTGGATAGGTAGAACATTTTTTTGAGTGGTGGGGGTTATTTTTTTAAAGACGGAAAAATCAAAAATGTCTTATTTTTTGTTTAGTTTTCGTATTCTATTCTAGATTCGTTAGATCGGAGCATTTTTTGATTAGCTAGGTAAACATTATTTTTAATTTTATTTAGATAATCATTTTCCAGTTTCTTATATTAGTGTTGGTTAAACATCGGAAAATTTTACTATCGATAGTATCGATGTTTTTCGCAAAAATTATCGATACTATCGACACTATCGATAGTTTAGTATCTAATTTTCTCGTAAAAACGAAATCAACAGAAAGATACATTTTAGACCTTAGACATTAGACCTTATGCATTAATTACCTTCGAAATACTTTTGGGGGTATAGGGATTAGGTAGAAAAATCGAGCTTTGCTCTACGTCTCTTCATAATTCATATATAAGTAAAATCCGATGTCTTTTTTTCGACATTTTATTTAAAAAGTAAAATCCATTCTTTGAATCTTGTTTTATATTCTTTTTTAACACAGTTATGAGTACAAGGTGGTTTAAAAAAAATCCTTCAATAAATTTCATAAATAAAAGAATTTACTTTTTTTTTTAATTTTATAAGATATCTTAATACTTTAAATTAATAAATTATTAATAATAAAAGATACGTTAAAAGCCAATATCTAAATCCCAAAAAGAGTAAAATTGATTCTTTGATATTCTGTTATATTCTTGTCACAGTTATGACTTATGAGTAAGGTGGTTTTTTTTTTTTAAAGAAGATATTTTCTGCAAAAAAGTTCACATTTAAAAGAAGTTTTTTTTTAGAATTTTATAATACTTTAAATTAATAAATTATTTATAATAAAAAGATACGTTTAAAGCCAATATCTGAATCTCAACAAATTGAAGATTTATAAAATTACCCAACTCCATTAGATGATGTTAATAAAAAATATACTAAAGATAATTTGGCCCACTTTTTCGAAATTAAGTGATAAAAAAACTGAAGTCATTTACATGTAACAGGTAATTAATTTACAACAACACATTTTGTGTGCGAACACAAAGTTTTGTTTTATAAAATTATGACCATAAAGTTAATAACCTATATAAAATTATATATAAAATTAGTCTTCAAAATTTTTGGAGTTTTGTTTAGTAAATAACAAATTATTTAAATTTTTATTTTTAAGTCGATATCTCTTTTTTATCATTATCTCACCCGCTTTTTACATTTTTTTCGATAGTATCGATAGTTTTAAACTATCGGCGATAGTATCGATGGTAAAAAACTATCGATACTATCGATAGACTATCGATGTTTAACCAACACTATCTTATATTAAGAAATTTATTTCTAGGGATTATTAATACATTTGAACATTTGAACCTGTTGTTTAGTAAAAGGAAACAGATCCAAAATAATTTAAAAATATGTAATTATAATAAAATATTTAAATTTGATCTGATAGGTAGATTAGGTATACCTACCTACAAATAAAAAAAAATTTTCTACAGGTGGAAAATTTCAAAAGACACTTGGTAATATTCGGTACCGTAGTGTGGGACTTGTGCTGCACTAAAACCACCGGAAAATGAGGACCAATCTATCCAATTATTTCTTCAATTCAAAATAGCATTGGGAGAAGTTTAAAGTTTTAATACTTTCCCATCGCTTTTAGACCATCAGCTCATTAGGCTTTATTCTTCTTAATCTTCGAACATTATCTCTTACATTTAATACAGTATCCATCTCGGAGTTAAAATGACTATGTAGTCCCTGATTATGTGAAACAGCGTGTTTTCTAATCACTTCAGAAACCATTTCTATTTGTAGGTCACGATGTAAGTCGCTATTTCTTATATACCAAGGGGCATTTATTATTCCACGAAGGACTTTATTTTTGGATGGTTTTAGCATTAATTTTCTTTGTACAACCCCACATTTGGATGCCATAAGTCCAAACTGTGCCTACATTCTGTAACTCTCGCATAGTTAAAATCGGTCGAGAAACGTTAAAAAAGGGAACAAAACTCATACGTTTTGTTTCAATTTTGATCGTTTCTCGACTGATTTTGTCGATGCGAGAGTTACAGAACGTAGGCACTGGTTTCAGTATTTGTTTGTATAGCATTATTTTGTCTTAGAACGCATTTATCAGGCTTCACAAAGCATTTATCAAGGCACTTAAATGGCAGTATCATCTGCAAATGTTGCCAAGATAGCATAATTGTCCACTGGAATAACCCTAGTATATAACAAATACATTTTTGTCCCTAGGCCACTTGCTTGTGGTTCACCGGTACACACTTGCTCGTACCGTACCCTAAAGAATCGGTCTATAACATAGGATTTCAGTATTTCGTAGAGCTGCCTTGGGGGTCTATATGCAGTTTGTACTCAAATCCCAAACCTTGTCAAAGGCTTGAACAACATCTAGAAATAGAGCGGAACATACTTGTTTTTCTACAATACCTTTCCAACAAAATCAGTAATTCGATGCGCTTGGTATATCGTCGAATGTTTATTTCTGAATCCAAACTGATGTTTTGGGATTAGTTTTCATTTCTTCAATTACTTTGTTAAGCCTTTTCATGAGCAGTTCTTCGAAAACTTTTGCCATATTGGCCTATAGGAAATTACTTCTGTTGGTGGCTTTCCTTGCTTAGGAATAACAATGACTTCTGCAATTTTCCAATGATGTGGTACATATCGAAGCTTAAGACATGCGTTTATTTTATATTAGAGATTTTTGAAGGCTACTGTTGGCTTTCAAAACCTGAGCAGTAACTAGAATATTCCCCTGTGCTTTCTTATTTGATAGGTTGTGTTGACACATGCTTTTTACTTCTTTGAGCGTGAAGAAGGAAATTTCCAATTCGTCGTTTCTATCAACGAAATGTAAATTATTTGTAGCTAACTGCACTTTCTGGAAAGGGCTTAAAAACATTCGAGAGATGTTCCGCGAGGGTTTCAGCTTTCTGTTTTGGGTTTGCAATCCATTTTCTGTCTTGTACTTGGATAGGCGGATTTTGAATTTGTGGTCTTTTTAGGCGTTTAGCTGCTTTCCATAATTATAATATTAATAATTATATATTAATAATTATAATAATTAAAAACTGAGATATTTTGTATAGGTATCTATACATTATATAAAGTTTTGAGCAAAAATGTGCAGCTTATGCTTCGTCCTAATCTTTGAACCTTCCTTTGTTAAAACCCACCCTATTAAATCCCCAAAATTTAAAAATCAACAAAAAATAACCTCAACAAAAAAGAGATTTTTCATAAACATACCAAATTAAAAAAAAAGTTCTTTTAGCACGCCTTAAATACCTACTCATACAATTTACAAATTTACCTCAATCAAACATCACCCCGATATATGACCAATAATGAATTGAATCTAGGCAAAAGCTATTCGATCTTCCATCAAATCTAAATAAAAATAATTGCATATATACAAAATCAACAGCTAACCGACGACGACGCTCTTCCACTTAACTATTAAATCTATTAAAAATAATACATAATTAAAAAAAAACCTCTTAATAAAATTTTCCTTGAATGAAATGTTCTTGTTTATAGTACCTACTGTAAAATTAATTTTTATTTCAATTATTTTTTTCCAAACATTCTCAAAAAATCAATTTCAATATTTTTCTTAACAAATATCATGAAGCGCACATGCAAAATACATATGTATTATAATGAAACACATACACATAAATCTAACGATGTTGATGATTTTCATCCTCGATTAAAAAACCGCATTCCAGACTCAGATTTTACTATATCAAATTTGTTTCAAATTTGACCTGCGGTAGCACGTCATAGCGACTAAAGATCATGAAAACAAAAACAATAAACACACGGTTCCTAAAAAGAGAGAAGGAAAGAAAGAAATAAGAAAACAAAAATAAAATTGTGCGTTTTTTTCCATGTGTAGCTCTCCCAATGCCATAGGTTAGAGTAGTAGAGAAAATAAATTGAAATGTTTTCCCTTCTCTAAGAAGTTGAACTTTTAAGAAAGCTCTTTTTTTGGACGAATTTCGTTTTCATGGATATTTTTTCCCATATGGATGCTACATTTGTATAGACTATAGTTTATTATCTGTGCCGATAGGGTATCTAATTTGGAATTCCTTTCAACAAAAGAATCGAATTGTTTCTAAAAGAATCGATTTTTTTTTCTGAACAATTCGAATTTTGTCTGTCAAAACAAATCTTGCTAATGTCGAATTCCTGTCAACAAAAGAATCGAATTTTTTTCTATACGAATCGATTTTTTTTCTAAACAATTTGAGTTTCTTCTGTCAAAACAAATCTTGCTAATTTTGCATGATTCAAGAAAGATTTTACACCGATTTGCACACACGCTTGCAAGATTTGAAATTTCTAAAAATGTCAAATTCAATACCGCGGTGTTTTAAGAAAACAAAATTTTTTTATGGAAACAAATTGTGTTTTTGGTTGCAAGGAATTTTCGGTGAATTTTATAGTAAATATTTGTGCGTTGTTTTTCAATTAATAATAATTTCCAAATTGAATATTTTCTGGACATTGTACTTAAAAATTTGTTGCTCTCAAGTGCCAGATACACAATCACAAAAAAAATCGATTCTTTTCGTCTTTTCGTATTCCTTTCAACGACAGAAAAAATTCGATTCTTTTTAGAAAAAAATTCGATTCTTTTGTTGAAAGGAATTCGACATAATTTAGCAAGATTCAAGAAATATTTTACACCGATTTGCAAACACACTTGCAAGATTTGAAATTTCTAAAATGTCAAATTGAATGTCGAGGTGTTTTAAGAAAACAAATTCTGTTTTTGGTTGCAACGTATTTTCGGTGAATTTTATATTAAATATTTATACGTTGTTTTCCAATTAATTATTATAATTAATTTCCTGATCTGCTGTCAAGGGCCACACACACGTAATCACAAATAAAAATCGATTCTTTCGTATCCCTTTCAACGACAGAAAAAATTTGATTCTTTTTAGAAAAATATTCGATTCTTTGGTTAAAAGAAATTGGACATAAGATCGTTTTGCATCGGATATGTTTTCAAACGACCAAAACGTAGGGCTAGTGTCGCCGAGGCTAAAATGGAACCAACCTGAGATTGGCAACTAGCAGTCCATAGTCCCCTTTTCCACGATGAAACTTTTTGCATGAAACTTTTTATGATTTCTATTAAAATTACTTCGACCTTTTCCACGATGGAACATTGATTTTCGTTGTTCAATATTATTTTAGGCATGGACGTATAATACGTCTATGATTTTAGGTTTGAAGAAAGGAAACGTCAAAAAAGTTTCTTCAAATCGTAGCCCGGCGGTGTTTGGCTATCCCCCTCACTTTCCTACCCTTCTAGTCCACAAGCGAAAAATTTCATGCAGAAAGTTTCATCGTGGAAAAGGGGACTTATATAATACGTCCATGCATGGACGTATGACCCTGTTTAGATTTGGAAGATTGAGTCCGGACTGGTGAGTGCCTTCGCGTTTACATTTAAAACTCAAAATACATTTTAACAAAAACAATTTCATCCATGTTTAAGTGTTTCTGAAAACCATTTTCAAATCGAACAAAGATTTCAAAAAAATTCCATATAAAAGTAACTTCTGAAAAATTGAATTAATCTCCATTTTTAACCTCTACTTCAAAAAGACAAGAAATGTGAAATCTTTGTTTTTGTAATGCCTATAATGCACTTTCTATCAGCGTTGCCGTTTGGCCACTATTTTGCGTTCGGGACCCTTGGCAACCACTTTTTTGATAATGACCTAATTGGCCCCTTTTTATCAATTCAATAAGATTTGCATTCGAAAACTTCTGAAAATTTGCATTTCTCCGAAAAAAAATTCAATTCCACAAATTTTGTTTACTGAACGCTGTCATTTTACGGCTAAAAATGCACCGATCTTTGCATTCAGTAAGAGCAAACTGACAGAAGAAAGGGACAGCACTACACAGAATTTTGTTTTCGATATTATTTGAAAAAACAAAAACAGTTATGTACGTCTACGTCTTGTTTTGTATGTTCAGTTGCACTAAGATGAAAAGGTAATTTATGATTTCAACTTTTATTTCATACATTGTGAAATTTTTCTATATGGGACCCTTTTTATGTCACGGGACCCTTTTTGGGACACTGTTTAGATTTTTTCAGCGGCAACACTGCTTTCTATATTTAGGAACTCAACAAATGCAGCTAATGTGTCGACTTTGGATGTCTTAAGCTCTCTTGCTGAAAATGCTCGAAGTCAATTTTCATTTGTGTTCCAGGGATAGTGGATGATTCTGAAACACCAATTATTAAGATAGATGAAGGTTATCATCCGTGTGTAGCAGCAGTCTTATATTCCAAATAGAATTGTATTTGGATAATACAATAATTATGTGGAAGTGCTGCTGGTATCAACATAATAGGGCACTGAATACTACTAATTTTGGCTTACCTTATGTTTTTACAATGTTACAACTTCAAAAGAAATAAATTAAACAATTTTTTTTTTATATTTTTGAAAAACCGCTTTTTATTTAAGTTTTTTTTTTTATTTAATGGTGATTCTCTTTCAATAAATTTTGATACTCGTTTTGAAAGCATGAATGGCTGATTCCAAAAGGTATCAACCATTGCTGTACGACTTGCCGTTAGTCAGATATACTCTAAAATGGTTTTGATTTTTCTTCATGATGGGACAAATCAAATCGGTACCGTTGGGGTAAATCGTACAGCGATAAATGACATCTTTTTTGAATTTGCACTTAATTCTGTTAAAAGAAGCATTAAAAAAGAATCACCATTAAAAAAATTAAAAGGAAAATATAAAAGTGGTTTTATAAGGACATTTATAACAACAAATATTATACACTTACCTAACAACACTCTATACATACTTTATTTAAATTCCAAGTATACTTTTTAATATATGTATGTTTTATTTTAAACTATTATTATTATTATTCAACGAGAGCTCAAAGGGAGAAAACATAGTTCTTAATAAATAATATATATATATAAAATATTAAACAAATTTACTATTAGTTTCATTCGATAATTTAAGACCCTTTACAACTCAGAAGTGGGATAAGCCAAGATTCAAGACTTAATAGTAAAATTAATAAAATATATATAATGTCTCAACGCATGAATAAAAACGAATTGCTTGCATGGTGTAATGCAAACAATGTGGAAGTTCCACCAACAGCAACAGTAACTCAGCTTCGAGAAATATTTATAAGAAAAGAAGCTGAAGTTTCGGCACAGCAAGAACAATCAGTACGTCCTGAACAAGCTGGCTGTATTGAAGAAAATATAATGATTGAAGAAAATATAATGATTCCGAGGAATGATATGCAATTAGATGACGAAGAAGCTCTCATTGAAAGAGAAATTCGAGTACTGGAGAAGAAAAAGAAGTTAATCGCGTTACGCAACGAATTGAAATTGTTGGACGAAGCAAGTGAATCAAGTAGGTCTGTTGCACCTTCTTTTAAAGATATTAAACATTCGATTCCTGAATATTCCGGTGATGATTCATATGATGCATATAAGTGGTTGGATACATTTGAACGTATATGTGAATCAGTTAATGGTGATTCTACTTTCCGTTTAAAATCCATCCGTCGACTTATGCGACCTAATTCCGCTGCTGAATTGTTTTTACGAATTGATGATTCCAAGACTTATGATGAATTCCGTGCAAAATTTCTTTCAAATTTTGGCCACAGTTACTCAATATCTGAAGTAATTGATAAAATGCGAAAAACTACCTTCAGCTCAGCAAAATCATCAATTATGGGTTACATTTTGAAGATGGAAGAGTTGGCATCTCGTGCTAATATTGATGAACGACAGACAATTCAGTTTATAATCGATGGATTTCGAGATCGTTCAAATAATGTGGCTATTTTGTATCCTGCTCGCAACATTAATGAATTAAAACAGTTATCTCATCGCTATACACAGTTACGTGAAATGAGTTCCGCTCACGCTAATGTGTCCCATTCATCTGCTTGCAAGCCTTCCACTTCCTTCGCAATTCCGTTGACAAATGGAGTCAGGTTGAGAACAAATAGTAATACCAATCTTAAACAGGTTCTTTGCTACAATTGTTCCGGAGTTGGACATTATTCCTCGTCTTGTCCCGAAAAAAAAAGAGAACGAGGATCTTGTTTCCGATGTGGGTCCACTCAACACATAATACAAGATTGCCCAAAACCTGCACCAAAAAACCGACAAGTGGCGTTAATTCAAACTAAATCCGATTCCGAACCATATGATGAAAATTCCGAAGAAATTTCTCAACATGTTGATGAATTAAATAATGTAAGTGTTATTTTTCTGCCCAAGAGTTCTATTTCACATAGTTACACATTTACTTCTCTTTTTGATACTGGAAGTCCAATTAGTTTGATCAAACGTTCCGTTGTTCCTAAAGAAATTCAATTCGGACCAATTCAACCGTCTGATTTCAGTGGAGTTGGTAATTTCCGAATCTGTACTTACGGTGAAATTGAAATTTATGTAACTTTTCGTGGGGTTACCGAATCAATTAAAATTTATGTAATTCCTGATTATTTAATTAAACATTCATTGATATTAGGTCGCAATTTTTTGCGATCATTTAAAATTCACTTATCTTTTATTTCAAATTTGATTCCGAAACCAAACGTTGAACTTAATATTGATTCCGATAAAAGAGAAATTAAGGTCGATAATCAAGTGTTACATTGTGAATATAGTTACTTCTTTGGAAAAGAATCAAGATTTCCTTCCGTATGTTCCTTGTGCCATCAGCTCTCAGTTGTTGGTTTAGCTGCTCGTATGTGTGATAAACCTGAGAACATAGATTGTCATTTGGTTCCCGAAATTTTTGCTATTGACATAATTGAAAAAAGTTCTGAAACTTATAATATTAATCCGCACATCACTCTATTTCAAAAAGAACAAATTAAAGAGATTATATGTTCCGACTATTTAAACGTTGATAATATTGAAATTATAGATCACGATTACAAAATGAAAATACACCTTTCTTCTAATAATCCTATAAGTTATGCTCCCAGAAGAATATCATATGCAGATAAAAAGATTGTTGAGGAAAATGTTCAAGAATTATTAAGAAAGAAATTCATACGTCCAAGCGAATCACCTTACGCTTTTCCTTTAGTTTTGGTTCCAAAAAAATGTGGTGAAAAACGCCAATGTGTGGACTATAGACCATTGAATAAGATAACCGTTCGTGATAGTTTTCCATTACCTCTTATTGACGAATGTTTAGAAAAGTTAAGCGGAAAAAAATATTTTACTACTTTAGATTTGAGAAATGGATTTCATCAAATCCGCATGGATGAAGATTCGATTAAATATACTGCTTTTGTAACTGCAGATGGGCAATATGAATATTTAGTTATGCCTTTTGGTTTAAAAAATGGTCCACCCATTTTTCAACGCTTTATTACTTACGTTTTGCGTCCATTTTTAAAAGAAGGATCTGTGGTTGTATATTTAGATGACATAACCTTGGCTTCAGATACAATTGATGAACACTTTATTTTACTTAAACGTGTTTTACGGCGACTAGCTGGATTTCGTCTCGAGTTGAATTTTAAAAAATGCCAGTTTTGTTTTACCGAAATAGAATATTTGGGATTTACTGTAAGCAAAAAGGGCATAAGGCCTAACAATCAACATTTAAATGCCATTAAGCATCTTCCATTCCCTACTAATGTTTCCGAACTACAAAAATGTCTTGGACTATTTTCATATTTTCGTAGATTTATAAATGCATATTCTACGGTCTCGTATCCGCTACGACAATTGATAAAATCAAATGTTGCGTTCAATTTTGATGAAACTTGTAAACGAGTTTTTACTTCTTTGTGTGAACAATTAGTAAGTAGTCCGGTATTAGCTCTTTATGATCCAACACGTGAAACGGAATTACACTGTGATGCTAGTTCATTGGGATATGGTGGTATTCTCCTGCAAAAACAAGATGATGGAAAATTTCACCCAATAGGATATTTTTCAAAAGCTACTTCCAATAGTGAGTCTCGTTACCATAGCTATGAACTAGAAACATTAGCCATAATCTATTCTCTTGAAAAATTCCATACTTATGTTGATGGTATTCCGTTTCGAATTGTTACTGACTGTAACTCACTGGCTCAGACGTTAGATAAACAGACCATCAATCCACGTATTGCTCGTTGGGCTCTTGCTTTGGAAAAATACAACTACACTATCAAACATAGAAATGGCTCATTGATGGTTCATGTAGATACTCTAAGTCGATATTTTCCAATTTTAACTGAAGATACATCAAATTCTTCAGTTTTAGTTATTGACGTTGATAACATTGATTTTCAGCTACGAGCCACACAAAATCGTGACGAACGCATTTTGCATTTAAGAGATAGGTTAGAACACGAATTAGTTCCTAATTTTGTTTTAGAAAATGGACTTGTATATAAAAAAGATAAAAATAATCATTTGTTGTTTTACGTTCCACGTGAAATGGAAAGTAATGTTATCCGGGCAGCTCATGAAAAAATTTGTCATTTAGGTACTGCGAAATGTCTTGACCAACTTAAAATGAATTATTGGTTCCCGGCTATGAAAGAAAAGGTTGAAGGTGTTATTCAAAATTGTTTAAAATGTATTATGTATTCTGTTCCTTCGCATTGCCATAATCGAACACTTCATTCAATTCCAAAGAAACCTTTACCTTTCGATACTTTACATATTGACCACTTTGGCCCGCTCCCATCTATACGTTCAAAACGATCACATATTTTGGTCATGGTAGATGCTTTTACGAAGCATGTGAAACTTTTTCCGGTCAATTCTACTAGCAGCAAAGAAGTGCGTGCTTGCCTTAACAAGTATTTTGAATATTATAGTCGACCTAGAAGAATTATTACTGATCGAGGTCCGTGTTTTACCTCCTTGGAATTTAGTTCTTTCCTTATTGAACATAATATTGAACATGTTAAAATAGCGACATCTTCCGCTCAAGCTAATGGTCAAGTAGAGCGTGTTAATCGTGTTTTGAAATCTATGCTCGCTAAACAGCTGATTGGACAAAAATGTTAACTCAAGTTGAATATGCTATTAATAATTCTATGCATAGTAGTACATGTGAGACACCTTTTAAACTTTTATGTGGAGTAGTTCAGCGGGGTCCTGGGGTTGATATTCTTAGCGAATATTTAGATGAAAAATTTGAGTATTGTGATCGCAATTTAGATAAAATGCGAGAAGACGCTTCTGAGCAAATTAAAAAATCACAGCAACAAAATTTAGATCAGATAACAAAGAAGTTTCGACCTGCAAAAATATTTATCGAAGGTGAGTTTGTTGCAATTAGAAATTTTGATAAAACAGTCGGAACAAATAAAAAATTGATAAACAATTTTAAAGGACCATATAAAATTCATAAGGCACTTCCAAATGACAGATATGTTATCAGGGACATTGAAAATTGTCAACTTACACAGTTACCATACGATGGTATTATTGAAGCTAGACATATCCGTAGCTGGGCGGATTGGCGTAACTCAATTGGTGTTAGTCTTGATTCTGAGTGTGAAAAGTAACACCATTATAATATAGCACACCATTTTATATGAACAAATATAGCAATTTTAATATTAATCATTTAACTTACCATCATAGTTTTAAATTTATTATATTTATTGTATAAGTTTTGTTAAGTTATAAAAATACACCTTACACCTTAATAGTCATAATGATCGGGACGATCATTTGTCAGGTTGGCCGAGTTATAAGGACATTTATAACAACAAATATTATACACTTACCTAACAACACTCTATACATACTTTATTTAAATTCCAAGTATACTTTTTAATATATGTATGTTTTATTTTAAACTATTATTATTATTATTCAACGAGAGCTCAAAGGGAGAAAACATAGTTCTTAATAAATAATATATATATATAAAATATTAAACAAATTTACTATTAGTTTCATTCGATAATTTAAGACCCTTTACAGTTTCGTAAATTTTTTTTGAGAAATCCACGAAAATGCGATATTGGGAAATCATCGGATATAAAAAATGTGGACTGGAGTACCGGTACCGCACACCAACGTTGTCAGATTCGGTTCCAACAGTAGTCAATTAGCAGTAACAATTGCTTCAATTGTTTTTGCTGGTGTGGGACCACGAAGAAAATGCTTTGATTAGATGTCAAATGGATACCAAATGTGGGTGCTGTTGCTGGTGGCATGGGTTTGATAAAATAATATAAAAAAGTCACCCATGAAGTGTTCTGCCTTGACTTGCGACTTCACGCACACCTTCTTTTTGGCAATATTTGCATCGTAACACCATAATTAATTTTGTTTGCTTTTTATTTGCTAAAAAACAAGAAAAAAAAATATACTTTTATTATTTATTTGAACAAGACAGGGGCGGTATTCACCAAGCGCTCATAAACGGCTCTTAAATTTATGAGGCCCATAGCTCAAATAATATTTGTGCTATTCACCAAACACTCATAAGTATTTTTCGTAGTTCGAAAATGAGAGCGACTTTCTCTTAACCAGGCACACCCAAACTGAAAATCAAACTTTTTTCGCACAAGTGCATCATAAATAATAACTTTAGCACCAACAACAACACCAATTAATATTTTTTCAACTTAATTGATAGGAGAAAAGATTTTCTACCAACGAAAGAAAATAAATTTAATGAATATCAAAAAAAAATTTAACTAAAAATTAAAAATTGTGACAGGTTGACAATTTGAAAGAAAAAAAAAATTAAAATTTTTCGAACAAGTTTTCGGAGAGAGTGCTCATAACTTATGAGTGATCGGGAGCATTCATAAGTTTTATGAGCGCTCATAAATATTCGCTATTATTGCTTGGTGAATAGATTTATGAAGCTTTTAAGTTATGAGCGTTCGGTGAATACCGCCCCTAATGTCATCAATAAACTTTTTACATTTCTTAAAAATATAATAAAACTTTCTATTTTAAATGGCTTAATTTATGCTAATAAGTAGCTTGAAAATCTCACTTATCATTTTTATTTTGTTTTCACAGTTAAAATTCTTACGTAAAAAATTTTTTTTCTGCTCGGAAGATGTAGAAGAGTGGAGCTGCCTTCCCAAATGTCATCTTCAATTAGAGTCAAAGAAACTGTTATACTTTGTAGGGAATACACTATCCAGTGTATTATAGAGATCAGTGGTTATACCCTTTTGATTTTCGCCCGCTTTGGGTGACGTCTGGCAAGAGGAAGGCTGAAAGTATTTGAAGTCAGTGCCCAACCCCCAACCGTCTGGCGAGTTGAAGGGTGAAACCAAAACGTGTTTATATATGAATTTAAGTGGTTATACCCACTACACCAAAAATTTGGTTATACCAAAAATATCAAAATTTGCTTCCGGCTCTTAGACCATAAATAGATTTAAAAATTTAAAAATTTGTAAATTTCATTGTAATTAATTGTAATACATTTTGATTACGTATAGAAAAATTAGAAAAAAAATATGTAATTCACATTGCTAAACAAATATAATCGTTGAAAATTTAGATTGAATGCATGAGTTCCACCATTTGCAAAAAAAAAGGCACAGAAATCAATACGAACAACAAAATTAAAGACAATAAACACACATAATGTCATTTAACTATTTATATGTGAGAAAAGCGTGGAGACTTCCCCGTATATTTTGCTACAACTATCAATTTCGCTTTCGAATAACTTAGTACATACAGCAGAACGAAAACCAGAAGGACATTTTTGAATGAGTTCTTTCAAGACATGCAATTAATATTGTATTCAATCATAAAATGAGCAAATCTCTTTTTTTAGTAATGTGCGTTTAGAAAAATCACTTTTTCCCTTTTAGTTTATTTTAGACGTGAAATTACTACAAAAAGGGATAAATCCAACGATCTGGCATCATCACTAATTTTGCTCCGTCAAAAATTGAACAGAAGCAAATACAATTTTTGTTTCCAAAGTATTTGACAACAAAACTGAGAGATTTTGGTGAGGAATCCTGTTTATATTTGTGAGAATGTATGAGATCTCCGAGATGTAAAAAATATTAACTTGGCCAAATGTAAAGGCAGCGCGAAATATCGCAGCGAATATGCGATAATCGAAGAATGTTCAAAGATTTGCATCGTCCAATGTCACCATTCACTAATTATCACCATGTCAATTTATTTAGATAGGCGAAAGTTTCGTTGTTGTTCCGAAGTATTTACATTGGTTATGGAGACCCTTAATATTACACGCTCTATTAGACGAAATTTCAACGAAGAATAATTGGAAGAAGGCATTTCGACGCAAAATTCGACTAGGGGATTTTCTTCACGTTTTAATTAAAAGTCTTTTGTCTAGGCGACGATTGCCATTTTAAGTAAAATTATATTATGATGGTTCAATAATTCAACTGGACCCTAATGAAAATCATTTTGAAAGGACAATGAGATCTCTGAGATCTCAGAAATCTCAGTTACATGAACAGGGCAAATATGTCAATAACCTTTTGGGAATTGATTTCCACAATTATAAAAATGAGTAACGAAATAGGTACAATGAATAAGTTTTATTTCCACAAATATTAAAATACAATGAATTAGTTTTTTGTTTGATAACTTTTGTTGTCGCCGACAGAAAATCAGAAAGTTGAATGGTGTAAACTAGGCGTTGAGAAGCTGGAATTCTGAAATTTTCCTTTCGCTCTTCTGAGCGACCTCTGGTGGTCAAAGTGAAGTCGCCATAACCTCAAGATTTAGTTTATTTATGACCCTGTTTAGAAGATGATTTTGTGGGTGAGAGCGGTGAGGAGCTCTGTTCCCTTTACCGATATCACCGACAAAACTATCTTCATGGCGTAGTGAAAAGTCTCCAATCTAAACAGGATCTATTATAATGAAGGCTTTTACACATTGAAATTATTTTTTATATTATGGACCTAAATTACTCATATTCACAATATTAAGTTGATTTAGGGTGGTACATATTCATCGAGCATGCTAATAGCGGTATTAAAGTTAAGAGTCTATTAGTCCCCTTTCACACAAGGAAACAAGTTGCTGGAGATTTTTTGACGTTTTCTTTTAATTTCCAATTCCCACCAATCGTAGACCGTTAATTCCTCTTTCTTGGTGCCCTTCTCTCCTAAAAACTGAAAGTTGCTATAAAATGAGTTTCCTTGTGTGAAAGGGGACTCAATATCCACTTATTATTGCTTGGTGAATAGATTTATGAGGCTCATAACTTATGAGTGCTCGGTGAATACCGGCCTTAGTGTTAAAAATTAAAATCATAAAATCTGGACTGGTTAATAATAAATTATATGTTAATGGAACGATGGCTTATACTCACATTACATAAAATATTTTATTGTTACATTCAATTTGTATAGTTTACGTTCGGATTTAAGTTTTAATCTGGATGTATCGAGTGAATAATATGGCGGCTAGTTTCAAAAAAATAAGTCAATGAACGGATTAACCTTATGCGCAACGTTTGCTGTAATTCTCAATTCATGCTAAGTCAAAAACCAAAAAAAAACATTATGCCGTTAATATGTCAAAGTTTCCTTTTCTCTAAACACATCTATAATACCTTGATACACTCGGGCGTATGCGCACTTTACTTATTTTATTGATAAAAAAAATCTCCATTTTTGTTTGCGTACGTTACGTTAATTTATGTCAATTGAAATATTAGCTGCGTTTTATTTTCCCCCAGATCCAATCCAGATCAGATCATGAAAATAAAACAACCCAGGATCTCAGTGACAACTTGTTATATACCCAACAAATTAAGGGTGTGTGTTCAAAACGGATTTGGAAATCCAAATCCAAAACAAAGTTGGATCTTGTGTTGTTTTTGTAATACATGTATTTTCGTAAGCAAATCCAATCTGGTTCGGATCTCGGGGAAAATAAAACACAGCTATTATTGTTGTTTAAATCAAACACCTACGAATATAAGGTTCCAGCGGACAGGGAAACCTCTCCTGTTCATTAGTTAGTTAGTATTAGGTACTGCAGGACAGCAATCGCAGCTCGGTGGATGTGGCAGGGTACATTGATTTAAGTTCACTTTTTCCCACTGACCAGCAAAGGCATCTTCCCGAGATCTTGACGAGGTGGGTATTAATTATTAAATTTATAGGAAGCGGTTGCTTGGTTCAGAATTAATTTTTTTTCACATTTTTAAAAGTCCAAACCCTATCTTTTAAAGTCAAACACGACTTATGACCATCCTAAAAGTTTTTTTTAATTACCATATTTTCATTTACAATTAATGTTAAAAATGTAAAAAATTAATATACAAATTTTGACAGTTCATTTACTACATTTATTATGTTTACCAAGATTTTAAGACGTTTCATTAGTAACTACACTCAAGGAAATTTTTTTTAAGCCTTTTATTGGGTGGATCATAATCCATCTCTTAGAAAAAAAAAATACAAAATAATATTTTTTATTTATTTGATGTTAAATATTTGATAAGATCAGAAGACAATAATTCAGAAGAATCATAAAACAGGTGTTTTTTTTCTTGTCTGAGTACATATTTAATTTTAAAAAATTCCATGAAAGTGATAACAGACACCAATTTTTTGTTTGATTAATTTTATAGTTGAATATAAAGATTTTAAAGATTATACCAAAATAAATTTTAAGAATATTTTCATAGTTTGGTATATAAAGTTCAAAAAATTTGAAAATACGTTAGTTGCAAATAGTAGATATACCTCCTTTCATAAAATTAGGTAGGTTCTTAAAACATTTTCGTTATTAATCAAATTCAAATGGAACAAACAAGCTCAAGTTAAATAATTTTTATGTAGAATTTTCAGAGGCATAAAGAGAACACTTAAATTGAAAATGATGTTGCTTAGGTGCCTAGTTTTGCTGAGTTGTGCGCTATTCAGTTTTGCTCAATTCAACAATAACCAACAACCCAACCACAACACTATTGTCCATTTGTTTGAATGGAAGTGGAAAGATATCGCCCAAGAATGTGAAGATTTCCTCGGTCCGAACGGATATGGTGGAGTCCAGGTATGTGTTATATGTGAACATAAATTCGTCTTTAAAGCAATTTTTGAGAGTTTTCGTGCATTTTAGACTTCTCCCCCAAATGAGAACGTTATAATAGATACAAGACCTTGGTATGAACGTTACCAGCCTGTCTCGTACCAGCTTATAACCCGTTCTGGTAATGAGGAAGAATTTCGTGACATGGTTGAGCGTTGCAATAAGGTTGGGGTGCGCATCTATCCTGATGTTGTGTTTAACCACATGGCTGCACTCAGTGGTAACGGTACAGCCGGATCAATTTCCGATTCAAAGGACAAAAACTATCCAGGCGTTCCATACACATCTGAAGACTTCCATTCCACTTGCACTTTGAGTGATTATAACAATCCCAAGGAAGTCCGTAATTGTGAACTCGAGGGCTTAAGGGACTTGGATCAAAGCAAGGAATATGTGCGTGACAAAATTGTTGAATACTTAAACCATCTTATTGAGACAGGTGTTGCTGGAATACGTGTAGATGGTTGCAAACATATGTGGCCCGAGGATTTAAAAGTTTGTACCGTTTTAAAACTTTTCATGAAGTTAATTTTATTTATTAAATTACGATTCGAAATCTCTTGTAGGCCATTTTTAGTCGACTTGATGATCTCAATACTGAACATGGATTCCCTGAAGGTTCTAGACCATTTATTTTTCAAGAAGTTATTGATATGGGTGGTGAACCTGTTTCGAGTAGTGAGTATATAGATCTGGGAACTGTCACAGAGTTTCGTATGTCAGATGCAATTGGAAAGGCATTTAACAAGTTGATTAGCCTTAACACACTATTTAATTCCGTTAAAGAGTTTTTGTCTTCTAAGACGGCTTTATCATTTGTTGACAATCATGACAACCAACGCCAGCCTGGTAACATTATGACATTTAAGCAGCCGAAACCTTACAAAATGGCTGTTTCATTTTTGTTATCCATTAATTATGGGAACAATCGTATAATGAGTTCTTATAATTTTACTGACAAAGACCAGGGTCCACCCAGCGATGATGGTGGAGATACCATTTTGTCGCCTAGTTTCCATGAAGATGGTTCCTGCGGAAATGGTTGGGTTTGTGAGCACCGTTGGCCAGAAATTCGCAACATGATTGAATTCAAAAATTCTGTTTGTAGTACTGAAATTAGTAACTATTGGTATAATGATGATAATGGTGACCAAATATCTTTTTGTCGAGGGGACAAGGGTTTTATAGCATTTAATCAAGCAAATTCCGACCTGGATAAGGAGCTTCAAACATGCTTACCAGCTGGTACTTATTGTGACGTTATTACTGGGAGTAAATCTAACTCCGAATGTTCAGGGAAAAGTGTAATTGTTAACGAACAGGGACTAGCTCAGATAACGATTGGAGCCACTGAAAGTGAAGGTGTATTGGCAATACATTCTAATTCAAAGCTTGAGTAGGATAAAAACTGTCGAAGCTTTGTTTTGTTTCAAAATTCAAATTAAATATATCTTTTACTAACAATTAAAGGGCAACTAAATATATATATAAAATTTTTTTAAATAAATATTTCGCTTAAAAAATTATTGTACCTATGCCCTTAAAATATTATAAATAAAAAAAAATGCTAAGAAAAGTGATTTTTTTCTAACAAGATGTTTAAGGGTAAGTTTGTTCACGGTTGATGATCTTTAATCAAGGATTAATATTATTGTTCAATTTTAATCAAGGAATCCATGATTTGAGTTAATAATCATGGATTTCGCTAATCAACCGATTCTGGTTGACTAGCGCCATTTGATGAAGGAGAATTGCGTTTGTTCATGCTTGATTTAGGCACTCTTAATTGAAAAAGAAGATACAAAAGAGAAACCAAGAAACATGGCCCGCTTTGGGTGACGTCTGGCAAGAGGAAGGCTGAAAGTATTTGAAGTCAGTGCCCAACCCCCAACCGTCTGGCGAGTTGAAGGGTGAAACCAAAACGTGTTTATATATGAATTTAAGTGGTTATACCCACTACACCAAAAATTTGGTTATACCAAAAATATCAAAATTTGCTTCCGGCTCTTAGACCATAAATAGATTTAAAAATTTAAAAATTTGTAAATTTCATTGTAATTAATTGTAATACATTTTGATTACGTATAGAAAAATTAGAAAAAAAATATGTAATTCACATTGCTAAACAAATATAATCGTTGAAAATTTAGATTGAATGCATGAGTTCCACCATTTGCAAAAAAAAAGGCACAGAAATCAATACGAACAACAAAATTAAAGACAATAAACACACATAATGTCATTTAACTATTTATATGTGAGAAAAGCGTGGAGACTTCCCCGTATATTTTGCTACAACTATCAATTTCGCTTTCGAATAACTTAGTACATACAGCTGAACGAAAACCAGAAGGACATTTTTGAATGAGTTCTTTCAAGACATGCAATTAATATTGTATTCAATCATAAAATGAGCAAATCTCTTTTTTTAGTAATGTGCGTTTAGAAAAATAACTTTTTCCCTTTTAGTTTATTTTAGACGTGAAATTACTACAAAAAGGGATAAATCCAACGATCTGGCATCATCACTAATTTTGCTCCGTCAAAAATTGAACAGAAGCAAATACAATTTTTGTTTCCCAAGTATTTGACAACAAAACTGAGAGATTTTGGTGAGGAATCCTGTTTATATTTGTGAGAATGTATGAGATCTCCGAGATGTAAAAAATATTAACTTGGCCAAATGTGAAGGCAGCGCGAAATATCGCAGCGAATATGCGATAATCGAAGAATGTTCAATGATTTGCATCGTCCAATGTCACCATTCACTAATTATCACCATGTCAATTTATTTAGATAGGCGAAAGTTTCGTTGTTGTTCCGAAGTATTTACATTGGTTATGGAGACCCTTAATATTACACGCTCTATTAGACGAAATTTCAACGAAGAATAATTGGAAGAAGGCATTTCGACGCAAAATTCGACTAGGGGATTTTCTTCACGTTTTAATTAAAAGTCTTTTGTCTAGGCGACGATTGCCATTTTAAGTAAAATTATATTATGATGGTTCAATAATTCAACTGGACCCTAATGAAAATCATTTTGAAAGGACAATGAGATCTCTGAGATCTCAGAAATCTCAGTTACATGAACAGGGCAAATATGTCAATAACCTTTTGGGAATTGATTTCCACAATTATAAAAATGAGTAACGAAATAGGTACAATAAATAAGTTTTATTTCCACAAATATTAAAATACAATGAATTAGTTTTTTGTTTGATAACTTTTGTTGTCGCCGACAGAAAATCAGAAAGTTGAATGGTGTAAACTAGGCGTTGAGAAGCTGGAATTCTGAAATTTTCCTTTCGCTCTTCTGAGCGACCTCTGGTGGTCAAAGTGAAGTCGCCATAACCTCAAGATTTAGGTTATTTATGACCCTGTTTAGAAGATGATTTTGTGGGTGAGAGCGGTGAGGAGCTCTGTTCCCTTTACCGATATCACCGACAAAACTATCTTCATGGCGTAGTGAAAAGTCTCCAATCTAAACAGGATCTATTATAATGAAGGCTTTTACACATTGAAATTATTTTTTATATTATGGACCTAAATTACTCATATTCACAATATTAAGTTGATTTAGGGTGGTATTCATCGAGCATGCTAATAGCGGTATTAAAGTTAAGAGTCTATTAGTCCCCTTTCACACAAGGAAACAAGTTGCTGGAGATTTTTTGACGTTTTCTTTTAATTTCCAATTCCCACCAATCGTAGACCGTTAATTCCTCTTTCTTGGTGCCCTTCTCTCCTAAAAACTGAAAGTTGCTATAAAATGAGTTTCCTTGTGTGAAAGGGGACTCAATATCCACTTATTATTGCTTGGTGAATAGATTTATGAGGCTCATAACTTATGAGTGCTCGGTGAATACCGGCCTTAGTGTTAAAAATTAAAATCATAAAATCTGGACTGGTTAATAATAAATTATATGTTAATGGAACGATGGCTTATACTCACAATACATAAAATATTTTATTGTTACATTCAATTTGTATAGTTTACGTTCGGATTTAAGTTTTAATCTGGATGTATCGAGTGAATAATATGGCGGCTAGTTTCAAAAAAATAAGTCAATGAACGGATTAACCTTATGCGCAACGTTTGCTGTAATTCTCAATTCATGCTAAGTCAAAAACCAAAAAAAAACATTATGCCGTTAATATGTCAAAGTTTCCTTTTCTCTAAACACATCTATAATACCTTGATACACTCGGGCGTATGCGCACTTTACTTATTTTATTGATAAAAAAAATCTCCATTTTTGTTTGCGTACGTTACGTTAATTTATGTCAATTGAAATATTATTGTTGTTTAAATCAAACACCTACGAATATAAGGTTCCAGCGGACAGGGAAACCTCTCCTGTTCATTAGTTAGTTAGTATTAGGTACTGCAGGACAGCAATCGCAGATCGGTGGATGTGGCAGGGTACATTGATTTAAGTTCACTTTTTCCCACTGACCAGCAAAGGCATCTTCCCGAGATCTTGACGAGGTGGGTATTAATTATTAAATTTATAGGAAGCGGTTGCTTGGTTCAGAATTAATTTTTTTTCACATTTTTAAAAGTCCAAACCCTATCTTTTAAAGTCAAACACGACTTATGACCATCCTAAAAGTTTTTTTTAATTACCATTTTCATTTACAATTAATGTTAAAAATGTAAAAAATTAATATACAAATTTTGACAGTTCATTTACTACATTTATTATGTTTACCAAGATTTTAAGACGTTTCATTAGTAACTACACTCAAGGAAATTTTTTTTAAGCCTTTTATTGGGTGGATCATAATCCATCTCTTAGAAAAAAAAAAATACAAAATAATATTTTTTATTTATTTGATGTTAAATATTTGATAAGATCAGAAGACAATAATTCAGAAGAATCATAAAACAGGTGTTTTTTTTCTTGTCTGAGTACATATTTAATTTTAAAAAATTCCATGAAAGTGATAACAGACACCAATTTTTTGTTTGATTAATTTTATAGTTGAATATAAAGATTTTAAAGATTATACCAAAATAAATTCTTGGGTGACATTCTGTATTGGAAAAGCGAACAATCGTTTTCGTTTTTGCTTATGTTCGTTTATGAAAAACGAACGATCGCTTTCGTTTCGCTTATTACAGAATCTGGCCCCTGACCATCTCGAATAAAATCTCGTGCATGCAGAATGTCGGTGATAATCTGTACAAATAAATAATATACAACAATAAATAATAATTGCGACAAATAAAAAACAATTCGTTAAAACACAAACATTTGTATATAAAATGTTAAATAACTTTAATTTAAATTAAAAAAAATGTTCTTTTATAGTTTGAAAATACTTATACTTCTAGGAATTTTTCCCTATCCATACTATCACTGGTTTCACCAAGAAAATAGTGCCATATTTGACATGCCACACACACTATTACAAAAAAAATCAATCCCATTTTGCTCTCCATTCACCATGAAAATCCGCAATCCCGGATCAAAATCCCAAATGGCAAATGGAATTCGACATTTTACATCGGAGTGTTGGCACTATTTGCTCAGGTCATCTGTCATTTGCCCCAGTATAAAATAGTGTTTCGAGATTTTAAAACAATAAAATAGTGAACAAAGCTTATTAAACTAAATACAAAACTAAAATAAGGGTAAAAATAGTGAATACTTGCAATACTTTATTTTAAAAAAAATATTAAACAACATGGGGTTCTGCGTTAAATCATGTATAAATACCTAGATACATAAAATAAGGAGTTAACATTTTTTTTGCATTTTGAGAGCTTATTTTGTCTCATATTCTATATAAAGTAATGTGAAGTGATGTTTTTTAGTTAACAAAATTCTCGTAAAATACTTTTAAATTGATATTAAAACATACTTCAATCACTTGAATTATAGTTGGGTTATATTTGTCAAAATTCGAAATTCTGGTCCATAGGCGCATTAAGTTTTATTGTTGATGGAAAGGCGCTCACATCTGTTGAGCGCCCGTAGTGCAGAATTAGGTTCCCCCACACCAACGCGAATTTTTGGTAGCGACGAAAACAACAATAACAACACGTGGTTGTCAATAAAAACAACACGTTGTTATTATTGGTTTCTGCCCATTACTTTGTATGTATTGAATATGAAACACAATTATTCTGAAGTTCTCCCATACGTCAATGTGACCCAAGCAAAAAAAAAAAAACATTGTTGGGGGGAAAACAAACACTTTTTCAAAGGGTCGACTAAAGTGTGAACACTGCGACTTGTCGTTGTATATGAAAGTTTATATGTTTGTATTGCATTGTTCTCCCCCAATAGAAATGTCAAATTAGAAAGAGATAATTTTGCGAAAAGCCCAATCAACCAGTGAAATGAAAAAATTGTAAACTTCTTACATCTACGTGTTCACAAGATTTAACACAGCACCGCATGTAGTTTTATATTTAAATAAAGTATTGCATGTATGCACTATATTTATTTTTATTTCACTTTTGTATATAATTAAATAAGTTTTGTTTTTATATTTCAATGATTTAAAAACGCAAAACACATTCCTCAAAAAACCAGCATTTAGCTCTAACTGCATGCCGATCATGTGTCAATGCATTTGTATTTGTATAACTCACACTTTCTTGAAAAAAAAAACCTCACAGCGGATGTGTTCATTGAAAATGGTTACTTACCAAAACCAATATTATTCTGTTCGAATCCTGTCATACATAATTTAACAATTGTAGATGATAAAATTTTTATTAAAATAATTTTATTTGCATCATCGAAAATGTATTTTGTTATTTTTTTAATAAAATAATTCGATGTAAAATTTTAAATCTTCATACAAAAGTTATTTTTTCAAAATATTTTCAAAACTACCATACTCAACGAACATATAAACATGCAAAGATACCAACATAAAAAGCAAATTCATTGGAAAGTTAAATGTTCACATTAGAGTTACTGAAGTTTGAATGTGCTGTTAACTTGTTGTTTTTGTATTTGCGTGTTAAAAGTTGGCTTAATATGAAAAATTTCTTAATAGGCGTGTTTTGTTGACTTTCTAATGTGTACATTAATGGCCAGTTGTACAATCGGCGGATTAACCCATTTCCGGCGGCTACCAGTTCCAGTTGACTTAGAAACTTGAAATTTCACATACTGTCTATTTTTTGTGCAATTAGATGAAATCTGTAAAAAAAAATTGGAAAAGCTTTTGGTTTTCTAGAAAATTCACGTTGCGTTTTCGCAACGCTCGCCGAAAGCGGTATCAAAATTATTGAAAAATTTGATCCTTATACGGAATGTGAATCAACTTTATTTGAATACTTTTATGAAAAATGAGTTAAATATATACACTTAGGGCGGTATTCACCAAGCGCTCATAAAAGGCTATTAAGTTTATGAGGCTCATAACTCAAATAATATTTGTGCTATTCACCAAACACTCATAAATATTTTTCGTAGTTCGAAAATGAGAGCGGCTCTCTGTTAACCAGGCATAACCAAACTGTAAAATCAAACTTTTTTCGCACAAATGCATCACAAATAATAACTTAAGCACCAACAACAAGACCAATTAATATTTTTATTTTTTCAAATTAATTGATAGGAGAAAAGATTTTCTAACAATGAAAAAAAAAATAAATCTAATGAATATCAAAAAATAAATTAAATAAAAATAAAAAATTGTGACATGTTGACAATTTGAAAGAAAAAAATAAATAAATTATTTTAAAAATTTTCGAACAAGTTTTCGGAGAGAGCGCTCATAACTTATGAGTGGTCGGGAGCACTCATAAGTTTTATGAGCGCTCATAAATATTGACTATATTGTTGCTTGGTGAATAGATTTATGAAGCTTTTAAGTTATGAGCGTTCGGTGAATACCGCCCTTAGTTATGAAAATATTGTTGAAAATTAAAACAGTACATTAATTCATAATAATAAAAGAATTGGTTTTTGTGTGGGTATTCATCGAAGCATTTTGGATGAAGCCGGATATTACATTTTGCATGAAAAAACGGTTTGGCTGGACGCTTGGGACATCCAAGACGTTTTCCTGTTTTGATGGTGTTGCTGGCAAATGGAGAGAAGTAGGGAGGAAATATGGGTAAGGAAGAGACGGTAAGGTAGAGGACAGAAAAGGAACAGAGCTAGGAATAAAAAGGAATGGGAAACTAAAAGGGATCGAAAGGGAGATGGAAGGAATGTCTAGTTCCGAGGACGCGGCCTGCTTGCGAAGCACAGCTGAGCTCGACGGATGGGGGGGGGATCTTGTCTCCGAAACTAAACCTCACCAGCAGACAAAAACACAAATCAGGCCTGGTCTCAAAAGAGATGAAAACGGACGGACACTCATCACACCCAAGGGCACTGCAGATGTTGTTGCAGTGTGGCCTTTACCCTCCCAACCTGGAAATCTGCGGCCTATTTTAGATTTCCCCAATGACGGTATGTAGTCGCGTTCAAATCACACCATCTTCACCTAATGGTTTTGGCTACCTTAGGCACCCCTGAAAACTATTGCTTCAAAACGACATGTTCCGTTCAACCGAAACAAGTAAACACATAACTTTCGACAAAAGAGGCGTTTATTTGAAGTTTCTTAACATTATTCATTAAACTCTAACATTTAAACAAAGTCACCAAAAGAAAAGTTGGGCAAAATTGATCTTAATCAATATTTTATAAATTTTATCTAAAAAAAAAAGATTTTACCTTAACTTTATAGTTGAAAAAAAATTAAACAAAACAAAAGAAAATTAATAATGAAAGAAAAAAATAAACGAAACACGGTGACTCTGAAGTATTTCTTTACAGGATCTATCAACCTCAAAAAAAAAATGCACCTATTTTGGTACTATTATAGAGAAGGAAGACTATTGGTAACATTCCCTACCTTCATAGAGCTCTTTGGAGGTGGATTTATGACAAAACAAGACACAAAAGTGACAGACCTGGAAACACAACCTTTTCACTTACATCAGTTTTTTTTTAAATCAGTTTTAATCAATAAAAGGATAATAGATTAAATATGAAAATTATAATAAAGAAAATGAATATAATATGTAAATAAACAGGATAATACAAAAAAAAAGAACTTCAACGCCAAATAATACAAAAAAATAACTTAATCTAAATCCGCTGCGTTCAAAATACTTTTAGTATTGTTGCCTATACTAAAAGTATTTTGAACGCATCCGGAAATATCTACTATTGAGGATCGGTATACTTTTTTTCTGGTACTTCGCGAACGAATTCTGGTACGGAAATTATCGGAAGTACTCCTTTCCATACGATATTAACCCGGATTTTTATTTTATATAAGTAAGTTGAGAGTTGTCTTAGGTATTTAACATAATTTATGATATTTTCTTTTCTTTCTTCCTTTGGATTATCTTATTGTTTAAGAACTCACTGTGATATCTTTCTTTTGTACTTATGTTGGTTTATGCTTGATATTTCCCAAATTTTTTTAGTGGGACTCCTGTGGTCATCTATAGTGTTCCAGTTGGAGGAAGACTTGAACTGAATGTCGTAATCCTTGGACGTTTGGATGTCTGGACAAAAAGGACTGCACAGGAGAAACCAACGAAACCAGGAAACCCAGCAATATCAAGTGCAAGATCTCAGAAACTCTCTGATGGATTTCCAAACAAAAAAATATATGGCGGCCGAGACCTTCACTGGCAGCCTGCGACCGCCAAAAATTTGAATTTGTCAAATACACAACCTAAAGAAATTGTATCCACTTTTATAAACTGTTTTTTTTCATTAAAGTTACTTACACTCACTTTACTATATATTTCGTTTTATTTATTTTAACTGGCTAACTCTGTTACACGGAGAACAATTCAAGAAAATGGTAAATAAGCGAAGTACCGCGAAATCTTAAATAAAACAAAATTTAGTATAATAAAACATACTGAACTAATTTAAAAGATTCAACCACACACCGGGTAAGCTCTTTATTTAAACTTATTGCTCTAAATTAGAACAACACAACCAACTTAAGTCTTTATCACTTTAGGTACAAAGTTTTTGTATAGAAAAGAAAATGTTCACAGAACTTATTACAATTTTTAGGTCGGCTAATCCACCGTGGTGATGACAATCGATGACCAATGACCAATGACCCAACTGTTATTCCTATATAGGATTGGCGCAGGAACATGCCACTTAGGTACTATTCCTCCCACACTATTTGCATCACCCGATCTTACAAACACCAACGTTGTTTTTTTTCTTTTATATTTTTTTTTTTTTAACAAAAATATCTTGTTTAGGTTATTTATCTGCCTTTATTTATTTTGACATTTCGCCCAAAACTCAGCTCCTACCTTTCGCGATCACTAGGTAGATGGCGCTGTCAAACTAGGAAGTCAACCCACCCTTACACCAGGGAGGATTGTCTCTTTTTAGTACATATTTACACAGTAGTTTCGATGAAAGCGTGAAAACCCTATTAATTCAATCTATCCTTCTCTCTCACCCAAAACAAATTCCGAGACTTTAATTGACACTAGCGCCTCGGTGGGTTTGGGTAGCACCTAACTCGCTTTTACGCACCTACAAATCCAGTTCTCCGACTGTATGCGCCTTTCAGTACCATGACTGGGCATTTACACGAGGAAATCAGTAGCTGGAGGGTTTTTCTTTTCATTTAATTTCCACTTCCTATCAATAGTAAACCGTTCTGTCAGAATCAATGAGCTATCAACTGTCACATTTTTTGACGTTTGGGGGGATTTATAATTGTTTCTTCCTCATGCCATCCGGGCGCCTACAACAAAATTCGTGCTTTCATTGGATAAATTCCAATGAAAGAATGAAAAGAAATAAGGGTGCCCGTAAAAGATGCAGTAGAAAAAAAGTTATTTCTGGCTTGGTTGATGTGAGTATGCACTTAAACGTCAAAAATTTCTCAATTAAATTCTCATTCTAACTGAAAAAATTAATATTTTTCAACTAGAACCTATTTCACCTATTTCATAACCTAGAGTTCATCCAACCCGAGCTACATCAAGTTGATAGTTTGAAAAGTTGAAACTTGGTCGAATAGTTTTGTCGTCTCCCTATTCATTTCCGTTGGATTTTCGACATTACAAAAATGGACACCATGAGAAGCAGACCAAAATATATTCTAGTAAGTATAATTGTTTAATTTATATATTTATCATAATATAATAACTAATATTGTTCTTTTCTATTACTTTTATAGCTACACGGAGAGATTTTAAAGGACAAAATATCGTTCTGCCATACATACCACTCCAATTGATGGAAGCAACAGTGATCATGTTGGTGATGGATTTTTTTTGTTTGGCGAACACATGTGGGGAGCTACCCACGTTTTAATGCCGGGCATTAGCTAGTTATAGAAAGGTTTGTCTATAATTATATATGTATGTGTATAAATTTATATGAAGATAATTTTTCTGTTTTTTTTTTCGTTTGTTTTAGATTTGCTAGCCGGACACCGGTAGCGAAGGAAAGCGGAAGATTCGAAGGCCAATTAAATTGCCACCCCTAACCATGACACCAAGGCAACAAAAACAACAGGCAAAGGTAGGTTCACAACCTACATGAAAAAAATTTTATGATTGACGTTTTTTTTTTTTCTTTAATTAATTCCAGATGTACCTAGATGCGGTTTGAGACGGAAGGTGAGCTGAAGCTAAAACAATAGTCTCCACCCACAAATTCCACCCACTTCAACTACACCGGTGAGCGTTATATAGTTTTTTTGAAGTGTTCTACTAAAACAAGAATAAATAAAAAGATAACAATTTTTTAAATGATACACATAATTAGTTTCTAGATTAAAAAAAAATATCACAGTAGATTATCACAGTTTTTTACTTATAAACTAATAAAGAGTAAATATCACAGCTATTTTTAAATCATTTCGGATCGATTAGTTTTAATAAATATCACAGATGTTAGTAAATTAAGTATTAATTAAAATAATAAATAAAACAAATAAATAAATAAATAAATAACATTAAGTGACAATGGCATGCAGTTAATAAATACTAAAAAAAAATTGTTTTGTTTGACTACATAGAGGAGATTTCAGGTACAGTGTGGAAAATGAAGTGCTTTTAATAGGATTGTTTGACAACATCAGGTACTTCGTGAAAAAAAAATAATGTGTTCTTAATGGGATTATTTTGACAACCTCAGGTATTTCGTGTAGGGTGTTTTAACATAAATAACACAAAAGTTAAATGGATTTAAACCAAAAGTGATTTATTTTCATTCAGATACTGCGTGAAAACAACAAAGAAACATTTAAGTGAAATTAATCAAGTGTTTACAAAACGTGTAGTAGGAATATTGCGTGTGTTTTTTTTCAACGTTTCGGCTTCATATAGAGTGAATCTAGTTTGGATATATTTTCGGTAAGGAGTTTCAGTGGGGTGAATTGACTTACTGTTTAAGATCTTTAGCATGAAATATGCCGATCTTTTTACCACTAAGATTCTCAAGTTCGTACATGTGACTTCCTACTTGACTTACTATTCGACATTTAGTGTATTTAGGTGATAATTTCGCTGATAGGTATTTTGAAGAATCGCTCAAAATGAAGTTTCTTTTATACACTTCCTGTCCGGGCAGGTATTTTATCTTTTTCGTGCGGGTGTTAAACAATTTGGCCGACTTATCGTTCGCTTTGGAAATATTTTCGCGGATTTGTTTCCTTATGCACTGCAACCGGTTTTGCCTCGGAATGGTTAAGAGCTCGCTATCATCTACCGCGTTTAATTTTCGCGCCAGTTCATAGCTACTGCCGTGCGTCATCATATTGGTGCCGAACAAGGCATAATATGGCGACACTCCAATAGAGCTATGAACGGAAACCCTCAAGGCACACGCTATATCGCTAAGGTGTACATCCCATTCGCGTTGGTCGTTTTTAAGATACGAACGGATAGCAGCTAGCAACGAACGGTTAACCCTCTCCGACGCATTCGACTGCGGTGCATAATTGGCGGTTTTAAAATGTCTTATGCCATATTTTGCCATAAGGTTTTGGAATTCTTTGGCCAGGAATTGTTTACCATTGTCAGAATGGATGATGTTAGGAACACCAAATACATTAAACACATCTTGACGTAAAAATTGTATGATGCTAGACGAGTTAGCATTTCTCAGGGCTTTCAAGAAAACGAATTTAGACAAATGGTCTAGGACAACAAAAACATAGGCATTGCCTGACTTAGATCTTGGATAAGGACCTAAGAAGTCAACATACGATTTTTCAAACGGACGATTTGAACAATACGAAGTGACGATAGGTGGACGAGAGACTTGATTGGACGCTTTACTCTGTTTACATACAGAACAATTAGAGACATACTGTCGAATTTGAATGGTCATATTGGGCCAATAAAAGTGTTGACGAATCCTATTCAAAGTTTTTTCGATACCTCCTGGAGCCATTAGCGGGGGATCATGAGCTTTTACTATTATTTCTTCTGTGAGACCCGATGGTATCCACATAACCCACGTATGTTCAGACATGACCTCATCGCCTCCATACCTAAATGCGCGTTTATAAACGAATCCATCCTCGACTTTTAAATCCGGTAACTGTTTTGCGTTTTCTTTTATTGTTTCAATTAAACTAGTGGATTCTTCGGATTTGAATTCGTCGGAGGTCAAATCTATTAGGGGCGCTACTTCTTCGATAGCCAGAGAATCGACATGGACCCGAGAAAGAGTGTCCGGAACTACATTTAGCGTGCCCTTGCGGTGCTGTATGTCGAAGGCATACGATTGTAGCAACAGACTCCACCTGGCGAGCTTTCCACTTAGGTCCTTCATGCTCATAAGCCATTGGAGACTGGAGTGATCGGTGATTACTGTAAAATCCATGCCCTCGACATACGGCCTGAATTTTTGCACAGCCATTACTGCTGCCATGCACTCTTTCTCGGTCACACTGAAATTTCTCTGGCTCTTACTAAATTTTTGCGAAAAGTACGCAATCGGAAATTCTTCGTTTTCCTCATTCTTTTGGAATAGTACGGCACCGTTTCCCGCATCCGATGCATCACATTGGATATAAAATCTTTTTGTAAAGTCCGGATGCGAGAGGACCGGTGCCGTGGTTAACGCTGTCTTTAGTTCATCGAACGCCTTCAGTGCCTCATCCGTCATTTTAAACTTCTTGTTTCTCTTTTTAAGCAGGTCAGTTAGAGGTGCCGTCAGACTAGAGAAATTCTTTATGAATTTCCGATACCACCCTGCCAAGCCAAGCAACCGCCGAACCTGTCTTGGAGTTTTGGGGAGCGGGAAGTCCACAATGGCCTCCACCTTAGCAGGGTCGGTTTTAAGCTTCCCACCACCAACTATGAAGCCCAAATACTTAAGCTCTCTGAAGCAAAAGTTGGATTTCTTCATGTTGATGGTTAGGTTAGCCCTGCGTAAGCAGTCGGCTACTTCGCTTAGCAAGGTGATATGCGTCTCGAAATCTGGCGCCATGATAAGCAGATCGTCAAGATACACAAACACACGATCCCTAAGTCGTGCAGGAATCACCTTGTCCATCAACTGGCATAACCTTTGGGCTGCATTGCACAACCCAAAAGGCATGACTGTAAATTGGTACAAGGGTCTTCCCGGTACCGCAAAGGCAGTCTTTTCCCTACTCTGTTTCTCCAACGGTATTTGCCAGAATGCTTCTTTCAAATCGATACTACTAATGAAGTAGGTATCGGGTAGTCGGCTGATGAGTCCCTCGATATGGGGGAGAGGATTTGCATTTTTCTTAGTCAGTGCATTCACCTTGCGAGAATCCAGGCAAAGTCGATTTTTGCCTGGTTTCCGCAAAAGCACTACTGGTGAGCACCAAGGACTTTCACTCTCCTCGATAACGCCAAGACTCAACATCCGATCTAACTCTTCATACAAAATGGCTTGTACCGCTGGAGAGACAGGGTAGTGACGCTGTTTCACAGGGAGCGCATCTCCGGTATCGATAACATGCTCCATGAGCGCCGTCTTTCCAAGACCATCCCGGTCGAAACACAGAAATCTCTGCCTGACTGCATCCAGTCTGGCCTGCTGATCGGAGTCTAACTGATGAGCATTCGATGAATCTAATTCTTCGTCAACCGAGATACTACTAACTATACTTGGTGCTAGCTGGAAAACTCGCCAGAAGTCTACCCCAAGGTAGATCTCCTGGTCCAAATTTGGAACGAGATAGAAAGTTATTGCCTCTTCTTTATCTTTATATTGCACTTTTATTTCTACTTTACCTATTATGGACTGGCTTTTTCCGTCGGCGGTCTTAACACCAGATTGGAACGGAGTTATTTGACATTGGAGTTCTTTGACTAGTTGCATACAACTTTTTCCAAGTATGCTTACGCTGGCTCCGCTGTCAAGTAAGCCTAATGCTTCTTTCTTACCTAATTTGATCTTAGCATATGGTCGGGGATCGGAATCCAAATTTATCACAGTGGAGGAAATTCGCTTTCGAGTTTCTCTCCTCGCTTTATAACGGTTTCTAGCTTTAAGTATATTTTTGGAAGGAAGATAAATCTTGTTATTGAAAATTCTATTTCGGGCTTTGTTGTATTCTTCTATTCGGACATGTAACGGTTTGATATGGTATGGAATTGGTTTCATATCGGTATTTTCTTTACTATATTCTATATTGGTTTCTCGTTTTAAAATTTGAATTCTTCGCTCGCCCTCTTTTATCAGAGGACTTTTAATTACTTTTGTTTCTATTTCTTTTGGACATTTTGAAATTATTGGGGGTTCTGAATCGGGTTGGTACGCGATTCCCCCTGAGTCTTCGCGTCCCTCGATCGGTTTCCCTGATTGCATCTTGTGCACCGCGGAGTAATGACGCCTTCTTGACCGCATTTATAGCAAAATATGTTTCTTACGTCAGACTCGTAGTCAAAGTAAGTATGGCCGTGCACCTTGCAGTTCCAACATACTAGGCTAGTAGCATCTGCATACTTCCGAGGAGGAATCTTCGGACGAGATCCCCCGAACTGATAAGCAGCGAGCTGTTCATCAGATGGAGGATAAATTTCTTCGTACTCCAGCTCATTGACCATATACTTAGCTGGGGGTTTTACAAATGCTTTTGCTACTTCTCGATCTCTCCTCGGAAATGCTGCTTCAGCGTCCTTGCAAGCTGTTCTCAGCTGATCTAAGGAGAAGATAGGTTGAGGGTATACTAATTTACCGATCTTATCATTTAAGTTTCTTTTCAGTATTCGCACCATTTCTACCTCCGGGATCGGAATTCTCAACTGGAATCTTATCTTATTAATCGCTGTAAAGAAATCTTCACTACTCTCCCAGGAATTCTGCCTTCGGTCCATAATATCACGAATTATCTCATAATCTGAACGAGTGTTTTTAAACTGACGCATCAGAGCGTCCTTCAATGCTGGCCAGTCGGGCCGATAATTATTTCTTTGAAACTGCCAGAACCAATCATGGGCATTTCCTGACAGAAGTAGATGAAAATCTCGTAAAATTTCTGTCCACGGACACGCATGTTGGTACTGCAGAGTTTCGAGTCGAAAGACAAAGTCTTCGACCGTCATAGTGGCTGTTTGGCCATCGAATTTCAAGCCCCACTTATCAACTTTGATAGGAGCTTTGAAACCCGGAAGATATGGGCTTAAATTGGCGGGTTGATAATTGTAAGGATTTTGGTTGTTTATCGGAGTTGTAAAGTTTCTACCAGGACCCTGGTGAAATTCATGAAGGCCGTCAGGCTGAACTCTTCTATTTGGCTCTGGTTGCCTTCTACGCTGTTGCCCTGGAGGCACAAATGCACTCCTACTCGGATCAGCTGGAGGATTTGACTGCATTGGTGGCTGTCCTGCCGGTGCAGGATCATACGAACGTGCCGTCGTTCTGGGAATTTGCTCAGAAGATGTTTGATTGGGATTCCCTAAATTCAAATTCCTAAGGAATCCTCCTAGCTGATTTTGAATTTCTTCCTTTAAGGTACTTGTTACTTCCTTTTGTATAGCTTGTTTCGTAGTGGACAAACCTTCTACTATGGCCAAGTTGATATAGGCCTTCAAATCTTCAGGACTTATCCTCGTTTCTTGTACTTTATTTGCAGGAGGTCCCTGAGCTAAACTTTCTAAAAAAGCTCTGGAATTATTAAGGTTCCCTAAATTGGTTGAAATAGGCCTAGCATTCGGAACCCAGTCAGTTGTTTGCCTAACTGTGTCGTTCAGTGAATTAAGGCTTTCACTTGCAGTTCCTATTCCCGCTCTCATCCCACTAAGATCGCTAAAAGGAGGAGCTGAAATTGAGTCAGTAGAGCTGTTGGCTTGACTTCCAATAACCGGATTAACAGAGTTAACCATGGTGTTAGATGCAGATCGAGTTTGCCTATCAGATGTAAGAGGAGAGTACATCGCTCGCGCAGGAACATGCCACTTAGGTACTATTCCTCCCACACTATTTGCATCACCCGATCTTACAAACACCAACGTTGTTTTTTTTTCTTTTATATTTTTTTTTTGTAACAAAAATATCTTGTTTAGGTTATTTATCTGCCTTTATTTATTTTGACATTTCGCCCAAAACTCAGCTCCTACCTTTCGCGATCACTAGGTAGATGGCGCTGTCAAACTAGGAAGTCAACCCACCCTTACACCAGGGAGGATTGTCTCTTTTTAGTACATGTTTACACAGTAGTTTCGATGAAAGCGTGAAAACCCTATTAATTCAATCTATCCTTCTCTCTCACCCAAAACAAATTCCGAGACTTTAATTGACACTAGCGCCTCGGTGGGTTTGGGTAGCACCTAACTCGCTTTTACGCACCTACAAATCCAGTTCTCCGACTGTATGCGCCTTTCAGTACCATGACTGGGCATTTACACGAGGAAATCAGTAGCTGGAGGGTTTTTCTTTTCATTTAATTTCCACTTCCTATCAATAGTAAACCGTTCTGTCAGAATCAATGAGCTATCAACTGTCACATTTTTTGACGTTTGGGGGGATTTATAATTGTTTCTTCCTCATGCCATCCGGGCGCCTACAACAATGGCTGTATGCTTGGTGTCATTGAGGTTTGTTTCCTTTTTTTTGTAAGTAGTAGTAGCCCGTGGCGTAATGGTTAGTGCGTAGGACTGTTACGCCTTAGGGGTTGGGTTCGTTTCCAAGCCTATACTACCTAAAAACAGAAATGTTTTTGCACGGGCTTCTCATCTTGGCCGTTCGGATTCGACAGTAAATTGTATAGGTTCCCTCAATTTCAAGTCACTGGTTCTACACGAGCTGTCACACCACTTGACCACTTCGGCAACTCATAATGCTATCATGTTGATTCTTTGTTAGAATGTTGAAGCGACGTTTTCGGATGTTGTTTAAAGTTTCTGATACAACATCGACTTCCGGTTCGTCGTATTTTTCACGAGGCTTTTGAGAATTTAAATCATAGAATCTACATGCATTCTAGCTATTGCATTTGGGAAAATGTTTCCCTCTTTCAAAAACGCTCAAAAGAAAAATAGCCAAAGCTTCCTATATGCAGAAGGTATTGGCTAATTATTTCATAGAATAAAGTCAAAAAGATAGTAAAAGGTTTTCCAATATAGCATGACTGCATTTTTTTTTTCTCAGAACTAAAATGCTATCAAAAATTATGTTTTTTAAAAAAATTGGTACATTATAAACATAAACACACAATATTTTGTGAAAAAACCGATCATTCTGATTTGAAAGCGCAACGAACGCAAAATTTTTGTTTAGGTTCAAATGCTACTACATTAGGCGAGCGTTTCGAAAACGCAACATAGTGGTTTCATCTAATCTGTCAGGCTACCTGCCTGAAACCACTATGTTCTACACTCATACGAATTGCTTCAACATTATTTTAGAATTTAATTTGAACCTTTATTTACCTGTAGCTGTAATTATTTTAAAAAATTATTATTTTTATGACATTTTTCAAAATTTTCAAAATTTCGTATTTTTAATGTCCCAAAAACACACTAAAAAAATTAAAAAAAAAAATCCAAAAACAGGTCGATTAGATAGTACAAATAACTCTCAAATTCACTATTTAGTTTATTTTTAATTTTATCATCAGTTAAGTTCCAGACCTCCTTAGATATGACGTTGCGTTTTCGCAGCGCTAGCCGGAAATGGGTTAACTAAGGTTCAACGCTGGTTCAAGAAAACACACCTACACCCATTATATTCACTCGATACATCCAGATTGAAACTTAAATCCGGATGTATTTACATTGAATTTGTATACTTCACACCTGGATTTAAATTTTAATCTGGATGTATCGAGTGAATAATATGGGCGCTAATGTTCACGTTAGAAAGTCAACAAAACACGCCTATTGTCAAAATTTTCCGTTCACACGGTTGGTAGATTTCTTCTCAATTTGATTGTCATCTATTTTTTTATCTCTCTTTAACCAACTCACTGACATTTCCAACAATGAAGAAATTAGGCGTTTTTCTTTTTTGGCCACGAGCGTGGCACTGAGCTGTCAAAAAGAAAACTATATTACTTTTTAACTCGGAGCGCTCCGAGCTCTCAACTTGCATTTCTTTTTTAGCTCAGAGCTCGACCGGGGCTCGCTCGATGAGCTCGGAAAAAAATGACCGAGCACAAAGCTGAGCGCGGCTAACTTCATACAAGATATGAGAGTTCAGTGCTCAATTGAGTTTCTTAAAGTGCCTGTTTACATATAGGCATTTTACTGAAGGGCGCATCCAGTGAGACAGGTAGATTTTATGTGCGTAGAAACGAGAAGGATTTTGGGATGGAATTTACCCTTCTCGTTTCTACGCACACATAAATCTACCTGTCTCACTGGTTGCGCCTTTCAGTAAAATGCCTATGTAAACAGGCACAAATAGATCTTTTTTTCAGGTCACTCAGGTCACGCTCTGTTCGGAGTGAGCTCTATTCGCTCAGAGCCCGCTCTGTGCCCCGCTCGGGGCTAAAAAAGAAAAACGCCTATTGTCAGCAATTGTAAGATGTTTTCAATGAAAATATCTGACAATGACGAATGAGTCTGACAATGTCCTAATCGACTGACAATGATAAAAATTGTGTGTTCAGACGATTGTAAGAGACCTGCCAATTTTTTGTCAGATTGTCGTCTGACAATGACGTTTCTGACAATAATTATCAGACAAAATTGTGTGTTCAGACGATTGTAAGATATTTGGAACAGAAAGTTCCATCGTGGAAAAGGGCACCAAACTTTCCGATTTATATTGGGGCTGGCTGTACTAAAAATGTACCCTAAACTTTTGAACACATCCAAATTTGACGTTTATTTGACAGTTCATGTCAGTTTGTTCTAAAAAATTTAACAGATAAAAATTTTGTGTAGATTGCACAAATCTGAAATCACGAAAGCTTCTCTTTTGTCATAGCTTTATTTTATCTTTTTGTAATCAAAATTCTTCTAACGAGTTATGTGTTTTATTTTATCTAAATATAAATAAACTTAATAGTTAAAAATAAAATAATTGTACAATGGCATTCCATTGGTGTGATAATGTGCACACAACATCTTTCACCCCTCGCGACTATCAAGTGGAACTGCTTGCGTCGGCGTCCGAACAAAACACCATGCTATGTCTTGGACACAAGTCTTCCAAAGAATTCATAGCCTTGAAACTCCTACAAGAAAAGGCTCGAGAACTTCGACAGAATCAATCAAAAGTTAGCCTCTATCTTAGTCGCCTGTCGGGAGAATCTGCCTACAACTTGATTTATCACCTGACTGATCTGAAAGTCTACAACGAGGCGAAGCAAAATGAAAATCAAAAGCCACTTGTGAAATTCGGGGAAGCCCAGGTTTTGATTCTCAAACCAAAGACGTGCATGCTCGGGTTGAAAAATGGTGACATCAATATGAATAATGTGAATCTCATCGTCTTGGAAGACTGCCATGAAATCAAAGAACAAAGTGATATGTTTTTAATTTTTAGAGATTTTTATAGTAAACTTGAATTGAAGCCGAAGGTGCTTGCACTGGCCGGTCCTCTGCACAGTGCTGGCTGTGCTCCCGAAGACCTAAATGCAATGCTTCAAATTCTCGAGAAAAAAGTTTATTGCAAGGCTGAAACAGCAAGTGATATCGTTACGGTTTTAAGGTAATAATTCAAATTTATTTCAATGATTTTGCAAGTCACTTAGGACAAAATAAATATCTTTGACATTAATTTGCCGAAAATTATAGGTTCTAAAAACATAACCTGTGAAATGTATTAATATCCTGATTAATGTAATTAGAATAAGAGTGTCTAAAGACCCGACAGCGCGTACGAGAAATTAAGTGCTTCTCAATTCTATGTTTTTTTTGCTTGCTTACATAAATACAATGCTAGCACCCAGCTTTACGGCGTATAAACAGTGAGGTATGTATGGGGGGCATTCTGCCTCCCTGCGACCCCTGCTTGGGCACACCATAGGATTTGGGGTTGGTGCGAGGTTGGGTGTATTCAAAGTTTCTTTTGCATTTAAAGAATCTGGATTTAAAGCCAACCTCGAAGCTTCCCCAAATCCTATAGTTTCGCGTACGCGAAATCATTTTCATTTCAAATTTTAAAATGAGAATATTGAAATGCACTAGGGTGTACACATATTTCCAATCAGGGGTCAAACTAATTAAGAAAAAGTCAACAATATTATAATATACATATACCTATTTAATTTTATTTTTTTAAATACTAAATTTCAAAACAATGTTTTTGGGAGGTGGCATAAAATATAACCTCTCAAAACTAATTTATTTCTTATAAAATCAGATAAATAGGTTCATAACATTCAGATTTTAAAAACATAGTAGTTCGTGCGAGCCATTTTTAGTGTGAGAACCTCTAGACTTAACGATACCAAATTTACTTTCTTAATTGACTGAATTTATTGTCCCTACTAATTAAAATATCCCTGACAGGTACTGCACAAAACCTACTGAGTTTATTGTTCAATGTGATCCACCGAAGAAAGACAAGCTGACAATGATCCTAGAAGATATAGTTTGTACACGAAAAGCGTTTTTAAATGATCATAGATACGATCCGTCGGAGATTTACAGTGACGAGTTTCTGGAGGAATTGAAAGGTATATTGCTTGATTTTTTTTGTAGGGTTATAAGTTTGCTTTATAGAAAAGTTCAAAGTTTTTATTGTTAAGGTAAGAACGCACTCGGCGGAACAGCACTTCAGCAGAACTGAACTTCACGACTTATTTGTAGGTAATTGTATGAGCTATGCCATAACTCCACTTCACGGCACGGCACTATGCGACAAAGTTGATAATCTGACCAACTTTGTCGCGACATGAAGTTCCGTTCAGTTTCGTGCGAAAGTGCACGCGGTTTCGCTGAAGTGCAGTTCCGCCGAGTGCGGTTCTACATTTAGTTTTACCAAGACATGTCTTACTAAATTTTAAAACGATATTGAATCAAATAAGTGAAATTTGCCTTCCTTTCTATAAAGTCGCAAGCTAGTCTATTTGATTTTCACAAGCATAAACGTATGATTAAAATAAGAACAACCCTATTTTAGATATGTCCTGATAATTTTAACTGATAGGGTAACATAACTTAATTTTTTTAAAATGCAATTTAACTAATTTTATGAATCTGAATTTTTTTTACTTATTTTTAATAGTAATACCTACCTACATTTTCTTTGTACACAATAGTATCGGGTAGGTGACCCCCATCGCTACCAGCCCTAACTTGAATGGCGCAAATTTGAAAAAAAGGAAGTTATTTTGCCGCACTCCTCATAGCAATTTGAAATAAAACATAGTGTGCTCTTTTATAAAGCTTTAAGCCCTAATTGCGATTGGCTTTTGTTTTTCAATAGTCGACTCGTGTTGAAATTTGTACGCACCTATATTTTTGATACCATTGACTTTTATCGCATTCACAATAAGTGCCAAAATATCGATGATGTGAAGATAGATCCATTAGTCTCAAGTTTTTTTTTTACAAAGGATGTTTTTATTTTCTTGACTCGTCACCGACTAGCATTCGAACTGATAGTATCGTTCCAAAGTTTACTGTGTCATTTTCTCTCCGCCAAGCGCGCAAACCGGTTTCCCTCTTTAACCCGTACTTTTCTAGGTAGATAGGTAGTCGTTTCGACTCCTGATCCTAAACTCCAACCCAGAAAAAAAAAACAAAATTTAACTCCCAACCGTTTAATTCCTTCCCAAAACTCCCAACAAAAACGAATAAAAAAATCCACGCTTTACTGTTATCTCGTCAAAAACAAGTGAAAAGCCCATAACAGACCTAAGCCCATTCCTCCTTAAAAAAGCGATTGATGCGATTAGTAAGGACTATAAAAATATATATATCTTCGTCAATTCAAAAAAAACTGCACAAGCTTTACTCAAATCCAAAGACCTTGCTAGCGTTTGTTCAGTAAATGTTAAATTGCACGAACGATTAAACCAATCGAAAGGTATAGCGTACGCTCCCTGCCTTATAAAAGTTGCAGAGTCTGACTCAAATACACATTCCCATACTCACCCCTCGCCAAACTCCAACATTCCCATGTCCGTTCAATCATTATCAACACAACAATCTTTAATTTCAACCACTCCTACACACAAAAATTTTAACACACAAACCATACAACCCTCACAGTCCCTACCTGTTACCCAAACCTTATTGAATAACAATAGCCGTGTTTTTTTGCAAGCCCGGGGGGAATTGGATGAAAAAAACGACGTCGGTGCTAAACAATTAACATGTTAAATGTAACAACAGTCAACAACTAATCTCAGAGAATTTCGGGATTAGATTTCGGGGTTTAACTGAAGCGCACAGAAAAACTGTGTTACCGGCATGATTTACATACATGTTATCGATAGTTTGTATGAAAACTCCATGTTTTTCACTGTCATGGCGTCGCTAATCCCCGCTGTCGTTTTTTTCAACCAATTCCCCCCGGGCTTGCAAAAAAACATGCCTAATGACTATTACATTGATACTTCTAACCCTGAAGATGTCGAATTATAATACTAATTCTACTTACCAAACAATTGACTCTGCAGTGCAGATGTTGAATCGATCAGACTCTTTAGGCAGTCTGATCGCTTCGGCATCTGGACTGCAGAGCCCCAGTAATGGACAAAATATTCCCGTCAACCCCATTGTATCACAACAAATTCATATTCAAAACATAACTTCGCTTAATTCAAATATAATAAGCTCACAGAATCAATCTCCATCTAATCAAGGTCTGAATATTTCCCAGTGGCATATGAATGAGTTTGCTAATAACCTAGATGAGCTTAAAACAACATAACCCAACAATTGTCTCTCTTCAAGAAACACACTGTCGCTTCGATTTTACACCCTATGTACCCAAAAAATTTACGGATACTTTTCAATCTTCCAAGCAATGATACCTCCAAAAAAGGGATTGCCCTATTAATAAAAAAAACATACCCCACACAGTACTAAATTTAAACTCGAACCTACACGTACTAGCAATCGATATTTCAAACCAAAATTAAATTCACCATCATATGTATATATCTCTTAACCTCAAAACCAATTAGTAAGACAGATTTGGATAATTTAATTATTCAAGTAAATTCACCAATAATACTAGGTGGGGATATCAATGCGTGGAACAAATTGGGGTTCCCCAATTACGAACAGGAAAGGAGCTTTAGTGCAAAACTTTCTCAGATTCTTATCTAATTATTTTGAACGATGGTTCTCCTACACACTAACACATGTTGACGTAACATGCTGTTCCCCCGAATTGCAGGGGAAGATTTGTTGGCAAGTTTTAGATAATCTTCATAATAGTGATCACTTCCCAATAATATGCAATCTAATTGCTTGGATAGTAGTTGCCTAAACTACAGTGAAAATTTGAAACTGATCTTGCTGATTGAGATTGTTTTCGCAAGCACATATGAGACTATTTAACAGTTAACAAATATTCATCAAATATCAACAAAGAAGCAGCTCTTCTCCATAAAGCGATTCGCACAGCCGCCAACATGTCGATTCCCCAAAGTAAGCAACTTTTTTGCACTTACTTGGTCCAACAGCTCGAAAGATGAAAACTTTAACCCTAACTACGTACAAAAACAACTCTCGATTATCTTTACTGTTGACGATAATTCTACTTCCGCATCCGCTAAACTCATAGATAAAAAAATCTCCCTGTTGGAGTTTGAAGGTTGTTTATGCAAACTTAATGGTAAAACTCCGAGTAGAGATAGGATTTCATATCGTAAGCTGAAAAACCTTCCATATACCTACAAAATTTAACTTTTTAAAATTTTCCGGATTTTCTTTTATTTTTCTCTCAAAAACGGTTTTAATCCATCAGCTTTAGTTTTGCCTACAAAGCTTTATTCTATTTTAGTTAGAGTAGTCGCACATTTTGCAGTTTGGTACAATGTTAATATCCAGTTATGAAGAAATTATAACAATATCTACGTCACGGAGAAGTTGTTTTAATATCCCACACTGGTTTTGTAACATTTGCGTTGAATGAGGCTAAAAATTTTTAAAAAATTGGTGACAGAATTCGTAAAGACAGCTTTCAAAATGCAAATGTGTAATTTAGATAAGCTCTGGGTGCCTTTAACTGTTTGTCGAAACTGTGTTGTTAGTTGCAACTAACAATTCAAAATTCTTATCTTAAGTTTGATTGACAATGGGCGCTTTATATATGGCATTCACCGAAATCAACTCTGAGCATCATCAAACCACCATATCACCAAAATGCACGAAGAAGTCTCAATGCTTTCCCAACAACCACCATAAAAAACATGCTGGTTGAAGGTGGTCTTCCCACCTTAGAAGAACGAGTCAAATCAGCAAGGTCCAAATTATATGTAAAACTATCCCTCTCGAATGGGTCTATTATCGACAGAGACTTTGTCTCTGCTTTGAATAGAAAAACCGTGAAACGATTACCATCCGCTATATCCGTTGCAATAACTCTGGCAAGCGAATTAGGAATTCCTGTTAAAAAAATGGGTAAATACACCATGGTCTCTAAAATCAAATTCTTTTATAATGAACTTGTCAATTAAAAAAACAACAACATTTTTCTCCGACGGATATAAAACTCCACAAAACACATACTTTCCATCACTTTTCGAAAACGGCTCTTTGGTATGTGTAGGACTACTAGATAACAAGGTCTATCTTTACTGCCGAAGCCTTCGCTGTCTTTAAGACCATTTACACTTGCTCAGCAATTCCTGGTAAATTTGCTGACACTCGACTTGACCTTCTCCGTGATATAAGCCAAAAGCTGAAAATCAAAAACCATTTGGACTTGAACAATTACTCCCATCACTATTCGCACATCAACCAGGAAAAATCCAACGACTACTTCTAAATCAATAAATAGATGTTTCATTAGAATGCGCCTTGGCCACACTGTCACTACACACCACTACCTACTCCGCAAAAAAGTCCTACGATATGTCCAACTTGCAACAATCAAATAGACATTAACCATATTCTAAACATGCAAAAGTGTGCAGCTCCAAGAACGCACCAACTGCAATCAACATCAATCTTTAAAGCTTTAGAAATCACTAGTCATGATAATATAATAAGTATTAACTCTATTGAAAGGAAACACGTTATTTCGGTAAGATTCAGAACACAAGTGAACATTTATTAAGAAAGAGAAAAGTATGTTACTTAGTTGGAATTAGGTACTTCATTGTAGGTAATGTTATCTATATAATGTATTATAGGAAAAGCAAAGAGAGTACAATGAGTCAAAGTTAATTTCATTATTATTATTTGCTATAACTGATGAATAAATCTTAACAAACTCTTTTATACAAAAATACAAACTTGATATCTAACTTTCCTTTCTCACTTGAAATTGATTATATGTACATAAATGTTACAAATTTTATCCAGCTTATTACATCTAAACTATATCATCAATAATAATATTTTCTTGGCTAATAATTCACTTTACATATTTTTTCTTTAAGATATAATGAATTTTTATTTATTTCAGGCATCCCTGACCCGAAAGTAGAACCGACACAATTTTTAGACATTTACTTGGAAGCCCTACATGAAATGGGTCCTTGGTGTGCTGATCGAGTTGCTTTAAGCCTTATTCAACAAATAGAAAAACAAAAGATAAAAACACCATACGAAAGACATTATCTATTGCTTTGTATGGTCATAACTGCCCTTCTCGAAATACATACCTTGTGTGAGCAGGCATTTCACGAGATTCCAACTGAAAAAGAAAGAGTCGAAAAGTACTCCAGTCCTAAAGTTCTTCGACTTCTAGAGGTTCTTCGTCTTTTCAAACCAGAAGAGCAAGTCAGTGAAAACGAACAATTAGGCAATATAACAAAAGAAATTGACAAACTTAACTTCCACAAACTTAAACAAAACCTAGAAAATACATTTCATACGGTAGAGAATTTGAGTAAATCCATTTCAAAAGACATTATTGAGAACCTCGACCCGATTTTGAAGCCAACCTATACAAGCTATCATGCCAACCATACAAACTACAATGATAATAGCAATAGAAATGGCCCAAACGGTCTTGTGAATTCCTTGAAAAACCGTCGAAACCAGAATACTAGACATAAAAAAAGACCCTTCGCCCGAAGACATAATCGGGATGCATTTGGCGATCCGGATGCCTTGTGTGGAATTATTTTCTGCAATAATAAATACACGGCTAAAGTTCTCTTTGATTTGCTCGCCGAAATGAGTCGCCATGACACTCAACTCAAGTTCTTAAAATGTCAATTTACAACAGACCGAGTAGCCGATCCTATAGCTGAACCTAAGGAGGCAGAAGTAGAACATCGAAGACAAGAAGATGTTTTAAAACGTTTCAGAATACACGATTGTAATTTGTTGATTGGCACATCGGTCCTCGAAGAAGGAATCGATTTGCCAAAGTGTAACCTAGTTGTTCGATGGAACCCCCCAAGTACATATCGCAGCTACGTACAGTGCAAGGGCAGAGCTAGAGCCGCACAGGCTTATCACATCATTTTAGTAGCTCCCAATTTCGCACAAGAGCGGTTTAGTTGCACTTCTGAGTTACTCAGTGATAAGTCTCATCGTATCATTTGTACAGAATCCGCTAAGAGCGCAGAGGAATATATTAATAAAGAGGCACTCCTTCAAAGTGAAATTGTCGAGGATATATCCCAACCAAAACCAATTATAATTGAACATTCCTCAGGGGCATCAGTAAAAATTCTTAATCCTGAAGTAATTGCTCGATCACTTGCTGTTAGTGTTGTTAAACTGCCAAAGAGCATCGAAAAAAGTAATCGTATTTCGGAAATTTCCTATCAATCCTCCATTGAAAACCAAAACGATTCATCCGAAAGTTTAAATACATCATTAGAATCCAAAGTTTCCACAGAGGGTAGAACTGAAAAAAAGAGACTAAAAAAGAAAGATTTTGAAAATCTCTTTGAAGTTGTTCCAATATCCGAGTTAATAAATGCTAACGTTAGCTTAGATGATGAGTTGAAGCCAATTACTAACGGGGATATAAAAATAGAAGAAAATATGGATTTATCTGCTAAGAACATCGAAGCAGAGGAATATAAGTGTGCTGTGGAGGAGATTGATGAACAAGTTAGTAACAATAGCGAGGGTGAGAGTGCTATACAGGATATGGAAAATGCTACAAACGAAATGGTTGATCGGTTAGCTCAGTATCGTGAAATCGAAAAGGTAAATTCGTTGTTCATTTTGCTTTAAATATTTAAATATAAGTTTTCCTTGCTCCAAAAAATTAAACTTTAGCTTTTGAAAAGTGTTGGTACTTAAGTATATTTTGTGAAACAATTAAACTTGAAAGAAATGTAAATTAGCCACCTTACATGCCCTACAAACTGGTGGTGGCTTGAAATCTTTGTTAATAATTATTTCCTTTGTTTTTAGTTAAATTAAGTAATTTACCCACACTCATCTATGGATGTTGTTTTTAGATGCTACTCCAAAAATGTGCCAACACTGAACCAAGTGACGAAGAACACCAGGAAGCCGATAAATTTACAAATTGCATAGAAGCCTACAAACCTTTACCGGAGCTACTTACTGGTGCTGCTGTAGATCTTTCAACGGCCATTGCTCTCATAAATAAATATTGTGCCAAATTGCCGAGTGATACATTCACCAAACTAACTCCATTGTCAAGATGCGCAAAGACAAATCGGTGTGGTAAAGATATGTATCAATATACACTACGCCTGCCAATAAATTCGCCATTAAAATATGATATAGTGGTAAGTTCACTCATATGAACCTCATGTGTGCTCTTGTAAGTTTTATTCCTTTAAAGGGTTTGCCAATGCCAACAAAAATTCTTGCACGGCGTATGGTAGCGCTTCAGGCATGTAGGGAATTGCATTTGTGTGGAGAGCTTGACAACACATTGCAGCCAATTGGAAAAGAAGGATTTAAGGCTTTCGAGTCCGATTGGGAGGAATTTGAACTGGAAAAAATAGACGAACAAATCGTAACGGAAAACGCGGAACCGAGACCTGGGACAACCAAACGCCGGCAGTATTATTACAAACGTGTAAGACATATTTATTAACTCTGTCCTCCCTAAAGCTATACTTGAATTCGTAGATTGCATCGGAGTTTTCCAATTGTCGACCTACGGCTGGCGCTGTATCATATTTGTACTACATCAACTTAACTCTTCAGTGTCCCATTCCTGAAGAACAAAATACGCGTGGACGAAAAATATATCCACCTGAAGAGGCTTTGCAGGGCTTTGGAATATTAACTTTGAAAAAAATTCCAAAAGTAAGTGCCTTTCCAATATTCACACGTTCTGGAGAGGTGAAAGTTTCAATAGACCTTTCAAAAAAACGAATAGTCCTGAGTGACGATCAAGTGGATCGGATAAATACATTTGTCAATTACACATTCAGTAATGTGTTAAGGTTGCAAAAGTTCCTTATGCTCTTCGATGTTGATTCAACGGAAAATTGTGTGTTCATTGTTCCGACAATTAAAACTAAAAAGAGTGGAATTGTCATTGATTGGGATTTCCTGGAGGTTATAGCAAGGGATTGTAATATGATGCCACAAATTGTACCCGATGAAGTAAGAAAGAATAAAGAGTTCGATGCTAATAAATTTAAAGATGCGGTCGTTATGCCTTGGTATAGAAATCAGGATCAGCCCCAGTACTTCTATGTGGCTGAAATTTGCCCCCATTTAACACCATTGAGTTGTTTTCCTGGAGAAAACTACAATACATTCAAGCACTATTACTTTGTTAAGTATGGAATCACAATTCAAAATGCTAATCAGCCTCTACTCGATGTAGATCATACGAGTGCAAGACTTAATTTCCTTACACCTCGATATGTAAATAGGAAGGGAGTAGCTTTGCCAACTAGCTCGGAAGAAACAAAGCGCGCAAAAAGAGAAAATCTAGAACAAAAACAAATATTGGTGCCGGAACTGTGTACAATTCATCCATTTCCTGCTTCTCTATGGAGAACAGCTGTTTGTTTACCATGTATTCTCTATCGTATTAATGGTCTTTTGTTAGCCGATGAAATTCGCAAAAAGGTATCTTATGACATTGCATTAGGATGTATGGAAATCGAAGATGAACATTTTGAGTGGCCTATTTTGGACTTTGGCTGGAGTTTAGCTGAAGTCTTGAAAAAGAATAAAGAATCAAAGACTGAAATTTTAGATGAAATAAAATCTGAAACTAAGCCCCCGCCGGCGATTGTGACTGAAATTAAGAAAATAGCTGATGTTGTGAAGGAAGAAAAGAAGGTTATTTTAGAGGAACCCGAAGTTTTGAAGGTAGAAAAATCAGCAAACGAAATAGTCCTAGAGGGAGAGGAAAAACTTAAGGTAAATTTTATGTAGTTATAATTATTTATTGATTAAAAGATGATAATTTAACAAGAAAATACACAAGGTCGTGTGGATAGACACAAGTTTGGTGAGATTTTCTATGGAAAATTGAGACGTTCGTACAAATGGAGATCCGTTCAAAATCAACGAAACTTTAGTTTAAAATTTAAAATAATTATTTCCTCCATCACAGTGTTGATATTTGTACATCTCCTGAATTTGTATTCATTAACAATTAACATCATCTAAGGGGAAATTATTCGAAATGTGTATCTTTTTAAAATTGGTAGTTTTTCAGTTAAGTTACATTGATACGCTTCCCTTAAAAGAACTACATTGAATCGACCTTCAAGCTCGCTAAAACTGGATTCTTCGCCTCTAGTTAAAATAAGTGTCTATTATGACTGTACTAGTATATGGGTGATTCTCTGCCAACTGTGATTTTTTAAATTAAAATTTTGCTAAAATTAAAAATCATTGAAAATCTTTTTTTTTTTATTTTGTTGGTCTTTAAATAGACATGGTATTTAATCTACTGCAGTATTTTACTACAACTTTTAAGGAAAAAAAAAATATCGTCAAAAGTACTAAACCCCGAAGACATGGTGCTGACACTGATTTTTTGAATTTTGATACGTTCTAACTCTTCTTGACAATTTGTTTGGTCCGAAGTATTGGTACCATTCTTAATACACTAGCACTATTGCTTGAAATCATTTAATTTAAGTTCATTATAAATTAAATAAATTAATATACCATGTTACTCAAAGCTTCGGAGAAAAATAAAATCAGTGATAATTTTAACTTACATATATGACTTTAAAAGAAATAAAATATTCTAAAAATAACCCCAAAAAATTTCATAACACGCTTGGATAACACTACCACCGTACTGACAGGTAATTTTTAACACACGTTTTTAAAATAAAAACACTTCACTCCTTCAACACAGTTACGTTATTAAAATAAATCGACTTTTGTTAACAATAGATAAATAGTGTCTCTTTCAAACAGCACTACACAAACTCCATCAAACTAAAAACAATACGGGAAATCTTTTGAATTCAATAATAAAATAAAATTCGGGGACACCATTTAATTATTATTATTTAATTCGAGAGCGAATATTTTGACTTGATATTGTCAAAATTCAATCAAACAACTATTGTACTCAAACTTCTTTGAGAACAAAATTTTTATTCAATGATATCTATATTTTAATAGAAAATAGTAGATTCAGAAAAACAAGGATGGGACATCCGACGGTACTGAAATTTTGAGTATACTTTTTCAAGTCGAAGAGAAAAGGTGGCAAATGTTTAAACAATCTCTAATGTAAATTCTAGTACAAACTTATTTCCATAATTCAAACCAGAAATTAATGAGTAAAGTTACAAATAAAGCCCCGGACACAAAGCATCGCAGTTGGCAGAGAATCACCCATATGCATTTTAAATTTAGGCATGACTTTTATCCAATAAATAATAATAATAAATCCTTTTAAGTATTCTTTTAATATTTAGTTACGTTTTATAGGCTGACACATTCATCGAAATCGGAACCTGGTCTAACGATATGGCAAACAGCATGAGCGAAGAAGACACCGACATGGAAGATGAAGAGTTCTGTTCAGAATTTCTTCCTCCAAATGTAAGCTTTTGCAAAACTGAATATGGTAAGTATTTCTTCCTATTTAATTACTATAAATTTGTAGAAATAAATGCCTTATATTCAATTTATAGACATAATTAAATCAGATAAACCAACAAGATATGGTTCACCAACGTTCTGGGATGTTGAAGATTCAGTGAAAAGTAAACTCGACCGAAAAAAGAACTCAAGTTTCATATACAGCTCAGATGAATCATTTACTTCCAATTATGATTACGATGATGAAATATTATCCAGTAGTGGAGATGAAAACGATGGTCCTCTACGAATCGAATTTACATCGGATAATGTGGCCGAAGCAATAGAGACTGAAGATGAAATACTAAAACGCCAAAAACAAATGTCAATAATACAAGATACGATAGCTAACGAACGTGACTATCAAGTAACCAAGAACTTACAAGTAGGATATAATTTCGATGGTGTTGATACGAACATAGAATCTGAGTTGAAATCATCAGAGGAAGCTTTCTTGCTGTCGACAGAAAGATTAAAGAAAGAAATCCACTCATCAGGAATGTTAGTTCGATCCAGTCAATTCCTTACTTTACCCAAAAAACAAACCATAACCGAAGAAAGATATTCTAGGAATTTCGCAAGCATAAAGAAATTGTTTCCATATTTAGATGAAAACATAATCATGTGTTACATAGCTCTGAAGAAAAGGGACTTACAGGACCTACAGCTTTCCATAACAGATGTTGAAAAACTAAATAGAATTTACTTAGAAGGAAATACTACAGAGAAGTACTACGTCGATGGAAATGGCGACATGTTTGATAGTTTCAACGATCATTGTTCCTTAACGTCTGAGGGAAAAAAAGAAGTTTTGCTGAATTTCGATCGAGGATTCGAAAAAAATAAAAACCAATCTACAACAATTAAAATCCAAGTCAACCCTATTGATGTTAAGGAAATAGATTTTAGTTTTGACAATCAGCCAGAGTTGGTTGGTCACCCCGGCCCAAGTCCAAGTATTATTCTTCAAGGTCTAACAATGTCAAATGCAAACGATGGTATTAATCTCGAAAGACTAGAAACAATTGGCGATTCATTCCTAAAATACGCCATAACCACATATTTGTACATAACATACGAGAATGTACACGAAGGCAAATTAAGTCATTTGCGATCGAAACAAGTTGCTAATTTAAATCTTTATCGATTGGGAAGAAAGAAAATGCTTGGAGAATGTATGATCGCAACTAAATTTGAACCTCATGACAACTGGTTGCCACCGTGTTATTATGTGCCTAGAGAACTAGAGAAAACTCTCATCAAAGCGAGAGTAAGAAAGGCTTTTCTTTGCTACGTTAAAACTGAACTAAAATTAAAATTTTTACTTAGATTCCTCCACATCACTGGAAGTTAGCTGATTTGCCAAATATTAAGCAATTGAGTAGTGAAGAGCTCTGCGAACTCGTTCGGAAAAAAGCTGAACAATTGGGACAGCTTAATGTAAATTTTAAGTTATTTCTCCGTCTAATTGACGTTGAATACGTGAATTTTTTATCGTTATAGGATGATGTCGATAGTGAGTTTCCAAGATGCGATAGGAATGAATGTATGACACCTGACAGTGCCGATGGTAGCGACTTTGATTTTCAATCTTTAATTCCGTACAACTTAGTAACCCAGCATAGCATTCCAGGTAAATGGTACTTTTGTTAAAAAATGATGATAATTTTATAATGAATGGCTTAGATAAATCCGTTGCGGATTGTGTTGAAGCCTTAATTGGGGCATATTTAATTGAATGTGGTCCCAGAGGAGCACTGCTCTTCATGGCATGGCTAGGAATTCGAGTTTTACCTGCCATAAAACAAAAATATGATCCTAATGCTCCTCGAGTACCCGGAAGTACTCGTTGTACTGACGACAGTGATGAAATCATAGTTTACGGTTCATGGTCAGCGCCGAAATCTCCGCTTTTAGAATTCGCACCTAATCCTCGAGAGCAACTCGAGTCTTTGCTTGATGGGTACACAGAGTTTGAGGCAGCAATTGGCTATAGCTTCAATGATCGTTCGTATCTTCTTCAAGCAATGACACACGCTAGCTACTCACCGAATCGTTTAACTGACTGTTATCAGCGACTCGAATTTTTGGGTGATGCTGTATTAGATTATCTCATAACTCGGCACCTTTACGAGGATCCGCGACAACATTCGCCTGGTGCATTGACTGACTTGCGGTCAGCCCTGGTAAACAATACAATTTTTGCTTCGCTTGCCGTTCGACATGGCTTCCATAAGTACTTTAGACATTTATCACCGGGATTGAATGAAGTTATCGATAGATTTGTACGAATTCAACATGAAAACGGTCATAGTATAAGTGAAGAGGTGTGTAAATAAAGCTGTAAAACTAAAGCAAAATCTAATATTTCAATTATTTCAGCAACGAATTTTCAAAGTTTAATGTAAATCGAATGAATTTAAAATGTTTTTATATCAGGTTTTGCCTTAGTACCACAGTCATAATATTATCTTTTGAATTCGATTTGCAATAACTGTTTACAATTTTTCAAACTCTAGTATTATTTGCTATCCGAGGAAGAATGTGATGATGCTGAGGATGTGGAAGTACCTAAAGCCTTAGGAGACGTATTCGAATCAATCGCTGGTGCCATTTTTCTCGATTCAAACATGTCGTTGGATGTTGTTTGGAAGATTTACAGTAATATGATGAAACCAGAGATTGAACAGTTTAGCAATTCAGTGCCAAAGTCTCCAATAAGAGAATTACTCGAATTAGAACCAGAAACTGCCAAATTTGGGTAAGAAAAAAAGATTGATCATAAAACTATCAACATAGAAAATATAATTTAAAATGTATCTTTGTTTAAAATAGAAAACCAGAAAAACTCGCCGATGGACGACGTGTTAGAGTAACGGTCGAAGTATTTTGTAAGGGAACGTTCCGTGGTATTGGTCGAAATTATCGAATAGCAAAGTGTACTGCAGCTAAATGTGCACTGCGTCAACTGAAAAAACAAGGACACATATCAAAAAAACATTAACACGAACAAAAATTATTGTATATTAGTTATTTATGTTACCAGTTGCATTTTAATTCCAAAAAAATCCAAACAATTGTATTATTTTAAATTCATATTTTATTGCTTTTGTGTTTGTTTTCTTAAATAATTAAAAAAAAAATAACAACACCGGCGTCATTTTTGGTTTTAAATTCATGTATATGGATTGATATAACCACGCGTATATACGAGAATAAAAGTTCACTGAAATTACCTTAGAGTTAATAAAATCCTTATTAAAACAAAAAACGGTGACAGAGATCCTGTATGAAATCGAGTTTCATAAGCTGGGGTACAAAACAGGTTACTGAAGTATTAAAATAAAAAATAAAAACTATAATTTAAGAGCTGACAAACAAAAGCGGACCTGTTTTAAATAATTCTCAATAATTCAAAGCGGTTCTGTCAGTCCTATGCAAAATAAACATGAAATTAACTTTTAATAAAAAAACGGACATATCCTATCCGAACTATATTTCCTCCAATCTTTTGTTCGGCAGCTACTCAACATTCAGACAGAATTTTTTTTTCAATAACCTCTGTAGTTTTGTTTGTAAAAAACTGTTGCATTAATTTATCCAATACTATAAAATCAATTTAGTGTATATTTTCTAAATATCAAAGCGATATTTTCATAATTATATAAAGAAAATTTAAATTTTAGATTTATAATCTTGTAATCATAAATTTTTTTCTTCTTAATTTTTATAGCAAATTTTAGTGTTTATACAGTTAAAGTTTGATCAAATAAGTGCAATTGTTAACAACACAAAAAAAATCAAAAATAAAGAAAAGCAATAAGAAATACAAACATTTGGAAAAAAATATAATTAAACCAACAAGAACAAATTCGTGGCCCTTTAAATCATTTCAGCTACATATAATATTATGTATGATAAGATTTAATTGATTAATTGTAGTTTTGTACGAGTTTAAAATAATGCTCTTTTTTACAAATACAATAATATTTAATAGGAATAAATTATAAATAAAATTTAGTATTTGTATTTCAATTATAATTATTGTACCATTGACTTGATACAAATAATAATTGTAACCATTTTTTACTTATAAAAATTATTATGTTTCCTATACAAATAAAATAAAATAAAATAAATACAATAAATAAGTTATAAAACGTCAATTATTTTGTACTAACTGGCCCGCCCAGGGTACGCAAGGATTTATCTGCACAGCAATTTCAAGTTAAAAGTGAAAGACACTGAAATCTTGCTTCTTTGAACAATAGCAACATGTTTCATACTTTTTTCTCAACAATTATTTTCAAATTTGTATTTTTAATCTTTTTGACTTTTGTCCAATTCTATCCTATAAATTGGTAAACCAAAAAATCTCTGAAACTTTGTATAAATACAAAAAGAAATTTAAAATCGTTATTCTTGCCTTTACCCCATTTCACCATATATATGTATATTTTATTTTTGTTGTTCTTCCATCCCTTAAATTAAAGCTTTTTAAAACACAAAAAGAATTTTTAAAATCTAATCCTATCTTTTTTTTAGAAAATGTTGTGTCAAAACTCAAAAGATTTGAGATGAGAAACAAACAAACATTTACATTTTTATTTATATAGATTATCCAATGTAGTCGTTGAGTTAGAAGCGAGAGAATTAAAAGAAAAGTCACGTGCTTATTAAAATACATGAAACAAGGAAAATATTCCCGATTCTATTCACTTTCTCAATTTTCGAAGGAGCATTTTTATGCATTCATTCATTCATTTAAATAATTAATTTTTCAGGTGAAAGCAAATTATAACAATCTTCAAATTCGCTTCGAATTCCATTGTCAATCCACTGATAGATACCTTGTATTGTGAAATGAATCAAAACATTCCACATACGCCATAGTGCACATTTTTTTAAGGCACTACATAGATATGAAAAAGTAAAACGAAACTTTTCATTAATATGTGCAGTTATTGCGTTTTGTTTGCAATTGATTGCGAAATTTTATGCTAGACTTCTTGTTGCGTTGGCCTCTTGTTATTTCAAAATTAGTAGTAGAAAAGTTTTATAAGTTTTATGTAAAAAGTTTCTGACAGCGGTGGGATTCGAACCCACGCCCTTTCGGACTGGTGCCTAAAACCAGCGCCTTAGACCGCTCGGCCACGCTGCCGTTAAAAACAGCGGTCTTATATGCAAAACTGACATATTTAATAGCCTACAACTAATTTTTTAGAAATATTTCTTCATAGTATTTATGTATTTGATAAACTCTAGGGTGTGTATAAGTTGTGTGCAGCTTGCCTGTACCTCACGTTAGATTTAGACCGAAAGCCTGAAGCAAGTTTTGGTATAAGCAAAAGTATTTGAAGTCAGTGCCCAATCCTCTATTTTGTTTATAAATGAATTCAAGTGGTTATAACGCTCTACACCAAAATCGGAAAAATGACCGTTTTCGAACGCCCACCCCCGGCTGAAAAAAAAAACCTGCCAGACGGTTGGATTTTGTATAATGGTGCGTATACCTACACATACATGTGCTTAAATTTTGGTTATATGTACCAAAACTACCAAAATTTGCTTCCGGCTCTAAACTAGTTCAATAGACAACCGCAGTCCGCCACTGAAACTACAGCCGCAGGAAGCTGCAAATCCCCCGTGCTTACAGCAGTGACTTTATCAGATGTCAGTCGCTTCGATTACGATGTATCTTGTTATAGTAAGGGAGGCGACCGTCAGATTACCTATCTCATCGGGATTACGAAAATGATGAGTACCAATCGATAGTACTTTTAATAACATTCTCAAAACCACTGGTCGGGCAAACTTTTTCAGGGAAGTTTGGGCGGGACAGGGTCACTTCCGGTACCAATTTTTGATGAGTACCTATCTCATAGAGATTTTGAAAACAGTTATTGCCATTAGGAAGAGTTTTCCACGCAGATTCTAAAAGTATTGGTCGGGCGAAAAAAATCAGGGAACAAATGCTTGCCCGACCATTTCAAAAAACCGTTTTTTTGATGAGAACCTATCTCATCGGGATTATGTGTAATATGGGTATCAAACGAAAGTTAAGACTGCCCTCTTCATAAATCCAGTGGTCGGGCAAACTTTTTCAGGGAATAACCTGCCGCCCGACCAATTCGAAGACAAAAATTGTTTTTTTTTCGTTCACCTTTAGATGTCAAAAAATGTCACTTCTGTTGTCAAATAAATGTAAAATTAGTATAGAACGATAGCCTACTTACGCTCTTTACAAAATAGAAATAAGTTCAGTCAAGAAAAGTATTTTAAACAATTTTTTTGACATTTTTTATGATTTTTTTGCACTTAAAAATTGACTTTTCATAAACTTAACTTAAATATTCAAAAAATTATGATTATCACTGTCAAATATATTTAAAATTAGTACTGAACGATAGCCTACTTTGTTTTTTATAATATAAAAATAACTTCAGTCAAGAAAAGTTTTTTTAAAACAATTTTTTGACATTTTTTATGATTTTGTTTGCACTTAAAATTGATATTTCATAAAAAAATATTTTATTACTTTATAAACAGTGTAAATTACTTATGTTATTGTGTTTTGGCATTTCTAAGTTTTCGAAACTAATAAACATTTTGATATTTAACCATTATATTAAGGTACCCACCCAAAACAAAAATTTACATATTTTATTGAAAAAATTAAAGAAACTAAGCTAAGTAAAATAATAGCTGCGTTTTATTTTCCCCCAGATCCAATCCAGATCAGATCAGGAAAATAAAACAACCCAGGATCTCCGTGGCATACGTTATAATACCCAACTCTTTTTTTCCTTTGTTTTTTTTATTAGTATACACCCAGTCTTTTTTCTTTACAGTACTGACGACATTTACAAATTAAGGGTGTGTGTTCAAAATGGATTTGGAAATCCAAATTCAAAACAAAGTTGGATCTTGTGTTGCTTTTGTAATACATGTATTTTTGTAATCAAATCCAATCTGGTTCGGATCTTGGGGAAAATAAAACACAGCTAATATTAAATAGAATATTTATATAGCTAATCAAATTTGAACGCAAATTTAGTGTGAAACAAGTACAGAAACTTTAGATTCGCGAACATAAATGGAATTTTTTCCAAAGAACTTAACAACCCATCACCCAAAAAATAAGAAATTATCATTAATCTCTTGATCAGTGCATTTGTTATTGATCTCAAGTATAGTCATTTTGGTGATACTAATTTTACGTTGAATTATGTATTACTATACTGAAGAAAAAAAAATTGCTTAATAAAACAATTTTAGATTGCAAGTATTATAAAGTCTCAAAGAAGTGTTTGTTTCAAAATAGAATTTTCTCGTTTTTTTTTTTTTGTTTTAAAAAAACTTTTCTTGACTGAAGTTATTTTTATATTATAAAAAACAAAGTAGGCTATCGTTCAGTACTCATTTTAAATATATTTGACAGTGATAATCATAATTTTTTGAATATTTAAGTTAGGTTTATGAAAAGTCCATTTTTAAGTGCAAACAAATCATAAAAAATGTCAAAAAAATAGTTTAAAAAAACTTTTCTTGACTGAAGTTAATTTTTTTTTTATAAAAAACAAACAAGGCTATCGTTCAGTACTAATTTTAAATATATTTGACAGTGATAATCATAATTTTTTGAATATTTAAGTTAAGTTTATGAAAAGTCCATTTTTAAGTGCAAAAAAATCATAAAAAATGTCAAAAAAATTGTTTAAAAAAACTTTTCTTGACTGAACTTATTTCTATTTTGTAAAGAGCGAAGTAGGCTATCGTTCTATACTAATTTTACATTTATTTGACAACAGAAGTGACATTTTTTGACATCTTAAGGTGAACGGAAAAAAAAACAATTTTTGTCTTCGAATTGGTCGGGCGGCAGGTTATTCCCTGAAAAAGTTTGCCCGACCACTGGATTTATGAAGAGGGCAGTCTTACCTTTCGTTTGATACCCATATTACCCATAATCCCGATAAGATAGGTTCTCATCAAAAAAACGGTTTTTTGAAATGGTCGGGCAAGCATTTATTCCCTGATTTTTTTCGCCTGACCAATACTTTTAGAATCTACGTGGAAAACTCTTCCTAATGGCAATAACTGTTTTCAAAATCCCTATGAGATAGGTACTCATCAAAAATCGGTACCGGAAGTGACCCTGTCCCGCCCAAACTTCCCTGAAAAAGTTTGCCCGACCAGTGGTTTTGAGAATGTTATTAAAAGTACTATCGATTGGTACTCATCATTTTCGTAATCCCGATGAGATAGGTAATCCGACGGTCGCCTCCCGGACTATTAGGGTACGTTCAATGCATTACGTTTAACATCTGAATTTTCAGAATTCTGAATTTTTAGAGCCTCTGATTGGCCAGCTGTCATAAAAAGTTAGGTGACTTTTAGAAACTTTTAGTTACGTTTCATCCTTAGAATAAGAAGATAAGGAAGAGGTGTATGTCACATATACACTCATGGTCTTATTTATAAAAGTTGTCTAACTTTGGACAACTGTCCAACTTTGGAAAATGTGTTTAAAAACCTTGTTTATTGTTGTTTTATAGCTGCCTAACTAAGACACAAGAGTATATTATCCTAACCGTGAATAATATGATATTAATTTTTATTAAATAAAGCATATTTCCACCAATTTGAAAATAGTTAGACAGTGTCTAAGTAGACAAAAGTTTTATAAATACGACTGTCAGTGTATATGTCAAATATACAGTGTATGTGAGTGAAGCACCAAATGAAAAAAAAAAGGTGCCTATCTGTCATTTTGCCGATCTATAGGAAAGTGTTTCGAGAAATAAAATAGTGAAAAAAGATAATTAAACTAAATGAAAAAATTAAATAAAAGTGAGAATAGTGAAAACTTGCAATACTTTGTTAAAAAAAAATATAAAACAACATGCGGTGCTGTGTTAAATTGTGTAAAAACACCTATAATATGGAGTTAACAATCTTTTTATTTCACAGGCTGATTGTGTCTCAAATTCCACATAAATTAATGTGAAGTGATGTTTTTTACGTAAATACATTATCGTAGAATACTTTAAAATTGATAGCATTTTGCTAAAAAAAAAGGCAAATTTGTTGAAAATACAAATATACTTTGAAACGTGATATGTCAGGTGCCTTTCTGTCAAAATTGAAATTCTCACCCAGGGTCAAATTAGCTTTTATTGGGGATGGCAAGGCGCTCAAATGCATTGAGCGCCTGTAGTGCAGAATAATTTTACTTATTTTATCTGGAATATGAGACACAGTTTACCTGTGAAATGAACGAAAATTGCGCTACTTATTATAGGTGTTTTTTCAGGATTTAACGGAGCACCGCATGTAGTTTTATATTTTTATTTCAATGAAGAATAGCATATATTTACTTTATTTACTTTTATTTCACTTGTTTATTTAATTTACTAAGCTTTTTTTTCTATTTTGACGGCTAAAAATTCCTTTGGGTGCCCCATGATTTAGCTGTCTAACTGTGTGAATGCATTTGTGTTTGTGTAACTCACACTATTTTGAAAAATGCTTCACTTTTTCCCCGATATGCCCGTTCCTCTATTTCTTCTTCTAAGGTTTAGCCTAGTACGCTGCTGATGCGAAACGAAAATTTCCAGTGATCTCCAAACAGACAACGAAACGCTTACGAAGACACAGCGGAAAATATCCTTGGAAAGTTTCATTAATTCCAAAAACAAAATCAAACATAAACGCAAAAAATCAGAGAAACCCATGAAGTAAGAAAATGATAAACAAAAAAAAAACACAAATAAAACTCAAATGTAATTTTTCCGCACACAATAAATAGTCTGTATAATTAATTCAGTGCGAAAAAGGAGCGGAGACTTCTCCAAATAATCTGCTACAATTATGAATTTCGCTCTTCGAACAGCGTACTACAAAACGAAAAGCAGAACGAAATTTTCCGTTTATGAATTCGTTGTGTCATTTTTGTATGTGATTTTTCGTTTCGCATCAGCAGCGTACTAGGCTTTAAACTTTAAAACTTATCTAAATATAAACTTTTGGCCTTTGTAAAGTGAAATACAAACTATTTTTAAGTAAAAATTCTTTTTCCAACCGAAAATTTTGAAACACCCTGTATATAGCTATTTTTTAAGGCTCTCCCAAACCAACGCGAAATCGTAGCGAATCATTCACAATAACACAAAATATGACAAATACACAAAGCTTAACAAGAACAAAAATCTGTCGTCGGCGAATGTTTCGCATTGGTTTGGGAGCGCCTTTAAACACACCAGCTTGATAGCCTTATAAATTCCCTTTAAGATGTTATGTACATTTATTCGTTTAAAAGCTATGATTTAAGGAACCAAAAAAGTCGAAACGGGTCACTGTGTGGCGGAGGCAGTGCTCCATAAAACAGGAATATAATATAATGATTAATGATCAATATATAATTATACGTAGCTGCCTCTAAAAGCTTAAGGTCAAAGCACCCACAATATTTTTTGTTAGTCATGATTAGTCAGTCATTTATGTATTATCATAACTCAATAGGTATTTTATCTTTTGTTACATGTCACGTCACACGTGATACATTAGAGGGCCAGTTGTACAAATATTTAAACCGTGGTTCAGCAATTTTTACCCACCGATTTCGGCGGATTAATTGAGTTTCAACAGTGGTTTACTGTTCAAATGTGTGATAATAACCAATGAAATACTTGAAACAGTGTTGAACTTTAGTTAATACGCCGAAATCGGTGAGTTAAAATCTTGAACCGAGGCTGAACAACTATTGTACAACTGGCCATGACATAACTCATATTTTCCGGCTAAATTCCCTGCTCATATACCTACATAAAAACAATAATCGTATACCTATCTCTGATTGAATTATGAGCAGCCATCAATTATGTTACCATGAAAGTTTCATATCTTACTAAGAATGCATAATATGAGTACTTCCACTCAGAAAAGGCCTTACACAGCCTTTCGAACAGCAATCTTATCAAAAGCACCACTTATAGCTGATGGCCTTTTACTTGCATCTTCCAACCTTGAGAACGAATCCCTTTCAAAATAATTGCAAAACAAAAAAAATTCTTGACAGCGGTGGGATTCGAACCCACGCCCTTTCGGACTGGTGCCTAAAACCAGCGCCTTAGACCGCTCGGCCACGCTGCCACATGCTTTCGTTGTGCAAAAGTTCAATTATGACATTAGAATCACTTCTTGCATCATATCACACTATGTGTAATTGCAAAATGTTACAAATCAACAATAATATAATTTACCATTGTTTTGAATTTCCAAAAAAAATCAAAAAAAAATTTGTATCTTTCTCTATGCAAACTGAAACTGCAAAACTAAAACAAAGTAAAAAGTCAAGTCAAACCTGTTCCTCGTTTTGTCCCAAATGATAAATTCACTCTCCTGTTGGCCACACCACATAATATAACCTATCTGTATATGATGTGCCTACCATAATACCAAACCAAGCAAAATGCCAAAGATAAGTCGATAACGGTTACTGTTGACTGAATCTAGCCAACGCTATTTCCATTTCAATTTGACTTCGGTTCAATTTTTTGCTTTCATACCAAGTTGGTATTTTTATATCTGCTGATACATGCTGAAGGTCACTAGGTATCTGTTTCGTGTAGTTTTGCAGGCTTGACTGGTTAGGTGAATGTTTAAGATTGAAGGTATTAATATTAAGAGGTGTGAGACTCTTGATCAAAGTGGTTAAGTAGTTTATTATTCGTATAGCAATTTCAGCAGATATTTTTATGTGAAACAAGTTTAACACACTTCTTATAGACAAAAAAAAAATATGTTAAGAAAGGGTGCAGTAATTTAAAGTATATTTTGTTAGTATAGGTATCATTCAAATTCTATTCTCGGCTTTTTAAGCTTAGGGTAGGTACCTATATGGTGTAAATAAACAAAGGTATACAAAATGGCAATAGTGGACAAGCCCAAATAAATGATTTCATAATACCATCCTGCAATAGACCAATCCTATACGGATCTCTGGAAGATTAGTTATTTTTTCTGTAAAATGTTAACTATTTTTAACTACATGGTATGTGGTGCGTTCTTCTTCTATAAAATGTTAACTATTGTTAACTTTGGTCGTTCCTAAACTGGAAAAGTGTAACTGTGTAACATTATGACGTTATTAAATCCACGCAAGAAAGCGACACCTTCAGTAGATGAAATTACTTACAAAATTATTGTTGTTGATGTTTTCTATAATTTAAAATAAAATAAAATACAAACAACAAACATTGAGGTTAGATTTTTCTTTTGTAATAACGAAAGTGAAGAAATTTAAAAAAACTACTTCTGTTTTAGTGGAGCTATTGAATATAATTCAATTAATAAGTTCAAGTGACCTCCTGTGTATATGAAGAGGAAGGTCAAAAAAATCTCCTCAAATCGTTGACCGGGGAGATTTCATTTTCCCCTCTTACTTCTTGCCCTTCTCACCTATAAACTGAAAGTTTCTGGAAACTCAGTTTCCTCGTGTGAAAGGAGGCATATTATCGAAAAAAAAATTGTATTTACCCTTGAGAAGCGGTATCTCTCATAAAACTATTTTTTTTGGGTTTTCGAGTTTTTTTTAGCCTGTTGAACCAATTCTAATGAATTATTTTAGACAAGAGTTTCTAATAAAAAAGCTTCGCAAAATAATTTTAGATTTCAAAAATAAATATTTTTTGAAAATTCAATATTTCGAAAAAGGGTTAAAGCCCTTCCACACTATCCCACTGAGTATTAACACAATATGTCAAAAAAGTGGAAACAAAATATTTCAGCCCATCTTACACAGCATGATAATCCAGCCTACACGATTTGACATGTATTAATACATGAGAATTTTTAGAAATGGTTCTAAAGGTAGAACTATAATAGTCGGAAGAAAATTCTCTCAGTTCACTTACGCATGGAGCGGTCGGTGAGCGTGTGGAAGGGTTTTTAATGATTTTTTTTTTCAAAATGTATTTTTTTTAATTCCAATTAACCAAACTCAAAAACAGCTTACCAATTCTTTTATTATTAGATATATTATATTTAATCTTTCAATTCGGTAGATTTTTTGAATTTGTGTCCTCAATGGAAAAAAATTCTATACATTTCAATGATTCGATTTAGCACAAAATTTCTTCTGTTCACATTAGAAAGTCAACAAAACACGCCTAGTGTGAATTTAATTTAAAGATTGTAGACGGTGCCGAACCTGCTCGTAGGCAAAACAGGCAATTGCTTAACGCGGCACTTGACTAGGGCAGCAAAATCAGTACAATAATTTTAAAGCAAAAAAAGGGTAACACATATCCGTCTACTTCTATAACTCCTTCCCTGTATTTTGTAAGTTCTTCGTTGTTGTCCGAAGCGCTGAACCATTCTTCAAATGTTTCAAAGAAAATTTATCACAAATGTATGATTCTTTCATTAAAACTGCAGAAAGTTATAATTCAAGTTTTAAAGCAACTCAATTTGGTAAACGCGTACACAAATTCAAGTTTGTATTGTCAACAGTAATTTGGAACGAATATTTAGTGCAAATAATTATCCTTTCGAAAATACTTCAAACAAAATCAATGGAAATTTGGAGCATTGATATAAACTGCGACAGTACTTTCAGATAAACAAATTTTACGAATGTTAAAATTAAATTCAATTGTTTTAACCTGTTCGACGTTTAACGAACAGCTGATTTGTTTACCATATCGTTTACCACATGCAGAATATTTTTAGGATTTCACATCGTAAAGTTTCCGACGTTGCATGAATACCCCTAATATTTTTAATATTGAATTTTAACAAAATTTGTTGAAAAATCGATCTGTTTCACAAAATGTTTGCATTACAAAAGTGTATTTGTAATTTACAAAGGGAAATTGTAAGAATATCCTACTAATTTTGGTTTTCAGTTTACAAAAAAAATTTGTTGAATTGTAAATATAATATAGAAGATAAATCATGTGCAATTTCTTCTACAAATTGTGCTTTTTATTTTTGAAATTACTTTTAAAATGTAGAAATGGGCTGCACACGCAAAATGTAATTTTGTTTAATATTTTCAAGAATTTTGAAAGGATTAGAATTGAGTAAATAAAAATTACACTTATTTTTTTATAGTTTATTTAAATCCAAGCTCATAATTATTTAACAAACATTTTTTATATTAAAATAAAAGTGGAAATAAATAAATGGAAGTTCTATAACTTAAAAGTTAGTGCGGAATGACATACCAATAGGTAATATATGTACCAATATGTGAAATTAAATACATATATGAAAATGAAGAATTTTTTGTTCGCTCCCGAAATAATAATAAAGATTATAGTTTATTTATGAGCCTTTTTTTTATTTTCTTTACACTTTGTTTTGCATATTTAAATTTATTGTCCTCTTCATTTTACACATAAGACTCTCAGAAATTTGTGAGAGTAAATGTTTGTTTAGAAATCTGTAAAATAATCGTTGAAATGTATAGGGGTAGGTATTCATGATCCGATGCAACTTGTCTTGTATCATTGCAAAAAAATTACATTACTTACAAATGTTTACAATTTTCTATTAAGATTATTAGATTATTTTGTGAACATTTTTAATAAATTTCAAGTTTCCGTACATAGCCCACTTACATCACGTAGTTTTAAGGTTCCCCCACACCAACGCGAATTTTCGGTGGCGACGACGAAAACAATGAAAACAACACGTTGTTATTATTGTTTTCGCCGTCGCCACCGAAAATTGGCGTTGGTGTGGGGGAACCTTTAATTTGAATATTCTGCTCCTTTTAAACACTTTTTTACTGTTACTTCTCCAAAAGCCGATGACGAACCTAATAGCTGTGTTTTATTTTCCCCGAGATCCGAACCAGATTGGATTTGCTTACGAAAATACATGTATTACAAAAACAACACAAGATCCAACTTTGTTTTGGATTTCCAAATCCGTTTTGAACACACACCCTTAATTTGTAAATGTCGTCAGTAGTGTAAAGAAAATAGACAACGGGTGTATACAAATAAAAATAACAAAAGGAAAAAAGAGTTGGGTATATAACAAGTTGTCACTGAGATCCTGGGTTGTTTTATTTTCATGATCTGATCTGGATTGGATCTGGGGGAAAATAAAACGCAGCTAATATGTACATTATGTTTTATGCCCGCTCATCTATACTCCTTTATGAAGCCTAGTACGCTGCTGATGCGAAATGAAAAATCCCATACAAAAATGACACAACGAAACCAGAAACGGAAAAACGCTGTTCGAAGAGCGAAATTTATAATTGTAGCAGATTATTTGGAGAAGTCTCCGCTCCTTTTTCGCACTGAATTAATTATACAGACTTTTTATTGTGTGCGGAAAAATGACTTTTGTGTTTTTTTTGTTTATTATTTTCTTACATCATGGGTTTCTCTGATTTTTTGCGTTTATGTTTGATTTTGTTTTTGGAATTAGTGAAACTCTCCAATGATATTTTCCGTTGTGTTTTCGCAAGCGTTTCGTTGTCTGTTTGGAGATCACAGAAAAATTTAGTTTCGCATCAGCAGCGTACTAGGCTTGAAACAGAAAATAACTCCGAGAACAATAAGGTTCCCCCACACCAACGCGAATCCTTCGTGGCGACGACGAAAACAATAATCACAACGTGTTGTTTTCATTCACAACCTCTCTGAGCATCCAATTGAATGCTTTTGGGGTAGTAAGAGTGAAAAAATGGTGCAAAAGGAGTACTCCAAACGTCCAAAAGTGAAAACGACATTAGTAATAATGCTGTGTTTTATTCACCCCCAGATCCGAACCAGATTGGATTTGCTAACGATTACAAAAACAACACAAGATCCAATTTTGTTTTGAATTTGGATTTCCAAATCTATTTTGTACACACCCCCCTTAATTTGTAAATGTCATCAGTAGTGTAAAGAAAAAAGACAACGGGTGCAGAACACAAATGAAAAACAAGGGAAAAAAGAAGAGTTGGGTATATAACTTTGTGTCACTGAGATCCTGGGTTGTTTTATGTTCATGATCTGAACTGGATTGGATCTGGGAGAAAATAGTATACAGCTAATACCGGTTTTTCATGTTTATTTTTGCCCCGATCAGAAAAACATATCAGCACTAAGAAAACCGTGTTGCAAATTTAGTCATGTAAAATTAAGAGTGTTGTTCACTTTCATTTATTTTCATAATTTTAGCAAATCTGGCAATGCTGTAAAAGCTAACTATCACGGCAACACTCTCGATGTCATATCTTTGTTGACGTTTCGCAATGAAGTCGTGAATCAGAAAAAAAACCAAAAACTTGTACTCGCGATCGAAAATTATTTGTCGTGGCAGTTTTGTTAAAATAAAACCAAAAAAACCATTGTGCAAATGAAAACAAATAAAACAACAAAATAAAATAATCTAGTTCAATAACTAGTTTGTGTATGCAATTAATCAACAATCTGCAATTATTGTGGAGCGGGTGTAACCGGAAAATTCTTTAAAGCACTATACGTTTTGTTTTTCTGTGATAGAAGAGAGGCCGATGGAATTTCTTGGTCGACCAGAAATCAAGCGGTCCTTCTGTTGTTACTGTCGTCAACTCAATAAAAGTATTCCGCAGCAAAATTAACAACTTCGTCTGCCATAGGCAACCACATTTAGCGCGCTCGCGACTCTTAACTCGCAAGCAGCAACAAAAAGACCACTTTCACTTGTTCAGGGACAACAAGAAGCTCAGCAAATTAAGTCAAGACAAAAACTAGGCAACTCAGTAATATAAACATGTCTCCGAAGTGGAGCTCGCTTCTTTCCAATGCAGTCGTGACTTCGTGAGGTTTTTCGTTGTCAGTTGAGCTCGGGAGTCAACAGTGTGCGGTTGTTTGCTAAAGAAGTTTTATAACAAAAATTCGGTGTGTTTTTGATTGCCAGTAGTTTGGAATATAAACAAACAAAACTAAAGACATAAAGACAAAAAAAAAAAACAAAACCAAATCATGGCGACTTACGAAGAATTACATGAGCGCTTGAGCAAAGTTGGTCAAGCGCATCTTCTGAAGTTCTGGGCAGAATTGTCGCACCAGGAACAGCAGGAGCTAGCTGGTGACATCAAGGAGTTGCAATTGAATGAGTTGAAACACTACTTCGACCGTTGCACAGCATCCCTGCGCGAAGATGGGATCAAACTTGACGATCGTCTGCAGCCCATTCCAGAGTGCAAGTTGGTCAGCATCTCGCGATCATCCGATGACATCCTCAATGAGTATCGCAACGAAGGATACAGACAGATCAGCAAGGGACACGTTGGCGTTATTCTTATGGCCGGTGGACAAGGTGAGTTGTTAATTTATTCATGTTCCTACGTGGGTTCTTAATATAAAATGAAGAAAAACAAAACAAATCCATTGCCAGTCGATGAACCTCTGAACTGGATTGCTTAACTGATTTGTCATTACTTTTATGTGGTGGCGGCCTGTCAGCAGAACTAACCCAACCCTCTCTGTCTGCCCACTGATCTCTTTGTTGTTTGCTTTAGTTAAATTCCACTCTTTTCATGAAGCATGAAAAGCTATAGAGACGTCTCTCGTAAAAAAATAATTTTCTATCATCATTAGGATTCATTCGCATGCGGATCACGAAGTTATTGCATTTAAACGGACTTGCTTCTTTTCTAAATTCCATTCCACGAACACAGTGTACCTATATAGCATCGTATATGAAAAAATTTAAGTAAATTGTCTAGTTACCTCACCAAAAAGAGGAACGGTAAATTATATTTTTAACTGGCACCACAGAGGTGCAATTTATTTATCTTTTCAATTTTTGTTTGTTGAAATGAATCATTGAAGATAAAATAAGTTGTTTATCTTTTCAATTTTTCTTGCTAAAAAATATTAATGTAATTAATAACGCAAGAGGTAAATATTCTGTAAAATGTTTTGATTAAATTCAAAGGCCTTAAATACATTTCAAAACATTTTGGATAACGTTAAGCCATATCTACACTCCGGTTTACTTAAACAGATACATTTAATACTTGCCACAGTTGCAGTGAGTTTAAATTCGCTATAAAAATAAATGTCGAGATTTTAGTCAAACATGACATAACGTTCTATACAATGCTTAAACTTATAAAACTATTTTAAACCTTAAATAAAATGTATGAGCATGTAGTGCATCTTTTGAACTAAACAATATGGTTCTGGCTTGTTCGTGTAACTCTTAAGAGTTATTATGTCCGGCGAAAGCCATTTTAAAAGATATTTTCAGTCACTTAAAAAAACACTCAGTAATAGAGCAGAACAGATGAAGATAAGGCTGTTAAAATATTTTCCGTCTCTTTTTGCTTTCGCAAAAACGGTTGTGATTCCTCCAGAAAAAAAGCTAAAGGTTACCAATAAAAATGCCTGTCGTTATACCTATTACGACTCTATAAAAATCGATTTTTGTATAGGAACTACCCCAGTAGCTTACATAAATAAAAACCTAACCAACATAAAAACCTAGCCTACATAAAAACCTAGCCAAAATTTAGTAAATATTAAGAGTTAAAAATATTGGATTATTTTTTTAAGGCTATTTAGAAGGGTTTTAGATAGGGTCCATTAAAATTTAAAAAAATATATTTGATTAATTTATTAAAAATTGAAATAAATAATTTTATACAGATGTCAACTGGCGAAATATGATGATTTTTATATTTTTTGTGCAGCGCCATCTATAATCGGAAGCTGGAAAAGTTTTATTTCACGTGCCCTTCTCACTTCATACAAAAATATGTATGTTCCATAAGTTTCTTCTCAATAGCTATTTTTGCTATTTTTTCAAAAACTTAAAAACTTTTTAATTACTTGTTTCGTATCAAATATATTATGTACAGCAGGTGGCGCTGCGAATCAAGACAGTAATAATCTATTTATTAGTCTAATCAGGTGGCTTGGACTGTACTTCAATACTAGTTTTAGATGCTTTGTTATTCTTATTATATAATGGGAAGCTTTAAGGTTAGTTATTAAAACAAATTCTCAAAATTGAACTCAATTAAACCATTCAAAGTATTTGAGTAAAAAAACTCCTCATTTTGTTCATGATAATTCGGAATTTGAAACGGTCCATCTTCGATTTGATTATATTCATTTTTTTTAAACTCAGATCAAATTAATTGTATGAACATAAAATAAATATACTGTTGTAATTATGGAATCCGCAATATTGGATCCGCAGTGATTCGCAGTGCAGTGCTCTCTTTTCTCTTTACCAATTTGTCAACAACAAAAATTTACTGGCATTTACTTTAACTCAAAATTAGTGGGAATTGTGGATCGTTTTCTTGACTTTTTTTACTTCACTGAGTTATATTCTCACCAAAACACGGCTGATGTCACAGAAATTAGTCTATCTTCATAACTCAAAGAACATACATAGATTTTAATGAAATATTCACTGTTTTACAGCATAAGTTAAAGAAAAACTGCACAAACAGGTTAACGAGCAGGTAGCTAACAGGCCATAAAATCTGCATAAAATCTTTTACCACATTCTGATTTATTGAATGAATTTAATGAATAAAATTTTTTAGGAATAAAAATTAATGTCAAAATCGCAAAGACAAGAACATTTGCGTTAAATTCAGTTAGATTCTATTATGAAGTTAAGTAATAATTTAGATCACGTTATCATTTTTGTGTTTGTTGTCTTTATTTGTCTTGATAATTTTTTTGTTATCTTTTTTTGTTGGTGGTTATTTTAACAATCACTCAAATTTTATTAATTCATACAAAGCTTAGTTTAAGTAATTTCCAAGTTTTTTTTACTACTGTGTTAACTGGTTAAGCAGAGGAACTGGATAAGTCTTGCCTCAAAGCCTCGTCCACTGCAAATACATAAATTATATTTATAATAGTAAGACTGTTTAACCTTTACTTATTGCGATACTAAGTTTATTTTTATGTGGAAAGATTATTTGTATTTTTTTCACATTTCGATATCTTATTGATTATGTTAAAAGTACATACGAAGAAGAATACATTGATTGAAGGCTCAAAAACCACAATTTTGAAAGTATAATAAGTTTGTCATCTTTATAGTTTTTTGAGTAATTTATTTACAAGGGCATAAATAGCATTGTGCTTAATATAACCTTGAAAAATTCTATGTTTTGGTTGAATATAAAAAAAATGGTTTAAATAAAAAAAAATAAAAAAACCTTCTGCGACCGGTAAAACAGGCAAAATATTTAAATTAATTCACTTCTTTTAACTATTGTTAATATGTTGCATCATAAAAATAGAATTCCTGTTTTATTAAATTCTTTTATTTTTTGATATTTAAAAACCAAACAAAATCAAATTTGTTTAGGCCTAGTGAGTTAAGTAGTATAACGAGTTTAAACAATTTTAAATTAATTTAAGCGTCTTCTGAACTGGATAGCAACCTGATAAAATCTTTTAAGGGATGGTTGCTACATCGTAATATATGTTTCATAAAACATGTTTAGTTAAAAAACTGTTAGAAGGATGTTCTTTAACAAGTTTTATTTTATAATGGTTCCTTTTTAAAATGTTTGGTTAGAAGAAAAACCTTACATTTTTATATTTTTCTCAAAAAATATGAATATGTACCTATAAGTCAAGTGGTGTTTTGTTACTTGGAATAATTGATTTTATTCCGATTGTCTTAAAACAACCGTTTCCATTGAATTTTTATTTTAAAAACTCTGACACTTGACCGTGAGATGTAACCTTAACATTGATAATGAAAATAAAATATTTCCAAACTTTAAGATTTTTCTGGAATATTATGAGTTAATACACGCGATATGAGTCGTCAATCTTATTTTATATTTTAAACAACAAAAAAAGTAGACCTTTTATCATTGAAGGTGCGAGATTATTTTTGTACTTCAAGAATTTTGCAAAAACAAAACACACTAGTACAAACTCGTATAGTGACGATGAGTTTTTGTTGTTGATAGGAACTCTTTATTGTGTAAGTATGTGGGCCAAAATGTATTATCAACAGGTTTTGTATGACGATAAGTAGAGGCAATGTGGCATTTTAACAGGAAAACACATAACTGTGCTTTACAGTTTTCGATCATAAAAAAATTATCGTTTTTTTTTGTCATATACCACAGCTAGCTTAAATTCGGAACAAAAGTTTGTGGGGTAGGCTTAGATTTACGTGGCTGTCAGCAGAGACGCTTGACACACTTAGACCATAGGTTGGTCCATTAGTTTCTGGGGTAAAATAAGAAAAACATAATTTCATAGTGTATTTACAATAATATAATTGTTTTGATGAGCTAGATACTTTGTATTAAACACATATGATATCGCAAAGCATTTCTGGCTCATATTTCATATTTGTCTCTCTTAGAATATAGCGTTTTGGAAAGATTGACAAAAAAGCTGTGCCCAGGCTATGTAGAAATTTACATTAGTTGAACTAATCTATTTAAAAATCGTCAAAACTGAAGAGTAAGAGGGAAAGAACCTACATACGTACTTGGTTCTATTATAGAATGTGATAAGTACCTACATACATAATGTGTACATACATTTTCCATCACAAAAGTAAGCATACACTAGACCCATGTGTTATAATTTGTCTAGTGCAAGCATACACTAGACCAATGTTCTAATGGGTCTAGTGTATGCTTACTTTTGTATATATGCACGATAATGAACACAAATGTATCTTATATTTGTGTGTTATTATTAATTAAAAATTGCGCAAAATATACATTTATCATTATCACATCTGATAAAGATTTTAAGAAAATTATTATTTTCTTGGGGTATGAAGTCATTTCCAACCACTCAACTGCCATAACGGAAGTAACATTCCGCGGGTTCAACGCAAATCTGAAAATTCATATTTCTGAATTTTTCAAGCTTCTGATTGGTCAGCTTTCAAATGACTTTAAAAGTCATCTAACTTTTTATAACAGCTGCCCAATCAGAAGCCAGAATAATTCAGAAATCTGAATTTTCAGATGTGCGTTGAACCCGCGGAATGTGAAAAATGTTTCATTGTTTTATTCAAGGACAACAATATTTTGGATTCGCTTGAAAAAAAGTTTAGGGAGGAAAGATTGGGCGTAAGATTCAGTTACTCTGCCTGGAATTATAATAAAAACTATAAATTCAATAATCTACTTATTAATACAAAATAAGACTTTTCCCAACATATTTTTTGGCATTTTTGTAACCTAATAAAATAACCTTATCCAAAATCGAAATTCCTAAACAAGAACTAAAGTTTTATCAGACGCTCGTAGAAGGAAAAAAGAAATAATTGTATACATACTGATATTTTTGTTGGTATAATAATACTTTTTTTGAGATCTTTAGTACCTACGTTTTGATTAGAGCAATTTACAAATTCGATTCCAATCATTTCATTTGCCATACAAATTTACATTTCAAAATGAGTTAATTTAAACCAAATTTGCATGAAATTCAGTTTGAAACTACATGCAAAGCTTATTGGAATCCACTGAAAATGTCCAAACCTCATGTGTAAAAACTGAAATAAAAAGAGAAAAAAAAAGCATGATTAACGGCCAATTCAAATTAAAATGAGCAAATTTGAGATGAAAACACTTTTTCTGTTATTTAAACGTATTAGTAACTTTTGCATTTGTAGTTTACCGACTTGATTAATTTTTTAGGTCTAAACATTTCAATTTGCAACTGTCAGAAAAACCAGAGCAAAACATATTGGAGTATGGTTACATATTTGAGTACCACTAGCAGTTCTTTTAAATCAATTCTCACGTTGCTAATTTCTCATATCCAGATACCATTATTTTAATACCATGATTTATTTAGTATGCCTATCATCAATCAAATATTTATCCTCATTCATCATTTTCTTGGTTCTAAGTGGTTATGGAAGTAAATTAATGTTCAAATTAGGTTTAACTCACACAAAAATGTCCGTATGCTTCTTTATTCCATAGGAACACGCCTTGGTTTTGCTCATCCCAAAGGCATGTACGATGTTGAACTTCAGTCGCGTAAAACCCTATTCCGTATACAAGCTGAACGTATCTTGAAATTGGAACAATTGGCCTTTGACTATACCGGACAACGTGGTCGAATTACATGGTACATTATGACATCGGAACACACAATCAGCGCTACACTGGACTACTTCGTGGCCAATAACTATTTTGGATTGAAGAGAGAAAATGTTATTCTCTTCGAGCAAGGTTCTTTGCCATGTTTCGAATACGATGGCAAAATCATATTAGATCAAAAGCACCGAGTTGCACGTGCTCCCGATGGCAATGGAGGAATTTACCGTGCCATGAAGAATCGTGGCATCCTAAAGGACATGAATACCAGAGGTATCCAGTATCTGCATGCTCACAGTGTAGATAATATTCTAATCAAGGTCGCTGACCCGGTGTTCATTGGTTTTTGTGTCAAGGAAAACGCTGATTGTGCAGCTAAAGTTGTCGAAAAATCCAATCCCAATGAACCTGTGGGAGTTGTTTGCATGGTCGATGGCAAGTACCAGGTCGTTGAGTATAGTGAGATAACATCAAAGACAGCTGAAATGCGCAATTCCGATGGCCGACTAACGTTCAGTGCCGGCAATATCTGCAATCATTTCTTTACGTCTGGTTTCTTGCACAAAGTTGGTCACAGTTTCGAGTCTGAACTTAAATTGCATGTTGCGAAGAAAAAGATTCCATTTGTTGATAACTCAGGCAAGAGGATTACACCCGAAAAACCTAATGGCATTAAAATCGAAAAATTCATCTTTGATGTCTTTGAATTTGCCCAGAAATTCGTTGCTATGGAAGTTCCACGTGACGAAGAGTTTAGTGCACTGAAGAATGCCGATAATGCAGGCAAAGATTGCCCATCGACAGCCAGAAACGATCTCTATCGATTGCACAAAAAGTACATCGAAGCAGCTGGTGGAATTGTACATGGAAACGATTGTGAGATCTCACCATTCCTCAGCTATGCTGGTGAGAACTTGGAACAATTAGTCAAAGGAAAGTCCTTTACCGCTCCTATTTACTTACGCAGCAACATGGATTCAATGAATGGCCATCTGTAAAAAAAAAACTATAAGCTATAAATACTTAACATTCAAATTTTACCTACTCACACTACTTAAATTTTAGAAAGTATATACATAATTATATTATAATGTATAATCCGTTTAACTAGAACTTACTATTAGTTATGTAAGATCTTAGGGCAATGATGCCAGAAAGAATTCCCGGATTTGCCAATTTAGTATTCGTATTCTTAAAGTTGTTAATTGTTAGTTGACTAGATATAGTTTTTTTTTCGTTATAATTTCTGTTGTTAATTTAGATTTTGTTTTATTTAAAAAAGCATACAACTTTTATTCATAAATATTTTTATTATGAATGGTGGAACTGTTATTTTATTCTGTTTACATTTTTGTTTGTTAAAAATAAAATAATTAATGTCTTACGAAGTGCAATCGAATTTTAAAATTATTATATCAATGTATTTGTTTTATTATGTGGATATAAAATTCTGTTAAAAAAATATATATTTTAAAGCATTTCTACACAAATGTATAATTTTTGTTTTATGTATTTAAAAAAAAACCAGCAGTTCCAATATAAACGTGCTCTAAGCTGCATTGTTATTTGAATAAGAAGACTGCAGTTGCATCCTAGGAGTTGAATTATCCTCTTAGATATTAATTTATTGGTATACAACTAAATTGATGGGTTAAAATGGTAATTATTTAGTAAAATAAGTACAAAAATAAAAAATATTGAATAAATCATATCCTATAAAGAATCAACCTAAAAATCGTTATACAGTTTGTGAACTTAAAATGTATTCGTTAATTTGAAATTAAAATTCTTTACTCTTTCCTTGAAAAAGTGGCTGCAATTTCTTAGTAATTGCAGCACAGTGTATATATAAACAAGTATGCAGTAAGAGTATGTATAAATCAAAATTATAAAATAATGCAAGAGAACTATCCAAAGCTCTGGGGCTAGGTTTCTATTGTTGTAATCAGAGATTATCTATGAATTATAATTCATAATCTCTGGTTTTGATCCATCGTGAAAAAACAGCTGATGCAACAACAACTCAACGTATCTGAATATTTTGGGATAACCTATAGTATATGTTCCCGAACGCAAGAATTAAGTAATCAGCCTTATTATGAGTTTCATCCGAACAACATTGCACCCAGAAAATTTGACATTTCATTTCATCTATTGTGAGTTTCACCCCAAATTTCATGTTCAACAAATTCCCCTTATTGAAGTAAAACTTCTTTTGCGGCATGGGGGTAAAAAATTTTTCTATGGAGCTGTCAGTGACATGTCAAACCGACATACAAATTCCCGTCACGAATTACAAAATTCAGCGTCACGATTTTGCAACGGTTCTGAGTTTCAAATCGGGTGCTCTGAGTGGTAGGACTTGAAAAATACTTGCCCTGTTGTCGTGAAAGAAGTTTTACTTCTAGCGCGTGTACATAAGTACGCACACTCTTTTTTTTTACATTAAAACTGTCATCTGACAGCTGACCAATCAGAAGCTTGAAAAATTCAGAAATCTGAATTTTCAGATGTTCGTTTAACCCGCGGATTGACAGCCTGAACTTTCACTTATTTTTAGTAGACCAAAGAAATTTCGTTCGGGTAAAACTCACAATACCTTCCGGCCGAACAAAAAATTTGAAGGTAAAATATTTTTGGTTGAAACTAACAATAAGGCTGAATAAATCTTTTCACTGACATCATTTTAAGTTTTTGGACAGTTCGTCAGTCTGACAATTTTTATCCCGGAATTTTCTTGATACTGCTTTGATCTTCTCCGAGTTCCTGGTCAGCTCTCTACTCATAATAATGTACATATACATATGTGTAATTTTTGGTTACGGTTAGCCTAACTATTTTTTGTTTCCATTTTATGAAGAATTAATACAAAATAATAGACATAATAAAATGTATATATTTTAAACAATGTGTTTATGATTTATTAGTTATTGTTGTTGTTAAGGGATTATGTACATTGCAAAAATATATTGCTATTTGCAATTACTTGAATAGGGGAAGTGGGAACAACACCGCATATGTTATGTTGACACGCTTTTAAAAATATGTATTTAAACAAGTTTTTTAAGGAAAATAAAGCTTATATTCTGCAAGTCTGTTGAATATTAGTGTTTTTTGAGCAATATTATAAATATGTACTTTGAGCAATATTATAAATAAATAAATAAAAAGTTCACAATTAGGTATTGCCCTGGGTTTTATCTTGACCCAAGATAGTTTTTTCCTCGAATAATAAGTTGGGCACAGAAGTCAATCATGAGCGACATCTTCATGGACTTCAATTCTTGCACAAGCTTCGTGAGCCCATAAACGACATATTGTGAAATTAATCTAGCAATCAGTTATTTGAGCCCTTCAACTAACAAATTTGACAAAAATTATGCGTCATTTATGTTTTCATACAACGTATAGTACAGAAACGGTTTTTCCAACATGTGCAGTTGTACCCACACTTCCCCTACATACATAATATGTACATATATTCTGTAAATCTTCAAAAAGAATCAAATATATTTTGTAGTCTTATGTTTTTTCTTTGGTTTTCTTATGTATAATTAATGTTGTATGTCAATCAATAATGATTTTTAATTATAAAACGGCTAGGGAATATAATTTTATTTATTTATGGAAATAAAAGAATAACAGACAAAAAAATGAATATACCTAGAATATAGCTGTCTTTCATTTGGTACATTTTCCAAAATTAACTAACTATTTTAGTATGAGTATTACGGGTGCCTACATATTATGTATATACGTCTTTCTTTAATGGAAAAAAATATTTTCCGTATTTTTTTCAGCGTTGTCAATCTTATCTTATCTTTGTATTGGCGGAAATCAATTATGGTTGGAATTTGTTTAAATTATTTGCTTATTAACAAGACAAGTAAATGTACACATACTTCTTGCCAAGAAGTACGCAATTAATTAAATGTAACTGTAGGTATATTTGAAAACAATGTTGAATCAACTTAAAACAGTTGTTTTGGTATGTGTTTTTATTATTTTTTAATTTAGTTAAAACTTAAACAAACTTAGAGGCTGGCTCGTGTATTTGAATCACTTACGTTATCGTCACAATTGAGAGTGTGTACAGAGAACAGACAACTTCGCAAGAGTGCGAACAAAGAGATAGAGTTCCTGAATGAAAATTAATTTAAATCTGATGTAATAAAAGCCTAGTTCCTTTACTTTGAAACTCCAGTGCCGTAGTTACTCTGTTTTGTTAGGGGGGCAGAGAAATTTTTTTACAAATTTAACGTCTATTTCTAAAAATATTGTCATTCGCCAGCACATTCGGTAGTACCTTCAAATAACACTCATTGACGTAATATATATGGACTGCTAGCAACCAACTTCACTCGTCTTCCACTTTAAAGCAGCTCTCTTGGGTCTTGGTGGTCATGTCATGAAACTCGCCATTAGGAGCAGCCAAATATACACTATTATTGATGTATATTGTAAGGTAATAATGCACTATATTGCCAAAAAAAAAAAAAATGGCAAAGATCAGAAAAAGTGAGTTCGATCAAAATTTAAAAAATTGTTCAATTTGTTGGCCAATAAACCGAAAAAAAAACTAAAACAAAGATATCTTTTATTCAATTTAACTAAAGAACGAACTTTTTCAAGTGCCTTCTACTGTCGGTTCTTAAATGTTTGAATTTTAATGATTTTTTTTTAGTGTTTGGCGTCTATTTAGTAACGAATGTGGCCGCTCAGTCCCAAAAACGCTGAGATTTCTTGGAACAAGTGACAAGTAACTAGCAGTATACATATATAATAAGTCAATGCCTACACTCCAATACAACCATGCGGCCTCAACGTATTAGCATGTCGACTGAGACACAGTACACATATAATATGTGTACTGTGGACTGAGAGACTAAATAATTTATCTTTTCTGGCATTCGAGAACAAGCGACTTGATTTGTTAGACCTGGACATGGTTATTTTAAGATTCAGTGCACTAAAAAATCGCAAAGTGCAATTATTTAAAAAAAAAAAAATAAATGTTGTTAAAAAAAAAACATAAAAATTGTGAGCGCAGTTCACATTATCTTAATTTTTATTGTCTTTTAATTTGTGTCCTTTTTTTCTAGTAGGTATAGGTTTCATATAAGTGAAAAACTAGTGGCAAAATTGAAACGCCTAGGGGGGGGGGGGGGGGAGGGCAATGTAAACGCCAGGGGGGGGCTAAGCCATAGACCCCCCCCCCCTCTCCCTAGCCCCTACGTTGCTCCGGCGCTGTGAAACTCTATGCATTTGTGTGAAATTCTACACAAAAACCTGTCAAAGTTCAAATAAAAAGTGTAGAAATTCATAGAAATGCAGAGAGTTTCAAAGTAAAGAAACACACATAATATGGATCTTTCATCTTTTTATCAAACAAAGTAGATACAGGCCCTTTCCAGCCCTTTCTTAGCTTCCTCCGGCAGACATTTTCTGTGATCGATGTGATCTTGCGGATTGAATAAAGTTAAAACAAGCAGTCAGCAGGGCAACAAGAATAAGAAAGTATTTATTTAATTTAATAAAATATAATTATAATTAATTGAGTAATAATTTATGATACGATGACGTGTCTGGAACGAGTTTTTCTGTGCGCTTAAGTTAGGCCCCGAGAATTCTCTGGGATTAGCTAAGCCCGCAGGGGATTAGTTGTTGTTGCATTTTACAGGTACATTTTTTAGCACCGACGTCGTTTTTTTCATCCAATTACCCCCGGGCTTGCAAAAACACGCCTAATGTGTATTGTCTTACAGATTTTGCCAGCTGATAATCATCGTTCATGTTCGCAGAACTTACGGTTAGCACTTGTTGTAGTTCATAGTTACCACTATTTTCAAAATAAATTTCCCTGACTTTCCCTGACTCTCCCTGACTCTTCCTGACCAATTTTAAAGTTTTCCCTGACCAAATTAAAACAAAAATTATAATAAGGTGTGCTTTATTCATTGCTGCATAGCCAGCGCAGCAAAATTTCCCTTGGCAAACAAAAACAATGTGATTGCTGGCGAAAAAGAAGTCAGTAAAAAAAAAGATGGCTGTGCTGGCGATAGAGCTTTCAATTATTGAAATGAACGTATAGAGTGAGTGATCGTTTTATTCAGACTTGTGCTGCGCTGGCTATGCAGCAATAAATAAAACACACCTATAGTAACTCTTTGAGAAACATAACTTAATTTTTGTGACGTGATCATTATGCGCTTATCAAGTGCTAATTAAGTACCCAACAACAAAATTAAGTGCTCCAGTACTTTTCTTGCAAATTAATGGAGTTAGCAGAGCAATTACCGGAAAAAGTTTTAGTCTAGTATTTTGGAGCTATTTAAGACCTCTAGGAATCGGAATAAAAATTTAAAAAAAAATTCTCAAAAAATAGAAGACATATTTAGTAAAAAATTTAAATAAAAAAAAAATTAGAAGGTTTTTTTAATAATACAAATTCTATATACTAACTACTGAAATACATCAGCCAAGTAGAAGACTTAGCACTATATTAATGGACTTTGTTGAATTATTGATCCAAAATAGCTTTTAACGGCCTCCAAGTCCTAAAAAAATTGGCGTTTCGTCCTGAACTGAACTTAGCAAAAATTGCGTATTGACAAAGGCCCTCACTAGTCAACTGATGATTCCAAGTGAGATCGCCGGGACGAAACGCCAATTTTTGTAGGACTCAAAGGACGTTTAAAAGCTAGTTTGAATCAACAATTCAACAAAGTCCATTAAAATAGTGCTAAGTCTTCTACTTGGCTGATGTATTTCAGTAGTATAGTATATAGAATTTGTATAATTAAAAAAACCTTCTTGTTGGATATAGTTCACACTAGGTATTCGTCACGAAATCTATGTAAGATGAACTGAACGTAGCAAAAATTGCGTATTGACAAAGGCCCTCACTAGTCAACTGATGAGTCCAAGTGAGATCGCCGGGACGAAACGCCAATTTTTGTAGGACTTAAAGGCCGTTAAAAGCCGTTAATTAAAATTAAAAAAAAACGCGGCATACTAGCTGTGTTTGGTAACGTGAAATTTCTTGCGAAATTGCACACATTTTCACAAATTGTCACTAATTCCTGTTTGTTAACTCAAAAAAGTTGCAGCGGGAGAGCACAATGAGAGAGGAAATTATTCCCCCTCCATTGGATAACTTGCAATTTTCTGCTACATAAATTTCTGCGTGCAAGGAGTGTAAAAACTGTCAAATGCATAGCTGTCAGTGTCTGTTGCTTGATGTCGGCTAGGAATTTACAAAATAATGATTCAGATTGTCTTCATTCACTTGATGAAGATTCAGATAAGTCCATCAAAACCGGTGTTACATTTTCGTTCGATATTTTTTAGGATAAAGCATAGTACGCAGCTGAAGCGAAAAGAAAATTTCCATACAAAAATTGAAGCAACGAAATCATGAACGAAAAATTTCGTTTTTATTTTTGTTCTGCAGTACGCTGTTCAACGAGCGAAATTGATAATTGTAGCAGATAACAGATTATTTGGAGAAGTCTACACTCTTTTTCACACTGAATTATTTGCACGAACCATTAATTCTCTGCGGAAAAATGACATTCGAGTTTTAAATTGTATTTTTATTTGTTGTTTTTTTGATTACAGCAAAGGCTTCTGTAATTTCATTTTTTTTTTATTTTTCTTACAATTGGTGACATTTATTTTTTCCGTAGTCGTTTCGTTTACGTTTTCGTTAACGAATTGGAGACCAGAGAAAATTTTCGTTTCGCTTCAGCTGCGTACTAGGCTTAAAAATTATTTTACAATTTAAAAATTACAGGGTTCAAAATGATTTGTAAATGTTTTACGTATTGTACACAAAAGTGAAATTTTATAAAAAAAAGTGGTCCAGTGCGTTCGTTAACTTTTGGACAAGTTCTCCCTCTCTGAAAGTATTTTCTCCTTCTTTCAAACTTTGACAGGTTTTACACTTTTTTCTTAAAAAAGATACCAAACAGACCTACTATTTAATACTATTTTGATACAGTTTGAAAACGACATCCCCGACGGACTTTCGGTTCGCATTAAAAGCTCTTTTATCGATTTTTTAAGTACTGATGTTATCGATATTTCCTACCATCTCTAGGTCATAATAGTAAACAACATTAAACTCCACCTGGAGAGGGATCACGACTTTCGATAGTGGATTCCTTATCAGTTTTTCAGTTTTCTTCTTCAAAAGCGTCAACAAGTTTAATTTTATTTTTCTAAAATAACCACCTTGATTGTGCATTTAAGTGTTGTTGAATAATCAATTGATTTGCTTAAAACAAGAATATTTTAGTAACTATTGTTCATTCTTTATCTAATACTAAACCAATGCCCATATCAAGCACAAAGGAAGAACATGTCTAAGGAAGAATTTATTGCCACAGGTAGGTGTTTGCTATTGATGCACGATCATTTATAAATATTCATTTGTTCTAGAGCATCAGCATAGGCGTTTAAATCCACTAACTGGGCAGTGGGTTCTGGTTTGTCCACACCGTATGAAGCGCCCGTGGTCAGGTCAACAGGAATCCCCTCAGAAAAATGAGCTTCCTGAATTCGACCCTACTAATCCGCTTTGTCCTGGGGTAAGCCGCCCCAATGGTGTCGTAAGTTTTCACTTATTGTTGAAAGAATTTTGTTTTTGAAACCTCTAGTTCATTCGAATAGAAAAATCCAGCCTATGAGTCTACATTTGTATTCACAAACGATTTTCCCGCTCTGCTTGAAGGTGTACCAGACCCTCCAGTCAGCAGTGATCCATTGTTTCAGGTTGCGCCTGCACGAGGTACCTGTAGAGTAATGTGCTTTCATCCAAAGTCCAATACCACTCTTCCCTTGATGAGTTCAACAGAAATCGCTGCAGTTATCAAAGAGTAAAATATTTTTAATTGATAGCAGATTTGCAGTATCTTATCATGATGATTTTTTTAGGTGGATTAACCAATACAATGATCTGCAAAAGAAGTACACTTGGGTTCAGATCTTTGAGAACAAAGGTTCAGCTATGGGTTGCTCGAATCCACATCCCCATTGCCAAATATGGGCATGTTCGTTCTTCCCTTCGGAACCACAGATGAAAGACAAAAATTTAAGAAGCTATTACGATCAGCACAAACGTGCTTTGCTCGATGATTACGTAGAAAGGGAGCTAGCCAAAAAAGAACGAATTGTTGTACAGAATACAGATTGGCTAGTTGTTGTTCCCTATTGGGCATCTTGGCCGTTCGAAACGATGTTGATTTCACGCAATAAAAATAAGCGAATCAATGATTTGACAAAGAGTCAAATCGATAATCTGGCATTGACCATTAAGGAATTAACTACAAAGTATGATAATCTATTTGGATGTTCATTTCCTTATTCGATGGGTTGGCATGGTGCTCCAACAGGCGATGAGATAGGAAAAGATGCAGCTCACTGGACGCTGCATGCAATCTACTATCCACCGTTGTTGCGTTCTGCAACTATTCGCAAGTTCATGGTTGGCTTTGAACTCCTGTGCCAGGCACAGCGTGATCTAACACCCGAGCAAGCCGCTCAGCGATTGCGGGACATTGATGGCAAAAAACATTATTTGCATTAGTAAGTAGGCATCTAAGGAAGAATTTGTGTACAATAATCCATGTTTACCAAATATGTAAGAAATAAAGATTCCAATATTTTATTTGGTAAGGATTATGTTCTTAACATTAAGCTTTATCGCCAACTTAATGGGAATCGCGAACATCCCACAAAATGATTTTTCCCTTAGAACTTACTTGAAATTTCTGCATTGACATTAGGAAAAATTATTCATTCTAGCCTTTTAGCTGAAAGGAATATTTTCCCAAGATAATTTGTGATAGGGACATTTCTTTGCCTGGGTTAAAACTGAAAACATGTAACTTTGCTGTCCTCCTTTTATTTTTAAAGGCAAGAATTTTTATATAAGCACTGATCCTCTCCGATCAATAGGAATCGGAATAATTCGGAATTTATTAAAATGCCAAAATGATATGGGTGTTTTTTTGTGAGACCTCTCAAGTTAGTTAGTTAAATTCTAACACGTACAACAATTATTAATTGCTGACAGCTAGGAGTATTTTTTCCGATTGGTTTTCAAACGTTTAGTTTTTAAAGCTTTTGCTTTATATTATTTTCAGCAAAACGCTCGCTTTTGTTGTTTGAACTAGTTAACCGTTCGAATGCATCAGAAAATTGTAGGTCCGACAAACAACACTACTTCCAATAAATAATTAAAAATTTTCATTTACATATTTATTTATAATATTAATTTTCAATAATACAAAAGAGACGTTGGTTTGTTGTGTAATCTCTCACTCTTTTTTATTTTTTTATATATATATATATACAATAATAATACAATTATATATAATATAATTAATTCAAAAATAAACCATTCAATTGCATAAGCAAATACATGTTTTTTTGTATAATATTATAATTATTACGTGTATATATGTCTTTTTTTATCTCAAACTTTGTTTTTGACTGGCACATCGAACATTAATATAGCTAATACTACATATACAGCCTTACTACTCAAATACATAGAATTAAACAATTCAACAATAATAATACATTAAATATCTTCTTGTAGTGGAAGTTAGACATGGATTACAGAAGCGACACTTCGACCAATTGCAGTAACATCGAACGCAGCACACTTTTTTTGTTTGTTTGTTATGGGTTACAGGTTACAGAAATAGGAATAAAAAGATCATAGTAGCAAGTAAATTCTTGCCTTGAGATTATATTTTCAGAATTTACGTGGTATACTTCTTCATTAGAGCACGGTTTTCAAGGGATTGCATCTCTTTGAGCAGCAGGGCAATGTTGTAACGCAAACGATGAAACATCGCAACCGGAAATTCTAATGTTCGATACTCGCCGTTGGGAGTTTGAAAGTGGATTATGATTGTTGGTTGGGAGAGTTGAATGATTCCACTGAAAAAAAAAAAAACAAGTACATATTAATTACAAATTTTGTGTTAGGATGACAGTACAAGAGTTTCACTTAATGACACAAAAGCTGGCCTGTTTCCAACAATATTAACATAAATAGGTACTAAATAAGATCTGATAATTAAATTTGAAATAATTACGATTATTTGATTTCGTTTGTGAGCAGAACTTGTACATTAACTCTTATTTCTCATAACTTACCAATCTCCGAGCGAGATATTGATCCGCCACTGCAATCTTTTCGGAGGCGACCTAAGGCATTTGACCTCGTAAAAGTTCTTTGTCAACGAATCCCTGTGATTGTGCAAAACCTTGCTAATATCATCAATGCACTCTTCTGTAAACCTGCAAGTAATGTTGTTAATTCACATACCTTCAAATATTTGCTCGAATTTGCCGAAAACTTGAACAACATAAAATAGACAAAATAAACTTACTTCAACTCCCTCAGACACTGGCGCAGTTCATCGTCCTTGACACTGCCCTTGGGTGTCCTTAGAAATATTTGCATTATCTGTAGAATGGCAGCAAACAATTCACAAAAGTTCTCTGGGATTTCACAACCGGAATGAGTTAATTTGGTGAGGGCAAGATCCAAAACTTCTGGTGAACATTTACGGCTTTCAATGTAGTGTACCGAGACTTGGATAAGAACACGTAATACTGGCTTTGATAGTTGGGGCACATATTTAATGTAGGGCTTGACTGTTTTCAGCATTGTGTACTTAAAATTGGACGACATTTTTTTTTTAATGGATTTGATTTTGGTAGCAGCTGGACAACGTCTTTGATAGTACAGAGATTTCTGATGACAAAGAAGAAAATCACCAAGTTACAGAGGAGGCTAAACAAAAACAACTCGATAAGCGAAGAAAAACAAGCCCACTTATAAAATTGTTGATTGATAGGCACTGAGCCACATGCGAAAATACAGCTTTGCGGAGTTGGTCGTTTGCCAGCGATTGAATGATTCTCTCTAGAAATATTATTGAGAAGTTATTGACTCAAAGTAATCCCATAACTTACAGTAATTATTTTCTGTATTAGAATTATTAGAGTTGAACTTTTATGCCTGCGTTTAATTTGGTAATTGGTTGGTCTCCAAATACTTTTGAGTTTCGAGGTTGATAAATTTTGACGTTCATATTTCATAAAATGACATTTAAGTCCAGTACAGGGTGCACCAAAATGAGACATATTTACGGAGTACATAAACAGATCTAAGCGAAAACAGGGGTGTGCTTCGCTGTACTTAAAAACCGGATTATATTATAATTGTACCAGATTGTATCAAAATTGTAGTAAACTGTATCAAGATAGTATTAAATAGTATGCGAGTTTAACTATACAATTTCATTGGGCCAAATGAGGTAATTTCGTTGAAAATTTCCAAATTCAATTCCAAATTATCTCATTTCCCATACAAATTCACATTTCGAAATGAGGTAATATGCCTGTTTGGTAACTTTTTTCCAACAAATTTCCCAAAAACTACGTTTTTTTTTCTACGGGTTTTGACAGCAAATTGTGAAATTTTGTGAAAATTTGTGCAAATTCGCAAGAAATTTCACGTTACCAAACAGACCAAATTTCTTTATGAACACACCCAAGTGGAATGCATCCGTAGTGGAAACCCATTGGAAACCACTGAAAATGTCAAAATTTGATGTATAGAATACAGAAACAGAAAGAGTACACAACAAAAAGAAGCTATTTACTGCCAAATCAAATTCAAAATGAAATTATCTGTCAAACGAAATTAGCAAATTTGTAATGAAAACACTTTTTCTGTAATCAACGAAATTGCCTCATTTCGACTCCAATGAAAACGTGGTAGAGTTTTAATTAATTAATTTTTTTGTTTTATTTAATTTTTCGATAAATTAGGATACTTTTTTTAGTTTAATTTTAATTAATTTTTATTTTTTGATTTGTTAATTTAATTTTTTTACATAAACGTTGCAAAATGGTCGTTTACTGAAAGGGGCATCCAGAGTGAGGGTGCGTAAAAAAGAGGCTTCTGTTCAAGTTAAAAATGGAAAGACAGCACAAATACAAGTCAGTTAAGCGCAAGTTAAAAAAGTAGTCCATCTTTGCGAAATTGAGTGGACGATCTTTCGTTTGGTGAAGTCCGTTTTGTCTCTTCGTTTTCAAGTTATAGAGATCTATTTTGTTCAATAGAATGTATTTTTTGTTCAATTAATAATAAATAAAAAAATAATTTTTGTATTATATTTAACAAATTTAATAAACTTTAAAGAGGAGCATTGTTGTATTTTGTTCAATATCAACAAAAGTGAGGCCTTTTAGAGACTTATATGTTACATATAACCAATCATATAGCTGCGATTAAAAAAAAATTTAAATAACTAAAATATAAGTTCCAAAATTGAAACCATCTTTAACATGAAGTTGACAAAATAAAATAAGGTCAAGAATGCTTGCTTATTATGTGTAATGTTTCAACAAACAATATGAAAAATATAAAAAAAAAATATTTATAATCCTCAAGATAATTTAAAGTGTGTTAAAAGGTTTCATATATTTATCACCGACTATTGCCAAACTCTATGGGAAGAACCTACCTTGCTACACATCCAATATTACTACACCTACAGCATATTATTTAAAAAAAACTGGTATTTTCTATTCCTGAAATACTCCGCCTTATTTTTATTAATTATTATTATTAAATATTACTTTTTAAAAATGTATTTCTTGTTCTTATAGTTAGTCCCCTCGTTTACATAATTTTTTCCAACGCATATAATCTATTTGTAAAACTCGAAGAGTTTTCCAAGTTCTCAGATAAAATCGAATTTAAATATGTATACATATTATGTACTAAATTAGGAAGGTTTTTTGTATTTATATTACTTGTTTCCATTGTTTTTTTTTTTAAGTTGTATCTTATTGAATATAATTTTTTTTGTTCAATATCCAACATTTGAACTTTCTTTTACTCATCTCATACATTATTGTCATATCCAAAATGACATGATGCTACATTTTAATTTTGAATTAATTCATAGAAACTTTAAGTAAATAAAAAAATTTAGTCATTACATTCAAAATTGTTTCACATAAAAAATTACTTTTGATTGAATAAAAATATTGAACCTGAACTTTAACAATTTTAAAAATGGTCATTGGACAACATGGAACTCAGCCGACGTTATGTTGAATTCCTTTCAAAAAGGAATCGATTCTTTTTGTGAAAGGAATTCGACATTTTTAGATGACAATTTCGCGTTACCAGTTCTAGGGCGGGGTTTCGAAGTGTTTTTATATTCCCAAATTCATCAAAGAGAAGACACTGAACATAATAAAACGTATAAAGAGTTTCGTCGGATTACTAATTCGTCGGCTGTCTTTTGTCCAATGTCAATTGATGGGAAATCGATTTTAAAATTTCAGGTTCAATATGTTTTTATTAAATCAACCAGATTTCTGTTCTAAAGTAATATCTTTATGAACACTCAAACAATCTTTTATTTACTGATTAAAATATCATGTTATTTTGGATATTGGACAATGATGCATGGGATGAGTAAAAGTAAAAATTAGTATGACTGCATGTCTAACTCAATTTCGCCAAAATTGGTCTATTGGACAAGGCAGACTAAGCCGACGAATTATCAAAAGTGAATAATGCTTGAAGAAGCCATTTAAATAAATTGTGAATTGATTTATTTATATTCGATTCGACGAAATACCCTTATGTATAAAACGTAAAAATCCAACTTCTTAAAACAACGATTAATTCGCGTTTATTTATAAATATATTATACATTTCACAAGGAATTTTTTATTCAGATGATTTAATTTTAAAGGAAAATTTGTTTCCTTTTTTGGGATTTAGGTCAATAAAGCAAAAGAAACTAACAGCTGATCAAAATTGAAAGAAATCATTATGAGTTTTGTTCCATTTTCAAAGTTTCTCATACGTATTATTGGCAGGAATGGAGGGGACCCAAAATTTTCTGCAGAATGCGAATGGTTAAGGTGAGAAGCACTTTTTCATGACAAGAGATAGTCTTGGAGGATCTGTCGTGAATTTCTGTTTTTAAGGCGGCATAAGCAGGGAATCGAACCCAAGACGCTCGGCAGACGATCAATTGCAAATTGCATACTTTTATTTTAGGCTGTTTTTTTACAGATTAAAAAATGAAATTAAAAACGCAAATACGGGAGACAGAAAAGAATAGTCTAAAGCGAAATAAATTAAACCGGACTCCTTTTTTTTTGATTTATTGATAGGCTGAAACCTTTTTATATAAATAATGTAAACAATTTATATATTTTACAAACAGAATATTTTTAAGGAAATCACCAATCTTTTTTATATTATGCATACTTTATTTAGAACAAAAGAATGAAAACTCTACCTAAATACATATATACATATACATATTTCTCAAATAAATACACAAAAACAATTCTTCTGACGTGACAAAATATATTTAAAAACACAGTACACATATTAAAGGTAATATCATTAGCGTTTTCATTTTTGTTCAGTTCTGCGCATCTGTCAAAATCGAGGTATTATGGTGGTAAAATGGTGGATTCAGTGCCCCTTTCCTTGTCTAATTTCAATATTTTGTTGTTGTTACTAATGATGCGCGTTGAGTTCCTGTGGTCACTCGAACAGCCATTTCTAATTTTTTGACATTTCCAACTTTGACAACCTGCGCAATATATTACCTTTAATATGTGTACTGTGATTTAAAAGGGCCATTACCTAAGTAACCCTTAAACGTAGTGGTTAAGAGGCCTTTAAGTAACGTTGCTTAAATGTGAAAATTGATTATAGATACTGATTTCGCACTTCAGAGCATATTTAGAGGTAGGTATTTTAAAGTTAAGAAGGCTTTAAAATTTCTTAAATTTATATACGACTGCTAGTTTTATTTTGGCTGGTAGATGGCTCTTAATGTAAATGTTGTAAGTAGTGAAAAAAAGAAATAAAATATGTAGGTATACAAAATAAACATGCACAAGAAAGAAACGAAAACTTATTTTTGTAGATCTACCAGAAAGTACACATGCAACACAAACACCTATTCAGATATCTTTGGCTATCGCGTCGGTAAGCGTCTGCGGAGAACATTAACATTGTCTAAAAATAAAGAAACTTTTTTCCTTCGAGAAATAACCCGAAACATACAGTCTGAATTAATTCATTTCAACCCCCCTTCCCTTAAGGGCTTCCTCCTATAACTAAAGCCAACTTAAAAGCTAAATAACGTACAGTAAAAACATGGTTGTGAAAGCGTTAGGAGTAAATTAATACTATGTAGTGCTCTCATTAAAAATTCACTACATAAATGTTAAACAAGATGACTTTAACAACTACCACAAAGCATAGAATTCTACGAGTATAACAACACTTTACACTATCTTACATCTTACGTAAGGAAAATACAGGGGCATGTAAACTATGAGTAGGGATATAAAGTAGAGCGTACCTACCTTCCGTATGGTGGTTACGGTTAGCTAACTTAAGCAAGCACAAAAGGTTGCGAATAAAAATTTGTTGAGAGAAAACTTTAAAATCCAACTACTACTGACCTTGAGCACACTCTGAAAAGCTCTTATATAAGAAAACCATTTGCCCTTGAGTTACACGCGTGCACCTATAGATTAATAGGTTAAAGTATCGTCTTCCCCAAGTGCTTTCAAGTGAACTTCAGTATAGAATGGACATCGATTTGTCCCCTGTTGTATGTTTGACACACAGGCAACACTGTGGATGGTATTGAATTGAGCATGACGGTATTTTTCTCCAAAGTTTTTTAAGCTCGAACTTTTTTGAAAAAGTTTTAACGAACGGAAGACAGCAACAGCCAATGGAAATTTCGGCGCGTAGGGTAATCCAATTGTTGTGGTCTGTGGATCGCATTGGGGCTTTTGATGGTTTGGGGTCAGCGTACCTGTTATGCGGGACAAGGATCCCTGATGTACCTTAACGTAGTGCAAGTAGTTTTACGTCACCCGAAACGAGTGATTCATTTTCATGTTCCAGGTAAATAGATGTTCCAATGCGAAATCGCTATATATACATATACATACATGTGCATGGTGCAAGGGCCAAAAGCAATTGTTCGTCTAGAAATATATAATTTGGTTCGGAAAAATTTTCTTAAAAGCATTTGATAATAAAGATTATCTCTTAGACTCTTCTAAAACTGAGAAAATTTTAAATACTAAAAATTAATGCATCATGCTTATTTCCCCCCTACCCCACTTTTCCTGGATTATTGATAAATATCAAATCGACTGTCAACATGATTTGGTCGGATTAGAGAATATATACGGATAAAAACAAAAATCCTGTTATAGCAAAACCGATGTCATTCATCAACAACAAATAAATTGGTTTGATGTTAATCTCGGATTATCCCCATAAGAGGATTAAATACGTAAAAGAGGTTTCATTGATGAATATTTTATTGGTTATATCATTTTTATTTCATTTTCGTGATTCGTTTAGATTTAAAATTTTGCAAACTTTTCTTTTAACTATTACAAAATCTGTCTTTGAAGTTTAATTATCAAAAACTCTTATGAAAAATAGTTATTTATGATTGTAATTCAAGCAGTCCTTATCGATTCAACTACAAGTGGTTCTTCTTTATAATGTTTTCATTAAACCTGCATCTCTACATTAGGGTACATTACATATACATATTATTCTCCTGTTTTCAATTATGCCCGAAGGCAAAACAAATTTGGGATTGTAAAATCGAGCTGAACCTCAGCACTACATAACAATTTGTTTAGGAAAAGGATAACGGTACATATATACGAATAATTACCAATTTATATGCAGAATGGGTTGCGAATATTCTCAAGAGCCTCTTAAAAAAGTATAGACTTATTTTTGTGAGGCCACGGCATTTCTGGTTGAGAAAGGGGATTGTTTTGAGTTCTTTAATCGTTATATTGCCCATAAAAACAAGCATTTACTTTTCTTTTTTTTTTTTTTTTAAGAAAAGTGAAGCCAATATTATAATAACAAAAAAATTGGGTTGAAATTTTATAAAGTGGTTATAAAAGGAAACAAAAAATCAAACTTTTAAAAGATCTGCAATTTGGCCAAAAACGTCAATCAATATAATTCCGTTAATTATAAAAGAACCTTTTTTTAACCTTGATTTGGAAATTTGTTTTCAATATTTTTTTTTTCTTGATGGACTAATTAAACCAAGATTTTTTTTTGGGAGTTGGATGAAACAATAACAATTTGGGTGCGTGCACTAGGCACATTTAAGTGTATCTAAGATACATCACATATATAAATACAGATGAAAAAGACGTCTTTTGATGTTATAGGTAAATGAGTATAAATTTTTTCGTCATCTAGATTTGATACCTACACTTATTTATTATTTTATACTAGAAATGAGAAATTATACAACATACTGCTGGATTAACACAACTGACAAATCTCCATATATTTACTACCATTTTTTAGACATTGTTTGTCATAAAACACGAATTTTACATGGTTACAAAATTTAATTAAATTTGGTAAAAAAATTGGATTTTTGTCAGGTAGATAGGGAAACCAGCCCACAATTTCTTAAAACACATTTTAAAATCACCGCAGTGCCTTTTACATTACTGTGTCCTCTGCTGTCAAAAAAATAACAATTAAAAACAGCCGAGGAATTTGTGTTTTCAAGAAATCGTATAATTTGTTGGTAAGTTTCATAAAGTAATTTTTTTGCAATTTGTAGTGAAAGTTATATCTAGAATTATCACATATCTACGGTGACCATATTCTAGAATTTCAAATAATGAACATGTGAAAAAGGCAACAAAATTTAATTCAATTTTAAATAATTCCATTTAATTTAAAAAAATATCTACTTAAAAATGTAGGTACAGAAATCAGAAATTCAGTCTTTGTTTGCATAAAACTTAAATTTTAAAACAAAAAAAAACTAAAAAAAAAATCTATATTAACATACATATTTCATTTTTACGGATTTTGATATTTTTCTGAACCCGCGAAGCGGGCCATTCAAGGTATCTATAAAACTATTGACAAAGTTAAAAAAATTTTCGTTTTAAAATCATTAATGGAAATATATTTTAAAGCAAAGTATGAATAGTAATTTTAGGTGTGGGTCTTATTGCCACTCCAGTAACGAAAAGCAGCCTGCAGGTACATTTTTTTGGAAATGTGACCCATGGGCTTTATTTCCGCGGGTCTTATTAAACTGTACCTAGAAAAAACTCTTTCGGCAGGGGCATTTAATAAAATAAAATTGTACTAGATGTCTTGTTCGTTCTTTCAAGGATACGTTAACATCTTTATTTTATATTTTATTTGCCATTGAATTTTGCTTTAATATTTATGTTATTGTATTTAGGAATTTGTACTACATAAATATAGAAAAAATAATGAACAACTTCTGAAACACTGAACATTTATGTGTTTTTGTTCAACAAATAATTCATAATGAACATTGTCTTCAAATACTGAACTGTTCATTATTATAATGAACGGATGGTCACCGTACTCATATCCGAAAAAGTGATTGATATACAGAAAATATTTATTTAAAGAAAATATGGAGATTTAGATAAGGATCTCCCACACCCAGGGCTGGATTAAGACATGTAGAGGCCCCAAGGCAATGCTGGTCTCGGGTCCCCCTCCTATCTAAATTTGATTTAAAAAAACCAATGGAAACTTTTTTTTTATTTTTTGTAAATTTTTTCCTCCTGTCATTTTTTTCTGAATCGAACACCTATATCAATGTTTCTTTTAATTTATTTATCTTCTTTATAGTCATTGACCTTATTTTCTTTTTATTCTTCCTTTCAAATTCTTTTCTTATTATTCTTACTTATCTTTGATACAATCAAAGTTTACAAATTCAATTTCACCCGATTCGAATTGTTTTACTTTCATTTTATTTTATTAGATATATAAGACGCACCAGATAATTTTTGACAAAGTTTCAAAGCCCTGCGTCGCGTCTCTTGTGTTCCCACTATAACGTCGAAACAAAAAAATCCCATTTTAACTCGACGAAGGTATTCAAATGGGTGGAAGCGTAGTTCAAACATACTTCAACTCTGAATAGTAACGAGAAATTTCTCAGTTATTTGTGTTCTGTTAGTTTACAATAACCAAATTGAGTCACAATGATTGTCAAATTTAATTTATTATTAAAAAAATTTAAGAAGAAATTTAAATACACCTATCAAAAAAACTGTCTTAAAAGCCGCGGGGCCCTTAGGCGGGGCTGGGCCCCTAGGCAGTTGCCTTTTTTGCCTGAGGGTTAATCCTCCTCTGCCCACACCAACGCGAATTTGTCGAGGCGACGACAAAAATAATAATAACAACGTGTTGTTTTCATTGAAAACCGCTTGTTGTTATTATTGTTTTCGTCGTCGCCACGACAAATTCGCGTTGGTGTGGGGGATCGTTTAGATTTATAGAAAACTATTCTATAAAAACTAGGGAGCTTTAATCACCGGCTTTAAGTGTTCCCGAGACTCGCAAGAATTTCTTTGTAAATATTTTTTCTTTGCAAAGAGATAAACTCTCCATAGATATTTTTCGCTGTGCTTTCGTTGTCTTGTCTTTCGTACTCTTGCATCAAAAGGTTCTGTATACTAAATTTTAATAAAAATATATCGAAAATTACTTTCATATGTACAACTTTAATTAGTAAAAATCAAAACTTAATGATAATTTAAGACAATAACAACTTAAAAGCGCAAAGAATGTATAAAAAAACATAACCTATAATTAATGCGACCATTTCCATCATATTATGTTTATCTGTACGAGTATCAAGTATCAAGCAAAACAATCATCAACTAAAAATACTAAGTTGAGATAAAATTATAATTAATATCTATACCTATTTTGATGAGAGTTTTAATTGCTAGAAATTGACACAAGTGTTCGCATTCCCATAGTGTGTATAGGTATATTACTCGTTTTTTCTTCATGGTTTAAATGTTTGTGGGCGCAAATGTTACCATTTCTATTTGCATTCATATCCTTAGCCTAAGGCGATGTAATATCCTTTCATAAATTGCTTTTGCAAGAACGCATCATCCCTGGTAGTTTTGTTTTAAAAAAAGAAAAATGATTAGACATTTGATTTGTATACATAAATCAGGAGCAGTGAAATTTAAAATGTGTATCTTATATTGCACATAATTCCGTATTTAATGGTAGACAAAATACTCTAGAATATTAATATTTTATCAGAACTATATATACCTATACATGTGAAAAAAAAACACCATATCATCTTATATACCTATACTTCTTATATACCTATACTACTTAAGTCATTTTAACTACTTTGTATAAATTCACTTAGTTTATTTTAATCAATTCAACATTTACTTTGATATTACAAATTTTTATGAAATATTTAATTACTTTCAATTCAAACAGTTCCAGTAGTTATTTTTAAAATATAAAAATTCAAGCTATTATTTTCAAATATTTGTTAAGTAAACTAATCATTTTATAATTTATAAGAAGCGGTGGTCTTTTGATTCACTCCTACATATTTCGGGGCTGAGCCCCGGAAAATTTCTCTGTCGAGCATTCGAAAGTGGAGCTATCGAAGCTGAGATTAGATTCAAGCGTAGTTAAGGCTATATTACTGGCGAGGCTGGTAGAAGCAAACAAAAACAGAAATCTAATAGCATACAACCGAATATTGGAGCAAACGGAAGTGGATCATCAGGAGTCAGGACAAAGTAATGCGCAGAATAATTTTTCAAATGAGTTTATTGTAAAACACGAAAGGATTGGGGGCCCAGCAGATGATTCGATTTTCTTTACAAGACATTGAAATAATAGTTTCAAAATTCAGTGCTGATGACGGACTTTCTGTTAAATCCTGACTGGTAGAGTTTGACGAAATCGGTACTTTCCTGAACTGCTCGAAAAACTTTAACTTGCTCGAAAGTAATTATCAGGATCTGCTAGATGTTTTAAAAGAGGACGTGTTTGCGCCGGTCTTATGAAGAATTTAGAAGTGCATTATTGTCTGAATTTAATTAAACAGTAGGTGTGGTTTTTTCCAAGCCCGAAGAAAATGAATGAAAAAAAAAGATTCGGGGCTAAATAATTTACCTGTTAAATGCAACAACAACTTATCCCCAATGGGCTTACCTAAACCCAGATAATTTTCGGGGCTTAACTTAAGCACGTAGAAATACTGTATTACCGGTGGGAATTACATTTGTAGTTGTTATTGATAGTATGGAAACTCCTTTTTTTTCTGTAGTGGCGTCGCTAATCCCCGGAATTGTTTTTTTCAACCAGTTCCCTCCGGGTTGGGAAAAAAACACACCAATTATAAGCTGAACGTAAAGATTAGCGTATGTTGCTGATAATGTGATCTTTGCTGATAAGTACTTCTGGCTGCAGTCTAATATTCTACACTGTGGTCAATGGAGTTCAATAATGTTATACAAAATGAATCCACGCAAGAAACCAACACCAACAGTAAAAAGAAATTACAGCCGTGTTTTTTTGCAAGCCCGGGGGGAATTGGATGAAAAAAACTACGTCGGTGCTAAACAATTAACATGTTAAATGCAACAACAACTAATCCCAGAGAAATCTCGGGGCTTAACTTAAGCGCACAGAAAAACTGTTACCGGCATGAATTACATACATGTTATCGATAGTTTGTATGAAAACTCCATGTTTTTCACTGTCATGGCGTCGCTAATCCCCGCTGTCGTTTTTTTCAACCAATTCCCCCCGGGCTTGCAAAAAAAACACGCCTTAAATTACAAATACAAAAAAAAAGTAAGTACATCTTCATTGAGGTTAGATTTTTCTTTTGGCAAAAGTACTTTGCAGGGCCCAAAGAAACACACCTAATGTTAAAACTGGGTTGCTGTTTTCTTATTTTGATATTTTATGATAAGTGTTTTACTCTGAGGCTACAGGAGAGAGTACTCGCTAGCGAGTTGTAACACTTATGTATATAGATAAAGAGGCTTTGGAAACTCGCATTTTTCGAATCTAATTGAGAACCGAGAAGAGCAGCGAGTTGGTTACAAAAAAGAATTTGACAATTAATGTATATTATGTAGATATATATGCAGCCAAATCGATAGCGGGTGAGTACCCGCTCATGTGGCATCGGGGTTAAATTAGCTCATGCGAGAATAATTCAGAAAATAAATCAAATACAATTCTTATAGAAAAAATAAATATTGGATTTTTTTGATTTAGCTAACCTTGGAATTTGAAGAGTTTCCATTTTCCATAAGTTATATTATAATATGTAAATTCCGTAAAGTAAATATGTAAAAGTCAATATCATCCACCTCCTTTCAGCATTGTAAATAAAAATCGGAAACAGTCTCGCCATTTTTTTGTGAAACATACACATCCGGATGTGAGGCGAAACCAAAAAAATCTATACCTATGAAGCAACACTAGGAATTTAAAATAAATATTTACTTTCAAAATCTTCAAGAAATATTCTTACCCTCTTAATAAAATGTCTGTATTATAAATATATACATAGATTTATCTATCAGGCAATACAAAAATCACCATTATTGATATTGGATTTTTGCAAAGTCACTTCCTTTGGGAAACATATTTGGTATATGGTACAGTACACATGAAATAGCGCGCGTTTAGCATAAAAAATACTGCAACCGCGCACGTACATGAAAATGAAAACAAGCGAATTTGCCTACAACTTCTATTCAATATCATTTTTCAAATTTGTCTTCGCTTAAGTGATTTCTGTATGAATATTCATACAAAATGCCCTAAGCAAGAATCCCCGCTGATATTAATAGCTGTAATTGATTTAAATTGTTAGGCAAATTGACCGGAAAGCATCGATGATTGGCCGGTAAGGGTAAATTTTGAATGTAATTAAAATTCCAATTCTATATACTAAAAAAACTGTTTTCGAGAGTTTAGTTATGCAGGACGAAAACGTGATGGGAGCTAATTAATGTATTGAAGTACGTGGTCATAATTTCTATTACATTTTATATACTGAGGGAAAAGTAGCCGGCTCCTGGAAATGTATAGTATACGTAATTTCGTTAAAAGAAATTACTTTGGATGAAATTAATTAAGTTGCAGTGACATTTTTGTAATTATTTTATGGTAGAAATAGAATCTTGGATAGCTATTTTGTTTATGTAGGATCAAATGGGCGAAAAATAAAAAAACACAAAATGTACATTTAACTTAACAGTTTCTTCAACTTATACTTCTGTTTCAATTCACTTAAAAAAAATAAATGGCGCCCGAGTAAAGGTCGTTGTCAATTTCAATGCAAATTGGATTCGCATTCACTTGAATTTTTAATAAATGCTCACAAAACTTTTATTATAAAAGTCAGTTTCATTCAAAATATTGTCCATGGTGGTAATTAATTTATCTAATTATTTAGTTTCATATTTTTCTGTACTTTTTTGACTGGTAAAGAAAATCGAAATTAAAAATCTAAAAAATATCTAAAAGTTTTATGGTGTAAGGAATTGTATAACTCATAAAGTCTTAGTTCGCTGCTTATATGAAACGAAAAATCCCATCCAAAAATGACACAATTAAATCATAAACGAAAAACTAAAATTTCGGGATTTTATTTCAGCATAGTGTTCCATTAGCAAAATCGAATTGATAGCAGATTATTGGGAGAAGTCTCTACTCTTTTTTCACACAGAATTAATTGCCCCGACTACTGCACAAATTTTGTGTGGTAAAATGACATTTGAGTTTTATTCGTTTCGCTTTTGCTGTTTCCTCCATTGTTCCTTCATAAGGTTTGTTCCCAGCATTTTTCGTACTAAGGTCGTGTCCGAATTGCGTTAGAATTTTCTACCACTGGTTAAATTTTGACGATCTGTCGTCGGCGAATGTTTCGCGTTGGTTTGGGAGAGCCTTAACAGTTTTTTTATTTGTTAAAGTGAACTGACAAATTCTGTTATGTGACATAAGTCAACCTGGCACTTGCCAATAACCAGCAAGACAAGTCTCGAAGTAAATAATTGCTCGAACTAAAACTGGCGGGAAGGGGAATGTTTTAAGCACTCTCTCGCCCTCTGTTTTTTTTTTTTTCAAAAAAAATGCCAACATTGGAGGAGGTTCAGACAAAAAAACCAAAAAATGGCTAAATCTCGCTGTCTAAAACTATAGGTGCGGAATAAAGCAATTGTGTTAGCCTTGTTCGCATATTGCGCTTTATTTTAGCTTCAGCATATAAAATCTCTCCAAAATTTAGCGAAGCTTTTAAGACGAGTGGAACGCAACTCCAGCTAATTAAAACAAAATTTTGTTTCTTGCTACACATCACTTATCTGTCATAATTAAGAGCAAATAATTCTCAAACATAATTTTGACATTTTGTAATTCTTCAATTTTGTGTGAACTTTACTGTTTTAAATTTTTATAGACGTGCCGTTGCCTTAGAAAATTCCACGCGATTAAAAGAATCCTTGATATAAATATTGAAAACTCAAATTTTAACTTTTTTTTCACTTATCCGAAACTTTTCAACTTGTTTACAAGAAAAAAAATAATATTTCTTTATTTTTTTCGCAACACCCTAATTTACCTTTAGCAATTCTTTTAAGTACAAACAACAAATCGAATTATCTATCTTTAAAATTCTTCATGCAAACTATTTTAATAATAATTTTCCAATCGAAAAGTGAAAGCAAACAAACTGAAATTGGTGTCTGCGAGTTTGAAATAAATATTGAAGTGTCGCCGAAGAATTGACTTTTGAGAGCTTAATTTTGCTTGAACTTCTCTCGTTAGAGATATATGTATTAATTTTTTCATTTATATAAGTGCGAATGAAATTCAAGGATAATGCAATTTCATTGAAAGCGGTAATTTTTGTATTTGCGATTTCAATCGACCTACTCAATACTCATGCTTCTTTACGGCTGATTAAGAGTTTGGCTTATTTTTCTGCTCGCTTAAGCCGGAAATTCTTCATGTTCTCCCATTTTGTCATCATCGTCGTCGTCGTATTCATATTTCGTAGTTCTTAGCAGATGGAATAACTACAGTCAAGCCACCGCGACCCAGCCCGAAGGCAGCAGCGTGGCATTACATCACTGACAATGTGCCAAGGACACTTCAGTTAATTCGCACTAGAGTCGCTTGCCATGCAAATACACATACTCTCCATCTCCATATTATTGGAATATGAAAATTAAATGCTTAACGCTCGTGCTTGCTATCTTGCTGGCTGGCTGCTGTGCTCTCGTTTACCTACACCTACACGGATATGATGTGATGACGGGCTTTGGGGGCTTTCAAGCGTATATAAAATCTTCTACTGGAAAATTCAATTTACGTTAAAAATTAGTTATGCAAGATAAAATATAAATTATGAAAATGCACAGGATTTTACCCAGGCAGGTCCATAAATTTTCAAATACTTTCGGTATCGCATGAAGTTCAACTTAATCTCGGTTAGTAAGGGATGTAAGTTTTTGGGGAAATTGAAATTTGTGGCAAGCTTTGTGTGATGGCAATTTAAATATGAATTTTAGGATTCTCAAATCTCAACATATAGGGAACAAAATATCGGTCACATAGCGCGAAAATATTTTAACTTTCGATATTATGTAGCTATGAAGGCACTACGTATAACAATGAGGTACTGCTTGCATATGGGGAAATGTGTTCGTCAAAAACTCAAACTGAAGGTAAATCATTAATCAAGTATCATACTGCGATTGGGAAAGGTTGAGACAATAGATGCAGGTCTACAATTTTCACCATTATTCCATTGTCAATTTTAAATTGAAAGTTGATATTTAGGCGCCAGTTATAGCTTTCATTGAAACTCATCATTGAAAATTTTAATTGTTAATTTTGAGGCACTTTAAAATCAGTGATTATTTTAATGCAAATAAAAAGCTGATAACTCAATTATTATTTCTAGTCAACAAAATATTTCATTTTGGCCCAGCATATCGCAGAAAATGAATTTCTTTATTTCAATGATTGAACTACCTTATCATTGACCAAAATGAAATATTTTTTGACTAGAAATAATAATCGAGTCATCAGCTTTTTATTGGGATCAAAATAATCACTGATATCGCTTTTTTAGGGCCTCAAAACTGAAAATTAAAATTTTCAATGAAAGCTATAACTGGCCCCTTATCAAACATTTTTTTTAAAACGCTATTGCGATTGTCAATATTGTCAACATATTTTTGATGAACCTATTGTGAATGAGCATCAATCAACCATTTTGAATGGATATCCGTATTGTGAGTGTCAATCGTTGTTAAATGCTGCACAAAATTTTAGTTTTCTTATAATATTATTACTAAACAAAATTAAAAATGGTATATTCTGAACAAAAGAACTAAAATAGTAATTAAGAAAGTGGAACTGGGCAAAACTTGTGACGCCGATGGGAGAAAGTTTGGAAGTTGCAAGGGACTGTGCTCAAAAGTGTTAACATAAAGAAAGTGGCAGCAGTTTGCTGTAATTTTAAATGGTTTGGGACCTCCTGTACGAGAATGGAATAAATGGCAACAAGTATAAGAAAAATAAATTTCTTTTAATTAATTAAACAGAAAACTTAGAAGAAAAGTGAAAATAAGATTGAAATCTCTGCAACTGGTAAGTGGAGGTAGGCCGAACAGACCTTACCACTTCACTGATACTGATAATTCGAATATTGGAATTGAATACGTGCGTTGATCCACCAGTTCAAGAGTTCGGTATGGACGATGGTGTTCTCTCATGTGTTCATCTCAATGAATTGCACAAAAACAGAGTTCAACAAATCAAGAATAAAGTTTTTACAATGGCGTTTTTTTAAACAATAGTGACACAACTCGATGCATTGCATAAAAACTTTGAGAAGAAGAAGGGATGCTTCGAATACTCTAGAATTTGAGGAAAACTTGTAAGTACAGAATTCCTTTACAAGCCGCGTCCACTGGGCATGAACAATTCCCAACATCACATCCACAATGCAATCACCAATCTAACTTTGGTTCCTCCATTGGTTTTTATAGACATATTCCGAGCTCTATGCCCAGGTGAAGTGGCATGTAAAGAAACTCTGTAAACTTACATACCCACCTTTCTCCAAGTGTATTTGAAGCCTCCCTGAGCTGCCTTCTCAAAATTTCCAAAAAAACATGACTAGTCGTGGTCGTCGTTTTTATCATCATTGAACCAGAACTCCATTGAACTCATTTTTAATAAAATATCTTTCTTGGCTTTCAAGAAAAAATATTTGTATTTCTTTTCTTTTTCTACAATTTCGGCTGTTAAAAATTAAAAGTTAAAAATTGTGCTCATTCACAACTATCAATTTCATTTACATTAAAAAAATGTCTTCGTCAATTGAGTTACATAATATCGAATTTAAATATATGTAATATGTATGTAGATAGATTTTTTCCAATACTCGATTGGTTGATAATTAACAATCGCAATAAGGATGCCGGTTTTTACCTTCTACAAATGTGACTGAAGAAAAAAAATAATGTTCTATCTATTTGATCCTTACTAAATTCCCTGTGAAATTTGTTAAAACCTTTTCTCTACCAAACGGCCAAACTCTTTCTCTGTCTTCCAGTGGGAGGTATCTGGGCGTAGTTCTCGATCCTAAACTAAACTGGAAAATGAATATTGAAGAACTGGTAAGGAAGGCCTGCACAGTTTGTGCTCTGTAGTAAAACATTCGGTAAAAAGTGGGGACTCCAATCGTAATACCGCTATTCTGACAGAGAGTCAGGCGGCTGTTAAAGCAATTAATTTTGCTACAGCATCATCTAAACTGGTTCAGCAATGTCGGTTTGAGCTCGAAAATCTGAATGAGAACCTTAAAGTCACTCTTATCTGGGTTCCAGGTCAATATGGCATTGAGGAAAACAAGAGAGCTGACGAACTGGCCAGGCAGCTTTTCATAGCTCACTTTCGGAAAGAATTAACATTCCTCTTGGAGTTATGAAGGGCAATATATTCTCAATTTTTATAAATGAATCCAATCATATAGGTGGGCAGTTTAGAAAACTGCATTATTTCTAGGAAAATTTGGCCCACAAATAATAAAACTCGAACAAATGATTTAATTTTCAGACCCAGACAAGACATAGCCAGGATAGTGGCGGTCTGCTCTGGTCACCGTACATAGCTGTGGGGACCAGCAGGAAAGGGAAATAGTCGTGCATTTCCTATAGGATAGAAATAATCATTTTTTTTTTATTAAATTTCTTTAAAGGTCATAGGCCTCAAGGCCTAAGAGTATTCTTTTTTTTTAAGTTTTTCTTTTAAAGCTCCTTGACGGTTGATGTTATGAAATTTTTCTTTTACTTTATTCCTTCTAACACTTCGTTCATTGAAACATAAGCTAAGCATACGAACAAGGCCCATGAACTCTAACGTTATCCTCCTAGCCTCTATAACTCTATTTGTAAATATGAATATTGTATATCGAGACATTTTGGGATTTAACCTCGAAATCAATTGACGGTTGTCAATTTCAGATTCAAGAACAGCTTCAACGATTTTTTCCCTAGTTACTTCAAATTTATAAATCATGGCCATGTCTCTCAGCCAAAAGCAGCAACTTTTGATATCGTTACATTGTGCCACTCGTTCTACATAATACTCATTTAGCAACAGCTGGAAATGCTGTTTGAATACAAGCACTATTCCCTTTGCTTCTGTGATGGCATAAGTTATCTTCGCTGTTTAGAAGAGATTTGTTTGAAATTTTAATCTTTTCATCACCACAATTGGCTTACACTTAAAGTGTCTATATGAAGATTTTCTAATTTCCATGCATCCAAACAATTTTTTTAAAAAAACATGTAAATAGCAAGACAAATTCGACAATCCAATTTAAAAACTCACGCTCCTTTTTCAACCTGTCACGACAACAAGAGTGACTTGTTTCACCTCTCAAGTCTCTAAAATTATCTATGCCTATCATATCAAAGTCAATCTCAGTATTATTTGAATATTTTAACAAAATTTCACGAGACTGTATCAAAAATAACTTGAAAAGTTAAAAAAAAAAACTGGGGTTGAGTATAAAAATACTGCGTTTACGAAGTTGAAATTAATACACAATGTCAGTAAATTTATATAAAAAAAAAACGATTTGCATGGGTTTTGTCTTGTAATTTTATATTTTTGTTTTCATCTACATCTGTAGTCCTCAGGCAATATTTACATAAGACAAGAATTTATATAAGACCGAAATTATCACGCAAAGTGACAAAAAGTTATTTATGGTAAAATAATTCCAACAACTTTTGAAATCCAGGGCTGAAGCACATAAAACTTTTATTTTATTCTTTCTATATAGGCAAACGATGATAAATAGCTAGGATAGGCAGAGACATTAGAGGTGCTGAAAACAAAATAGATTTATTTTTAATGTCAACGATTTTTGGGGGAAACAAGCTTAATCCAAAAAAAAAACAAAAACTTTGGAGAAGAAAATTAAATCACATAAACTCCTGCGAGATTAGGAAGGACGCTTCAAGTTTTATTGTTTGAGTCAAATTGAAACCCAATTGAATTACTGAATCAGAATTAATTAGTTTCTCGAATGTGATTCAGATGTTGTTGATATTTGATATTTTGGGAGATACACCCATATATGTAAGTTGCTCAAGATAAGTTATGTATTTGCTATAGTTTACATAATATGTAGTTGTGTTACAAGGGAAATCAATACTGACAAGATTAGATTTCATTACCAAGTCATATCTTGGCCCCATGGCGTTTATTCGACTTTCATTTGAAACAAATTTGTGTTATGCTAAGCTTCTGGAGTAAGGATATTTGAAGCTCATGATAATTGGCATTTGATGCAATGGCAAATTATTTACTTGGTGGTAAATTCATTGTCTGTTTGGTAACTCGAAACGTTGTGCAATGTACAATGTCGTATGACGTAGCACAAATCCCATAGAAAAAATGACAAGTAGCAACTTGTAGCAAGAAGTTGCAGTAACCAAACAGACAAATTATATGATCCATGCGTCTTTTTTGACAATTTCCTTTGCAGCCATTTTGGAAAAGGTGACGCGTCAAAATATTTCCTTGATCATAAAAAGCTGTCCTGCTTTGCAAATGTGAATGTCATTGTTACAGCGTTTCCACTGACCAATTTACAAAGTAATAGCAATGCAAAAGCAATTTACTGCCTCAAGTATTGCCAATTGGAGGAGCTCTGTGTTGTATAGACCGAGAGCCTACGACTAATTTCGGGTGTGAATGATATCAAAAATTCACTGGTGTTTTTATATAGATCTTAACTTTTTAAAAGAGAATATTAAAGTCTTGCATTTCGTGTTTTGTTTTAAAAATAAAAAGCATAGCAAATAAATCATTATATTTAATAAACAATCTGAGCGCCCTTGACAAGAAAACGGGGTCCATGACGTCTTGGATGAGGTCTATTGCATCCAAGATGAACCCAAAGATGAGTATCAAACCGGTCTCTAAATATAATGTGAAAGCATTTAGAAATATTATGTTCTCACTGATAGAAGCTTACCCTTTGATAACATAATACCGGTAATCCAAGACTTTTTCCGCATGGGGCCGCTTATCTACCAGATGCACTAAAATAATGGAATTAACCGACAAAAGCCCCAAACCACGGCATGCAAGATATATGAAAAGTAAAGATATGTCTAAAACAGGGTTGCCAAGTCTGGAGCTAGTTCGATAGCCCAATTTGAAAGTTTTTGTAGCCCAAAATCGGAGCCGAAATAGTAGCCCAATAAAACCAATTAAAAAAATGTTCTCTTAACTTCAATTACAATTTATTTTTATTCTAAAAAAACACAACGAAAAATAAAAAAAAACATTTTTTGTTCATAAAAAAAGAAGAGTTAACAATATCATCACATATTTAACTGCTGAAAATCATTCATAAAATATTATATCCTTATCAGAGTTATCGTCATTGTCATCCTTGTGGTCATTATCATCACATTTCGCACCCTTAGAATGAGTGACCTAACTAAAAAATTTGGCATATTTTTTACAACCTGGTTTTAGAGTTCATTTCGCTTTTTAAGGTTAGTTTATTGAAAAATAAGAAGTTGCAGAAGTTTTGAGTTCGGTCACTTTCATTCTAAGGGTGCGATTTGTACATTGTTTGGTTAAATTTATTTATCATTTCAAGTGAGGGTGAAAAGTTTTTACAGCAAATTTGTTTAACCGTAGCATCAATACGAAAAAGCATAATTGCATCGAGCGATGCTTTAGTTAATCGATTTCTTGGTTTTGTTTTTACACAACTCATGAAAGAAAATGTTCTTTCTACTACAGCGTTGCTGAAAGGCAAAGTTAATAGTTGTATAACAAACCACGCCAAATCCCCGAAAACTAATACATCAGAAATATTTTTTACGTTACGAGCGTTATCGCCCAAGATTAGATTTGGGCTATTTATAGCCCAGTTATGATTGGGCTGTCATAGTGAAATTGCTGTCGGCAATTTTGGAAAAAGATAGCCCAATTTCCGATAAATAGCCCAATCTGGCAAGCCTGCTAAAAATACCAGTAATTTTTTGCTATCACTCACACTCAAAAATATCTGTGTGCTCTTAGGGCCAGTTTCACAGTGAAGTAAGTGTCACTTAAGTGCCAAATATGGAAAACTAATTCCCAATTTCACAGTGTAAACTTATCGGAATAAGTGACACTTGAGTCTCCCATGTTGGCCACTTAAGTTCCACTTACTCAGGTAGTAAAACTGCGGCTAAAGTGCCAAAATGGGAAAATTAGGTGCCATTTTTTTTGTTAAGTGCGTGCACTGTAAAACTGGCCCTTAGTCTGTTAGAAATATGTAATAGAATAAATCAATTTCAGTGTATAGGAAGTTCGACATTGTACGAATTCGAACTATGTTTTATTGGCGTTTTTCTTTTTTGGCTCCGAGCTAGCTCAGATGGAAAAAAGAAACACGACTTATGTGCTCTGATTTGTCTGAGGTAAAAAAGAAACATAGAATTAATTTTTGACAGCTCGGTGATCTGCTATGAGGTAAAAAAGAAAAACACCATATTTCAACCTCATCACACTCCTCTGTTATATTTCTCCAACTACCAACGTCATCTATACTACGTGATCTTTAACATTTTGAGTAGGTACACTCATAATAACAAATATTCACGGAATTTCTAACTTTTTGTATAGATAACCTCTAAAATAATATTCAATTTGTCCATCATTTACATTATAATCTCAACCTCATGAACCTCTAATTATTATATGTATGTACAAGATTCTATTTACCAGGGGTTGTAATTAAACAAAAACTTTTGGTAAAAAGGCCTTTTCATCTTATTCAAATCGTCTCTAACATTGGTTGCTTCCAAAAATAATGGCTCCCCATTTCCTGTACTTGTAAACACGAATTTAACCCTTCTTGAAAGATGATGAAAAAAGATGAAAAAAAAAACCATTTTGAAATATCATTTAAAACAAAACAGCGTTGCCACCTTGAGAATTAGATTCAATTTTCTAAAGTTAGGAATAATTTTGCTTGTACCATACTTTAAGGTCTGGCGCCCACTATTACGCAACTTTAAGTTGTCCCCAGTTGGTCTGTCTTCCTATTGCCAGCAATAGGAAGCAAGTTTATCTGTCAAAAATAAGATACCAAAATGAGGTTCCAGTTTGTCATTATGGTTTTCCATTAAACACCAGGGCAGCCAGACAATCAGACATCACCAACAAAAAAAAATAACTTGGAGTTAACAAAACAAATACAATCCCAGAACTTGCTGGCAGCAAATTATTTTCAAAATTCGAATTTCCGCTCTAGAAAATCACATTAAAATGCTCTGTACCAAAGTTGAAGCAATTGGTCACCCTTTTAGGCTCTAGGTCAAATGATAAATTACAGAGGATAATAAGTTGAGTGCGTGAAGTTAGCCCCCCTTTTTTGGAATTTGCTATTTTTGAAAGTTGTTCCAGGTTGTTCCCGATTTGTTCCGCATTGTTCCAAGTTTTTTTTGAAAAATATTCAAAAATGGGGGTTTTAGAGCCAAAAAACCGTTTTTGACCTAGCCCCCCTTTTTTCGAAAATCAAATTTTTGAAAGTTGTTCCAGATTGTTCTAGTTGTTCTGAACATTGTTCCAAGTTTTTGGACCCCTATGTTCAAAATTTCAAAAGTTATGGGCAAAATTCGAAAAAATTCTAGCCCCCCTTTTTTCGAAATTCTTAATTTTGAAATTTTTTTCGGGTTTCAAAAAGTGTTCTAAACATTGTTCCAAAAACTCAAAATTGTAGGACGTGTGTTTTTAAAGATAAAACCTTCCGAATATTTTTTCAAAAATCCAAAAAACGGCTCTCCAATATTTTTTTTTTTTTTTTAAGTGCATTGAATTTTGAAATCTTATGATAAATGCATGTATTGAAAAAAAGTTCTGACCTTACATTCTTACTATCAGCTAAAAAACTAACTTTAAAAAAACATCTGCGATTTTTTTAACATTTCAAAAAGACCCCTGCCCCCCCTTTTCCAAAAATCCAAAATCTAAAATTTGTTCCAAGTGCAGAATCCCTCAAATCCAATTGTTCCAAAGAATCATCAAAAAATATTGAAAACTGAAGATTTTAAGCCCAAAAAACACTTTAAATGAAAATATCTTATTATCCTTGCTCTGGCCCCCCTTTTAAGAAATCCAAAATTCAAAAATTTGTTCCAGGTTGTTCTAGGGCTTTTCTAAATTGTTCCAGACTTTCGTTTCTTAAAATTGATTTTTAGTATGAAAAATTTCAAAAAAATGCTCCCCTGCCCCCCCTTTTCCAAAAATCCAAAATCTAAAATTTGTTCCAAGTGCAGAATCCCTCAAATCCAATTGTTCCAAAGAATCATCAAAAAATATTGAAAACTGAAGATTTTAAGCCCAAAAAACACTTTAAATGAAAATATCTTATTATCCTTGCTCTGGCCCCCCTTTTAAGAAATCCAAAATTCAAAAATTTGTTCCAGGTTGTTCTAGGGCTCTTCTAAATTGTTCCAGACTTTCGTTTCTTAAAATTGATTTTTAGTATGAAAAATTTCAAAAAAATGCTCCCCTGCCCCCCCTTTTCCAAAAATCCAAAATCTAAAATTTGTTCCAAGTGCAGAATCCCTCAAATCCAATTGTTCCAAAGAATCATCAAAAAATATTGAAAACTGAAGATTTTAAGCCCAAAAAACACTTTAAATGAAAATATCTTATTATCCTTGCTCTGGCCCCCCTTTTAAGAAATCCAAAATTCAAAAATTTGTTCCAGGTTGTTCTAGGGCTCTTCTAAATTGTTCCAGACTTTCGTTTCTTAAAATTGATTTTTAGTATGAAAAATTTCAAAAAAATGCTCCCCTGCCCCCCCTTTTCCAAAAATCCAAAATCTAAAATTTGTTCCAAGTGCAGAATCCCTCAAATCCAATTGTTCCAAAGAATCATCAAAAAATATTGAAAACTGAAGATTTTAAGCCCAAAAAACACTTTAAATGAAAATATCTTATTATCCTTGCTCTGGCCCCCCTTTTAAGAAATCCAAAATTCAAAAATTTGTTCCAGGTTGTTCTAGGGCTCTTCTAAATTGTTCCAGACTTTCGTTTCTTAAAATTGATTTTTAGTATGACAAATTTATAAAAAATGCTCCCCTGCCCCCCCTTTTCCAAAAATCCAAAATCGAAAATTTGTTCCAAGTGCAGAATCCCTCAAATCCAATTGTTCCAAAGAATCATCAAAAAATATTGAAAACTGAAGATTTTAAGCCCAAAAAACACTTTAAATGAAAATATCTTATTATCCTTGCTCTGGCCCCCCTTTTAAGAAATCCAAAATTCAAAAATTTGTTCCAGGTTGTTCTAGGGCTCTTCTAAATTGTTCCAGACTTTCGTTTCTTAAAATTGATTTTTAGTATGAAAAATTTCAAAAAAATGCTCCCCTGCCCCCCCTTTTCCAAAAATCCAAAATCTAAAATTTGTTCCAAGTGCAGAATCCCTCAAATCCAATTGTTCCAAAGAATCATCAAAAAATATTGAAAACTGAAGATTTTAAGCCCAAAAAACACTTTAAATGAAAATATCTTATTATCCTTGCTCTGGCCCCCCTTTTAAGAAATCCAAAATTCAAAAATTTGTTCCAGGTTGTTCTAGGGCTCTTCTAAATTGTTCCAGACTTTCGTTTCTTAAAATTGATTTTTAGTATGAAAAATTTCAAAAAAATGCTCCCCTGCCCCCCCTTTTCCAAAAATCCAAAATCTAAAATTTGTTCCAAGTGCAGAATCCCTCAAATCCAATTGTTCCAAAGAATCATCAAAAAATATTGAAAACTGAAGATTTTAAGCCCAAAAAACACTTTAAATGAAAATATCTTATTATCCTTGCTCTGGCCCCCCTTTTTAGAAATCCAAAATTCAAAAATTTGTTCCAGGTTGTTCTAGGGCTCTTCTAAATTGTTCCAGACTTTCGTTTCTTAAAATTGATTTTTAGTATGACAAATTTATAAAAAATGCTCCCCTGCCCCCCCTTTTCCAAAAATCCAAAATCGAAAATTTGTTCCAAGTGCAGAATCCCTCAAATCCAATTGTTCCAAAGAATCATCAAAAAATATTGAAAACTGAAGATTTTAAGCCCAAAAAACACTTTAAATGAAAATATCTTATTATCCTTGCTCTGGCCGCCCTTTTAAGAAATCCAAAATTCAAAAATTTGTTCCAGGTTGTTCTAGGGCTCTTCTAAATTGTTCCAGACTTTCGTTTCTTAAAATTGATTTTTAGTATGAAAAATTTCAAAAAAATGCTCCCCTGCCCCCCCTTTTCCAAAAATCCAAAATCGAAAATTTGTTCCAAGTGCAGAATCCCTCAAATCCAATTGTTCCAAAGAATCATCAAAAAATATTGAAAACTGAAGATTTTAAGCCCAAAAAACACTTTAAATGAAAATATCTTATTATCCTTGCTCTGGCCCCCCTTTTAAGAAATCCAAAATTCAAAAATTTGTTCCAGGTTGTTCTAGGGCTCTTCTAAATTGTTCCAGACTTTCGTTTCTTAAAATTGATTTTTAGTATGAAAAATTTCAAAAAAATGCTCCCCTGCCCCCCCTTTTCCAAAAATCCAAAATCGAAAATTTGTTCCAAGTGCAGAATCCCTCAAATCCAATTGTTCCAAAGAATCATCAAAAAATATTGAAAACTGAAGATTTTAAGCCCAAAAAACACTTTAAATGAAAATATCTTATTATCCTTGCTCTGGCCCCCCTTTTTAGAAATCCAAAATTCAAAAATTTGTTCCAGGTTGTTCTAGGGCTCTTCTAAATTGTTCCAGACTTTCGTTTCTTAAAATTGATTTTTAGTATGAAAAATTTCAAAAAAATGCTCCCCTGCCCCCCCTTTTCCAAAAATCCAAAATCGAAAATTTGTTCCAAGTGCAGAATCCCTCAAATCCAATTGTTCCAAAGAATCATCAAAAAATATTGAAAACTGAAGATTTTAAGCCCAAAAAACACTTTAAATGAAAATATCTTATTATCCTTGCTCTGGCCCCCCTTTTAAGAAATCCAAAATTCAAAAATTTGTTCCAGGTTGTTCTAGGGCTCTTCTAAATTGTTCCAGACTTTCGTTTCTTAAAATTGATTTTTAGTATGAAAAATTTCAAAAAAATGCTCCCCTGCCCCCCCTTTTCCAAAAATCCAAAATCGAAAATTTGTTCCAAGTGCAGAATCCCTCAAATCCAATTGTTCCAAAGAATCATCAAAAAATATTGAAAACTGAAGATTTTAAGCCCAAAAAACACTTTAAATGAAAATATCTTATTATCCTTGCTCTGGCCCCCCTTTTTAGAAATCCAAAATTCAAAAATTTGTTCCAGGTTGTTCTAGGGCTCTTCTAAATTGTTCCAGACTTTCGTTTCTTAAAATTGATTTTTAGTATGAAAAATTTCAAAATCCCCTGCCCCCCTTGCATTTTCTAAAAATGAATTTTAAACGAAAATGCTTTTTAATGAAATTTTCCATTCTAACAATGAATTTTAAGAAACGAAAGTCTGGAACAATTTAGAAGAGCCCTAGAACAACCTGGAACAAATTTTTGAATTTTGGATTTCTAAAAAGGGGGGCCAGAGCAAGGATAATAAGATATTTTCATTTAAAGTGTTTTTTGGGCTTAAAATCTTCAGTTTTCAATATTTTTTGATGATTCTTTGGAACAATTGGATTTGAGGGATTCTGCACTTGGAACAAATTTTCGATTTTGGATTTTTGGAAAAGGGGGGGCAGGGGAGCATTTTTTTGAAATTTTTCATACTAAAAATCAATTTTAAGAAACGAAAGTCTGGAACAATTTAGAAGAGCCCTAGAACAACCTGGAACAAATTTTTGAATTTTGGATTTCTAAAAAGGGGGGCCAGAGCAAGGATAATAAGATATTTTCATTTAAAGTGTTTTTTGGGCTTAAAATCTTCAGTTTTCAATATTTTTTGATGATTCTTTGGAACAATTGGATTTGAGGGATTCTGCACTTGGAACAAATTTTCGATTTTGGATTTTTGGAAAAGGGGGGGCAGGGGAGCATTTTTTTGAAATTTTTCATACTAAAAATCAATTTTAAGAAACGAAAGTCTGGAACAATTTAGAAGAGCCCTAGAACAACCTGGAACAAATTTTTGAATTTTGGATTTCTTAAAAGGGGGGCCAGAGCAAGGATAATAAGATATTTTCATTTAAAGTGTTTTTTGGGCTTAAAATCTTCAGTTTTCAATATTTTTTGATGATTCTTTGGAACAATTGGATTTGAGGGATTCTGCACTTGGAACAAATTTTCGATTTTGGATTTTTGGAAAAGGGGGGGCAGGGGAGCATTTTTTTGAAATTTTTCATACTAAAAATCAATTTTAAGAAACGAAAGTCTGGAACAATTTAGAAGAGCCCTAGAACAACCTGGAACAAATTTTTGAATTTTGGATTTCTTAAAAGGGCGGCCAGAGCAAGGATAATAAGATATTTTCATTTAAAGTGTTTTTTGGGCTTAAAATCTTCAGTTTTCAATATTTTTTGATGATTCTTTGGAACAATTGGATTTGAGGGATTCTGCACTTGGAACAAATTTTCGATTTTGGATTTTTGGAAAAGGGGGGGCAGGGGAGCATTTTTTATAAATTTGTCATACTAAAAATCAATTTTAAGAAACGAAAGTCTGGAACAATTTAGAAGAGCCCTAGAACAACCTGGAACAAATTTTTGAATTTTGGATTTCTTAAAAGGGGGGCCAGAGCAAGGATAATAAGATATTTTCATTTAAAGTGTTTTTTGGGCTTAAAATCTTCAGTTTTCAATATTTTTTGATGATTCTTTGGAACAATTGGATTTGAGGGATTCTGCACTTGGAACAAATTTTAGATTTTGGATTTTTGGAAAAGGGGGGGCAGGGGAGCATTTTTTTGAAATTTTTCATACTAAAAATCAATTTTAAGAAACGAAAGTCTGGAACAATTTAGAAGAGCCCTAGAACAACCTGGAACAAATTTTTGAATTTTGGATTTCTTAAAAGGGGGGCCAGAGCAAGGATAATAAGATATTTTCATTTAAAGTGTTTTTTGGGCTTAAAATCTTCAGTTTTCAATATTTTTTGATGATTCTTTGGAACAATTGGATTTGAGGGATTCTGCACTTGGAACAAATTTTAGATTTTGGATTTTTGGAAAAGGGGGGGCAGGGGTCTTTTTGAAATGTTAAAAAAATCGCAGATGTTTTTTTAAAGTTAGTTTTTTAGCTGATAGTAAGAATGTAAGGTCAGAACTTTTTTTCAATACATGCATTTATCATAAGATTTCAAAATTCAATGCACTTAAAAAAAAAAAAAAAATATTGGAGAGCCGTTTTTTGGATTTTTGAAAAAATATTCGGAAGGTTTTATCTTTAAAAACACACGTCCTACAATTTTGAGTTTTTGGAACAATGTTTAGAACACTTTTTGAAACCCGAAAAAAATTTCAAAATTAAGAATTTCGAAAAAAGGGGGGCTAGAATTTTTTCGAATTTTGCCCATAACTTTTGAAATTTTGAACATAGGGGTCCAAAAACTTGGAACAATGTTCAGAACAACTAGAACAATCTGGAACAATTTTCAAAAATTTGATTTTCGAAAAAAGGGGGGCTAGGTCAAAAACGGTTTTTTGGCTCTAAAACCCCCATTTTTGAATATTTTTCAAAAAAAACTTGGAACAATGCGGAACAAATCGGGAACAACCTGGAACAACTTTCAAAAATAGCAAATTCCAAAAAAGGGGGGCTAACTTCACGCACTCTAATAAGTTGCTGCCGATTTAATAATTTTGAGTATTTAAAATATGAAGGAAAGTATTTTATTGAAATCCGTTAATAAATTACCTATAACTTGAGATCGTTCAACGTAAAAAAAGGAATAAATAAAAGATATTATTTTAAATAACTTAAAAACACTTATTTAAATAAATAAATGCATTTAAGTAAATAAATAAATAAAATAAGTGTTTTTAAGTTATTTAAAATAATATCTTTTATATAAAACTTACTGACGATGGAAGCATAGCTTCCGAAATGCATTTAAGTAAATAAATAAATAAAATAAGTGTTTTTAAGTTATTTAAAATAATATCTTTTATTTATTTCATGAAAAAACACGTTAAAAATCTCCAATATCAAATCAAGTAAAAAAAGGCTTAAACGAATAAAATTTTAAATTATTGAATTTAAGTACTCCTATTGGGTCTGCGGCTCCGTGTTTAACAAACCATAAAACATCTGTTAATACTATTTTAGGTTTAGATTTAGGAATAGGTATAGAGGAAGAATGTACTACCTTCTTTTTATATAACAAACTAGACTCTAGTGTACCTCAAGGTAGTCACCTGGATCCACTTCTCTTTATAGTTTTTAACAGTGATGTTGTTTCAATATGACCTTAATATTTTTTTCGGATTTGTGCACACAAAACAACAACAAACAACATTAACACCTCGCTAAATAACAATAAGAAAAGTTGATATTAACGAATTATGAAGGTGAAAAACTCCGAAGAAGAAAAAGAAATGTAGTTTTGGCAGTACTGAAAGTGACTACTATCATAAATTCTTAAAATTTTCTTCAACCTTTGAGTTGCTAATAATAAAAATCGAATTGTGTAGTCTGACGTTTCAACTTTATTTTAAAACCTTAACCTTAACGTGGGACGCACGACACAATTGAATAATTTTGCTGAAGCCAACCTTATCGGTTGATTGAGAGTTTTTGGCGTAAAATGTTAAACAGCGCCGCAAAATTTTAGACGATTTAGTACGATGTTTAAGAAAATTTAGTATGATATTAGGTTAAAAACACAATTTCTCAAATTGTAAACGAGTCACCATCAAATATTTTATTAAAGTTAAAATAACCAGATGCCTATTTTAGGTCTGTTTGCTTACTATTTACTTGTCCGAAACTGACAGATTCTACCAGTTTTATTTTATTATATGAATTTTGAGAGGGCTAAAATGGTAGAAATGAGTAGTTTTGGGATGTAAACGAACAAGGTTTTTATCTTTTTAGTATCATACCTACTAACTCCAAATGTCACTTTTGACAGTTAAAATTGTGGAAATGGTATGTTTGTTGTTGTTGCATTTAACATGTAAATTATTTAGCCCCGAATCGTTTTTTTCATCCAACGCCTGTTATTTTATAACTTTAACTTTTACCTACTTAAATCTTAAAATCATGCTGTTTAAAATTTTGCTGATGTTAAGGTATTAGAATGATACTTCTTGACAAACAAGTAATCAAACATACCCTTTTCACATTTTTTTTATTGGCAAAGTGACATTTGGACTTAGAATGACACTAAAAAATAAAAATGACATTTGGTGATTTCAACTTTAAGGGCAAAATTTTTGCAAACAGATTATAAAATAACACAATAACACAATATAAAATCTCTTATTTTTAATTTATTTTGAAATTAGAATACAAGAGGAACCTGTTAAAATCAATGAACCAAAACTGTGGTGCGAATAAACTAATAAGAATTTTAAATTTGTTTAAATTTTTCCTAACAAGTGAAGTGGCAACGCTGATACAATTTTTCTCTCAGCACAACGGTTTTGTGTGGTGTATTCTGCACGTACCTATTCTGTCCAACTCCTCGCCAAAACAAACTAAAGGAAACGACGAAACGGATGAGGCCCTCAATATTGTGTCCTGTGTTAAATTAATGAGTAGCGTAGCGACGTACGCGTTTTTCCTTTGAGCTGAATTCTGATGAGTGTGAAAAAATATCAAATGTAGGTCACCACACCGGCTTTCTAAGTAATGATGATTTCTTTTGAAAAAAAAGAAAAATAAATAAATAACTAAACAAGAACAAAAACGAGTAAGGATCCCGCAGATTAAAGAGGTGAACATGAAATGCGGTTATGCTATTCATAGAATTTTATTTCCACTTTTTGCAAGGAAAATATCTTTGCGGTGGTCTTTTCATAATTTATATAATTTTTAGTTTAAATATGTACAGTATACCAGTATACCTATACGAATACATGTACATTAAGGGTTGTATTCCCTACTGTGAACTCGTCATAATTGAATGTGGATGTAGTACTTGAAAACTCTTTAAGATTTTCAATAAACGAAATACAATCGAGGATTTCGATATCAAATCACCAAAAAATGATACAAAGTCTGATGGCCACATGCTGGCTTGGATCAATGAGCTGAATGAAATGGCATTTGTGTTCAAGTATTTTCGAGAATTATTGTGAATCTGTTTCCGTTTGAAAAGTTTGCCACAATTTGTGCAAACAATATACTTACATAGATGTTGTTGATTTATTCGATTCGGATGAATCAAAGGCGATGTAAATAACAACGTGACATCCTTCCGGACGTTACATACTTAAAATAGTTTCAACTTCCTGTCATCACCCTCCTGTTCTTTGTCATCAGCGGGAGAGATTTTTCTGATAACGAGTTATTTATTAATGGAAAATTGCACCCCCTTTAATTGGGAAAAAATCCCTGTTTAGGACGCTGGACGACGCAGCAGGATTTTGTTTATAGGTTGAGTTTTTTTTGTTGCGCGAATAGTTATTATAGCAGAACTCTCACTTCGAATTACTAGTGTACTTTGGTTGTTATTCTAGTGGTTGGTGGGTCTGATTGATACGCAAATAATTTGCAGAGGGTTCTCGAAATGGAATTATTTTTTGACTACACTTTGTGCCTACATTTTGTTTTTGTATCATTAAAAATGAAGCAACAATGGAAGTGAGAACAATAAAATGCACGAATGGGTCGAACGTAGGTATACTTACTTGGTTTTATGACTGAAATTAATACATAATGGCTTGGATATAAAAATATAAATATACAAACTTAACGTTTGAGCAAAATATACGAATTATCATTTGTTAAATATATAAATATAAAAGTGAAGTGATTAAAGAAACAGAGTGTGTACTCAAGTACTCGCGGTTAAAAGTTATTTAGGTACTTCTTTAGCGTGATTCAACAATTATTATATGTACTTATGTTCGCATGGGGAATTTCAAAATATCCGAACTTTTAGCTGAAGTAGAGAACAGATATAAATTATCAGGAGATCTTGATATTTATAAATAGATAAATAAATTATTTGACGCGACACCTCGTATAAAGCCGCAGGGCCTAGTGACTTACAACTCTCAACCATTACAGTTTGCGTGTTATTGGCAGGAATAGAGGGGACCTATAATTTTCTGCCAAATACATACGGCTTAGGTGAGAAGAACTTTTTCATGATAAGAAATTCTCTTGTTGGATTTATCAATTCCTCGCAAGTGACAGTAATTTAAATACCGTTACCTTGAAGATCCGACCATTATATTTCTAACTTATTTTGCATTTATCGGTATTTTACCTTAATTTAAAGACTTAAACTTTGAAGATCTGACCATTAAAACTCAAGTTATAAATCTAGCCAATTTTCGTGTGTCATTTACCTCACATGATTTAACTTTATTACATGTGGACATTTTATCATAATTTTGGAAACAAACAAATTCTGAAAATTTCATCCAATTCGATACACACCTTTTGGAGAAACTAAGGAAGTTGTCGAATTTTATTAAAACTAATCTCTACATGTTTTTTCCTGCTCATAAAAACAAACTACCATTTTCTAAACTTTAAAAATTTCATTCAAAAGTTGCGAGAAACCAAAAAAATAAGAAAATTCGACGTGGCAGTTGCCCGATGCCCAGTGCCAGAAACTTTTGTCCAAGATCGAAGGCATTAGGGTGAAAAAACGGTGTCGGAGCTAACGATAATTTATATGTTCTGCTACGCAAAATTATCTGTGTGCAAGAAGTGTAATAACTGTCAAATACGCAGTGGTCAATGTCACTTGACGTCGGCTAGGAATTTACAAAATATTCGTTCAGATTGTACAATGTACACATTCACTAAATTTTCGTTCGCCATTTCTCAGTATACAAAATTTAAATTCAAAATGAATTGTCACCATTTGACGTCTTGTACAAAAAAGTGACATTTGTTAACATACAATAAGTGGTGTAGTGCATTTGTTAACTTTTTGACAACTTTTCCCCTCTCTGTGAGTATTGTATTAGGCTTAGTTTGGTATCTAAGGTCTCTTTTGTATCTTTTTTAACAAAAATGTGTAAAACCTGTCAAACTTTAAAAATTTAACAATACGGTGACAAATCATTTTGAATCTTGTAATTTTTAAGTTGTAAAATTATTTTTTTTTACTGAAAAATGTTTAACGAAAATGTAAGGCTGGTTTTGATGGACTTATCAGAATCTTCATCAAGTGAATGTGAAGACAATCTGAATGAATGGCCGCGTTCAGGTTGCACTAGAATAGCCTATCTAAGATGCACCAATTTCCTATATGTTTCTAAACACAAATCAGCTGTTGATCACATTTCTCATAGGATAGATGAGTATTCCAGAATTTTTAGGATAGCTTGAGATTTATTTTTTGGAAATAGCTGCTTTGCTTTCAGCTGTAATTTTACAAGGGATTACAAAAACACAAAGCTATCTAGATCGCTTTGGATACAAACCTAATGCGGCCAATATTTTGTAAGTTCCTAGCCGACGTCAAGTGACAGACACTGACAAGTGACAGCTGTGTATTTGGTGTATTTGGTGTATTTGATTGTTTTTACACTCCTTGCACACTGAAATTTAGCAAAAATTTGCAAGTTATTCAATGGAGGAGAAATTATTTGCTCTCTCATTGTGCTCTCTCGTTGCAACTTTTTGGAGTAAGCAAACAGTAAATTTAGACAATTTGTGAAAATTTTGTAAGAAATTTCACGTCACGAAACAGAGCTATTTTCTCCTTCTTTCAAAGTTTTCTTAAAAAAGATACCAAACGTACCTATCATGCACTGAAAGTTCCATACAAAAATTCTAACTCAACGCGCGTGAAGAAGTATAACTTCAAAAATTGAGCGTGTTTCTTTTAATAAAGATTTAAATGTAGACAGTATCCGACAAGTGACGAATTTTGCGAAAAGTTGTGGTATTTTTTTTTTTTTTATTTAATACTTAAATGCAACAAAGTTTAAAATATTGGGATTTTAACTTAGTTATAAGATATTATTTGTAAATTAAAAATTAAGATAATTGGTCTTAAAGTTAAGATCTTAAAGGATGGATATCTTATAGGTTTCCTCCATTAGGTTTGTTTGTATGTCGTAAGATTTCTCATATCGAATTTTGTAAAAGGCTTTTAATATTAAGTGGTTTGATTAAGATTCAGGAGTCAATTCCTAGATTACTTACAGCTAGCTATGACGAATTATAGATTTACATAAGCTTATTATAAACGTAGCCCTTGGAACGTGTTTTGGTTTCATCTTGTGCACTCTGATACAAATTGAAGTTTGATTTGAATTCCTAACAACAAACAACATCGTTATTTGCTTCTTTTTTTTAGGTTTTCGTTTGCTTACTCCGAATTATAGATTTGGGCTTAGAGAAAAAAGTGATTTCAAATTCTTTTTAGATCCGATAAAATTGCGTCATTGCATAATGCGGGAATAAATTTGTTTCAATTATGGAAAAGTTGTATATAAGGGCAGAGTAAATAATTTTCCTGTGTTTGATTGTAACAAGTAGATAAGGACATTTATTTTTACCTCAATTCTTACGTCACAGCATTTCAGTTCAATTTATTGTAGTAGAACTACCAAGTCTCTTTTTCGAATTGACGAACTCCGACAATTAGCCATGTGGGAGTAATTGAAAAAGGGTCGAAATAAAAGAGAACCAAATTTGCTTCTATTTAAAATGTTTTCATTTTGTATATTTATGGAATTTTGATTTGATATCCAAATAAAATAATTATTGTGTAATTGTGTTTCCTCATGGTTATCAAACTGAAAGAAATATGTATAATTATCCTTAAAAACCTATTTATATATAAAAAAGGTATGACTTTACTTCATCTAAAACAAATGTGAAAACAGAACAGACAGAAAATAAAAAAATATGTTAATAACTAATAACCGTTTTTGAGCAATAACAAAAAATATGCTTATTAAGTGGATCCTTGAGATATGTATATTTGGATCCAAGTATTTCTTCAGCGATAAAAAACCCAATTCCAGCCCGTATAAAGTTCGCTTTGCTGCATTGGTAAGTTCCCTAATTCTTATTCAATTAAAAGTATTTTCTAATCAATCATTCATAAGGTTTTGGGTCTATTGGTTGGATTTAAGGATTTTGGGGAATAGGTTTTAGGGCTAAGGGTTAAGATTTAAGGTTAAGGGTTTTGAGTTTAGGGTTTTGGCCTTAGGGTTAAAATTTGGGGTCTAGAGTTAAGGGTTTTGGGTTTAAGGGTGGATTTTGGTTTGGGGTAAAGGATTTAGTAAGGGTTATGAGTTAAAAGTTTAAGCCTATATTACGCAGTTCGGGAAAATTTTATTTCTCATGCAAATTTTTTCCCAGGACAAATTTTGTCTCGGATTTTTCTTGAGCAGTACCTACGCAGTTCAAACGCAAAATCCAATCTTTTTTTCAAACTGTGTATGCAAAAGTCTCCTCATAATCTTGACGTTTCATGAATATCACGGTTTTTAATCAACCAAAAACATAGTTTCGTCTTAGAATTTCCAATATTGAAAGGTATTAGTGAATGATAACCGAAAAAAACATGAAAGAAAACATGAAAGAATGTTATAGATTATATAAAACAGCTGTTTTCACTCAGTCAGTGGCGTAGCTAATATGAAAGGGTTCAAGAGGGCCAAATACTAATGAGGCAACATTTTTTAAAGCATGAAAATACCTATACCGAATTTTCATAAGAATGTTTTTTGTGTGATAACATATACTCGGAATAAAGGCTGCAAATATTTTTTATAATGATTTTATTTGTTATTTTAATATTGCAGTGAAGATTTACAGCCCTATTAATAATCACAAAATACATATGCAACAACACTAACAGTTGTTTTAACTTATAATTCTTAATAATAAACGTGTTTTAGCCTTAAATGACATTTGACAATGAGCGGATAACTTATCCTACCAATTTTGGTGTTCAACGAGTGGATAACTTTACCGTTCACAATTCAATTCAAAGCTGACTGATATGACAAAATGAAAGAAGTACTTCAATATTTAGTACAATTGAGGGAAGTGCTGCCTACTTTTCGGTGTAATTCAGTGAACAGATAAAATGAAGACCGAATAAGTTTATTAATATTTTATTTTATCAACCGGATAAGTCCACTATCCATGTGTTAGGTAAAACGTGTATTTACGAGCGGATGGTGTATTTTTATTAATATAGGGCTGTTACAATATCCAAAAAATAATGTTTTTTATGTTGGTCAAAATATTTACTTCTTTTTACAAAAATTATTTTAAAAGTACCCTTTATTAAATGAAATAGACAGTATTTATTTCTCCATTATAAATAAAACATCTTTTTGCCCCTATTATTTCTATCTAAACGAAATTATTATTATAATTATTTCTATCTAAACGAAATATGTTCCAAAAGTTAAATAGTTCCTTTTTTGACCGTAGACAGTGGCATTCTAGACTTGGTTACATGAACTGAACTTTAGTATCAAAAAGAATACTATAATGATGTCTTAAATTAAAGCCTCTTCACCATCAATATACCTACCTACCATTCCATAAACTCTAAGCCATTTTACACGTGCTACTTTGGCAAAACTTATAATAAATGAAAATGTACCTAGATACAATAATATAAAAATCCAATAAGTATTCCTTTATATATTTACCGAAACGTTTTTTATTTTCAACTAAATACGCAGAATGTTTATAATGAATTCTGTATAAATAGCTGTTCAAAATGGTATAGGTATCATTAAAAGTTCCTAAAATTCCTTAAACCCTTATGAACTTATATACCTACCTACCTACCTATTTGTTTGAATTGTGTGACCTAAGGATCATCAAAGCATATTCCATCAGGACGCACAATCAGACATTTTTTTTCTTATATTTCAAATTGATTATAAAAGTATGTTGATATCTTTGTATATAAAATAATGTCGGTTCATCCGCTCCGCATTACAAAATGTTATACCTTGAGTGTTTCCGAATAAAATTATTTAAATTTATTCGATGGAACAATTTTATTTCTCAAAACTCCACATAAAATGTCCCAAATTCCCTTCAAATATAGGAATATTTAAAAAGTAGGTATGCATAAGTATAGCATAAATATACAATATACGTACATTCCTACATCAACAAATTTGTGTGTGTATTTGTTACGGAATCCTCTTTTAAGGATTCTCAACCATTATTCTTAACCATACTTCTCTTTCGGTGCCTCCCAAATATAAAAACATTAGCATCTTTTTTATTCCCAAAATAAGGAAAATCAATATAATGACGTCATTTAAAACCCAATGTATCTATAGCTACTCGAGTGAGTTTGGGGAGTAGATACATACATACATCTGTACATATATTTTGCCCGCAGAAAATTTAGGTGCTGGTGCTTTATCGGCCTGAATTAATTAAGTTAGTAGGTAGGTAAATGTTTGTTCTTTCTTGATTTGTTATTTATTTCCAGCAACAGGCGCCACATACCTATATAACACCTCGCAGAAAATACGAAAACGAATCGCACCTTATATAGGTACACAAGGGGATACATTTTTCATCCCGCAAGGGAAAAGTTTCTAATAGCATTCTTACCATCTTTATATAAATAAGCTGTGTGGGAGGGTGTGGAAATAGTCAGTTAATCAACAGGTCTACACCACCAAACCACCCGCTTAAGAATTCTCCTCTGTTTCTCTCTCTCTTTTTCTGGACCACAATAGAAACAACTTTGATATAAAAAGATGTATCTTTTGCAAACCTACAAATCCAAAAAATCAAATCCGTTTCAAATGCGGAGCCAATGGAAGTGGACAGTGGTGTCGTTTTATATTGATTCAAAGTCACTTTTTCTGCGCGCATAAAAAAAAAAAAAAAAACAAATTAAAAATTTTTAATTCCGGATTGAAAACGATTGCTTTAAGCCCCTATGGGGATAGAAAAGACAGACTATTCGACATAGTTGTGAAATACTAATGGAAAGAGAAATTGAACGATTATATAACTTCCTGAACACAATAGAATGCTGCAACTGGAGCTAAAACAGCTGTGGAAAGTAAAATGCAGCTGTACAGCTTTTTGTATATTTTAAAGAACAATAAACAACCGCGGGCTTATTTTCCATTTTTTTTAATACCACTATTCTGCTTTTAATAAATAACTTTTTCGCGACCAAGCACTCTTCGATATTTTTGTCGGGCTTTTTTTTTTCTTCATACAAGTTGGTATTTAACTTCAACTAATAAAAAAAAATTATTTCGTTGAGCAAAACCGATTTAAGTACAAGAAACCAATTTTTAATGAGCTATAAACAAAAACACTATCATCAATTAGCAGGCGGCACGGAGGCGGCGCGGCGTACGCGTCCAATCCACAGCTGCTGTATAAGAAAAGCCAATTTTGCCATTGCCCGCTTATGTGAAAATATAGGTCATCTGGTGACGACTAAATGACACACGAAGAAACTAACATTCTCCCATTCTACTCTGGCATCAACACCCTCTCCCCTTTATCCCATTAAAAAAATTTTTTTTATAAGGGGTTTTTGTGTGATAACACACTTGCAGTTAGGCTGCCAAGCTTTCGCACCATCATATTAATATTGAAGGTTTGAAAAAATTACTAAAAATTACTAATTACTAAAAAAATTTTTTAGTTAACAGACAAAATAACAAAATACTACTATTGTAGTACATTCGACGTCTTCTGAAATGTTTGAGTTTTAATTGCAACCCAGAATAATAAGATTCATGTTGATAACAACAAGAAAAAAACACACCACCAAAACATCAGCTGCATGCTGCTGAAATGGAAAAAGTATCTTCCACTCAATTTGAGTGGAATTTTATGAAAAGCTACATCGGCCTGTGGATTGTATTTTCCCCTTTTAGATTTGAGTGCATTCGCAAAGCCGCCGAACGTTAGGAACCAGCTTCGAATCGGATTCAGTAGTTTGTGGGTCGTCTTGTCGTTTTGTTTGTTCGATTTAAATAATTGACGTTGACGTGGGAGTGTTTTGTCCAGTTCAGTAGGTTTTCTTTTTCTATCTTCCAGTGAATGAATTGATTATAAATTGAATATTTTAATAAGGAAAAGAAGTGAATACATTAAATATGCAAAGAAAAAAAAAATAATCTTGACAGCTCGTAATGAAAAAGATTTTGCCGAAGTAACAAGACATAAGATCTACGCTTAAAAAAAAGATACCAGTATTTTTTTTATTAACATCTAACATTTTTTATAAAAGTATCTACATATTCGAATCGATCTATAGAAATCCTTTAACCAATTTATCAACTTTTGTCACCTTTTCCTCTCTCTCGAAGCCTTTTATACCATCAAGGACGAACGAGTGTGTGCACTTTTGGTGCAGTATGTTCTAACCACTGTTGCTGCATTGACTTATGTAATCGGATTGATTTCCCACAAGTTTAAAGCTAACGGAATTTCTTTGTATCTTACTGACGTGCTATTAACAATAAAGGCTCTTATATAAGTTTTCAAGTGAATTGCGCAATCGATTATTATGTTGAAAAATTCATTTATGCACTCCTGGAGATAATTTAAAAATTTTATTGTTGTTGTTTTTTTTGCTTTCTTTTATAGGTTTTGGATAATAGTTAAAAATAAAATTGTGAAAAAAGTGATAAAATACAAATTTAAATAACAAAAAAATAATAATAAAAAAAGATACAATGTTAAAAAATAAAATCTCAATTGCGGTGTTTTACACTGCCTTCTTTATAAGCAGTGCCATTCATTTAGTGCAATCGACTATTATGGATAAATTACGCGATGATCCGGATTTATCTCAGGTGAGTCGTGCTTAATAATTCAATATATCTTTCTATCCACCTTTCTAACGTGCAGGGTATAGGGTTCCTTTATGTAGCTATTTAGTTATTCGCATAGTTTAAGGACAAAAGGTTCAATCGGTTGGTTGGTTGGTTGGTTGGTTGGACACAAAGAAAGTCACATAGTTTTTTTTCTTCCGGAATGAGGTGAATTTATCCTTGACCTTTTTCCGCTTCAGAAAATCAATAAAAAAGCCAAAATGGAAAAAGTTAAAATACAAAAACGAGCTTTTTTCCTTGTTACGTAAATATGAAACGACGAACATAGTTGTGTAGGTAGGTAGGAAGGAAGGTACCTACTTGGGTTTATGTTCGGGTACTTGGATACTGATATGAGTTGAGTATTATGTACGTGGTTTAGTTTCAGCATGGTTCTTTATTTGTGTTCGAATGTATTGTAGAATTAATAACCTACTTAGAGGTTGGGGAACGTAGTTCTTTTTTTCTTTTCTTTATTTGGAAAATGACTCAGTGCATAAATATAGGAACTCCCTTCCAACCATACACCCTTGTGGACCAGTTAAGAGTATATACATACGTCATCGAACAGTCAAAAGCTCATATTTTAAATTTGTCAATATTTCAGCAAGATAATCAGAATTATTGATTTAATTAACAAATAAAAAAAAATTGACGCCGCATAGAAAAGTCAAACAATTTATCAATTTTTCAGTTTCATTTATCAGATTTTTCAAAAGCGTTGTTACGTTGCTGGGATATAGGAATATAGAATATTTTAAAGCAAAAAACTCATTTCAAGTTTTTGGCTAGAGATTTTGATCGGTTTTTTGTTGTCAACGTATATTCTGGACTGGATTGAATTTCAAACAGCCTTTACCGCTCTTTACTAAAATGTTCTTAATTAAAATATTTTTTAACTAGAAGGTATCATACCAAACCTATTTTTCTTATATACTCCAACACGCCTAAAATAGTAAAAGTTCATGAAAAAAGGGGACCAAACATACCATTTTCATATCTGTAAATGTCAAAGTGACATATGGACTTTATGGTACCTACTAAAAAGATAAAATATGCATTTTCTAATTTTAACTTTAATAAAATGTTAAAAAGATGATATGGTGCTTACTCGTTTAAAATTTTAAAAATCCTGTTTTAAACCTAGTATCTATTAGAAATACTTTTAAACCGTACTTAATCATCCAAATCATCTGAAAATTCACATAACTTTGTATTTTTTCTTACGATAGGGGAGAAGGGGACAACTTCTTACATTTTTCACTTTTACTGAAAAAAATTAAAATTCTCTAACTGAAAATTATACATAATGATCATAATAATTTAAATAATTCCCCTAAATTTTTAATGTGCTTTTGATTTTAAAATTAAGATTTTTGAAAAGCATGGAAACATTTTCAAACTTTCTCACACAAAAATAAACAATGTAGCTTTAACGAATTTCCTGTTCACTATTTTTCGCTAATAGTTAAGTAAAATACAAACTAAATATCAAATCCGTTTACAGAGAAATCAAAAACATACATACCTATGCAAATTTCACACACACATTTTGTTTAAAATACCAGTGATAAGACTCAAAATAAATAATTTTGCATTAAAGAAGACTTTTTATTTATTCTTTTGATTAAAAAGTAAACTTCACAAGTACTTTTAATCAACTTTTAAATAGAAAGTACCTTAAATGAAAATGTAATAAAACAAACTTTGACTATAAAAAGTGTATGGATCTTACAAAAGTAAAATATGAAAAATAAAAGCAGATAGGTACCACATAAACAAGCGGAACAGTTCTGATTACATTAAATTTAACGTTATATTTCATTATAGTTGGCGAACAAGATTTGGTTTTGTCAAGTGTTTGTCATAAACTTTAACCGAGTTGATTGGAAAGTTTCGTTTTAATTTTTCAAGCTGGCACTTTGACAAAGTTTATTTTCAAATTTTAAATAAAGAACTTATTACTTTGACCTAAATGGTTTAATTGTCATATTTGAAAACGAATTTTTATTGTAATGTGTTTAAAATTGCACATTTGAAATTATAAGGTCACAACTGAAAAAACACGATTTTTTAGAAGAAACAAAACACGAAATTTAAAAAGTTTTTTTTTATAATGATTTGTTCTCTTTCAATATGTTGGAAAAGAAAGTTAAAATTTAGCCTAAATATTTATTGCAATCACTGTCTTTTCATCACGATTCACGAAGTAAAAGTGACACAGTTCATGGGAAATTTTATAGAAAACATGTTGAGTTTAATAACCAAACTTCTTCTCTCCTTTAGTGGTGTGGCGAGGGGCCGACAATTGCAATGGGCACAAACAGGCCTATATGATCATTTAGTTCAATTGCGTCCACAGTTGAATGAACCCAATATTCCGGTATTTCAAAATTCCGGTTATTCGTACCTTCAGCTGTGGATGCTATTTTATTCACATTCAGATTAAGGGGATTTACATGGATCAGCATGTTTCACAACATTGCTTAATGGAATCGGAACGATTATTTTTAAAATATTTTGAAAACCATATACACCAGTTGGTCAAGCGTTTAGATCAAACATCGATGGTTGTCAAACTATGTTGTCAAACATGCTGATTGATGATCCATGTAAACCCATCTATCTTCATTTTGCCGAAATTGAGTGTGTTCAACGGTGGAGGAAAATGAACTAAAATGTTAGGTCGGTTCTTGTCGGTCCCTAAGTCGATTCGGTGATGAGATTGAGTATCTGACAATTGCAATCAAATGGAAAACAATTAAGACATCGGATCTTATTAACTGCTTGGTAGACATCGAAATATCGACGGTTAAAGTGCAGGACCTCGTAAGGCCCATTCCATTTGTGTGTTATTATTATTCGGCATGAATGGAAGTGACCTAATTTTTTTTTCTGAATCCGAATGGCTAAGATAAAAGGTATTTCTCTATGACAAGCGATGCTCTTGGAGGATTTTTCACTTCCTCGCAAAAGCCTGTATCCCTTAATAAATATTAAAGAAGAAATCTACAGTGTAGCGTGAAATTCTAACACACTATTTATTTATTTATTTATTTGACTCTATAACAAGTACATTTGACTTTCTTAGAATATCTTACAGACTAAACTTAAATCTAATAACTATTACGCCAAGAATAACTACTATAGACCAGGAGCAATATTAATGGATTTATTAAAATCATTTCAGCAAGGGTGAACACTTTGGTCGCAGACACGATTTATCAAATACAACAAAGTCCTGATACCTACTCCCAAAAAAAAGTGACAACTGTTCGTTTGGCATTTCAAATCCGAGATTTCCGGAGAGTTTCTCAAGATTGCCAAACGAAAACACTTCAATTCTGAATTCTTTCATTATTTATGTGGATACGCTTTAATGTAATTTTAATAATTGGCAAACCTGTCAGTTGTTTTCAAGTAAGCCAATTATTCTTTAAAAATCACATTGACAAGACACTTTTTGTGTATACCATTAATATGCGTTTGCATGTTTCACCAGACCAACAACTAAAATTTTGAGGACGTATCAAAGTATTGTACCACTTTTTTCATTATATATAGTGAAGTTCATTTAGAAACTTTATCATTAACTTCTTAAAATGCAACGCTGAATACCTTTTTTATTTTCAAAGGAGCCCTGTTTACTTTTTTCAATACAGTTCTGCTTCTTTCACCTTTTGTTCCCAAACTCGTTTTAATTTAATAAATCCAACTCAACAGAGTTAAATAAACAGATACATACTAGGTTTTGACTATTTGACCTACTGAATCGCACTGTTTTACTATAAGTATGAAGTACATACTTGACTCGACAGTCGACTCGACTGGTATGAAGGAATCAATAAATTATTCGCCAGCAGTGAAAGACCTTATTCGGCAACGATACTTGGGGCAACAAAAGCAATTTCATCCGTTTGGCGCTTATCCTCTGGACGAGCATAGTAGAGTGGGGGTTGCATAGTTGTTTAAAATGATATCATCGCGCTCACTATGTACAATGTACATATATACTCCTACTCTCCTACTTAAAACGAATCGATTTAGATTGCCTTGATTGCGATGATATCTTTCTCAAGATATATAATATAGTCTTTGCTGTAAAATTTATATACACTTCTTTCGCAAAACTTATTAGAAGAAAGAACATTTTTTGATTTTGAAAAGAGGTCACGTATTTTGTGTCCTTAATGCAACTGTTTCGTAGAGTGTAACGAACAAAACTTTGCCAAATATCGATCTTTTCCAAACGAACAATATGGCAAATATATAAAAGTTATCCAGTTGCATTCACGCTCAACGAGAAGTGAAAAGTTTTTTCTTTTACTTCTCTTCTTTCTCTATACTTGACTTTACCTCACTTCGAAGTTTTTTTTTTTTTTTTTGAATGCTTTTAAAGGCTTTTACTCATTATAATTGAAATTCCCATGCGAAGTGGGTTATTTTATGAAATGAACTCTTGGAAATTCTTTTCGGAGGAATCAAATATTCAATGGGTTTTTATTTCTTTTATTTTTGTTTAAAAAAAAAAAATAAATCGAATAGATGAAATCCTTGAGTGTTCTTACACCTGATGTGAATTTTTAAAATCAGTGCTCGCTTTACTATTACATTTATATATGAATGCTAAGTCTTGGGTAATGGAGTTCATGATGTTAAAAAAAAATGTTGGAATACAAGCTTGTAGATTTTTATTTATGCTTAAGTATAGGATCGGTGTTGGGCGCCAGTTATAAATTTTTTTTTCTCATTTGAGTATATGTACTTTCTAAAGGGAAAATCTTCATAAAAGTATATTTTTGTTTGGATTTTCATTCAATTTATGCGTTATTCAAAAAGCCTTTTCACGCTTTATTTGAAACATGTTGTTCTATACAAATAAACTCCTGAAACGCGGAAATGAAATTAATATTTTTTTTTGAGTCGGTTATATTTTTAATATATTTTAATATATACATACATACATACATATGTGCCACTTACTTGTTTTTTGTTTTCCACTTGATTAAACTATTTTTTTAAGTGAGGGGATAGCAAAAATTAATTATTTTTCATATTTTTTTTTTAGTTTTGAATATTTTTTATTGCTTTTTTTTAAATTCAGTATCCATATTTAATCTGGAAAACATGAAAAATGTAAAATACAGCGTTACAGATTACTTTTATGGTTATATTCAAGATTTTGTTTTATTCAATGAATTTATAATTATTTTGTTGCAATAAGTTATGCCGATAGATATTTTAATATAGGTCTAGTGCTGGACACTACCTAGTTATTAAAACAAAACTAAATTAAATAAGATATTGAAATGAAATATTTATTTTTTAATTCTCACGTTGGGCGCCAGATAATTCAATTTGTTTTAAAATTCTTTTAGTTTAATATATAACCCTTGTGTTATCAAATTTACATATTTTGTATGAACTGGTTCTGATTTTATAAGAAATCTTTTGATTTTATAAGAAATATTTAGATTTTAAGGGAGTAATTTAGAATAAATTAATTTTTTTTAAATAACAGCAATAATAATTATATCTCTGAAAGTTTGCTTTAATGCCAACTGGATTGCACGGCTGACGGCACTAGTAAGAAGGTTTAGAAGGATATGAAAGAATATTTGTTCTTAAGCACAGTGAATAAGAAAATAACGACAGAACACCGACTGGACGCGTTGGCGTTTAGTTCAAACCGGGGTTATATAAAAAGAATCAGTGCTGCCGGAATTCCCGTCTCGGTCTCGTTAGTATTGACAAATATTGCTCAGTCTCATCAAGCCTTATTGTGATATTCGCTCGGAATTTCAAATGCCAACGAACGAAATTTCGTTCGCCTACTAAAAAAGTGAACATTTTGGCTGTCAATGGCTTGAGTACCTACAGAATGAATTCAACTTTCAGTACTGTGAGTTGTATGAGGTAGAAAAAATTTTTATTGAAACTGGGTCATGTCCTGTGTTAGCTTTTGCCAGCTTAGTACGTACATATATTTACTATCTCGTTGGATTCAAATTTTTAACTTAATGGCTTCAAAATTGGCCCACTCTACACTATTTTAGTATATTCATAGCTCTTTCACCATGAAAAATTCTTAAGCTTTCCAAATTTACAAAACATATTTATTATAGGTGCATACATATATACCTACCTACCTATTAGGAATTCATTATTTTTGTTCTTTTTCAACCTAGGTGATAAAACAGTTTCACAAACATGAAAATTTTATTATAGGAGATTTATTAATGTAAATTAAGCAGTTCGAAATAGGATAATATTAATAAAAAGAAACCCCAATACTTTGCGTGCTGCAAATAATTTATCAAAACACTGTCATATATGTTAACTATTTTGTTTTATTTTTAATATATGTATATATACATATATATATAAAAAACTTCTATAATAAAACATCAAGAGAAAATTCGTTGCGTGCAAAAAGGATATAATAGCATTATGTATTTTTTTTTTTAGGTATCTTTCAAGTTAAGTAGAGTATGTCATAGGGGACCGCGCTTTAGCAGAAGACCTATAACCTAATTATCTATAAATTATGAATGGTTGAAAAAATAAAGCTCTACACAGAAAAATATAGAAGCTGTATTATATTCAATCTATTCTATAAGTATTTATTATGTAGAAAGCAGTAAGATTAAATTAATTGTATATATTAATATTTTATTGTATAGGTATATCTAAGTAGGTACGTTTAGGTACAATCTTGCTTTAATTCGATTTTTTAAAGTAAAATGCTAATGACTGCAAAATTTTAATTCATAACATTCCTAAACTATAAAGAATAAAAAATTCTTAAATATACACGATTAGGAGCTACAATAATTCGACCTTGAACCACATGAGCGTTTAAGACGAAATATCGCAAAAAAAAAAACAAACATCTGCCTTTATCATATTTCATTGCTATATACATTCAAGCGTGCGAATCTATATTTATGGTGAGAAAAAATAATTCTGGTAAATTGCTCGATGATTAAAAATACTCTGTGTGAAAAGCTTTCTTCATTGTCTATAGATATACATATGTGGATAGTTTTGTTTTATTTTTCAATTTTTCAATATGAGATGGTAGATACTTATTCTTCAGATAACGCATAAATGTATTCCTATTTGTTCCTCTGACAGTTAAATGAATGTTTAATTATGATGATTGAAAGATCTTCTCTAACGCAAATACAATTATAACGAACTAAACTAAATTGGGTGGCTCGACAGCTCGTGTAGAACCAGAGTCTATAGTGACTTACAACTCTCTATCACACAGGTGCTTATAATTGAGAGGATTGGATGGGACCTACAATTTTCTGCTCAATCGCAACGACTAAGGTGATATGCACTTTTTCAAGACAAGGGATACTCCTTAATGATTTGTTAATTAATCGCAAAAGGCAGTTACCCGTGAAAAACATTTCAGCAAATCAGATATATGTTGCTATTAATAATTTTCAACAAGAACTCAATGGAGAATAATTTTTAGTTCCATTTCAGTTCTAGCAAGATTCTTGGTTGTGACTCTTCAAAATACAATGTTAATTCGTCTGCAATTTGTCGACAGATTTAAGATTGATGAAAATCTCAAAAATGATTTTAGTTCAGATTTTCCCCTTACGATTCATTGGGATGGAAAGATGACGAAAGACATGGTTGTCCGTGAAACTGTTGATCGATTATTGACCCCCTGCTTTTATTTCCAAAACTTGTTTCTGAAATGAGGGTAGCACAGTGAACAGCAATTTGTGAAGCAATAAATGATAGAAATAATACTGGAAGTTGTAGTCCTTCCGTCGATTTGTTGATCATCTGAACCAGATATTTTATTATTTAAAACAAATAAAAATTCCTGGACTCATTGATAGCAATTTAGTTGCTGAATATTAAATTGCTACCAATGAAGATGCTGCTGCTGCTCCTTCTAAAATCGTCTCTTTCTCCCAAAATCAAATCAACCAATTTAAAATCTGACTATCATTTTCTTAGGAGGTGATCCTGGGAAAGGAATCTTTTTTCGAGTTCCAGCTGAACTTCACTGTACTCGATGGATGCGAAAATCAATTTATTTCTTTATTAAAGGACAGTCTAAACTAACGAAAAGATAAGAGAGATAAATTTTAGATATTTTCCTATTCACATTTCGCTTCTTACGCCCCCCCCCCTCCAAAACGATGTTCAAGTTCTTAAACATTAAAAATGTGAAATGAATCCTTATCTTACATTTCTTACCTTTCGGAAGACTTGTCGCATTTGGTAAAGTTATTTCGTCATAGAATTTAGAAAGTTTATGTCTTGCAATATTCTAGGATTCTTCCGAAATATGTGAGTTCCACATGATTTTCTTAACATTGACGTCGAAAAAATGGGACGCATATGATTCCTTTAGATCCTGCAGGGGCATCTTTTGTACCATGCGAGTTGTCAATGACATTGCTGAGCGTAGCGTTGCTTACACAACAAGTTAAATACCTACCAAAAATGATGTATAAAAACCGTATTTATTGTTAATTGTGAAAAATTACAGGACACAAAATAAATCTTTGAAAATGTGGAAGTGGGGGGATATCGCTGCTGAGAAATATGCCAAATATATAAAAGCGAATATAAAATTTAAATTTCGTTTGAAATATCTTCAGGCATATAGCAAACACTCTTACATGCTCTTAACAGCATTTATGGCCAGTTGCACCAAAAGTTTTTAAATAGTTACTGCTTCGTTAAATTTTAAAATGGCATTTATCGGTTGCACCAACCAATTTTAGTTTTAAAAGGCCGATAAACAAGCCAATAAACTAAAATGCCATTTTCCTCCAGTTAAATTTTTTTAAAAGCGAGTTTTAACGAAAATATCTTCAAAATAAATATTTCACTTTTGATAGGACACTTGAAAGTTAAAATTAAAAAAAAAATATTCAACATTAAATAGGTCGTTGGATATTAAAAATAAACAAATGATCAGGTAAAATCCGTTATTTTTCTTTTTAATTATTTCCTATTCAAGCCTAGTATACAGTAATTCTATTCATCGAAAAAAAAAATGGTGGTGAAAATTTTTTTTTTCCGCAAGAAAAATGTGTGTGGTGAAACAAAAAAGGACAGGACTCTTCTTCAGCTACCTATAATACATGTTTCAAAAAGGTTTCCATTTTAAACCAGTTGACATCTCTCATATTGCTATCTTACTTACACTAGTGAAACTTTTTCGTTCAGTCCAAAAATTAGATGACAAAATCCAGGGATGGTTAGCAAACAGCATTTTAGCTAAAAAATCAGAGAAATACATTTGTGCAACCCAATAAATTTATCATGCCGACAAATTTTATAAGAATTTTAACAAAAACTGGTTTTAGTGGATTTTGGTGCAACTGGCCATTAGTTTAGTAAACTAAATTTACCAGACTATTCGGCTGGTTCAGTTACGATAAACAAAACGAACTCAATCCACTCATGTGATCATTCGAATATAATTCATCGAGCATTGTCCTCTTAAAGAACACCAAAGGTCACTTTTTGCTCAGAAGGAATATTTTGGACTGAAATATAACGAGACCCTCGGTGGTGTATATATGTAGATGGTTTGGAGAGAAAATATTGAAAATAAAAATATTCCATTTTTTAGTGAAAATATACAAAGCAGCTTCTGGATTCATATTCTTGTTCGATATTGCTTCCACAAAAAATACAAAATCGTGATTTCAATGAGACCAAGACGAGAATATCAAAAGTCTAGATTTATATACAAAAATTGAAAAACTGAAAATGAAGCACTTTAAGAAAGGAAGAAATTGGGATCTGCCCAATTTATTCATTGTTGGGGAAATAATATTTAATTAATAATAGTATAAACCTCTATAGAATAGAATTTATTTATTTATTGACGATATTATGAATATAACAAAACAACCACAATCGCTTTGGGAAATGAGTTTATTATATAACAATTGGTTCATGGGAAAAGGCTTAACTCATTTCTCCAGTGACCCTTGCAATAACACCCTAGTGCATTAAAATAATAATAAAAAAAAGAGAAGAAAAACTGTCCCAAAGCAACTATATCCTTTTAAATTGATCAAAATGCTTTTAAAAAATGATACTATAAAACAAACCCATCGCCGGTATACCAGATACCTATATATCCTTCCGTTCTTTACAAATAGAATATTGTTGTTCGCTGCTTCCTTAGTATAACGATAACCGCACTGTACGGTTTTCCTCTCATAAAAGGATATCGTGTTACAATAATTTATTTACTTTCTCTCCAACTCTATATTATAGTATACGATATCAATGAATGACGCAACCAGATAGGGAATGGTATGAATTTTTGTCCATTTCCTCCTTTGTCAACGCAGACATCAAGGAAACGTATTTAGGTTATTTAAACGTCAAAAGCAAACCTTATACCTGACACTCTAACATGACTAACTAGATGCCATTGTTTTATTTCATTTCTGAAAGTTCTCAACCATGAAATGCATTGATGTTTGCGCACATTGCAATATTGCATTATAGATACAGGAATTTCTGTCGAATGTCGATTCGGAAAATATACTCAAACTAAACAATCATCGGAATTGAATATTTCTCTTCTCTTTTTCACTCTAGCCTCTCTACCCAACCCATATTTATAGTCCATAGGTGTGTACTGGGCAGTTTAGTTAGTCCAATGGTCCCGGGTGGTCCATGTTTTTTGTTGTTGTTGTTGTTGTTGACAAAACTAAAATCACTGGGGCAAAAAGCATTGGTAAGCTTAATTCGAAGTTATATTTTCTGACGACCATAGCACAAAATAAAAAAACATTTGGATTGCTTTAGATAAATATATATATTTATTTCCCAAAGGTATTTCTAGATATTTTCCTCGTAGATATACTTTTATTGAGGTTTCAGATTGGAATCTTGTTTTTTGTGTCTTAATTTTTTCCTTTTTGTTTGTGTTTTCAACGAAAAACATTTGATGTTGTATTTTGCAGATAATAAAATGTCACTATTGGGCTTAGAACAAAACTGTTTTTGTTTCACAAGTCATTAACATTTAATGGTACAAAGTTAGAAAAGACGAAATGGTATACAAGACATCTATATTTAGCAATTTGTATAAAGTTTTGTTTTTTTTTTTGAAAACGATTGCAGAAAGGGGAATAATGGTGTTTTCAAAAGTATCTGACGGGATTAGGAAATACCTATACTAATCTTACTACTCTTAATGTTTCAACATTATAGCTCTATTATTCCATTTAAAATGAAAATTTGGTAAAATAAAAACAGGCAATATTCAGCGCTTTTAAAAAGATATTTTCTATGCCATCATTTTATTCCAGTAATTGTACTCAATAATCATGTAATTGTGTATTGAGTGCGATGCGAAAATCCAAGGTATATATCTTATTGAAGGGGTGACACTTTTATGGTTTTTAGCAAATCCTTCCTGCTATCGTAATTTTCGAAAGGTTGTTTGTATAATAGTAGATATTCTCACATCAAAGAATTCAAAGCTTTTCACAGCATCTTATGAAATTTTAATGAAACATTTCACCAGGATTAACCCAATAATCACACTCAACTAGTAGTGCCTCTCTAGTTTATTAGTATTTAATTGAAACACTTCACTGATCCCTAAATTACACCAAGCGCTTCCGAGTATTGCGCTCAGGGAGCCACGTGATCAACTTCCTCCCATACATACAACTGTTCATTAAAATAACTTCATTTAAAATTTAGTCAAGAATTAGATTTCTGGTTTTGAGAAATCTTAAAGCAGAATGTAGATGTTGCTGTTGTTTTTTTTTAATAACTTATTTACCATTTTAAGTTGTTTATTGATAGAAAACCACCTCTCTTACTTTTGTGATGTTTTTTTTTATCGAGGCTGAGGTAGACACAATGGAATATTCATACAAACTAACGATAGCCGTGTTTTGCAACAACAACTAGTCCCAGAGAATTCTCGGGGTTTAACTTAAGCGCACAGAAAAACTGCGTTACCGGCATGAATTACATACATGTTATCGATAGTTTGTATGAAAACTCCATGTTTTTTACTGTCATGGCGTCGCTAATCCCTGCTGTCGTTTTTTTCAACCAATTCCCCTCGGGCTTGCAAAAAAACACGCCTGATATCAAGTAAGTATGTAATTCACGTCGGTAACACAGTTTTTCTGCATGCTTAATTTAAGCCCCGAGTATTCTCTGGGTTTAGCTAAGCCCGTAGGGGATTAGTTGTTGTTGCAAGAAAATACGCCTTATATCATCATGATATTAATATTCAAATGTAAATTTGGATTTAATCCCTGTCTTTAGTGGCAATCTATATGGGATAAACAAATCTGGGCATGGGTTACAGAATTCGCCTAACCTGTGATTGTGATTTATGAATCCCAAAGTAGATGGATTTCAAATCAAAAATGGTATGAACTTATTTGAAAAATTCCATCTCTTTAAAGTAGCAAAATAGGAGAAATCTACAAATATAGGAAAAGTAAGCACTGGGTGGATTCCTACAAAATGCACATGTTGTACTTTATAGATTCTAAAGAGCTTATTAACAAAATTTCGACTATTTAAAGTAACAGAATTAGGAAAAACCTTAAATATAAAATACTAAGCGTGGCGTGGGTGAATTTCTTAAAAAATCGACTGTTGTGTTTGCGAATTCAGATTCGCTTCCATTTTTCGCTTTCTAGGTTCTAAAGAGGTTATTTAAAAACTTTAAGCTTTCTAGAGTAACAGAATAAGAAGAAAACGTTAAAATAAAGAAGGGTTGGCTGGTAACAAAACTCATGATTTCATTTACAGTTAGCAAAATAAATCAAGTAACACTAACAGAAAAAGGTCGCTTCTAAGTAGCAAAATTCTAAATGGAAATTTGGACACGGGAAAGTGTGGCATCAGAAAAAAATTGTTTGTTTTTACTTGTTCCACTTATGTGGAATGTATACCACCAGTCATATACTGCTAATTTCAAGTCCCGTAATATTTCAAATTTCGAACCAGTTTTGTATAAATTTTAATGTTAACTCCATCCAGCAAGAAACTTCAAACTGCGGTCATAACTTTATCACCGAAATGTTGACACAGTTTCCGTAGAGAGTTTGAAGTATTTTAAATGCTTTGTTTATATAGCTTTAACCAGCTCACGTTTCTGATGGAAGAGAAACCTGAATAATATTTCTCCGCAAAAAGTCAAACGCACTCTCATCTCTTTTTCATAAATTGATAATTGCCATATAAATCAATGTATAGTTGGCCTTTTGACAGCAAAAGTGAGGAATTTACATACTTCATGATTCATATGTGTTCATATTGATTCTAAGATCTCGGAAACCCGAGTTTTTAAATATGAATCCGCGGGTTCAACGCACACCTGAAAATTCAGATTTCTGAATTTTTCAAACTTACGATTGGTCAGCTGTCAGATGACTTTAAAAGTCATCTAACTTTTTATGACAGCTGCCCAATCAGAAGCCAGAAAAATTCAGAAATCTGAATTTTCAGATGTGCGTTGAACCCGTGGAATGTGAAAACCTATCCCAAAATGACAAATTAGCCTTTTTATTTTTGTTTTGCCGGATTTTCGGGAAGTTTTTAAGATGTTGCTGAACCTATCCCAACTTTCTTATAGATCAAAAACTCACAAACACAGTAAGCCCGTAAAAATTGGAAATCTATTACTAAACAAAATGGAGACATCGTGATATGTACATAGTATCTGTACCAACCACAAAAATGTAATGACCTAGTTTTGTATAGATGTCATGTGTCAATAAATGACATAAGGTAAAATCCCTTCAGTTTTTCCGTTAGAATATTTTATTGATTTTATTCTATAAGTTCCGTTGTCTTTCTTTTTCTTTCGGAATTCAAGCGGAACATATCATATTTCTGAGAAAGATTTTAATTGTTTGAGATGACTAACTTTTAGTTATTCAACAACGATGTGTGGTTAAGGTTAAGATGATGACACTTGCATCTACCGTACCTGCATACAAAAGTGTACATATGTCTCTCTCCTCAACTGAGAAAAACTCAATGAGAGATTGTTTTGTTAAGCTAAAAGATAGGATCCACTGAGTGGAAATGCATGTTGAAAAAAGAAAATAAGTAAAAAAAGAGTGACTAACAATAAAACTCCTCTGTCCCAACCAACACATAGTTGAGGTTTAAACCTGTTTTTTTTCAAATGTTTTCAAGCCTCTTAGGTATAGGTATACCTAACGTACATAACAGTGTGGTCTTATTTCTACCAATTTTGTGGCTTCCAATAACATTTAACATCTTAACAACTAACCAACTGGTGTGTTGGTGTTCCAATTTATCGTTGAGGCTTGTGTTGTGGCTGCAGTTGATTATTATTATTATTATTAGAAAGAGAAGTTGTAAACACAAATGACCCTCCTGCTGCTATGATGGTATGCAATGTAATTGTTTTATTGTTAAAACGTGTACGAATGAAACACCAGTGTAGCAGTTACCAGTTCAGTAGCCTATTACGACTATATATTGAGGGTGCAATGACATCTGTCTCAAAGAGCGTTACGCTTTGGTTATCAAGCGTAACTATAAAGAGCAATCTTCTTTTACTCTAGTTCAACAAAAATTTAAATTAAAAAAAAATATTATGTACACGGCGATGTGGATGTGCACATCAAGTTCAAACAATGTCAGTTTCAGCAATTATGAGGGCACTCCAAAGGAGAATTTCACTTTTGTTCTGTTTTTTTTTTTGATTGCATACAAGTGCTTTTAAATTTGAGTTTTTTTAGTGCACTTATGAATATTTCGATGGTGACCATCAATTACTGGCGATTTTTGTGGAAAAAAGTTTTGAGAATGGAATTTTTCATGACTGCTTTAAAACATCAATTTATTTCTTAGCAATTAACTTTTAACCTATGTACCTATATATCCGCGGACCCAGTATCTTTAAAATGTTCTTGACATAAAAACACTGAAATTAATTATAGATAAACTGAAAAACGAAATGACTTGTAAAACAGCTTTTGCGGAAGTCATAAACAATTTTCTCTGTGCTAGAAGAGTAACAACTGTCAGTCATTTGAGTGTGGACTCTCAGTGCTCAAAGGAAATCCAAATTCAATGACTTATCTGAAACAACGCATAAATATGTTGTTGTTATTCAATGGGACCAAATTCGCAATTGTTTTGGCAGAACATAAACATTAAACACCCTTATTAATAAACTCAAATCCAACTTGAATTATTTTCAATCAGTCATCAGCGCAGTTAGTGCTAAATCTTATCAATAAAACAAAATTGAAGGTAGTTAGTGTTAATTTATTAGCTGTAGTTGGTGAATTTAGGAATAAGTAAAAAATATATATAAGAAGAAATATCAATTATGTCAGAATTTATATTCTCGATCTTTCTTTCTACATTCCTTAACCTTCTTTTCTAATTATAGTCCTTTGACTTAATCTCACATTTCACAATAAAAACATAAATGTTAAAATATGTTAATAGCCAAGTTCTTCTATATAAAAACCTGTATATAAGTAACAACTCAGCCGTGAAAAGTTGTGAGATCTAAAAGTATGCCAAGTTCTAACTTTATGAAGGTTTAATATTAAATATTTTAAGAAGAGTAATATTGAAACAACACCAAGTTATGAGAGAAATTTATTATTTAATGATTACTGACTAAAATTTGGGGGTTCATAATGTCAAGTTTTCAAAACGTTTCGAATTGTGCGTAATAAAAAGAAAACCCAAGACCTACCGCTGTGCGAAATAACAAGATTCTGCGGTTCGGGAAGTGGTCCATAATTTTGATGATCTGACAGTGAGTGAGTGAATGAGTCAGTCAGCCAGTTACGGTTTTCGCGGTTTTTCACGTCTTATATCTCTGGAACCACCTAAGTTAAAGAGTTGAAATTTGGTTTGGTGCTTGTACTTGGCTAGCCTACCAAATATTCCGAATTTGAAGTTCCGGACATTATTGGTACTGAAGTTAGAGGGGGGTCGAAAATCACCTGACTTTGTTCCTGTAAAAAGGGTGTAGTGCCATAACTTGGCTGGGCACTTCCGTGCCCTTTGATTAATTTTGGCGAATTTTGTATAAAAAAGACTAAGTAAGTTTATTAATTTAATTTAAAGATGAATTTACCATTATTTAATTGTATTTGTATTTGTATTGTACTGTATTGCTTCCCCTAAAGGTTACATGTCTCTCACCACACATTCCTCTCCTCTAAACCCCCTCTCCTTAATAAAGGTTTTGTAACTAGCACACTTGAACCAATTTGTTTGAATAAAAAGTCTTTTTTGTCAATTTTGTCGCAACAACTATAAAATAAATAAATCTGTTTGGGGACAACGGAATTCTTGTTGAATGAACATAAAGGGGCATTTGACACCTGTCAAACTGAGCTGTCATTTGAAGTGTCATAATATTAATTGAATGTTTGCCATATTTACGATAATGGATCGCTTAATCGAACAACGCGTTAAAATTATTAAAACTTACTACAAAAGTTTTCTTCAGCGATGAGGCACATTTCTCACTCGGTGCGTATGCAAACAAACAAAATTGCCGCACATGGGGCTCAGAAAACCCACAAGTCATCGAAGAGGTGCCGCGCCGTTGCATCCAGACAAAGTGACTGTTTGGTGTGCTGTATGGTAGAAAAGTGTCATTGGTCCGTATATCTTAGAAGATGCCAATGGACAGATGGTTACAGTCAATTTGGAGCGATATGGTCGAATGATAATCAATTTTTTTTGGCCGGTGACTGAAGATCATGACTTGGACGAAATGTGGTTCCAACAGCATCATGAAATAAAATGTTCACCAAAAATGTTTCGCTGTGTGTGTTTTATTTAGCTTTACTTCCGACCGAAAAATGAATGACCCTTTAGTACATTTTCGTTTAGATTTTCTTTTGAATTGATTTGTGAATTAGAAGATAATTAATGTGGGTGATAAAATTTTTCAATTTAATAATTTTCATAGCGGCAATGTGATTGGAAATAATCGTATATTTTCCATGAATATCAAACAAAATAATTATACATTTATGAAAACATAAAACCAGGTTCAAATCAAATTAACGAACAGGCTATATTTTTAAAGTAGTTATAACTTGGATTTTATCAACAAGTTTTGTCTCAGAAAATCTTATTTGGTTCAGACTCATCCATCCATAATATTAATGAGGAAATGTTGTTTATTCAGTTTCTTAAATGAATCATATACATACACAAGTATGTAGATTTATTTCCAACTGAATTTTTTGTAATGTTTTTGACCCCAGAGTTGAACGAAAAACAAATTTGGTAATGCGGGATGTTATGCCATGCTAAGATGATTCCGTTACCTGCTGATTCAAACTTTATTCTGAATCAGAAATAAAGCTAAAAGTAACCTATAAAAGTGAGAGAATAAACGTTCAGCTTGAACTAATTCTGGTTTACACTGTTATACATTGTTTGAGAATGAACTGAGAGTAAGGAAAAGTGGGGTAATCTGAAATGTTGGGCAAATTTTTTTATTTTTATTTTTCATAAAAACTAGCCTAATTATCAGTGGTGCAAAATTCGAACATTTCAGGTTGTTAAAGCAGTTTTAGTATACAGTAAAACCCGCTTAAGAGAAACTGCAAAATGTCACAGTCATTCTTTCACTTAAGCGGGTTTTAAAAGAACAAAAATTTCACTTAAGCGGAGTCAGGATAAGTGAAAAAAATTGCACTTAAGCGGATTTAAAAATTCCAAAAAAAGTTCTGACATATCAGAAATTCAAATTTCATTTTCGTGATGAAAATTTGGTGGAGGTGAAAAATAAAAAAGAAGTAAAAGCGTTCAGAAAATTTTTTGTTCTGTTCTATTAAATTCTTTTTTCACGTAAGAGAGTTTTTTTTAATGCAAAATATTAAATTTAACTGAAAATATGTTTCAGGTATCCGGGTTTTTCACTTAAGCGAGTTTCGCTTAAGCGGAGTGTTATAAAGGTAATTGGTCGACAAATACTCGGGGATGAAAAAGTGTTTCAGATAAGCGGGTTTTACTGTATCGTAAAAATGCTTTAACGTCGTATTAAATCGTTTAAAATTGTCCATTGACTTCAAACTTAACTTCGTTTTATTTGTTTTTCTACTTTATGAATATAATCATAAGATCCAACTGCCTATGTGTGTATATTCTTCCTAATTAACCAACTTTGGTTTATTTCCGAGTTAACTCAAGCATTTTTTCAGTCCCTGAGTTAAATGTGAGATACATCAGATTAAGTCCTGCAAACAAATTGAGCCCGAGTTAACTCAGAAGCAGTTTTTCGCTAATGTATTAACTTTAACGCTTTACTTGTCAAAAGTTATCGAGATCGAAGTGTCAAACTATGGAAATATCCCTCACTTTCGAAACAGAGAGGGCGATATTGTGCGCTGTGCTGTGTTATGATGTCTTCGGAGAGCAATTGTGTTCGGAGTTCATTGTTAGGGATACCAATAAGTATAAGCTGATCACTCTTTCCAGAAGAGTGTTTCTACCAGTTCATGGTTAGTCTCATTTACTTGTTGCGTTATCCTGTGGGACTTGTACTTCTCAAACGTAGTATTTACTTTGGTGTGTTTTTTTTGCAATCCGGGGGACGATTGGTTGAAAAACAACAACGGCGACCGCGACGCCATCACAGAAACAATAAAAGAGTTTTCCGTATTTGTAGTTGAGTTTGTGTTAAGTTAAATAATACTAAACCTTTGTTAATTCAGATAAATGGTGTATTACTTTATGATACTGTACTGTACTTCAATCGACTAACCAATAAGAACTGAGGTAAGAGTTTTACATCGTGGTTGTACGGTAGATGTTTGTCCCATTTTACACGAGAAAACTGAGTTTTCAACTTTTTTCAGTTTTTAGGGCATGAAGTAAGAGGGGAAAATGAAAACTCCTCGGTCAACGATTTGAGGAGATTTTGTTTGACATTTCTCTTCACGCACACTCCTCTTAAAAAGAAACTACAGAAAAAAGAAAACGTCAAAAAAAATCTAAGTCAGCTTGTTCCCTCGTGTCAAAGAAGACATTGAAAAACGTCATAGTAAGGTGTCAATAAATGTAAATTAGATAAGGGTGAAGAGCACACCTACCTCTCACAACAGTGGTTTTTGCGATAACCAGGGATGGTTACTCCATTGGTTACTCCATCCATGGTTATCGCAAAAAACACAGTTGTGAGAGGTAGGTGTGCTCTTCACCCTTATCTTATTTACATTTATTGACACCTTACTATGACTATTCAATTCGGTTTTTTGTAGATGGCAAAGTTTTTCTTTAAAACATATAAATTATATTCCATAAACTTTGTGGTTGGGGAAAAAATCTGCATAACTAAAACATTTAAAGTAAGTTTTCAGCAGCACTACAAGATTTTTAACTAAAAGTTTTGGTTTGTATTCTATCTCCGATATCAATCTATTTTAAAGGGTCTTCATGTGACTTCTATCGATTTCCAGCTCCTGTAATTCATTTTAGTTTCGGTCACCATAAATCGTCTTCTTCTTGTTCCACCCTATGAGCACATATCAAAAGGTTAACTTATTAGCCTGTCGTCTTCATTGAAATTTAACCTTTATCACATCTTGAAAGTTTTGAATAAATTAAAGTCTCACAACATAAATGCCTTTACCAGGGGTTCCTGTTATGTAAAAAAACAACACCTTTTTTTTATTTAATCAAGCCCAAAAACAAATTTCTGCTTTCACAAAGTTAAGTCAAAATATATTTCGCAAAATTCAAAATAAGCAAAAACTGCTGGATATACATTACTTTCACGCTTTATGTTATGTTATGTTCTTAGGGATGAAAAGTATATTTGCATTCATTGAAGTGTTTTTTTTTTTTTTAACAAACACACTTTTCTGTTTATCTTGTATATTCTTGGCAAATTTTTAAGACTGACACCTGCGCATCTCATATTATACCAAAAGAAATCATTAAGATGTTTCAACTCTTCTCAAATATACCTACACAAAGATCCCTCCCTACATATAAATAAACCCTCCGAAAAAAAAAATCCATAAAAAGTTCATTAAACTTGTATTTCTTTATATTATTTTTTTTTTTTTTGCTTTGCTCAAGAACAACCAACTTAGAAAAATAATAGAAATATTCTATATATCAGATGAAACACATTTCATAATTGCATTTTGAAGAACGAATCTTCTCCAAATTGGTCCCCAAACGAATATTTAAACATCGTTGTCGTACTCGTACATGTATAATGTATATGTATGTCCTGCAGATATAGAAAACATAATAGGAGAGACGTGCTCTGCATCCTTTATTTCTTGAAACAAGAAGATAACTGTCATGATTCATGAAATATTTAAATAGGTAAGTACCTACAGCTATACATTTGTTTTTCAAATAGAGCAAACAAAAAAAAATAAATAAAAATAAAGGTCAGGTTCATTACACATAAACATCCTACGTTGAATTTTAATGAGAGCAATAAAATTAAATAAAAATTGATATATCGTTAAAAATTAGATTTAAGTCAGAGATATGTAAATTGAAATACTGAAGCATTTTCGATCGATGGATAGATATATTTACGTGCATCGATACGCTTCACTTAAACGAGACTAGACGAGCAAAGCCTTTAAATAATTTCAATGGTTATTGCCAAAATAAATTTTCTATAAAGCACATGACTGAATTGCATGAACTAGCTTTTCTTTTTAGAAAGAAATAATTTCTTTTGGATTCAGAAGAGAAAAATCAACTGTAAGTGCTTTGCTAAAATTTTCAATTGGGATTTACTTTTAACACCGAGATTTCAAAGACTTGATTTTTAACAAAAGGTGGACCATACCTGGAACTGTATATCATAGTCAAACAGAACAGTAAGACAAGATTTTCTTAGATCTTCCATTTAATTCCTTCCATGAAAGATATCTATTGAAAATAATTTGAGAATCGTTAAGGATTGGCTTCTTCGGCTTCTTCGGATTAAGCATTAAGTCAAAATTTTGGGACAAGCACAAGATCTTGTTCAAATCTTCATTTACTCAGGCTGCGAAGTGTTCAATAAATCCCAAAGAATAGCTTACGTACATCTCCACATCGTCTGCATACATATGCGGATAGAGCAGTGTTAGATAATTGATGGAAGTTCATTCATATAAAGGGAAAATAAAAGTGGTCCCAAAATTGAACCCTGTGGAACTCCTTTTTTTAGTTATAAAAGTTCGGACAAAACTTCGTTTAGCTCAACTTAACTGCATTTGAAGAAAACTTCTAACACCGAGTGAATTTTGTACACAATTTTGAGTGATTAACCGTACAGTTTCGTTGCCTTACAAAAGTCAAGGAGAATCAAAAATGTAACTTTTTCTTCATTAATGGCTTTTCTTATTGTGTTCAGAAACACTTACAAATGCAGTAATACATCTATTTTTCTTTTGGAAACTGGATTGTTAAGAGGTGAGTAAGTTCTCACTTTCGAGGAATACATTTATTTGTTTTTGCATGGTTCTTTTAAACACATTAGATAAAATGGAAGCATTGAAATTGGCCTGTACTCTTCACCTTTTATGGTTTTGAGAACAGGCATAAACAATATTGGGAAATCTTGAAATAACAACCTAAAGTTGGCGTTTGTCTCTGGAGTCTGGACTGATTTCTGTAGAAAACAACGCGCTCAAAGAAAATTGGAAAAAGCCTTCGAAGTCGCCAGTTCACATATATGTAACTACAGTAGAATCTCGGAAAGATAAACGGTTCTATAAGATGAACAGCTCGGAAAGATGAACGAAATATTTCCATTTTTGAGTGTTCAAAAAGATGAACAGGTTGAAATTTTGTACTCGAAAAGATGAAAACTTTATTCCAAACATTATAATGTTCTTTTTCTTTGCATTTAGTTCTTCCTGAACAGTGTTTTGGGGCTTATTTTAACTTGTTATGTAAATTATTCTTAATGTTTTTATTTATAACCATATCTTTTTCCTCAACCAAATGTTGATGCTCGAAAAGATGAACAATTTGAAAAGATGAAGGGTCCCTGTTTTATATCTATTCATCTTTTTGAGATTTTACTGTATTTCTTTCATCTGAAAGGGATCAGAACACAAGTTTGCCAGAAATGTTTTAAAATGACTTTGGGTGAAAGGGGGGGGCTAATGACATCACTTTAATTTGGGGTACATATTTGTTTAGGAAATATTTTTTCTCGAATGCACTAAATGTCTTTTATAGGATATTTTTCGCAACTTTAAATAGATCTATACCACGCGTTTAATTTCCGATGATGCAGCTGACATTATGCAAATTTATTTATTGTCTGCTGGCGGTGAAAAATTCACCTGTAAGAGCTTAATGTTAATATAATCAAAAAAAATTGTACCTGAAGATATATATTTTCATGCTCTGATTTATTTTCATTAAATAATTGATATGAAGATGTGTACCTATATATATACCTGTTTGTAGGTATTTATATTTATGACTGAAACAATCGCGCAACTCGCAACACCCTTGCTGATGGTTTTTTTTGTTTCTTTTATGAGCTTCCCTCTTGATATGGTGATATGGTGGTGTTGAGAATAATACTATTATTGAATTTAATTTTTCATGAACTGACGCATTTTAAAAGAGCATGTGGGCAACAAAATAATGGTGTGTGTACGTGTGTAGCGTATCATTATTTTTGTCGCCCAGATGATAAAGGCGCGCCATTATAAATTTATAAAGTCAGGTAGATATGTAGGTATGTATATGTATATTGTGTATAGGTACACATTTTCGACATTAATCCCAACAATTAACTCGATGAAATGATAAAAAAACGATATACCAAAACAATATTATAGGGTTGATCCTTGCTTCGAAAAAAACAAAAAAAACAAATTGAGCATGAATTCAAAAATGTCATTATAAATAATTGAATAAGCAATTTAATATACCATTATAAATGAGAAAATCGATAAAATTTGTATATATTCTCTTTATTTGCATAGTACCTATTTATTTGATTTGTTAAGTTGGGGGTCAATCCAGTGTGATGATTTCTAATCTAATCACTTATAATATATCTGAAAAATATACCTCCATACCGTATACAGCATGAATTTCATTAGATGCAACAAAAATCTAGGTGGTATACAGGTGCATTATTTCCCTCCGTTTATGCCGGAAGGATAATTTTTTAATCAAAATTGACTTTATATAGCGAAAAATGAAACCAAAAACAATAAAACAGTAACAATATTATGCTATAGCTCTTTAATCTAATTCATTTTTGTATTTTATTTTTAAATGAAGTTTAAATAAATAGTTGAGTTCCCGAAAATCTACCTGATTTTCGGGAATGTTTTGACGTCAAGCAAAGCAATTAACCAAATCACTGAACTGAAATGTAAAAGCAAAGCTTTAGGTGCCATTAAAATATTATTTGTACATCACACCCCGCACATCCACTTGAGCTCAACGGCGGACCATTCCAAGCCTGTATATACTGAACACATGGGATGAGTACATTTTCTTCTCACCAGGCCAATTAGAATTGAAATAAATCGATTTTTATTTTAAAAGGAAACAGTGAGAGTAATGAATGAATGTAATTTTGAACATTTTTTGTTGTCTTGTTTGGGTCAGACTAACTGTAGTTCCCTGCCGTTCTTTTTATTTATGAGCAGAATTTGCATTTGCACAGGGTTGAATTTTGTGCAAATGCAGAGAGGTCGAACATTTTTGTTTATAACAAGGGCGATATATTGAGCGAGTTGTTTAAGTCTTATCTTCGCAGCTATATGCGCGATCATCGAAACTCGTCATTGGTGATTTCGATCGAATACAATTGCTTCACCAAAATTGCGCCCAACGAGCTACTTTTCAAGTAACAAATTTTTAAAGCACGGTATTGCTTTAAATATCCTATAAGTATGTCCATAGGCAGAGGGCCCTGGCCTTGCGCGGTGGCATAAACAGTAAACAAAACTTTTGTAAATTAGAATTTTATGGTCACTTGCAGTTGTATATTGGGTATTTCTGATGGGAAAGCAAAATTTCCTTAACAAGTTTTTATCAAGGACCTTACGAGTATTCGGCAAGTTTCCCTCTTCATGATTTATCTGCTGAAAACTATCTAATGCCAACAGTATCGCATCGATAGAAACAATTTAAATTGAAGCAAATTATACGAGTTTCGTTCCATTTTTCAACGTTTCTCGACCATTTTTATCTATGCGAGGGTTACAGTACGTAGGAACAGGATCTTTACTAAACCGGGCAAAAACTGGTTATTTATCCAGCTGGGCGAGTAAGGCATAAGACAACAACAGTCGTATTTATTAGATTTCCTTAGAACACTCTTGGACAGTTGTCCAGCTGTAGGCTCTTGTCTAAATAAATGGACATCTTATATTTATAAACCATTCCAACAGTTCTAAATATGTTCTCATGTAATACGTTTAATGAACATTTCATTAATTTCAAGATAACTTTTTAGTTCGTTGTTCATTGAACGGAGCCACTTTATAGAATAGGCTAGGGCAATCAATTGCTGAAACATACATATTTTGAAATGGGTTTATAAATAAATCTGCAAATGTTCTAATTGCAGGCTATATGAATATTCTTTGCACACACTTTTTCTTCTTTTTCTTATCTTTTAGGTTTTGAGGAAAAGGTTATCCAGCCTGTTGCAAATAATTTATGTGTAAACTCACTGCACTATTCATAGTCTTTCTAAAACTGTTTTCCAAGCTAACCAGTGAGCTTAATTGAATTTTATTCTTCATTCTTATGCTTGATGACATTTGAATAGTAAAATATTATAATAAACTTATCTACCATACATATATTTAAATAAACAGTATAAGCAATATCGTTATAAATAGCAGCTAATTCGTTTGATCTTAATCTGTTGTTTAATAAAACATGAGTTTATCAATTAATGAAAATGGTCACTTTTGTTGTATTGGTTGTAAATCCCGCTTCAAGTGAAATTTGAAAAATACATATCGTCGCTGTAGCTCGAACACCTCGCAACCCAGAAAAGTTCACTTTTTAGGTAATGATGCACTTTTATTGTAAACAACTTTCCGGATCTAATGAAAAATACCTTGTTAGCCTAAGAAAGATAGTTTCAAATAGCGTCAATGTTATTGGTCCTCAATGCTTCTATAAAAAGTTTTTTTTTGTTTCTCCTGAAAAATTAACTTTTCTGAGTTACAAGGTATTGATCTACAGCGACGATATGTATGTCACGTTGATGTTGATTAATAAAAACAATATACATTAACGATTATAATATTTTTTAACGTTATAATCTTATCGTTAAATGAAAACTCTCTTTAAATAAATATATGTAACTCGTCATTAAAGAAAAAACAATGTTTAAGTTTTGAAACACACCTTATTTATGTTGAAAAAAAAAAAAAAATTGTTTTCCAAAAGCAAAGCAAATTCTCTTGCTCTAATTTTTCAAATCTTAAAGCTAACAAAAATTCTTCTCTAATTCCGCATAAAAAAGACCTCTTTATATGTAAATTTTAGTATCTCCTTTTTGTTTGTATCATTTCATGTCACAAATTTGAATGCGAAAGGTGCCCAGGCCTACTCTAAATATAAGAATATGTATATGGAAGTAAAACATAAATATAATTGTGTTTCCTTTTTTTTTATTCCTTAATTGTATGCTTTCATCATATTGTTGCTTTTTCCAAATCAAAGTCAAAAGAAAGTCGTTTTGGTTGCTCATAAAATATTTATAAGTGTTACCGGTCGAAATTAGCTATAGGAATGTATGCGTGTATGTATAATGTATGTGTTGTGTTGTTATGTTATTCATACACACACATGATGAAACAAATGTTGAAGATTTGTTTTTTTTTTTTTTATTTCAATATGTGTTCAGAGGAAGGGTGTTTTTTTCTGGAGTGAAAAAAACTTTGATTTTCAATTTAAAAAAAAAATACAAAATGTCAATAGAATGATTTTATGTAATAGATAAACTTATAACTGATCCAATACCAATTAGTATTAGTATAGTAAAATAAAATTGATGGGAAATTCAATGTCTCCTCCCAATGTATAAGCGTTTTTATTTTTTCTCCCGCACTCGAATGATGATTTGTAAAAGCCCACGCCCATCGTCATTATCTTCTTTATATGGTTTTCCTTCGGACCACCACATAATTTATTATACAGCATAGCATAGCCTGCTTATAAGATATTTATGTAAAATTAGCTTTTTCCTTATATGTATATAATATTTTGAAAAAAGGATCTAAATTATAAATACGTGTTGTATTGGAAAAACTTCTTTTTTGTTCAATATTGCTTACAAATTGCTCAAAACTTTTGATTCCGTGAGTGAGCATGTGTTACATTCTCTTTTAAAATTTGAACATGCGTGAGCAATACTTTATTCATACTCACGAGTCATGAGTTTTAGAACATTGCCTACGCTCGTGAACAAAATATGAGCTGAGATGTGCTCTTTAATGAGCGCTCATGAGTCAGCATTTGGGTACACTAAAATTCGGTATGTACAATGTACATCTTTACACTAGACTAAGAGCGATAGGTCATTTACTAATTACTTTTGTAAAAAGAATTCAATCGATGATATCTTTGTATACACAGAATATACAGAATATACTAAACAGTAAACAGAAACCGAAGTTTTTTGACAAAATATTTTCAGTGTTAAACCTTCCATCATGAATTATAAAAATTGCCAAGAAGGACAGTATTGAAAAATATTATAAGTTTCTTAAAAGTCCACTCCCACTCTTTGGAAACCAATATTCTTTAATTGTTGGAAATTTTGAAATAAGTACACTTTTTTAGAGCATTTTGCGTATCAATTTTTCAACAAAAAAAAAAATACGCTGTGCTCTGTTTACCACATGGTGTAGGCAAACATGAAATTCCAACAACGCAAAGTGTATATTTGGAATACTGTAGCAGTAAAGGTAGAAATATTTTTAATATAAAAAGATTCCACCGGATTGTTCATGATGATTAAATTTTATTTGTTGCCCAGTTCTATTAATAATAATGAGAATAACCAATAACGCTGAAATAACTGTAATTCGCATTTTATATAGCATTATAGTCTTAGATTAATTTTTCAGGAGGTGATACAAATACAAAATTGATAAGAAAAACAATTTTTCGTGCAAAACAACAAAAACCTTTAATTCGTTTGTTATTTATATAATGAATTGAATTGAGATTGTAGACATAGTCAATTTAATTTTCGATATTATAAATTCTTAATTAAATAGTAATTGATGAATTTTGTATTCTCGAGTCACTTTGCTGAGATCCTCTGAGGAGAATTTACTATCTGGGTGGCATTTTAAAAGTTGGTTTTCGGTCTGGATTTGACACATTTCAGATCACATTTTTGCGTTGATAAGCATTGCTAGAAATAGAATGAACAAAAATAAGAAACAATTCGTCTGTTTCGTTGATTTAAAGCTACATTTGATACAGCTTTCATGTAAAAATGAGCTGAGCATCTCGTAAGTTTTGGTGCCGTATTTTTGCTTTCTCATGACATCAAGTGGAACGGTATCGAATGGATCTAGTTTGTCAGAGTGATTCGTAACTTCTGCACTTTGCAGGTCTCCCATAAGGGTGCATTTTGAGCTCACAATTATTTTCGTTATTCATTGATGATATTCTCCCATCATCTTCAAAAAAAACTTGGTAATATTCGGGACCAAGTAGTGTGAGGCTTGTACCGCACTAAAACCACCGGAAATCAGGACCAATCTATGAAAGATCGACAAAAGATTTTCATTTATTAATATAAAATCGCATTGGGGGAAGTTTAAAATTTTAATATTTTCCTATCGCTTTTATACCATCGCTCATTAGGCTTGGTTCTTGTTAGTCTCCGAACATTGTCTCGTACATTTAAGACAGTCTCAATTTCGAAGTTAGAATGACTTTGCAGTCACTGATTGTGTCATATATAGCGTGTTTTCTTACCACTTATGTAACCATTTCTATTCGAAAGGCACGATTTATTTTCTTTCTTACCTACTACCTAAAACATTTTTCTATATTTCAGATTTAGTTCTTAGTCTTTTATTTTTGATGTACTCTTTCGATTTAAGCTTGGCATCCAAAGTCATTACAATGTATTTTGCAGTATTGGCTTTAAGTACAGCTTTACTGTTGATACAAATTGGAACATTATTAATCTTTTTGTTTCTAAAGTTCATATGATTTGATTTTGTTCCATTTAGTTTAATACGCGCAAATACTTTAAGATTTTATAGGTTGCACATTTTTCAATTTTTCTGTAGCCTTCACAACGCAATTATCAGGCACTGAAATAGCAGTATCATATGCAAATTTGGTCATGATAGCATTGTTGTCCACTGGACTAAAGCACTTCCTTGTGGTACACCGGCTTCAATTTTATTAAGTTCCGAATATACTCTTGCTCGTACCGTACTAAGAGTTTTGAAAAAAATATTCTTTTCATCTTTGAAAATTAAAAAAAAAAATTCGAGAAGGGTGGCAATACTGACATTTTACCGCAATGTTCCCCTACTAATTACATATCTTTCGAGAATTTCTTTTCCTCAATTAATGGTTCTGTTTGTTTATTTAATTAAAGTAGTCACTGTATGATTTTAAGAAAAGACACTAAATTAATTAAGAATTTTAACCAGTGAGTATGAATAGATGACTATCACAGACTGTTAAGAAAAACTATAAAGGACTTTCCCCGAATAAGTCTGCGCGTCCGAGTACATATCCGGACAAATCTGGATTTTTTTTTCTCCTGTGGACTTCTGACCTATGACAAAATTTTTGTCTCGAGTAACTTATCGAATCTTTACTCATATTGGGAAATCAACTTAGATCTTGATATTCGCGTGAGATTTTTATGCGCCAATAACTTTTCAACAGTTCCTGAAATAAAAACGTTTTTGTATGGTGACACAAAAAATTTGTTGAAATGTGACATAAGTCATTTTTTTAAAGTGTCATAAGACAATAAATATGGCCCTATGTCGCAAAACAAACTGACATTTGTGACGTCTCATCAAAGTGAGAAACCATATTTCGATACATGGCCTTATGTCACATGGTCATTTATAAATACACCCATTTTATTAAGCAATCCACCAAAATATTACGTAAAACTATGAAGAATAGGTTATTTGATATTTTCTTTACCTTTAAATCTAAAAATCTATGTGTGTTATAATACATGTATCGTATCTATTTAATATGTACATTGTACATGCCATATGTATATGTGCCATCACTTTACCATTTGCTTTCTTGTTTGCACTCATATAATCTTTTATGTCGAAAGTTGAACTAAGCACTAAAAGGTATTATTTATCGTTAATCTTCCTTAAAGACAGTCTGAGCTTTAGCAAAGTAAAAGTATTAGTTTTCATATATAGAAATATTGTCTTGTCATATATATAAATGTGTGTATAATATCATCATCATATATAGATATAGGTAGGTAAACGTATACTTAAATAATAATCATATGTTTGTGTGTAACTTAAGATGTTAAAGCCATATATCCTTTCTATAAATACATGGTAGGTATACCTGCGTGTTAATGTTTTCATTTCATTGCGCAACGATAAAAAATAATCCCGATGTCGTCTTTGTAGGTTAAATTTCATAAGATATATTAAACATTTATGAATATAACCTTTTTCTCGTATTAATAATTATTACTCAGCCGAAAAATATATTTCCAACTAAATACATATTTTTGAATTAACGTTTTATTGTTTCCTTTTGAAAAGAATCAATGTGCTATTCAACTGATGGAAAAAAGCTTTATCTATATAGAAGGTATAATTTTTCGAATGGTTTGACAACAAAAGCCATTAGTCTATTATTAATAATTTTATTAAAGTGAACAAAACGCAAGTAGGGAAATGGAAGTAAAAGCTAAGTGATTTGGCGCTAAATATGAGCATATAGTATACGTATTTAACTTTTGCCTTAGTCCCATTCGTTTTGAACCTCCAGATAAAGCACTTAAAAATTCTAATTCAATTAAATATCTTTGAAGTCTTATTGTATTTTGAATGAATTGTCGGACCAACTAGGTATTAAGTTGGTGTTCTCGTTTCATTGATATATTTTTCAATGATATTCTTAACTGGCGCCCAAGGAGAAAGCAGCTTTAAAACTGAGTTTTTTTTTTTTGCATAGAAATACAGATTGCCAACTGATGTTTTTATGAGAACTAAGTTTATTTCAAGAGTAACATGGTAGGTACAACTGGTACAAGTCAATTTTACAGACTGACAGATAAGCCTCTTAGGTTTTAGCATCATACATATTTGTAAGTAGTTTGATTGAAATCTCAAGTTGTGTGTTTTTGAATCCATTAACAGCTGCTCTGTACGTGAATCTTAATGATAACTCCATTGAGATTTGATGAAAAAAAAAAACAAAGTCAACTGTGGAAAGGGTTACATATATTTTCTCTTCCTGAACTGAACTATAGTAGGTTTCCAGGTTGAAGTTTTGAATGAACAACAACACTTGAGAGAGCTACCACCAAGATTTTTATATTTATATTGTCCAGTCCAGAAATAGAAAAATATACTGAATAAAAACAAACTGTCATAATACATACAGTAATCATTGTAAACTTTTTTAATTCAATTTCTTGTTAAAATTGCATAATTAAGAACCTCATAGACGGTAAAAAAGCATTAGGTAGGTACTTAGTGACAAAAAAACATGTTTTAATTCTTCCAAAGAAATCGTAAAAGCGCTAACAAAAATGCAAACCTTGTTTAAATTCACATTAAGCAACCATCAACTGGCACTTTGTCATAATATGAAAATTACACAAAAAGTATCTACAGGCAAAAATAAAATAATAGGGGAGACCTGGGCAGTTTATAAAAGGGAGGCAATAGACGTTGAAACGGTCGTGTCCCTTCACGATATAACCTCTCAATTTAAAATTTCGTCGTCGTTCCGAATACTTCGCGTTGGTTTGGGGAGCCTTAAAACAAATACTTAACAAAAAATAAATTCGCATTTTTACTTTTTGCATAGAAATTGTAAAAAAACTCATAAGAGAGTTTGAATTAATGCACTCAGAAATGTCAAAACTACGATAAGCTACTGTGAATGACTAGCACGGCACGAGGTTTCGTCCTTTTATTCTCAAACTAAATTGTGAATTTGTGTCTACCGACATTTCTTGAACAGAAAATTATTGGTGAATCAAGAGCTATCTTCTGCGAAAAACTACACATTTATTCGACTTTGTCAATTTTGGACAGAGGTGCACTCATATTCACTTGGGAATGCACCTTTGTCGGTCAAAAGAAAACAGTCGTAAATATTGAACAAAGTAATTGTGACATTAGAATTCATATTCGTTGTTTAATTTTTTCCTGCCCCGTTCTCCCCTACACTTTAATTGTATCATATGCATGACGCATGAGGACAAAGACCCATCTAACCACCTCGGTGTAGTGTGCGATTATTCGTTGAATTCAGGTAGGTGGGTACGTATACTCCGAACGGAGCGAGCACCTGTCGCCAAAATACGATAATAATCAAGAATTAATTACGTGAATATTTCCTTGAGTGCTTATCTAGTTACCCAATATGCCGCTAAGCTATAAGCAAGAGCAACATGAATACCGAATGAAGAATTTCGTGGTTGCGACCACGACAACGTCAACGACAACTAGCCAGAACCTGTGCCGCCACCGACCGCCAATGCCAACACCGACAAAAAGGGTGCAATTGTACATTCTGTCAGGTAAAGGATAGAAATACCTTGTGGGTAGACTGGGAGATTTTATTTTTTTGTCAATTTATTTTGTCTTTCTTTCTGACGGGATCACCACTGTGGCCTGTGGGTTCGTTTGTTGTAGGTAGGTAGGTACGCCATGTACGAGTATTACATGTCACCAATGTCAATAGAGACCAGGTGGTCAAGGCACACCCCGAAATTCCAATATAAACATTAAGATTATATTTGTTTCGGTAGACAAACAGTTGCAATTTGATTGGGGAAATTCAATTGAACAAAAAAAAAAAACAAACAAAAATAACGTAATTCTCTTCACGTGGTGTACATCTGTACGGATAAAAGTTTAAGTAGGGGATTTTTTTAATGATTGAATGATAAGCCTTACATAATGGTAAATAATCTCTGGTATATAGTCTACACGTTATGTCCACCAACTATTGACGCCACGCAAATTGACGTGACATCATCTAGTACTGATACCTGTCATACAAAGACTTGGGGTTCTTTTAATTTTTTTTTCGAACAATCGATATTAAAAAAACAGAAGGAATTTATGTATGATAACACACTTGCAGTTATCCTGCCAATTGAAGGTTTGAATGAAAGTAAAAGTAAAATAAAAATGCTGGTTGATTCAAACGCAGTTTTCAAACAAAACAAAATCTAAATTTTGATGGACCGATCACGTGACCTTCGGTAACGTACTGTGCATATGGCTCTGAAGAAAGCTTGTTCTGGTTCGACTCTCAGTGACGGCAAAAGTTTTTCGAAATAAAATTGAACAAGAGCGCCACTAAAAGCAGTCGTGAAATAGTTGTAACTCCAGCTAACAAAAACTTGGTGGTAAAGCTCACCCAAGTGTTGTTGTTTCATTCAAACCTTCAATTTTGAATAAACTTCGTGTACGTAATATCCAATGATATGATATAAAGATTTAAATAAAACTGCGTTTAAGAATTTTGGCGAAAATTCACTGTACAAAAATAGCATGTTGTCGATTTTTGAGAAAATTGTCTTATTTTTTGGTTATTTTCTTATTTTGTTTGCGTGCTATCAAAATTTAAACATTCATTTATGAAAATGTTTTTCAGTCAGTCTATTCTGATTTCTTATGGGATTTAATAGGAAGTTGTGAAAAGAGTAATAAAGGCAATAATTATTTCTAGTAATATTGACAGGAATGGAGGAGACCTACAAGTTTCTGCAGAATCCGAACGGCCTAAGGTGAAAAGCACTTTTATCAATTGCTCACAAAAGACAGGAACCCGTGAATAACATTTAGGTTTTTTTTTTTAAGGTGGCATAGGCTGGGAATCGAACCCAATACCTTCGGCGCAACAGTCCTACGCAATAACCATTTCACAACGGGGTACCCTCTAAATAAAAAAAGTGCAGGACCACGAAGTCAAAAAATTCAAAAGAAAAAGTTATAAATCCAAAAAAATCTGCAGAATCTGAGCCACCTTTTGGCAAATTCAGCGTAACAATGTAGTTCTGAACATTTTACAGAAAAAGACAGAACTCGAAACCTCTTACCCTGTATGTAGATTATATTAGATTAATAATTATATCAAACGCTAAAACATTATTTATGTATATCAATTTCTTATTCCAAAAAAAAAAGCTGTCTTATTTTTTACATAAAATGTTCATAATTCTCTAAAACTTTTTTCTTTTCAGGTAAGCGAACGCATGATTGTCGTTTTGGTTCCCCAAGTCGAAAGGCTTAAAATTTACAAAAGACTGATAGGTAAGCTTTTCGACTATGATTATATTATCGCATGTTTTTTTTGTTATTCTAAAACCACATTCAACATTTCTTCAGAAGAACAACAAAGATCATCTTTCGCTAAATCTGAAAAAAACTTGTAAGTTTTTAAGGCATTTGGCAACCAGTTGACTCCGTTATTGTTTTTATTCACTCTTATTACGCTTAAGCGGAAAACACAAAGTTACTTTTTTGTTAGCGCTGACTCCGTTACGCTACTATACTTTCGGTTGTACTTTGACTGACATCTGTCATTTTGATTATCAGCTGTTAGAAAATTTGTTTGTTTTCATTTAAAATTATTTGAAATCAATAATTTTCCCAATAGACAAAAAAAAGTTTAATTAAATAGGAAAATTCACATTTTTACCCATTTTTACATTTATACCCGCACAAATGTTTATTTATCACTGAAACAATTTTTTTCACAAAATAATGACTTAATTTCTGAAAATTCCCGCAAACAAAAAACCAACTAAAATATCCGTGGCAAAAAAAAAGTAGAGAACATGTCGCTTAAACATCAATATCGTATCAACAAAAAGTAGAAAATATTTCAACTTTTACCGTTCTCTTTGCGTATGTCAAATTGAAGGTTGAGCGAAAAGCTATATTGTGATAGGTTGTTAGCGATTCCTATGGTTCAACTTTAGACGTCACTCAACGCTAACACAAAAGTAGCTTTATGTTTTCCGCTTTATAGTTTTACAAAAACGACAAGGCCCTAGAATTGATAATTGGCGTTTAAGTTAAATTTAAAATTTAGCGTTCCCTCCGTTCTTCACTTTTCTAGCCATTTAAACTAAAACTTCCAATTTTCGCTTCTAAAGCCGTCTTACTTTAATTTTAGTAAAAACGACAACTGCGACTAAGTGATGTTTATTTAATTTCTCTTATCATTGAATGTCATGAATGTCAAGTTAGCAAAGCAATATTCGCGGATCGAAAAGTGGTTCTGTGGATAATTTGGCGATAACTAGGCTTTAATTTGCTGTGAGAATTTCAATTTACACATACAATGTTTTTCTATGTTTTGTGGGTGATTTGCTAACTTCATATGAATGAACAAAAACAAAGAAACATTGCACGAAACAATTGAAACTGTCTGAACAAATTAACAATTAATTAACGGTGAATTATTAAGCAATAAAGACTGTTCAGTGTAAGAAGTTGTTAGAGCTTCGTTTACTGGATACCAACTTCACAAACTAGCAAGAAAAAACATTGAACGAAAAATTCGGAACTATCACATTTAATAAACGAAAAATTATAAACCAAACCACTTTTTACTCATTTGATTGTCTCAAAGTACTTGGTTGTGCCATAGATTCATTGTTCATCGATTTATCAAATCAATTAACTATTGTTTAAGTGATGAAAACAAAATTTTCTAATGACGCCATGAGAATTCGACAAATGGAAAAACACTGTCATATTTATATAGTTTTGGAATGAAAACGAACAATTGAGATAAATTGAAAACTGAAATGTACATAAATTAATTTCAAACATTTACAGGTTTAGTTTAGATATATTTAAATAGATCAGTAGCGAAGTAAGAATTTAATAATGAATAGGAGAGGTGGCGGATTCAATGGTTCAATTTCAAAAAAAGCAGAGTAAAGTAAACAGTTTGTAATAAAACAAATTTATGTAGTGCATTGAAAATGTATGAAGTTACGATTATACGGTTAACGTGTTGACTCTCTGACGTCATATCAATTCAATGCATTGACATGAAGTAGGTTCAACGCGATTGTTATTTTGTGTGCGCATATAATTTCCCTGTCAACGCAGTTTTTTTTTTAAATATTTTGAGCGCACTAAATGGCATATGAATACCCTAAAAATAATTTAACATCGACAGTGCGTTGACTGTTAATACAGAATTTTCTATTACGTCAATGCTTATTTTGAATATTATCTGAATCTCAAAAATTTCGGATTCTTAATCCATCGACATCGTAGCCATTTTTCAACGGAATTTGACAGTTTATAGTTTGACAGATATGCAACAAACTATATTTTGACATATCATCGGCTTAAGTGCAGAACCTCGTAAATTGTTTTTGATGTTTTTCCGAAATCAAAAAAACCTGAAAATGTTGTGTGGCGTATGGTTAGAGGTTTTGAATTCTGACTTTTTCTGTAAAATGTTCAGAACAACCTTGTTAAAGGGATGGCTTTGATTCTGCTGACTTTTTTGCATTAATAACATCTTATGGAATTTTTCGACTTACGAGGTCCTACACTTATTAACCGTCGATATATTGTTAAATTCAAAGCCTTTCTCTGCGGTAGACATTTTTATTCCAGTAAAGCAATATAAAAATGAGGATGGGGTACCCAATACCGTACCCCCCTCCATTTGTAGCCGCCACTGCTTTGGATCAGTTTCTACTACTCTAGTCTGTTTGTAGTTTTGTTTTGAAAACATGTGTTTTATATGGAAAGACAATAATTTATTTGTATGTCCTCTTTGAGAGAATAGTGCTGGAAGTGAATAAAATGACATTTACGAGAAAAGCCTAAGGGAGAACTTCATTATGCAGATACATACAAATGTACAATTACTCATAAATTACACATAAAACATAAATCATTTTCTTAATTCACTATCTCGGGGACTACACTACAATTTCAAAAACGAAATTTGAAATTAGTATAGAATGTATGGTATAATTGACTTTGTCCCACATAAAAGCTCATAATTAAGACTTGAATCGCTATTATATACATAAATTAATGATTTTCGTGTGTGCAATTGAAATTCATTAAATAACTCTATACAGTATAGGGCCCCACGAGCTACGTTGAACCACAATATAATTTCGAGTCATGTAAAATACAAAATACAAAACTTGCCAAGTTCGGCGAACGATGTTCCTTTTTTTTGTGTCTTTTGTTGTTGTTCACATTTGTGAGCTCATTAACTTAATTGATGAAACAAATGTGTGGTTTTTGGGGATTGGGAAATTGGGAACTAGTGGGGCTTATATGCCGACATATATATTATGATATGAAAATTTATTGTGTTTCAGTTCTTGAATGAATCATTTTTGTATTATTATTATTTTATTTGATACGTCACGAAATATGATTCCCTTGCCGCTGCCGTAGGTTAAACTGTCATCGCATGATTCCGTGGGACATTTTATTGAACGTATGAAATTCAAATGAACAAAAAAAAAACAAATAAAATTCATATGGGAGTTTATTATTTTAAATTAATTGTTGCAGAGAACTTCCGTCCATCCGGTTGACTGACAGGAGTGACAAGTGGTGATGTTGTTAATCAAATGATTCATTTTGAAGAGATTTTGATTGAATGTAGATTGTATATGTATAGGTACGTGTTCAATGGCGTTGATTGAAATTAATTTTTACCTAACAAATAAAGCAAATACAGTAATTATTTAACGTTGGATAGGTTTTATGTAACTCTGGTCTTGTAAGATGATTTAATTACTTCGTTTCTCGTTAATTTACTCGTTATTCTTATCCAACGTTTAATTTATGTTATTATTTTGATGGTATAAAACGTATACTGGACAGTGTTGTTTCTCTACGTGTTGATTTTAATTGTGTACATTTCACCGTTGACAATTGTGTAAACAATGCCTCCAATATCAATAATAGCTGTCAGTATATATTAAATTTGCAAATGAATGAATACAAAAACAAATTTATTGTGAATTAATTGCATAAACAAAATTAAACATTAAATGACGCCTTTAAACTGAATAAGCTACCAATAAAACGTCAACATTTAAATCTTTTACGATCTTAAATAGGTTTCGGTAAACCGCCTACGATGGCACGGTTGAAATATAGATATTATTTTGTTTAGAATTAATATTACTTTTTGAAAACTTAGGAATCTGAATGCTTTAAATCTATGAATAACTGGTCAGGAGACTACATAAGACAAGACATATGAAAAACTTAATTATTGTCTTTAGTTTCTTCGAAGGTCTTGGGTTTGATTCCTTACCTATGCAACCTAAAACAGAAATGTTTTTCAGGGGTTACAGGAATGGTTAGGAGTTGTAGGTCACTAGGCATTGGTTCTACACGAGCTGTCGTGCCACACAATTTATTTATTTTTAAGCACGGGGATGTGGTTAAGTTACGCTGAATTTAAGTCGCTTAATCAGGGATTGAGTTCTTCCCTGAAAGAAACTCGAAATGCAAGTCTACAGTAATAAACCTTCTTAACTTTCCAAGAGATGGCAGTTTAAAAGGTATAACTTCGCGACTGCGAGTAATACTTTTAAACAAATTTAAGTAGCGACAAAGATTGGTTAGTCGAATCTGTGAACAAAACACTTATGAAAAATTGTAGAATATAACTGAAAATACCAATAGGCAGGTATGTTTGGGCCTAGAATAAAGATTTCTTTACCGATTGTAATAGTTTACTATCATTTTCCAGGCACAGGTTAACGCCATAGGAAAATATGTGGAGCGAAATCTCAAAAAAAAAACTTACGAAACCAAAACATTGCCATTACGCCAGACATCCAGGCCGTACTCAAAATAACAAACTTATACACCATCAGGTTAAACGAACCGGACAAGAATAACAGTGTAACACTTCCTTGCATAGCAGACCACTTTGGTGTCCAGGGCAATGAAGGGGCAGACTTCTTAACGAAAATAGAAGCAACAACATCGTCAACGAGTTCAGAAAAGGCAACAACAGACATCCAGCTAACTGTAAAGGCATATCTTTGCTGAATTCCTCAATGAAAATCTTTGTTAAATTTTTATCCAAACGGCTTTACAACTGGGTCCAAAGTAATAACTTGGTGAGTGGGTCAAAAGATGGCTTTCGGAAAATTACAATTACAATAGACCAAATTTGTTCGGTCACTTCATACTTTTTTAAAAAATGTTTAAAGGTAAGAAAAAGAAGCTACGCTTTCTTATTGACTTTAAGGCAGAATTAGATACTATAGATTGCAAATCATTTATACTGAAACTGTACAATAAAAGAGTCTTGACAAAGTTAAGAAACATTTAAGAACTTTTATATGAATCAACAACTTCTGCAGTTGTCCTTGGAAACAAAATTTCTGAACAATTTCGAATAGGAATATAGGACTGAGACAAGGTTGCAGCTTAAGTCCTCTGTTCATCGATGACATTGAAGAGGTTTTGGCAAGGATGGAGCACGAGTTTCAGCTGGCCCTAATGTTCGGAGATGACATCGCTGTTCTGGCTGTTTCACCGGGAAGTTTTCAATTAATAATCAACAAATTGTTCAAGTGTTGCAATAATATAGAACCAAAAGGAGGCTTCAGGTTGACCTCTATATCTACGAAAGACATGTGAGTTATGTAACCTGAGAGAGTAGAAGGACATGTTTCACTTTCTCGGAAGATATCCGATTCTTGTAGAAACTGGAAGAATTACTCTTGGAAAGAGTACCTAAAAGATGCTGAAATTGAAATTGGAACAATTGTATCAATATAATATCACGATGGCTCTTAGTTTTTGAAAATGTATATTTGATGAGCTTTTTTCAAAAGAAAAATATATACACAATATACATACATGAAAAACACTGTTCATACTTTTTTTAAATTGTAAATATTATTATTTGCCAGCAGACAGGCCATGTAATGAATTAAAAACAAAACTTTTGTAAATTATGTGAAATAAAATCAATTGGAAATTCAATCAAGTTCAAAAGAGGAATATGAGAATAGGACGCCAAAATATTAAAAAATTGGAATGAACTCCCAAATCTCAGACAGATCTTCCCTAAATCTGTTTCGATAAATAGTCACTATTTTGTCTTCATTCTATAAAAAAAAGTGAAATTTTACCAACATAAATATCTATAAAGCCTTAACGTACGACGTAACAGGTCGCAATATTATTATAATTTGAATTTCATTAACTTTATATATATAACATACAATTAAAACATTAAATTAGCAACGAGACCACTACAGAAGATTAAAATTACAAATTGACTTCTTAGCTAAATAAACATCCTTTAAAAGGAGCACCTGATATTCTTGGCACCAGTAATAAGAGCACCACTTCCAAGGAATTACATTCAAGTATTTTAAACTCGTGTGACTGTTTATGTACATTAGTACAGGGTGATTTAGAAAAGAGAAAAAACAACTCCGATTTTTTTTAACATGAAAAAAAAAGAATCTAAAGGTGTTGACATGTAACACTTAATATTGCACTGTTAAATTAAGGCCTGTTTTTAACTTTAATTCGGTTTAGGATACTAAATATTATATTGCCTCCTGATTGGCTTTAATGTTGTAAGTGAATGAATCCGCTTGTGCTTTATCCCTTTCACTTTTTCTACTTTTAAGTGATCTCTTGGTGAGTTCATAAATCTTATTCAGAGTAATAATAATAATAATAATAATAATAATAACTGATTTCAAGAAAAATATTTCGCAATTCAATATAGGTACACTATAGCTGGATTTTATTATCCACATAATCTGATCTGGATCAGATTCTCATAATAAAACAAACAGGATCACAGTGACAGCCAGTAGTATATAACCATCTCTTTTCGCACTGTGTTTATATATTTTGTATGTGTTTGTTGGCTATTTTCTTTGTACTAAAGTTAACACTACCTTACTGCCTTACCATAATAAAATAATCATGTCGATTATGGAATCCGCAATACTCGATCCGCAGTGATTCTCAGTACAGTGTTCTCTTTTCTTTTCACGACAAATCGGTAAAGAGAAAAAAGAGTACTGCAGTCACTCCGAATAGAGTATTGCGGATTCCATAATCGACATGAATAAAAAAGTATCAGTTTTTCGATCATTGAAATAGATCCGGATAAAAAGCAGTAGGTATTACATGTTGTTTTTATATTTGCGTGTTAAAATTTGATCCGGATCAGATTACGTGGATAATAAAATGCATCTCATATTTCTCTTGATATTTGAAAAGTGCAATGTACATCGCTTGGAATTTTCATATGTTTCAAAATTAATTGCATTATGTTTTAAACACCCTGTAAATAAATACTCGAGTTCCAACTTCATAAATCAACCAGAACGTGTGTCAAAAAAGCGTTTGAACTTCCACTTAAAATTACAACCCCCATCATCATAATGAACGCGTGCTAATTCTGTCAAATGCACTTGATAAAAAAAACAACATATACATACACTTGAACTCTCATATACATAATATACTTGATACTATAACATAATTTCTTTTAATTGCCCTTTGACAGTGGTTGTCGCTGCCAGAATTTAAATTAAAATCTAGCGGCAATATGACTATGATACAATATATATATTTCCATTTCCTAAATAACCACAAGTCGTCAACATCATTTATATAATATATGTACATATACGTTATTATAATTCTTCGGTGATAATTAGCGGTTAGGATGGTTTTGTTCATCTAGTCGAAAAATGTCTTATCCAATTAAATTTAATTAAAACTTCATTAGGACTTGCACGCATTAAGAAACAGTATGAGGAAACTTGTACTTGCATGGAAATTTCATTTTATTAAAATAATTTCCCATCATGCTTTTGATTGCGTTTGTTTTAATAATGTAGATATACATACGTTAAATCTATTTGACTCTAAATGTATTTGTCAAAGAAATTAAAGGTTATTCACTCTTTGGTAGATTGAAAGAAAAAATGTTAGAATGGGATTGTGTTCCTTATATAATATTCGAAATCTTTTTTATTCACACAAATGGTAATGGTAATTAATAAAAAGTTCAAACTGAATTAAACTACGTTTTACTTGACGTTTCAAAGAAATGTAGAAGTAAAAGCATTAACACAATATGTCAAAATGAGAGTATGGTGATGAAACTCCATGCAACTCAACTGTCAAATTTGTTTTCGGAAATTATTTTCATATTTGTTTTTGACAAATTAATTTTAACATAACCTCAAAAACTGATAAAACAAATGATGTGTGATGGTCTTAGAACCAATTCTTAGAATTTTCATGTGTTAAAGAACATGTCAAATTGTGTGAGATGAACTTTCAAATTCTGTTTTTATATTTCTGGCATGTACATGCCTTTCTGTGAAATAGTGTATAAAGATTTAAAATACCTTTAGATACTCATAACGTTTTTACCAGAAAACAAAATTTAAATTCTTAAATCAAAGCTTTTTGGATGAAACCCCAAACATATAGGAGGTTATGTTGTTAGATTGAATTTTCTTCTTTTTTAAGACTGAAGGACAAATACAATTAAAATCTTTTAAATAGACAGCTATACCGCAGCAGAGATCCAAGGATGTTTTAATGGTTTTAAAAACAACACTCAACGTAAAATAACGTTCTTAATCGTAAACACATCGCGATAAAATCTGAGTGGTTTCTGGCATTCTTATATCTGATAATTTAATTTGCCGGATTTGCTATTAATAGCATAAGTTGTTAGGAAAACAAAGGATTTGAAAATTGTTTTATCCATATAAATCTATATAATATATATGTAGTTTATTTTTAAAAGCATTTGAATTTTGATATTAACAAACGCGAGATCAAATACAGAATGAGAACTTTCCCCAATCCATAACGATATAAAAATATAATGCTTTACCGCATGAATTATTGTTTAAAGAGGAAAAAAATAAAATACGCTTAAAATAACTTTTTTAGGTTGTTTTAATACGTTTTTTTCATTAAAAACCAAAAAAAATTGTTTTCGTTTAAATAAAAAACTCAACCAAATATGTATATTTTCAACCCCTTACTGCATACGAAGCCAAATATGGCTTGTAAACTTTTACCTCTCAAACGAGCAAGTTAATAATTTTTTGTTAATAAAAATGTATTCATTTCAAAGAGATTTAGACACACAATCCGAAATATATTTTTATGATCACTTAACTCACCTAACAGAAAAGTTATTATTATTTGAAATAAGAAAATTTTTCACACTTCCGTTTTCATTGACAACAAGTAACACACTGACCTGCAAACATGAATATCTTCCTTCTTGCTTGGTGCACGTGTGTGTGCAAAAGCACAGCTATTTGTTCAGAAGATGGACAGAAGAGAATCTTGTTGCGTTTTGATCATTTTTTTATTGAAGTCAGGAGAAAAGAGTACCTAACTGTAGAAAGCCATATTTGGCTTCGTATGCGGTAGAGGGTTAGAAAACATTTAAGAAATAATTTGGTTTTTCATTTCCAAATGAATATATCTCGAAAAAATTGCCTGATCATGCAATTCTACAGTCGGAATTAGAAAAATTTAATTTTCTTCATGGAAATACAAAATGTCAAATTTTGGAGACCAGTGGTATTAATTTATCATTTTAATTTATATAAGAATTCAACTTAATTTCACTCGATTTTTACTCTTAATACGCCTTCATTTGTGTGAACCTTTAATATCACCTATTCAGCAAGTATACAATTCATCTTTAAATAAATTATTCAAAGCCAACAAAACGAAATAAGAAAGAAAAAAAAAAGGTGTCCGTATACTTAAATTTCATTCAATCAAGTTAAGGGCACTACTATAATTCATTGTCATTCGTTTCTCTTTTTTGTTTGTGTAAAATTGCTATGGTATACAAAAGAAAATTCTTTTTTTTTTATCTATTTATTTAAATGTCATGCGTAAACATTGATCAATTTAATGATCTACTTCTGTCATTCTATAAAAATTTGTACATTCATACTACATACATTGTGAAGGTAGGGTATGTTCGGTACATTGAATCTTGTGCGGAGGAGCATCACGAAGTGTTTCAATTAAATTAATGCCATCATATCGTCAGTAAATCGTTTGCACTGAACTGGTAAATCTATTCCGGGTTGTGCTTCAGAAATGCAGTTGTTGATGATGGAAAATTGTATGCTGGCTGTATAATGTGTACGTAGTTCTGAATTCTGAGTTCTGATGGCGCATGAATGCGTCGTCGGCAAGTGTAATAAATTATTCAATTTCTCTGGCAATTTCCTGCGCAAGTGTATGTTGATTTTCATTATGTCAAATTCAAATTTTCCTTCCTCAATAAGTCAAAAGAACTCTCTATTTCTTACTTGTGTCAAATTTTGCTTATGCAAATGTATAAACAATTTCGAGATCTTAATAAAATAACATAGTATGTATGTATGACAGTGTTTGACATTGAACTCAATTCGTCGATTTGTTTATAGGAGCAAATCTTCATGGCATAGTTATCATAATAAAAAAAAATAGTTCTTCGCTTAAAAAATAATAATTGCCATGAAAACATAACATCATTTCCGATTAGTTTACAGCGATAAATATCCCCGCTTATAAATTAAGCGAATATAAAACAAGGATTCCAAATATATTTTTAAAGAATAACTATTCAATTTGATTCATTCATTAAAAAATTCATTCGTTCGACATTTAGAACTGTTTAAGCAGTAATGAGGTAGGAAATTTGGATAGAATTCTATTGAAAATTCTTCGAAGTCAAAATTAGATTTGCTATCAAACATTCTATTTACTTAATATGATGTTAAACACTAGATAAGTTTACTAATTGGTTAAGTTTACTATTTTGTTAGTTAACTGTCAAATTTTGTTTGAGAAATGATTTAAACAATTTGTTTAAAATTCCCCAAAGATTTTGCTGCAGAAAATTAATCAAATGACATTCATGTCATTGTGAGTTTTAGAATTAGGCGTGTTGACGTTTAACGAACAAATGAATAAAACCGCGTTCATACATGTTTTGTGTAAATTTATCATTTTACACTATTTTTAAACTTACGACGTTGCATGAATACCCTGAAAATATATTTGATTGGTTGTGTTTTCAGAATTTAAAATTTATCATTTTCAAAACAACTGACAGCTTAAATTTTATTCAAATATTAGTGGTGCCAAAAGATTTTAAAATTCAATATATAAGTTCGAGTGACCTCAACTCCAAAAGATTGCGTTTCGCCTAGGTACGACAGTTAGGCTCATCAGTTAGATGCTGCCGTACCCTTCTAAGACGCAAATTATGGTCGATGTTTACCGACTCTTATAAAAATCACAGCATGGATATACTGTGAATTTTATATTTCTAAGGGAATTTGATTAAATTCAGACACTTAGAAAATTGTTGTTGTAGCCCGTGGTCTGGCTTTTAAATAATAAGTAGATGAAGAAAATTAGAAAATTACTTCTGTTTAAGTGGAGCGACTGAATGAAATTCAATATATAAGTTCGAGTGACCCCAACTCCAAAAGATTGCGTTTCGCCTAGGTACGACAGTTAGGCTCATCAGTTAGATGCTGCCGTACCCTTCTAAGACGCAAATTATGGCCGATGTTTACCGACTCTTATAAAAATCACAGCATGGATATACTGTGAATTTTACATTTCTAAGGGAATTTGATTAAATTCAGACACTTAGAAAATTGTTGTTGTAGCCCGTGGTCTGGCTTTTCATTCAGTCGCTCCACTTAAACAGAAGTAATTTTCTAATTTTCTTCATCTACTTATTATTTAATAGTCAATTTGGTAGCACTGTCGAAGCGTTAGTCAATTCATACGTCTTTCTTACAACCCTTTTACACGAGGAAAGTTTTTTTTTTCCAGCATTTTTTAAGAGACTAGCAAAAAGTAAATGGAATATTGGTTGAATAAAATCGCCTGCTCAACGTTTTGAAGGGATTTTTTTGATATTCAACATAAAATCTCTTATATATACATAATTAAAATGAAACGCCAAAAAACTTCCATTGTTTTCTCTAAAGTGTCAAAAATCGAAATCGAATATTTATAATAAGCCAGTTTATACATTTTCTAAGCCCAGTTTGGGGAACTTGATGAGAATTTCAAGTTATCAAAGCCGCGCCGCTTGAGTCTTGCCATGTTTAACGTAAGTTATAGTTAAGCTTGATTTGGAATCAGTTATTCCTGAAATTTAAATTGTTATTTTTTAACTGTCCTATATATCTATTTAAAAAAAATGTTCTACTTTCAGTTGGATCAAAAAAAATACCCCAACCAACTTCATGCCCTTTCTCCAACCCTCTAGTATATATTTTTATACCCAACAGATAAAACTATAAATGTCATAATGCATTACATCAACTTGATTAAAAAGAAAATCCGCCCTTTTATTAGATTGCATGTGAAGGCTACAAATAATAGAGATTCCAAACTAAAAGCCACAACCACGTCATTATACAAGAACCCCTCATGCTTTCTGCTAAAACTTTTATTACTTACAAATTCTATGACAAAATTAACAAGAAAAAGTTGCATTAGTCAGTATACAATATACATCTACATCGTTATCGATACATCGTTGCGGCGACCTCAAAGTTCGTATCGTACAATTAAATTTTCTGAAAGGAAGCAAAAAATAGAAAAATTTTTCGGAAAGGATTTTCAAGACCGATAACGAAATGTACAAAGTTGTGTATGTGATTTCCAAACTAATAACATTAAATCACGGAACCCTTCATAAAAGCCCGAGCTGAAGGGCTCTTCATACATATATACTCCTATTAAGCGAATACCATATCTAAAGTATTTGGTTATCAGTTGTCGTAGATGTGACATACAGAAATGATGACAGAGAACTCAGTCATGACGATGACAGGACGAACCCCCAACGGAGTAATATTATCCTTTTATTGACAGTGTTTTGCGAAACTGTGTATTATTGATTGCAATCGAAAGTGCTTTTCAAAAAAGAAAAACTATGAGCGTTTGAATGTATATGTATGTACATAGAGATTGCTGTTAGACAAGGCAAACGACAACGGTGATGACAAGGGGTGGATCCTTTTTAAATCACTCAGTCCTAAATAGACGCTCCGTTGAGTTTTATTTCAGTTATATGTTGGAATAACCACATCAAAGGATATTTTAACTCCAAGAGATTAAGTTCAGAAGAGATATCAACATTTATATAGCTTTGTAAATGGAAAGAATGTGAGGAATATTTTGTTTTATCGATGGAAAAATATTCGTTTATTTTAAAATCTGCCGATAAATTTCTTTATGTACATACCATACATTATATAAGATTCATTCAAATTCAATTTCTTCGATTGATGTTTGAAATTCGTGCAGTTTTCTATATTTTGTGGATTATAAGGATAAACTTTATTGCTTTATTCTGTCATTTTGACATTTTTAGAAATTTGCGTTTTATAGATTTTTTATGTTTACAAAGCACGTTCGTTAAGTAATGAAATTCTATGACTGGCCCCTGTCAACTTCGCGAAATGAATTGTGGTAATTAAATAAACAGTGTGTTCAAAATTAACTTTTGGAATTGAGTCATTTATATTGATCCTACCCTAGCGCCATAGAAAAAAAAACAAAAACGATACCATCAAGTACATGAGCTTTGTGAAGTCATAACTACAAATTAAATATTTAGGGAGGAGATTGAATGAAGGACCAGTTCATTATTTTGGTAAATGCTGTGTACCTAATTGAATCAGCTGTTCTTTAAACGTCAAAGATGAAACATCCAATATAAAATGTAAACAATTATTTTTGAGCACACAAATTAAATATTTGGATTTTATAAATCAGCTGAACACGCCTAAAATTGTGACAGTTCGTGCAAAAAAGTAAGCAAACAAACCTTTTTTTTAATATTTTTGGAATGTTTGAAGTGTCACATGGATTTAGTTCGGTACTAATAACATAAATTTATTAGTATTTGAAGATTTTAACTTTTGATAATTGTATAACTTAGTTTTATTTTTTGTTTGATACTTCAACGATTAAAATGTAGGGTGATTGTCTTTCGAGAACTGAGTAATTTGATTTGATACAACAATTATTGGATCTGTTCGTTTAGTTCCCAAAATTGTCAATTTGTACGATTTTAAGTGCTTTTTTTTTAACGTGACGTTGACAAAACTTTGGACTAACATTTAAATTGGCAGTTTTTTGAAGAAAACGAACAGATTTTTTATAAACTGATGAAAATGCTTGAACCTTGGCAATCATATTTGAATCGCTGGGCCTTATAATTTGGCCTATTTCGATTCCATTTAAAAAAACCAAGAAAATCTTTAATTTGGATCTTTGAACTGATGTGACAGAACACATCAATTATTCGCCCACTTTAATATTGATTTTCTAATTAATTGAAGATATGTGGGGCATGGGCCTTCTGCTTATTCCTGCGTCTCGCATTTTCCCAAAAGCCATTGGTGAAATCTTTATTTGTCTGGGGATTTATTCGACGGCAATGTTTTTATAGCTTGTTTCTATAAAACTGTCCGGCTATAAAATACAATCTTATACTCGTAGCAACCACAGATATATCCCATCCCCACAAGTTTCTTTGTTTTAACTAAAAGATATTTGAGTTTGAGTTTTATAAAAGGATATATGACACTGTTGCAGAAAGTTTATCTTAGAGCATGCATTTCCTTAGATTAAAGAGGAAAACTCTCTATTGCGGTTTAAGACTAAACACTAAAACTCTTTGGTTTTTTTTTGTTTCGTTTTGTTTTTACAACATTCAAGTTTTTTTCCTTTTTAAAATAATTTACTTTGAAGTATAGTGGCACAAAAAATTCTTGGTATATCCTTTCTGTAACTAATTTATCTGTGTGTAGACCAACGTTTTAAGTATCCTCTCAAATGTGAGTAAACGCAAAGAAGGATATCCTTTGGTTTATGTATATAAGTTATGTACGTATATAGTAGAAGTCTTATTGGATTTTTTTTTCTGAAGCAATCTTTGGCTTAGATGAAGGAGACGGTAATAAAATTTGTACATCGTAAAAATTTATAATGGTTTTTTTATGAAAGGACAGCAGAAGCTTTCAATTGTGTCGTAATTTTTGCATCTAAATTATGTGTCAGTTGTGTTGTTTTTTTTTATTTAATTTTTTTTTGAATGTATTGTTGAATTGTTGAAAACCAATGTATAGTCTTCTTTTCTATAATAATACGATTTACGAAGGACTTTTTGGAAGCTTTCCGTAACCATAAATAATTCTCTGTCCTTCTCTGTTATTATTTTATATTAAATTGCTTTTCATTCTGTAATTTATTTGGGGGAAATACGCAATATTTGTAAAGTTCGCATTTATGAGTATTGCTAAGAATTCTCGAATTATGACAACAAGAGACAACAGACTAGCCCCATTAAAAAAAATCGATGATCCTTCGATTGAAATTTGTCATCACAAAATAAGTAGATTATAGGTACCGTGGAATCAGTAAAAAAACAGGCAATTCTCAGAAGGCTGAGAATTTCTCTTATGAAACGAAGTAACTGACCGTATCAAATAAACGCGACTGTATGCTTCATTTATTTTGTTCCGAAAGTTTGTGTTGTAGTAATAACATTTGAAACAAAAACAGTTTATCTTGTAAGAAGTTGTGTATTCTCTCTCAATTTGCTTTCTCGTTGCATATTTTTCTTAATTAAAAAAAGAAACAACCATTGGTGAAATGGGCAAAGATGATTTGAAATAATTGAGAGTCACAATCAAAGATACTGAATAATTCAGTATCTTTGGTCACAATCAAAGAATTTAGTCTGTGTCTGGGAGCCATAGCAGCAAAAAAATGATTGTAATGTCCAAAGGAATTTGACTCTTACACCACAATATGTCTAGAGTAGTATGTAGAATGTTACTGTTTTTTCTGAGTTCTTTTTTTCAAGCCAAACATTTATGTAATCAAAAAAGTTTGCTACATTCTAGAAGATGAACAATTATAAGAATTATATCAAAAAGGTGTCATTGTGGTTTAATAATATGTCTGTTTTTTAACTGCAACTTCTAGCTACAGTTTACTACTTGTCAAACATTTCTATACAATTTGACAGTTAATTGACTTTATAATTTACATATTTCCTTATAAATACACAATTGAGTTAAATAACAAAGAATTATATTTTACGGTTTTGATGTTAAAAGTGTGCATGTGTGCGTGATTCTAGTTTTGAATCTTTCTTCAAATCCAGAATCGACTTTCTCTTCTTTTCAGAAAAAGAATTGTCATTTATTACCAACGATTTCAGAAGCATTCAGATTTCAGAATGCTTGTGGAAGCTTCCGGACGATAAAACGAAAACGCCACTAAATTTCAAACGCTAAACATAACGTAACATTACTGTATAGAGATAAGATGCGTAAATTTTTAATCAAATCGCAATTACGGCGAATGTACTGGGTACTTGGTACTTAAGTCTACTATCCTGCTAGTATATAAAGAAATTTTTCTGTCCTCTCCAATAAGAGGGAAATGCTTGCGAAAGCACAGCGAACAAATATTCGTGAAGAATTTAACCAAATGCAATATAAAAACAAAAAAAGTCGCAAAATAATCACACATAATGAACAAACAATGAAAGAAACAACAAAAACAAATCGAATGAAATTCAAATGTCATTTTCCACACACAATTAATGATCGGGACAGTTCATTTTAGACGGAAAAAAGAGTATAGAGATTCCTCCAAATAATCTACTACAATTATCAATTAGCTTACTTTGAAACGAAAATCTTCACTTGGTTGTGTCTTTTTTGTATGGATTTTTTCGTTCCGCATCAACAACGTACTAAACTTTAATATTAAGAAACTTCAAGCATTAGCTAAATCCAGGAAGCCTAACACTACCTACCTACCTGTGTCGCGAGGGCAATAATTCATTCGTTGCTAACCTATGTTTGTGTCGTTACTTCTGTTCATGATTTGGGGTTATTATGTGATATATACTCAACTCAGTTTTTCTCTCCTACATTAACAGCATCATAAATAAAGCATCACTTATACTCGTCTATGTGAAACGTGGCTGCGACAAGCAGATCACAAGAATTCTCTTGTCCTATGCTACCACAGCTATATAATATATGCATATCTATGTGACTTTTATTTGACCTCCTTTCTTTAACGTGTGGCACGTGAAGTCCTGGTCACCCTATATCACCAAGTCCATTTGCGCATAAATCGTATTGAAAACTTCTCTTCTAGGGAAGATTTATACGTTTGGCCTTAAGACGTATAGGAACTTAACCGTAGATTTAAGATACATACGAGTATGTATAAGCTGGTCTTAATAAAGTTTCAAGTGGGTTTTGCTCTACTGAGCTAATATAACTAAGTTAATTGGATAAACGTAAGAGGTTCCAAAAAAATGCAGTTAAATTAGTAACAGAATTATTCAAGAGCGAACCGAAAATATTCGGTTGATTCTCATATTTTTTAATGATTGATTTTTCGAATTGTATATTTGTCTAAACATTTTGATTAATTTCATTGCAAAAAACTAAGATTTCGCTGGCATGTATTTATTTGTTTTAAAAGCCAAAATGATAAGAGGTATATTTTTACTTGGCGATAACAGTATTTTTACAAATGATACTGATATAAAAGCTGTAGGTTAAAGTTTTTATAATAAAATTAGATGAAAATTTCACAAAAAATATTTAATATTCTTAATAATATTTAATATTTTTCAAAAAGAAGTTCATGTGACAAAACTCAAAATTCAACAACAACAACAAGCAAGGATTTATCTGTCGTTCTAGCTATATTACTGAATCTGGAACTGTCAGCTCAGTGCCAACTTAGATTCATGCAAAATACACTCAAACATTATATTCAAACAGCAACATTAGTAATGTCTTCCTATAGTTTCTTGGGAAATAATAACGGATATGCAAAGATGTGTATACATTTTCTATGTACCAGTATATACATATTCTATATGAAGAGGGTGAACTAATTTTATATACATATTAGAGTCAAAGAAAGGATGTCAACCCCTTGCATGGGACAATGCACCAAAAAAAATACATTTGATCATTTTCATAAATCAGATAAACTTTCTTATATTATATATTGTGTGTTCTTCCTCTGTTGACTTAGAGATACAGTATATGTAGGTACCAAAAAAAATAAAATAAAAAGAAATAATGATTTCCCCCCAAAAAAAGGACATTATTACTATCAAAAGAATAATGGCTTCATTGAAGCTCAACTTCCTCTTCCGAGAGTGTCCCAAGTGCCCTTATAAATCAAATTGTGTTGTTCTTATTGTGAACTGGCCCCTGCTGCGTGTATAATTGAGCGTCTGGAATGTTTTCTTTAATATATGCCTAATTTGCAATACTTACATTCTTTTTTTTTCTAAATGATTTCCTAATTCTTCCACTCGGTTGGTTATCACCAGGTCCGGATATACAGAGTGGGGGACAACGGGTGTATAATTTCCGAGTTGTGTCTTAATCTATAGTTTATATTCTACAATCAAAATATTTTATGAATCCTTTGAACTGTCAAACAATTCTGAAGTAAAAAAATCAATATAAGTAGATACTTATATTAAAGCAATTCCAGTATTTTAAATTTGTTGTAGTTTTAAAAGATTACACATTGAAGTTATTAGTATGTTTAAGGATTTGGCAATTTAATGCATTGAATAAATAATGTTCACTGTTATTAATAAACTGAAATGAAACATAAATTATCTACATGACAAGAAAGTTTAAATTTAGCAATTAAAATTTCTTTAACCTAAAGTATGATGACATTGTTTTATTTTTTTTAAGTTCGGCTACTGCCACACCCACTTATTTTATATTAGAATTTTATATGGAACTTAGAGGTTTTAAAATTTTTAATTAATCTCTTTCTAGCCAAACCATGACATTTGTAGTTCTTTTTGGAAAACCGCTTATTCACACGCCCACTTTTCTTTTATCTGAAATTCCTCCTTATTAACTTTCTATCAAGCTTAACAAAATTCTATTACCATGAGGTACACCAGGATTTGCGTTTATTGAATCATAAGCATGATTAGATTATTCAATTGGAGAAATCAGTGCCTTTTTTTGAATATGAAATTTCGGTAAAGCAAAAAAGCTCCCTATCCTTTGACAAGTAACGCAAACTTAAAAGCTTTTAAATATTCAAATAACAACAAAGCAATACAGAAAAAAATATGGCGTATAAGTGTACGCAAGTTGGCCCATTCAAATAACTGTTTCACTGAGAAAAAATAAACTGCATACGTTTGTACTTTTGTCAAAGCATGTACATCTTGGGTATACTCGTCGCACTCCAAGTTTAAGCTACTCTAAAACTTTAGTTCGAAAGTTTTTCTTTATTGAGACTCAACTACTAAACATTAATGTAAATTACTAAATTATGTTTTACAGTAAAATCTGCTTTAATTAGTCAAAGTCGGACGGTTTGGTTATTGCGGGAAAACGGGCGGTTCTGGTCCTCTACGGCTCGTGAGTCGTGTCTTTTCTTCTTTCTCTTGCTTTCAGTTCAAATACTACGGTTGTATAATCAATTATCGACCACACCCTCCCCCTTCACCACTAGTTCAGTCATTAATTTATTGATTTCTATAACAGATTCATATTTTAAGCATTTAGTAAACATTTATATTGAATATTGAACAAACAAGTCATTTCTACAGAACATTTTTGTGTGTGATTTGAATGACACTGATTATTTTTTAGAAAGCTGCTTGGATTCTAATCCACAAGAAAAGTTTTGATTCTATCGTAAACCCCTACCATACCCCTCTTTTAAGAAAGAAAACAAAAATCTAGGTCCGGACTTGTCAATCGTTTGATGTCGGCCTCATAACCAATTGCCCAGGCTGAGTTAGTTTTTTTTCTGTTGTGTAAGGGATGCAAACCACAATCGGATTTTTTGTTTGTCTTTGTCTTCTCTTCTGTTAAATGGAAAACAATCACATTGATTTCATTTTCACTTTCAATTGCTACTCCGAGTGTATATTATATACAGGGTGGTTATACCTACACCTTTTGCGTACAATTCCTAATCTGACCTCATTCAGCGTGTAACCTCTTTTGTTTAATACATTTACTACACCAAAACATTCTCTTTTATATTTTTGCAGCTTGTCATTGTCACCCCTAAAGGATTTATCTTCGGTTTTTCTGTTTTTTATTTGTTTGTCTATTTAATGCATTAAGGTACACATGCGAGCACAAAAAGTAGGCCATACGCACCAATAAACTAAAGGCTAAAAGACTAAGGGTATCGTAAAAGGAAAGAATACAAAAAAAAAAAAACAGAAAAATAGGCAACAAAGTATAAACAGAGCATGTAATTTCGGCACCCTAATTTGAAGGGAGGGTTTTCTGATATCCTGTAGTGAGTTTTTTTTTTTTTTTAATTAAGTCTCACGACCTGCAACTATTACAATTTTGTTTTATAAAAAGGTTTTATATATTCATCAACATTGGATTTTTATTTTGAACACGTAGGATAAAAATTGTGATACAAATAAACAAAAAGGAAGGTGCAGGAAGGACGAAACGTGCCATTTAAAGCGCGGTGTAGGACGTAGTAGGTACACATGTCATGTCATCTTTTACTTTTAGACATAGCTTTTATGGAGATATTAACAAGAGTTGCTGCGAAAGTCATTATGAGATTAAGGGATTACACAAATGGGTTTGCTGGGCTTGGATTTAAGAGGATATAATAATCCAGTGTTTGCTTGAAAAGCATCAAATTCTCTGTTTGCACGAGCTGAGATTTCATTAAAATTCCGCTGTTTAAAATATATTAACTGTATGTGCTGCGGTTGCTTTTAATATTCCCTTCGTATATCTTTTCTATATTATGACTGTTATGAGATTGCGACAACAACATTTTGTATAATATGACCTACCCTACATACAAGACCACATATAAGCAGTTTTGTCATCAACATTTTTGTTTATCCATTAGAGGAGACAAAAATTTAAATTGGAGTTTTCAAAGCGTAAAGCTATTAATTTTTTGTTCTATAAGAATGTATACGAAAATATTTTTAGTGAGATTAAATTTTGACAAAACAGGAAATTAAAGGGAACAGACAAATTAAAAGAAAAGTTTGTGTTTCAGTTAAATAACAAGTAAAAATTTTATAAAAATACAATATTTTTAAAATATACATAAAGGTACCTAAAAATATTGGCAAGAGTACGATAACTTAGGTGCCAATAAATGATAACGGTTTTTGTAGAACATTCCAATACAAGCATTTTTACTATGGGAGGGGGGGTCTATCTCCCTCCGTTTAATTTTTCAAAACAATAAAATTATTTTTTTTTTCGTTTGAAATTCGTTGCTCTAGTTAATTTGTAATCAAAAATTGAAAACTAGATAATTTAAATATAGATAATTTAATAACAATAATAAAATAATTTTATTTTATTTAAAAATAGGTATAAAAACAAGATTATGCTGTTTTACAAAATTAATTAAGACAATAACTTAATAAATTTGTCTGTCAGGTTAAAAAGTTTTACAATTTAAATTTTGGCCAACCTTGAGTTTAAGTTTTAATTAAGTTTAATTATATTCATTTACAATTAGGTTTCGGTAGTTTAAAGCATATTTTAAGAATTTGTATAGTTTTAGATGATTTAATGTCTCCTAGTTCTTGAGATATGTATGTAATTGAAAATTACTAAAACTATATACTTTTTTATGAGATTTTTGTATTTTTGCTTGCTTACATAAATAGAGTGGTAGCACCCAACATTACGGCGTATAAACATTGAGGTATGTATGGGGGGACATGCTGCTCCCCTGCAACCTCCTGCTTGGGTAAACTATAGGATTTGGGGTAGGTGCGACGTGATTAAACGTTTTATTCGAACTTGTATTTCCTAGCTTAAGGTTACCAACAAAAAAACTCTCTATGTAATCACGCAGCTAAAACTTTACCAAGGCTTTTACTTATAATAAGAACAATTTCTATATCGAATTTGTCTATCTTCTTTATGAGAACACGACATTGTGGCGGCAAATGTTATCAAACCTCGGATATCGTGTCTTTATTGTTTTGAAAATTGCAAAACTCTTTCATTCTACAAAAAAAAAAGTTAAAACAAAAAGTTCCAATGCTTGCGCTTATATAGACGTACGCAACCCCTGGTTTCAATTCAAAATTCAAGAAGGTTAATGGCCCTCGAACTCCACAACCCCAAAGAAATCTTTAAAACAAAAACGAAGAAAGTTTCGTGTGAAAAAGCAATGAAACCCTAAACACAAATCATATATTCATTTTTTTCTGCCCGGTCGAGGTTCGAGGATAGATTCGTGACTTTTAGCCGATTTATATATCCTATTCACCCTTCTGCTGCTCCTATATACCAAACATCATGATGATGGGCTCTCACATTTTTGAAATTCTTGTCTATAAAATATTATATTTTTTCCTTATTCCTTCTTCTTTTTTTTTTTTTTTCTTTTGTTTCTTCATCGTTGCTATAGGAAATTTTTGATTATGAATCGTGTTTCATGTCGTGCGCCGCCATGAACAATTTTGTAGTCCTTACCCGCATATATCCGCTATACAAGGTATGCAAGGAAAGAAAGAGGCTCCTTTCTTAAAGGGTGTGATTTTTAATTATGTTCTATGACTTTATTTAACATTTATTTAAGACAATATTTAGCAAAAGAAAATTTCTTAAAAAATCAACGTTTTGTTCGTTCCGACGAGCAAAATTCCAGCCTAAGTCTGTTGTGACATACAGTGCTGTGGAAAGTTAATTGCACGACTGAATCGCACAAACTTGCTTTGGTGGTTGAAACTTCGAACATGACGTGGCTATTGATATTGTAGAAATTGATTCGATCTTTAATTTGTTTGTTTATAGGAAAAATGATTTGTAAAATGTTTAAATTATTTAAAATATTTCAAGGTATCTACTGATTGCAAAATTATAAACAAATATGCCACAAATCTGAAACGCAATTTTACCCTATTTGCTTCATACATTACAGAATTACGAATTTTAATCAAAACAGTTGGAGTAGTTTTTTGAGAAAAATACAAAAAAAAACGAAATTCTTGTATAGAAGTTTTGTAGCTTTTTTTGAAAATTGCAATTTTTTATAGAACCTGAGGTACTCTTTTTGAATTTCCAACCTCGTGTCTTTGCTGCCCGTCATTTTGGAGAAAAAGTTTTGTTGCCATTGACCTCGCCTTAGCATACTTACAGTTGACTGTTGATGATGAGATAGATATATAACTATCATAAAGTGAAACTTCAGTACGGAATTTCTTCAGCACGACGAGAGTTTAAAAAAACAATGTCAAACTTGTTAAAGGGAGTAAAAGGGCTAGAGATTTATTTGGATGACCTTATTGCAGTAGCAGAAGATTCTGAAAAGCTTGCAACCATTCTTCGAGAAGTGTTCTAAATATTAGAAAAAATGGGCTCCGACTACGAAAAGAGAAGTCAACTTTAGTCACCTTTTTAGGTTTTCATATTGATGCTAAAGGTATTTATTCTATAAAAGAAAAAATAGAGGTTACTCGGAAAATTCCAGCTCTAAGGACAAAGTTGATCTTCAGACTTCTCTCGGACTTTTAAACTTGTACCATTCTTTCCTTTCTGCTAAAGCCACATTAGCAGAGTTACTTCTCAGACTTTTGGATGAGACAAAAGCATGAAATGGGATGCTATTAACCAAAATTCATTTGATAAAATAAAATTCCTAAAGAAATTATGCCCAGAAAGCCCAGATGGCTATTATAGCAAACATAAACAAAATGTCATGATTTCCTATGTGGTAGCAATTTCGAAATCTTGAATTGTTTTGTTCTTCAAAGAAATCTGGAAAAGACATCCCACATGCCGATGCATTCAGCCATTTGCGGGTTCAAGTGGGTAACACTTCGCAAGAAGAAGTTATTTTAATGATTGAGATGCTAGACACGCCAATAAAATATGCCAGTGATTTTTTCGAAAGATAGAAAAGTTCACGAGTTTCACATTGGACGTTAAGAGGTTGGCCAAATAAAGTCGACCCAGAATTCAGATGATTTTTCAAAAGGACAGATGACAAGCTACAAATCAGGATATCAATGAAGCATCTAAAATAGGTACCTGACTCGAGTATTGATCCAATAATGCCAGTACCTAAGGCGAAGAAGCGTTTCGTGCAAACTTTATATGTTGAATGTAAACCAAATCGACCTGTCAAAACAAGTTTTTTTTTTATTTTCATTTTCACATCAGTTGATGAAATTTAGATTTGTCAACTACTGGAAAACATAAAAGTTGAGCGACTAAACTTGAGATTTTACGTACAAAAGTTTTTTTTTACTTCTGTTTTAAAAAGGTGTTCACTTCAATTATCGCAAAAATTTAAAAAAAAAATATTTATGTTCAGTGAATTTTTTTTTCAGCCATTTTTTTCAATAATTTATTGACAATTAACCAGTTCACGTTTCCGAGATCTCACTGAGTAAACGTCTGTCAACTCTACTGAGAAGAAGTAGAAACCTGAACAAAATTTCTCCTTTAAAAGTCAAAAGCACTCTCCATCTCGTTTTTATAAATTGGTCAACTGCGACAAAAAATAATTGAGCAAACGAATCCAAAAAATTTCAGTCTCAGCTTTTTGACAGCAAAACTGAGGAATCGCACAGAGGAATTACGTCACATTTCTGAGATTGCTGAGATCTCAGAAATCTCAAGAAACCTGAACTGGCTAAATTTAACACAAAAAAACACAATTTAATACAAAAAAAAACACAAAAACATTCAAATGTGATTTACATATTCAAATTTAAATTTAAAAATGACAGTTTTTGTTTTATATTTCGCAAATATCCCAGGGATATTTTCAAAGTGGAAGTTGGTCAACTTTAGATCTCCAACTGGAGAGTTGTTAAAATAATTAGTGAATAAAAAGAAATTTCAACTTGCGCTTCAACTCTCGAGTTCAAGTCATTTCTTAAGTTGGTCAACTTGAGAGTTTGCCTCAAGTTGAGCAGTAGTGATTTAGTGAATAAAATGGCTCTAATTTAAATAAATTTATAAAACTGACTAAAAGTTTTCGCGGTCTCATTTTCATTACAACATAAAAATCTCCTTTCCAATTAATTTTACGACGCGAACAGTCAGATAAATTAAAGCTGAGAAAATTTCCAATATTATATGTCTTATTCTTTTTTGCCACACTAGAGAGAGTGTCATAAATCGATAAAATCTGAAAAACTCCATCGAATTTGATGATAATTTCAAAAATTTTGGTGTTAAAAGAGAGATGACGTAAAACATCTTCACAATAAATTTCCGTCTCCTTTTTTTTCCGAAATCCAATTCGTCAGAATTGATAAAGATGAAACATAGATCTTCTTTTACACAATTCTTCCATACAAAAATTATTTACCACGCCTACCATTAGGGGAGTTTTTGACCAAATTATTGTTTTTTTTTTCGCCAATTTGAAATTAAACTCATGTGTAATATATTTCATACGATCATTCAATAAAAAAAGCTGTTGGAATTAAAATCATGAACTTAATTTATTACTGGTGAAAATATAAATTTATTTTATAGATTATACCGTTATTTGTTGCGGAAAATGAGAAAAACAATCAGTCAATTTTTTTAACTCAACACTGTAACGCTTGACATAAAACAATTTGAAAATATTTTTCAAATTATTTGTATAACATTTGGTTGGGGATATGTATATAGGATTCAGGCATTCAGTTCAGGTGATGCATCAAGAGAAAAAAAATTAAGCAGCATTTAGATGGTTTGAGTTTAAATGAGTAAAGGCATGTACGATGTTAAGTTGAATAGTATACAAACACAATACACATACACACACCTCTGGTGATAAAGAAAAAAAAAAGAGAAGCCCTTCTAAGTTGGTTGTTACGAAAACAAAAATAGCAGTATATATTATATAGACTCTTAGGGGATCGATTAAGGAATAAAATGAATGTTTAACGCATCAGTTGAGTAATCGACTGTTTCCGTTTTCCTTATTGCGTGTATGTTTTTTTACCTTTTTTTCTCCCACAAGAATAAAGCATACAACAACAAAAAACAACGAATAATTTGAAGTAGGTTGAGGTGTAATGGTTTTTGCATGTTTTTGTTACGAGATTTGCATAAATTAAGAACGTGTTCGCATATTTCCAGACAATATGAGATGAGAGTATTAATTTAAATGAAAATGATATCTTCAAAAATGATTGACAAGGAAATTAAAAATGAAAATTTTTTTAGCAGACGAGGGTGGAACTTACTTAATACCTAAGGTATGAGGATTGGGCTTTAAATAGATAGGTACATTGGTATCTCTTTCAGTTACTAGTTACTCAAGAATATTGGAGCTATAGGGTGTGGAATTTGAAAGATTTGCATTTGGACTCACATGCCAAACATCAATTTAGGATTCCCACTCTCCAGATACTTCAAAGCCGCGGAAACAAAGATGTTGAAATGGGGCTGGACTTCTTGATAACATCTTAACCGAATGAACTATTGATAACTGATTCTCTATAGTTTGATGAAAATTGAACTTCGCATCGATTAAATGTTGTTAAATGCAATAAGATATTACATAAAGATCTGTATGATTGTAGCGTATCTTTGTATATTAATGGTTTTATAAAGTCAGAAAAAAAATTGAGCCTGAAATTACGAAGTTATAATATGATAAAAAAAACTAGGATATCTAGATTATAAACCGAGAAAATAAGGATTTTATGACATTTTTAGGGCCATGTCTTGGTAGAAAGATTTACAGATCAAAGCCTCTAAGTCAGAAAATTGGTTTTTAGGTTCAAATACCATTGACATTGTAAAATATTTGTAAATACCTTGATTTTTATAATATCAAAAAATCTGAAATTACGTCCTCACATAAGAACAAAATGCTCAATTATTAAAATGGATATCATCATCTATGTAAATTTAGCTAATAAATACCTTCCTTTATTGTGCCAATCAATTTTTTAGTTAACAATTCATTGATGGATTTCGAAATAGTTTAGCGTTTCTTTTCATCTAGAGTCAGGAGTTTCACAAATATATTTAACAAACTTTTTGGCGAACGAGGATTACATAATTAGTGTTAAGCAAAGGTCTAACGATGCAAAAAAAAATTATAAATAATATGCTTCGGTATAAACTCACTCTATTTAAGAAATGGTTTTATATTGCATGTGGTTTTCGAACTGTCCATTCAGATGATTGATGACTGGCATTATGATAATTATGATTGGAGAATCCTTTTTAGCTACTTCCATCATAGTATTAATTTCACACTTCACATATTGGGTAAACTACCCAATGGAAAAGAGCCCTCACGAAAAAGTAAAACATTTACCCATTCCTGAAAATTTTTGACCAAGTAAATTTTTTCGGCGGAAATAGGTAGGTTTGATTTCTGTCAAAAACTTGGTGGTTCTCAGCCAAGTGATTGATGCTACATACAAACCTTCAATATTAATATAATGGTGCGAAAGTATGGCAGCTTAAATGCGAATGAGCTTTCACACAAAATACCATTTAAAAAAAAATCAAATAAAGCTTTTGAATAAGAGCTTTGCATAAGTGTTATTTTCATTTTTATTTTAGTTTTGGTAGAGGTGCAATCATTTAGCTAATGGAATCGTTTTCATGACATTGGTCTTTCGTTTGGTAAAACTTTTTTTGTTTTGAAAAGGGAAATATTTAAAATTCATGAATTGTTATATAAATTTAAATTGTTTTAATTTAATTTTAAATTAAATAAAATTGATTTGATATTGTAGAATTTCAACGTGTTTTTTTCATGAAATAAATAAAATATATCATTTTAAATAACTCAGAAACACTTTTTTTATTTATTTATTTACTTAAATGCATTTCGGAAGCTATGCTTCCAACGTCAGTAAGTTCTATAAAAATAATAATACAAACAAAATTTTTGAAGCAAAGCATCTAATTCTTCAAAGGATTATTTATATTGCGAATTATTTTCAAATTTTGGAAGTTAAAATTATGGTTATTCTCCAGCATGTGTTTTGCTACACTCGACTTTTCAGGTTTATTGTATTTTACATGTGCAAAATGTTTTTTGAATCTTTTCATAATTGGTCTTCTTGTCTGTCCTAGATATTCCTTTCTACAATCGATGCATACAATAGAGTAAATTCCTGATTTTTGATTTTTTTTTCAATCTTGTCTTTTGAGCCACTAATCAGATTTTTGAGTCACTACACTGACTCATTTGGATGTTTTGCCTGCTAAAAATTTGTCTTAATTTTGAAGTAATTTCTGGATAAAAATTGAATTTTGACCATTTCTTTTGTTCATCGTATTCATTTCTGATTAAATCTAAAGTTGTATAATTTCTTAAGTTTTGTTTTGTTCTATGTGCAATCATCTATTAATTGTTCTGTTCTGTATATCCGTTTATCTTAACTATTTCTTTGATCTTTCGTATTTCAATGTGTTCTCTTTCTTTAGTCATCGACATGAAAGTTTCGAGTTTGATATTTATCGAAAACCTTAAAATACTCTAAAATATATAACATCGGACTCTTTTCATTCATTTGAACACAAAATATCAGCTTTCTATTGAATAATTTTTAGAGAAAATAGAGAATATAGAATAAGTGTTTCTAAGTTATTTAAAATAATATCTTTTATTTAATTATTTATAAATAATTGTGTTTTTATTTTTATTAAATTTATATACGTGTAAATGTGAAACAGTTTTTCCCTTTTTTTGATTTTTTGAAAAAAAAATTACAATAAATTCGGGCCAACTATTTCTGAGAAAATTTCATTCCAAATTCTCAAAATTTGACAGGCTGCCAACTTCTGCCCAAAAAAGTCTGGAACAAACTTTATGATATTCAATATGGATATGCATGAGAAAAAAGTAAGAGCAAATTTAGTGGCGCAACAGCCCAAGACAACAAAACAAGGCCTAATGACTTATAAATCTTATAAATTCCGGTGTGCGTATTATGGTGAGGACATATCACTTTCTGTTGAATCAAAACGGGGAAGGTGGGAGGAAATTTTTCATAACAAAAGGTACTCTTGGAGGATTTTTCAATTCCTCAGAAGAAATATTTCTGTTTTTAGGTTGCAGAGGCTATATGGCTTTGGGCTCCTATACGCAATAAATATAAGGCCACTACAGCAAAACAATCAGATTATTATAAATACTTCAGTTGATATATCAATCCTAAGATCTGTATCAAATAAAAAATAAATTTAAATTTAATAAAAAATAAATAAAAAAAGTAAGTATACGCCCGAGTGTACATACATTTTAAATAAAATTCTTGACTGTATGACACGAAAATATATTTTAAGTGTATAATATTCTTCTCAAAGTGATTGTTGATGATTACAAACTGCCTTTTTAAGAGATTGGCAAACTCTAAAATGAGTTAATTCGGAGGAACACAAACATTTCTAATTTTTTTTTTGATAAAATTCAATTTATCAATTTTTAATTACATACTTACATTATCTCACTATAATTAGATATGTCATTATATTTATAAGTAAAGCCATACAACTTACGTCTCCATTTCTTAAGCTTGAGCCTTGAAGCCTTAAAGCTTGTATATAAAGTCGTGCATTTCATAAAAAAAAAAAAAAAAAAATTATTAAAAAACTATGTCTGACAAAAATTTGAATTCCAATTTTTCTGACAAGATATTGCATCGAAGGTAGTTAATTATATGTAAATACATTATTATAAGTAGATTTTAATTGATGACATTCAACCCCAAAAACCGGTTGAATTTATCTTCTGGAACAAAATCTACAAAATTGTCTATAAACCTTATACCTTTGTAAGAATATACCTACATTTATGTTCCTACCTATATACTCGTTTATATCATTATGGAATGGATTCCTATGATACATTTTACTTGAAATGCTAACTCACCGCAAATTATTTATGTACCAATCTGTGTTTCCCCAAAACATGCTCATGAATGATTGAAGGTATTCAGCACAGCAACCTTAAACCCTCAGTTAGTTATATACAGATTGGTCCTTCGCCTCGTCCTTATTTACTCCCACCGACCGAGCATACCGTTGGCTTAACTACGTTTTTGTTGCCTTTTTGGTAACTTATTATACTTTATATGAACGTTTTCCAGCATTTTCTCGTCTATTTTCCAACAACATCAAGATGAAAACTCGGCCTATGCCCTCAAAATGAAAACCACTGACACAAACATTTACCTTATTCCTACATCACTACTTGTATAGGTAGAAGGCTAAGGGTGGTTGTCAAAAACATGGAAGTTTAAAATCAAATTCCTGTCGGATAGAGCTTCGGATTACCTTGCTTGTTGCTGTCAAAAAAAAAAACTTTAAAAACAGAAAGGTGAAATCTCCCATTTATGCCGCAGGATACTGGGCGTATTTTGGTTATTTTTTTTTTTATAGCCGATGAAACGTTTATAGACACCATCGTTTTATGAGCTTCATCGTGGTTCTGTGTTCTTCCAACAGGAAAGGCATCAAATTCAATTTGAATTAATAGGCTGCAGATATACCAAATACGTATATTTTTAGACTTAAAAAATGGCGTATTTTTTTATTAAAAAAAATATTTCTAAGGAAACATTCTATAGCTATGTAATGTATATTTACTTTTTCATCCTTTTATCCTTTAAAACTTATACATTATTTTAAAATATTTAAATATAAAAACAAATAGCTTTAAACTTTTTTTTTGTGTAATTTAATTTCAGTTCTACACACTGCTGGAACAAAATCCAATTGCAAATTCAACTTTAACTTTGCGGTCTGTAACGGTTTTTGTACCAACAAATGAAGCTTTCCAGCGCCATCATGCTAGCAACACCTCCGTTCTCTATCACATGGGTGAGTATGTGTAAAAAAAAAACCAACAATAAAAAATGAATTGAATAGATAAATTTATGTTACGGACATGATCCAGATCCACATATATATGTAGAGGCAGGGAAACCCATAATAGACTCTTAAGTACAATGTCAATGTCAGATGCAAATGAAACCACAATTAGTTATATGATTGTTGGCCAAATCCTTTGTCCTGCGGCACAAGCTTAAACACAATTGAGATCCCTTGTTCTGATGATATATGTACATACATACATAGATATGTAGATGTTGGGTTACAAAATTCATTTGTCTAGTTACGATTAGTTGTTTTAATGAAACATATCCTTTTGCAATTGATTGGTTGAAGAATAAAGGCATGATTATGGTAGGTGACATGACAAGTTAATCTTTTAGCTGGATGATAAGTTTTTTGAGCCATCGAAATAGACAGAAAAACTGTATTGTTTATCTAAAAGAACCAAATGGATTTATTGTCCGTAGAGGAAAACTTGAAGATTTTAAGATATTACATCATTCATCTTTCATTTCATTTTTTTTAAGCAATTATTTCATTCATCTGTCAAAATATAGTTTGAAATTTTAAGGCTATTTTAATTCACTCACGTCAAAGTTGACGTTTTCAACTTTTGAGTTGACCAACTTTTTATTTTTCCTACTCATTGAAAAAGTAAAAGTTGGTCGAGCAAACTTGACAGTTTACAAATATACAAATGATGTTTTTTTTTTGTTTCAAAAGCTTATTCGCTTCAACTATCGCAAAAGAAAAATATAGTTATGGTGTTCCAAAGTAATTATTTTTGGGGTAGTCAGAGTGAAGAAGAAGAAGGATCTGACGAACCTTTGTACCTTGGGAGAAGGCAGTAGAATAAATTAAAGCGCGATGGAATTGAAAAGTAACGCAGATGGTGGTGCAACATTTATCTCATGCTTTATCCTTGTCGCATTTCATGCCACCATTGTTTATTTTTTGTTTTCAATGTAATGGCGGTATATTAATTAACCAATCAATTCATTTTCCAGCGAATAAATAAATTTGGTAACTTTGGGATCCTTGTTAGTTTATACAGTCATTATTTTTAACAATTTAAATCTACGTTTTCATAACAGCCGAAATAGAGAAATTTCACAAATTATAGTGACACTGACACTGCTGTACGCCAAGCATTTTGCAGTTTGTGTGAGCTGCGAGGAAAATAAGCTAAGTGAAGCGCTTTAATGCAAACCCACTTTTAACTTTGTATATATTTCTTCTATATATTTCTTCTTCCCATTACTTTGTATAACTGCCACCACTAAAGACAAAAATCTGGTCTTGATGAAATGACATTCTTCATAGTTATATTGTTTTTTTGTATCCTTATCGTTAAAAACATATAGCTCTTCAAAAAACTTAAGCGCAATTTAAAAGTACTTTCTTCCACACATCCTTAGACTCCAATAGTCATGTCCTTGTTTACATGTAATTTTTCCAACGCCTTTTAAAGGTGCTTTTTCAATGATTCCAAATATTTTCAAGATATTATTGCAGCTGAGCTTCAAGATCTTCAGAATACTATAAATTGTACTCACTGACATCACTCAGTAAAAAAACCTACGGAAAAGTCACAAATAGCAGCTAGTAGGTACTCGACCTCTAAGGTTATATGGAAGAAATTACATACTTGACCCTTTAAAATTATTCTCAATTCTTAGATTTCCTAACGACTTCTTAAAAATGTAATCCATATGAATAAGTACCTATACCTTAATTTTGTGGCAAATTGCCTCCTTTTTACCATCAAAGTTTGCCGAACCTTTTTACAGATACATATTCTGAAAAAAAATATAATAATTTATATATTCGAGTGCCCTTAACTCACTTAAAGATATTTTCTTGAATCAGAGTATTATTAACACACAAATTAGTGCACTTAAATTGGTTAAACCTCTTTTAGAACATTTTTGACTTAAGTTTGCGCCCGTTGAGTCTGCTAGAGTTAAAGTACCGTTCCAGTTGTTGCGTCAAAAGGAAATAAAATACCTCTTATCTTAAACTTTTTTTTAACAACATCCTATTCAAGAAATAAAAATAAGGAAAATATATTTAGCTTACACCCTTAAATCCTTCACTCCAATGCCCAGGTTAGCTTAAAGCTTTAAACGATTAATTTATATGAGGTTCTCCCTCTTTCTATTGCTTCCAACATTTTAGTCAATTATATCTTAGGTACAAATGTGTGTGTATAAGTATCGAAAAAGCTATAAATATAAGAAAATAAATTGTAATATCCCTGAAACTCTTAAATTCAATGTTAAATGGCCAATTTCTGAATACCGGTAACGAAGAAAAACATAAAATAAAACATCAAAAGTTTAATAGTAAAGTAAAGGCACACCTTTGTAGCCGAAAAAACTTCCATTACATCCAAATGTTCGGGAACATCCATTACATGTCTTAACACTCCAACTGCGAAATCCCTAATCTTTTCGCAAGGAAACAACTTAAAATAAAAGAAATAACATTCTTTCAAACTTCCTTCGTTCTGTGCGGAGGATCCTGCAGGATTGTTGTGATGGAAAAAAAACCAAAAGTTTTTTTTATTCAATCGCTTCAGGATTTTTGTGGGATTTTTTTCGCAAGGAAACAACTTAAAATAAAAGAAATAACATTCTTTCAAACTTCCTTCGTTCTGTGCGGAGGATCCTGCAGGATTGTTGTGATGGAAAAAAAACCAAAAGTTTTTTTTATTCAATCGCTTCAGGATTTTTGTGGGATTTTAGGAAGAGTCACATTGGAGATTGAAGTATAATTTGTGCATAAGCCATGGCTTGATTGGTCTTTTTAGGTCAAAAACTTTTAGAAGGTTTTGCTCTTGTTTTTGTTTTTTTTTTATTGTTGCTTATTTTGGATTTCATATATCCAGGGAAAACTTTCGCTTTAAATACAATTAACAAGAAATGTTTACCTATTGTTTGGGTAATTCTTATTAAAGTCAGATTAAGTACCTAGATAAATTTACTTTTCCTCCCTCACTAAAGTCCCAAGGAACTAACACAAATTCTTAAACTTAATTACACCATAAACTATACTATGCAAATTGAATTCGAATAAATATTCATAAGCTAACATTTGTATGTTTGCAGCCACTGTTGCCCTTAAACAGGAACAACTGACGAAGACTATTCCTTCAGACATGGATGGCAATCCTCCGCTTTACATCACAAAGAAGAGCAACGGAGACATTTATGTTAATAACGCTAAGATAATTCCCTCACTTTCTCTCGAAATGGAAAACACTTTGGGAAAAAGACAAGTAAGTATATACATACCTACATACCTTTTACACAGAATTCTCTGCATCATCAGTGTCTGATTCTGATGCTGATGGGCTCTGGTTTTGAGAGTTCCATGGAAGAACAAGCTCTTAATTTATGCACATGTTTTAAGTTCAAAATTTATTAATAAGATGATGGCAATTGTGGAAAGTTAATTGAAATCTGTATATATGGATAAATATAGCTGTGCAAATTGAAAATACTTCCTGGAGACGTAGATACATTCGTTAATTGTTTTTCTTCCACTCGACTTTTAGGTGATGCATGTAATTGATGATGTCCTTACACCTCTATCCGTACTGCCAACATCGAAATCTGAGATAATTAATCCCGATGCACTTCAATTTCTTCAACAAGCTGACTCAATGAGTATTGGAGATTTCCGACTCAGGTAAGATATATTTTCTTTAACTTGATGTTGAAGTAGGGGAAATCAGTGCATTGGCAAGATTCATTGCCCTTTAAGTCACGCTACGACCTACGTACAGGCCCGTGTTAAAAAAATGACAAGTAAATATCAATAAACACTACATCTACTCCTGATTTTTGGTAGCCCACAACACAATTAGTGTTGTTGCACAGTTTTTCGGTACGTTATTACCCCAGTCTTAGAATTGACACCTAGTTAACCTCTGAAAAACTTCTTCTTCTGAAACAACTTATATCCAGAACTAACTCATCGAATTTGGTGAGTCAACTCTAGATTAAGCGACAGTTATAGCGATCAGAAAAAACCATCCGAAAAAAAAATCGATTGAAGTTTTTATTACTTTTCAATTCGATTTGGTAGCCAAATGATATATCAATCGACGAGTAATACAGCGTAGAATTTTTTTCGCGAAAAAAATGCCAAAACATTGTATATTTTTATCTTTTAAATGGATTTACTTGTTTTTCGGAAGAAATTTCATTTTTCGTATCAGCTGATTGCGTTTTGACAGAAAAGGGAACAAATCGTTCCACTGATTTGTGTTCCAATTTTTTTCTGTTCCACTAAAAGAATTTCATTCGAAAATTTTTTTCTGACATTTCAATCAGAAAAAATCTTGGCGGCTGTTTGTTTGTTTTCGTTTTGTTTCACTTTTTCTGACACATTTTTTCTGATTGCTATAAACATTCATCAGAAAAAAGAATCAATTTCATACTGTTTCAAGTTTTTCGGATGGGTTTTTTTTTGATCGCTATAACTGCCGCTTTAGCTGAACACATATTTCTGACAGATGTTGGTCATAGCACTATCGAAATAGAGAGGGCAACACTTTTGAAATTTCCTTTTCCATACTGCCGCACAGTTTCGTCCTCTCTTTCGATAGTGAAAGCATATCTCCAATCAATGTGCGACATTGATTTCGGTATATATTTGCCAACTGAAAGTTAAATTAATCCTTAACCTTAAAAACTGCTTCTGATTTTACTCGGGTAAAATATATTTGCAGGATTAACTAACTCTGGTTTAACTCAGAGTAAACTTAGACACTGAAAAACTAACCCTAACCGTTCAACCTTAAATAGAAGGAATCACACATGCAATGTGGCTTTAATTTTTTCTTAATTTTATTCAATTTTTTGTTGAATTTTTTTCAGATCATATCGTGCACAAGTGACTCTGATGCGAAAAGAAACCTTATATTCAGCTGCAGGCGGACACACTTTTCTAATACCCATCGATGAAGGGTTCAAGGTATAAGAATAATATTTATTCAATTTGACAATAAATAATTATTTATATTTATGATATTTGTACATTCCTTGAAATAATAAATATTTTTTTTTCAATTCTTGTTAACTTTATAGCAAACAACTCGAAGCAGCTTAGTTGATAAGAAAGTTATTGACGGCCATGTTATTCCCCATAATGTTATATTTACTGCACCAGCTCCTATTGAAATGCCACAAACCACTGCATCATTTGAAGATAACATTCGGGTTACTGTAAGCTTCTTCCAACAAAAGGATGGCAAAAGTAAGTTTTTGAAATCCCATTGCATTAAATTTAAAACTTTTAAAACCGAATAATTGAATCTGTTGGCGACAACACCGACCAACGACCGACGATGTGGTCGTGATGAAGAAGATATATAAACTTTGTTAGGCAAAATAATCCTCGGAAAGAGTTATCCTGATTGTATTGACGGTTTTTTGGACATTCGCGATTGCAACAGTGACAAAAAAATGCACTTTTATAAGATCCAGATATTTTCAAGCTTTTAATTCTATCACAATCTATATGCCAGCTAAAACACGAAAAACCTTTTTCTACGGCATTGGTCGTGTCATCGAATTGTGTCATGTCATGTGACAAAGGACATCACATGGTAACAAAATAAACTTGTTGAACAAATGGAACGTAAAACTTCCTGTGCAAAATGTTTGGTTTTACCTGTGTGTTTGGCGTATATAATTTGCTTTATTTGTGTACCATATGAAAGTGGAATCCAATCACTGTGTCCATGATAAAAAAGTAATGATTTTCAGAAAGTTGTTAGTAAACCTCTGAAACTAAAAAATGTTACAAACAACATTAACCTATTTTGATACTCGTCTGAATCATTAGATTTATTTGAAGAGCTTACTATACATTTTTAAAAGCGGATGGAATCTAAATTTGGATATCAACTCGACCAGCTTAATCACACCAAAGGACATGTAGCTCTGTTTTTTCGTAACATCTGACTTGGTGTCGAATATGTCGTTGTTCAATCGCTTTACATACCCCAGCGATCTCAAGAGTTGAACACGTAATTTGTTGACCAAGGCAAATACGAGGTCCTGCCCGATGAACATAATACCTGTGTGCTTACTTTCAAAACTACCAATTTCTACCAAATTTAGTCAAAATATCTGTTAAATTTCATATACAAAAATGACAAAAATCGACAGCTATAAGAAGTAAATGAACAGATCCATTTCCTTTGCCATCAAGTATTGTTTGCCTATTATGCTTTAAAACGGACCATAAAAGGTACCGGAATGCTTTTTCTAGAAAAAATCGTCAATAACTTTTTGTTTACTTTTCTGGAAGCGTCTGGAAACAGAAACACGCACATGTGCACACATTTTAAATGTCGAAATCGTGAAATGTCATTTTTGTTATTAAAACTTAGGAATATGCGATTGTACATTTGTTATTTAATTTAACCTATTTTGTTGATTGAATCATAGGATTATAAACATGGCGTTTAAGAACCGTAGTGTCAAATTTGAATTTTTGCGAATTTTAATCAAAACTCTGTCAAAAATTAAAAAAAAAATTTGCAGAAATTAACACAAATGCACAGAAAATTACAGAGTTTCAAGTAAAGGAACGCACCTACAGAAAAATGAAGACGTTTCACAAATAATGGTTCGCCCACACCAATGCGACTTTTCGGTGGCGACGACGAAAACAACAATAACAACGTGTTGTTTTCATTGACAACCACGTGTTGTTATTGTTGTTTTCGTCGTCGCCACCGAAAATTCGCGTTGGTGTGGGGGATCCTTAAAACAAAACACAAACTTCAGAATCAAAAAAAGTGTTCACTGTTCGTTTGATATTCCGGATCGTTGAGTTTTGGAAAGCTCTTTTGGATTACCAAACGAAAACGATATTACTTAGCCCAAATGGTTCAAGCATTATTGCATGTAAAAATTATTAAAATCCTTGGCGCAAAATTTTAAATAGTCTGATGTTAAAGTATTAGCATGATACTACTTAATTTACTAACTTTTAAGCTCTTTATTAATAATATTCTCAGTTTTTAACATTTTTTAACTTGTATCATACTAAACCCATTTTCTTAATAAACTTCAGATGAACACGCCTAAAGAAAAATTTATTAAACATACCATAGTGACAGATAACGCGATGCTAACTCCTTTAATACATATTTGGAAATTCATATCCTTAATCTAGCATCATAGTAAATATGCTAAAAATGATTTATCAAATAAGGTCACATCTAGGAAATGTGATGCAGTTATTCAAAAGTTTATTTAAAAATATTAACTTCTTTTTCGTGATAATTTTAAGCTATATTTTTATGATTTAATCCTTTGGGATTTTAAGTGCCAACTTTAAATGTAATAAACCGCATAAACTATGAACACACTCACCAACAACTCTTTTGCCTGTTTAAAAGTCAACTTTGTCATGTTCCTGTAATCGATATAAAGTCTCTGAAATAGGCATACGAGAGTACATATTATATTCTTTCCCAGAATGCTTAATTTTTATCAATAGCTTTTCTTTTTCCAGGCACTAAAATATAATTTTTAATACATACAGGGACGTATGAAAGACTTCTTTTAAAGGAACACTTCCCTTTTTTACCTACCAATTTCTTAAAACCATGAAAAACATCCGGCCTCGACGGAAGTTAAACATGAATAGCTTTTCCGTGAGAGAGAAAATAATGAAACATTTTTATAGCTCCGCCGTGTATGAAAGAAACCCTGAGCAAAAAAAAACAAAATTATCTCGTCGTCTTTTGATTATATACTCTTCATCGCTATCAACCGCATTATTTATTGATTACATACATATATGTATACGTATCGTTTTATTTATATTTTTTTTTTCTTCCAGTGTATGTGAAATCAAACACACGTATTGGGGACGCAAAGCATTCGAAGGGTGTTGTTCTGGCCGAAATTGTTAAGGCAAACATCCCCGTCAAAAATGGTGTCGTACACTTGATTCATCGACCCTTAATGATTGTCGACACGACTGTAACCCAGTTCCTGCAGGTAAGATAAATGGTTTCCTCTTTTTTTCTCTCTTTTTTTGTGTATTTTATTGAGTTCCTTGGTTACGATTACGTGCAATCGCAATCGCTTAATTAATTCTAAAAATGCATTACCTACATTGTTTTGCATTTTAAGTTAATTAAATTATTTTTTTATTTATATATTTATATAAAATAAATTATAAGAATAATATTATATAAACTATATTGTTTAAGAAACAGATAAAATTAATATTTATTTAAATATGTATATAAACATTTGGTTAGTTGCTAAGACCATAAATATACCTAGTTTGTTAGCACTCGCACTGCTATTATTAATAATTTTGCTTTATTATAAAGAATGTCATATATTATATTAATTAAATTAAATATTCGCGTATAGTAACAGTTTAATAACAGTCGTCGGCACTTTAAGCTTATTGATTTTTTTTTTTTCATTTGAATTAGAATTAAAAATAAATTAAACTAATATCCACCCTACAACACACACAAATTTAACGAAGGCTTATTTGGAAATAGGATTATGTATGTACATATAAGTCAAAGCTAAAAATAACAATTTTCATAGCCATAGTATACAATTAGTATTTTAAAATAAGAGGTTGGTTTATGTTTTAGTCGTTGTTATTTATAATTTATACTATAAGTATACGTGCAGTGTTTTTTATATTGTATTATAATTGTTCTGGGCATATGGATCAGTTTGTACTATATATATAATTAAATTAAAAATGTATTCCCTTAAATGGCGCCCAATGAAAACCATAAAAAAGTTAATTTAGAAAAATTAATGTTTGTTTTGTGTCACACATCATAATCATTAAAATTTGATAGCCAGTGATATTTTAATGTTTACATCAACTTTAAAACAAAATAAATATTGATATTTTATTTTTTTTTGGGGAGAGAAAATGAAATTCAGAGGCAACAAAGTTGTTACAACGAAAAAAAAACTATTTCTCTTTTGGCTTTATTTTAAATCAAAAGATGAAATAAACTATTTTTTTTTTTTCAAAATTGCGATGGATGTACATGCCCCAAATGCTTAGATTTATTATACATTATGCCTTCTTATTTGTACGTACACACTGATTGGCTACTTTTATAGTTAATAATGAAACTGGCTACCTAAACATTATTTATTCTTGAATCTTGTCAAGAAGTATGTAAGATCATACCTAATAAACTTCTTCTTCATTAAATTTATTAAATGGCGCCCAACATATGTAAATATAATTCTTTTGAGAATGTATATGAGAGCTATAAAACAGAAAAAAATTAGAATGAAGATTAGAGATCACTAAAATTTTTACATGTTGGAGTTTATTGTCAAATTTTGTAAAAAATTTTATTGAATTTTGTCTAAAAATTATTTTAAGTAAAACAAAAAGTATTGAAGCAGCATTGCATAACATTTTGGACTTGGAATCACTTTTATATGAAATTAAATGTTTAAGCAGATATTTTAATACATATGTACATTTCAAACATAAATTTGACAAATCATTTGCTAAGGGTTATAAGTACTACACAACTACATGTTTAATTAATACGACTGAAATCGATATCTGTCATTAAAACCAGGTTCTCACATGCCCATTGTTTTATTTTTCTGTAAAATAATATTTCATAATACAGAAAGTAAAAACCACCGAAAAACCTTAATTAATATTAAATACAATGAGACCATAAAATGCAGGTATCTCTACAGTTATTTTGCAGAAGTAAGGCTCCCTTAAACCAACGCAAAACATTCGGAACAACGACGAAAATTTCGGCTGTCAAAATATATTTACAGGGCAATAAATGAGAGTACCCTCACCAACGTGACAATGCGGTTAAGCGAATCTCATGTAAAATATATTGACAGCCGAAAGTTTCGTCGTCGGTCCGAATATTTCGCGTTGGTTTGGGCGAGTCAAAGAGAGGATTACGCTACAGAAATCACACTGTCCATAGTGTCGTATGAAGTCGTGTCGCCCTCTATGTTTCAATATTCAAATAGAATTTCCATAGTGTAGCCGATTGATTTTTGACATCTGAAATTTAAAGTTAATCCTACCCTGATAAACTGATTCCGACTTAATTCTGGTTCCATTTATTTACAGGATTTAATTACTCTGCTTTAACGGCGAGTTAATTTAAAACCTATATGTATTAAATTTATTATTTTTTTACTGAACAATACCTAAGAGTACAAAAACTAAACAGTACATTAGACAGTTGACAGATAGCTTGTATATCATTTCACAATGAAAATACTAACGTCAAAAAAAACGCTTGCAAATTTTAATTTCAGATAGACATATATGGTGCCAAATGCTGAATGAAGTAGTCGTAGATTGGAATACCAGTTTGCGCTACATTCAAGCTAGCCGCCATGCCAGATTTTTTAAATTTATTTAAGTGGTAGAAAATTATCCTTTCAATAAAACCATATCTCGTGGCCATTAGAATTAGGTATTTGTATGTGGTATTCATTCCATTTCAAATTTAGTATACATCTAAAGAAAACATCCCTTTATAAAAATTGTGTGTGTGAAATGTCCCCAGTTGACTGTTATTTGAAATCGACTATGGAACTTTTTAACAAATTAGTTCATTTGCCTCATTCATTCAGCTTTGTAGAAATAACATTTCACAATTATTACCTTATTTTAGTTCCTTAGAACTTTTGTTTCCTTCTTTTGTTCTTCTTTGGGTAGCCATAGTATCAAAGGATTTACTGCGTTCAGGGACATCAAAGAAATTTATAGATTATTATTTTGGAGCCAATATTGGTTGTGAGAATATTTTGTACTTTGGAACAAAAAAACAATTTTATTTAAAATATTTAAAAATAAACTCGAGTATTCGATATCAACAATAAATCAATTCCATTCTCATCTTCACAGTCAAGATATTCAATTCATTAAAACATGAAAAATTAGAATGTATTAAATTATTTTTAAAGAATTTTGTTTTTTTTTCTATTCTCATTTTGCATTAATTTTTAGCAAACATTGTAGATCACAATGCAAACATTTATGCAATACATGATTTAATAATACATTTTTAAAAGCAAGTTTATTGTTTTTTGCAAATATTTATTCATGCATTAGTTAATAGAAAATGTTTTTTATTAGTACACATTCATGCAGGCTGTAGGTTCTAGTATAGTTTGGCTGATTTATGAGTACCTATTCCGGTTATGGTCATGTAATATTAAGGACATTTTTTAAGTTATACGTTACTTTAATATTCATACACTTTGCGATTGGTTTGTTGAGATATTAAATTATATAAAAATACAAAATTATAACGTATTAGTTCAAATTTTTGTCCACATTAATTATTTAAAATTACAAATAGTATTAAGTAGTTAGTTTTTTTTTAAATAACAAATCATATAGAGTAACGGGCACAATAATTTTTTTTGGGAAATTCTGTCTTGAATCTGGTAATTAACGAGTAGTTTAATATCAAATGTAACTAACTGTTTTCAACCCTGATATCTAAATATATACTTAATTTAGTTTTGAAAAAAAAAATATAATTCGCAAATCAATTTGTATAGCCTTTTCGATTAATAAGCCAGAAAAGCTATCGAATGAGGAAAGTTAAAGACTAATCGAAAATTATCTGAATTTTTCCATTTCTTATTTCGTTCTTATATTTTATGTGTCAAAAAAAATTAATACCAATTAATATAAAAAAAAACATTCTAAGTGCTAGAAAAACAAAATCATCACTAACTTCCAAAAAATACTTTTCTGAAAATTAAGATCCCAAGTTACTCATCCAATTTGTTGAGTGATAACTTTGTATCAACTGAATTGATATTTCTGACATATGTGTGTCAAAACATTATCAAACTTGAGAGGGCAACACTATTAAAATCGCATTTTAAAAAGTTCAACATAGTAACCTTGTTCGTTAACCTCCCCAAAACTGTCCATTTCTAATATTTTTAGTCAACAAACTGCCAAAGTTCATATAAATTAAATTAAATAAAACTGGTTAACTGGCAGTTTTGGGAAAGTAAAAGACCTGGTATTTCCCTCTTTATTTTTCGATAGTGAAAGCGCATTTTTATAGTCTCGCAATTTGATTTTAATAGATTTTTAGCAACATGAAAGTTAAAATTATTCGTATACTGAAAAACTGCTTCTGAGTTAACTCGGAATTAAAAAATTCACAGGATTAACTTACTATGGCTTAACTCAGAGTTAACTCCAGGAACTTAACAACTAGCCCTGAAATATTTGTGTTTGTTTTGCTTTTAAAATATTGAAATATAGTAGGTAGTTACCTGTAGTTTTTTTTTTAGGAATACTGCAGGCTTCCCATTTCTTAAAATTTTACATTGTTTGTCAAAAAGCAGAGTTATTATTCAGTGTCAGTTATACTTAACTAGTACTCTTCTTCTAAACAAATATTAGTATGTATATAGCAGAGTTGTAAAAACTGCAGTCTTTTTGGTACTGCAGTTAGTTGAATAAAAACACTTAAATCTTTTAACTTAGAAATAGACTTTAACTAAAATCTGCCAGTCACGGTCAGCACTAATATTCTGACTGTTCAGTTAACAAAAGTAGTCAATTGACTAAAATTTAATTAACTGTAGTACTTTTTAGCTGCTTTTATTCTTCAAGTTAGTTGAAAGTCTTCTGGTTTTGTATTCAGTCAATAAGTCTTTTAACAGCAAGTGTCTACAAGTAAGTCCTTTCACGTATTTTAAGTCTTTTGACTAGTAAAATCCCCCTAATGTTACCGCAGATATTGCATTATATCTATTATTAGAATTATGAAGTATTTTAGTGAAAAAAATAAGTAACAAAAATGTCAGTTTTTTAACTATAGTTAAAAGACTTACGTACTTTAATCAAAACCAAGGCAGTATTGACGTCTTTCAGTTAACTAAAAGATGTTAACCAGTTAAAAAATACCTAATTCGGTTAATTTATTTTAGTCAAATAACAGCTTTTGTTAACTGCATAGTCCGAATTTTAGTACTGACTACTGACTGTTTATTTTGCTGTTAAAGTAGCCAGTCATACTATTGACTTGCATTCAATTGTTAAGATAATTTTCTCCAAGTGTACTGACTGTATTATCAAAGTACTGCTTTTTTTTAAATGTTGGTATGTAGAATACATACATACTTAGGTAGGTACTTATAATTTTATTTTGATCAACACTTAAAGCACAATACATATAAAAATAAATGTATAATTCATAGAAAACTTAGTAAACTAAATAACTCTTTTTTTTTTCATTTATAAACATAAACATAAATAGAACTCTTCTTTGCAATTATACCTAATCACATTATTTAATTTATTTATTTTTTCCAACATTCTTTTATGCCTTCTACATAATATATTAATACATGGATACCTTAAATTGTATTTCAACATCTACAGTCGTTTAAGGTAAAACATTCATATTTCTTTTTTGTTTTTATTTTTGACATTTTTTAAATAAAATACACTTCACAAAATCAGACTTAAAATACACCCCATTATAATGTCACGTCATTATTGACTCGATTTAAAAAAAAAAAACATTGCCATTTTTTTTATTTGTTTGTAAACATTTGCATATTTTTTTTTAATTCACTGCAATCATATTTCATAGAATGTAAAATTGTATTGTTTGATATTTTCTTGTAGTACAGTAGAATATATTGATTTTTGATTTAATTTTGATTTTATATTTAAAAAATCATAAAAGCTGTAGGTAGTTTAAATATTCTGCTTCGAAGAATGCCTTCTTAATTTACCTTCCTGCAGTGAAGCGAATATAACTTTTCTTTGACACATATTCCAACGAAAAACTATGATTTACTCACTTTGAATTATAAAGATTGGAATCTTTCTTAAGTTCCATCCCCCAAAACCCATTTGTTTACATTACATTTTTTGTAATTTTATCTCGTCTCGATGAATAGATGTGAATTGCAACAACAATTTATTTATGTAGTGAATTCATATTTTTGCACCAGTGTGCGTTAAAACATGAACACTAGTACAAAAATATGAATTCACCACCATCCGCCATTTTTTTGACGGCCGAGGATTCCAATCATTGCTTATTACTAAGCATTAGATGACATTTGTATAATTCAATCATTGAATTAACTTTTATCATTAGTCAAGGCCAAGAGAAGCACACTTTCTTTGTTCAGAACTGACAAAGGGATTGTGCTCAAAAATCCCTTTGTCAGTTCTGAATTTTCTTCCATCAGATCAGCGTCACAAGTTTGGCCAGTTGTACTCTGTTGCTTTCTATTTTGATATAATGACAACTTTCATTGCTTCAGAATTAGTCGCAAGCAACTTTTTTATCAGTAAATACCATTTTTTTTATATTGTCCTGATTTAGTTCACTTTTCTACAAAAGTGGGGTTGTTTGTAGTTATGCCTTCATTAGGTGTGTTTTTTGCAATCCCGGGATATTTGATTGAAAAAAAAAACGACAACGGGGATTAGCGATGCCATCACAGAAACAAAATGGAATTTTCAAACAAACTTTCGATAACAATTAGATTATCACGCCAGTAATACAGTTTTTCTGCGCGCTTAAGTTAAGCCCTTATAATACTCTGAGTTTAGCTAAGACCGCAGGGGATTAGTTGTTGCATTTAATATGTAAATTTTTTTAGGGCTTGCAAAAAAAACAAATCTACTATCACAAAATAAAAAAAGTTAACAAAAAGCTCAAAATAACAGAATTTTTTGAGCTTTTCTTCGCTGTTCTTCTTCTTTCCACGTATTTCAATACCAACTGGAAATACTAATAACTGCGTCAAAAAATATTTAAAATACTTTCTGTTTAAACATCAATCTACTGGAAACTTGTATTTTAAATTTTGCAGTTCGCTTTTGTATTTTTCGGAAACTAGAGAATTATTTAATGAATTAGGTTTATTTCATTTGCTATTTTTGTTTTGAGTTTCATTTTTAAGTTTGCTTCATGTCACATTTTCACTCGAAATAATTCTGCACGCCCGCATGCAGCCAATTTTTGTTTTTATTTTGATAAATTTAATTTAAAAGTATTTATATAAATTAATATATTTAGATATACATTTGTATTATTAAATTAAAAAAAAAAATCGCTTCGATGCTTCACGCTAACATATCTAAACTTTATTCATATATAACGCTGCGAAAAAGAACTCACCCACTTGCATTTTTTCATTCATAAAACAACTCATTTCCAAATCAATTCATGTGCGCAATTTTCCAAAATCTCACATAGAAATTCGTTGAGACGATCTTTTTTTTCAAAAAACAAAAATCATTTTTCTCACTAAATATATAAATTGGGAAAAAATTAATTTAAAACAAAAACCTATTTGGATTTTGTTTTGTTAAATAGCATTTTCCAAAGAGTTATTTATATCCAACAAAACTATAAATCACATCAAAATAACCATTTTCTTATCTAAAAAAAAACACTTAGAAAAAAAACTTAAAAAAAACAATAAGCTTCAAATTTAAGAAATATATATAATTTTAAATTTAATATATTTCGCATGACAAAATGATAATTGATGGGACCTTAATACACTGCCTTTCACGGTCGATCAAAATAAATAAAAATATACAAAACATTACGTCCAACAATAGATTGTAAATGTAAGTATTTTAACAAGATATTTAAAGTTTTATTTTTTTTTATTTATTTTCTGTTAAATAAACTATATATAAATAGTTTTAAACAAATAAAATGCCACAAATTATAAGAAAAACTCCATATTGGGAGTAAAATTTTGAAATTAATTATTTTATATCAATTCAAAATTAAGAATTCGTGAATTAAGGCATTATACTTATAGATAGTACTTAATATTTTTTTATTGAACAAAACATTAAGCTCATTGCAAAAATACATCTTTAAAATAAGAAACAGCTACGTTTGCATAATTATATGATTTTATTGTTTGTGATTTTTATTTATTTCATTTTTTTTATTTTATAATTGCTCAAAAAAATCAACTTTTATTTAGAAAAACTCACTCTTTAAAGATATTGGCAATTAACTGTTTTAATTTTGTTGAATATTTCCTTAACATTTTTGTTTGATTGAAAAAGCAATCTATTTTATAATAATTATAGAAGCAACATATGCATTGCACTTTAGGCTTCTAACTTTATATTGATTTGTTCTGTCAGCTTGTTGCATACTGTGTAGTTTTTGAATAAATGTTGGATAATAATCAGTTCTTGAGATATATATATCGCTTACGATCAATAATTTAAATAAAGTGTAAAATTTATTTAGCTCGTGGGGAACCAGGGCCTTAACTCTACAAAATTCCCGCGTGCGTTAGTTGTCAGGAATGGAGAAGACCCACAAAAAGAAAAAAAAAACATTCAAAAGTAGTAAAGTAGTATGTCAACTTTCACACGAGGAAACTGGAGATTTTTTTTACGTTTTCTTTTAATTTCTTTAAAAATCTCACACACTACTGTGTGTGTCAAAAACATCTCCTCATATCGACACGCTACTCATAAAGACTTCGATTCGCTGTTCTGTTTTTGAAGTGCTTTTCTGTTCCCAATTACATATGTATATTAATAGACAAGGAACACACACTTATGTATAAAGTTATTCGCCAATAATATCACTATTAAAATACCATCTCTACCCATTCAGCTTTGTGGGCTGTGGCAAGCATGGAAAACAAAAACTTATCAGCCATGCCACATTAAAATAAGAAGAAAACTCATATTAAAATCAACACGCTTAATAAAATTACATTAAATGGTCAAATGGTCGCCATTTTGTTTTCATAAAAAAACTGTTTTATTATTATTATTATGACACAGATAATTTGACGTTTCCATAAAAAATATCGATAGACAAATGATAATAAGTACCAGTAATACAGTTTTCATCGGAACCAGAGTGTAATCCCGAAAATTATCTGGACTTAGGTAATAAGAAATATCTGTGTCTTTCTTTTAAAATGTTTAAAGATGATTGATTCTAGCAGACGTACATACAGTGTACAACGTTACCGATGTGTCCCTTCTGTTCTTCAAATTCATGCTTCTATCCATTATTGAATTGTATTATATTTTACTTGGATAACTTTATATATTCTAAAATATATTTCATTCAAAAATCTTGTAAAAACGACGAACCGACAAATTAAATGCACTTTTGAATATTTGATATGAATTTGTGGCCGCAATACTTTTTGTGTTAAAATTCCTGTCAAATAACAAACATACCTACAATCAAAGTTGTTGTGTCAAAGTTATGACAGGTTTATAATTGACTTGATTTCTTGAAGTGAACGAAATGTTCATTCAATGTACCCAAAAGTTTAATTTTATTCAATCGAGATTGACAAATTTAACATTTTCCAGTTAAAATCTGAGGATATATTTATACAACTGCTGAATTAAGTATTTACATACCTTCGTAGATAATTAAAACATTCTCGGCCATGACTACCGAACAACTGTTCAAGAGTAGGTGTGTTTTGCAATCCCGGGGACAATTGGTTGAAAAAAACGTCAACGGGGATTAGTGACACCGTCAAACAGAAACAAATTGAGTTTTCATACAAACTATCGATAACAAGTATGTAATTCACGCCGCTAATACCGTTTTTCTCCACGGTTAAGTTAAGCACCAAAAATTCTCTGTGAAGAAATTGTCTAAAATCGTATTTCGAAAACCTATCCATTAAAAAAAATGTTCAGCGTGAGTTTCTAGTTCAGCGAACACAATTAATGTATGCACAAAAATTGGCGTACAACTACAAGGCATTTAATTTTTTTTAACTGCGGTATTAGTTGCTTTTTTTCAATCACAGAGAAAAGTGGATGAAAAAAACGAGGCCTATGTAAGGACAAGTAAGCCCCTATGGCTGCAGCTAAAGACAGACAATTTTTGGGGGCTTATAGCTCATATTCCTGGGAAAACTGTGTTACTGACGTGAATTACTTCTTTGTAATCGAAAGTTTGTATGGAAATGTCAAATTCTTTTTGTGATGACGTCGCTGATTTTCGTTGTTGTTTTTTTCAAACAATTTTCTCCGGTATTGGAAAAAACACACTTTAGTTCTAAATTTTTTATAAAATTTATTTGCGATTCACAAGTACTTCCTCAACCCTATATTATTATTAAACTTTTTGATTTTATTCTTTATCTTTTTAATTAACTTATAAATTGATTTGAATAAAGGTATAAAATTTTTCGACCATTTCTAACATAATATCACGTAATAACAATAAAGTTCTTCAAACTTTATCGTATTTAAGTTTGAGGAATTTTTCAATTTAAAATTAATATGCGCTTGTTTGGTTAAATGATTTCTGATAAAATAAAACTCTAGACTGTGGTTCAAAAATGATATGAGTTCAATATTATATGGGTGAAGGCTTTTGAAAGAGCCAAAGATATAATAATTTAAAAATGTTTCCATCTGTAACTGTCTTATATAAACCGTTTTTATGAATTTTATTTTTTATACGTCATTTCCTATCTTTAAAATATAAAAAAACGTTTTTATTTTTTTATATGTATGTGTATTATACTGGAATGTTTTTTTATTTATTTAATTTTAAAAATTGTATGCTTTTTTAAATGTTATATTTGTAATTTTAATTTTAAACTTTTACCAACACGCCACAGCTTAATCACCTTAACTTAATTATATTCTGTAAATATAAAACTCTATTTTAAATATTTACATATATGTATCTATAAATAAAATAAAAATGCTTGGAAATAAAATTCAAAAAAATTATTGTATATTATAATTAATTATGTGTATAAAATATTTACATAGGACAATGAAAATGGTGCTCTTCGGAAGTTTTACGAAGTGATAATGGATATTGGAGGTGAAGTCTTAGATGATATTAATAAATTAGGAGAAGTAACCATATTGGCGCCAAGCAACGAAGCGTGGAATCAATCATTTATCAACAATATTATCAGGTAAATATATGAATTTTATTTGATTTTTTTTTTAATTCCAAAAAAACTTATCGGAAAAAAAAACTACCTTTGATTAAAATTGAGTTCCTATTCGAATTTAAAGATAGATGAGGTTGAATGTTAATTATTTTGAAATACATACGATTCTCCTACTACATACATATATAGAACGGATAAACACGTTAACTGCGAAATACAAATTCAGCTAACTGGTTTTTTGACTGAATTTATTACCACCTCAACTTAAAAATAAAAATATACTTCAACTTCAGTGTAAACCAATTGTAAACTGTTATACTGCAATCAACGAGTAAGTATGCAATGCAATCAACGAAACACATCCATTTTTAAATCTCTGAAAATGGCAGTTGAACAGAACTAGCAGTCAAAGTGTCAGTTTGAGATTTCAATTCTACTTTGACATTGGTGAAGTAAACAGATACAAAGTACAAGTTCTCAAGACGCTTCTCACATTTGGCTCGTGCAGAAAAATGAGACCTCAGAGATTTTGCAAGCGAATCGAAGATTTTTTTTCCCTTACAGTTTTGACAGTTAAGCTGAGAAATTTTTCTGAGCTTCGTGATCTCATTTTGCTGAACATGCCTATTAGATTTCCAACTCCGACTTTTTTTGACGGGAAACATACTTCTGTTGTTCAGAAACAATCTAATGTGAATACCAGCGACTCACTCTGACGTTCAGTGAGTGGTCGTTGAAGGATTAAACATTTATCACAAAATTAATTTTTTGTTAAAAAAGTTTTTTTTTCCAATTGAAAGAAATATTTTCTGTTGTATTTTAAGTGCCAACGAAAAAGTACAGACAGAGTAAACAGATGTCACAAAAGAAAACGTCAAAAAATCAAAAAAAATTTTTTAAACTTATGGCCCTTCTTTGCCATCTTTTTTCTCGCCATGAAGTGGGAATGAGATAAAGTACGGAAACGTCTAAAATCGGAGGGGGAGGCAGTCCATTGTCCAAGATATGAATCGCTCTCCTCCATAACCTAGTACATACTTGTGAATCATGTCATGAATTCATACAAATTTGCATTTTTGTTCACACGTGAGCGTGCTCGTGAAGCCATGACAAAAAGTGGAGAGTTTGCGTTCACGAGCGGTGAACTATATTCACGCGCAAAATGTACGGGAACTCTTTGATTTTTGGTGACAATTTGACCATAAAAGCTGCAAAAGTCAAGCAAATTGTGTCAAAAATTCACTTTCTCCACTGATGGTTGTTCACTTCACGAGGAAGTATGTACTAGGCTTTAAGCCTCCGAAGTGAACGCTCGTGAACGCAAACTCTCCACTTTTTGTCATGGATTCACGAGCATGCTCACGGGTGAACAAAAATGCAAATTTGTATGGATTCACGACATGATTCACAAGTATGTACTAGGCTTTAAGAACTTATAATTATTTAGATTTTTTTGTGGAATAATTTCCAAAAATTATAGAATCTTCCGATAGGAAACTTTTGCTCCACCTTGTATTATTTTTATTTTCAAAAATCTTTTTTTGTTTCCATTAACATTTGGTATTTTGATATTTGACTGATTTTTTGAATTTAAAATAAATTTCTTTGTAATTTAACTGTTTTTTTGGTTAGATTTGGTTAGATTCCCGTAACGAAGACAGTCTTACCTTTAATGTGATACTCCATTTATAGAAGTCTCTAATATCTATGTTGATAGATACTTAGCTCAAAATGCAACCAGAAAAGTGCATTTTCTAACCGAAACAACAAAAAACATCTCGTCAGATCAGCCCTTTAAATAATGCATGATACTAAAGCTATAGTTTGGTATCAACAGAAGTGATAAAATATGTAATCGTTCGTCTCCCGGACTAATATTTCTTCTTTCAAGCCAATTAATTAAGACGTAAATAAAATACACTAAGAACTTAAATATTTGTTTGCACAATAAGTTTGATGCCTTTGTACGATTTCTCAATCAAGAGATCAAATTTCTTGCTAGAAAAGTATAAAATGAATTCCGTTTTGTATCTGAAGAAAATTTTGTAGAAGAGAAATTTTTAATTAAAATATTCCAATCATGTATCTATGAGTGGTTGATGAGTTGCTTTCCATGTTCTTTTGTTTGGCTCAGATTTCAGCTCATACCTACTATCACTAACTATTAATAGTTAATATTCATAGACCAAAATATAGCTGTTGTCCAAACGCTTAATTTTCAAACATCCTCCAAGGACTAGAAACCATCGAATTCGAAATAAAAACCACCCGGCATTTGAGGGGCTTTTCAAAAAGCTTAAATTAACAGTAGAGTATAGAGGGTAATTGATCCCTTTTTCCACTTAAATTTGTGTATCCCCAAGAGAAGACTATACCTATACTTTCCTATACAGAATTTCAATAGCTAAAGTTTTATCGATTTTTAAATGTATACTAAACTGCTTTGAGAGGAGGGCTTGGGTGAAAAATGACTCATATTGTTGTTTTGGTCACTAACCTAAGAAAAAAAAATAAACTATCACGCAAGTACTTGCCATATATATTGTATGTATATGCTATGAAGGTACCGCCTTTATCATACCCTTTTCCAACCCTGTTTCAAAACTATAGGAAATAAAAAAAAGAACGAAATTACACTCTGCCACAATATTTTTGTAGTTGTTTGTACATATAGTATACTCATATATGAGATGCAGAGAAAAAAAAGCTAAAAAGAGTTCGTTGTTCTAAAAGCAGTTTGCATTCAAAAAGAATGCATTTCACACGAATGCACTTCAATAGTTCATTTCGATTCCTCGGCTGGCGCCAATGATGTTGTGGCAACAGTGTGGCGCTCAGTCTATGCCACAAAATAATTTTCTTTCATCTTTCTACGTACCTATATACATGCATGTGTATCTGTATGATTGTAGATGTTATGTAAAATCCATTACATCGTAGACCCAAGCCAACAGCCAGGAAGGATTCGTTTAGTTGAATGTTCGCAACGCAACGCACACAAAAAATTTAACTTTATGTGTTTGGGTAGTTGATTCGAACTCGTTGCTGATGTTCTCAATTTCAACTTTAGGTAGAAACATAGTTTTATTGTTCGCCTGTTATTATTTGTGTTGAACCAGTTAAACATTTGTGTGAAAGATTTTAAGTTATAATGGCAGGGTGCCAGCGACTTTCCCATTAGAATTCCTCATTTCACATTTGATCTTTAGCTCTTTTTCTATACAATTTTTGAAACTTAGAAGTTAGATATTATCTTTAATTTCATATAGGGCCGTAGACGATATAGCATCCGAGATGACAAACAGTACTGGGAGTACCTTATACAAAGCATTTTCAAATTATATAGGTGAATTATTCATAAATTTATTCATAGATAATATGTACTATTTATGCACTTAAATCTCTAGGTTTCAATAGTTCTTCCACAAAAAGAAAACCACGAGAGAACGAGACGTAAGCACGTTTACACTACAAAATTGGACATTATATGCATGTCTTCCACATTGTGCCACTTAGGTTAGGTAAGGTTTAAGTGATTGTGAAGTTGAAACGTTGTACTCACTTAGACCATTAGCTGGCCCATTCTAATACCACAAGAATCTTTGAAAAAATTTCTTCCTACTCGTTGAACCACTTAGACCCCCTTACGAAGCTTGCGGAACTACTAATACCATGATTAGCCAGATCACGGGGATCATTGTTGTAGAACTCTCCCAAGTGGAGCATGACATGTACATAAAAGGTGAGGAATAGATTCTTCCTCTTCTTTGTACATACAGCTTCTGTAGAAATCGTTCGAAAATAATCCAAACCCCAATTCGTGCTTGCCATATTAAGGCTGATTCACAATCAATCGACGAATCAATGCGACGAGGAAACAAGGCGAGAGCGTGACGTGAAACGCTGTCATCTTATTCTCGTTTTAAAATCGTTCTCAATTCACAATGCGGCGAGGTTCTTGACGATTTTATTTTTTGACAGCGTTAATTCATTCGTTTTGTTTGGTTTCAGTGTGGTCAGTGGTGAGAATTAAAGAAAAACAATTAAGAATATCCACTTGAGGTGGAGATCATTGGTGTCTGTTTTTGTTTTCTTACGTCTCGTCACGTCTTTTTTTCAACTCATGGTGTGACTTGACGACGAGAAACGCTATATTGTGTATACTCTGCTATACTTTCATTGCTTGAAATTGGTTTGACAACTGCGACAGTTTCACATCAAGCTCTCGTCTCGTTTCCTCGTCGCATTGTGAATCAGGCTTTAGATAGTGTCCGGTAATGACAGCTATAAAAGAGACAATGTGCAATCTGCTTAGAGGCATTAAAGTGCCACTTACTGTTACAGTTGTTTCACAAGGAAATAGACAACTGTTCTTACTGTTCTTCCTGAACTCCTGAAAGGTTTGCAGTGATTGTTTCGTTTTGCTCATTTTCGCACTATTCTTCTGAGTTTTTAAGTTGGAGAGATTGCTTCAAACCGGACATAATTTAGTCAATGTCAGAGCAACTCCATAAAGGTGCTCAGGTTAAACTTGATTCTTCCGATCCAGATATCCAATCCCTGCTTATCTCCTGTAAAAAATGCAGTTTCTTTTATAAATTGCGGTATTACCAGGTGCGTAAGTCAATAGTTTTCATAACTTGGGGGAAATTTCAAGTTACCAAACCGGCATCTTATTTATTGTAGTAGATTTTCTTAAGGGATTTTTGTTAAACGTCACTTTACTATTCCACGAACATTTTGGTTTTATTCATGGAAATTTTTAACCCATAGCTTACCTCTTATTCCCCGGTTTAGTAAACTCGTGGAATAAAGGTGGAATAAGCGTTTTTTTATTAATGTGGCTGTAAATATTCAGTTATAATTAATTCAATTGGTCATAATACAAGCCAAAACCACCAAAAAAAGCATTTTCCCAACCCTTATAACAAACTGAGTTCGATTTCATTAATTTAACCATTTGCTTATCTTTTTGCATACCAAATCAAGAAATTTCTCATACAAGGCTTTTGAAATGAGATCGATCTCAACACATGAAATGATAAATGCAAATAAATCAAAAGTTTAAATTTTTTCTGATCGATAATACTTAATAAAAAAATCGACACAATATAAATTTGTTATGCTGTAAAATAAAAATGTTCACATTTAAGCAAATTTAAATAAAAATAAAAATAATAATCTAATTTTGAAATATTAATGGGGAAATTATAACAATAAATTGTTTGATTTGGTTTTGATATAATAATAAAGAAATTAAGAATATTAAATTTTAAATTTCACTTTTTAGTATTTCTGTGAGTATTTTATTGTTACTTGTGTCGTGTGTTGAGTTCCTTTGTTTTTTTTTTTTATTCCAATTCCACTCCAACTCTGGTTCTGGTTCTGGTCCTGGTTAAACAAACAATGTTCTGTTCATTTAAAAAGGTGTGCCCTCTTATTATTGTATACATATTATATAATGCTTAGAGCAATGTTTTCAAATATACTAGGTTTGTATGTACATAGAACAAAGGAAATTTCAAAATAAGGATTATAAAAGAGTTTATAAAATATTCTTTGATGTTTTTCCAGAAATTCTCGAGGCAAACTGAGAGTAATAAACCCTAAAGATTTCCTTATTAGCAAACCAAGTAGAATAAATACTCATTTTAGTATATGTTTCAATTATAGTATAAACATTTTTTTCTTTTATGATTATTCCATTATGTTTTATCGCTTCCTTGACCATCGATTTAACAAAAAGGCAGCCAAATGAAATATATTATGACATATTTAAGTTTTTTTCGAATTTTTTTTAGAATCTTTGAAGTATTCTTTACTCCTTCTCTTATTTATTTAAAAAAATATTTTAAATAAAAATGTAAACATTTTATGATTTTTTTTAAATTGCATAACCCGACTTAAAAGTATGTCACACGTGTCTCATCGATGAAAATTTAATTAAAAAAAAGGGGCAGTGCATTCTGCAAATTGTTGTGCACTGGAATATCCCTAGTTTATAACAAATACGATGTTAGTCATAGGACACTTCCTTGTGGTACACCGGCTTCAATTATATTATGTTCCGAATAATCTTGCTCGTACCGTACGCTAAAGAGTCGGTCGGTAACATAGGATTTCAGTAGCACTGCTTTGGGCGATCTTTAGCGGTTTGTACTCAAATCCCAAATAGAGCGGAACATACTTGTGTTTCTTCAAGTGCCTTTTCAACAACATCCGTAATTCGATGCACTTGGTCTATCGTGAAATGTTTATTTCTGAATATAAACTGATTGTTTGGGATAAGTTTTCTTTCTTAGCGGAGAAGTGATTAAAGAATAAGTATCAAAATTTTAAACCTATCTTAGTTTCATTCGTTATCAAAACCGCTTTTTTTTTTAGTTCGATATTGGAGATTTATTCGCTTTATTCTTTTGTTCAAAGACACTTATTGTGTCCTCAGAGTTTTTTTTAATTAACAGTTTTCTCTAAAACAAAATAAATCATGAATTTCTGAACAACATTGACGGAATAAAGAATGGTCAAGTCTAATAAACTGACATTTTAGTATGAATAATACAATAAATAATAATAACAAAATAAATCATATTTTTAGCTATGTAAGCTTTAACCTGCCTACGAATGATTTTTTTAAAGAATTATAATGATGAAGAACTTATTATGCATTCTAAACCTTGTACAGCCCTCATTATTTATGTAAAAACTAACTTTTTCATCTCCCTTTATGTGAAATTTCATGCCTAATTAAACTGCCATTTCGTTAAAAAAAAAATTCATACATAACAGGTCTGCAAACTTACAACTATGTAGGAACTACATAACCTTCGAAGCTTCATGTCGATTTGGAAATAATAATCATAATAAAAGTCTACTACACCAACTTTGTAATTTTCTTCGTTCCATAACTTTACCATACTATAGGTACTCGTACATAGATTCACAACTGCACTCACCTTCATCCAAAACAATTGGCGCATTTTTTTTTTTTTGTTCATTACTTAGAGGGGTAGTTTTATCACTCTATGCATTTTTAAATGTTCGATTAAAAGGTTGTTAATGCATATTGGCTTCGAGTTGGCCTTTATATAAAAACATTGTACAATTAAAGGTAGAAAAACAACAGGGGTGAAAATCCCTTGAGTTTAGAACTTCCCCCGCATATAAAGCATGCACTTTTTTGTATGCTTTTGTTTTAATTTTTCATGAAATGATTCAGCTATTTAATTGTTAAATAAGGGAGTCCTTCTGGGATATGCATATATGTAGACAGAGCACACACGTCATTACAATTATTATTTAGATGACTCATTGGATTGCATTTTGTGACGTTCCTTGGCACGAATAAGGATAAACATTATGACACCCCATATTACTTGTAGGGTGGCTGAATATTAGGGGCTGAAGAAACAGAGGGGCTCCATTTATTTACCATGTCATAGGGAGGGAATTTTACTAATTTCCTTATTAAACATGCCATATGAATTCGTTTATCATTGACAGTCCTATTTGTAAACCCAATCCGAATTATATCTAACTTTAGACAGCTGTCCAATTTCAAAACCTTATTAATAAAAATTTTCCATCGATTGTTTAACTTAGACACTGCAATTAGTTTTCAAAATCTTGCAAAGTGTTTCAAGGAACAAGGTAAGTCTCTTGAAATTAATGAAATGGTCATTGAAATATCCAAAAGTTCACTCAAATTCACTAATTCAATCGAAAATGACAGATAACAGGGATGTCAATGAATATATGAGGACATAAGTAGACATCTGTTAAAATGCGTTTATAAATATGTAGATTTCCAACTATTTAGACAATACAATCACGAAATAATCCCTTGTGAAAAAAAAACATTTAAAGTGTGCGGACAACTGTCCAGGAGTGTTCTAAGGAAATCTAATAATACGACTGGGCTTTTTGACAAGAGCCAAAATATGAATGGCATTAACATAATTCTAATTATTTTTAACAATGTCATTTCACAAAAATTCATGCAATTTTTATGTTTTTTTGTTTTTATTTTCAATTTCAGAAATCGTGAAAAAATGAGAGAAATTCTAAACATGCACATAATCAAGGATCGTTTAAATGTTGAAAAAATTCGCCAAAAGAACCAAAACATGGTAAGGAATGCTATATTTTTTTTTTCATTAAAATTCCTAGGACAAAAATATTTTATACATACATACCTATATATTTCAGATTGCTCAAGTACCAACGGTCAACAACAGGACATTCCTTTATTTCAACATCAGGGGCGATAATGCCGATGAAGTAATTACAGTCGAAGGTGGTGGGGTGAACGCAACTATTGTCCAAGCAGATGTTGCCCAGTTAAATGGTTTTGTTCATATTATTGATAAAGTCCTCGGAGTGCCATATACAACAGTCTTGGGCAAGCTAGAAACAGATCCAATGTTAAGGTATGTATTAGAGTGAGGATGTTTTTTTCTTTTGTGTTTTTAATTTTTCAAATGGTTCGAGTAATAAAAGCATTCTTTGGTTTTTATTTTGAGTGGAATTTTTGTATATGTATATTTAATTATATAGGTACATATTTTCAAAGGATGAAAATATTAATTGCGTTAATGGTGTAATGCTAATTGTTTTAATTAAGTTTAAAAGTAGTTATGCAATAATTCGGAATACAAGCTTTTACCTTAATGAACAAAGCATAATTTATCGGAATTTAACTGTCAAACATTCAGTTGTAATACAGTATTTATAATTAATTATAATATCATACACAATGCATAAATAAATTACACAATGGATACATAAATTACACTTTTCACAAAGTTATGATTTTGATGTTTGTCAATAAACTTTTTCGTAAAGAGTTCTATTGCTCTTGCCATAAAAAAAATATGTATTTATTCCAATTTACATTAATTTTTGTTTTTGTTTTTTTGATAAAATTTTGTTCAATGATAAAGCACATTTTTGCTAAATTGGCTCCGTTTGGTGCGCTTTATTGGCCCCTGGACTGATTGGTCGATGTCTTCAAAAAAGTTATTGTCAGAACGTTACATGTTAACCGTGCACGGTACAGAGACATTCACTCCTATTACTATACTGTCAATTATCAATTGAAAGTTGATAAACATATGTGTTACAAATTGATATTTAACAACGTAATTGTCAAAAGTTTGGATTATTGAAAATTGTGCAGACCGTTGTAAATTACAAGAAAATTGTTCATTATAACGGAATATTTGATCTTTTTTTTTCAAAGAATTGAGTTAAAATAAACCAAATTTAAATATTTATAAACTTTCAATTGATAATTAACAATCGTAATTAGAATTATTATGTCTAACTTTTTCGTGCCTAAATTACCTAAGGAAACGGACCTGTTAAATGACCATTTCATTCGTGCGATTTGATGCTATTCGATTATTTTTACTGGGGATATGTAAATTCACATTTCTACGCCTATAAACCAGAAATAATTGAGCAATTGAGAGATGTGTGCAAATGGATATAGTAAAATTATCTGTCAAATAAAAATAAAGTTTATTTCGTCGCCATATGAAAAAATTTGATTGAATTAAAAATCAAAATATGAAAGCTGCCACTAATTTTTTTAGTGCTAAAATATTGTGAAACATATATTTATATGAAAATTCTATAAACGGTGTCCTAATAACAAAGACTGCACTTTTTCGTCTAAAAATAAAAACACATTTTTTTGAGTGAGTTGTGATATCGCATGATCTTGGAGGCTAGTTGACATCAGATATGATATGAAAAAATTACACAAAATTTAAATTTATCCTCAATTTATTTAAATATAAACTAGCAAATTTGTGTATTTGCAAAAATACTGTACCTGTTCAAATCGCTAAAAAATCAATTAACTTTCATCTCATCACAAATTGTGTATCACTTTGAGTCCATAAATGGATTCTTGTTTATTCAATTATTAATTATTTTTTTTAATATAAACAATACTACTGTATTTTTACATAACTTTCTATCACAAAAGCACTTAGTAAATCAAAATATGTTTATAAGAGCGCAACATCAAACAGAGTTTCATTCGAAGACCATGTTTCAAATAAGAGTTGAAATTTCCCAATAGTTTATTGATAAACGTAAAAATTTTTTTTTTTGTGTAAGGAAACTATTAAAAAAGTTAATTTAAAATCAAATCAAGCTAAGTGCATGCATAAACAAAGAATCGATGATAAAAAATAAAGAAATCGTATATTCGGAAACAAATTCAAATCTATGTAACTTTACAATTTCAAATGAAAGGAAAATATTTACAGACAGAAAATACACGCTCTTTCTTCGTTTAGTTCTATTTAAAACGAATAAACTGCTACACTGAGAAAAAATAACTATAAACTCAAATAAAATTCCACAATTAAGAACAACAAATTGATATTATACCTCAATTTTTACTTACATTTAACAAGATATTTTCTTTATTAAAAAAATAAAAAATACTCAATATGATAAAAGTTTTGAAATAAACATAGAATTACTGATGCAACTGCATTATCTGCTTAGTTTTCCAAGGCGCAAGGAAATAAGTCCATAATGGACGTACTACATATTATGTATGTCCTTCTTCGGTGGAACATAAGTCCCCAATTCGAGTATGGTTGTATGTCCCACTTAAGAAGCTCAAAAGTCTCCATAATTTATTTATAAAAAAAAGTGGGACAGAAGTCCATAAAATCATAACCACCCAAGGCATGTTTTATGAAGGTTCCTGCCTGATGACTTCAAGAGCCAAGAGGGAGTGTTTCAAATATGATCGCAAACAGTTTTATTTTCCTTTTGTGAAGTAAACTTTCAAAGTACGCATTTCTTCGAAAATAAAACATGTCAGATGGGACATAACTCCATACTTTTATTTATGAACTTATTACCTCCTTGAGTGGGTGCATACGTTCAAAATAGAATTATGGATTAACTACCCACATCGGCTGATCATATAACTACATTGTGGAATTGTGTCCTGTGGAGTTATATCCTTGCGCTACGCCGTCCCTGATGCGCCTTAATCCTCGAATTTATTCCACTTAAAAAATTGTGTAGATTCCTAGCTCTTAAAGTGCAACAAATTCTCATGAGGGACAGGTTCCCGTGAAAACTACAACATATAGTAATCTATTTTCGAAATTCTGTCGATATGAATGCTGGTTCTCATCGTGTAGCAGTAGAGATACCATTTTTTTTTATCAGATTTTTTCCCCGTGTATAACGAACCTACCAAAAGTCAGTGCACCAGATTAATTTAGCCTTATATCCATTCTTTCATCCTTTTTTTTATATTTAAATGTAAATGTTTTTTTTTATGAACCTTTTCCAGTGATACCTACACTTTAAGCAAAATGTCAGAATTCAACGTTCAACTTAATAACACTCAACGAAGATACACATTCTTTGTGCCTCGGGATATGGCTTGGCAGAAGACCCAATTCGATTACCCATCAGCACATAAGAAGCTTTTTATGAGGGATTTCGCTTATCATGTAAGTTGTGTTTGATTTTTGGTTTAACATAAAATTTGAAATGAATTCATAGGGATCTTCAAATATTCCTAAGTAGGTACCTTCCCAAATATAATGTATAAAATTTTAAGAATATTTTATTTTTCGTATTCGTGTTTTGTTGACGAAAAAGTTTTCATAAAAGCAATTTCGAAACGAGAAGGAAATAAAAAAAAAAAACAAATTCAAAATCTCAGTTGTTTAGTGACAGTTATGTATATGTGCGTTCGCTCCCGGTCGTGTACACTTAAGAGGAGCAATTTGAAGAATTTGAATGGCATTGATATTTTTTTGATGTATATTTTGGTTTAAGCTTAACAAACATAAAAAAGTTTTGAAATGATAAAAAAGTTTTTCATTGAATTCCAATAAAAAAGGAAGACCATAGTTAAATTATAATATAACAATAACTTTGATGGACGTGTTAACATCCTTTTCAGAATAAGCTTTACAGAATTTGTTTGTCAGTAAAATCAAAATAAAACTTTGATCAATACAAGTGACAATAACCTAACCAAAAAAAAAGAATGAAATATGCGGTTAGTTCGTGGAAAAATAATACAACCGCGGCAAACTTTAATTTTATTTATTTTTTTGTTAATGATCAATTAACTGTTCTCAAAATACGAAAGAGTGAGTTTTCGATAAAGTTTTTTATCAGTTGTGTTTTTGTGGCCAATTACATCCGATTATTATCAACTTTGCCATTTAGTGTCGTGCCGTTAAAATTAAATTGTCTCTCTGCTATTATTCTGTCAGCAGTTACCGTCATAAGCCAGCTATCTCACTGCATTCTCGGAGTGAAGTTTTGAACTGAGGCAATAGTAAAGTGACATTTAAAAATAAGTAAATTAAAATAAAATATTGTTAGAGAAAGACCAACAACCGACGAATAAAAGAACAAATGGAATTTAAAACACTTATAATAAGCCTAAATTCTAGACAATGGTTGGAAACTTAAATTAATGTTAAGATACTAAAATTTGGGTTTTAATTATTACAATAAGAGAAATTTGAGAAAATAAGTTGATCCACGAACAGATTGCTCTAGATGGGGGCACAATAGATCTTAAGGTCCAAAATATTCATTCAATCATTTATTCATTCATTGTGAAACATCAATGTCTGATTAAAGTTCTGATTATTTGTCTGACACATAATTATTGGGACCCTGTGCCAATATAAGTTCACAATCCGAAAAAATTATTTATTATTTATACCTTATTTAGGTTGGTCAAAAGACAGCTGTGAATTATGACCCTGAGCCCCAAAATTAGGAAATTTCTCAAATTACCGAAAAAGTGTTTTCATCTCAAATTTGGTAATTTCGTTTGACAGCTTGATTTCATTTTGCATATGATTTGGCCGTTAATTACCTGTTTTTTTTTTCTCTTTTTGTTTGTGTTTATACATCGAATTTTGACAATTTAACTGGATCCATTTTGAATGGATTCCACTTGGTTGTGTTCGTAAGCTTTGCAAGTAATTTTCTAACTGTGGAATTGAAAGTACACCATTTCGAAATGTGATTTTTTTATGAAAAATGAGACGATTTGAAATCAAATTTGGAAATTTGAATTGCTATATTTTTTGTATTTTGTACACCAACAATACAAAATTTATCAAAATTAATTTTTTTCATTTTTGAGCTTTCTTTCGGATGAAAATAACTTGTGTCTAAATTTTTCAAACTCTTCGTTTTCTCATTCGCATTTTCTTACACAGATAATAGATATTACGCTTGCACTCCCGGCTGGATGATCGGAAAACTATGTTTGATTAAACGAAGTTTTTTCCATTGACTTTGATAGAATGACCTAGGTCTGGTCGCTTTGAAGTTTTAACCAAAAACGCGTATAAATATATGTATATAAATTTTTGTGACCTTAATATTTTAATAATGTTCAAATGCTAAGTGGGCTATAGGTCCGTATAGGACCGTATATCTTAAATTATAAAGGGTTTTTGTGTGATAATACAAAATCTTTTATCTTAAAGCTTTCTTCATTATTTATAAAAGAAATTTATATAATAATTTTTATTATAACTAAACTATATTTTTATTATTTTCTAAATTTTTTTTTAGTCAAAATCTATTCTTGAGAGGCATCTTGTTATCTCAGATCGTACATTTACAATGAAGGAACTAGCAACAATGACCGAAGAAAGTGACTCAATTGTTCTACCTACATTCCGAGATTCCCTAAAAATGAAGGTTCATGAAGAACTAGGACGTAAGTATATTTTTCTAACATAACAACAACAAAAAAGCAACGCCCAAAAAATATTAACCATACTTAGATTCTTATATACGGTGTCATGGTATTACTAGTTGAAGTTTAAACGTTTAAACTGAACTAACGGATTTCAAATTTAAAAAAAACACAAAAAACCGCCATATTTCTAGGTGGAATGTATAAAATCTAAAAAAAAAAAACGTTTTCCCTTGCTTCCCTCAAAATTCACAATAAAAAATATTACTAATTTCACTCATTTCGGTTATTTTTGAAAACAAATTAATTCAAGCATTTGTTTCCTTTTGTTTTTTCTTTAACATTTTCTTAAAAAAAATTGAAAAAAACTACTATAAAACAAAACAAAAAAATTACTCAAAAAAAAGGTTTACATGATGATTACGAGGATCACGAATGGACTGGTGAGTTGTTGCGTTTAGTCCTTGTATGTAAAAAAAAAAACTATAAATCCATACATACAAAACCTTTACAAACATTCATCATTGCGTGTCAACATTTTTTTATGTCTAACATAATCATAAATATTAAAAACAACAAAAATACCCCAAATAATATAAACTTTTAAAAATAAAATAAAGCAAGTTTGTTTGTTACATAATATAGATGCTTATGCTGTTACTTTTTTAAAACTTTTTATTTATGACAAAATATTATAATAATCATGCTTAGCAGCTTATAAATTTAATCTATTTAATCACCCCAGGTTGTATTTGAAAGGCAAATTTAGCATTGTTATACGAGGGTGGTTCAGTAAGCTGGGTGGAGTACATAAAACGTTAAACCAAATTGGTAATGAATGTTATAACGAGCGAATGTATCAGCTTTTCAGTTAAGAGTTTATTCCGTCGAAATCCCTCCCAAATTGTTTCCTAGTTAACTTAACATAGCAGACTAACCATTACGCGAATAGCGCAGTGCAATAATTCGTTTTTTTTATTGTAAGAAACTCAATCGGCTCTACCAATAACAAAATTCAGAGACGACTTAAATATTTAAATAAAATGGACCATAATGGTATATACTCTATATAAAAAACCAAACATGATTTGACTTAAATATTCAAGTAGACCCCAAAAAATTAATATTACATGTTACGAACTCTTAAACATGTGATGTATGGTTCATTATTTAAAATCCATACCATTTTCGTTCATTTTACTTGAATATTTAAGTCGTCTTTAAATTTGGTTATTGGTAAGGCCCAAATGTCGCTTACTCAGACAAAAAACTGTGCTTTAAGTGCCAATATGAGAAACATAAATTCCAATTATTTTGTAAAGTGGGCACTGTGAAACTGGCCCTTATTCTATCAAAAAATGACTTTGGGAGCAACAAACTTTGTAGTATACAGAATTGAAGGAGTGACAAAAATTTCGTTTTAGGTTGGATTTTGGGAGTGTTATATTCCTATTTTATATTACTCCTCTCACTCTAAACGACATTTGTCGCTTATTTTTTCTAATTAAGAGGTATGTTTGCGTTGAGGGTCGTTTTATATGGAAATAGCAAAATGGTACATTGATGGTTACGCCACGTCGCGGTCGACAGTCGAAGTAATTATTTTCAAGCTAAATCGAAAATCTTGTCAGAAAATGGGAAAGATGTGAAGAATTGAAAAATTATGTATCAATTATGTAATTATATTGATATTTGGCCATTATGTATATACATACATATAAATTTTAAGCAAAATCATGCGTATTTTTCGGTTTACTCATTGAACAACCCTCGTATTTTTATAGTTATTAAATTAATTTTATGAATTCTTACTTTTTATTTTAGATCCAAAATTTCAAAGACTATCATTGAACCACCTTTTCAATATTTTTTTGTCTCTTTCGGATCCTTATTATTTAAAGATTTTGTGAATTTTTCTGCAAATTCGCACAAATTTTTCAAATTTTGCTATCAAAACCCATGGAAAAAATCTCCAATTTTTGTAAATTTGTTGAAAAAATAGTTAACAAACAAGCATATTTTTAGTGATGAGGCTCAAGTTTATCTTGATGGCTTCAAATTGTCGCATTTTGGGTTCAAAAATTACACGGGTGATTCTTGAGAAACAAATGCATCCACAACGTTCCTCTGTTTGGTTCAGATATATGTAAATTGAGCGCTGTATCAGCGAAATTCAGCTACATTTATGCTGAACAGAAAAGCCGAGGAGGCCACTTGTTCCCGGTATACTAATCCATACATAACCCTCCGTTGTATATTCTATGAATAAATTAAATAAATATACAATTTTAAATCAAAATCTCATGCTTTCTATCAACATTAATCTCTTGGGACAACCTTTATATAACCATAAGGGACCAGCGAACTATAATTCATATGTATGGTCGCTGACAACATTCTAGTTTCAGCTTATGCTCATCACTTGAATTAATATTTAAGTTGTAAAATTAAGGGAACAACAAATGTTAAACTAGTTTTAATTTTTTAAGAAAATAATTGCTGAAAGACGTTGTTGTTTAATTAAGACGTTGTTGTTTAATTTATTCACGTTTTATTCACACAGAATCAAGCTTTTATTTAAATAATCAAGACTAGACTAACGATTATTAATTTACGAGACCAATAACAAAGATATTAAATTATGAAAGAATAAATATTGAATTTCAAAAAATAAAAAACACTTAAACATTAATTCACTAACCCAAATATCATTAAGCCATAATATATAAAAGCATTTTTTCGTTCGTTCTCAATCATAGTTATAAAAATCACACGTGTTGGCTCCGAACATAATTAATTACATATATTGTTTCAAAAGCCAGCTTTTGCTTTGTTCTTTATAACAAAATTGCATTGTAGATTTCATTCTATCAGTTAAACTTTGCACAAATAAATTAAATTAAATTAAATTAAAAAAAAAAAAAATATTTACATATATACATAATATATACTCCAAGGCTAAACCAATGCGAAATTAACCATTTTTCAAAAATTTAACTTCATTTTTGATTAAACACCAGCTCGTAAATTTCCAGGATACTACATTCAATGGAACTTAAAGAAGATCAACGTCTACCGGCCCGATGTTGAGTGTACAAATGGTATAATTCATGTTATTGATTATCCATTTTTAGAGGAGAAGGATGTCGTCGTAAGTGGAGGTACATATAGGACACCAATGAACTTAGCGTTCTTTATTGCAAATTTATTGTTGGTATCAGTAGCGAAAGTGTTATAAAATGTATAAATTTTAAAATTCTAAATTTAATTTGAAATTTTCAAAAAAAAAAATAACACAACATTGGTAAAACAAAAAAAACTAAAACAACATCACAGATTTCTTTTCACATAAAAAACAAACAAACAAAATTCTTTCTACTTTCCATATTGAAACTTAATCTGAAAATGCATTCCACAATTAAAAAAAAAAACAACATCCTTTTTGTGGATGTTAGGATGTTAATTATTTATTTTAATTTTATTTAAATTTTAAATTTTCCTGTCTTGAATATTATACTTATACATATATCAGAAATAGTTTTTCTTTTAGAGCATTTTAAGTCTTCTGCATACAATCATTATATACCGAGCGTCTATATAGATATTAATTATTTAAACTGTTCCTTTGTTGGCAAAGATAATATTATATAATATTAATTTATGTTTGTATCAAATAACTTACATGTGAATGAACCATTTATATTATAGTTTTGTTAAACTTAACTTTCTGTTCGACTTTTCCTCCATCATGAAAATACTTACATGCTAGACTTTACTATTTTTTTGTAAATGTCCTAGAGCGAAATATGTTTTATAACTTAAGTAAAATAAAATATTGAAAAAAATGTTCGATTTTTCTAAATTATAATTTTATTTTAAAATAGTTAACTTTTCTAAAAAAAAAAAATAAATTAATTAATTAGAGTTGTAGATATATTCAGCAATACGAGAAATGATATTAAAAAAACAAAAACTATAAACATAAAAACAACATGTTTTGCAATTTTCACCACAGCAATGACATTAACTCTAAAAGCAATTAAAATTTAATTTAATTTTGTTCGTAAACATTGCATGTATTCATAAAGACAAAAAAATCAACATTAAATTTATAAAGATTTCTCATCATCAGAAGCATAATGTATCGACACCAAAAAAAAACTAAAAACTGCCGATTAAACTTAAACTCATAAATCAGATATTATTATATATTATAAAAAATAAATTTAACAGCAAAAAAGAGAACAAACTAAACATTTAAATTTATTCACTATCATGATGTGTACCTTAAGTAGAAGAGTGATTTATTAAATGTTAAGATATAAAAACTATACACATACATAAATAAATTATTCATTGACCAGAAGTACTTCAATAAAATAAAATAAAACTAAAACTAAAAAAAAACAAACGAATAAATCAAACCCAAAGATATTGCGTGTGTAGTACTGTGTAGCCGAGATACAAAATAATATTAATTTCTTTATTTTTCTATAATTTGCATAAAATTACAAAAAAAAATATACTTACATAAATACATAGATGAAGGTTATATGTACATATATTATGTAAGTATCTATTTAAATAATTCAGCAGCAGCAAAATATCTAAGGCTCGAAGGACCAAACAATTACATTTTTTTTATTAGATAATAGGTATTTTTCGAAATATGCAATTGCAACTTTATTTTTTCTTTCTTTTTTATTTTAAAAGGTTGTTTTCAATTACATAATTTCTTCAGACAAATAGAACAAAAATAATAACATTAACACATAAAGTTTGATACATGTATATTGTAGATTTTGCTGAATATAAACTGCTGTTGTAGCAATTTAGTAAATCATTTAAATTTAAAATCAAGCTAGATCAACAATTGCTTTTTAACTGTATATTCATCCCTTTGAGGCAATTTTCGAACACAAAATCTTACACTTTCAGCCGTATATGTATATGAACACAGCTTTAGAAAATTTAACAACGGAACAAACACATTAGGCCCGTTCCCGTGAAGGTATGTACTGTGATTGTGAATTTGATTTGAATTTTCAGGAATTTCAGTTCAAACACGTTTCCGTACTTAAAACTACTATACTGCATTTTGAGATCAATACTGGGAAATTTTGCTGAGGATTCTGTTCATGTAGCCAGTTCAGCTTTCTCAGGATCACTCAGATCTTATCCATCTTAGAAATCTGAACGTACCTAATTCCTCAGTGAGTTTTCTCACTTTTGCTGTCAAAAAACTGATACTGATATTTTTTGGATCCGTTTCCTCAATTATTTTTTGTCGCAGTTGATCAATTTATAAAAAGAGATAGTGAGTACTTTTGACTTCTAGTGGAGAAATCTCAGTGAAGCTGACAGAAGTTTGCTCAGTGAGATCTCAGAAACGTGAACTAAGCTTAGATTGCTGAGATCTTGGATATGGTTTACAAAGTATTAATAGCAAAGCTTAATGTGTACCATTTACTAACTTACACATTAAATTTGTTTATTCAGTTGTAATATTCACAATATATATTATAAGCAATTTGCTATTCTTTATTCATCAGAATATTACGGATACCATTCCTTGCATTCGAGAACACAGGTTATCCTCATATCCCAAAAGATACGTTGTTTTTGTAGGAGCTGTTTTTCACAAGGGATTACAACAACACAAACTTATCCGGATAACTTTGGTAGGGTCGTGGAACTCGTTCGTGGAATGCATTCTTTTTAAATCCATTTGAAGAGTGGAACAGCTCCTGAGCTAGAGCAGTCCAACACATTATTAACGTCAGCCATGAGGCATTCTTTAAAATGCTAATGAAATAGCAGGCAATACTTAACAGCCGAAGTAGTTTGTTTTAAGTTATCGTAACGATTACATATTTAAAACTCTCTTTTATAAAGTCTCAATAAAAATCAAATCAAATCAAATCAAATGTGAAGAGTGGAATAAATGTATATATCTCCTTTAATGACCGATTCGCATTAGCACTTTTGGTGATTTTGTTGGACTCATTGAGTTTATTTATGAAAATGCACTGAGTTCACACAGTGCAACAAAAATTACTTACTTCAAATTACTTTGCCTTTCGTCTTCAATTTGGAATTAGGGACAACATATAGTTTTATTGGCTACTTAGTTCACTAGGTCAGGCCATCTGTTATAGAAATTCGTTGAAAACAACATTTTGTTTCTTCCACTTACATAGATAACTAAGTTACTAGCAACTTGTTAATCACCTTATGGAAGAAAACTTGAACAACAAAAGAGCAATCAACAGTAAATATCAAAACGATACCTTTCCTTGAAAATGTCTTTAATATTATTCGCTTTATTTCATTTTGTTTCCGTTTGTTTGTTTTGAAATATCATATGTATATGAAAATTAAATGTGATTCAAAAAACTCAACTCATTCAATATAGAAAATTAAAAACCAGCACGTACATATAACTTGTTAATCATGCATTTTATAGAAAAGTGTCTCAGAAGTTCCGCTTCCTTTCTACACACAATTGTTAATTCAGTAAAATATAAGTGTAAACTCATTTTCATGTTTTTTTTTAACTTTTAATTATAATTTAAACTTTAAATTTGTTTGCATTTTTACAAAAAAAAAATCATAGTTTAACCTTAGCATCATAAGTTTTATAATCTGAAAATCATTATTAACAAAAAAAATGATACCTATAGTTTCAAGTACTAACTAAAAAATAAAAAACAAAAAAAAAAAACATTAAAATTAAAAACTAGTTTTAAAAAAAATCAACACAACCACAAATCAAATTTCACAATATTATATTTATAGGTTAGGTGCTTAAAAGTAACCAACTACACTACTTATTTAGCCGATGATCTGTGTGTATATGTCTCTCTCAGATTAAAAAAAACAAAAACAAAATAAATAAACCAAAAAAGTTAAGATGGAGATACAAGAAAAACAAAGAAGAAATTTTGCTAAAGATACAGTGTTATGCTTTAAGTAAAGATTAATATAATAATGAAAGTTTATAGGTATTATAATAATAATAAATATAAATATATAAAAAGACAACATAGATTTTTATTACCTTTTCAAAAAACAAAACTGAATTTCCAAAATCAATTTTTAACATTAATTTGTTTAAAAAGTAAAATAAAAAAGAATATTTAAGTAGAAATACTTTATGTAACTACTCAATATATGTAAATGTATAGCTTGTTTTTTTTTTATTTAACAAATATAAGAAAAAAAGGAAAACGAAATATTATAGTCAGTAGTTACACGTTAAAGTTTTTTCTTATCGAATTAAGAACAAATAAATGGATTTTTAACTTTAGATTTCAAGAGGAGAAAGTTTAAAACAAAAATAAAGAAAGCTTAAGCTAGAAACAAACTGTGAACTCAAAGGGTAAATAATATAATAGATAAGATAAGTAAATATTTTAACGATTAACGTGTAACTAGTGCCTTCTGTAATGATATACATGTATAAAATACTACAAAAAGACGAGGATAAGAGAATTGAATCTTTTAGACGGACAATTTCGGTCGGAAATAATTTGGTACAATTTGTACAGCTAAGCATTAATCTGAGTGTTTACAATAGTCTGTAATAGTCTTAAAGGTATGTTTGTTTATATTTTCCTAAATATATTTAACAAAATAACAAAAAAAGTCATAACAAAAATAAAATAATAAAACATCACGCATACGTAAACATTCTATCTGCACTCAATAAAAAACAAGTACGACAAATTAAGAAGTAAACAAAAAAAAAACATTAAAATAATATTAACCTTATGAAAAAATAAATTAAAAACAAAATTAGGTTTTAAGATAATTTTGTGTGACGTATGTATGCTTTATTTCTAGCTTTGGTTCCTTATGCTTAGATATATCAAATATATGACATATTATGTAAAATAGTATGACAAATTAAAAAAAAAAAACATATTAAATTACTTGCGTTGTCCTAAATATAATTTGTATAAAATATAATTAAAATAATAAAACAAAACAAATATTTATTTTTCCAAATTCAAATATCACCCCATTTATAATAAAATCAAAACAAAACGACAAACATGTTTTTAAAATAATTGCAAACAGTCTTATAAGCGAGATCTATTGTTTATTAAAAAAATATGTATGGTCTTAAAATCCATTTTGAACAAAAGTATTAGGCGCCTTTTATTGTAATAAGCAAACCCCCTATAAGGATGATTTAATAATAAAGTCTGAAAAAAAAGGATCTGGTTTTATTTCACACATAATTTTTGTTTTTTTATTTTAGGGCAAGGATATTGGAACTTGCATGACTCTGGAACCGTTTTAAATGGTTGATTCAATAAACCTCCGCAGGGGTATAATATCCCAGGGCTGGTACAGCACCGAATAAATGAATAAAAATACAACTTACAAGATATTTACAAGTTATCGTACTTATAACATGATTTATTTACTGGATAAGATATTATTTATTAGATGTTTATTTTTCTACGAGAGGACTATTCAGCTGGCAATTGCTATAAGAAAGCTTTTAAACAATGTAATTTAACCTTCCGATTTTTAATCCGGGGGAAGATGAATGTGATATGCTGAATAAATACAAACAATTTTTTTAACAAGTTAATCTGTGGTCTAAATTGTGATTCATTTCACCGCAAAAAGATATTAAGAAAAGATAAAATAAATTGACCGCAAAAAAATATTAAGTAAAAATAAAATAAAAACAAAACAAAGAAATTTACTTTTGTTGTACTTTATTATTTTCTAAATAACAAATGCATTTCGGAAGGCATTGGCAACTACCATCTTCAGTGCAATACGCGTGACAGATAAAAAAATTGAATTAAACAAGAATGATGTAATAACAAAAATTAACGAATTATTTATTCACCAGCTATTAACTGGTGTTATTGATACACCTGAATTATTAAATTGTATAAATTTCAGTTATTTTGGAGGACCTCACAAGTCACAACCTTCGCGGTTATGGATTGCATGAACCTTTAACTCGTATATGTGCAAACTATTAAATTTGAATGATAATCTCTTTGATTTTAATAGATATTAATAAAATTAAACTTAAAACTGTGTTGAAGACTTGTATACCCCGCTTTTAAATGATTGTACTTAATAATTCAAATAACTGGGAGAATAAAAAGTGTACAAATACTCTGCAGTACTTTCTGTTCATTTAAAAGAAAACTTTCTTATAAAATTGGATTTCTAAGGGCCTTACAGTAAATATACAGCTTTTGTGGCCCCAAAAGAATCTTAGGAAGCCCACACATCTCATGTAAGCACAAAGCTATTGGATCCCAAGATTATTTTAACGAAAACTATAGTTAAGGTGATGGGGCCCCACACTTATTATTCTTGAGTTACTCTGGCCCCATTGGTAACCTAGGGAGGCCCCCAAATTAGTAGAAGACATCAATTATAAAATTTGCATTAAACAGTAAACAGGAACTACCTAATGTTTTCGAAAATCTAGTAAAATTTTTTGATAACTTGAACACATAATACAGCCACGGTTCAGCCTCGGTTCAAGATTTTAACTCACCGATTTCGGCGGATTAACTAACTATCAACTCTAGTTCAAGTATGCAATAGGTTATTATCACACACTTGAACAGTAATCTACTGTTGAAACTCAATAAATCCGCCGAAATCGGTGGATAAAAATTGCTGAACCACGGTTTAAATATTTGTACAACTGGCCCTAATACTATGTTTCCACCGACCGCTAAACCGAGATTTAAGTAGATTTACCCTAAATCCTCCTCAAATCTCAAAGATTTACCATACAAATTTAATCCTCAAATCTAGCAGATTAGAAATTAATCTTGTTAAATCTTCATAGGGCCAATAGTTGAACAGATCGAACAAACCTATTCCTCTCTTGCGCTGAGTGCATTATTCGAGAATCGAGAGAACATTTTCGAGAATCTATTTTTTTTTCATCGTTTAACTATCTATCTCACTTCCAATTTAGAAGAAAACATGAAACAGCATTAGCATTTTGAAAAGAACTGTCAAAGTTAATCTACTTTATAATATTTTTATGCGGTGAAAACACTATATAGGATTTACGAAATCTCAACGAGATTAACTTTCGGTGGAAACGTAGTATAAGAGTTGAAGTCGTGTGACCTTCCGAATCGTCATCAGTTTTTGAGGTTTTGAACTATTTTGAATATTTTCGATTAGAAATTTGCGTTAACCCCAAGAGGTTCAAGTGATATCATTGCATCCAGACAAAACACGGATTAGGTGTGGTTTATGGGCTATTTAAGTCATACCATATTTGGTTTGTTATATAGAGTATATACCATTATGGTCTATTTTACTTAAATACTTAAGTCGTCTCTAAATTTTGTTATTGGTAGGGCCCGATATCTTGCGATTTGGAAATCTTTTTATTTTATAATCTGGCAATTACAAAATCCTACTTTTTACAAAAGCCTGTTTATCTTATGAACCCGCGAAGATGCCAATTCAATTATGGAATTGTTGTACAAGAAAACTGTTTACTTAATGTAGATGTCTACCTGGCTCTTACCACGTAGGTAATTAGTGTTATTTTCTTTCAAATGCGAGATTATCATTTGCATCTCTCAAATTGAGAGGATTTTCAGTTGGAGATGTACAGTGCTGCCAAAAACATTCCGGATTTTTTCCCATAGTAATGATTTTCTTAATACCAAGTAGAAAACTAACAACTTTCCATAAGTTTTTAAATAATTTGTAAAGAGTATGAGACAAGTTAATAATAACCTTAAAAATTTAATGCAACGATGACAAGAACAATAAAAAAAATTATTTTATAAAGTTACTCAGTAACATGCCTGTGCAAAACTAACCGGATTTCAGGAAGATTGCGAGTCTCGATGTTAAAGTAACGGTTTTTTCGAGTCTTTTGACTCAAGCCGTAGATTAAAACGTTTTTACAAGTTGAGAGCTGTGTAAGTTGAAATTAAATAGTGCATAAAATGGCTAAAACACGTTATAGCAACGCGATTCGATACGAAATAATAGAAAAGTTCCAAGCCGCTATAAAACAAAAAGTAATCGCTGAAATCTTAAAAATTCCAACGTCAACGGTTTGCGACATCATTAAAAAATTTTAAAGTTGAAAATCAGTAGAAGCAGATCATTTTGGTGGACGCCCTCGCAAAACAACAATTAAAACTGATAGGCGCATAAAGAATTTCGTGCTTAAAGACCCTTTTGCGACTTCAAAGACAATTTGTGATGAACTTAGGGCCAGTTTGTTCACAGTGGGTTAAATCTGAACAACGACTTTCACAGCTTCTAACTAAATGGCGCTAATCAACCAAAATCGGCTGATTAGCGATTTCAATGATCAACAACTTAAATTATAGATTCCTTGGAAAAAAAATTGATTACCATGCACATTTGATGATTTACCAGTTGCGATAATCCTTGATCAAAAATAATCAACTGTGAACATGCGCGTAGTTAAAGGTGGGCAAGGATGGTCGGCGCCCACCCTAGAAATCGTATTGCCCCCCTAGAAAATCGACAATACTAACTTGTCATTCATTATAAAGACAACAAAATTTATATTTTTCCTACATTAAGGTTTTTTACCAGCTGGTCGTCGTATTTTTCTCAAGGTAGTGTAAAAAAACGCAAACATAATAACAACGTATCACTATGTTCGTACGCATGGGTAATACATGAAAACTAATTTCAAACACAATACCTACAAACAAACGGGTAATTCGTTTATATGCAGGATCGAAAATCCGACCCTAATCCAACTCGATCTTTCGTTCTTGCATATAAACCAGATATTATAAGTTATAGATAGGAAATATGGGGTGTCATTTAGGTTTTGCAGGAGTATGCGTTAAGAAAGGCATACTAGTCCAAAAATGTCATATCCACCACGCTCATCTATGTTTTCAGCTCTTACTGCAGCATACTACTGCTTAGGTAATGGATAACATTATTTGTCAACTGTAAACGCCGTTTTGAAAACCTACCATTAGCAAATGCTGTAGACGCTTTCCTGAAATTAAACTTGATTACCTATTGCAGAAGATTTTATTAATAACTATAAAGATGTTTTTAAAGTTGATTGTGTAAGCACTGAGTGCTGAAGCTTTGATATTAAAAAATATGTTTCAACTGAAAAATTGCGAAACAAGCGTCGAAAATTTAAAACAAAATGTTTCAAAAGAGATGTTTCCAAACTTTTACGAACTTCTTCAGGCAGCGTTAGCTCTTCCAGTGAGCTCCGTCAGCTGTGAAAGGAGTTTCTCAGCAATGTGGTGACAACAACAATGCTCCAAAATCGTTTCTCTAATGTATCACTACTTAATATTAAAAATGAAATAGTTAAAAATAAAATCACTTCCGAAAAAGTCCTGAACCAGTTCAGCCAAGAACATGTAAAATTAAAACTTAATTAAAAAACAAAAACTAACAAACAAATCTTTTTTTGTAAAATTTGGTTATTTTGTTAATCTTAATTTAGTGTATGCAATAAATTTTGATAAAATATACCAATTCTTTTTTAAATATCAATTTTTTTAGAAAACAATATTTTTGATTTAGCAGAGTATAGTGTGGTGTCACTTCGTGTGAGAGTGAACTAACTCATTTATTACAACCCTTATGGTTTTGACAAAAGCTCTATCTGTAAAACCTAATGATTTTCTATTTAAAGTAAATATTTTTGAAAGTATTTTTATAAATATTATTAAAAATAAAATTTAAAACTTGCGGTGGTATATCAACTGGCTGGCTGCCCCCCCTAGACAAAATTCCTAACTACGCCAATGACTGTGAACAAACTGGCCCTTAATCTACCCATAGGGCCAAGTATGGTCAGGAAGCGTTTAAGAGATTTCGGTCTTTTTGCATTTCGACCAGCTAAAAACCTATTCTTCCTACTAAACATCGTAAAAAAAGGTAATCCGTAAAAGGTATTTGAGAAAGACTTAAAAATGTTCTAATCAAAACATTTAACCCAGGGTTGAATTTGCAAAAAATCATCTTAACCGGTCTTAAAGCAAATGGAGGAGTGTCCTTTTCAGTGATGAAATCAAATTCAACTTATTTTACTCCGATGGTGCAAGGACAGTGAGGCGCTCAAAAGGTACGCGATTAAAGCCCGCAAATGTACTCCCTACAGTTAAGCACGGTGGAGCCTCGGTGATGGTTTGGGGCTGTTTTTCAGGAGCAGGCTCCGGTCCTATACACCAAATCACAGGAATTATGGACCGTTTCCAATATAGGGACATTTTGGAGACAATAATGCTTCTATACGCATAGGAAGAAATGCCTTTGCGTAAGGTTTTTCAGCAGGATAATGACCCCAAACATTCTTCAAAGCTGCTAAAAGAGTGGTTTGCTACTAAAAATATTCGTGTCTTAGAATGGCCATCTCAATCACCCGATTTAAACCCAATAGAAAACTTGTGGGCCATTTTAAAAAGGCGGGTTGGGAAAAAAAAGCACACGTCAACAACTTCTCTTTTTGCAGCTTTGAAAAATGAATGGGAGAATATCCCTGCTTCTGTTTTCGAGAATTTAATCCAGTCAATGCCTCGTCGATGCCGAGCTGTGATAAAAAACAGGGGTTACTGGACAAAATATTAAATAAATAATAAAAGCTAATTGCAAAAAAAATAAAATCCGTTTAGTTTGTCACATTAAAATTTTGAATTAACTTTAATTTTTTGAATTTTTGTTTTGTTTTGATGGATAAAGTTCCTGGTTTTTGTTTCAAATAATAGAAAAAGTCAATAAAAATGGGAAAAAATTGCAAACATTTGATTTTTTCATTTTTATATCACAAACCAACAATCAATGCAGTTTACCAAAAAAATCCGGAAACTGTAAATGCAAGATTGTTAAAGGTATGGATTTTGTAATTGAGAGATTATGATAAGCGGGATTATTAATTTGCAATAATTCACTTTTCGTTAATTTATTTTGCGGAATATTGTAGCGCTTCCATGAGTGCTTCCATATTAATTCTTTAAGTCGGCCAAAACGTAGCCAGTAATGGCTTTCAATAACAATAACGTCCATATTATTCACTCGATACATCCAAATTAAAACTTGAATCCGGATGTAATATTTATATAAGCTGTGTTTTATTTTTTATTTATTTTTATATTTTCCCCCAGATCCAATCCAGATCCGATCATGAAAATAAAACAACCCAGGATCTCAGTGACAACTTGATATATACCCAACTCTTTTTTTCTTTCGTTTTTTTATTTGTATACACCCGTTGTCTTTTTTCTTTACACTGCTGGTGACATTTACAAATTAAGGGTGTGTGTTCAAAATGGATTTGGAAATCCAAATCCAAAACAAAGTTGAATCTTGTGTTGTTTTTGTAATACATGTATTTTCGTACAAATCCAATCTGGTTCGGATCTGAGGGAAAATAAAACACAGCTATTGAATTTGTATAATATGGATGTTTCGAGTGAATATAAAGGCGGTAATTAGTATGGTAATAGTCTGCAATGAAAAAATCGGATGCAGAAAATGAAATGGAACGATGACTGTGTGCAAGAAGTACCTTAACAAAATAAAACAGTTTGATTTCTTTACCTATATCTGTCAAACTGTTAATTTACAACACTTCCGAATACTGGATAATAAGAAAACTACTTTTGACATTTTAGTTTTCAGTGAGTAAAAAACTTGTCTCTCTTTAAATCGAAGAATTAATTTTCTGTTAGTTTTTAAATACAATTTTACAAAAATATCCATCAATTACAATTGCAAAACAATGAGAACTTTGTAAATCAACTATACCAAAATCGTTTGAAGATATTTTACTGACAAAATGGGCCCGCGTAAGTCAACATATTTGGACTTTAAATTTTCGTTTGCCTAATCTCTAGGTTATGTGGTGTGTCTGTGTGGGTTGTGGCGGGTGACAGGAGGCGGCTTTGCGATGATGTTCCTCTCCCTTACACCCTTCCTTCTGAACACAGTCCATACCACCACCGTTGATAAAGCGACTCTGTCAAAAATCCACCCTGGCGGCATTTGCAAAAAAAAAGAAACAATTTTGATATGAAACATATTTTTAGCTAACAATCGCATGAAGTCTCGCGTGCCCAAGATGACCACCCAGACTCTACTCGACTTTGATCTGGGCGAGAGTTCGTCGGACAGTGATTTCCGCATCGAAGACCATGCCGAGAGTGATGACGATTTCTCGGATGGTTCCAAAGAGAAGGAGAGCAATCAAGGCGGTGATGGGAACTCAGATTCTAGTTCGGACGACGATGACGATGGTAGTTCGGGAGACGGAAGCGAATCAAGTTGTTCTGATTTGAAGCACCTTTTCGATGATGCCGACCTAAAGCCTCCAAAGGTTGAAACCAAGATCAAGGATGCTCTGACAAAAGTTATCACTTCAGCGTCACTAAAAGACAAGGTAAGCGATTGATTGGTTTAAGTAATGTTTTCTTTATTCATTTACGGGTTGGTGAATAAATTTATCTGGCTCATGCTAGAAGATCAATCTACATGTTTCCTACCCATGCAAGCAGCTTCCTTAAGTTTAAACATTTATGTCCTTTGGTCAGTCGCATTAGGAATACATATCATATACAAAAGCCTTGTTTTCCATCTGCTCTACTTATTCGTTGCATTTATGATTGTAACGGTTTGACGAATTTGATGGCGATACTAATTACTTAACTATGAAGGATCTTGCTTGAGATACGGAGCCATTCCATCCTCTAGGATCCCGAGCTTGCCGATTGTTTCCAGTCACCAAGCCCAAGTGCTCTGGCGTCCACGAAGAGTTTATCTTTAAACAGGAGTTTCGGTCTTCCTCGTCGCCTTGAACCTGGGGACTGTCTTGACTGCAGCACTATCCTCCATTCGCTCGATGTGGCCGACCAATTTTTTGGACTTTATCCAGATATGGGTACGGTTCATAGAGGAGTTTGTGCCTATACCTCCATTCGCCCTCCTCGTCCACACGACCAAATACTCTTGCAAAACAGACAAGTAACAGCTCCTCCTTTCTGCTTATCGTCGGTGCAGCACCGTTAACTAGTACTGGCTGTAAGCAGCTGCTGGAAATGCTGCTTCATAAAACTATTCCCTGTGCCGCGTTTCGATCTTAAAACCAGCAGCCAGTTGCTTGGCTTTGTTATAAAAATCTCGAGACCTGTCGATCATTTTTGAGATTGGAGACTGCTTTTGCCGCCTTCGTTCTTGGTTTTAATACATCTTATAAGCAGTAATACTTCAACAGCTTCATCACAATCTTATTTGTTGTCCAGGCCGCGGGATTTTTATTACACATTTATTTTCAATAGAAACTTGGGGTTGGGAAGTTTCATGCTTAAAACTTTGGGGAACAATAAAAATGATTAGTCAAGTCCAAGACAACATCTTACTAAAGAGCCCACTTAAAACTATGTCCATTTGGGAGTTTTATCTCTCCATAGCTCCTTGAGGGGTGCTAATTTTTCCTGAAAAGACTGATTTTTCTTTCAATATACTTACAGTTACCTGCAAAACCAATTTGCTGCGTTTGCTTGGGAGATAGAAGTGATGATACCAACGAAGTTATTGAATGCGACAGCTGTGGTGTTTCTGTTCATGAAGGTTGCTACGGAGTAAGTGACACAGCTAGTGTGTCTAGCACAACATCTTCTTGTTCGACAGAACCATGGTTTTGTGAAGCATGCCGCGCTGGAGTCACGAATCCTTCGTGTGAACTTTGCCCTAACAAAGGGGGCATCTTCAAGGAAACAGATGTTGGTAAATGGGTACATTTAGTATGTGCCCTTTATGTTCCAGGAGTAGCATTCGGCGAAGTAGATCAACTATCATCAGTGACACTTTTCGAAATGCAATACAGCAAATGGGGAGCCAAAACCTGCACCCTATGTGAAAATGAGCGTTTCTCTAGGACTGGCGTGTGTATAGGTTGTGATGCTGGCATGTGCAAGACATTTTTCCATGTCACTTGGTATATAAGAAAATAAAATAATTTAATAATCTTTTGACAAATTAATTTATTTGGTTGATTTTTACAGTGCCCAGGCCGCGGGATTTTTATCCGAAGCACATTCGGAGGAAGCAGATCACGCGGATCCCTTCTACGCACATTGCAAGGTGCATTCGGACAAAACGATGATCAAACATCGAAAAAGGCATTTCAATTCAATTAAATTGGTAATGGAGCACAAGAACCTGGAAAAGCAAGAACACAAAAATGAAGATCCAACACCAGGCCAGGTGAGAATCCAGAGAAAGCTGGCGAAATATCAAAACAAGTACCGGAACAATAAACATCTCAAAATCGAACCGTGGGGTAATTTTTATTTTTTAATGTTTTTCTTGGACATTCTGGTCCTTTGTTTTTAATTGGGTTGTTTATATTTTTTCTTAGTTCCGACTCAAAAGATATCCAGATTACTGACAACAAGCGCCACTGCCTGCAATCGTCTTCTCATGAAAGCCGAAATAATGGATGTTGACATAGCGGCGTTGGAGCTACAAGAAGCTCAGGTATGTAGCTAGAAAAATTTGTCTTAGAGTAAATTATGAAAACATTTTTTTTATATAGATCTCAGCCCTCACAGACATTCGAAAGAAATGGCACATAGCGCCGGCATTTAGTGTTGAATTCATAGGCTACTATCTCGATAGAATTTCCCGCATAAAAGAACTCAAAGGCAACTTAGAGCAGATGATTGATGCGAATACAAATCTTTTGGGAGAGCAACAGAGTCTTCGTGACGAATACGATTCAAAAGTCAAATCAAATGCAGACTTAAAGTCAAAACACGAATCACTGCAGGCCAGTGTACGTGAAATGCACAAACAGATAGAATCACTCTGTCCCAGCAAAACCATGCCGACTTTGGAAAATATCGGACGCCAAGTAGCCGCACCAAGTCCAATAGTGACTCCGCCTTCTCGCCCAATGTCAGTACCAACAGCTGCTGCTCTCAAAATGGGAGTTGGTTTTCCGCTGGCCCATCTGCCTGGCATAAAAGATGACACAGGTCGTGTATTGAGCACGCAATCACAGAATAAAACTGCTCTGGTGCACGAGTGTGGCATATGCAAGCGCTGCAACGACCAGCATTTGCTGGCCAAGTGCGACACCTGCCATTTCCACTATCATTTAGGATGCTTAAACCCACCACTAACACGACACCCTAAAAAGTCTAAGCTCTATGGTTGGCAGTGCTCTGAATGTGATAAGTCCGAAGATTCGGATGCAGTGCCCGATATGCCTAAGGGACCCAGAAAATCACGTACACGGTTTAGCAAAGACGGAACGATTGTGCCCGCCGATCCGAATCTCTCTAGCTCAAATCCCGAGACAAGTATGTCACCCAAATCTATTTCCCCGGTCAAGAGAAGATCAACAGATACAACTATTCGTGTGGGGCCAAAACGTTCATCACTAGAATTCAGTCAGAATGGGAAGTCCCTTGCTAGTCTACCAGCACCCAAACCCCTGCGAAAATCTCTGGATGCACCGAGGAAGAATGACGATACAATTAACGCTACAAAGAGACCGCGATCAAAAATCATAGACTACAGTCCTCTTATCACACACAATCCACAAGTTGTTCTCGAGGATGCACTGAAATCAGTGTCGGTAAAAAAATTCGCATCATTATCGAATTTCCCAGAATTCTCTGAAGCCGTTAATGAAGCACAAAAACATTCTAGAAAAGAAGACCCACTCGCAACAACTTCTGATGAAGCCAAGTTATTGGCCAAAGGTGCTTTGGATTTGAGTTCAGTTCAAACTCTAACTACCAGTCAAAGCACAAGTGCTAGCGCTTTAACTAGCCTTGATAGCTCCATTGGTTTGGAAACAGGCAAAGAGTTGCATAATAAAAACCGCAAGAAGCGAAGTAAAGATAAACACAAAAGCAAGTACTCGTCGGACAACGAAAAATCTCCATCGAAAGAGCATAAAAGGAAACGTAAAAAGAAGAACCACGATGTCGAGAATCCCAATGATAATGAACCGGCTATTCCTAAAATTAAAATTAAAGTAAGTTATTTGATTGTTTGATTTTAATGAAAATCTTTTTTAAATTTGTATATTTTCAGTTCAAAACATTGCCACTACCAGGAGAGGTAGCACCCGAAGCACATTTTTTCTATGTTTCTGCTGATATGGTGCGTTCACGGCCAACATCTGTCGAAACTGTAGAAGACTTAACACTAAATGCGGTAACATTCTTAATGATTTTCAATTCTCCTAAACTCTACTAAATTCAAAACATTTTCAATAATCTAATCTTTGCAGGACGATGTTTCGCAAAATGAAATTTCGGCGTCACCTGAAGTTGTGAAATCACCACCTGAAGTTTCAAAACCACAATCACCATTAAAAATGCCCAGTAAAACAGCACAAAATGTAACGGCGAGCACAAAAGCAGTTCCTCCTCCTGCCATCCGGTATGTGTCACCGAGAAAGGCTAACAAAAGAACTTCACTTAGCTTGTCGTCGTCATCTAGTTCCCAGCATCCGCCGAAAGATGTTATCTGTGATGTTTGTAAAGAAGCAGGAACAGCACAAAACCTTGTTCTGTAAGTACAGAAACTTATATAAGAGACTTTATAAGGTATAAGCTTATAGCCCCGGTATCTTGAAGCTTTTTAGTATTATTCTGTAGAGTTTAATAAATAATAATATTTTACTATAACAATTGTTTTTTCTCCTATAAAATTATAGTTGTGACGAATGCCACAAAAACTATCATTTTACATGTCTTGATCCACCACTTAAGAAAACACCCAAGCGCAGAGGTTATTCTTGGCACTGTGCAGATTGTGATCCAACTGTAAGTGCAATTTTTATATCTTAAAAATATAATTTAATAAACTTTTCGTCCATTTTTTTTATTTACAGGATGTTGAAACAACGTAATCGTGTACAAAGAGACATTAATAGAAACAAACTATAAGTTAGAATATAAAATTCATCACTCCTACAAAAACCACAAACAAAAACCAAACAATTTATAAAGCTTAAGGAGCAAATCAGAGATGCGAAATTGTGTTGCCCCCATTGTGTATTTAGTATTTAAACATTTTTTTTTTTATTTTCCTTATTAAAAATTTTACATTGCGGAAATTAAATTTTGAATCTACATTATCTCAGACTATTTATTTTTTTTAATAAATCGTACAATGTATCATGAAAATTTTTTATTTATATCAAATCTCGAATGCATTTGCTTCAAAAAAAAATTTTAAATAAAAAAAAAATAACTGTCCCTGTAAATCTGTGTAAAAAAATGAATTTATTGTTCAAATTCTTAACTTAATATAAATAAAAACGAAATTCTATCAGTATTTAAAAAAAAAAAAATTTGCGGCGCGACGGCTCGTTTAGAATCAGGGCCTAGTAACTCACAACTTTCAACCATTCCTGTTTGCGTATTATCAGCTAAAGTGAGTGAGCACTTTTTCGTGACAAGAGATATTCATAATGGATTTGTTCCCAGCATATGCTGGGATACGATTCCAAGACCTTGGCAAGACATTCGCACTTACCATTACGCCATGAGTTCTACTGCGAAAATAATTATAGCTTTTTAAAATTATTTACACCGTGCGCTCTTATATTCGCTTTTTTTAGCCGGAGGCTCTAAAAATCATAAAGGCACGGTGTTTGCAGTGGTCATCAATCTCTTTATAAAAGTCTTCTCCCTGAGGTCTCATCGGTCTTTTCCGCCGAAGCGGCAGCTGTCCTTACCACAATCAACATTTATTTACACCGACAGCCTCTCCACCATTAATGCAACAAAGAAAATCAACAACAACTCGCCAGTTATACGAGACAGGGGACAAACTAATAGCTAGCAAAAACACACTGTTTTGGATTACTGGTCATACCGTGGTAAAAGAACCCCTCATCACAACTTTCGTTTTAAGTAAAAAATATATTCACAACACAGTTAAAAAAACATTGGATTAATATAAAGAAGCAGAAATGGAACGGATGTAACCATCTTTACTCGTCATTAACACGGGATCCGAACCAGCCATCTATCCCACAACTGGTCTAGTATAATCATAAGATATTTTACTCGACTGCGATTTCCATAACTCACGGTCATTTTCTCGAGAATAAAGAACCCCCAAGTTGCCAATTATGTAATAATGGGCTACTCAGAATCTCCCACCTACTCTCCGATTGTAATGCTACAAGAAAAATTGTATACTCCCGCTGCCATGCTCCATCTACTGAGGTTTCCATCTACAGACAACGTTACTTTAATAACATCTATATTTAAAGAATTAAGTATTCATCTAATAAATTATTATTTAAATTTATCATTTAATCTTGTTATCCTATCAATTTAAATCTTGACCGTAAGACTTTAGTCCTGACCTTGCGTCAGATCCGGTAGTTCTGATTCTTTGCTGAGTTATTTATGATATTGACCTAATGATTAAGCCAAGTTTTCGACCTCGAGCGACGAACGGAACATTGACAAATATCTATAAAATAATCAATTAAGCAATAATTATAACAGAAAGTAGTACAACAAACAGTAATAACAACTAACTGGTCTTTGAGTTGTGTAGTTTGGATCAAAATAAGAAGAAAAAAGGAGGGGTGTCCATATCCCCCCGTTTATGTGGGACAACCATACAAAATTAATGGCACCATCTGCATCAAAATCTTATAGGTTTTCTTAAATCCAAACACCTATTCCTGAATCTTCATTTAAAAAAAAAAGTTATTTTAATTGACAGGTTTTGAAAAATTTACTTTCAAACTCAAAATTTTTACATAAAACAAATTAGCCTAGTTCCTTTACTTTGAAACTCTGTGCATTTCTGTGAATTTCTACACCAAAGTATGTCAAAGTTCATATAAAAAAAATAAAATGACGTAGAAATTCACATAAATGCACAGAGTTTTTAAGTAAAGGAACACACCTATTATTCCTTACAATTTTCGAAAGTCATACAAAATTCCTACATTTTGAAAATCTGTAGAATTCACTAGGCCAACATCATAAATCACTCAGCCAAAAATCAGAACAATCGAATCTGAAGCGAGACCTTGCTTCCTGTGAGACGACAAAGTTACTGGACTATAAATTTATAATAATAATAATTAATTAATAATACAAATTCCAAATTTAAGTAGATGTAGATGAAAGAACAGTTGAGTTCTCTACTTGGAGACTTAGTGACACCATTCTCAGATGTTGATAAAGTTTTAATCAAGTTGAAAATACGTTAGTGGATTGTCAGGCACAAATAGGATTATAACCTCATGTATTTATTAAAATAGTTCTTTCAAAAGTTTAAATATCTGCTAGTTATGAAAAACAACTAAAGTTACTATTTTTTTTTTGTTTTTGTTTGACCAATTTTTGGATTTTTAATGATTTTTGAGTTTTATCAGGCTTTTTTGGTCACACTTCTCTTTTATGCAACTAAAAAAACTTTATTTCATAATTATTTTCCTTACGTTTCGTTGGATTTTCCCAACTTCTTCAGGGGTAGTTTATTAAATCTGGGCACATATAATTTATATTGATGTTAAAAAAGGAACAAATTTTGACATACTTTAATCTTACATGAAATATTTTGTTAAATTTATTGATAAAAACTGAAAAGTAAATATAGGAGAACTTTATTACACTCGCAAGCACTTTTGAAAAAAGAAAGAAAATTGAAACAATTAATATCAGCGTAGATATACTTAATACTAGGTTGTTCCTTTGGGCTTTGCAAAGTACTTTTCAGTACTTCGCAGTAGATGATGAATGGAACGCTTTAATTTTTGCCAAAAGAAAAATCTAACCTCAATGGAGACGAAAGCTTTGTTGTTTGTATTTGAATTTTATTTTAAATTATATAGAAAATTCAACAACAATAATTTACTATTTAATTTCTTCCACTGAAGGTGTCGCTTTCTTGCGTGGATTCATTTCGTTACTACATTATTGAAGTGCTTTGAACTACTTTGACCATAGAGTAGAATTACTAGTTGGAAGCAGCCAGAAGTAGATGCCCAAAGGAACACGCCTACTATTCTCTTAAAGCTAGAGCATATGTTGTTATAGTATTATCTTTCCTTTTTTTTTGAAAAAGAAAAGACTAAAAATGCCTGATAAAACTAAAAAATCACTAAAGTTGCTCTTATTGCAAATCTTGTTTGTTTATCGATAAACGAATATTTGGGTATCGTTTACCTTACGTTTTTTTTTTTTATTATAATGTAGGTGTGAAGTAAACTAATTTTTTTGGTTTCGTTAGGCGATATCTTTATTACGCCTTTCTCGTTCTTCTAAAACGATTGCGATAAAGTATTTTTGTTTTTATGTCTGATGATTACTGCTATAAGTAATCGCATTTAAACGATAAGAAGGTAATTTGAACGAAATTCTTTTAAGATAAAAGGGGCCCAGGTTCGTTTACTTTCCGTTCGTTTCGTAATACGTTATAAAGATCCAGATCTTTAATCGAATGGTACAAACAACTCAACTACACCAGCATTGATGCGATGCAAAACAATCCTTAATGGTGAGACAGTATAGGTTTGAAATTTTCGCAGGTTAAAATATCTTTATCCATAATCTTACAAACTGCAAAGTTTACAAGTCTTATCATTGTTATAATTTTTTTTTTAATAATCGAATATTTTATTAAAACAATAATATAATTTAAATGAATATTGTAATAAACTATATCTCATCTCCCATGGCATCATCTTCCAAACACATATCATCCAGCATCTCAGCTAGAGTTATCTGTGGATTTGAATCATCACTGACTTTAGCCGCCGAATCTATTGGAATATGTTTCGAAGTATCACGATAAATGTTTACATTTTGACGGAATTCTTGATCTTCTTCCAAATCCTCCAAGAAATCTTGATAATCACTAAAATCAAAACAAAAAAGAAAATAATGTTTATGTTCAATGCTTTGATCAATTCACATTCAAAACAACCACTCACTTCTTCTTTCTTTCTTCGGCTTCATCCTCTGCTAAATGTTTAAGTTTCCAAATTCGTTGATTATATCTGGACATGCGATCACCAAAGAATTTTTTTACCAAAACCACATCGGGATATTCATTATTGTTTAATTTTTCAAAAGTTTCGTCATTGATGTTGGCATCTATCAAATTATAACCAAGGACTGAATCCCCAACTTTGAGAAGATGTCCCAGATGGGTTTTGGTGTGGATGGGATTATCGTTGATACCCAATTCGGAAGCCTTCACAATCCAGACATCGCATAAGACATGCTTAAACGAAACAGCACCCTGCCCAGGATACACTTTGCGATCTTTTTCTTTGATAATTTCGATGTCCATTACAATGAATTCTACCAATTGTTTTGGATTACAAATTGCTTCAAATGGAGCTCGGAAATATACATTTGAAGAAATTTCAGCAACTGGAATTAAGAATAAAGATATTTAAATTTTTCATTATTTTAATCCAATTAACTGCTAAATAACTTGCATAATTTTATAGCACACATACTGATACAAGTCTAAATGTATCCATTTTTGTTGAATTACAACCGTTATTTAATCTGTTAGTTTTATTGATTCTAGGCAATATGTCTAGCCGTTTCATGGAATATGATCCAATGCTATGTCATGGAAAATAGTATTGTGATTGGCTTTCACACATAAACATGATCTCATCTTTAGGATTTTGCGACCGCTTGAGGCCACTCCTTGTTTTTTTTGTTGTATCACACGATGAAGTTGTTCGAGGATCGCGTTTGAAAAAATCGCTTCATTTTTTTATAAAATATATTGCCACGATCAAACTTGAGAATAACAATATATGTAATTCAAAACAGCAAATTAAAACCGTACAAACAATTCCTATGAAAAAGAAAACAGTATAGAATATTAAATAAAATAGTAAAAACTGTCATTTATGTTTTGATTTTGGAGCGTTTACACAAAAAGTGCTACTAGCGAATTTAAGGGTCAATTACTAGGTGTGATATCATTTTTAATGCTTGATATTTAATTTCTTAAATAATGAAATGTTTTACGAATATTTTACAATTCTACGTAGTGGCTTTTTTAGGAAAAAAAATATAGCTGTCGAGGATACTGGCGAATTACTTGATCGCCAAAATCTACTGTCAATTGATATCTCTGGTTCGAAAAAAAATTCCGACTGGCACATGCACCCAAGGGTGAGCATTCTAAAAACATAAATTAGAACTAGATTTCCTTGGAGAACTGCGCGACACTACACAGCACTCCGCAGTTAAACTACAAAAGTACACAAGTGAAGGAACTGATATAGACTTAAACCCAATATCATTACAAATGTTGAATTGTATTGTGCTGTCCATGTTTAATAAATTTGCTCGGAATATTTCACATGGTTATGGCGAAAAGAATTTCCCTGCTTCCAAAATTGTTAACGTAAATTATGCTCAAAAGTTTCCATTGGATTTTAATGATATTTTAATGAATTTGTTTAAGGCATTTCCATCTTTAAGAAGTCATTTTATATGAATATTTAGGGATCCCCCACACCAACGCGAATTAGTCGAGGCGACGACGAAAACAATAATAACAACATGTGGTTGTCAATGATAACAACATGTTGTTATTACTGTTTTCGTCGTCGCCGCGACGAACTTTCATTTTCTAACTAAAACCGTATCTACTTATTTTAAGCTGAAATACTCACTCTGTGCAGTGGTTGGGTCGATCAAATGGATTTTACTTGCAACCCTGTGTACCAAACAAACTGCCGAAATGTTTCCCATTTGCTGTCTCTGTTTCTTCGTTAGACAGATCGCACTGTCTTTTGAGATGGGAGCTATTTCCACCGAGTATGTGAATTTGTAATTGCAGATATTGCTGTGGATATCTGTGGAGATGAGGCGCTTCGAATTAGTAATGCGAACCGGCACCATTGTCTGCAGAAAGTCAACCATTTTCCGGGCATGGTTTTCATTGGCATAGTAGAAATCCAGACCTCCGTGTAATTGCTTGATGGCGAGCGTATTCTCGTGCGCTTTGTGTTTCAGAATCAACTGTTCCAGATAAAAGAATGTCTTTTTGTTTTCCGAACGCTGTCTGACTTGCACATAGCAACGCCAAAAATCCTTGGCCTCTACTCGGTGGCAATCGGTACACATTTGGTACGATATTGTGAATTCAACGACAAACACCTGTTGCAACACGGTTCCGCCAACAATTTCGCCATGAACGGTGAGTTTAACTTTTATTCGTTTAGAGTGTGGTTCTGTCCAAATGAATCCTGCATCCACTAATTTAACGTCTTTGAGGCCAGTCAACTTTTTCAAGCAAAGAGCTAGAAGTTCTCTAGACTCCAGGGCGCATTGGATCCATTCGCTGGGCGGCTGCAAATATCTTTCGCAGTTTCTGCAAAAGTGAAGCACGGCTTGTTTGGGAATTCCCTCGGTAATGTCGATGTGATTTCGCAGACAGGTGACGCACATATTTGATGGATTCGGTGTTATCGTTACTCCGCACTCACAACATAGGCTGAAACATGATTTTTATTTTTATTTGTTGGTAAACTAAATACAATCTCAGATCTTACATGATTCCTGGAGCATCCTCGGTTTTAATTGATGGATCAAGGTCCGTGTACTCCATTTTTAGTCGATTTATTTATTAAAAATTGTTAAATAAATCAAAAAATTTGGGGAGAACGCAAAACTCAGCACGTGTTTGGATTTGGATTTTGGACGTTCGATTTACCAAATTCATGATGACAGCTTGCTGTGTCAAAAATATCGTTCAGGAAAATAGTTTTGATTCAAAAAAATTCATATAGAAAAAGACGCTGATTACATGAAGACTTTTTTCGGTTGTTTCGTCTTTCGACTTTTTGACAGCTTGTAGAAATGTATGGATTTGTTGCTTCATTCCCCCTACATTTCTACACCCCTCACCCGAGCTGTCAAAAAGACGAAACGAAAAACAACTGAAAAAACGAGTCGTGTAATCAGCCACAAAATCCCCTTTTCCACGATGGAACTTTCTGCACTAATCTTTATCGCTTGTTTTCAAGATGGGAAGGAAAATGAGCGGATATCCAAACTGCGCCGGGCTACGATTTGAAGAAACTTTTTTGACGTTTCCATTCGTCAAATCTAATGTCGAATTTCTTTCAACAAAAGAATCGATTTTTTCTAAAAGAATCGATTGTTTTCTGAACAATGCGAATTTTTTCTGCTAATTTTGCAAGATTCAAGAAAGATTTTACACCGATTTGCACACAACTTGCAAGATTTTAAATTTCTAAAATGTCAAATTGAAAGCCGCGGTGTTTTAGAAAACAATTTATTTTATAAAAACGTGTTTTTGGTTACAAAGAATTTTCGGTGAATTTTATAGTAAATATTTGTGCGTTGTTTTTCAATTAATAATAGTAATAATTTCCTAATTGAATATTTTTTGGACATGTTACTTCAAAATTGCTGCTGTCAAGTGCCACACACACAATTACAAAAAAAAATCGATTCTTTTCGTCTTTTCGTATTCCTTTCAACGACGGAAAAAATTCGATTCTTTTTAGAAAAAAATCGATTCTTTTGTTGAAAGCAATTCGACACAAAATAAAGTTGAACAACGAGAAACAAGTTCCATCGTGGAAAAGATCATCAAAAGTGGACCATCTTAGTGCCAGTTTACATATTGGGATTTTATTGAAAGGCGCATCCACCGCATCGCCAGATTCAAGAAATATTCTCGGGTGAAACATGAAAGACTTTTTTGTGTGAGTGAGATATTCGTGAATTTCAAGGTTGTGAGATAGCGAAAGGTAGATTTAACTGAAAGGGTTTTTTCTTTCTGTGTAGCGCCAAAATCGGTGGATAAAAATTAAAAAAACGGTTTAAATATTTGTACAACTGGCCCTTAGAAGAAAAAATAGAGGAATGGGCATATCGAGGAAAAAGAGAAGCATTTTTCAAAATAGTGTGAGTTACACAAACACAAATGCATTCACACAGGGAAGGCATGCAGTTAGACAGCTAAATCATGGGGATTTAATCAAAGGAATTTAACATCTAACTTCTTATGTTGGCCTATCACAACCTCTAAAAATTATGAATTCTGAAAATTCTGATGTAACTAAAACGTAATTTTCTGAACGCACACACTAAAAGAAATCGTAATAAAATTCTATATGTCCCCTTTCACACAAGGAAACTCAGTTTCCAGCAACTTTCAGTTTTTAGGAGAGAAGGGCACCAAGTAAGAGGAATGAACGGTCTACGATTGGTGGACAAATCTCCAGCAACTTGTTTCCTTGTGTGAAAGTCCCCTTTCACACGAGGAAACCAGTTGACGGAGATTTTTTTGACGTTTTCTTTTAATTTCCTTAAAAATCTCTTGTACCTTTCACACGAAGAAACAAAATCGTGGAAATTTTCTATGGTTTCTTTTTAAAGTAGCTTGGTTGAACACACACTACTGTGTATGTGAAGAGAAATGTCAAAAAAATCTCCTCAAATCGTTGACCGGGGAAATTTAAATTTCCCCTCTTTCTTCTTGCCCTTCTCACCTATAAACTGAAAGTTGCTGAAAACTCAGTTTCCTCGTGTGAAAGGGGACAAAGGGGACTATCATTTCAGAAAGATATCTGCTACAATTTTAATACAATTTGCTCCCTAAGACGATCCACTCCCATCGTAATTTTGGAAACGACACCCCTGCGAACACCTCCATAGATATTTTCTTCTCTTTTGTCAGACAACACAAAAACAAGTCAGCTAAGCGCAAGTTAAAAAAGTCTCACATAAGTTAGAGTGAAAAAGTGAATACAGCGTTGAACTTTTATGTTATAGAAAGTGAGATGCAAGAGATTTCTCTTCCAAAATAAATTCAAACATACGAAAATAAAAGAGAAATACAATCAAAACTTTTGTCTTGTCTTCTTGTTTGTATCTCCCGTTTAAATTGACAGAATACAATAATTTTTTGCCGGGCGGGCAAACCGAAAACGGTGAAAAAAATCCACTTCTAAATGAAATACCTACCTAGATAAAATCAAAACTGATTAATCAGAAAAGAAAATGTGTGAATTTAGCATCTCTACCGATTTCAAGGTGTTCGAATCGATTTTGGCAAGTTAAAGTATATGTAATTGATATTATTATATTCTGTATAATTAATGGTGTACAACAGGCTGTCGAAAATCTCTGTTAATTCGTCATAGAATAATTATCTCTATGGGTCTCCTATATAGGTTTGAAATGTGTAGTGTGTATAGTGTAGTGTGTTGTATTGTGTACACACCAAATGTAGATAGGTTAATTCTTGTAAAAAGCAAAAAAAAAAATTACTGAAACGTTATCCACTGGCACTAGCAAAGCAGCAGTGTAGGCAGTCAGTCTTCTATAATGGTGCTTTTGAACAACCCAAAGTGATTACTCAACACACTCTGAACTTAGTGCTGCCCCTAATCTCATCAAGTGCTCTTCTTGTTTAATCGAAATCAAAGAAAAAAAAAATTTACCCACAATAATACAAAAAGGACCTTCATTAAAAACTTATAGACTATCTGTACCTATCTTTACATAATTTTTCACTCTCTAGTGGTTACCTTGTTATTTTCAAATAAAGTTTTGCGAAAAAATTTAAATACAGAAAACAGAACTCAGGGACTCGCTCACTTTATCGCTCTCTTGATTTGACCGTCGTCATCGTCTTCTCGTCATTTATTGCTATATTGTTGTTTAAAAAAGAAACTGAACTCATTTTGTGTTGTATTGCTTAATTGAAATAAAATTAATTGAAACAGAAATTTACGTGGAGTTTTATAAAAATGGCATACTACATACCTACATACAGCTCAACTCTATTGCAGTCGTAACCCAGCGTAGCATCTAATAGGCGCGCGTTCATTTCTTGACGGAAACCAAGATTGTTCCTTCCTTCGTATCGTATCTATTGTCCCTGGTTTGGTTACGAAGAAAAGTTCACATTTGCTATAAATGCTTACATCAATTCGGGTAAACGTTTCTCATAGAGAAAAGTATTTTAATTAAACTGATAAACCTGTTTCGCTTCCAAAAAAAACTTTACATATCTATTTAGTTTTGAAAATGTGAGTACTTATCTAGCTTTAATTTAAAACATAAATCTAAAAATCAAGATTATCTACCTATGTATATCTACATTGTGTTAATTTCTTATTTTTTTCTCAAATTAAAGTTCGGTATTTTCATTATAAAGAAAAGTAAAGTATAATGTCCCAATGTCTTCAAATATGCGATAAGAATTCGATTCTTTGGATCTATTGCAATTTTTTTTTAATTTACTTGCATACCTACATATTTGTGGACAATGAACAGAAGTCTTTTTATATAGCTTACGACCTAAAAATATAAAACTACACGCGATTTAATTTGTCTAGTTTTTGTTTTATTTGTTCACTAATATGCAACTTAAAGTGTATCTTATGTAATAATCAAGTGTGTAGGTACAAAACACAAACATGCTAAAAAGGTTTCACTCGTCGTTTTAGCTTTTGTGGCCTTGTTGTGACAGAACCTTTAAACCATCATAAAACTGAAACAATTTTATCAAATAAAAATTAATAAAGTTAAATGTTTGTTCCCTATATATATTTAATAAATGGTTAAACATTATTGAACCATGTGCTATACCTACATACATACATACATATACCTTCATAGTTGCTTATTGTTTCCTGTGATTTTGAGTTAATATAAACTTAGGTAGTAGTTAATAGTTGGTGCCTATCTTCATAATCTATCATGTTTTGTGATCATTAAAATGGTTTTAATTTTATTTTTCTTTAATTTCCAATTCATATGTTTATGACCTATCTACCTAATTTCTTAAGTGTAGAAAAGTTCTTTAAAAAATATACGTTCTTTAATAATTTGATACCTACTTGTTTGTTCAAAAAAGTTCTTAAAAAATAACACAAGTTTACATAGGTAGGTATGCGATGAATTTTTAAGTTATAATCATGACGCATTGCATCAGTTTGTACCCACTTAGCTTTTTTTTCGTTTAGTCTTCTATATGTAACGAAAGTAATGTGCAAATTGTGCGGATATTGAGTTATTAAATTCATATATATGTACAATACATATGTATTGTTGTTGTCGGTGATTATTTTAGTTTTGATTTTCTGGAAAATATTGAAATATAAAACAAGTGGATGTGTTAAGAGTGATTTATAATCGTAGATAAAACTAAGTTTATACCAATTAAGAATGCCTATTTTGTATTAAATTCATCCTTTGAAGCTATTGAAACACACTAGGCAGATATATTATACTTTGTTTTATTTCTTTCTTTTTTTTCTGAGGGCGTTTCAAAATGGAAGTGCTTGGTCGATGGTGGATGACGATTATTCACGTAGGCCCCTGTGCGAGATAATATTGATTTCATTTGTTCAAAGTGAACTTAAACTCTAGCAACTTGTGCAATTTATGAAAATAGTGAATTTTAATTAAACGTATACCTACTTATATCGATGTAGTTGTGCTGCCATATTCTGAAAATATTAAAGATTATTTCCAAAAATACCTACCTTTTATAAGTGATCAACCGTTTTTTCTCGCTTGACCTTGACCCTGATAAATATTAAGTTTACCATGAGAAATCAAAATTGAAATTTAAAATATTTATGTACATATAGGGTGATGGCACCTAAGGTCGGCCATCTCCAGTAGTCGGCCACTATGTCGTAAAGTACATTGTAATAGTAAAGCCATTCGTTCAACTTCCAGGGAAAAAATATTTTCCAACACACCTACAGTTTATCTTCCTGGGTGCAAAATTTCATTCAATTGCAGCTGCTGGTTTTCTTGTAGGAAATGCAAGTTTGCTTCAAGATTTCGTTTGTGTTTCTTGTATGGTTTTTCGATAAAAAAAAAATAGTGGAAGTCATTTTTAAGTAAAGGTTTAATTGCCAAGATATTGAAGGCAAGTGCACTATATGATCATTTTTAATTTGTTTATAGCTTATATTTGATTATTTTGGCTGAAAAATTAAAAAAATATTTTTTGGTAATTAATTACAAGGGGGGCCGACCTCAGAAGACACTTTTTTTTCGATTCTTCCTAGCTCGGCCCCCCCCGGCCGACTACTGAAACCTACTTTTTTTTAATTTTTTTTCAACTGAGTATGCAAAGTTAAGGGAAATTTTATTCTCTTTTTATTTACACCAACACTATGAAAAAATATTCCTTGGTTTCAGTAGTCGGCCGCCTTTTAACGTAAAGAAAGAATGGTTGGCCGACTATAGACAACACGTATTCTTATGTCGGCCTATTATGTTTTGTATGTAAGGTTCGGATTACACATGTAAAATTTACTCACATAACTTAGCAGTGTTATTGAATTCTGAATAAAAAACCTGAATTAATCACCTATCCTATAGGTTTTATGTAATCAGCTGTAATGTAATTAATTCTTAAGCTAAGTACAGACGATTGTCAGATCTTACAATATTGTCAGATCTGTCAGTGAAAAAACTGTTCCAAATGTCTTACAATCGTCAACACACAATTTTTATCATTGCCCGTCGTTTAGGACATTGTCAGACTCATTGGCCGCGTTCATGTTTGTATCCAAAGCGATCTGGATAGCTTTGTGTTGTTGTAATCCCTTGTAAAATCACAGCTGATGACAAAGCAGCTGTTGGCGAAAAATAATCTCAAGCTATCCTAAAAATTCTGGGATACTCATATATCCTATGGGAAATGTCAACAACAGCTGATTTGCGATCAGAAACATACAGGATACTCGAGTATCTTAGATAGGCTATCCTAGTGCAACCTGAACGCGGCCATTGGTCATTGTCAGATGTTTTCATTGAAAACATCTTACAATTGCTGACAATTTCTTCATTGTTCGAAATGTCAATGAGTTGGTTAAAGAGATAAAAAAAGAGCTGACAATCAAATTGTCAGACTTTGGGAAGAAATCTACCAACCTTGTGAACGGACAATTTTTAATTGTAAGACATAATATGTCAACTGTCAGCTAATTGTTAGCTATTGTCAGACCATTGACAGTTCTGACAATATTCTAAGATCTGAAAATCGTCTGTACTTAGCTTAAGACACTATTGGGTAGATTTTCGTCAGTCGTAAAGTAAAACTTACATGTGTACCATACTTTTCGTTTGCTTTAAAATAATGGTAATAGATAAGTAATACAAATTCCGAAAAGTATTTTAATTTAAAGAACTTATAAAATGGAAACAACAAAATGTAAAAGAAAATTTCACAATTAGGTACTCGGAAGATGCATTCAGCAAATAAAACATATTTCTAACTATTTCGAACTATTTTGAATTATTAAACCTATTCAGATATTGTGAAACGTAAATGAGGTTCCAGTTAATTGTCGAATAAGTTCCGAGTAGCCTAATTGGAACTTTAATCAGATATTGTGAAACTGACTCTAAATATTTTTCAAAAACAAAGTAGACCGAGAGCCCACAGTAAATTTTGGGTGTGAATGAAAGCAAAAATTAACTGGTATTTTTAGATAGGCAAAGCAAATATGAAAGTCTTGCATTTCGGGATTGGCGCCTTTGTCGGTAGTATTGCATTAAAAATGCGTTTTTATTTTTAAGCCCAGGTAAAAAGTATAGCAACTAAATAATTACATTTTACAGACATGAAAATGGGGGTCCAAACGTCTTGGATGGGATCTTCTGCATTGAACCCAAAGATGCTCATGAAACCGGTCTCTAAATAAAATGTCATAGCATTTAGAAACAAGTTTTCACTGATAGAAGGTTCCCCTCTGATAACATAATACGGTAATCCAAGATTTTTTTCAGTGGACCGCTTATCTACCAGATGCACTAAAATAATGCACATTACTGACAAAAGCCCCAACTACGGCAATCAAGACTTTCATGTTTGGATATGAAAAGTAGACCTATCTAAAAATACCAATTAATCTTTGCTATCACTCACACCCAAAAATAGCTGTGGGCTCTTAGTCTTTAGCTTTTGAAGTTGTTAATTTCGTTAAGTTAAAAAGCAATACCTATTCCTGTTCAATTGAAATTGTGTTTTGATATAGTTATTAAATGGTAAAATGCTTCCTTGGTAATTTCTACTATTGCAAATAGTATCAAAATATGAACTGTCGGACAGAGGCCGACTACTAGATACTTCAGCGGCCGACTACTGAAACTGAAAGGGCCGACTACTCAAAAAACACACTTTCATCTCAATAAAGATAAATAATTTGTTTCATGTAGTAAATATACTTAATTCGTCTAGAGTTTCCCAATCTACATATTTCAACTGATAATAAAAACTTATAACTCTGTCAAAAACTTAAATAAGTGATTTTTAAACGCTTGTCAAAGATAAAAAAAAAGTTAAGTGGCCGACTACTGGTGCCATCACCCTATATTATGTTTCATTTAGGTACATAGTTACGTCCCTAACTGAAGTGCAAATAAATATATTAATGTGGTTTTTTTATTGTTGTTTCCATGAATTTGACCCAATTATATACTTTACATAATATGTAAGTAGGTACTGTTCTGCGTTCAGAAGAGTACCTAAATGTTTAGATCCGTCATATACCTACCTGTCTTTAAAATAGGTAGATACATATTTACCTACCTAAATATGTTAAGCTCTGTACCTATTTCAGTTTCGTTTTTAACTAAAATAAAATTAACAACACTTAAATCTTAAACGGGCCAGGTGCTAAAAATAAATTCACTTAACTGAAATTTCGCATCTTAAATTTCGTCATGGTTGGAAGATTATTTAAAAACATGTTGCAACCTCAGTAGATTGAGTCTAAAATTGATTTTGTGGGATTCCTTTAACCGAATTTTTCTTGATAAGTTTAATTCCGTTCAATAATTCTACTAACCGGCATTCAGTCTAATACCCGAATAGAAGTAAAAACTCTACATATTTTTAAGTCATCAACACATGTATAATCATAATATGTATTCATATTTATGGATACACCAGCCTTTAGGTTAAGTTAGGCTGCGAGCAGGAATATATGCTACGTAATACTCTTGTTAATTAATGTTTTATGTGACCAATTCTTTATAGGTATTATTTAGAAGCTGGTGTTAAAGTGACCAATTGACTGTCCATTGTTGAGCCACTGTCGAGAAAAGCCCCTTGTGACTAACTTATCAGTATCAATTATTTTGTTATTTAAAAATCTCGCACATAAAAGTTATACTGCCCTTAAACCAAACAATATTACTGTCCAAATGTTGTCCAAAACATGGTCCGTAATATTATTCCCACTATATGTTATTCTTCTGTTTTTGCAGCATTTTACTATTTTTTCCTTTAAAAACTCGATAAAAAAAGGAAAAACTTCAACTTTTACGAAATAACTTATGTTTCCCCTTTTGAATCATTCGATTAAAAGGGTTTCACCATTTCATCATAACTGTCAAATTCAGATAAGAATAACTTATTAAAAACAAACGACCTTTCATTTCCTTCATTTCATTAAATTTCAAACGAAACTTGAAAAATTTGTCTGATTTATTGCATAATTATTTCAAACTATCGGACAAATAAAGAACTATCTATGTTTTCCTCCAAATGATCCTTCAGATCCTTTGCTGTAGTAAGCTTAGATCAAGCTACAAACTAAAATCAGAGTTAAATTTCATGTAAAACTTTTGTTATGTTATGTGTTAAATAAATAAAAATGTTAAAGTTACGTTGTTTAGTTAGGCTTGGCTATTTATTTTTAAACAGAGTTAGGCTTTTTTCACATTTATTCAGTTAGGGTCCAGGTTTTTACCATTTAATTTATGTTTATACGTATTTTGAAGCTTTTGTCTTTAAGTTTTTTTTTTATTAAAAATGGGTGAATAGTTGATGACTGGTTTTATGAATACAACCCTGATATGAACCGAGTGTATGCGAAAGGGCCTATACGGAAACCGCAAACTAACTGAATACAGGCCGAGACAAAGGGAACGGATTAAGAGTGAAACGAGCCTTATTCAACTTTTGAACTTTGTTCAAAAATACATGTTTCCAATCATTTACTAGGCTGTGCTTATATGCGGCGCTCAACGTCAAAAAAAAATTAACTGATTGAATACGCAGATCGAAACACAATTCAATAATTTATATTATAACGGGTGATTTTTTAGCTGGTTTGGTTTTGGCAACACTGGTTTTGACAGCTGACGTGTGTTTAGTACCTTGTGTCACTGTCAAACAGCTTCAGTTTGATTTGCAATTTAACCATGGATCGTCTTACAAATGAACAACGCTTGCAAATTTTTGGTGAATGGGCTCTTGGAAAGCTGGCCGAGGATCCGCTTTTTTATCGAAAAATTGTGTTCAGCGATGAGGCTCATTTTTGGTTGAATGGGTACGTAAATAAGCACAATTGCCGCATTTGGAGTGAAGATCAGCCAGAAGCATTGCAACAGCTACCAATGCATCCCGAAAAAGCCACTGTTTGGTGCGGTTTATGGGCCGGCGGCATTATTGGGCCATATTTCTTCAAAGATGATGCGAATCGCAGCGTTACTGTCAATGGTGAACGCTACCGAGCGATGATAACAAACTTTTTTTTGCCCGAAATGGAAGTTCTTGACTTGCATGATATGTGGTTTCAACAAGACGGTGCCACATGCCACACAGCACGCGAAACAATGGCGCAATTGCGAGGCGAGTTTGGTGAACAGTTAATTTCACGTTTCGGGCCGGTCAATTGGCCGCCTAGATCGTGCGATTTGACACCATTAGACTATTTTTTGTGGGGGTATGTCAAGGCTAATGTCTATAGGGACAAGCCCGCTTCGATTGACGCACTGGAAGCCAACATCCATGCATTCATTCGTGAGATACCGGCCGATATGTGTGAAAGAGTATGCCAAAATTGGACTCAGCGGCTACCTGAGACGCAGCCGCGGTCAACATTTGCATGAAATTATCTTTAAACATTAAATTGCAAGGTTCAAACTATCGATTCAAATAAATATTTCATTCATTTTTTCGAATTTTTTGTGTTTTTTAAAAAAAAAAAGTTCTAAACCTCTTAAAAAATCACCCGTTACAAGAAACCGAAGTCATATGTAGAGAGGTGTTGTTATTATTGCGGAAAATTCATAAGTGAAGCCAACTATGACTCTTTGGACAATAAATTATTTCAAATCAAGAATAATAAACAATTTGAATTTATCTTTTAATGAAAATTAAAAAAAAATGTTTAAATTAAGCTTCTCTTTGGACTCAATTATCTTAGATCGAACATTTTGGTATAAGGACGTTTTAGCGTTGAGCGCCTCATAAAGAGACTTCTAAGATTGTCACTACATTTTTTTTCTAAAGTTAATCCGGGAAATAACAAAAAAAAAGATGATTTTTTTTTCAATGCAAATAAAATGATAAATAAACAAAAACTGCACATATGTATGTATAACATTGGCACAGACATCTATGTATTTATTGGCATTACTCAGTTTAATCAATAGCACGTTAATTTATGTTGCTTTAGTATTATCATTGAAAACTAAAAATAAATAAACAATATACATACATATGTAATACAAAAAAATATAAACAAGTTACTATATTCAAAATTATGTTTTAATTTGTAGGCCGAAATTAATCAACACTAATACTGGATTTACACAATTGACCAATTGGCAGTATTTCTTGCACAAATCTGGAAAAAAAGACAAATTCATTGTCATGAAAATCTCTTAAAACATTAATGCATGTCCAACAGTTGGCATAGTACCTACCAATCAACCCAATGATAGTTGAAGTCAACCCGATGGCCATAGATTTTGAATCCAATAGTAACCACATCTTATAAATATTATATACATATTTGTATGTTACTTTGAAACTCTGTGACTTTCTTACCAAAACTACACATTTTATTTTTTTTTTTAATATGAACTTTGACTTAACTTTGAATAAAGTTGGTAGAAATTCGGAGTTATAGATAGTAAGGGAACAGGCATGTTATATGTAACTTCGATTTAGATTTCGGTTTGTGATAAAATTTCGATAAATTTGGGAATTTCAATCCTAGGATGTCCAACAAAATAGGATCCAATGGACACATATTTATCACCACTACTTGGTACTATTGCCAATTATCAATTGATAATGATAAATATTGAAAAAAAATCGATATTCAACAACCCAATTGATAAAAATTTGTATCATTGAAAATGGTGCAGAACGTTATCAATTAAGAGAAAATTGATAGTTATTACATAATAGTTGATCATTTTTTGTTAAATAATTCAGTTTTTATGAACCAAATTTATATATTTAGGTATCAACTATTAATAAATAATCGTTATAGAGGTGTATATGAGCAAAAACGGAAGAAGCCCAATTTAAAGGTTACAACAATAAATTTCCGAGTCATAGGGACATTCCAGGCAATTGTATAGGTATCATTACTGGACACTGTCTAATAGGCAAGCACGCAACGAGGCTTGGAGTAATTTCTAACGACTTTTGCAGAAGTTGTATGGACGAAGAAGAGGAAGAATGTATTCCTCACCTTCTCTGTATATGTCCTGCTCTATCTCAAAGACGTAGGCTCCACTTAGGAGAATTCTACTACAATGATCCTTCCTAGTGATCTGGCAAATCATAACATTAGTAGTCTCGCATGCTTCGTAAGAAACTCTAAGGGTGGTTTGCTGATACTACACATAACGAAGTACCCCTTAAGAATTTAAGTTCGACTTAAATCGTTATGTGTAGTATCAGCAAACGGGTCTAAAAGGTTCAACGAGTAGGAAGAAAGCTTCCTAGATTCCTGTGGTATCACAATGAGCCAACCCCCTGGTCTAAGTGTGTCTAGCGTTTCTGCTGACAACCACATAAACCTAACCTGACCTAATCCTGATCTAGAGAAGATCAAATATTTATAAAAAAAATTAAATTGTATTTCTTTTCAAAAACTGGTGTTTTCATTGCCTTAGGTATAGTGCAAGCGATAAAGCCCACTCCACCCCAATAATAAGTTTTATTTATTCTTATCATTTATGTTAAAAAAACATTTCGCTCGTAACCCAAAAGTAAATTTAAGAGGAAAAATGAATTGTATTTGAAGAGTAAATCCCTTAACAAAACATTAAAATTAAATAGCATAACAACCATCAACTCATATGAATTACCTGCTTAAGTTGAATAATGACAAATAACAGGTACTATTATTATCATCAAGCTCCAAGCTTTAAACAAGCTACATAACTTTTAGCTTAAAAAAATCCCTGCAAAAATGTAAAGAGGAAAGCTTTATTGTATTTCTTTGAGAAACTTCAGCTCCAGATAAGAACTTCATCGATACAAAAGTCAATCTGATAAACACAGAGCTACAAGACATTACAAATAATTAAACGAACGTCTTACAACGGAACCAGACAAGTTAGCTCTGCGAAGAGAATGAATACAGGTGGTGTGTGAAATGAGTGAAGTATATGGTTAGGCCAATCAGTCGTCACACCTCCAACTAAAAATCAATATCGTTACTCAAAAAATATGGTCGGCATATTTTTGTTTTGGTATAAGATGCGTTTCGTCATTTTATTATCGAATCTATGAATTTCACAAAATAAATACTTAGTTCTTTTACTTTATATGGCATGTTGTTCTTATAAATTCCTGTTTGACCTTTTTTTTATTAAATTAAATTCACTTCGATTCAGATTCGAATTCGGATACCTGCTCGTACATGGATAGGCAAAGTCATATTTTTAAATAATATGCGAAGTGACTTCAGAGGAATGAGGTTTATATGAGCTTTTTTCTTCGGAACTTTATCTTCATACTGTAAAAGCTTTTAATTTGCAATCGGAAAACAATGACACGAGGTTATTTTAGTATCAGCTCTTTTTCTTAGCAAGTGTTAATGTACCTGTTTTCTGTTAAACGCATACTGTAATTTATGTAAAGTGTAATCTAATATAGTAATTTATTTATATTTTCCTTTTAACTAAGCGTTGTTAATGTTACCACACTGAGTTTTAAAATACAAACAAACATACATTTTAAAACAGAATTTTCATAAAATGAGACGACACAAAAAAACCTATAGAGCAAGTATAGAAGTATGTAAAGTTATGAGATGACATTCAAGTTTATCTGAAAAAGAAAAGCCAAGTAATATCTATAATTATTCGAAATGGTGCGGTTAAGCTGGCAGAGCTAAAAAGATATAACATCTGTTTGTTTTACGATTAGTTGCAACTGTCCAATGAATCGATTTAAATTTTCTTACATCTGTATGTAACAATGTATTTCACTAATTTTTCATAATTTTAAATGGAGCAAGTGAACAAATTGAGTGAATTGGTTATGTATTTTACTGTGATTGTGAGTTTTTTTTTATAATTTGTTCTTACAAACAAATATTTAAAATAAATTATTATTCTCTTAATTTCTTAAACTGCTCGCAATTTATCAGTTACTGCAATGAAAATCGCTTGTTCGTAATATTTTATTATTTCTTTTATGGAATGAGTTAATGTTGTTTTCCTGTGAGCACTAAAAGTGTCTATGACTTTAATAATAACTCGCTTAGGAGCGACTTTATTTATTTTTATTTTATCATGTAAGTTCAGTTTCTGGGATTACCCCATTTTGTGTAAGAGTTCCATCAACGTCATCTTATTGATGCATGGAATTAGTGTTTTCCTTCATTTGGACCGTGATAAAAAAAATTATAGAACAACTTTAATACCACCAAGTAATGAGTTTAAGAATATTGAACTATGTATGTGTACATTTGTGTGCAAATTTGTTTAACGTAAATTTTAATTTCATTTAGTTTATTGAATTTCAATTGCCAAACCACTATATTGAAAAAGTGGTTATGGAATTAATATTAAGTCGATTTGTAAATTATCCCTAGCGACATCCTTCTTTATTGCCAAGAAAAACAAAGACGCATGCAGGGGCAAACTGATTAATGTTTTTTTTCATTATTTTTAAATTACACGTAACTTATGCCTCCCTTTTCAACTTCAACCTTTACAAAAGAGAGTGGGTTCATTTCCTGAGCATTTATTTTCCGGAAATCTTAATGCGCAAATTTATTTTATGTAAGTGGATTTGAATTTTTTTCTTAGACTATCAAAAATGCAGACTTGTGAAAGAAAGCTTTGATTTTTTTTTTTTTGATTTTTTCATTTGCTCTATATTGTATTGGTTTGGTGTAAATAAAATTGATATTTTAATCAAATCTTACATTAACATAATGGTGAAATCCAAAGTGGTCTACGGCTGTGCTTCTCTGAGTTCATATGTGTATGTATGTACATACTTATGCATACATACACCGGGCTACAACCTTAACGGAAAAGAACCTTTTTTTTATGTAATCATTCATATTTAATGCTTTTTTCGAGGTTTGATTGAATTTCGTATCTGTATATTATAAAGTTATTGCAATAAGACAGCTTTTCAAGTATTTTTGAAAATTTAGTGAAAATTTAGTAAAAACTTCAAGCATGTTTCGAATTTCACGTTAATTACTCAACCTATTTTGTTAAAATTTTGTAAGCAGGTTTTTGAAGTAAGAAATAAACAAACTAAGGACAGACAGTTCATGGAAAACCAGGTGCTACCTATATTAGAATGAATTACGTTCTCAACTATATTTGCTTTCATTTGCTAGAGGGGACCTAGAATTTATTACGGAACCCGAATGGCTAAGGTGATAGGTAACTTACTAAGATAAGAAGTACTCTTCCAGAATTTTTCATCTACCAACCATATATTAAACAACATAATATCAAAGGTTTAAAGCCACCCAACCTTTGTTGGCCTCTATTTCCTTGACTATGAGCTAAATGAGATCATTTTGTTACATCCCTATATCTACAAGAGCGTCTTAAGTTATTCCATTGGGGACTAAAACCACGGTAAGCTCCATGTTTTTTTTAAGTGAGCTGAAATTTATTTTTAATGAAAGTTAAAAAATATAATTTAGAAAAATTAAATTTTTACTAAAACCGTTGGTAAAAGCAATAGGTATCACATTCATGTTTTTTTAAATGACGAATTAAAAGTATAGGAGATCAAGAATTAGGTATCTTTGTTAGTTATACATAAATAAGTAAGAAGAAGTAGGTATCTATTTAGAATTAAAAAAGATGAAAAGATTGTTCTTCGCTTTTTTCGGCAAATTTACGCAAAATATCTTTAATTTCGAACGAATTCAAACGTTCTTATTTGTCAAATGCTATCAAAGAAACATTTTCACAGTCTTTAATCAGTCATTGATGAACGTCGTATAACGTCTATTCTCGAAAGTCTCGACAGCTTCAAAGAGGCAATAAGTTGTAGGAAAAGCGCTTTTATCAAAAATAACACCTCGGCCCTTATTATAAAATACGAAACGAACGGCAGAAAAAACGAAACCTGGGAAACGATAGCCACGGTGCATGATACAAATAAATAGTTGTATCATGGTCACGGTGTAAAGCGATTATGAGAAACGAGAATGAAATCAAGGAAATATTGCCAAACAATGAAAAATAACATTTTTTTCAAAGCGCAACAAACTTCACACCTATTAGAAAATGTCAAAATACAAGTGTTTATAAAATTTTATTTGAATTACTCAACAAAAATGTTTCGAATTCCGAATACTTTTTTGAAATTTAGCCAGTTCAGGTTTCTTGAGATATCTGAGATCTCAGAGATCTCAGCAATCTCAGAAATCTGAACGTAATTCCTCAGTGAGATTCCTCACTTTTGCTGTCAAAAAGCTGAGACTGAAATTTTTTGGATTCGTTTGCTCAATAATTTTTTGTCGCAGTTGATCAATTTATAAAAACGCTTTTGACTTCTAAAGGAGAAATTTTGTTCAAGTTTCTCCTTCTCCTCAGTGGAGCTGACAGATGTTTGCTCAGTGAGATCTCAGAAACGTGAACTGGCTAATTGAAATTTTTTATGAAATTGAAATCAAAACAATTACAGCTCAAAAAAGTTTAGTTGTTTTTTTAACAATAAGTTAGCAGCTGCCGTTTGGGAACAAACCCTATGACCCTTCTTAGTTCTACGCACTGATCTCTATAATACACTGGATAGAGAATAGCCTATAGTGTAAAACAGTTTTTGTGAGGCAAGTTTTTTAAAGGGTACCGGCCGCTACCTCATATCACGCTCTATACAAACGAAGAAAGAGATTGAAGATATTTACCGAAATTGAGCATTTATTTGATATCAGTTGACGTCAACAAGCATTATTGACAAAAATAAAAAAAAATGCAAGTCCAGTAGCGTCCATTCCGCTGGCGCCGCTGTAATACTGTTATATGAGGGTACCAGCGACGACTATATTTTTGCCTCAAACATTTTTTATGAATACACTATCCAGTGTATATAGAAATCAGTGGTTCTACGTAAGTAAAACTTAGTCCTTCCAGCATTTAAAGAGAAATTGAGAAATTTTTTTTGTTGAGCAGAAAATTTTTTAAAACTGAAATTTCTTGAAATTTAATTCCGTCAATGGTTTTAAGACTTTGTAGTTAAAATTTTTACTCAAAGACTCTGTAGCAGATTCGATAGCATTCAGTAGGTACCTATATTATTATTATTATGCTCAAACCTTTAATTTATCTTTGAAATAACTGAATCGATAATTTCAATACAAATTTTCTTTAGGTAATGATGCTCTTCATCGTCATTGTCATGAAGGAAATAAATGTGCGGAGTAAAAAATTTAAAAAGTGGAGCCCATTATAGAATTTGATACGAACAAATATTTTGTCACACAAGTTTAACATGTGGAAAATGTTAAAATTTATCAGTTTTTTTTGCGTATGGATCCTACGGCCGTGGCTAAAACGTCATAAAGTATTTTTAGGAATGTTTTTGTTTTATAAAATGGATCTTAAAAAAGTATAAGAAATGAAAAATAAAAATTAGTTTAAATAATTTGTTTAACTCTGTCGCTTGGTGACCAATTTGAGGAATCTTAAAGGTTTTCAAAATATAAACTGCCTTGTTTAAGCTTAAAAAAAACATCTAAATTTTCCGTAAGTGATCAAACTTTTAAATTTAAGTTTGAAAGTGCTGGTAATAGGTACTAACTAAAAGCAACTTTACTTGATCTACATAAATCGATCAAAAACTGTGCAAGATATGAATTTTGTTCTCCCATTATATAATTTCTTTACTCTTATAAACAAATTTGGTATGTCAATTTTAAGAATTTAATAATAAATTCTACTTGATCTTAATACATATAAAAAAATTTTACATTCCTAAATCTTTGGAGAAATGCATTTGAATCAAATAAATCAATTAGGAAAACTGTTTTTTAGACTACAATCTCTGCATCGGTTGCTTATTTAAAACAAATTCTTTTATCTGCAAGAGTGCAAAATGTTACAAACAAATATTAGAATCTAATTTTGTTAAATATTATATACATAGGTACATACATAATTATTAAAAGTATTAAAGGTTTTTTCTCAAGTTTATTAAAAAAAAAAAAGATTTAAAAGATTTAATTTATTATAAAATATGCCATACCTATTTCTCAGAAGAAAGTATAGAACTGCGATTGTTTTATTGGACAGCAAAATTATAGAGCTTTGAAGAACTCTTATCTTTATAGCTGTTTATATTCGTATGGAATTAAAAACAAAATAATCAATTTTCGGTTTTTGTCACGACTTCTGGTAACAGTATGATGACGGGTGTCAGCCCAAAAAATCCACCAACACGAATGGACAAGCACAATTTCTCTTCCTTTTTCAATGTTTCATTGGTTGTTGGGGTTTAGAAGACGTTTAGGAAGAAGTTTGTATTCTACGATTTTGCGGCCAACTTGAAAGCATTGTAGTACAACTCGCAATACTGTGAGGATTAACATTTCTAACAATTTCAGAGAGAATTCTTTTGAAACACAATTAATGTGAACTCCTATCAATAATTTCCTTTTTGTTTTAAATATAGTGAGGCAAAGCTGAGTTGATCTGACTCAATCAGCAGATGTAAACAAACAGTTTGAGCCAAATAGGTCTTATTTGAGTGGCCCGGGTAGATTCACTCAAGATAATATATGTATGTATGTCAGTTTTGTGATTTCACGCTTATATAAAAAAAACCAAATTTAAGCTCCTAAAGCGAACTGAGCGTTTCACACTACTAAATGCAATCTATAAATCTTTAATTTAAATTATGTACTCATAAAAGTTCTATAGTTATACATATATGTTTTGTTTTTTTTTTTTCTAACTTAACAACTTTTCTTTTTTTTTAGATTTTTTCTCACAGCAAAATGTTTAACAATAAAATCACATCAATCTCAAAAACCTGAACTATCCATTGTCATAGTATAGGCTGAACCACTTAAGAAACTTGAAGGGTCAGGATAAATAACCAAAAAAATATATTGAAAACAAAAAAAAATACAAAAATATATTTAATTTCAACAAAAATAAACAATCCAAAATGAAGAGTCGAACTTCTGGTTACAGCTCTGATACAGAGCAAAATAAACAAAAAGATGATTTAAGTGTGCTCCGAAAGCCAATTCATACAGCACTTTCTGGATTTCTAGAAGCCAAAAAAGCATACGAAAATGGAACTGACGAGGTAAGTACCTACATCCTTATTCCTTTGTTTTATTGAATTACATACATATATATATACATTCTAACACAGATAAGGAGACTTTTGGCACGTGAATGCGACATTATATATGAATGCAACACATGCCGTAATATATTTAGAAGTTTAACAAATTTTATAAGTCACAAGCGAGTTTATTGCCGAAATTCCAATAATCATTTCAACGGCAGCTTTAACTCAAATAATCAAAATGGTTTCATCGTAAGTGCAACAAAAAACCCAGAGAAATCAGCTTTAAAAACGTATACATTTCAGGATCAGGATGTTTCGACCATTATCCAAGCCGAACAAGAATTCGTCACTAAAAAACCCAATACCGCAGCGGCAAGTTCCAAAGATAGCACCAATGCTAACAGGGATCTTAGTAGTATAATTGAACGTTTGTTGAAGCGTGAGCAAAATAACAGACTCATGAAATTGACGGACTTCTATGATCAGGTGAACAACAAGCTAACCCAAGATGAAATCCTTCAACAAAAACACGTACTGCAATTGGATAGAGTGCCCAATAGTGATGTCGCTGTATATCAAACTGTTAAAAAGGACGAAAGTGATAATATTAAAACCGAAGTTGACGAGGTCCATGATATGCACGACAAAAATACAAAAACTATTGTGGGTTCAGATGGAAAAGCCCTTCCTCCAAGCACCTCCTCTTTAGTGAAAGAGATCAAGAAAGAGCCAGTTGATGATGTTGAGCCTTGTAGTTCAGAACGCAAGGAACAACAGATCGAAAACTCTAATGAAATAAGTTGTGAAATTTGTAATTTTAAAGAATGTTTTCATTGTGAGCGTATTAAATGAATTGTAAATTTTTGCAGGTAAACTACAATTTGCTACAGAAAAGACCCTTAAGCTACACATACAAACCAAACATATCTCCTCCACCTTCGTCTTTCAGTGTCCATCTTGCTCACTAACATTTCTGCAGCCAGGTGCGGTGATCCGTCATCTGAGCAACGATCACAAGTGAGTATTGACTTTGGTTTATTTTTTTTTTTCAAGAAAAATTTGTCTATGTTAAAATTGCTAGAACTATTTACACTTCGAATATGTTAATATTTCTTCATTTTCAGAAAATCTACACGAAAGATTCGTTTGATGCGAGAGGCTATTTACAAACGTCGCGTTCGCTTAGATGAAGTACAGACAAAAGGTCCAAGCCGTGAATTAGCTCGATTGCAAACAGATAAAGAGCGTCGCGATGCAGAGAACAAAGCATGGTTGGACAATATTGAGCGTGTAGACAACTCTCCGATGTGTACCTACTGTGGCAAAACATTCGAGAGGAAGGCAGTGCTTAATACTCACTTAAATAATTGTCAAATGAAAAACAAAATTACAAATCTAGTCGCTGAGAAAGCTTCATCATCAGCAGCACCAAACAGAGACTCGCCTGTACATTTGAAGAACAAACTATCCAATCTAGTCGCTGAAAAGAGTTCAGCATCAAATAGAGTTTCGCCTGTTCTCACTTCCACGACAAACAAACTTGCTATCAAACTTACAGAGGAATCAAAATTAAATTCCAATTCTAATTCAGTGGATTCATTTGATCTGGAACAAAAATATGACATAAATGGTGACAGCAAAGACTCTATAGATTTGCTAGAAATCAAAGAAGAGTTAACTGGGCAGAGTCGACGAAAACGTCGAAAACCTCCCAAACTCCTGGCACGAAACGATGATGTTGATTCTGATACGCTTAATGAGATGTTTGCTAATTTAGGCAAGAATACTGATGAGCTTTCTCTGAAGACAGTGTGCTTGGACAATCTCACTAGAGCTGCCGAAAACGAAGGACGGAACGAGGATTTACATATCACAAAAGGTGAACATAAGGCAAGTGAGGCTGCGCCGGTAAAAGTGGAACCAAAGCAACGCGTCAACCCTAATTCGAAACAACTTCCGTGTTTTTGTAAAATCTGCCATAAACGTTTCGATGCGTTAAGCAACTTAAGACGTCACATTTCCATGTTTCATTATCGCAGTCGGAAATTCGGTTGCAAACTCTGTGACTATAGAGCGTTTAGAAAGTACGATGTGGTAAATCATCTGGGATCGACACATTCCATTGCCGGTGATAAGGAAACGACCCTGGAGTTCGTTCGGGTCTATGAGGAAAAGTACTTTAAAGACGGCGTCGAGGAGGACATTGTTCTTATTACGGATAATGAGAATGTCCCAAAAGAAAACAAACCTGAAGAGAAACGACAACGCCGCCCAAGAGGTTCGTCGAAGATGGCTGCAGCATCAACATCTCGAGAAGCTGTCGCACCTGAAATACCAAGCGAACCTAAAATCACCAGGTCCTCATCACAGTTATCTCTTTCGTCAACCGATGATTCGATTCCCAATAAGCGGCCGATCCGAAATCGTGTCAAACCAGTCAATAAGGACTTTGTGTATGATCTGTCCAATCTCCTCAAAAAGGATATGCTATTCGCTGAACGTGAATCTATGAAATCACTTAAGCGTCGCAATACTACTTCAGTTGCAAATGACGATAGCAATCAGGAATCGCCCTCACATTCAGCGACACCTTCTCCTCCTGTGATAAATGATTGCCACAAAAGCGATCAGTCAACATTTGGATTTGTGCTGACAAAAGATCTTGTGCAAGGTGCCGCTCAGAAAATGGCTCAGAGCTTGGTATCACAGGGACGAGCCGCTCTAGCTACACTCCCGGAAATTCCAACTCAAAGACCACTGATGCGTTCAAGATTGATGTCCGTATTCCGAAGCTGTGGGAGTGTTCCTATCATTGAAACGTCTGATTTAGAAGAGGCCCAGTATAGAGCATCGCTCTCTGAAGACAGTTTCATTGATAACTTCTCTAAACGGCGCAAAATCGATTTAAACTTAAAGCCTCGGCTGTCACTTCCAGATAGTCCACTGAACTCATTGCTCATGAAGGTAGACATGAGCTTTAACGGAAAGAAATCCCAAATACGTAACATTCCACAAAATGACAGTGGATATTTTGGTGAAGAGGATAAGAAAACCGATCTGGCATGTCCGACTGAAAAAGAATTTCAAGAGTTTGCTGCCAAAAAACTCATCGAGCCCGTGAAAAAAGTTCACGTGCTACCATTCGTCGATCCTCTACCTTCGATTCCTAACTTTTCATCGCCCCCACCAACACCCACCAAACGTATCACATTGTTTCAACGTATGAATGAGAACAAAGCAAAAAAACTTCAAGAGAGTCTCTTGCGATCAGCTTTAGAAAATTAAATTTTAATAGAAAATAAATAAGATTATTTTTATTATTTAAGTTTTCGTTTTGTTGCCTTCAAATATTTAGAATATCTCTATTTTTCAACTGTTAGGAAATTAAACTTAATCAACGCGTTTTTGTTAATAAAAAAAACAATAATATGTAGTTTTTTTTTTTTTGAGAATATTTTGTTGTTTTTGTAAAAATGAACTGATAAAAAAATAAAACAACTTTCGTTTCCAATTATGTAAAATAAAAGTGAAGAGTTTTTACTTAATACAAAAATTAAACAACCTTACAAACAAGCCATTCCAGTTAAACAAAAATGTTCATGCAAGCTTCTACTTTGGAGACCATTACTAAAACCTTTAATGTAAATGTTTTCGTGAAATTTTTGGATACGATCAATGTAAGTTTTGTAATTTGAAGATGATTCCTTGCATGTACACTTTTTGCTTTTATAGTTCCTCTAAACCACCTAATTCAATCTTTTGCCATTGTTGGTATCAAAAATAATTCGTTCGCATACGCCATAGTGAACATTTCTTAATTATTTCATCAATATTACCTATATAAGATACAAATTTCCTCAGTTCACTTCCAAAAATCTTTTTTCACAACTGGCTTCAATCAAGCAGTTTTAAAATCTAAATTGTCCAATTGATTTTATTTCATTGTAAATGCCTCCGAAATCATCTTGAAAAGTGAATTAACAATCCCAGCCGCAATTGAATAGGGCGTTAAAAGTTTTATATTTTTGAATATACTTATTCATATTTTTTTTTTGTTATGAAAATACTTAATTATAAAAAAAGTTAAATAAAATATACATAACAAATATTTGTGAAACATAGTTTCATTCGCTATTCTTATTAAAATTTATTTTATTATAAAATTATTTTATAATTATAATTAAATATAAACACTATTTTACATTTTGGTTTCAGTCGCATCACAATTTCTCTATATAAACTTAAAAGTTACTAAAAATCTTTTCGTTTTTCTTTGTAATACGTATAAGCATTGACAATATCAACAACTTTGTCGAAGATATATTCCTTGACTCCATGCCCGCAAATAAAGTCAAGGTGATTCCATTTCTCCCATGGCATTCGAAATAGAGCATTTACATTTGGTAATTGCATAACCAATCGCTGGATATCCCTAACCGAAACTATATAATCTTTCACAGAAAAATAAATAAAAGTAGGAACGGTAACCCTATCCAACTGGTAATCTGGAGGATTCGTTTGGTTGTAAACCAGCTTATTTTTGTCTGGCCCATAGTCGTACTGCCGAAACTTGCCGGAGTTATAGCTTTGTAGATAGTGCATGATTTGCTTAAATGATCCACCAACTGGAAAGTTCGCCATTATATCTGGAATTAATGTCTTCAAAATAATATTCGATTAGTAAGGCATATAACGACACATTTTAATTTTAATATACCTTATTAAGATGCATGGCGTCGTAACCCACCGCTGGCCAAATTCTGCTCGCACATATTTGTGGATTTTCGTCCCGGAGACAACCCATGGTGAGCAGGCGTTTAACAAATTTATTAGTAGACACCATCTCAACACCTTCCAGCATTATTGACAAGAAGTTACGAGTGCCCAGAAATGATGCGAATATTCCCGCCAGTGGACCTTTCGTATGGTCGACGAAAGCAACGGGTGCCAGCAGATGTGCTGTCTCAAACTTTTCATTATATTGGGGAAACATAGAGTTCATGACTAGAAAAATGGTTGCTCCTTGAGAAACTCCAGCAAAATGCATTGTTTTTTGGCCTGTTAGATCAAGGATGTAATCAACCATGGCAGGCATGTCGTATACTCCCATCTCATGCCAACTGAAATTCCAAAACTCCCGATCGTCCGGTGAGTATTTAATGTTTTTCTTTGTGTAAATGTTTCCCCTGTTATTGCCTATCCAGACATCGTATCCATTGTTGGACAGCAAGTAAGGCAATGAATTCTCTCGACCGTTTAGTACCCAGGCATCGGATGACGCATAGATTCCGGTCATAAGAAAGACAACCGGTCTCCGTTCCCCACCATTATATGGAACTCTATGCAGTTTGAGTATGTAGCCGTCAAGTGTTTGAACTGTATGCACTTCAACAGGGTATCCATCACGTTTAATTCGTTTTACCTAAAAAAAGAATATTTAGTTTTCGTAAATATTTTTTTGTTAAACCTTAAAATTCGAAACTGGTAAAACCCAAAACAATAAACAAACGTGACTTAATTGGTTGAATGGCTAAAAAATTCATGACCTATTCTTGCCAAATTATTTATTTATTTAAGTGCCCTTGAAGCATGAGCCTTGCGATTTTATGTGCGATAGAGTTACATGTTTTAAATTTGTAATAATTAAAATAAAATGTTCGACTGGATCGAATGTAATTGTTATTAAAGTGCCTTAAAAGTTAGAAATTAAATTTACACCACTATTAATTAATTCAAACCAAATATGAATTATTTTTGATTAGTAAATTACATAAGTGCGAAAATTATCAATAAAACAGAATTGAAGTTGTTCATGTTAATTAGCTAATTCATCCAAGTAGATGGATTAACGAATAGTTAAGCTAAAAATACCTCAGATATTTGGCTACAGATAAAATACAAAAAAGACACATTTTAAGTTCATATGGGATAAAATGTAATTGTCAATGACAATTTGTTCATAAGAAATTTGATACTGTCATGTTTTTTTTTGGCTAATTCAAATCACTTTGAAACAATTATTCAAAATAAAATAAGGGCGACCAAAAAATGACTTTAATAATGATTCAATTTACAAAAAGTTACAGGTTTAATTATATCTTTATAAATTTGCTTTCACTTTTTCGATAATCGAAAATCGTGTACAAAAAAAAATCTCATACTCTTGAATAGATTTAACATAAACAAGCCATTAAGGGCGTCTGCATTTATTAAAATTCAATAAATTGTACTGATATTCGCCGAGAACAATATGCTCGTGCTTCCAATTTAAATTAATTATATTCATTAGATTAGTCGGCAGTTTTATTGATCAATTGACCCAGAAATACATTTACATTAAAACAACTGGATTACCTTATCTACCTTACAAACTTATCATACCCACCTTGTACCACACCTACTAAGTGAAAGACATAACACCTTAAAAAAATGGTTAAAAGAAATCGTTAAATTAATGAAACATTAAAAAAAATTATACAGGATGTCCCATAAACAATGGTCCATACTGAAACTGGTGATAAATAATAGTGTTTTATTAATTTTTATTTTTTATTTTTACGGTCAGCTTAAATTTTTTGTTTATTATAATATTTATTTATAAAATTTTTTTTAAATGGCCCCCTCGTGCACTTGTACAGGAACGAAAACTTTTTAAAAACTGTCTTCAGGAGTTTTGTGCTTCCCGAATTTTGTATCTCTTGAACAGCCGTTTGTATCCGTTGCTGGAGTTCAATAATGCTACATACTACTTTTCCCTCGATGCAGCCCTAGCAAAAAACAATTTTAACGGATTTAAGCCCGGTGACCGAGATGGCCCCAAAATTGGTCCACCCGGTCCCATCCAACGTTCAAGGTAAACATTGTTTAAGAAGCGTTTCGTTTGGAAGCATCCTTGACTAGTCAACGACGAGGGGCATGTCCGAAGGAAGATATCCAACAGAAAAAAACGTCTTTTTTCCAGAAAAATCAAGTAAGTTCTTGATAATGGTTAATAATGCTGATGGTTCATAGAGTCCTAAAACTTGACATTCAGAATAACAGTCCATAAGTTGATTTTGAATTGGTATTGCGATTTCCGTCACGTTTCAAAATATGTGGATTTTCCAATTGTCAACTGTCGTTTCGTGTATTACAACATCTGGCCCCTGAATCTTCTTGATTTGTATCAAGCATAATTCGATAGAAATCCAGTCTTTGTCGATAATTCTTTGGAACTAAAGTCCGGAGTTGCTGCATATGAAAAGGATGCAATTTTTACCGTTATAAGTATTCTCTGAATTATAAATTTTGGTATTCCATGTTGTCCTTTCGAAACAATGGATCGAAATTCGGGAAGCATATAAGACTCGACAGTTTTTAAGACGTTGTGGGGCTTGTACAAGTGCAAGAGAGGACAATTTTGAACAATTTTTTGTAAATTAAGTATAAGAACAAATTTTGGCTAACCGTAAAAATAAAAATTAATAAAACAGTTATTATTTAAAAAAAGATTTATTTTTATTTCGTTTAGAACCCTGTTTTATTGAGTTCAAATAGTTATATTTTTGATTTAAGTCTAATATTGACAAGTTTTATACCTTTTGAAAAAACTTCAAAAATGTGGCCAATTTTTAAAAGTAAAAACCAGTTTTAAGTCGTACGATTTTTTTTCAGGGTGCTCTTTTGAAAATCGAAGTGAAATAAAAGATTTGATCGAAGCATCATGATATTTAGTAATTTTTAGCAAAATGGTACAGAAAATTTAAAATATTTTAATGTACGAAATTGGTTTCACTATTAAGCAATATTTGAGTGTAAAAATTAAAAAAAAAATCAATTATGGACAGGGTGACCAAAAAACTGGGTTTTTCAAAATTTCAAAAAAATACCCGTTACTCGAAAACCGTAATGATGCGGTAAAGACAAGTTACTAAATTCTGAGTGATCATGACCTGGCCTATCACCAGTTTCAGTTTGGCTCATTGCTTATGGGACACCCTGTATGTATTTATTGAGTTAAAACAACAACAAAACGAATAACTACATATACATATCTCGTTGTGGCTTTTATGGGCCCTAGCACCAATGCACCTTAAAATATATATTTTCATTGGGGAATTTGATCGTTATCCTGAAATCTTAAATTCTGTTTGGTCGAAATTCTGCAAATGAATCGTCAATTATTATGCATACGAACATAATTTAGTTTTCCATTAGTTATTTTGTAAATCTATTATACTGTTGTTCAAATGTCTTTTTACTGGATTTTGACATTTATTATTTATTTAATTAACAATTGAAACAACTCGCCTTTATCATTAATGAAATATTTAGAATGCAATTTGTAGAAAATACCATACAAAAAATTGTGTCCAGCACTAAAAAATATTTCATATAGGTATTGTGATATATTATATTTACGGCCAGTTGTACAAATATTTAAACCGTGGTTCAGAAATTTTTATCCACCGATTCCGGCGGATTAATTGAATTTCAACAGTGGTTTACTGTTCAAGTGCGTGATAATAACCAATTACATACTTGAACCAGCGTTGAACCTTAGTTATTCCTCCGGAATCGGTGAGTTAAAATATTCAACCGAGGCTGAACCACTATTGTACAACTGGCCCTTAGAGTTTTGGATCGGGGTCAGACTCCCGAAAAAAGCAAGCAACTCTAAATCCTGAAAAATTATATTTATAGTTATATACATATTATATTTTTCACTAGCAAATACATTTTTTTTTTTTCAAGGTCAATATTTTTGATGTTCCGTTAAATTTGGAGAAATTAATGCGATTTTCGTCAGATGGAACACAATTTTGTTAAAATTTTTAAAGATGGGTATCTTAGTAGCGCAAGTAATATTGCACTTTAAAACTTATTTTTTTTAAATTTATTTATTTATAAACTAGCTTCCCCGGCCCGGCTTCGCTCAGGTGCACAAATGTAAGTTTTGTAAAAAAAATAATAGTGTTTGCCGCCAGTTATAGGTTTAATTGAAAACCACCTTTGAATTTGTTAACTGTAATTTTTTAAACATTTTTCTTACTGAAGAATTAATTCAAGCTGTTCAATCACTGATTATGTCTCAAAACTTTAGTTAAATTCATTTTTCTAAAGTATAAATACTAACAAAAACTAGAAGTCAAAATTAATGTGTTAATCCTTAAGTTTTAAAAATTGCACACTTTTTGTTAAATTTAAAAATATTGCGCGACACAACAGCTGTCTTTTATCATGGAACATTATAGGCACTCGTGTAATAAGTACAATTTAACCTTGGAAATGTGTTTTAAACTAAATTTAGTCACCCAGTACACAAGTAACAACAATGTTATGTAAAAAATAACAGACACCATAACTAATATTACGTAAACAGGATTGATTTGTATATTTAAAAAAATTTTGTCAGTATGTATTTTGCCAGACATACTCGTAAAAAACGTTGCCAAATAATATAGGCATATAAAATTGTTTGCACAAAACATAGCAAACACATATAAGCAAACAGAAACAACAATGGGGACGACAGCCACACACAAATATTTTTTTCGTTTCAGGAATTAAAGACTCCGAAAGCAATACGATGATACCCACGGCCCACACACAGTGGGATATTTAATCATACAACTTGGAAATAATGTCCAAGAAGATAAACCTACACATTTAATAATAAATAATAACAGGAAAAAAAAAGAAGCTTTTTATCGCAATTAAATTATGCATTATCTAATAAAAAATCTTGTGCATCTTCTCCAAGCTTGTAATTTAAGAATTTTTGATAAGAAATTCATTTATAAATTGAAAACTTCAACTAACGAGTTACGAGTAATAGTAACCACTTGTCTACGCATTCTTATTTAAACATAGTTAAACACTGCATGAGGTAATATGTAGCCTCATTTCAATGTTACATAAATCCCTAAAACAATTTTAGTAGCCTGTAGAGTTATGGTTAGTGCGCAGAACTGTTACGCCGACTGTATTGGGTTCGATTTCCAACCTATGCTACCTAAAATAAAACAAAAATGGTTTTCTTGCGTGGAATTGAAAAATCCGTTCGGATTGGGCAGGAAATTGCAGGCCCCCTTCACTCACACAGGTATATTGAGAGTCATAAACCGCTAGCCCCTGGTTCTACACCAGCTAATTTATTCATTCATTTCATTAGTTCTGTTTCTTTACTGTTTGGGAAAAGTTTGGGAAAAAGTTTGGGATTGAGCTTTTTGATGGTGTTGTTGTAATTTTTGAAACGCATTTGAGATGTTTCTGTTTTGTTTCTGGGTAAACTTCACATTTCACAGCAAAAGTTATCAGTACTTCGACAAGCCAGAAAAGGCAGTAGGTAAAATGCCCACAGCTCAAATACGTTTTTAGCCTTAATTATATTGGCAGCTCTGCTCTGAAACTCTTTTTTACGAAGCATTCAAATTTGTTTTTGTTGCGGTCTGTAAATATTTTTTCTTGCTACTTGTTTTATTTTTCATTTATGGGTCTTCTTTATTTATCAAACTTTATAACTAAATATCCCACTGTTCTGGCTATCGCAACGCTAGCCACCACCACCACTGCTGTCTCAGTAACGAGGAAATTGTAAAAAAATATGTGAAACGAATTTTAATGAATCTCTTACGATTTACAAATGAAATGCGGTCAATAAGCCGAAAAAAGTACCTACATATACGTCCAGTCAAATAATTCTTCTAGAAATTGCACTTTCATTACGAAAGTGCTAATAAAATTTTTATTCGCAAGCTTTATTTGGTTTGGTTTTTAAAAATCGAATTTCATTTTAAGTGTCTCTTTTGTATACGTACTTTAATAAAAAAAAAAATAAAATAAACTCACTTAATAAAGATGTACATAATATGTAACTATTACAAAATGAACTGTAATATTTTTGGGAACAACATATTAAGAGACATAATTAATGTTTTCCTTGCTCCACAAAATTGATTAAAAGAAAATATAAATATATTAACGACCTCTGTTCAAAATTGGCGGATAAATTGAGGTTGCTGGTACAAGCATGTAGGTAATATGGCTTTTATCACGTCATGTGTGCTTGAACCATGAACCATTGTTGAAGCTTATTTAATCAGCCAAAACCAGTGGAATCAAATATTTATACAACTGGTCCTAGTTGAATTATGTAAAACTAAAAAGATATGTAAATAATTTTTTTTATTATGACCCATGATCCATATGGATCATCCTGCAAAAATAAAACAGCCTCACAGTGGCGAGAAGCAGCAGCCTGTTTTCGGATCATGAAACGTGAACTCGATAAAGAGCAGGTTCATGTGTTGTTGTTGTTATGTATGTTATTTGATGATCCATATAGATCAATTCTGATAATTAAAAACGGCTGATATTGTCAGAAACGTCATTGTCAGGTAATTGTCAGACGATAATCTGACAAAAAATTGTCAGGTATCTTACAATCGTCTGAACACAAAATTTTTATCATTGTCAGACGATTAGGACATTGTCACACTCATTGGTCATTACAATTGCTGACAATTTATTCATTGTCCGAAATTTCAATATAACCCATCGGTTGGAGTCCAGTTAGTTAAAGAGAGATAAAAAAAACTATAAAGAAATATTCTATCTGAGTCTCAAGTACATATTTTAATATTTCTCCGTGCCGAATGAATTTTCAATTTTTCCATACAAAATATAAAGGGTTTTTTAAGACGTGTGGTTTTCAAGAAGAAATAAAACGCCAAAAATGTAGCTTTATTATAAAGATAAGGGTTTACCATTATGTTTTAAAAACGATTTCGGGCAAGTGGCCGCCACGACTGGCTCGAATAAATTCCAGTCGAGAGGCCCAAGAGGCCCCAGCTCCAATTGTTGCACGCGATGGCGGATGGACTCATTCGGGTCTTCTTCGATACTCTGCTCCACAGCAGCAATAGCGTCTTCGGTGCGCAGTGTACGGCGTCTCTGAGGATTCGCACTATCCACTAGAGTAAACGTGGTGCGAAACCGATCCATGGTTGCTCGAATTACTCTGCTGGGCGATTATGTCGATCGAATATTGGACGCAGCGCCCGATGCGTGGCGCAAACTAAACCATTATTTTGGTAATACATTTGCACGATTTGGAAACGTTGTTCAGGGGTAAGTCTATTCATTATGAAATGGCAAACCAAACTGAGCATAAATCAAGTAACAGCTGTCAAAAAGAACAACTCCGAAAAAAGTATTGCCAGATTGAAAACCACACGTCTAAATAAAAAAACACCCTTTACAAACATAGTTTTCTTAGTATTTACTTAAAAATTATGTAAAATTATTCAATTTGATTGGAACTTTTCAAACTTGTCAATTATCTAAGGTCTATGAGTTCCACAGTACACAAATCAAAGGTATTATATCGCGCAGGTTGTCAAAGTTTAAAGTGTCAACAAATTAAAAATGGCTGTTCCAGTGCCCATAGCAACTCAGCACGCATCATTAGAAACAACAATAAAATATTGAAATTAGACAAGTAAAAGGACACTGGATCCACCATTTTACCACCATAATACCTCACTTTTGACAGATGCGCAGAACTGAACAAAAATGAAAACGGTAATAATATTACCTTTAATATGTGTACTGTGTATGAGTTCTATATCAAAAAATATTTATTCATTTTTTCTAAAACTGTATTTAACGGTTTTAAAATAAAAAAACTGCACATAATTTTTTTTTCTACATAATAGCTATATACTTCCCATAGTCCTTAAAATATAGTACTTTGCTTCAACTGATTAAAGATATAGTATTTTTTATGGTAAGTAGTTAAATTTTTCCAAACATAGTGTGTGAATGATGCTTATATACAGTTTGCTTATAAAGTTTGGGAAAAAATCAAAAGAAATAATTCAAAAAGCACGGCTATTTTTTCTTTGGATCTCTTGTAAAGAATTGTTTATTTTGTGATACTTAAAACGTCAGGTCAATATCTGTAGGGTTCTTAGAAAAATTTAATTAAAATTCGAAAAAACACGATACATCATAATGTCTCAGTAGTATTGAAAAGGCTAAAATCGAATTACTTAAAAACAAGGACTGATCTGATAACAAGCTATAACAATTGAAAAAAAAGTTTTAATGCGGTCGTTCAGAAATAAATATTCATCCGAAAAAAAACATGAAAGGAGGTAAACAAGCAAGAACAACAAAAGCTGATGGAAGAACAACTTTGAAATGTGCTTCCAATTTTAGTCATTCTGCAGCAAAAATTAAACAAAAACTTGGTGTTAGTGTGTTTTTGTTTTGACAGTTAGAAGGGTAATTAACACTTCAAATCATCCTAAACGGCTGAAACTTCAAAGAAAAGTGCATACGGTTGGATTTCTCGCGACTTCATATGACTTGGAAAAATTACTATCCTCACGTAGTTTTTTTCGACTGAAACAAATTTAATTTAGATGACGGTCTAGCTATGGGGGTTAACTATAAGACTCATGATTTGATGAAGGACGAATGGTTTTTAGCTCAGCCTCAGCATCATAGTTGAGAAGGTAGTTTCTTTTTGGTATAGGAGGCAATCACCTGCAATATCTATATCGAACTTGAGTTCAAAACTTAAAAAATGACTCCAAATGCTTACAAAAGAATTGGAAAGAAAATTTCCTATTTTTTTTATATTTTTGTACTTTCCGACAAAACAACACCCCCGTTGACATGGTGCGTACATATAATAAAAAGATAGATATGTGAACAGAATGTGGAACTGCTTTAATAGCCGCCATATGTTTCATACCTAAACCTGGACCCATGTTCTGTAACTCGGCGATAACTTTTCGAGGCGAGAAACGGCGAGAAAAGAAACGAGGCCGTTTCTCGCCTCGAAAAGTTATCGCCGAGTTACAGAACATGGGTCCTGATTGAAAATGTCTGAAGATGGTTGATGAGTAAAGTTTACGAATCTGGTAATCAGTTTGAAGACAAAGAATAACTGATTGCCGAATTGAAGTATCCCTTGTCATGAGATAAGTACTTCTCAACTTATAGGCGCTTGAATTCGGCAGAAAATTGTAGGTCCCCTACCTTCTTTCCAATAACGCGCTCACATGAATAGCTGAGATCTGTAAGTCACTATCGAACTGTGGCGCCACTGATTTTTGTTTAACATCATAAATAAATATTAAGCATTATCAAATGATACACTCCCGCACTATGTTTGGAAAAAATGAATAACTTGTCATTAAAAAATATTATAAGATATTCAATTGAAGCAGAGTATACATTTAAAACACTGTTATATTTATATCTGTTAGACCAAGTGATATTGTAATCAAAATTTCCCAAAAATCTTCCTTTTTCTTTAACTAAAATAATAAAGATACCAATTGTTTTTACTCTTTTGCCACTTTCACCTTTACATCGATACACCGCAATATACAAGTACATAGATATGTTTTGCATCAATTTTAAACAACTTTTCAGATTTGAACCATAACAGCAAGTAGGTACCTTTGACACAGTCGGCAATTTATTTATTTTTTTTTATTCAATTTGATAAGTTTTTCACGTTTTGTATTATATTTTTTTTAATAGCAACTGTATATCACATAACTTTAAATATCTTAAGAAATAAATACAAAGAAATATCCATACCGCGTCAGTGATGATGATCTCTCGTCCCTTTGAAAATATTGCATCCGAGATTGTAAAGGAAGAGACCACTAAATTTGATAGGAGAAGCAGGATAGCACTTGTTAATGCTGGTAGTATGAAAACCTCCATTTGCATTGTTAATCCTGTTTTTACCCGAGTTATTTTTCTTTTTTCGTATGTTGTGTTGAATATCTAAACTAGTGTTCCAGCACTATAATTTTCGTTGCACTTAGGACATCTCCGTTGGCTTGAATTTGGCGCGTGTATCCACGATCTGCACCCAAAACTTGTAACTCGAAAGTCATTTAAACCAGAAGATGACGAGGTAATAAGCACACGTGAATCTCAAAGATGCACACAGCACACTTCACGTCGTAAACTCGTTTTCATTTTCGTTTAGTAGAACATGGAAGTTTTTTATACATATATGTACACGGTAGTAGCGGCGGCAGTTGCAACGAGTGTCCCGTTCCGTTCGCGTCCGGGTGATTGGATACACCACACCAGCCAAGCGCAGCAGCGTGTTGGGCTTTGAATATGGCAAGTGCAAAGATAACTTTTGATGGGAAAATTTTTATGAATCTAGGAAGTAACGACAAAGAAGACGATTGACGCGTACGGCGACGAAGACGACGACGTTCGAATCTCGGATATGGATTTTAGATTGGGCACACACCACTTGGACTATGGAGAAGCAGTATAGAAAACTCGATGCTTACCCGCCGACGGGTCGTATGCAAATACTTTTCGTTTGGATAATTCGAATGACAAATGTTGGAATTACCTTCACGTATGGTCGTGCGTCGCCATTTGATCGTGGTCGCGGGCTCTCGTTATGGGTAAAGTGCGGTGCGGATACGTATAGCTATTTCATGGAAATATGTGTTTGATAATATTAAACCAACAAACAAAAATAACTTCTTCAGGGAGAGGGGATATTTGTTGGAGCTTCGAAGTTCATGAATGAAATTTGGCGGGGTTATTTCATTTAAATATAAGTTACGACTTACGAGCCTATATAGGTAGAGTAGATATATCTGATTGATACGTGTTAAGTGGGTGCTTCATCAGTTAATAAATAGGTAAACTTGGAATTCAAATTGGGTATACATAGTGTGTTGCCTTCTTGTGATCCAAATTAACTGATAACGATTCAAACAGATTATTTCTATACAAAATATTCTCCCAGTCGAAACATTAATTTGATATAGAAGGTCTATTTGTTGGACTTCAGAGTAATATCAATATTCAGTTGACCTGACTTGGTATATTATTGAAAGTTGATTCATTCGTTTCATTCTATGCATAAAACTTTTTCAGTTTTCAAAAAAGCGATTCTCTTTTGAAAAATTGCAATATATGTAAAGTCAGAGTAGATATACGCATATTCATGTAACCTCGCAGATCGCTTTAAAGGTGTCATGGATTCACAGTACGTGAGGTCTCGGCAAAAAAAAAGAAAGGGCCGACGATGATGGAAATCTTGCTATTTATTTAAAAATAATATAAATTGGATTCAGTCATAACAAAAACTGACTTTAGCTTAATTCAAAAAATAAAATTTATGAACACATTTTTGGTGGACAATTAATATAAAGGTGCCCCCACACCAACGCGAATTTTCGGTGACGACGACGAAAACAACAACAACAACACGTGGTTGTCAATGAAAACAACACGTTGTTATTATTGTTTTCGTCGTCGCCACCAAAAATTCGCATTGGTGTGGGAGATCCTTGAATTAAATAGACTAGATAAAGCAGATAACCAAAGGTTCATTCAATTGACAGAGAAATAATTACAATGTTGCATTAGTTTAGAGATTTTACACTTAAAGCGTTTTCGTTTATTTGTCTGGAAATATTCCGAATGCTTCTGAAATCGTTCGTTTGGCACTTCTGAAAAGAAGAGAAAATTGATTCTGGATAATCTGGAAAAAATCAAACCAGAAGCACGCAAAAATGTACACTTTAAACGCCATTTATGAAGAAAGTAATGAAATATGAAAACAACTTTAACTTGATATCTGCATGTGAAGATTCTCAAAAACAACGAAACACAAACTTGTTAGTTTGGCCTTCCGGATCGGAGATTTCCGGAGACCTCTTCTGAATTATCAAACGAAAACGCTTTTAGCTTTTCAAATATTGACTAATCGAAGTAGGAAAGAGGTAGAAATTAGAAAAAAAATTGATCATACTTTGAGTATGATTGTAATATTTTAATTGTTGATTAAAATATTTAAAAGAATTCAAGAAAAAATAATTTCTTCTAGAACAGTCAATTTTGTTGAAAAACTAATTTAAAAAATTTTGTTTATTAAAACGAAATAATACAAAAACGTATTTCTGATGAATTTAAGTACATATTTACTTCGATGAAGATCTTTTCACGAAATTTACAGTTTTCTATTTATACCTTAATTTGGTTGATTTTGTCATTAAATGTAGAAATGAAATTATCATGGGCTGAAAACAAGGAAATTCCAAGATAAATTAAAAAATATTTGACATAATTACTTAAAAACAAACTTTTGACCAATTCCTAATCGATGTATATTAGAGTAGTTTAAAAAATTAAAATGTCTTGGATTTTCAATGCCATTAGCTTTTTAGTTGAGTTTAGTGAAATTATGAGGGTAATAAAAATTGCAGGCCTTTAGAATAAAATTTAGGGGTCGCTCATTGTTATTTTTTCCCCTACAAATCGTATGGGGCATTTTTAGATCGTTTCTTTATTTTATAACTTTAGAACTGTTAGGTAATGATTTAAAAGAAATTTTGAAAAGGTTCTTACTTCTTATTTTAATTTTATTAAATTAATGTACTTCTTCCAAAGTTATTATAGGTCAAAGTGGAATACATGGTTAATTCCACAGTTTTTTGGATTGTATATTACAAGTATCAACTATAATATACAATTTCATGAGTTGAAAATAGTCAACAAGACACCACCCAATAATAAACTGCTTGTCAAATCAATTTTTATGAAAAAAGTTGCATTTTCCATCGAATTGATTGATATGTGTATTTATACGTATGAACCGAAAATAGCAATAAGAATGTGCCATTTTTTGAATTTTGTTTAAATGTTTATTTTTCATGTTTTCTCTTTAAATAAATATTTTTTTTTCTTAATAAATAACTTTATTCCAATACATTTAACAGAAATTAATATTAAAAAAATTAAAAATAATTAAATATTTAAACCAGCTTTGTTTTATATATTTATACCGCGGAATGATTTAATAACTTTGTAAGGAGTGCATTAATTAGATAAGAAGTAAGGACATTTTTTAAACAGCATTCAATTTCTTTTCGATCATTACCTTACAGTAGCCTGTAGCCGGTTCTAAAGTTATAAAATAAAGAAGCAAAAAACAAAAAAATGTGCCATACGATTTGTATATGGAAAATGCCATGAGCGGCTCCTAAATTAAATTTACATCTAAAGGGCTGAAATTTTTACCAGGCTCATCATTTCACTAAACTCAACTAAAAAGCGCTTGGCATTGAAAATCAAAGACATTATAATTTTTTTGAATAATATTAAATAGTTTTTGCGGATAATTTTAGGTCTTGATATAATTTTTTTTGTAATTCGATCACGATTCGAAAGAAAGGTGCTTGTCAGAGCAGTATAACAGAATGTAAATAAACGCTTGTAAATACATTTATTATATTTTTATCTTAGTTTCAGAGCGGGAAAACTTTTTAGGAGTGCAGGTGTCAGGTGAGTATGTACATACACAAATCGTTAAAATTAATCAAGGCTTTTATTAATTTCCTAAGTATGAATAAAAAAAGGATCCCAGAGTTGATATTTGGAGGACAATGTTGGCGAAAAATAGTCAAGTTTTTATTACCTTTTATTAAATAATAATTAACACAATTTCCACAACACTATTCGAGTCCAGGCTAACAAAAAGAGCCACGATTAAGAGAAGTTGCGAGTAAAGAAGGAACGAAGCGTAACGAACGTAGATCGTAGCGTATCATATTATGTAATGTAAATCTGTCTCACTCTAAGTTACGGCAAACAGTGTCTGATTCTAGTGCCTCTGTTTATGTTACGTACAGCTCAGTAAAATCGATTTTTTAGTACAAAAAAGCATTATTCTCGTAAAAGTGATTGAAGTGAACTGAAGTCCTTTTTTCAAATAAAAAAGCAATAATATTTTTTACGAATGAATAAGCAGGGATGTGACCCGGAATGGTATTAAATATTTAATACCGGGTCGACCCGAAATTAAATTATTCATATGAATTAAGTTTCGGGTCGACCCGAAATTAAATTAATTATATGAATTTAGTTTCGGGTCGACCCGAAATTAAATTATTTATGATAATTTAGTTTCGGGTTAAAATAAAATAAAATAAAATAAAATAAAATAAAATAAAATAAAATGAAATGAAATGAAATGAAATGAAATGAAATGAAATAAAATAAAATGAAGTGAACCTTACAATAATAAAACAAATACACACACAAAAACACCGTTGGTTTGTAATAATAATAATATAGTTCTAAAAATGTTTATGAAAACAAGTGTTAGTGTACGAGGGAAGACCTTTATGTGTACTAAAAAAATTGTTTAGGTACTGATATCTATTATCCGTGGTCATTGGTATAAAATAATGATGGCAATTCCATACAAAAAAACGGGTGGACACATTTGCTTAAAATTTGCTACACATACGCATTGAATATATTGTACCTAAACTTTCTTCATATTTTTCCTCGAAGATCAAAAATACGCAAGCTATATGCAAAACCCTAAATTTTCTTTAAAAACAAACAGGTCCAAACGACACTATAAGATACAGTTTCGAAAATGTTGTTTTCAGCTCCTGTATTGGTACTCTTTCAAATCAATTGGACTTAAAACTGCAAAGAAACATTTTTTTGAACCACCCCAATATCAAACTTTTTTTTCAACATTTTTGCTTAAATGCTTACTTACCACAGTAAATTGTATTCCATTCTGCCCAAAAACATAGAAGATAGCTTTTTTAAGGAACACCCTACTGTAAAAATAATGAGTTTTTCATTTTTTTTTTCAAAATACAAGTTTAAAATTTTGTTTGCATTATTAAAATCTATTTTGTCCATAAACTGCAAAAATAATTTTTTTGGACCCCACAAATATTTTTTTCTCGAAAAACTTAGTTAAAATATTGACCAAACTGAATCTTACCTAATTCTGTTTATAAGGGTGGCGCATAACATTTTTTATCTACACCCTACTGTGTAGAATTGCATCATCATAAATTAAGGCATGTGACCCTGTATTATATTATTTGGTACTATATTAATAATTTCGGGTCGACCCGAAATTGGTGCGAAATCGGTGCGAAACTATTTCCGTCACTAAACTCGGTCCGAAATTAAACTCTCATTTCGGATCGACCCGAAACTAAATTAATAAGAATTTAATTTCGGGTCGACCCGAAACTAAATTCATATAGTTAATTTAATTTCGGGTCGACCCGAAACTAAATTCAAATAAATAATTTAATTTCGGGTCGACCCGAAACTAAATTCAAATAAATAATTTAATTTCGGGTCGACCCGAAACTAAATTCTAATAAATAATTTAATTTCGGGTCGACCCGAAACTAAATTCGTATTAATTTAGTTTCGGGTCGACCCGAATTTAGAATTTAATTTCGGACCGAGTTTAGTGACGGAAATAGTTTCGCACCGCACTGAACCAAAAAGGTACGTTATATTAATAAAAAAGTACATTAATTACGTATTTTGTACATTAATTCTCAGCCGATGTAAAAGTACATTGTTTCAACGTATGCTTGTTTGTTATTTAATACCGTCGTGTATTAAATAACGTTTTGATCATTATTTAATGAATTTATACGTTAATAGCTATGTATTTAAGTATATAAGATATGAGTATATAATACGTCATTTAATGTATTTAAACTTTAATTAATGATCTTAAAACATTAAATCAATGTTTTTTGTTCATTAAAGAAAGTAAAAAATTCGACATTTAATGTACAATTATCATTAATTGTATGTCATATTTACATCACAACAATGTATCTTGTTCATTAAATAATGTATACAATTCGTTACTTAATGTCCAATGTTCATTAATTTTATGTCATTCGAACATTAAAATAATGTATCTTGTTCATTAAATAATGTATACAATTCGTTACTTAATGTACAATATTCATTAATTTTATGTCTTTCGTACATTAAAACAATGTATCTTGTTTATTAAATGACGAATAAAATTCGTTAGTTAATGTACAATATTCATTAATTTTATGTCTTTCATACATTAAAACAATGTATCTTGTTCATTAAATGACGTATGAAATTCGTTATTTAATGTAGAATATTCATTAATTTTATGTCATTCGTACATTAAAACAATGTATCTTGTTCATTAAATGACGTATAAAATTCGTTACTTAATGTAGAATATTCATTAATTTTATGTCATTCGTACATTAAAACAATGTATCTTGTTCATTAAATGACGTATAAAATTCGTTACTTAATGTAGAATATTCATTAATTTTATGTCATTCGTACATTAAAATAATGTATCTTGTTCATTAAATGACGTATAAAATTCGTCACTTAATGTAGAATATTCATTAATTTTATGTCATTCGTACATTAAAACAATGTATCTTGTTCATTAAATGACGTATAGAATTCGTTACTTAATGTAGAATATTCATTAATTTTATGTCATTCGTACATTAAAACAATGTATCTTGTTCGTTAAATGACGTATAGAATTCGTTACTTAATGTAGAATATTCATTAATTTTATGGCATTCGTACATTAAAACAATGTATCTTGTTCATTAAATGACGTATAGAATTCGTTACTTAATGTAGAATATTCATTAATTTTATGCCATTCGTACATTAAAACAATGTATCTTGTTCATTAAATGACGTATATAATTCGTTACTTAATGTAGAATATTCATTAATTTTATGTCTTTCGTACATTAAAACAATGTATCTCGTTCATTAAATGACGTATAGAATTCGTTACTTAATGTAGAATATTCATTAATTTTATGTCTTTCGTACATTAAAACAATGTATCTTGTTCATTAAATAACGTACAGATTTGTTTACTTAATGTACAATATTCATTAATCTCATGTAATCCGTACATTAAATTAATGCATCTTGTTCATTAAATAACGTTTTACAATAGTTATTTAATGCCTCATATTCATTGCTTTGATGTCCCCTAATGAATTCTATTTATTGATCCAATCTGATCAACCGACGCACGTTTATCTGCGAAAAGGTTCATAAAAAAACGAATCCTATTAATTGGCGCTGTGAAAATTTTAATGATATCATTTAATTAGTTAATCAATGTAATATGTTAGGTAAATAAATTAAATAAAGCCAATCAATAAAATTAATTTCTTTAGTACATTTCAAAGCTCACCTCAGTTTCGTTTGATAAATTTCTGGAATCATTCTAAGAAATCTGAAAGAACTAGAGAAAACCAAATTAAAAGTTTGTTCAAGAAAAAGATATTTTAAATTGAATTTTTGTATGTAGTTATGGTTTTTTATTTATGCATTAAAATTGTTAAGTGTTACAAGCCGTTTTAATAGAGACACTATTAATTTGAAAAGTTAAGTTAACATTTAAAAATTTAAAAAGTTTTTGTAGTTTGAAATGAAGGAGAAAATATTTTTAAGATTTATTCTGTACATATTATCTTGAATTTTGAAATTTATATTTGAACTTTTGAAAATTTTGTATCATGTTTTAATTTGGAGAATACCCGAAAGCAGTAAATAAACGTAGAAATATTTAATATTAGTTTTTGATTTTCCAACAGAAATAATGAAAGGCTCTGGTCTTTGCTGAAGATGCTGCAAATGATCTTGAATGGACGTTGCGAATCTTTCATCTTGTACATTAGGAAACTTTTCCTACCGATTTCTTCCTTTGGAAATTCGATTTGGGTAGGCACCGAATACGTTTGGAGACAGCTGAAAATATTATAATAATTGCATATATTAGAAAAAAATTAATAATTTACATAAATTGTGTAAATAAACTTTAAAAAATCTGTAGTTAGTATTAAAACTTAAATAAATATGGTCATTGCCTTGTATGATTTTATCAAAAAGTGTTTTAATTGTAACTTAGTGTTATTGTTGGTTTGGGTTCAGACGCAAGTATGCTTATCATGTATTGTCTACCAACAATTCGAAAAACACTAACCAACTAAAACAACAGTTCAACGAATAATAATTTTTCTAGAATATTATTTAAATTTTAATATTTTATAGTAAACCGAACCCTTTTAAAGTTTTAAAGAACTAGTCAAAACAATGGTAACTTATAGCACCAGTATCAAATTAATAAGTGTGTTTGAATTGTTTGTAGATTTTACTTATGAATTTAGAATTTTACTTTAATGATTATTCTCTTTTAAAAATTCGTGTTTGAATAAGCTAAGTATGGAACGGTATAAAATTGTAACCACTTACTTTTATTAAGGTTGTTGTCATTTAAGGATTGTTGAAGTTGAAGAGTTTCTCTGTCCTTAACGTGGTGCTCCGTTGTCAAAAAATTGTTTATCTTCGCAAAATAGTCATCCTTGTAATGCGGCCATTTTTCTAACGTTTCCTGTTTTGAACTGGAAGTACTCAATTCGCTCAATCGATACTTTGTGCGGGCTTGCCAATTTCCGTCGAATTCCACTGAAGCTAAGCTGTCAAATTTTAAAGATTTTATGTACTCTTCAGCATTTGCTTCTGGAACTGAAAATATTTAAAGATTTGTTAATCAAAGGAAATAACAATGTAATCTGTTGCATTAAAGATAAGTTCCATAGCGTTTTTTTTACGCTACAAAGAAAAAACTCGAATCTTGGCTTAATGGCAGAACTGCCACTACGAAAAACATAGAGAAAAACCTGAAATTAAAAGGTAATTTAAACGATAATAAATTTTTGTATCTTGTTATGGTTTTTATTTTTGCATTTAAATTGTTTAGAGTTATAAGTAGTAGAGATACTTAATAAGTTTGAAAAGAGACACAAGTAATTTGACAAGTCAAGTTTACATTTAAAAATTTTAGAAGAATTTGTAGTTTGAAATAAGGAAACAAATATTTTAAGTAATATTACACATTATTATCTTGAATGGCAGAAACTAATATTTGGACTTTTGAAAATTTTCTATTACATTTTAATTTGAAGAAAAAAGTTTGAATAAATGCCCAGAAAGTTGAGCAGGCTACAGGATACTCAAGGTTAAAAAGATGAAAAATTTTAAAGCAAATGTCTACAGCCCGAATGCAGCATTTAAAAGAGAACTTAACCCCATCAAAGTAAACGTAGAAATCTTTAAGGTTAGTTTTTGACTCTCCAACAGCAATAACGAAAGGCTGCACGCACTCTGATCTTTGCTGAAGGTGCTGCAAATGATCTTCTACCTCCTGAATGGACGTTGCGACAAAAATGAAAGCTTCTTGTGAATCCTTTATCGTATACTTTAGGAAACTTTTCCTACCGATTTTTTCCTTTGTAAGAACTTTTTGGGTAGGCACCAAGAACGCATGGAGACAGGTGAGCAGAATCGCATTTCTGCTATCTAAAAATATTAAAACAATTGCATATAGGTATCAGAAAAGAATAAATAGTTTATATTAAGTATGTAAATGAGATTAAAACAAATCTAAGGAGTTATTTTTAAAACGGACATAAATATAGTCATCGTTTTGTATGCTTTTATTAAAAAGTCTTTTAATTGTAACTTTATAAATCCTTAGTGTTATGGTAGAAATTATTAAATTCATATTAATTTAAAATTCGAGCAGAAATTGCCTTTGCTATATGTAACACGGTGAAAGTTACATGAAAAGTATTTGCGAAAGGTATTAATGCTATTTGTTTTAATAGGTAAAAATAATTCAGTAACTTGTAAAACCAAGTTAATCGAATAATTATTTTTCTAGAATATTCTGTAAATTTTAATGTTTTTTGGTAAATCGAAACTTTTAAAGTTAAAACAAGTCAAAACCATGGTAACTAATAACACCAGTATCAAAATATTAAGGGTGTTTGACTTTTTTGTAGATAAACAATTTTACTAACGAACAATACTTCGATTAATTTATAATAATATTTGTATAAATATTCTCTTCTAAACTAAATTCAATTTCAGAATGAAATTAAAGATTTTAAACACTTACTTTCATTAACGTTGCTGTCATTTAAGAATTGTAGAAGTTTAAGAGTTTCTCTGTCTTTAACGTGGTGCTCCGTTGTCAAAAAATTGTATATCTTTGGAAAATAGTCATCCCAGTTTTCAAGGAGGGTATAGGTGGTGTTAAACAATGCTTTGAAGTCCATATCAATCTAGTGAATTTATTTCATTAATATAGCAACGTTTCAAGTATTTGTTGTAAAGAACGTATAGTGATAAGAGAAAGTATAAGTGATAGGCACATCTAAAGATAAACTGGTCAAACCAAAAATAAATAATAAACCAAATTATAAAATCAAACTAAGTATGCTTATAGCTTTTTAAACATTTGGGGCAAGTTAATTTAGTTTTAGTTTTTATAAATCTTACCAATCTATGACCTTGGGGCGTTTTGTAATACGGCCATTTTTCTAACGTTTCCTGCGTTGAATTGGAGGTACTCAATTCGTTTAATCGACACTTAGTGCAGGCCTGCCAATATCTATCGAATTCCTCTGAAGTTAAGTTGTCAAATTTTAAGGATTTTATGTACTCTTCAGCATTTGCTTCTGGAACTGGAAATATTTATGATCTGTTAATCAAACGAAATAACAATGTGATCTGTGTCGCTAAAGATAAGTTCCATGCTGTTTTGTATAATGGTTGTAATGCTATAATGCATACAAGTACATAGTTTGAACAAAAAGACACAAGAAGTATGAAAAGTGAAGCTTAAAAGAATTTGTAGTTTGAAATGAAGAAGAAAATATTTTTAAGATTGATTACTATTGTCTTGAATTTTGAAATTTATATTTGAACTTTTAAAAATTTTGTATTAAATATTAGCTGCGTTTTCATTTCCCCGAGATCCGAACCAGATTGGATTTGCTTACGAAAATACATGTATTACAAAAACAACACAAGATCCAACTTTGTTTTGGATTTGGATTTCCGAAATGCAGCATTCAAAAGAAAACTTTACCCCATCAAAATAAACGTCGAAATCTTTAAAGTTAGTTTTTGACTCTCCAATAGCAATATTGGAAGGCTGCACACACTCTGATCTTTGCTGAAGACGCTGCAAATGATCTTATACGATATGTAGGTATTTCGATGAAAATTCTAGTTTGAATGTATATTCATTTGGACCAAATCCAGTTCTTTTACTTAGTTGGAAACACAGCTCAAATCATAAATTTATTTTTATAGTTCTGTAGTTATGAGCAAGCCTAAAAAAATATGGACTTACTAAGTACATTCTCCTTACACTTTTCGTTAAATTGTAAACTTGATCGGCTTGATGTAGTTGTTCTAAAACAGGTTTTAAGGTTGCTGAATTTGTTATAAATTTTTCCCCTTTTGCATGTTCTATAGTATTCCTATCAATGAGCATAGATAAAATGATATTTTTGATATATTTCAAACAAAATAAATAAATAATTTAAAAATTTTAAATAGAGAGGTTAAATAGAAAAGAACGATTGTAGTTCAAATAACTGAATTAAGAGAACTCACCCTATTTATATTTATAATTAAGGTTGTGGGTAGGCGCACAATTGAAGTTTTTATGTTTTATCTGACTTAAGGTACTATAAACTTCACTTAAACACTAAAAAGTTTTGATTTGCAAAAATAAATTAACTTTAATCGTTCTTTTCTTGTTCGCTTCAAAGATACATATAAGGGCCGCTAATTGAAAGTGGAATAAGTCCATTTGTGTATGTATCAATATGTTGAAGAGTTTTCCTTTTAATAAGTTTAAAATATTGTCAAACTTTAGATGAAGCTTTTAAAACTATAAACATGTTAAAATGTATATGCAATAACTAAAATTACCAAAGAAAATAAACTGTCCTAAAAGGGGAAACATATTTGTATACAAAAATGGATTTTTAGTGTAAAATGAACCAAATAATTAAATAAAAAAAAACTTTTTAAACATATTACTTGAAAAAAAATTTAAAGAATCTATAAAATAAAATCAAAATATTTAAGTACCTATTGTTAAGTTTAATATATATTCAAATCTCTAATCAATTTTTAGTCGAATTTTTAAATCCGGATGGTTTTGTATGTTTTTAGTGTTTTAGACAATTTAAGATTAAATTCTAAAACAAAATTATCGGACTCATTTCACTTTCTAAAAAACCGCTTATATGTAGGATATAATACCTATTTATTTTTCTGAAAACAAAAAAATTCTATTGGTTTACCAGCATTTCCGTTGGAAATCGTTCAACGATTTCCTGCTCTATTTCATAACTTGTTCTCAAGTCCAGCCTCACATTTTGTTCTTCAAAATAAAAGGCAATTGCATTAACTAGCATTGTCCTTTGTTCCTCTCCAAACTTTTGTTTCTGTTCATAAAACTGTGTTAAAAATTTACCTTTTGTGGTATTATTCAGGATGTCGCTTAGTGTTATTCTATTTTTAATTGTACTAGATTTTGGCGAAGATATTGTCGAATTATTTGAGCTTGTATACGGTGGCGAGTTTGTTGTATTGCTGTTGGAATATAAAGCTAATGAAGAACAACTCCTGCTGACCGGTGTTGCTAGTAACAAGGTATGTGGAATACCGAAGTTGTTTGCAAGAGGCAAACCGATGGAGTTTCTCCACTTTTCCAATTGATCTTCAAACATTATTTTGATTCCATCGGGAAAAGCTTCTAAGATCATTGGAATATGCCATACTTTTATTACCTTTAGCACGGATACCCATATTTCTTTACCTATAAAACAAATAGTGTAAATAAAAAGATTTTTTATTTATACTATTGCAATTCTATATCCACATCATAAATCATATATTACCCCCCTCCCTCCCCCACACTTCAAGGAAATTAATATAATACAGTTAAATCCGCTTGAGTGAAACGATAAAAAATCTAAGTTCTTATTTCACTAAAGCGGGTTTTTCACTTAATAGAACCTCGGATAACTAAAAAAAGTTTCACTTAAGCGAGCCTCGGATAACTGGAAAAAATGTTCTGTCTTTTTCCCGAAGAAAAAATATTGAAAATTTTTCTAAGTCTTTTTCCCGAAGAAAAAATAGTGAAAATTTTTCTAAGTCCTAAAATTTTTCTAAGTCTTTTTCCCGAAGAAAAAATAGTGAACATTTTTCTAAGTCCCAAAATTTGTCTGTCTGAAAAAAAATTGAAAATTTTTCTAAGTCTTTTTCCCCAAGAAAAAATAGTGAACATTTTTCTAAGTCCTAAAATTTTTCTAAGTCTTTTTCCCGAAGAAAAAATAGTGAAAATTTTTCTAAGTCCTAAAATTTTTCTAAGTCTTTTTCCCGAAGAAAAAATAGTGAACATTTTTCTAAGTCCTAAAATTTTTCTAAGTCTTTTTCCCGAAGAAAAATATTGAAAATTTTTTTAAGTCTTTTTCCCGAAGAAAAAATATTGAAAATTTTTCTAAGTCCCAAAATTTGTCTGTCTGAAAAAAAATTGAAAATTTTTCTAAGTCTTTTTCCCCAAGAAAAAATAGTGAAAATTTTTCTAAGTCCTAAAATTTTTCTAAGTCTTTTTCCCGAAGAAAAAATAGTGAAAATTTTTCTAAGTCCTAAAATTTTTCTAAGTCTTTTTCCCGAAGAAAAAATAGTGAACATTTTTCTAAGTCCCAAAATTTGTCTGTCTGAAAAAAAATTGAAAATTTTTCTAAGTCTTTTTCCCCAAGAAAAATAGTGAAAATTTTTCTAAGTCCTAAAATTTTTCTAAGTCTTTTTCCCGAAGAAAAAATAGTGAAAATTTTTCTGAGTCCTAAAATTTTTCTAAGTCTTTTTCCCGAAGAAAAATATTGAAAATTTTTCTGTCTTTTTCCCGAAGAAAAAAAATTGAAAATTTTTTAAGTCCTAAAATTTTTTTAAGTCCTAAAATTTTTCTAAGTGTTTTTCCTGAAGAAAAATATTGAAAATTATTCTGTATTTTTCCCGAAGAAAAAATATGTAAAATTTTTCTAAGTCCCAAAATTTGTCTGTCTGAAAAAAAATTGAAAATTTTTTTAAGTCCTAAAATTTTTCTAAGTCCTAAGATTTTTCAGTCTTTTTCCCCAAGAAAAAATAGTGAAAATTTTTCTAAGTCCTAAAATTTTTCTAAGTCTTTTTGCAGAAGAAAAATATTGAAAATTTTTCTGTCTTTTTCCCGAAGAAAAAATATTGAAAATTTTCCTAAGTCTTTTCCCGAAGAAAAAATATTGAAAATTTTTCAGTCTTTTCCCGAAGAAAAAATATTGAAAATTTTTCAAAGTCCCAAAATTTGTGTCTGAAAAAAAATTGAAAATTTTTCTAAGTCTTTTTCCCGAAGAAACAATTTGAAAAGTCCTAACATTTTTCTAAGCCTTTAAACGCAAGCCTTGAGTTGTTTAATGAAAACGAAAAAAGTTTTGGTCTTATCAGAATGGTGTTACAATATTTTGGAAGTACATAGATATATGTATATATTCGTACATATATGTTCATATATAAATAAAGTATTTATTAGAAAATATTTCATAGTTACGAATATCAACATCTAGAAACCAAAAAATTCTACTTACGTATTAACACATCGATCAAACAGCTCATTCCCCAACTATTTAGCAATGATATCAATTCTTCTTTTTGTATATTAAGGGCGTCTTGTAGAAAATCGGATACTTCAGATACATGGCTTGTCGTTTCTGTATTGGTATCTTCATTGGGAACATTTATTATTATTATGTCTTGACTGCCATCTCCAACTAAATTAGATTCTTCATTAATTTCAACGCCATGTCTTTGCTTAAGCTGGTAAGAAGATTCTTCATCTACCTCTGAGTCCTTAGGTGTTTCCATAATTTACGTTTAGATCTTTTGGAAATAATAAAGAATAAAGAGAGAATAAAGTTATATACTTCCTGGGTAATAATAGTCTTTAATTCGTAGCATATTTTTTCCTCTCGGGGTTTTAATAAGTGTGATAGGAGGTCCTAAAATATCATGGATATCTATGATTCCAAAATCTCCAAATGAATCTATAGAAATATCATAGGCCGCAAAATGCGGATTGAATTGTGTAAAATTTAGTTTCTGACAAAATAATGAAACTCCAGAATTTTGAATGCTAAAAATATTTAAAATAATATATAGTTCAATGTCATTTTTTAAAACAGCTATGTAAAAGCCATGTTTATATTGATATCCGTTAAACTGGACCTGTTGATAAGATTGTATAGATTCGTTACTCGTTTTTAACATCGTGCAGATAGTATTGTTGTAGGAACTTATCGTTTTATCTGATTCCTTGAATGAAAATCCTGAATTGTCATTGCTCTTGGACTCCATTAACGAAAAAGCGAATTGAAGCTGATACTTCTTAGCCAATGTCACGCAAATATTTTTACGTGATGTTGTTGCATTTGAATATACTTTAAATTGCCTATGCTTGGCCTCGTATTTGAAACACCAAAAAGTTTTTAGAGGCCCGGACATTTTGATAACAGTTGGATAATGAATGAGATTGTGATGTTTTGGTTTGAGTGTATCATTAAAAAGCTGAACATACTCTTGGTTGTGTGTTTTGATTTTGGTTTTTAAAATAGATACAAAATCTGAGTTAACTTCAAAGCAAAGGATCATGTCAATTATTTCAAAGAAATTGATGAGAAACTTCCAAACGCAATCATCGTCAGGAACATAATCGCCTACCATAATTGGAAAGCAATACATAAAAGTTTTCATTTCCCTTGCTGACATTTTTAAATGTTTTTTTGTTAAATGAGCTGTTGTTATTTCTCCTGAGACGTTATCAATTTCAATAGGGCCATAATCAAAGTTTTGCTTTCTTGAGTTTAAAACTCCAAGAGTAAAATATTTGGCTGTTTGTGTGAAATAAATAATTGCATGACATATATTATAGTGGCATACTCCCTCAAAAAGATCATGCATGACATCAACGCTATAGTTCTCTGCAACATGGAAAGATGGTATTGTGTTCAGTAATGATTCTCTCCTGATTCCACTTTCAGAAGCTTCGTCAGTTTCAATATCCTCCGCATAGTTCATTCGATTACGCATTAAATTTTCTTTTTCAGCGCTTGCATTATGAGTTTCAAGTTTATGCATTTTGCAAAACCTGCAAAAACTATTACTTACAAATGATCTATTAAAGTTTAAAAATGAATTTAGACCCAAATTGTCTCCCAGTATCAATCCCAAAATGAAATGTACACGCTGGGTACCATCTTCATTTATAATGTCAACGCCATTTACTTCTAGATCCAATATGTTTTCAATTAATGTTTTCCAACATTTTTCATTCCCAAACAATTTCACGTCCTTCGATTTAATAACTGCTCCTAAGTATATATTTTCCAGCTTTGATTCCTTTCTAGGCAGGCATGGAAAAGAGTAATATATATTACTTACAGAATGTTGCCCACTATGAGATCCTAAAGGATTATTAATTTCAAATTCATCATTGTATAAAAAATAGGGAATGAGAATTTTCTCAGGATATAGTTTAGTTTTTTGTTTCCATAAATCTCCTTGAACAAAATTGGAAACTCGAGAATCTTTCTGGTAATTGTTCATAGTTACTAGAACATCGTTTAAGTAACCTTTTTGTTCAAATATCTTACAAAACTGAAAGCGCAGTGGCATAACAACACCAGTAATATTTTGTTCATCATACACAAGAGTACCTTTATGGAAAACTTTATCGATTGCTCTGTTTATGGTAAACTCTTGGCTGTCTTCTAAATATTGTTTATTTTTAAGCCATTTAAATAATAAGTGATCAGTATTACAAATTTTAAATGGATTTCTGCATTCCGATACTATAGTTATAATTTCGTTATGTAATTCTGGACAAATTTTATTTAATTTGTGTGTAGAAAATGTTTTGAATAATTCTAAGAGTGGATTTGTGATGTACTCTTTCACACTCTGTTGTATATCGTATACATCTTTTCTATTAAAATTGTTATTCGAATGCAATTTTAATGATAATTTTATTGCTGAATTTAAAAAATGATCTAACTCAAGTTTGAGATTGTACTCTTCCTTAACATGTTCGTGTACTTTTTCACAAATTCTTTCTGCGTTGTGTACTTCAGTGAAAGTACAGTTCGATTTATCAGCAATTTCAAGTTCGTTTCTAGGTATTTCAACTTCTTTTTCCGCTTTGCATGCATGTTTTCGTATTGCATGTCTTTTAAAACTTCCCAAATCTTGAAATACCTGATAACACGAGTTTTCAATGCACCTAAATGTGCTCCTTGTCTTAAGATCATGAATCCTTTTAAAATGAAGTATAAGAAGTTCAATGGTTTTAAATTTTTTTTTACACACGTAACAGATCATGGTGTATCTAAAAAAAATTGTAAATTATTATTAACAATTCCCATTGCAGTTCTTTAAAAGCGTTAAGAAATTTTGCTGTAGTGAACGAATTTAAAGCCAAGTTCTTAATAGTTTATTGGATTTCGAATTTTTACAACGCTGTTACAGTTTTTTTACATGAATGAAGAACAAAACGACTAGACACAAAATTTTAAACCTATACCTACTGTACCTTAAGGTAGTTTCTTCTAATAAATACAAATATAACCAGACTTCACAAAAACAAAATAAAATAAATATGTAGGTGTTTTTAATGAATCTGTTAATGTACAGAAAAGATCAGGTACAGCATTGTGTGTAGGTACGTACTATGAGTAAAACCCTTGTCCTAAAGTGTTCTACCTTCGGTCATTTTCTGTTTATGAAGTTGCTCAGAATAGTTTAGCACAACGTTTTGTGTTCTTACTTTTGAGGTGAATGAGAAATTTTAAAGCTCAGCTGATTTTTGTGTTTGGAAAATTGAAATGCTTATATTTTTCAAATAAATATATTCATAAGATTTTCGGATTAAAAAAAAAGAATAAAACATAAAATATTATCCAAAAAGTGTAAATTAATATAAACACAGTTCGAAAGTCATTGTAACCAAATTTTAATTTAAAAAAATTATAAGTTTGAAATCTCACTGCTGATAGGCAACAGTCAACCCCATAAAAACGAAGCTGTGCTTTTCTATTCTTTCTTGATCTGACGGTTTTCACACACTTTTGCTGTTCTGATCTTTTCTGTTTTAGTTTTTCTCTAATAAACACAATTACTTGCTTAAAAAATATCAAAATTTATAAATTAAGTGTGTACCTTACCACAATTTCAAAAAATAAGAAGTATATAACTATAAACTATCAGATAGATTTTTACGTTTAAATTCAAGATTTTTTTACTAAACATCAAGTTTCAATTACCACGCTCAACAAAAACCACTTAACAAATGAATACAATGTCTTTAGTAAATTTATTATTGTTTTGATTTTGTTTTACGTTAAGTAATGCATTATGTTCATTAATTAAGCAAGAATGTTTATCATTTCATGAACTTTTACTTTAAACGATGTATTTGTACGTTATTCAACAAGCTTTGCGTTTTGACGACTACAAACAAAAAATCTGAAACTGTACCTAATTTTAATAGTTTTAAAATATAAGAATCTTCCCGGAATTGTACCTAAAGAAAATATCTTCGAATAAATGTAACAAATAACAAAAAAAACTTCACGAAAACAAAGGGCTGAGATAAATATGTATCACTTTAGAAAAATCAAAATTTAGAAATTTAGTTGTATATCTTACCAAAATTACACCAATTGGGAGTTTATAATAGTAAAATAAATGCTTGGCCAATATATTTTATAAATACTAACTTTTTTATTAGATTTTTGCGTTTAAATTTTAGATTTTTTAACTAAACGCTAAGTTTCAAGTACCGCACTCAACAAAAACCACTTAACAAATGAATACAATGCCTGATTTAATACTTCTCTTGCGAGAGACGCTTGGATTTCAATGTTAATTTTCATAATTTAATGTAAAAATACGTTGGTTCAATGTTTTTTATCCATTATTTAATAAATTTATCATTATTTTTATTTTGTTTTACGTTAAGTAATGCATTATGTTCATTAATTAAGCAAGAATGTTTATCATTTCATGAATTTTTACTTTAAACGATGTATTTGTACGTTATTCAACAAGCTTTGCGTTTTGACGACTACAAACAAAAAATCTGAAACTGTACCTAATTTTAATAGTTTTAAAATATAAGAATCTTCCCGAAATTGTACCTAAAGAAAATATCTTCGAATAAATGTAACAAATAACAAAAAAAACTTCACGAAAACAAAGGGCTGAGATAAATATGTATCACTTTAGAAAAATCAAAATTTAGAAATTTAGTTGTATATCTTACCAAAATTACACCAATTGGGAGTTTATAATAGTAAAATAAATGCTTGGCCAATATATTTTATAAATACTAACTTTTTTATTAGATTTTTGCGTTTAAATTTTAAATTTTTTAACTAAACGCCAAGTTTCAAGTACCGCACTCAACAAAAACCACTTAACAAATGAATACAATGCCTGATTTAATACTTCTCTTGCGAGAGACGCTTGGATTTCAATGTTAATTTTCATAATTTAATGTAAAAATACGTTGGTTCAATGTTTTTTATCCATTATTTAATAAATTTATCATTATTTTTATTTTGTTTTACGTTAAGTAATGCATTATGTTCATTAATTAAGCAAGAATGTTTATCATTTCATGAACTTTTACTTTAAACGATGTATTTGTACGTTATTCAACAAGCTTTGCGTTTTGACGACTACAAACAAAAAATCTGAAACTGTACCTAATTTTAATAGTTTTAAAATATAAGAATCTTCCCGAAATTGTACCTAAAGAAAATATCTTCGAATAAATGTAACAAATAACAAAAAAAACTTCACGAAAACAAAGGGCTGAGATAAATATGTATCACTTTAGAAAAATCAAAATTTAGAAATTTAGTTGTATATCTTACCAAAATTACACCAATTGGGAGTTTATAATAGTAAAATAAATGCTTGGCCAATATATTTTATAAATACTAACTATTTTATTAGATTTTTGCGTTTAAATTTAAGATTTTTTAACTAAACGCCAAGTTTCAAGTACCGCACTCAACAAAAACCACTTAACAAATGAATACAATGCCTGATTTAATACTTCTCTTGCGAGAGACGCTTGGATTTCAATGTTAATTTTCATAATTTAATGTAAAAATACGTTGGTTCAATGTTTTTTATCCATTATTTAATAAATTTATCATTATTTTTATTTTGTTTTACGTTAAGTAATGCATTATGTTCATTAATTAAGCAAGAATGTTTATCATTTCATGAACTTTTACTTTAAACGATGTATTTGTACGTTATTCAACAAGCTTTGCGTTTTGACGACTACAAACAAAAAATCTGAAACTGTACCTAATTTTAATAGTTTTAAAATATAAGAATCTTCCCGAAATTGTACCTAAAGAAAATATCTTCGAATAAATGTAACAAATAACAAAAAAAACTTCACGAAAACAAAGGGCTGAGATAAATATGTATCACTTTAGAAAAATCAAAATTTAGAAATTTAGTTGTATATCTTACCAAAATTACACCAATTGGGAGTTTATAATAGTAAAATAAATGCTTGGCCAATATATTTTATAAATACTAACTATTTTATTAGATTTTTGCGTTTAAATTTAAGATTTTTTAACTAAACGCCAAGTTTCAAGTACCGCACTCAACAAAAACCACTTAACAAATGAATACAATGCCTGATTTAATACTTCTCATGCGAGAGACGCTTGGATTTCAATGTCAATTTTCATAATTTAATGTAAAAATACGTTGGTTCAATGTTTTTTATCCGTTGTTTAGTGAAAAATCCATTATTTAATAAATTTATCATTGTTTTTATTTTGTTTTACGTTAAGTAATGCATTATGTTCATTAATTAAGCAAGAATGTTTATCATTTCATGAACGTTTACATTAAATGATGTGTTGGTACATTTATCAACAAGTACCTAACCTACGCTCTTCTGAAACTATTATTAATGGAGGTTTGCTGATACTACACATAACGATTTAAATTAAACGTAATTTCTTAAGTATCACTTTATGACATGGAAAAAGTACCCCTTAAGAATTTAAGTTCAACTTAAATCGGTATGTGTAGTATCAGCAAACGGGCCTAAGTCATTGATAGGTTTATGCGTAATGGAGTGAAAAATATTCTCTTTTCGTTTTCAGAAGAATTCCAGGCACTTCTGGACGACTCATCTTTTCATTTTAAGAACATTGAAATGAATACATATTAAAAGTAACATATGAATCTTACCCAAATTTTATCTGTGAGGATCGCGTGGCTAGACACAAGATTTTTTGTTTGCCATTTCCCAATTTTTGTTCTTCCTGAAGCACCCTTAATGCTTTTCGAATCTGAAACATTCATAAAGGTTTATTTTCAGAAGTATTTCGGATGCTTCTGGATGTCGCTTGTTGAATTTGCTAGTAAAAAGGAACTTTATCTGTGCACGTACCTAACCTATACGCTCTTCTGGAACTATTTTTAAGTCATTGATAGGTTTAAGCGTGATATATATTCCTAGATTTCTTCTGGATGACTATTCTTAAGATTCTTTCCCAAATTTCACCTGTGAGGAACGCGTTTCCAGACACAAGATGTTTTTTGTTTTTCCACTTCACAATTTCTATTTTTCCTAAAGCTTTTCAAATCTAAAACATTCATAAAGGTTTATTTTCAGAAGTATTCCCAATACTTCTGGATGTCGCTTGTTGAATTTGCTAGTGAAATGTAACTTTATCTGTGCACGCACCTAACCTACGCTCGTCCAGAAGCTGCCGTAATGCTTCTGAAACTATTATTAAGTCATTGATAGGTTAATGCGTAATGGAGTGAAAAATATTCTGGACTTGTTTTCAGAAGAATTCCAGGCGCTTCTGGACGATGCATCTTTTTCATTTTAAGAACATTGAAATGAATATATGTAGATATAAAGTAACATAAGTACTTACCAAAATTTCACTTGGGGCTGGGATGAATGAACGCGTGGCCAGACACAAGATTTTTTTTTTGTTTTTCCACTTCACAATATTTTTCCTAAAGCGCCCGGAATGCTTTTAAAATTAGAAATTTTCTTAAAGGTTTAATTTTAAAAGCATTCCGGACGCTTTAGGATGTAGCTTCTTGCACACTTAAAAACTAACTACGTCTTAAAATTACGAAATTAAAATGGCCACCGACAATTTTAATGGCGATTGTGGATTCAGACAACTACTGACTGAATTAGATGCTAGAGATGGCTTCACATCTTTAATTTATCGAAAAATCGATAATTTTTGGAACTACAGCGATGTTAGGCCGTCACTACATTCTTTCGGAAAAAATTTGGCTATTAATGTAACTTTTCATAGTTTAATGGAAAAATTATATTGTTTACCGCAATTTTTTCGTTAATTAAAGAACAGTACATTATTTAATAAAAATTAAATTGCTTTAATATTTGTTTACGTTAAATAATGAAGTATGTTCATTATTATATTGGGAAGAGTGCTTTATAATATCTATCGTTTAATGAACATATACATTTTATAAAGTATTAGTACGTCAATTAACAAACCTTGGTAATTGTCTAATGAGCTTTTACATTGTTTCGATGTTTTGATTAGTCAATTAAGGAATTTTGTTCATTAAAAACAAAGCACTAAATATTGTTTTGTTAGTAAGGTGATTTATCGAACGGAATTTTGGTCGTAACTTCAATATTATGGAAGTAACAAGATATAAACAAAGAAATTTGTTGTAAATAAAAACATTTTAAACGCTTTAGCTAATTTATTTCAACTAAAGAGAGAAAAATTTGACATTGAAATAAATGTCAAAATAAAATATCGATAAAAATATCGAAACACTTTTTTGCCGTAACTTAAATTTCGTTTAACTTTCGACTAAAATTTATGGAAATGGGTCAAAAATATTAATTTGATAGGCATTAGGACTTTCTTTCGTCGATTTTTATAGAAAAAACCGTGAGATGTATACACAGTGCAATTTGGGTGATTTATCGAATGGAATTTTGGTCGTAACTTCAATATTATGGAATTTACAAGACATAAACAAAGAAATTTGTTATAAATAAAAACATTTTGAACGCTTTAGCTAATTTATTTCAACTAAAGAGAGAAAAATTTAACATTGAAATAAATGTCAAAATAAAATATCGATAAAAATATCGAAACACTTTTTTGCCGTAACTTAAATTTCGTTTAACTTTCGACTAAAATTTATGGAAATGGGTCAAAAATATTAATTTGATAGGCATTAGGACTTTCTTTCGTCGATTTTTATAGAAAAAACCGTGAGATGTATACACAGTGCAATTTGGGTGATTTATCGAATGGAATTTTGGTCGTAACTTCAATATTATGGAATTTACAAGACATAAACAAAGAAATTTGTTATAAATAAAAACATTTTGAACGCTTTAGCTAATTTATTTCAACTAAAGAGAGAAAAATTTAACATTGAAATAAATGTCAAAATAAAATATCGATAAAAATATCGAAACACTTTTTTGCCGTAACTTAAATTTCGTTTAACTTTCGACTAAAATTTATGGAAATGGGTCAAAAATAATAATTTGATAGGCATTAGGACTTTCTTTCGTCGATTTTTATAGAAAAAACCGTGAGATGTATACACAGTGCAATTTGGGTGATTTATCGAATGGAATTTTGGTCGTAACTTCAATATTATGGAATTTGCAAGACATAAACAAAGAAATTTGTTATAAATAAAAACATTTTAAACGCTTAAGCTAATTTATTTCAACTAAAGAGAGAAAAATTTGACATTGAAATAAATGTCAAAATAAAATATCGATAAAAATATCGAAACACATTTTTGCCATAACTTAAATTTCGTTTAACTTTCTACTAAAATTTATGGAAATGGGTCAAAAATATTAATTTGATAGGCATTAGGACTTTCTTTCGTCGATTTTTATAGAAAAAACCGTGAGATGTATACACAGTGCAATTTGGGTGATTTATCGAATGGAATTTTGGTCGTAACTTCAATATTATGGAATTTGCAAGACATAAACAAAGAAATTTGTTATAAATAAAAACATTTTAAACGCTTAAGCTAATTTATTTCAACTAAAGAGAGAAAAATTTGACATTGAAATAAATGTCAAAATAAAATATCGATAAAAATATCGAAACACTTTTTTGCCGTAACTTAAATTTCGTTTAACTTTCGACTAAAATTTATGGAAATGGGTCAAAAATATTAATTTGATAGGCATTAGGAATTTCTTTCGCCGATTTTTATAGAAAAAACCGTGAGATGTATACACAGTGCAATTTGGGTGATTTATCGAATGGAATTTTGGTCGTAACTTCAATATTATGGAATTTACAAGACATAAACAAAGAAATTTGTTATAAATAAAAACATTTTGAACGCTTTAGCTAATTTATTTCAACTAAAGAGAGAAAAATTTAACATTGAAATAAATGTCAAAATAAAATATCGATAAAAATATCGAAACACTTTTTTGCCGTAACTTAAATTTCGTTTAACTTTCGACTAAAATTTATGGAAATGGGTCAAAAATATTAATTTGATAGGCATTAGGACTTTCTTTCGTCGATTTTTATAGAAAAAACCGTGAGATGTATACACAGTGCAATTTGGGTGATTTATCGAATGGAATTTTGGTCGTAACTTCAATATTATGGAATTTGCAAGACATAAACAAAGAAATTTGTTATAAATAAAAACATTTTAAACGCTTAAGCTAATTTATTTCAACTAAAGAGAGAAAAATTTGACATTGAAATAAATGTCAAAATAAAATATCGATAAAAATATCGAAACACATTTTTGCCATAACTTAAATTTCGTTTAACTTTCTACTAAAATTTATGGAAATGGGTCAAAAATATTAATTTGATAGGCATTAGGACTTTCTTTCGTCGATTTTTATAGAAAAAACCGTGAGATGTATACACAGTGCAATTTGGGTGATTTATCGAATGGAATTTTGGTCGTAACTTCAATATTATGGAATTTACAAGACATAAACAAAGAAATTTGTTATAAATAAAAACATTTTGAACGCTTTAGCTAATTTATTTCAACTAAAGAGAGAAAAATTTAACATTGAAATAAATGTCAAAATAAAATATCGATAAAAATATCGAAACACTTTTTTGCCGTAACTTAAATTTCGTTTAACTTTCGACTAAAATTTATGGAAATGGGTCAAAAATAATAATTTGATAGGCATTAGGACTTTCTTTCGTCGATTTTTATAGAAAAAACCGTGAGATGTATACACAGTGCAATTTGGGTGATTTATCGAATGGAATTTTGGTCGTAACTTCAATATTATGGAATTTACAAGACATAAACAAAGAAATTTGTTATAAATAAAAACATTTTAAACGCTTTAGCTAATTTATTTCAACTAAAGAGAGAAAAATTTGACATTGAGATGTATACACAGTGCAATTTAGGTGATTTATCGAATGCAATTTTGATCGTAACTTCAATATTATAGAAGTAACAAGACATAAACAAAGAAATTTGTTATAAACAAAAATATTTTAAAAGCTTTAGCTAATTGTATTTAAACTAAACAGAAATTGATTAATTGATACTATTTTGTCACAAAATAATGTACATTTTGCATTAAGTAATGAACTGGTTCATTAATACAATGAACGCTCTGCTTTTGGAATTAATATACAACATTTCCATTAAACAATTTTAGCTTTCGTTAATCAATGTACGACTCAAGAAAAAAATTATGTAATATTATCATTAATTGATAATTTTTTGTTATGAAAATAATGTAAATTTTTCATTAAGTAATGAACTGGTTCATTAATACAATGAACGCTCTGCTTTTGGAATTAATGTACAACATTTCCATTAAACAATGTTAGCTTTCCTTAATCAATGTACGACTCAAGAAAAAATTATGTAATATTATCATTAATTGAAAATTTTGTTTCTTGGAAATAATGTACATAATTCATTAAGTAATGAACTGGTTCATTAATTCAATGAACGCTCTGCTTTTGGAATTGATGTACAACATTTCCATTGAACAATTTTAGCTTTCGTTAATCAATGTACGACTCAAGAAAAAAATTATGTAATATTATCATTAATTGATAATTTTTTGTTATGAAAATAATGTTATTTTTCATTAAGTAATGAACTGGTTCATTAATACAATGAACGCTCTGCTTTTGGAATTAATGTACAACATTTCCATTAAACAATGTTAGCTTTCCTTAATCAATGTACGACTCAAGAAAAAATTATGTAATATTATCATTAATTGAAAATTTTGTTTCTTGGAAATAATGTACATAATTCATTAAGTAATGAACTGGTTCATTAATTCAATGAACGCTCTGCTTTTGGAATTAATGTACAACATTTCCATTAAACAATTTTAGCTTTCGTTAATCAATGTACGACTCAAGAAAAAAATTATGTAATATTATCATTAATTGATAATTTTTTGTTATGAAAATAATGTTTATTTTTCATTAAGTAATGAACTGGTTCATTAATACAATGAACGCTCTGCTTTTGGAATTAATGTACAACATTTCCATTAAACAATGTTAGCTTTCGTTAATCAATGTACGACTCAAGAAAAAATTATGTAATATTATCATTAATTGAAAATTTTGTTTCTTGGAAATAATGTACATAATTCATTAAGTAATGAACTGGTTCATTAATTCAATGAACGCTCTGCTTTTGGAATTAATGTACAACATTTCCATTAAACAATTTTAGCTTTCGTTAATCAATGTACGACTCAAGAAAAAAATTATGTAATATTATCATTAATTGATAATTTTTTGTTATGAAAATAATGTTTATTTTTCATTAAGTAATGAACTGGTTCATTAATACAATGAACGCTCTGCTTTTGGAATTAATGTACAACATTTCCATTAAACAATGTTAGCTTTCGTTAATCAATGTACGACTCAAGAAAAAATTATGTAATATTATCATTAATTGAAAATTTTGTTTCTTGGAAATAATGTACATAATTCATTAAGTAATGAACTGGTTCATTAATTCAATGAACGCTCTGCTTTTGGAATTAATGTACAACATTTCCATTAAACAATTTTAGCTTTCGTTAATCAATGTACGACTCAAGAAAAAAATTATGTAATATTATCATTAATTGATAATTTTTTGTTATGAAAATAATGTTATTTTTCATTAAGTAATGAACTGGTTCATTAATACAATGAACGCTCTGCTTTTGGAATTAATGTACAACATTTCCATTAAACAATGTTAGCTTTCCTTAATCAATGTACGACTCAAGAAAAAATTATGTAATATTATCATTAATTGAAAATTTTGTTTCTTGGAAATAATGTACATAATTCATTAAGTAATGAACTGGTTCATTAATTCAATGAACGCTCTGCTTTTGGAATTAATGTACAACATTTCCATTAAACAATTTTAGCTTTCGTTAATCAATGTACGACTCAAGAAAAAATTATGTAATATTATCATTAATTGAAAATTTTGTTTCTTGGAAATAATGTACATTATTCATTAAGTAATGAACTGGTTCATTAATACAATGAACGCTCTGCTTTTGGGATTAATGTTCAACATTTCCATTAAACAACGTTAGCTTTCATTAATCAGTGTACGACTAAAGAAAAAATTATGTAATATTTTCATTAATTGGTAATTTTTTGTCATGAAAATAATGTAAATTTTTCATTAAGTAATGAACTGGTTCATTAATACAATGAATGCTCTGCTTTTGGAATTAATGTACAACATTTCATGAATCAATGTTCGACTCAGGAAAAAATTATGTAATATTTTCATTAATTGATATTTTTTTTTCTTCAAAATAACGTACATTTTTCATTAAGTAATGAACTAGTCCATTAATACGATGAACGCTTTGATTTTGGAATAAATGTTCAAAATTTTCATTAAACAATGTAAGCGTTCATTGAATCAACGCTCGAATCTAGCATTTTTTTTATGAATTCAAAACATCAGTTAATGAATGTTGTTATTAAAGACAAACATCAAAAACAGTGACCATGATTTTGTATGGGATGCGATTAATGAACGCGTTTTCATTGAATCAATGTACTCACCATTAAACGCAATCTGTTATTAATGAATAAATACGTTGAGACAATGTATTTGTACGTTGAAACAATGTACTGCAATTAATGAACAGGTATACATTGTTTTAATGTACGAACGTTTTTTCAGTGCGATTTCGCACCAATTTCGGGTCGACCCGAAATTATTAATATAGTACCAAATAATATAATATAATATCGGGTCACATCCCTGTGAATAAGTAGCAAGAATTGTACCATTTTAAAATCTTGATGAAATGGGTTAATATTTTAAATAACTTGCCGAGGGTTATAGTGTAGTAAATTTTTTTTTATTTTAAAAAGTCAGTTTACAAAATTTTTTTTAAATATTTATTTTTATATTAGTGATTGTGATCAATAGCATGGTTATTTAGGATTACGTTAAAAGAAAATCACCACAAAATTTGGAAATTTGTGCCCACATCACCTAAAAATGTGGCCTAGGGTATCGATTTTCACTATTTTTCTAAATATTGCCACTATTACTCAACCAAGCGAGAAGGATTTGTTTTCTTATTTTTTCCCGAACAGGTATAAGCTACCCTATCACCCGGTTCCCGTTGAATTTCGGGACACCCTGTATAAAGGTTTAGTTGTCATGGTATTCTTTAAGCTAAAATTATTCAGACTATAAGTGCAATAGATCTTGGAATTTTATACAGCTGTTTTTGTATTACCTATACGTATATATTATTATTGGAGAAAAACCTGGTATAAAGTCCTTTAGTACTTGTAGGTACTTAATTAAAAAAAAACAAACAACTAGTCCATATTATGCATGTGCTAACTTAAGGTATAGGAAGTGTAAACACTTTACCAATTTTATGTCCGATTCATTAATATTATGTCTTTGAAGACATTGTTAAGGAAACAAAAGACATTAAAAGACAATATGTACAACGTCAGCGATCGACGTGAGTTAAATATCATCTCTGAAATAACAGCTTATTGTCATAAACATAAAACAGACAAGTAATTTTATACTTTAATGTTTTTCCTTCAAATACCCCACACCAAATACTTTGGTCAAACTAAATTCAAAGCTATATATGACGTTTAATGTTAGAGGTTGTGGGACTGTAATCTAATACTTACCAAGGAAAATAAAAGTATACGTCTGAGTAGAACTTACTTGCTCTTAAAACAAACAGGTGAAAAAATCTTACTTTTTACATAATATACTGCATACATTTTGCACATGATATTACGTTACATAAACATATATACCTGCATATTATATAGGGTTACAAAATAATTTCCAAATGATTATCACTGCAATAAACATCAATGCTATTTTAAACAAAATTATAAAACTCGATTCGTGTAATTTCTTTTGAAAAATAATGTTTTTGACAGTTGAAGTCTTTTAACTGAGTTTATGTAGTATGTGTACAAGCATCAATTTATTTGACAACCAAATTGAAACTGTCGCAGCGACGATGTAAACAATAATAACAACACATGGTTGTCAATGAAAACAGAACGTTGTTATTATTGTTTTCGTCTTCGCCTCGAAAGTTTCGCGCGAGGCCGTTGTAAGGACGGTCGCTTGTTTTGTTTTTAAATGGAAAAGTTCATTATTTACTCCATGTAACCTGAACCAGCGGTTTATTTGTAAATATTGAGCCTAAGACTAACGTATACAAAATGTAAAAATGTAGCTCCAAGTATTAAAAAAGTTTTCAAAAATGAAGCTGTTCGTCTGGTATTGTTATCTAATATGTTTTAGAATTGAGAGTTACAGATTTCAACTTCTCATAACATCAAAGTAGTAGTCGTTTATTTTTACGAATCCGTTACTTGATATTAAAAAAGTTTACTACCTTAAAAGTAAAAAACGTTGGCATACTTTAACTAGAAATAGAATATAAGTAAATAAAATTTTAACACATAAAATGTATATGTGCAAACAGCTCATCTGTCAAAGTGTTTCTTGTCTTCACAATTCACTTTCCTTTGTGGTTTTTTACAACATAGGTATACGGAAACGCACACGTGGTCATAGTTTTTTTTTCTAATTAAAGAAACTGATGTCTAAGTTGAGAGAGAGTAGATATTATAAGGTGATGCATATAAGCCTTTCGAGTTTTCGACCTTATTCATGACGAATTAATTCAGTGTCATTGTGAATCGGTGACGGTGACACTAATGAAAATTTCGCGTTTTTTCATTGCAATTTTTTGTTGGTTAGTTCTTCTGATGACATTTAACATATGCTACAAATAAAAGAACATATTATTACCTTGAAATATTCATGTTATGAACATCATTTTTACGAGTAATGTTGATTTACTCGACTGAAAAATTGGTATATTTTCAGTGAAAACTTCTTCTCAGTACCTATAATGTTCGATATGAGTAAGAATTATAAAAATAACCTTGTTTTTGTAATTTAGATATCGCACGTGAATCAATGTAAATCGTGATAGATAGAAATATAAAACTTGACTGCGTGGTTTAAGTAGATTTTAATATTAGTGATGATTTTGTCATCTGCTTTTTGACAATTTTTTTTATAGCAAACTAAAGATTTCAACATAAATAAGTTAAAATAAATACATAAATATTAAAAGTTGTCATTTTATTTATTAAATAAAGTGATTTGCTGCCAAAGTTTATAACACTTAAGCTAAGTACAGACGATTGTCAGATCTTACAATATTGTCAGAACTGTCAATGGTCTGACAATAGCTAACAATTAGCTGACAATTGGCATATTTCTTACAATGAAAAATTGTCCGTTCATACGGTTGGTAGATTTCTTCCCAATTTGATTGTCAGCTATTTTTTGATCTCTCTTTTACCAACTCATTGACATTTCGAACAATGAAGAAATTGTCAGCAATTGTAAGATATTTTCAATTAAAAAATCTGACAATGACCAATGATTCTGACAATGTCCTAATCGACTAACAATGATAAAAATTGTGTGTTCCGACGATTGTAAGATACCTGACAATTTTTTTGTCAGATTGTCGTCTGACAATGACGTGTCACAATATTGTCAGACAAAATTGTGTGTTCAGACGATTGTAAGACATTTGGAACAGTTTTTTCACTGACAGATCTGACAATATTGTAAGATCTGACAATCGTCTGTACTTAGCTTTACATCCATTTTAAAACTCTAAATAAACTTAAATTTAAATTTTGCACAGCACGTAACTCCACTACTGCTCTGTTGTCTGGCAGACATTTTCGTCTCTATTGAAAAATTTTAAATTTATGAATTCCGAGCTCTGCTTATGAGGCCGGCAATATGTTGTATATATTTATCTAAATTTCCCTAAAATTGCTTAAAAAAGGAAAACATCTTCTCGTTGTTCCCAACTACAGATGTCTTTGGTAGGTCTTCGCTGTATGGTTTATACCAATTTAATGCTCAGAGTCTTCATTTCGAACAAATTCAAATTGAAATCGAATTTCAATTTCACTCGAAATCTAATTGAAATCGAATTTCAGTTTCACTCGAAATAAAATTCTATATAAGTTTTACAATTTTGCTCGGTTTTGTAAATTTCGCAATTGCTTCGAACTGTCAAAATTGCAGGTATACCCATTTTTAATTGATTTGAACATTAACGTCCATATTATTCACACCATACATCCAGATTAAAACTTAAATCCAGATGTAAAGTATAAAAATTCAATGTAAAACACATCCGTATTTAAGTTTCAATCTGGATGTATCGAGTGAATAATATGGGCGTAAAATAACACTGTTGATGAAAATCGATTCAATATCATTATCATTTTAAGGGAAAAAAGTTAGACGAACAATTTTGCAAGAAAAATTTAATTTCTAATTGCCTGGTATAACCGGCATCTTATATTCGTATATATGTTTTCTTCTAAAAAAAATAATTAAAAAAAATACTTAAAAGATCAAAAATATAAAGTTTGCTTACATTTTGTTCGAAGAACTAAGAAACGCAAAAAATAAACAATTAAACAATTAAATGGATGAAATTCGAAAAAAATGGAATAAAACGAAATGCGGAATATCAGTTTCCTTTTTAACATTTATAAAGGTGAAAATGTCATATTAAGGGCCAGTTTCACAGTGAAGTAAGTATCACTTAAGTGCCGAATATGGAAAAATAATTCCCAATTTCACAGTGTAAACTTATCGGAATAAGTGACACTTAAGTCTCCGATGTTGGCCACTTCAGTTCCACTTACTCAGGTAGTAAAACTGCGGCTTAAGTGCCAAAATGGGAAAATTAAGTGCCACTTATTTTGTTAAGTGTGCACTGTGAAACTGGCCCTAAGTTAACTTTAATACAATTCTAAGAGATAGTACGTTGCTAAACTTGATTACAACTTGCAAAATCGTTTGTAAGCTAAAATATCTATCTTTATATTTATGAGTATCGTGCAGTAGTACTTCCTTGTTGACATATCCCTCATGCAAAATTGTATTGACAATGAAAATATCAAAATAGAAATACAAATTCAAGCTTTATTACATTTTTAACCTTAAAGAATAATTATTTTAGTCACAATTTTATTTTATCGCATACCCCAAGTAATAAACAAATTCAGCCCTGAAATAAGCATAAGTAATATGTTGTACGAAATACAATTACATTTTTATTAGCGTATTTACTCAATTGAAGCTATGTTTACACTTAAAATATGTTGCGACAGGATGTTAAATGCAAAAGACAAATTAATTAAAGTTGGCCCTTATTAAAAACTTCCAGGTCTTGTCATGGAAAGTGCATAATACCTATAAACCTATACGACACTTTGAAGATTCGAATTCAAAATCTATCTTGCGTTCAATTTAAGCTATGTGCTAAACCTTCCTAAAAAATAATAACCGCGTAATGCTATCTTCAAACATCAAATATTAGTTTTAGTTTTATCACTTGCACACACACTATATACCCAGTGTCAAGGTTGGTCAACTCAAAGTGCTTTGCTTTAGGTCGAAAGACGATATTTTATATCTTTGTATTTCGCTAGTTAGGTCTATTAAAAGTAAATTAAACAATTAGCAGGTCAACAACATTACCAACTGCCGAAACAAAAACTGTTAACATAGAAAATATTGACCTCCATTCCGTAGATTTATGAACTAACTTGAGACATAGTGATACTAACTCGGTAGGTAGATCAAATTATTTGATATATAGCTTGTATAGATCACTCTTATAGTTTCGTTATTGTAAATCATACGAATGCATTTCACAAATAAAATCAACTCATGATATTAACTAAATAAGTGTCATGAATATAATTAATGCCTGCATAACGGTTTCGACTGCCTACATAGGTACATTGCGTAAAAGCAACGTGATACGTGAGTTTTATTTAAACAGATTATTGTGTACCGTTTTACGAATGCAGGTACGTTTCAAGAGAAGGTACTCGTGCAGCGAAAACTCATTAATTATCATGTTTAATAATTGTTTTTATCGTTCTAGAACATTTTAAGACAGCTTCGCTTACCCCTTCATCGTATTTTTGCAGATTTTAAATAGCAATCCGAGATGACAGCACTGCTTTTAAGTAGGTGCCTGGTGCGCATTTCAGTTTGTTTTGTTTATTGGCTCCACGGTTTGTGAAAACTAAGAAACAAAACGGAGATTCACAAAAACATTTAAATAAAATCTGTGTGAATCGGCTAATTGTCTTGCTGCAAAAAAAAAATAGGTAGCAGTCCTAAGATACACTGAAACTGAAGCAAGACTGTTTCCAATAAAGTATATTATATTATTTCGATGTCATTTTACAGTCTACAAAATCTAAATCAACAGTGCCATAAAATGGTACTACATCCCCATACCATAATTCATCCATACCGTATATCATATAGCGATCAAAACACAAATTTTATTTTATTAAATCATGGAAGTAGTATTTATATCCATCCGGTCTGTTTAAGTTGAGCTCTCTTCAACTAAAAAGATCATTTTTTGCCAATTGTTTGAATGGATGCTGTGTTTTATATTCCATGGAATTCGGCATCTGCCAAATTAAGCGGCTATAGTTTACGCGCATTGTTAAACGCAGGTTTTTTCTGGCTTCTGATAACCCGACTTAAGGTCATTCGGCTCACTTCTACCTCAGCTCCGTGTCTTGATTTGCTCAGAGAGTGGTCGCAATTGGAAGCTTATCATATTATTTTCGTCATTAATAGAAAAGATAGAATTGAAAACGTACGTTCTTTGTAGTTTTTTGCCCACATTTTTTTTTTTTTTTTTTAATTTGCATACCAATTTGAGATTTTGAACAATTTTCAGACCAATAAAACGTTTCGTCAGTCTTTGATTCCGATAGGCCTCTGTTTTGGTAATCTCTGTAGCCTTTGATGAATTTTTTTTTTGCCGATTTAAACTTTCAAATTGAAGAAATCACAAAACGTAACTGTTTTATCACTTCCTGATACCTTTTCGAGACCTACGCTGCACTATTTGAGGCTATTCAAATATTACGAAAAAATTATCGTTTTAGTGAAAAAATTATCGTTTTAGTAATTATCGTTTTAGTAAACAAACAAGCACAGAAAATTAATTTAACTTTAAGAAATTTGTAAAAAAATGCCTTAATTTCAGAGACCGTTCTCTTACCTTCTATTTAAATATAAATTTTCTTATGTACAAATCAAAGAAGTATCAAAAACAGTTGAATTGAAGAAAGTTCAAGTGTGAGGCTATTGAAATGTTACGGACTGTACATACCTGAAAGAAGGTTCGAAGATTTTTTTTATTTAACAATTTATAGGATAAAATTTTAAACTAAAAGATAAGTAAAAGAAATATTGAGAAACAAATAGAAAAAAATTTTTTTTTACAATTCAAAAACTTCAAATTTCTGCTATTTTTGTATGCAAGAAGAAATGTTCAAATCAGTTAGTGTCAGTCTCTTTTACTTTTAACTAGAAATTCTTATTGTGAAGTATGTTTGTGTGGATTTTTTTCCTTCGGGGTAATCTTTTAACGAGTAATACAAAACAACATTGAATCTAAGTTTGCCATCGGGGTTTCTATTAAGTATCCAGAAATTAGTTTTAAATCAGGTGGGTATACATAGATGGCTTTTCAGTTTTTCTACATGAAAAATAAACAAACACAAATAAAAAAGAGAAAGAGAATCCGTATATCGTTTTTTTTAATGAAATTCGCAATATTTGACTTCCGTGGAATCGAGATATTTTCTTATAGTACATGCGAACCAAATTAATGTTTTTTTTTGAACCGCCGCACTTTTGGTGCGGATATAAAAGGAAATTTATGCGGAGCGAATAGAGCATTGGATTCACAGATTCTAAAGTTCTGAATATGAAATAAGCTGGCTGATTCAGAGTCATTGATGTGATTAATACTGCATGTTATATTATTTATTTATATTTCCTTTTGTAAATTTCTTACAATACTGATGTTTGTCAACCCGTGCGAAGCCGGGGTGGGCCAGCTAGTTTAAAATTTATTTTGAAGGTTTGAATAAAACAACATCATTTGAGTGAGTTACCACCAAGTTTTTATAGACTGGATATATACCTATTTCATGACTCCAGTGCCGACCATCAGACTCTTTTAAATGGCGCTTGGTCTTTTGCTGTCACAACAACTGCATGTGGCCAGTTACAAATTCGAACGCTCTAATTTATGAATAAAATTACAGAGTTGCGACACCTGTCACAAAAGTGGTTAAGTCTCGGCGATCTCAATTGGACTCATTAGTTGAATAGTGAGGGCCTTGTCAATACGCAATTTTTGTTAAGTTCAATTCATGTTACATACATTTCATGACGAATATCTAGTGTGAACTATAAATAATTTTGGTCTCATTTATAAATGTTGGCTAACTTTAGACAAATGTCCAACTTTGGAAAATGTGTTGAAAAACCTTGTTTATTGTTGTCTTATAACCGCCTAACTAAGACACAAGAGTAGATTGTCTTAGCCGTGAATAATGTGATATTTATTTTTATTAAATAAAGCATATTTCCACCAATTTTAAAATAGTTCGACAGTGGCTAAGTAGACAAAAATCTAATAAATCCGACTGTTTGTGTTTAACCCCTTCCCAAAAACAATGCTTTCAACGCACCTGATATTGATGATGCACATGTTTGTGAATCTAACTATATTATCTTTAGTAGTAGTCCACTATTTATCAATACAATAATATTTAGTGCGACTATACGATTAATTAAAAAAATTATTTTGTTTTGAATGCGATCTTGCGTTGATTATGTCTGTGCACCTGAAACGTTTATCTTAATGAAATATTATTATTTTATTATTATACTTTGTAATAAAAACAACATACGCATAAAGACTATTTACAACATTATTTTTGGCTAGTTGGATTATTATCCATGAAATTTTATTCAAACATATCGCACTATACTGTATTTCAAGTGTGCGGGTACGCGTACTGTCTGTCAATCAATCAATTTGTGAAGTATTCATGACTTAAGTATACACATAATTGATTACATAAAAAAATGTAAAGCTGATATTTGTTAAGTGGCTCCAAATAGAAAATACGAACAAATTCGAGATGACGGAAAGCCGTAACTTTATAATTCATAAAATTGTTTGTAATATAAATATGTATGTATGTATATATGTACATATATTGTATAACTATGTTTATATCTAAAAACCAATTACATGTTTTAATTACTTTATAGATATGTAATGAGAGTAAATATTTAATATTAATTGAAAATAAAACATTTTCGTAAAACATATCAGAAAAAAACACTCATACGTCATAGTGAACTAAACAAGGATTTTCTTTCTTAAACGAATTTGTTCAATGCGATCCTAATCCGAATGTCAAATAATTCATTCATAATGTAAATTATTGAGTCGTAAAAAGTGAGCGTTATTAATTTTTGGGTATAAGTATTTGATTATTTTAAGACATTTATTTACCGACCGCTTTGATTTTAGCAATTAAAATTCTTAGACATATAACATGAAGTACTCGTTTCTATTCAAAGTGGAAGCTTTCACAGGGGGCGCTTAACACACTTTCAGTGAACACTTATTATTTTTTTGACATCCAACTCTAACGGCCATATTATTCACTACACATTGTTAGTGGATATACATATAACAAGATGGGGGAATCGAGAATAACAAACATAATACTGAGAAATATTATAGGAACGAACGGAAGTATTTGCAATGTGTGGAATGAAATTGGATCACACTGGGAATAGATCAAGTTTTTCAGGTAAACGAACAACCTTCTTCTCTAACGCCCATATTATTCACTCGATACATCCAGATCAAAATTTAAATCCAGGTGTAAAGTATATAAATTCAATGTAAATACATCCGAATTTAAGTTTCAATCTGGATGTATCGAGTGAATGATATGGGTGTAAGAGAGAAATTTAATTTGATGTTGGAGAAACTTGGTCAAACTGCATTTAAAGGATATACTGAAGATACTGGAACCTTACTGTTTAGGAATTACTATAGAAAATTGAACTATAATCTAAATGAAAAAACTAACTTCCTTAACTGCTACTCTGTGAACAAAATCAGTACCATCTTTAATATGAGGGGTGAGATAGTTAATTTAAATTGTATACCCCACCGGACCGATCTACCAATACTCTGTGAGCTTTGCAACATGAGAATTAGAGAAGATGTGTTTCATTTTCTTGCAGTCTGTTTTTGAAGGAACTTCGGATTATGGTGTTTTCAGAGGATATTTTAGAACAAGGGGAAACATTAAGCATTTTAAACGGTGAAAAGGATGGGATTTTTTGTACAACTACACAGTAGTTGTTTCAATGGTGCAGAAAACGAATTTTAGAAGGAGATTTTTAATAATATGTATTATTTTAATTATTATTATATTTGTTTGAAAATAAATTCGGAATTTAATTGTATTGTCAACCTGGTGGACGGCCTTAAGCGGCATATACACACATCAAAATCTCATCAAGCATGGAAGAGTGTGTTAGTAAAACAAGTTTCACATTGAATATACACACATCAAGCATGAGTTTTCAATCACTCATTTATACGTACTTGTTCAGATGAGAAGACATGTGAGGATTTTTATCCGCTGCCAGTATTTTGAATTTTCTCATCGCTGTTCAATATGAAAATGAGCACATGCATGATCAAGCATTCAATCACAAATATACACTACGTCAATCTTGACTACTTGATTGACCAAAAATCAAAAAGTTTTGATTTTACTTCAAGCATACACACAACGTATACGTGTGGCAATTTTACTAATACACTCTCCCATGCTTGATGAGATTTTGAACTGTGTATATGCCGCTTTAGGCTAAACCAATTAGACTTAGTTTATTTAATCATTGTTAAATATTTATTTGAAATAAAAGTCATACAAACTATTACTATTACATATAACAGAAGTACTCGTTTCTATTCCAAATGCAAGGTCAAAGGTAAAATTTCAATGCACTATAATATATGATTCCCTTTTCTATTGAAAAATTTCTTTATTTTTTCGGGGCCTTTGTAAACATAATAGGAACTGGTTTAAAAGTTGTTTGCATCGAAAAAATGGCAAATGTTCATACTTAAATTATTTAAAATGAACAAGACGATTGTAAATTAACAATGGTTCAATCGTAATCGTTGAAACAATTGTATTTGACTTTTCAAGTAGTCATACGAAGCTTTTATTGAATCGACTAGACGACGTCGTCTATATGATTAATAATTTTGTTTGTTACTCGAAGCAAAACAATCGTCAAAACGACGTCGTAAGACGTCTTACGCGACGAGAGCCCTGAACTCACCCTGTCAACCAAATTCCATGTTTTTTGAGACCTAGGGTCGCCCTGAACTCGCACTCTAGGTTTTTGCAGTGGCGAATTGAGGTAAAGAATAAACTGCCAAAGTAACATGAATTGTGAGGCAATAGGCTAGTCCCTTTACTTTGAAACTCTGTGCATTTCTGTGAATTTCTACAACAAAGTCTGTCAAAGTTCATATAAAAAAAAATAAAATGACGTAGAAATTCACACAAATGCCATGAGTTTTATAGTAAAGGAACACACCTAATTATTTTATTGTGGATTCGTTTGCTGCAAGTAATTACTTAATTTTGAAATAGAAATTAAAGAAGAATTGAAAGATAATAAACAGAAAAAGAAAGAAAAAAATGCACTTGAAGTTGTTTTAATTCAACTTTCCTACATCCAACTCCAACGCGGCCATATTATTCACTATACATCAAAACTTAAATCCGGATGTAAATTACACAAATGTAATGTAAATACGTCGGAATTTAAAGTTCAATCTGAATGTTTCGGGTGAATAAAATGGCGGTGAAGGAAGCAGCAAATTAGACAATCTACGCTTAAAAGAAAAGGAAATAAATATTTTTGTTGAAACAATAAACAATCAATACATACAAATACATATTATAGGAAAATTAATACATATGTATAATTAGTGAGATTAATAGATAATTATTGTAATTTCTAAATTTATAATTAACTGTATCATGATTCATAAAAAAAATGAAACTACATATTTACACGAAATATCAAAACATACAGTCCGGATCACTTGATTAGAATTACATTTTCGGTTCAATTAATATGACACTAACTATGATCTAACTAGGTCTTCTAACTTTGGCTTTGTTAAACTTAAGTATACTATTCCTACCAACATAATTTCCTTGGCTGCAGCTCTAAACAATTCTTGTGTTGATACATTTGTCTCAAAAAACCATTAAATCTCACTATAAATTTAAAATCGTGAACGAATGCAATACCTTACCTTAGGAGAAAAATATATCAATCAAGAAAAATATATTTTAACACGCTTAAAATTTAAAATAAGGTTTTCGTTCGATACAGGTACCTAGTATATAAAAGCCCTTATTTCATTCAACCTTTGAAAATATTTCAAAAAACTTGGTGCAATATGAACATTTTGTTTTTTGTTGTCTTTATTGCTGCATTTCTGGTGGCCGTTGAGAGTACAAATGAAATAACTTTAGCTATGAAAAAACACGAAGTAATACCGGACGTTGTTTCCAATGGTGCAAAAAGAGAATTAGAGGTGAGATTTTGACGCTTGAACAAATGACACAAACAAAAAAATAGCTACATAAATCAATATAAATGAATACAAATTTATATGTGACTAAAAGGACAATTTAATGAACTATTAACATTAATTATGTAAAAATGGTTATTTAGGTCCGCTACGGTTACTATACCGTTTTTATGGGTAACGACCTAACTCCAACAGAAACCAAAGATAAACCAGATTATGTAGACTGGAACGCCGATGAAAATGCATTTTATACTTTGATTTTTACGGCACCCGATGGACCGAGTCGCTCCAATCCTAAATTTCGAGAAGTCATCAAATGGCTGGTTGTTAATATCCCTGGAAGCGATATTGAAAAAGGTGAAGTTTTAGCAGAATATATTGGTGCAGGCCCTACAAAGAATGCAGGATTTAGCCGATATGTGTTTCTAGTTTACAAACAGATAGGAAAACAAATGTTTGATGAGAAACCGATTGATAAATATTCTTTTGCTCCAAGGAAAAACTTTTCAACAACAAAATTCATAAAAAAATATAAAATGGGACCCGAGTCTGTTGCAGCAGATTTCTTTCAGGCTCGTTATGATGATTATGTGCCTATTCTTTACAAACAAATTCATTATAATGAGAGTTCGTAGTTAAAATCTTGCTCTTATGTACATAATTTAGATCAAGTGAAAATAAAATATTTATCACAGAAAATATTTGCCATGAAATTTAAATATTTACATTTAATAGCTTTTATTTTGAAGGAACAGGTGTGTTGATCATTCATTTACAAAAAGTGTTCTGATACAGAGATATGAACGAAATAGGATACTTCTCTTACTCCTATGTACAATTGTACCTACATTTAATTGCAAGATTTTACTCACTAAAATTTTAGGTTTGTTAGCGCATTGTACTATTCGAAACTGTGATATTCTACATATTCAAAACCTACAGGCACTCTGGTTGGTCGAAGAGGCCAGACTATGCAGTGGTTTTCATTTTCATTTCATATTTTAGGCAGGGAGACGGAATTAACAATCAGCTGTAGATTCTCCATTGACAATTAGGCTCACTATTCTTTCCCCTTATTAAATGAATTTTTTGTTCAATAAAAATTTCTCATAAATACTTATTTTTGTCGAACCTATACACGATAAGTCATAGGTACTCAATATTCAATTACAAAATATATTTTTATTTCATTTTTAAATACTATTTCTACTTATAAATTTTGCTATATATAATATACATAATTATAAAACATATAACGCTTAAAATATATATAATAATAGAGTATACTATAGATATAATATCTACAATAATCTACAAGATCTTATGGTCCACCTTTGGCAACAATATCAATATACGTCTTAAGGGCCATTACTTTTGTATTGACAATTGGATGTGTGCAGGTTGAGAGTAAGGCTTTTCCAATGTCCAATTCACCTTGCATTATCATACAAACAACTAGATTGTAGGTCATAATAGACTGAGCAGCTTCGATAGACTTGACTTGCCAGTCTTTTGTTTCGAAGTCAAATGCATTAGGGGCAGATATGAATTTTGGCTCCAAATGAATACGAGCTTCGGGTAATTTATCCATCATCATTAAAGCTTCTCCACTGTACATATGTCCGAGCATTCTTCAAAAAAAAGAACAGTTTAATATGTACTCATTACTGAATTGTATTGAAATTTATGAACTTACTCATATGATTCTGAAATGCCATCCATTCGTAGCAAATCATTAGCATATTCTAGTGCCACAATATAATCTCCCAAGCGCAAAGAAACGAAACTGGAGGCAGCAGCAATGGCAGCACCTAGATTAGCAAATGACTCCTTGGATATAGGCATCGACGGATTACAAATGTTGTCATCTTTGATTGAGCTCCAGCTTTGTGTATCGGCATCTTCAGTATTAACTGAAGAAAATTGTGTTTTGTAGGTGTTATATAGATAAAGTGCATTACGTAGGCATAAAGCTGCAAACTCCAAGTTTGTTTCAGGAATAGCTGCAGATTGGACATTTTCTCTAAAAAAAATTTGTGTTTAAACATTAATCTGTTCGAAATTTCAAGAAATGTCGGCTTTATTTACGGGTAGGCAAGTTTTGGAGTAGGTTGAAAGATAAATTTCCTTCGAAATCCAGGGCATATTATTGCAGCTATAATTGGTTTTTTGTCATTTTCTAAATTGGACTAAATGAATAAAAGCTTAGTTAAATTATTTTTTTTAAACGTGCATTTAAACAAATTGTAAGCTTAGTTAAGAATTTAAGGTTTGCAAGAATTAAAGGTGAACATTTTAATCGGGTTCCGTACTATGTTTCTTGTGATTTTAAGGTGATTTCTGGAAACTGAAACGACTTGTATAGGGGCCTATGTTTGAGCATAAGATGGGACACTTATAGCGAGTTTCATTCACGAAAAGATTTGCACTTTTTGTCAAAAGATGTTCCCTTATCTGATTTTAAGAGTTTCATTGCAAGAAAAAGAGCAATTCTAGGTCAATTCTCAACAGGAAATAAGAGCTCTCCCATTGGGTGAGAGATTCGATCTGAATACACAGCTTTTTCTGTGAAATGAAAAATATCTTCTTGTTTGTTGTGAACTTGTGTCGGCTAGTGCTAAATTAAAAAAAATAATTATGGAGGAAGTTCAGTTAGATTTCAAAAAAGTTTCATTGAAAGTTTTATTCATTGATTTTGAGAGCAATTCTTTAAAATTTGAATGAAACTCGGTATTAGTCAGTTGACAATCAGAAGGTATCTGCAATCGGTAGGATAGCCCTACCGTTTAAAAAATTACGAAGGAGCTCAGAGCTCACATCCCCAAAAAACAACCTTTAATAACGCAGACCGCTGGTGTTTGAATTTCTAAATGGGACCACCTTACAAAGTGGAAAGAGCATTTGCTTTGGTTTTATATTACATTTACGCCAGTGAAGTGTACCCGAAGTAAAAAAAACTTCCGTATCTCTCAATTTAGAAGGATTCATTAGCTCGGTCAAAGCACTGAAGAACAACAAGGCGGTAGTGTTCACAGATCTCTTATGTCCAGTCGAGCGAGCCATTGCTCCTACTTTTAAATAAAGCTTATAATTACTAGAATAATAATTAGAATGATTGTTATACAAGGGAACGATTGTCAAGCTCCAAAGGCCCAACCCTATGGGTCAGGAACCCATTGACGCTATAAGTCGCAATAGATTGGCTATAAGCTTCGGAAAAACTACTGCCAACGAGTGATGCAATGGAACACACTTACCCAGCCAGGGAGACGAGTAGGTCGAACCAAAAGTACACGAGGTAGAACAGTCGAAGAAAAATCTTGAATATAAATATATACATTAATGAATGAAGGAATGGGGTGGGTATTGCACTGCGACCTTAGGATCTATTGTGCCCCCATATATATACATACATATGTCATATATATATATATAGCAGTTTGCAAAGTAGCGGCCCTTAAAGGGGACCCCACGGACAGGACCGAAGTAGTAGAACTATTAGTAGTAATATGTTTGAAACTTAGTTAAAGAGCTACCTGCAAGCAAGTTCTACGAAACAACTTAAATTAAACTCACCATTTCATTAAACATAATACAAGCCTCTGCCAGTCTAAACCAAAGCCTAGGATTCTTGTGATAAGTCTTTAGAGCAATGAGAAAGCATTCGAATGCTTCTTTAGGTCGTCTCAAATGTAACATCGAAATACCCAGATTATATAAGACTTCTCGTGAACGAGGTGCACTTAGATAATGTAATGGTACATTTTTTAAATTACTAGAGAACTTGCTATCGAATGTGATTGCGTTTTGAAAGAACTTGGCGGCAACAGCATAGTGACGAACTCTCAAATGAATTATTCCCATATTATTGGCAATACAAGTATCCAGATCTTCTCCATGTGTTCTATATGGAATGCATATTAAGTAAAATAGTTCATATTGATCAATATTGTCATTTTGAGCTTACTCAACGCCATAACATCCAAGTGTGAACTTTTTGGACAGCTGTTTGGCAGCCATCTGAAAGTCTTTCATTAGATAGTATTGATGTGCTTTAAGCGCAGCAAACTCTGCAGTCTATGAAATATAAATAAATTTTTTTTTAAATACCAAACAATAAATTAAACTTAAGCTTACCCCATCATCAGGTATCACAACAGTTTTTCTGTTTAGAACATTGGTCATCATTGCTATCATTTTAAACATTCGATTGAAGCCATCGATGCTGCTTAAGATTTCCGGAGAAGAATTCTCCTCGCCTGCGACAGTATCTAAGTTGATTCCCAAATGGATTTGTATAGCTTCGAGAAAAGCTAGAGCTCGTTTTAACTGATTTGTAGCCAGCAGACAACTTATAACTAGTACGCCGACATTCGAAACGATGGATTCTTCTAAGTCATCTAGCCGTTCCACCAACGGCATTAGGATATCAATTGCACTAAAATATTTGCGCTTGTGGTAGTAGACTACTGCTTTGTTATACGTGACAATTGGGCTGCGAGATCTGGTTGCCTGTAAAATATAGATTGTTTTATACCAATTCCGTTTGTTTATTTATAAACGACTGTTAAGCTGTCCAAATAGTTTTCGATACAATTTTTAACGCTCAACTTTTTAAAAATATCTTTTTATCGCATCGAAAGTTGAACACATCGGTTCGTTAAAAAGTTCGCTTTGCAGTTCGAATTAGGTTAGGTTTGATTCTAAGGGGTGTTTTAATATGGCAAGCTTCATCACTTTACCACAATCTTTATGCGTAAACGAAGAGGAGAGTGAAGGGAAGAAGTGAAAGGTGTATCCCTGACTTATCCTGAATTCTAAATTAATTTTAGGTTATTCTTCAGTGGCATGAACAAGGCATCGCTTATAGGGTACTTGCCACAAAACTTTGATGAAAAATAGTTTTTAGTTTTTAAATTAAATCATTTTAAAACGTCATTTTTAAAAGATCATTGAGCATATCTTATCAAAAGGTGTTTTTTATTATAAGAATTGATCCATATACATGTGGGATTGAGCCAAACGACACAACCATTACATGACCCTAACGAACGAACGACGACCAATACCTACAAAATACAATATACAAGAGAACTAACAAGAAAGGACAAAGTAAAAGAAACATGCGCCCCTCTTCATTATTTTGTCTTTGCATATTCTTCATTATTTTGTCTTTGCTTATTCTTCCATTATTTTGTAATTGCTTATTCCATTAATTTTAACTCCGCCACACTCCGCAGAAGGATCAGTTCGCCTCAACGTCGCTTGCCGTATAATTATCTTTTTATCCAAGTTTTAAGTCAACAAAACATATTTAATTATATTCTATTAAGCATACATATTTTGTTATTTGAGAAAAGATAAGAATTCGAAGGAAAGGATTCGAAGAAGAATCCTACATACATAGGGCAACATGATAACAACAACACGAGATTCTGTTCTCTATCGAGATCAAGTCAAGACAAAAATTACATGAAAAAAAAAACAAACAGAAAAAAAAAGTTGCTGCAGATTTATTGACGTTTTCTTTTAATTTTCAATCTTTACCAATCGTAGATCGCTTATTTCTCTAACTTGGTGCCCTTCTCACCTAAAAACTGAAAATTTCTGGAAATTCAGCTTGCTCATGTGAAAGGGGAATATTATGTTTCTAGTTTGTATCGCCATTTCAGCTACATTATAAAACTGATTAGTGGAACAGATCATTGATAGGTACAAATTTCGCTTTAAACTTACAACACCAAGCTCACTCATAAAGATCATTAAAAACAAAAACAAAATAATTTATTGATTTAACAAAAACTTAATTTTGAGTAAGAACGACACATACCATTCATTATGGGCACATACCAATTACCAAGTCGCATGAGATGCTAATCACCCTTTTTTTAAGATGATCAATAGTACAGTTTTGTATGTTTTATCGAAGTTTATCAATAGCGGGGAGCCAGTTTGTTCACAGCGATTATCTTTAAGTGCAGTACGCAGTTCGGAAAAAATTTTATTTCTCATACAAAATTTTTCTCAGGACAAATTTGGTCACCCACCTGATTGCAAGAACTAGCTAACTTAATTTCCGATTACAATTACATACAAAAATTAATAACGAGTTATGTAAATTTGAAGAATTAGATTTCCAGTCTGCAAAATATAAGATAGGTTAACAATCTTTAACTCTTAACTGAAGGAAAAAGAGAGAGCATGAGAAGCGCGCGATCGAGGAGATAGAGGGATGCTATAACAGGACCCGCCAAAAATTCACTTTTCAATTTGTTCAGAAACTCTAGGTACCTAAATGTATTTCACTTTTAAGCCTTAAGCCTAGTACGCTGCTGATGCGAAACGAAAAATCCCATACAAAAATGACACAACGAAATCAGAAACGGAAAATTTCGTTTTGCTTTTCGTTTTGCAGTACGCTGTTCGAAGAGCGAAATTTATAATTGTAGCAGATTATTTGGAGAACTCTCCGCTCCTTTTTCGCACTGAAATAATTATACAGACTATTTATTGTGTGCGGAAAAATGACATTTGTGTTTTTTTTTATGTTTTTTTTTTTGTTTATCATTTTCTTACATCATGGGTTTCTCTGATTTTTGCGTTTATGTTTGATTTTATTTTTGGAATTAGTGAAACTCTCCAAGGATATTTTCCGTTGTGTTTTCGCAAGCGTTTCGTTGTCTGTTTGGAGATCACAGACAAATTTCGTTTCGCATCAGCAGCGTACTAGGCTTTAGTACGCTGCTGATGCGAAACGAAAAATTTCGTTTTGCAGTACGCTGTTCGAAGAGCGAAATTTATAATTGTAGCAGATTATTTGGAGAAGTCTCCGCTCCTTTTTCGCACTGAATTAATTATACAGACTGTTTATTAGCTGTGTTTTATTTTCCCCAAGATCCGAACCAGATTGGATTTGCTTACAAAAATACATGTATTACAAAAACAACACAAGATCCAACTTTGTTTTGAATTTGGATTTCCAAATCCATTTTGAACACACACCCTTAATTTGTAAATGTCGTCAGTAGTGTAAAGAAAAAAGACAAAGGGTGTATACGAATAAAAAAAACAAAGGAAAAAAAGAGTTGGGTATATAACAAGTTGTCACTGAGATCCTGGATTGTTTTATTTTCATGATCTGATCTGGATTGGATCTGGGGGAAAATAAAACGCAGCTATTGTGTGCGGAAAAATGACATTTGTGTTTTATTTGTTTTTTTTGTTTATCATTTTCTTACATCATGGGTTTCTCTGATAGTCTGTATAATTAATTCAGTGCGAAAAAGGAGCGGAGACTTCTCCAAATAATCTACTACAATTATAAATTTCGCTCTTTAAACAGCGTACTGCAAAACGAAAAGCAAAACGAAATTTTCCGTTTCTGATTTCGTTGTGTCATTTTTGTATGGGATTTTTCGTTTCGCATCAGCAGCGTACTAGGCTTTATGTTTGATTTTGTTTTTGGAATTAGTGAAACTCTCCAAGGATATTTTCCGTTGTTTTCGCAAGCGTTTCCATGTCTGTTTGGAGATCACAGACACAATTCGTTCCGCATCAGCAGCTTACTAGGCTTTAGACAAAACTTTCAATAAAACTTTCTTAGTTTCGAAACTCACCCTAGCTATTTTTCTATTTTATTTCTAAATTTTCCACTTTCCAGTCTAATTCTCTCCAGCAGATCACACTGGTAAGTATATACCAGGTAGAAATATCAGACAAAGAACTATAGCGTGAACATAACAATGAACAACTTATAGAACAACTTTTACAACAATTATGTATAACTTTACAACTTAACAACTTTTCCTTTTTCTGACTTTTTGTTACATTGCACGTACGAATTAAAACAAAATTCTTTTTTTTTTTTTTTTTTTTTTGCACGATCGATCTCGAGTGGATGGTGGTAGGTTCGTGTTCCACGGTTGGAGAGGAATTATGTGCCGTGGCTGTCCACGGATCTCTATAATAAACTGGATAGTGGATTATAGCCTATAGTGTATAACAGTTTTTCTATTCGTGTCACCCGATCAGATTTGTCCGCTATAGTTATTATATATTTTGTTCTTTTCGAAAAATGATTACGATTGTGTTGTCCCAAGTTTAGTTTTTCTTTTTAATACCTATTTCGGAATCTATTTGTTTTGACGTTTCGGACATTCTGCAATCTCTGAAACTCTCGTTCCTAATTATTCAGGAACTTCAAAATTTACCTCTATTGACTAACACAGGGCGCTAGTTACCCAACGAATTTAATCCCGTTTTCACTTAGTCCAATTACAAGCTTTGGTTAAATTTCTAAATCGTAAAAAAAATCAAAATCCAACAAACAAATTAACTATGTATCGAAACACTTAATGGATGGTCGTCTGCTTAATCTTGAGCTTCAATAATAACAGTTTTTCATTTCCATTAGAACCGTTTTGTCGCTTTTTCAATTCACGGTCACTCAGCAAATGGATCAAATTTTGTTTCTTTCCTCTAAGTATTCCATCTGAGCAGTGAGCCATCTGAAAAATAATCCGCCTAAAAAAAATAAACATCCCTATTTAGCCTAAACAAATCATAAAGATAGCTCTCCGTTTCAACAAAGTGTCGATTTTCACATTTGTTTGTGTAACTGAGAGAGCTATATATTGCTATCTAACGAATAACTCAACGGTCACAAAAATTTCCCAGATAATTTCCTGTAGTCACTTGATTATCTCAATCTGCATAGTTGGGAGTTCAAACTTACATATATTAGGTTTGTTCGTGTACTTCTCGGAATGTCAAATTTGGAGTAGTGCTCTTCAAGCAAACGAGTCCGCTTTGGATCCGCGCACGTAGTAAACAACGTATGGATGTCTCCGTATACGGATCCAAACATGGATCCGCAAAACTGCGTTTGTCGGCTCAAATTAGTATGGAAATTAGAATCACCACGGACTCATTTTGTGCATGTATTGTGAGAGAGAGCTCCCCATTTAACCATACTCAGCGAGAACCGAAACCAAATGGAATCCAGAACGGATCCAAAAAAATGAACGAACGATACAGTCGTTTTGTAGTTGAAAAATATTATGCAATTTATTTTCTTCTATCCTTTGTATATAAAAAAAAAGAAAAACCACGATTTATTTTGTATTTAATAATTAAATAATCAACTTTTGATTTTAAATTGATTTTCTTTCAGTAGGGAATTTTTATTAAACTGTTGCGCTGGGCACGAACGTGAACACATTGAAAAAAGTTAATTGTTTTTTTTGTCTTCTCCTTTGTTTTCAGTCCATAAAAAAAACTCACCAAGTACTCTCGATTTTCGTTCTTTTTTTGCATGCATATACAAAAAATGTGCTTACGTGGGTACGACACTCCGTTTGGAAATGATCCAAGAAAGACCGACAAAGTTGGGTCAGTGAATTTGCTTGAAGGGTGAGGATGAAATTTTCTCAAAGAGGAGCGAAACTGTCCGAAAATTCACGAACGCGTTACTCCAAAATAGGTCCGTTCGCGTACGCACCAGAAACTACCCAAAACTACCATTTTCTACCAGATTTAGTCCGAAGGCGTTCGCATACGCAAATTTTGGGTAATTGCTGGCAGGAGAGAGCGCTCATGAGAGAGAAAATAATTTCCCCTTGCCAGTTTTTACCCGACAAATTTCTTCGGTCAGAAACTGGTAAGTTCTGTTTTCTGTCAGAAGCCAGTCTTAAAGACAAAGAACAACAAAAAAAAATACAAAATGGCTGTTGTTTACATTTTGTTTTATCTTGGTAGAAGTTTTTTTTTTTTAATTTGTTCATTTACAAAAATGAAAAAAAATTAATAAATAAAATATTTAAGTAATTTAAGAAACTTAGTTTGTGGAGTGTACTTTAATTTACCCCCCACTCCTCCAAATTTGACTATTATTTGTAAGTTTTTAAACATCAACAAAAAGTAAACGAAATATAAATATATGATTATAATTTCATATTCTTATTAAATTTGATGATGAACAAATTAAAATTAACATTGTAAATATTTACAAATCGAAAATACACACTATAAAGGCTCTCTCAAACCAACGCGAAACATTCGCCGACGACAGATTTTTGTTGTTGTTTAGCGTTGTGTATTTGTCATATTTTGTGTTTGTTTGTGTTATTGTGAATGATTCGCTACGATTTCGCGTTGGTTTGGGAGAGCCTTAAACAGGAACATCACGTAATTTTTTTATTAGTCCCGAATAAAAGCCTCAACTACATAAGCCAAAAAAGTGAAAAAGTGCAAAAGTGAAATTTTTAAATTGATTTTGTGATAGTTTTTCTGACTAGAAAAATTATAAAAATGATGCAGAAAGCTTAAATTTTGGTTTAAAAACAAATTTGTGTATTCTTTTTCACAAAACAACGGCGCTAGCGGTAAAAAAAATATTTTTACTTTTGTACTTCAGTACTTTTTGGCTTATGTAGTTAAGCCTAAAGGCTCTCCCAAACCCACGCGAAACATTCGCCGACGACAGATTTTTGTTGTTGTTAAGCGTTGTGTATTTGTCAAATTTTGTGTTATTGTGAATGATTCGCTATGATTTCGCATTGGTTTGGGAGAGCCTTAAATGTTCCCCCACACCAACGCGAATTTTCGGTGGCGACGACGAGAACAACAATAACAACACGTGGTTGTCAATAAAAACAACACGTTGTTATTATTGTTTTCGTCCTCGCCACCGAAAATTCGCGTTGGTATGGGGAAACCTTTAGACAGAATTTAAAAAAAAACACTGAATTAAAAGTACACTTCACAAACAAAGTTTCTTAAATTATTTTTTTAATTTTTCTTATCAAAAAATCACTCCTTTTATTAAAATAATTCATTTTTGTAAATGAACGAAATGAAAACTACTTCTACCAAAATAAAACAAAAAGTAAAGAACAGCCATTCTGTATTTTTTTGTTGTTCTTTGTCTTTCAGACTGGCTTCTGACAGAAAACAGAACTTAGAAGTTTCTGCCGGAAAAAAATTTTCGGGTAAAAACTGGCAAGAAGGGGAAATTATTTTCTCTCCTGCCAGAAACTACCCAAAATTTGAGTACGCGAACGCATTCGGACTAAATCTGGTAGAAAATTGTAGTTTTGGGTAGTTTCTGGTGCGTACGCGAACGGACCTATTGTGTAATTCGTGGCTAATTCATGATCATTTCTCATTCCCTAATCCAGATGAAGAAGCCGATTAGATGGACGCCCGCCTTGCAATACACAGCAAGAAATTTTGGTAAGTAGCTTTTCACTTTTATATTCTTTTTTTTCAGATTTCCTTATAATCAAGTACTTTTCTTTCCTAGACACTCATCTGTATGGTCGCTTATCCAGGAAATTTGGTTTCCAGGCGCACGCAACAAAATTACATAAAATGGAAGGACAACAAGGAAATGAAGTAACATATTACAAAATTACGCATAACAATTCACTATCGTCATCTCAAGAGGGGTTTGAAATTGAAAACTCTTCCATGGCTAGAGAAGCCGCCTTTCCTATTCACGAAGAATACAAGTTTCCAGGGGCCCGGTCCAAATTCAATTCGGATGCAAATGCATTTTGCAATGAAGCTTTGGAAGAACTAAGAGCATCGATGATGCATTTTTTACAAAAATGTAAGTTTGAAAGTTAAGTATCAAAAGCATAAGTAGAATGTTTTCTTTTTTGTAGTGGAGCAGAGTGCCTTGTTTTTAAAACGAAGCGAACAAGTGCTTAATCGTTTAAAAAGGCGTCACACGGCTTTTGCTGAACGTTCTTACAATTGTCTAGCCGAAGGTAAACGTCAACTTAAGATATTGAATAAAGATTGCCATGTAATTGGTGAAGAAGTTTACGAGATCCGGAAAGAGTTGAACGAATTAATTAGTAATATAGAGAAATAAATAACAATAACCATGCATTAGATTTTTATTTATGAAAAAAGTACCGTTAGAGCTTGGGGTTTCAACGGCAATACCTACAATAGGCAAGTTAAACAAAAAGTCGAAGACCGGCCATTTCATTTAAATGAAAAACATTCCTCGGCAAAATGTCTCAGTTCTGCTGTTAATGTACTGAGGAAAACATTTTGGTTTCGCTTTCTCACTTTTTGACGCAGCGAAAACTTTAAGTTTAAGATGTCATTTATTTTGAATGTGTTGATACGCGACTAAAGACAAAAGGGTCTCCCAAAAATTCGTAACTACGACGAAACTTTCCCTTTTCAAAATTTATTTACAGGGCGATATACCTATGAGAATACCCACACCAACGCGACGCGACGGTGCGATTAAACGAATCTCATGTAAAATATATTGTTAGTCGAAAGTTTCTTCGTCGTTCCGAATGTTTCGTGTTGGTTTGGAAGATCCGAGAATTTTCTTTTTAAACTTAAAAAAAAAACTTTAAAAAATAGACAATTTTTTGATCTCCATTTGAAACCGATTTACGGCCACCTAGTGTCCAAAACGATATAACGATCACCCTAATGTATAAATATTTTGTATAATTTTTATTTGTATAAGTACATATTAACATTTTAATACAATAGCTTGTAAATATGTTCCGAATTTACGTGAATTAACGTTGCATCAGCGTTTAGCCTGTCCTACTTGATTCACGAATAAATTAATAAAAACAAATTGTGAGGGGTAAATATTAGTGTAGAAACAGGACCTAGTGACAACTCTTAACCTGTGTGCATGTTATCGACAGAAATGGAGGGGATCTACAAGATGAGAGGCACTTATGATAAGTAATACTCTTAGAGGATTTGTTGGTTCTTCGCAAGAGGTATTAAGTTGAGATTCAATCCCAAGATCTTCAACGTGAAAGTCCTACAAACTACTCATTACGCGAAGGGGCTTATACAAATACCCTACAAATTAAAACAAAAACCATATACATTTTTTTAATTATGTAATTATCCCCGTTCAAAAATTTTTGGGAAATAACATTTTGTAGTTAGTATTATGTTTTTTTTATTGTTGTCAACAGCGAATATTCAAAATCAAAGATTCGCTAATCTTCTCATGGCGTGCGCCATGTAAATTAATTTTGACAGACGTAAGATTATTTTCGAAAAAATTATATAATGAGAAAATGGTTCAATTCCTCAATATCGATGCATGTCAACGTACAATAGTCACAGGAAATAAGTATTTAATTGCAGTTTCACACCGAGATGCCACGTCACTAGGAAAATTAAAGGATTCCATTACGGTAAAAGGACGGTTTAATACCAGATTCAACCCTCGTACATTATATATAAATCGGAATTTGAATTTCATTTTCCAAGACCTTTGAGGAAAGCGTTTTTAAAAAGACCCACACGTTATCCCAGTCGAAGTGATTGTTCAGGGAAACAGAACGTAGAATCAAACAGGAATAGTAAATGCCTACGTGCCCAAACGTACTTACCTCGGTTAAATCGCTCTCAAGCATTTGTAGAAGTTTGTCGTGATTTCTAGAGTCATTTTTATAAAACTCTGCAATGCACTTATTGTGTTGAATCTTGAATATATTTCCCATGGACTGCTCCAGCTGGTGAAGAGTTTCCAAGCATTTATCATAGCACTGTCTGTAAAAGATTAAAGGATGAAGACGAGGAAGTTCTCTCTAGATTAGTGATTTGACTTACTTATTAAACTCATCTTGAGCTTGTGCTATTAAATTGAAATCTTGTTCTGTTAATTTTCCTTTTTCGGTTGATGTAACTTCCGAAGGTAACATAATTATGTTTTTATTTGAAGATCGGATATAATTTTATAAATGTATGAACTTTTTAATGTGGAATATGGCTAGTTTCCAAAATCAGCGTTTTAAAGGATTTTTGACAGGTGATACTCAGCTGTTCAAAAACCAAAAAAAAATTGACAACTGCCAGCTAAATCGAAATCGTCCAGAAAAAATTTTATTTTAAAGTGCGTTCAGATTATTGTAATAAATGGACATGTTCAGATTTGTATACAAAAATCTAAAAATTAGGAACGATGACGAAACTCGGCTGTGAAAATAATTTTACAGGGAAATAAATGGGAGTACTCAAACCAATGCGACGATGCGGTTAGGCGAATCTCATGTTAAATATATTGACAGCCGAAAGTTTCGTCGTCGTTCCGAATGTTTCCCTTTGGTTTGGAGAAGCCTTTATTGGATTTCTAAAAAGAATCGAATTTTTATTGTCGTTGAAAGTATCGATTTTTTTGTGATTGTGTGTGACACTGACAGCAGCAAATTTTGGAGTAAAATATCCAGAAAATATTCAATTTGGAAATTATTATTATTATTAATTGAAAAACAACGCTATATATTTACTATAAAATTCACCGAAAATTCGTTGCAACCAAAAATTAAAACACCGCGGCATTCAATTTGACATTTTTAGAAATTTCAAATCTTGCAAGTGTGTGTGCAAATCGGTGTAAATTCTTTCTTGAATCTTGCAAAATTAGCAAGATTTGTTTTGACAGAAAAAATTCGAATTGTTCAGAAAAAAAAATCGATTCGTTTAGAAAAAAATCGATTCGTTTAGAAAAAAAATCGATTCTTTTCTTGAAAGGAATTCGACATTAAAATGCCCCCCGCCCCCCCCCCAAAAGTGCAAAAGTAACGCCCATATTATTCACTCGATACATCCAGATTAAAATTTAAATCCAGATGTACAGTATACAAATTCAATGTAAATGCATCCGGATTTAAGTTTCAATCTGGATGTATCGAGTGAATAATATGGGCGTAAGAGTTAAGACCGCTTTAAACTACTTTTGTAAAATTTGAGAAAGACGATAGGATGGTTGAAAAAGTAAGTTGAATGTAGTTAATACTACGTTTTCATTGGAGCCGAAATGAGGTAATTTCGTAAATTACAGAACAAGTGTTTTCATTGCAAATTTTCTAATTTCAATTGACAGATAATTTAATTTTGAATTTGATTTGGCAGTTAATAGCTTCTTTTTGTTGTGTTCTCTTTCTGTGTCTGAGTTCTATGTCCCCTCTAACACAAGGAAACTCATTTTCCAGCAACTTTCAGTTTTTAGGACAGAAGGGCACCAAGTAAGAGGAATGAACGGTCTACGATTGGTGGGAATTGGAACGTATGCTCTATGTCAAAATTTAGCAAGGGTTTTTTGCTGATGTTTGGAGAGAAAAGTGTGAGCTAAATTTAAGCATGATCTGCGTACTAGGCTTTAAGGGTGTGTATTCAAAACGGATTTGGAAATCCAAATCCAAAACAAAGTTCGATCTTGTGTTGTTTTTGTAATACATGTATTTTTGTAAGCAAATCCCATCTGGTTGGGATCTTGGGAAAAAAACACAGCTGCTGTTTAGATTGGAAATATTAGCCGCGTTTTATTATCTACGGGTCTGGGTCGGGGTTATCTTTTGACACGTAATACAAAAACAAATTTGGATCTAGGTTTCTATCGGGGTTTGCTTTATGGAACCAGAATTAAGTTCTTACTTTGGCGGACAGACGGCTCTTCAGTCGGTAGAGAGTACAAACTGCAGTGCGAGGAAAAAAGACAGTATCTACATGAAAAATAAACAAACATAAGACAAAAAGAGATGAGCATACAACACTGTTTTCATTTGGATCCGTATCGTTTTATTATATCGGGGTGAACCATATGGGTTATTGGCGATAATAAAACGCGGCTATTGAGGCCGGTATAACGGCCAGTTCATTGGCAAGAGAAGGGTGGGGTGAGGACTTTCGTGAGGCACGAAGAAAACGTAAAAACCGGACTCATGAGCCTACTTTGTTGTTGCTTCAATGTGTGGAATGTTGAAATTGTTGTTGTTTCAAAGTATTTCGAGGCGCCTGAAAGTTTCAAATGTAAAGACGATGGCACTCACCAGTCCGGACTCAGTCTTCCCAATTTAAGCCTAGTACGGTGCTGATGCGAAACGAAATTTTTCTGTGATCTCCAAACAGACAATGAAACGCTTGCGAAAACACAACGGAAAATATACTTGGAGAGTTTCACTAATTCCAAAAACAAAAACAAACATAAATGCAAAAAATCAGAGAAACCCATGATAGCCGTGTTTTTTTGCAAGCCCGGGGGGAATTGGATGAAAAAAACGACGTCGGTGCTAAACAATTAACATGTTAAATGCAACAACAACTAATCCCAGGGAATTCTCGGGGTTTAACTTAAGCGTACAGAAAAACTGTGTTACCGGCATGAATTCCATACATGTTATCGATAGTTTGTATGAAAACTCCATGTTTTTTACTGTCATGGCGTCGCTAATCCCCGCTGTCGTTTTTTTCAACCAATTCCCCCCGGGCTTGCAAAAAAACACGCCTGATGTAAGAAAATGATAAAAAAAAAACACAAATAAAACTCAAATGTCATTTTTCCGCACACAATAAATAGTCTGTACAATTAATTCAATGCGAAAAAGGAGCGGAGACTTCTCCAAATAATCTGCTACAATTATAAATTTCGCTCTTCGAACAGCGTACTGCAAAACGAAAAGCAGAACGAAATTTTCCGCTTATAATTTCGTTGTGTCATTTTTGTATGGGAATTTTCGTTTCGCATCAGCAGCGTACTGGGCTTTAAACAGGGTCTAAGTTTTTCACACACACACACCCTTAAAACCGATCTTCGGTTGAATACTTGCATTTCAAACTTTTGAACTCGACTGTACATTGACATAATTTTGACATTTATTTAATTTGACGGTTTTTCTTTTTTTATACAAATTCCAAAACAAACTTCAAAACAGGAGCCAAAAACAAAGCCAAGCTATACCAGAGGCTGCGGTTTTTGTATTTTTTTTTAGAAAAAAATATTCTTTTGCAATGAATTTCCAATTTGTTATACCCTGTTCAAATTCTGATTTGTTAAATTCAGAAGGGGACAATTATTATGTAAAACATGTTTATTCCTCCAACGACATTCCAGATCTATTAAAAGGTAAGAAGTAGCACTAAACTTAAAGCAGTAGATTCTGGAATTTCAATTGTGTATGTTAGTATTAACAATATTTGTTTGCCACCAGAATGTAGGAAGGCCATCACTAGTGGAGGAGATCCCTTTTACATTTTCGACAATTTTGATACGTACTTCTCGGTGCTAGAGAATGCTACAACAATACAGGTTATTTATCTTATGAGAAGCTTTGACTTGCTTTTCATTACTGCCGATAAAATGGGTCAAAAGTTATCGCAGTTCCTGGCGACTACCGATGCCGCCCCTGGAGCACCCGATCGAAATTCTTATTTAAATCTTACAAAAATGACTATGTACCTTTTTGTTAATACAGTCAAAGCCATTGATCATGTGATTGTACAGACTCAAGCCGGTAACATAAAAAGAGGCAAAAAGACTGCCCCCGAGCTTGAATCTCATCCAGATTGGGAACAGAAGAGATATAAGTTCTTGGTGCAAATATTCAATTTGATGCAATTACCCTTGGAACGTCTTTGGAATCCACCAATACCTGAGGAGGTATTCGTAAAGTAAGTAGCAGTCACTATGTGAAAAAAGAATTAGAAACCCATTTTACGTTCTCAAATAATCCACAAAGAGTTACTTCAAACAAACTCAAAACTTTTTTTTAGAGAAGGAAGCCTTTATTGTAATAACGAGAAATAATTGAATATGTATGTACAAAAAAAAAAAAATTCTTCCGAAAGAAGAGACCTTTGTTTTCTCGGCCATTTAAGATTACTTCTTGTAAGGAAGGCTGAAGCGTCAATTTTGTTTTCAGTCCCCGAAGTATACCAACCGGTGGCCCCTTAAACAGTACCTATATAAACAAAACAATTATAAATTGGCATTTCTTTAGCCGCTTCGCTAAACATATGAAGTACAAGCGCGACTTGAAAGAATTTTAAGTTGAAAGCGATTCAAAGTTGAAACCAAGCAGTTTTAAACACGGTGCTATATTGCCCTAAGCTAAACTAATATAGCCTCCCATAACTAATTTACCCATGCCCTAATTTTGATCCGCTGATTTTTTCATTCTGTCATACTTTGGATTACTGTTTTTTTTTTATGATTCCATATTCTTTACATTATCAATAACATAAATTATAGTCCTACGTTCCTTGTTCTGAATGCCTATTTTAAATAAATGGATTGCCGCCCCTTTTTAATTCTATAAACATTTTATGCAATATTTTAAATCTATTCCACAGTCTACTAACAGATATTTCCTATCGCACTCTTGAAATGCAAACTTCGGCGATTCGGGAAAAGAATACCAGTGATACACTGTTTCAAATTTTCGGTACTGCGATCAAGCGTTTTAATCACGCCATAACCTTTCCCGTGCGTATTCTACAAATTTTAAGAACTTGTGAAAACGCAGCTGCCCCCATTGCTAATGGTATACACCTTTTGCATGAAGACTATGGGATATCAACCATTTTCTCTGTTCTAATTCGAGACATAGTTGAATCATTGACTGTGGAGTCAGCAGATACAGCAATATCGAGAAATTTTTCAAATTTTCTAACCGAATTGAGTTGCACTTCGCCTAAAATGATGATTCCTCATTTATCAACCCTGAGCGAAGAACTGCTGAATTGTGAATCACACGTACTTCGTAATTGTATATTACAAATTATGGGTGAAGCTATAATCGGTGAGCTGACTTCTGAAGAGTTAACGGAAGATTTGAAAGAAGCAAGAGATGAGTTTTTGGAGAATCTTTTACTTCATATAAATGACGTTTCGGCACATGTACGTGCAAAAGTTTTACAAATCTGGACCCATATGAAGGAGGAAAACGCCGTGCCACTTTCTTTTCAACATAAAGTCCTTAGTGAGACGGTAGATCGTTTAGAGGATAAAACTTCGAGCGTCCGAAAGAATGCAGTGATTTTGATTAAATCGTTTCTTGAGCGTAATCCATTTGCCGCCAAACTCACCCTACAGGAGTTGATTAAGAAACACGAAGAAGAATGTGCTAAAATGGAAAAATTAAGTGAAGTCTTGGCAGAGGAACGAAAAAAAGCTGAAGACCTGGACGAACAATGGAATACAATAATACCAGATCTTTTTCCCTTTGTCGAAGAAAATCTTGTTCAATGTAAGTGCTATTTTGATTAATATTATGATATTATGAAATGACGTATGCTTGATTATTTTTTTTATCAAACTAATTTTTAGGTACTCAAGAAATGCACGAGACTCAAGAAAACTATGAAGATCTTGTTACTAGAATTTCTGGTCTTTTGATTGAAAAGAAATACAAAGATGCTGTCGGTCTTGTGAGAAAAGCCGATTTCGTTGCTGGCAATTCAGAATTGAGGTAAGTTTTTCCTTACTCCAGTTTATATCATATAAACTAATTAATGCTCATTCTAAAAAGGCATACTCTAAAACTAGAAGAACAGTGCGCTTACTACATAGCTCTACTCAAATCCTACATGTTTTTGGCGAATGGCTGTAGAGACAGTGTAAGTTATAGCTTTTAAATAAATTAGAATTTTAATAAATTAGCATATTATACATATGTATTCTCTTATCGGTTATACTATAATTATGGAATTTTGAAAAAATAATTTGGAATTTTGAAAGTTTGAATAAAACAACAACACTTGGGTGAGTTGCCACCACGTTTTTATAGGCTGGAGTTATAGCTATTTCACAGCTGCCACGCCGATAATCAGACTCATTTTCTTTAAAAAAAACTTTTGCCGTTACTGAGATGGTGCGAAACCCTAGCAGCCTAACTGCAAGTGTGTTATCATACAAAACCCCTTATAATTTGTAAATTTTTTGTATTTTAAATTTTGATACACATTCTTATTGAGACTATTTACAACCATCTGTAAAAAACAAATCGATTTAGCCGATAATGAGAAAGCCAAAAATAAAAAAAGCTTCTATGGCAATTACTGTAAATAAAAAATTCAAATTTGAGCTTTTCAAAATAAACCGTCTATATAATGTGCCATCAGACCATCTGTTGAAGTCCTTCCACACTATCCCACCGAGTATTAATCCATGCCAAAAAAGTGGGAAACAAATCATGTATAATAGTGTGGAAACAAAATATGAGAGCCCATCTTTTACAGCATGATATTCCAGCCTACACGATTTGACATGTGTTAATACATGAGAATTTTTAGAAATGGTTCTAATTCTATCAGACATTTCATCACATTTTTATTGAGGTTAAATTAAACTGTTGTGTGTGGTAAAAAAATGAAAAGGCATTTCTCTCCCACAAATTTGGCAGCAGCATGGAATTCTTTCCCACTTTCAATTTGACATGTGTTAATACTCAGTGGGATAGTGTGGAAGGGCTTTTAAGGCTACAGCTGAGCAGACAGACAGAAGGGACAGTCTTGGCCTTCCATATCATCAACAAGCATTTCTCTGTCTTATTGGAAACCAGACAAATTTTGTTTCAGATCAGCAGCGTACTAGGTTTTAATGATGCGAATGAGAATTTACATTGACCGTTTGCCAGTTTGTAGGTGAAATCGGTGAGGTGGAAAGGGAGGCCACAACCAGGAAGAAAACAAAGATTGGAGTCATGTCTCATATCCAAAATGTTTGCATTTTATATAATTTAATTTTTGGTTTGTTAGTTGTTCGTTGAAGAGTAAGGTAGATGAGAATAAAAATTAAAAATGTGTGATGAGTGAAGCAGAAAATACTTATTCAATTGGTGGATTGATAACAGCAAAGATGATGAAGCAGATTTAATTTCTAAACTACTTATTTATTTAATATTAATCTCAGTGTTCATGGTGCTCAGAATCAAATATTTCAATTCACAGATATTCCATCAGAATTCAGTGAAACGAATCAGTGAAAATTTCAAGTATATACACGACATGACTATTCACTACGTAGTGAAAAGTCACAATCTAAACAGGGTCATTGACACTGGCTTTAGAAATAACCAGCTATGTACATACAGTCCGTAACATTTGGATAGCCTTAAACATATTTTATTTTAGAATTAACTGTTTTTGATACTTCTTTGAGAAAACTTCTAACTAGAAAATTTGTATTGAGTAGCAAGGTAGAACATGGTTACAATTATTAAGAGAAGTTTTGACTAATTTCTATAAGCTAAAGGAATTTTCTGAACTAATTTTGTTTGCAGTCACGAAAATGCACATTACTTCATATAATTTCACATTAATTATATAGATGAAATAAAAAACAGTTGATTTATTTTTCTAAAGAAATTTATTTGTATTTATTTTCTGTTGGTAACATTTAGAGATCTCGCTTGCTTTGAACCACGTCAAAAATGTAAAAAATCGCAAACTATTCCTTGAAAATCTGACGAAATGTTAGCCTTGGTCACTTTGATAGCTACAATAAACTTTAATTTTCTTGTGTATATCCTCCCACCTCCATAAACCTTGTGTGTTTGACAACCCCACACATTTTTAATGAGAGTAAGGTGGTCAGGATAATTGCTGTTTATAGGTTTATGGTATTGTATTATTTCGCTGTCATTTCACATTTCACAGGCTACGAAAATTAAATCAACAGTGCCATAAAATGATACTGCATTCGCATAGTATAACTCATCCCTCACGGCTATGATAGCGATCAAAACACAAATTTTCTTTTCTTAAATCATGGAAGAAGTAGTAATATCCATCCGTTGCGTTTAAATAAAACTTTTTTCAACTAAAAAAATATTTTGTTTGCCAATCGTTTGAATGATTGCTACCTTCAGCATTCAATGGCATTCGGTATCTTGCTAAATTAAGCTACTATAGTTTAGGCGCATTGTTAAACGGAGGTTTTTTCTTCAGCTTTAGGTGCTTTAAGTGTACCACTTCTGATAACCCGACTTAAGGTCATACGGCTAACTTCTTACCCAGCACCATATCTTGATTTGATCAGAGACTGGTTGTAATTGGAAGCTTATCATATTATTTTCGTCATTGATAGATAAGAAATCATTGAAAGAGTAAGGGCTTTGAAGTTTTTTGTGTACTTTAACGGATTTTTAAAAAAATTGCATATCAATTTGGAACTTGAATCAATTTGCAGACCAATAAAACGTTTCGTCAGTTCCTGCTTCTGATAGCTCTCTATTTCGGCAATTTCTGTAGCCGCTAATGAATTTTGTCTGCCCATTTAAGCTTTTAAATTGAAAAAATCACAAAAGTTAACTGTTTTATCCCTCCCTGATAACTTTTCGAGACCTACGCGGACAAATAATAGTTTAAATTTTGTAATAAAATCAATCGAGGCTATTCAAATGTTACAAACAAAAATAACGTTTTATTGACTGTAAACAAACAAGCTCAGAAAATTATGTTAACTTTAAGAAATTTGTTAAAAAATTGTCTCGATCTCAGAGAGGGTTCTCCTATCTTCTCTTTAAATATAAATATTTCTTTATGTACAAATCGGAGAAGTATCAAAATCAGTTAACTGAAAGAAATTCAAAGTGTGAGGCTATTCAATTGTTACGGACTGTACATGTATGCAGAGCCATTTTTACATGATTTGGTGCCCTGGAATTTTTTTTCTGACTTCCCTAAAATTTGTTGGTACCGTTAAAAAATACATAGTATGTTCGCTTTTTTCAATTCCAATAACAACTAGGCTAGTGAGCTTCCATTGGCTCAAAGAAACGCATAGATAATTTTTAATGCTTTTAAAGGCAGAAAAACTACGTTCTCCTGTTGCATTTAAGACATGAATGAATAATTATATTTTCAATGCGGTATAAATATTCGGAAATGAGGTAGGTGACGATCACTTAGATCAGATTGTGGATGTTCCCCCTTGAGGATGAACATTTGCGCTCTGAGTTCTACAGTACTATGCCAAGGTAGGCAATTTGTTGGCTGGTTCAGAGACGCATGTGATTTGATCCGTTAGGAGGAATGTCTGCTTACATGTTTGGATGCACAGTACACTATCTATTGCGCAAGTTGTCAAAGCTGAAAATGTCAACAAATTTAAAAGACTGTTCGACTGCCCACAGAAACTCAACGCCCATCATTACAAACAACAAAATATTGAAATTAGAAAATGAAGAGGGCACTGGATTCAGCATTTTACCACCACAACACCTCGATGTTGACAGATCCGCAGAACCGAACAAAAATGAAAATGCTTATGATATTACCTTTAATATGTGTTCTGTGGTTTGTATGAGACCTCCGTCTGATATCTCCGCATGACATAAATGTGACCTTGAAATCAGACTGCATCCTTAGGGTTCTGGTTACGGTACAGTAGATATAGGAATTCGTCCTAGAGCCATTGCATCGCTTTGAGGGAAGATATCAAAACTTTGAGGTCATTGAAATAGGCCTTACCAAATGACTGTTCTCTAATTCTGGTCAAAGCGGAACATTTACTGGGGCAACGACTATTTGTTTTCCTACTGAACTTACTTCCCTTTAATGGTGCTGGCATAAGATTTTTGGTTTTAAGATTTATTTTTTAATTCATTGACGTGTTTTATCTCAACTTCAGGCACTGGTACCCGTCAATATCTCCTTTACTAACTTTTAACTAAAAGTTTTTATTTTAATTTGTCTCTTAATTCTTTTTTCAGAACGAAGAATTTGGAACACAAATAAAGACCGTCCAATTTCTTCAAGATTCTATTGAATTTTCCAAGGTTATCACTAAAGCAGTGCCCAAAATCCAAGAGATGCTTCTTTCAAAGACAAATAGTGATGTTTTCGAAGCAGTTGATCTTTTCACAACTGGATATCTGTTTGGCATCAAGGGAACAGAGGGCGGAATGCGTCGCATGTTATACTTAGTGTGGTCAAGTGACAAAGAAAAACGCGATGCAGTTTCCAATGCTTATAAAAAAGTTCTCTTCACCACCGATGAGAATGGAAGGTGAGAAAAATGTTCTTTAAAAAAAAAAAAAAAAAAAAAAACAAAATAAATACTTTAAAATTGTGACAGGACTCACGCGATCAAAGTTGTTCAAAATCTGTGTAAATTCTTCGATGACTTGCTCTACGGCCACTATACAGCCATGGAATGTTTGGTTCGTGAATGGGTACAAAGTGACGACATCGACGCTGTTATTATTCAAGTTCTTTTCGAACGATTCACCCTTAAACTCGAAGGGACCACTGAAAACGAATCTCGCCAGGCATTGCAACTTCTTATAATGGCTTCCAATGCTAAATCCTCCATTGCATCCTCAAATATTTCCATAATTGAAAAGATATTGATAAGTGATAGAGCAAAAAAGGATCCCCGCCTCTATACTTGTTGTTTAGAATTCCTTTTGAACTCAGTTGATCAATCGACAAGTTCTAAATACTATAAAAGAATGGAGCCCGACAACCCGTTGGTACAGAATGTAATAACGTTCTTTCAGAAATTCTTCTTCCATCCCCGAGTTCCAGACTTTGACAAACTGACAATGACAACAATTGAATTCTTTTATCATCTATGTCAGCAGCCTGATATTATTTCACAAAATATCGTAATTGAATTGTCGCGCAAATTCAAAGAATTTGTTATTAAGGTAGATGAAATGCGTGCCGCACAATTTTCTCAGGTTTCCGATAGTCAGCAAAGTGGCACTGAAGAGCCAAATGCTGTGAAAATGCGAATGCCAACATTCTTAATAGCAAGATTTATGTTTCTCATCGGACACATGACAATGAAAGAGATGATATTTCTGGACATTGATGTTTACAATAATATGAAATTTCGACAAGAACTCACAGAGGAAAAGAAAAATGACAAAAAGAAAAATGCTGCTTTTAATCAGAACAAAAGAAAAACCAATCATAACATGTCTGCTACAGAATCTCTCAAGAGGCTGTCAGGAACAACTGCTGAGCCACAACAAGAGGTACAGAATAAACTAAAGTTAGTTGTGTTTTGGTATATTTTATTTTTTGTGTATTTCAGCCCGACGATGATCTTGTTGGAGCAACTGCAGAAGACAGCATTGCAGAGCTTATAAATCACATTTGCGAAGATGTCATTTTGTATGACGAAAAAAGTCTATTGGCCAAAATGGTGCCATATGTAACCGAAATCTGCAAATATCCTTCAAAGTATAAAGATCTGCATTTACAACAGGCAGCCACTCTGACTCTCATCCGTTTTATGTCGGTCTCGTCGAAGTTCTGTGAGACTCGAATGCCATTCCTGATGAACATTTTAAACTGCACAAAGAACATTAAAATTAAGTGCAACATAGTTGTGGGTCTCTCCGATCTAACTTTCCGCTTCCCGAATGCAATAGAGCCTTGGACCGGTCACTTCTATTCGACACTGCATGAAGCAAACGATGAGATTCGTTTGACTGCTGTGAAGATGCTCAGCCATTTAATTCTGCACGAAATGATTCGAGTTAAGGGCCAGATAGCTGATTTGGCTATGTGTATTGTCGATCCCCATGACGAAATCAAGAATATAACTCAACAGTTCTTCAAAGAAATTGCTAACAAGTCGAACATTCTTTACAATGTGCTGCCCGATATAATTTCAAAATTAAGCGACACCAATTTAAATATCGAAGAGGAGAAATATCGCATTATAATGCGATACATATTAGGACTTATTCAAAAGGATCGGCAAGTTGAAAGTTTGGTGGAAAAATTGTGCCTTCGATTCAAAGTAACAACCGAAGAGAGGCAGTGGCGCGATATTTCCTTCTGCTTGAGTTTATTGAACTACAATGAGAAAACCATTAAGAAACTCATTGACAACATTCAACAGTTTAAGGACAAAGTTCAGGTAGATGAGGTCTATCAAGCTTTCAAGACGATTATTTCGAATACCTCGAAAACGGCAAAGCCCGAGTTAAAGACTTTAGTAACAGAATTCGAGAGTCGTCTTAATGAATGTCTTGAAGTAAGAGAAGAGAATGCAGACGCAAATTTAAGTGAAAATGCCGAAAGTCGAGGAACTGAAGTAGCTAGTGGCAATAGAAAAGCCAACAAAAAAGTAACAAAAAAGAAACAGCCCAAAAAAGGAGGTCGAAATAAGAAAGTCCACGATGAATCAGGATCTGAAGGAAGTTCACCTCAGTCGTCATCATCGGAGGACGAACCTAGACAAGCATCAAAAGCCACAACGTCCTCATCGAAGCAAAAAACAAGGCGATCTATACGGATAATTGAAGACTCCAATAGTTCAGATGAAGAACAAATTCCACAGCGAAAAAAAGGACGCAACAGAAAATGATATCATTTAATAGTTATTAAGATTTTACAAATATATTTCCAAAATAGGATTTTCAAAATATCAAAAATTAATAAACTTGACAATATATTGTTTTTAATTATGTGTTTAATTTTATAAAAATAAACTAAGCGGGAAAAAGTGCGCAATGACCAATGTGATTTAAAAGCCGAAACATCCAAGAATTTGTTACATAAAGAAATTTGGTCGAAAGTACAGAGAAACCACTGGAAGAATAGTCATATCGAAATAGCAACGATGAGGAGATTACAAAATAACGTTGAATCGTTACACCACACGCATAATTTCCCATTTCCTTCCAGACAAAAAAAATACCACAGAGAGAATATTTCCAATAGCGAATATCCCACGAAATAAGAAGATTCGTGATAGCAAATTTCCCAAAATGGGAAAAACTCTTTCGCGATTAGGCTGAATATTGGTTAAAGCCCAAACGATTTGTTTCCATAATTCATTCGGGACAACAACAACTGTTGGCTAAGAAAACTAATTGATAAAAGTCGGGAATCAAAACAAAACATTGCGGACTTTTAACAATCTTGTAGCGTTGTGTCCTAGAGAGACCGGGTATTGAATTAAAAATTGGAAAAAATCACAATCATGCAGATCCGTTGGAAAGGCTCTCAACCAACCCAAGTGTTTCCTAATTGCAATTAAAAGTGAAAAATAAGAATAGAAAAACACATTGAATTTTCTCATTTAATTCTTTTATTTTCCGAATTCAATATTTTTTTGAAATAATCTTTTTTGGTTCCAACAATTGGTATGTAGTCCTTATTAATCAGCCTTATTCCGTAAGGCATTTTACGAAAACGACACGGCTCCAGAAGCTTTTATGTGACAGCCCTATCCTGCTAAACGTTCTCGTGAAAATTTGCATTCTGCATTCCGCCGGAGAGAATTTCGTATAAACTAAAAATATATTTTAAGGAATTAAGTTTTTTTGAGAATTTCAAAAATAAATATCGGTTAACATTTGCACTTGAAAGACAGAAAACTTAAACAAATAATTTAAGGCAAATTGAATGCAACATTCAAGTGAATCGAAAGTTTCCATCGAATGGCGTATAGCAGAATATGGCTGTAAAACTAAAACTTTACCGTTCACTTCATTCTTCACCCTTTGAACTTGCGCTTCTAGAGCCGTGTCGTTTTACTAAAACGCCTAATGGAATAAGGGTGAATGTTTTTTATGAACCCGTCTCTGTTGGTGAATCCGCAAACAGTTTGGGAAGCCTCGGTTGACCAATTTGCCTGCCCTTTCTACAGCTTTGCTGAGGCTTAGGAAACTTGTCACTAAAGTTGATTTGTTATTGTCGTTTTCGCTGACGATATCCCAATTTGAATTTATGGACGGTCAATTTCAAATTATTGCATTTACTTAGGAAATTTGAAAAATGTTTTATACGGACGTAATAAAAAAAATAAAATTACGAGTAATTAAATTTCCCGGTATTGACGGTGAAAAGATATAAATAAGGACGTAAAACAAAAGCTATAAGGAAGTGTTTTGTGACAAAAATGCTACTGTAAATTTGCATAGATTTAAAATGTTGTGGACACTTAACAAAAATTAAAAACCCAGCAAAATCAAGAAATCGTAAGTTTTTTCTGCGGTGGAAATAAAAATTTCTAAAAATCTAAAAACTAGTTTTAAGAATTCAACTCTTGCGTGGCGTATAATTTAAATTTTTCAAAATTTTGGAAATCGCTGTGGGTTAATGTATGTATGTATCAGGGTGGTAATTATTTATATTTTTTTGGATTTATGTTTGACTGGCCTTAAATCCGTACATTCATTCGTATGTATCTCAAGTTGAGAACAATAACATGACAACTCAAAAACAACTCAGTTTTGAATAAGATCGATATTGAGTTGGTAAGGTTCAGATCGTGTGTTCCAAATATCAATGTCTCTTTACCTTCAAAACTACTTTTCATGTTTTGCATTAAATTTCTCTTGTGAAAATGAGTATACAAATTGTTTTTCAACCCAAAATTAAGCTTTATGCATCATTTTCAAGTTTTTCACTTTTTTGGCCAATGTCTTAACTAGCTTTATATTGGTAAACTTTTATCACAGGTGTTTGAAAGCAGAATATGGTAGTATTTTCTTATGTCAAGACTGATCTTTATCTTGTTAGAAATGGATTTCTAATTTTCATTGAATTAAATTAAAACAATTCCATAACATGCTGTGTTAGGATTCAGTTTTTGAAAGCCATGCATCAAGATTATTTTGATAGAAAAACAACGAGAATCCAGGAAAAACCATAATAAATTTATTTAATTTGTTTAAATGTTACAATACAATAATAATTTGAACATGCGTCCATACCAAACTATTGGAATTTGTTACTTAAACCATTTCTTATACAAAACACATGCTTTATTGACTCCACAAAGATAGAGAGAGCGAGATAATTAGAGAAGGGAAAGAAAATATTTTTTTTAATATTATATTGAGAATTCTTTTTCAATTGTTTTTTATACTCTTCTTAGAAATTAATACTTAATATTTAAATTTATATTTTTCATTTTTAGTTTGTTTATTTATATATATATATTTTTTTTTTGTGTTTATAATTACTTTATACAAATGTCTTCCTTTGTTTCAAGTCTATCTAAAAAAAAGTTATAATTTTTAATTTCTGAATGTTCGTAAAGGAAATCTTTTTATCTTTTGTTTGCAATATATGCGGTTCATAAATTTAGTTCTCGAGCTATTTGGAGATCAAAAAACTAAAAATTGTTAGAAACAAAGTACTAAAAAGAGTTTGAAAACGGGTGACCTTTACTTTCTACATACATATTTATGTTATTTTTTTGTTTTCTTTTGTTGAGAAGGTTAGAACAAGCCGTAGCTTGTCTATAAATATTTATGTATTCCGAATTTTTCCCGGCACGTAGTTTTTGTCGATAGTATTCTCCTGCAAGAACATATGTAAGCACCTTTCGTTCTGGGCCAATGGATGTCCCGCAATTTTATTGATAAATGCCTCGAGGCCTTTCCGTCTTTCCTCGATGAAGTTTTCATCGAAAATTCCATCGTCACCTCGGAAAGGCATTTGGCGCTTCCAAGCTTTACCCGGTAATGGAGGGACTACAATCTGTTTTGTAGGTTTTTTTTTCATTTTAATGTTGCTGATATTTTTAGATAAAATGTAGAGTCGACTTACCTTACTGTCTCTTTCAAGTTCGTTTCTCAGCCATTCAAAGTCACTGTATCTTCGGCGAACACTGGATTCCTTTACTTTGAAAACTGGCAAGTTTGTCTGAAAAAAAAAATATAAAGTTTGTTTTATTAGGTTTGTTCTTTTTTTATTGTTCAGACAACCTAAACTGTGGAGAAAAATGGGCAGAAATAACTTATTGGGAACGTTGTGCAGCCTGTAGGAGCATAGTAGTCACAGCTATAAAGGACGCCAGAAAACATTTTGCTTTACAAATTAGACACTTCAAAAAAATCTACCCAAATTTTATGGAATATTTAAAAAAAAACCTGGGTTCGATTGGAAAATCTAATTTAGAATGCAGTTAATATATCGTTTTTTCGAACAATTAGAACAACTTTTTTTGCTTTGGGTGTTGGAAATACTAACACTCAAGTAAATCTGATTTCTTCATCAAACATTTCTGAAGTATCTTTTTCATTTAATTGGGTCTTGAATAATGTTTTGCTTATGTTACTTCAATTAAGTCTATTCAATCGCCCTGGACGAAATTTCACCCAAATTTATTCGTCCGCTACTTCCTGCAATCCTTCCCAGCGTCGCCAACAATTATCTTTAATTTTCAATGCTTGGTCACTTTTTGTATTTTATGTTGTGTAATCTTCGGCACTGATTCTAGCCTTTTGTCTTTAATGGTCATTCAACTTAAAGTTTTTATCCATTAAATTCCACCCTACCATATTATTTTTTTTATCACAGTATTCGTTATCGTTCATGCAGAATGTGGATGTGACAATAAATTAACATTTTTAGATTCTAAAAATAAATTTAATACAAGATTTTATTTAGAATTTTTATAATCGTGACTCATAGCAGCACGTTTTTTTTAAAAGCCGTATAAATCAGGAGTGTCACCGAACTTGAATAACCTACTTTAAAAAAAAAAAACTCACAGAAACTGAAAGGAGAACTTATTAAACAAATCAAAGCCAAGATAATTATACTGGATCGCATCGAAGCGAATAATAGAAAAACTAATAAATACAAAAATTAAAGACAACTACACGCAATTTGAAGTTAATTGCTTTATAATTATTGTTTTTTTTTTAACAATTCCGCTAGAATGCAGTCATTAATTTCATATAAGAATAACAAAAAATTGGCAGCAAAATTAACGAATATAATAGCAATAAATATAAAAACATTTGTGGAAAATAACAACACATCGTGTTGGCCACTATTGAAGCTGGGCATTTTTACCGATTGTTGATTAAACAATCCTAAATCCCAAAAATAAGAGCAAAATGATAAAATAAGTATTGCTATTGTGCATGCTAATTGGTGTAAAATATAATTTCAATTCAATTCTTTATTAAGGTTTTTTGAAACATATGATTTTTGTTCAACGTTTTAACTTAAAAATAGTATGTACCCTAATAGGCCTGGCAAAACAATTCAAAAAGTTATTTTATTTAGGGAGGTTTGCTGATACTACACATAACGATTTAAGTTGAACTTAATTTCTTAATTTTCACTTTATGACATGGAAGAACTACCCCTTAAGAATTTAAGTACAACTTAAATCGTTTTGTGTAGTATCAGCAAACGGGCCTTAATGACTTACATATATTTACGAAATACTTTTTTATTTTGAATAGCCAAATGTACATATCTTGTTAAAATATAATTTATCACATTTTATCTGATAAAACTCGTTATTTCCATTAAGTGTTTCGTTAGTTGATGCAACTAAAACTTGGAAACATTTAGAAAGCACGTGCAGCTCCAAGTTTAGACTTTGATAATAGTTTTATTTACTTAGATTTTTTATTTTTTTTTGTATTATTAAAATAAATTACAATGTAATCTTTTGGTGGTGGAAAACAATAATATTATATCGTCCTACTTATGCGAAAAGGAATGAATATGCAAATGTTCAGTTATTGAGCTATTGGTTGGTTTGATAAATCTTGATGTTTTATTTAATCTTGGGACTGTGAATGTAAATCAAGCTAAAAGTAAATTTGTTCAATATCCGTTACGTCACAGTGTGAAATACGTTATATTCTGCCCTAGCGAGGTATCCGTCACTTCAAAACACACTTGATCGCACTGCAACGCAAAACAACAATGCACGTTCCATAAACGTTCCGAACGCTGTTCGGAAGAATACCTCGAAGCAAAAATCCTCCGATTCCGCTCCGACGGATACCTAGCTAGGGCAGATTGTATGTTAATATTCCCGCCAAATTCATTTAGCCGATTTACGCCTAGAGATTTTAAATGTCGCAATCTCTATATCAAGGTGTGTCACTTTATAGCTGAAAAGATATTCTATCTCAATGAAACTTATATATTATTTTCCGTTTCCAGCATGTTCTCATTGCTCTTCATTTTCCAATAAGCTCCCATCATTTTCTATCCAAGGCATGCTTCTGAACAAATTGATGTCGTATTCACTTTTAATGGGATTTACATCCAGCGAAACCACTGCAAACCCATAAATTGTTAAAAGTTGTAGTTGTTCATCATTTACTGGGCTCAGTTTATCGAAAAACATTTGCAAAAAAGCGACGAACCCCTGTTTGACGTTCAAGTCTATTGCACAAGGTCGACTAATATTGCACAACGTTTTTATAGGTACATTACGATTTACGTTCGTCGGTATAAGTTACGTTGCTAAAATTTGAATCGATCGATTGAAAACCCCGAGTGAAATCCGCAACCTAATGGCGATAATTTCACGGTGGCCCCGAGATTAGGTAGGTATGTTAAAGATATCTTTGAACCTTAAATATATTGGAATTGACGACAGGAAAATGATTTGTACCATATTTGCACTGCATTTATTCATTCCCATGTTTTGGAAGTCAGTTTCATAAAAAAAATTAATACAAACCTAAATATTATTATGTATGTTCATACCTATAACCAAATTTTATTGATAGAATTATTAAAATTTAGCAATCAATTAAACAACAAGCATAACGCCGAGATAAGAAATTTACGCCCATGGCCGTGAGAAATACGATAACAGAAAATTTGAGAGGTCGACTCCCTGCTAAAACTGTCTCAAATTGAATTAGGTATAACACAAAAGATTCAACTCTTTGGACTATGCAATTTAAGCCTACAGCAAATTGGCATTTTTACTGATAAGAGCAGAAGCTGATAATTCATGAATCAACATCCGTTTTTTTTTTTGTTTGATCTGGGAAAAAATAGTGAAACCTTCCCATAACAATTTTCTTACACAATTTATTTGAATTAGATTTGTGTCGTTTCTTTACAGACGAGAAAATTGAAGCAACAACAAAAAAAAACTCACCCTCATGCGGACTTCATAGTCGGTGTAGCGTTTCTTGCCAGCCGTCATAGTGGTCAGCGGATTAGCTACATCGATTTCTAAAAAATTAGCTGGCACCGCATAGGCATCATCGAGTGTTTGTTTCTTCACGTTGAGGCGACGTGTTGCATCGGCAGTTCCATCGGATTCAACCATCATTTTTTATTATCTGCTAGTCAATTGCATGCATGGAAACAGAAAAAGAGGAATTTAATAAGTAAATAAATTTCTCCCAAATTGCAATGGAGTGGGGAATTTCTCGATTCGATGTTGTACCTGCTTCCAGAATTTTCACAAACGAACAACAACTAAATCGCAATTTAATTTGTGAATCCAGGTGGTTGCACAGTTATTCAGCACGTAAGTCGGGTGCATACAAATAATTCCACGAACTAAAAGACAATAACGTACTAAGAATATTTTTTCATATTATTGATCGAATTAAAATTAAAAGGATTTCATAAAAACAAAGACACGAAATTGAAAAAAAACCAACCTCTTTCTCCCTTGTCTCTTTATTATATTTTTTTTACTGCGATCACACAAATGAAAAATGACATTTGACGCCCATGTAAAGAAAAATTGAACGAAGAAAACTTATTTATGAGTGCATTCAGTGGCAAGTTAAACAAGTTGAAGTTGGGCTATCGTTACATGTTTGTCAAGATTTCCACGTAGATTCAAATTGCATGTTTTTAGGAGGCAGTTAGGGAAGAATTTTCCACATAGGTTCAGCGTTTGAAATTGGCTGCGTTCAAGTTTGTATCCAGACCGATCTGGATAGCTTTTTGTTGTTGTAGTAAAATTACAGCTGATGTCAAAGCAGCTGTTTCCAAAAAATCTAATGTCGAATTCCTTTCAACAAAAGAATCGATTTTTTTTCTAAAACGTCAAATTGCCGAAAGTAGCTTACTGGGCGAGGATAAATGTTGTTGCTCCGTTTTGCAAGCAAATCGAGGCACCTGAGTTACTGAGTTACTTAATAAGAATTACGTTTGTTATTCTATTTCAAGTACGAAGGTACGTTGATGCATACATCAATTTGGAGACAGTTTTCAGTTCATTTTCGTTTGTCCCCTTTCACACGAGGAAACGACGACTTTCCATTAATTTTCAGTTTTAAAGCTACGCGCAAACCGACGTACGCGATGGTGGTGGCAATCACGATAAAAATATGGATGCCGCACGCATGTAAATTTTTGTAATTTGTTATCATCGCAACTTTTATATTTCGGTAGGTAATTCTTCTGCGTTTCGCCTTGTAGGTGTGTTTTTTTTCCAATCCCGGAGGTAAGTTGTTGAAAAAAACGATATCGGGGATAAGCGACGCCATTACAGAAAAAAAATGGAGTTTCCATACAAACTATAGATAGCAAGTATGTAATTCCCGCCGGTAATACAGTTTTTCTCCGTGCTAAAGTTAAGCCCCGTAAATTATCTGGGTTTGGCAAAACCCATTGGGGGTTAGTTGTTGTTGCATTTCCTTTTTGCATTTCCTGTTGCATTTTCCTTCGGGCTTTGAAAAAAACACGCCTTGTGTAAAGTCGCGTGTTTTGTAGTGAAAACCTGCGTAGTAAATGAATACTGTAAAAAAAATTATAGAAACAACCAAGTGAAATATTTATTTGTTTCTTCTATTTAAAGATGCGTTGGTCTCCTGGAGATATAAAATGCCTCAAAGGTCATCAAGACCAATTTGATAGTACACAAAAATCATAAAAATAATTTTGTTTCACATGAAAATAAACAGCTGATAGTTGGATATTCTTTGCCTTAAAACCTGTTTCTCGATTTATTCTATTCAGGATAGATATTTTGCCTTTTCTATTCTTTATCTGGAAAAAATAAAGAAACACCCCCAATGTGTATGTGTTCATCCCATCTACTTTGTACCTTTTTACATATGAATTTTACTGAAAGTCGTTTTACTGAAAGCGCGTCTAAACACAAAGAAATTCCTCGTGTGAAAGGGGACCAAACCTGTCTCACTGGATGTGCCTTCAGTAAATGTGTAAACAAGAGAATAATTTTTAAATTGAAATTTTTTTGAAATTTTACCTACTTCAAAATGACTGCTGTCACAATCACAAAAAAATTCGATTCTTCTCGTAAGCCTTTCAACGACAGAAAATTTTATTCTTTTTAGGAAAAAAATCGATTCTTTGGTTGAAAGGAATTCGATATTAGTTTCTTGCGACCATCACACTTAAAGCCCTTCCACACTATCCCACTGAGTATTAATACATGTCAAAAAAGTGTGAAACAAATCATGTATAATAGTGTGGAAAGGAAATATGATATTCCCAGCCTACACGATTTGACATGTGTTAATACATGAGAATTTTTAGAAATTGTTCTAATTCTGTCACACATTTCATCACATTTTTATTGAGGTTAAATTAAACTGTTGTGTGTGGTCAAAAAATGAAAAGAAATTCCTCTCTCACAAATTTGGCAGTAGCATGGAATTCTTTTCCACTTTGTATTAATACTCAGTGGGATAGTGTGGGAATTCACATCCATAAACGGGTTTCAGTTAAGCTTGTATACAGTCGGTATACAGTCAATACTGAAAAGTTTTATGTCGAATTCCTTTCAAAAAAAAGAATAGATTTTTTTCCAAAAGAATCGAATTTTTTCTGTCAAAACGAATTTTTCTGGTGTAGCAAAATTCGTTTTGACAGAAAAAAAACGATTCTTTTTTTGAAAGGAATTCGACATTAGATATCTTCAAATTTGTCTTTGAGAACTGGGATGTTTAGTTTATCAGCTGTTTTGTTTTATGGAATTACAACAAAACTATCTGGAAAGCCTTGGATATTATGTACTCCAACAAAAAATATTATTTTTAAGTTCGTATAAGTTGGCAGTTTTGGAAGAACACATTTCATTTTCCTACCACGTTTTAAGTCAACTATATACAGTTGGAGTGCGAAATGCCTTGCGTGAAGAGTGCAGGCAACTTTGTGCTCTATTTTGGGGCAATAACGATAAAAGTAGCGAGTGCAAAATAAAAATATAGATACTTTACTTGTTGTTTTTTCCTGTTAAAAGCGCTTTTCCTACAACTTATCGCCTCTTTGAAGTTGTCGAGACATTTTGGTGCTTTGAACCAGTCATCATTTTCGGCACTTTCGATAATAGAGACTAAACGACGTTTATAAATGGCTGGTCAACGACTACGAAATCTTTCTTTTATAGCATACATACATACGTCCTTAACATTAATTGGATGACGATTGGCAAACGATTCCTTAAAAATCTAACGAAATGTTAGCTTTGATAGCTATACGATGAACTTTATTTTGTATGTGTATATATCCTCCCACCTCCACAAACCTTGCGTGTTTGACAACCCCCACACATTTTTAATGAGAGTAGGGTGGTCAGAATGATTGCTTTTTATTTTAGGTTTACAACGTTTTAATACAATCTGTAGAAATCGGCGCAATGTCTTGCTGCAAAAAAAATCGACAGTACTAAAATACACTAAAACTGAGGCAAGACTGTATCCAATAAGGTAATATATTATTATTTCACAGTCCACAAAAACTAAATCAACAGTGCCACAAATTTATACTGCATTTGCATAACTCATCCCTCACGGCGATCAAAACACAAATTTTCTTTTCTTAAATCATAGAAGTAGTAGTTATATCCATTCGCTGCGTTTAAGTACAACTTTTTTCAACTAAAAAGATCATTTTTTGCCAATCGCTCGAATGGATGCTCCCGTCAGCATTACATGGCATTCGGTATCTTGCTGAATTAAGCTTCTATAGTTTTTGGTGTCCGGCACTTCTGATAACCCGACTTAAGGTCATTAGGCTAACTTCTAACCCAGCTCCGTGTCTTGATTTGTTCAGAGAGTTGTTGTAATTGCAAACTTATCATATTATTTTCGTCATTGATAGTGCGTGTATTACAGGTGTTTAAAAAGTTGTTTAAAAGAGAGTTCTGATAGATTTCAATGCCTTATTACAACTGGTTGGTTTTCTTATATCTAAATAACAATGATGAATCTTACATATTAATGATGGAGAGTGTAGGGTGTAGGGTTAATTGGTGTCATACTTAAAATAAATAATCCATACAATTTCATTAAATCAAACCGAAAATTAAATAATTAAGTACCTACATTTAAATGTAAATTCATTTAAGTTCATTATATTTTTAAATTCATTTAGTTCAATATATTTATAAATTCATTATTTACTTCTTTTTCTTTTTTTAAATAAATACAATATAATATACAAATACAAATACAGAAATAGACAAACACATGTGTACATATAAAACACATGTGTATACATATAAGTATACATTTATAGCTAAATATATCTACAAACATACACCTACACAAAACATGCTTTCACATTGCCATATTATATTGTTTCATGATCTTGCTTGCGCTTGATCTGTCTAATTTATCATTTTATTTAATTAATTTGTATAGTCGTGGAAATGCATATTATTAAATCCGTTGTGAAAAATGTATTCGTACGTACTTTTTTTTTTACTTACAGCGGCTTTAAGTTGGATACAAAGTGACAATAATTATTTTCGCGGGCGAATAAAAAATGAATTTCTTCGGAGAGTTCGTCCGTCTACAAGTTCAATCCAATAGGATCGCGGCGACTTTAAATGTTGAATGCATTTGATGTTCCTGATACCCAAATTTTATCTTCCTTAACCCAAACTGGATCACCATTTCCAAACTCACTTTTAATTTTTGTGGTTTTATCATAATTCACTTTATTTTGTCTATTATTTTTAAATAAAACTGGTTTTATTTGTTGGCTAAGCATTTCATTTTTATAAACATCTGTTTTTCCAGGGATTTCAGTTGGAGAAAGTGATGAGTTTTTTATAGGAGTATTCCTATATCCCAAGCAATGCCATGCATAAAATGCTTTTATCTTCCTTGCATTTCAAAATTAAGTTGTTAGCTACCTGTACCATGCGCTCAGCAAAACCGTTAGATCTTAGACATCTTGGGCTTGTCGTTATTAACCAAATGTCAAAATTATTACAAAATTTTTCAAATTCAAAAGACCCTAAGGGTACATTGTCGGCAATTATATATCTACATGGGTATACCGTGTGTCGCTAATAAAGGTAATAAATTTTGTATAACAGTTTGACTGGCTTTCTTTAGAACCGGCAAAATTTCTCCTCCATAAAGTCCATTCCTATTTTAAAGAAAGGTATGTCCCTAATCTCATGCGAAATCATTGGTTCTTTTTTACTTTTTGGCCTGTATTTTTGTCATATTTTACATTTTTGTACCATGTTCTCTATGTCATCATTGAGCGATGGCCACTAATGACTTAACTAGTGTGCGAGCGCGGGCTTTTGTCTTCTGAATGCCGAGGTGAGCACTATGAAGTTTAGACACAAAAATTCTGTCTTCTAAAAATACTAAATCATCCGTGAAAAATACATCATGCTTATTTTTCCAAAAATATCTTATACATGCTCATCTACTTTGGATTTGTCAACTGGCCACCCTTCTTTAATATACATCTTCAAAAATTTTAGAACATTATCATTTTTAGTCTCTGCTTTATATAGTTCTTTTTTCTCATCACTTAAATTGATAGAGTGTACCAGTGTCCATTTCATTTAGGATTTTTATTTCACCATTATTCACTTCATACCCAAAATTCCGTGAAAGTAAGTCTGCAATGTATAAAAACTTGCCAGGTTAATACTTAAAAGTTAAACGATATTTTTGCAAGAAACACTTCAAATTTTGAATGAATGTGACTAGAAGATCTTTAGCAACTTTTTAAAAGCCATATTTAAGAATAGATATCTACTAATGACGGAATATGTTTGATTTTTATACCAACGTAAAATTGAAAAATGTGTATTATCAAAAAATGTAATTTATTTATAAAATTGCTAACCTGGCTGACGGCTAAGCCAAAGCTTATCAATTCATAAAATTGTAAATCTCTGTGTTTTTAAGAATATATGTAAATAAATGAATTTGTTTACTTACTTACTTACTTCTGTGGCCACAAGGAGTGACGACATAAGCCGACTTATGTCGAAATTGAGTTTATTACAGACTACAGTATCTGATGCGCAATATGCGAATCTGTACTATCATATTTTGTTCGTACTTTTATCTCTTATACGGTTTATGAAATGTAACACTTCGTCCATAACTTGTGAACCCAATTTGTAATAGCAAAAGAAACATTTAAATTGTTCTCCTGAAAACTAGCAAAAAGTGACTTGTGCTGTTTTTCCTTTTTGCCACAGGCTTACTTGTAATCTTTACGCATAATTCTTAATAAAGGTTTATGGTCTGTAATTATTTCGCATTCAATGCCATATATATACGAATGAAATTTGTGACAGGCAAACACTACGCCTAAAAATTCTTTTTCTATCTGTGCGTATTGCGCTTCCACAGTAGACAGACTACGGGACGCGAAACAAACTGTCCTTTTTGCATAAGGCAGCAACCCAATCCATACTGAGATCAGGGTTGTGACTTTACTGCAATTGCAGTAGATCTACTTCATTTTTTTCGAAAAATAAATCTACTGCCTTTAAATAAAATCTACTGCACTTTTGGTTTTACAAAAAAAATCATTCATTTCATTTCGTTTTTCTTTTTTAGTTCAGAGCTGAGCAGAGTCTGAGCGAACAGAATAAGTTTTGAGCAGCGTATGTTCAGAGCTCTCTGATTTAATTATGAAACAACTTGAGCACTGAACTGTCATGATTATAAATTATTTATTTATTATCATTATTTTACCTTCTCCACTAGAACAATCAGCCTCTTCCGCCATTTTTATTGTTTTGACGACGATTTTTTTTAATTTCCCGTCATCTCGTGTGTGTTCAGCATTTTAATCCGTTTACTCTACTATTTTATTCTGAGCTCACAGAGCGTGCCGGAACATGCTCAGAACTAAAAAAGAAACACAAAACAAAAAGAATCTGCCCTAGCGAGGTATCCGTCGGACCGGAATCGGAGGATTTTTGCTTGGAGTTATTCTTCCGAACAGCGTTCGGAACGTTTTTCCGACATTATAAAACGCGCAATGTTGTTTTGCGTTGAAGTGCGAGAAAGGGTGTTTTGAAGTGACATTTTTGACATCTCTAATGAACTTTGAACCTCCGACGTCGTATGCGTTTCGGAGAGTTTTCCGCTCCGACGGATACCTCGGTAGGGCAGAATATATATTTTATTATTTTAAATTATTTATGTTTATTTATGTTATTTCTTGTTTATATTTTGAAAATATAAAAATCTACTGCGAAAAAGTTGGATCTACTGCGTTTTTTTTCCAAATCTACTCCGGACATTTTTTCAAAAAGTCCCATCCCTGACTGAGATGCAACAGTTTGGATTGAAATATTTTCCTTGCAATCAAACGGTCGCAAAGTGGGTGCATTTATAATGCATTCTTTTATTTGATCAAGGCATTTAGAATGAGTAGGTATCTAACCATTGAAAAACGAAATCTTTCGAGAGTAACTCTCTCAACGGATTTGATATCTCCGCCAAATTTGGTATGTAAACTCTCACATAATTCACAAGACCAAGCAGTTTCTGTAACTCATTTTTATTTTTTGGTATTCCTAACTTATTTATAGCTTCCATCCTCGATTTGTCGCACTTCCCATTTTCATCTATAACATGACCTAAGAACGAAACACTAGCTGTGTTTTATTTTCCCCGAGATCCGAACCAGATTGGATTTGCTTTGGAAAATACATGTATTACAAAAACAACACAAGATCCAACTTTGTTTTGGATTTGGATTTCCAAATCTGTTTTGAACACACACCCTTAATTTGTAAATGTCGTCAGTAGTGTAAAGAAAAAAGACAACGGGTGTATACAAATAAAAAAACAAAAGGAAAAAAGAGTTGGGTATATAACAAGTTGTCACTGAGATCCTGGGTTGTTTTATTTACATGATCTGATCTGGATTGGATCTGGGGGAAAATAAAACGCAGCTACTATTTGTTTATATTAGCTGCGTTTTATTTTCCCCCAGATCCAATCCAGATCAGATCATGAAAATAAAACAACCCAGGATCTCAGTGACAACTTGTTATATACCCAACTCTTTTTTCCTTTTGTTTTTTTTATTTGTATACACCCGTTGTCTTTTTTCTTTACACTACTGACGACATTTACAAATTAAGGGTGTGTGTTCAAAACGGATTTGGAAATCCAAATCCAAAACAAAGTTGGATCTTGTGTTGTTTTTGTAATACATGTATTTTCGTAAGCAAATCCAATCTGGTTCGGATCTCGGGGAAAATAAAACAAAGCTGTTGTATTTTGCCTTTGTTAAACCCTTTTCTAAAGCCCTTTTCATCACCTGCTCTACAATTTCAACATGATCTTTTTCATTTTCTGCCACTACTTATAAGTCATCTATATAAATAATCAATCCAATAATGCCGCTAAAAACTTTTTCCATTAGCATTTGATAAGCTTCAGGAGCTATCCTTATACCAAAAGGTAGTCTTTTAAAACGGTAACACCCAAAAGGAGTAGGTACTAAATGTGCATAGCTTCTATGATTTGGCATTAAGCTTAATTTGCCAGTAGGTAGTAGGTACCCATCTTTAAGATCAAAGACCGAAAAAACTTTTTTATTAACAAATGTTGACTTAATATCTTCAAACGACGGGATTTCATACAAGTTATCTTGAATTGAATCATTTAATGCTTTCGGGTCTAAGCAAATTCTTAGTTGTTTATTCAGTTTTCATCTTCACGCGCGCAATAGTTTTTATTTCGGACCCTCCATAAGCCTCTAGTTTCTTATTATTTTGCTCTATTTTAACCTTTTTAGAATCTTCCAAAAACTTTACTGGCAAAACGTTTGCATCTGCGCCCGTATCAAGTTTAAATGTAATGTTTTTTGACTGAACTTGTATACTTTCAAACCACCCGAACCACGTGCCACTCAAATTATTTGCATGTAATTTTTTTACATTTTTAAACTTTTTTATGATCGAATCTATACAAAAACTACTGTCACTATCGTCACTTGTTTGATTTTGTGCCGTTATTGCTCTTATGCCTTTTTGTCTGCATGCAGCAGCAAAATGATTAATGTCTAATTCCTTTCAGCCAAAAAAAATCGATCCCTGTGAGAGATTTTGATCCCGGGCCAGTTTTGTCATTCCATTCAACCAAAAAAATCGATCCCTCATGATTTGGGATCAAAATCTTTGATCCCGATTTCAAGAAAGATTTACACCTATACAAAACACGCACTTGCACTCACACAATAGTAAAGTGACATTTATCTAAACGTCATTGTGAAATTTTTCAATTCGGAAATTATTGTTGTTTACTTTTTAGAAGTTTTGTGAAAATAAATTTATGTTTCCTTTTTCGTGGCCTTTTCAAATTTAAATTGTTATTTAAATACATTTATGAATTGGAAGAACGACGGTGACAATCGGTGTTTGTCCGCTGGTGAAGCTGCCGAATGCATTTACTGTTTTGCACAATCTATGTAGACTGTAGAATACAACGCCGCCGTTGCTGCAGCCATTCCAACTGCAGGGATACATATAATCCGGAAGAAAAGTGTGCTCCGACTCACAGTACACATATTAAAGGTAATATCATTAGCGTTTTCATTTTTGTTCAGTTCTGCGCATCTGTCAAAATCGAGGTATTATGGTGGTAAAATGGTGGATTCAGTGCCCCTTTCCTTGTCTTATTTCAATATTTTGTTGTTGTTTCTAATGATGCGCGTTGAGTTCCTGTGGGCACTCGAACAGCCATTTTTAATTTTTTGACATTTCCAACTTTGACAACCTGCGCAATATATTACCTTTAATATGTGTACTGTGGCTCCGACTACATGTGAAATTGCATTTCCAGGCAGAGAAGGTGTTGCATTATCATTTGTTTCCGAATTTAAATTTTTTTTTTTTTTTTTTTTATAATTGAAATTTGTGCAGTGTTAGTATATGAAAGAAATAAAATTCCTACTAGTACTAAGGATCAAAAAATCCCTTATGTGTATTTTAGTTTTAATTGATATTTTAGACTCATACGAGGAAAGAAAATCGTTTACTGTAAGTTAAACAAGTCGCCATGATTTTTTTAATTTTGTTTACCATTTTAAACTTCAGCATTTTAAATAGTCTCAAATCTACGACTATCAAAGTCGTCAGTTTTCTGTCACCTACCTATATTTATACGAAGTCGAATGATGGCACTCTGAAGATTCTATTATTGATTTGCCTCAAAATATTGATTAATTTGAATCTCTCTTATATTTTGTTATATATAATTTACAAAGTGGAGAAAGCACAGTAATTACTGCCAATAAAATTAAATTTTATTGTGAAAATACTGGCAGATTTTGGACCATTTAGAACTAAATGGTAAAAAAGAAATTATGATGAAGTTATCATTCGTGTAAATTACATCATTACATAATAACAATTGGGTTTCCTTTTCAATAGTTGCGTTTTATTTTTCCCCAGATCCAATTCAGATCAGATCATGATTATAGAACAAACTGGATCACAGAAATTTTTTAGTTTTCATAGTTGGTCACATAACCCATAAAATTGACAGATTACAGAATGAAAATTCCATCACACAATTTGTATTTTGATTGTTTTAGGCATTTGCAAATTCCGGGGTGACATTCTGTATGGGAAAAGCGAACAATCGTTTTCGTTTTTCTTATGTTCGTTTATGAAAAACGAACGATCGCTTTCGTTTTGGTTATTACAGAATCTGGCCCCTGACCATCTCGAATAAAATCTCGTGCATACAGAATGTCGGTGATAATCTGTTCAAATAAATAATATACAACAATAATTAATAACTGCGACAAATAAAAAACAATTCGTTAAAACACAAACATTTGTATATAATATGTAAAATAACTTTAATTAAAATTAAAAAAATGTTCTTTTATAGTTTGAAAATACTTATACTTCTAGGAATTTTTCTCTATCCATACTATCACTGGTTTCATCAAGAAAATAGTGCCATATTTGACATGCCACACACACAATTACAAAAAAAAATCAATCCCATTTTGCTCTCCATTCACCACGAAAAATCCGCAATCCCGGATCAAAATCCCAAATGGCAAATGGAATTCGACATAACTTTTCCACATTACGAACATATTTTTCCATAAGCCATGCACTTCCCTCTGACCCTCTCAAATGAGACTGTCACAGAAAGCAGAGAGAAGGAACTAATAGAGAGAGTCAAATTCGACGGTGGCTCACTTTTAGCCACCAAGCTACGATGTTGCGACTTTCGACTAGCGCACCATCTTGCATATGTATAAATATATTAACTCCATATAAAAAAATGTGGGGACATACATATGCAAGAAGATGTGCATACTCACCACCTTTTTTTGTTTTGCACTGCCCGAGGTGAAAACGTGTACACACCGATAGGAATTCAACACGTTTTAAAAAATGTAAACAAAAGGTTTCGAGGGGACGGAGACGAGGAAATTTGACTCTCTCTATTAGTTGTTTCTCTCACAGAAAGCACAAGCAAGATCATTTTCCTCTGAATTTGGTAACCTTTTAAATAAAGGGTTATTAGTTTTATTTGTAAATTTTGGATCATTAGATATTTTTGAATTATTATTTGAAATATTAGGCGTTTTTTATTATCAGAATTGATCTATATGCATCATCAAATAACATACATAACAACAACAACACACGAACCTAATCTTCATCGGGTTCACGTTTCATGATCCGAAAACAGGGTGCTAATTCTGCCACTGTGAGGTTGTTTTATTTTCGCAGGATGATCCATACTCCGTGTTATGGACCTATCACGCAACATTCTATTTTCTTGCTCTTTGAAACCACATTTTCGTACAGTTTTTTTTAAATCCATAAAAAATTACTTACCTATTTCAAAAGGTTCACCTGTTCCTTGTTTACGGCTATGGAACAGAAAACTCTTATACACTTCGTTAGTTTTTGGCTTACAAAACTCTTGAAAAGCTTTGACGACCTCATCATATTTTTTTTTCTTTTCTTCAGCTATATCAAATGAGTTTAACACTTCGAATGCTTCTAGTCCCAACGAATTTAATAAAATATCCACAGCATCCTCACTCTTTCCCAGTTCTATAGCTGCTTCAAAGACCTCGAAATTTTGCCAGAATAATATAAAATAGAATTTGTTGGCACAGTGGATTGAGAAATTAGGTTTTGATTATCTCATTAAAACCCAGGGGTGACGTTCAATTGAGGAAATATAGAAAAGAATGCTGCCTAGACTGGGGATCGAACCCACAAATCCAGGTTAGCAGCCAAGCACTACCATTTTTTTTTATTTTCCATTTTTTTCAAAAACGGTTCAACTGATTTTGATCGATTTTTATTAAACAGCAGTTTCTTAAGATTATCTATCAGATTTTAAATGAAAATTATTATTATATCCAAAAATAACGGTACCTCCCGTACAAGTGTTTAAAAACCTGTAAGGGCAATCCCATTTTTCTCAAAAACGAATCCTACGATTATGATTTAAATTATTAAGTGAACTAATATCAGTGAGGTCTATATTATTAAAAAAAATGTATCTATCGATTAAAAATCGTACCTCTCATAGAACCATTTCTTTGGTTTTCGACTATCTCATTATCTGCTTATCCGATTTTATCTACCTCCAAATAATATCGCAAACCGAACTTAAAAAAAATCAAATAATTTTTTCAAAATTCGATATTTCAAAATAATTAAATAGTTTTTTTTTCAAAATTTATTTTTTAACTTCGCAATAATAAACACTAAAAAATGGCGTACCAATTTTTTTCCTAAAAATGTTTTCAAAATTTTATTTATAAAAAATAATTTATTTTTAAAAGCCGCTCTAACGATTTTTGAAATTTTTTATTATTTGTATTATTTAATACAATAATAATAATTTGTATTATTTAATTTTATTGATAACATAAATAAATTATATTAACAATACTTCAATAAATAAAGCGGTAGATACCAGGACCTTTCGCTATAAGCTGAAATTTTTTTTCTTATAAAATAAGATTTACTTAAGAAATTAGATGGCATGCATAGCGTTGTTGTCAACAAAATTTCAAAATTTGTTGAATTAATTTATTTTTAATTATGTTTATAATAATTTTTTTTACCAGTTTTCCAGTTTGTGCTATATTGTTAATTCTTGTATTCTCACATACTATTAGCTTATATTAAAATAAGTTTGTAGCAAGTGGGATAAAATATTGGCTCCCATAACTAATGTATTTCTTTTAAAATCAGACTAAAAGAACGTAATTATTCAGACTTTAAAATGACATACAGTGTGGTCGCACATGGGAAATTCGTGTGATCCAATCGTGCATTTTATTTAATTCTAAATAGTTATTTGTAGTTACTTATGTAGGTATGTATGTATAACTACCACATATACCTATACTTCTTGATCTCCTGTACATACTTTAATTCGTAATTTAAAAAGCGTGACTGTGATATTGCTTATACTAAGGTTTTAATAAAAATTTGATTTTTCTAGACTACATAAAATTTTGACTTTCATTAAAAAACAAAATTTCAGCTCACCCAAGAAAACTTGAAGTTCACCCATACATTATCTTGACTACGGCCGTGGGTGCACTTAACAAAGTAATGATCGATACTGTCAATCAGAAATAAAATATATTAATTTTTTTTGATTAGAATGCATTCATTGTACATTTTGGCTTTAATGAATAATATTGTGATGAAATTTATAAAGAAAAGAAGGTCGTGCTTCGAGATGATGTACCGTTTTGGACCCAGCATAAGAGAACTGACTTAAGGGTTTTTTTCGCGATCGGACCTATATTTTAAAAGTCTGCTGAATGGTGAGTGATACAATCCCATAATACATATTTCCCAACTTATTAAAACTCAAATGTTTTTTTTGTTTTGAGCCGGTCATTAGCATATTGAAAGTGCCGCATCGCTGCTTGGTCGAAAAACTCTTCTGCTTTATCGTGGCTGGCTTCGAACGCATCTATTAACAAAAATTTAACTCAGTAAATGGACAAATAAATAAAAGATTTTTATATGAAAACTCACTTCTTAAGGCGACTAGAGTTGAAAGTGTTCTAGCGCATCTTTTTGCATTTGTACCTCGCCAAGAAAATTCTCTGGCTACTTTGTCATGAAATATTTTTCTTAAGTTATTTTTAACAAACTTTTTAGGGTCGATATGATCACCGTATTGAATGAACTCAGTTTTCTGGAAAATAATAAAACACTAAATAATTTAATTTGCATTTTTTAAAACCGAAAAAAAAATATTATTACCAGTTCATTGTGTTTTTCCGAGGAGTCTTTTAATGTTTCCTCGAAGACAAGGAAATCATCAACAGTTTCGAATGGTTTTCGAGGAATGATGGAGCCTGAGGTTGAAGTTGAGGAAGGACAAATATTTTTTTTCAATATCCTCCCATCACGAAGCTCTTTTCTCAAATTAGAAATTTCACCTGTCAGCTCTTGAATAATTTGTTTGTTGTCTTGAATCGCTCCTAACAAATCTGAGCAACGACAGTAAGCTCGGTTTTTAATTCTTATTATATTACATTTAAGGGCCTCTTGTTTATTTGAACGCAGTAACCGTCGAGATGTAGGTTTTGCTGCAGATAAGAAAAAGTTTTTTGCATAAGATTTTTATAAAATAACTCTCAAAAATAAGTTTACAGTGTTTGTTATCTAATTAATTTTAAGTAATGTAACATGTAGTCATTATTAGAAAGGCACTGGTTGTCCCAAAAAACGTAGGCCCCCGATAATAAATTAAAGGTAAATGTCATTATTAGTTATTTTTCAATTCAACAATAAAGGTAAAAAAGGACAGAATACAAAATAAATGGTCCATTGATGAAACTTTGCAAAAATTATTACATTTTCTATAAGAATGAAGAACTAAGAGTTCATGAACATAATATACATATATTTAGGTGGAAGGGTAGTTTTTTCAGGAGTTGATTTGTGTACAATCGAGGAAAACATTATTTGGTCTCTTAATTTTGAATACTCTCCTACTAATACTAATGCTGATTTACACAACTGACAAATTTTCAGAGTTATTTATTAATAAAATATTATATGAACTTTTATTATATTCATAGTACCATGCTTAACCTATGTGTTAAAATAAACTATAGTTTTAGATCACATGGCTCAAAGAATAAAGCTCCCGTTTTGCTTTGCAAATTGATTTCTGTTTATTAAAATTGTACGTTCATTAAATTATTCTCCTGTTAAAATAATTTCAAACATATATGGGATGAAGCTCATACATTTGTTTACTACAATTTTATGTATAGTTACTAGATAAGAGGTATGCACTTTTCAAAAGTCTGCCAGTTTCATTTTTAATATTTGCAACAACACTAGCGCATCAATTTCATATTTTTTAACTTTTTTTTGTTGTTTTGTTTCTATGTCAACCAATTCTCTCTTACGCCCATATTATATACTCGAAACGTACAGATTAAAACTAAAATCCGTATATATTTCAACACTTTCATATCAACGAGGTGAGTTGGAAATTATTAGAAAGTGTAACTCTCTGACATTCCAACACTGAATTTAGGAATGATTTAATGACGTCATAATGTTCAGTAAAAATCGCTTTACATCTGAATTTTCAGATTTCTGAATTTATGTCGTTGAACGCAAAAAAATCTGAAATTTCAGTCGAAAGTCATTGGGCAGGTTCAATAAAAATCGCTTAACATCTGAATTTTCAGATTTCTGAATTTATGTCGTTGAACGCAAAAAAAATCTGATATTTCAGCCAAAAGTCATTAAGTGTGTTCCACACCCAGTTTCAAACAGTTTCAGACTGCCAGATTTAGTCATTTTTAGTCCGAAGTCGTTCCAGACTTCAAAAGTTGTGCTAATTCTTACAAAAGAGAGCGCGCTCGAGAGAGTAAAACATTTCCCCTTCTTGTCAGTTTTAGTCCGAGGAATTTCTTCTGGCTATTTCTGGGCTGGATGTCAAATGCCTGGTTGCCGTATGTCAGATGACGTAATTTGTCAGTTGAGTACAAATATCAATGCCGGACAAGGGTTGCCCAAGTGTTAATTTTATTTTGATTTTAGTTTTGAAAGATAAGCCTACTTTTATCATTATATTAAACTTTTAACTAATCAACTAATTACAAAAAATTTACGCCAATAAGCAAAACTATTTCTTAAAAAGAAAATTTAAAATTGACGATATTGAGTATTACTTATATTATATAGTGCTACTTGAAGAAAAACACGCTTAAGCTTCATAATTCAATGTATAATTAAAGATTTGTTTGTTTGTATATTAATATACTTGATGTAAGCTTATACGTTTATTCTCTGTTAACATTTTATTTTCTTGGGATGTGATTCTTGAAAATTTTGATTAAGATTTATCACTGATCTACGGCAACCATAGTCAAATATATTTTTTGACGTTTAAAAAGTAGTCCAATTTAGTGCGAAAACCGTTCCAGACATTTTTTAAGTTTTCTTTCTTTTTGAGAGCATTTCATCCCCACTCCTCAAATTTGACATTTGACCAACTTTTAGTGCGAGAAATCTTGGGAACAGACCTATTGTGTCAAATTCCTGCATTTACCTGTAGGATTTACATTTAAGCAAAATAAAACAGAACTTTAATTACATTCGTATATAAAACATTGAGCGTGAATAGTTGAGAGGATGAAAATAAAAGTAACTAAATCAGCAACAGGTATTATTATTTTCATTAAAAGACATTTTATTGATATGTATGGCCTAAAAAATTATAGAAAAACTTTCCAAACATCAATATAAAATATTGTTGATTTAAAAATTCACTAAACAATAAACAAAAAGTTCGTTCATTTAAATAAGCATTGAATTTTCAGGACGAAAACTAAAAAATTCAACCACCAACAAGATGAAAATAATAAAGTTCAGCTTTTATGTGTGCTTTTGGCACTTCCCTCACCACAAACAACTTTCATCTGAATTTTCAGATGAGAATTTCTTGTCTGAAAATTCAGATGAAACGTAACTAAACGTAACTAAAAGTCACTAAAAGTCATCTAACTTTTTATGACAGCTGGCCAATCAGAAGCTCCAAAAATTCAGAAATCTGAAAATTCAGATGTAAAACGTAATCGATTGAACGCACCCATTGTGTCAAATTCCTGTACCTTTAGGATTTACTTTTAAGCGAAATAAAATAGAACTTTAAATACTTTCGTATATTAAACATTGAGCGTGAGTATGTTGTGAGGTCGTGAGGATGAAATTATATGTAACTAAATCAGCGACAGGTTTTATTATTTTCATTAAAAGTCTTTTCATTAATACATACATATCAATAAAAAGGCCTACAAAATTCTAGAAAAACTTTACAAACTTCAATAGAAAAATTGTTGAGTTCATTTAAAAATTCACTACAAACAAAAAGTTCGTTCATTTAAATAAGTAGGTATTGAATTTTTATGACGAAAACTAAAAAAATCAACCACCAACAAACCAAAATTATAAAGTTCAGCTTTTATGTGCAGTGCTTCAGCTGATTTGGCACTTCCCCCACCACATCCAACTTTAATCTGAATTTTCAGATGAGAATTTCCTGTCTGACTAAAAGTCGCTAATAGTGAGTTTCATTCACGAAAAGATTTGCAATTTTTGTCGAAAGATGTGCCCTTTTCCTTTTTTAAGAGTTTCGTTGCTAGAAAAAGAGAAAATCTAGATCAATTCGGTGAGTGATTCGATCTGAATACACAGCTGTTTCTGTATTTTGTTGTTTGTTGTGTCGGCTAGTGCTAAATTAAAAAAAAAATTATGGAGGAGGTTCATAATTTGGATTTCATAAATTTCTTGGAATCGCAAATGAGAGGCATTTCAAACTACTGAAAAAAGTTTCATTCATTGGTTTAGAGAGCAATTTTTTTAAATTTGAATGAAACTAGCTATAAAAGTCATATAACTTTTTATGACAGCTAGCCAATCGGAAGCTCTAAAAATTCAGAATTCTGAAAATTCAGATGTTAAACGTAATGCATTGAACGTACCTAGAGCTAACGAGCTTGAACTCACATGTGAGATCGATCTAGCAGCGCGGAACTCGGACTTAGTTTCGTATGCAACAAAATGAGATCGATCTCAACAGCTCTGACTCGATGAATTTGAGATCGATTGAATTATTAATGTACTGTGGTAAATGCAGAAAAAACTTCCCATTCAAAAATATAAGGAATTTAAATACTATTTTACAATTTCGTTTGTTTAATAAATGTTTTCTTGAATTTTGTTTTAAATTCATATTTGTACATATACAAATGTTGTATAAATGTTCCTTTGTGCTCTTAAAATTATCCATCTGATTGAGCTGAAACTTTCACAATATTTTTGGTTTTAAATTGAGAACTGCAGTTAAAGCAAATGTCTTCCGACCGATAGCACTTAACAAAAACCTATAAGTTATTATTATTATTATTATTTATTGCATTATTCATACTAGAATGTCAGGTTATTAGACTTGACCATTCTTTATTCCGTCAATTTCATTGAACAAAAAACCTATAAGTATTGGTACCAGAAATTAATTTTTTTTTAAGATCGATCTTATATATTCAACCATTTTCTCATACCAAGTCCAAATCTAGAACTTTCTCATACAGAGCTTTTGAAATGAGATCGATCTCAACACACTGAGGTCGAACTCACATCATAAGATCGAGCTCGGTCCGTTTAATTTTTTTTGCATACCAAACTAGGAAAGAAAAGTGAGTAAAGAGTTTGAACTCATCTTTTTGTATATGACTGTCTCATTTAGTTTGGAAATTACATATGTGTCACTATATTGTTAGTTTTGTTTTTATCTTTGTATAGTTGTTGGCAAAATATATTTCGTATTTTAAACTTAATTAGTTATTAATTCACATACTTGGATGAATTAACATTTTGTTTGTTTTATTGATCACTTAGTTTGCTGATTCAAAATAATTTATGTTTGATCTGAGTTTATTAATAGGGGTTTCATGTTTAAAGTGATTATATAATAAAACTTCCTTTACGTTTCTGCATAAAAAATTACTTTACGGAAATATGGTTTCAGCGTTTTTTGAGAAAGTTTCCCTATATCTCGTGAATGGCTGTACTGATTTTGTAACAATTTTCTAATCTGGTACTTATAAGTAATATCTATAAATTATATTTAAAAAAATTTTTTAATAAAAAAAAAAAACAAAACAAAGAAAAATCCATTTTTTTAGTAATTATAATAAAGCAATTGAACCATATACATTTGCAATATCTAGCCACATTATATTTCTGTGGTAGTAAGACAGAGTACCTTATGTTAAGAAAACATTTTTCGAGGAAAACGCATTTTTGTCTACAATCTGTAATAGCAATTAATGTAAATTTTTTTCAGGAATTATAAGATAGCATGATTTCGAAATGGGGATTGGGGATAAAAACTCAAAAATCGTTTATGTCGACATAAGCTACTCGATGTTATTGTCACAGATTTAGTTTTGAACCCAAAGAGCAAGTTCGTGCAGTTTATTTTATGACTTATTCCGCAGTTAACATTGCAACCATTTCGTCAGTTGATGCCATTAGAGTGAAACCATAATTAATATATAAATATTTTTTTATTATTTTTTCATATTTGTACACTTAGCAAATCAAGTATTTATCGGCCTTTGGATGTGTGTGCGTCATATTTCGCATACAAAATTCACTTTCATCTTGATTCGTTACAAGTCTGGCCTTGCAATTTTGACTACGTTGTTTTGCACAAACCCAATATTTTCGATGATTTTTCACCTTGGCGCATATATAAGCGTGTCCACAATAAATCATCTTCTTAGAACCGCGTTGACCTCTTTCATATTGAACTATTCCTGGCAAGAAATCACAACTAAAAGTTGCTCCCAAACTCTCGGTATCATCTAAAATAGAAAGATATATACATAAATGTAAAGTTGGATAAAAATATATTTACACCAAGAGTAAAATGTATTTTTTTAATGCTGCTTTTTGAAGTAGATATAGATAGGCTTTAATGTATGTATGTGTATACATATAACACAAAAATTACATGAATGTCAAATTAGCGATGCTACATCCACTGATGTTAAAGTTGTTAGGTGCATAATTATTGTTAATTAGTTGTGACTATTTCGAATTTGTCGTTCAATGTTTTTTTCGCGAATTTGCTAAGCTTATTTTAACAATAAGTTTATAAAACAATAAATAGGTAATTTAAAAAAAAAATAATTTTTAACCCATTTTAAAAGGGATGCTTTGTAAACTTCGTAGGTATGAATTTACGAAAAAAAAAAAAAGAAGAACATTGCGCAACAAAATTGAAATCATCACAACCATTATGAAGCAATAAACACTTCAATATAAGTTTTTTACCTCCTTAAGCGGAGTAATTTCATATGAATTAAGCAAAAAAACCCAAATAAAACATAAATAACGACAAATTTTATCAATTGACTTTTTAAATTGCAAATAATTGTCTTCGCTAAATTGAAATTCATATAATAATTTCACTCACGCAAGCGATTTCTCATTATTTTCAAATTGAAACAAATTAATGTAATGTACAATAGATTTTGTATTTTAACATAAACATAATTTTTACTTTATTCTTTACTTAAAATTTTTGAGGTACTATATATTACATTATGTATTATGTATTGTGTTTTTTTTCGAACTCAGTATCTGGTTGATGATTATGCGTCTGGTTTTTGATGATTAATTCACCGGTGTGACTAGATGTTATGATTCTCGCCTTGCAACGATTATAGCGGTTCTTTGAGCATAGCCAATAAGTTTTGCATCCTTTGCCATTGTTCCGAAAGTATGAATACTCACCAACAATCAATTTTGGTTTTCCTTTATTTCCACGAATAAGTTTAATACCATTTCGCTTCATCAAATAACCGAGATCTGCAAGATTTTAGTAGGTATTTGTTAGTTAATTCTGATTTAAATTTAAAAACAAAATAATATTTTTTTATTATTAGTTTAAGTAAACAATTATTTAGGCAAACTCATGGATTTATAATATACAATATACATATTATGACATTTTTTATTAGAATATCAATAGGCAGACAGCAATAGCTCTAAACACCAGGCGCTAAAATACTCAATTGTCATCTAATAACATCTCTTTAAAAAATGAGTTCTATCGACAATTAGCAATTGTCCCCCACTCAAACGAGGAAACTGAGCTTCCAGCAACTGTAAGTTTTTAGGTGAAAAGGGTACGAATTAGGAAAAGTAAAAAAAATCTCCCGGTTAACGATTTGAGGAGGCATTCATTTCCACAGTCAGTTTATATTTCAGAGTCCTCAATTATATTGTTGAGCAATCCATTTTTTTGAGTGTGCCATTAACTCAAAATTTTCGAGTCCACAAGGAGTTTTTGTAAAAATTTCTATTCCAAATTTCAGATTTAGTAAGTAATAGTCACAGCGTTACACTATCACAAGCGATCCAATGCCATCTAAAGACAAAAAGATTTTTTTTTGCAGGGTACTGCCTCCTGTGAGGAAGTGCCAAATTCTCTACTCATTTCAAAGAGTTGCCTCTCATCTTATAGCCGTTCGAATTCGTCAGAAATTTTAAGGGCCTTCATCTTGACGACTAACAACACGTTCATATGAATTGTTAGTCACTAAGCTCTAGTTCTGCATAAGCTGTGGCACCACCAATTTATTTATTAAAGGTATTCATGGAATGTTGTATTCATGTGTTCATACAAATTTATTTGATAAACTTAACCAAACGTCATTGTGGCTCTTAGACTATTAGACATTTTCTAAACATTGTTGATCAGCATTGTTAATTTACACAAAAGCACATAATGGGCCAAATGGATAAACAAAAGTAATTGCTTTTACTTGCATTTGTTATGCTTTCCGAATTGTCATCGAAGTGAAACGATCTATATTTTTTATTCTTCGTTCCCCAAATTTCAGTTGAGTTGAGCTCGGGACCACTTTTACTACAGAAAATAAAAGTGAACTAAACTGATATGATTTTCTTTTATTTGCTTATTTTCGTTCGAACACTACCGCGAGTTTGCGACTATTATAGTTTTATCTTTAGCCCCGACATCGTCTTCTCATATAATTCCCTTCGGACTTAAAAAAAACGCGACTTTTGTCGTTTTCTTTATTTCTTTATTTGAAGAAAATATAGAGATTTAGATTTATAGAAAATTATTTTATAAAAAAGTTCTTTGGGGAGCTTTAATCCCCGGGGCAATTGTTCCCGAGAACAAGCCACCCCAAGATTAAAAAAACTGTTATGGAACTACTTTCTTGTTTTAGAAACAATGCGTGTGTACAAACCAGAGCTCGGTTAAAAATAGGGATGTACCCCAGTTTCCCCTACGTTTATTTATGTATATATTATATTTATAAAAATATTTTTTTTATTTGAATAAGTATTCTATTTATAACATTGATTTTTTTTTAATTTTTAAAAGTGTCAACAAGAAAAAGGTTAAATAAGAACCACATTCCACACATATTTCTTTTAAAATAATTTCTAAATTATTATGTATATATACAATATACATACATACCTAGGTAAACATTTTAAAATACCTGTTTTGTATTTATAATTATTTATTATTAAACCTTAACATAATCTTATCACTAGTAGAATATTTTGAATGGCAGATCAAATCCATACGATGTACCTTGGTTAACTCTGAGCTATCATTTGTTGTGAACTCCATAGAACTATATTACACATTACATGCGGCTTCGTCTAAAAAAGATAGTATCAATAAAAGATGAATAAAATTTACTTCAGAGAATATTTTAGAATAATATTTTCTTACCAAAAAACTTGAAGTATATGTCAGTTTACAATTAACATAAGTACGCTGCTGATGGGAAACGAAATTTTTCCGTGGCCTACAAAACGACAGCGAAATTTTACCGCACAGGCAACAGTATAATACAAAACCAAATGCAGGACGAAATTTTTCGTTTATGATTTTGTTGTGTCATTTTTGTATGGATTTTGGCTTTATGATGTTAAATAAATTTTGTTTTCTGTATTTGCAAAAATCGTTCCTAGTGAACGAAGTCTTCAGAAGTTTTGTTATTAGAAACATATGTACATACATATGAAGATTTATCATTCAGCCTTATTGTGAGTTTCACCCGAAAAATATTTCACCTTAAATTTTGTATTTTAAAAGCTATTGTGAGGTCCGCCCGAAATGAACGTTCACAAAAAGGGGAACTATTTGAACATGAAATTTCGTGTGAAACTCACAATAAGCGAAAAGTGATATGTCAAATTTTTGCGGGTGGAATTTTGTTCGGGTGAAATTCACAATAAGGCTGATTAATTTGACTGTTAAATGAATTACTTTTAGATGAAATATCTTTTTTTTTTATTGTATACAAAGTACGCTCATCACTGAGCGTTTTCAAGCGTACTATTAGATACTCACCTAATCTTATGTTAGCTTTGACCAATTATTACCACATTCACATAAATTATTTTCTTTTTAGGCTGGTCTAATACTTTTTTTAAGAGCTTTTGATGAAATAGCCTAAGTGGGCATATAAGAATTGAATAACATTCTTCTCATATTATATTTTCTTGCTTATATGTCTATGGAACCACTCATTTAACAACGATTTGGTAGTTAAAACACCCCTGTCAGAATCAATCATAATCGAAATACATGAATACACTTCCAATATAATTGTCTTCTTTCTTAATCAGATGCAATGAACAATCAAATATTCTTCTAATAAAAATAATCATATTTAATTAATTTTATTTAAATTTAGATATAAATATTTTGGATCTTTGAAAATTAGCATATCTAATTTAAAAAAAAAAAATTTAATTAAATTAAAAAAAAAAACATCACGAATTTGTTTTTGCAAAAACTATTTAATCGAATTTTAAGTGCTGAAATTCTGGTAAATGATTATGATTACAAGACGTCAGCTTTATGTCTTCTGGATTATCCACGGCCGTTATAACGCGGGCACGACATTTTTTTAACTTAACATGTGCACAACTCCAATAAACTTTATTTCCATACTTTTTGTTTTTTATATACGAATGTCCATCAAATACTAATTTTGGCTGACCCCTCTGACCGGAAATAAAAGTAAATTTGGGAAGTATTGTTTGCATGAATCCACCTACAAGTAAATATAGTAAAATAAAACATAATGTTATTAGCAGCTTCTTATTGAAAACTTAAAAAAATACTTATATATTTCCGAATTTGTATAAAAACATTTATGTGTTATTTAGTAAAATATATATTTATATTTTTTTTAAAATTGCAAATTTCTTAGAACTAGACCTAAATTATTTAATCGATATTTAACTGCAAATAAAAGTATGTACAAAAAAATTTGCTTATTTTTAAATTAATGATATTTTTTTAATGATTTAAAGCCGAGATTTTGTTGAAACTGCAATTGTCCCAGCGACGACGCACTTATCTGAAATTGAGAATAGAATTAATTAATTGTGACTTAATACATTTTGTTAGCTTAAATATTCTTTAATAAAATAATTATTAGTTAGAAGAAAGCAAGAAATTGCAAACGTGACTGTATAAGACTACTTTCAATTTATTCTCAGATTCAATCACATTCAAATTTCGGAGTTAACATAAAAATTATAATAAATGCCGATTATAAAATCTTTAAAATTTTAATCCCAGGGAGTCGGGGACTTTTCATATTTGTTTTAGACATATATATTTGCATACCAAATCATGTTTTGCATTTCGGACGACATAAATAAAATGCTAGGTATGTATGTTCTACAATTCGTTTGTTTTCGAAATGTCAAAATTTAAACTTTTTCTCACAACATTATAATCATTCTATTTTTTATGAAACAAATGTGAGAATACACACGATACAAAATATTTCATCCAACATATAGTATAAGCTTATTGTGTAATAAAAAGTAAGAATCATATGCCTGTGTACAATCGGTAAAACCATTGGACATTGTTGAATGGTTAAATGGGCACACTCGATATGATAACCGCATACAAATTGGTTGTACAACCAATATATCGTGTATTACTCGATATATATTACAATACCTACTATAAGGGAACCCGATATAGGGCCTCAAACAAAATGAACCTGCAACTTTTGTATTTCGATTTTCGTACAAGAGCCGCTGCTCTAGTGCAAAATCTTTGTGTGAGCGCTTGAGTTACGGTTGCATATTATAAAAATGAACTACTACTAGAAAAATCAATTGTTAACATTTTCTCTAAATACATAATAGGCGTTTTTTTTTGCGATCCTGAGGGTAATGGGTTGAAAAAAACGACAACGAAGATTAGCGACCCTCACAGAAAAAAACATGGAGTTTTCATACAAACTATCGATAACATGTATGTAATTCATGCCGGTAACACTGTTTTTCTGTGCGTTTAAGTTTAGCCCCGAGAATTATCTACGATTAGCTAAGCACTCAGGGGATTAGTTGTTGTTGCATTTTACATGTAGATTTTTTAGCACCGACGTCGTTTTTTTCATCCAATTCCCCCCGGGCTTGCCTAATAATACAAAATGTTTTTTTAATAATTAAAAACAAAAATTACCTTAAAATAATTGACAATAATTGTAGTCCTCCAATGCGTATCATTTAGCATATTTTCACGTGCAGTTTATTCTTTATTTACATTATGATATTTGAGTCGATACATTATGTACATAATTTTCACTAATTGTTAATTCAATGAGTATGAAATACAGATCGTAAACAATATTTCTCGACTCCATCAATTAAACGACTAGTAGCACGAGCTTTACATTTTGAACTTTTATATTGTGTACAACGCCAATTTGTCGTAGTTTTCAATTTACGGTCAATCACAAATTCATATTTTCCAACCAATAGTTTTCTGTTTTTCTTTTTTGTGCAACCAAAGACACACATTTCGGTGTAACCTTCTAAAAAACATGATTCTGAAAAAAAAATCAAAAAAAAAAGAAACAAATAAAAAAATCGTTTTAGTTGTGGATCATTCAATGTTAAATTAGTTTTTGTTTTTGTTTTATTTTATTTTTTTGTTATTAAATACCGCTCCTTGTAATTCTAATACCATTTGTCACTTCAGCTACATATCTCAAGAAGACTTGTCTCAGCTGCCGATACGTCAAACTCTAGACTAAATAATATGACAAACGATACTATGTAGAATACTTTTTCAAAGATCTGTGCGACATCTCGTTTTGCCACTGAAGAACATTCTGAAATTCATTAAGATTTCAAGATGGTTCAGGGAGGCAACCCATTCCTAAGTCTCCACTTACTCCTTTCCCTACCTCTCCTTATTCCTACCTGGGACACACCTTTTGGGGAGCACAATGGATCCATTGAGATCCGAGTGAGATAATTGCGGCTTGCCGCTTATCATCCCGTCTAACCTAACCTAACCAATGTAAATTACAATATAATTCATAATTAAATATACAATTTTTTGTTTTTATTTAATTACAGGTTTATTTTTAAAAAAATATAAGTACAAACAAATTTAACTGCCAAATTCAAATTTAAGCACTTTCGACAGTGAAGATTTTGACAAGTCTTGTACAGAATGATTATGGGGACTTTTATGAACAACTTTATCATTACACGTATGTACTCGTGCATGACATTTATGTAATGTTGTATACTGCGTGCATCTCCAGTAGATTTTATTACGAATTAGCTTCTCCTTGACAAAATAATAGCCATTGTGGAATAATTGAGTTTTTCCCTTTTGACTTTGAACATAATGTAGCATATTAATACCATCACCATCGTCATCACCACCTAGAAAAAAGAATAAATTGTAATTATGAAGTAAAAAATTTTTTTATTTTAAATAAACTAGTGCATTACTATTACACTTTGCATATTTGAGATAAAGTTAGACGCAAAAGTACCTAAACATTATGTTTAACAAAGAATTTTTTATTATTTTAAATTATTTTCCTTAAGTTGTGAAATGAAACATGTTCTACCGGTGTACCAAGTTAGGATACATAGTATGGTTGCAAATTTTTTACAATAAATCATTTTTATCAATAAATGAACAAAAGATTGATAAACATGTTAATAAAAAAATTGTTTGGTGGGATCACTCCTATTAAATATTGAGTCACATATTGATGGAGTTCCGCTTGAATCCTTGAAAAATTGCATAGCCAGCGCAGCATTCAAGTCTGAATAAAACGATTTAACTCACTTGCCATCTTCATTTCAATAATTCAAAGTTCTATCGCCAGCACAGCCATTTTTTGTTTACTGGCTTCTTTTTCGCCAGCAATCAAATTGTTTTTGTTTACAAAGGGAAATTTTGCTGCGCTAGCTATGCAGCAATGAATAAAACACACCTATTTAACAATTCTATCATAATTGAGATTTACAAATTACAAGACAATAGGCGTGTTTTTTTGCAAATCCGGGGGGAATAGGTTGAAAAAAACGGCAGCGGGCATTGCGACGCCATGACAGTAAAAAACATGGAGTTTTCATACAAACTATCAATAACATGTATGTAATTCATGCCGGTAACACAGTTTTTCTGTGCGCTTAAGTTAAGCCCCGAGAATTCTCTGGGATTAGTTGTTGTTGCATTTAACATGTTAATTGTTTAGCACCGACGTTGTTTTTATCATCCAATTCCCCCCGGGCTTGCAAAAAAACACGGCTAATCACAATCTTAGGGCTCATAGACAAATATTTTAAATCTCAAATGTGAAATTATGGTTTTTTATTAAAAAAAAAGAAAATAAACTGAACTAAAAAATATTACATTAAAAATAAGCAACAAAACAATGAATTTTGTACGGAAATAACAACGTGCGAGCAGTCGCTAACCTGTCCTGTAAATATGTACTTGTCTCAATGGCAGCTCTACTCCTCTACTCCTTTTTCTGGCTTCGAAAAAGGAAACGTAGTTGACGAGCGAGTTGCTAATATTAATTTTAATTTACTAGCTAATGCGTACTCAGAGTAACAGAGAATTAAGTATCATATGTGAATCTTACTTAAAACTAGTTTTGCTACAGTTCGAAGGATACAATTCGAAATGATATTATTGAGTGTTTTGGATCCACAGCTTGTCTTTTGAAAAATAAAACAAAATTAACTGACTTAAGTTAATTACATACCTGTCTCTATTTACCATATAAAAAAAGCTTTAAAAATTCATATGGATGTTTTCTTTAATTACTAGTAGCCAAATCTCTCTTCGAATAATAAATCGGCTTGTTTGCATGAGAAAATGCTACTTAGCTTTGTAGACTAAGAAGAAATTTATTCGGCCCTATCATGAATTCCATCGTAATCGGAAAATTTTCCGAATCCCGAAAAAAATTATCACCGTAATGACTATTTGTATGAGATTTTCCACTACGATGGAATCTGTGATAGTTTTTTTCGGGATTCGTAACGAGTTTCCGATTACGATGGAATTCGTGATAAAGCTGATTAGCTTACTCTGTTCTTAAAAAAAGAAGTGGTGTAATGCAAAGCTGAGATTTGTATGCCAAATTTTGTGTATAAAACTTTCACTTTCATTCAAATAGTGATTTAAATTTTCCCCTTTTGCTCTTTGTACTATTGTATTTTTTTTACATTCTTATCATCTACCGTGAAAATAAATAAAACAAGTGTTAAGTGTTTAATGTCATTCAAAGGTGTACTAAGCTTAACAGAGAAGTATGCCAATGCCTATGGTAGAACTAATAACAATTTTTGTTGGCATGCTTAAACTTTGATGAGAATGTAATATGTAGGTTATATATACAAAAATCTTAAAAACAGGGAAATGAGTCTAACAATTCCAAATGTAAGGATTTAAGCTTTTTTCAAAGTCTTAGTAGTAAAATGAATAAATATAATATTAAATATACTTAATGGTTTCTAAAATTATAAGGATTTTTATAATTATAATTAAAAATAAACATAAAATAATAAAGATTAATTTATCTCTGGGAGAACTTCCTTTATCTTAGTCATAAATGAAAAGATCAATTTGTTTAATATTATCTTTTTTCTCAGATTCTATTCTCATTTCTAATTTATTTATGTACACAGATATAAAAAAATATGAAAAGCAATATTATTTTAGTCTTCACTATAAACAATGTATTTATAAATAACTCCAGGTTATATGCTAATGTTGTTGATCAATTATTCCATACGATATCGGAGTACTATCCAACTCAGCCTTAATAATTGGAGTCATATGGATGGTTTTATTAAGGCCGTATTTGTTTCTTTTCAGCTCTGCGTGTACATGTTCGGCCTTATTGACTATAAACTTGGGTGGTTGTTCTTTTAGCATTGTTATTCGAGCTGGACATTTGATTTTTTTCGTTGCCATCGAGCTGCAGCGCCATAGAATCTTTTTCTTATTTTCACTCATCATGAGGAATCTCACACCATTGGCCATTATAGCTGGACGACCACGTAAAGATTGTGTGAAATATACCAGCATATCATTTGGATTTGGTACAATATCATTCGCCAAGACAACTGTGAACAAAAATCAAATAAAAATTTTGGTTATTTGAGATTCTATTCTAATTTATAGAAATGCAACTGCTATTTAAGGTTTTCTAAAAAAAATATTTATAAAGGCAAGTTTTTAAAGAATCGTTGTTTATAATTTTATTTCATTTTAATTTGTTTTTCTTTTTTTTTATTTTTTTTAAATCAAGTCAAACATTAAGTAACAGTAGGAAACTATATTAATGTAAATATACATATGTATATATGATCTACTGTTATATATATATATACTTTTGGATTTTATATATATCTTAAATCAAGACAACTTTTATTTCTTGTGACTTTTATTATTTGTTGTTGAAGAATTAGTTTGTCTTTTTTCTGTTTTTATATGACAATGTCGATGAATCTGGCGAAAATCATTCGGATCGAATTTATTCATACAAATTAAAACTGGACATCGAATACGGCGATAATACCAATGACATCGCCAAAATAAGTTAGTTCTGTTCTCGTTATTGCGAAAGTACTTCAATCCATCAAGGAATAGGAGTTGACCTCCGCGTTTTGATAGGGAAAAGTTAATTTTCGGATCAGTCCCAGTGTACTGTCCTCGACCTAAAAATATATAAGAGAACATTTTGTAAATAAAATCTAAGGTTTATATTTGAGTCATATAATATTAACACGATCCATGTCTCATCACATACAATTACATATACATATATATTAACAATAATAAAACTAATTTCTTTTCTTCATATTTACATAAAATGTATTTGCCAGTTCTTTTCTTTTTATAAATTAGCTTTTCTTTAAAAAAAAATAATAATTAACTTTATCATTACGTGTGTTTCTTTTGGTCTTCAACCTCGTGAGATTTAACAAAATGTTCAAAATAAAACGATATTGAAAAGAAAAAAACAAAAACAACAGCTTATATTCTATTATCCACGCTAAGTAACGTCGCTAGTTCTTCCTTGGGAGAGATTATTGGTTTCATTTCAATGTCATTGTTGGTAGACGAAATTAGGGGTTTGATTTCGATATCGTTGCTGGTGGTGTGCCTGTGCTGATGACATAGTCGTAGGTTTAAAGTTGTTTCATCGTAAATGGCAATTGCTGGACATTTTTCCTTATAATAATTACTACATTTCCAATATTGGCGAGAACCTCTTTTCTTATTTCGGAAAAATCGAAATCCATTGATAACAAGAAGCTTCCCTCCGTTCTTTTTTGAATCAATAAAATCTATGTGAAAGCCTGAAAAATAAAATTTGATTTAGAAAAAAAAATCAAAAAAAAAAATTAACAAATATAATTTATGTATTAAAATAAATAATTTATGTTGGTATTGTATAAAAATAAAACAACAAATAATTAGTTTTTTACTTCATCAACCTTTAATTTTTTTTAATAATTCTTGTTCGGTAGGTACAGTTATATTAATTACTAATGGTTTACTTACGGCACTTTTTTTAAATTGATTTATTTAATAACAAAAAAATATCTGCGCCTATCTTGAATATGAACAATTCCGAACAGATTGAATTCTAATTTGAAAACTGCATTTAATTTTTATTTTAAAAGTTGTAATCGAGACACACAGATATCGTAAAGGTTGGTTCACTTATCGAAAGGCTAGTGTAACAGTAAGAATGCGCATCTACTCAGAAACAATTAATGTTCTGAGAAATGTTAAAACAGATGTTTACAATTTGAATCCTTTGAAATCCAATAAAATATTTTTTAAGTACAAAATTAATTATTTAAGTAGCAGTACACCATCTTGTGCTCTGAACATAAACCAAATAAAATTCGATTTGATCAATGAGTCTGTTCCTACGAAATTGTGCGACTTTTGACGAAAAGATCGCTTGCACTGTTAACGATTTCATAATTTGTTAGTTCTGACGCTACATTTATGTGCGTAGAAACGAGAAGGATTTTGGGATGGAATTTACCCTTCTCGTTTCTACGCACACATAAATCTACCTGTCTCACTGGTTGCGCCATTCAGTAAAATGCCTATGTAAACAGGCACTTATGTTCTACTCTTTCCTCAGCTTAGACTGTCAAATAAGCTCTTATGTTGAACTTAAATATTTGATTTTCATTTCAACAAATGGTCCTTAATCGCATAATTTTTAATTATTTCTCAATATTAATTTGTTTCGCATAGAACGACATTATGTTCGAATTAAAGGCCAAAAATACCGTCGATCAACCACAGTATTCACAAAATCTGGCCTCACCACTCCGGTTTGACTTGTTCGAAAGAAAAATAAATAAGGGAGCCCACAGAGACGTAGGGGAAATCGAATAATAAAACAATTCTGGTGTGTTTGTGTTGCATCAAATTGAACCTACTTTGAAGGCGGTTGATGAATTAATTGACTTTTTGCAAAAAAAAACTGTAACGTAATTTTAGAGTCAACCGTTCGGATTCCATGATAGGCGCCATATTTCTTCTTTTTTTTAATTTTTATATCTTACAATTTGAGTATTCTTATTTTAATAATTAATGATTTACAATTTCATGATTATGTATACCCTTAATAACACATTTGGTTGGAACTTCAGTACTTGTTATTGCTCTAGCCTTACACAAATTATGCCATTTAGTACATTTCCAATATATATTTGGTCCATAGATATTATTTTTGATGAAACGATGTCCTTCAAAGCATAGTAATTTATTGCCACGTGGTGAAGTTGTATATTTTATTTGTCCCCAATTGTCTAAGGTACGAGCTTCAAGAAATTTCGGCTTTCTATCAGATATTCCACTTTTGGTTCTGAGCATTGAATTAACTTCAACACAACGGATAAAGCTTTCTGAAGGTATATTGAAGGCTCGTGCCATATTAAATGATATGCAATTATCTATAAAAAAAAAGAAAAGATACAAAAATAATAGTTAGTAAACTAAGTCCTTACAATTAGAAAACAAACAAAAACAACTTAACAAATAGAATGAAAAATTGTATGGAGGGCAAAAAATATACACCATTTTTTATTTGTATATTTTTTATTAAGGATTTCGCTTGTTGCTACTGTATTAAAGTTAATAATATGTGTACGGCAATGATCAATAAAATCAATTTAATGACATCCACGAAAATGAGAAATTTGTTGCTTTGGCAATGCATTTTTAACACATACTTATTAAAATATCAATAATGCAGCTAGTGTAATGATAAGGCAATAGGAGGCAATTTATTTCCTATTGACAATAATGAGGGTGACATATGTATGTCTTCATACAAAAATAATAAACGTACTAAATTATTTTTTAGTTTTTTAACTACTACAAATTTAAGTCTTTGAAAAACAAGTGCTCAGTTTATATTTCTGGGAAATTAAAAATCTTTCTCCGCATTTCCCGTGAGAAATGTATTTATTAAGAAAACGTATTTCTATGAAAATCTCAGAAAATTTGTCTGTTCCAATCAATAAGTTGTTTTAAAATTTGATAAAAATGCATTTAACATTTCGTGATGATAATTGTTTCTATTCTTATAATTTAGTAGGTCATTGTCATCGAATATCTTTAATGCAGTTAAAATTTTCTAATCTGAAAAGGCTATACGAAAAACAGTGATAATTAAATTTAAAATAATCTGATATCACTCAACATTAAGGAAGTGGAAATGGCTCCGAATTGAGTGAGCGAATTTGGTATGGAATAGCAAATCCGAAGTTTTATTAAAAAATGGCACATCTAAGTTTTGGGTCTATAAATTATTAGCCTCTATATGGAATCTCGAGTAGAATTCTGTTTCCCCAGAAAATTTTTCTGTTATCGTTATTTGTGACGTAATCTCGTTGGAAAATTCCAAATTCAATTCCTATGCATTCACATTCAGATTCACATTTCAAAATAAAGATATTTCAATCAAATTTGCACGAAATTAAATTAGAAATTACGTGAAAAGCCTTCGAACACAATCAATTGGAATCCATTAAAAATGAAATCGATTGAAAATGTCAAAATTCGATGTATAGCCGCCATATTATCCACTAGATTAATCCAGTTTAAAATTGAAATCCGGATGTATTTACATTGAATTTATATTAATTTACATCTGGATTAAGGGAATAATAGAGTGAATATAATATGGCGGTAAAAGACAGATTAAAGGCCGAATAAGACCACGAATATTTTTATTATTTAAATTTCCACCTTGTATGGGAACTAAGTCCACTTCACATTGTATTACTCATACGAAAAAAGTGATTTTATCTTTTCTGTTCCAAAATTTGATAAGATACTATTTTCGCCTCGACAAGATTTATATAATATTTATAAAAAATGAAATTTTCAATCTTTCAAATCAAAATTTAACACAAAATTTAGGGAAATGCTTGCTACGCCAAATAAGGTTGATTCGATTCCAAATTATCCCTTCCCATAGAAATTAACATTTCGAAATGGGGTAATTTCAACTAAATTTACACGAAATTAGGTAGGAAGTTACGTGAAAACCTTACGAACACACCCAAGTAGAATTCGTTCTTTCTTCAGCCTCGTCTTCCTATTTATATAAATAACTCGTAACTCTACATTTACTATACAAGCTTAATAAATTCAATAGCAAAGCTTAATAAATCCAATAGCAAAGGCGAGAAATTTTATGGAATTTTGTCATGTCATTTTGGGAAATTCTTTAAAACCTGCAAAAAAATCGGTATGTATGGTTCTTCTTAAAAGATTAATACATACTTATGCATACGTATGAATTATAAAACTTAACGCAATCGTGTAGCTGTAGCCCCTGGTATGTACTGTCAAAGTTAAAAGGTACAAAAATAGTATACAGCAAAACAATGAGCACTAATCCAGCAGAGCCTGAAATTACGCAATTTCAGGAACGAAATTTTAAAGTTACCAAATATTCCCATCCCACACTACAAGTGTGAAGTGAGTCAATTGTATTTAACAGCCAGCTTCCGTACAGGCCAGGGATGTTATTCAGGTGTAAACGAAGCATCAAGGACATATTAAATGATTCCCAAGCAGGATTACTCTATACTTCTGTCAAAGAAACATATTAGTTTATATAGACGGTGTTCAAATACCGACTTTTTTTTTTGACGTCTCCTAACGACTCCTAATTCATGGCGAGAAAATGATGCCTTTCTTGGTCACATCTTTTTCGCCATGAAGTGGGAATGAGATAAGTATACAAATTCAAAAAAAGTTCAGAGTTCACTATATTAACACGGTTGAAAGAAAAATACAAATGCCAAAACAATATAATTTTTGAAGGAACCACACTTTCGATAGTTCTGTTTTATTAGAGTCTTTAAAGCGGTTACTAAAGGATCAAACTTCTCAGGGAGTGTTAAAAAGAACTGAGCCAACAAATCACTTTCGTCTAGTGATGCTCCAGACATCTTCAGTTGTCTTATCAAGTTTTCAAAAGTGACTATGACAAGATACTGAATCGAAATCATTCATGCGAGGCTTCATAGGCTGCTTCCGCACTAACAGCTGGTTCAGCAACAATTGTTTCACAAAAGACGATTAAAGGCTCTCCCAAATCTCTTTAGCTGTATCCTTTACACGGATGTTACATTAAACAACCATTAAGCACAAACTCTACCATTCTTTGCTCTGCTTTCTTCGGAAAATTCGAAATATCCTACAGCGTTAGCTTCAACGATGTTGGTTAAACCATTCGCCAGATTTAGCGAGTCCAGATGTGTTCGAACTCTGAATTACCAATCATCGAATCCGCTTTAATTGAATTACAGAATTCCACAAGCTGGCTCTTTTGATTCGCCCATAACCTATTAGAATCCCCCGATATATAACTTCTATCATCCCTATAATGATTGGCAATTATCAATTGATAAATATTGATACCTATTCAATATTAACATCCCAATTGATAAGTTTTTATCATTGAGAATGATGCAGACTGTTGTGAGTTACTAGAAAATTGATAATTAATTATTATTGGTTGATCAATTTTCTTAACAAATTGAGTTTTTACCAAATTATTTCAATAATTATCAACTGAAAATTGACAATGGTAATAGAATTGTATGTTTAATGATATGGTTTTGGTGTTTCAGAATGCACTGAACTTATTATGGAATTATTATTATGAAACTAAAACTACATAAACTTGTCTATTTTTATACAAAATCAAATTATTAATTCATTTATTTTCTATCTTAGATTGTAATCCTAATATCATTTATGTTACAAAAATATAATGAGTTTTATGAGAGGACATAAGCAGCCACCATCACACTCACCAAATTCAAATACAATTTTTTATATGATCTTTGTTTTAATGATTTTATCAAAACCCAGAGGCCTTTTATGATTATGTACAGAAGTTCTTTGTAATATTTTTTCAACACCCAATTCATCCGTTCCAGTGACAACACGTGCTTTGCACATCTGAGTATCCTGAAATAAATATATTAATCAATGACATATTTTATTGAAACACTTATTTGAAAAGTGCAGCTCTTTTCAAATAATAAAATCAAACTCACTTTTTTTGAACAAATCCAATAAGTTCGATGAGCGGAACAACGATTCTTAACATATGTGTAATTATCATAGACAAGTAACTTACTACCACGTTGACCTTGAGCAAAAGCTGCTATTTCTAAAATAAAGGAGGTTAAATGTTATATTATAGGAGAAAAGAATATACATAGTTGAAGGATTGATATTGAAAAAGGACACAATTAATTTTGGTTGTTGATTTACTAAGTACAAAAATAAACGACTTTGTCACATGTTTTCAAGTAGCGATTAATTAATTAAATTTTGAAAATATAATTCAATTTATATAAGTCCAAAATATTCGAAGCGCAGCTTTCATGTTACATACGTATTAATAAATATATAGTATATATAAACAATAATTGCATTTTATTCTGCCCCAGATCAAATCCAGATTAGACACTGAAAATAAAACAATCTAGGATCACAGTGACAACATTGTAATATTCCCTCTTCTTTTTCCATTTCTTTTTTTTATCTGTATGTACCGGTTTTTCTTTTTTCATTACACTAGGTACTGAGGCTATTTGCAAATTAAAGGTGTGTGTTCAAAATGGATTTGTAAATCCAAATTCAAAACAAAGTTGGAACGTGTGTTGCTTTTGTAAAACATGTACATATTTTCGTAAGCAAATTCAATCCGGTTCAGATCTGGGGGAAAATAGGTACCATCTTGAGACTGGTGTTAGTTAAGATGCGAACCAGTTTCGAATACGAGTATGTATTTGTAAGAAAGTTGGGACTTAGGAATGATTGTACATTAACTATTAGTCGCAAGGAAAACAATTCGACTAAGAGTTTTTAATGTAATACAATTGATGAAAAGAGGAACGCTGAAGAATTATGCGAATCAAATCGCACGATTTGTAGAAATGAATGAAACCAACTAATAACAACCGATAAATAAATACTACAACAACAATGAGTAAATCAAATTACATGAATGAATGAATATTTGGGGTAATATTTGCACTGCGACCTTAAGATCTATTGTGCCCCCTTTAAGAGCTAGATGAGAGTGGTCATTTACAGCTCTTCCTCCAAATTAGTTTCTTTGAGGAACTTTAGTATTTGGGGTATTTTAAGAGAGGGTAATTCGGTCTGTTCTATCTGGTGACGTCCCAGATATCTATGTCTTTGATGCACAAGTGCTTCACAACTACCTAAGATGTGGTCTGGTGTCTCCTCTTGGGTATTGCAGAATCTGCAAATGGAATTGCTCACCAAGCAAGGATGGTGAGGTGTCTTTTAAGTTTGCACGATGATGATAACCACGGATCTAATTTCTGAAATCCCTTACCAAAATCAAATTACAAAGATTTCATCGAAGAATATCAACTTTAGTGCAGGTTATACATTCGTAGTCATTTCTCATTTCCAACCAAAACCCATTTGAAAGTGTTGTTTTTTTATTTAAATTGTTTTCGAATTTATATTTTAATTAAAAGTTTTACAAAATTCGAATGTCTAATTACCCCTTGATAGAAATTCACCTTTCAAAGAAACATATTTTACTCTTAATTAAAAACGATCTATTAGAGATAATATGTATGTATTTAAAAAAAATAAGACAGCCAAAGCTTGTTCAGAAAGCAATTTAAGCATCGATATTATATCTATCAATAAAGCAAACATTATACATATATATCAATTTTTTGAATTATATTTCACAACTAGTAATATCTTTTTGCAAATATTTATTGTAGGCACAGTCTTACTAAATTTATTAAATATTAATTTATACTATTGATAATTCATAATAATTCATAATTAGCATTAATGATCTCTTTGAAGTTGAACTTATAGAGTGGACTTTTGGTCATACTTAATAGTTTTCAAAGTTTTCCTCTTCAACGCAAGGTTTAGGTTAAATTTTTCCTAAATCTTGAATTATTGAAGAATCATCATTTAAAATTTGTAATAATTATTGCTCGCTATTAAGTAAGATCTAAATTCCACTTAAGAAGAATTCATACTACTGTGGTACTAACTAAAATTTTGTTTTAAAAGAAATTGGCATATGCCTTAGTACCACCAACTTTAATAATAAACAGCATTTTAATTATTTTTCCCATTAACCTGACTTTCACTTTATGTAGGTAAATTAAAAAAAAAATTGAATTGAATCAAATTTAGATTCCCCGCTCTGAATTCAATTAGAGAATTAAAGATGAATCGAATAACTATTTTATCCAAGCACAAATTACAAACATTCGGATTTTTTTTGTCACATATTGTCCATTTAATTTATTCAATGAACTCGAAACCATAGTCAATAAATAAATCTGGTTTTGGGTTTCTCCTGGATTTAGGCCGAGGTTTTTTATCTTCTTCGATTTTTGTTTTTGGCGGTGTTCCTCGTTTCTTACGAACCACATGAACTGGATGACTGTGCTTCAATGATTGCAAAACAATTTTTTGAACTCCGTCAATAATATTCGTTACGACACGTGCGTTGCACTTTAAACTTCCCTAAAGAAAATAAGAAATAGAAAATTAGAATTAGGGACCAATTTACCAATCGAAGTCAAAACTAACCTTCTTGGCGCATATCCAATAAGTTTTATAGCCACTTCGACGATTTCTCACATAATGATATCCATTCGAAACAAGTAAAGTACAGCCACGTTGGCCAAGAGTAAAGGTAACTTGATTTTCTTTGATTATAAGACCATCAATAACTTCCGGATTGAAATTTGTTGTCGGCACTAAAAAAAACATTATTTGTATTAGAGTTATTTTTTTTTCAACTTTCTGTTCATTAAAAACAAACTCAATAGTACGTGAAAAAAATAAAAATCAATTTTATTGTATTTTATATAATTTATTTTCTTTTAAAATCTTTGAATGTAAATTATGTATAGATTTAATTAAGTTAAATATGATAGTATTAATTTTTATAAATTTTGTATTTGTAGAAACACAAAACAATTTAAAACAGGGAAGTTTGAATGAAACAACACCAACTTGATAGTTCTAGCACAAAGTTTATGGGCTGGAATCACTGCTATTTATAGATAAAAACCTACTTTGCAAAGAAGTGGCTTCGGTAGTGCGATGCCCAGAACACTGGCTTCTTCTTGATGGAGTAAAAGTTTTGTAGCCTACATTGTGCGTATGTTATCATACAAAACTGTAATTGCATAATATTAAATAGTTTTATTCTTTGCACCTGCCCCTGGTGGGTACAAAACCAAAAGACCTTAGGTCCAGATGAATTATTTGTTTAATTCGTGGTCCAAGAATGAAATAGATTATCAAACATGTTAATTTTTCACTTGGATCTGGAACAGTTTTCTGAGCACTAACTTTCGTTATGAGTTACATTTCACAACAAACTGCACTAAGAAATAAAAAGATGTAAATCAGAATAAAAGAAGTATTGTAAAAAATAATCTTAAGACTAAGCCTTTTTATGCATATCCAATAATTTTTAGATCCACTTCGACCATTCCGTACATAATTGTATACATTCAAAACATGGGAAGTGGAATAATAATGAAGTAAAGTACTTGGTTCGCTCAAATAATATGATCTTCGATAACTACTGTTCTATAAATGATGTTGTCAGCACTGAAACGAAATCTTATTAAATATAATATATAGGTGTTTAATTTTTACATACAAAGTAATTCGTTTGTTTGATTAAAATTAAAAATAAAAATTAACGATATTTTATTTCATATAATTTAATTTGTTTTTTTTTTTTATTTCTATAAATGCAAATTAATCCATTCATTTTAGCTTCGATACAATTCAGCTAACTATGAAAATATATTGTTAGACATAATTATGTATATATACATTTTATATATAGAAAACAAAATTAATTATATATTTTATAATTTTTCGTCATTTTTTCTTTTTATTTTTATTTATATTTTTTTATTAAAAAGGTGTATGATTATGGAAACCGCATTTGATAACGACATCATGTCGTGTCTCTTCGTCAATTGTCACAACCCGCGCTTTACATTTGTGGATACCTGCTCGGGCACAAGACCAATATGTCTTAGCCCCAGATGATTTATTTCGGGTAAAACTATATTCCCCAACCTTCAGTTTTCGACTTCCTCGGAATCCGGTTACGAATGAAAAATACGTTGAACCTGAACGAAAAACAAAAAGTGTTAAAAAAAATAGTTAGGCATGTTAGGATGATTATTATCAAATCAAAATATCCTACGTCCTTAAAGAAAAAAAAAATAAGCATAAGCATAATTATTTTATTTGGGTTAAGTTTATTCATACATTTATTTATAATTGTTTGTATGATATATTTATATCATATTCTCATAACACATTTAGATAGATTTTTTTAAATTGAAAGAAAAATTGCAAATTCAATTTTTTTAAATTGTATAGATTTTATACGGTTCTAAGTTCAGTTTTAATCTTTAAAGAACCGTATTTTCGAGCCCTGGTAATGACTTCATGATTATGTTCGCCATTTAATACTGTCAATATATCTAATTTGGTCTTGATTCGCGCTCGACAACGAAGTACTGCGAATTGACTGCAACGCCAATAAGTCACATCATCTCGGCTAACATGACGATTGAAAGTGTGTTGTTTGAGAATCAACTGCCTCGTTCCGTATTTACTGGGGACAAATACTGGTCCACAGTCCATTGGTGGAGGACAAAATTTCTCTGAAAAACAAAGAAATTTCAATTAGTATTGGAATTGGTTTGTGATTTTGTTTTTGTTTTACAAAAATATATAAATGAAAAGCCAGTGTATTTTTTTTGTTTATTTATTTCACTACAATGTACATATGTATGTATTTTTAAAATTAATGTTTTTTTATAAAAATTGTTTTTTTTTTGTATAAGAATTTATTTATGATTTTTCTTTTGAAATTATATATAATAAATATAAGAATGATAAAAAAGCAAATGATAGAATTAGGGCCTGTTTCACAATGTCTATATGTTAGGTGCTGAGGTTATAAATCCAGAATAAATTTTGTTGGTTTGTGGACTTATGAACTTATGCCAACATTTATGTGTCAGATAACTAATGAGAACTTTAAACAGACCTTGTGAAAGAAGCCCTTAATATTTTAATATGTAGGTATTCGTAATTTATTTTAATACAAATATTAATAAAGAAACAATTTATACTTTTTTATAATTTTAAAAACAACTGAGAGCTATTTCTATTAAAACATGTGCGTTTTTCGAGGACTTCTATTTTAAGACAATATATTTGCGCAAAAAACACGATTACTGTGGCCATAACATAAACACATTGTAGTGCTTGATTGAAGGTAAGTAAATTTAAATTTTGGATTGATAGAAAAAATTCAAATATCTGTGCTAATGTTCGCAAATTTTAGCTTTACTAAGCATATATCAAAAGGAAAAGAATACAAAAGACCAAATCACTGCAATTATTTTGTATGTTGTTGTAAGCATCTATCATTCAAGTTTTTTGCTATTGTGGTGGAATCTGGTTTATTCGCACTTCCTTAACGGTCTTTACATCTACATGGACATATTAAAGAAGATTGTCGAACCCTGACGGGTTGGGATACGGATCACGGTGATTATTTGGTGTGGTGGGAGTTATTAACGTTTTAAATGGCTTTTGACGACTTAAGGTTGTTAATGATTTTATTTATTTATTTATTTGACTCTAGCAAGTACATTTGACTTTCTTAGAATATCTTACAGACTAAACTTAAAAAATCTAATTAATTAAATATTATTTAAAAGTAAAACTTTACATTCATTCCGAATATATCTTCAAATTGATTGAAACTGGAAGCCGCATTACATATAGGGTTGTTCAAACCATAATTAGTATTATGTCTACGGATATAAAAGAAGTCGTTCTCTCTAAGACGTACGGAACGCACAGGAGCATACATATTAAATAACGACAGCAATTTCGGACTGTCAATGTGGCTGCAAATAATGTCCCTAGCAAACATTGCGAAATAATATACTCTTCTGCTAAGCAGAGGTTTTAGCTGAATTAAGGTTCCCCCAAACCAACGCGAAAACAACAATTACAACACGTGGTTGTCAATGAAAACAACACGTTTTTATTATTGTTTTCGTCGTCGCCACCAAAAATTCGCGTTGGTGTGGGGAAACCTTTAATTGGCATCTGATGTTATAAGTATAGGCATGTATGAATACAGGTAAGTTTTCCGCAAAGCAAACCTTGTGAACCTTTTCTGAATACGTTCAACTCGCAATAATCATCTGTTATAGTAAGGTGACTATATTATATTCAAGGTTAGATCGAATCAAAAAGACAAACAGACATTTCAGAGGTAAGGGTCACTAAATTCTTTGGAATTTCTAAAAAGAAGATTGGTTACGTTCAATGCATTAGGTAAGTTTTACATCTGAATTTTCAGAATTCTGAATTTTTAGAGCTTCCGATAGGCTAGCTGTCATAAAAAGTTTAGTAACGTTTTATCTGAATTTTCAGACAAGAAATTCTCATCTGAAAATTCAGATGAAATTTGTATGTGGTGGGGGAAGTGCCAAATCAGCTGAAGCACTGCACATAAAAGCACATAATTTTCGTCATGTTGGTGGTTGATTTGTTTGGTTTTCGTCATGAAAATTCAATACCTACTTATTTAAATGAACGAACTTTTTGTTTATAGTGAATTTTTAAATCAACTCAACAACTTTTTATATTGACGTTTGGAGTTTTTCTATAATTTTGTATGCCTTTTTATTGATATATATTAATAATAAAACCTGTCGCTGACTTAGTTACATATAATTTCATCTTCCAAAGTAATCACGCTCAATGTTTAATATTTGAATGTAATTAAAGTTCTATTTTATTTCGCTTAAATGTAAATCCTAAAGGTTAATGCAGGACTTTCGACTGAAATTTCTGATTTTTTTTGTGTTCAACGACATAAATCCAGAAATCTGAAAATTCAGATGTAAAGCGATTTTATTGAACCTGCCCATTTTCACTGATCTCTATAATATACTGGATCGTGTATAGCCTATAGTGTATAACAGTTTTTGTGAGGTGATTTTAAGATTTTTTCGTATCTCGCTCTATAGGTACGAACGAAAAAAGAGATTGAAGATATTTGCCGTAATTGAGCATTTAACTGATGTCAGCAAGAATTGCGGTGGTGAATATTAAAAAAGATAAAAAACGAAAAGCCAGAAAAGTCTATGGGTGCGTTTCTTGATCTGTTTGGTAACGTTAAATTTCTTGCGAATTTGCACAAATTTTCACATTTTGCTGTCAAAATCCATAGAAAAAAACTCATTTTTTTTGGAAATTTGTAAAAAAAATTACCAAATAGGCATTCTATTAAACTACAAAATTGTTATGTCCCTATTGAAAAACCCCGTTTATACATCTATCAACAGCAAACCAAAAACAATAAAACAATATTGTATTTAATAAAAGTCGCATGAACTGAACCAGCCTTTACATGATATCCCAATTCCCAATCGGTACTCAAAACCATTTAAATGAAAATATTAATCATAAATAAATATTTAAAAAATTCTTAATGATTTGTATTTTTATTTCTTTTCAAAATAATTCAAATTCACAAACATTGAGATTACACCACATAAATAGACAAAAATAAAAGCCGAAAAATGTATGAAACCATGCTGACATTTTTTTATAAGAATTGTAATATAGTGTAATTTTAAATCTACAATTATTTTATAACACATCATTTGAATGGTCATGTCTTTTACACATTGTGAGGGAGCCGCCTTTTAAATGATTAAATATAAGAAACGCACTACAATATCTATGCACACAATGCCAATAGCTTCGATAAGACATTGCTCGAGTTTTCTTATATTTTACGCCTTTGATTAAAATAAATTCCTGTCCATTTGCTCGCCTAACACAAATCTCTGAAATGACAAAAATGTTAGTTTGTAGAAAAAAGAATTAATTACCAAAAAGAATTATTTGCAAAAATTAAAACAAAAAATTTATATAGTTTTAAGGCTTTATTATTTTTGTATGTATTTGTGTAATGAAGGTATAATATGTTTTTTTTTAAATTTACTAATAATTTTAGAATCTCAAAATCCTGACGCTTTAAATTGTTGTAGAAATACATTAGGAGGAATTATACTAGGTGGCAAAATGGTAAACTTTCTTGGATGGTTGTGTAGATTTTTTCCTAGTTTTATGCCACCTTCCCATTTAGTTATACATCTTGCTAGGCATTTATTTTCCGAAAGTCGTTTGCCATTTCCATCCGAACATATCCAATTGATGGTCGAACGAAAGCTGGCTTCTTTTTTGTACATGTAGCCGTCGAAAATTAAATTAAAACCTTGCTTTTGGTTGCGAAGAAAACCCATTTGAGTACTATGAATCCAGGTGCTAGTGGGGTAAACTGGAAAATAAAAAATGAAATTATTGTTTCGTTTGTTTTATTTGTCCGATTACATATTGAAATTTTGCTAAAAACATATTTAATTATTTTAACAAATCGAATCGTGTCACTTATGTATTCAAAGGATTTTCATTGGTCTCATGTAATATAAAGTTTTTTTTTTTTTTGGAAAAAAGTACTTTTCATTTTTTTATTTTCTCAAAAACTAACATACATTTTAGCATCCGGTTTTCTGTTTTTTATTGAAAATTTATAAGAGCATTGAATTTTTAAAACAAAAATTAATTTTATACTTAATTAAATAAAAATTTTGAAAAAAATTAGTTTGAATTTTTTTTTCCAAAATTTCGAGTTAATTAATTTTTCAAAAACTATTCACTAACACAACTTAATTTAAAATTAAAGAAGAGATTTCTGGCTTTCCAAAAAGGTATAGCATGGCATTGTAAGTTTGACCGTTGTTTTTAAATAATTTTGTTTCCGTTTTAAGTCAATTTTTTTAGAAAATTGCCCCTCCCCCCTAAACGGGGGGAAATAGACCCCCTCCCATACGATTTTTTCCCTGTCTTAACCCAACCTACTCACTCTAGCTTTTTGGTGCACCTTATACCAATCACCCTGTATAGCTGAAGGCAGTACTTTTCCAAAAAAGCACAAATAAAAGTCCAATGTAGTCCAAGTTATAAAAAACAAAACCATTTACAACTGGGCCACCGGGCAACCGGGATTTTGCCCGATCGGTCCCTGGGCAAGTAAAAACTGCATGAAAGCCCCTGCAGAACTCTATTTTCTTTCTCATAAAACTAGATTTCAACGGGCGTCACAGTAATTATACAGCTTTTGTGGCCCCAAAAGAATCTCAAAAAGCACAGACAGGTCTATTAGGGCCCCCTACAATGAGGACAAAGCTGTTAGGTCCCTACATGATTTAAAGTACAGTACTGTTTAAAGGGAAATACTCGGTAAACCCTGTTTAGCTTGTCAATTTTCCCTACGTAGTGAATAGTCATGTCTTGTACACAATTGAAATTTTCACTCATGTCTATAACTCTAATGGAATATCTGTGAATTGAAATATTTGATTCTGAACACCATGAACCCTGAGTTTGAATTGAATATTAATTAAATAAGTCGTTGCAAAATATCAAAGAAATTACAAGTGTACCCATTGCGATGTTCAGACATTCAAAACCAATCTGCATCGGTATCTCTTTTTAAATCCTATCCCAAATTCCTAAACGTTCGTATTGTATTAAAACATTTTAAGAGTAGTGCGCGCGTAATAAAAAAAATTAAATCTGCTTCAGCATTTTGCTATCAATACAATATCTTCTTCTACCTTTGACACATTTTTAATTTTTATTCTCACCCTTCGAACAAGCCAAAAATGGAATATTTCGGATATGAAATATGACTGCGCACTCCAATCTTTATGTTTTCTTCCTGACCGTCGCGGCCGCCTCCCTTTCTACCTCACCGATTTTACCTACAAACTGCCTTCACTACGTTTTGAGCAGGCACAATCTAAACAGGGCCTGTCCATAGGTAGTTTCACTTTATTTGCAGCAAAACTATCTTCTGAAATTGGACTCCCAAGAGGCCCCGACTGTTAAAATAGAGCTTTTGTAGCCTGAAAGCGATCATAAGAGGATCCTAAAACTTTATTGATGACTCTTAGAATAAATATTGAGCTCTTTAAGACCCCCACATCTCAGACACTTTCAACGAAACTATAATTGGAGCTCCCACACTTAATATTGAGCTATTGTGCCCCCATTGGTAACACAGAGTCCTCAAATTACTTGTTTAGTAAACTAAATATTCTATAGGTTTTCGAAATATTTTCAATTCATTTAAAGGAAAGCTTTCACACAAAATTCACACAAAATAGAAAATACAACAGTGATTGCTGTGAGTTTCGGTAACATTAATTTCTAATTTGGCACTTTAGCCGCAGTTTTACTGTGTGAGTAAGTGGAACTTAAGTGGCGAACATGGGAGAATTAAGTATCACTTATTCCGATAAGTTTACACGGTAAAATGTGATTAGTTTTCCATATTTGGCACTTAATAAAGTGAAACTTGGGCCTTACTATATTGTGGCTCTTTTTCTTAAAATTTCAATTCCATTTTAAATTTTGACTCCCAGTTCGCCCTTCACAACAATACTTTCTTCCAAATATCGAGTTTCGAAATAATGCTTAGTGGTTTTAACTGCAAAATATGTAAGTTCTAACAAAATGTTAGATTGGGGCTGATTTTATTTATCAGAGTTGTTTTTTTAAATTTGTATACCATCTTATTTGTTTTTAGTCGAATTTATTCTAATAACAATCTCTTCTAACGTATTTTTCTTAAAAGTATTAACAAAGCTCGCAATATGAAGTAGGGCGATACAAAATTCGCCCAGCTCCGCTAGTGCTTTAAAAAAACACTTACTCCAAAGAATACTTTATACATACTTTTTGTTTTAGTTCCTTTATTTTATTCATTTAGATACACTTAACATAATAAAATAATTGGATCAATTTTGACACTTATATTTTTTTTTTGGTTTCTGTGTATAACAAAAACAACTGATAAATTACACTATAACAATCAATAAGATTTTTATCAGAGTATCAACAAAAAGAGAAGAATATTTTCAAATCAACAGATGACACATAATGAAATTACAGAAACAACATTAAATCTAAACAATTTTTTTGGAAAATGATGTTGTAAGAAGGTTTCACCTCTCCCTATTGATACTCTTTGATTGTAATCTATTTTCACTTAGTAGGTGTCATCAAACTCCTCATGTTGGATTAAACTTTTTTCAACTTCCTTTAATTCATCATCAAAAAAATGTTCTTCTATCCGTTCTCTATTGCATGGCAGATTGGTTACGACAAGCCTTTGCTTTTGTGGAACATTACAATCTCTGCTTCGAGACTTAATAGCTGAAAATACCCCTCGTCCCCATTCGATTTTTTCTGTCTCCTCGGGATGGGTATGTCGGCCAATCACTTTAGCTGAACTATCTTCCGGACGAAATATAACGCGTGCTCTGCATTTAAATTTAGTACTACGCAAACATCGCCAATATTTATCACGATTTTTGCGATACAGATAGTTTTTAAGAACGATGAGTGGATGTCCACGTTGACTATAGATGAATTCGATTTCTAAAATAAAAAAAACATGAATTAACTCTCAAAGAGTTTGTAAATTTATTTTATAAGCTTCTTTAAAATAAATAAATAAAATAATTTTTCAATAATTAGCCTAATTGGCCTAAAATGTCTGCTATTACAATATTTAATGAACAAAAAAACATAGTTTTGTTGAGTTTGAAAATATAATAATTTTTTGTATTTGTACTATTTTTGTTTTGTTTTCTGTTTTGTTAAATAACTAAATGTATGTTAGAGGTGCATCATCAGGATTATGGGAATGTACGTGAGATTTGCCAATAATTCCATTTCTCATCACAATCCGACCATGACAACCAGATTTAAGACACCTCCAATATTCACAGCCCGAGCGGTAGCTTCGTTCACGGCGATATTTGAAGCCGTTCAGAACTAAAATGGGTTTGCCTCTCTGACTTAAAAGGAATGTATAACTGTTGCCCGATGGATGGTCCACTTTCAAAATGTCAGGTCGATCTGTAAGCGAGGGTATATAATAGATTTGTTTTGTAAAATAGATTTATTATTTTGGAAGAAATTAAGTTAATAAGGAAAAACTCGTTTTTTGTTTAGTTTTATTCTTTATTTTTTTTTTTTTATTTATTGTTTATTAAGTAATGCAATTTTTAAAAACAAATAAAACAAATTTAAAAATATCTGCCGTAGTATTTCCTGAAAAATTATTGAAACGTTGTAATAGACAATTTAATGATTTTTCTTAAGCTTTACCTTTTACATAATCCTGTGTTGGAAAATCGAGAGCTATCGCAGTGTCCAATAAAACAAGAATGCTGATGTTTCCAATCAATGTGAAGAGTTTTATGATTGAAAAAATACAAGTTTACGACATACCGTATACGTCGGCGTCGCTCGTTAAAATACAATTATCCAAAAAAAATCCATTACAAACATTGATTATCCATACATGGGATACTTGCATCTAAGAAACCGAAAACATTCTCGTATTTGGTATAATGTAGTACTGACCTTCTCTAAAAGAATGATCACATAAATCGATATTCTTAGGTTTCTTTAAAACCTGCAAGCAGTTTATTTCTCCATCCGATCTGGCTGCATTCTATAATGTCGTCTTGGTTTGAAATTTAACTTTTTCGTTTGTATCGAATATGGAAATTTTGTTCACTCTTTCTACACCAAATTTTGCATATTCGATAGAAATGGAAACTCCCTAAATCCAACCGAAAAGGCATATAGGGCATTCATCCACCAAAAGCTTGAATAGAACGCTCAAATCTGATTAGCACCAATAACTCAAAAACAAGGCGCTAGAATCAATGCGAGACAGATCAGTCCAAAAAACTCTTGTATCACACACTTTCTTGAGGATTGCTCAAGTGAAATAGCCAGTTGTATTCCTCCTGTGTCTAGTACGCTGCTGGTGCGAAATGAAAATTTCATACAAAATTCACTCAATTCTAATTTTCGTTCTGGAGTACGCTAAGCCGTTCGATGAGCGAAAATGATAATTGTAGCAGATTATTTGGAGAAGTCTCCACTTTTTTCGCAGATTTGATCAAACGAACAGTTATTTTTGCCATATAAAAACTGAATACAAAAAACTATGATACATTAGACAAAAGCGATTAAAGGAAGAATGTGTTTCTTAAGAAAATTGCATCAAAATCTCAATTTCGTCAAAAATTGAACTTAGCAGCTTTGTATATTTAGAAATATGAGAAATATTTTCTTCTAAACTTACCTCTTATTTTCAATGTTTTGTTATTACAACAACATACAGCAAACAACATTTTAAATAAATAAAAAAAAAAAAACAATTCAAAGAGAAAACTAAGTTTCCGCACCCCTAAAGTTCATAAAAATTTACGAAAAATGATTCGTTCACTAGCTACATACATACATACATGCTGATCATCATATATATTATTTCTACTGTCAGGGTCCTTTTTTCTCTTTAATGAAATATGCAAATCCAGTAATTTAGGTATTACTGGATAGGAATTTCCACGTAGTGATGATATCGCACAAAAACTTTATGTTAAACCGCACTATTTTTTATGAAATTCCATAATTTCAAATAATTCAAAAAATGAATAATTTGACATAAAAAGGCTTCAATTTTAATTTCTTGAATGAGTGAAAGGGAAAAATATACTTCTGTAATATAATATTCTCTCTTTTTCGCCGCACCTTTAAAAATGACATTTCCCCTTTCCAATTAGTAATATTTTGGAATGTGAAATAAGATCGGTTCAATTTATTGAGTGCGTTCCCTCATTTAGATCTTCTGTGAGTTTATACAAGAATTTTTCTGGACACAAGAATGAAAGTCAGTTTTACATTTTAGTTCCAACGTCCTTCTGTGGTTTCATTTAAATACTTTTATATGTATTTAAATGTTATTTTCTTATATAAATATTCATTACTTTATATTTATATAAAAAATCTTTTAGATAAAAGTCACACAAATTTGTCTTTTATCATCATATAAATTATTTCTGTTGTCAAACTCCTTTTTTCTCATTTATAAAATAGTCAATTCTACTAAATTAGGTATCGCTGGATAGGAATTTACACATAGCGATTACGTTGCGCAAAAACATTATGTTACACCACTTTATTTTCTATAAATTTCGGCAATTTCAATATAATTCAATAAATGAATAATTTGACATAAAGAATGCCTCACTTTTAATGAGTGAAAGAGAAAAATATGTATTACTTCTTTAATTTAAAATTCTCTTTTTTTCGCCGCACCTTGAGTGAGTGGGGGAGAAACATATTTGTTACTTCTGTTGTTTGTATTCTTTTTTTCTCATTTATAAAAAACCGAATAAACCTTAGAATAAGAAGATAAGGAAGAGGTATATATTACATATAGGTACACTGAATGTGAGTGAAGCACCAAATTAAAAAAAAAGAAACAAAAAGGTGCCTATCTGTCATTTTGCCGATCTAAAGGAAAGTGTTTCGAGATTTTCAATCGTTAAAATAGTGAAAAAAAAGATAATTAAACTTAATAAAAAAATAAAATAAAATTGAGAATATAGTGAAAACTTGCAATGCTTTATTAAAAAAAATATAAAACATCATGCGGTGTTGTGTTAAATTGCGTAAAAACACCTATAATATGGAGTTAACAATCTTTTCATTTCAAGGGCTGATTGTGTCTCAAATTCCAGATAAATTAATGTGAAGGGATGTTTTCTATATAAATACATTATCGTAAAATTCTTTAAAATTTTGCATTTTGATATAAAAAAGGCAAATTTGTTGAAAATAAAAAAATATATACTTTGAAACGTGATACGTGAGGTGCCTATCTGTCAAAATAGAAATTGTCGCCCAGGGTCGAATTAGCTTTTGTTGGTGACGGCAAGGCGCTAAAATGCATTGAGCACCCGTAGTGCACAGTAATATTTCTTAAAGCCCTTCCACACTATCCCACTGAGTATTAATACAAAGTGGAAAAGAATTCCATGCTACTGCCAAATTTGTGAGAGAGAAATTTCTTTTCATTTTTTGACCACACACAACAGTTTAATTTAACCTCCATAAAAATGTGATGAAATGTGTGACAGAATTAGAACCATTTCTAAAAATTCTCATGAATTAACACATGTCAAATCGTGTAGGCTGGGAATATCATATTTTGTTTCCACACTATTATACATGATTTGTTTCTCACTTTTTTGACATATATTAATACTCAGTGGGATAGTGTGGAAGGGCTTTTACTTTATGTGGAATATGAGACACAGCTTATCTGTGAAATGAGTGAAAGAGAAAAATATGCATTACTTCTGTAATTTCTCTTTTTTTTTTCGCTGCACCTTGAGTGAGTGGAGGAGAAACCTTTTTTTTCGGTGCACTTTGAAACACCTTTATTTGTCACTTCTGATCAAATATTATTAACAATGAGGTTTTGTAAAACTAATTTGGTCATATCAATAAAGAATGTATTCATTTTCTTCAAACATTCTATTTGAAAATTTAATTGCAAAACCTTATTGAATGTGCGAAATTTTCGCACGGGTCTTCTGGTATCTATTTGTTTCTTTAAAAAAAGGATATATCCGATATATCCAATTTTTGGAGATTTCGCAGGATATCAGAATCGGAGAAAAGGGAAAAAGAAGGATAAAAAAGCATTAAAAAATAAGAGATTTCCATCGCAAATCATACTATTCTTTTAGTTTAAGAAACTTTTATTTTTCAAAAAAATATTTGTTTTAATATGAACATGTGTACTTATTATGTATGTATTTGGCAGAAGAAAAAATAATTTTTAGAAAAATATTTTCGTTTTCGATGTCATTGTCACTCGCATTTGCTTTACTTTGGGTCCCGTATGCAAGTGATTGAATATTTCTATCCAGAGGTTTGAAATTAAAATCTTGTCTTCTCTCCACTTTCTTATTTTATTATCACCGCAATAGTTTTCAATATACGCATAATGCGCGTTCAATTTAAATGCATTTTTGTTTCCGTCGTATAATTTGAGTTCGCTCGTCGTATAATTTGAGTTCGCTTAGACTTAACATCACTACTCGAAATTCCTCCCATGTATGGGTCTTCGATCGACGTGAGTGATAATCCAACACATCTGCAATTACGCGAAGTTACTTCAAACTAAAAAGGCATTTAATTAGTGAATCCCCAAGCAAGGAAACCTTATAACGTACATGTTGTAAAGAGTAGATTTTTATTTTTCAAAATACAAGTTTAAAACAAAAAATAAGAAAAAGTTACCTTGCTCGCAAATACATAAAATTATAAATATTTTTTTTCAAATCAAGATACATAACTTTCAAACAATTCACTTAGAATTTTTGCACAAGGCAGCAATTCCTTCAACAGCCTGCATATATCATTTTCATTGTCAATTTCCGTTTTTTGCAGCTTTCTTTTAAATAATAAAAATAATCATTTTTTGTAGCGTTTCCAATTTTTAATTTTTGTTTTTTTTTATTCAGTTATTTATGTACCTACGTTAAGTAGGTATTTATTTACTCGAAACAAAAGCGACAAGACACAAAAAATCTCTTATAATGTTGGTCAGTTTAATTTTTAACTGATGTTATGAGGCAAATCAGTTGAAAAGTAAATTTTTGTAAAACACTGACAAAAATAATAGATAGGTACATATTTGATTTTGTGCCAGCAGATTTAGTGCATTTGCAGAAAAGTCACATTTCTTGTATGCAGCGGTCGGCTTTTAATTTTCATCAGCTTTAGTAAAAACTTTAAAAAGTCGTTCACCAGTGAACAGTGATTAGCGTTCGAATATCACGCTAGATGCTTTCGATCGAAATTCGAACCTAGCTAATTTAATCTAAAAGCAAAATTTTGTTATGAATTCTCAGAGTAGGTAGGTATCAGAGAATAAAACGAGTCAAACCTCGAATATTCACCCGAAAAAAGCGAATTCAAACAAACAGTCAATGCAAGGACGATGTTTACGTGTATTTCTGGCCACACGTATGATGACTCGTGATTCACCACACAAATCAAACGAATAAGAACGAGTATACTTTGCAACCGAGTTAAATTAGTTCGTATAAAAACGAGTAAAGCAATCGTGAACAAACTGTCCACGATCGATATACTCGACTCGATGTGTGATTACTGTGTATTCGAGGTTGACGGTTGATGGGTATTGGATAAGCTTAACTCTGCTGTGCGAATTTGGTGGTTGGTTTTGTGATTTTCAATTGCCTTTTTCAGCGTTACGGAGACTATGGAAAAGGTCGTTCTGATGCTGCCGATGTTGCAGGGATACAATATGCGCTTGGTGAAGGTGTTTGAGGAGATCTTTATTTTCAAACTACTATTGAAGAATTTTTATATTGCGTAAGAATCACAAACAAACACAACTTCTCACATGCAAACTTTGCGTTAAATTGAAATAATTAATTCGTAATTGCATTTTAAACCGACTAGCTAAATATATACAAACATATTTTTGAAATTCAACCACATACAAACAAAAGGAGTTATGTATTTAGGTAGGTATATTATTTACGTTACCTAAATACACTTGTCGTGAATATTGAAGACCTCGGTGTTGTATAATTTCATCTTCACCCATTCATATAGATAATTAATGTACAGCTAAAATCGGAAAAACTAGAAACCGGTTTATTTTTTGCGAAATCAACTCAACCCTAAAAAATACACTTAATAGCAACAAAAAAAGTTTTGCTATTCAAATTCTCCGACAGGGATATACATATTATGAATGTACTTACCTGTATTTTGTACCTAACTTGTCGCAGATATTGAAGATCATGGTATTGCATACCTAGTTGCGGAAATACAGAAATCACTGTTTTTTTGCGGATACTATACAAAAAAACAAAATAAATAAAAAAATTTTGGTACCTATACCTAGTACATTGTAGGTAGGTAATAGGTACATACCTATCAACACAATACGCATTAAAAATTTTCCCGAATTGGAATCCCGAATTTCGTCATGATGACCGTTTTAAACTTTATTTTTTCAAGGGAACTGTTTCCCTGTTAAAAACAAGATTCATCCTTTTTAAAACAATTGTCCAAAAACTGCACTGTCCCAAACTTTCCTATGTTGTGAGAATATTATGAATAAAATCCACATAGTTGAATAATTAAATCTTCTATCATACCTACTAAAACAATACAAAAAATATTAAAAAAGAAATAGAAATCAGATGTTCTTCTTGTGAATTTAAAAACCACCAGGCGACCCGAAAGACCGAATACAAATAGATATGTACCTAAAATCTACCTACTCCATAAAAGGACCAAAGATATGTTCACGATCTTGGATGATGTTCACGATCAACCACTTTTTTTCTAGTATACTCGTTATGTTTCGGGTACTCGAAATTAGTTCCAACTCTTCACGAGTACTTTTGTTCGTGGGTATGAAATGAAGTCAAACGACACAAACGAGTTCGACCAATTTGTTTTACTTTTCTCGTAATTATTTTCTAATAATTATGCCCCGCCCTCTTCCCCTTCCAACCGGGAGGGGAGTATAGAGGCAGAACAATCGAGTATAAACAAACATAAGGAAAAATAGTGAATTGTTTGAACAAAGTTGAACATATTCATTTTAATCTCTGGTAGGTATATCATGTCATAAAAAAGTGCCTCTGATTTTTAGACGTTCGGATTCGACAGAAAATAGTAGTTCTTCTCGATGGCTGCCGGCTAACAATACCCACACAGAAAATGTTGAGAACGTATGTCACCAAGCACTGGTCTTAGTGTGATTTATACATTATGATAGCCGTTCTGCCCAAACTTCCTTCTCGCTCCGCGGACGATTACTGCATAAAATATATCGGAATTCTTTAAGGTCTAACTCTATGTAAAATCTTTATGAAAATGTCAATAGGTATTCTAAAACAAACTATCGATTTATATCAAGAAACTTATAAATATTTATAAATTAAACAATTACATATATACATACCAACCTATATAATTATTAATATTTTAAATATCATATTTTTTGAATAAAGAATATACTTAGGTGCCAGTTATAGCTTTCATTGAAACTCATCATTGAAAATTTTAATTTCTTATTTTGAGACACTTAAAAAGCAAAATGAGTAATTATTTTGATGCCAATAAAAAGCTCGGACTCAATTATTATGTCCAGTCAAAAAAATGTTTCATTTTGGCCCAATCTTTTACATAAAACGATTTCTAAGATTTCAATGATCAATGATAAGGTAGTTCAATCATTGAAATAAAGAAATTCATTTGATTTGTAAGGTTTGGCCAAAATGAAAATTTTTCTTGACTAAAATTAATAATTGAGTCATCATCTTTTTATTGCCATTAAAATATTCTCTGATTTTGCTTTCAAAGTGTATCTTACTTAGGTCACTTAAATTAACAAAAAGTTATTCAAATAATTGAAAGTTTTCTCTACAAAAATTTAGTTTATTTCACATTTTTTCCTGTTTTTGCTATTTCTGTAACCACCAAAAATCATATCACAAATTTAAATAATTTAAATTTAAAAGCCAATACAAATTAAATTAAATTAATTTAGTTCTTACATTTACAGCGTTATCTATATTAAAATAACAACAAGTGAAAAATACATATATACCTATATGTTTTAGGTACCTACTCTAATAAACCAATCCATGAACAAACTATTTCATTGTCCATAGATGTTGATAAATCTATGACAAACTATGCTTTTATTGCATACCTAGCTATTCTAATTTTAAAATATTGTTTTGTTATGAAATTCATATCGCGCTCTTTTTCAAGGAATTTATTATAATACGGGTGTAGTACGAACAGAAGCTATTCACACTGCTTTCCGAAATATGTACTTTCGTGGGTTCTGGTTACCATTTTTTAAAAGAATTTGTCTAAATACCCGGCAGCGCGTACCCGAAGTGATTTCGCGTACGCGAAACTATGGGATTTGGGGTAGGTGCGAGGTTGGCTTTAAATTCAGATTCTTTAAATGCAAAAGAAATTTTGCATACACCCAACCTCGCACCTACCCCAAATCCTATAGTGTGCCCAAGAGAGGGGTTGCATACCACACTGTTTACACGCTGTAATGCTGGGAGCTAGCACTGTATTTATGTTAGCAATTAAAAAAAACATAGAAGTGAAAAGCACTTAATTTCGCGCTGTCGGGTCTTTAGACAGACTCTTTTTGAAGTACCTGCATATAATATAACTCACGCAGCTAGCTTCTCCATGTTTGATGTTTCATGCTCATTTTCATAAAAAACATAGAAAAGTAAACTTCCAATCTAATACGAATAATATTAACGCAATCTTAATAAGACCAAATGAATCATTCACCATTTGCGATAAGGAAAGTTAATTATAAAACATAGTCCAATTTGGCTTGCCTGCTTAAGGTCGTTGTACTTTTGATCGATAGATTATGTACATTTAGCTTGGCCAGGCCTTAAATCTAACTTAGGACTTACCGACTCTTTATAGTTAATAACTAACACTGTATATTCTTATTGTGAAAGAATGGACGTTGTTTCTAAATGACAAACTATATAACACTATAATGTTTGTTGTTGACAAATTTAACACTGAATTCATCTTATTATATCTTCTCACTTTACAACAATTATTATTAAAGCTACTTGGTAAACGAATTTTATGTAAAATCGCAATTTATTGTAATATTCAACAATATTTTGTAAACAAACCAGAAAAGATTCAACACTTATAATGGACTAAAAGACCAACACTGATGGCAGGGAGTTTGCTGGTGCTCCGGAGACGAAGATTGGAGTACAATATTGAAAGGGTATGCGCGCAAGTTGTGTAAAATATTTCATATTATACTATGTAGCTAGGTAGGTACACACGCGGCAGTTTTATTTATAAAACACTTCTTCACTTTTTATTTCGTTTTCATATTCAATTAGTTAGACTTTTTATTTGCCAGATGTAGGGGAGAAGGGTTCAATAATAAATAATTGCCTTTTCTTATTTGCCAAATTTGTTAGCATCACAATTTTTTACACAAATTTTGAGATTGATATGAACAGACTAGCTTGCACTAGCTCGGCCATTAATACCAACAAAACATTTCGTAAGCAACCTATTTAGGATTTTTTCAGTTTCACAATGACCAGAATTTGATATTTCATTTAGAATTTAAATAAAATTTATTTATTTTTGGTAAAACACTTTTCAATAAACAAATTGGAGAAAATTTTTCTAATGTCAACGCAAAACGCGGCGAAAATATTTTTTTACTGTTGAAGATTGGTGGTGGATGGAAAAAAAATAAATTCCACAGCCAAAAGAAGGAAAATGTAATAGAACTACGGCGTCGTTGAATTTTGGTGGACGGCCATCTACCAGTGAACAAGAGAAAGTTAATTGTCGTTTCTCGAATGCGTTTCAGAATAAAACTTAAAGCCCTTCCACACTATCCCAATGAGTATTAATACTTGTCAAATTGAAAGTGGGAAAGAACTCCATGCCACTGCCAAATTTGTGGGAGAAATGACTTTTCATTTTTGACTACACACACCAGTTTAATTAACCTCAGTAAAAATGTGATGAAATTTTTAATAAAATTAGAACCATTTCTAAAAATTCTCATGTATTAACACATGTCAAATCGTTTAGGCTGGAATATAACGCTGTGTAAGATGGGCTGTCATATTTTGTTTCCACACTATTATACATGAGAGAGTGAATTAGGGAGGCAACGAAGCAGGTTGCGTCGAGTACAGCGGCCCAACGTTGCATTTCCAGTTTTATTATAATAAAACAGTAAAGTAAATTATTTTTGATGTGTAAACATCTATACTGATGGTAGGGTAAAAAAAACGTAACGTATCTTGTGATCGTGATTCTGTGATTGTGATTCACGTTACGTATTTTTACACATCTTAACCTTGAGTCCCGGCACTCGCACTTTTTTAAATAATTATTTCTTCTCATCGAAAGTTGGTACTCTGTGGGCGGTGGTGTCCACCTGGATGGTAACAGGAGTTGTACACACACTCCAGCAACTGAAAAGCTAGTTTCCAAGCTATGTCGCTTGAACTAGACTTGAAGCCTATCCCGTTAAAACGGGACTCTGGCGTGGTATAAAATTACCCGCTAGCAACTGTATCATGTGACCGATGTGTTGCCCACATGAAATCCTAGCATGGAACTTCTCTGAAAAATAGATGACAAACCCTCATCACAACAATGGACAAAGGATGATCGCTCTGCATCATACCAAATCAATAAAATTAATGTTAAAGTGAACTATCTCTTTATAACTGTGTTAATAGGTAAAATGAATTATCTTTTATATTCAATCATTATTGTTTTTAGTGTTTGTACTAAGTTATATCCCTACATATTCTATATCAATCATAAAATATAGTCAAGGCTTAACTACATAAGCCAAAAAGTACTGAAGTACAAAAGTAAAAATATTTTTTTTACCGCTAGCGCCGTTGTTTTGTGAAAAAGAATACACAAATTTGTTTTTAAACCAAAATTTAAGCTTTCTGCATAATTTTTATAAGTTTTCTAGTCAGACAAACTATCACAAAATCAATTTAAAAATTTTCACTTTTTTGGCTTATGTAGTTGAGGCTTCATTCTGCTCTTACTCAAGAGCAGTATTACGGTTACGTGTTGGCTGTTGCAACGGATAAAAAATATACATAAAATTTCGTGTTATAGAGCGAGAACGCTCTATGTAGAATTTTCAAATTTAATGTAAAATAATAGGTATACTGAATTATTTAAAGACAATTTCGATTTTAATATAAATTCACTTCTTACGAGTTGTTTTAATTGATTTTAAAGCATATGTTAGCGGCAATATGAAATGAATATCGTCGCTGTAGATAAAAAACATTAATTCACATTACTTTATGTGGAATATGAAACATTATCAGCCCTTGAAAAGAAAAAATTGTTGCAAGTATTCACTGTGTTAATCTTTATTTCACTTTTTTATTTAATATTTTCGCTATTTTAACGTTTTAAAATCTCTTATACTTCGGCAAAAAGACAGATCGGGATCATTTTATTTTCTTTATCTAATTTGGTGCCTCACTCACATACACTGTATATGTGATATACACCTCTTCTTTATCTTCTTATTCTAAGCAAGAGACAATCTTTTGCAGATTTTTATTCAAACCATATAATATATTAATTAGCGATTGCGATACATATACATATGTATGTAAATTAGCGCATGAAAATAAAACAACACGAATCAGAGGGCAAGAGCGTTATATACATATGGCGATGAGCCCTATTTCGCTAAATGTTTTGAATTATCGTAATAATATTAATAATTATCTGATATCCGTCGGAGGAAAACGAATGTTCCAAAAAGCATATGAATTGCGATAAGAATGAAATTTTAACAATTAGATTAGCTCAAGAACTTCAAAAATAGTAAGTATTGATAAAGCTTTGGACTCGAAAGATTGAAGAATTTAAAGAATAATTTTTGACAAATTCACAATTCACGTGAATAGAAAAAATTTGATCGGATCGGTTAGCAGAATAGGGCTGTATAAAAAATAAAGTGCCTGTTTACAAAGGTTTTTTTACTGAAAAGCGCATCCAGTAAGACATGTACAGGAGTATTTACTAGATTTTTACAAGTGTCTTTTTTTCTAAAAGACGAAAACCGAATAGAGTATATTATGAAATTTTTCGAAAAAAAAAAGCCAATACTGGATCCGCACTCCGCAGTAATACTGAGCAGGGTTGGGAGTTTACTTCGATCGAAGTAGATCTACTTCGATTTTGAGAAAAAAAATTTAATCTACTTCTCTACTCCTCTTTTTTAGGATTTGCTTCGAAAAAATTCTTTGAAAAAATTCTTAACCAACAAATTTAAAGACAGCGCTGGCCAACAAAACATTTTAAAAAATTATATTTTATATTTATCAAGATTTGAATTTGAAGACAGTAAACTTTGCTTAATACAATATTTAAACCCAACTAAAATTCGAGGTGCTGATTTAATATCTATGTTTAGTTTGTTTCCATTGAAGTCTGAAGTTTGTGTTATAGTTATATTTTTTTTATTTTAAGTTTGACTTTCTTGTACCTTATAGTTACTTGTTCGCAATTAATTATTTATTTATTAATGAAAAATAATCAAATAATACTGAATAAAATTTTGTTAAGAATTTAATTCGAACATTTTTTTTAATCTCCTAAAACTACTTCGAAAATTTTGGATCTACTTCAGTTTTTTTCCGTATTTACTTCGATAATTCAAAACCTAAGTCCGAACCCTGATACTGAGTAATGGGTAAAGAGAAAAGCGAGAACTACACTCCGAACTACTCCGGATCCAGTATTGTGGATTCCATAATCGACATGAATAATTTCTATAGGTATACAAGTCTGCCGGGGTATTTTTTTGAGTTGTAATATTGTTAGTTCAGTGTAGTGTATACACTTGCAGCCACCACTAATTTGAAAAATCTCCCCGATTAGCCCTGTACTCATAATTTTTATTAACAGACTATAGTAATGTTAGATGTGAATGGATCGGGCTCAGATTCCAAAACCACGGAATATTATTTGTTTATCATATCGGGCACAGATTCCAAAACCACGGAATATTATTTGTTTATCATAAGGTAGTTTATTTGATTAATATTTTCCCAACGACTAGTGTTTTTTTGTTTATTTTAAACCTTATTTGTATGCAAAAATATAATTATTATGAACTGCAATAGAAGAAATATTAAAACTTACATCATGGAAATGAAAACAAAAAAATACATCAATATTTATAATTTAATAATGTTTACTTTGTTCAATGTTACCCAATGATGTGAATTTTTTAAAAATTAGCATACCAGCCTTTTTTGCTATTTCAATTCGTCGACCATCAGAAAAATGATTGTGTACGTCTTAAATAATTAAAATATAAAAATATCATTACTTAGTATGCACAAATGCATATAAATTAATATGTACATTTATAAAAAATAAATATAATTTACCATTTGTAACAAATAAATCATTTCCAATAGTTTTTATACGACTACGACATTTTTTGGAACGATTGTGAATGCATTCCCAGTAAATTTTATCACTTCTCGGGCCATGTCTCCTCTGATTTGACCGATAGATATAATCATTTATTGTCAAAAGCGTTCCACCCTTGCGACTTATAATAAATAATTGCTGACCGCAATCTGGAATATGTTGAACACCTAGAAAAATAATTGATAATTTAAAGTTAGTGATGGATTTTAATTTTAAAAATTTTATTTTAATATTAATTTATTATTAAATTTAACAGAAAAAAACTGTTGAAACACAAACAGTATATCTTGAATTTATTAATCTTTATTTTTAAAATCTTTGTTTAAGCTACTTTTAATATAAAAAAATTATTGAACATTTTAGATGTGATTGAGAGACCTGAAGTCGGATGCTCATTTGATTGTCTTCTAAAGGTGACTTTATTTCATCTGCATTACACTGTACCTTTATATCGTCCATCAAAAGCTGTTATTCTCCTTCTTCTCATCGTGTCCTGTGATATTCTTCGGTCTCATCTTTTTTGACTGATGGATCTGTTCCACCACTTTTTTCATGGCATTGATCTATGTCATGATGACATTGCGAAAGTGTATCTTTCAATCATGCTAATTTCACTAACTATGTAGATAATATTATGTATTATTTTTTGATGAAGATTTTAGCTAAACAACTTGGATAGGAAAACTTTTGTATCTTTAATTTAAAAACTATACCAACAACTCAAATGTGTTAATTTTTTTTTTTTTTTTTTAGAAAACTTTTATTGTTAAAATTTATTTTAAAAAGATTACCAAAACCAAATACAAGAAGTTTTTTAAAAATATAAGGCATTTTATTTTTTACTTGAATATTATAAAATTTTTGATTATGTTAAATTTAGCCAGTTTATATTTCTGAGATCACAGAGGCCTAAGTATTGTAAAAAAATAGACATACCGATTTTTTTTTCGCAGTAAATTACTGTCGGTTTAGGAATTTTAGTTCCATTTCTATCAAATATGTAAAATTTGGAGTAGGCGGAGTGAACAAAATTTCCATATTCGATAGGAATGAAATCCTAAATGTAGGTATATTATAAGAAAAGAAACAGAGTCTTTTTGAATTCTATGTGAGAAATCTTATTTATATTAAACCAGTTCAGGTTTCAGAAATCTTGTTAAGGTCTCTTCCACCGGAGCAAAATCTCTGAGATTTCAAAAATGTGAACTGGCTAATTTAATTCTCATGGTCCCCTATTACACGATGATTCTTTGCGCCTGACACTTTTTTCGAATTTCTCTTCGAAAATCATCATGTGAGTCGCACGCTATTACACCATGATTCTTTGCGTCTGACTCTTTTTCCGAATTTCTCTTTGAAAATCATCAAAATAAAGTTCCGTCTGATCTTTTTTCTCTTTCGCACTCATTATGTTCGAAAAGAGTCAGACGCAAAATATCATCGTGTAATAGAGGAAATAGCTCTTTGAAAATGTCACAAGGAATATTTGTGAGTACTCAGAGTTATAAATGGCCAGTTGTAAAAGGAACAAAAATATATTTAGCCAGTTCAGATCTCAGAGATCTCAACAGTCTCAGAAATCTGAACGTAATTCATCAGTAAGATTCCTGACTTTTGGTGTTAAAGAGCTGAGACTGATATTTTTTTGGATGTTCGCTTACTCAATTATTTTTTGTCGCAGTTGATCAATATATAAAAAAGAGATGGAGAGTGCTTTTGACTTCCAAAGCTGAAATCTTGTTCAGATTTCTCCTTCTTCTCAGTGAAGCTGATAGAAATTAGAGAAAATAGAGATCTCAAACGTGAACTGGCTAATTGTTCCTTTTATGGTTGTCAATTGAGGAGTGACTTTTCCAAAGGGGATATACAATTTTTGTTGGTAAACTAAGTATGAAGGTCGAGTTTTAGTGAGTCTAAATATAACAGGAACTCTAGAAGGCTTTGACTTGAAAGCATAAGGTATTTCATAGTTTCGACTTTCTAAAAAAAAATTACAAATGTGTTTATATCCCATTTTGAAAAGTCACTCCTAAACAATTATCAATACTATAGTTGACGTTAATCAACAAAATTTATAAATCTGTATTATAGATATCATCAATTTTGTTCATCAACTATGAAGTGTATACAGTGTTAAGATCTCTAGATAAACTTGGTATTATCGTTGTCAACAATATTTAAATTTTTAAAGTTTTTAAGGTTAACTTTTATTCAAAATGTAACATTTCATAAATCTCAATTGATTTTTGGGTGAATTTATATTAAAGAATGGAATTTATGAATACAAAACATAACTGTTTCATTCCTCAGCTTTCGTTTCTTTTTTAATACATTTTAAACGTAGAAATAAACATTTAATTACATATAATGAATACAAATTAAAAAGACACAATAACTAACAAAAATCAAATCCCGAAAGCTGAAATTTCAAATCAAACCATTCGTAATTTAAGCATTTTTTTTTAAATTACGGTAATATTTATTAATTGACAACGAGAATACCAAAATTAGAATGGTTGATAAATTGTATCTTTCACAAACTTAATTAAGAGTTTATTTAAGTATTATTTTATTTTTAAGGTTGGCGAGTTAGTACTTGGATGGTGTACAAAATTATTCATCTCGGAGGCTGTAAAAGAAAATTATAGATGTTAATTTATAACTTACAAATAAATTAAGTTTAATTCTATTTTTATAAATTATTAATTAAAATTGAAATGTAAAAGTTGTTACAAAAAACTATTTACTCTTATAACTGATAACTGTTAAGGAGGAGACAAGGAATCATACATAGATACAGCTAGAGAAGCGCAAACCTTCTTCTTTTTTTATTTAATTTTTTTATTTTATTTACAAAAACCGATACGGTTCACCAGGCTCAGGCGAGTAGAACTAGATGCGTTTATGCATGTTAATAAATATGATATGAAAGAGAGAGAGTGAGACAAAACCCGAGTGCTCTTTAATACAAACCATTGAAAAAGCTCTAATAATTTAATTCCAATAAGGAATGGTAAGTGGTAACTCTGTTTGGATGTGCATATTTTCAACACATCGGGCCCTGATGCAGAACGGTCATGGTGGAGTGTATGGAATTTTGCAAAGGAATCACAACAACAATTCGTATGCGTAAGTCATTGGCTTTCTATTTATTTCTAGTGGAATTTTTCTCAACTCAGTGACGTGAGCATGCATCAGGCACCACTGCTTTAGAAAAAGCTCGCCCATAAGCCCTGTACTGACAATTTTTGTTGAACAGAGTATAGCAACTCATACATTAATAACACTAAGGCTATGATTCAAATCCTACGAGGTTTGCTCGCCTGTCTAAGCTAGGGGTCACTTTAAATACCTACATCTCGAGTTTAATTTTATTGGAAAGTCAGGGTCAAAGTCATAGTTTAAGCTACTTTTAATATAATATTATATATTATCTAGAGAACCGACTCGTAATCCCCTTCCCTAAAACACCAACAAATTTAATTTGAGCACAGTAAGAAAAAACTCTCTTAAATTCCCTGTCCGTGAATGTGTGTGAATTGTTGATACAACAACAAATTGATGCCAGTAGCTCAAAAAGTTGAAAACACCTGATTTGCGTTCACTTAAATACTTATATCTTTGGATCCATTGGTCAGATCTTCAAAATTCAAATTAAAGCAAGCTTGTATCAGCTACAAATTTTCAAAACCGTTCAAAATTTCATACTAAAAAATTTTAAACTATTTTTGGAGAATAATTTTCATGCTGAGAGGGAAATAGTAATTCTAAAGACGGTGGAGCGTGTGCAACAAAAAAGCATAACCTTGGCAAATCAAGTTCGCAGCGGTAAAACATTTGATATATGTAGGTATGCACGTTGTGGTAGGTATTTTTCATTCATAATGAAGTCGGTTCTCTAGATTATATATTCACTCTATGGTCAAAGTCTTAAGGAAAAATCGCAGAGCAAAAATTATATTTAAACAGCCCTATCACGAATTCCATCGTAATAGGAACACGTTACTAATCCCTTTCGTGGTTCTAAATGATCAACACTGGTTGCTTGGTATTCCTCGACTCATTTCGAATCGCGGTTGAGAATATCTGTTACCGGCTTTGGAAGTTTGAAAAAAACTTTCACAGATTTCATCGTCGTGGAAAATCTCATACAAATTGTCATTAGGAACCGATTCGTGATAGGTTTTTTTCGCTTTTCGGAAAAGTTTCCGATAACGTAGAATTCATGATAGGGTGGAATAGCTTCATGAATTAAAATGGGTGTACCCCTAGGCCCCGACACAAAAACCAAAATGTCTTACAAAATAATCATATTAGCATTATGATTTTTGTCGGTCAATTTGTTATTACAAGGTAGAGTTCATAATTTTAAAAGTTTGGCAACACTGCAAAATTCTTGTATCATTTGTTTAAGCAAATATTGTCCGTTAGAGTTTTGCTACCTTTTTAGAATTGTTAGTATTTGGTCTCAACATATTTTAAATTAAATACCTATAAATATTTAGAATTTTTTAATGGAGGTAGGGTTCGCTTAAGTCGCTAAAAGCGAATGGATACATTTTCATTTTTACTTGCTCATGAATTGGGACTTAGTTGGTTTAGCGTACACAAAAATCACACATATATTTCTTCTATTCTTTTGTCAAAATTATTGACTTCTTCGATAAAACTTTATTCACAATTTATTACTATTCAGCTAAATTGTTAAGTTGAAAATACTTTAGATTTTAGTTATTTGGGTATTTTTAAATCATGAACTTCCCAACGCCAATTTCTAACAAATGTTTTGTTACTGTTTTCATTGCGTTCCATTTAACCTAATTTCTGCTTTTTATCGATACGTTTTCACTGTCAAACTCAACTATTTCATTTCAAAAATAAATACAATTTCATTACCAAAAACTTACATGTTTTTCATTAAAAGAAAATTTAAAATTCCTTTAACTCCACCACCATTTCCTTTAAGTATTACTTTTTCTTCTTCATGAGCGCTTGCTGCAGACGTTTTTTAATTTTTTCCCTCAGATCGTCTGCATCCTTCTTCAAAACTTCATTCTCAATCTCATGGATTTCTTCGGATACGGTTTCATTCTTTGACTGCTGATAGTTTTCATCAAGCGAAATAGTTTGTAGAGGAAGTATACTAGCATCGGCCACTGATTCTCTAACTTCCAATACTACAAACTCATTGGTATCAGCCAAATTCATGCTCTTCGAAATTCTCTTGAGGTGTGCACTATCACTGGTGATTTGGTCTTCCCCATCGCCCGCTTCAATCAACACAGAAGTAACACTCTTGTCAGTGGCTTGATTGTAATGATTATGCACTCCATCCAGTGGGTAAACGAGGTTTCGATTGACAATGATTCGAACTTTACATTGCTCGTTGTTCTCGTTGTAGCAGCACTGGAAAACTCCGCAATCGTAGCGCTTGTAGACATACTTGAAATAATGGCCTTCGAATAGGACTTTCATTCCGCCTTTGGTCGTAGACGCATAGACTACATTCTGTGGCTGCAACCTTAATGCCGCCTTGAATCTATCCATCATCGTTGCACAGATAGCGGGTCTGCTTTTGAGGCTAGTCGACTTTTTGTAATCCCAACGTGACGTTCTCTTAGTTCCAGTTCCTTAAAATTAAAAAAAAAAAAAATTTAAATCAAAGTGAAATAAGACATGGGATATGAATAAATTAAATAAAAACTAATGATAAATTGTAAAAAATAAAACAAAAAGGTTGGTGTTTTTGAAAAAAAAAATAGAACATAATATATTTTAAATTAAAAGTTTGTTTTTCTATCAGCTTATCGAACCATTTTAGGTAGGAGTCCTGAAATGAGAAAATTTGTTAAAAAATAAGATTTATTTCTGTATTTTATCTTTTATACTTGAAGAGCCCTCCAAGAATGTTTTGTTTTAGTTTTTTATTGAATAACTTTTATTAAGATGATGAGCACTTAGAAAACATGTGAAGGTTAGAAAAATTTATTTTTGGTACGAAACGTAATTAAAACATAATTTTCAAGTATACAAATTTATATTTTATTTGTTTTAGAAAATATGACACGAAATAAAAATTAAAATCCAAACTTTGACGCTTGAGTCTTGACAACAGAAACAACAAACACACATTTCTCATTCTGCTTTATTTGTAGTAGAACACTATTTAAAAAGGTAACAAAAAAAATGCGACATCTACTTTTCGACAATAAAACAAGTTTTATCGATTAAGCTAAGTACAGACGATTGCCAGATCTTACAATAGGTGTTTTTTTGCAATCCCTGTGGCAATTGGTTGAAAAAAACGACAACAGTGACGCCATCACAAAAGAAACATGGAGTTTTCATACTAACTATCGATAACATGTATGTAATTCATGCCGGTAACACAGTTTTTCTGTGCGCTTAAGTTAAGCCCCGAGAATTCTCTGGGATAAGCTAAGCCCGCAGGGGATTAGTTGTTGTTGCATTTTACATGAAATTTTTTTAGCACCGATGTCGTTTTTTTTCATACAATTCCCCAGGGCTTGCAAAAAATACGTCTCATATTATCAGAACTGTCAATGGTCTGACAATAGCTAGCAGTTAGCTGACAATTGACATATTTATTACAATGAAAAATTGTCCGTTCACACGGTTGGTAGATTTCTTCCCAATTTGATTGTCAGCTATTTTTTTTATCTCTCTTTAACCAACTCGTTGACATTTCGAACAATGAAGAAATTGTCAGCAATTGTAAGATGTTTTCAATGAATATCAATGCGAAATGTTATTATATTACTATTCGACTTTTGGGTTTGAGAGTAGGAGGCAACGAAGCAGGTTGTGTCGAGTGGCATAACCTTGCAAAATCAGTTTTCTTTAAAAAAACAGTAAAGTAAATTATTTTTAAATAATTATTCCACATCGAAAGTTGGTACTCTGTGGGGGGGGTGTCCATCTGGATGGTAACAGGAGTTGTACACACACTCCAGCAACCGAAAAGCTAGTTTCCAAGCTGTGCCGCTTGAACTAGACTTGAAGCCAATCCCGTTAATTACCCGCTAGCAACTGTAACATGTGTTCGTGTTCGAAGTGTTGCCCACATGAAATCCCAGCATGGAACTTCACTGGGGGAAGGATTCCATCTGGATCAAAACCGGAGATACATACACTCCAGCAACTGCTAATCTAGTCCCCAGGCTACCAGCACCCCTTGTGCTAATAACAGATGACAAACCTTCATCACAACAATGGACAAAGGATGACCACCCTGCATCATGCCAAATCAGTGAGATGACCATCATAGCACAAGAAAATTTGTTAAAGTGAATAATTATCTCTTTATAACTGCTCATAATATGTTAAAAGTTTAAGTGAATTATCTTTTGTATTCAATCATTATTGTTTTTAGTGTTCTACTAAGTTATACCCTTTTACATATTTTTTTTACATTTTCTATCGTCTTGCTGCCAACATGTGCTTTAAAATTAACTAAAACAACTCGTAAGAAGTGAATTTATGTAAAAATTGAAATTGTATTTAAATAATCGTCTTTAAATAACTCATGCAAAAGTGATTTCATTAATTTTGAGATTTCCACATACAGCGTTAACTAGACTTGAAGCCAATCCCGTTAATTACGGGACTCTGGCGTGGTATCACATTACCCGCTAGCAACTGTAACATGTGTTCGTGTTCGAAGTGTTGCCCACATGAAATCCCAGCATGGAACTTCACTGGGGGAAGGATTCCATCTGGATCAAAACCGGAGATACATACACTCCAGCAACTGCTAATCTAGTCCCCAGGCTACCAGCACCCCTTGTGCTAATAACAGATGACAAACCTTCATCACAACAATGGACAAAGGATGACCACCCTGCATCATGCCAAATCAGTGAGATGACCATCCTATCACAAGAAAATTTGTTAAAGTGAATAATTATCTCTTTATAACTGCTCATAATATGTTAAAAGTTTAAGTGAATTATCTTTTGTATTCAATCATTATTGTTTTTAGTGTTCTACTAAGTTATACCACTTAACATATTTTTTTTACATTTTCTATCGTCTTGCTGCCAACATGTGCTTTAAAATTAACTAAAACAACTCGTAAGAAGTGAATTTATGTAAAAATTGAAATTGTATTTAAATAATCGTCTTTAAATAACTCATGCAAAAGCGATTTCATTAATTTTGAGATTTCCACATATGTATGGATGTATTCTCCCAGTAGGAAATTTCATCCTCACTGAAAAATTTAGCCGAATTCAACATTGAATTCAAATGCCACTTCTTCGAAGAAACAGCAAGCACTGATTTAGTTACTGTAAAGTAATGCATAGTTTCACCAGTTCATGGTTTTATGCAAATTGTCTGCTTTGTAAATGGACAAAATGTCGAAACACTCCCTTCTTTTACCTGGCACACAAAAATCAAGTGAGTTTAATGCGGAATTAAAAGATTCTATTTTAATAGGTAAAATTATGCGATGATTCAATCGTTAACAAGTAATGCATAAGTTCAGCAGTTCGTTGTCTAGATCCACTCGTCTGCTTTGTAAAGTATACTTTGAGAGAGAAGAAAAAATAATTCTCCCACGACGCTCTCTTTTTTTTCTTGTTATTCCCCTGAGCAAGAAAAGAATGAAAACTACTCTTTCCTTTACCTGACGCGATCAATATGAGGATTTCTGTGAAGAAAAGTAATGTATCCTTTCATCAGACATTTATCATGAACTGAGCATTGTGTATATCTAATTTAAAAAAATTCACTTAGAAAAATAAAATTCACAGTATGTTCATGCTTTGGTTTTTATAAGGGTCGGTAAAAATTGACCATAATTTGCGTCTTAGAGACGCATTTTGGAGTTTAGGTCACTTACATTTTAATTGAATTATATTCAATCGTTCCAACTTAGGAGAAGTATTTTTCTAATTTATGAATTAAATATTTAGCGATTAAGCAACTCCCAATTCCCGATTGATTTCACTACTAAATTTTCATCATAATTTTCATCGAAAATAATAAATATTAAGCTGATCAATAACTAAGTAACACGCAATTAGTGACTTTTTTGTTGAATATTCATTATATTTTTCATTGGCAAATATTGAGGTAGTGAAAAAACAAGTCCAAATTATTAAGCGATTTCATAAAAGAATTTTCATCATATTTTTCATCCAAAATTAATGATCCGATGAATAAGCATTTACTTTTGTTTAAGTATTTCTTCGCTTAATATTCATCATATTTTTCACCGGAGTCCTCAGTCCAAATGGTGAATAAGCAACTTCCAAGGAAGTAGTGATTTAGTTGTGGAATTTTCACCGAGATGGTTGCATGTGCACCCTGCTAATGACATGCCCATGTTAAAATCCTCGATGTATTCCGCACAAAGGAAGCGGGTGCTGCTCCCTTTCCTCAAGGAAGAAGCAAGATATTCACCATTGAATTTTTAGAAATTTCCCACTGGGCTATGACATATTAGTTTGTAAGGTATTTGTATTTGTAGGTATTGTATATATGTATATTTTTTATCCGTTGCAACAGCCAACAACTGAAATATTGCTCCTAAGCAAGAGCAGAATGACTATATATTTTTTATATATTATAAATGACAGCCACGAGGCTTTCCAAAAATGTAACTAGATAGAGCAGGCAATACATTATAGCCGCAGTTAAACATAGCTTTGCTAAGTAATATATATTATGAATTGTACTCTGTAAAATTTTCTTAAGTCTCAATAAAAATTCAATTCAAATTCTATTCGACTTTTGTCTGATAAAAAAAAACTAATATATGAAAGGGTTGCACATAAACTGGTCAATTATTCCATTACAAATTCCCTAGAAAGTTTAACATAAATATTAACTATACCGAAATTCATGTAAACTTTATCCTCTAAATCTTGTTTTGGACAAATAAATGCCAATTTTCTTACTAAGGGGCCAGTTATAGCTTTCATTGAAACTCATCATTGAAAATTTTAATTTATTATTTTGAGACACTTTGAAAGCAAAATCAGTAAATATTTTGATGCTAGTAAAAAGCTGATAACTCAAAGAATTATTTCTAGTCAAAAAAATATTTCATTTTGGCCCAACCTTTCACATAATAAGAATTCTAAGATTTCAATGATCAATGGTAAGGTAGTTCAATCATTGAAATAAAGAAATTCATTTCACGTGTTAACTTGGGCCAAAACGAAATTTTTTTTTGACAAAAAGTAATAATTAAGTCTGCAGCTTTATATTGGCATCAAAATAATCACTGATTTTGCTTTATAAGTGTCTCAAAACTTAAAATTTAAATTTTCAATGATGAGTTTCAATGAAAGCTATAACTGGACCCATGTTCTGTAACTCGGCTATAACTTTTCGCGGCGAGAAACGGCAAAAAATGGAACAAAGCCCATAGGATTCCTATGAGTTTTGTTCCATTTTTCGCCGTTTTGCGACGCGAAAAGTTATCGCCGAGTTACAGAACATGGGTCCAGGCCCCTAAAGGCCATTAAAAGCTTTTTTGAATGAAACCTGCTGTTTTATTTTATAATTTTGTATGGAATTGTAGATACAAAAAAATTGTCAAATTGGGGTACTTTAAACTTTATCTCGTTAAATGCTTTTTACCATTTGTTTAAATTTTGTATTAGATCGCTTGTGTTGCAATTGACTTTTCGACACTTCCTATGCCCTAGATTTCCTATTGCCTTCCCAATCCTTGGAGTTGGGAATTACAGTGGATAGGGCGTGATGGAACTCTTTCATATTTATTTCATGGTCTTCTTTTGAACATACGACTTCTGAAAATAAACAAATTCTTCATTATTAAGGGTTTGTTCCACAACGTCTGATTAAAGTTTACGTTTTACAATATAATGAATAGATCTTAGTAGCAATTAAAGTTCTGAGTATTTTACTGGCCTGAAGTACCGATTAGCAAATTAAACTGACAATAATTAAAACATTAAAATTTGTCAGTAAGAACATTTATTTGTTTTGATTGGATATATAATGCATACAAATTACTTGTGCCCAAAGATACCAAAACATAAAAATTAACCATTATTATATTAATTAACCATTATTATAATTATAAATAGTTTTTTGATAAAATAAATAAATTAAATAGAGTGGCGCGACAGCCCGTATAGAACCAGGGGCTAGTGACTTACAACTCTCAATAATTTCTGTGTGCGTGAGGACAGAAAATGGAGCGGACCTACAATTTTCTGTTTTTTTTTTTTAATGGGAGAATTTAATTTTCGGATAACTAATCAGATCTTTACTCAGATATTGTGAAACAAAACCTAAATATAACAAATAACACAAAAATTAGTTTTCTTACCGAAAATGCAATTAGCAATAGCTGATTTTGAGAAAATTATTTTGTCTTTTACATATTTTGTTGCGGTAAATTTAAGCATGAGGTTCCGTGAAAACACAACTTTTAGTAATTGTGTTAGTTTTCTTGTAAATGTTCCGCTTCCATATTTAAAAACCAAAACTTTTTTCTACAATATTAATTATATAGAAGAATTATATAATAGAAAATAAATTATAAGTTAACTTTAAAACAAAATAATTCTATTGCAAAAATAAAAATGAATAATAATTATAAAATACATACGAAGCAATTTTTTACTTTATCCCCCTCAATAATTTTTGAATTTAAATATACGTAATCTTCAATAAATTCCAATGGCAATTTAATTGCAAATTGTTCATTTAATTCCGTCTCGCAATTCATCAGGTCTTCATTTAAACAAGTCCTTGAAACAGATTTTTGTTGTTGTTGTTTATTCTCCATTTTATTATTGACTAAATAAAATTCAAATAATGAATTAATTGTGATGGTAGTGGCAAGTAATTTGTCTGAAAATAAAAATTACATTTCGTTTTTTGAGTTAAAAGTAATTTGCTTTTTTTAGAAGAAATTACCATCTAAATCATCTTTAAGAGCAAGGTCAGCCTTGAGACAATTTAAAATTGTTTGAATATTTGATTGTGAGATTTTTCCTGTAATTTAAGTTTAAGAAGTATTAGAAAATAAAATTTTATGAATATAAGAATTATGTATTATGTCAATAAAAAAAATAATATTAAAAACTATTTGAAGCTTGAGTTTGTGCCCATTTCAACATCCTGAAAATGGCATTTGCTATAATTTTTGTCTGGTGTAGTTTTATGCAAAAAAGTTATTTCACAAGTGTGTAAAACTAAATTTTCTAGAAACGTGATGCGGATAGTATTTTTGTACACCCACCAATACCAACCGAGCTATGCTATGAAGTTAAATGTTCATTTCCATTTTATAAAGGAAAAAGTAACTGATATCTATTTGATTTTAAAGCAAAAGTCTTCAAATTCAATCTTGAAGAGAATTTGAAGACCTAAAAATTGCATGTACCTACCACGATTCAATCCGGTGATGATTGAGATTGTGTTTTTAAACGTTTTTATTAAAGCGCTTTCTTCTCGGTCCCGCAGTGCGTTAAAATTTTAAAACTACAAATTTCAAACAAAAAAAAGTGAGGCGCAAGCAATACATAGTAAATAGCACGCACTACGGAGTGTAAAGAGTGTCATTCAAAAGCTTACGCCCGTAGCTTCCCAGCAAACATTTTCATTCAGAACTGTATCATAAATGATTGAAATAAGTGAACAAAACCTTCGAATCTGAATTCATATCTAAATCGATTTGGGTCCAAACTCCTGGGTAACGAAACACACATATGAATCTTTTAAATGATTCATAAATGATGAATAAATACGAATAAAAGTGAATCCACCCAAATTACTTGTTTGAGGAATTACTTGTGTACGTTCACTTTTATTCACCTACAATGAATGAGAATCGAATCTCAATCATTTTTATCCTGCAAGAAATTCCGCACAAACCCCCTCTTCCCTTCATAACGTAAAAATGATAGGCTTTTGAAACATTTTCATATTTCATTCACTGAAAATGAACATTTATCGGATGATATTCTTCATTTTTGCTGAATGTTAAGTGAACATTCACCTAAATGTTTGCTGGGTTATCGGGAAGCTACACCAATTGCAAAATTTGTGACGGGCGGAGAAGAAAGCGAGTGATAAAAACGTCCCATTTTATCATGCTTAAATTGTTTTCTCTACAATAAAAACAACAATAAGGAAATGCGTTATCATTGGAATTATAATTTTACTCACCTTTTGATTCTAATTGTAATTCAGATAGAGCTCTCCAGCGGCATATACACAGTTCAAAATCTCATCAAGCATGGGAGAGTGTATTAGTAAAATTGCCACACGTATACGTTGTGTGTATGCTTGAAGTAAAATCAAAACTTTTTGATTTTTGGTCAATCAAGTAGTCAAGATTGACGTAGTGTATATTTGTGATTGAATGCTTGATCATGCATGTGCTCATTTTCATATTGAACAGCGATGAGAAAATTCAAAATACTGGCAGCGGATAAAAATCCTCACATGTCTTCTCATCTGAACAAGTACGTATAAATGAGTGATTGAAAACTCATGCTTGATGTGTGTATATTCAATGTGAAACTTGTTTTACTAACACACTCTTCCATGCTTGATGAGATTTTGATGTGTGTATATGCCGCTTATATTCAGATTGATTCGTGTTTCTTCTTCATCATTGCTTGACGAAAAGGCTTTAAATATGTTCAAGTATATACAATTTATCATTACTACTTGACGAAGAAGCTTTAAATTATGTTATGTGTGACACATACCTCTATGTTATTTGAGACAAAAATAAAGCAAAGAGCAAAGAGCACGACACAAGTGAGATACAGTTCTCCTGTTGAAGGAGTCACATTTAAAAAGTAGCATCATATACCTACCTGAATTTTCTACACCATATAGAATCATTTTATTAAAAGGAGAGTTTACCGGTCTTCGCTGTTTTGCATCATTTTTTTTCTATTTTTTTTTAATAATTCCTCGCCTGCAATTCCAGAATCCATGACTTGGGTATACAAAATCAATAAAAGCCCTTCCACACTATCCCACTGAGTATACATGTCAAATTAAAAGTGGGAAAGAATTCAATGCCACTGGCAAATTTGTGGGAGAGAAATGACTTTTCATTTTTTGGCCACAATGAAATGTGTGATAGACAGAGATGGCAGAGTAGTTTACGCTAGGTAATCTACTCGGTTAACTACGCGTAGTTAATCGGGTAAACTACACGTTTGATTTGTTTCATTAACTACCTACATTTGTTACGTATGCTACCTGCACACAAAACGTTATTTCAAAAAAGAATTAAAAAAAAATTATGTATTTTTTAATTTCCTATTAATAAAGATCTATGAACAATGAGACATACCTAATTAATCGACGAAACACGAAATACAAAGCAAGCAACTCACAAAAAATAAGTAGCGACCGGCCGGCGACGAGCAACGACAGTTTCTTTTTCTTTTAATTTACAGTTTTTAACATTTGAATTGATATTTCAAATTACATTTTGACGTCTAGCGCTACGTCTGCTACATTTAACTACGTTAACTACATTTAACTACATTAACTACCTCATTTATGTAGCACACGTAACAAATGTAGTAAATCAAAAAAAAATCACATTTCTGCCATCTCTGCTGGTGATAGAATTAAACCATTTCTAAAAATTCTCATGTATTTACACATGTCAAATCATGTAGGCTGGACTATCATGCTGTGCAAGATGGGCAGTCATTTTTTGTTTCCACACTATTATACATGATACACAAATTAGTGTGTTAAACGAAGATGGTAAACATCGTAAACTCGACTTGTAACCTTAGAAGAAGAAATAGAGGAAGTGGCATATCGCGGAAAAATGAGGTTTTTTCAAACTAGTGTGAGTAACACAAACAAAAATGCATTCAGACATGCACTTACACAACAATAAACATATTTACAATCATTTTTGTCAAATATCACAAGAATAAATTGATCATTGAAAGAAATTTGTTCATACAATTGTATAAATTAACTTTTTTGGCTTATTTTGGACATGGCAAATTTATTATTTTTATTTTTTATTTATTATATTGCGGATGACAAATTTTACGAATGTTAAAATTAAATTAAATATTTCAAGCTGTTTGAGCTTTAACGAACAGCTGATTTGTTTACCATATCGTTTACTACATTGCTCTAAAAATTCAGAATTCGAAAAATTCAGATGTAAGGCGATTTTTATTGAACCCACTCATTTACGCAAAATGTTTTTTTGTGCGGTCATGAAACGTGTATCGGAAACTACGATTTTACGACATCGTAAAGTTTGAAACGCTGCATGAATACCTTTTTGTAACCTTTTGCGTGTTATCCATTAATTTTTCGAACAAAGCTATAAGTTTATCTATTAATTTTACCGTTGCACGTTGGTTTCTTGAAGATTATAATAAAACGAATTTCTTTTTTCATCCCTTCTCCGCCATTTTATTATTACATATGATAATAATTATATTAAACTAAAAAAATATTAAAATTGATTAACTATACAAAATTATGGCAAACTAAATTCAAAAGACAAAGGCCCTTATTACGAGTGTAAATTGTTTTTCTATAAACGACTTTTGAACAGTCGATCATCGAATATGAATTTTGGTATTGATATCATTTGTTTTGACAATTCATCTTTAATGTTTATAATTTTCTGTTGGACGGAATAAATTGTACGGAGCATAAATCCTAGGGGCTGATGTGAAAAGAAAAAAACGAAAACCCAACAGAAAAATATCAATTGATAGTTTCAGCAGTTGTAAATAACAAAAAAATAATAAACAAAATCTGCATTTTGAAAGAAACTTAATTTTTCTATTTTGTTTAACAATAAAAACAAACAACTCAAAACTGAACAAAAAGGATTATTTTTTTATCGCTTTATAAATAATAAATTAATAAATAAAAATAGAGCAACAATATTTCTATTGGTTTAACCTTACAATTCTAACGTATTGTATCTAGAGAACCCACCGTTACCCACTTGCCAGCAAATTGTGCTTGACTAACTCTTTATTTTACTCGCTTTCACTAAATACATGTACATGAGCACAGGCTGAAATAAGGGGAAGGAAAGAAATTGTGTTATAATTTACAGTAAGGAGGAAATCCTTTTACTTCAGTTTTCGGTTATCTAACAGCGCGCAGCGTTCTGAAGAGCAAAAAGAAAAACGACATTTTCCGTTTGATTTCGTAGTATCATTTCTGTAGGCATGGGATTTTTTGTTTAACATCAGCAACGTAGGTACTAGACTTTAATTTATGTTACATTTATGGAAACAGTGTTTGTCTCACATAGTGTACGTGAGTACAGCAAAACTGCTATCAATACTATCTATGTATGTAACATCAACTAGACCAACTGCGAGCGTAAGAAAGAGAATAGCTAAAAATGTTTGAAATTTCAAACATACACATTTGTGAACCAACAAATTTATGTTGGTGATAATAAGCAGTGTGTTTATTGGTAAAGCTAAGTACAGACGATTGTCAGATCTTACAATAGCCGTGTTTTTTTGCAAGCCCGGGGGGAATTTTATGAAAAAATCGACGTCGGTGCTAAACAATTAACATGTTAAATGCAACAACAACTAATCCCGGAGAATTCTCGGGGTTTAACTTAAGCGCACCGAAAAACTGTGTTACCGGCATGAATTGCATACATGTTATCGATAGTTTGTATGAAAATTCCATGTTTTTTACTGTCATGGCGTCGCTAATCCCCGCTGTCGTTTTTTTCAACCAATTCCCCCCGGGCTTACAAAAAAACACGCCTAATATTGTCAGAACTGTCAATGGTCTGACAATAGCTAACAATTAGCTGACAATTGACATATTTCTTACAATGAAAAATTATCCGTTCACACGGTTGGTAGATTTCTTCCAAAAGTCTGACAATTTGACTGTCAGCTCTTTTTTTATTTCTCTTTAACCAACTCATTGACATTTCGGACAGTGAAGAAATTGTCAGCAATTGTAAGATGTTTTCAATGAAAACATCTGACAATGACCAATGAGTCTGACAATGTCCTAATCGACTGACAATGATATAAATTGTGTGTTCAGACGATTGTAAGATAGCTCACAATTTTTTGTCAGATTGTTTTCTCTGACAATGACATTTCTGACAATATTGTCAGACAAAATTGTGTGATCAGACGATTGTAAGACATTTGGAACAGTTTTTTCCCTGACAGATATGACAATATTGTTAGATCTGACAATCGTCTGTTCTTAGCTTAATTATTGTAAGGCGGTACAAAATATAATATATCATTGCTGTTTTATTGAAAAACTAGTAGAAATATGTACTATATGTCGTTTTCGATTGAATTTTTGGCCTTTTCTTCTTTTCTTTTTATTTCAAAAACATCGAATTATTAAATTAACACAAACATTACCGAATGTTGAAATTCCAAAAAGAATTTATTTTATTTGACCAGTAATCCGATTCAAAACTTTAATAAAGGAACATATACATATAAATATTATGTGTTACGGCTGCCTAATAAAATTTGAAAACAAACTCCGAAAACATTACCAAAAATGTTAGTTTCTACTAATTTACATATATAAAAAAAATAATAAATACCTAGGTATATAAAAAAAATAAACACACCTGTCTGTATCGATAAACATTATACAATACCAAATAAATTTTTCGGATCGCACTGAAAGTTAAACGACACTCGAAATAAAGGCCAAAAAAAGCGGTATAAGTTTTATATCAGTTTAAAATTTCATTTTTATGAAATTTTTCATTAAAAAACTGACTTTTTTACACAAAAATGAAATTTTAATCACAGATTAAAAAATCTTTTTGCAAAATAGCAACCGAATAATACATTTTTTCCACTACACAAAAGCACAAAAAGCTTAAACATAGCTTACATTTTTTCTTAATTTGTAGGCATGCAAAACTGTTTTTCAGTCATGTGAATGAGTATTTCTTAATCGGCATTTAAGTTCATTGCCAACCATTCTTGTAAGTGCTGAACATTTGCATCGATGCTTAATGAACTGTGAACATCGCCAAGAGTTTTTAGATACATTTAAAAATGAATGCTGTCCAATCAATAAGGTTGTCTTAGATTTTTTGGAAAAACCAAACGTTGCAGGAATGTTGTAATCACTATCGTAGTCTAAAATTAAAAAAAAAAACAAATTTATACATTTTTGAGATACATTAAATTATTTCATCATAATATTCTTACAAACTGCATTTTTGGGATCTTGAGTATCATTTTTGTTTTCTTCTTTTTTACCAAAAGACGCTGGGGGTTCATAGGTAGGGTCATCTTTTTTTTTAGACGGACTTTTATTTCTTTCATTTTGACTAAAAACAGCATTAATTTTAAAGTCTGGTTTTTGATCTGAAAATTAAAAAAGAGAGGCTTTAATAATCGAAAATAATGAAAATAAAAATAATGAGGTTTGCAAATATTAATAAATTTAATTTCATTTTATTTTATTTTCTTAGTATTATTATCTTAGTATAGTATGTTCGTTTATTCCACAATAAATGTAGACCAGTGCCCACGTTTTGTAACTCTCGCATCCCTAAAATCAGTCACGATGAAATATTTTCTGGTATACATATTATTATTACTATCTGTTTGAGTGTTGTTTTAGCACTAATACGCCTGAGTATACCGAACCGATTAGCTTTTTTACATTGGAAGCTTAGCTTTCTTTACAGCCGTTGTTGTGTAGTTTTTTTTTCTTTAATTTAAAATAGAATAACTCATGATTAACGCTGCAACAAGTAAGTGTATCACAAAATTCATATCTTCATATATCGTCGCTACAATGCAGAACTAGTCTAAGTCCAAAATTTAAAAATTAGTTTTTTTTTATGTCATAAGGAAACTTGTTGTGTTCCGCGCTTTTTCTACATATTCTGAATATTCCTACGTGCAGAAATTCCTTCAGAATTTAAATAATAGAATATAATCATAATGTCGAAATTTAGCATTTTACGCACTAAGGTTCTTCTTGAAAAATTTGGAAAATGTGACTTAGACTAGTTCTGCATTGTAGCGACGATATGTATAGATTGTTAATAAATTTGTTTAAACATTTTGTGTGTTGCATACGAACAAATAAATGCACATACCTTAGAAATTAAAAATATTTTATAATAAATAATTCGGAATTCAATAAATGCACTTTTGGAAAATTCAATAACAAAAACAAAGTATTAGCTGAACAGAACCTTTGTTCAACTGTTTCAAAAAACTAACTGAACAGCAATCAAAATATTATAAATACGCAATTTATTAAACAGATGAGTGAACAAAATTATTTTTAAACGTTAAAATATTTAAGGGTAAAATATGTATTACAAATATCACAACTTCGGTGTACAGAACTGAAGTACAAAAAGAAATAAATTTCGAAATTCTGTTAATTAATATCAAATAAGGGCATATATTTTTTATTTATTAGGGATTGAATTTTTAGTAGTTATCCTTTCTGATAGTATGTAAAAATCTTCTTAAAACTTTGCATAAATTCGTACAGAAACCTTGTTTTGGCAAAGTTTTAGACATGACTGTGTTTATTTTTTAATCGGCATCTAAGTTCATTGTCAATCATTTTTGAATGGGCTACAGCTCTGCATCGATACTTAAAATATTTTGAACATCGCCAAGAGTTTTTCGTAACACTTAAAAAAGAATGCTTTCCAATTAATAAGGTTGGTTTCGATTTTCGGGAAAATCCAAAACTTGCAAGAACTTTATAATCACTATTGTCACCTGAAATTGAATAAAAAAAAATATGATCCAATTATTATATTTATTCATAATATTTCCAAAATGTTACTTTAACCTTCTTGAACATCAATGCTATTTTCTTCTTTTTGACCAATAATAGTCTCAGAAGGTTCGCACTCAAGACCGTAATCTGGAAGGACTTTTTATTATTAGAGAGATTCAATTTTGGTATCATAAATTCTTACACACGGCATCTTTGGTTTCAGTTCTATTTTCCTCTTCTATTTGATTGAAAACAGTATTAATTGTTAGATCCGGATTCTTATCTGAGATAAAAAAGTTCATACATAGGTATATAGGTGGAATTAAGTTATTAATAAATAATGAATTGATAAATGATAAATAACGTAGCAATCAATTTATATAAATAAAATAAAAATATTAGTAATAAGCTAGCGAAGTTTGACAATTTTGTCGCGAACAAGAATTTCACCGGGAAAGTTTTCCTCCTTCCAAAAGTGGGAACGTGAATTATAATCGTTAGTTGTCTTCAGAATTTATTGATATTGAGAATAAATTTTCCAGGTTAATTATGCTGTCAATTGCTGGAATTTTGTTCGGGGGAAATGTATTCCGGGGAGATTCACATTTCACAATCGCTTAAAAATTTTCTTTTCTTGAAAATATGTTAAAAGTAAAAATGATGATAGATTCTTCTCTGAAAATTTTTATTCTATACACTTCATTATACATATTTGTTAACATTTAAAAAATGGTAAATACTTTTTGTTTTACTCGGCAAATTGTACAATATTAAATTAAAAAATATTTTTTTTTATAATTTTATGACATCATAATAACGATAACATTTAAGATACGTCATTAAAGATACTTATTGTAGGTAAATGTTCGTAATTTCACATAAAATTTCCAAATGCAAAAAAAAAACTTGGCGGTTGAGCAGTTAAGGAACGCACAGACGAACAAATAAACACACATTTAATTATACAAATACCTAGATTTTATATGCATGTCATAACGTATGTATTTTTTATATTATGTAAAAATAGGAAGTAATAAATTATATAAAAAATTAAAATAAAAAAGAGTACTTTCATAGTTAGTCTGGTCTTACAGTATGATAAATAAAAAAAATTATTTAAAATTTTTGTATCAAAACTTTAGGCGTGACTATGTGCATTTTTTATTCGACATCTAAGTTCTTCGCCAATCATTTTTGATTGGGCTAAGGCTCTGCATCTATACTTAAAATACTGTGAACATCGCCAAGAGTTTTTCGATACCCCTAAAAAGGAATGCTCTCCAATTAATAAGGTTGGCTTTGATCTTCGGGAACAACCAAAAGTTGCGGGAATGTTGAAATCACTGTCAGCAACTGTAATTAAGAAAAATTTTTAGAAGAATTAAGATTGAAGTACGTACACAAATACAATAGGCGCGTGTAGAAAAATGAGATCTCAGAGATTTTGCTCCGTCAAAAAGTGGGCAAGCGAATCCGAAATTCTTTTTCGTCAGCATTTTGACAGCAAGTGAATCCAAATTTAGCTTAGGAATCCTGTTCACTTAACTGAGTTTGCTGAGAACTCAAAGATCTCATTTTCCTCAACATGCATAATGTATATCATTTTAATATTCTCACAAATTGTATTTTTGCCTTCATGAACATCAATTATATTTTCTTCGAAATTCCCATTACATTCGTAATTTGTAATCATACCTGAAAGAAATTTTTCAGATGGATTCAATGGTTTTATCAAAGGTTCTTACTAATTTTGGTTTGGTGTCCTTCAACACGCATATTATTTTCTTCTAATTGGCCAAAAACGGCGTACATTTTGAAAATAGGATCTGAAAAAAAATAGTTCTTAAGATAGATTTATTTAAATTTGAACAAAAATAAAAAAATAACTAAATTTCCAGAAACAGAATTTAATAAAAACGTTTTAATAAAAAATCCTTAATTATCTTCTCATTCACAAACAAATTAAAACATTGATCAAAAATTAATTTACGAAATAAAATATCTTATTAATAAACAATTAAAGCCTTATGTACGGCAGTATATTTTAACTCATTACATTTGTTTAGATGAAGTACATAAAGGAAAAACCCATGTCCTGTGCACCTTATTACGAGCTATATGAACATTTTCATTATGTTAATGGCTGAATTATAAAAGTCAAAATATCATTTAGTCCCTCTGAATTATTGTTTCTATTTTATTTTATTTTATATTTTATATTCTTTCAGTTCTCCGTTTAAGTAAGATTTTTCATGAAAATGCATGGAAAAAAAAAGTTTTAATTATTTATGAGAATGTTTATTTTTCAAACGACATTTCAATTCTTTCCCAATCAGTTTTGTTCGCGCTGAAGCTTTACATTGATGTTTCTGATACTTCGAACATCTCCAATAGTTTCCGTTGTTCCTTTTTCTCGATCCATAAGTATAGATGTGGTTTCCTATTATTAACGTTTGCCTAGATCGTTTTGAAAAACCAAAAGTTGCGGGAATGTCGTATCCATCACAATCTAAAGTTAAAAAAATTATTAAATATCTTATATTTAAATTAAATTGCTATTTATGAATACATTTTAAATTCAAATATAACGAACATTATGTATATTTATTTTACAGTGTTGAAACTTCGAAACTTTTGTATAGATATCATATCGTCGGCTAAATACATAAAGCTGCTAAGTCCACTTTTTGCCGAAATTGAGAGTCTGATGCCATTTTCTAAAGAAACACATTCTGCACAAAATGACTTAATCACTTCTGTCCAATGTATCTTAATTGTTGCAGAATCCTAAAGAGAAAATAAGTTTTTATATGGAGCCTTGTGTAATTTTTTTTTGTTTTTCGCTCTCCTGTAAAATTAGCAAAAGTGGACTTAGCAGTTTTACGTATTTAGCCGACCATATTGACTTTCTGGTATCTTAAGGTCAGAAATTGCTAGAGGTCCTCAAGTTTTTTGCATGTTTTAAGAGATTGTTTATGCTATCAACGATTCCATTTTGAGGCAGTTTCATTATATGTAATTTTATTTTAAAACCCCGGTCGCTTATTAATTTGTAGAAAATATGTAGGCCTTTCTGAGTTCGTCTTCAGCTGTGTCGTACCCACTGTTATGGTACCGTTTTAAAGAAAATTCTTGGCCACAACGCTTTTCGTTTTCAATTTTACATAAATATGTTAGTCAAATTATCGTGCAATTAAATTCAATTCAGTTAAATAGCTCAAGGCTCGTATAGAACCAAATATCTCTTATACTTCGAAAAAACCTTGCTGACAGATCGCGCTCATTTTATGCATAGGAGAATAAATACGGTACTAAAAACTTAGGATCACCTTGTTTGTTTGAGGGTATCTTATAAAAAAATATTCCCCTTAAACGTAAAAACTAACTTTAAAGCATACTAAATTTCCATACAAAAATTGAAGCAACGAAATCATAAACGAAAAATTTCGTTTTCGTTTTTGTTCTGCAGTACGCTGTTGATAATTATTGTAGCAGTTTATTTGGAGAAGTCTCCACTCTTTTTCGTACTGAATTAATTTCACGAACCATTAATTGTCTGCGGAAAAGTGACATTCGAGTTTTTATTTGTTGTTTCTTTGATTACAACAAAGGGTTCTGTGATTTTTTTTGTTTTTTATTTTTTTTTACAATTAATGACATTTATTTTTTCCGTAGTCCGTTTACGTTTTCGTTATCGATTTGGAGACCAGAGAAAATTTTCGTTTCGCTACGTACAAGACTTTAAAATAAAAAAAAGTTAATACATTTTGGGTATTTGTAGTATTTTTTTTGCAAATAAACAAAGAAAATATAAAAATGATAATTTTTGTTTGTGTTAATATAAGTACCATATGGGAAACATTTTCAACTTTTATAATATAAATTAATTTTGCATTTATTTTTCATTTACTTATGTAATAAAATCATCTGTAGATATTAACTTTATAACTTAATTATTTCTATATACGTTACAAATTATTATTTTGTTTTAAAATTTTTTTTTTATAAATTAGTCTTTAATCATGAGAATGTTCATTTTTCAAACGACATTTCAATTCTTTTCCAATCATTTTTGTACGCACTGTTGCTTTACACCTATACTTTTGATACTTCGAACACCTCCAATAATTTCCGTTAAGAATTTTTTTTGATCCATATATAAAGGTGTGGTTTCCTATTATTAAAGTCTGTCTAGATTTTTTCGAAAAACCGAAAGTTGCGGGAATGTTGTATTCGTAATCTGAAATTAAAATTAATTATCAAGTTAATTATTATTGATTATCGCATGTATTTTTTAGTGAAGAGGATGCAAACGTGAACATACATCGTACATTTGAAATAAAAAATCTTATTACATATTAAGTATTTATTGATTTTCAGTGAGGTATACCCATGTATTTGGAATTTTGAATCTGCTAGTGTTTCTATAAAAAAGCGAGTATACGCCCGAGTGTACCTATCGAGTTCAGTTGTTAATATTCAAATGTTGCCATGTACCCACATATACTGCGAGCAGTGTAAGCATCCAATTCGTCTTATATGGCTGATTTTGTGAGGATAACTCATCAAGTTGACGTGGATTAATTTCGTTTCCATTTAATTTATGTTGAGAATTGCATCAGTGTTGAAACATCACTCACGTTTTCAAAATAAATTTAGATTATTTGGCAAAGATGTTCAAACCTGAGTCTATTCACGATGACTTAACAGTATATACTAACCATAAAAAAAAACCGAACTCTCCTGTTAAGCTAGTTTAAATCAGTATGGATTATTTGGTATCTTTGTGCAAGTTAACGTCTTTGATGACTTTTTACAAATATTAGTCCAAATTTGTGTCAAAGATCACTAAAATAATATACAAAATTAAATTGGAGCAAAGTTTGGTAGAAATTGGTAGTTTTGGAAGTATTTTGAAGTATGAGGAAAAATTTTACATTTCACATTTTATTTAAAGTCCTATTTAAAGAAAAACATATAATTGTATCCTTTTATAGATCAATACACATTTATATGTTTTTTATTAATTTTTAAATAATTTTTTTTTAATAATTTAAATGAATGTATAATAATTTTTTGATAAATATATGTGTTAATATTTTCGATACAGAACTTAAATTATATAGGTACATAGTTACATTATATCACTTTTCTCTACTAATTTGAAAAAAAAAAATATTTAAATAAACAATCGTCAATAATTGCCTCTTAATTACATACATATGTAAATAGTTACTTGATTGTGTTGATATAATTTTAATCATGTGAATGTGGATATTTTAATCGACATTTAAGTTCATTGCCAATCATCTTTGTATGTGCTGTTGATTTGCATTGATGTTTCTTATTTTGTGCACATCTCCAAGAGTTGCCGTTATTGTGTTTTTTCGATATATTTAAGAAAGTATGCTTTCCTGTTATAAGCGTAGGTCTAGACTTGCGGGAAAAACTAAATGTTGCAGGAATATTGTATTGAGCATCCAAATCCAAAACTAAAATATAAAAACAAATAGAAAAATTTAATTATTTAATAATATCTTCTTTAAAATACATTCTAATAAAAATACATGTCTAGGGGCCCCATTCCGCAAGTGTTCACAATCAAAATATGCATTAATAAATTGGTCTAGTAGCGAACAAGTTATTTGTCATCCTATATCAATTTCGCATGAACGTTCGAGGTACTCTCTTTTTTACTTCTAACACTCCAAAAGACCGAGTAATATTTTCGTAGTGTTTTTATGTTCTCAATTTTATAAAGGAGTCGACGAGAAACCCATATGTATGTATTTTTCGGCGGACTAATTTTCAAAAGTGATAAATACTAGACTTCAGACAACTTTTTAAACGTCAAAAAATATAAACTAGTAACGTTACCGTTTATCATGAATTAATTTAAAATTTACAAATTTTCAAGAATCACAACCCAACGAAATAAAATGTTTACAAAGAATAAATGCACCAGCTAATATCAAATTTATTAACAAAAAAAAAATCTTTAATTTCTTTTGCATGAAATAGCACAATTTTTGACTTGTGTAACAACTTCAGACTAAATATTAATAAATCTGTCTGTCTGAAACTGTTTGAAACTAGGTCTGAAACAAATCTATTTTGTAAAATGGCGACATACGGTAAGTTAAGTGTTTGTAACTTTAGGAATTCGATGTGTTCATATTCGATTGTAATCAAAAAGGAGTAAAACAGTCAGAAAATCCAATTCGGAAACAACATCATTTGCGGGAACGAGAATATTTATGTGTAGGCTTAGAAGAAGAAATAGAGAAACGGGCATATCCAGGAAAAAGTGAGGCTTTTTTTATAATAGTGTGAGTTACACGAACTCAAATGCATTCACAAAGGGAAGGCATGCAGTTAGACAGCTAAATCATGGGGCACCCAAAGGAATTTTTAGCTGTTTTTGTGATCTTAAATCGTCAAAAATAAATAAAGTGAATATATACGCTATACTCTATTGCAAAAAAAAAATCACACGCGTTGCTGCGTTAAATGATGTAAAAACAGCTTTAATAAGCAGTGCAATTTTTGCTTATTTCACATGTAAGCTGTGTCTTATATTCCACATAAAGTAAGAAAAAATACTCTGCACTACGGGCGCCTTGCCATCACCAACAAAAGCTAATTCGACACTCGGCGAGAATTGCAATTTTGACAGATAAGCACCTGACATATCACGTTTCGAAGTATATTTGCCTTTTTATAGCAAAATGCTTTGAAAAATCAACTTTAAATTATTCTACGATATTTTTTTTACATACAAAACATCACTTCACATTAGTTTATGTCGAATTTGAGACACAATCAGCCTGTGAAATGAAAAAATTGTTAACTCCATATTATAGGTGTTTTTACACAATATAACATAGCACCGCATGTTGTTTTATTATTTTTTTTTTAATAAAGTATTGCAAGTTCTCACTATTCTCACTTTTAAATCATTTCTTTTAGTTTTATTATCTTTTTTCACTATTTTAACGGTTGAAAATCTCAAAACACTTTCCTTTAGATCGGCAAAATGACAGATAGGCCCCTTTTTTTTAAATTTGGTGCTTCACTCACATATACTGTTATGTGATATACACCTCTTCCTTATCTTCTTATTCTAAGTGTGTAGGCACACGAAAAAACGTACACTTGCGCAATGGGGTTCCAGTTTTATTTCGAAATCTTACGGCCATATTGTTCACTATTGATTTAAATTAATTTCATGAATAAAATCAATTATTCTTGGTTTATTTAAAATTTTCTAATTTTCCACTTGTTAACTTATTTATTTATTTTTTTGTAATGTATTTGATTTTTCAATTCTGAGAGCGTAAAGAATTCATAAGAACCAGCAAAAGATGTAAATAATATGACATTGAGTTTTTATCTGAATTTAATTACTGGCCTCCGAAGATCATTTTAAATCCAATTGGATTATCGACATTGAATTTACAAAATACGATCATGGAGTGGATTAAACGAGTACAAAATATATGGAAATGGATTTAATTATTGGATTTAAATTTTAATCTATATTAATGGAGTGTATAATAATTCTTGTCGCAGATGGAAATATTGTGAGTGCAGATAAAATAAATATAATTTAAAGTAAGATAATAATATGATTTGGGTAATGATCAAGATAATGGTGGTCTTAAAGCTCAACTATATTTATTTAAAATTAGTTTGTATTCAAAGCCCGTAGGACACTACATTTGTTTCCTCATTTTTAGCTCATTAAATCATACTAAAGTGTCAGCCAAGAGAAAAAGGGAAAGATGTTGTTTTTAAGAAAGTAAAAGCACTTATCTGGCAAAAAAATAATATGAATTTTCAACATTATTTAAAAATCCATTTAATGTTTTCTTTTCAATGCTGCAATATTTGATTCATTTATACTAACGGCAACACAAAATTATATCCGATTCAATTTTGTCTAAAATGTTGATTAATAATTAGTTTTGTAACGTTTTTTTTGAATTAGGTACATATGTTTTAATTTTCAATTTTAGTGTCAAAAAAAAAAAGGCTGCTAGAAGCTGAAAAATGTAAATCGAAGTACATTTTAATACATTTTTTCTGACATTTTTACATTTTTCACATTTTTTCTGACATTTTCACATTTTTTTGTGACATTCACACATTTTTAGGGTTTGAATTCTTCGTACTGATTTTGTTTCATTTTCAATGAATTAAAAATGAGAAAAAAAATGTAGTATCATACGGGCTTAAGTAACTTGTTTTATATCGCAATGATAAAAACGAAGTTTTCTTTTTAAATTACCTTGTAGTCTCAAAATTGGTTGGTTAGTTAATCTTTCAAATACTTCATCTTTGGTTTCATAAGACTTTATATCCTTCCAGTCGACGCAATGATGATGTTTTACCAGAATTTAAAAAAAATAAAAGAACTATAAAATTAGATACTAGTATGAAAATACGTAATACCTGGTAAGCTTGAAACTAGTGGATCACTTAATAATCAATAATTGGCTCTTCTTTGGTTTCATAAGTTCCGATATTTTTCAAGGCTTTGATTTCACATTTTACTAGAATGTAAAGCAAGAAAACAGTTAAACAGTTTGTATTTCTCCATCGTCATTTCAGTTGTTTGCCAATTAGGTAATTTTAATACCAAAGTTGAGATTGTTTCGAAACTCAAAACACTATTACTCAATTTTTCTGAAATATTAATAATATCGTATTAAAAGATGTTAGCATTAAATTACAATACATACATACATACAGATTTTATTTAAAGATGAAATTTTTCATTATCTTATTTTTCAAGCCAAAGTATTGACATTTGAAGACACTGGAATCGTTGAACGAACATGTAGATATTTGAATTTTCAAACACCATATTTATATTGAGCTTCTTGGAAATTTGGCCACAGGTCCTCAATACCGACTCCATTCTGGTGACATATGTATGTAGGCTTTCTTAAGGAGTTATTAGAGGAAAGGAAGCGTGTGGTTTCTTGCCTGTACACGTCCGACGTCAAACTTTCTTACAACAGGTTTGTTCCTTTGGGCCTTCCAAAGTACTTTTTATAGTACTTCCCAGTAGATGATGAATGGAACGCGTTAATTTTGCCAAGCAAAAAATCTAACCTCAATGTAGATTTAATTTTTGTTGATTGTATCTGTATTTTATTTTAGATTAGAGAAACATCAATAATTTACTATGCAATTTTTTTAACAGATGGTGTCACTTTCTTGCGTGGATTCATTTCGTTACTTCATTATTGAAGTGCTTTAAACTCCTTTGATCACAGAGTTTACTCGTTTTCGGGATATCCGCAACGATACCTTGACTACAACTTGATAGTTCCTCAGTGAACAAAACTAATGTTTAGCCCCGAATCAAAACCTGAATCTATTTATTATCGGAGGTTAAGTCGTGCAGGTTGTACAGGGTTTTCCAATAAGAGGTTTCATTTTGATATTAAAAAAACGAGTATTTTTTAAGAGAAATCAATGGGTGTTTATTTCATTGTAAAGAAGAAGTTACGCCTTTAACGGCTACGGTTGCAGCACCATACCCGCTTCACACGTTTGCGGTTGTATGTCCTCGATAACTTCATGAATTCCATCTTTAAGGTCTTGAAACGAGCATTCTTTCACGTGGTTCCATTTTTTAGTAATGGCGTAGTTTTTACTTTTCAAGTGTCAAAAGATGACAGCTTGAAAAGTGACAACTGTCCAAAATACGAGCTATTCAAAATGAAACCACTTATTGGAAAACCCATTATAATGTACATTTTAATTGTTTAACTCTTCCTAGCTTGGGGTTAAAATAGACTTTCCTCTAAATCCGGTCACAATGCTCAGAAATACAAATACAATTTAGAAAAAAACTCAACATGTCTACTATTTTAAGTTACTTAAAATCTAAATAAGCTTGAGTTTCATTCGAATTTTAAATAAATCCTAATAACGGCTGTCAAAAAACGACACATTCAGTTGCAGAGACGATAATGATGTTTGAGTAAAACTTCAGCATTCTCTCCGTTATTCATCCTTCTCAACATTATGAATTTAAATTTCGGTGGACTTATTCTCTAACTATCACTCTATGATTGTTCTTTGCTTTCGGGTATAAGATATGAACAAGAAAGTTTGACACTTGTCTAAAACTTCTTTCTTTTAAAACAGATGCATTGTAATTAAAAGATGTAAATTTTCCGTCTATGTTTTTGAATTAGTTTTGTTCGACTTCAATGTGAGATTTTTTTCCTTAAAACGACACCGGTTTACATATGTATGTACATGGACGTACATGTGTATGTGCATACATGTTAGTGTAACTTATCAAACAAAATCATATTTAACCAAACGAAATCATGTACATATTCAATTTTTAATAAACTTTTTCAATAATTTACAAACAAACAAATATTTGTATATGAAATTTTTGCTCAAGGGCTGCATATTTTATGTTTCAAAATTTTTACATAACGTCAATAAAAAAAAATTAAAGCAAACATAAAACATTAGGCATTTTCAGGAAAATGAGATCTCTGAGTAATCTCAGTTAAACTGTAAAAATACTAAGGAAAAAGAAAAATTGAACATCTCTTTTTCCTGAACATGCCTATAACAAAGCATTTTACCTATGTTTATGATACGGGAAGATGAGTTTATATTTGATTTCATTATTAATCACTTTAGTATGAGCTGTTGCTTTACATCGATTTATTCTGTATTGAGCGCATTTCCAAGATTTGAATGACTTTTTGGATGTACTTACATTTAGGAATTCTTGTTTACCAATTAACAATTTTTGGCGCCTTTTTTGAGAGATTCCAAAAACAGCTTTCTTTAAATAACCACTATCATCATCTGGATCTTGATTATCAATCGAAATTATTTTAGGCTTTTCCGAGATTTCAAAGACATTTTTCTCTTCTGGTGAATTAGCATTACTGTTTTCTAGAAATACACAAGGAATTTGTTTAAGTTCAAAGAAGTTTAAGACTAGAACGAATATAACAAAAAAAAAAATAAAACGACTGGAAAAAAATAAAAAAATAGGTTTTTTACTTATGACGTGGCTAGATATTAATCAATTAGGTTATATTATGATATTAGGCGTGTTTTGTTGAACTTATTAATGTGACAATATTCTTATTGTAACATTAAGAACCTAATGGTTCAATATCTAGCCATGTCATAAGTTTGAAGCATAAAGCCAAATTTTACATTAAGCCAAATTTCCACATTAAAATTCCATCAACAAAAAGTTTACAGCAGATTTGGTCTTTAGCAACTTTATGGCGCGAAACACTGCGGAATCGAACAACCCAATTTTAAACGGAAAAATAGATACTTACTTGAATTTTGTTGGCTTAAGAATCGAATAATTTCTTTTTCACATGCAAGAAGAATTGTTTCACTTTGAACTGTAAAGAAAAAAACATTATTAAATTAAAAAGATATAGAAACATTTGAAATAAATAAAAAATAAATAAAGAAACCTTAACCAAATGCAAAGTAAAACAAAACTTTCAGTTATAACAGGCAAATTTGTAATCTTATTTATTTAGTACAAATAGACTATTAATAAACCATTCAAAATAATAATAGACAAATACAAATTTTAATGATAAAAGATTATTTAAAAAGAAAATTACTGAAGAAAGGGATTTTTATTTATTTTTTTTTAATATATACATACAATACAAAAATGTTAGAAACAGGCTTGACTTGTATGTATTTAAATTCGCCATTAATTCCATTTCATGTTATACCCACGCTTTAACTTAATCTTGAGTCAAATTATTTGCATTTGAAGGTTCACTGCAAAAATAAATTTTGAATTAAAAACATGTTTACTTCAAATAATTTAATTATCTTACAGAAAATAAACGTTGCGAATAAGACATACAAAGCTAAGAGAATTATTTTTTACATTTAAAAAATTAAGAACTAAACAAACTTCAATATCGATTGAGATTTCATAATTTTGGTTGTAAATCCTAATTCTCCTCAATGCAACTTGATCAATTGCTGAAATAAAATATTTCTATCACATGTTTTGCATGTACGTTAATATTATGTAGCTAATGAATTTTTTAGAAACTTTTTTTAAAAACAAATCTAACCTTAAAGGAACAGAAATATTCTTGAAACAGTTTTGCCAACGCTTCATTTTATAAAGAACTTTTTCTTAAAACATAACTGAAATTAAAGAAAATAATAAAGAATAAGTAAGAATATTAAAATTGAGAAATTGTTTTCCTACTATAATCAAAATACGGACCTATAGTACGTCCTTTATAGTTTGATACAAACTAAATAAACTGCACAAGTAAATCGTTCACACCTCCTTTAATTCAACAATCAACACATAATACAAAAATTCCACCCACAATTTGATCGGAAGTGTTTCCTTTCAGGCCACATTTTATTAGAAATTTTTTTCATAACACATTAAAATAACACATTTTAAAACGCTACATTTTATAGAGAAATTTCCTTTCTAAAAAAATAAATGAAATTAAAGAAAGAAAAAGACATAAAAACAATTATATTTTTCGAATATAAATTAAATAAATAAAATCCACAAGTAGATTGTAAATAATTGGTTTTATAACAGATAATTTTTTTAATTGGAATAAAAATTCAATAAAAAGAATTTTAGTTTCTAATATATTTCATATTATATTGCTCCATCAGCAGGTCTGGTTTTTGAGATATTTTGACATGAAAGTTATTCCTACATATGTATATGAATTTATTTCATTAAAATCCTTCGGAAAAGAATACTCTGGTTTAATATCGATCTTTACACAGATCGATATTAATCCAGAGTTTTAAAATCAATTATCAATGAAAAAAAAATTTATAAATTTCTGGAAAACATATACATACATACATTATTTTTTTTATATATTAATGTAATCTTTTATTTTATAATTAAAGCTAAACTTGTTTAGGTATATTTATAAATTAGTCAATATAGCCTAATTCTCCAAGTAAAGTGTTAGTTGCGGTTGACATTTTATCAGAACGGGTAATGATTTTGTAAATTGCCGTCTGAATAAACATCCATGTGCAATGACATTCCATTGGATATTGTGCATTTAGCATAAAAATTGCCTTAAAACAAGTATCCACTGCATCCAGTATAGTTGGTAAAACATACATGGTTTCGTTAACAACAACAAAATGAGTCGTTATTTTTTCTAACGATGGGCCAACTATAATTATGAATGGTTGTAGAGTTAAATCTAAATCCATTAGTTTTTTCTTTCTTTGTGAGATAATTTTCTCTATTTCTGCTTCACTGCTTACGTATGTTATGAATCCGTTACGAGCTTCAGCTTTTGATGGACGCCAGATTTTTTTATTTGATCCAAGGTGCCAAGTAGATAACGATATCAATGATGGAATTAGAAGAAAAGTTGCCAAGTTACTTGTTTCTTCCGAAACTAAAAAAAAAAAAGAAATATGATCTTAAAATCAAATTTAACTGAGAAATCATTTTACAGTCGATGACGAATATAAGAAAGACTCATATAGGAGAAAAAAAAAACGCTTATAAGACAGACATTGCAAAACACACTAAATGACAAAATTTTATTTATTGTTTTTATATACGAAGTTGTCTTATATACCTACTTTTTTGTATAAGAAAATTTTCTTATATACACACATATGTATATAAATTTTTTTATATAATGAAACGCGGACATAAGAAAGGAATTCTTTGGATTTTTTGGCTTTTAGTCGAATGCAATTTTAAAACTTCGTTTCTCTTTTGATATCCTTTCGGTTTCAGAGACACTTTTAAACACTGCGAATTTTAATAGCTGTAATTTTTGTTATATATTATAATGAAAAGGAAACATCTCTTCACACTCTTTACTCCGCTTATGTCTCGAACAGTAAGAAAAAGCACAAAGAAAAGAGAGCGATAAATCTGTAATTATTTCAACCTCAGCTACTTTGTCTACCCCGGCCACCGCAAAACATGAAAAAACGCTGCAATTACCCCCTGCAAACTTAAGCACGTAGGCGGGGGACGTATAACAACATTACAACATACTGGACCCATCAGGACTCTGGAGGTGAAGTTATTGCTAACAATTCAATTGGCAAATAAAGAGGCAAAAATCAAGCAAGTTTTTGAAACAGAAATTAATCAATAATTTTTCTTTACATTTTTATTCTTATTTTTGTAAAAAAAAAATTGGTGCAGGGGTGCAAATACTGAGCAAGATCTTTATTTAATTTATTTTTTTTGAGAGTCCATTATTAATTTAAGTAACAATCAACAATTTAAGCAAATATTCGTTCCGAAACGGAATATACATGCAATGCAAACATAATATGCTTTCTGCATTTGCTTTGCATATGCTTTGCTTTTTAAATGATGCGTTTAGGAATTTGGGCACAAACTTTAGAACAAACGAGTTCGTTTGACATTCCGGATCGGAGAGTTCAGAAGAGTTTACCAAACGATAACGCTATTAATTGAACATTTTTATATAATAATTCACTTACCATCGTACAACTTTAGAAGATCCTTTAAATTTACAGAAGTTTTCTCACAAGCAATGTCAAAGATTTTTTTTTTCAACGACGGCAAATTTTCTTTTAGGGCATTTACATTGGACGGGTATACAAATTCAAAATCCTTTTGCAACTATGAGAAAAAAAAGCAAAAAAAAAATTTTAATTGAGCGTACAAATTGATAAACGTTAATATTTTTATATTTTACCAGTTGGTATCCAAGAGGGTTTTTTAAAGCTGGATATTCTTTGAAATAATCAGCCATGCACATATTTTTGAGCTGTAACAGGCGACTTTGTACTGTTTCCGACCATTTCTCCTCAATAGTAGCCCAAGGATGACTAGAAGACTTAAGGCACAGAAGACTGCCCTTTGCGCTTGCGCATTCGAATTCATTCTCGTTGTCGAATTCTATTGGAAAACGGCACAAGGCTGTTGTTGAGAATGGATGTTTAGACGTATTTGAAGATGAATGTCGAACATAATGTCCTGCCGTTGCTATTATTCCAATTTTGCGATATTTGCTCTTTAGGTTATGAATACGGTCAGGTAGTTTTCCGCTTAGCCTTCTGACAATTTGAAATCCTTTATTACTAACCTTTTCGTGCAAATACACAGATTTCTTTTCTCGGGGAAACAAATGAAGTATTTCATCTGTCCAATTTTGATATACTTCAAATGAAATCTTTCTCTGAGGTCTTCTTTCTAAAACCCGTGTGCATATAATATTCACAAGTAGCTGCCGATGGGTATTCTCAAAAGGCTTTGTTTTATGATGTAAAAGTAAGGATCTACCTTCTAAGGTACTTTCCAGCAGTTCTTTTAAATTCTAAAAATTAAAAGAAGGAATAAAGCAAACGTCCATACAAATCAATTAAAAAATAAGTCTCGAACTAGAGCTTAGAGCTCCGTGTTACACTTCGATCAATTACAAAAAAGGGCCGATTTTATTATCGTATTTTAAATATCTGGGTGTTTCTCTGCTATTTGGAAATTCGTCCTTACAAGACTGTCCTAAGCAAATTTTATTAAATTGTAAACAAAATGAGTGGCTCATTGTCATTGCCTTGAATATTGCTAATGGAGACGCTTTGGCAATGGCAATATTGCCCGGCTGATGGAAGGCAATTATTGATTTCCATCGCTGAGGCAATAAATTTTGACGTTTCACCTTTTTCAAAATGGTTTCTCCGCGATTTTGAAATAATTATGTGCTTCGTTTTGAAATTAAAGTTGAAAATATGAGAAATTAAGTAAATTAAAGTTTTTTTTACTATCAACAATTGTGAATTAAGCAAAAAACACTTGACTGTGGTCGTAATTTCTACACTGACATTTGACAACTAAAATAAGCTGGCAATAGAAGGCCCACCCAGGCAATAATTTGGCATTGCCATTGAAATTGACATTGCCTCAAATATTGCTAATGGAGCCACAGCGATAGATATTTTGATTAAATTTCTATTGTAAAATTATTATTATGATTTATAAAGATGCTTACAGTTTTTTTATGTATTTAGATATTTTTTATTCAGTTATCAATGTAAAAAAAATATTGGTAAGAAAGTTTTTAATTCTGGAAAAGGGACGCACTAGGGGACTGTGTTTTTATGTGTTTGATGTTCATTTATTCAAATATTAGATTATTAAATTGCTAAAAAAACTGTGGTCTGCCAAGAATACCTAATACTATGTCGTTAGTGATACAAAAAACTGAGAAATATTAAGATTTATTACATAAAATTAGCTTGAGACAGCGATTTTCCATTTAGTGGAGAAACACCCATCTTCACGTTTGAAGTCTGGTAAAAGGTAATTTTTATTATATAAGTAAGAAAAGTATATACTTACACTTATAGGTTCGGTAAATGGCGTGTCGTCACTCGAACTTGTTTCAGCTACAATTTTTTCGTTTATTCGAACTGAGTAACCCACATTTGCATTTTTGAATTCCTTGAACGAGAAGTTGGAATCATCTGGCGTTAAAGAGAAATAAAATAAAAAAGAACATTGGAATACCTCCATATAAGTTATATGTATGTACCTATATCGAAACAATTAGAACAAAATTGAACTAAGCTTTAAAAATTAGTAGAAAAACAAGCCATTTCAAACTCCATACAATGTGCATTAGGGTGGAGCGTCAAATTTTATTTCCGATTTAGCTATTCGAATAGCACTAAAAAGTTGCGTAGTTACGTAAGCTATCCGTAAAAAATAAAAAAAAATAAAAATTGTTTTTCTTAGCCCTCTATCACAGGTCAAAGTTTTGCAAAATTGGAAAAAAAATCATAAATTTTTTTGCTTTATTCTGTATTTCCGAAAGTATAAATCCTACAAAATAATATTTGTAGTAAAAAGAAAGATAATTAAATTTCTTATAAAAAATGTACAACAACTTATATTGTATGATTAGCCGTTCTCGAGATATATGTTAAAAGGCGCTACATAAATACAAATTTTTCATATATTTGCGCTATTGAAATCTTTTTTAGCTGGAGCGAGTCACAAGTTACATCAACCCCTTTGTTGGATAGAGCTAGCGATCAGGATTTGGAAGAATTTCTAAAAAAAAAATCTCTTATTGGCATGTCATTTTCGGACTTCCTTTGTCACACTCAAGCTGTTGAGCGCTGTGTGAAGATGGTGACCGAAGCTTCAATAACAGTAGCTGGTGAAAAGGCCAGAGACGGGCTAATAAAAAATAAGATATATTCTCGAAATATATTGCCATTTCCACACAAAAAAAAAAACAACTTGAAAAATAAAATGTTTAATTGGGTTAGTTTCTGAATGGCGTATTTTGAATTTTTAAGTTTTTATTTTCAAGTTTGTGTTAGTTTATTTGTCTAAATAAAGTTAATATATTATAATTTGTGTTTTCTTTTTTCATGAATTATCATATAATTTATTTCTAAATTGTGAAATAATTTTAACGTTTCCGAAAAAAAAAATTTTTTGTTCCAAAAAGTCGAAACTTTTAGCTAAGGTAGAGGGCTAAAGACTTAATCCAAACTTTTTTTTTTTAATGTCAAATTATTCTTCTCATCGAAACGCAAAAAAATGGAGGCATTCGAAATTGATACAACAACTTTTATTTTTCTCCATACATCGACGCTCCACCCTAATGTGCATGTTCAGGAAAATGAGATCTCGGAGATCTCAGCAATTTCAGTTTTATGAACAGGATTCCTGCTGACGAAACAAACTTGGATTCGCTTGCTAACTTTTTGACGGAGCGAAATCTCTAAAATCTCATTTTTTAAACCCGCCTAATTTCCTGTGTTTTGTTTCTTTTTTTAATGAATTAATTACCTGTTAAAATTTCTGCATCGTTCCATTCTTGTAGTATTTCATTTTCGACACGAATATTCCCAAACTCAGTGCTGTCTTCAATCTCGTGTTTCACTATAATGTATGAGAAAGAAAAATTAATAAAATCAAATTCAAAAAACGAATGGAGCAGAAAAACACGCACAGTTTAAAAGTATAGTTTTTATAGTAATCTACGATTCTTTGGTACATACATAAGTCTTAGTACTGATAACCAACCATAAGTCTTTGGACTCACAACAAAAAAAAAGGTTTATAATAAGTATTAGTTAAGTACATATTTAGTGTTTATTTATTAAAAAAAAAAAAACTAACGCAGCAAGATACTTAATATTAAAGATTTTAATTGTCAGCTACTATTAGTTTTCTACAGTCAAAATCAATTAACTATAATAATTGTTTAGTGAACACAAATTAATAAGTCTTAATTAATAAACAAAATTAAATTGTTGGTTTCCTTGTTGTATATTAATCTAATAATCCATTCTGGCGGTATCTTCTCATAAGGCTGTGCATACAATCGATTAATTTTCCGGCTAGCCTTTTCTTAGTTTGGTTACCATTATTTTGCACTCTTTCGCGCAAATACAACGATTTTGCCTGCGGAAATACATGAACTTTTTCATTAGCCCATTTATGACCTGAAATCTTTCTCTCAGGTTTTCTTTGTAAAACCCATGGGCATATAATACGCACAATTCGAAGCCTATGGGCATTCTCAAAGGGTTTTGTTTTATAATGTAAAAAAGGGCCTTTGTTTGTTCTTTCCAGCAGATTATTTAAGTCCTAAAAAAATAAATGAAAAATTAGAGGAATACTGCAGTAACAAACATGCAATTGGATTAACTAATATAATTATTCCATCATAACTGTAAGTTCAAGCAGTTGACATTCACAATTAGATTGTAAGTATATGTACATATGTATGTATGTACTCGGTTTTATAGGAGGTAATTTTAATAGGAATACAAATGTAAAAAAAAGAAGAATTTCTAATAAATTCACCCCTGTTCTGATTTCCAATCCGTTTTGAAATCCTTTCGTTTTCAAACTCTAGTCGTTCTGAAATACTTTTCGCTTTCAATACTTGCAGAGTGAGTGTGCTTTAATTTTCGATAGGATTGAAAATAATTGACATTTGGAAATTTATTTTAGTTTGCGTGTCCGAATTGAGTGTCAATTCAATTATACGTATATTATTAAACTTTTTTGTGATTTATTTAATTTTTTTTTCAACAACGTGAATGAGAAAATCAGAACACTTTTTTGAAACCGTACGGAAACCAATTGCGTTTACGGAAATCAGAACAGGGGTGATTATTTATTTTATATGTATAATTGCTTCATCGGTTTTTAAGATATTCTGACATGAAAGTTATTCGGATATGAAGTTATCTCATGAAATTTATTCGAAAATGTATACTCTGGTTAAATATTGATCTTTGTTAATTGTGTGGATCAGAAATTATCAATGAAAACAAAATTTATAAATTTCTGGAAAACATGTAATTTTTTAAAAATATTAATGTAATCTTTTTATTTTGTTCAAAACATACAAATTATAATTAAAGAACTTGTTTATATTTACATATTATATAGATCAGTCAACAAAGCCTAATTCTGCAAGTAGAGTATTAGTTGCGGTTGACATTTTATCAGAACGAGTAGTGATTTTGTAAAATGCAGTCTGAATAAACATCCATGTGCAACAACATTCCATTGGATATTGTGCATTTAGCATAAAAATTGCCTTAAAACAAGTATCCACTGCATCCAGTATAGTTGGCAAAACATACATTGTTTCGTTAACAACAACAAAATGAGTCGTTATTTTGTCTAACGATGGCCCAACTATAATTATGAAAGGTTGTAGAGTTAAGTCTAAATCCATTAGTTTTTTCTTTCTTAGTGAGATAATTTTCTTTATTTCTTCGTCACTGTTCACATGTGTTATGAATCCGTTACGAGCTTCAGCTTTTGATGGGCGCCAGAGTTTTTTATTTGATTTAAGATGCCAAGTCGATAACGATAGCAATGATGGAATTAAAAGAAACGTTGCCAAGTTACTTGTTTCTTCGCAAACTGAAAAAAAAAGAATAGAATAGAATAGAATAGAATAGAATAGAATAGAATAGAATAGAATAGAATAGAATAGAATAGAATAGAATCTCAAATTAAATTTTTATGAGAAAACATATTACTATTTTACTTGTAAAAGTAGAAAGATATTAAATTCTATTATCTAATCTCTCAAATGCAACAATACTTCGATAGCCGTGATCCTTTGGATGTGTCAAAGTACGCATGAGTTACTTTGCTCGCCAATTTCAATGGAACGCATGGAATTGATTTCCAAGTCTCATTTACTCGCACACGACAATTCGAGTAGTTGGTAGTACTAGATTATCGTTTGCATCTAATCATGAGTACTTCGCCACCTCCAAAAGCACACGACTGATATATCATTTGACATTTCACTAATACGACGAAACGCAAACTTCAGAATCAAACTTCTTTGACATTCAGCCTTATTGTGAGTTTCGCCAAAACAACATTCCACCCAGAAATTTTGATATTTCACTTTTCGCCAATTGTGTTTCACCCGAAATTTTGTGTTAAAAAAATTCCCCTTATTGTGAACAGTTAATGTTATTATATACTTATTTTTAGTAGGCGAACGAAATTTCGTTCGGGCGAAACTCACAATAGCTTTTAAAATTTCGGGGGAAAAAAAATTTTAAGGTGAAATATTTTTCGGGTGAAACTCACAATAAGGCTGAATAAGGATCGGAGAGTTCATAAGAATTCTTTCGGGTTGCCAAACAATATCTCTATTAAGAAGGTGTTTTTAATAATACAAATTCTTTATACTTCTGAAATACTTCAGCCAAGTAGAAGACAGCACTATTTTATTTGGATTTGTTGAATTATTGAATATAGCAAATATAGAAAATAGCTTTTAACGGCCTTTAGTCCTACAAAAATTTGGCGTTTCGTCCCGGCGATCTCACTTGGACTCATCAGTTGACTACTGAGGGCCTTTGTCAGTACGCAATTTTTTGTTAAGTTCAGTTCATCATACATAGATTTCGTGACGAATATCTAGTGTGAACTATATCCAACAAGACTAGAATTCCTAATCATTAAATTCGAAGTTTTTGATTTTTAACTCTATTAATTGAACATTTTTATAAAATGACACACTTACCATCGTACAATTTTAGAAGATCCTTTAAATTGAGGGATGTTTTCTTACGAGCATTATCAAAGATGTGTTTTTTCAACAACGGCAAATTTTCTTTAAGGGCATTTACACACGATGGATATACAAATTCAAAGTCCCTTTGCAACTACATAATATAAGAAAATAAAAAAAATAAAAGAGTTTCAATTGCGTGTACGAACTGATCAACGTTAACATTTTTATATTTTACCAGTTGGTATCCAAGTGGGTTTTCTAAAGCTGGATATTCTTTGAAATAATCTGCTATGCTCATATTCTTGAGCTGTAGCAGGCGACTTTGCACTGTTTCTGGCCATTTTTCCTCAATAGTAGCCCAAGGATGACTAGAACACTTAATGTACAGAAGACTGTCCTTTGCACCTTCGGGTTCATTCTCATTGTCAAATTCTATTGGAAAACGGCACAATTGTTGTGACGGGTGTGGATGCGTAGTTGTATTTGAATGACGAACATAATTTCCTGGATTCACTATTATACCATTTTTGCGATATTTCCTCTTGAGGTTATGGACACGGTCGGGTAGTTTTCCGCTTATTCTTCTGATAATTCTACTTCCTTTGTTACTAACCTTTTCGTGCAAATACAAAGATTTCTTTTCTCGGGGAAACAAATGAAGTATTGCGTCTGTCCATTTTTGATATACTTCATATGAAATCGCTCTCTGAGGTCTTCTTTCTAAAATCCGTGTGCATATAATACCCACAAGTCGCTGCCGATGGACATTCTCAAATGGCTTTGTTTCATGATGTAAAAGTAAGGCTTTACCTTCAAAGGTACTTTCCAGCAGTTCTTTTAAATCCTAAAAATTAAATGGTGCAATATAGCAAAGGTACATACAAATCAATCAAAAATAAGTCTGTGATTTGTCTGCCTAGAACGCAGCTGAAGCGAAACGAAAGTTATCTGTGTTCGCCAAATCGATAGCGAAAACTTTAACGAAACGACTACGGAAAAAATTAATTTCACCAATTGCAAAACAAAAAAATCACAACAGCATTTGCTGTAATCAAAGAAACAACAAATGAAATTACAAATTAAAACTCGAATGTCACTTTTTTGCAAACAAAAGTTTGTGAAAATAATTCAGTGCGAAAAAAGAGTGGAGACTTCTCCAAATATTAAAAATAATAATTATTATTAAATTTGATCGTTGAACAGCGTACTGCAAAACGAAATTTTTCGTTAACGATTTCGTTGTTTCAATTTTTGTACGGAAATGTTCGTTTCGCTTCAGCTGCGTACTATGCGTCGGAAAAGAGGCGATGTATGGATATATAGCCCTATAGGTGTATCGCATTCGGAAGAATTTTTTCCGACGACATACATCGCATTCTATCGCGCAGCCGCGCAATGCGTTAGTCAACAATTTTTGACAGCTATGCGTTGAATTTCTTCAGAAGATATCCGATGAAAAATCATTGCGGAATCTGTTCGGAAATGGCAACTACAAAATTGTAAGTAAAATAGTCAAACGAACGCGATTGTTTGCTTCATTATATTTTGTTCCGCAACGGATACCTCGAAAGTAAACATGAGCTCAGATCGAAGTTCACTTTCGTATCAGAAATTCTCCGAACGAATACCTCGATAGGGCTGATATGTACATGTACATGATATAAGGTGGGTTTTAACGCAAGCCCAGTGGGAATTGGACAAAAAAAGGTGACGGGGTTAAACAATCACCATGTTAAATGCAAGAACAACCAATCCCCTGCAGGGTTAGCTGTCCAGAGAATTCCCGGGGTTTCACTTATGTCATTTTCCACTGGACGTTTGGAAGCGTCCAGAACTAAAAAGAACTCTTCTGAAACCATTCCATTGGCAAAAAAAAACGGTCCACCGACGCTTCTCAGAAGAAAATTTCGCTTCTCGATTTGAAATCAGAATCCACTCAAGAAGCACTAATACATTTAAGCTATAACTTCAAAACAAACTCACTCAAATGTCAAAAGTAAATCGGACTCTGTTTGATTGTATGCCTGTTCGATAACATGAAATGTTCACGATGATTCACCAATATAATGACAACATTTCTAAGTTGAGTAGAAGTAGTTAGTATTGTTCCATTGGATTTTAGAATGAGTGAATCCCTGAGTGAAACCAATGGAAAACGACATTAATCGCACAGAAAAACTGTGTTACTGACTTGAATTGCTCCATTTTGTTCTTGTAATGGCATCGCTTATCCTCGAAGTCGTTTTTTCAATTAATTATCATGGGGTTTGTAAAAAACACACCTATTAACACAAAAAACAAAACATTAATTAATAACAACGATAAAATTAAACTGCATTATGAGTGAAAAGGTAAATCAGAAAACAAAAATATACATTAAACTGGTCTGAGGCAGAGAAATTCTTGTCCACATCTCATAATATTTAATCACTTTAATTTTTTTTTTCAAACTCTTACTTACGCTTATAGGTTCTATAAATGGTGTCTCCTCACTCGAACTTGTTTCAGTTGAATTTTTTTCATTTATTGGAATTGAACAAAACACTTCTGGATTTTTGAATTCCTTGAACGAGAGGTTGGAATTATCTGACACTTAAAAGAAATAAAACAAAAATTTTTCAGCTTTGCTGTCAAAAAGCTAAGGACAAAATTTTGGATTAACTTTTAGTGAGCGAAATCCTAAAATATTATTTTTCTGAAGGCACCTATGCGTAATGTCTTTTTGTTTGGTTTCTTTTTTTAATGAATTAATTACCTGTTAAAATTGTGTCATCATTTGATTCTTGTAGTTTTTCATTTTCGACACGAATATTTTCAAACTCATTGCTGTCTTCAATCTCGTGTTTCACTAAAATTAATGAGAAAGAAAGAATTATTAAATCAAATTGAAAAAAACGAGTGTAGTTAAAAAATAAGTACAAATAAAAAAAAATAGTTTTTTGAATAATCAACGAACCTTTGGTACATGGGTCTTAGGAATCTGATAGGTGATAACAAACTATAAGTCTTTAGACTCACAACAATAAAAATAGTTTATAATTAGTATTTGTTATAGTATTTAGTATTTATTTTAACTTTAAAAAAACAAACACATCAAGATCCTTATAATATTATATGTATGTAAGTGAAAGTTTAATTAAAGATTTTATTTGTCAGCTATGTATATTATGAATTTTGCTATAGTCAAAATCAAACTATGTATAATGATTAGTGAGCACACTAAATTAATAAATAAAATTAAATTGTTGGTTTCCTTATTGTACATTAATCTAATAATCCATTCTGGCGGTATCTTCTCATAAGGTTGTGCATACAATCGATTAATTTTCCGGCTAGCCTTTTCTTAGTTTGGTTACCATTATTTTGCACTCTTTCACGCAAATACAACGATTTATTTTCCAGCGGAAATACATGAACTATTTCATTAGCCCATTTATGATATACTTCACCTGAAATCTTTCTTTCGGGTTTTCTTTGTAAAACCCATGGGCATATAATACGCACAAGTCGAAGTCGATGGGTATTCTCAAAGGGCTTTGTTTTATAATGTAAAAGAAGGGCCTGACCTTCGTATGTTCTTTCCAGAAGATTCTTTAAGTCCTAAAAAAAAATAAATACAAAATTAGGGGAATACTGCAGTAACAAACATACATTTGTATAAGTTAATCAATCATAATTGTATAAGGTCAAGCTGTTGATATTTTACATTATCTCTAGAAAATTTACCCGATTTGCCATTCCAGCATAGTTGAGGTACATTAGAAATGAAAAAAGCATTTACGTTTTTTTTTTTCTTCCAAGCCTACGAACAGGGTTGGCCGAATTAATATTTTCAAATTGATCAATGTAATTAGGCATGTTCAAAAAAATGAGATCTCGGTGATCTCATCAATATCAGTTACATGAACAGATATCCCCAGCAGAATTTATCAGTTTTGCTGTCAAAATGCTGAGGAAAGAAAATTTTGGATTCGCCTGCTCACTTTTTGACGGAGCGAAATCTCACATTTCTGAACTCACCTAATATCAATCATTAGTTTGAATAACAAAGTTTAAAAATTCAAAACATCAAACTCAGAATTGTGAACAAATTAAATTAGGATGGGTTGAAGTGGATCTGCCGTTAAAGCCGGAACCAAACTTATCTCGTGTGGCGTGTTGTGGAGTAGTGTGTCGATATTGCGTCCAGGTATTTCAAATTCGTAGATCCATATATGTAAGTAGTATGTGTCTCGTATTTGTCTCATGTGTTGTGGAAACCACAGCGAAAAAATTACCGCATTGAAAGTTTCACCATTTGCAAAAAAAAATAAAAATGCACGACTAGGTCTTACGAACTTGCTCTTATGTGAGATCACACTGTAACGTTTTAATATTTCAAAAACTATATTTATCTTATAAAAGTAATAAATTAGTTATGCGAGCCAATATTGTTTACCAGTAGTATTATGCGAGTAGGTACATTTATTTATGAACAATATAAAAAATATGTAATTAAACATAAATTGATCAAACAACCTCTGAAATTGTTTTGACACCAATGCGAGTACATCATCCGATTTCTTAAGGAAATCTCAATTTATGAGAAAAAAAAAACGAAAATCGTTGGAGCGGTTTTTTAAAAAAATAGTTTTTTATTATATGTAGGTATGTATGTACATATATAAAATTTTGAAAAAAATTAAAAAAAAGTGTTACACACTTTTTTAGACTATTAATTTGGAGTTAAAAAATTAATTTAAAAAAAATATCATCTACCCGTTTTCGAAATATGGAATTTTCAAAAAATAATTTAAAAAAACAAATAATTTATTCTTTTGAAAATTTTGGTGCAATATTATTAGAAGATAATGAGATAGTCGAAAATCAAAGAAATGGTTCTATGAGAGATACCATTTTTAAACGATAGATAATTTTTGTCCAATAATATGGTAGATCGTACAGATATTAGTTCACACAAATCAAAATCGTTGGAGCAGTTTTTAAAAGAAAAGAGATTTTCAATACCTACCGGTTTTTAAACATTTGTATGGGAGGTACCGTTATTTTTGGTTACAAGAATAATTTTCATTTTAAAATCTGCTAGATAATGTTAAAAAAACTGCTGGGTGCCATGTTTTAATTTCTCAAAAAAAAATTTTTGAAACTTTTTTTTAAAATCCAAACAAAATTTTTGAAACTTTTTTTTTTTAAATCCCAAAAAAATTTTGGTAACAAAACTTTTAAAACTTTCTCCAAAAATATTGATCAATATCAGTTGAACTGTTTTTGAGAAAATCAAAAAAAAATGGTTCTATAGCAGGTACCATTTTTAATCATTCTTCGGAATTTTTGTTTACTAAAATGGTTGCCTTTTTGTAAAAAAAAAAATTTAAATAATGTTGTGGGCACGTTTTTGAGAAAAATAAGATTTTCATTTTTTGTTAACAAAAATTTGTACGGCAGGTACCGTTATTTTTGGTCAACAAAAAAAAATGAAAAAACTTGTGGGGGGAATGTCCAAAAAAAAGCTAGTTTTCAACTTTGAAGAAAATCGACCGACCCTTTTAGGCTGCAGCCGAAAGGACAGTCAGACAGACGGGCGGAATGGCGAGACCCACTTTTTTCGACTTCGCTACCATCAACTTTAATCAAAATCTCGAGTTCGATCGAAATCCATAACCATAAGTAAAAAGAAACAGAAAGATATGCTACCATTAAACAACATCAAATACGAATAAAAGAATGAATATAACTCAAATGTCACTTTTCCGCACAAAATTAATGTTTCATGCAATTTATTAAATTCTTTGCGAAAAAAAGCAGAGACTTTTTCAAATATTCTGCTATATTTATTATCAATTTCACTCGTCGAACAGCAATGTGTTTTTTTTTGCGGACAATTGGTTGAAAAAACCTAAACGAGGATTAGCGACGCCACCACTGAAATAAATTGGAGTTTTCAAACAAACTAACGATAGCAATTATGTAATTCACGCTGATAGTAAAAATTTTCTGGGCGCTTAAGTTAAGCTCCGATTATTCTCTAAGCCCGCAGGGGATTAGTTGTTGTCTTTACCATGTAAATTTTTTTAAATTGTTTAATACCGACGTAATTTTTTTCATCCAATTCCGTCTAGGCTTGCAAAAAAAAAACACACGTAGCAGAGCGAAATGTTTCGTTTATGATTTCGTTGTATTCTTTTTGAATGGAATTTCGAATCAGTAACATACGAGGCTTAAGGTATGCGTTGATTTCAAAAGCAAAACAAAAAAGTACACTCCTAACAAAAGCAACAGCTTCAGTCAAAAACAAGAAGCTATTGAATTTGCAAGAATTCAACGCATCCTATGCTAATTGGTTGGTTTATCCTGGATTTCATCGTCCCCCATATCTAACATTAACGTACACTTGGCTTATCCACCGAAATCGGTGTGTTAAAATTCTTGAATCGAGGCTGAACTACATTTGTTCAATTGGCCCTTCAGCCTAGTTAAGCCTAGTACGCTGCTGATGCGAAACGAAAAATCCCATACAAAAATGGCACAACGAAATCATAAACGGAAAATTTCGTTCTGCTTTTCGTTTTGCAGTACGCTGTTCGAAGAGCGAAATTTATAATTGTAGCAGATTATTTGGAGAAGTCTCCGCTTCTTTTTCGCACTGAATTAATTATACAGACTATTTATTGCGTGCGGAAAAATGACATTTGAGTTTTATTTGTATTTTTTTTTTGTTTATCATTTTCTTACATCATGGGTTTCTCTGATTTTTTGCGTTTATGTTTGATTTTGTTTTTGGAATTAATGAAACTCTCCAAGGATATTTTCCGTTTTGTTTTCGCAAGCATTTCGTTGTCTGTTTGGAGATCACAGGAAATTTTCGTTTCGCATCAGCAGCGTACTAGGCTTAATCTGCTGATGCGAAACGAAAAACCCCATACAAAAATGATACAACGAAATCATAAACGGAAAATTTCGTTCTGCTTTTCGTTTTGCAGTACGCTGTTCGAAGAGCGAAATTCATAATTGTAGCAGATTATTTGGAGAAGTCTCCGCTCCTTTTTCGCACTGAATTTATTATACAACATTGTGCATGTTTACATAGGCATTTTACTGAAAGGCGCAACCAGTGAGACAGGTAGATTTATGTGTGCGTAGAAATGAGAAGGGTAAATTCCATCCCAAAATCCTTCTCGTTTCTACGCACACAAAATCTACCTGTCTCACTGGATGCGCCCTTCAGTAAAATGCCTATGTAAACAGGCACATACAGACTATTCATTGTGTGCGGAAAAATGACATTTGAGTTTTATTTGTGTTTTTTTTTGTTTATCGTTTTCTTACATCATGGGTTTCTCTGATTTTTTGCGTTTGTGTTTGATTTTGTTTTTGTAATTAGTTAAACTCTCCAAGGATATTTTCCGTTGTGTTTTCGCAAGCGTTTCGTTGTCTGTTTGGAGATCACAGGAAATTTTCGTTTCGTATCAGCAGCTTTAAGCCTAGTACGCTGCTGATGCGAAACGAAAATTTCCTGTCATTTTTGTATGGGATTTTTCGTTTCGCATCAGCAGCGTACTAGGCTTTAGTACAAAAATAAAACATTTAAAGCCTGATTCATAATGCGGCGTGAAAACGAGACGCCAGCGTGACAAGTTGTCTTGGTAGTTTTCCTCTGTTAAAGATGAATTTAAAACAATTAAATAGCGTACAAAAAGCATTTCCCGTCGTCACGTCGCGTCTCGTTAGATCTCGTTAAGTTGACGTCTCGTTTTAGCGCCGCATTGTGAACTGGGCTTAAATCTATTGAACAATATTCAAGAGAGTTTTAAATATTTTAAAGAAAAGGAAAAATACCTAAAACCAAAGCTAAATAGATACTACATATAAAGTTAAACAAATATTGAGGAAAAATAAAAATTGTACTTACTCTTCCAGGTTCAAAAAATGACGTGTCCTCACTGCAACTTGTTTCAGTTGCATTTTTTTCGGACATTGAAGTTGAACAAAAAACTGAATTTGAACTGTTTGTTTTGCCACCAGCTAAGGTTCTCAACTCGTTGAATGAAAAATTCGAATAATCTGTGGATGAATAGAAAAAAAGCTGTAGTTAAAATTAAAAAAAAAAAATAAAATTTCTGAACACATAATCCTTTTAAAAACCCATATTTAAAAAAATAAGCAAAGTGTATAGGCCTTGGTTACATTGCATGTCTAATTTGACAGAAAATAAACCTGTTTATTATATGAAAGCGGTAAAAATGAACGCGGTTTGTTCATCAGAAATCGCACAGAACAGAATCATATTTAAAATTAATTTGATTTAGTAAAAAAGTTTGAAATGATTGTCAAAAGTAACAGTTTTTCAATGCATCAATCAAGCGCTTCTGACGAACGATTCTATAGCATACGTCAGAACAGTTTTTGTTTGTCAGATTATACATTCAATTTAACTGGAAGCCTTATGTCGAATTCTTTAAAAAAAAAAATCGAATTTTTTTCCAAAAGAATCGAATTTTTTCTGTCAAAACGAATTTTTCTAGTGTAGCACGATTCGTTTTGACAGAAAAAATTCGATTCTTTTGGAAAAAAATTCGATTCTTTTTTTGAAAGGAATTCGACATTAAACATAAATGGAAAAGAAAGTAAAAAAAAGGAGTCACCCTAAAATTTTGTTTTTCTTCTTATTTTAATGAATAATTGGTAAAGAATTAATCACATACCTAAGAAATCTTCATCATTTGATTCATCCAACTTTTCATTTTTGATATGAGCATTTCCAAACTCACTGCAGCCTTTAATCTCATCTTTCACTAAAATAAATAAAAAGAAAAATCAATAAAATGAAATTAAAAAAAAATTAAAAAGAAGAATACAGTTTCCTTTTTGCATGGCTGAAAAATAAATAAACATAAAACTTTCTGGGGATCATGAATATGTTGAAGCGGTCGTAAAGGACAGACGGTTAATTTCCAATGGATTTCCAGTTGCTAAAGAGAAAATGTCAATTTTCCACTCCATCGCTATGAAACTTTCATCGTCCTAACGGCCGTGTCTCAACGTGAGTGACCCCCTTAAGACTCATCTAAATGCATTACAACAATGAAATCGGACTACATATTTATTTAATCAAAAAAATTATTTAAATTTATTTATTGTATTAGATACAAAGCTAAAAATATTTTAAAATGTTGGTTTCAAGATTGAATCGGTGAGGTACAAGCGCAATAGGTAAATAAATTATTGCTTAATACTTTACTATTTTAATTCACATATTTTTTATTCATGATTACTTTTTCCTCACCTTGTGTTTACAAAATTCTTTATTTAAAAAAATATTTAAACAAATATAGACATTGTCTGCAATGCGGGATTTTTACTGGCTGCAATGGTCTTCCACTCACCAATTGAGTTATGTATATTACTAAGCTATAAATCCATTTTTGCGGTATCTCCTCTTAAGGTTGGGAATACAGTCAATTAGTTTTCCACCCAGTCTCTTCACATAATGAGAACCTCTTTTATGAATCCTTTCGTGCAAATACACTGACTTTTGTACCTGTGGAAACAAATTAAGTATTTCATTTGTCCGTTTTTGATATATTTCAGCTGACATTTGAATCTTAGGTTTTCTTTCTAAAATCCATGCACATATAATACGCACAAGTCGCTGCCGATGACCATTCCCAAATGGTTTTGTTTTATAATGTAACAGTAAAGCTTTGCCTTCTAATGTACTTTCCAGCAGTTCTTTTAAGTCCTAAAAAAAATAAAAATTACATCAATTAAAAATATAGAAACATAAAATCGGAAAAATTAAAAATAAAGCTGTTACTGGGAAATCTTAAGTACAGGTTAAAACAGTTTCACATGTTTATTTAGAAAAAAATAATCTATATGCAAGTCCAAGCGCTAAATAGTTGGTCTTTTTCATATCGTGCGACAAGATACAAAAACGTGCTAATTTTTTTTAGTGGCATAGTGTCAGCTACGTTTTGGGATTCTTCGGCACTAAAAGATTACGAAACATTTTTTAATTTGAGTCTTTAGTCTCGAAAAATTCGAGCTGTTTCCTGTCGCAATTTTGACTTCATTTTATGCCAAACGGTTTCAATTATTGAAAATACAGGGCTGCTGGAAGGCCATTCCATTAAAGAAATTTTGTCAGTATATAACCACGCCATTGTCTTTGCCGAATGGCAAGAAGCATAAGCATAAGGTAGAAAATATAAGTCGTTTATTTTTTGGGATATTATATATAGTATAGTAAGAAATTCCAGAAAAATTCATCCGCAGTAGGATTCTACTTCTGCTTTTATTGGCAGTAATTCTACTGTGGACGTTGTATTTGTAACTCGTGTAGAATCCTACTGTACTTTTTTTCTCAAAAAAGAAACATGACTATAGTCTCCTTCAATTGATTGAAGGAGTGGTATCGATGGAAGCTGTTCTCCCAAAATATTTTGGTATAGTTATTGCAGCAGCAGTTTGGCGTCGATTTTCTACAATGATATTTTCCTTAAAACCCGGAAATCACGAGGTTTTGCTATTGGTGGATGTTCCGTTTTTTACCTATATCTCCAGTTTTCGAGAAATTTATAAGTTTTAGATAATTTTCTGCACCGATGAACGCGGTAAATTAAAATGTTTGTTTAGCTCGACAATATCGTTTGAAATATATCACTCATTGATTGCCTCAGGACTCAGGTCTCGTGATATTGTAAGGTCCACTTGCATAAAAGCATACATCAATCAACAACAAAACGAGTGCTTTTAATTTGTTTATTACGGTTTATCAAAACATTATTTAAATAGCACTAGACCAATTATTTTGCATTCAAAAGAGAGCAGTAGTATTTCCTTTTTATGTATGTATATATCGATCCTATAATCCATTTAGGAGTAAGAACACATTTTTAGCACATTTCAAATTTAATTTTTTTTTGATATAACGAAGTTATCGAATCCACTATTTCATATCGTTATAAAAATGACAGATGTTATGTCCGTTGTTTAGTGGCGTTTACTCCGGACTCGAATTTGATTTGGGTATCAAACGACTAAAATTCGAGGACTACGAATGTCTTTGCGACTATTAGCTGTTAAAATCACTGCAGATGTTCTTCCTTTATTTTTTTTTTCCATATGACAGGATATTTTAAATATGTAATTGTCAAAAAAAGTAACTTTTCGTCCAAATTTGTTTTGCGATATTGCGGTCTGAATAATCGTCCGATTGGTAAACATTTATTTAAGCTTTTTCGCATGAATTTAAAGCATATTTGGTAAAAACCGCACTTTAATTAAAATTTTGCCGAACTATGACATTACATGAAGTTTCCTTACAAAATACTTACAAATGCAGTTATTATCTTTATAACTGTCTTTATTCGAATGAACCGATTCTATTCCTTGAATTTCCGACTATGTTTACAAACTTCGTTAAAGCTCCGTTACTTTGTACAGTAAAGTGATTTTTGTTGGTGTATTCTATTAAACCGTATATTCTGTGAAACCGTACCAAAGAGCTTATAACTATGAAGTTAAAAGATGTCTACATATTTACAAAAATAAACTTACGCTTTTAGGTTCAGAAAATGATGTCTCCTCACTTTCGGTTAAAACTTTATCGTATATTGGTATTGAACAAAAAGTTGAATTTGAACTTCTTGTTTTGTTGTAAGGTAAAGGTCTCAATCTGTTGCACCGGTAGTTCGAATTATCTGGTGAAAAAAAGAAAAAAAAATTAGTTGCATTTTTATTTTTATTTAAAAAAATTTAAAAATAGCATTTTTAGACCGACAAGTTTTCTAGAGGGATAGCTTAATTAAAAAAAAGCCAAACCAAGTTTAAAATAAAAACTGAAAAAAATGTCAAAAGGAACTACCGTACAATTTTTGTTTGACTTGCTTCTTATTAATTGAAAATTATAAAAGTAATTAATATGTACCTGTTGAATCATCCTCATCATTTGAATTTCTTTCATCTTTTACAGAAAATTTCCCAAATTCAGTGCAGTCTCCAATTGAATGGTTCACTAGAATGCATAAAAAAGAAAGAAATAACAAAATCAAATTGAAAAAAATCGACTGAAGCTGCAAAAGCAAAATACGCACAGTTTAAAAGTAGTTTTCAGAGGAATCTGCGAACCTTTGGTACTTTTGTGCGTTGTACATGGTACATGTGTGTAAGAGAAACAATTATGTATATGGAGATGTTAAGATGTGTAAACATCAATGTTCCCCTAAGTGCGGGATTTTTGTTATTGAACTTACCCAATTACAAAGTATTATGTGACACGGAACGTGATACACCCTGCAGCCGCGCCGGTATAGATTTTTACACACCAATACAATTAAAATAATGTGGACAACTTACATCGCTAGATACAATATCTTATAATATAGTGACACTTCAAAAAAAGATAAATACTTGAATCCTATCAATGTAATTACAAAAAATTAACAAATGAATTCCATAATAAGCACGTTTAATGTTTTGTTTTTGTATAGATACTTACATATAAGAATTTAAATTATCAGGTTTTTTTTGTAAATTATAATTAAACTATTATTCCACTTTTTCGGTATCTCATCTTAAGGTTTTGAATGCAGTGGGGTAATTTTCCGCCTAGCCTTCTCATAATTTGTACACCATTATTATGTACCTTTTTGTGCAAATACAACGATTTGTTTTCATGAGGAAATACATGAACTATTTCATCTACCCATCTGTGATAAACTTCAGCTGAAATCTTTCTTCCAGGTCTTCTTTGTAAAATCCATGTACATATAATACGCACAAGTCGCTGTCGATGGCTATTCCCAAATGGCCTTGTTTTATATTGTAACAGTAAAGCTTTTCCTTCTAATGTACTTTCCAGCAATTCTTTTAAATCCTTAAAAAAATAAATTAAAATTAAAAATCAATACAACAGAAACCTCAAACATCAAATCGGATAAATTAAGAATAAAGCTGTTAATGAGAAATCTTAAATAACGGTTTCACAGGTTAGCTTATATTTATTTAGAAGCAAAATAAAAATAACAAATTCGCAATGTTCACGCATCATGCAAAAACTATTGGGTATATTAAGATGTGGTTTTAATTTTACTGTACTGTACATATTTACAAAAATATAAACTTACGCTTTTAGGTTCAGAAAATAACGTCTTCTCACTGCTTGTTTTTTTGTAAGGTAAAGGTCTCAATCTGTTGCACCGGTCTTTCGAATTATCTGGTGAAAAAAAGAAAAAAAATTAATTGCATTTTAATAATTTTATTTAAATTTTAAAAATTTTAAAATAACATTTAAAGACTTTTCTAGACTGATAGCTTAATTTAAAAAAAAAAGTCAAATCAAGTTTAAAATAAAAACTGAAAAAAATTGTCAAAAGGAACTACCGTACAATTTTTATTTGACTTGCTTCTTATTAATTGAAAAATATAAAAGTAATTAATATACCTGTTGGATCATCCTCATCATTTGAATTTCTTTCATCTTTTATAGGAAATTTCCCAAATTCAGTGCAGTCTTCCATTGAATGGTTCACTAGAAAGCATAAAAAAAGAAAAAAATAACGAAATCAAATTAATAAAAAATCGACTGAAGATGTATAATACACACAGTTTAAAAGTAGTTTTGGTACATTAGTACTGAGAAACAATTATGTACATATATGTAGATGTTAAGATGTGTAAACATCATTGTTTGCCTAAGTGCGGGATTTTTGTTATTGAATGTACCCAATTACAACGTAATATGTGACACGGAACGTATTCAATTCACTCTGCAGCCGCGCCGGCATAGGTGTTTACAAATCAATAAAATTGGACAACAATTACGTTTTATTTTTTTTGTATATATTTTAATGTGGACAACTTACATCTCTAGATACAATATCTTATAATATAGTGACACTTCAAAAAATGATAAATTCTTGAGAGCTAAATGAATCAATGTAATTACAAAAAATTAACAAATGAATGCAATAAATAATATTATTTTTTTTATAGATATGTACTTACATATAAGAATTTAAATTAGCAGGTTTTTTTTAAATTTTAATTAATCTATTATTCCACTCTTGCGGTAGCTCTTCTTAAGGTTTTGAATACAGTTGGGTAATTTTCCGCTTAAGTTCTTCTTAATTTTTCCACCATTATTAAGAATCCTTTTGTGCAAATACAACGATTTGTTTTCATAAGGAAATACATGAACTATATCATCTGCCCATTTGTGATAAACTTGAACTGGAATCTGTCTGTCAGGTCTTCTTTGTAAAATCCATGTACATATAATACGCACAAGTCGCTGACGATGGCTATTCTCAAACGGCCTTGTTTTATATTGTAACAATAATGCTTTGCCTTCTAATGTACTTTCCAGCAACTCTCTTAAATCCTTAAAAAAATTAAAATTAAAAATCAATACAACAGAAACCTCAAACATCAAATCGGATAAATTAAAAATAAAGCTGTTAATGGGAAATCTTACAGTTTCACAGGTTATAAGCTTATATTTATTTAGAAAAAAAATCAAAATAATAAATTCACAATGTTCACGCATCATGCAAAAACTATTCGGCATGTGGTTTTAAATTTACTGTACTGTACATTAGGGTGGAGCGCCAAATTTTTTTTTCGATTTAGCTATTCGAATAGCACTAAAAAGTTGCGTAATTACGTAAGCTACCCGTAAAAAATAATAAAAAAAAATAAAAATTGCTTTTCTTAGCCCTATACCTGTCAAAGTTTTGCAAAATTGACAAAAAGTCGTAATTTTTTTTGCTTTGCTCTGTATTTCCGAAAGTATAAATCCCACAAAATAATATTTGTAATAAAAAAGAAAGATAATTGAATTTCCTATAAAAAATTTATACAACTTATATTGTATGATTAGCCGTTCTCGAGATATATGTTAAAAGGCGCTACTTAAATTCAATTTTTTCATATATTTGCGCTTTGGAAATCTTTTTTATCTGGAGCGAGTCACAAGTCACATCACCCGCTTTGTTGGATAGAACTAGGGATCAGGATTCGGAAGAATTTCTAAAAAAAAATCTCTTATTGGCATGTCATTTCTTCCCTTGTTATACTCAAGCTGTTAAGCACTGTGTGAAGATGGTTACTGAAACTTCAATATCAGTATCTGGTGAAAAGGCCATGACGGGCTAATAAGATCAAAGATATATTCTCGAAATATATTGCCATTTTTCCACACTAAAAAAATTACAACTTGAAAAATAAAAAGTCTAAGGGCCAGTTTCACAGTAAAGTAAGTGTGACTTAAGTGCCAGATATGGAAAACTAATGCCCAATTTCACAGTATAAACTTATCGGAATAAGTGACACTTAAGTCTCCCATATTGGCCACTTAAGTTCCACTTACTAAGACAGTAAAACTACGTCTAAAGTCCATGAAGGGGAAAATTAAGTTCCACTTATTTTGTTTAGTGTGCACTGTGAAACTGGCTCTAAGGGTTTGTTTCACAATGTCTGAGTAAAGTTCTAATTAGATATCCGACATTTAATTTATCCTAAAATTAAATCCTCCCATTAAAAAACTTTGCGTTTCACAATAATCAATTAGCTATTCCTTCGTTATTCCAGTTTTCCAAACAAATTAAATTCGACTGATGTCAAATATTAAAGAAAAATTATTTATTAAATCAAAAAGTTAATTTTGCAGTGTCGGTCGTCTTATTGTACGTCTTAAAAGTGTCGAGAGGATTGATTCCAAGAGCTCTGGATAATAAGAAATAAGTGCGTTGAAGCGAAGTGTGTTGAATCGAAGTGTGTGTGATCGGTGACAGATTTGAATGTTTTAATTGGCAGTTTAATTTGCTAATCGCACTTCATCTGGCCAGTAAAATACTTAGAACTTTAATTTCCAATTAGTTATATTCAGACATTGTGAAACGTAAATGAGGTTGTTAATTGTTGAATAAGTTCCATGTAGCTTAATTGGAACTTTAATCAGACTTTGTGAAACAAACCCTAAATAAAGTTAATAATAATGTTTTCTTTTTTCATGATGAAAATAATGAATGTGAAATAATTTTAACGTTTCCGAAAAAAAAATGTTTCCCAAAAAGTCAAAACTTTAAGCTAAGGTAGAGGGCTAAAGACTTAATCCAAACCTTTTTTTTTAATGTCAAATTATTTTACTAATCGAAACGCAAAAAAATGGAGGTATTAGAAATTGATACAACTTTTATTTTTCTACATACATCGACGCTCCACCCTACTGTACATATTTACAAAAATATAAACTTACGCTTTTAGGTTCAGAAAATGACTTCTTCTTACTGCTTGCTTTGTTGTTTGATAAAGGTCTCAATCTGTTGCACCAGTAGGTCGAATTATCTGGCGAAAAAAAAAATGAAAAAAAAATGTTAGTTACAATTTAATAATTCGAGTTTTTATTACTTTAAAAAAAACCCGAACAAAATAACATTTTAACAACGACTACTTTAAATTTCCAGACCGTAGTTTAAAAAAAAAAGCCAAACCAAGTTTAAAACAAAAATTGAAAAAAAAAAAAAGAAAGGAACTACCGTACAATTTTTTTGTTGTCTTTATTTAATGAAAAATATAAAAGTAATGTTAAATCATCCACATCATTTCAATCTTTTCATCTTTTTGAATGTTTCACTGGTATGCATAAAAATTAATAAAATAAAATTAAAAAAAAAATCGAATGACACTCAAATTACGCACAATTTATAAAAACTTTTCAGAGTTATCTACGAACCTTTGGAAGATTTTTCAAAGCACCTACTGAGAACCAATTACATACATATATAAGTGTACATAGGTATAAAATGGATAAATCTGTATAACAATAAAATCGGATAACAATTACATTTTATATTTAGTGTGTATTTTAATGTGAACAATTTACATCGCTGATACAATATCTTATAATATAGTGACTCTTCAATAAATTTTATTTTTATTTTATATTTTGAGAGCGATAGGAATCAATGTAAGAAATTAATTACAAAAAATTGACAAATGAATTCAAGAATCAGTATGTATGGTTTTTTTGTATAGATATACTTACATATTATATATAAGAATTTAAATTATCAGGTTTTAAAAAAAAATAATATAATTAATCTATTAATCCGTTTTTGCGGTATCTCCTCTTTAGATTGTGAATACAGTCGGGTAATTTTCCGCCTAGCCTCCTCATAATTTGTACACCATTATTATGTACCCTTTTGCGCAAATACAACGATTTGTTTTCATGAGGAAATACATGAACTATTTCATCTGCCCATCTGTGATAAACTTCAGCTGAAATCTTTCTCTCGGGTCTCCTTTGTAAAATCCATGTGCATATAATACGCACAAGACGAAGCCGATGGGTGTTCTCAAAAGGTCTAGTTTCGTAGTGTGAAAGTAAGTCTTTACCTTCGCATGTACTATCCAGCAGTTCTCTTAAATCCTAAAAAATAAATAGAAAATTAAAGCAATAATTTAACACACAATCGGATTAATTAATTAATTTTAAGTCCAAGGTTACGTGTTTTTTTCGTTGCATTGTCAAATCTACTAAGAATTTCGAAATGTGGAGAATTTGCTATCACCAATTCCGAATGAAACGGAAGTATTACGTCCTTTTCTACGACAACTCAGCTTGAGCCGAAGGCCAAAGGTAAAATTTTTGTAGTTTCACTTTTGAAAGAATGCGTGTAAGTGCAAGAAGGGGCAAGTCTGGCTTAAAATTGAGAATCAGAAATTTTGATTTCTAATGGAAAAGAGGTATCTCAGTATTATCCATTTTTTTCTTTTGGAGAAACGTAATCTTTGGTGGAAATTGAAAATCTAAGAAATTTTTTTTAATAAAATACAAATTCTATATACTATACTACTGAAATACATCAGCCAAGTAGAAGACTTAGCACTATTTTAATGGACTTTGTTGAATTTAAATTAAAAGCTATTTTGAATTAGAAATTGAAAATCGACATGGAAAGACCTAAAATTTTTCTATTTATTAAAACAACTCTTTGTAGCCATACTTAATACAAATGCTCAGCATTTTTTGGTGGAAAATAAAAAGGGGAAAAATGGGAATTTTTTGAAAAGTTGAAGGGATTTTTGTTTTTAAAAGCTCCTAGTATTGGTGTGAAATAGGACAGCTGATTTCGAAATTCAGAATTAATTCTTTTAGTAAGGTATTGCTTTTTTTCCATTTCCATTCAGATCTTGCGAATCCTTTTTTTTCGGTGTTCATAATGAAATAATCCATTCGGGGATTCTGTGATAGGCCTGATTGTCTAAGAAAAATGGAATATAAGGACTGAGGACGAAAAATGTGTTTAGGTCCATCGACATTTTATTGGACAACAAAATTGTTGAGCCAATGGACAAAACAATATTTCAACATGAAAATATATTTTCAAAAGGACAGCTGAATTTTGACATAATTATACGTCGGCACAATATTGAGTGGCATGTGAATGCACATACAGAAACGGAGTACGTTGTCGATGCGGCGGTTCCAAGTGACAGGTACTAGGGGTATATTTTGGAGATGCGGTTAGTCAAGACTATTACGCAAATGCCGCCTTAGTATAAAAGATGTCTTCTCTTAAAACATCAGAACTCTCTCAAATCTTGGCAGCACTGATATTATTTTAATGACATTTTAGCTGTTAGATTTTTTGAAAAATGAAGAAAAGTATTCATAAGTACATTTGTGAAGAATACAAATAATCAAACAAATATTTTCAAATGTTTCGATGATTTTATTGTCGTTCGTATGACAGCTCCACACTTGGCAACACTTTGCACACACTTTTACAAAATTCCATATTCAAGCTTTTCAAGCATATTTATTAGAGTTTTGACTTGTTCGTCTTGATAGTCCAAATTAGTTGGAAATAATATGCTTTACTTAACTAAATAAAATGTTACATTAGCCAAGGTTTATATAATCGAGTCCGCTGTCTTAGTTAGATAACTCTTAAATGTCAACTTAAAATGTTAATCTACGACTGTCCAAAGTTAGACAACGTATATTGTATCTTTAACGTATGTCAGATTTTTTTTTTTATTTCTTCAAATCGTTTAAAAAAGATCTGCTTATTACGAAGTTAAAAAATATTAATCAAAAATTACACTTACGATTCTAGGTTCAGAAAATGGCGTGTCATCACTCCAACTTGTTTCAATAGAATTTTTTTCCGATATTGGGAGAGAACAAAAAACAAAATGTGGATTGTTTGTTTTCTTGTCAGCTAAATGTCTCCATTTGTTGATTGAGAATTTCGAATTATCTATAGTTGGAGAGAAAAAAAAGTCATTTTAAATTGTTACAATTTAAGAAATAAATGAAAACATAAAACAAATACAATTTAACGCCGATTAATTAAAAGTTGTAAGCCATAATTTAAAAAAAAGTAGAATATAATTATTCAAAAGTAGGTAGGCCAAATGGAACCACCAGATTTTTTTTCTTAATTTTATTTTTAAACCGAAACCGAATTATTTTTTTTTATATTTTTTGTAGCAAACATTGAAATAAGGTTCATTGATACATGCTGTTTAACTTTCAAAGGGTGTTTCTTTGTTTAATATGCTACTTCGGTGAATTTTGACTTTCAAGTGGTGCAACATCACGGTAAATTAAAAAAAAATTATTGTCACTTGAAACAGTGTTGCCATCTAAAAAAAACACCCTTTAGAAATATGTATATACAATTGATGTGTTTTCACATTATTATTAACATTCAATTAGTGGTTTCTGAGAGTTTAAAAAATCAATCAAACAAATCTGAAATAAAACAAATTAGTACAGTGTAAAACTTCACATTTATTTAGTGTGATATTTGGCAAAACAGTTTTTTCCCTTTGACAAGCATAATGCTACTTTGCAAACTGAACAGCACCATTTTGAACGATGAGGGTCTTTTTTTGTACTGCAGACAGCACATCGTCTCGAAGAATCGTATATTGGCATATGTTCGCACTGATTATATCTCTTTTTTAATGGAACTTTAAACTTTAAGCCTCTTTTTCTAATAAATTGTGAGTTTGAAGAACAGCTTCTGCTGGTATCCATCATATCTGCTTCAACCCGTGGGACTAGAGAAAATTGCTTGATTTGGTGGTTCCAAGCTGTAACTGCACTAACCAACACGGGAATAATGAATAGTTAAAAAAAAAGTAATTAATTTTACCTTCTTCATCATTTGGTTCTTGATTTATTTCCTTTTTAATATGAAATTCAGTATTGTCTGTAATATGATGTTTCTCTAGAAGATGCGTTCAAACATGAAAATGAGAAAAAGTTAAAAAATTAAATTCAATAAACGTTTAGAGCTGAAAAATACGCACAGTTTAAAAGCAGTTTTCAGAGTAATCTGCCTGCCTTAGTTACACATGGGTCTAAATACTGAGAAACCAATAAAGAAAGAAAAACCATCACTGGAATAATAGTGCAATCGCAATTCATTTACATATACATACATATTGTTTTTCAGTGTTAGGTATTTATTTAATTTTTGGAAAACTTACAGTGCTAGATACAATATTTTATAGTTTAATGAAAGATCAATGAAATATTAATTCAGAGCTATAACTATCAACGTAATTCAAATTAACAAGTTAAATCAACAATAAGTGGTTATTTATCAGCACACATAAATAGGTCTGAATTTATCATTTGGCCAGTTTATAATTTCGAGCACTCACAAATTTTTATCCGATAATTTTAAAGAGTACAATTTCTCCATTTTGTCTCTATTAATTATTTGATTAACGAAAATAAAAAAGTTTACATAAAAAAAAATGTTTTTGAGGAACTGTGTTGATATTAATTTGTAAGAATGTAGAAAATCTGTGATATCTGAGAAACATATAAACTGGCTAAATAAATCATTTAAACGTGTTTGTTGATTAAAATTTAACATAAACCTTAAAATGTTCATATTAAACTAATAATCCATGTTTGCGGTATCTCTTTTTAAGATTTTTGACGCCGTAGGGTAATTTCCCGGCTAGATTCCTCAAAATTAGAAGACCTTTATTCTCTTCCTGTGCGCGCAAATACACTGAAGCCTTTTCTTGTGGAAATAAACGAAGTATTTCATCCGTCCATTTTTGATACACTCCAGCATACATCTTTTTCTGAGGTGATTCTAAAATTCGTGTGCATATAATACGCACAAGTCGATGTCGATGAACATTCTCGAAGGGCTTTGTTTTATAATGTAAAAGTAAGGCTTTACCTTCTAATGTACTTTCCAGCAGTTCTTTTAAATCCTAGAAATTGAATTATAGAAAATTAAAGCAATTTAATTCAAGTTATTATAAGTACATAAAATACTGAATTTTATTTGTGAAATCTTAACTTTTTGGTTGGCTGAGCAGTTGCAAGGGTTATAGTATCTATGCATATCCAGAATAATTTTGATTATACAATTATGCATCAAACTCATTTTGTTTATCGGGTGAAAGTTGGATGTCACGCCCCTTTAATATAAAAACTGAAATTTTCAATGTTTGATCACCCTACATTACAAACCATCTACTAAATTTGATCATTCTACAACGAAGTAACCCATATAATTAATAATATATTATAGAAATTGGATGAAACGGCTCCTTCAAAATTACAAGTTTTAAATTTGTATTTTAACATGCACTACAAGTCCTACAGATTTACTGAATTTTATCGTTCTATAGCATTTGGAAGTGCTCCATATAGATTATAACAATGATATAAAAGTGGTAGGATGCTACGCCTCTTTAATGAAAAACACAAGTTTTCAATTTTTATCTTTGTTTGTTCTACAAATCCTTCCACTCTACCAATTTTCATCAATCTGCTTCTGTGTTTCATATATAAATTATAATAATCTCAAGTCGTACCGCTTTTGTAAATTTCATCAGTCTTCAACAATGGGAACTGCACAACATAATTGATAACAGTTCTGTGGTTGGGTGCCATGCCCCATGGAAAATCTCAAAATTTCTATTTGTTCCTTTGTATGAACTACAAGTCCTACCGCTCTACCAATTTTCATAACTTTACATTCTTCACAATAAATTCAGGCCGGGTTCAACGCAAAACAATAAACAAATTACATGTGAAAATTCAGATTTCTGAATTTGTATGGATTCTGATTAGACAGCTGTCATAAAAAGTTAGATGAAATTAGTTTCGTTGAACTTTACCCAGGGTTGACCCAGGTTTTCTTGACAACTCCAGATTGTTAAAAAAGCATTGGCTTTTTGGTTTTCAAAAAACGCCAGAGGGTTTTAAATTGTGTTGTTGACATTAAACGCAAGAAAAAAGAAGCTATGTGTATTATGTAATTAAAACATAAATTGTGTTTTAAATTAGTTTTAAAGATGAATTGAAACAGCATCAAGCGTTTTTGTTTTCTATTTCTATTTGTTATCGTCAACTTTTCTTTTATATTAAATTTCAAAAATAAGCTATTACCTGCAACAAGCAAGTCCACAACAAAATAATTGCCTCACAACTCATGTCACTTTGGCAGTTTATTCGTTATCTCAACTCGCCACAGCAGAAAACCTAGTTCTACTTCAAAGCGAGTTCAGGGCGACCCCAGGTCTCAAAAAATACAGAATTTGATTGTCAGGGTGAGTTCAGGTTTTTCAAAAAACGTTTTAGGGCGACCGCAGGATGACTTCAGGGCTCAACGAACAAACCTTTTAAGAGTCATCTGACAGTTGCCCAATTGAAAGCTTGAAAAATTCACAAATCTGAAATTTCATATGTAAATTTTCATGTGATGAACCTGGCCAATCACTTTACAAATTTTCTTAAGCTGCTTAAACGTGTAGAACTGAGGCGTTTAAGAGATTTTGAAATATTTATGAAAGTGCAAGATCCTTGCTCGTGAAACCAAACCAAAAAGCTAATAATTTTTATGAATGTAAGTTTATATACTTACGATTTTATGTTCAGATAATGCCGAGTCCTCACTCGAAGATTTTTTTGTTGAATCTTTTTTATATACTGGAATCGTACAAAAAACTGATTTTGAACTGCTTGCTTTGTTTTCAGCTAAGGGTCTTAATTCCTTGAACGAAAAGTTGGAATCATCTAACGTTGAAGAGTAATAGAACAAAAATTTAATATTCATTTGTTACAATTTACAATTTAATAAGAATAAAGTAGTAGATTGAAGCAATAAAAAACCAGAAAATGGCTCTAACATAACATAAGAAAGGCAAGTCAAATGGAAACCCACTAGAATTTCGTTTCTATTTCGTGTAGAAAGGTACTTGTATTTTGTTGTGAATTATTAATATTATTTTGTACCTGTTAAATCATCTTCTTTTTGTTTTTCTTTCTCCATATCATCATTTTCAAACTCATTGCTGTCTTCAATTTCTTGTTTCACTATATAATGTATTAAAAAGAAAAAAAAAATGAATAACGGAATAGAATTTTGTATGAATAATAAATATGTAGTAGTGATTTTGAAAACTGACAAAATTTTGTCATTTAAACTATTGATACTATTAGTCTAGATACACACGTTAGTGCTGATACCGATATCGATATTGATAAAATTCTTTATATTATAAAATATTCTTACATAAAAAACAATGAGAGGTCGAGCTTAAGTGTATCTAGAATCGATAGTGTGAATATACTCAATGTTTCTTGAAAAGAATCTGCCTTATTGTGAGTGACCCGAACAAAATTCTACCAGGAAATTTGACATTTCACTTTTCGCCTATTGTGGTTTTCACCCGAAATTTCTTGTTGGAAAAATTCCCCTAATTGTGAACATTCATTTCGAATGAAATGTTATGCCAAGTTTCAAAATGGGTATCAGAACTAAAGTGTGAATTTGATCTTAAAGTTATAATACAAATAAGTGACTCTTAAATATTTAAATCTCTTTCGATATAAATGAAATAATTACTTACCTATTAAATCTATTATATTATTTAATTCTTGTGGTTTTTCATTTTCGATAGGACCATTTTCAGACTCAGTGTTGTCTTCAATTTCTTGCTTTACTAGAATGTATGAAAAAGAAAAATTAATATAAGCACATTCAAAACAAACAAAAAATAGGCATGATTTAAAAGTAAACGCTCAGAGTAATCTACTACCCTTTGTCACATGGAATTTTAATATTGCGAATAAATTACAAAACTTAAGACTCACTACTAAAAAAATTGTACTATGTAATCGGTGTTTTTTCGTTTTAGTATTTTTATTTCGTTTTTAGAAAACTTACACAGAAAGATACAATAACTTATCATTAAGGGAAATTTAGATAAAGATTTTATTTGAAAATTACTAATACATTACTACAAGAAAACAAAATATGTAAATCAAAATTATTCAATAAATAATTTGTATATTTCATGAAATTTTTGTTTCTTTTATTATTAATCTAGGCTATTAATCCATGCTGGCGGTATCTTCTCTTAAGATTGTTGATACAGTAGGGTAATTTTCCGGCTAAATTCCTCATTATTTCAAGACCCTTATTATGCACCCGTTCGCGCAAATAAACCGACTTTTCTTCCTGCGGAAACAAATTAATTATTTCATCTGTCCATTTTTGATATACTTCAGTGGAAATCTTTGTCTGAGGTCTTCTTTCTAAAATCCGTGTACATATAATACGAACAAGTCGATCTCGATGAACATTCTCAAAGGATTTTGTTTTATAATGTAAAAGTAAGGCTTTACCTTCTAAGTTACTTTCCAGCAGTTCTTTTAAATGCTAAAAATTAAATGGAAAATTAGAGCATATTTTGATGCAACATTATACACATGCGAATTATTTATAAATAAATAAAAGGCTGTAATTTTATTTGTAGAATATTAAATAATAAATGTAGATTGAGGTTCTATTTAGAAAAAGCCGATAATATTTACTAGTAAATTGGTCTTGAAAATAGTTGTACTGCTGTGTAGTGGTATAGAAAAATAGAGCAAATTGGAGATCTGCAAAATTGATTTCCTATTAAAAAAAAATTATTTGTCCAACCAAGGCCCAAAAATTGTCAAAATCTACTATTTGACAAAAAAAAGAACAGACAGACAAAGAGAATATAAACCAATGGTAAACCCTATTAATTGAAGTAAGTTTCGATTGTTTTTAAAATAAAAAAAATTGTGTCCCGTGAATTTAAACAAAGAATCTTTAATTTACAAAAATGTTAATATGTACTTACAATTTTAGGTTCAGATGATGATGAACTCAGACTTGTTTTAGTTGGAAAATTTTCGTGTATTGGAATCGCACAAAAAAAAGGATTTGAACTACTTTCTTTGTTTTCAGTTAAATGTCTCAATTCGTTGAACGATAAATTCGAATTATCTGGTGTTAAAAAAAATGCAATTTACGATCATTGTAAAAGTACTTCAAAATTATATACCGAAAATCAATTAACAAAAAAATAAAATCAAGTCAAATGCAGAAGTCAATAGAATTTCGTTTAGTTTTTTGTAGGTGACTTGTTTTCTTAGTGAGTAGTACGAGTATAGGAGTATAATTTTTTGGTACCTGTTAAATCTCCTTCATCATTTGATTCTTGTAGTTCTTCACTTTTGACATCAAAATTGCAGTCTTCAATCTCATGTTTCACTAAAATATATAAAAAAAAATTAATAATCAAATTATTTCAGTATGAAATATAAGAGTTATTAATTACCTGTTAAATCTTCTTCTTCATTTGATGCTAGTAATTTTTCAGTCTTGATATGAATATTTCCAAACTCATTGCATTCTGTAATCCCATGTTTCACTAGAATTTTTGAAAAACAAATGAATATAATCAAATTCAAAAAATTACTGTAGGTACCTGAAAAATATAAATATTTTAAAAGTATTTTTTCAGAGTATTCTACAAACCTTTGGTACATGGGCGTATTGAGGATTAATTAGAATACAATGAAATCCGACTATAATTTAATATCTTGTAAGTATTTATTTTATTTTTAGAAAGTTAACACATCAAGATACAAAATCTTATACTATAATTTATAGTTGGATAACAATTATTTATTTGAGATCTACTATCAAATCAATGTTGTTACAAAAATTCAAAAAATTAAATCAATAATAAATTATTTTATCAGTATACATATTATGCCTGTTTAGTAACTTTTTTTTCTACAAATTTCCCAAAAACTGAGTTTTTTTCGACAGCAAATTGTGAAATTTTGTGAAAATTTGTGCAAATTCGCAAGAAATTTCACGTTACCAAACAGATCAATTATGTATGAATAAAATCCAAAATTAATCAATAAATGATTTCTACATTTGTGTGTGTAACAAATTTTTAGTGATTTTTGATAATATTAAGCTTCGATTTGATTGTGGCGGTATTTATTCTTAAAGTTGCTTACCTATGTAGTTGAATAATTTTCCCGCTACATTTCTCATGATTAAGACCTTTATTATATTTTTTTTTCGCGCAAATACACCGACTTCCTTTCTCCGGGAAATAAGTGAAGTATATCAGCTGTCCATTTTCTATATAATTCAACTGGAATCTTTCTCTGAGGTCCTCTTTCTAAAATCCTTAAGCTTATAATACGTACAAGTTGCTGTCGATGATAATTATCAAAGGGTTTTGTTTTATGATGCAAAAGTAAGGTTTTACCTTCGTGCATGTACTTTCCAGCAATGCTTTTAAATCGTATAGCAAATAATGTACAGGATTAAAAACATATAATCGGATTAATTCAAAATAAGATTGTGATATAATCTGAGCAATCTTAAGTGGAAGGTTACGGGTTCAGTTTTTATTTATCCAGAAATAGAAGTGCATTATATATACACACACAAAAAAATAAAGTTTTAATCAGTTTATATTTCAGAGTCCACATCTAATATTAGGCGCGTTCAGAAAATTGAGATCTCAAAAATATCGCTCCTTCAAAATGCGAGCAAGCGAATCCAAATTTAGCTGAGGAATCCTGTTCATATAACTGTGATTGTTAATGTCGAATTCCATTTGCCATTTGGGATTTTGATCCGGGATTGCGGATTTTTCGTGGTGAATGGAGAGCAAAATGGGATTGATTTTTTTTTTGTAATTGTGTGTGTGGCATGTCAAATATGGCACTATTTTCTTGATGAAACCAGTGATAGTATGGATAGGGAAAAATTCCTAGAAGTATAAGTATTTTCAAACTATAAAAGAACATTTTTTTAAATTTAAATTAAAGTTATTTTACATATTATATACAAATGTTTGTGTTTTAACGAATTGTTTTTTATTTGTCGCAATTATTATTTATTGTTGTATATTATTTATTTGTACAGATTATCACCCACATTCTGCATGCACGAGATTTTATTCGAGATGGTTAGGGGCCAAATTCTGTAATAACCAAAACGAAAGCGATCGTTCGTTTTTCATAAACGAACATAAGCAAAAACGAAAACGATTGTTCGCTTTTCCCATACAGAACGTCACCCCGGAATTTGCAAATGCCTAAAACAATCAAAATACAAATTGTGTGATGGAATTTTCATTCTGTAATCTGTCAATTTTATGGGTTAAGTGACTAACAATGAAAACTAAAAATTTCTGTGATCCAGTTTGTTTTATAATTATGATCTGATCTGAATTGGATCTGGGGAAAAATAAAATGCAACTATTGAAAAGGGAACCCAATTGTTGTTATGTAATGATGTAATTTACACGAATGATAACTTCATCATAATTTCTTTTTTTTAACATTTAGTACTAAATGGTCCAAAATCTGCCAATATTTTCACAATAAAATTTAATTTTATTGGCAATAATTACTGTGCTTTCTCCACTTTGTAAATTATATATAACAAAATATTAGAGAGATTCAAATTAATCAATATTTTGAGGCAAATCAATAATAGAATCTTCAGAGTGCCATCATTCGACTTCGTATAAATATAGGTAGGTGACAGAAAACTGACGACTTTGTTAGTCGTAGATTTGAGACTATTTAAAATGCTGAAGTTTAAAATGGTAAACAAAATTAAAAAAATCATGGCGACTTGTTTAACTTGCCAAAGAGTAAACGATTTTCTTTCCTCGTATGAGTCTAAAATATCTATTAAAACTAAAATACACATAAGGGATTTTTTGATCCTTAGTACTAGTAGGAATTTTATTTCATAAACTAACACTGCACAAATTTCAATTATTTAAAAAAAAAAAAAAAAAAAAAAAAAATTTACTTCGGAAACAAATGATAATGCAACACCTTTTCTGCCTGGAAATGCAATTTCACATGTAGTCGAAGGACACTTTTCTTCCGGATTATATGTATCCCTGCAGTTGGAATGGCTGCAGCAACGGCGGCGTTGTATTCTACAGTCTACATAGATTGTGCAAAACAGTAAATGCATTCGGCAGCTTCACCAGCGGACAAACACCGATTGTCACCGTCGTTCTTCCAATTCATAAATGTATCTACATAAATAACAATTTAAATTTCAAAAGGCCACGAAAAAGGAAATATAAATTTATTTTCACAAAACTTCTAAAAAGTAAACAACAATAATTTCCGAATTGAAAAATTTCACAATGACGTTTAGATAAATGTCACTTTACTATTGTGTGAGTGCAAGTGCGTGTTTTGTATAGGTGTAAATCTGTCTGGAAATCGGGATCAAAGATTTTGATCCCAAATCATGATCGATTTTTTTTGGTTGAATGGAATGCCAAAACTGGTCCGGGATCAAAATCTCTCACAGGTATCAATTTTTTTGGCTGAAAGGAATTCGACATAAGATCTCCGAGATCTCATTTTCCTGAACTTGCCTATATTGGTCCGGCAAACATTTGGTGAGGAATCCCATGCATTCGTTATATTTCTGAGATCTTCAAGATTTCAGAAATACCGCTCACGTTTTTGCCTCTTAGGAATCTTACAAGAAATCTCAGCATGAAGTAAAAGGGCGACCATTCAAATATTGACAAAATATGTTTGACAACCATGGGATGATAAATGTTTAGTGTGTAAAAACCATAAGCGTTCACATTTGTCAAATATGCTGTCAAACATCAATCACTTCTCATTGGATTTTAAACCATGGCCAGCGTACTCTAAGTATCGAGGAAACTTTAAACCCCCCTTGCCTAAAACACCTTCAAATTTTATTTTAGCTCAGTGAGATAAAACTCTCTTAAATTCCCTGTCCGTGAATACGTGTGAATTGTTGATACAACAACAAATTAAAGCCAGAATGACAGGCTTGTACCAGCTACCAGCTAAAATTTTTCAAAACCGTTCAAAATTTCATACTAATAAAAAATGAAACAATTTTTGGAGAATAATTTTCATCGTGGCAAACGTAACGAGGAAGAGGAATACACACGAAAAAAATAAAAAAAGTTTGAAAAAAAAGTTTGCTATTTAAATTTGCATTTATAAACGCATGTCAAATCTCAAATCGTGTGAAATAGCACTTCAAATAGGAAATTTCGGAATACAGTTTTGTGGCAACTGACAGATTTGAAATTGCAATTATATTTTTTATTTTATATATAATTTTAATTAAAATAATATTTCTATTTTATATTTATACATATATAGGTACATAGGTAATAGGTATAGCTAGTATTTGTTTTCAAACATGTGTAAGCAAATTTTTGATTTGCCAAAAAGTAATGATTTTGACGTTTGTGAATAAACATTTGGTAAAGACGGTCAGATTTTTTTTTGACGTGTCGTGTTAGTATCCTGTAAGATGGTGTGGGAGGGTTTTTATTTTAAAATAAAGAAACTAAAAGCCACTAATTGTAAAGTTAAAAAATATTTACAAAAAAACAATACTTAGGCTTCCACGTTCAGAAAATGACGTTTCCTCATAGGAACTTGTTTCGGATGAGACTTTTTTAAATATTGGCATTGAACACGAAACTAAATTTAATTTGCTTGCTTGTTTGTCAGCTATAGGTCTAAATTCATTGAAAGATACATTCGGAACATCTAGAAGAGAAAATATAGGAAAATAAATTGCACAAATGAAATAAATAAGTTCAATATAAAGGTTTCTTTTAAAAATTACGCAAATGTTAGAGCGTTGAGGGGAAATTAGCAAATGAAAGTTAAAGTAGAACATAAATATTTCTGTTTCGAATGAGGTCGTCAAATTTTAATTTTAAGATTCGCACATTGTTGAAAAGAAAACTTAATTATGGACTATACAATTATGTTCAAAATATTAACAAAATTATACAAAACAAATAAAATAAATAAACAATATGGTATATATAATCATACAAAACAAAGTAATTCACATTAAATATATTACAATAAATTTAAATTATATTGATTACCTGTTAAATCTTCTTGATCATTTGATTTTTGTAGTTCTTTACTTCTTATGCCATGAATATCTCCAAACTCAGCTGAAAAAAAAATTAGTTTAAAAAAAAAAAACTTTATTTAGGGTCTGTTTCACAACGCCTGAGTAAATTTCTGATTAGTTACTTGACACATAAATACTGGCACAGAGTCAGAAGTACATAAGTCCACAGGAGAAAATCTTAAAATTGTTTTTTAACAACTTGAAAAAATATATATATATATATTAAATATTATTGGTTTGTGGACTTATGACCCTGTGCCAGTATCTATGTGACGAGTTAATAATCAGAACTTTACTCAGACATTGTGAAACAATCCCTTAAAAACATAATTAAAGAATGAATTTCTGGCTTTATGATATTGTAAGTGTTGCCGTTGTGTTCTTTTATTCATTTACTATTTTCATTTTATTTTTTAAGTTGACCCTCCCGCCTAAAGGGGGATCATAAAATCATATTCATATAAATTATAAACAATACAAAAAATCAATTTTATAACAAAATGCAAAATCTTCTAACTAAGCCCCCCACTACATAGAAAAGTAAAACCCTTAAGGCGCCAGTTATAGCTTTCATTGAAACTCATCATTTAAAATTTTAATTGTTAATTTTGAGGCAATTAATAAGTGAAATCAGTGATTATTTTAATGTAAATAAAAAACTGATAACTCAATTATTATTTCTAGTCAAAAAAATATTTCATTTTGGCCCAGCCTATCGCAGGAAATGAATTTCTTTATTTCAATGATTTTACTACCTTATCATTGATCATTGAAATCTTTGAAATCGTTTTATGTAAAAGATTGGGCCAAAAAGTAAATATTTTTTTGACAGGAAATAATAATTGAGCCAAGAGCTTTTTATTTATTGGCATCAAAATAATTACTGATTTTGCTTTTTATGTGTCTCAAAATAACAAATTAAAATGTTCAATGATGAGTTTCAATGAAAGCTATAACTGGCACCTAACTCTTTGGATTGGTTTATTTCGAAAACGGTTATTTTTATGAAAACAGTATATTAATGTTTTTAAAGGATATTTTCTAAGCTTCAAATTAGTTCTTGAAATTGTTTCTATACCAACTTACCATTTTGGAGTTATTCCTGAAAAAAAAAAAACATTTTGGGGGGCCTTCAACCCCCCCATAAAATTTTCAACGGCGCTCATATCGATGGGGACTTTTGACAGTTTCTTAAGAAACCAATGAGGAGGCTATATACGAAAATCCAGCTTTCAGGAGATTTTTTCCGAGTCAAATGCTTTATCCACTTTATTAATAAAAGAAAATCCATAGAATTACTGCAAAAAAAGCAAAATTATAGAAAAAAGTTTTTAGAGTAATATACGAACCTTTGAGAGCAATAAGAAAACCAATAACCCATATGGTTGACCCTGGTAAAATAAAACGATACGGATCTGAATGAAAATAATGTTGTATGCTCATCTCTTTTTTCCTTATGTTTTGTTTATTTTAACGTGGCTCTAAATCTACTTTAAAACGGGAGTTGGCTCTAAATAATAACTTAAGAATGTGAGTCGGTTCTTTGTAAGTTTTAAACGACAAATGGTATACTATAAGAGGTCGTCTAACTTTAAAACCAGCAAAACGCTTCTTAATCTTTTTAAAGTATGCTTTATCCAGTTGACGTTTGTCATTTTATAATTAAAATAATAATAGGTGTGTTTTATTCATTGCTGTATAGCCAGCGTGGCACAAGTCTGAATAAAAAGATTACTCACTCTATACGTTCATTTCAATAATTCAAAATTCTATCGCCAGCACAGCCATCTTTTTTTTTAGTGACTTCTTTTTCGCCAGCAATCAAATTGTGTTTGTTTGCCAAGGGAAATTTTGTTGCGCTGGCTATGCAGCAATAAATAAAACACACACAATATCACTTTTAAAGATGGACACAGGAAAAAACGTTCAATGTAAATTCAGCTAAGTAAGTATGTACAATCAAGTGCTGTTACTGAAATTTTTCCTTATCCACTTTTTCGTTATACTGTTTCCATTGAACGTAGTTATGCAATTTCAGTTAAAAAATTTCGAGATTTCGGAATGTTAGAACAAAAATTTTATTGAGATTTCGTTAACATTTGATGATTTGATTGAGATTTCAACGAAACCTCAATAAAATTTTGTTCTATCACTCCGAAATATCGAAATTTTTGCGGTGAAATTAGTATTATATTTACTCCAAATTTATTCTCATTTCATTTTCATTCCAGTTTCTTGTATATTTGTGGCATTTATTTGTTCTATGTGACTTTTTTAAAATTATTTGTTTGAAGTCAAAATATTTTTAAGAACTATTTAGGTTAGAAGACATGGAAAACCTAGATTTTTGACTTAGAGACGTTTGAATCATTTGACGTTTGTTTTATTTTTTTTAATTTTTCATTCTGTTTGATTTATTCAGCTGTCAAAATTAGGCGTGTTTCACAAACTAGAGTCGGGTTTATTGTTTAAACGAGAACTGTTTAAAATTTTCCGCCACTGTCTTTAGTTGTATAGTGTTGTACCATTTGAAAAGCTTAAAACTCTTGGAAAGCCATCTAATCGCCAGAGTAAAAACTAATTTCTGGATACATAATGCAAACCCCGAAAGAAACCTAGATTCGATGTTGTTTTTGTATTACGTGTTAAAAGATATATAACTCCGACCCAGAACCGTAGATAAATAAAACGCGACTATTTGTTTACATAAATAGCGAGTTATGATGAATCATTTACAAATCTAAATCTGGCCAGTGGCTGCATACACGATCGAGCCATTTGGCTTTTGCATTCTCGACTTGTTGAAATCCAAAAGCTGAACCCATTTACACGATGCAATTTGTCTCGATCGAGCCATTCGGCACCGTCGTTTATATTCAGCTAAATTTAATCAGTAAATGCAAACTACGAAAGCACACAGGAATGGTTGAAATTCAGATTGAAATTAGTAATCGCGCCACCCAATCTAAAGTTTTATCATTTCTGTTTTGTAATCTTTTTAATATTTTAGCTTGGTTATAATGAACATAAAGCGGTCCCTAGACGCTCAATATTATTGTGCAAAATATTACCCAATATTATTGACGAGGCGGGGCAGACGGTTCAATATTTTATTCAATAATTTACTTTACAGCTGATACTTGTGTAGACAACATGTTAAGATATACCGAAGTTTGTTGTTGTTAAATAAACAAATATTGTGCAATTGTACCCACAGACGACACAATATTTTTATATTGTGCAATAAATATCAAAAGGGTTTTGATTTTCTTCAATATATTGCACAACCTTGCAATATTATCCATAGACGAACAATAATATTGTGCAATATCAAATATTGCACAATAATATTGTGCAATATCATTGCACAATAATATTGTGCAATATCAAATATTGCACAATAATATTGAGCGTCTGGGGCCGCTTAAGCCTTAAAATGTTGGTTTCTTAATAAAAATGAAACTGCATCATTTCAATCATGTGTGTGTACATGATTGATTAATCGACATCTCAGCTCGTTGCAGATTGTTCTTGTATATGCTGTGACTCTACATTGATAATTACTATGATATTTTGAACATCTCCAGGTATCACCTGCTTTTTGACTTTTATAAAAAATAAATGTATGGTTTTCAATAACCAAAGTCGGACGAGATTGTCTAGAAACACCAAAATCACATTGTAGGTTATACATTTCATCTGAAAAAAATACGTTTAAACGCAGTTATATTTGTGCATTCACATTTAAATAATTTACTCATAAGATAATTTAAAAAAAAAATCATTTCAGTTAATATAATTTACCTGATATTGGTTCTTTCGTTTGGTTTCTCCTTTCCATTTTCAGATTTTTATTGTTATCTGTAAAAAATAAAATAATTTTTTTTGTTAAAAAATCGTTTTTTTTTTCATATATATTTTATTTAAATGTTTGCTTAAAAAGTTATTTTATCATTATGTTTTTTATATGATAAAATTAGTAGAATAAAATAATCTATACAATTCACCCGAAAAAAATACGTTTAACAGCAGTTATATGTGTACACTTTACTGCTGTGGGGACCAGAAATCCTTTGGAGTTCCTCACTCACATTATCACCAATATTGGCGAACTGTGGGAGGGCGCTTCTCTAGGGATTCTTTCCGTCACAGAACTACTCCTTCGACAGCAGATTAAAATATGGATTCCACCTCCTGCTACGCATAAGGACACATCCATAATTAAACTGCTGGCAAAGCAGAACACGGAGCTCTCCATACTAGACTGGAAGCTCCAGTCTTCTAGGAAGAGTCTTAGTGGGTAAGGAAAGGACTTCTTGTTCATAATTGACAAAAAGTGTGACCTTCTTCTGAAAGAGAAATCAGACGTGTTGAGGTACGGTCTTGAAACCGTAAGGGTATAAGGAGGCATGATGACAAAGGGGAGGCAAAAGCTCCTGCTGGTGCAAATTAATTGCATCCCTCCAAAGCAACAACGCACGACCTAATGCTCTACATGTCTCAGGAAAACGTGGATGTGGCCTTAGTCCAAGAACCATGGATTCGAAAAAGTCAGGTTCGAGGATTAACGTCGAAAAATAACAATCTTTTCCACTCCACGTCAGAAGGTGATATAAGAAGTTGTATTCTAGTGAATAAGTCAATTAATGCTTTCTTTTAATCTAGGTACAGCAACGATGATAACGTGGCAATCAGCGTTTTATCAAAGAAAGGAAACTTCGTCTTGGCGTCATGCCGTATGATTAAGAAAACCCTGCTTCAGACAGTCCGTGACCTTGTGGATTACACCACAGCACGAGGGACACCTTTAGTAATGGGATGTGAAGCCAGTGCCCACCACTCTCAATGGGGGAGTAAAGACATCAACAGAAGGGGTGAGTTAATTTTTGAATACTTCATTCTCTGTTCCAATCTTATTTTATGTAATGAGGGCGATCACACAACATTTCCAAATAAAAACAGGGAAGAAATTATAGACCTCACTCTTATAGCCTTTACACACCGAATCAAAATCTAGATTTAGATCAAAAATCACCAAATCTCATCAAAATCAACAAGATTTCCCATACATTTTCAGATTTCGTAATCTAGTAGATTACTGCGAAATCTCCTCAAAATCTTCTTGGAATGGTCTGAATGTGAAACAAACTCTTAATTACTCAATTTTCTCTTCAGTATAACAGTTCAGTCATAAAAAAGAGATGATGAAAAGAGAGTGTAGTGTACTGAGATAGTGGGATTTCATACCGTTTTGCGCATATTTTCAACAGAAAGCGAGAGAAAAAAAGGAAATGTGTGTACTTGTTTTGGGAGTTTTTTTTTTTTTGAGTTTCTATCAACACTGAAATTTGTTTAAAATCTCAAACAAAATCTAGTTTATGTGTGGTGTGAACGTTTCGACGAGACTTGTTGCCGAAATCCGAGATTTTGGTTCGATGTGAAAACCGTATTACGAGTAATAATGAGAAAATCTTCCTAGGAAATTGGGGAGTCTCTCCTCAAGAATCCTTCTCGGATTTTAGGATACTCTTTACTTTAGACAGAAACACAAATGAGAAAAAACCTTTTAGAAACCCAACTAGAACAAATTGCACTAAATGGTTGAACGAGCGTATAACCTCAACCATTGACACTGCTGTTCAAAACCTTACATAGTAAAATGAAATTGGCATTAAACAGGGGTTAGAAAACTTTTCAAAAAGCCAGACTAAGCAAACTAGAAGTAGACTGGAATTCGTATAGAACCGAACTTAATTCATACACTCAATTCAGGTATTAAAAAAGGCCAAGAAAGATTCATGGATCCAAGACACTGGAGAGGATCATTGATCTGCATGAGGGACCTTCTCAATCCTAACAACTTGTGCAACTTCCAACACGCTTACCTTAAAGGTAAGTCAGTGGAGACTGCGTTCCACGAGGTCGTTTCCCAAATTGAGAAAAGTCTTGAGCACAAAGAGCACACCCTGGCAGCATTTTTGGACATCGAAGAAGCTTTTAATACCGTAAAAACGGATTCCATTAAATCTGCTCTGGAAGAGGTTAGAATTGAATCTGCCATCGTGGACTGGATTTATTCCCTGCTCTATGGTAGAATCTGAAACTGGCAACATGGGGACACTATTGTCGAGAAAACAGTTACAAGGGGCACACCACAGGGAGGAGAAATCTCATCTCTCCTCTGGGTCCTCATTGTTAACAAAATTCTTACACAATTTAGGCATAAGGACATTAAAACTGTGGCCTATGCAGACGACATAGTAATCTTGATATCAGGTAAATATCTTACCACCATCAAAGAGATTTTGGAATCTGCGCTTAAGGAACTATCCTTTTGGACAGCTCAAAACGGTCTCGCGGTTAACCCTGCAAAGACCGAGCTAGTTCTGTTCACGAAGAAAAGGAAATTAGAGGACTTTATCCCTCCCAAGCTTAATAAAATTCCTCTGAAACTTTCCAAAGAAGCTAAATATCTTGGCGTAATCCTTGATTCCAAGCTAACCTGAAAACGGAATATAGAGGAAAGCATGAAGAAATCAATTTGTGCTTTCTATACATGCAAAAAAACATTCGGTACACGGTGGGGAATAAGACCGCAAGTCATCCATTGGATGTACACGGCGATCGTCCGTCCCATCCTCACCTACGGTTCGATTTTATGGTGAAAGGCCGTAAAAAAGGTTAGCTATCTCAAAAACCACACAAGTCACCATGAATGTTGACTTTGAAAAATTTAATTTAAATTTATAAAGCTCTCTCGAAAAAAAAAAATATATTTGATAGAAAAGTTTGCTTTTGTAGCCAGGATAACGTTTTAACAGGTTATTTTTAAAACTATGATTTAATTTTTATTTTTTTTTAAATCAAAACAAATAGATTTTTGATTATTTGTGTATTTTTAATTATAGAAATAAAATTATTATTAAACAAAAACACTACTTAATTAATGCAAAATTTTGAAAAAAAAAAAAAATTATTTACAATTTTTTTTTTCATTTTTTTTTTTAATGTTGAGTTTAAAAATTAATTTTTAAAAAGTATTCACTAAAATAATTTTATTTAAAAACATAATTAAAGAATGGATTTCTGGCTTTTAAAAAAGATATAACATGACACTGTAAGTGTTGCCGTTGTTTTTAAATTTTTCTTTTTTTTCTATTTCAAGTAGGTACAGTCTGATTTTCCCGAAAAACTACCCATGTGTGAACATGTAAATTTTTTTTTCCAGGTCAAATGTTTATTCCTACTGGGCAAAAATCATGAAACCGTTTTTGTAATAACTATTACAAAAGCAAACTTTTAAATGAATATTGATATTATTTATTCATTCTGGTGCAGAGTGAATATATTATATAACAATCGTAAAATGAATGTTGGGACAAGAATTTTTTTTTCTTTTGTTGAGTTGTGTAATATATACAACTCATATATACAATTCATTATAAAATTCACCTGAAATAAATACGTTTAACAGCATTTATATTTGTGCATTCACATTTAAATAATTTACTTATAAGATAATAAAAAAAAATAATTTCAGTTATAATTTACCTGATAGTGGTTCTTTCTTTTGACTTCTCCTTTCCCTTTTGGATTTATTTTTATTGTTATCTGTAAAAAATAAAATAATTTGTTTGTTAAAAAATCGTTCTTTGTAGGTATATACATATATTTTATTTACATGTTTGCTTAAAAAGTTATTTTATCATTATAATGTTTTTTTATATGAATAAAAATAAAAAAGAAAATTTTATTTTATTTTTTGAATTTACACACAACATATAATTTTTTAATTAATTTTTAGGCTACGCGTTTCGTTAAAATCCACACAACATGGAAACTACACTAAATATAAATATGTTTAACAAATTAATCATTATAATTATTAATACGACAACACATAATATAGTCAAAATACAGTTTCCGTTATGCGAATTTATTAAATTAAATGACAATCGTAGGAGCGGTTCTCGAGAAAATTTGAAAAAAAAAAAACCGAAATCATTTTATACAGCTCCTCGTTCTATATCAACTAAACCAAAAAAGATATCAACTAAACATAAAAGAACAAACTAAAAGAAAAGAATTTTTTTAATTTTAAAAAGCTTTCTGATATAATATACAAAATAAATAATATAAAAAAATTATTGAATTAACCCTTAGACCAAGAGAGCGAGTACTTGCTAGCGAGTTGGATACATACATACATTAATTGTCAAATTCTCCTATTTGTATTTGCTTCACTCGCTCCTCAGATCGCTGCTCATCTGGGCTTCAAAAAAGGTAAGCCTGTTGACGACCGAGTATCTAGTGAGTTGACAAGCGAGTTGCTTAAGTTTCTTAATAAAATTATTTATAACCCCATTCGTGCCTAACTTTATAAAGCTTTAACTCCAAAACTTTCTTTATACACATTTTAAATGTCTAACTACAATTTCTTATCCAAACCTATTCTAAAGCGGGTACGTTCAGTTCCATAAACAAAGTAAGGCAAGTTTCTAGCTCCGAAAAAAAAAAATTTCTTGAAATGACTGAAATGTTCATTGAAGGTATTGAAAAATTCACGAAATTGATAGATTAGGTTGCTAGTGGGTATATATGAGGACTTATTAGACAATACTATTGGAATGGAGATTTTCAACTTTTTAAATAATAGCTAACTGGACAAGAGTGTCCTAGGGAAAACTTATAAATTATGATATTATATCAATAAATATTGCGAAACGCTAGCGAATTATTTTGTGTGAAAAGAAATTTTGTAAAGTCGTAGCAATTGGTAATGGTGTTATCACTATAAATTTCAATAAACTAACACTATGTGATTGTTCATCAATGTATTAACTTATTTTGTAACGATTTTTTTTTTTACAAATAATGAGTTTGGAATGCAGCTAATCACTTCGCCAGATCGATGTACATATGTATGTACATACAGATATTGTGCGAATTAATGTGAATACAGAAAAGTTTCTAATAAATATCGTCTATTTGTAATAATCATTTTGTTAACTTTATAAGTTTGTTTTATTAACATTGCACTGCTTTTGGTAAAAGTTTTAATTTTTTTTTCACCACGGGAACCACCAGATTTTTGTTTAAAAATCAACCAAGCACGACTGAATTAACCATTTCAATAAGTGTTCAAATTGTTCAAATCCAATTTCTTTGTTCAATTAACAGGGAACTGAAATACCTATGTATGTAAGAGCGCTGCGAATGGTCCTTTTTAAATTGGTATTTATTTATTATTTAACCTGTTAAATGTGAATCCTGTTGATAAGTTAATCCATCTATTTGCTGTATTTTGGTATCAAAAGATCCATATTGAGTCCAGTTTTCATTCTCACGTTTTACTGAAATTTACAAGTGAAAAATATGAATTAATAAAATTAAATTCAGAAAAATAATTAAGATTTGTTAGTTAAAACTTAACAATGAATTAAAAATTGATACCTTGCCCTAGAAAGATAAATCTATATCTATCTGTCTATACGTCTCAAAAGCGCACATTCCAGAACAATTAATTCGTTGAAAATATTGAATAATTTTTGCTTTTTTTTTATCTTAAAAATAATAGATACTACATTAATAACTTAATAATAAATAAATAACATAGTTATAAGTTATACACACAATGTGGCCCAAAAGTTGTCACCGGTTGCAAATGGCGACAAATTCAACTCTACTTTGACATTAATTGACAAAATAAACGTCAACAAGAAAAGGAACACTATACTCCTAAATAATTTAGAATAATTGTTTTCTTTTTTTTGCGCAATAATTTTCAAAAATTAAAGCATCATCCGATCCTATAGGGTTACAACTTTTCCGCCACCTTGTATTTACATAATATTAACAATATAACTACTGTGTAGGCCCCAGAAGAAGCTTCAAGTATGGTTATCTTTCTAAGCCTTATGTATATAAGTTTGTAAGTACATATATTATAATTTATTATGATCAATAAAGGGCAATCATGTCCATTTGCAGAAACTCAATTTAAATAAGTTTAACATCAGCGCTTATGTGACAGTTTATGCAGAAGAAAAAGATGCATATGAGAGTTGAGGAACTTAAATTTTTATGTGTCGTATTTAGGAAATGGGCCTGAGAAATATTAGTTGTGTTTAATGAAGAAAGACTAGACTAAAACACAGCTTAAACTGTCGGAACAAGAAAGAACAGAAAAGTGCAGTTTTCTGTATCTACTAAGAGGTTGTTTTTTAATAAAAAATTGATTGCAATGATTTTCAATTCAATTTAAATATCAATTTTTTTTTTATATTCTTTTGTTTTTTAATTATTTTTCTAATCCAAAAATCTAAGAAATTTGCCTTGTACTTTAATATTATCCCAAACAAACAAATCAGCTGACACTTACGATCACTTACTTTCTTAACTTCAAAATTAGGTGAAGAAAATACTGGGGCCTAATTCCGTCGAACGATATCGTTTCGGGAATAGCTGTGCCTATATTTTCCTTTAGATGTGAAAGAGATGGGTATTGTTAAAACGATATCGTTCGATCGTTTTCATTTTATGGAGTTAGGCCCCTGGACAATTTCATGTCTTACAGTCTATTTGGTAATTTAAAACGAAAGTTTTCACACTGCTCTTAAAGCTAAGTTTGTGAAAAATTGAAAAAGTTTTTATTCATGCAACACACAATCCTGTACATTTCTGTTCTTTAAAATTCATTAAAATACAAAAAAAAAAATTCACTTATACAATTTTACATTCCCAATCAAATCATCATCATCATAAAATATCAACATTGTTATTATAACATTATTTATTTTATAATAAAAAAATAAATATCTCTTAAATAATAAAAAATACAATTTTATTTTTTTTTGTTTAAATTGTGTTTTTTCGAAACGAACTTCAGTCATGTGTGTGTTTGGGATTAAATAGAAGACATCTTAATTCGTTGCAAATCAATTTTGTATATGCAGTGGCTCTACATTGAAATTCACTATGATATTTTGCACATCTCCAGGTATCACCACCCCTTTTGCGAGGCTTATAAAATATAAAGGTATTATTACCAATTAATACTGTAGGACGACCTTTTTTGGAAATTCCAAAAACAGCAGGTGAATTATATAATTCATCATTAACTGAAAGAACAAAAAAAAATATAAAAATGTATGGTAAAGTTTTTGTTTATTACAATGAGATATTTTAAAGAGATGAGATGTCAAGAATATTTAATAAATCTAAAGAGTGTGCAATCGAAGCGCTAAAACGTTTAATAGAATTAATATAAAAATAAACATTTACACAGAAATCGAGAAGAGAATTACCAATCGAACGATTCAAACAAATCTTATCGATTCTGGGGCCCTACTATGTAACGTGCTTCTACTTTCGAATCCATTCGAAAGTTGTTTTCAATGTTTATTTTAAGTGGTAATATGTATGAAAGTGGGATCAAATTTTGGTGCTTTCGACTTTTTGCCACAGACTCTTCAACTAGCGCTGTTCTATTTCCGTTTATATGCGTTTGCTAAAGAATTAGCGAGCTGAGATTTTGCGAATTCGAACATTTTTATTGTAGTTGGGCCCCTGAAGTGTTAGTGCTTCTGATTTCGATTCTAATTTCAGCATTTTTTTCTTTTAACAAGAAGAAAAACTGTTATTTTGTGGGGTTCAGAAGGCTTCTGGGCAACCAATCGAAAACACCATAAGAGACACGACGGAATGGTAGCGAATATTGACAAGTGATCGTTGGCAACTTACTGCGAGTTGCCAGAAAACAAAGAAGTAAAATTATTGTTTGGCGTTAATTTCGAACGAATATTCTATTCGCCAGTTTGTGGAACTGTAGTGGACAGCGAATTTTCATTTGACAGCTGTTCGCAGACTAGACTAATTTTTTTTTAGTGTTTTCTATTTAATTGTGTTACTGAATCATTTACACAATTCGTCGAAAATATGAAGTAAAAAAGAAAGTGAATATTTGTATATCAACTGCAAAAAGTTGATTGAAAACTATGAAGACTTTTTAACAATATTTTGCTTCATCCTAAAATGCTAAAATTTGCTAATAAATGCGTTCTAATAAATACAGATGATTAGCGACGCACGCCATCACAGAATCAAAATACAGTTTTCATACAAAATATCGATAGCAAGTATGTTATTCACGCAGTCGCGCCGCCGCTAATAAAGTTTTTCTGCGCGCTTAAGTTAAGCCCCGAGAATTCTCTGGATTTAGCTAAGCCTGCAGGGAATTAGTTGTTGTTGAATTTAACATGTAAGTTGTTTATCACCGACGTCGTTTTTTCATTCAATTCCCCCGGGATTTAAAAAAAAGACGCCTTAGTATTAGTATTAGTTTTTCAAGAACTGTATTTCGGATTTGTTTGGCAAAATATTTCCTCTTTGAAGTGAAATACGAATAACATATTTGAAAACTAAAGGCTTAACTACATAAGCCAAAAAAGTGAAAAAGTGCAAAAGTGAAAATTTTTAAATTGATTTTGTGATAGTTTTTCTGACTAGAAAACTTATAAAAATGATGCAGAAAGCTTAAATTTTGGTTTAAAAACAAATTTGTGTATTCTTTTTCACAAAACAACGGCGCTAGCGGTAAAAAAAATATTTTTACTTTTGTACTTCAGTACTTTTTGGCTTATGTAGTTAAGCCTTAATACACATAACCACAAATGACAGAAGTTGCGAATAACTATTTAGTACTCATACTCGTTAATCGGTTCATATGTAAACAATTTTTCGCCAGTTGTTGTTATTACCATGTGTGTGAAACGATTTAAACAAAAGTTACTCTGGGATTTGAATAACCAAATAAGAATAAGAAGACCTTATTGAGTCAAATGAACACTTCAGACGAACAAAAGTAAAAACAAATCTGAAAGAGAACTATCAGAGGTCATTCAATTCTATATTTCAAGTTTTATTTACAGTAGTTTATGCTGACGCAAACACAATGCCTTTGTAAATTATGTATTTCGCTTCTTAGCAAATTGAAATAAAATATGCAGAGCACATACCTTATTGTTTGGAATTTAAAAATATTTTGAAATAAAATATTCAAAGTGCATAACTACTAAGAATATAAAATGAATGTATTGTGAACTGAAAAAAAAACAGCGTGTACTTACGTTGGCCCGTTAAAAGTTATAATTGTAAGATCTTTGGCGTGATAGACCAATTATTATGTTTCTCACATTTATCAAAATTATCTGACAGTTCAAAAAGAAAATGTTCACCCTAAAAGCGCTTAGTCCTCACTCCGACCCCGGGTCCTGCTAGGCCCTTTTCCTTAGTTAAATATATTTTTTGTTTAGGTAGCAACTTGTGCTTCCAGGTAGCTTCCTAAAATTTTGTTGGCTTTCGATTTATAAAAAAAAATCAATAGAAAGAGTCCTTAAAACGGATATTAAGAAAATACAACATCGGATCGACACAAGCTGCGTTTTTACTCTTTCATTGAATAATAATTTTTTGGACCAGCGTACACGAGTCGAATTCTTTCGGAGGAAAACAGGTTGTTTAAAAGAGTGTGCTGTATGAATCGACTAAAATCATTCTCCTCGGATCCATTCTTCCAGGCGGAAATCGTATTTCTGCCCAATAATAATTCATGCCTATCGAACGATATCGTTTTGGCAATACCCATCTCTATCACTTCTAAAGGGAAAGATAGGGACACCTATTTCCAAAACGATATCGTTCGATCGTTTTTGTTTTACGGAATAAGGCCCCTGTATACTAGGCTTAAACAAAAAATTATCGAAATGAAAAATTTCACAATGACGTCTAGATAAATGTCACTTTATACTATAGTGTATGTCCATTGTCCAAGTGCTTTCAAAATTTATATAAATACATATTAAGTTACATATGTGAAATGGATATTTTTGGGCGGTATGACATTATGTCCATACTATGATTTTGGACATTCTGGGAACATTTTTTTTTTTTTTGAGATTTGGCAAATTTTGTACGTCAAACATTTTGGGTAATCTAAGATTATAAAGATATGGGCTGTTTGGTGTTGGGCGTTTACACACTGGACAACAAGACGTTGCAAGCAACAACCATGTGTGATTTAGCAGTCATCTTTTCCTTAAAAGCAAGTATGTGTAAGAATAGGAATGGCACTTCTTATAAAGCAATTTTTTCAGCTATTTGTTTTCTTCTTTTTGATGTATTATACCGAAATAACAATTTAAAGTTAATAACTAATTAAAAAAAATTAATACACAGTAATTTCGACTTACCTATAGCACACCTTTTCAATTTGGATCTGCAAACCGATGTATTGTTTTTAAATTCCCAATCATCATCATTGAAATCTGAAAAAAGTTAATTTTATATATGTTCAAAAATCATATAGGTAGGTAGTAGGTACTATAATATTTTCGAAAATAATAAAAGGCTTGTTTATAAAAATCATAAGAAGATAATAAAAGGCTTGTTAAATAAAATCAATCAAAGTGAACACCATTACTTTGTTTATACAAAATTTTGTATAAGAATAATGTTACTAATTCTTTTAGTTAGTTTTAATATGTACACTATTTCTTGAAAAAACGATTCTATATTTATATCAGGAATTGTTCAGATGTTACTTGTATTAAACAAATGTGCAAGACAAAATGAAGTCATTAGCTGCATTCGGTGCCGAACCTGGACATTTTGCCGCCCTAGGCAAATTGTTATTTTGCCGCCTTAAATAAAAAAAGAATGATAACGACAACATTAGCATTTACGTAGGGTTTTATTTAATAACAATCAAATGCTTTCAACAAAGTAGATGTTTACAAAATTTTGAAAATAAAATGCTGATCTGGTTTAGCGATTTCTTCTTCAATCCGATTAAGCATTAGGTAATTGTTGAGAGAAAATAGGTTTTTAAAAGCTTAAGCTTAAAAAATTTAGCTTCTCCTGATGCAACACTTACAGGAAACATTGATAGTATTTTAAATGGCGTTAATAAATTTAGATACAATTTAAGTAAGAAGTATGAAGCAAAATAGTTTAAAATTGACAAGGGTTTGAAATTAACAACAGCAGAAGTTTGGTTAAATATGTTTATTTCATTCAAGAGATATCTAGCTATATCCTTTTGAACTGCGTTGTCAATTGATTCTTTTTGTTTCTAGTTGTTCGTAGTTTTTTAATTCCACCTTCTTTGAAATACCGCGAACAAATACAAAATTTTGGCTGAGAAATTGATACTGCGCAAAGCGCTCATCGAGAAAAGATAGAGTAACATCGATAACGTAAAAAAAGGAATTTCAATTTTAGATTTTAAAATCTCATACGTACATATTTCCCTAGTGTTTTTTTTTTTAATTATCCATTTTGAATAGTTCTTATTTTTTGTTTTTGGTGCTCCTATATATTAAAATATTTAGTAATGAGAATGGGGCGTTGACATTCGACATCTTATCTCGTTTCCGATCATTTTTGAATGAGCTGTTGCCTTGCATTTTATGTTAGAATAATATTTGCTACATCTCCAAGAATCAAAATTTGTTAATCGTCTGTTAAATATAAAAGCATGTTCACCGATCAATAATGTGCGACGAGATCTGCTTGATAATCCAAACAATGCGGGCAAGTTATATAATAGTAGTTGTTTTTCAACTGAAAAAAAAAAGTTTGAACTTTACTAGAGTAAAAAGAAAATAATAAACTACATAGGTACTGGAGTGTGATTGATGATTTGGACTTTTTTGAGAAAAAAATTTGAAATAATTCAAATTCAACAGATAATAAAAACCAAAAAAAAAACGGTCCTATGAGAAATACCGTTGATAACTATTGATAAATAAAATTTTTTCCAATAATATGATAGAATCCAAATCGTAGGAGTCGTTTTCGAAAAAATCACATTTTTCTCACCGGTTATTAAACTCTTTAGAGGGATTAACCGTTATTTTTGGTTATAAGAGTAATTTTTAGTTAAACCCTGATAGACAACGGTTAAAAAACAGCAGGGTACCAAGTTTAATAAAAAATCGACTAGGTCGTTTTCAAATTATGTATTAATATCTCAAAAAAAATATCTAGAAACTTAATTTTGGTATGATATATGTATGTACATATAATGTATTGATGTAATACTTTTTCGGATTTTTCGGATAGTTTTTGGGGCAAAAGTGTGGGCAGAATTCAAAGAAATATTTAATTTATTTCATTGGGGGAAAAATCTAAACTGAAAAAAAATTCCATGACCGCTTTCGAAACTCCCTGACTTTATCTGACTTTCCCAGACCAAATTTTAGTTCCCTAACTTTCCAATCGGTTGGTAACTATGTAGTTTGAAATTCGTCATGAAGATATGGTTACTACGAAGAGATCTCGTCGCGCTGACGTCTTGTTTTCTCTTTGCATTGTGAATCAGGCTTAACCCACGAGTTACTTTAGAACTAAAGAAACTGGGGAGCCTTTGGTCCAGTTTCACAGTGCACACTTAACAAAATAAATAGCACTTAATTTTTCCATTTTGGCACTTTAGCCGTAGTTTTATGGCCAGTTGCACGGTGCACACTTAACAAATTAAGTGGCACTTAATTTTACCATTTTGGTACTTTAGGAGCAGTTTTACTGTCTGATTAAGTGGCACTTAAGTGGCGAATATGGAAGACTTAAGTGTCACTTATTCCGATAAGTTTACACTGTGAAATTGGGTATTAGTTTTCCATATTTGGCACTTAAGTGATACTTATTCGAGTGTGAAACTGGGCCTTACTGTCTGAGTAAGTGGAACTTAAGTGGCTAACATGGGAGACTTAAGCGTCACTTATTCCAATAAATTTACACTGTAACATTGTGCAATAGTTTTCCATATTTGGCACTTAGACACTTAATCGAGTGTAAAACTGGGCCTTATGGTGGGAAAATGATTTTTTAAATGTATATGTTTTAAATTTGTATCGCTACTCACTTTCTTTAGATGAATATAGTTCTCGAAAATTTGTTTCCATACTAATTCCATCTTCATCTTGGGATGTTTCTTGTTTTACTAAAATTAAAAAGAAAAAAAAAAACAATTTATTAATTATTTTTTTAATACAATGAATAATAAAATATATACACTAACAGGAAACGACAAATACAAAGAAGAGTATTACTTCCTTATGATTATAATTTGTTTTATTTTTTGATACCTACATACATCGAAAATATTAAAATTTTTGGTTTAATTTATATATAAAATTAATGTGAATGTTCGTTGCCTGAAACTTGACATTTTATTTCCCCATTAATCGATATCGTATATGCAGTTACTTTGCATCGATTTTTCTGGAATTTTGAGCACCTCCAGGTTTCTTTAGTTTTTGTTGATCTTTTATGAACAAAAGTGTAATTTCCAATTAGCAGAGTGCGATGGTTTTTTCTTGATATTCCAAATATAGCTGGAACGTTGAATGATTTGCTATCTGAAATAAATAAATTTTATTAACCTGTATGCAGGTGCATGTATAGTACATATTACGTGTGTATGTATTTTAATTCTAAAAATGAACAGTCTTATTTATAAACCAATCCCAAAGTAGGTATGTCTAACTTTGGGTGTCCAACTCCAAACTCTTTTTTTATAAATATGTTCCATCGAGTGTCTAACTTATGTCGAATTCCATTCAAAAAAAAATCGAATTTTTTTCCAAAAGAATCGAATTTTTTCTGTCAAAACGAATTTTTCTAGTGTTTCGACAGAAAAAATTCGATTCTTTTGGAAAAAAATTCGATTCTTTTTTTGAAAGGAATTCAACATTAGACAATTAGATCTAGTTGTTCAAACCTATTCTAAAGTTCAATGAACAAAAAATTGAAAATTAAATGAAAAGTTCATTGAACGTATCCAAATGTTCACGTAATTGACAGACTACAGGAATGTCATTGAGTTAATGAGAACATATTTAGACAACTGTTGGAACGTTTATAAATAAGGAGATACCCAACTATTAAGACAGTGGCTAGCTGGACAACTGTCCTAGAGTGATCTAAGAAAATCTATGTGACCCGTTTCGATTTTTTTGGTTGCTAACATCATAACTCTTAAACGAATAAAGATATCGTAGCCATTTTTCTTTGTATCTTAAAAGGATTTTCAATGGCTATCAACTTGGTTATAAAGGGTGTTTCAAAGTTCTCTACCACAGATCAATGCAATTATATGCAGCTTCGTTAAGTTTAAGGCGTGAATTTTCCAAGATTTTTTTTTGATCAAAATGGCCCACAAGTTTTCTATTGGGTTTAAATCGGGTGATTGAGTTGGCTATTCTAAGGCACGAATATTTTTAGTTGCAAACCACTCTTTAAGCAGCTTTGAAGAATGTTTGTGGTCATTATCCTGCTGAAAAACCCAACGCAGAGGCATTTCTTCCTCTGCGTATGGAAGCATTACTGACTCCAAAATGTCCCTATATTGGAAACGGTCCATAATTCCTGTGATTTGGTGTATAGGACCGCAGCCTGCTCCTGAAAAACAGCCCCAAACCGTGCTTAACTGTAGGGAGTACATTTGCAGGCTTTAATCGCGTACCTTTTGAGCGCCTCACTGTCCTTGCACCATCGGAGTAAAATAAGTTGAATTTGCTTTCATCACTGAAAAGCACACTCCTCCATTTGCTTAAAGACCGGTTAAGATGATTTTTTGCAAATTCAACCATGGGTTAAATGTTTTGATTAGGAATTTTAAGTCTTTCCCAAATACCTTTTACGGATTACCTTTTTTTGCGATGTTTAGCAGTAAGAAGAGGTTTTTTAGCTGGTCGAAATGCAAAAAGACCGAAATCTCTTAAACGCTTCCTGACCGTACTTGGCCCTAAGGGTAGATTAAGTTATCACAAATTGTCTTTGAAGTCGCAAAAGGGTCTTTAAGCACGAAATTCTTTATGCGCCTATCAGTTTTAATTGTTGTTTTGCGAGGGCGTCCACCAAAATGATCTGCTTCTACTGATTTTCCACTTTTAAATTTTTTAATGATGTCGCAAACCGTTGACGTTGGAATTTTTTAGATTTCAGCGATTACTTTTTGTTTTATACCGGCTTGGAACTTTTCTATTATTTCGTATCGAATCGCGTTGGCATAACGTGTTTTAGCCATTTTATGCACTATATAATTTCAACTTACACAGCTCTCAACTTGTAAAAACGTTTTAATCTACGGCTTGAGTCAAGACTCGAAAAAACCGTTACTTTAACATCGAGACTCGCAATCTTCTTGAAATCCGGTTAGTTTTGCACAGGCATGTTACTGGGGGCCTATTATGTAAAACGATAATCGTAAGTAATACCGCGTATTCGTTAAATTGCTATTACGAGAAACGAGAATGGTAATAGAAAAAATGAAACTCGTATTTTATTTGCGATTACGAGTAACGAGACCCGTTAATAAAAACTCGTTTTAAATTAACGAGTGACATTTGCTTTCGTTTTGGATTTGTTGTCATTTGTTGGCATTTGTTAAAATTGTGTTTTTGTTTGGTCCTCGGTTGTTTTGATTGAAATTAAAAAATGTGAGTCAAATGTAGTAAATAAAAGTGTGAAAAACAAAAAATAAGACTTGTTTATATTTCTAGGCCTACAACTAATGCCGGCGGAAAAGTTGCTTAAACCTTGAAAATATTTTAAGTGTTTTCTTTAAATACAATGTTGGAAGGACTAAACTTTACTTACATTACTTTAAGTAATGCAAGTAAAATTTTATAAACACTTATATTTTGACATTTGCTAATAGGTGTGAAGTTTGTTGCGCTTTGAAAAAAATGTTATTTTTGATTTTTGTTTGGAAACATTTCCTTGATTGCATTCTCGTTTCTCATAATCGCTTTACACCGTGACTATCGTCTCACTAGGTTTCGTTTTTTCTGCAGTTAAAATAATTTTTTTTTATTGTTCTTGTCATCGTAGCATTACATTTTTAAGGTTATTATTAACTTGTCTAATACTCTTTACAAATTATTAAAAAAACTTATGGAAAGTTGTTAATTTTCTACTTGGTATTAAGAAAATCATTACTATGGGAAAAAATCCGGAATGTTTTTGCCAGCACTGTACGTATATTTTTTAAACTGAACTTTTTATGAATACGTGTAACTGTGGTAACAATTTCATAGATCCGCAACAACTTTAGTCGATTCTACGTTTTAAAAGTGAGAAAAACATTTGTCCCCAAACCGTTCCACACTTTTTTGGCAGAAATAATTCATTGCGACTCCTAAAAATTTTTGTCAACAAAATTTTTGGAACTAACTTAATATAAGGTGTGTTTTATTCATTGCTGCATAGCCAGCGCAGCAAAATTTCCCTTGGCAAACAAAAACAATTTGATTGCTGGCGAAAAAGAAGTCAGTAAAAAAAAAGATGGCTGTGCTGGCGATAGAGCTTTCAATTATTGAAATGAACGTATAGAGTGAGTGATCGTTTTATTCAGACTTGTGCTGCGCTGGCTATGCAGCAATGAATAAAACACACCAATAATATGTAGGACGTATAGGTATGATTTTTTATTACGTTTTCGTTAGGGCCCATTAGTTTATTTATTTGAAAATTTCCAAATTCGATTGAAAATCATTTTATGAAACGAATTTAGAAAAATTAGCTAATTTCAACCAAATTGCGTAAATATGTATACGTAGGTAAGAGCAAAAGCTGAAAAAAGTATAAATAAAATTTACATAGAATTTTGAAAATTCGACCCGGACTTACTTTACAAACAAAAATGGACAAACTTCAGAGAGCTTTGTTTCGACGACTTATGTTTTTCCTATTAGTAAATTATTCCCTATATTTGGAATAGAGCTTAAGTTTTAAAGTTTTTTTGTAAATATGTATTCAAAACTATCAATTATTAAGGCGTAAAAAGGTCATAGGTTTTAAATTCTTTTAGAGATTCGTTTTCAACACAAAAACAAACCGTAAACTGTCGGCACTAACTGATTAACTAGCTCAAATCACAATTTATAAACTCGGACAAAATAGTAATTCGGTATAAGTTTTGTAAAAGAAATTGCAAAATTGACGCTTACCAGCGCTTGCAGTTCCCATTAAACAAAATTTTGAGTTTGAAAATTAATTTTCCAAAAATTATTTGATTTAAAAACAGAATTTAAGAATAGATTTCTGGCTATAATATGACATTGTAAGTGTTGCCGTTGTTTTTAAATATATTTTTGTTTTATATTTTAAATGCGTCGATTTACTTTCAACTTGCTATACCCAGCGTTTTTTGCGTTTTTTGCGTTTTTTTCATTTTTGTATGACTAAAAGTCCTATTTTTCTCAGAAACGTGCTCAAAACTTAAAACAAAAAATCAGTTATTTTCTTAAAAAAATTTTACCATTTTATAAAAAAAAATATCAAAAAATGGTAAAAAGGTAACTCCCGCATAGAACCATTTTTTGATTTTCTCAAAACCGGTTCAACTGATTTTGATCATTTTCTTTATACAGATTATTTTAAAAATGTTAAGAACTTGTTTCACAATGTCTGAGTAAAGTTCTGATTAGTTACTCGACACATAAACATTGGCACAGGGTCATAAGTTCACACCAGAAAACTTACAATTGTCTTTTGATGACTTAAATAGTAGCCCAGTCAATAAAGCCATACAATCAGCATATGTAGGAAATAATCGCCGGGAAGCTGAATTTTGGTATATAGTCTCCTCATGGTATTCTTAAGAAACTGTCAAAAGTCCCCATCGATATGAGCGCCGCTAAAAATTTTTTTAGCATAAAATATAGGCTACCGTAACTAATTTATTTCTTTTGTCAGATGAATAGTTTTGGTGCCAGGTGCACCAAACGCTTTTAAATATTTACTGCTTCGTTAAATTTTAAAATGGCATTAATCGGTTGCACCAACCAATTTTAGTTTTAAAAGACCGATAAACAAGCCAATAAACTAAAATGCCACTTTCCTCCAGTTAAATTTTAAAAGCGAGTTTTAACGAAAATATCTTAAAAAAAAATATTTCACTTTTGATAGGACATTTGAAAGTTACAATTAAAAAAAAAAATTCAACATTAAATAGACCGTTGGAGGTTAAAAATAAATAAAAACAAAAATGAATAGGTAAAATCCATTATTTTTCTTTTCAATTATTTCCTATACATACTTATACCTACATCAATTCTTTTCAACAAGAAAAAAATGGTGGTGAAAAAATTTTTTTTGCGCAAGAAAAATGTGTGTGGTGAAACAAAAAAGGATAGGACTCTTCTTCAGCTACAATACAAGTTTCAAAAGGGTAGTCACTAGTCACTCACTTCCATTTTAAACCAGGTGTCATTTCTCATATCGCTATCTTACTTACACTAATGAAACTTTTTCGTTCAGTTCAAAAATTAGCTGACAAAATCCATTTTAGCTAAAAAATCAGAGAAATACATTCAGAGAATTTATCAAGCAGATAAATTTTATAAGAATTTTAGCAAAAACTGGTTGTAGTGGATTTTGGTGCAACTGGCCATAAGACTTTAAAACTACAGTGTGATCGTACATAAGAGCAAGTTCGAGCGAGCCAGTCGTGTTTTTTTATTTTTTTTTTTCTTCAACTATAAACCAATCATGCAAAATAAACTCACTGGCGGTGAAAGTATTGAGGTCGTGAAGGAGTATAAATATCTCGGTGTATATCTCACGCAAAATATGAGTATGGATAGACATCTTAAAGAAAAGTTACTAAAGGCCAAAATTGCTATTAACATTACTTGGAAAAATTGCTTAAACAACAACTACATATTACAGAGTATATGTATCGAGTTTTTGAAGCGGTAACTGAGTTTATGAAGCGGTAACTGAATCTGTTCTCTTTTAAGCTGCGCAAGAGTGGGGAAGTAACAAAATATGAGGCTGTTCAGAAACTTTTAAGATTTTACATAAAAAGAACCTTTCGACTACCTCCTAACTCACCAAACTATATGATAATGATTGAAACTGAATTGTCATCGTTATTTGTCAAAAATTTAAAACTTCAAGTTGATTATATGTATACTAAAAGTATTGCAAATGCCAGACTACCGGTTAACAAAAAAGGCCATCATTCAAGCGGTACAGAGCCAAAAAGGATGGTTTAAGGAATGGTTGGATTTGTCTGGAGAATGTGGAAAGGTTCTAAATATAAGTGTAAATGAGTCTAATACCTGGAAACCTAGCTTGTACGAGCGCCTGGATGAGCAATATAGGCCGAAATATGAGGATGAAGCTTCGAGTTCGCTGCACAAGTCAATTTATAATCGTTTAGATTACTCTCTTTGCGTTGAGAGATGCTGGAACTGAACTACATTCCACACAGAGGGGATCTACCAATACTATGCGATTTGTGCAATCGGAGGGAGAGAGAAAATATTTTCCATTTTATGGGTAAATGTCCAATTTTATGCGAGATAAGACGAAATATTTTTGGTAGTTATTCGTTAACCGAGGAAAAATGTATATTACTACTCAACTAACTAGATGTCGAAAAATTTTACAAATTCTGCAAAACTGCAATTACTTATAGATAAAGGATATTAAATGGGAAATTTTGATTAGTTAATGTGATACAACTTTGAAATAAAATAGATAAATAACGAAAAAATAAAATTATGTAAATTTATGAATTGTCAATCAGGCAGACGGCAAAGCCTAGCTTTAAGGATTTTTGTTAATAATATTGTACTCATAAAAGATTAAAATAAAAATCAAATCTAGAAAACTCACCGAGAATTTTTCGCAATTATAAACTAGTCAGTGATCATTTTTGATGTTAAATGATAGCAGTGTCGTTTTCGATTTCCGAACTGTTCTACTCCTTATTGATTCCAATCGAATTTGAAAACGTCAAATTCGGGCTAGACGAAGCCATTCTGTCAATGACAACGTTCGGTAGTGTGTATATACTATATATATTAATAAAATGGCTTCTAATCACTTTTAAAAACTAATCCGACGTACTTATATTTGTGTGTTCTTCGTCTACTCCTTTATGAACAGCAAAACACTCCGAAAATATTGCTCGGAACGGAACAGGGTTTTGAAGTCGTAGTAGTAGTAGGAGTGAAAAGAGAGTACTCCGAACATCCAAGCGAAAAATACATTGAATACATTGAACTTGAGTAAGATAATAATAATTAGGTTTAAAACAGAAATAAAATTATTCAGATGACAAAAATGCTTTTTTAATGAAGTAATTAAAATTTTTTGGTTTAAAAAAGCAATAAGTAATTATAAAATAAAGATTAAAATATGCAGGCTTATTATTATAATGTTGTTTTCTCTTTTTTTAATCATCTAAATTCAAGTGTATATAAAAAAAACAAATTGTTAAAAAAAAGACAATGCCAAATACAAATACAGGACAGAAAGATTAAATTAAATAATAATAATTAAAATTAGTAATAATTCTACAAATAAATGAATTATTCTGATCAGTTTTTTTTTTTAGTTTTGTTTACTAAAAAATAATACTTTCCCATTACATTAAATGTATGTATATATAGGTGTTTTTTGAATTGTTTTAATCATGCGTGTGTATTGCATTTGTTACATAGTATCTTGTTTCATTGTTAATAAATTTTGTATGGGCAAATGCTTTGCATTGATGACTTCGATATTTTGCACATCTCCAAGAACTAAATATCTTTCTTCGTGCAACATGAACGAAATGATATTTTCCAACAATGAGTGTGCGACGATTTTGTTGAGATATGCCAAAAACTGCGACGTTGTTGAAAAACGTATCGGCAACTGAAATTACATACAATTACATTTTAGTAAGAGTGAATTAGTAAATTTTATTATTTAAAGATGATACGTTTATAAAGTATGAATAAGTGGAAGCATTTTTGGCAGTATCTCTTTTTTTGTATGCCGTTGGCATGACTTGCATGGTGGATGCGACGGCAAAAAAAAAACAACTTGCGTCAAGCAACTCCGGTCGGCTGAATTTGTTGAGGTTTTTGAATTTGATTTTTTCAAGGAGTGGTTTTTGAAGTCTAAAATTTTTGAAACGGACATTATTGATTTGGAAGAATTTATAACTTATCGCTAAGCGGAAAAAATTATTATTTTACAGTGCTTAAAGTAATGTTGGGTGAGTGTATCAATCAAGAAGAGATACTCCTATGGATTATTGTTTATAGAATATGCAAACAAGACTACTGTGGTGGAGTAAATAATTTAAGTTGAATAATAATAAAAGAAACACTGAAAATGAAAAGAAAACAAAGCCACGCAGTGTAAACATAATACATTAGTCCTGAATTCGCAGTGTAAACTCTTCATTCTGAACACACCCTGATAAAATCAGTCCTGTTTTTCAAACACTTGTCCTATGAATAATAAAATAGCCTACCCATGCGAGAATTCTCGCCATTACATAAAAATAAAAGACGCTCGAAAACATTTATTAACATTTTTAAAATAAAATTATAATTCGTCAAATCAGCAGGTCATTTCGCTTCGTTTGACACCTCATTTGTCAATACCGGTGTAGTATGAGAGTCAGAAAGTGAGTCTAGACTATAGAAATAATATTATATAATATGATGATTATTTGAAAACTTTTATCAATTAATTGCTAATTTGGTATTAGCCGTGTTTTAACTGGATCTATTTTAAAGATCAGAAAATAAGTTTTTACTCTTTCTGGTAGACGGCTCTTAAGTCGGTAGGGTGTAAAAAATGTCGTGTAAAGAAAAAAGACAATATCTTCATGGAAAATAAACAAACATAAGAAAAAAAGAGATGATCATACAGCACTGTTGTCATTAGGATCCGTATAGTTTTATTTTCATGGGATGATCTTTAGAATAGAGTTCTGAACAGAGCATATCGAGCATGCTCTGAACAAAGCGTGTTCTGAGTGCTCAAAATTATTTTTGAAACACACCTGAACACTTAGCTTTTTTTTCAATTTTAGCTGTCAAATGCTAGTGTTCAACTGGGTCTGCTCAGTTATTTTATTCTGAGCTCATAGAGCGCGCTCTGAAAAAGCTCAGAACACGTTCAAAACGAAAAAAGGAACACAAATTTGAAGCTCTGAACGTTCAGAGGTAAAAAAGAAACACAATTTTTTGTTTGACAGTTCAGGACTTTGAACTAAAGAGAAAAAACGACTAATAAAACGCATTAAAACGATTGTGAATACTGGGTCAAAAGTAATTGTGAATGGGTTTTGATTTGAAGTTTGGCGTTTCTAAGTTGCCTTTGTAGTATCAGGGCCGGACCAACCATATGTGCAAATGCACAGGGCGCAAAATTCTGGGGGCGCATTACCAGGAGCAAGAAAATATAATTGGCGTTGGGCAATAACGCGCATATTGATTTGGAAATATCGCCCGAAGAAATTCTTAACAATTGTTGTTTTTTTTTTGCTCGATTTGGGCGTTATTTCCAATTTTTTTATTTTTTTTTTAAAGGAAAGAACGCTCAAAATACAAATTTTAAAATTCAAATGGGAAGTAACGCTCAGAATTGGAAATATCGCCCAAAAAAAAATCCAGAAAAACCTCACTGTTTATGCGCCGCGATGTTTTTTAAGGATTATCTTATCATTGAAATTTCACTTTGGAAATATCGCCCAAAATTTAGGAAAGAACGCTCAAATTAAAAAAAATGTTTGATCGCCCAAAATTGAAGAAATAATACCCAAATTTTACAAAAACAATTAACATTGAATATATTTAGCGATATTTCCAACTTAAGATTTGGAAAAATATAAATTTCGGCGATATTTCCATTTTTTTGGGCGATAAAAAAAAAATTTGGGCGATATTTCCAAATTGATTTGGGAGTTATTTCCTTTGGCGTTTTTGCCTAACACCAATGTAATCTGATCTTGCGCAAACGAATTTGTACTACCATTTGCCAAGTGTATGTAGGTGTGAAAATATAAAAAGTGGAGCTTACCAAAAATCTTGCACAGGGCGCAAGTTTGGCTTGGGCCGGCCCTGTGTAGTATATATAATAAGTTTGTTTGTTGAGCCCTGAGCCTAGAGCCTTTTTGAAAAACCTGAACTTACCCTGACAATCAAATTCTGTGTTTTTTGGGACCTAGGGTCACACCGAAGTAGCCATAAGTTTTTTTTTTTTTTTTTGAAACAAATAGTGGATTCAATTGCTGCAGGTAATTGCTTATTTTTGAAATAGAAATAAAAATTGAATGATAATAAATAGAAATAGAAAAAGGAAACGCTTGAAGTTGTTTTAAATCATTTTTAAAACTAATTTAAAACAAATTTTTCGTTGTAAGTATTGAGTACAGAACTTCTTGTTTTCTGCGTTGAACTTCAACAACACAATTCAAAGCCCTATGGTGTTTTTTGAAAAACGAAAAACCCAATGGTGGAATCGTGTAAGGTGATTTGCGATAAGTGAGTGTCACATTCAAACAATCCAATCTGTGTAAGATGATAACACATTTGATAGCTAAAGAGCTATCACATCACAAATGTGGTTGTCATTTTCCAACAAAATTGATGTATCTGCCGCAGTACGACTAGAGTTACCACCAGCCTACAAAAATTGAAAAACTTTTTCAGAGTTCTTTTATTTTACCATTCATACAAACAAAAATAAACATTCTTGTGACCAAAAAAGTTTAATACATTCCGGAAGATGAAGAAAAAATAAGAATTATAACGCAAGGACGTCATTTTCGTTATATATTTTCGATTACTCATTACAAACATTTGAAACATTCACTATGGCAACCATGTTTTTGACAAATTACATTGGAAAGTATTCAATTGAATTGGGTTGAATCACCTTACCCAGACGGAAAACTAAATGATAATCACATATGACTATGGTTGATGTGACAATAATTTATAACCTTAGCCGATTCCACCCCAGGTTTTTTTTGACAATTCTTGGGGTTGTCAAGAAAACCTGGGTAAAGTTCAACGAACTAAACTAATGTGTTGGGGTTTACGAATTTCAAATTAGTTCTATGATGTATTTTTTTTTTCTTAAACAAAATTTCCTAACAATATTTTGTTTAATTCAATTTATAAGCTCAAATGACTTCAACTCCAAAATTGCGTTTCGCCCAGGTACAGGGTTCCGCTTATGTTGCTCTACAATTATCACACAATGATATGTACCTCGCAGGATGAATTTTTCAGCCGATATTCTCCTCTGAAGACAGCTAAAACTATAACTTTGATGTTTTTAGGGAAAATTGATAAGTTTTGAATTGCTGTAATTCGAGAACTATTTAGCTAAATGCATGTTTTTTGTTTTTTTTTTTAAGAAAATGGCATCAAAATTTCAAAGGTGGACTTAACAGCTTTATGCATTTTGCCGACAATATGGTAGCAATACTTGTAATATTTCTTTAGCAAAGCAAAGACAAATTTTCAAGACATTAGTTTTCCATTAAAAATAATGTAATTTTGTTTTTAGTTTGTTAAAATATTATATATTTCTTTAAATCAAATGCGAACAAATTAAGTTCACAAAAATATCCATTGTTGTTCTTTCTATAAAAAAAATAACCAAGATCGTTAAATTAATTAATCCTTGTAAATTGATTTTCAGTTTTGTAATCAAAACAAATTGGGTTATATATTTTTGAAACCCTGCATTTATTATTATTGAAAAACATTCAAATGCGCTGTGTGTTTACACTAGTGAACTAACGGGTGATTCATTTAGAACTTTTTCTTATGTTATGTGAAGTCAAAAGTCTTCGCAAATAAGCCAGCGATTCAGGGCCAGGAAGCCAACATTAATCCCATTACAGTTTGTAATATTGCTTCAAATACTTTACGGATCACCTGAAGTTATTTATAAATCTATATCTATATTACATAATATAAACCTAAAAATCATTTTTTTGGGTTTACGTGTAACTCAAGTAATTTTCAATCAATATACTTGGTTTTACTTTTAAACTATTCACAAAATCAATGAGATGGACATAGGCCCTTTTTTCATTGAATTTTTCATTCAAAAAAACGCAAAAAAACAAGAGCATTTCACTCATTTGCGAATTTCATAATTACTTGAAAATCAAGAGAAATATTTTTAATCGATATAAATTTGAATTAATTTTTGACGGAATAAAATTTTTATTGAAAATTAAAATTATTGAAAAGTATCAAATACAATTCTATGGAATTCAAATCGTTTGTTAATTTTTTGGTGATAAAAAAACAGCTTTAAATAGACTGACCACGTTTTCGTTTTGTTTTATTTAGAAAATTTTGCGTCAAAGGATTCACATTTTACAATTGTTTTCAGATTTGCATATTAAGGCTTACGGGAAGGATTTGGATGTGGAATTGTTGCAGTTGTTGGTCATACACAATTTCGTCGAGATTGATGATGGATTTTTTAAATTAGTTTAACCGTTTCACACCGTTTTAGACAATAACAAATTAACATCACTTATCTTTGATTGAAAATTTTTCAATTCTTCGTTTTCACAATCATAATCATATACAGAAGAAGCAAATAGTTTCGATCGTTGAACTTTACCCAGGGTTGACCCAGGTTTTCTTGACAACTCCCAGAATAGTTTTTCGGTTTTCAAAAAACGCCAGAGGGCTTTAAATTGTGTTGTTGACATTAAACACAAGAAACAAAAAGCTATGTGCTCAATAATTAAAAAATAATATGTGTTTTAAATTAGTTTTAAAAATGAATTGAAACAACATCAAGCGTTTTCCTTTTCTATTTCTATTTGTTATATTTCAATTTCTATTTCAAAAATAAGCTATTACTTGCAACAAGAAAATCCGCAACAAAATAATTACCTCACAACTCATGTCACTTTGGCAGTTTATTCGTTACCTCAACTCGCCACAGCAGAAAACTTGTACTACTTCAGGGCGAGTTCAGGGCGACCCCAGGTATCAAGAAACACAGAATTTGACTGTCAGGGGGAGTCCGGTTTTTCAAAAAACGCTTTAGGGTGACTTCAGGGCTCAACGAACAAACCTAATGACTAACGTTATTGAAGCAGGTTAGTAAGGGTTATACAAAATATAAACAAAAATTGACTGGAGTTATTGAAATAGCTTACGCCAATTATAACAATCTTTCCTTGCGTTCGAGAATATATTAGATGAGTTATATCACTATCCCAAATTTTTCAGGTAGGTTGAATTTTTTTATATTTATAAATATTAATATTTGCTTGTCTTAATTTTTTACCAAATTAAGATTTGTCAACCCGTGCGAAGCCGGGGCGGGCAAGCTAGTAAATCTATAATTTTCAACATATCCTTTGAAACCAGATTGTTTAAAGCTCTCTGCCACCGATGGGCAACGACTACTGTTTCTATTCAAGCGGAGCAAAAAACAAAAATGTTTTATTGAGTTACCAAAGTTGAATAAAATTAAAGTCTTTTTAACACTTTTGTTACACAATGGAGTTTTTTTCCAGAGCAAAAAAAGGGATTGAACTTGAGAGAGATTGTTGAGAGAAAATGAACATCTTATTATCAAAAAGTTAAAAAAGGATTAAAAATTAAGAATTATTATATGTTTTAATTTAAAATTTTTTAACGTTTTATTCAATAAACACATTTTTGTTTTTATTTTTATTTTAATCCTTTTTTAACTTTTTGATAATTTGTGTTAAACAAGGTGTTCATTTCCTCTCAACAAACCAAAGTTGATATTAAGAATAACGCGTGTTTATATTCAAGTGGCGAGCAGTGTATGTTAATTTTAAGTCTTACCTTTTGTAATTTTTTGGTGCCTCCGAGATCTTATTTTGAAAGAATGTTCAACATCGTTCTTGCAACTCTCCATGTTTGCTGAAAAAAATATTCAACAATAAGTTAGCTTCGGTTAGTTGTAACTTTCCAAATAAAAATCCTAAATAAATTCGACTTAAGTCAAAAATTAAATTTACTTAAAAAAAAAATTATGAAGCTGAAGGCAGCTGCATCGAAAGAAAAAAAATGCTTAGGAAAGAATCTGTAGATATATTGAAAAAAAAAATTAAAATAAAAAAACATCGCGTCTAGAAAAATTCAAATCTTTTCTACAGATTCTTTCCTAAACATTTTTTTTTCTTTCGATGTAGAGATCTTTAGCTTCATAAAAAATTACTTTTGAAAAATGCTAATTAAGTTTTTACTAACTGTACACTAATTTGAATTGGTTTTAGAATAGAAGTAGGAACGATAGACAATGTATATGTTTTGAACTATGTGGTGAACAGAGAGATAACAAAGGAGAAGGGTAAGCTAGTGGCATTGTTTATAGATTTAAAAGCTGCATTTGATTCAGTAGATAGAAAAATCATGATGGAGGCATTGGAAGAAAGAGGAGTGAGAGAAGGGCTCAGGGAAAGAGTGGGGGAGGTCTACGAAGAAACGATGAGTAGAGTAAAAGCGGGAGGAGAGATGGGGGAAAGATTTTGGACGGGAAAGGGAGTAAGACAGGGGTGCCCAATGAGCCCAATTCTTTTTAACTTACTGACAGCGGATATAGAAGATGAATTGGGCAAGGGGAGTTGGGGAGGGATAAAAGTAAGAGGAAAAAGAATTTGCTCGTTGGCATACGCAGATGATGTGGTGGTAATGGCGAAAAATGAAGAAGAGATGCAAAGTATGATACGAAAACTGGAGAAGTATTTCGAAAGAAAAAAACTGGAAGTTAACGTGGGAAAAACGAAAGTGATGAGGTTCAGGAAAGGAGGAGGGAGGAGTACAACAGTAGACTGGAGATGGAGATGGAGGGGAAAAAAGATAGAAGAAGTAAAAGAATTCAAATACCTGGGGTATGTGTTCAAAAAGAATGGAGGGCAGGAGGCACATATAAGGGACAGAATAAAAAAGGCAGCAGCGGTAATGAAGGAAGCATGGGGGATTGGGAGGAGGAAATTCGAGAAGGTATGGGAGAGGAAGATGTGGCTTTTTGATACCCTGCTGTGGACGGTGATGGGATATGGGGCGGAGATATGGGGATGGGAGGAGAGACAAGAAATGGAAAGAATGCAGGAGAGGTACCTCAAATGGACACTAGGAGTAGAATGGAAAACTCCAGGATACATGGTGAGAGAGGAAACCAAAAGAGATAAGATAATGATAAGGGCAGGGAGAAGGGCATGGAATTATGAAGAGAAATTAACAGGTGGGAAAGAAGTGAAATAGCGAGGGAATGTTTAGAGGAGATGAGGGAGGGAGGGAAGGAAGCGAGAGGGGATCCCGATGGGAACAAGGGAGAATGGGAAAGAGAGGAAGGGAAGGAAGAGAAGACAGTATGACAGGGTACGAGAGAGTAGAATGGGAAGACAGAAGAGAGCAGGAGAAGGAAAGACTGGAACTAATATTGGAATCCAGATATAGTAGGTGGTATAAGGAAGTAATGACCGAGGGGATCCCACAAAATTTGAAAGCGGGATGGAAGGCAGACAGAACAAGGAGAATAGCGAGTCAGGCTAGGGAATGAGGTGAGAGAAAGATGGTACTGGAAGCATGAAGAAGAAAGAATGTGCAGAGTGTGTGAAGGTGAACCTGAGACGTGGGAACATGTGATAGAAAGATGCAGGTCAGGTGGTGATGAAGGGATGTCAATAGGGGAGAAGATGAGGGATATAATGGACGAAGGAGGGAGGGGGGAAGAGTGGATAAAGGCACTAGAGGTTGCGAGAATGAGTAAGGCGAGAGGGATAGGAGAGGGAGAGTTGTAACCCTTAGGGGAACCAATACAATACCTACAATACACTAATTTGAATCAATATTTTTTTAACAAATCCATTTAAATAATGATGATTTATAACATGTTTCTATATACAAGACGTTACTGTAAAACCACGAATTCGTCCAAGCCATGGTATTTTAACTTAATACTTTATAATACCATCAATAAACTTGTAAAATACACACACAAGCCGCAAGTGCCTTCCAAAGTATTGTAAAAGAAACAATTTTAAGATTTGCGCAAGTATTGAAAAAGATCAATTTGGGGTGTGAACATTAAAAATTCACTTGAATCAACTTTGTTTCCTCTACACTTTGCGGAATTATTCAAAAATTATTTCTTTTATATGTTGGTACTAACACCTGGTCCACTTGGCTTCAAACAACCCTTTGTTGGCACGCTCCAATAATATTTATACATCAATGTGGAAATCTGATAGCGCAACGCCATCTGTTGGCAATCTCATTTTCATGAGGGACATAACTAGCCGATTGCCGATTCCCTAGTTTTTGTCATTGCTTTAGTATCAATATTTTCTTTTTCCCATAAAAATGGAATTTTCCGATATTACCGTCCACCCTTGAAATTATGCAATTTCGGGTTTTCACGATTTTCCTACTTTTCCAGTCGAACATTTCAATTTCTTGTCTTTAGCTGGTTCAATACGAATCAAACAGAAACAAACCTATGCAAATCGGATGATGGTCAATTACGTTATATTACAGTAATACGCTTTCAAACAAAAACTAATTTATTTTTATATAATGAATGTGTATGCGTGAGAGTATGTGTGAGAGTTGTAAACCCTATGGTTTATCGGTTAAACTAAGGGTTTGAACGAATCCACGGGTTTAAAGAGTAATAAACAACTTGTATCATGCTTAGCATTCAATTAAATCACCTGCATATTCCAGTCTGGATTCGTTGCTAAAAACTGCACTTTTGTCATCAATTTCGTCATCATCTGCAATAAAAATAGAAAATGTTAAGCAACAAATGAGGGGTCTAATTTCAAAACTATTCTTTTCCAATTTTGAGAATTTTGAGTAGAAAGAAAACAAAAACTTTTAAAAGCTGCTAATATGATACAAGTTTGAGATAAGATTTATTCATTTCTTATATTTTCAACTTTTTGGGTGAACCTTCAAATTACAAAAAAATCGATTTAATTTGGAAAAGAAGAGTTTTGAAAATTACAATTCGAATAGTTGACTTTTGATTCAACCGGTTAAGGAATAGAGACAAATAGAGAAGAACAGACGAGTTTTGAAACTAAAAAAAACTTTTTTTTATTTGTCTTTATTTAAAAAAACTTAAAATGTTAAAAAAAAAGTTACTACTTTGTTTTGCATAAGAAAAGAATTTTGGTGGAATCTGGTTTGTATTGGAATAGATGTGTTTTGAATTGAACGACTTAGTGGAATATAACAGCTGTGTTTTATTTTCCCCGAGATCCGAACCAGATTGAATTTGCTTACGAAAATACATGTATTACAAAAACAACACAAGATCCAACTTTGTTTTGGATTTGGATTTCCAAATCCGTTTTGAACACACACCCTTAATTTGTAAATGTCGTCAGTAGTGTAAAGAAAAAAGACAACTGGTGTATACAAATAAAAAAAGCAAAGGGAAAAAAGAGTTGGCTATATAACAAGTTGTCACTGAGATCCAGTATTGTTTTATTTTCATGATCTGATCTGGATTGGATCTGGGGGAAAATAAAACACAGCTCATGTAGCTTTGAAGAAACCACCACTTTTCAAGCAACAAAAAGTACAGGAAATAATAAGAGTTTATAAATGTTGGCTATATAACTTAACTCTTGGAAAGTTTTTAAATTTTTTAATAATTAAACATTTTGATTTATTACTGTTTTGTGGATTAAAAGTCATTAAAGCTATTTTGAATAAATATTAAGTAGTACATATACATACATAATGTACATATGTTTTTTTTTTTATTATATTGGAATATCATTGACTATGTTCCAACCCAAAGTAAGTAAATGACGTTTTTATCTACAAACAAGCTGTTTATATTTGTTACCTAATTGGTAAAAATATGAAATGAGCATTTTAATAGCACTTTTCTAACAATTCAAAAAGTGGTTTAATTAAAAAAAATAAACATAAACTAGCATGCAATAAAATCACCTGGATATTCAAGTTTGGATTCGTTGCCAAAAACCGCACTTTTGTCATCAATTTCTTCATAATCTGCAATGCATTTAAAATTTAAAAAAATAGTAAGTATTTATTAAAAAATATTTAAAGCTTAGACAGCTTTTTATTTTGTTTAATAGTCATCTTTTCTGTTTAGATAGTATTAATTTACTTTCAATTACTTTTTAATTAAAATACTTTTCAGAAATTATTTCTGCGTGAATATTTGTTTTTATTTCTTAAAAATTATTTACAAAGTTTATTAAAATTAATATGACTTATTCAATCATTGGCATTTATATACTCTTTTCATTTATGCATAGGTATGATGTAGTTTAATTTGCCATACATACATTTTTCTTAAGGGAAGGAAATTGGGAGCTCCTTAAAAACATTTCAATAACAAAAATAAATATTTATCTTTATTTTTAAAACAATTTTTTTTTTAATTCATAATTTAGTATTTATTTATATAAATAATATATTTATTTATATAAATGTACCAAAAAGAATAAAGCCAAAACAATTTTAGTATCTTTATTCTCAAATGTGCATTATGGTATTATGCAGTTCCAAAGGAAACATACAAAATTAATTTTTAATACTTGTGCGTATGCTTATAACATCAACACGTTAGTTGAATTTGCGCGATGGCTGCTAGATTAAGATTTCACAACTTCTTATTACAGATCCATCAACACTGATAAAACAAAACCAATCTACCCAACCTCTCCTTCAAGACTGCTTCTCGACTAAGGCACACTATACACCAACACCTTTTAAACAAAGAAAGACCTGCAACTTATGCAGACTGCCAAACAATTTTGGTTGTTAAACACATGCTAGGAGTTGGCGCATGCATATACTCGACTTCAAATACCAGCTTATCTAACACCAACTCGTCAGCCAAAGAGATCTTAGGAAACTTCGATCCAGAAAACATTCAAAAAATATACAACTTCATAAACTACACAATTTTGAAATTTGAAAATAAAATATTACTATTAAACATTCTATTAGGGAGGTTCATATTCAATGTGAAATATAAACTGACCAAATGTGTACACACTCAGTCACATCGGAATTTTCTTCGTACTACTCTAGTTTTATTTTTATAGAATTAAAAATGATAAAAAAGTTTACTGAAGCCCGTATGACTTCAGTGAAATTTCAGAAACGTAAACTGGCTAAGTGAGTAAGAAAAATAATATTTTTCCATCCAGGTCTCATTTTGACAATTTTGACTTCAAATGGGTTAAATAAATTTTTAAAATTCAGATTTATTCCTCTTTTTATGAATACCTGCAGTAGTCTAGTTTGAACCAGCAGTTTATATTTTGGATCTTATTTTTCCATTTTTACAAAATATTTGTGATCATTTCAGATATAAATAAACTAATAAGACCAAAAAGAAAATGTGTTTGCTATCGTTTACATTGCTTAATTCAAGCCAGCTGTTTTGGAATCCAGCGAAACACAAGATAATCCAAATATTGCATTTTCACAGTTTAATAAATTTGAACATACAATTTTCGAAGGACTAGAGTTACTATGTGTCAAGCAGAATGGACGTTCAGTTATTTACTATTTACTAGAAGCCTAATTACTCGTCTAAATAATCTCCACTAAAATAAACAAAAAAGAAGTATTATGTCAAACTATTTACATACCTAATTCATAATAAGATTTATAAGTAACTCGGACAATTTCATCATCATCAATAAGCTGAGATGATTGCATCTATCTTGTATACACTTTCTTCATTAAACTTTTATTATGTTATACATAAAGACACAATCAAATACAATATTTTAGCATTACAAACAAAAAAAATACCCCACACTATTGGTAAAATCTATTTACTATTATCGATTTAATCTATTTAATGTTAAAAAAAGTTTTTCAAAAATATTCTATACTATCAACAAAACTTACATATTAAATATTTTTACTCAAATCATCATCAATAGCATTTATTGAAAATGCCGCCGCCTTTCCATCGGGTTATTTCTGCATTGGTCAAGAACATCCGAAATTAAATCCATATGAAGTCTATTGAAATGAGCAAATAAATTTGCAGTCGAAGGAGTTTCATTTCATTTTTTCATTCATTGTTGTACCAAAAATTATTGTTCGGCTGGCTTTACAAGTTTCTTTTTTGCAACTTACATGATGGCCCGACATTTGTAATATTTTCCTCTGAGAACTCTTAGCAATGCTCTGGTGTTTACTTTAAACAAATAAATTCGAGGTTTTGTTGGGATATCTAAAAATTAATAAAACGAAAACAACAAAACAAAACAGAACGAAACGATAAAAAAAGAAGCAACTATTAGGAGGAATTTTAAAAATACTAATTGGAAAGTGTTAGCAAGGCTGCAAAAAATATGATGATGTTTGACTTGTAACTGAGTTTCACCTATAAAAAATTTTTTTCCAGGAATGAAAATGCAAATAAAGAAATTTAGCAACATACATACGTTTTCCACAATATAATTCCTTTGGGTAAACAATCTACAATTTAAAATAAGCAAATAGCACTCGGTGAACTCAAAAATCTCACAAATGTAAACGAGATTCCTCAGCAAAATGTCTCATTTTTTTTACAACAATAATACCAACTTTATCAATAGATCTAAAATCCACAAAAAAATCAAAATAATTGATTAAGAATGTTTATGATTGATCACGATAATACCGATTCAGTAATTTTGTTTATAATTATCGAATTGATGTTTGCCAATCGCAAATGGAATGACGTTCCTAGATGTTTAATTCAGAGCTCATCACCTGAAAAAAAAACTCAAAGTTAATAGGGATTTAAAAATTTTAACACAGGAACATACCTATTCCACGTGGAACTACCTTTAATTCGCAATATGTTTCATAAGATGTTTCCCTGTTATTTTAATATTTTAGGAACCAAACCAATCTTAATCGTTATTATCTTACCGAGTCTAAAAATTATGTTTTTATTTCGGAATTCAAATAGAATTCTGAAAACGATGATATTTGTAATAGGACTGATGATTTGCTATAATTTCAAGAAACTTAAAATTAAGTTTTTAACTCAATTTTTTTTTAATTTTGTTCTCTTTTTCTTGTAAAACTTGATGCTACAAGATTAACTCCATTTATTTGAATCTTATTTATTTATATATCTATATATATTTTTGTTTTTCTGTTATATAAATAAAATTATATAAACTTTACTATCAAAGAAAATTTATTCTAATTTTTAATGTTTGTAACAAGAATATTTTCTTTTCTTTTCTTTTTTTTTTTCGTTTTGAGTAAACCAAATTTTCTAAGTGTAAATTTTTTCCATTGCAAGACTTGGAAAACGAATTTTATCATTAAATTCATTTTGTAGATCGTCTATTCCATCAACTTTAACTTCAGGATCATGAGTGTGTGGTGAACCGGCAACACGTATTGTAACATCATCATTAACTTTTGATGTAACAACAGTTGCTCTACAACCAAATTTAACATAACGCGAACAACGCCAAAATATGTTTTTATGACTTTGTCTATTTTCAACATAGCGATATCCATTATAGATTAACATGACACGACCGCGTTGTGTTGTTGAATATTGAATATAAGTTGTTGCTCCTTTATCTTCTAAAATGTATTTGAATTCTGTAATAAAAATATGAAAAAATAAATTAATTTAAGAGTTTAAATGTTTTTTTTTTTTATTAAAATAATAATAATAAAACACAGAACTGAAATGAAAATAATTCATTTATTTTATTTCAAAGTTAATATTAATCTTTGAACATTATAATTTTATTGAAAAACAACAAAAGCATTCACAAATTTATATATAAAGTGTTCTATCTTCTTATTTTTCAGAGGCAAATTTTGATTTAAGTACACGAGACCTTTGAGCCCCGCCATTTCTACTGGTAAAAGATTTACATTTATACTTTACCAAGCTGAATTTTTAAATTATCATCAGTTCCCAGTGATATGTATCAACGAATAGCCGCCAACTCTTTTATTTTTCCTTTTTTATAACGAGGAGATTAATTTGTTTAGTTTGGTGAGAATAAGCCAAACGTTGAAATATTTTGTTAATAAGATAGTATGTGCTTTCTTATTAACAAAGTCACGCCCAAAAGTATTTCATTACGTGAAATCCCAGTGATTTAACAGATTTTTCGAGAATGGAACATTGAAAATGTTTAAGCGGAGGCATCCCAACTAAGAATATGAAAACAAATAACCCCTCGTGTCAAAGACGGTGAAACGTGGGGAGAGGCATAAACAAAATTATCTTTGTGCATGTCGGTCATATTAATCATGTAAGTATGTTTCGCGAATGTGTTTCGAGTCTACGTGGAACAGAAAACGCATATGGCCAAAAAAAATAATCATGCTAGTCATAAAATAATTAAGTGAAAAATTATGGAAGGGTATGTGTGTGAGGAGTGAGGAACTATGTTGGACTTATTCAAGTGGTCGCTTAGAAGCCTTCTGAACCCAACATAATGACAGTTCCTTTTCTCGGTAGAAGAGGAAATTCTTCTGGATTTGAACTCACAATCGAAACCACAAGCACTACATGAGAATCGATTGACATTTCTCTTCCGGATTACCAATCAAAAACGCTATTTATATACAAAATGTAGAAACACTGGCCGGGTTCATCAGAAACTTGAAAAAATCAGAGATCTAAATTTTCAGATATAAATGTTCATGCGTTGCACTCTGCCACTTCCATTCCATTAGGTTCATCCGGTAAATGTTGCGTGCTTTTGCCATAATCGTTCGTAAGCAATTATATATTATATAATTTAGTGGCAGGTCCTGTCCGGTGTGTTTAGGGGTCCTTTCAATTTTATTGACGGAATTGAATTGTGTGAAACCATCAAACATCATAAAATAAAAATTGTGTTTCATTCATTTTTAACGTACGTCAAGTATTCTAGAACGGCAAATCGGTTAAATTTTTTTGATTAGTTTCTCTTCAAACATAACTTTCGAAATTATTTTTTGAATCTTAAATAAAGCCATCAAAAAAGTTGAAATAAAAAGAATGTAGTACTTTCAGATTGCTTAAGTTTTTTGAGATGACTTCAAAAGTACCTACTCATGTATTCCAACCAAAATGATTCTTTTTATGGACTAAACTCGTTTGTATCAACAACTGCTAGCACCCCAGTTGTTTGGTTAAGTCACTCGTTCACCTTAAAAATTGCTGCCGCAACTTATTGTCGGCAGTTTATTGTTGACTGTTGTAATAGTGCAATTCAATAGACATTATGCACCTTTCGATTATATTTCTTAAATTACGTATAGTTCAAAGGTGGTTGGTATAGGCAAGCAGTTGTTATCGATTTTTTAACAGCTACAGGCTAATTGAAATATTCAAAAACACTCAAAAAAAAGTTTGATACCATCTTCGTCTCAATACCTTCTTTCATTCATGTTTCAAGGTCTATGTTTCCAATAAGTTAATTTTGAAAGGGAAAGAAAATTTTCGTGAAGTCATTATTTATAATCTATACCAGTTGTGTTAGCATGAAAAGTCACAATTAATGCAACTTGTTGTCGAGACTTCCTTCGATGCAGCGGGCAACACATCGCAACTATCAAGTGAACATTGACAAGTGGACGTTCGGTCTTAAGGAGTTCACAAGCTGGGTTTTAAGTATAAATTTGGATACCATGCAAGGTATTTTCATGAAATCAATATTTTGCTGTTTTTTCGAGTCCCAAGATGTGCCGGATCAGCAATATTTGCTAGAAAGGTATACTAAAAAACTATTAGATTATAAATTCTTTTATGAACTTACCAAAAACAATGAAAGACGAGACATTGGGTTTTCTAGAAGCTGTTTCAATATATTTTTTTTTTACTAGAGAATCTTTGTTGTCTTGAGTTGAGCTTGATTGATATTGTTATGTCGAACACATTTCCTGTCGTATCTAATGAATCTACAAAAACTTTTAGAATAATATTTTGTTTCTGATCAATCGAAAATTGACTGATAAAATTAAAATGTCATATAAGTCTGAACCAGACCTGCTTATGGAACGAAATAAGAATCCAAATGTTTATCTTAAAAAAAGGCTTTTTGAAAATCATCAAGTACATACAATTAGGTAAGAAAGTTTTTATTCAGCCAAAGTAAAAACAAAAATCAAAGAATTTGATTCGTTTTATACACAATTCGAAATATTGAAGATAATTTCCTATTTCTTCTTTTATTATATCCAATGTACTATCCTGAGGAACCATTTAAACATTTTCTTCATAAGACTGTTTTGTGATGTTTTTCTCCGAGTTGATTTATTTTATTAATAACATACGATTTAACTTGATCAGCATTGATGTCTTCGTTTCGACTCTTGAACACCATTATCACATGAGCTAAAACAATAACAACAACAAAAAAAAAACGAAATTAAATTAATTTAAAAATAGTTAACAAACAGAAAAATCTTGTTTGATTGAAATTACTTATTATAGAATTAAGATAGTTAAGATTCAATCCGTACAGCCTTTCACTTGGTTCTAATTCATAACATTTAATAAGAGCCGTCCGACCAAATACTATTTCACTTAAGGATCCAGTGTAGACACAACAATCATTGTGTAATATTCTTAGAATATCACGTTTCGAAATGAAGACTTGACTGCCAACGTGTAGAGGAACAACACCTTCAAGATCTGGTTTTACTTCGTTATTGGTCTCTGTTAAATGAAATGAAAAAATCATATATATAAACAATATGTAAATTTATGTTTGTAAATAATAATCTAAGGTATAGGAATTTAGAGTAAGAAAACAATGTATAAATTTTGCGATTTTTTAAAATAAATTTTATTTCAACTTACAAAAAGAATTCTGTTTTTTTTTAATATTTTGTACATACATATGTGTATAGCGTCCAAATGTATATAGTTCAACACATAGTTTGAGTCTGGATACGGATGACATCACGTTTCCTACGAATATATCGGTTTTGTTTTCGAATATATTTTAAAAATATTTTTATAAAATATTGAAACGCTTCCTGAACAACTTTAAAAAAAATAACTTCATAAGGTCTATTTAAGTATATAATAATCAGCCTTAATGTGAGTTTCAAGCGAACAACATTCCACCCGGAAAATTGGACATTTCAGTTTTCGTCTATTGTTAATTTCACCCAAAATTTCATGTTCGAAAAATTCCCCTTATTGTGAGCATTCATTTAAGGCGGAAAGTAATACCATTAGCGGTGTTTTTTTTTTTTGGGATTTTATATATAGTACAGTAAGAAATTCCAAAAAACCCCATACGCAGTAGGATTCTACTTCTGCTTTTATTGGCAGTAATTCTACTGTGGATGTTGTATTTGTAACTCGTGTAGAATACTACTGTACTGTGAATAGCTTTCCTAAAAAAACACCACTATTGATAGCCTATTTTTAGCAGGCGAATGAAATTTCATAAATATTTTTCGGGTTGAACTCACAATAGGGCTGAATATGTTTAGATTTCACTGTTCCTTTATTACATAAAAGCAGTATTATCAGTTTCTCACGAAATTTTTCAAGACTCGGAATATACGACATTGGAGAAAATTATGTACATACATATGTACATAACCCTATTTAATTTACACAAGTAGATTTCTCTTTCGTCTCGCAATAAATATGTTTTGTTTATTAGTTTTCAGCACAGTTATTCCACTTTAAACGAGAGGGGGGGGGGGGGGGGGGGGGTGTCTGTTTTCTTCCAGTCCAATTTCCCCAATGTTTGATGGATTTGCTTCTGAAATATAACAGATAAAATAAGATTAATTTCTTTTTTCCAGCTATAAATAAAACATATAACTTACATGGTGATGTTTGTTGCCCTCTTGTTCGCTCCAAAAACCAAAGGCACATATTAGCTGTCAGTCAGTACGGAATGATGTTAGGGTGAAACTAATAATAAGGCCAAATGTTTCAATGTCTCAAACTGAATCAACTTAGTCCATGAGTGGTTTTGGTAGGTAATGCTTTTCTCTGTTTGCTTAATTTTATTTAGCAACCAGTGCCATTCTCTATCTGATATCTTAGAGGCAAAGATAGCAAGAATATTAATTTATCTTTTTACGCCTTTTTTAAAGCTAATTCTGGGGCCCAACTATGTAATTCGATTCTATAAATATACATTTTCGAATTCGCAAAATCGGAACTCTTTAACTCTTTAAGAACGTTTTAATATACGATAATCGAATGTTCAAGTAGTGCCAACTATGTAATTTCGCATAATCGAGGAACTACCGAACTCGAAAGTAAATGTCAAAATAAATCGAAATAGCAAATAATCATTCGACATCAAATGTGTTTGCGCGCAGTTTAAAAAATATTTTTTTCTAAAAATGTAAGTAAATATTTATTAAAAATTGGTATATTATTTATTGGTATTTAATTAACTTTTTCATCATTGTATGTTATATTATAACAATAGGGAAACGTTGAATACAAAGGCGTACCAATTTGAAACTCGGGGGCAGTATATGACTAAGCACCTTTAAAAGAAAAAAATTAACTATCCATCTAACAATAAACAATAAGATCAAGACATTGCAAGCATGTACGATGTTATGTTATCTTTATTAATGAATAAATATGAATGTTTATGAATAAATATGAATATTTATGAATCATTAAAACAAATTTTGTGAAGCGCATTTTCATCTTTTCTTTTTTGTTGTGCGAGCCCCGCATTTCTGTCTCCTCCAATCTGATGTTGGTAACCTTCTTTTACCAAGAATTTTAAAGTTGATGAGAGCTTGAATGCTAAGTCCGGTTGATATACTATCTATCAAATAGATGCATAAAGGCGTCTTTTAAGAGCCTGTAATTTTTTACAAAGCTGAAACTGCTTTATCTAATATTTACTTTCACAAACCTTCTTTCACCCAATATTTTGGGAGAATCACGAATTCTTCTTCGTTTTATTTGCTGTTGTCTTTCTTCAAAACCACACATTCCATGTTTAAAATTTTTTGAAAATTTTAAGAAAAAGAGTTGGCATAACTTACATTCGATACTAATTTAATACATATTACCAACTTAAAGTAGAATCGGAAATAGGTTTCGAGTAGAATTTAATTACATAGTTGGGCCCCTAGTGTTTCAACCGATAAACTTATTCAATTCAGCTTTATTTTTGGGTTCATTGAGATATAAAACTAACAAATAGATTTAATCACAAAGTCAAAGTAATCAATGTTGTATACTGTTTTTGTATCCATTTACCGAAAATTCAACAAAACAATGATCACCGATTCAGTACTCCAGCAACTTGCATTTATTTCATAATTTAATTTTTAAAGCTATCATTATACACAAATGGTCTTATTTATAAAAGTTGTGTAACTTTGGACAACTGTCAAACTTTGGAAAATGTGTTTAAAAACCTTGTTTATTGTTGTTTTATAGCTGCCTAACTAAGACACAAGAGTAGATTATCCTAACCGTGAACAATGTGATATTTATTTTTATTAAATAAAGCATATTTCCACCAATTTGAAAATAGTTAGACAGTGTCTAAGTAGACAAAAATTTTATAAATACGACTGAAAGTGTCTATGAACTCTCCCAAAAACGTAAGTATATCTCGAGCCTATTAAAACAGAAATCTTATCTAAATAAGAACTCATCTACAATAGATTAATTTGTTCATCAGAAGCAGTGACCTATACGTCCATGATTAGACGTATGATCATTTTGTTCTTCATTTATTGTTCCAAAAAAAACAATTGAGTTTCTGGACTACCAGGCTTTTGGGGATTCCGACAGATCATTCCGAACTGACCTTTTCACACTCGTTCAAAAGGCCAAGAAAATAGCCCCAGCAACTATGCAATCCTTGACGATAAGGCTATAACATTAATAATTGGACGTCTTGTATGCCAATTATACTGTTAAAATCCCAGAAACTAGTAACCTACAATGTGAACTCTATTTACTCATTAACAAGACGTGTTTCTTTAAATTTGTTTCGAAAGTCAAAGAAACCCGATATTCTTTTCTTACAGGAAACCTTCTTAAAGACAAGGAACCGATATGCACCAGATGGATACAACATCTACAGAGAAGACAGGACCGGAGAAGGAGGAGGCACCGCAATACTAATCCGGAACCTAATTCAAGGAGAGAAAATTAAAATCCATGGACTAAAAACCACGGAAGCAACATGTGTCGTCATCAAAACATCTGGGACAGAAACACTGCTTCTAATATCTATATATATTACAGGCAAATCATCAAAGAAAAACATACAGCACGATCTCATGAAAATAATGGACCAGCACACAAAAATCGTAAAAGGAGGAGACGTCAACGCAAGACAACCAAGATGGTTAGACATAAACAGCACGCCTCGGGGGGAAAGCAATCATAGACTGGCTGGACACTAATCCACATCATCTCTCAACCCAGGCCCACATTCCCACGCACTCCTTCAACGCTGGACTTCTTCCTTGCCTCAACAAACTTCGTTAATGTACTCCCACAATTCGAGAACTTACATTGTTTAGCCCATACATCCGATTCGGATCATCTCGCTGTGAAGCTGAGTGTCCGACTAACACAAAGGATAATGGTTGTTCCACCTGATCCGGAATACTACATGAGGTTTGAGAGAACCAACTGGAACCAGTTTCGTTGTGACATCGAAGCAGATCTAGTGGAGCTTACGCGCTACGCTAACCTCAACAAAATTCAACTCGACGGAGCAATCCAACAGTTTAAGAGAGCAGTCAATAACGCGCTGGATAACCAGAAGACTCAGAGGAAGAGTAAGGATAGGTTTGCGAATCTTCCTCCTCACATCCTCGCCATCAACCAGCACATACAAAGGCTTAGGAAAAAGCTCGAACGGATACTCACTCCATCGCTCCTACAATACTCAGAACGAAGAGTATCAAAGATGCTACTCCCAACTAAAATGTATCCAAGTTATGTTTGACCAGGCGGTTAAACAGGACTCTCAACTACAAAAGAGACTTGAAGAAATCAAACCCGCAACAGATTGCTTCAAAAAAATAAACTCTATCGTTGGAAGAAAGAAATCTATCCGGAAACCATCAACTATGGACAGAATACAGCATCCACTCCAGCTGCGAAGGCAGAAGCGCCAACCACTTCGAGGGAAATTTCAAAGATCGTCCGCCAGTTCACCTTCCAGAGTTCTTGATAGAAGTCGAGGCAAGAGTGCAACAAGTGGACTTCACAACGACAACAAGCACCACTTTCAGCGAAGAGAATCATATCCACCATCCAAATGTTGATGCCATTTTCACCAATCCAGAGGAATTGAGTAACACCATTAATACAGGAAACTGCAAGAAGTCAACAGGACCTGACGGCATGCATCTGTTTTTGCTTCAGCAAAAGAGGTGAAAAGAGCTCAAATCAATCTTCATTCTCTTCAGAGAAAAAATCAGAATAAAAAAAAACGGCACCACAATATCCACAAAGTTAATCACCTATCAGCAGCTTATCGAAAATATGTAACAGTGAATATAAATGACAAAGAAGTCAGATTAGAGGTGGATTCATCATCAGATGTGACAATCTTGGGTAAAAGCACATGGGAATACTTAAATTATCCCAAATTACAACGTGAAAAAAGCATTGTTAATGACGCCCAAAGTAATCCAATTAAAATTTTAGGATATTTTAACTGCGAGGTGAGTTTAATTAATTAGACCCAGACAGCAAAGCGTTTAATTAGCGCTAGATCAGAAGTCAATTTATTGGGAACTGATTTTATTGAAAATTTTGGATTGTGGGATCTACCTTTGAGTTCATTTGCAATCAGGCATACATAAAAGATGACGATAAGACTACACTTAGCAAAACCATACAAACAAAATTTCCATCTATTTTTGAGAATTCTCTAGGATGCTGCAATAAATAAAAACTTAAGCTACACTTAAGAGAAAATGCTATTCCCGTCTTCAAAGCAAAACGTCCTATTCTATGCCTCTGTGGAAGCAGTTGACGCTGAATTTAACAGGTTGAAAAAAGCAGGTATAATTTATCCAGTTGAGTTTTCAGAGTGGGCAGCACCAATAGTTGCAGTAAGGAAGCAAAACGGCCAAATACGAATTTGTCCAGATTATTCTACTGGATTAAATGCAGCACTACAACCGCACTTATATAATCTTCCAAGGCCAGAAGAAATTTTCATCAAACATTCTAACAACAAATATTTCACTCACATTGATCTTTCATATGCCTATATCTACAAATTCAAGTGGACGAAGACTCAAAAATATTCCTGACTATGAACGCACATCAAGGGCTGTTAGCATGTAACAGGCTACCTCCAGGGGTAAAAGTGGGGCCTGGTTACTTTCAACAACTCATGGACACCATGCTGGCAGATTCGGAAAACGCTTTAGCGTATATAGATGATCTTCTTGTCTCAGGTAAAACTCGTGCAGATCACGATCGATGCTTTTTTGCGGTACTCAGACGAATTAACGATTTCGGATTCAAGATCAAAATTAGTAAGTGCAAATTTTTAATGAAATCAAATATTTAGGCCACATTTTCAACGCCGAAGGAATGAAACCTGATCCCAAGAAAACAGAGGCTATAAGGAACATGCCATCCCCAAAGACTCTGCCTCAGCTCCGTTCTTTTTTAGGTGCTATAAATTATTATGGCAAATACATTCCAAAAATGAGCCAACTTCGGGCACCGTTCGACCATCTCTTAAAGAAGGACGCAAAGTGGAACTGGGCGTCTAAATGTGAAGATGTTTTTCAGGAATTCTCACCGTTTCTCCGATGATAAAATCAAGGTGCTGTACCACGCGGAAAAAAAATGTAGCCAAATTGAAAAAGAAGAATTGGCTCTAGTTTTTGCTGTAACTCGATTCCACAGAATGATACTTGGTCGGATATTACTATGTGGCCACAGCTTAAACCGCTTGCTTAGAGGGATTTTGTTGCTGCCCTATGCTCCAGATGGAGTTGAAGTGCTACTCAAGTAGCCGGAAACCATAGTTATATTTTTATTGTTTTTATAGTCTCTCATCATGTCTTATGCTATACAGTATATGCTGTATGTAGTATGCATCATAATTATATTAAAAGTTTTTGCATTTGATTGGTACATTTTCTGCTTCAGTGACGGTGCAGTGATTTGTATATAAAATCTGAAATATTTAACGGATTTTAATTAAATTTGGCAAACATGTTCAGATTCCCCTTTTACTTATTTGGTCAAAATTAAGTTACGAAAAATTGTGTAGAAAAAAAGTTATTGGCATTTTTCTAAAATTTGTGGGTTGTGATGTTGTAAAATTTTAAAAAAGTCTGTTAAATCTGAACTATCCTAAGGATTTTAATGAAATTCGGCATACATATCAATATTAGTCTTATATATATTTGGTCAAAATTTGGTTAAGAAATAATGATTAAAAATAAAATTATTCGCATTTTTCTAAAATTTGAGGGTACTGAAATTCAAAAAAAAATCTGTTAAGTCTGAACATCTTATCGGATTTTTTTGAAATTCGACACACATGTTAAGAATAAGTCTTATAAACATTTGGTCAAAATTTGGTTAAGAAAAAATCATTACAATTACGCACATTTTTCTAAAATTTGAGGCAAAAATCAGAAAAAACACCCTTTTTTATTTTTAACTGTAGGATTATCCCTAATTCTTTTTAATCTTTATTAAGTCCTATCATATAACTCAGACCATCATAAAATAATAATATTTTCTCACATATTTTTTTCGAGAAAATTGAGTTGAAAGTTGAAAAATTTTGCAGGCGGAAATAAATGGTTTAGCAAATTTCGAATTTCTCAGACCTGGGTCAATGTATTAATTTTATTTTTAAAATAAAGGTACACATTTTCTCTAAAAATAATGGGCTTATTGAGTTCATTCTGATAGTTAGTACCGAAGAAATTATAGCTTTTTGAGATAAACTGAGTTTTTTGAAACCCGATTCAGTGAGACAAATGTGAACATAACTCGCAGATCTACAAGTATCTGCAGCTGATTTTTTCTGTGCTGTAACGTGAAAGTATGGACCACACGTTTATATACGTCACTGCTTGGAGTCAAGTCGAGCTAAATTTAAAACTCAAAAAGTTTTCATTAAAACCATTTTTTTAGTACCATTGTTTAAGGCTACTTAAAAAAGAAGATAATTCATAAAAAAGAAGATAATTCATAAAAGATGAATTATCTTCTTTTTTATTTTAGATATAGACGAAAATAGACCAATAAAATGTTATTTAAGTTACAGAATTTATCTTAAGAAACTTCGGAAAAAGAAATTTAAAAGTTTGTTGAAAATATGGTTTGCAACTTGAATAAAATATTTTTTAACTTTGGGGGCTTGTAAATAAGTATATAATATATATACATATATATTAAAAAATGCTTTGAAATTATACGCTTGGGTTATCTAAGAGTAGTTAGACATACAAATAAAAAGGCTACATATGACTTTCTTAAAAGACCTTTCTCAGCCCAGTAAATCCGAAAATCGACTGAATCACTTCAATTTTTTACACAAATGTGTTATATCTATAAAAAATATATTCCAATATTTTCTTTCAAATTCTTCATTTTTCAAACAGATAGCCCCAAACCTAACGCTTTTTCCTTACAAAATATATGACCAAAAAAAATAACATAAGAGTTCATTAAATTGTGTCTCTCGACCCATACTTCTATGGGGTTTTTAAACGTTTTATGTTTTATTTTATTTCTTTCTCATTACAGTAGCTATCCCAATTATAAAAAGAGAATTTTTCACCCACAAGTGTCGCGATACCAAATCCAAAAAATGGAATGATAAATACTCTGTTCCGACTCAAACGTTGCGTTTTCTATAATGAAAGAAGACTACAAATGTCGCCTGCTAATATCCATCGAATAAGATATCTTTACGATTTGTAAAAAATCACCTCTAAGCAAAATGATGATTGATGACGCAAAAACTGTTATCAAAGTGTATGATGTACCGTTTTTGGAGTAAAAAATTAATACCATTTAATTTAGACCCATCCACAGCTGATGCCTTTGATGTGTAAATGAGGAAAATTGTCTTATGTCGTGTGTTAATTAACCATTTGTCAACCAAATGGCTAATTAAAAACATCAAACAATATGAACAATTTAAATGTTTGCCGTAAAATTCAGATTTTGTTGAAAGAGTTAAATCGAAGAAAATGAAAGCATAATTTGTTAAGATGTCTCCAACCTATTTCCTAGTGCTCCTATGTCAATTTTGCAATAGAAAGTTTTACGTGATAACTTCATGTGCAAATTTGATTCTGATTTGAATATATATGTAAATCCGCAGCATTTCATGCTACGTTCTATCGTCTATGCAGATTCCATAAATAAAATGTGTAGAAATTCTCAAAAATGCACAGAGTTTCAAAGTAAAGGAACACACCTAATGTATCAAATACTGACTTTAAAAGAAAATTCTATAATTTATAATTCTAATAAATATATTATATCGATAATAATTAGCTTGATTCGAATAAATAAGTACAAAATATGATCCTATTCGACTTTAAGTATATTTCTCGGAATATGTAAGTACCTTAGGGTATATTAACATATTATATTGGAGATGCGATAAAATATTGGTGCTTTGATCCTAACAAAGAAAATCATCAATTGTATTTTTAAAGATCTTATCGAGGATAGAAGTGAAGTTCAAAAACTAATCATAATAATTTATATAACAAAAACCTCCTCTCGAAGCCACATTAAACTCGCGACTCAAGCTTTGATTTTACAGTTGCTCGTATTGTATTTGGAATAATTTATCACAGCTGCTACATAAACACATTTAAAATCGACAACTAATATTTCGAATAAGTTTTTCTGCGATAACTTAGCGAAAATTGGTCATGGGTACCTCAGTTATTTATATAAAATTTATTCGCATTTAAATATTATAGAGAATTGTTTAAGACCTGATTTCGAATGTCTATCAAGCCATAAAACTGGGACTCCATGTTTACTACAAAACAAAATTATTGGCCATGATAATTACTGTGCTACCGCAACGGGACTGCACTACAAAATTGATCAGAACGTCAGACTATTAAATTTGGAACTAAGTGCCGAGCCGTGCAGTATCGTTTCCACTTAACGCGATAGATATTCTATTGCGGATCAGTTCCTTCGAATGCGGTTTTGTATAACATATAATCGTATAGGTATATCATATCTTTGAATTTAAATAATTTAAACAACGACAGCTTTTATTTCGGAGTTCTCACCAATTTTGCTCTCTGAGATCTCAGAAATAAAACCTAGGCAAATCTAAACTCAAAAATACAACTTAATGGTAAGTTTTTAGACTTTAAGATTATCACTTGGAATGGGTATATAAGGTCTATTTGGTTGCATGAAATTTCTTACAATTTTTCAAGTTCTTAGATGTTTTGATAAAAATTGTGAAAATATGTATACCATATGACATTTTCAAGTTACAAATTATTTTAATCTAATGTTTTTACTCCTTACTGACTATCTAGATCTGTAGTCAAGGCCGTTAGGATACTGCAATCGTTTGTCACAACCATAGTGTATAGTCAAAGAAAGTGTTGAGATGTGATTAATTTGAAATGTTCACCGTCGCTACTTGAATTTTGAGTTAATTGATAGTTTATTTATTTATTTAACATAACTAATTGCTATTTTAATAAAAAATTTACAAAATTTTTACATAAGTGTATATTAATAGTTACACTTTTGATGCACTCTTTTGCGATAAAGTTCGAACCAAGTGATGGCAGACAAATTTGTTCGTTGTCATCTTGGCTAGGAGTACCTATTTGTGCTTAAAATACTTTCCTTCCTTTCTCTCAAAAACCTACTGCGAGCTTTTGATCTAATGTGAGGTGAATTCAGCATGGATGCGAATGTATACCTACTGTTGATCCCTAAAATTATTAGGACGTAAGGCGCCGTCAAATAAACTAAAATTAAGACCTTTTTTATATGCATATTGTAATTGTTTGAGGAACAAAATGATCTGCGTATCTTCAGTAGTGCTAGCTCACCTTGTATATATACATATATCCCGATCTAGAACTCTACAAGAAACCGTCTTATGCAAAACAAGTGGATTTGGTGCAACTGTTATTTGTATCAACATTCTCTGTGCTTCATTATTTGCTGTTTATTAACGCCAAACATAAAAAAAAGTATTGAACTTAGTCAGACGCATTTCCTCGAATCGTTTTGTTTTTCAAGTTTAATTTGAATTGGACTTACCATTTCTCTCGTGGTCTCTTGAATTACAGAAAAGTTGAATCAAAAAATGCACACATTTATGGCATCCAACAATCAAAAAGAACAATCAACACTGAATTTGCAAACAAACCAAAAAACACATTACACGGACAATTTCGGGTTATTCCCACATAAAACTGTAGAAATTATATTCACAATTAATTTAAATAATGTTTGTTTATTTATTGTAATTTCACATAAATTTCCTTGTTTAATATTTTGTTAATATTTTTTTTTTGCACTAAAACTATTCTGAAAATCAAGCGGAGCTCACCTCGCTTTCTTTAGACTTTTTGACATTTTCAACTGACACAATTCGAAGCGCCACCTGCATATTAAAACTCACAACTTTGTGTTTGGGTTGAATTTTTTTGGTTTTCTAGTACAATTTTCAGGCGTCACCTCCCTCGTTTTTTGAGCACAGCGTGGATTTTCTAGCTACCAACAGCCTACCTCCACCACACTCCAAATAAAAATCAAAAAGAAAATGTCAAATATTTTTTCGTATAAAAATTAATTTCGTCTAAAAATCATGTTAAATTCGTTTAAATATCTTTGGAAATAATTTAAACTTTACAGAGTGCAAATTATTAATTTATATTCAAAGTGGATTTAAGTGATAACGCTGCACATAAAATTGAAAGCATTTAATTTTGTTATATTTTTGTGTGGTGAAATTGAAAAAGCAAAAAAATCATGCTAAATTATACAATTTGGCTTTTGCATCTTTTGTGTTCTTGTAAACAAATTAGAATAAATATTAGTGCAAAAATAACTTAATCGAAGAAGTGAACAATTTTCTAATAAGATATGTGAAGGATTAACTTTGTATGGTAAGTTATTTTGCATTGACCTTTTAAATTTAATTCATTTTTTGAGTCACAGGATTAAGAAAAGAGTCTGTCTAAAGACCCGACAGCGCGTACGCGAAAATGATTTCGCGTACGCGAAATTGAGTGATTCTCACTTCAATGTTTTATTTGCTTGCTTACAGAAATACAGTGCTAGCACCCATCATTACCTCGCATAAACAGTGAGGTATGTATGGGGGGGCATGCTGCCCCCCTGCAACCCCCCTGCTTGGGCTCACTATAGGATTTGGGGTAGGTGCGCGGTTAGGTGTATGCAGTTTCTTTTGCATTTAAAGAATCAGGGGAGTTAAAGCCAACCTCGCAACTACCCCAAATCCTATAGTTTCACGTACGCGAAACTGATTTCGCGTACGCGATAACATTTTCGCGTACGCGCTGTCGGGTCTTTAGACAGATTCTTAAGAAAAATGGGAAAATGTGATTGATACCCACAATGAGAAGGTCTTGTTAGGGGTGGATATGTACTTAAAACTTGGAAAACCTAGTCCTAAAATTTGGTATACCTACCATAAAAAGTAGTTCTGGTTTTTTCATACATATACATAGACGGAGGATATTTGTTTATTTATGTTGTGTGGAATATTTTAACCAAATTAGAGATAGAAAAATTTAAAAAATGTATACAAATTTGTCAACCCTTTATGTCTTCGGTTTTTTTAATTTATTTAGCAAGAGATTAGAAAATGTTAATAATTTTTTAATAACGCATGCCCTTCATTAAAAATGTTGAGTGATTTTAAAACTAATGCATTTCTTATATACCTAAATATCTGTTACTTATTTTCAATGTAAACTCATGTCTCAAATCCAAATAGATCTTCGTCCGGTTATTGTTATAAAGCAACTATCAGTCTTTTTTGTACCTCAATAATAGTTAGAATCTTTCTAAAGACCCGACAGCGCGTACACGAAATCATTTTTGCGTGCGCGAAACTATAGAATTTGGGGTAGGTGCGAGGTTGGCTTTAAATCCAGATTCTTTAAATGCAAAAGAAACTGCATACACCCAACCTCGCACCTACCCCAAATCCTATAGTGTGCCCAAGCAGGGGGGTTGCAGTGAGGCAGAATGCCCCCCTATACATACCTTACTATTTATACGCCTTAATGCTAAGTGCTAGCAAAAAAAACAGAAGTGAGAAGCACTTAATTTCGGGTACGAAAAAATCATTTTCGCGTACGCGCTGTCGGGTCTTTAGACATACTAATGGTTATTCATAAGCATAAACTGTTTGAACCTGGTTTCTTTTGACATGACCTCATGCATTTTCTTTCCAGTATATCGCGATTTTATGAACTTAAAACAATTAGATGCCAAGACATATTCAATTTTCGTTTAACGTTCGAAAAAACACAGGTCATCTGATACAAAAACATCAACAGAAATCTCAAATTTTGAGTCTCGATAGAACCCGTCGTACGTTACCGAAGTCCGTTTGGTTCTTCGCCTTAACACGAACGCCACCAGCATTAAGAAAACTGGCGGAATTCTATCCCAGCGCTTCTGTCCTCATTACTTCTTGGCACTAACTACAGAGAAAGAATCTATCGAAATAAAAATCTGACCAGAGTGGTATAAAGAAACAAATTCTGTCTATTGGGCACACTTATACAGACGATATATTAAATTTTGCCCGTTTCATTACCGTCTATTCAGATAGTCAAACAGAGCTCCTACACCCTTAACTCTAAAATAGTGTGGGAATGTGTAGTCAAACTTGTCAAAAAACAATAATGTCACGCTTCATTGGGTACCTGATGGGCATGTTCGTGTACAGGAGCAAAGACTATCTCAACGGGACCTGAGCCCTAGTGCGGTTTAGAAGAGAATGTGATTAGAAATAAAATAAAAAAAAGAGGAGGCCAATAGATCAAAAAATTGGAAAGAACTCCCCAAGCTGAGGCAAGCCAAACTCCTTGGGAACTATAACCAAAAACCAGCACCAGCTTAAGTAAGAATAACCTTAGAATTCTAATGGGCCTCCTCACCGGCTACTGTAAAGTTAGAAGACATAAATATTCTACGCCTAGTGAGCAGTATGACATGCAGATTCTGCAATATTCATGAGGAAACGCCGAACCACATATAAGGCATTTGCGATGCAACAAATACTCAAATTCCTCAGAGAAATAGGTTTGGAGGAAGAGCTATAATATAAGAAACCGCATCCAGCTCTAGATGGGCAAACAATAGATCTATAGGTCGCAGTGGAATAAACCCCACAATATATTCAGTCATTCGCTCTGTTCAACTCTCTCGTCTATAAACTTCTTTTCCTCAGGTTTAATTGCCCAAGTGTGCGATGGCCCATACCCTTTTTTTTACTATTTGGAATTTGGATCGTTTTCCGATTATTAGGTTAAGTATTTATTAAGAAGGATATTTCAATTCACAATAAGAGTACACTTTTGTTTTAACTCTGTATTCGTTCTGTTCAACAAAAATCGGGTTGTGTTTATACATTCCCTGATGGCCTTAATAAATTTTTTAAGAATATTAATTTAAAAATTCCTAGTTCTTGATACAAACTTTACCATTTTTTTTTATTTTACAGTGACATTGCATATGGGAATGTATGTATAATACATCACAAATACTTACTAACCTAAGGATGTTTGATGGGGTGAGTGAATTTTATATTTAAATTTTTTTGCAAAAAATTCAATATTTTTATTATGAGCGCTCTGTCAAGTCATAGCAACCACCTGCATATCTCTGAATCCGAATGAGTACCAAATCAATCTATTCAACACCTACCATACTACCATATTCTCCCAAAAAACTTCTTTGAACACTTTCGAAATAAAGTCAGTTTTTGGTATAACGCAAACAAAATTTGAGTTATGAATAAGTCTTATTATAATCTTGCGATCTGTACTCTGCAGTACCAACCTTTGCTACGGTGCGCACTGTGCTGTCCATGAGGATGCGATGTGTATTGTCAATAAGCGTATCCACGCATACGAAACACTTCATGGTTGCTCGGATAACTTGGTCTGATGGATCGTATGGTAGGGGGGCGTTCTTCCCTCCGTTATTTTTAATTTACTGTTATTAATAGAATTTTTGTTTTAATATTGAATTAATTTTAGTCAAACAATAAAAACCAGATACTACTAGTTTTTGAGAAAATCAAAAATGAAGAAAAGTACTTTTTTCTAAGAAAAACCTCTTTTTTTTTGAGTTTTTAAATTTCTGGGTCAATTAATGAATGAAATGTAGTAATCCGTGGCGAAATGGCTAGTAAATAGGACTGTCAAGCCGAACAGTGGGGGAAATTGAGTTTTTGTTTGCAAAAATCATAGTTCTTAAACGAATAAAATGGAGAAAGTATTTTAAGTGGTTTAATGCTATAAATTTAAGAAAAATGCTGTACAGGGTGTTGCTGTACATAGTTCTAATAAACTAATCATTTCTAGAGAGTATCGTGGTTTGAGATATTTTTCAATTCTTACATGACTTAGAGATAAAATAAGGATCCGATTTTTATGAAGATAATAAAACAGATTTTTTTTATGATTTTATGAAGAGGGTTAAGGGTTCTCGAAAATAGGCCTGAAATTCCTTATTATAATGAATAGGTACACATTTTTTTACCTGTAAAGTAAAGTTTATTGATATTGAATATTCTTATATACATATGTATGTACATAAATATTTACAAACTTCTTTGCGATTTTAAGCCTTAAACAAAAAAAATTTTTTTTATTGATTTACACTAATCAAATCCTCTAAGTCAAAGAATTGCAAATAATAGCATCTGAGCTTCTAGATGAATGTTCAGAAATACATGTACCTATTTTAAATTTGCGTTGAGTTTAGACCAAATATTATCAAAGCTTTTTTTTTTTTTATTCACCACAAAGTCAAACAGTGTGCTAAAAAAATGTTTAAAAAAAAGCATTAAATTTAAAAAATTTAAAATTCCCAGAAAAAATTAGGTCATATTTAAAATAAAAATTATCAATACTACTTACCAAATTTGTACATCCAGAACCCAAACGAAAATATAAAAAAAATAGATCACCTAAAAACAGAAATGTTTTCCATTGGTACTGTCTCTTGGGATAAAACCTCCAAGAGTATCTCTTGTAAATTAAAAAATATTTTAAGTCACCTTAATTTGATTTCACAATAAATAAACGTTTACGTTAACAAATTACTTTTAACAATACACAATTATTACAAAATAATAAATTAAATCGGAACGCGTTTGTTCCATCATCAGCATTGCACTACTGAAGCTGTGGGTAGTGGTTGTTGGTGACATACATCTCTTATAGGCGACTAAGCCCAAATTCTATACGAGCTGTCACGCAACCCGATTTATTTATTTATAATGAATGAGGAGGGATTAACCTTCGTTTAAAAATAATATGAGATTTTACATATTCCACCCTTTTTTCACTAAGAAAACCTGCTTACGAGCTTTGTGTTAAAATTACCATCCGCTTTTTTACTTGCGATATATATATGGGTGATGCCAACTGTGATTTTTTAAATAAAAATTTTGCTAAAATTAAAAATCCTTGAAACTTTTTTTTTTTTATTTTAATTGTATTTAAATAAACATGGTTTAAATCTCTAAGAGCATTTTACTACAACTTTTAAGGAACAAGAAATATCGTATGAAGTACCTACTAAATTTCGAAGACATTGATGTCGCATGAACTTGCTCGTATGTGCGATCACATTGTGTTTTTAAAGTTTTAATATTCCAAAAACTATATTTATCTTATAAAAGAAATAAATTTGTTATGGGAGCCAATATTGTATAACACCTGCTTAAGACGTAGGTAGTTAAGTTAAAGGTAGTGTTATGCGAGTAGGTACATTTATTTATATATATATATATAAATATATATATATAGCACCGTGTTGCAAATATGCATGGAACTTACAGTTTAAACTGAAAAATTGTAAAAAAAAAATGTGTAATCAAACATAAATTCATTAAACTTCCTCTGAAATTGTTTTGACACCTGTGCGAAGTATATCATCCGATTTCTTAAGAAAATCTCAATTTATCAGAAAAAAAATGAAAATCGTGAAATTTTTTTTTAAAATCAATAATTTATTTTTTTGAAAATTTTGGTATGCAATATTATTATACCCTGTTCAATTTATATTTGCAGTACAGGGAAGATAGGATATTTGCCTTTCAGTCTCACCATTACGGAATTCAATAAACTATCTTCATTTTAAAGCTCTTAAAGGGTTGCAGTAGTGAACATTTAAAATTGCCGCAAATCTAACAAAAATATCGATAGAATTACCAACTATTTATTAACATACGCACATTTTATAATCAAAAACAATGATATCCTAAATAAATTTAATCTATCTTTTTCCACACCTCTCTGAAAGACAATAGCCAACAATTTGTATAACTGCATTTTAATTTTTAACTGTTTTTCCATACATAAAAGGAAAACCTAAAACATGAAAACAGAAAAAACACCAAGCGTCAACACTTTTTTCTCTAAACTAGAAATATTTGCTACCAAAAGCTCTAAAAAAGCTTAAATCCTGAAAGCTACATTGCAATAACCTTAGAATATACCATATGAATTTCCATCAACTGGGCAATGGTAACTCTGATTCAAAGTATTTTTTTTTTAGTAAAAACAATGTCAACAAGGGTTGGTTGCAAATTTGCGATCAGTCTCCTCTCCTTAGTCCATTCACCCGGGGAGCAGACAGATCATGGAGGGATGTACGTGAGCTCAAAGAAGATTACACAAACAATTTAAATATAACTCAGCAGCAGGCACCAGTGTTTTTGAAAAAGCTCTCCCATAAGGCCTGTACTGCAAATATAAATTGAACAGAGTATAGAACTTATTTGAAGCTTTTGTGCAAAAAAAAAATTCATTAAAATCAGTTCAACTGATAATGAGACACATAGTCGAAAATGAGAGATACCATTTTTGAACGATAGATAATTTTTTTCCAATAATATGGTAGATCCAACAGATATTAGTTCACACAAAATTTTTTATCAAAATCGTAGGAGCCGTTTTTGAGAAAAATAAGATTTTCAATACCAGTTTTTAAACATTTGCATGAAAAAAAAATTGTAAAAAACAGGTGGGGGGAATGCCCAAAAACGCAAGGTACCAACTTTGAAGAAAATCGACCAACTCGTTTAGGCTACAGCCGAAAGGACAGACCGACAGAATTGCGACTTTTTTCAACTTCGCTATCATCGTAATGTCAACTTTGATCAAAATTCCGAGTTCGATTTTTTTTACGAATCCATAACTTGCCATATAGTACCTTTAATATCGCAAGTAAAAATAACAAGATTTAAAAAAAAAATTTATTGAAATTTAATTCAAGTACATTATAAATATATATACCACGGTACTGACACCCACGGTACTAACAAACCCATTTCCGGCTAGCGTTGCGAAAACGCAACGTCATATCTAAGGAGGTTTGGAACTTAAATGAAGATAAATTTAAATAAACAAAATAGTGAATTTGAGAGTTATTTGAAATATCTAATCCACCTGTTTTTGGATTTTTTTTTTCTAAAAAAATTTCTTAGTGTTTTTTTCAACGTCATAAAAATTATAATTTTTTAAAATAATGTCAGCTACAGGTAAATATAGGTCCAAATTATATTCTAAAATAATATTGACGCAATTTGTATGAGTTGCCTGTCTTGCAGGTGAGATGAAACCGCTATGTTGCGTTTTCGCAACGCCTTCCTAAAGTAGTAGCATTTGAACCCAAACAAAATATTTGCGTTCGTTGGGTTTTCTAATCAGAATGATGGGTTTTTTCTCTGAATATTGTGTGCTTATGTTTATAATGTACCAATTTTCGTAAAAACATAATTTTGTATTGCATCCTGTCCAATTAAAGGATGCATATTTTAGTTCTGAGAAAAAAAAATCCAGTTATGCTATATTGGAAAAACCCTTTTCTATCCCTTTGACTTTATTCTAAGAAATAATTAGTCAATACCTTCTGCATATAGAAAGCTTTGGCTATTTTTCTTATGAAAGAGGGAAACATGTTCCCAAATGAATTAGCTGGTGATATTGAGCTAGAATGTAGATTTGATGATTTAAATTCTCAAAAGCTTCGTGAAAAATACGACGAACCGGAAGTCGATGTTGTATCAAAAGATTCAAACAACATCCGAAAACGTTGCTTCAATATTTTAACAAAGAAATAACATGCCTTCATTATGAGTTGTCGAAGTAGTCAAAAAGTCATGGAGTTGAATTTTCAAAAAAAAAAAATAGAGTTGTCAAGTGAAAATATACGAGCAATTTATGAAAAAATCGGTAAGCTTGTAATATTTATATCATTCAGAAGCTTTTGAAAAAAGAGAAAAAACGTCAACATTCCAATGCCAAATGCAAACATAACGATGGTTGAAGGTGATTTTTTTGATAACGCTACAAGCAACTATCGCATTCGAATTCGGGGAAATAAGTAGTACTGGCCACTTTAATCGTATGAACTGGCCGCTGAGTTGATAAATGCATGGAAGATACATGCGTTTGCAAAAATTTGCTAAGGAAACACCAATGCCACAGTTAGTATTTATAACATTGTTGTGGATTCCATTTTGCGATCGAAAATAAATATTCAACCTGTGATTCAAACGGAAGGAAAAAAAAATAAATAAATTGTGTGGGGCGACAGCACGTGTAGAGCCAGGGCTTAGTGACTTACAACTCTCAACCATTTCCGTGTGCGTGTTATTGGCAGGAATGGAGGGGACCTACAATTTTCTGCCGAATCCAAACGGACAAGATGAGAAGCCCGTGAAAAATATTTATGTTAAGGTGGCCAGGCATGGGAAACGAACCCAAGGCCTTCGGCGTAACAGTCCTACATACTATCCATTACGCCACGGGCTAATACAAAAAAGTGAAGAAACCCCAATGAAAGTTGTTTGTTTTGATGACATCTAGCATACAGTCATCAAAACAGAAAAGCGTATTCGATGTCGCAAGCGTTCCAGCCAAACCGTTTTTTCATGCAATATGTAATATCCTGCTGCATCCAAAATGCTTTGAATACCCACACAAAAACCAATTCTTTGTAAACGTAATATATAACAATATATAAATATCATGTTTTTTTAATTTTCAAGAATATTTTCATAACCCAGTGTATCTATATTTAATTCATTTTTCATAAAAGTATTCAAATAAAGTTGATTCATATTCTATATAAGAAGCAAATTTTCTTTCAATAATTTTGATAGCCCTTTCGGCGAGCGTTGCGAAAACCCAACGTGCATTTTCTGGAAAGCCAAAAGCTTTTCCAATTTTTTTTACAGATATCATCTTATTGCACAAAAAATAGACAGTATGTGAAATTTCAAGTCTCTAAGGGCCAGTTGTACAAATATTTAAACCGTGGTTCAGCAATTTTTATCCACCGATTCCGGCGGATTAATTGAGTTTCAACAGTGGTTTACTGTTCAAGTGTGTGATAATAACCAATTACATACTTGAACCAGCGTTGAACCTTAGTTAATCCGCCGAAATCGGTGAGTTAAAATCTTGAACCGAGGCTGAACCTCTATTGTACAACTGGCCCTAAGTCAACTGGAACTGGTAGCCGCCGGAAATGGAGGCTTAAATATAACCTCATATCTCAAAGTTTCTGAGAAAAACAAAATCCGTTGTAATTTTGCCTTACATATAAGACTTTAAAAGAAATACAATCCTATTCTAAAAATTACCTCAAAAAATTTCATAACACGCTTGGACACACGATTTGCATATATATATGGAATAAAAACACTTCACAAATTGTTAGTAAAATAAATTGACTTTTGTTAACAATAAATAAATAGTGCCTCTTTCAAAATGTACGACACAAATGCCATCAAACTAAAAACAAAATGGCGGTTCAGCGGGAAATATTTTGAAATCATTTCATTTCTCCATTCAACTATTATTATTTAATTCGGGAGCAAATATTTTGACTTGATATTCTCAAAATTTAATCAAGTAACTATTGTACTCAAACTTTTCTGAGAACAACATTTTTATTCAATGATGCATTTTAATATAAAATAGTAGATTTAATTGACAAAAAAAACAACAATGGTCATATGGATCTATTTAAGTTCGGCAAATTTCAAAAATATTCGCGGAGGGAGTTTACCAGAGGGCAATTTTTCAAAATATTAATTTGTCATTTTATTTTGTTTTTTATATTTTTTTGTCATCTGGATCCATTTTTCCTTGAGGAACACGTCTTACCCTATATGGGGTTCATACGGTACGATCAGTTAGTCTTTAAGGTTCCCACAAACCAACGCGTTGGCGGTGGCGATCACGATAAAAATGTGGATGCCGCACATATAAATCAAAGGAGAGGCATATCTACGCGTTTGAAGTGTGCCTCTCCTTTGATTTTTATACGAGGCATCCACATTTTTATCGTGAACGCCACCGCCATCGCGTTGGTTTGCGCGTAGCTTTATGCAGCACAATGCACGACCACAAGCAGCGCGTTGCGTATATGAATATCTTAAAGGCACTGGTGTTCAAAAACTGCAGTGGCTCGCGCGCAGTCCGGATTTAAACCTCAAAGAGCATATCTGGGACATGCTGGACGAGCTTACGAATGCTGCGCTGTCCGCTTGGGAGAGTTTATCGCAAGTGGATATTAAAAACATCATACAGAGTATGCCAGGCTGTAGTATTGCCAAGAGGAGGGAGCACACGATACTGACACGTCTCAAAACCCCCCAAAAATACGTATTTTTTCATTTTATACTGTTTTTAATTTAATTGTTTTTTTCTGAGAAAATGTAAAATTTTAAATTATCGTTATCAAAAATAAAGTAAACCTTTAAATTCTCTTAAGTGTTTAAAACAATTAAAATATGCACATTTAACATAATTACAAATCATTAGCAAACAAATATTTGAGGGCGAGTTATAACAAAAATTCCGTGCCGCTGAGTGTATTTGTTTATCATCGTGGAAAATCCCCGAATGGATTATTTCACTACAAACCCCGAAAAACAGGATTCACAAAATCCGAATGGAATCGATTAAAAAAACTTATTTTGAATTTCGAAATCATCTGTCCTATGTCCCAACAATACTTGAATTCATAATCTCTGTTTAGTATTTAGTTCCAATTTTGTTAACTCATAGTGCAGGATAACTTTAACAATTTCCAGTTTTAAACTCATGTCGATTTTCATTTCCCACCAGAGATCAAAAATTTTGTATCTCCAAACAAAATGGATAATAGTGGTATACCGCATTCCCGAATCTCGATTTGTAGCCAGATTTGCCCCTTGCACTTACACGCATTCTTTCGGAATCTACAAAAGTTTTACCTTTGACATGAAAACTCCCGCAAACAAAAAATCACATAATCCCTGAGCACTTAAGCAGACCATAGACACTACACTTGTGTCTTCACCGGTGTACTGACATTGTGGCATTCCGCCACACGCCACACCGATCGAGACACCGACACCAAAAATTGAAAAAAAAATTTTAGTCGCTCCGTGTCTGACACCGAAATCGGTGTGCGCACCAGCCCACACACAGCACACATTTCCGTACACAGACATCGGTGCAGACAGCTGTCAAATGATTGAGATCGTGAAAAAAACTGTGTTGTTGATATTTGTTCAATGTTTTTGCATAAAGTGATTTTAAATGTACTGAGGAAGTAATTTTAGTCCGGCTTGTTTTAAAAGTGATATGTTCTTTTACTTCCCCTTTTTTTTAGCGCATAGTTTTGTTTTGAGTTCCTTTGTAAATTGATTCTTAACGACATGGCATTTAATTATTTTAAGAGTTGAAGAATTTTAATAAAAATTAAAATTGATTAATTTGCGTTTGCAACCATTGCAAATTTTAGAATTTGTAAAAAAAAAAATATTTTTATACTGATTTCCGTTTCATTCGGAATTTGTGATAGCAAATTCCCCGCATTTAGAAATTCTTAACAGATTTCCAACTACGAATGGATTCTGCAATATATTTATACATTTTTGATAATTCCATTTAACTGCACTGTCACCTCGCAGAATGAAACCAGAGCAAATATCAAATGCAGAATTATTTTTAGTGTTGTTTAAGAAGCCATTTAAATAAAATAACTAAAGAGCTTCTACTCACACAAGAACTTTAACATTCCAGTCCTGCTGTATGGATTCTTGTCTATTTAAACGAAAAGTTCTACGGGTTATAAAGTGATGTCGAATTGGTGTAAAAGCTGAATATACGGCGGTGACGGCTGAGATCTCTAGGACGTGCGTGTTAAGACAGCAGCGAATATGTACACATGATGGAGAACGAAACACTGGAAATCCTCACTTTTGTTTCCGCTAACAAAGAGAAAACGAACTCGACAAACTGGCTGGATCGTTTGAGTCCGTTGTCCACCATGAATTGACTGAAAGCGTCATCTAAGGTAAAGTAAAGTAGTGAGCATGTTCCCTTAAAATTTTTAAATTATTAGTACATTCAAATTGATCGGATTTAAAAGCCCCACGCTATCCCACTGAGTATTAATACATGTCAAAAAAGTGTGAAACAAATCATGTATAATAGTGTGGAAACAAAATATGATATTTCCAGCCTACACGATTTGACATGTGTTAATACATGAGAATTTTTAGAAATGGTTCTAATTCTGTCACACATTTCATCACATTTTTATTGAGGTTAAATTAAACTGTTATGTGTGGTCAAAAAAAGAAAAGAAAGTTCTCTCTCACAAATTTGGCAGTAGCATGTAATTCTTTTCCACTTTGTATTAATACTCAGTGGGATAGTTTGGAATGGCTTTAAATGAGATTTCTCGATTTAAATCAAATTTGCGAGTTTATCACATGTAGGCTTATTTAAGAATCGAGATGACAGCTACTGCTTGTCAATGTTTGTGTATTTCAATTTGTTTGGTTCTTTCTGCAATAGCTAGACGGAATGTTTGGGAAAACGAAGAAACTAAAAAATTATTCTCAAAAACGAAATTCCACACGCACCGCTTAAAAAAAACTGTCACTTCAAGTACACCTCGATTCCATCGGAAACCGATGTAAGACCATCCCACAGCCCTACGATTAATTTTCATCAACAGTAATTATTTTTTTAATTAATATTTATGAAAGATTGTTACCAAACGTATCAATGATTATTGAAAATAATCCAATATATTCGCTTTTGAACCTGTTACAATTAAGCCTTTAATTACACATTTCTTTTGTATTCTATTTTGGATTGTTTGCCTTCCACTACACAACACAACTTCATTTTGTTTGATTTTGGTTCTCATCAATGTGTTCAATGTTCATTGACTATATGTCATTGAAGAGCATTTGAACAAACAATTATTCAGCAAAAAAATACTTATTAAATGAATATTGAAAAAAAAACATTGATCCTGTGTAGGGCTCTTTATACCGGTTCTACGTTCTGCAAATATCGTACCGATAAAGTGTGAGTGATTTGTTTCAATTTTTATCGTTTCTTGACTAATTTTATCGATATCAATTTCAAAACCAATCATGTAGACGGAATAGATTCTAAAAAGTTTCTATTGTGAATGGCCCTCGTGCAACCGGAAATCCGTTGAAAATAACTGCGAGTTTTTCGACCGTCTTAACGACTGTCTCAACGTGAGACACAATATTATTTAATTTGATATTTTGATCGATCGTATAAGCTTTTCCCTGAGACCACACGACCGAGTACTCGCTACCGAGATGGCTACATACATTAACTGTCGAATTCATATTTCTATTTGTCTCTCTCGTTTCGAAAAAGACAGGCAGTTGACGAGTTCGTTACATACATTTCTGTGTATTAGTTAAAATATTTTAGTGTATTGCAAAACGCTAGCGAGTACTACCACGTGTGGACTCAGAATTAATTAAACAAGTAAGTTCTAGTTGTGCGGTGTAAACTTACAAATAAATTTAACTTGCGCCACTAAAGCGAGAAGGATGTAATTTTATAATTTGAAATATAAAATTTTGTAGACAAATACCCAACTCAAGGACTAACTATACAAATTTCTTTTCCAGATAATTAAAATGATTCGATTGCGGAAAACCGTAGAAGCTTACCATAAACAACTCATCAGTATCAGTTCATCATTTAATACAAAGAAAACAAAATAACTTACATATATAAATACAAAAAATACAACATTTAATTTAACAACTAAAGATAATGTTAAGAAATTCGAATGCAATGTATCTTAGTAAATAAACTTGAAAAAATCTTATTATATTTTTGTATTTCATTTATTTTTTTCTTGTTTTTTTTTCATTTTGTTTTCGAAAAAGTTCAAGACAATATTCCTCTTAAATATATAATCGTTTTAATTTCAGAAATCAATGAATTGTTAGCCCAGAGCAAATTGTACAATGAACAATCAAGACGAAATGCCGAATATGAAGCACCAGATGTTCGATTCACGCGCAGCTCAAGAGGCAATAATCTACTAACAATTAATGGCATGCGATTTACGCTTAATCGAAAAATGAAAGATGCCAGCTATTGGGAGTGTGTTAAGCTACGATGTAAAAAAACTAAATGTATAGCCAGAGTTATATCCAAAGATGGACAAGTTGTATCAATGCGTGGCACCCATAATCATGATTAAATCAATTGTTAATCACAAAATAGTCTTAAGTAATTATAATAAATTTCTGAAAAAAATTTGGTTTTTTTGTCTCGATCAAAATAATACAAGAATATTTATTTTTATTCATTACATAATTGTAAATTAATTTTATAACTTCAACTAATTCTATTAAGGCATATTGTCAAATAAAAAAGAAATAATTTTGAATTATTTTTCAGGTGGAATTTGGATCGATACCAATTATCAATATCTGCCAAATCGTCGAGGTGGTTTAAATTTAATTTTTAAAGGCTTTTTATATACCGCCGAACGCAAATACAATAGCACAGTCAACTGGGTATGCAATAAAAATAGCAATTCCCAGCTTAAATGCCCCGCCAGATGTGTAACATCAGGCAACAATACGATTAAGTTAAGTCGAAAGCAACATAACCACGAACCAGTTATAAGTAATTATGATTCCGATAATTATAATCATCAACAAATTCAAAAAGATAACATAATGAAGTGCCTAAATTTAAGAAAATAGTATTATGTTATAATAAAAAATTATAAAAAATTATAAATAAATAATAAATTAAAATTAGCTTTTGAAAATGTTTCTTTATTTTTTTGTCATATATTTTTTTTTAGTGAAACTTCTTTACGCTCTGTAATGTTCGGGTTCAACTCAATACATTAAGGTTGTCCGTCTAGTGTCCCAAATTTGTGTGGGTATATGCAGTGAATTTAAATTTTAGAAACCTTTGCGTAGAAGTTTCACTTATAACTGTACCTACATATATTGATACACGCTCTTTCTTTAAATTTTGTTTTAACTTTTTTTTAGTTTTTAATCCTTAATCCTCTCTGCTAAAATTGTGTATCAATCTCAATCTTAATATTATTACTTATAGACCATCAGTCTCTAACACCTGGAAACTGGTATGGCGACATTGTATATTACATTATTAAAAACGAACGTGGTGGAAAGAATCTTTTTTGGAATGGCTACAAGTATCGCACAGAAGCGGCCTTTAAAACATCTACCAATTGGGTTTGTTGCACACCAAAATGTGGAGCTCGTTGTGTAACAGATCCAGGGAATAATATTAAATTCGGAAAGAAATTCAAACACAATCACATCAATGATTGAAAAGAGTAATTTATATGTTAACTGACAAAAGAAATAAACTTTATTTTCAATAAAACATTATAAAAAAAAATCTTTTAGTAAAAACATAATTAACTCCTCTATTTTTTTTTTAAACATGGTTTCTCTTTTAACCAACACATATATACATATGTATATGTTAATATTTTTTTATAATTTTGATTTAATAAAATTGATAAATTTCTATAATTTTAGGTAAATTTGGTGTCGGTATAATGATCAACAATTATCGTTTTGTTATTGGTTCACAATCAAAAACAACATTTTATCTTAAATGTTCTTCGTTTCGAAGTAGATGTAGAGCGAGAGCAACATTTCGCAAAGATACGGAAACAATACGACTCACACATCCCCAACACAATCATCATCGTTACAAGTATAATACTCCCGGATTTAAAAATCTGCTCATTTCCAAGAAAACTAAAAAAAGGGATTATGACGAATAAAATAAACACGTGAGCTAGTTTTAAATATCGTTTAAGGAAAATTGTTTTAAAATTACGTAGATATGAACATGTTTAAATAAAAATATATCTTTTTTTGTAAAAAAAAATATCTAGAAAAAAAATATTATAACTTTGACTAGAAGTTTAAAAAAATTGTTGATCTTTTTTTATGAATGTAAAGAAATATGTTTGGAAAGAGATATTGATTTGTAGAAAAATTTATAAAATATAATTAGTTTAAGATCTCGCTAGTAAGTAAGAAAATATGCCATATAAGTCCAGAAGGCTAAATATGAAAAACCACAAAATGAATAAAAAATACATTGTGGTATACCTTACCGCTTTCTGTTATATGTAACTTCATCATTAGTAGCTACATACATAGACTTTAGGCATATACGAAACTATTTGGAAACAAAGTTTCGTAGCGAACGTGTAGCTTACCATGTGGCTTGAGTTTATTCTTATAAAACGTTTAATTCATAAAGGTCTTGAAAGTAGGTCACGTTTTATATCCTCTCGAGGGATATTTGTTCATATACTAAACGATTCTTATTCTAATCAATTGGTTCATTCAAATTTCATTTAAACAAACAAAAAAAGTATTTTTTTGCCTTCAATCATAAACTACATTGATTTAAGATTTTATATTTTCAGATATCAAAACACCTGTTCAATATATTCGATCACGTCGTGGTACACTTTTAGTTCTCTACGATTTCAACACATATACACCGAATGAAAAACCGAAACCAGGGCAAAAGTCACGTGATTGGAAATGTTCAATGTATCATAAAGCAAAGTGTAGAGCCAGACTTGTGACAAAATTATTAGACAACGATAGTAAAACATTTATTCATGCAACACGGCAACTGCACACCCATCCACCGATGTTTGATATAAAAACTTTGACAAAATATTACCATTGAACTGAAATTGTACCTAAATCAACAGAAAAATTAGATATTTTAATTGAAATTATTATTATTTTTTTCTGTTTATTTTAAGTTTTATATTTTTTTTTGTTTCAATTCAATGAAATTAAATTGTTAAAATCCTATCATAAATTTTTTACAATAATAAATTTTATTAAAAAAAAATTATTACTGCAAAATCACACTTTTTCGGCCAATGATTAAACATTTAAGAGTAGGGCTTGGAGTATCCCAAAGCTGCTTTAATTAATTGACCCAGGAAAAAGTAATGTTCTATTGAGGTAAACCTTAACAAATAGTCGTTTCTCAATGAGATCTCCCTGATTCTACTTTGTTTCGCATGTACTGTATTTACCTACATTTGTAAGGGACAATAATCAGAAATGAAAGTAGAGGAACGAAGTATTTAGGGTGGTTTCACAGAACTTTTGTTTTTGATTTAATATGTCTTAATATATTATGAACTTTTTTGTATTCCGTACTAATTTTATGGTTTAAAACTTCTAGAAGTTTTCCCCTTAAGCCATATAAAAGAATTTTCAGCTTCTAGGACTCATCTGGAATTGGATAGAGTTAGCACACACACTGACAAAAAACCACATATATATCCAGCCCTGGACCTCGCAAGTTTTATTAATTTATTTCACAACTCAACAAAAGTTAATGCTTGATCCGGTAAAAATGTTTCTTCAAATATTGAACAAAAAAAAAATAGTAAATGGTTAGTAAATAAATTCTGTTACAGACCGGTAAGCTCTTGTTTCCATCTAAGCAATTTTTGCTTGCAGTTTTTAAGCAAAATGTTCATAATAATTAATTGTATTAATCAATACTTCGCGTTATTTTTGTTTTATCTAACAAAAAAATATTTTTTTGTTTGCTTTTAGATGAATATATGACGGAGCACTATTATGATCAACATAAACACTACAATCGAATACTAGCCGAAAGAACTGATGGCCAACCATTAGAATTGTATTGCCATGATAAAAATTCCTTTCCAAAACTAACAACAATCGAATCGGAGTTAAAAATAATGCCACAACAATGCGAAATGACTTTGGATTTCATACCCGGTCAACGAGGAAAATCACTTTTGTATTTTAATGGTTTTACATTTGCAAAGAATAATGAAAGCGGTGGCACAGTTTATTGGTGTTGTCGCAGTCGTAAAGTTGGAAAGCCAGCATGTCGAGCGAGAATAACGACAAGCAAACAAGAAAATGGAACTTATAGAGTTGTTGTTACTACACCACATCATAATCACAGTCCATCTGTGCGAATGTTAAAGAAGATCGAAAAATGTATTAAACCCGAATAAGAAATTAAAAAAAAAAAAAAAACAAATAAAAGATAAAAATAAATAATATATTAAATTAAATTTAATAAATAAAAATAAACACGTGTAGATAAATAGAAAACTGCTAAGAGTTATGTTTTTTTTTTGTATTATTCAATCTGTATGGCTCCCAATTTTTAGAATGTGCTGATAATGACGGAGAGAGAGACTCTTTTCAGAAAAGGTAAAACCAATCTTATTCTTTGTACATAGCATTTTGTTAACAATTTTCTTTTTAGGTAAAAGACTTCCTGCGACAGTGATAATGCTGAATCAAGATAATGCGTCTCAAACTGATTGTACCAAGGCTAACATGAAAACACTTATAAATCTCTATAAACACAGAATTCATGAAGATAAATTTTAAATCCGGAATCAGAACGATGAATTGAGTTCGCAAGACTATTTAAACCACATCCAAAAACTAGATAAGAATCAAAAGTGATATTTTTTTTATATTAATTCAAAAATCAAACGCCATATTCACTTCGAATTTCCTTATTAGTCTAAGAACCGGCAAACAGAATTTGGGAGTGGATGTAGGTATAAAGAAAACATGAGTACCTGGGTCTATGCAAACAAGCGTCGTGAAATGAAAAAAAAAGTGTGACCACTTTGTGTTGGGGGGCTAAAAACAATGGTTTTCCGATGTTTGTCTCATAGGTAAAAAAAACTTATTCATACATAAATTGAATATGATGATAAAACTTTTAAGCGAACGATGTCGGTGTTTTTTTTTTTGTGATTTTCCGATTATTATAATAACTTCCCAAAAAAAACCACACAAAAACCTAACCTAAATTCCTAACCCCCAACCAATCACAGACCGAGGAAGAAACGTGAATAACCTCGTAATAGTCTGGGAGACGACCATTAGTTTAAGATGAAATATCGTGAAAGAAAATGACAGTTATTACACGCAGAAATTTGTCAAGCAGCAATATAATCTTGACTGCACGACACAAGTTGGAGATTAGAAATTAAGTTTTTTTGACACAGGGATCGAAGCCGAGCCTCCAAGTTAGAAGTCAAGTATTACAACCACTGTAGCATTGCTGTTGGTAACTGCTTCCGATCTTGATCTTTATGTTTCCATGTAGACAAAGTTACTATTTACTTCTAAAGATCAAAGAGAGAATATTGCTCAAACTTTGTCAATTTCAAAGATGTAATAGTATTTTGTTTATTGGAAACTATTGTCGTTTAAAATAAGTTAAATTGAATAAAGTTAATATGTATATTAAGTTGTAACTGTATTTTCTGTGTTTATTGTTGTTTTTTTTTTTTTCTATTATAATGTTAATATGAATGGCACTCTCAACTAATATATTCTTTTTTTTATTTATTTTAATTTTAGAATCCAACATTGCTATATACTCCTCCACGTCAAGAGGTCGTCTTCAACTTATTTATGGTGGTCAACCGTTTATTTTTGAGAAAAACTTAAAACTACCCACGGGCGAGGATAAGAAATATTGGCGTTGTAATCAATGGTGGGCTCAAAAGTGTCGGTCTCGTGTATTCACTATCAATGACACAGTAGTGCCATTAAATCGATATCATACCCACGAAGAGATTGTGAAAAGAAAAAAGCGTGCTCGTAAACCGAATGTCATCACAAGGACTGACAGTATAGATGTATCAACTGAAAATGCTAATGCAAATGCGCCAATGAAATATGAAGAAATAGTGGCCGATGTCACTGAAATTGTCATAACAGAAGTCAAACGTGACCGATCTAAAAAATAGATAATTTTTTGCAAACGATTTCATGACGTTTTTAATCTTAAAATTACTTATAGAATAACAAAATGTCAATAATATGTTTGAATATTTTTTTTTTATATATATAAAATAGAAATGATGGCATTTTATTTAATGTAAATATGTTTTTAATTCAAAAGTTTGTTGATATAATGTATCTAAGAATAGGTAAAGTATACATAATATAATGTTTTAAAGACTATGAGTATGAGTGTGCGTAGTTTAATAAATTCTGTAAGGCATGAAGATATATTGTATTTTCGTTTTCTTCTCCATTTTCATATATTCTGTTTTATTTTCTTTCATATCGTTCCAGAGGGTATGATCGACTTGAGTCTAGTTAAAACTGAGCTCATTGAAGATGATTACAGTGACTACGTATGTAATCCCTTGGACTTTGTGAAAACAAAATTAGGATCGCCAACGACACCAAGGAAGACTTTCAAAACCGTGCGAAATCAAAGTGACAAACGCAAAAAAATGTACACACCTAGGAAACATTGGCAAAATTCTTATGGCTCTTCATTGCCAACAACCAGTAATATGGATCAAAGCGGAAGATCTATAATGATCAACAATGAGATATTTCATCGTTCGCAATTATACAAGGGTACATCCTATTGGCGATGTCGTTTGTTTAGAAAAACTCAATGCAAAATGCGTGCAATAACCAAAAATGGGCGGACTGTACTCACAGGTCCCGCACACAACCATTAAATTTTGGTACATTTTATTTATTTTACATACAAACATAAGTATCGTCCCTCTTCTCACGAACTGCTTTTTTTAACATCTTAGGAAAACGCATATTTTAGCTGACAACACTTTAAAAAGGCGTTTTTGTAAAATGTGAAAAAAAAAACAGTTACGTCATTTCGTGAGATAGGGGACGATATGTCTATTTAACAAAAAAAAATCATGTCCAAATTTCATTTAATACAAGCAAAACATAATTGAAGGTAAGAAATATTAATTTATTAAATAGTATTTTAAGCTTAAAAGTATTCAAAAGAAAATATTAATAAAAATTAATGAATTATACTTAAAAAATGGCATACCAAAATTATATCGTAATTATTTATTAAAAAACAAAACTAGAGACTATCCTTTTCATTGAGATTATTTTTGAAAACAAAAATCTAAATAAGCTTAGATTTGAAATTATCATGATCGTAGAATAAAAATTAAAAATAGTACTTAAATATAAAGTCTCTTAACAAGATTATACTCAACTTATTTTGTAATTATTCGTAATTAAAGAAAAAAAAAATTAATTTGGATAATAAACGATGCTCTATCAACGTTTATATAATGGTATTATATTGCGGATAGTGAACTGAAATTAAAATTGTATCAATCAGAAAGAGAAACCTGGAGCAATGAACGAGGAAAGTAAAACATAAGCAAAAATAACAAGTTGCTCTAAAACTGAGCCTTAACACTAAAGAATTTACGAAGTTTCTATTTCTATTTACGGTTTAGGTGCATTGTGTTTTTCATTCAACGTTGAAGGGACAACGTGCGTGTTATTTTGAAAACAAAAAATAAAAGAATTATTCTTTGTATTGAGTTATCGGTGTATAGAGAAAGTTTTTGAAAAATGTAATTGAATAAAAGTTTCTTCCAAGCAGGGTGAAGGACCAGTGTGCTCTATCGATAAATCAACTCAATGCTTTAAAATGTTATAACGGAAGAAGCAGTTTGGTTTACTGGTTAATGCTCTGGTGCTGAGCAGATGCCCGCGCAGTATTTTTATTTAACTAGCTTTTACAATTCCTTAACAACTTTGACCTAAATGTATTCTTTTTACCCAATGTTCATTATCGTTCCTGGTTTAAAAACAACAGTACCAGCATTTTGAGCATTAATGGATGGTCGATTTTTTCCTTATAAGAATATTAGAGTTGGATGAATTGATTCAATTTGAAAATATCTGAATTCTAAATCTTGAGACAATATTTTTATAGAATTTAATTAAATAACTTGCCATATACATATGGCAGATATACAGGGTATTTTGCATGAGATGCGGCAAATTTGGTCAAACAAAAAAACAAATTGTGTTAAAGGGGGTGTCTACACTAGTTTAGGCGAAAGGGTAAATGTCTTAATATAGAAAAGAAATATTAAAAAAACAACGCCAACACTTACTATATCATGCTATAAGCTTTCTTTAAAGCGGTGGTTTTCTGTGCACTTTTATTTAAAGCGAATAACATGGGTAAATTTGGATATTTCTGTTTTGAGATTTAAAAATCGTTGGAGGGTTTTCTCTTTAAATTTATATCATAATCGGAATCATTTACGAATGCCGAAAATAATTAGCACCGAATCCTTTTGTACTGGCAATTTGTATGAGATTTTCCACTACGATGGACCCTGTGATTGTTTAACGGTGATCTTTAACGGTTTTTTACAGTTGTATGGACTATTAAAAAAATTTAATAAGCGTTTTTTTTTTGCCTTTTGCGTCTTTCTAAGAGAAAATATACCCACAAATCATGCCCGTATCCGCCAAGGGAATATCCGCGCTCTAGACAAATTAAATTGCATGTAGTTTACATAGCATAATTTCATCCATCCTAAATCAATGTCACTTAATTTAAAAAAATAAATAAAATAATTTTCAAATTTTTTTTTTGCAGTTAAGTCAGATCAAAATGCGTACTACTATACAAAGGGCCAAAGATCTTCTGTTAAACTCGTCCATAACGGATATTATTTTGTTAAGGTCTTGGAAAATAGAAACGGAATTAAATGGATATGTTCGACTCGGTCTACAACAAAGTGTCATGCACGACTGCGTGTCAATCGAAATCAAAAATTGGAAATCTTGCACCTTGCTCATAATCACAGTCGTGATAAACCAAGGCTGGGTAGGAAGAGGAGGCGAGCTTTCAAAAAAGAAGATGAATATAGATAATATGTTAATTTAATTCATTTGTATAACAGAAAATACAAAATAAAACCATTCAGGTATAGTTAAGGAATTTACCTGCAAAACAGAATAAAGGGAACGCTTCATTTTTCATCGGGAACGAGTTTTCCTATGAAAATTCCAAATAGGCCAAATATACCAACCAAATAAAAAGACATTAAAAATATTATAAAGGATTTTTATAACAGAGAGACAAAAATAATTGACAAATTACCATCATTACCACTCCAATATCAATTCAGAAGCTCAACTGACAGTTTATCCAACCAACTGTTCAACATTCATGATTCCGTACGGGCCTCACAAAAATAACTCATATCCATCTATTCCAGAACAAAGAGCCTCCAACAAGGCGCAATGGCAACAAAGGACATCTCCTCATACATCGACTACAGTTCAACAAAAATTATAATAAATTAATTTATTAAACAAAATATGTCTATGCTAGATATTATTATGATTTAGAATTTTAAACAGCCTAATTTTAGGCATAAGCATTATACAATTTTTCAATTTCAAAGCAGTTTAGTAAAATGTTCTATATTTAAAACACTTATTATCATTTATCGTTCATAAACTAAGCAAACATACCTTTTTCACATTTATAAACATCAAATCTTTAAACATGGTTCTGTCTTTTTGATAAAAGTTCCAATACTTCAAGTTTTTTTGTTTAAGTATCTAACTAACTCCATCCTGTGGTATCACAATGGGCCAACCCCCTGGTCTAAGTGTGTCTAGCGTTCTGCTGACAACCACATAAACCTCCTAACTAACTCCATATGAGAATTTGTGGTTTATAATTGTTCAAAAGGCATATTTGGTTAGAACTGTCACTTTAAGTGTTCAAAATTAAGAACATTTCAATAAACTATTTTAAACTTTAAAAAAATGTTAAGTAGAATTAAAATTTTGAGCCATTAAATTTAGATAAACTTATTTATTTTTGTACATATCATTATAAATATATTCTTTTTTCACTCAAAGTTCCGGTAACATTGTAATAAAAATAACCATAATCTATGAAGTCTAATTTTTTTATATTTCTGATATCTTAGAACAATCAGTATTCCCCTCATAACAAAATTCATCACAGAAATTGCTCACTTTTTCTGCTCAATTAGGGGAGAAATATTGTTTTCATGAGGAATGTTCAGGAAAATAAGATCTTAGCAATCTCAGTTACATGAACAGCAGTCTTCAGAAAAATTTCTCAGCTTTGCTGTCAATTAATTTGAAAAAAAAAATTGTATTATAATGTAATTTATCTATGCAATGTTGAACGAAATTTTAAAAATGTTTATTTTAACAGCTTAGTTACTATTCTATTACTACTATATACTATCTTCTTATCCGATTAATATAAAGACCCTTGTGGAAATTTAATTTTTTCAATACGTAGTTATGAATGATTAGGTGTGTTTCTTTACTTTGAAGCTCTGTGCATTTGTGTGAATTTCTACAAATTTAATATTTTTTTGTGAACTGTGACCAATGTATGCTCTAGGGCGTATACGTACTTTTTTGACGTACTAGATATTCCGCAATGATTTTCATTACAGTGTTTTCTTTTCGCGACAGATGAGTAAAGAGAAAAGAGAGCACTGCACTGCGAATCATTGGGAATCCAGTATTTTCGACTCGTATATTTTCAATATTTTCGCCATCTTCAAAATTCATTATTCTCTATAAGTTGTATTTTTATATTTATACATTATTCTAGACCTTTTAAAAGAGTTGAAATCTTTGTATGCATTAATAAAAATCGTAACTTGTCTCGTATCTGATGAGCGCATCGCGCAAATACTGTTAGATTGAGGTGCGATTTTTATAAATTTCTACAAAAATACGACCGTTTAACTTAATGATCTTATGTCATTAAACTAAACTGTGGTATTTTTGAAGAAATAAGCTGAAAAAAAATTTCGAAACCTACGAATATTCTTTCAGTTTTTCAAGAATATTTTCTTGACTTTGTGCCGGATTTTGTCTTTCAATGATGAAATGTCAATGATAATAAATATATCAATTTAACACGACCCACTAGTTATCCATGCTTAAAATTTTCTAAAAAATGCTTAAATTTGAAAAAAAAAAACCCATAATAAAAATTTAATTTATTTATCGAAGCACGTAATTATTTGTTTATATTTTGACTTAAACAAGGATGGGGAAGAGAATCTGCAACTCGATGATCATTATATCTTGTGTTCTATAAATTCGAATCTATTAGTGTTCGATTTCGAATCAGCTTAAATAAATTGTTTAGCAGGCAAATTAATGAAACAATTGAAATTACCAACTTCTAGTCCCATGGCTCAAGTTTAAACTGCGTTTTCGGTTTAAATTTTCGAATATCAATAAAATAAACTACATTTATATATGCACTTATGTTAAAAGCGAAAATAGAATTTTAAGTTTATAACTATCCCAGCAGAGGTAAGTAAGTAGTGAAGCGTGAATACTTTTTTTTTTAAACTTTCTTCATCAAAGTAAATACTGTCTGTGAAAAAAATTTAATATCTCTTTTTCTTTGTTGCTTTTCAGTTAAATGGAAAACTCCTCGATATTTCTATACAAGTGATCGTTTGATCGGAGTTCAACTTTCACATGATGGCTACCAATATGTTAAACTTTTACAAACCAACAAAGGAGTACAATGGATATGCATTAATCGAGTAAAAACGAAATGCCTTGCAAAATTACATGTAGGCTATGATTCAAGACTTAACATTTTACACAAAGACCATAATCACGAACGTCCTAAACAAATTCGCCAAAGGAAAAACTATATAATTGGTTCACATAGTATCGAATAGAAAACAAAATGTATAAATAAATTCATTTTTCATTTATTTTAAATTATTTGTTATCAATATTCTTTGAAGTGTGTATGTATGAGTTCATTTTTATTTATGTATATAAAGTATTTGAGAAAAATTAAAAATTACAAATAATAATCAAATTAATTCAATATAGATTCTTTTTTGATTTAGAGATAGGTTGATGAATAACATCGAAACATGGTTCACATATCCATTCTCCTCCTGGACATTGTGGACAATATGTGATTATTTTCTTCAAAATCTTTTTTTGGTTGCTATTATTAGAATTTTTTATGCACTGAACACAATGTCCTCTGAGACGGGCCCTCTTTATCATAGTCAAAGTATGTTTATTTTCAGCAGTTTTGATAATATTTTCTGGTGCGGTAAAATTTGCACACGCAGACAACTGCATTACTTTTGGTTCTTCCAAATTATCTTTATAGAGAGTGTGTTTCAAGTCTGTTTTAGACAAAGCCTTGGAACTTACTTGTTTAATTAGATTTATTTTAAAGTTTTCGAAGGGTGCAGGCTTTTTTAATGTGTTTTCTGAAAATAAATGCAAATTTGAAAAATTTATTAGATTCAATATTATAATAATTATTTAAGTTTTTAATATGTGTACGAGTATATAAGGCCCATTTGCCAAATCAAATAATTAAGTTGGGCTTAAATATTCAAGTTTCAGCAAATGGGCCTTAGTGTTTTCAATAAAGTTAACTTATGAATATAACATACAAAATAATAAGATTTAAATAATTTGTATATGTTTGTACTAGTTTTTGTTATTATAAGAATAACAACTTAATTAATTACCTATGTATATACTTTGAAGGAGCTTTCGCAAAATTAATCTTTGAAGCAAGTGCAAGTGGCAACTGAAATTAACAGTTTTTTGAATGGCCAATAACAGCTTATATTAATAAACAAACGATTAACTACCCAAATAAAATAACTATTGATTTGCTAGATATTGATTTTTATTTTATCGAAATGAAGACATAATAACTCCTTTTTCAGAATTCATTACAACTACATAAATTAATTCGAAAAAAATTATAGTCACGTTATCTAAGGTTTCGTGATATGAGTGAATGTTTTAGATAATTTCTGGTGCTTCATTCCATTCTTTAGGTTTATATCCTTTAACACTTGTTGCTTTATGATTATGAACTCCTTTTATAAGAAAGTAATCACGACCTTTAGTTTGTATTGTTGCCGGGCATCGAGTTCGATTATAAAATGAGCAGCGTCTTAAGACCATACATTGAACTGGATTTCTTGTATGCGATGAGAATGTATAGCCTTTGTAAACTAGTTGTCCGCGACGATTATATGAAAATGGTGATGAACTTAAGTCGATTTCTTGCATTTTGTGAATTCTTTGATCTAAAACAAAAAATAGATACTACATTGTAAAACAAACAAATATTATTCAACCATTAACATAATTTGATTAAATAAAAAAAATAAGGGACAGGAAACCAAATGGCACATGATCAAATTATATTTATCTTTCAAACACGATATAAGTCACAAAAACGAATGATATTCCTATTAAGTAGTCTTCATTACATTAAATTGCAACGATTGGACGAATCGTTTTGACAATAAATTATTTTACAAATAATTTTTGGAAAGTAAAGAAATACAAATATTATTTATGAGTTTTTTCTTTTTATTTTGAAAATTTTATATTTTTAATAAAATTTGTTCGTAATTAATTACAAAAATATTATTTCTTCCATTTCAGATACTCTTACATTGGGACAGAAAATAGCAGTAGGTAAATATCTACAAAATTTTATGTTTAAACTTACTTTTATTTTTAACCTATTTTGAAGTGACACATATCTACGCCCAGTAGGGTAAATTATAGTCATACAACTCAGTACCTCCCGAAATTTATATATATGTATGTATATGCCCGCTTGGAAAGGTTTTTAATGAGCATGAGATATTTAAAAGGGGCTAGCAAGGGTTACTATCGATATAAGCTTAACACGAGCATATGACAAGTTTTTCTTGTCTAGATTTTTCCCACCGAATACTTTCCAAAGCCTTGATTAAAGTTGGCAAAAACTTGCCATTTTTTTCAAGTATACATATGCCTTAAATGTAAAATATGCGTAGAAGTTTCACTTTCTCTCTTGATACACAATCGTTTTTTATTTATTTACTTATTTTTGTTATTTTAATTTTAATAAACAAATTTTAGCAAGAATTTTAAGTGCAATTGAAGCTCTACGCTCCTTAATTATTGCTAACATAAATGAGACCAAACTACTCCGTGAAGACATCGACAAGCTTAAGGCCAAATACGGAACTGACTCTGAGAATCAAGGCGAAATTGTACCCTGTGTTCAGATTTTAGAACTCCCTTGTGACACACTTGATGATTTACTGGCTTTTGAGGCGAAACTTCAAGATGATTTGCCAACATTATATGCATTCGTATGAAAATTGTTTTTTTTGTTTATATTTAATAATAATTTATATATTTAGGAAAATTTAATGGATAAAATGCCTTATATTACAATGCAAAAATTCCTTAGTGGTTGCCTTAGGTACTGCATAAATGACTCTGTGGCGAATAAGTGCTCATGGGAGGGCAAAAACAACAATTTAGCAGTTGGAGATTTTACGCTAATGAGTGTAATTCAAGGTATTTTGAATAAATTTAAATATATTAACAAATATTTATGATTAAATGTTGTTTTTTTTTTATTTGTTCCTCCAGGTTGTGCACAAAAAAAATTCCCAGAAGCAAGATCAGTTGACATAACATCAATAATGAGAAAATGGTTCCATTACGCCAAGGATCGTTGTCGAAGAAAAATAATTAAAGATCCACTACCTTCGTAAATATTTCGTTTGACAAAAGTATACATAATGTTCTTTCCGAAAACTTTCTTATAATTACAAAATTTCTATGTACTTTCTGAAAAAAACATTAAATAAGATTCGTTATGATCAATAACGAATACATTAAAATGTTAAATAATATGTTTTTATTAATTAAAGAAAAAAATATTTGCAACTATTTTTGGCGTAATAAGGTCAGATGATTTTCTTAACTATGTCATGAAGTAATAAATAATTTAAAATGAAGGTATGCCTGCGGAAGACCTACGGGCTTTTGAGTGCAACTTTTATTTTATGATAGATTAATAATTAGCGAATCAATAAGTACTCTTCTTTTGAGACAGACAAAGCAAACATGTCCATTTTTGTATCATTCAAAATGGTTAGGGTTTTTTTTAAGATCAGTATATAGCTACATACATACAAATTTACAATATGCGTTTGAACCAATTTCTGGTATGTAGGTATGTAATTTCTTCCGAAACATTAATTTTAAAGGCATCGGTTAATGGCTATCAGACGCATAGATCCTTGATTTTATGTGCGATTCAACAGTAGCTGAAAGACTACTTGTTTTCCTTGAAATTAATGATTTACGACGTTAAACTGCATTTTAGCTTGCTTAAGATAAGCACTTAAATTATCTAAGTACCCCGTATTTCGTCTTGACTTATTTCCTCCAGACCTAAGAAGTTTTTGACATAAACGTTTAATAATAACAATAATTACAGAATTACGTATTTGGATTGGCACGACTTGGATTTTAGTACATACGTTTTTACGTGTATTGTTTTTAGATCCCTCAACTGAGTTGAGTTGTCTCCACAACATTTTTACATCAAATAAATACCTATCAAGATGAAATGCTTTCATGTCAACTAAAATTAGATTCCATAATACGAACAATTTTGTGTGGTTGGCTAAAGCTCAACTCTCGTAGAGACAAGCTAAATAAAGGTTGAATATCCAGGGACAATTAAGTTGTCCACAATAGGCAAAATCATTTTTGAAATGTTAGTTATTAAATTTAAAAAAAAATATGAAATCTGAATTGAGTTTTTTTTATCAATTTCAATTGTAAGAGCTTCTAATGCAAATGTTTGAAGCTATTTCTTTAGTAGACTAATTCAATAAACTTATATTTTAATTAAATCTAAGCTTTTGGTTATAAATAGGAGATCGGTCATTTGATCATCAAATGTAGTTAAGTAAACATAATTTAAGATATTTATGTAAAAACAAATAATTCGACGATAGGTTGAATGCGAATCATTATTATGATTTTTAAAAATATGAATATCCTGCATTTTTAGTATTTTTTTGACTAAAAACTCCTTTAACTTTGTTACCAATATAACGTTTATTGGTCTCTTACTCTTTTGAAATGTTTAACATTTCATACTGAAAAAAAAAACTTTATGTGTACATGTGATGATGTCAGTTTACGAACTATGCTTGGAACTTCCGAACCAAACAACAGTGTTCAAAAAAAGTCTACATACATTTTAAACATTCTATTACCATAAAATTTTATTGTTTTAAATAAACAACATTTTTGTCTTTTTGTTTAATTTTCACGTGATGCTTAATTAATTAATTAATTTTGTTCTAATATTTACATACATAATTTTAATCATAATAATATTTTCTATTTTTTTTGTTAAAACGATCTTTTGCATACTGGAACCACTTTCTGATTATTCCTTCTACATCAACATCCGCTGGATTACCAAATTTATTGATAGCTTCAACTGTAAGCAAAGTTAAAATATTATAATTTCTGTAAACATGACTTTAAAAGTAGACCTGTTGGTTTAATCCCTAAAACTGCCAATATTGTTGTAATCCCTTGTGAAAAAACAGCTATAAGTCAGCTGATGTTAAAAGAACTCAAATGTCTTGAAATTTTTGGGTTAGTTAGCTTATCCTATTAAAATATTAACGCACGCAATTATTAACGATTTTAGTTTGGTTTTATTTTTTTTTATGTTAACTTTAACTGAAATTTGAACTGAAATTGGTAGAAATTGGCAGTTTTGGGAAGTAAACGAATAACGGTACTATTATGTAACTAAAATATTAAATACTTTTAAGAATTTTCAAAACTGTATAGGAATTAACAGGAAAGTTTTTTCTATTCCCACGCCACGAAAATCTACGTGCTGCATCATCGGTTATCATTTTGCGGAGGCATTTGCGGATATACTTTCCAATTGTCGTAGCATCAGTTTCTCGAAGTTCATTCACCTGAAAAAAAATTTCCATTCAATTAAAATTTAATTTAATTGGGAAAGTAATTTGAGTTAATGACAGAACATACAAAAATACCCTCTTTGGTGAAATCCTCATTGATATCTCTTTCCAAATTCTGAAATTCTCCAGCAGTAAGAGCTGGCAAATTTAGATGCGGATATGAAATCAGTAATGGATTTGGTGCTGATGATGTTGATTGTTGGTATCTTAATTCATTTTCTTCCCTCCTTAAGAGTCTGATTTTGCGAGAGGAGGAGGATATAATGGGTTTGATGTCTGAAAACAAAATATCAACTGTAGCTTAAGAATCCTACTAACTTTACTTAACGAGTATGTTTTTGATTATAGTTATAATTAATAGAATAACAAAAATGTTTTTGAATTAACTGTTTTTTATTGATTTGAGATTTTTTACTTTCCCTGGCAATAATGGACACGTTTAAGGAACTCTGAATTAAAGTCATTGTACTACAGATGAAGAATTGAGGAAATTATTTAAATGTAGAAAAAACAAATCAGGCAAGGGAATCTCAACTTCTGAGGTAAGGGGGCCATTCGTGTTGAGGTTTTCGTATGGAGGGTAATACGGTTGAAAGGTTCCAATGTTTTGTCCTTAAAATTGGTCCAAAGCTTTTCTCCCACAACGAATGGGAAAACTAACTATCACAATGTATTTTTTGTGTTAAATTGTTTTCATCAATACTCCCGATACACCCACCCATCACTCGGAAATAAGCATATTCTCCGAGGGTTCAAAACACTTACGAATCAAATAATGTGCCTTTATCCATTCCAGATAGTTCATAACGTTCTAGTATTTGTAGTTTATTAAAAACCTCGCCAAATGTGTAGTAAATCTAGTAGTTCCGAAATTCTTCCATGCGAAGTAAATACTGTTTCCAACACCAAAACACACAATCCCGTTTATTTGGACTTTCGAAAAGAAAAAAGTACCTAAAAAGATTAAATTAAATAAGGATCTTATACAAAAATGAAAATACTTACTTATGGTAGTGTATTTTATTTATGAACCTATCCAAACAATTTTTATCATAAATAGACGATCGATAGCTCGGTTAAACGATTGGTCTTTTTATATTTTCCAATAAATTTTATAGAGACAGGTATAGTCATAACTGTAATACAAAATTCTATTGATTCGATATTTAATGTCAAAAATATGTGTTATAATGTTTGGGTGTGTGGGACAAAAACCACTTTTATTCGCCAGATTTTTATTTATTCTCTTTACGAAACAATTAATTATTAGGAAATTCATCTTTTTGTAAGTACTGAGAAACACATTTTAATTGAATTCTTGAATAAAGTTATACTTTAGTAGTAAGTTATGTTATCGGCGACCAGAAAGAGGGGTAGCAAATATATAACTTAAGCTTGATTTTAAATTAAATGACATGTAGGTCACGAACGCATTTAGTTTCAAGTTTACGCTTCTTTTTTCGATTGAATCTTCTTAGTTTCAAACATAAATATTATTGAATTATTTGTGACAGAAGGAAAAAATCAACATAAAATGTATATAAGGATTTAAAAAAAATCGTTTTATTTAAAAAATTTTGAATTTAACGGATTCTTATTTTTTAAATACAATGTATTAAATAAATATGCGAACCTATTAACCTTGCTTGCACAAATTCCAACAAGTTAGATTCGATTCCATTTAAAAGAATGGTACAACTTATGTAAGTATGCTCATTCAAATGGGGATAATCCTTGCACTTCAGGTTTTCGGTTTAACAGAAATCATATCTAATATTCGATCTAGAAACTTTTTTTCTTCGAACCATTTAATGAAGATTGGTATAACGTCGTTTGTACTTTTGTTGGGGAATTTTGTAAGTGTTTCATCTGTAAAAAAAAAACAAGCGTAAGTTTATTTTTTATTTGTTTTTAAACATTTAAAATAGTTTTATACCTAACACAATTTTTAAAACTTTATATTTCACAACAGCAACGTCCATTAGCCGAGTAAAAAATGAAAATTTTGCTGCTGTTTTATCCGTCATCAATAGCTTAAGGCAATTGCCTATATAGATTGCAAGTGTCCTTCCTTCAGTTTTCTTAAGCTCATTCACCTATAAAATAAATTAAAATTTTAAATTAGTTATCATTGTTTATTTGGCAATCAATTACAAATACATACAAGAATACTTTTTTTAGTTGGATTTTCATTGATGAGTCTTTCCAAATTCTGGAATTCTTCAGGAGAAGTTGCTGGTAAATACAAATGCGATTTGTTTATTTTAATTTCTTCCTTAATTAAGTCTTTGAGATAATTCAATAGTTCGATTTCTGAAAATAAAATAAGGTGCCCAAATGATATATGGAGGTTTATACATTTTTTTAGTAATGAATGATTGACAGCGGGGAAAGTGAAAGTTAGTAAATGTTTCATAATCAATTTTCTTAAACATTCATCAAAGCATCAAACAAATGATGTGAAAACTTTAATCGACTAGAATCTAGAAAATTGTTAATGAGATAAGGATATTGATCTATTGTTATATACTATTCTACTTTTCGATTCGATCGAATATTTTTGTTCACGTGAATATTTTATACAAATTGGTCCACTCCTTACCGCAGCATTCCGAATGACTGGATGACAGTTCTTCTTCTGATCCAATCGTCGCAATCTTAATTTTAAATCAATCGCAATCAATTAAAAGTATTACAAGATTACGAAGCTTAAAACTTGAGTTCTAAAGGTCACATCTTTATAGTTGAGGTTTTGAAGTGAAGTTTAATTGAAAGCGGCTATATTTATATATTGAAGTATGTCAACAAATTTACTCAACAGGGCAGTCATTCGAAACGTATTCATTCATATGAATTTGCGAGATCTTTGCAGTCTTTAATGCCAGTTGTTATTATATTATTATTGTCTCGATGGTGAGACTGTTACGCCGAAGGTCTTGGGTTCGAATACAACCATGCCACCAAAAAAAATTGTTTTTAAATGTTTCCCACGGGTTACTGCCACTTGCGTGGAATTGCTAAATCCGCCAACAATATCGCTTCTCATCTTAGCCGTTCGGATTTGGCAGAAAATTATAAGTTCCCTCCACTCCTGCCAGACGCACTCAGGAATTGTGGATAGTTGTAAGTCACTAGGCCCTGATTCTACACGAGCTGTCGCGCTACCCAATTTTTTTCTTTTCTGTATTGGAACTTTCAACAATTCAATTTTAATTTAAATAAAATGCACGACTGAATCACACGAAATTGCATTAGAATGTAAAAAACATATTATCAATCAATGTTCATTATCTTAACTTTCATAAATAATTTACCTGCAACACTGGTTGCTTAATTAATTAATATACCAATTCAACATAATATATTTTTTCAATATCAAATACTTTTAAGAAGTAAAATACTCGGTTCTTAGCTATAATACTGAATAGAAAAATGTACATATAACGATAAGATTATTATTTAATAAAAAATGATTATTTTATCCACGGTTCAATAGATTTGTTATCGCTTTTTCTCACACCGATCTGATGCAAACTCGAACTATTTTACTCGAACTATTTTACGAAAATTCGTATTACATCGTATTGAATTGATTTAGGAAATTTTGTAAGTGATTCATCTATAAACAAAACAAGCATACAATTTGTTTGTTCTTTGACTTTCACTTTACTTTGTTCAACATTATACCCAGTAAAATTTGTAAAAATTTATATTTCTCAACAGCAATGGTCCTGCCACACTTATGCCAATCAAAAAAAGCTAACCTACGTGATGCTTTATCCGTTAACATTTTCTGTAGGCAGTTGCGAATATAATCTTCAAGTGTCGTGCCATTTGTTTTCCGTAGCTCATTTACCTAAAAAAAATTTTAAATTGTAATTTTAGGTATGTAATTATTAATTATTATCAATTTATCAGTTAATACATACAAAGACTCTCTCTTTGGCTGGGTCTTCATTGATGTCTCTTTCTAAATTAACGAATTGCATAGCTGAAGTGGCTGGCAAATTCAAAAGTCTAAGTAAGTCTATTTCTTCCTTAATTAAGGCATTAAGATAGTTTAATTTTTCGGTTTCTGAAAATTAAAAAGGAAGTCAACTAAAAAGTTACCTGCTATATATTGTTGATTTTATAATTTAAAACGTACTGGAGAATTTCTTAATTTCACGCCGCATATTGGATATTTCGATGTCGCTGTTCTGTCAGTGAGTACTGCTGTAAGAGTTGTTGAAAACATTTTTAGGAACAAAAATAAAGTTTCTCATACCTTTTTTTCCATTTTTTTTCCTGGCACGATTAAAATGAAAATATTTTAGTGTTTTATTATAAAGGTGTACCTACTCCTTTGGAATTAAACAATTTTTTCAAAGTAACGCTATAACTTAAATGATTTTGACCAAATTTTTCATAATGAAAAATATAATTTAACACTTAAAAAATTGTGTATATTAATTTTGAATTTAAGTCGTCAAGGAGAGAGTCAAACATAAAGACTTTCAATGATAGTTGAAACTTTGTTTCCATGAATTTAAAGAACGAATCGCACGAATTTGTTTAATTTGTTCTCTAATTTAATTAAATATTATAATACAACACATTTATATAATATATCTATTATATATTAATACGCTAAGCATTTTTGTATGTATGTATCTTTATTGAGACTTTATAGATTGACAATATTAAATTTGTTTTACATGAATGGATATGGATAACTTAAGCCGACTTAGAATTGGTCAGGCAACTATGTTAAATGTTATACAAAATGCCTGCTTAATAGGAGGCTAAAGAAAATTAAAAAACTTCACAAAAATTAGAATAGATAAATATACATGTTCGCTCAAAAAAACACATGTCGCTAAGCATTTTTTTGTAGTTCCTTTTTGACTTACTTATACAGAATGGAAAACAATACAAAATATACCATTTGAAAGGTAATTTTAATTAGAAGTGCCAAGATTATGTAAATCGGTCAACTACATGCGTGTAAAAATAGACTTATGTGAAATCATGGATTCCACAAACAAAACGTCTACAATAACAAATCTTAAATGCTTATATATTTATATTCAATGGTCGGATTTTCAAAATTCAAATTAAAGCCAGAACGTCAGTCGAGTACGAGCAACAAAAAAATTTTCAAAACCGTTCAAAATTTCATACTAAAAACGTTTAACAAATATTTTGAGAATAAAAATAAAGGCAAACGTAACGAGAAAGAGGAATACACAAAAACAAAATAAAAAAAAGTTTGATACTAAGAATATACTGGTGGGAGGGAGATGGCAGTTCTAGAGACGGTGGAGTGTGTGCAACAAAAAACCATAGCCTTGGCAAATTCAGTTCGCATCGGGAAAAAATTTGCTATATTATGTAGGTAGCATGTTTGTGCCTTGTGGTAGGTATTCTTCATTCATAATAATTGTTAAGGTGCCGTCATTGTTGGTTTGGTTGGCTATAACTTTGGTTCTAATAGTAGGATCGTTAAGGTTGGGGCCTTCAAATTTAGGTAGAATGTCACGTTATATTTTTTTTACAAAATCATTGCAGAGTAACATAAAAGTATGTGTGAAAAAATGTTTTTTAATTTTAAATTGAATGGAAACAAAAATTTAATAAAAAAAATATATTCATTTGCGTGTGCTTCACCCTTTGGTCAGTGATTGAATATAATAGGTGTGTTTTTTTCTAATCCCGGAGAGAACTGGTTGAAAAAAACGTTATCGGGGATTAACGACGCCATTACAGAAAAAAATGGAGCTTCCATATACAAACTATCGATAACAAGTATGTAATTCCCGCCGGTAATACAGTTTTTCTCCCTGCTTAAGTTAAGCCCCGAAAATTATCTGGGTTTAGCTAAGCCCATTGGGGATTAGTTGTTGTTGCATTTAACATGTAAATTATTTAGCCCCGAATCGTTTTTTTCATGTAATTTCCTTCGGGCTTGGAAAAAAACACGCCTAATATAAATAATTGCAGATGGTCGAATTTAGACCATAGGCGATACTAGTAATTAATAATTATTAATGTGACGTTATGGTTGGTTTGGTTGGCTATAACTTTGGTTCTAATAGTAGGATCGTTAAGGTTGGGGCCTTAAAATTTAGGAAGAATGTCACGTTATATTCAGAGTAACATAAAAGTATGTATGAAAAAATTTGTTTAATTTTTAATTTAAATTTAATGGAAAAAAATATTTTCATGCACGTGTGCTTCACCCATTGCTCAGTGATTGAATATTATATAAATAAATACAGGTGGTCGAATTTCGACCACAGGCGATGCTAGTTTCTATTAATTGTCTAGTGAGACAGTAGTTGAATAGTTCTAAACACGTTGTTCGATAATAATGCTTTATTCAATTAAATAAAATACTTTTAATACACGGTTCAGAAGCCCAATTTCAGTTTCTTACTTAGATACGCTTATTATATTTGTTCCTAGTTGGACGACTGTCTAAAGTTAATCAAAGAATGATTGACACTATCGCTTAATATTTATTAATATTATATTTATTTATCATTTAAAGAATATTTATTGATGATGTATTTACAATGAAATGAGTATTTGATTATACCAAAAAGATTATTTATAAATTATAAATTTTTATTCCTATTGCGATCTAATGCATTAGCGAACCAAATTGCGATGGTAATTAATACGTACTTTTCATTGGGAAATTTATTGAGTGCTTCGTCTGTAAAGAAAATAAGTACATATGTATATTTATATATGCCTTCTTTAATATAGGTTTCAACCTTGTAATATTTTTAAAGTTGTATATTCCTTGATGGAATTATACGAACAATTACTTGCTGCCTTATCAGTTATGATTTTCTCGAGGCATTTGAAGAGATAATGTGCAGGGATAATACCCTCGATTTTTTGTAGCTCATTCACCTGTAAAATAAATACAAAAAAATGATTATTATTAGTGTCAATTTACCATTTAATGACAATACATACAAAAATACTCTTTTTGGTTAAGTCTGTATTGATGTCTCTTTCCAAATTCTGGAATTCCATAGCTGAAGTGGTTGGCAAATTCAAGTGCGATTGGTTTATCTCATATTCTTGTTTAATTAAGCCCAAATTCTGGAATTCTATAGCAGAAGTAGTGGCTGACAAATTCAAATGCGGTGGGTTTATTTCATTTTCTTCCTTAATTATTAGGGGATTGAAGTTTTTCTTTTCTTCGACTTCTGCAAGCAAAATTAAGTCAACTGTTAACTTAAGCTTAGTTTACAGTTCCAGTACGCAAAATTAAATTCCAAGTTAAAATTCTTGTATGCAAAAATTATTGAGGCGAATGCAAATGTGTTTTGCATGATTGCTTTAGAGTTGACTTACATACACATTCAAATTCGACGAAAATTTGTGGTGTTACATATATCTAGTCTAATGTCCTTGGTTGGGAGTACGAACATTTTTTGCGGAGTCGTTTTATACCTCCGACAAAAAAAAATATAATCACCTCAAAAATTATTTGTATGGAAAATAAATTGACTTCGATTTCTGGTCCTTCTGTTTATTTTATCAAAACGCTCAAATAAGTTAGAAAATTGATTTAAAAATTTAATTTTTTTTGCACGCAAACCGTAATCAAAGCTTATACTACGTGTTTATTAGGAAATTTCAACCAAAATTATATAACTTTGTTTCATTTAAAGGTCGGAACGCAATTTCTTCAAATAATTTCTATCTTATACGGTTAATGTAATGGTGCTTGATAAAGTGATAGTGGCCTGCAATTGGGTGCACGGAGATTTAATGTGTTTTTTAAATAGCTTGATAGTAAAGTTTTAAGAGAATAAATACTAGTGGGTAAATTCATCTATAAATAAAGAGGTAATCAGCCCTATCATGAATTCCATCGTAGTCGGGAGCTTTTCCGAATCAAAGTTCCACAAAGAAAGAAAAAAAGAATCGATTTTTTTTTAAATATTCAGTTACATGAATAAAAATTTAAAATCCTTGAAGAGTAAACAATGGTTTTTAGTAAAAAAAAAAAAACGAATCAAAAATTTCTACTTATTTTCATTCCAGTATTGTGTGTAAGTATATGTATTTGAATAACAAATCATGATATTTTCTCTTCTTTTATTTGCATTGTTTATAAACGTCTATCTTTTTTTATTTTGTTTTCCAATTTTCGCAGCTCGTATACGATCTTAAGGGAACCCTTTTTACGTCGTTCTTTAAGTACATCATGATTGTGTGATTCTTGAACAATGCTTACACGGTCTCCCTTTTCATTTGTACGAACTCGTGCTTTGCATCTGATAAATAAAAATAATAAAATCAATTTACAAAACAAACAATGCTACATAATCATACAAGACAACTTACTTGAGAGGCCTAAATTGTACACATCTCCAATATATTGTACCACTTCTTACACGATGTCTTGTATATGGAAATCCATCAAGGCACAATTGGTAGGTACCTTTTAAACTAGTTATGTAATTTACTCGATTTTCGTCAACCAACTTTGTGTCATCATCTAAAATAAAAATAAAAAGTGTAAGTGGAAAATTCATTAAGCCAAAAATGTGTATTCTTTAAAAACTCACTTTTTATTTTGTATTAATCTATAATTTATATAAAACAAAAAAAAAAAAAATTATATTGTAATGTTTTTTTTTTCTATTATAATTTTATTACTTTATAAAGTTTTATTGAAAAATCAACAAATAGGATTTTCTTGGTTAAAAAGAATTTTTTAAATGTTAAGTATGTGTTTTAAAATTAAGGATCATCAATGTTGTAGTCACATGTTACCACCGGAGGTCTATCAGTTGCTACTTTTGGTGGAATGGGTGGATGATTGTGGATTCCTAAAAAGTTAATAATCATTCCTTTTCGAGTTGTACAACGGGCGACACAAGGTACTTCTTTTCTTGAACTTGAAAATGTGCAACGCCAATAGGTTGTATTAGTTGCATGAATTCGCTTATTAGATGTGAAAGTGTAATTGTTATAGACCAAAAGTTTTCGGCCCCAACGGCTCCGCACAAAGAAGACATTCAGTTCGTTTGGAAAATCTCTGTAGGCGTAGCCTGAAAAATAAAATATAGAGCAAATTTTTTTTGTTAACTATTTATTTAAATGCTATTTTTACAGATCCGGAATAAGATTATTAACCTTGTTTCATTAGTTAGTATTCTAAATAGGCAGGAATGGAAAAAAATCATTTAAAAAATACACCCAACAACTGGACATTTTTAGAATTCTCTACTCTATTAATGCTTATGTCCTTCGTCTTAATGGATAGGTTTCAAGGCTTATGTCCTTAACCTGAATAAATTGTGTATTCAGGCTAAGGAAATAAGCTCTGAAGACCAGGTTCATATTAACTAAAGGTTTAATTTCTTTTAAATGATTTTTCTTTCGAGTTCTATATAGAATTATTTATCAAGCCTTAATAAACATTCAGACCAGAGAGTTCTTCTAAACAGGAAACCCTAATAAATTGTTTTCTATAGATGTATAAAGTAGCAAACACACACCAATTTATAATAATGAGAGTACAATCAAGTGCCTAGTTAGCAACTAGTCGTCTTTTATTTAATTTTAATAAGCAGTCAGGATTCTTCAACAGGTCTTCAACTGACCTTTTAGAAGGTGAAGTATACCAAGTTCTTATCAAAGGTTTACTTCACCACTCTTCATGATTTTCTACCTTAAATTCAACATCTTAGTTTAAATTATATCCAGTATTGATCTTGTTCAAAAGAATAACGTAAATTTTCTTACTATACATATTTTCATTTCTTTTTAAATATGGATAAAAGTAATGATTTTTTTTAAGCAAACAAAAAGAAAATAAATACCTTTAAGTAAACAAAATCCAAAAAAAGATCTTTTGATCTTTTTATGATAACTCCGTTGATAATTTATAAATCAGGCTGAACAGACATTTTGTCTCTAATAAACAACTGCAGCGTATCCATCGAACGCTTTCATTTAATTTGTTTATAGTAATTATTATTATATGTAGTTACTATTTATTTGTACAATCTAATTAAACGAATATACTAATTTACAATTTGTTTAAATACATAAAACTACTCGCATGACTTAAAACATCTTGATTGAGAGTATGTTCTTGTTTTACAATTAATCGCGGCGATGTCCTTGTAACGTTCAATTTTGTACGATTCCGTTGTAACATCTTGGAAATTTTATCCATATGTGGTGGATGATTGTGTGGGCCGCCAGTGCATGATTTAAGTTTACCATTTTCGAGAACACACCTTGAGCGACAACGATCGGATTGTTTCTTTTTGGAATAATTATGACATCGCCAGTATTCTTTGCCATTTTTCTTGCTGTGACAATTGTACATGTAACTGTTGTCAAGTATAAGGCACGGTGTTGACCAAGGACTTTCGATAAATAAAAGTGTATTGTCTGAAAAAAAGACACAATTAATGTATTGAAAAAAATTAGTGTTTTTGTAAGTCTAAATATTATTAATGTACAATTTGTTTAAACGTTATGTAACCGCTATAAAAATCACTCGATTAATCCTAACTTAAATCCGGTTGTATTTGCATTGAATTTATATTAATTTACATACAGATTTAAGTTTTAAACTGATAAACCGAGTGGACAATATGGCAGTAAATATTATTTTAATGAGATGAAAATTGCACCAGTTTTCGGTTAAACTTAAAAAACATTTTTGCTTTTGAGGAGGCTGTGATAACAAACTCGTTAAGTTACACACGGCAACACATTTTTTGGATGCAGAAACCAGACTTCACTTCTCCGAGGGTTTCTGGCGGCCTAAGTTCGTTTCAGACGCTAGAATTAGTAGATTGACTTAGAATCAGTCGAGATATCCTGGTTTACATCTAAAGGTACTAGTCATTCCTTCAAGAATTCAATTATAATTTAAATCTTTCTAAAAATTATTTTCCCTTTTTCGAGAAATCATATCTTGAAATTTGTGACTAAGTGATCACGAATTAAGTAGGGAAGAAGGAAATATTTCAAAGGTTTAAAATTATTTTTCTAGGGACAAACTTATTGACATAACCTTAGAAACACCGAAAATACTTTTTTTTACTTTTAGTATGGAATACCTCGTAAGCTTTGAGTCAATACAGAAATTTTGAATTTAGATTGAAAATTTAGTACAAGAAAAACATTTGGAAAAGTTGTCTGTTTGCTGTCCCAGAAATTTGATTTCCATGTGTTATAAGTCTTCCACGTAATATCAATCGATGGAACTGAAATATGAATCTATTGAATGTGTTTTCAAATGTCTACTAATTACTAAAAACAAAACCCACGTTATGGAAAACTATACCCGTGTTTTGATTCTAAGTTGAAGTTAAGCCAATTCAAACCGAAACTCAGTCGATTTGAGCAAAATGTCGTAAGTAATTTTAAATTCAAAATAGCTTTTAACGGCCTTTAGTCCTACAGAAATTTGTTGGCGTTTCGTCCGTAAGTAATTTTAGTTTGGATCGAATTTTTACCTAATTCTTGTTTGAATTTATAACTTGATGTGAATCTTATATTTTAGTCCCAGGTTATAGTATTTATATATTTATATTTTATATATTTATATTTTATATATTTTTATAACAAATAAATGTGTTAATGTTAAATATTTAATTTATATAATATGTACATAATATTTATTTATTTTATTAACTTTTTGTTTACAAATTATAAAATATAACATAATATGAATTTCATTTAAGTTTCAAGTTTTGGAAGATATGAGTTAAAAAGATTCATTCGATATACTGCAACATATTTTTTTATAAAACGTTTAACCAGTCAGCTGTAAATGCAAAACAAACAGTAATAATGTTATAAAAACAGTTTAAATGTTCCCTGAATATTACTGCAGTCAATCTAGATTTTGACATCGCAAAAATTTGTAACAGTATAGTTTCTTGCACTACTGTTCGCCCAAACTAAAGCATAAAACAAGATGTTGGCGTATTTTCCCTCCCAGAAGTTTCCCCCATTTTGATTTTCTATTTTTTAAAATGGACTTATTTCAGTTCTTTTTGTTCCAACGAAGAAAGTAGTTGAATATTTTTTTGACTTTTGCTCTTAAGTTAAAAGATAGAGAGCATCAAAAATCACTCAGGTTAAAACATGAATAAAGATAAAAAAAATTAAGGATCATTAAGATCTTTAACAATATGGGAAAAAGTAAGGGGCCATATACATTCTCCAATGAGTTACATTTCTTTGCTTGAATTTTACTGTTTAAAAGTTTAAGAGAGAAGAAGGTTCTACTGGACATGTATGTTATAAATAAAAGCCATTGTAATTCCTTAGAAGAGGTTCATCCTAAAAAAAAAAAAATATATAAACATTGGAAAGAAATCTGCAAGTTATAAGCATACATACCTAAGTTGTTAATGTTTCTATTCAAAATCAATTGCAATGTTTTTCATCAGGTTTTACCCATTGACAATAAACATTGCATTTTATGAAATGAAAATTGAAACGAGTGTGTTTGCGCCTCTCTTCATACCTATTTTATTATATTTTTTAACGGTTAGGAAAATATGATAAATACTCCAGTAAGAACATTTTTATCTTATTACTTAAAGCGAGCAATTCTTGTAGTTAATCTTATTACTTTAAGCCAGGAATTCTGGTACATATGTACATAATGTATTTGTATATGTTTTTTTACATGGGATTACAACAACAACTAACCTAACCGTATAGCTTCGAATAGTTCCTTGAACGCGATCATTGCAGTTGTCGTCGAATCGATTTTAAGCTAAGGTTTTAAGCTTCTCTCAATCTAAGTTTTTATTTAAAAAAGTTTCACAAGAAATTGTACGTTATTAAGAGTTGAAATATTAGGTACTTAATACATAAAATGAAAGTGGTTTCCTTACGAAAATTCAGTCTGAAAGTTTTGTTATAAATCAATTAATTAATAGTTGGAAAGAAATTTTGTATGACTGTGTGATTTTGACTTGGCTAAGTATTGTTTCGGTCAATTTTGTTTACACTATAACATCTTTTTCGAAGACAGCTTAAAGCAATCTGCAAATATTTACATAGCAAAAAAAGAAACAAAATAAAAATACCAACGAGTTGTAGCTTTTTCACGAAACAAATTTAAAAATAAGCCCCACATCACCAAGGACACAATATATACCCCAATTAATGTTTTTCGTTTTCAAATTCCACTTAATTTGGCGGCGAATTTCTAATTGAATTGTTTTGATAACAAAATTTCTTATTAAAATTCATTTCGTAATTAAAACCAGAAACCATATCTTGATTTCTACAACCTGATCTTTTAAGTCTTAAAATTTAAAAATTTAACTATTTAATTCGAAGAAATCTGATTTTGGAACTAGTGCTTTGTTAGAACTCAAATGCCTCAGATGTTTTAATATTAGTTTTGATGAATTATGCAGTTTTATTATGTCAGTCGATGCTAGATTCAGTTTTTTGGAATCATTTGGAGAAAAGGATAGTATAGTCTGCATCTTTAGGACTTTAGTTGCTTAATTATGATTGGATATTCATTTACAAATTCGTTGAATCTAAGTCCCCAGATAGAAAAGTATATTTTTATGGAATATAATTATTTATTTTATTGGATCTTTCAAAAATTATATTTGAACAAATAAGAATAAAGTCCCTACGAAGAAAGAGGATTAAAAAAAAAGTACAAAATTAAACCTTATGTTTTTTTTTTCAATGACGGCACAAATATTTTATAATTGTCCTTGTCGAACTCAAGATGCGACACTGTTATGATGTCATTCAGCTTTGGATCGTCGGCTTTGATTTCAATATATTCGCCCAGATCCTCTTCCTCATGGTACAGAGGTCTGTTGCCAATGCGAGTCAAATGGTCAGTGTGATTGTGGTTTCGGCGAGCTGCCACAAGCTCACTCTTTTTGGTTATAACAACGGCTTTGCATCGGCATTTTAGAACATCGATACACCGCCACGTCGTGTGTCCGTTGGCTTGGGTCAATTTCTTGTTGTAGATGAATCCCTTGAACACTAATTGGGCATTCTTTTTCTGGCTTCGTATAAATCGTACTTCATCTAAAACGACACAAGCAAAAACAAAAAACAAGCTAATTTTATTTGGTTATCTAATTGTTAGAGACATTTTGGTTGTTGGGTGTTAACTAACATTCTTAATAGTTTTGTTAAGCCTTCTCATCTCGTACTTTTTAAGTCGCACGTAGAGAAAGAAGCGCTAGTGAAAAGTCAATGATTTGTTTTTCTTAGATTTTTTTATTATTCATTCATCATGTCCGAGAATTAATGTGTACAGCAAAACTTAATTATATTAAATTTATATAAAATAAACAATAATGGAGAAGCTTGGAAAAATTCGTTTGATTAAAAAATAAATAAACACATACCTGTGAGCAATCAATGCATGAAATATTTTTTTTTTTTTTTAATTTTACCTCGGGCATACAGCCATAATGAGCTTCATCTTAAAAAATATAATTTTTCGTAGAACGAGCTCAATGAATGACGAATTCTTTGAAAACCAAACACACAGCACTAGATTCCTTTTCTAACCACCAATTCACATTGGACAAATTCACATTTCTTTTTAAATAAACTAAGCACCATTAAGTTTAATTTAAGTATTTGTATTTAATATATTTATATTAAATATATATTTTTGCATTTTCACATACCACTTTTTAGTATTTTTTCCCAACAAGCGACTGCGAGCGAAGCCAGACCTGTCAAGCGAACGAATTACGAAGGCGACAACGAAAAATAGAGCAACTTTTTTAAAGAATCTAGTACACAAATAAAAGCTTTCACATATAGGCGGCAAACAAATATATTTAAAGTTCCGTGTAGACTTGGCAATTAAAGAGAAGTTACATTTCGCATTAATTTTTCTGTAATATCAAAAGGCGTGTTTTTTTGCAAGCCCGGGGGGAATTAGTTGAAAAAAACGACAGCGGGGATTAGCGACGCCATGACAGTAAAAAACATGGAGTTTTCATACAAACTATAACATGTATGCAATTCATGCCGGTAACACAGTTTTTCGGTGCGCTTAAGTTAAGCCCCGAGAATTCTCCGGGATTAGTTGTTGTTGCATTGAACATGTTAATTGTTTAGCACCGACGTCGATTTTTCATCCAATTCCCCCCAGGCTTGCAAAAAAACACGGCTAAAGTCCCCTTTCACACTAGGAAACAAGATAACGGAGATTTTGTTTACGTTTTCTGTAGTTTCCTTTTAAAATAGCTACTGTGTGTGTGAAGAGGAATGTGAAAAAAATTCTCCTCCATCGTAGACCGGGGTGATTTTGACCGAGTTTTATTATAGGTGTGTTTTTTTCCAATTCCCGGAGGGAACTGGTTGAAAAAGACGATATTGGGGATTACCGACGCCATTACAGAAAAAAAAATGTAGTTTCCATACAAACTATCTATAACAAGTATGTAATTCCCGGCCTTAGGTCCAGTTTGTTCACAGCTGATCATCTTTAATCAAGGATTATTGCAACTGGTAAATCACCGAATTTGCAGGGAAATCAAATTTTTTTTTCAAGGAATCCATTATTTAAGTTGTTAATCATGGAAATCGCTAATCAGCCGATTTTGGTTGATTAGCACCATTTAGTTAGAAGCTGTAAAAGTCATTGTTCAAATTTAACCCACTGTGAACAAACTGGCCCCCTTAATACAGTTTTTCTCCATGCTTAAGTAAATACTACGTTTTCACTGGAGCCGAAATGAGATAATTTCGTAAATTACCGAAAAGGTGTTTTCATTGCAAGTTTGCTAATTTCGTTTGACAGATAATTTCATTTTGAATTTTAATTGGCAGTTAAAAACGCTGATTACATAAACACTTTTTTCGGTTGTTCCGTCTTTCGTCTTTTTGACAGCTTGGGTGAGGGGTGTAGAAATGTAGAGGGAATGAAGTAACGAAAGGAGGAATTAAAATTTGAAGATTTTTTCTGGTTGAACATTGACGTTTATGGTTTGACAACCGAATAGAGATGAGCGGTGAGCAGATGTCAGCAAAAAATGTGGTTGATAGAAAAATTATCGATATTCAAGTATCGATTTTAAAATAAAATAAATCGATTACAAAAAATTAAAAAAAAATGCAAATAAAATGGTTTTTGTAAATCGAATGCAAAGAATGAAACTCCAAAAACGCGTCCATTGTTGTTTATGTGTTGTTTCTACAAAAAACATAATTCTCTATGATATTAAACGTGTGAAATTATATTATTTTCGGTTGACTAATGACTTGATGGATTCAAAGGAAATTTGACAAGGAAATCGATTATTTCAAGGAATATAAATATAATAAATATAATAATAAAGTGTGAAATTTTAAACTTATATTTTCGCGGATGTTATTCATATTAAATAGACTTGTTTTTTCGAACCGGGATGAGTCTCATCCCGTGACCACGAATAATGAAACTTATTCGAAACGCCGGGTAAAAGAAATTATAAATATTTCTATAAATTTAACGCGGTAAGTTCCGAAAAAACAAGTCTATTTAATATAAATAATAAAGTGGTTTTGCCTAACGGTCCATTGATTTCTACGTCTGTGCCTACGTTCTGTACTCCCGGATCGATAAAATTGGTCGAGAAACCTTAAAAAATGGAACAAAACTCATATGATTTGTTTTAATTTCAATCGTCTCTAGACTTATTTTATCGGTGCGAGCTACAGATTGAAGGCACAGATCATTTGAATGGAATTTCTTAGAGGAGAAAATCGAAATTTTTTTTGAGGTCATAAGAACGGTATCTGCCACAATAACAATTTACTTTTTATATTTTCTCCAAAACGTTTGATTGAAATATAACTGGGTTTCAGTTTTTTGCCTAAAAATTCACATAACAGAAATAGGGTTTTAATGTTCTTTCACCTTAATTTTGGGTTATGGTCGTATATTTCGTTAATGGCTGGACTAAATTTGTCACAGTTTCCAATCTGTGCCTACGTTCTTAAACTCTCGGATCGCCAAAATTAGTCGAAATACGATGAAAAATGAAAGAAATAGGATGAGTTTTGTTCCATTTTTCAGCGTTTATCGAACAATTTTATCTAGGAGGACAAAAAATAAATTCAAACATTGCCAAAATATAAGCGCTACCCTAATATCTATGTATTAAGGCTCTCCCAAACCAAAGCGAAATCGTAGCGAATCATTCACAATAATAAAAAATATGACAAATACACAACGCTAAACAACAACAAAAAACTGTCGTCGACGAATGTTTCGCGTTGGTTTGGGAGAGCCTTTATATTGTTGTGTGTGAGTGAAAGTGACATTTCGATACTAAAATATTCTTATACAGACACTATTCAGCCCTCAAACGCGTTTAGCTTATAGTGCCACTATTCAACGTTGCAAAGTTTTATAAATACGATTTTCGTGTTTAAAGGCATTATAAGTTAAGTGTATAAGTTTATGCACTCGCTATAATGCGTTTATAAATTCGGCTGAAAAAGGCTACAAATATGAACAAAAAGTGATGAAAACACATTTTTATTTACAACAACTGTTTATTTTCCAATAAATCCACCACAAAATTTGTGTTTGTCAAAATAACGAAAGTCTTGACGAATGAAAAAAAGAACCATGTAATCACGACGATACGTGTGGGTCAAAAAGACCAAAGACTAAACGAACGAAAAAAAGACTCGTGTAATCAACGTCGAAAGTTGTGTTTCTTTCTGTTTCTGTTTTCTGTTCATCAAATTTTGTCCCCTTTCACACGAGGAAACAAGTTGCTGGAGATTTTTTGACGTTTTCTTTTAATTTTCAATTCCCACCAATCGTAGACCGTTCAATCCTCTTACTTGGTGCCTTTCTCACCCAAAAACTGAAAGTTGCTGGAAACTCAGTTTCCTCGTGTGAAAGGGGACTTTGACATTTTGTCCCCTATAACACGATGATTCTTTGCGTCCGACTCTTTTCGAACATAACGAGTGCGAAAGAGAAAAAAAGATGAGACGGAAGACCAGTTGCTCTTTGAGGGCAACGACGTTTCTTTTTATATAACTTTATTTTGATGATTTTCAAACGGAAATTCGAAAAAGAGTCGGGTGCAAAGAATCATCGTGTAATAGCGTGCGACTCACAGGATGTTTTTTTTAACGAGAAATTCGAAAAAAGAGTCAGACGCAAAGAATCATCGTGTAATAGGGGACTTTCAATGGCTTACAATATGTTTACACTATGGATGCAATCCACTTGGCTGTGTCCATAAAGTTTTTACGTAATTTCAAACCTGATTTCGTGCAAATTTGGTTGAAATTACCTCATATCGAAATGTGAATTCGTATGGGAAATGATATAATTTGGATTCTATTTTGGAAATTTTCAACGAAGTTACCTCATTTGGCCCAAAAAAAATGTGGTGTGTCGCTATCGCTCCAATGTGTGATTAATAATAGCCGCGTTTTAATATCGCCAATAACCCATATGGTTCACCCTGATATAATAAAACGATACGGATCCAAATGAAAACAGTGTTGTAAGCTCACCTCTTTTTGTCTTATGTTTGTTTATTTTTCATGTAGATACTGTCTTTTTTCCTCTCACTGCTGCAGTTTGTACTCTCTACCGACTAAAGAGCCGTCTACCCGCCAGAGTAAGAACTTATTTCTGGTTCCATAATGCAAACCCCAATAGAAACTTAGATCCAAATTTGTTTTTCTATTATGTGTTAAAAGATAACCCCGACCTAGACCCGATAATAATAGGGGTATTCCCGATCCGAGGCAACTGGTCTTGTATCATTGCAAAAATGCAAAAGTGTAAAAAAAAAAACTTTGCACTTTTGCAATGATGCAAGACCAGTTTGCATCGGATCGGGAATACCCCTAATATATAATATATTGTATCTTACACATATTGTATTGTTACCATACTTATATGTTACTCGGCAATGATTTTATAAAAAAAAATGTAGCCTGATATTCAACCTGAATTTTAAAACTTCAACCTTAACGATCCGACTATTATAATAAAAGTTATCAGCCAACCAAACTAACCATATGAAGGCACCTTAACAAAAGATGAATGAAAAATACCTACCACAAACGTGCATGCCTACATAAGTATAGCAAATTTTTTCCCGATGCGAACACAATTTGCCAAGGTTATGCTGTTTTGTTTCACACACTCCATCGTCTTTAGAATTACTATCTCCCTCTAACCATGGTATATTCTTAGTAGCAAACTTTTTTTATTTTTTCTCTTGTGTATTCCTCTTCTTCGTTGCGTTTGCCTCGATGAAAATTATTTTCCAAAAATTTATTAAATTTTATTAATATTAAACTTTTAACGGTTTTGAAATTTTTTTATAGTTGATACTCGACTGTCATTCTGGCTTTAATTTGAATTTTAAATTTTGAAAAGCCGACCATTGGATCCAAAGATATAAGCATTTAAATGACCTTAGATCGGGTGTTTTTCAATTTTTTAACTTTTTGAGCTACTGGCACCATTTGTTGTCACACGTATTCACGGACAGGGAATTTAATAGAGTTTTCTCTCATTGAGCTGATTTTCCAATAATTAGAAATGGTTTAAATACTCGATAAATCTAGCACACATAAGGCGTGGTTTTTTGCAAGCCCGGCGGGAATTGGTTGAAAAAAACGACGACGGGGATTAGAGATGCCATCACAGAGTTTTCATACAAACTATCGATAAGGAGTATGTAATTCTTGAGTTAATCCCCGAGAATTCTCTGGGATTAGCTATAATTAGTTGTTGTTGCATTTAACATGTACATTTTTTAGCACCAACGTCGTTTTTTCATTCGATTCCCCCCGGGAATGCAAAAAACACACAATTTCCAACCCTCTATTAGCCACGTTTTATTATCGCCAATAACCCATATGGTTCACCCTGATATAATAAAACGATACGGATCCAAATGAAAACAGTGTCGTATGCTCTTCTCTTTTTGTCTTATGTTTGTTTATTTTTCATGTAGATACTGTCTTTTTTTCTCACACTACAGTTTTTCTCCCTACCGAATGAAGAGCCGTCAAAGTAGGAACTTATTTCTGGATCCATAAAGCAAACCCCGATAGAAACCTAGATCCAAATTTGTTTTTGTATTACGTGTTAAAAGATAACCCCGACACAGACCCGTAGATAATAAAACGCAGCTATTGTTTATTATACTTCATCCAACAAAAATAGGCAGTACATGTCTTATGGACGAGCTTTTTCAAAATCAGTAGCGCGCCATATTTTTGCACCATACTAAATTGAAAGAACTCCTCCATAAAAAAGTATGTGCCCGCCCGTGAATTTTCGATTGTATCTGACGCAGGCTCAACCAGAGAGAAAGAACTAATAGAGAGAGTCAAATTTCCTCGTCTCCGTTCCCTCGAAACCTTTTGATTACATTTTTTATAACGTGTTGAATTCCTATCGGTGTGTACATGTTTTCACCTCGGGCAGTGCAAAACAAAAAAAAAGGTGGTGAGTATGCACATCTTCTTGCATATGTATTTGTCCCCACATTTTTTTTTATGGAGTCAATAATTATACATATGCAAGATGGTGGGCAAGTCGCAACACCGTAGCTTGTAGGCTAAAAGAGAGCCACCGTCGAATTTGACTCTCTCTATTAGTTCCTTCTCTCTGGACTCAACGTCCTACTGAACGCACATCTGAGTGCGCACTGCGCACTGATTTACTGAATTGCTGTGGCTGCTATTAAATATTGATGTGCATTCAGAGTTACCCGTGTCCAGTTGGTAACTCGTTCAGCTTTTTTTCCTTGGGTTTCTGTTGAGGTGCTTTTGATTTTTAATAATGAGTGTTATCGTAGAGTCTTTCATCTTTTGCATTTCTTTTAATGTGTTAAAGTTACAAAAGCTAAGCTGTTTTCTTTGAAGAAGAACATTATTCGCGTAGATTTTCGTAGCGCGTTGTCAATTAATGTGAAGTAAATTGTATTTTTAAAAGGTAAAATGTGTTTTAATTTTTATAAATAAAACAATTAAATGAAAATTTCTATCTAAAAAAAGGGCGGTAACCCTACATACTTTTCTTTCATATTTGAGTTAATTTAAAATAAACGCTACGATAACCCTGTGAGAGCTTTAATGAAGGACAGATTTATACAATCCACTGTAGCCAGAATGCAAGGCAAACGTCCTATCTTGCCCACACCGCCTATTTTTGTTGGATGAAGTAGGCGTGTTTTTATGTAAGCCCGGGGACAATTGGTTGAAAAAAACGACAACGGGGATTCTGAAGTTCTCCCATACGTCAATGCGACACAAACAACAAAATAAAAACCTTTTTAGGGGGAAAACAAACACTTTTTCAAAGGACCGACTATAGTAGCCGTTTTTTACTATCAGAATTGATCCATATGGATCATCAAATAACATACATAACAACAACAACTCATGAACCTGCTCTTTATCGGGTTCACGTTTCAAGATCCGAAAACAGGCTTCTACTACTCGCCACTGTGAGGCACTGGCATGCCATATTTAATCGAAGTTGTAGATGAATTTAAGTATCTTGGATATATAATGACATATAACCTGAATATTCACGCACATCTTAATGCAAAAACAAGTGCTACGAAATCTGCAATTAACATCATGTGGTCTCAGTTTTTCGCCAACAAATCCGTGGATCCAGTTTCAAAATTTTAAGTTTTCAACGCCACTGTTAAAAGTTGTTTCTGCTATGGGAATGAAGGAAGTGTATGGGTATGAACAATTGTTTGAAATAGAAAACATACAAAGGTATTATTTCAAGCGCATTTTTAGATTACCCCCCAACACCCCTAATTACGCTATTCACCTAGAGTCAGGGCTACCTCAAATTTTTCTGAAAAACTTAGTCTAATGCGGATTACATTGCTAAAGTAATGAAGCGGTCTGACCAAAATATTCAAAAACGGATCCTTTTGGTATGTTTTAGATTCGGTTATAGTTCAATCAAAAACTGGTATGACCTTGCTATAACTGCTCACTCTGCAACGTTGACCAGAATGAAGATGTTTTACATTTTTTAGCGATTTACTACAGGAAATCCGAAGATTTCATTTTGGTTTTAGTTTTCTTTCGTTAGCAGAAGGTGTCAGAGTAATTCTCAACGGAGATCTTGGTTTGGAACCTCACATGCAAGTAGTTTTCGAAATGATTATATTAATTTGTTTTGAGTTATTATCAGATTTTACTTTGATATTTTTTCTTTTTTCTTTTAGCCAAACTAAAAGCCTTTAATAATATAAATATTCAACACATATGCAGTTTTTTCTCCATTTTGTATTTATTTTTACTATCTACGGATATGCACTTATTCAATTTTTTTTTGTTTTAGCCAAACTAAAAGCCGTTTTTGTATCTATTTTTGTTTTAACTAAACTAAAAGCCACATTTATATAAAACTGTATTTGAAACATAATTTTTTTAGTTTTTATTCGAACCATAACATAAAATTAAATTTTTTTCAAATATAATTTTCTATATACGTATACCTAAAATGTAAAAATGTTAAAGATTTTTTTAAATAATTATTATTGTTTTGACTAAACTAAAACTAAAAGTCGCATTACAATGCTATCTTTGAATTAAAATATTATATTTTGTATGCATACCGATTTACTATATTAGATATAATTGAAAACTTTTTTTTAATACTTTTCCCTCTTTTTAAGTTGTATTGTTTAAATTTTTCCCGGCAGACGGCTTATTAAAGCCATACTTTGTTATCCTTTTAATCAAAAATATTGTACTTTTAAATTTTTGAAAAAATAAAGACTTAATCAAATCAATAATCTCTCAAGGTTGGTATTAATTAAAATGGCAGCTCAGCAACAACCAGTGACAGTAATTTTTCAAACGAGGCACACGATAAAAAATTGTTGTTTTTTTTATTTATTTATTTATTTACATGTAAAATGCAACAACAACTAATCCCCTGCGGGCTTAGCTAATCCCAGAGAATTCTCGGGGTATAACTTAAGCGCACAGAAAAACTGTGTTACCGGCATGAATTACATACATGTTATCGATAGTTTGGACGAAAACTCCATTGGTCTTATTTATAAAAGTTGTCTAACTTTGGACAACTGTCCAACTTTGGAAAATGTGTTTAAAAACCTTGTTTATTGCCTAACTAAGACACACGAGTAGATTATCCTAACCGTGAATAATGTGATATTTATTTTTATTAAATAAAGCATATTTCCACCAATTTGAAAATAGTTAGACAGTGTCTAAGTATAGACAAAAATTTTATAAATACGACTGCATGTTTTTTTACTGTCATGGCGTCGCTTATCCCCGCTGTCGTTTTTTTCAACCAATTCCCCCCGGGCTTGCAAAAAAACACGCCTAATATTTTAATTATAAAAATTACTTATTTTCTGAGGTCGGTCTGGGGATCGAACCCGGGTCCCATCCCACCGAAAGCCTTTCGCGCTAACTGCTCGGCCATCGAGGCATATAATTTACGTGCATACTTTGTTTTCTCTCTTTTTTAATTTTTAATTGCATGTTGTTTTTTGAAAACAACAAAACTTACAATCACCTACTCAATAAATATGTACATACATACATACATACATGGACGTCCATGCATACATATTATATGGATGATGTAAAATGGCGGCGTGATATCTAACTTCATATATCTGTAAATTTACGGAGCACTAGTACTAGCACGGAGCAGTAGTATAGAAATAAAAAAGAAAAGTTCCGCTCTATAAATGAAAAACGGTCATTGTTATAGTAGTACAAGTAATTTGAGTCACTATATAACACCCTGAAAACAATGTTATAGGTTGAAAACCTGTTTCATAGGGTGACTATAGGAGTAAAACTCAGCTCCGCCATTTTCAATATGAGTATAGGAAGATTATAAAAAATTGTCTCGTTGCGCCTATAACGCTAGCAAAAAGTGCTCTAGATGACTTATATGAGTTTTAAACTCTATAAAGATTTGACTTCCCGTCAGAAGCGTTAAATGAACTTTAAAGGGACGAAGAACTCTTAAATTTCGGAAATCAGCGGCAAAATTGTTAGTTGGGTAATCCCAGAGAATTCTCGGGGCTTAACTTAAGCGCGCCGAAAAACTGTATTACTGGCGTGAATTACATAAATGTTATCGATACTGCATTTTGTTTCAGTGATGGCATCGTTAATCCCCGCTATCGTTTTTTTTTCAACCAATTCCCCCCGGGCTTGGAAAAAAACATGCCTAGCATTGAACAAAAATAAAAACGCTTATAGAAGTACCTTCAATATGTCTAATACCTACTGGAAAGTTAAGCTGATATATGTTTAAAATAAACAAATAGTCTATCTTTTTGTTATCACATTTTTGTTTTAATCTTATGCAAGTGTTAGCAAATTACCTACCACTTAAATGGAGAGATAAAAGCCCCAATTTTCTCCTCCTTTCGACTCAACCCTACGCGCTCTATAGTGTTGTTATTCTAAATTTATAAGTTTAATTTTGAAAAGCTGTGCTTGGAAACTATTTAGTATTTGGTACACAGCTAGAGACGGTATGGGCTCAAACATACAGGGTGTATTTCTTTATTTATTCCGAATATTCGGAATATCTGGAACACCGCTTTTGCCTTTTTTTATTCACTAAAATATTGCGGATAAACTTTTTTGTTGTTTCTTTATTCCTTTCAGAATAATTGGAATGCATTCTTTTTGTTCCCACTCAAAAGGTAGTATAAATGGAATATTCTCTAGTTTGACAGATACATTTAATTATTTTTCATTGTAAACAACAACTGTTGTCTTGTCTGCTGTCTGCCATTGATGAAAATCAATTAAAACAAATAGAAATGGCAAAATATTTGTGATTAATATTTTTGCGTGCGCGAAAAATTAATTTTAATTAATTAATTTTTTTAATTTATCATTACAACTTTTTATATATCGGTAGGTAATTCTTTTGCGTTTCACTTTTCGTAAAGTCGAGTGTTTTGTAGTGAAAAGTGCGTAGTAAATGAACAATATTTTTAGAAAATATATAGGAAATCAACCGAGTGAAATATTTTTTTTTTCTACTTTATGATGCAAATTCTTTGGTCTACTGGAGAAATAAAATGCCTCAAAGGTCATCAAGATAACACACGCAAATTATGAAAATTATTTTACTTGACATGAAAATAAACAGCTGATAGTTGGATATTCTTTCTATTAAAATCAGCTTCTTTATTAATTCCATTCTGGATATTCTGGATAGATATTTTGTCTTTTCTATTCTTTATCAGGAAAAAATAAAGAAACACATCCACAGTGACTTTGAAATCTTAAAGCGTAGTTATTATGGAAAAGTAGTCTTTCAGGGTAGAAATCGCCAGTACCCACATTTTTTTTTAGAAATTTAGAAAAAACCTGCCAAATTTTATATTTGTATTTGCGGTCTATAGTATGAGGGTTTGAATTCTGGCTTTTTCTGTAAAATGTTCAAACGACCATGTTACGCTGAAATTGCCAAAAGGTGGCTCTGATTCTGTAGATTTTTGGGCAGTAATAATATTTTTTCGGAATTTTTCGACTTACGAGGTAATGCCACTTTCAATTTGACTCTCTCTGAAAACCCTTTTTTACCTTTGATATTTTCCAAATTGAAATTGATCTAAATTTTATCAACAGACAATTAATTTAAAATAGGTTTTGGTAATACTTACATACGTGCAGTTTAGTCATTATATTCTTCCATATAAAAAGACTTTTTTTAGGATGGTCATATAGTCTTGGTTAGATTCAACCTATTAAAAAGTGTACTATAGTGTCAACTGTACCAAAATTTGTTAGTTATATAGTACCTATAAACTTCTCCTCTCATTAGCTACTGAAACCGCTTCTTTTTCGTCGTTGCATATATCGTAGCCCCAGAAAAAATGTGTGAAAAATATTTGATCCTTCATATTTTTGGACTCAATTCTTCATTCTTGCAAATAAAATCTCACGAGCTTACCTGTATCAATAGCCGAAACATAGTTTCCTAATTTCAACCAAGAGATTGCTTGTTTGATTTCAGTCTTCAAAATTATTATTGGTAGTTTTGAAATGATTAATTTGAGTTCTAATGAGCAAATTGTAATTGTATTTTATTAAATTGTATTCCAATTGAAAACTGCGTGTTTGATTAGCACAAACCAAGTTTTAAAATTTTGTATAGTGTAATAATTTATTTTATAATTCAAAACGACACCTTTGAATGTTTTTGCAAGACTCACTGTCTTTGTATCAAACAACCGATCGAGAACCCAAGCACAGCTTATTCTGATATTGCATTTTGATTGACCCAAATCAATATCCGAAAGGTGATACCTTAGACGCTGTTTAGATTGAGAAGATTGAGGCCGGTATCACGGCAGTTCGTAGGCAAGATGAAGGTGGTGTGAGGAATCTTTTGAGGGACGAAGAAAATATAAAAACCGGACTCATGAGTCTACTTTGTTGTTGTTTCAATGTGTGAAATGTTGAAATTGTTGTTGTTTCAATGTATTTTGAGGCGCCTCAAAATTTCAAATGTGAACACAGCCCGGACTCAATCTTCCCAATCTAAACAGGGTCTAACGCAGCACCCCATGTTGTTTTATTCCACCAGCCGTCAGTTTCAAACAACCAACAAAAATAGGAAACAGTCACTCTGGGGCCAGATTCTGTAATTAAGCGAAACGAAAGCGATCGTTCGTTTTTCATAAACGAACATAAGCAAATCGTTCGCACACGCGAAAACAATTGTTAGCTTTTGCCATACAGAATGTCACCCCTGAAATGAATAAAAGGTAAACAAACGCCAAATATTTGTACAATACTTGTTTGTTTGTTTTCCAATAAAAACGTATAAAACCATGGTTATAACGCCAATTTAACAATAAATCAATTTCCATAACTTATAAAGCTTATTTATATAAAAAATCACAGAAAATATCAAAAATCCACATTGCACTGAAAAGATGAGTTTCAATGAAAGCTATAACTGGCCCCTAAGCTGAATCAATCCATTTGCATCTACAGTAGGTGTGTTTTTTTCCAATCCCGGAGGCAAATAGTTGAAAAAAACGATATCGGGATTAGCGACGCCATGACAGAACAAAAATGGAGTTTCCATACAAACTATCGATAACAAGTATGTAATTCCCGGCGGTAATACAGTTTTTCTCCGTCCTAAAGTTAACACAGTTGACAGTTCGAATAATTTTCGAGAATGAACGAATTGTAGGACATGGAATTTCGTGTAAATTCATAAACGTCAAATATTTGCTTTGTTGCGATGCTGATACAATGCGTCAGCAACTATAGGCGTGTTTTTTTGCAAGCCCGGGGGGAATTGGTTGAAAAAAACCACAGCGGGGATTAGCGACGTCATGACTGTAAAAAATATGAAGTTTTCATACAAACTATCGATAACATGTATGAAATTCATGCCGGTAACACAGTTTTTCGGTGCGCTTAAGTTAAACCCCGAGAATTCCCCAGGATTAGTTGTTGTTGCATTTAACATGTTAATTGTTTAGCACCGACGTCGTTTTTTTCATCCAATTCCCCCCAGGCTTGCAAAAAAACACGGCTTAAGTATCCTGAATTTTCTCGATTCTGGTTTGCTTGAAGTTTGTGCATTATTTGATGCAAGTTTGCAATAGTGAACTCTTTACAATAGGGGTATTCCCAATCCAATGCAACTGGTCTTGTATCATTGTAAAATTGCTATACCCTAACCCCATTGTAAAAAAAACTTTGCACTTTTGCAATGATACAAGACCAGTTTGCATCGGATCGTGAATACCCCTAATGACTTCAACTGAACTTTTTTTTAATGAAGATGAGTTGGATGATCCCTCAGTACACATATTAAAGGTAATATCATTAGCGTTTTCATTTTTGTTCAGTTCTGCGCATCTGTCAAAATTGAGGTTTATGGTGGTAAAATGGTGGATCCAGTGTTCCTTTACTTGTCTAATTTCAATATTTTGTTGTTGTTTCTAATGATGTTCCTGTGGGCACTGGAACAGCCATTTTTAATTTTTTTACACTTCCAACTTTGACAACCTGCTTCCAACTTTGAATACCTTTGATTTGTGTACTGTGGGATGATCCTGCTTCGCAGGAATGCGAAGAAGTTGAGTGGGAGACTTCTATTTTGTTTTCTGTTTTCTTCTTTTTTCATTTTGCATTTTAGATCGATCCATACTCTCTGCCACTTTTCTAAAGTTCGTTCTGGACCCATGTTCTGTAACTCGGCGATAACTCTGGGGCGCCACTAGAAATGAACCATTGCTAAATATGTGTTATGTCGTCAAAATTTCTTGTGGAGGGCACTTATGTCAGGAAGATTTTTATTTTCAGACATAAATATCTTCATTTATATCTTGTCTTCGCAGAAGAAATAAATGTGGACATAAATTAACTTTTAGTGCGGTAATAGCGTGAATAATGCGGTGCTTGCTCGGCGGGGACATGATTGCAATTAAAATTTTATGAAATAATTTGCCCACTCAACGAAGAAATAAATACTTCTGAAATTATTTCTGAAATAAAATTAGAAATAAAATTTGCTTGTGGAGCTAGGGGGTAACTTTTCGAGGCGAGAAACGGCGAAAAATGGAACAAAACCCATAGGATTCCTATGAGTTTTGTTCCATTTTTCGCCGTTTCTCGCCTCGAAAAGTTATCGCCGAGTTACAGAACATGGGTCCTGGAGGCCCTAGGCTATTTAGCTCACAGCTACAGCAATTATTTCCCACTTTGTATTTGCTGCAGCTTTGCAACAAAATCCCTTGACGAGTTCCACTTTCTCTTCCATCAACTGGACCAATCTGCAAAACTGTTTTTTGTTACTTACTACATTTCGGGACCTTTGGAAATACAAGTGTTAAAAATTTTATCAATTATTTTCGAAACTCACATTTTTTTAGTTATTTTTCTAACCAGCTCGAACTCATCAACTGCAAATTTACAATTGAAAGAAAAATTGACAACTGACAAGAAAATCAACGAAAATTTTTGTACACAATACCGATTTTTTTCATTCACAATAGATTATTAAAAAAAAACAGAATGGATCAATCAGCCTTATTTATTGTGAGTTTAGCCCGAAAAATATTTCACCTAAAAATTTTTTGTTCCCCCAGAATTTTAAAAGCTATTGTGAATTTCGCCCGAACGAAATTTCGTTCGCCTACTAAAAATAAGTGAACATTTAGGCTATCAATAACATTACATTCCGCCCGAAATGAATGCTTATTGTCAGAATTTTTTCGCCCGAATGTAGAACATTCCACTTATTGTCAATTTACATGGCGAAATTGAATTTAGGTGTTCCACAATTCGAAATGCTAATAGTGAATTCTAATTTCGAACATAAAAATTGATGTTCTGAATTTCGGTTCATTTCGTTTTCTAAACGTTTTCAATCCACATTTTCACAGAATCCATCGTGGAAAATCTCCGAACGGATTATTCCACTACGAATCCCGAAAAAAAGGATTCACCAAATCCGAATGGAATCGAAAAAAGCAATGCCTCATTAGAAGAATTAATTCTGAATTTCGAAATCAGCTGTCCTAAGTCCCATCTTTTTTCCCTTTTTATTTTACACAAAAAAAGCTGAACATTTGTGTTAAGTATGGCTAGACTCTTTGTTTTAATAAACATCGCAAAACACAAAAAACATCCCATAATCTCAGAGCACTATTACAGCTGTCAAGTTATTGATCGTGACTGTGTTGTTGAAATTTGTTTATTTATCCAATGTTTTAGAATTTTTTCCCAAGAAAATAATATATTCAGCATTAAAATAAATTGAAGTTAAAAAATAACAAATTTTAATCCGGCTTGTTTTAAAAGTGATGTGTTCTTTTACTTCCTTTGTTTTTTTTAGTGCAATTGTTTTGTTTCGACTTCTTTGCAATGTTTCTCACCGGCCGGCGTGGCATTCAATTATTTAAGAGTTTAAGAACTTTTAACAAAATACAAATTGAATAGTTTGCGTTTGCAACCATTGCAAATTTTAGAATTTGTAAAAAAAAAACTATTTTTTTAATGAAACAATCGTTTACCACTTGGCTACGACAAGAATATTTCATTTGGAATTTGTGGTAGCAAATTTCCCGAATTTCGAAATTCTTAATTGATTTTCCACTACGAATGGAATCGCGTACCTTTTGAGCGCCTCACTTTCCTTGCACCATCGGAGTGAAATAAGTTGAATTTGCTTTCATCACTGAAAAGCACACTCCTCCATTTCCTTAAAGACCGGTTAAGATGATTTTTTGCAAATTCAACCCTGGGTTAAATGTTTTGATTAGGAATTTAAGTCTTTCCCAAATACCTTTTACGGATTACCTTTTTTTACGATGTTTAGCAGTAAGAAGAGGTTTTTTAGCTGATCGAAATGCAAAGACCGAAATCTCTTTTCTTTTTTTTTTACCGTACTTGGCCCTATGGGCAGATTAAGTCCATCACAAATTGTCTTTGAAGTCGCAAAAGGGTCTTTAAGCACGAAATTCTTTATGCGCCTATAAGTTTCAATTGTTGTTTTGCGAGGGCGTCGACCAAAATGATCTGCTTCTACTGATTTTCCACTTTTAAATTTTTTAATGATGTCGCAAACCGTTGACGTTGGAATTTTTAAGATTTCGGCGATTACTTTTTATTTTATACCGGCTTGGAACTTTTCTATTATTTCGTATCGAATCGCGTTGCTATAACGTGTTTTAGCCATTTTATGCACTATATAATTTCAACTTACACAGCTCTCAACTTGTAAAAACGTTTTAATCTACGGCTTGAGTCAAGACTCGAAAAAACCGTTACTTTAACATCGAGACTTGCAATCTTCTTGAAATCCGGTAAGTTTTGCACATGCATGTTACTGAGTAACTTTATAAAATAATTTTTTTTATTGTTCTTGTCGTCATAGCATTAAATTTTTAAGGTTATTATTAACTTGTTTCATACTCTTTACAAATTATTAAAAAACTTATGGAAAGTTGTTAGTTTTCTACTTGGTATTAAGAAAATCATTACTATGGGAAAAAACCCGGAATGTTTTTGGCAGCACTGTATATTCACGCCGTCGTCGCGTCGGGCAGGTTTTTTCTTAAAAAATTGTTCGGCAAATTTTTTCTTTCGAGTTCCGCTTTCTTTTGTCCCTTATAAATGCCAATAATATAGAATTAATTTTCATCTTCAGTGTAATTTCACTTTAAAACACAATTAAAAATGGAGGCACCTTGCATTTTGACATTTCGAACTAAAGCCTAGTACGCTGCTGATGCGAAATGGCACAACGAAATCATAAACGGAAAATTTCGTTCTGCTTTTCGTTTTGCAGTACGCTGTTCGAAGAGCGAAATTTATAATTGTAGCAGATTATTTGGAGAAGTCTCCTCTCCTTTTTCGCACTGAATTAATTATACAGACTATTTATTGCGTGCGGAAAAATGACATTTGAGTTTTATTTGTATTTTTTTTTGTTTATCATTTTCTTAGACCCTGTTTAGATTAAGACATGCTCACTACGTAGTGAATAGTCATGTCGTGTCTACACTCGAAATTTCTCAGTCATGAGTATCGCCGAACTCTGATGGAATATCTCTGAATTGAAACATTTGATTCTGAGCACCATGAACCATGAGTTTAATATTAAATAAATAAGTAGTTGCAAAATATAGCAGAAATTGCAATTTTAATAATTAAATCTGCTTCAGCATCTTTGCTGTTATCAATCCACCAATTCAATAAGCATTTTTTGCGTCTAAACTTGACTAATTACACATTTTTAATTTTTATTCTCATCTACCTTACTCTTCAACGAACATGCCAAAAACAAAAAAAATGGCATTAAATGGAACATGTCGGATATGAAACATGACTGCTCACTACAATCTTTACGTTTTCTTCCTGACTGTCGCCTCCCTTTCTACCTCCCCGATTTCACCTACAAAATGCCGTCACTACGTAGTGAGCAGTCACAATCTAAACATTGTCTTACATCATGGGTTTCTCTGATTTTTTGCGTTTATGTTTGATTTTGTTTTTGGAATTAATGGAACTCTCCAAGGATATTTTCCGTTTTGTTTTCGGAAGCGTTTCGTTGTCTGTTTGGAGATCACAGGAAATTTTCGTTTCGCATCAGCTTAAAGCCTAGTACGCTGCTGATGCGAAACGAAAAATCCCATACAAAAATGACACAACGAAATCATAAACGGAAAATTTCGTTCTGCTTTTCGTTTTGCAGTACGCTGTTCGAAGATCGAAATTTATAATTGTAGCAGATTATTTGGAGAAGTCTCCGCTCCTTTTTCGCACTGATTTAATTATACAGACTATTTATTGTGTGCGTAAAAATTATATTTGAGTTTTATTTGTTTTTTTTTTTATCATTTTCTTACATGATTGGTTTCTCTGATTTTTAGCGTTTGTTTTATTTTTTTTTGGAATTAGTGAAACTCTCCAAGGTTATTTTCCGTTGTTTTCGCAAGCGTTTCGTTGTCTGTTTGGAGATCACAGAAAAATTTCGTTTCGCATCAGCAGCTTAATTGCGAAATTTTCGAAAACGAACGAATTGTAAATCATGGAATTTTAATTCATGTGAAATTGAAATGCGATTTCATTCGAAATGCGGAACATGGGCGTTTAACACAAAATTTCGGGTGAAACTCACGATAGGCGAAAAGTGAAATATAAAATTTTTCGGGTGGAATGTTGTTCGGGCGGAACCTCACAATAATGCTGGGGTGCCAGCATGTAACTTGATACAATCGAGTTGAGTTGATACAATCCAGCAGACTGTTCTCAATTTTGTTCAATCGAATCGAAAACAGTCGACCGAGTTAAATTAGGAACTGCCTATCCTGGAATGTATCAATGAACTCGATTGTATCAAAGTTACGTGCTAGACCCCCTGAATATTGACAGTAATTGTCAGTCACAATACCATTTAATAAAATTAACTGATAAATATCAATAATTGATAGTTGATCTTCGCAATAAGGGCCACTAAAACTGATGCTGGTTTGATGCATTTACGAATGTTTGACGCAAGTGATTGTCCGTCATCTCTGCAACGATAAGTTTATTTTTTTCTACGTTTTTATTGGAAAACAAACAAGCATTGTACCTATAGTAAAAATATTTTGCGTTTGTTATACCTTTCACCCAGTTCACACCAGCTATTTCCTATTTTTTTTACTTGTTTGACACGTGACGTCTGGTGGAAAAGCCCAATAGGCGTTTTTCTTAAACGAAGATTGTCACTTTTGTCGAGTCACTTAAGTTTTAAGGCGTTTAAGTCGGAAAAATAAAAAAAAAAACAAGACAAATCAAAATATTCATCCTTATTGTTTCGCCCGAAAAATATTTCACCTTAAATTTGTTTGTTCCCCCGGAATTTTAAAAGGTATTAACATTACATTCCGATCGAAATGAATGTTCACAATAAGGGGAATTTTTTTAACACAAAATTTCGGGTGAAACTCACGATAGGCGAAAACTGAAATATCAAATTTTCCGGGTGGAATGTTGTTCGGGCGAAACTCACAATAAGGCTGATTAATAATAATGTACCGCTGTCGTTCGATGCAATGTTAACGACAGTCATAATAAGGATGACAATTTTCTCACAAAAATTTACATTTCACTCAAAGGGCGTTACGCCAAGTAAAACGACCCCATAATGCCAATCGTAATACAATTTTTTTGAAATGAGATTTGTCGTTCAAGAAAAACGCCTATTATAATTAGGGTGTACAAGTTCATTGTACTAGTATCCTTTATACTCTTCTTCCATTTTCATTCATAATTTTGTTATACTACTCTTAGAAGACTGCAATATTTAATGAAAAGCAGCTCCTCTCCTCCACTCTGCAATTTTTCAACCTAAGCAACTTTGTTTATATGATATGGAGTATGAGAAGATAAAAATATACATTTATAAAAATATACTTTTTTCTTTTGCATAGTGGGTGCTTTCATAATCATATGGTTGCATTTTCTACATGAAACTCATACAAATTATTTGCGCACGTGGCGACTCGGCGTTATCAGTTGGCATATCACTCAAAAATGTTTTAAATGTACCTTTCATCATTTAACTTAACTGCATTTACTATGTATTCAATTGCTTTTTCTGAAAATTTTTGTAAATGTACCTTTTTAAATATGTATGTATTTACCTGCAACCGAAACACTTCACTCCATATATGTACATAACTAGTGGTGACCAAAATAATAAGAGTGATTCAATAAATTTTCTTCACTTTATAAATTCTTTCGTAATAACCTTCCAAAAAATTTAAAAAAATGTACAAATTATTTTTGCATTTACTGCCAAAAATTTCCAGTCACTGAAAATTTTCCTAAGTATTTATCAAAGCACCGTTACTTTTATCCACGAAACTCATTTTTCAGCGGACAAAATAATAAGAGTGCACCGAAAGTTTGCATTTCTGGGAAATTATTATTCGTTCTTCTTTTTTAATATCCAATCAACTAACTAAACGTTAATTTTTAGTTTTGAAACTTAAAAAAATGGGACTCGCGAAACATTGTTCTGGGGAAGAAGGCCGTTTGATTTTGCAACGATGAAGGTAACACCTACGATTTTATTGCAAATGCACTCCACCGTTCTGTGTTGTGGCTCGACTCTAGAGTTTAAAGGACCGAAATAAAACACAAAAACCAGCCGAAGCAAGAGGACGTCCAAAGAAAACTTCACCTATCCTTGACAGAAAAATAGTAAGATAAGCTCTTAAAGATCCATTTGCAACATCCACCTTGATACAAGCAAATTCGTCGTTGGATATTAGGTCCCGAACGATTCGCCGACGTTTAAAAAAAACACGGAAGAATAGCTAGGAAAGTTCCATTGCTAAATAAAAGGAACATAAAGCAGCGCATTTAATTCGCAAACTCCAAGAAACTGGAAAAAGGGCCCTATCGCGAACGAGATTTCCCTGGAAATATTTCCCACGTTCGAAAAATTCGTATCGTGAATGGTGTTCGAAATTCCCCTCGGAATTTATTGCTATAGTGAACAACATTTCCATGGGAAATTTGTTGTGATTTCTCTGGAATTTTTCCGCATTTATTTTGGTGGAGAAATTAAGGCGAGACGGAGCAATGTAAGTTAAATTGAAACTTTTTTGATAAACAAAAACAATTTTTTAATTTTATCATAGGACGAACTCAACAAACCAAAACCAAATAGAACTGCTGGTCAGTATTATGGAAAATAATACAGACATAGCGACTGGATTTACCACCTACAGAGAAAAAGAAGATTTGGCAGCCTGACGATTTTAGGCACAGCAAATAATTTTTTTGTCATGAGAAAGGAATCGGAGGGTGTCCAGTAAATATTTGAATAAAACTTTATTTAATCGAAAATTCTTGATAAATCTGAAACAAGAAGAATTGAAAAGAAAATTTGGTGCATTGCTAAATTTTACTCACAATTCTTGTAGTAACTCCAAGGATTTGGAATTATTATCCCTTAGTTCGGTTCGTATTGACCTGATTTCATTTTTTTTATTTCTTTCTCCTCGACCGCCAACTAATACCAATCCTATATGCTATCCTATGCATTTAAAACTTAAAATTCGATCCAACCAAAACAAAATTTAATCCAAACAACAAGAAATATTACTGTCAAAACAATGTTTTCAGATAGAGGGATTTCGTTCTTCTTGGGATTTTCAAATAAAATAAAATATTGAGGACGGCGGCGAAATTTAACCCTCGTTCAAACCAAAATATCTTGTTGGTAACATGAAAAAATACAATTATTTTGTTTTTTTTTGTGCACGAGAGATATTTGTCCGTCGAAGAGGACAATTTTATGGGATTTTATACAATTTGGTTGAAATGAACGCAATATTCCTTTCTTCTCATGGAATAAAAAAAAACGCATTTAAAATGTTCCGCAATGAATAAAAAAACAACACAAATCGATAATAGGTGGAATTAAGATCAATTGATAACACTGCACACAATTCGAAATTGATTTGCGAAAATAGTTTTGTTTTTCAAAGTTGGTAGTTTTTTCCGTGGGAAAAATTTATTCCGAAGGAAGTTCACGATAACTAGAAATATTTCCTGGGAATGAAACTTTCCGTGGGAAATGAAATTCCCCGGGAGATTCCCGATAGGGCCCAATATTTTGTACAGCGACGAAACCGCAATAAATTTGTTTGGATCTATGGCCCGATTTATGTTAGAAGGAAAAAGAATGAAGAACAATCCTAGGAACACCATAAAGACGGCAAAGCATGGGGGCGGTAATATGAAAATTTGGGGGTGTTTTTCTTATAATGGAGTAAGCCCCATCTCTCGGATTAAAAATATTATGACCAAAGAAACGTACCTCCAAATAATGGAAAACGTTATGCTTCCATTTGCAAAAGATAATCTGGATTCACTCTTATTTTGTTAGCCAGGAAAAAGAAGCCTGAAAACAGTTTTCTATATTTTACGTTATAAACTGTATTTTTTTTTCTTAATTGACACTACCACTTAGAAATAATATTTACTATATTTTATTAAAATTGTAGTAAAAGAATTTCACTCTCATTATTTTGGCCGCCACTGTATGTACATACGTAAATAAATGTACCATTGTTGGCTTATCCGTCATTTGAAATTTTTTTCATGAAAGCTTTGCCTTCATCAAAATTTCCCAAGCATTCGTTTATGACAGCACCCTTTATTTAATAATCAATTGAAAAAATACAAAAAGAAACTTATTTGGAAAGGCAGCATTCAGTTCGTTAACCATTACTCCAAAGTTTGATTTATATACGCATGTACATATGTTAAGCTGCTTTTAATCAAGATGCTACTCTTTACTTTTACCATTAAGGCCCGTTTGCTGATACTACACATAACGATTTAAGTTAAACTTAAATTCTTAAGGGGTACTTTTTCCATGTCATAGTGATGCTTAAGAAATTAAGTTCATCTTAAATCGTTACGTGTAGTATCAGCAAATCTCCCTAAAACATTTTTAAGTGCCAGTCACCAAGTGTAAGTATTTGACTCCTATAAAAAAGTAATACAAAAAAATTTCTTTTAAACAAAAATGCTACGTCTAATCGAAACTAATGAATGGCAAAGTATGTATGTACAATACATTTTTATCCCTCTTTTATTTATTTCACATCTTAAGGGTCAGTTTAAAATTTTCTGAAAATAAAATTCAATTAAATTTTTTAGTCAACATTCTATTGACTATTGTCCGATCGAATCACAGTTTTGGTTAGAAATTATTTTTTTAATTTGTTAGGAGTGTATGCATTTACCTCAACTTGATTCTTACCATTCATGTTCCATTTTTAAAATGTCGTAGGTCTAAACAAATAACTGTTATTAAAACATAAAAATCAAACTTCTTTTTAAAAATATTTATAAATTTAAATGAACAAATAATTTATCTATAAAACTACGTTTTCATTAGGACCGAAATGATGTAATTTTCAAAATTGAGTGTAAATTTACAAACGCATCGCCGCAGAATCACTTTCGTCAAACATTCATTAAGCCATCAAACTAGCATCAGTTTTAGGGTAGAGTTCACTATTGCAAACTTGCATCAAATAATTCTCAACTTCAAGCAAACCAGAATCAAGAAAATCCATGATGCTTAGTTGCTGTAGTGTTGCAGCAGCATCAGATGCGTTGTCTATCAGCATCGCAACAAAGCATAATGTTTTATGTTTATGAATTTACACACATATTTCCGAATTTTTCTTTCACTCGATACGTTTGTAAATATGTATTTTCAATGAAATAACATACATACATATATATCTACACCATTTGTCTAATGAAAACGTAGCACAAAAAACATTTCATCAAATTTTATAGTTTAAAAGTCGATGGCGCAAAACTGAAGTCGATTTAGTACACGCTAAACTATTCAGCCCTATCACGAATTCGATCGCAATCGGAAACTTTACCGAAAGAAAACTATCACAGATTCCACCGTAGTGGAAAATCTCGTACAAATAGTGATTACGAACAGATTCACTGATTTTTTTTTCGGGATTCGGTAAATTTTCCGATTACGATGGAATTCATGACAGGGCCGAATTTGAAATGACACACTGAGCCAAAAAGCCGATTTTGGATTATAAGAGTTAAGCATCAAATCTATTTCTGTCAACTGTCAAAAAATGTTATGCTGATATCTTAACATAAAGCTGTTTAAAATTTACCAAACTAGTACTTTTTCAACGATGCTTAACTTGCCATATAAATTAACTATGTATTTTATCCTAATTTATATTCTATTATTCCACAAATATCTTTAAGAAAACATAGGGACCGGAAGTCTTAGTTGCTAGGTCCATATGTTTTATTTACATTTTAATTCAATTTTGTGTAAAATAAATAATAATAATAATATAAATTTGAAACGTACAATTTAATTTTAAATTTTATTAAAGTTAAAATCACCGTACGCCCATTTTTTCCTTTAAGTATTCATGCAACAAGGTATGTTTGATAAGTTTTAAATTTTCTTGGTTCAGTGTTTCAAATACACTTGTTTTTTTTTCTATTAATAAACTGTTTTAAAGTTAGAAAATAGTTAAGTAAACAGTACCTATCATGATTGTACCGTAATATTATGCTGTTTAAAATTTTGCGCCAATATATACATAGGTAGGTAATTACTTTAAAATGTACTCACACTTTCATAGTCATCGAGTAGGATTTTTTTCGCGAATTCATAAAAATTGAAAAAAAAGAACACACAAAATAAACAGAGATATTCACAAAAAATAAAAGTTGTAATAATGTATTCTTGAAAACACTTTTCATAACTTTGCACAAAATTGAACTCTTCACTTTTTCACTTAATTAGACTTGTTTGATATAAAATAACATTGTCTTCCTAATTTTTGTAGAAGATGAAGATATAATATTAAGCAATTTGACGTCATAGCGCGATATTTTGTACAAAATTAATAATGCGACACTTTTAAAAATTAATCCGCATATAAACTTATTGAAATCATTAAAGAAAGTAGCCATCTTTCTAATCTTTCCCAAATGATAATAAATTTCAACAGCAGCAAATAAATGTGTTACTGAAATTCATACCAAAAGTTTGGACCAAAAGAATGGCAACGGCTTTTTGATCCCAAAAAGTTTCTGTTTCGAAAAAAAAATAAACACGAAAGCTAAGGCAGAATTTTTCAGGGAGGGTAGTGAAATTCAGTAGGTATTTAAAATAACAATGTCAATGTTCAAATATAATGATAAAAATGATTAAACTTTTAATCGAGCACATATCCATATACATAATTGATACCATCCGATTAAAAGTCTAATCAAGTAATTTGTGATAATGTAAAAATAGAAACCCACCTATAATATTTAGAAAAACGCCAACACACCAATGTTCCCCGCTTCCTTCAGATTGTTTTATTTTATTGTTTGTGCTGGGCAGCTGTGTTCTCTTCAAAGGTCTTCTCAAATTCACACTATAGACACACTTTTTAACAATGTATTTTCATATTTTTTCAAAAACTTTACACTTAGTACTCAAAAATAAACAAAATTCCACACAACATACTTACATCAAAATCATACAACTCAAACCCGAATCTGCTTTTCCGGAAATAAGCAGATTTTACGCGAATACTTTTTTTTTGTACGACAAAAATATTTTTAAATTTAATATTTCAATCAATATAGTTTCAAAAATCAAATTTCAAAAGCACAAAAGCAAACGGGAAGTCTAAACTCGACCTGAAACACAACATTCTTTGTTACGTCTTTTAAAATTCCCATTTGAATTGTCAAAGACACAGTTTTGGTGCATTACTATCTACGATTTCAGTTTAAGCAATTAAAATGCACACGCATAATGGCATTTGAGTAGATAGCAATAAACACCAAAACCAAATCTTTCCTTTTGACTTATTTTGTTTTAGAAAAATGCAATTTTCAACTAACCCTGTGCTTCGTTTGCTGATTGATCCGCCTGTTCCACATATGAATTATCAACGAATGACTGTTTGACGACTGCTGTTGATGTTGTTGCTCCACCAGCACCACCCGTCGCTGCACCCGCTTCCTCTTGTTCTGTAAAATAGCTCTCATCGTATTTCATATCACCGTATGAATCATCTTCAACATAGGTTGTGTCCTGTTCAGCAGTCTCAACTTCTCCAGCTTCTTCAGAATAATCAGGTTCAGATTTGGTCGGCATTTCAATGGGCAAGTCAATAAATTCTGCATCGCTGGTCGATTTGCTTTCGGTAACTGTCTGAACGGTAATCTGTGTCGGTTCAGATGCCTCAAGCGGATCGATGGTATTCTTTGCTCGTTTTGTATGGGGGGTGCTTATACTGCGGGGTGCCGTCCTCTTCTGACTAACTATCGCTGTAGTGGTTGTAGTTTGTTGTACTATGGTAGGTTGTTGTGTTTGCTGCTGTTGCTGGGTTTGTTGTTGTTGCTGTTGTACCGGAGTTGTTTGCAAAACAATTTGGGTACTCTTGTCATCTGAATCGTCAGTTTCAATTCTATATGAACGACTTGTACTGTTTCGCTGTCTTGCACGCGGAGGTGTAATAGCTTGAGTTATTGTTTGGGCGGGCGGCGCTGGTTGTGGCGCTGGTGTGGATGGCTTTGCCGGAGATTGTGCAGGCGCAGGATCACTCTGTAGATAAAAAATAAATATTTGTATAAGTGGCATGACTTTTAATATGTATTCTTATTATTGTTTAATACCGACAAATATTTTTCACTTAAACTTATTGGTTGTCCGACTATTAAATTTCAAAGGACTTTAAAACGAAGGAACGTATATAATATAGGTTGGTTACAGATTTCAGGAATACAGAAAAATATTAGCATTCAAATTTTATTTTGACGCGCTTAAACAAAAAATTTAGCACGTTTAAATAAATTTTTACCAAATGCATTTCTGATTATGATTTCGAAAAGACTCAAACAGTTGAATAATAAAAAGAATCACGAAAATCCGGAACTTTCACTTATTTATTAAGTAGCTTAAAAAAAAAAAACAACTAGGTACTTATAGTACAATTAAATAATTTATTAGAATTTGATATAAACTTAGTTGAAATTATAAAATAACGTCAGAGTCGTTTAATGAAATCTCCCCGAAGTCTAGTTTTTACTAATAATATCCCTCTGGTATATAACCCACCATACATAATAATATTCAGTCTTTGGTTTTATAAAAGAAAAAATTTACTTATTAATATCAACAAAAAAGGAAAGCCAAAACTCAATAAATGTTTCAATTTCAATTTGTTTTATACATATATCTATATAAATGATTACACTTAAAATGAGTTTTCCATATACTGCGTAATATTTAAAAATAGGTTAAAATTCTTAGTTTATAGGTACCTACATACTTGATTTAAAAAGAACTAAAACTTTTTGAAAATTTATCATTGAAGGACCTATTATGCTACTGTTTTATGGTAGGATGCTAGTATTGTAAACGGCTTTGGTAGAGAATGAAATTTTGAGTTTGATCAACTTATCAGCCAAACACTCCAAAAATAAATTATATTAATAATTTGCAAGCAGGTACTTCAAATACAGGTTAAGTAACAACATACATAAAGTTTTTTAGATTTTATTTGTTTTATACATACACCTACATATTATGTGCATAACATTCCGGTGCTCATACTTCTCACATTAAACCAACGCCGTCTTGCTGTCGCAGAATCTTCTAAGAATCTACAAACTCAATTCATTGAACTTCGTTATTTTAACTCCCAGTAAAGAAAAAAGTTTCATGCCAAACGATTTCATCAATATATGCATTGGAATATTTTTAACAGCAGTTGTCACAATTAAAAATAAAATTCCCCGACTTGTTATTTAAGTTTTACCTGACCAATCAAAATAAGAAAAATACATTTTTTTTAATTGTTTTCTAACGCCCATATTATTCACTCGATACATCCAGATTGAAATATCCAGATGTATTTACATTGAATTTGTATACTTTACATCTAGATTTAAGTTTTAATCGGGTCTAGCACGTAACTTTAATACAATCGAGGAGAGGCAGTTCCTAATTTAACTCGGTCGACTGTTTTCGATTCGATTGAACAAAATTAGGAACAGTCTATGCTCGATTGTATCGACTCATCTCGATTTTATCAAGTTACATGCTGACACCCCTGTGTGTATCGAGTGAATAATATGGGCGTAAGAGTTATCTCACGGAATTGCGTTGACTAAAACTCGACTAATGTGACATTTTATTTAATTAATTAAAGTATATTTTCTAACAAGTATTTCGAAATATTAAAAAATTTAATAAATTAGCCAGTTCAGGTTTCTTTCTTCAGATCTCTGAGATCTCACCAATCTCAGAAATCTGAACGTAATTCCTGTGATCCCTCACTTTTGCTGTCAAAAAGCTGAGACTGAATTTTTTTGGATTCGTTTGCTCAGTTATCTTTTGTCGTAGTTGATCAATTTATAAAAAAGAGATGGAGAGTTCTTTTGACTTCTAAAGGAGACATTTTGTTCAGGTTTCTCCTTCTCCTCATTGGAGCTGACAGAAGTTTGCTCAGTGATATCTCAGAAATGTGAACTGGCTAAGAAACGTGAACTGAAATCGATTTTCAATTTCAATGGTTCGTTTTCAAAATTTCGCAATTACTTCGAACTGTCAAAATTTAATTGTTTTGAAAAGTTAAATTAAACTGCGGATGAAATTGGATGCAGAATTACTGACATTTTTAGGCCAAACAAAGAAACCGAAAATCTGAGAGAAAACTAGAATTTTACAAGAAAAATCTAACAATTTCTGATACTATGATATTATGAATTGTTGATTTATTCAAAATTCTATTTACAAACGAATTGTACACCCGAAATTGTTTTCGTCATGCAGAATATCATGGGCATTTAACAAAAAACTTTTTCATGCGAAAGATAATTTAAATTTATAAAATGAAGTTTGTATGAAGGTATACACTTCATTTCTTATAATATTTAGGCTAGATTTGAGCAATTTGAGAAATCTGAATGCGACTCCTCATAATCGGCGTCATAAAACTTGGTAAATTTTTTATCGCAGTTACATGAATTTATATATACAAAATTAGACATTTGTGTATGTGGCTTACAAACATGACAAAAACGCTTCAACAATCTTTTTGTACAAGAATGGAAAAATACCTTTCAAGTATGCTTTAACAAGCGCCTATAGGTGAAGAATTGCCTACCTATACTGCTTACAAAATTGTGATGGCGTGATGCGTAGAAAACACCAAAAGCGCGGGACACCTATATCTTGCTAGTTGCGTTTTTGTTAGGCCTGCTTATACTTTGGTGTTCAAAAAATTGTCATATTAAATATTTTCAATGATAATTACTCCTATGAATGTCTGATTGAAAAATGAATGTCTCAGAAAATTAAATCTGAGATTTTTCTCACTAAAAAAGTGAGCAAGCGAATCCAAGATTTTTGTTTCCCGAGAGTTTTGACAGCAAAGCTGAGGAATCCTGTTCAGGTAACTGAGATGGCTGAGATATCATTTTCCTGAATAGCCTAATGTATATAGCTATATCTATCAAGAATTGCTAATGTTTATGTAAAATTAATAAAAAAAAATGTTCAGTATTTAATTTTTCCACTCCATTATGTATTTATGAAATAATATTGCATAAAAGTATTTACTTCCCAATTTTTTTTTGGTTTTTAGATACGATTTTAAAAATAAATGTTCTGATATTTACCATATAAACAAATCTATTATCCAACAAAACGAAAAAAAAAATATCAAAATTCAACAATTCCGTTGTATGGAATATCTATAATAGTCAAGTGTCAACAAATTTAAATATGTTCTATATTTTGTCGATTGAAATAAAATTTAAATTATTATTAACAATCCAATGTAAATCTAGGTAGTTGTAATATCACATATTATGTATTTGTAATCAATTAACTCTATGTTAAAATAAATATGGCCGGTAGCTAGTTTCGTATTCGACCACCTTTCTGTTCAAATTAGACGCGATCAAGTTCAAACAAAATGGAGGTTCAACTGACGCAAACAACCAATGGTGGGACCCAAGCACAACACAATTAGTTTTAAGTTTATTTCTAATAAGACGCTTTCAGAAAAGATTACATATGATATACACCCTTTAAAACTTTGAAGTAGAGAAAAAGCTACAGAAGGAGTTTGCGTGCTAAAAGTTCAGAGATGAGATTAAATTGTTGCCAATCAACTTTTCTGGTAGCATGGACAACCAATAGTTTCGAATAATATAAGTTACGTATAAATGAAAAAAAAAAAACATGTAGATATGTACTTACATCTGTGAGTCCTTTAATCTGCAGAGCCTCAGCTGTACTGATAAATGCAGGCAACGCCTCTTGCTTCACATTTACCTCTCCACAATACATAAACTGTATTAGATCTTTTAAAGCTGAGTGGCTTACATCTTTTAAGAAAACTAAACAAAAAAACACAAAAAACAACAAAATTAAAAACAGATCGATTGGAAACGAATTTAATTCTCTTACCGAATGCATGTTGGTTCGCTGGCATTTGGGTGAACATTTTGCGGAAATATGGCGAACACACGGACAAAACAAGCCGATGCGCCTTCACAAATTGGCCCTCTGCCGCCAAAGTGACATCCACTAAATCGCCTCGGCATAGTGATTCATGAAAACCCGCCGATAAATTGCTGTTGAAATTATTCCAACATAGTGAAAACTGCTCGTCGTCCGCCATGTCGGCGACTCATTTACTTGAGACGAAAAAAAAACACCAAATGAACGCCTTCCTAAGTTTGTCTGAGAAAAAAAAAAAATACATAAAATCAATGCCAACCGAGATAAGTAACGCGCTTGCGTTCAAAAAGAAATAGAAAAAAATAATAGGTACATTTTAGCAGAATAATTCAATATTGTAAAAAAAAAAACTATAAATCCATAACAAAATACGAAAATTTTTTATATTTTGTAAATAGAGAATATTTTTAAGGAATTCCCATTTTTTTTAAAGCCAAACAAAATTGGGAAATTTTTTTCGAAGTGGCCAAGCACTACGGCCATCTTTAATTTTAGAAGCAAAATGCTTTTCAACTTTATGCATGATTTTAAACTTTTAAAAACTTCTATTTAATAATTAAATAAAATATATATGATTGCAAATTTTAAATAAATTTCTCACCTTTAAAAATAATATAATTTTTTAATTCTAGGTTGATTTAATAAAACAGACACAAATTCGAGACGCCGTTTTTAAAGCGACACAACCTTTTACTTCAGAGAATTTTACTAGAATGGGCACAAATTTCGACCAAATGCCAAGCTTGGGAACGAATTTAAAACTGTTTCTACTTCCGTATGTGAAAAAATACAACGAGCATTTTGATTGGCTGTTGGTTTCTTTTTGGTTCCCACCACAATCATCTTTGAAATGCTTAGGCGATGATTACATTTCAAGTCAAGTTCACTAAAATTAAAAGACGTATCTTGTCTTTGGTGCGTTTTTTTTCCATAAAATAACCGTGTTTTTTTGCAAGTCCGGGGGAATTGGATGAAAAAACGACGTCGGTGCTAAAGCCTAGTACGCAGTTCGGGAAAAATTTTATTTCTCATACAAATTTTTTCCCAGGACAAATAATTATTTTGCTAGACAAATGTTGACGTTTCATGAATATCACGGTTTTTATCAACCAAAAACATATTTTCGTTTTAACATTTCCAATATTGAAAGGTATTATGTGAAAGATGACCAAAAAAACATAAAATAAAACACAAAAGAAAGTTACGGGAATAAATTGTATAAAACAGCTGTTTTCACACAGTCAGTGGCATTAGCTAATAGTAAAGGGTTCAAGAGGGCCAAAAACTGGTTAAAGCATGAAAATATACTAATTTTCATCGGCTGCAAACCCTTTTTTGTAATTTTTTTTTATTATTTAAATATTGCAGTGCAGATTTACAAAAGTCTTGAGAAAAAGAATGTAGAGATAAAATTTAGTTGCATTATAGACTTAAAGCCAGTTTGTTCACAGTGGGTTAAATCTGACCGATGACTTTCACAGCTTCTTAACTAAATGGCGGTAATCAACCAAAATCGGCTGATTAGCGATTTCCATGATTAACAACTTCAATTATGAATTCCTTGAAAAAAAATTTGATTAGCATGCTCATTCGATGATTTACCAGTTGCAATAATCCTTGATTAAAGATAATCAACTGTGAACAAACTGGCCCTTAAACAATTAACATGTTAAATGCAACAACAACTAATCCCAAAGAATTCTCGGGGTTTAACTTAAGCGCACAGAAAAACTGTGCTACTGGCATGAATTACATACATGTTATCGATAGTTTGTATGAAAACTCCATGTTTTTACTGCCATGGCTTCGCTTATCCCCGCTGTCGTTTTTTTTAACCAATTCCCCCCGGGCTTGCAAAAAAACACGCCTTTCGTCGCATTTAGGCGTTTTTCTTTTTTGGCCCCGAGCGTGGCACTGAGCTGTCAAAAACAAAACTATGTTACTTTTTAACTCGGAGCGCTCCGAGCTCTCAACTTGCATTTCTTCTTTAGCTCAGAGCACGCCCGGGGCTCACTCGGAAAAAAATGACCGAGCACATCGAGCACAAAGCTGAGCGCGGCTAACTTCATACAATTTTCATGTAATTTGACAGATATGAGAGTTCAGTGCTCAAATGAGTTTCTTAAATAGATCGGTGCGCTCAGGTCACGCTCTGTTCGGAGTGAGCTCTATTCGCTCAGAAAAAATAGGCGTGTTTTTTGCAAGCCCGGGGGGAATTGGATAAAAAAATGATGTCAGTGCTAAAAAATGTACATGTAAAATGCAACAACAACTAATTCCAGAGAATTCTCGGGCCTTAACTTAAGCGCACAGAAAAACGGTGTTACCGGCATTAATTACATACATGCGTTATCGATAGTTTGTATGAAAACTTGTTTTGAAAAGCCGAAAGCAACGTTGTTAAATTTCACTATATTCTAATGGAATACAACGTTGTTATATTTGTATAGGCAGGTGGGTTTTGTATTCATTATGTATTTTATGTATGTATTTTTATTATTATTATTTTTGTTCTTTAAAAAGGAAGAACATTTTAACTTTTAAAAAACAAAAATAATATTTATTATGATAACTACCTACAGTAACTTTTTTATTGGTATGTATGTATATGTAGGTACTTATAATTTATAGATAATTTTTAAAACAATTAAAACAGACAAATTTATAGGTATGTAGGTTACCTATTTACAAAATTATTTTTCAAAAAAAAAAAAAATTGGAAAAATTTGCAAATTTGAAGTCACTAAATAAATACACAAAATTATTTCTTTTCTAAAAAAATTAAAAAACAAATGAAAAAAATCAAAAATTACTTAAATAAATACACAAAATTATTTTTCAAAAAAAAAATTTAATTATTTTTTTTTTCGAAAAAAAAAAGTTTTGAAAAAAATACAGAAAGAAGAAATATGCAAATTTAAAAAATTTCTTAATAAAAGCACAAACTTGTTTTTCAAAAATATTTAAATAATCTTTTTTCGAAAATAAAAGTTTAAAAAAAAAATAAAAAAATAGAAAAAAAATTAAATAATTTATTTTCCAAAATAAACATTTTTGAAAAAATAGAAACAAAACAAAAAATTTGCAAATTTGAAGAATTAAGCCTTAACTACATAAGCCAAAAAGTACTGAAGTACAAAAGTAAAAATATTTTTTTTACCGCTAGCGCCGTTATTTTGTGAAAAAGAATACACAAATTTGTTTTTAAACCAAAATTTAAGCTTTCTGCATCATTTTTATAAGTTTTCCAGTCAGAAACACTATCCTAAAATGTGTTTGAAAATTTTCACTTTTTTACTTTTTCACTTTTTTGGCTTATGTAGTTAAGCCTTTACTTAAACACAAAATTATTTTTTAAAAAAATTAAAATAATTTATTTTCCAAAAAGAAACAGTTTTGAAAAAATAGAAAACAAAGAAAAAAATGCAAATTAGGAAAATCATTAATATAAATGGTAGGTAGACGAAATTTTGAAAAAAGCTAAAAACTGAGAAAATTCAAAAGTTTTGAAAAAATTCAAAAACTGAGAAATTTCAAAAAATTTGAAAAAAAAATCAAAAATTTTTAAAAATATGAAAAAAGTCAAAAATTTTGAAAAATATAACAAATATGACAAATTTTGAGAAAATTCAAAAATTTTGAAAGTGGTCAAAAACTTTGAGAAAATTCAAAATTTTGATAAATATGAAAAGTTTTGAGAAAACTCAAAAATTTGGAAAGTGGTAAAAAACTTTGAGAAAATTCAAAATTTTCATATATTTATATGACAAACTTTAAGAAAACTCAAAAATTTTGAAAACTTTAAGAAAACTCAAAAATTTTGAAAAAAAAGGATTTTTTTTTTAAAAGTCGAAAATTAAAACCATAATTTATTCAATGTTAAACGAAAACCAATTTTATTTTAAAGGAACTAAATAATCAGATTCGCGATCGCATCAAAAATAAAATTCCCTAAAATAAAACACAATTTTTTTTATCAAAATCGTTAGAGCCGTTTCCGAGATAAATAACCTCTTTCATAATTGTTGCATGGCGGGTGGTATTATTTTTGAGCAAAACAAAAAACGATTTCGTCACTTAAATATCTTAAGTTGCAAGTTTGAAGAAAATCGCTCCAGTAGTTTGGGCTAGAGCCCACTTCTTTCGTATTCTCTGTCATCGTAATATCAAGTTTGAGTGAAATCTCGAGTACCATATTGGTTACGAATCCAAAACTTGCCCTATTAATACCTACCTATATCTCGAGTAATAAAAATTCTTAAATTCGCATGCTTTCAAAATTACTTTTTAGCAATTTTATTGTGAATTTACTGATAAAAGGTACTTATTTAGCGACAATACTGATAATTCTTAAATTTTCTGACAAATTTTAGTAAAATTGGTTAAGTTGATTCTGAAAATATTTAAAAGTTGTCATCGAGCCATAAACATTCGATTCTAATTTTATTTTTTATAAAAATATATAGTAAAGTAATTCAAGCTGGCAACGTGGTGGGATATTTTTGATGCCTTCTGTCAAATGGTTCCATAAAATTCTATGACACACAAAAAGCGCATTTTTGACTGGCATTCTGGTTATTTTTTGGGGCAAATTGATAATTGCTAATTTTAATTTTTTAATTGGAAAGGAGGAAATCAGAAGTATCCACCACGTTGCCTAGCCTTTGTTTTGTAAAATAAAACCCATGTAAGTAAAACACATTACATAGATCATTTGAAATTGAATTCCTAAACTGAAATTGTATTTTTTCTAGAAAATAAAATCATTTCAAGCATTTCATAGAATTTGCAGATTTTATGTGTTTTTTTGTTTCCTATTTTGGATTTGGCGAAGCAACAAAAGTATTAATAATTGTATGTATACACAATTATATGTGTATTTAAAACTTTATTTCCCAAAATATGTACAATATATACCTACATATACGTATGCATTTACTTTTATATACCTAATAATGAAATATATTTAAGTAAAATTTTAACAAAAATAACTAGGTCCCTAAAAACATTGAAAAAAAATCCTTCGCTTTAAATTTAATCAATCAATTATTTATTTCAAACAAAATAATTTTTCCGAGTGGTAACCGTTAAAAGTTTCATGCATGCATATTTCACATTTTTGCTGTATTCAAAAATACACGTCACAGCAAAAAAAAATTTACCCTCCTTTTGATCAATATTTTATTACCGTTCTTTCCCTTTGCGCAAGCAAAAAATCCTCTTTTGTAAAGAAAATGCTTAAGAGAAAAGCAGAAAATAGTTTTTTTCTTGTCTCCCTTGAACCCTCGTCGATTTAGTATGGGTTGTTCTCTATTCTCTTTTTCCTTAAGCCTTCATAATTATTCTCCTATCTCTAATTGCTTGCATCTTCTCAACTCTCCACAACTCTACCGACGTTAGTACCGTCCCGCCGGGTTGGCTATGTTTTCCCGCGGCTCGTTTTCCCGGTGAGGTATGTATGGGGGCATGCTGCCCCCCTGCAACCCCCTGCTTGGCACACTATAGGATTTGGGGTAGGTGCGAGGTTGAGTGTATGAAAAGTTTCTTTTCATCATTTGGTAGTTTTTATTATGAAAATTTAAAAAAAATAAAAAAACGCTAATATGAAAAAGAAATATTAAATATTTTAACAAACATTAAATATTTATTGCATAAATGCAAAATAGTATTGTCAAAAAGTACTAATTACTATTGCCTATCCCGCCGCATATTCATATATATATGCCAATTTCATAGGCAATCGTTCCGCGGGATATCGTGCTGCGGGATTGTAGCAAAAAACTACCTTTCAAATCGGCGGGCAAACGTTACACGGGAAAACGATCGCGGGAAAACGTAGTGATCCCTTTCAGTTCAATCTACCTTTCCCTATCTCACAACCTTAAAATTCTTGATACTTCACTCACACAAAAAAGTCTTTCATGTTTCACCCGAGAATATTACCTGAATCTGGCGCATCGGTGAATTTTGGATGTAACCTACCCTTCTCGCTTTTACGCACATAAAATCTACTGGATGCGACTTTCAGTAAAATGCCTAAATCAAATCGTATTTTAATTTAAAACGTTAAAAGGTGTAATTTTTATGGTTAAAATAGGATTTGATATTAATTTAATTTGTAATAACTAATAAGTATTAGACCAGTTCCTTTATTTTGAAACTCTGTGCATTTCTATGAATTTCTACACCAGTCTGTCAAAGTTCATATAAAAAAAATAAAATAACGTAGAAATACACAGAGTTTTAGGCCAGGCGCGCACTTGCAACCAAACTATTTGGTTTCGATTTTGAGTACTATAGTATTATATGAGACCCCGCGGCAGTTTATATGTGCGCGCACTTCCCTGGGGGGAATTGGATGAAAAACACGACGTCGGTGCTAAACAAATAACATGTTAAATGCAACAACAACTAATCCCAGAGAATTCTCGGGGATTAACTTAAGCGCACAGAAAAACTGTGTTACCGGCGTGAATTACATACATGTTATCGATAGTTTGTATGAAAACTCCATGTTTTCTACTGTCATGGCATCGCTAATCCCCGTTGTCGGGGGGAATTGGATGAAAAAAACGACGTCGGTGCTAAACAAATAACATGTTAAATGCAACAACAACTAATCCCAGAGAATTCTCGGGGATTAACTTAAGCGCACAGAAAAACTGTGTTACCGGGGTGAATTACATACATGTTATCGATAGTTTGTATGAAAACTCCATGTTTTTTACTGTCATGGCGTCGCTAATCCCCGCTGTCGTTTTTTTTTAACCAATTCCCCCGGGCTTGCAAAAAAACACGCCTATAAGCCCGTTGTGCTCAAATTGGAACCAAACTGTTTGTCCCCTTTCACACGAGGAAACAAGTTTCTGGAGATTTTTTGACGTTTTCTTTTAATTTTCAATTCCCACCAATCGTAGACCGTTCAATCCTCTTACTTGGTGCCCTTCTCACCATAAAACTGAAAGTTGCTGGAAACTCAGTTTCCTCGTGTGAAAGGGGACTTTAGTTGCAGGTGCGCTCCTGGCCTTAAAGTAAAGGAACACACCTATTATAAGGGGTAATATTTATTATAAATTAAATTTTTATTAAATTATAAGTTATTTTTATTACGTGTACTGCAGAACAAAAATAAACATGAAATTTTTCGTTAATAATTTCGTTGCTTCAATTTTTGTATGGAGATTTTCGTTTGGCTTCAGCTGCGTAGTGCGTACTATACTTAAAACAGGCACTTCCGTGTGCACTTCTCCAAAGCAAGGGAAGGGAACAACCACTTTATAATCTGTTCCTATGGGGAAAATCTATATGTTACACTTCACCTATGATTTTTATACATGCTTTGCCTGCTACAATTCCACCACGACACAGCTGTTTAATTTAAAAAGAAAACAAAAATCTGGCACAAAAATCAAAAAATTAAAAGAGCGACCATGAAGAATATCAATTCTTTTGTATTTGCAAACATATTTTCTTTTATAATATACACACATAGACGTAAAATGAATGACCGATCTTTTAATTTTTAACATTCTTTATTTAACCGATTATTCGTAATGAAACGGATGCAATCGCATTTTCCTTATCAAAAGAAGCAAATGCATTTTTTTATGCTTTTTACACTTGAGCTATGCTCGTCTCCACTGACAACTAAAAACCAACAACAAAAAACTCTAAAAATGATCAGACCACGGGTATTTCAAAGTGTAAAATCCGCACTTAGAATAATCAAACGGTTTTCAAGTAATATCTCGGAACAAAAGGTCAATGTAGGGGATGTTGATATCAACTACGTTAAATCGGGTAATGGCTCGAATGGTATTTTATTGATGCCAGGCGCCATTGGCTCGGCATGGACTGACTTCAAACCACAGATTGAAAAACTACCCCAATTGTTGCCCGATTACACAATCATTGCATGGGATCCACCAGGTTACGGGAAATCCATACCTCCTCGAAGACAATTTGGTTTAGATTTCTTTCGTAATGATGCTGAGTGCGCAAAGAATTTTATGAAAGTTCTGGGCTATTCCACTTTTTCCATTCTTGGTTGGAGCGATGGTGGAATTACTGCTCTTATCCTAACTGGAACACATCGTCGCCTCGTAGATAATCTGGTAATTTGGGGGGCTGGTGCTTATATAAATGAAAAAGAGATTAAACTTATAGAAGGTTGCGCAGTAGAGTAATATCTGAGTTCTAGCATCCTAATGGATTTTTGTTCATTTTTACACAGGTATGCGTGATGTTTCCACATGGTCTCAACGAATGAGAGAACCAATGGAGAATCTTTATGGCCCTGAACGCTTCTCGGAACTGTGGTCTGAGTGGGTAGATGCTATGGTAGCGTTCTTCAAACAACAAAATGGTGACTTCTGTAAAGAAGAACTAGAGAACATTGCAGTACCAACACTTATTTTGCATGGAGTAAAAGATCCAATGATAGCCGAAGAACACATACCGTATATACGTAAGAGAATTTTGGGCTGCAGGTTAAGATTTAATTCCATAAATGTATAAAAATATAAATATTGCTTGTTTTCAGATACTATTCATTTCCAGAAGGAAAGCACAACATTCACTTAAAATATCCGGATGAATTTAACAAAGTCGTTGTGAACTTCTTATTGCAAAAATATTAAAAGGTGACAGTTTTAAAAGCTTATTAGCTATGACTGTGAGTTTTGCCCACGATCGGATGAGATAGCAAAAAGCATAAAATGTGATTTTTTTAAATTTAACAGAATGAATGTGCCTACATTTTCATTTAAATAAAATACTCACAAAACAAGGTGTATGAGTTTGGTTTGGGATTTATAAAAATTTCACTTAACTATTTAATTAAATTACATAATGTTAATACAAAGGTACATAGTATATTATTTTATTGAGAGTGTGAGTGTGAGATTAGCTCAGTATGCGCGGAAGTGTTTCTGTAAAATAACTTGAACAATAAGTTGATGACCGATCAACAATCATAACAAAAATTTAAGATAATGAATATTTTTATTTACCATCGTTTGATCATATTTATGTATATGTATACAGAAGGAAATCTTATACCTCAGCAGTAGCCTGCGATCGAATCGCTGCTTATTTTACCTAAAAGAAAATGGTTTTGCCTATTGCGAGGAAGTGAGAAATCATTGACATAATAAAGTGCATCTCAGCCGTTCGGTTTTTGCAGAAAATATGTAGGTCCCCTCCATTTCCGCCAACAACTTTAACACAAACGTTCAACAGAGTAGGTAGATTATGGCTTATTATGTCTTGCCATTTAGGTCATTTGAAGCAGTTAGTCAAATTTGAACACCGGTTATTAGATTCTGATGATAAAATGTTTTTTTTCTGCAAGTGAGTTTTGAAGGGCTGACGGGGACTGAAGGTTTTGTTCGTATTTATCTTCTTTAGCGTGTGTTTAGTTCCCATTTAAAGCAATCGACACAATCAAAATCAATTAGTTCACAGACCTATATAAATATGCTCGAAATAAAACTGGTTTTGTAGAACTAATAACGAATGAGTCATTTTAAGACAGATTTATACCATTGGCTTTTATTTGTTTATTTATTTTTTTATTTTATTTTTAACAAACTCAACGTTTTTAATAATAATACATAAATATTATTATTTTTCCTGTGTTTATTTTACATTCGAGTATAATATATAATATAATGTTTATATATTCATTAATTTGCTGCTACTCAAAGGTAGAGCGATAAATTTATCACTATCCTAAGAAAGTGTTTTAAGAGTGAGCTTTTTTTATATATCAGAGTGTCATTCTTCCCAACATAGTATTTTTTTAAAAATATTATTTAACTGTTTTTTTAAAGTGTATCGATAGTAAAAACATAAGATAGTTAATTTATTTAATTATTATATTTATTAACAATGAAAATTCTATATAACACTTAGAGTAATATCTGAATTTTGTGTGTACCAGAACTAATTCATGTTGGGGGGAATTTCGCTTCGCATAGGTCCTTGATATATTTATATATATATATATATAATTTTTTTTAAATAAGAAAATAATAAAAAAATGATTATTTAAAATATTGGAATATAACGACAAAGATTGAACATTTTGCTTAGGAAATAATGTTATAATGTTTTCTACATCTTGTGTTTTCTTATTACGATTTCAACGCGATCATTCGATCAACGTCGTTTAGCAGCGAGTTTCGTAGAGTCCACTGCGACCAATGTAGCGCACCCATTTGACGACATCATGGTCTGAGTAGTTGAGTTTTGGTTCGAAAACCTTTAAGTAGCGAACTTTGAAACCTGACGGCGCAAATGGAACTTCAAAGTTCATCGAGATTGGAGGTCGGGTCCACTTTTTTTTTGTGTCTGTTTCAAGTAGTTCGATTTCAGCAGACAATTGAGTCTCTTTCATGCCGGCCATGCGTTTTATTTTCCAAACAATTGCGTTTTCTGATGCTTTATACTTAGCCTTTCCCTTGAGACAGATCAACTGCACTCCGGAAGTATTGAGCGGCGTTGGAATTTTCACTTCTATCTTTTGACCGAGTAAAGATGGCTTGAAGTTCGATTTAAGAACGACTTTCACTTCCATTTTGGTGCGCCCCACTTCACGTACCAGGGGAATTACGCGGAATGGCAATGAAATGTCTTTTGTTGTTCGGTAGCGCATAAGCTCGAATTCACCATCCGGTGGGATAAAACTGATTGAATGTTCAGTTTCGAATTTGCTTAGTTTAACACATTGGTGAAATTGGCAATCGTCAATTACGACAACTGGTTTTCCCGAACGAGATGCTTCGGCTTCGTTGTTTCCTGATAGACCTCGGCCTTTAGACTCCATGACAATTTTATCGTTTATGCCGAATTTGCATTCTGGCATACCTAGAGTTATATGATATGATTTTAAGTTTTATTTCGAAGAATATGATTTGAGCTTAAATTGAAAAAGAAAAGTAGTAGAAATTCGTTGTAGGTTTGGCATTTTTAAGTAGCCAACATTTATAATTGATTTAAAAAGCTGTATTTCCATATCATTAAAAAACAACTTTTCTCTATAAAAGTCTTTTCCCATTAAATTCACCCGATTTTGAAAACAGTTTTAATTATAATATAATTATATATAATATACAATAATTTTAAATTTTTCAATGATCAATGGAAAGGTAGTTCAATCATTGAAAAAATAAAAGTTCTATTATGTGGAATTTTGGGCCAAAATTAATTTTTTTTTTTGGGCTAAATACCTATAATAATTGAGTCATAACCTTCATTTTGGCATATGAATAAACACTGATTTTCCTTTCTCAATGCCTCAAAATTGACAATTAAAATTTTCAATGACAGCTATAACTGGCCCCTAAAACGTAGTTAAGTTTAAGGTTGTATTATGCGAGTGGGTACATTAATTTATGAACAATATAGCACCGTGTTGCGAATATGCATGGAAGTTACTGTTTAGACTGAAATTTTTTTTTTTAAATAGTTTTTTATATATTATGTACATACATAGAAAATTTTGAAAAAAATTTAAAAAAAAATGGTACGCAATTTGTTAGCCTTTATTATTGTGGAATTAAAAAATTAATAAAAAAAAAATACCATCTACCCATTTTAGAAATAAATAATAAATATGTAATTTTAAAATTTTTTTAAAAAATCAATAATTTATTTTTTTGAAAATTTTGGAATGCAATATTATCAGAACTTATTTAAAGCTTTTGTGCAAAAAAATTCATCAAAATAAGTTCAACTGATAATGAGATAGTCGAAAATAAAAAAAAATGGTTCTATGAGAGATTTTTAAACCGTAGAAAAAATTTTTTTCATTAATATGGTAGATCGTATAAATATAAGATCACACAAACATTTTAATCAAAATCGTAGGAGCCGTTTTTGAGATATGTATATGAGATTTTCAATACCGGTTTTTAAACATTTGTGTGGGAGGTACCGTTGTTTTTGGTTATAAGAATAATTTTAATTAAAAATCTGCTAGACAATGTTAAAAAACTGCTAGGTACCAAGTTAAATAAAAATTGACCAAGTTATTTTAAAATTATTAAGTCCTCAAAAAAATTGTTTTAAACTTTTTTTAAAAATCCAAGAAAAAAATTTTGGTATACAAAACTTTTAAAACTTTTTCATTCTCCAAAAAAAAAATGGTGAATATCAGTTCAACCGTTTTTGAGAAATTCGAAAATAAAAAAAATGGTTCTATGAGAGGTACCATTCCTAACCATTATTCGGAAATTGTCTTTTTACAAAATGGTTGCCTTTTTGTAAAAAAAATTACTAAATTTTTTTTTAAAGTTGTGGGCACGTTTTTGAGAAAAATAAGATACAAAAAATTTGTATGGCAGGTGAGGTAGCGTTGTTTTGGTCTCAAAAAACGCTAGGTACCAACTTTGAAGAAAATCGACCGACCCTTTTAGGCTGCAGCCGAAGGGACAGACAGACAGACGGACAGAATTGCGAGACCCACTTTTTTCGACTGCGCTTTTACGTAATGTCAACTTTGATCAAAATCTCGAGTTCGATTTCTTTTACGAATCCATAACTTGCCATATAGTTCCTATATATCGCAATTACAAATGTCCTACAAATTTCTGCCCATAATAATAAAATGGTATCAAGTAAAAAAATACAATTAAATCAAAAAATCTTGATTTTAATTGACCTTACCAGAAAGATAAGATTTCATAACTACTTTCCCAGCTACGTGCGCAGATAAAACTTGACCCTGGGGACTCATAAGGAGATTTACATACTCCAAAACGTCAAGGAACAATTCATTGCGACGATATTTAATGCCTTCACGACGCCATCCGATTTGACCAGTGACCTGGAGATGAAAAGGAAGAAAACCCAAATTATCTCCATCTTTACCACTTCCACCATTGACAAACAATAATATATAAGATAGTAAAAAAAAAGATCTATGAACTCACCTGCGAAGTGATTTGCATTTGTTCTTCTTTTGTTGCAGATTTGATTCCTTGTTGTGTAATGAAAGTCTTCAGGACACCAGTGTCGGTGTTCTGAGGATAACCAAAGTCGAGAATTTCATCCAACAACTCGTAGATTAGTACAAAGTTGTTCTTGATGTTTTCTTCGGAGATTTTTCCAAAGTATGACTGCATCACTTCGATTATCTTTAAGAGAAACTCAAAGACCATTGCAGCATTTACATTTTGTTTGGTTACCGCAGCTAGCCAAATGTTCGCACGCTATTCCATTAAAAATAAGAAAATTCAATGGAAAAATATTTTTGATTCAATTTTCAGAATACGCCTACCTTTATGTGGAAAAAGCTAGTGCGGGCGATATTCGTAACTGGGGAGCGCACTTGTTGTCTTGCATGGATGACGTTGACTCGGAAGGCATCGACTGCATTTCGACCAATATCATCCCGATATACTCGGGAAATCAGAACTTCACCTTTGTGGTTGTAGACAAACAAGCCACCGATCATTTTTGGGGATATTATTGAAATTTTTCCAAAAGATTTCCGAGAAGTTAAATTTTTCTTTTCTCCAATTAGCTTATCGATCCGACACCCTTTTTTGTGGTTGTTAAGTGACAGTTGACAGGCAAGATAAACAGTTGAGTCGATAAAAATAAAACTTTTTCAACTAGTGTACAGAGTTTGTAAATCTAGCGCTTAGTTTCTTTTAAGCTGACTACACATCACACAATGCTCTTAGAACCTGGGGCTTTGCATATAAACACTATAGTACTCTCATGGAACAGAAAAAAATAGTTCTGCATCGGCTCTCGAACGGCGCTGCAACCGCCACAATCTGACATTGGCGAAATAAAAAGGCGGGAGGAAGATAAATCACAAAGAAATGAAGATTAGTAGTAAGAACGAGAGGTTTATATTAATATTATTCTGACAAAAATAATGAAGGGAGATGGTAAGAGTAGAGTAAATTTTATTGAGACTTTTTCTTTTTTTATTTTTTTTACATTTCTCTTTTTATTTTACATAAAAACTTAGAGCTAGAGGAGTATGGCTCTACCATATCATTTTGCATTGACGTATTATATATATAGTAAGTCAATGTCATTTTGACATTTAGTTTGCCCCATGGCTTTTGTTTCATTTTGTTTTGTTTGAATAGTATATACTTATTGAATATTTTAGTGATATATATCTTTTGCTCCCGAAGATATATGTTTGTTCTTAACTTTAAAGTTAGATTCGTGTAACTTATGAAGGGAGATGGTTAAATCATATTTTTTGACGTGGCATAAAGCAAAATAAGGGAAAGAAAACGAAATTTTTTGGTCGAATGGACGAAGCTTACTGTGTTTTGTCATGACAGGGGTATATATATAGGTTTAGGTATAAATATAATCCCAACTATAATTCACGTGATTGAAGTATGTTTTTATATTTAGATAATTTGCTTTTTTTAAAGCGAAATGCTATGAAGTATCAATTTAAAAGTATTCTACGGGAATGTTTTTAACTAAAATACATCATTTCACATTACTTTATATAGAATATGAGACACAATTTAAGCTCTCAAAATGAAAAAAAAAATTGTTAACTCCTTATTATATGTATGTAGTTAAATCGTGTATTATTTATACACAATTTAACGCAGCACCCCATGTTGTTTAATATTTTTCAAAATAAAGTATTACAAGTATTCAATATTTTTACTTTTATTTCAGTTTTTTATTTAGTTTAATAAGCTTTGTTCACTATTTTATCGTTTTAAAATCTCGAAACACTATTTTATACCGCGGCAAATGACAGATGACCCGAGCAAATAGTGCCAACATTCCGATGCAAATGTCTTAATGAAACTGGAAAGATAAAGAGTTTTTTTGAGCATTTCAATGTGAACATTAAGAAGGTCAACAAAACACAGCTATTATCTGGAAATTGCTCTTTCCATTCCAAATTGAAACTTTCATATGGGGTGCTATTCAAATTTCGGTGACCCCTTATGACCAGTTGTACAATAGTGGTTCAGCCTCAGTTCAAGATTTTAACTCACCGATTTTGGCGGATTAACTAACGTTCAACGCTGGTTCCAGTATGTAATTGGTTATTATCCTACACTTGAACAGTAAACCACTGTTGAAACTCAATTAATCCGCCAAAATCGGTGGATAAAAAGAGCTGAACCACGTTTTAAATACTTGTATATCTGGCCCTTAAAGTTCTCATTTATCAAGATGTTATATTCAATGGCACTTTGTCCGTTGGCACAAGGACGAAATTACCTCATTTCGGCTCCAATGAAAACGTAGTATTAACTTTTTTGGGAATAATGAAATAAAAATAAAAGAAAACAATTTCTATACTGACGTTTGACAACTGAAGTTACCCACTAATCTCTATATACTATATATATATAGTAAATTCAAAAAACTATAAATTTTTGAGGCAAAAATGTAGTCGTGGCCGGTACCCTCATATAACAGTATAACAGCGGCACCAGTGGTATGGACGCTACTGGACCTGGATTTTCATTTTTTTTCAATACTTACAGCCGCAATGCTTGTTGACATCAACTGACATCAAATAAATGCTAATGTACGGTTAATATCTTCAATCTCTTTTTTCGTTTGTATGGAGCGAGATATGAGGTCGTGGCCGGTACCCTTTCAAAAATTGCCTCACAAAAAACTGTTATACACTATAGGCTATTCACTATCCAGTGTTAACTTATTTCAAGCGCACACATGCAACTAAACAGTTTTGTACTATAGTACAAAAGTGAACATTTTCAAACATATTTTGTGGTAGTTTTTCCGGTTGGAAAACTTACAAAAATGATGCGGAAAGCTTAAATTTTGGCTTAAAAAACAATTTGTAATTTGTATCTCTTCACAAAACAACTGCGCTAGAGGGAACAAAAATATATAGGATGAAAACATTTTTGAAAAAGTATCGACAATATTTGTACATAGATTTCCGATTGATCATTCAGACATCTTTTTTAGAATAGAAGAACTAATATGTTTGAGACTGAATTTGACCATTAAAAGCAACTAACCAAATGCACCTTACTTCACTTCGTTCATGATTTGCGATTTTGTCGTCACCGCTGCGCTGGTTCTGTCAAACATAAAATTAAAGAAAATTACTGAAATTTTGTGCTGCTTTGTTCATAAACTAAATTTCATAGTAGTTTTACTAAATAAATTTCAACAATGCCTATTGAAAACCTGGAAGAACAAGGACTTGAAAAAAATCCCAACCTAGACTTGGCCCAATCTAAGTTTTTACTAACTCTGGCCGAACACAAAAACGATGTGGCCATCAAGACGCAACTTTTCGATGCCATCAAAGCCGATAATATGGCACCATGGTACGAAGTTGTCTGTGCAGAACTCAATTGGCCTGTGGACAAAGATCTGCTCGCTCGCATGAAAGAAAACAATAAGACTGAGCTGGAGAAGCTAGACGCAGCCATAGAGGACGCAGAGAAAAGTCTTGGTGAGATGGAAGTACGTGAGGCTAATCTAAAAAAATCCGAATTCCTGTGTCGTATCGGTGACAAAACAGGTGCCGAGTCAGCATTCCGAAAGACTTACGAGAAAACTGTATCACTGGGACATCGCTTGGATATTGTGTTCCATTTGATTCGTTTGGGTTTGTTCTACTTGGATCACGACCTCATTACTCGAAACATTGACAAAGCCAAGTACCTTATCGAGGAAGGAGGTGACTGGGATCGTCGGAATCGTTTGAAGGTTTGTTAAGGAAAATATTGATATTTATACAAAGCGAAGTTTTCTTTAAACTGTTATTTGTGTCATTTACGACTTTTGAGCCACCTCATTAAACATTGCAAACAGTTATGTAAATATTAAACTGGCAGAAATTAGTGTTTTAGATAGACAAGTGTTCTGGTTGCCCATTAGAAACTCTTTTTAATAAGTGTATATTTCTCTTCCCCACAGGTTTATCAGGGAATTTACTCAGTGGCAATTCGTGACTTCAAAGCTGCCGCTGAATTCTTTTTGGACACTGTCAGTACATTTACATCCTACGAACTGATGGACTACCCCACATTCGTTCGCTATACCGTTTATGTCTCGATGATTAGTTTGCCGCGCAACGAATTGAGGGACAAAGTTGTTAAGGGTGCCGAAATCCAAGAAGTTCTACACGGTTTACCTGATGTCAAGAAATATCTTTTCTCATTGTACAACTGTCATTATGCCGAGTTTTTCCAGCACTTGGCCGAAGTTGAAACTATCTTCCGAAATGATTATTTGGCCAATCCCCATTATCGTTTCTATGTCCGCGAGATGCGCATCCTAGCCTATACCCAGCTCTTAGAGTCATACCGTTCTCTAACCCTACAATACATGGCTGAAGCATTTGGTGTGGATGTGGATTATATTGATCAAGAATTGTCACGTTTTATTGCGGCTGGTCGTTTACATTGCAAAGTTGATCGTGTTGGAGGAATCGTGGAAACAAATCGTCCCGATAACAAAAACTGGCAATACCAGGCTACCATAAAGCAAGGGGATCTATTGCTAAATCGCATACAAAAATTGAGTAGAGTTATTAATATTTAGATTATAACTATTTAATGTAACCCATTTTGCTTTTAATTAAATATTTTGTATTAACATATGGAACAATAAAATATTAACTTGGAATTTTAAACCAAAACTTTCGAATCATATTTAAAGATATTTAGAACGTAAAACTTTAAATATGTTATTGGAAAAGCAGATGCAGATGCCAATGTAGTAGTGATTTTAGACGCAGAATTTCACCCTCAATAGATGCTGAGACCTTATGGTTTTAGGAACTCCTTTTTTAACATTAAAGTTTAAATATTTTTCACGGGCGGTCATATTCAACATGTCAAAGACTTGAGGAAATGTAATTAGGCAGGACTAAAAACAAGGAAGAGTGTATATTTTAATACCAAAAAAAAATATAAAATGATGGAGCCTATTGTTCGATCCAAAAAAGAGTTTTTTAATTAACTAACAAAAATGAGATATACATACATAATATATGTATTGGCATTAGTCAAATAAACAAAATTAATTAATCAGAACTAAACACCAAAACTATCCATCATAGCGATAAACTATTCAGAAAAACCTTCCAGTTCAAACCAAAGCAAAAAATGCTCAATATTCCCACCATGAAAAATACCAAACGACTCAATCAACACCGAATTACAAAGCTTTCCAAAAGCCGCAACAAGCAATGAGATATACCGGAAAATGTTTATGGAAATAATAACGAATCTTAAAAGGACAGAAAGGAACTTTGATAATTTATAAATGAAATTTTATTTTCTAAATACCATGCACTTGTTATTAGGACCACATATTTTTATTAATTGAAGTACCAAAACATCGCAATTTATGGGTCAATAACGTAGATGCACAGAACGAAACGAAAACAGAAATGCGCTTCTAACGCTCCATAACTGGGGATTAGGTGGAGTATTGCAAATATTGTCACATCTTCAATAAACACTGTTATTTATCATCATCAGTTACTCAGTTAAAAATGATGCCAGACATTTTAATGGATAGTGCCCGAACCTTCAATCACAATTTATTTAAAATTTTTAGTAATTGTCTACATAAGTTTTGTTTTAACATTTAATTTCGTGAAAGCATTATCAATATAAGCAACTGAGCTGAACATACAATCCACAGCTACCCAGGCTCATACCGGTTTCAATGGAATTAAACAAAAATTTAAAAAAATGCTTCTTCAAAATCTGCCGTACTTACCGCTATAAGCGTTATATTTATAACATCAAGATCTCTCTTTAAATAATATACATTTTTTACCCAAAATTTATACATTAATTGTATGCATATATATATTATATTTCTTTTTGATAACATGGCTGCTCCTATAAAATATATCCTCTGTAAAAAATTAAATTATTTTCAAAATAAAAACATCGTCAACAAGAACATAGTAATAAATGAACAATAAAAATTATAAGCATAAAAACCAGAATGCTTAAATATTAAAAAAAATAGTGTATAAAACTAATAACAAAACAAAAAAGGACTTTTTTCTTTATTCGTATTCTAAACTTAAGAATTATGTATGTTAAAAATAAAATTTGTCTCTTTTCTCAATTTATGTACTGAAACCCCTTTCTCTACATCATAAAATATTTTTGGTATGAAGGTAATATTATTATTCTTCGAAGACAACATGACGAGTATTTTAGTTTGACTTTAAATTTTAATTTGTACTTTGTTTAAATCGAATTATAGAAGTCATGCAATAATTGTATTACAAACGAATCCTTATTTTGCTACCTGTGATTGTAGATTGGAATATTCGATTTACCTCTTTTTATGTTTAATATGTATTTGGATTATGATTCGTATTTCTTTTAAATTTACTTTAGCTGTGTTTTCTTTAAAAGTATAAAGCCGGTGCACCAAATTTTTACAACCAAAAAATGATTGTTACTGTTTGCTTTGTCTACGATACAAAAATTAAATATAAAAACTTTGTTATTATTTGAAGAACTACATGGCTAAAGTAGGTTATTTGAAGCGAATCGATTTATTCGAATCAACCACTCGGATAGCGAAATAGGGTTGATAGTTATATTCATTTATGTTAGAAAGTCATTTTCGGTTTAAGTCGAGTCGTTGTTGTTTTTACCCTTCCAACTCACATCTATGGGGCTATCGCTAATGTCTTTGGTATTTATGTTGTTATCGACTTTATCGGTATTTGGTGAAGTCGGTGTGGTGCTTTTAACTTCCGGCATTGTTGCATTGATTGCCTCATGAGCCATTTCTAGATAAGGCCGAAAGTCTTTTTCAACCCTATTGCTAGACGTACTGAGATTGTTAATGTTTCCGAAATTGTTGAGGTTATTGTTGCAACTTTGTTGACGGTGAAATTCGTTTATATGACTCTTGCTGAGGTTTAAGAAGGCATTCATCATAACCTTATTACGTTGATAGTCTTTGCGTAGATGTTGACGAATTTCGGTGTGACAGTGTTCATTGTTAGTTACGATTATTTCTCCTGTATCGGTGGTTGTGACACGAGCTTTGCAATTAAATTTACGCGACAAATTACATTGCCAGTATTTTTTATCCTTTCGCACGTATTGTATGCCAAAGGTATGACCATCGTGTACTAGTAAAGGCTTACCTCGTTGGCTGAGCATAAACTCTAGTTTACCATGGAACCATCGCTCACCTGGTGCTACTATATTGTTTGAGAGGGAGTTTTAAAAGATTTTTTTTTAATAAATTCTTATTCGTATTGTGTAGATCAAGAGCAACGAAAATTTGATGATGAACTAGATGATTAGTAGTATCCCAGAATGAAGCACATACATAAATGATGTCTTAAAACTTACTTTTTTTTTTTTAAACTAAAATACTATTATATTTTTTGGACTTAAAAATTAGATTTTGTTGTTGGATATTAATTACTTACTGTGAGTTATCCATGTTCAAGATTTTTTTGCTTGGCTATTCCGCGGCTTACTCTTATGTTTCAAGGCTATATAATAAAGGTACCTACCAAAGCTTTGAAAATGTAACGTATTGCTTTATTTAGGATAAAGTGTAAAGAAATTAAATATTTAATAAAAAGTGATCAGATTAAAATTCATTAAATTATAGGTGATCAACATAAAAAAGAAGGATTTTTTTTCAATTTTATAAAAATTGCTTATTTTAAGTGTGGCCAGCGAGTTTGTAAATGTGAGATTAAGTTATCAGATAATTTTCAAACCAGCAAAGAGATAAACGGGTAATTTTTTTTAATTTTTCGGACTATCAAGTTAACTCGAAAAATGCGAGAAAAGTATTTGTATCTCTAATTTTAAAATACCCCTTTTGCAATCATCTAAATAAAACAAGAAAGAAAGATATATCATTGAAAAATTATTGTCAAATATTGAAAATTTGGCATTTCAATAGGAACAATTGCAAACAACGTCGATGTTCCGGAAAAAAAAACGAATTCAAAGTACCTACTTATGAGTATAACTTTGTCACTTCCCAAAAAACACGGCTATTGCAGAATTAATGTTTAATGTTTTTTAATGAAAACGATACTAATCCATAGAAATATTACATTGACCTTGCATTTTGGACAGGATAAGATTGTTCTTTTCGATGTGTATTGTGTAGGGTGGGTCAGGGTAAGTACAAAAAGAAATTTTCGGGGTTGAAAGCCGCCATTTGGTCACCGCATATTGAAGAAGGGTGTGTGAAAAGGTTTTTGCAATCTTGGAGCTTCAAGTTCCCCTCTAGAAAATCCGTTCAGCGCACATATGAAAATTCAGATTTCTGAATTTTTTAAGCTTCTGATTGGTCAGGTGTCATATGACTTTAAATTAACTAACTTTTTATGACAGCTGCCCAATCAGAAGCCAGAAAAATTCAGAAATCTGAATTTTCAGATGTGCGTTGAACCCACTGATCTCTATATACACTTTTTGCGAATCTATTTTTTTATTATTACCATTTTGTTATAATTTGTTGTTAGGCAAGAATAAAAGACTTAAGAACATGAAATAAAAAAAATAAAAAAACATCGCCTCTAGAGTTTGGAAAATCTAATTTGTGCATGTAATTTTTTTTTATCTACCATTCGTTGATCCGAAGTTATAAGGGTCTAAACTTGCCTGTATTTCCTTTAAGTTTCATGGTCAAAAAAGCTCAATAAAAAAAAATTAAGGAACATCGCCCCTAGAGAAACGTACATATGCCCTACATAGTGCTTTTTTTTTATAAAACATTTATTATGATCTAGCTAGCGTCCATAAAAAATATAACTTAAAAAGTTTAGAAACTCAGTTAAAAAAATATAAAGAGGTTCAATTCAAAAAAAGTAACGGACATCACCCCTGGAAAAAATTGCCCTCAACATTTTGGTGTTTAAAGTTTTCCAATACCATTGATACTTATCGAGAGCTGCAAGTCTAAAGAAAAAAAAAACTTCGGATCGATCTTCAACTTCATGTTTTGGTTTTTTTTAGTAAATTTAGCGGAAGTGGTCGTAAATATAGGTAAGGGGATCTTACGCGAAGGGCTGTTGTCTCTGACAACCAAATATTTCAGTTGAAATTTGAATTTAATTTTGTTTGTGCGGCAGCGGACTTGAATATAGAGGAAACAAAATTAAAGAATCTCGCTTTTAAATGCGATTCGTTATTGTTTTGTTTTTCTTTTGTTCCGCTGCAGTTTGACCGGGGCCGAGAAGATACTAAACGAAATGAACATTGTCTCTTAAAGGTAATAACGCACTGGGCGGAACTGCACTTCAGCGGAACTGAACTTCTCGACCTATATCGCACTAAGCGACAACTGCACTTCACGGCGCGGCACTTTGCAGCAAAGTTGATAATCTGACCAACTTTGCCGCGACATGAAAGTTCCGTTCAGTTTCGTGCGAAAGTGCGCGCGGCAGTTCCAACGAGTGCGGTTTTACCTTAAAAGTGAAAATGCAAAAATGAAATGAGTGGACATTTTTTTTTTAGAATTTGGGATTTAAGAATAATCGGAGTTTTTTGTATTAGGGATGGGGATTCATAGTTCTTGCTATCGCGATCCATCCGTTCCCTGAGACAAAAGCGAATGATGTTTACACATCTTCACCACGAGTCCTGTACTCACACATTTTTTGTTTATATTATTATTGGTGGGTGATAACTTCTATATGGATATTTTGCGTTGTAACTTCGCTGTCTTATTGTAGACCACAGTAAAACTTATTCGCCCTTGGATATTTGAACTGTGTTCGAAGCCCATGTTTTCCCTTGGGCCAAGAATTCACAGCTGTTAAAATTCAAATTAGCTTTTGGAATTTTGGAAGAAGTGTAGTTTCAAAAAGTTCCTATAGTGAATGTTGATGACAAATTTCGTAAATAAATTGATTCAAACATATTTATAGACGAAATACCAAAATATACACTGGTTTATGGCAAATGGAAATTAACGAGTGAAAAATTCAGCTGACAAAAAATGTTGCATTATGGCGTTTCTGATTGGTAATCCGGAAGTGGCATGCCAATCGAACGCTTTCATCGATTCTGAAGTAAATTGCTTCTGGTTTCGATTCGATTCTGAATTCAAATCCAGAAGCATTTTCTCTTCTATCGAGAAGAAGAACTGTCATTTTGTGGGGTTCAGAAGGCTTCTGGGCAACCAATCGAAAACGGCATTAAGGTGTTCGGTGTAAAATAAAAACGAGACAGTTGATTGACATTCATGAGGTCGCAGATCGAACTTATGTTAGGGATTAAAATCTCAGTCTCGATATTTTTATCTATCCAAAACCAACGCTATAGTACATTCACATGTAAGTAGGTATATCGGAAGTAAAAGTAGCAGGGGCCTCATCACGTAAAACGAAAACGATCGAACGTTATCGTTTTGAATTAGCTGTCTTTATTTTGCTTTACTGATATGAGATATAGCAATGGTGAAAACGATTAAGTCCGATCGTTTTCTATTTACGTGATGAGGCCTCAGGATAAGTGTTTGATGGTTCTAGGATTCAATTGACTCGCTTGATTTGTCATCAATGGTGATAAAATTTATAAGCTTTGCATTGGTATTTAAAATATCGTTAAGTTTTCGAAGTCCAGAAGTTAAATCATCAATTAGTTTTCAATCGTCCGATTTTAAATTTCCTGTTGGCAACATAATATTTGTATCAGAACAGCGCAGCCAAGCAACGTGGGTAAGTACCAAATCACCCAAATAAATAATTTCATATTGATGTGCTATATAAATCAATCAATACTGATTGAAGGCCTTATATAGGTTAGTAAAATAACATTTTTTAAAACTTTGAAAAAGGATTTTCAATAAAGCGCCTTTAAAAATGAGGATAACTCTACAGAACTTACTTGAAATCCATGGTTATCTCTAAAAATTGACTCTGACTGGCTTAAATTCACTTAAAATATTTTCTTGAATTTCCTTAAAAATAGATACATGCAGATAAAAATGATTTCTCTGGATAAGTACATGCTATAGTTAATATTTTGTTTAATTTTTTTCCAATTGAAATATTTTCCCAAAACTTAACAAACACAAACAAAAAATTGAAACTTAAAATTTTATATTTTTCTCGTTTTTATTGATTCTATTTCATGGTATACATAAGCATTAGGTAAATAATATTTTTGTTTACGAAATCTTTAATATGTTTTATGTATATAATTACATATGTATATTAAGAAACACGTTGCATAGAAGAGGAAAATATAGTTTCTTTTTATTTTTAATTTAAAACTTTATATAAATACAACTTATAGATAAATATTTGAAATATAACATCACCAACAAAAAAATATGTTATTTATAAATTAATTAAATGTTAAACACAGTATTGTTATTTTTTTATAATTTAAATTTTAAGTACGGACCCAAAAAAACTCTTTCTTATAGAAAAAATATTTAAATATTAACTTCATATTTTCATATTTACAATTGTATGCTTTATTATATTTTTTTTATAGTATGTAAAAAAATCGCCATTTAGAAAAAAACTATCAAAACAAATCAAATCCATTTATAGATACATTTTATCTATTTACTAAATAAAAAAGTTTTTATGAGAAGTTTAATAAACACGATTAACGTTGGCAAGTTATTTTTTTTACCGCAGAACTCAGCGTAAAGCTAATCGGATGTCATAGTACACTAATAAATAATTCTTCGAGTGCAGGCGATAAACTCGCACATATATATGAATATGAGAACAAGTGTGATAAAATATCGGAATTTAGTATTTCAGCCAATTTATTAAGCTAGCTTTATCGCACTGCCTTTGATTATTATCTGCTATAAAATCAATGAATTCAATTGGTCAACAGACAGAAGGCAATTTTATACTGTTTTGTACAAATGCATGAAACCATGTGATTCATAGATGATTCGATTGGAAACATACAAATGAAGATCAAAAATTGTCTGTAAGAATCGGTTTATTGTTATGTGTAACAAAAAATAGTTACAAAAAAAAAAAAAAATAAAAATAAAGAATACAATATTGCACTTGTTTTTTTTCTGTAGTATCAAATGAGTTTTAAACCATTGGCTGAGCCAATCTGAATTTCCTGCGTCAGATCGCAGACATCAGTGAATTCTGGTTACATGTTTTCGATTTTGAAATTATGCGCACTGCCTGGCGATATCGTTATTGAACTTATTATGTGTGAGTGCTGAGATGAATTGTGAGAGTCCTGGCAGTTGTTGCTGATGTCATCCGGTGACACTGCCGAGTTAGGAACAAGCGAAGCAGTTGCATCGGGAACATGCGAAGAGCCGTTGCCGTCACTACCCTGGGAGGGTGATTCTAAGGCCACACCACCAGACCCACTGGGACCAGCCGATGAGTGCATGGGTGAATCTATGTTCTCTATCTGGGACGGATTGCTGCTCCGATTCGATGGGCTATTAACGCAGGGGCTTTCGGTTAGAATCGGAGTGATTTCCAGACTCGAAGGAGGCTGTGGTATTTGGTGATGGGAAGATTGGTGGTGGTGCGTTTGCTGTTGCATCGAATTCATTTGAGGAGAGTGCTGGGTTGGGAGCGTATTTAACATGGGTGCCATGTTCGACAAATGCATGAGATTCACGTTGTGCATCATGTTCTGAATAACCGAACTCTGACTATGTGGAGATATATGCTGAGTTTGATGGTGATGGTGACTAGGTGCATTTTGGTGCATTTGGTGGTGGGGCGGCGGGTTTGAAGAGATTCCCTGTGGCAGGTGATGATGATGTGGCGGTGTCGGCTGCGGCGGTTGTTGTTGCTGCTGCTGTTGTTGTTGCTGCTGCTGGTGATTCATAACTGATATATTATGTTGCGAAAGATTCGTGGCGCTTTGTGGCAGGCGGATGTTGGACAGAGTGTTGTTTAAATTTGCACTCGATGTGGGAATCTGCATTAGATTTGCAGAACTATTTGGAGCCATTAGACTTGAATTGTTCTGCTGAGGAGGCATCATCTCCAAGCCGCCTGCTACATTTCGCATATGTGGCGGATGATTGTGAACGCCTGTTGCCGATATCACACGTCCCTGGTGGGTTATGCATCTGGCTCGGCACATACTTATGCGATATGACTTACATAACCAGTAAGTTTTCATTCCTTGTTGAGTGGCCACAGTGTTGTTCCGATTAAAAACGCAGTTAGCATGCAGCAATGAGGTAGACGATAGCATTGTAACATTACCGCCGCCTAATTTTATTTCATACATTAATAAATATCATCATTGTCGTTTTGCATTTATTTATTTTTTTTGTTGAAAGACATTTTGTGCAATTAGAAAATAAAATATGAGGATTGAATGTATTTTTTAATTTTTTTTTAATAGGAAGCAGTTATTTACAAGAGGCTTGAGAACTTGTTAGCAAAATGCACAGGTATTTACAATTACATTATAAATTTCTATATTAAAGAAAAATGTGCAGTGAAATTCGAATTTCAAAGGAAAATTTGTATATAAAAAAAATAAACATCGTAAAAGGTAAATGTAAAAAGAGAAAGATTTATTAAAAAAAAAAATAAATTCAATTATTTAAAGTATAAATTAAGCATAGAAATTGTATGGAAAGCTGTTTAATTCTGGAAAACAAAATAAAAATACATAATAAACTCTTACTGAAAATATAAACATAACTTAACCTTTAGTTTGAACTAAAAAAAATAAACAGCTTAATATGCTTTTTAAAAGTAATTATACTTAGTAGATACTTTAAAGCGAAGAAAAAACAAGAGTTTGAAATACCCGACCCAACCAATTTCATCGAATTTATAATTTACAATAAATAACTACTAAAAAGCAAACAAAGTGCTTTGATTTTTTTTTCAGAAATATTATGTGGTCGATAATCAAGATGAGGTATTACAATTTATCCGAAAAATTCAAGCAAGTTAAGTGAAACGAAAGGTTATAACATTCCTCCCCCACTTGAGGCATTATACTAAATTTGACTAGGGACTGATTTTGGTTCTGGTTCTGGGAAAAGTGAATCGAATTTCACATTCACCGAAGAAGAAACACTAGGCAGTGATGCCAGACTTTTCCAATTGATTTACCCACGACTTGAAACGAAAATGCACTTTTTGCCCACAATATTGTCGACAAATGCCCACGATGTTGCCCACAAAAAAAAAAAAAAAGAAAAAATACAATTGCAACACAAAATGCTGTTAATTATTTCTTTGCTTAATCGATTTCGCTTCTTATATTTTACGTCTGTTATTATTGAAAAAATTCATTCTGCTTCAGCATTAGAGTGAGGAAATTAGGAAACAAAATTTCATCATTGAAATTTAGAAGATGGCAAATTTCATGCCACATCTTCTCAATGAGAAGTTTTTTGAGTGAACATTTTTGATCATCGCTCAAAAGTATTGAAATATTTTGATAATCTTTTCATTCAATGAACAGAAATGCAAATGGATTGCTTCAAAGTATGAACTTCAATGGCTGCATTCAAATATAAAACTAATGTAAGTTTGAAAAATTAAAATGCCCTTTTTTTCAACTGAGAGGCATGAAAACGCCCTTCCGCCCTTTTAGCTTATTTTTGTTTATCAAATGCCCACAAAAAGGGCATTCGCCCACGATCTGGCATCACTGACACTAGGTAATATTAATTCGACTATTCAAAAAGTACTCTTTGAATAATCAATATGTATCAATTTTCTATTCGAGTTTCTTTCATTTGATCTTTAATTTTTCTGGAGATATAAACTAATACTTCTTACGATTCAATTTAATTGTTCTTACATAATATTATATGTATTCTCTGTATATGTATTAAAAAAAATTATTCAACTGTCGGGTGAAATACAACAAAAAATTAAAATAAATAATTTGCTAAAAATAAGGGTTTCTGCCAGCAATTTTTCTTATTTTTTTTTTTTTTTTTCAAAATTCGCTTATTCGAAGTAAAAAATATATACGAGCGTGACATTGACATATTGTTCTATGAAATTTTTGTGTCAAAAAGGCACGAACGTGTCACTTCGGCAACGCTACATCATGCTTCAAAGATGAATTATTTCAATGCTGACATGATTTATTCAAAAAAGGAATCCTGGAATTTGAGAGCAGATTTTTCTCACTCCTTGGGTTCAACGCAACATCTGAAAATTCAGATTTCTGAATTTTTCTGGCTTCTGATTGGGCAGCTCTCATAAAAAGATGACTTGTCATCTGACCAATATGAAGCTTGAAAAATTCTTGATCAGAAATCTGAATTTTTAGATGTGCGTTGAACCCCCGGACTGCAATGAAAGTCGACATAAGATTAATGATATTCGTTCTTCGTTCTTTACTACCACTGATTTGACTATCGTTAAGAATATTTAGTTTTTTTATAAACAAATAAACACAAAATAATATTTTTTTCATCGATAGTAGTCATGTTTTACACGGCGATTGAGTTTAACGCGCAACTTAATGAATGTTATTTTCTTTTGACATTCATTCCGTGACGCGCGTTATTACACGAAGCCTTTTTCTCATTTCCAGTACTGCACGTTTATTTGACAGATTTTTTCATTTTATCTTCTTTGCCCAGTATTAGATTCAACAAAAAATTAATTTTGATAGCAAAAAGGCTTCAGTGCATTTAACAAACTTTTAAAGGCGTCTGTCTTTTTTGACCCTGTTTACATATTCCGGATGGCAAGGATTGTAAAGAATTGGGTGCATTTCATAATTCAAAGTGAGCTCAGACGTAGATTTCTTGCTCCATTTGAATTCCTCAGCCATTTTAATTTGTGCTCGATTCATCAACTTCCGAAATAAAATAAAGCAAAGAGTAGAAAAAGAAACGTCAAAAACACGCCAGGAAATTTCTACCCGTGCGTGTTCAGATAGATTTATTTCTGTTTCATCTTTTCGTTCTTTCTTTCTCTTTTGCAATTCATTCACGCGAGGCTAAACAAGACGTATTCTTCACTTTATATGTATAATATACCTATTTTTTAATTTTTTAAAACAGCTGACAGCTTAAATAACAGTGCTGCCAACACTTTGTATTGTTTTTTCTTAGGCGGCGATGTACTTTTTTAAGTGCACTTTTATTTTAAGCCAATTTATTTTTTGTGCTTAATTTATCTTGATCAAATATACTGAAGGACTAGTAAAAGGAATTAATTAAATTATTTGTATTCAACGCAACATGAAAAGTTATTTCCCATTAATTGTTTGGATTGCGAATACCTATAAATATTTTGACAAAATTTTATTAAATATCGGAGCAATTTTTTTTGCGAGATTCCGTTTGCGTTGACTTGAAATTAATACAAATACATATACATACTTCTAATTAGATGGCTAGGACATACATATACATAGATCGGAAATTATCAATTTAACTAAATAAAATAACTTTAATAAGTTTCACTAGATGTTCTCTATTCTAGTCAAAGTTATAAAGGACCGTAATAACAATAAGCTTGATATGCATAGGCGAGGTATCTTTTGGGTTGCAAAAGCCTTATAAGATTGTTTTAACGAATATCTGTTCAATTATGGTTTTGTTAAAGAAAAAAAAAATATAGTAAAAGTTGTACTTAAGGATTTAAAAAAAAAAAAAAACCTATTCATGTCGCTAAAAACAGTAGCGTTGATATTTCTATTCGACTGGAGTACAAGTCGACTCTTTCTTTTCAGCAGAACTAATTTAAATGGTTTGTTTGTTTTTGTTTACATTCGACACAATATGACTTAAAAAAGCCAAAATAAAATAGAGCTTTACTTGTGATAATGAGGATGACTATATATAGCAAACACCAGTAACATGCACTAAAATGCTGTTCATGAAAAATGCTGAAGAGAAAATTAAATGAAGTGCAAACATGTTAATAAAATTACATGCACAAAAAAGAGATCGTCACTTACTTGGAGGAATGTCCATGTGGTTACCAAAGCTTTTCGAGTAATCATTGGGTAGGTGCAAGTCACTGGGATAGTCGGGATTATTTTTGTAAATATTGTAATCAAAACCAAAATGTGGAGGAAGAGAATTTCTTAATCCAAGTGGACTGGACGTATGATCGTTGCTCTCCCGTTTAACGCTGTTTGGATCGAAACGTTCAGCCATGGATATATGTGGAATTGTTTGCAGAAAATTGTCGTCAGGGTTAACATGATCCATTGAGTCAGGACACATATCATGCTCGCTACTGTCAGTGTTTCGTCTAAATTGTTTCCTGGAGTAAATCGAAAGCGATTCTGTACTATATTCAGGAAGGCGTTTGAGTCCAGGCCCCGTTTGGAAAGGATTTAAATTTTCTGGCGGGCTTTTGATATGCGAAAAGGGCATCGGAGATGGCGACGATGTTGATGACGAAGAGGAAGGCGCAGGGACGTTGTTCTTTGCATCATTAAGATTATTATTTTCAGTTGTATTTATTCCAGATGTATGTTTGTGACTATGATTGGTAACGCTACCGCTACCACCACCGCCAGTGCCACTGCCACCGCCACCACTTGCCGATGAAGTTGAGGTATTTTGGATAGCAGTTGCACTGGAAATCGTTTGTAGCTGACTAGGAGATTTATGGGGAGCTGCAATGCTACTTGCTAGGCCTTTTATTTGTAGCAATTGTGCAATTTTCATAAAAGCTTGTAATTCAGTATGTTTTACATTAACCACTCCTTGGTACATGAATTGTAAAAGCTCGCACATTACTCCGTGCGTTACATCTTTCAGGATTACTGCAAAACAAAAAGAAGAAAAATAAATTAATAAAGAAAATTACCTAAGCATATGTGTTGATAATTTTAAAAAGTGTGCTACACAGGAATGGTTGAGAAATTGTATTGTAAGTCACAAGCCCTGCTTCTCCACTTCCTAGAGGCGCCACCAAATTTATTTATTTGCTGGTATTTTTTTTATTTTTGAAACATAAACTTGAAAATAACAATTTAAAATATTTGTTTTCTTTTAATTATAATAGCAAAGAACTTCTTGTTTCTTTCTTTGCTTGTTCTCGCGTATTTTTGAAAACTTTGTTTGTTTTTTTAAATTCTTGGACTTGTCAAGAAAACCTGGTTCAACCATGGGTAAAGTCCCAGTCCCACGAAAAAAATTTTCGGAGGGCTCAGAGAATTTTTAAGTGGGAAAAAAAATCTTACCCGAGCGCTGAAGTACAACTGTTGGGATTTGAGAGAAAAGTTGGTCATACCTTCCTTCTCTATCCCAACTACAGAACATGTTCTAAATATCTTTAGTTTCAAATTAGATCTGTAGCTCGATTTTTCATATCATAATACAAATTAAAATAGTTCTATCCATTGCCACCTTTTTCAAGAAGCCAAAAATTAATTAACCCACCCACTTTGGCCAAAGCGCCAACCCATTGCTCTGAAAAACCCAATCAATAAATTGCGCGATATAAGAAGTTAAGATATCCAATTCGTTTATCGAAATACCCAATGGTAGGGTACCATAAACTGCCACCTATAGTATCGGGCGCTAAAATGTCTCCACTATCTATCATTTAAACAATTATTCGACAAGCAAAGCACTAAAGTTCATATAACTTGTAATAGAATTTACGCCTTATCAAAAATTTTTAATTCGAATGAAAATAATTTACCAATCACGATAAGAGACTTTTGTTTCTTTCGATCAAAAACATTTAGAAATATAAATTTTGGACTTATCTCTGATTTGCTGCTCTCGTCTTCATAACCTCGTGAACTTTAAAGATAATACTTTTGTATAGAAAATAGTTAAAACTTCATCCATCTAGAGAGCAACAGAAACAGCACCGAGTATAAATCAACGCTCGTAACAAAAATTATCATTGAAATTTGTGTGGATGATAAGCGTCTTAATAAATACGGTTGGGGTTTTTTATTTTTATTTTTTTTTTAATTTAAATATTGAACGCATATTCATACAATTTAGGTTAAACAATATTGATAAACTTTAGGGGTCTCCTATTTATTATTGGATGAATATCATCTCTCGAAACAGAACAGAAAATCATGAGTCGATGTTGTTTTTCGTTTGGGAAGAATTTAACGTCGTCGTTCGAGATAAATATGTGTTTGGTGTTTTTGTTAAGTAGCATCTTATATTCACCGCCACCGTTGATCTATCTTATCAATATTCAGGCATGTGTTATACACAGTGGCAAAAGGAAACACGATAGACATATTGATCACTTGTTTTGAAGATGATAACACACGATAATAACTTAAGGTTTTCTGTTTAAGCTTGGGTCAATCAGGGAAGCCATATATTTTTAATATCAAAATGAGATGAATATGCTGTCATGAATCTTATCTGTTTGTTCGAGAAAAACAATTCTATTATATTTTTTTGAAAATAGGTTGCTAAGAAGCTTATGAAATAATGTATATTTATTTACATATACATAATTACTGTATAAGGGCTACAGCTATGTACATATACATATACTAAACAATTGCTAATTGGAAATTACGCTTTCAAAAATAAATATTTGGAAAACATCAAAAGTTATTTTTCAGATTTTTATAAATCGTCGGTTCCGAAGAAAAATGATACCACATTTTTGAGATGTCAACACAATGTTTTGCATAAAAAAACCACCTGCTGCTGGAAAACAAGATTCTAGCTCAAAATTTGGAAGAAACAGAACTTTTGAGTGGTATTATGTGATATTTTAAAAGACGAAAACAAATTCCAATTTATATTTTATTTGCAATTCCTTATTCAAAAAGCCATTTTCATTTTTTTTTGTTTTAATTTCTCAAAAACTAAGGAGAGAATAATAATAAATAATAAAAAATGATATACTGATAATAATACAGTTAGAAGCTTATACAGCTTGAGTTCTGAATACCGGAACGGAAAATCATGTTAGAGACAAGGAAAGAAGGTATGGTCTGGATTTTGGTAAAACAAAATACAACAAACTGTTATTAACGGTACCTGCAGTAAACAGTTTTTTTTTTTTAATTTTCGACTTTCCTGTTAAAGCCTAGTACGCTGCTGATGCGAAACGAAAAATCCCATACAAAAATGACACAACGAAATTATAAACGGAAAATTTCGTTCTACTTTTCGTTTTGCAGTACGCTGTTCGAAGAGCGAAATTTATAATTGTAGCAGACTATTTGGAGACGTCTCCGCTCCTTTTTCGCACTGAATTAATTGTACAGACTATTTATTGTGTGCGGAAAAATGACATTTGAGTTTTATTTGTGTTTTTTTTTTTGTTTATCATTTTCTTACATCATGGGTTCCTCTGATTTTTTGCGTTTGTTTGATTTTGTTTTTGGAATAATTAGTGAAAAGGGGGGTTCACATACAACGACGTGTCGTTCGACCCGAGTCGTTTTGCTAGCGTTCACATTTAACGACTTCCGTACCGACATCATTTGAAAATAATTTTTCAAAGAGCAGACATGGCGAGAATTTCATTATTTTCACCAATACTAGCGCATTACTTTTATTTGTTTCTACTTTTGTTTTATTATTTTACTTTCATTTCAATCTATTCTCTTTTTATCTTACGAACAAAATAGAAATAAGATATAAAATTAAATTTTCGGTCGTCCGTCTGGAGTTCACATTTACTACACCGGTCGTTCGACAGAACAAATTATCAAAAAATTTGAACTACAGAGCTTGCTTGATCGACAGACGTTCGACTGGTGTTCACATTACAAAAATCTAACGACACGACACGTGTTGATGAACATGTCGTTGAATGTGAACGCCCCTTAACTCTCCAAGGATATTTTCCGTTGTGTTTTCGCAAGCGTTTCGTTGGCTGTTTGGAGATCACAGGAAATTTTCGTTTCGCATCAGCAGCGTACTAGGCTTAACGGCTAAACCGATTTCAATAAAAATTTAAGTTGAAATAATATTATTTTTTTGTCAAATAAATTCAACATATTTTATGAATTTAGAATCTATAGTTACATTAGTTTGTAACCATAAGAGTAAGTTCGTGCGATCTAGTCGTATGGCATGATGTACTGTTATTTTTGATGTGCGTGGAAAGTGCACAGCGATTGGCTGGTACCTTCTGCCATCGCTATAGGCGCAAAACTCACATCCGCCAAAATCAACCTCATCAGATTTATAGATCATTAATAGCAGCCGGTTACATTTGACCATCGATGACAAGGATATTCTCTTTGAGGTAGACACAAGGTCTTTTGTACACATAACGGGTGAAAATATTTAATAATCAATATTTTAATCTTAAGATATTATATTTGGTTTAATTGAAACTTATTACTCTTATCAAAATATAAAAAAAATATATCTTGATAGTACTATTCAATGAATGCTTAAATATTTTTTAACCAATTTTTATCGCCACTTTAAATTGAGATAAATAATAATAAGTCGATAGCCAATCATAGATGCAAAGTACACCAAATTTTGGAGACCAAACCAGCTAAAATAACTCGGCACAATTAAAAGAAAAAAAAAAAAACAAGAAGCTTATCTTGAAAATAAACATTTTGTGTACATAAAGTCTTAAACTACGATTATCCTAATAGATATTTATTTTCAAAAAATAATAAACTGTGAATTGTTGAAAAATGATTGTATATCTAAATACTTTATTTATGTTATTAAGCTATGCTAGCCAAGCAGTAGATCCTAAAATTGAATTCAAATACCTACAAATGGATTCAGTGACATAAAAGATTACGGTTTACGATAAACAGATAAAGAATTTATTAAAATAAATAAAACAAAAACAACAAAACAAAAGGCGAAACTTCAAACCCCAGTTATGTGTTAGACTTTACTGAAAGCAATATTAGTTATGAATTATGATTATTGACTGTTGCTCGGCTACTTGATAGATAAATAAATTCGAAGATAAAAAAAAAACACAGTAAATCAGATATTGAATCTTATCCATACACAAACCCATGTTAGGTAATTATAAAAGTCAATCTTGGGGTTTGAATACGTACAACAAGTGAAGTTTAAGATACATGCGCCATCTCTCTGTCTAAATTTGATTGTTTGATTGTAGTTCAGAAATAGATAAAACAAATAAATCTAAAATGCTACTGAAGAAGTACAGTATTATATACTGTCAATTATTGTTATGTGTTATCGTGGTAGAATAGAGAACACTGTATTTTATTGATTTATTGAAATTTATTGTGGTTCGTCAGACTGGCCACTCATATTAAAAACATTTTTTATCCGATAACCATTTTCCGCTGGGTTTATAGCCCCTACTATAACAATAACGGACAAATATCACAGTTGTCATGTTATGATAAATACTAGAGCTAATGTTGACATATGACTACCTACTTTTCGTCAGTTGTTTTTTTTTCATTCTTTTTTTTAAGTTAAATAGCTGATTGATAGATGGCACCTTACAAAGTACACAGTTTTATTAAGGTGTCAGTTTATGACAGTATAAGTCTAGTGTGACAGCTAATATATATATATAGTTGTGTATATACCTGATATCTTGACGAATTTCAAAAAAACAATAATTGACATCTTTTGTTAAACTAGTTTAGAATAAGTTGTATAGTTATCTATATTATGTTGAGGCAAAACTTTCAATGGTTTATAATTTTAAAATATAAATAGATATGGTGGCGCCAGAGGTCGTGGAGAACAAGGGTCTAGTGACATACAAACTGTCAACTATTCCTGTGGGCGTGTTGTTGGACGGAAAATATAACATTTTGTTAATTGGAACGTTTGCAAAATGAGACAATAGTTGATGATCATTCCAATTACAAGTCTACAAATATGTTTTTCTATTATAAAATATAAGACATTGTTAGTTTCGTTCTATGAACTTTACCCAGGGTTGACTCAGGTTTTCTTGACAACTCCAAGAATTGTCAAAAAAACCTTGGTTTTTTGGTTTTAAAAAAAAGCCAACAAGAAGCTATGTGCTCAATAATTAAAACATAAATTTTTCTTCTAATTTCTATTTCAAAAATAAGCTATTACCTGCAACAAGCAAGTCCACAACAAAATAAATCGACCGAGTTTTTTTCGAAATATTATAAAAAAAAAAAAACTTTAAAACTAAAAAGAATATCTTTTCTTACAATTTTAGTACACAATAATAAGAGTTTTAGCAATAGGGGGTTATGTTGGCTGTATATATGGCGACTGGCGGCCATGTTATTTTGGTGTCAAGTCTGTTGTTTATTATTCAGTCACTGATGCCAAATGACAATGGCAAGTTACACGATTGAGCAGCACGACCATATGGTAAAACTTTATTATCAAAATGAGTGTTCGTTAGTGCAAACATTCAGGGTGTTACACCCTTTTTACGGCGGACGCAATGCCCTTTCGGAGACTTCAAATTGGGGAATTTTTTCAACAAGTAAACAAACGAACAATTAACGGACTTACCGAGATTAATTTTTTTAATCAAAATTATTTTTGATTTATTATTGCTCTACGTTTCGGCAAGGTTTCACTTGTCGTGGTCACGGGTTGACTGATGGCTTGTGGGTGGGTGCCATACAAAAGAACGAAGTAACCAAATGGCAATATGTGAGCATTTAGCTTATAATGAGGATCACTATATACCTTTTGATCAAGCTACATAAATCAATTTCGACGGAAAGATTTTAATTTTATGATCCTAGATTGGTGCGAGATGCAATCGAAATAAAAATGCACTCAAACTTCAATCCTGATCAAAGTTTTAATCTCTCTTCGGCATGGGATCCTCTGATAAAAATATTAAAGCTTAATAAAATCGATGCTAAAAACAACAACAAACACACAAATCAAAACAACCTGCCACCACAGTGGTGCGTTCTTTTTCTATAAAATGTTAACTATTGTTACACTATTGTTAACTTTGCGGTCGTTCCTAAATGGAAAAGTGTAACACTGTGTAACATTATGACGTCATTAAATCGTTTCTAAATTCAGTGTTGAAGTGTCCGAGTGTTACACTTTCTAACAATTTTCAACTCCCCTCCTTGATATGAAATTGAAGTGTTGATCTGTCAAAAACAGCTGAATTTGGAAATGTGTTTATGTCTTTTGTTTACTTTTCGTTCTTTCGATTTGGAATTATTTTAGTTTTTGTATTTCTTTTCAACATAATTAATATATTTCTGGATTTTGAGTTTTGCAATTGTTTTCAGTTATTTTCAGTATGTTTAATCTTTCAATTCGGTAGATTTTTTACAGAGGAATTTGTGTCAATTATGAATGGAAAAAAAAATTCTTAGCATTTCGTTAATGATTCGATTTTGTACGAAAATAAAGTTAATGTGAATTTATTTAAATATTGTAGATATGCATTTAATGATTTAAGTGATCATAATAGTCTAATAAAATCTCATGCAATCGAAAAATTTCTTTGATTTAATCATTCCAAAGGTGTTTTAATTTTTTTTCAACCCCTTCCGATTGACAGATTAACAATAATTTTAACATTGATCGTTCTTAAATGAAATATTACACAGTGTAACACTTTTAACAATGTCATTTTAACATTTTTTTTGACACAACAACAATAGTTAACATTTTATAGAAAAAGAACGGACCACAGGCGTCTTTAGGCATGGGCCGATTGGGCCAGGGCCACGCAATTTTGGGGGCTACCATACAATAAGCTATTTTGATAGGAACATATTACGCCAAACAAAAGGATATACAAATTGAAATTGAAAAAATTTTTAAACATGCAGTGACTTTGTTCGTAAGATACATAATTGCAGTCTTTTTCTTAATACTTTTTTCAAGGCGACATGACTTGATTGCATATGTGTGTTATAATTAGTGTGTGCTGTTTGTTTATTGTATTACTGTTTTTTTGAAAATCCCCCCAACAATTTTGGAATAATAGCATTGTATATAAATTTCTATAGTACTATGTGGGAAATTATATAGTTTATTATTCTCATAGAAATATGGAGTACTATATTGGGAAAAAATTGACAAAACAAGTAGAAGCCTTCGAAAGGAATCCATAACAATTGATGTTGCAGCGAAATTGTTAGCTTTGCAATTTCATTAATTTTTTAAGCCTAGTACGCTGCTGTTTTAAAACGAAACAACCCATACAAAATGACACAACGAAAGGGGAGAGTACGATAACTATGGCGCCAAGAATTGATAACGGTTTTTTGTAGAGGGATCAAATACATGCATTTTTTATTATGGGAGGGGGGGTCTATCTCGCCCCGTTTAGGAGGTAGGGTCAATTTTATAAATAAATTACTCAAATTGAAAACAAAATATTAAAAAACAACAATATGATCTTATAATAGTGGACAGAATTGAAAATACTTTTCAAAATTTTAAAATTGCCTGTAGAATCTTTTATCCATGATGGTGACAAATTGCAGTGGGGAGCGTTCTTTTTCTAAATTAAAAAGAATACAAAATTAACTAAGGAGTAAAATGCTCCAAGAGAGACTCAACAGACTATCGATTATGTCAATAGAAGATGTGCTGTAAGAAATAGACTTTGATGAAATAATTCATGATTTTGCTAGTGATGTAATTTTTTAAAAAAGTACCTTAGGAAATGGATCACAAACTAAAAAACTTTTTAATTTTAAGCGTAAAAAGGTTAGGGCGTTTTCAAACCGAAGATTTCTTTGAACAAGATAAGAGGTTTTCAGCGATTACGCCTATTTTTAAACTTGTCGCTGCTCACCGTTTATGCCAGAAGGAAGTTCCCAGAAGTGCAATGGTATAATAACTTCAATTTATTAGGGCTTTCTCAACAAACTGTTTAATAAAGCATAATTGTGCTTTAGAAATGTATTTGTCAAAAATGGATTGAAACCAATGAACGACATGTGAGGGAAATTTCATACAAAATATCGATGATGTTCGATATTTCGTATGAAATTTCCCTCACGTGTCGTGAGTATTGGAAATTCCAAACTGAGTATCAAAAATGAATGTGAATAAATAGTTACTGGTTCATATTAAATTTCCACGGGTATTTTGTAAGGTTATTTATTTTAAATTTCACAGTACCTATACTAGGTGAGTACTAGGCTTGGGTACCAAAATATTAAAGTTCAATTTCACGCAACAAACGTACGGCTAATAGGAACAAATCTAAGGTGTTGTGGAAAATTGTGACATTTTTCAATCAACTCTGAAATGACAGAAAAAATATTTCGGATACCTACCTATACGATTGCCTTTTCTAGCATTTTTATTTACATCAAGGCGAAAAAAGAAAAAAACACGGAAATAAAACAATCTTTTAGGAACTTTTCCAACATGCTGATTATAAGTGAGTACCTATTTCCAATTTTCTATGGTCTTAGAAAAATTTTTTTTTTGATGATTTTTAAAAGTATTTTATAGTTCCAATAATTGTGAGCGTTGAATCCAAATATGGAATGATTGTATATGTACCTAAATAAGCCCTGGTTTCAAAATTTAGATCAGATATGAATTAAATCCTGCACTGAATAGTTAAAAGGAGTACGGGTTTCCAAAAACAATTTGATTACCTAAGACTGCATAGATTTTATTAAATGCAAGGTTTTATCTTTTAAGAAATCGTTGTAGACTGTACTGTTCAGAAGAATTTAATATTCAATTCAAAAAAGTAAATTCTGAATGTATTTTGATACATGTACATACAATATGTGTGGTAAGCTAGAACAATTTAATCGCCATTCAATCAAAAAAAAATTTTGCTCACATCTGCATACTCGGTCGTTACCTAATCTACCTATTTAGTTGGAGCCTTCATGGATAGCCATGAAACAAAAACGTCAGTGGTCTAAAGTAGTGGAATGCGTAGTGCATACGACTTCTAAGACTGAGCAAATCTGATATGCGTGGGTTCGAATCTCATGGTGTGCAGAAAGTTTTTCATAATAAAATTGGATTAAAGCTCAGCACCACTAATAAGGAGACTGATGATAGGGCTTGGCACCCCTTGAAATAGCTATATCTCCAGCCAAATAATTAATTAAAACGAATTATAAATTAATTCGTATACCATTGGTGGTAGCACCTTTAAGTTGTTGTTGTTGTTCAGAAATTCAATGAAATTGACGGAATAAAGAATGGTCAAGTCTAATAAACTGACATTCAAGTATGAATAATACAATAAATAATAATAATAAAAACAAAAAATGTTTATACCTACCGATACAAAAAATAAAAAATAAAAATAATATATTTTTTTTTTTTATTTTACAAATTCTGTTTAAAACTTTACTTTAGCAACTTTATTTTTATAAATTGGATTTGCGACGCGTTTCGGAGTGTTTACTTTATCCTATGGCGAAAACTTTTAGTACAAAAGTAAAAAACAAAAAATTTTCATTTTTATTATTAAATAATATTTTTTATATATAACATAACTTGGAGACAAAAAAGCCAAAAAATGAATTTTTTTAGTTTGTGTAAAATTTTGCAACAATTAATGTTAACTATCCTAAAAAGTAAAATTGGTTAAATTCAAAAGTTATACTTTTGTAGAAGTCAAGAAGAAAGACCGTTGTTTACCATAGTTAAGGGAATCAACAAACCTAAGCAACTTTTAATCTGATTGCAAAGTTTAGATTTGTTAGCTTACTGCCAATATTGTCAACAAGTGCTTTACATTCAAATCAAAATATGCATATGATTTATATCAAAGGCATCAAACAGGGAAATGAAATTAAAATTCCAATAGATAGACACTTATGCGTTTCGATAGTGTCAAACAGCGTGGCGATTCGATTGAAGAACTTTCAAAGTCCAGTTGCCTTATTTGATTTGAATAACAAAATTAAGTCCTAAGTTACAATTATAAAATACGACAAGGTCTTCGGATTGATAATTTATTAATAAAAAGCATTTCAGAAGCAAAAGGGTAAATTGTATACAGAGAACCAAATAAAGGCAATAAATGTACTTACTTATGGGATGCTTGCAGGGATTTGAAATAAAGATTTCCTGAAAATAAGGACTGCAAATGGCCAAGACAATCTTATGGGCATGCAGGAGTCTGCCATCGCATGCAAGTGTCACATCCACTAGGTCACCACGATCGTAGAGATTCTGGAATCCACTTGCAATATTATCTTGAAAGTTATTCCAGCAAAGAGCAAATTCATCATCCATGTTGATAGTTGTTCGTTTTTTTTGTATATATGAATTATTTTAACAAATCGCACAAAATGTATTTAAATTTATTTTAATTTTTCAATTTCACACTATTGTTTTTTCTTGCCTTTCGTTTTGAGCTATTTATTTTTTGTTTACTTTTTCACTTTAAAATTCTGACATTTGCACTGTGTAGGAAAAGGAAAAGCATCAAGCAGTACGAACAGTGAGGTGATTTTCTTCTATTTAGTTTTTGCGGTCTGCGGCGGAGATTGAAAGAAAAAGAAAATTTCTTATGTTTCTTGGATTAGTTTTAGTTTGTTTTGTAATTGCCGCGCCGACAAAAAATGTGCTGATATAGCCACGGATTAAACATTAATGATAAATCATTTGTTAAGGTTCTTTAAAAATAGTTTCTCAGAAAACTTCCATGTTTGTTAAGTGTCACAGTCTCAGGTCGACTGGTTTTTTGGTCGATTATGATTGGTATAAAATAATAAAATCTAATGGAAAATCGAATATGGCAAGCTTCTGTTCGACCATTATGAGTGGAAAAGAGATGACTGTATAGTAATAGAAATATTTATATTTTTTGAGTAATGCCAATCTGTTTTTTTTTTATTTACGGACTGTTTTTTTCACAGTGGCTCTCCCAAACTGAAGGTAGAACTATAAATAGTCGGAAACTGTCGGAAGAAAATTCTAAAACAGAACGAAAAGTTACCTCCCAAAACGTCAAATGCACAAGTCACCCATGATAAAAGATACTAAATATAAAAATTCCAAACCTTCTCTGTAGTTGAAAATTAGCAATTAGGTGTGTTTATTTTTCCAAGTCCGAAGGAAATTGGATGAATAAAACGATTCGAGGCTAAATAAGTTACATATTAAAATGCAACAACAACTAATCCCCAATGGGCTTAACTAAACCCAGACAATTTTCGGGGCTTTAGATAGAACTAGAATAGGCGGAATTGCCAACGTACGTGGTGGTACGAAACCGAGCGAAAACAAGAAATTCATATGACGCGCCCATATTAAGCCCCGAAAATTATCTGGGTTAAGCTAATCCCATTGTGGATTAGTTGTTGTTGCATTAAACATGTAATTTTTTTAGCCACGAATCGTTTTTTTCATCCAATTTCCTTCGGGCTTGCAAAAAAACACGCCTTTTGTCTTTCCTCCTTCTAATTTTGACAGTTCAAAACAACAAAAACAATACATGTCTAATTGAACTTGGAGAAATGTATACAAATGCTTTTTTCATTCTATGCGGATTCTTAATATTTTCTGTGATTTTTTATATAAATAACTAAGGCTGGGATTTTCATGCACTTAAAAATCGGAAATATGCGCTTAAAATATGCCCTTACAAATGGAAAATATGCACTAAAAAATGAAAAATATGCACTTAAAAAAACATTATTTTACCTTGTTTTTTCAAACAAAAAAAATAAAAAAAAACATTTCTCATTCAGTTTTTATTTATAAAGAATTCAGTCTTTTATTTAACAGAAATAAAGATAAGATAACATTAAAAGTTAACAAAATAACAATAAATATTTTTATTTAAGACGAAACAATAGGGGTATTCCCGATCCGATGCAACTGGGCTTGTATCATTGCAAAAATGCAAAAGTGTAAAATTTCTATACCCTAACCCCATTGTAAAAAAAAAAAATTGCACTTTTGCAATGATACAACACCAGTTTGCATCGGATCGGGAATACCCCTAATATATATACATATTTCTTTCAAAATGTAACTGAAACTTACATTATATTTTCATATATTTTGTTCACATAAATAATGAAACTTTATTTAAAGTTTTCAAACACAAAACTTTGCCTGTTTGGCAATATTGTTTTTTTCAACCACTTACCTCCGGGATTGGAAAAAAAACACACCTATTAATAATGTCATAATGGCAATGCTGCAAGCTACACCATTGACCATATCAGCTGCATTGCATACGCCAAACTCTCATATCCTTATGTTTACTCTGTGGCAAAAGTGGTAGTGTTTTCGGCAAGTTGAATAGTTTACTAATAGTTTTCTGATAAAGTGTTGTGTTTTTTCTATTAAATATTGCCAGATAATTAATTCTAACTTGATTTTTACTTAAATATTTTTTGGACTTTGTTCGATAAGTGTACACATAGGATAATAACTAATCTTTTTAAGTTAAATTTAGGTTATTTTTCTACTTTTTTATAACCAACTTGATGACTTGTTCAATTTGAGTTATTTTTGTACTTATTCCTAACCTTTAGTTGGAAATTAGTTATAAAATAACCCTAAATTCTCTGAATTAATTATAATAAAACCAAAAAAATTACATTTTTACAATAGATTAATCACCTGTCACCACGACACACTTTTGTTTCATTTCTTCATTTTACATTCTTTTTATGTTCAATTCAGAAAAATAAAATTGGCGTCGGTGGTTCTATATTTTAAAATGCGAGATTAATTACCTAAAAGACAAATATTATATTTTACTGCAAAATATAGTACAATGCTTACAGTATTTAAAAATTTCCAGAATTTTGGATTTACAGAACCTTAAAAGTTTTTGTTTTTTTTTTAGCAGCGAGATGATAAATTAGAAAGTGATTCGAGTAATTTGTCGTGCGCTTGAAACAATGAGCTTATTTCAGAATTGCGACTATTCATAACAAATTTATGAATCATAAAAAATAAGAGACTCAAATAAAATGAAATTCTGCCATATATAAAGATAAAAGAATTATTATTAAAAACAAATATGCAAATGGTAATATTTTCAATTCAAAATTGTGTTTTTTTTGTTAAAGAAGTTTTTTTTTCAGAAAAAATATATATGTGAGGTTAACGAATAACTTTCGAAACTCGCAACAACTTCTGCTTGCTCGATTCATCGTCAGGACGTAGTTTCCCCGATAACTCCAATGATGTCAAACTTCGAACAGACGACTCTTTCCCAAAATTCTTCATTTTGTATTCATTCTCTAATGTCTAAATATTTTCGTAATTCTAGTACATGTTCTTATTTCTGTTAAAACAAAATAAAACTTATACGTAAATGTAATTTTTCAGCGAAAATGTATTTTAAAAATTACTTTCGATTTGAATTAAGAGCTTGGTAATTAAGTTTTAGAATTACAGATGAATCGTGAATTAGGTACCTATGGAGAAAAATTCTTTATTTGAATTCTATTAATTATTATTACCATGGCTGATGCCACCCGTCCTTTTATTACTTTTTGTATGCCTTTTATGTCATTTTTTATTATTAATTATTATTTTTGTTTATTATTGTTGTTCTTTCTTTAAAGATTCCCGGGAGCATGCAGGGCAAAAAGAAAAAGACGCAGAGTCTAACGAAAATATAGGAGAAGAAGCTTCCGATAAATTATCGGAAACTCTGTTGCACGACCTCAATATCCTAAAGTCCGATTTAATTTCTCATTATGGTAAACTAAAATTGATTCATTGGCAAACAATTTTGAATTTCGTCTTACCTTTTTTTTTTACAGAAAATCCAGAAGTTACTTCCAAAATTTGCAGCAATATAGTTGAAGGTAATAAAATAAATGAATGAATGCAAATTCATAAGCTATGTAAGTTATTTAATAATTTTAAATTTAGTATTCACTCGTAATAATAATATGGAGTTGCATGCAAAACTTGACCAAATAATCAAGGCACACGATTCGTTAAAAACCGAGATGGAAAACCAAAGAACACTTCTACAGCAGTTTATGGGAAAGACAAAAGTCTCCCTTAATTCGCTGGTACAAAAAGTGTGTGACACGGTTGGGCGAGATGAAGTCAGCGGTCAAATTTTTCATAATTTATTGCCATTAACCACAAAAGAGCAGTTAGACGAACTGGAAGAAAAAATAAGCCTCGATCTGGAATATAGGCGGAAGTTGGTAAATATCCCTTTATAAAAAATATATATATTATAATATATTTTCTAAAGCCTAGTACCTGTTGCAGCGCTATTTACATTTGTATAAGATGAAAATAAAAGCGGGTAGGTTGGATTGGGAAATAGTCTCCTCATCCATACAATTTTTTTGTTTCATCCCATCCTAGAAATTCTAGCTTCTTATCGCAACTTATGAAAATTTGAATTTAGGCTAGAGCGTAGAACGGCTTGAAGTTTTTAAGGGGAAAGCCAAACTCTAGAGAAAAAATACGTCGAACTGCATGTTTGCGAGAAAAAAGTTTAATAACCTTCATGCTTTTTTTTCTCTTTTACAGGTTCGTAAATTAAGTACTTTTGGTGGCGTCAACCAGGTCAAAACAATCCGGAATATTGCCAAATGTTTTTTTACCGACTTGCTTTTGACCGAATTTTCATGGCTTGGGACAGGAACAAAGAAAAACTTCAACCAATATAAATATATTTTCGCAGCAATCGTTGATGCTGTGAGGGAGCGGTACCCCTCTTACACCGACATCGAGGGATCAAATTTTTTTAAAAGCTACCTCAAGCAGGCTCGCTTTAGAATAGGCAAAACCTTGTAAGTATTAAAATTCAAATTAGGTACCTAACTAAATTTAATATTTCTTTTTACTATTATTAGGGATGAAACTGCTGATGGCGATGTGACAATGGAAGAGAACTCCCAGAAGAACTAATTTATTATTTTTATTTGTTTTATTTATTTTTAACTAAATAATTATTTGTTTAGTATTCACACATGGCCCATTTGAGAATGCTATAATATTTCCAGCTATGTAAAATACGTTTTCGTTTTAATAACAACGTAAGAAAAAGTATATTATTATCCAAATTTTGTAAGTCATTTCAATATGAGACAGTTCTTATTCTTCAGATAGATCAATGTTTGGACCAAATGTGTATGTAAAATTAACCAGAAATCAACATTTTGAGTATAAATATAGGTTTTCTGAAAAATGCAACCAAACGTTAGATAATTTCAATTAAATCGCAACCAAATTCAAGAAAATTTATTACTGGCTTTGCTTGGTTGTCGAAGTTGATTCTCGCTATGCCATGTAAATGCTTATATTACAAATTTTATATTTAAAAAATAAATATAGGTACATACCCCAAATTAATAGGAATGGAAAATAACAGGAGTGGCATGGCGGAAGGGGTACTTTTATGGAGCTAACAAAGCTTAATATGGTAATAAATGGTTCACGAGATTTTGAAATCTAGTAGAGCAATGTTAAGTGTTTCCATTCAATTATTTTAGCATTTTCTGGTTGTATTTGGTAAATTCTCAAATTAATTGGGAAATTTTCGAAAACGAACGAATTGTATTTAGAACGGAATTTCATTTAGAGTGAAATTTAAAATCGATTACAATTCCATTTCTATCGAAATGCAGAACATCGGGGTCATTTTGCTTAAATTGAGGTACGGCTTCTTACTTACTTAACGGGATCCCAACCCATCAAGGTTTCAGCCTGAGACACGGCAGCTTTCCATCCTCCTCGATCTCGGGCACGCAATTCAAACCATCTATTATTTCTCACATTCGTGGTTGATGTAGAAAATTTTGAAAATCTTCAAAAATAGTGGTGACAACATTGGTTACATAATGGGAGTTATGACAAGAAAAATGTCCCTTCTTCGAAAATTGGCAACCTGAATCATGCCCGAAAGTTCCCTTGCAATTCATTGGTATCGCAAATAAAGTTTTCAGGGGAATTTGGCCTCCTTTCTCATAATTTAGTTTTAAGTACTCGTATGATCAATTTTTTGTATAATATTAATACTAATTAAAAAAAAAATTTGGAATAAAATTTTGGTTTTAATGAATTACAAAAAACAGCATCCAATTTAATACATCTTCAATATACTTTGCCAATATGTAAAGCAAAAATTAAAAACTGAATTGAGAAAAAAATTAAAAATATATTTTGATGAAGCCTTGCAGAAATTAGGAATGTTGTTTTTTTTTATATGTACATGAGAGTTTTAATAAAACATTTCTTATTCTAAAGGCTTTAAACAATATTAAAAACAAAACTGGTTTGGAGCAAATAATAATGTTTAAATGTACGAACAAATATTAATTTTTTTTTGTTGTATTCTATAAGCAGAGATGGATGACTAAAGAAATAAATGTTGAATTAATAATGTGAAAAGGTCATCATTATCGTTACATCTACATCGTTGCAAGTTGCATATTGACATTATTTTGCTTTATCTGAAACTGCGTAGTAACTAATCTTTGTTTTTGTTTTTTTTTATTTATTGGGTTAAGATGGGACTTATATGACTTATGTTTCGATTTTTCGATTTAAAATCTTCCGTAATGCGCCTGACTCGGTTTGCGATCAGTGAAGAAGTTTCGTAGCACGAATATCTGAGCGATTCCAATGAGAAGAACGGCTGCTGTTTCTAAGCTGGAATACCACCAAACACGTTGGTTTAGTTCCTCAGCCCTTTTCCTGCCTAGGATTGGGTATTAAAAGTCTCAATTATCTTGAACTATAACAATATTTGACTTAGAGACTTACCTTGGGCTTCTCGGAGTCGATGATGGGTTTGGGCGTCGAGAATCTCGTTCAGAGACTTGTGTATGGACTGAGAAGAGGTCTCCATTTGTGTAAGGACTGTAGCATGCTCATCTATGCCTGGCAGAGCGGGTTCGTCACCAACTTGAAAGTCCACGTAGACAAACTTATGTGAAAATGAAGAGAATTTGTTGCTGAAACAGGCAGTGTAAACTCCTGTTGTCTGTGAATGAAAAATCAAAGCCGTGGGGTTAAGTAAACGAACTGACGTGTACTTCGCGCTAAAGGGGATTCACCTCAGCAGTGAACTGATGGCTGTCGAAGGTGGCCCTCTTCTGTTCGTAGATTATTCTATTTTGCGGATCTTTGAGCAAGACATCTACGTCCAATTGACCTCCAGCAGACACCTGCAATTAAACACACGTTGATAACAACTTATCGGTGAGAAAAACAAACAAGTTATATATCGGTCACTCACTTGGAACTCCAAATACGCCGATGTGTTCCTCTTGATTTCTTCATAGAAACAATCTTCGGAATTATCTGGCAACTCGAATGTGAATTCAACGCAATGCGATAGTTTTGTTAGAAAACAAACTAAAATCACAATAAAAACACTATTTTGTAAAGAAAACATTTTGATTTTAATTTAATTTATATTTTAGAATTTAATCTAATAAGATTGATATCATTTATTTTCGTTTTGATAGTGGCAAAAGATGAAAAACTAAAATAAATGGACCAATATGCTTCTCATGAGCAAATTAAATTTATTTTTCTTGCTTGCGAAATTTTGACACTTGAGGTGACATGTCATAAAGAATGTCGGCTCAAAGGAGAATGACAGAAAATTTGTAGGAATAATTCGTGGCCGGAAATAAGACAAATTTAAGAAAACAGTGATGCCAAAAATAATTTTTTCGAAACGGACAAACTGTTTGTATTTAAAAAAAGCTGTTTTTTTAGAGTGACAAAGTATGTTATTTTATGTGTTTTTTTGCAACCGACGCGACGTCGTTTTTTTCACCCAATTCTTCTCGGGCTTGCAAAAAAAAAACACGCCTTTTATTACCGTTTTGATTTTGGTCATTTTACTTTTTTGTGCAAATCGAAATAAAATGGCGAATAAAGTGCCCACTCTTATGGCCAGTTGTACAATAGTGGTTCAGCCTCGGTTCAAGATTTTAACTCACCGATTACGGCGCATTAACTAACGTTCAACGCTCGTTCAGACATGTAATTGGTTATTATCACACACTTGAACAGTAAACCACTGTTGAAACTCAATTAATCCGCCCAAAATCGGTGGATACAAATTGCTGAACCACCGCTTAAATATTTGTACAACTGGCCCTAAGAAATATATATGTAATATATTAGACCTGCGCGACGGCGCGGTGGCGTGAGTATACCTAAATATGAACGGTTCTGATGAATTTTGTATTTTTTTATTCGTATGTTCTTCAAATTGATTTTTTTTGCCACTGTATTGGTATACTTTCTTGTCTGTGCGGCATAGCTGTCAAATTTTCATTCAAACTTGTTGTCTTTTGAAAAGTGTATGCAGTTAATTTCATATTAAAAGTTCCTCCACACCAACGCGAATTTTCGGTGGCGACGACGAAAGCAATAATAACAACGTGTTGTTTTCATTGATAACGACGTGTTGTTATTATTGTTTTCGTCGTCTCCACCGAAAATTCGCGTTGGTGTGGGGGATCCTTAAACTGCTTCCATTTTTTAATAGGATTTATTTAAATAATTTAAATAATAATAATAAATAAAGCTACGCGCAAACCGACGCGATGGCGGTGGCGATGGCGATAACAATGTGGATGCCGCAAACGTAAATCAATGGAGGGGCACAAATCGACGCGATTTGTGGATTGCGTTCACATTCCACTGCTGCGTTCAGTTACGCGACTTTTCTTGAACGCAGCAAGCACCATTTGATCGCTATATCGCCTGAAGAAAAATTCCAGTCTAAAAAAGAAAATTTGAAAAACTGAAAAATTAATAGAAAAAATTAGGGGAAATTCCATTTTATGTGTTTTTTTTTTATTACACTTCAAAAATTAAACGTTTGTATTGTCGCTGACAACTTAGCCCGCTACGCAATATATCGCGTTGATGTGAGCAAGTTTTTGAACGCATCTTTATCGCGCGATAAAAGTTATCGCAATCGCCACCGCCATCGTGTCGGTTTGCGCATAGCTTAATAGGTATTTATTTAAATAATTTTAGCAAATTTTTCCCAAAACGAATAAATTTCAAATCAAAAACCACATTTGTCCAGCTGACAGCTTAAATTTGTATCAAATCAAAAAAAAATCGATTTATTTTACCAATAGTAAACCCCATAAAGGAGGAGGAGTATTGTTTGCGGTAAAGTCTAGTATTAAAGACGCTGTTTAGATTGGGAAGATTGAGGCCGATATCACGGCAGTTCGTAGGCAAGAGAAGTGTGAGGTGAGGAATCTCATGAGGCAGGAAGAAAACATAAAAACCGGACTCATGAGTCTACTTTGTTTGTGTTTCAATGTGGAAATTGTTGTTGTTTCAATGTATTTTGAGGCGCCTGAAAGTTTCAAATGTATAAACACGATGACACTCCCCAGTCCAGACTTAATCTTCCCAATCTAAACAGGGACGAAGAGTTTCCTTATACTAAAGATTATAATTGCAATCCAATCAATATTTATGTTTTTGTATCTTATATCCCTCCAAATGCAAGTTTTGCTTCTAATATAAATAATATTCAATATAATATAAAGACGGTGACCATATTTCCAAATAATGAACAATTAGTGAAAAAAGAATCAAAATTCAATTAAATTTTAAATTATTCCATTTAATTAAAAAATATCTGGATAACTTATCTCAAAAAAAGAGGAGGTGCATAAATATGAAATTCAGTCTTTGTTTGCATAAAACTTGAACTTAAAACAAAACAACTCTAAAAAAAAGAAGTCTTACAAACAAAGAAAAATTTTTTTAATTCGAATTAACATAGTTCATTTTTACGGACTTAGATATTTTTCTGAAGAAATGTTCTAAACAACTGAGTTCATTTATTGTATTTAGTTATCGAAATAGATTTTGCAGTTTCGAACTTCATTTGGGTTTTTTTCATTTGCCCAAATATTATTTAGAATAGAAAAAACTCTTTCTTTTTGACAATATAAAATTGTACTAGCTGTCATTGGCGTAGTTAGGAATTTTGTCTAGGGGGGGCAGCCAGCCAGTTGATATACCACCGCAAGTTTTAAATTTTATTTTTAATAATATTTATAAAAATACTTTCAAAAATATTTACTTTAAATAGAAATTCATTAGGTTTTATAGATAGAGCTTTTGTCAAAACCATAAGTGTTGTAATAAATGAGTTAGTTCACTCTCATACGAAGTGACACCAAACTAGAGTATAGCTTAATCAAAAATATTGTTTTCTAAAAAGTTGACATTTAAAAAAGAATTGGTATATTTTTATCAAAATTGCATACACTAAATTAAGATTTACAAAATAACCAAATTTTACAAAAACAGACTTTGTTTATTAGTTTTTGTTTTTTAATTAAGTTTTTATTTTACATGTTCTTGCCTGAACTGGTTCAGGACTTTTTCGGAAGTGATTTTATTTTTAACTATTTCATTTTCAATATTAAGTAGCGATACATTAGAGAAACGATTTTGGAGCATTGTTGTTCTCGCCGCATTGCTGAGAAACTCCTTTCACAGCTGGCGGAGCTCACTGGAAGAGCTAACGCTGCCTGAAGAAGTTCGTAAAAGTTTGGAAACATCTCTTTTGAAACATTTTGTTTTAAATTTTCGATGCTTGTTTCGCAATTTTTCAGTTGAAACATATTTTTTAATATCAAAGCTTTAGCACTCAGTGCTTACACAATCAACTCTAAAAACATATTTATAGTTATTAATAAAATCTTCTGCAGTAGGTAATCATGTTTAATTTCAGGAAAGCGTCTACAGCATTTGCTATTGGTAGGTTTTCAAAACGGCATTTAAAGTTGACAAATAATGTTATCCATTACCTAAGCAGTAGTATGCTGCAGTAAGAGCTGAAAACATAGATGAGCGTGGTGGATATGACATTTTTGGACATTTTTATACCTTTCTTAACGCATACTCAAAACCTAAATGACACCCTATATTTCCTATCTATAACTTATAATATCTGGTTTATATGCAAGAACGAAAGATCGAGTTGGATTAGGGTCGGATTTTCGATCCTGCATATAAACGAATTACCCGTTTGTTTGTAGGTATTGTGTTTGCAATTAGTTTTCACGTATTACACATACGTACGAACATAGTGATGCGTTGTTATTATGTGAGCGTTTTTTTACACTACCTTGAGAAAAATACGACGACCAGCTGATAAAAAACCTTAATGTAGGAAAAATATAAATTTTGTTGTCTTTATAATGAATGACAATTGTTAGTACTGTCGATTTTCTAGGGGGGGGCAATACGATTTCTAGGGTGGGCACCGCTCACCCTTGCCCACCCTTAACTACGCGCATGCTAGCTGTCTTGTTCGTTCTTTTAAGCGGTTAGAATACGTTAGAATCATTATTTTTTTCCATTGAATTTTGCTTCAATATTTATGCTTTTGTTTTTAAGAATTTGTACGAAATACAGAACAAATAATGAACAAATTGTGAAATACAGTACATTTATGTGTTTTTGTTCACAAATAATGCATAATGAACATCGTCTTCACCGTAGGTATATATCACTTAAAGCCCTTCCACACTATCCCACTGAATATTAACACATGTGAAACAAATCATGTATAATAGTGTGGAAACAAAATATGATAATCCCAGCCTACACGATTTGACATGTGTTAATACATGAGAATTTTTAGAAATGGTTCTAATTCTGTCACACATTTCATCACATTTTTATTGAGGTTAAATTAAACTGTTGTGTGTGGTCAAAAAATGAAAAGAAATTTCTCTCTCACAAATTTGGCAGTAGCATGGAATTCTTCTCCATTTTGTATTAATACTCAGTGGGATAGTGTGGAAGGGCTTTTATACAGTGTATGTGAGTGTGTGTAAAAACACCTATAATATGGTTATGGAGTTAGCAGCCCAGCAAACATTTTCATTCAGAACTGTATCATAAATGATTGAAATAAGTGAAGAAAACCTTCGAATCTGAATTCATTTCTAAATCGATTTGGGTCCAAACTCCTGGGTAACGAAACACACATATGAATCTTTTAAATGATTCATAAATGATGAATAAATACGAATAGAAGTGAATCCACCCAAATTACTTGTTTGAGGAATTACTTGTGTACGTTCACTTTTATTCACCTACAATGAAGGAGAATCGAATCTCAATCATTTTTATCCTGCAAGAAATTCCGCACAAACTCACTCTTCCCTTCATAACGTAAAAATGATAGGCTCTTGAAACATTTTCATATTTCATTCACTGAAAATGAACATTTATCGGATGATATTCTTCATTTTTGCTGAATGTTAAGTGAACATTCACCTAAATGTTTGCTGGGAGTCTTTTCATTCCATGGGCTGATTGTGTATTCCACATAAATAAAATATGTTAAGTGATGTAAATACATTATCGTAGAATAAAATAAATAAAAGATATTATTTTAAATAACTTAAAAACACTTATTTTATTTATTTATTTACTTAAAAGCATTTCAGAAGCTATGCTTCCATCGTCAGTAAGTTTTTTATAAAAACACGTTAAAAATCTCCAATATCAAATCAATCGTAGAATACTTTAAAATTGATATTTCATACAATATTGGTATAAAAAGGCAAATTTGTTGAAAATACAAATATACTTTCAAACGTGATATGCCAGGTGCGTATCTGTAAAAGTTGAAATTATCACCCAGTGTCGCATTAGCTTTTCTTGGTGATGGCAAGGCACTCAAATGCATTGAGCGCCCGTAGTGCAGAGTAATTTTACTTACTTTATGTGGAATATGAGACACAGCTTACCTGTGAAAGGTGTTTTTACAAGATTTAATGGAGCACCCCTTGTAGTTTTATATTTTTCTATTTCAATGAAGAATAGCATATATTCACTTTATTTACTTTTATTTCACTTGTTTATTTAATTTACTAAATTAATCTTTTTTTCTATTTTGACGATTCAAAATCTCAAAACACATTCCTCAAAAAAACATTTAAAAATTCCTTTGGCCGCCCCATGATTTAGCTGTCTAACTGCATGCCTTCACTGTGTAAATGCGTTTGTGTTTGTATAGCTCACACGGTTTTGAAAAATGCTTCACTTTTTCCTCGATATGCCCGTTCCACTATTTCTTCTTCTGGCCAGTTGTACAATAGTGGTTCAGCCTCGGTTCAAGATTTTAACTCACCGATTTCGGCGGATTATCTAACGTTCAACGCTGGTTCAAGTATGTAATTGGTTATTATCACACACAACAGTAAACCACTGAAACTCAATTAATCCACCGAAATCGGTGAATAAAAATTGCTGAACCGCGGTTTAAATATTTGTACAACATAGCCCTAAGGGTAATAAATAAATTACGCAGGTTGTCAAAGTTGAAAGTGTCAAAAAACTAACAATGGCTGTTCGAGTGCTAACAAATATTCAACTCGCTTCATTAGAAACAACAACAAAATTTTGAAATTAGACAAGTAAATGGAAACCGGATCCACCATTTTACCACCATAATACCTCGATTTTGACAGATGCGCAGAACTGAACAAAAATGAAAACGCTAATGATATTACCTTTAATATGTGTACTGTGCTCATAAATACTTAGATGCAAACATTTTCGTTTTGCATCGGCAGTGTACTAACAAATCAGGTGGTGTATAAAATGCGTTGGTGTCAAAACAATTTCAGGAGTTCCTAAGTAAAATAATCTTTTAAAAACTCCAAAAAGTCCAAAAATGACATTAAAAAATTATTGAATCACCTTGTCACCGTTTTTTTTTAATTTTATCGAAAACGGCTCTTACGATTTTGATTAAACTTTGTAACTGCAATTAATAATGTGATTGAAAGAAAACTGGTTTTTATGTTTTTGGCAACAAAAATCCCATGATGAAAATAGGGCTTTTTTTTTTTGATAAAATCGCATTATTGTTGGGTTATTCACGTATCGAGAGGAGTCCATTGTGGACTAAAAAATAATAATAAATGTCCACTAGAAAATAAAAACAAAACAGTAACGGAAAAAAAAAATAATAAAATTTCATATTTATTGTGTTGCTTTTCTTGTTGGATGGAATGGATGATTCATGGCTGATAGATCTGGAGGATTTTTATTATATTCAGCAAGTTCCATCATACCTTCCTTTGCGATCTCCCAAAGTTCTGGATGTTCTTTCTTAAACATTTCATACCATGTCTTCACTAGTGGATATGCAGAAATGTCAAAACCAATAGCTTCCAGACACATTGTTGAAGTAATGAGAACAAAATCAGCAACAGTCATATTATCACCGGCAGCATACTTGGTATTCGAACGTTTTAAATAAGTTTGAAAAACTTGCATAGCATTCTCGACCTTCTTTAAACCCATTGGTGATCTTTCGTAGTCGAAGAAAATCGGTGCCAATGCGTAGGCTCCAATGCTGCTGTAATAAAAGCCCATATTGAAAAACAATCGTTGATTGACTATTGATTTAGCAATGGCATCCTTTGGATACAAGGCACTGTTCGGGGCGTATTTATCACAAAGATACTATAAAACAAAGTGATTAATGATGGTATTATAAGTAAGATTTTGAAGAACCCACCTGAATGATAGCATTACTCTCTTGAAGAAAGAACCCGTTGTCATCCAAAACTGGAATCTCTTTTTGAGGATTCATCTATAATAGATGAAATATTCGTTAAAAACGCATAGACCAAACGGCTTAGAGATAAACATACCAATGCGTAAGACTCAGTCAAATGCTCACCCTTGTTAAAGTTAACATTGACGTACTCGTACGGAATGTTCAGGGCTTTCAAAGTCATACGAACACTCAGCGTTGGAGGTCCATCAGAAACACCATACAACTTCATTGGCATGATCTATAAAAAGAGAAGGTAAAAGATTGAGAAACATGAAGTTATGAAAAAGACATTCGGACAAATTCAGTGTCATTTTTAAGCTGTTGCTAAGATAAAAGTAGGTTTAAATGAATTCATTATTTTGTTAAATAAAGAATTTGATCACGATATGACCCACAGTACACAAATCGAGTTCCCACAAAAACTACACACCGCTGTATTAGAAACAAGATTAGCAAAGTGAAGGGCATTGGCCATTTTCTTTGATTTTGACAGATGCGCAGGACAAATATGAAAACGCTAATGATATTGCCTTTTTATGCCATCGATCGTCCTTTTTATGCCTTAACTATAATTACATTATTACACAAAAATTATTAACACTTGGACAAAACTATTGGTATCTCGTAACTGATTACAATATTATGAACACATTTTTTTTCTGAATCTATCCAAAAAATATATATAAAATTTAAATCATAAAAAAATAATGTTTTAATGTTGTGTCTTATTGAGGCAGGTACTAAATCATTTGTTTCGTCCAGCTCTTCAGAAATGTTTGTTTTGTTGATACGTATGGGTAAAGCATATTCATTGATCCAATAGATATTAAAATGCAATTTAATAAAATGTGAGTTTAACAAACGACTGTGTTTATTTTTTATTTTGATTCTTGTTTTCAGAATCGTGACTGGTTTCACTTAATTTATTCACAAACAGAACAATGCCTTTTGGCTTGAGGTACCTACCGACTTTTGTGTTGAATTACATATACCAATAATTATATTATACTCGTACTACTTGAGTTTCAATAAATTATTTATCAAGTTAATAAATAGCTCACTTGCAGAAATAGTCACACCTTTTATCTTTATGAACTTAAATATAATATATAATTACCCACCAATCTTTTAACTGAACCCACTTTATAATAATAACAACAACAAAACAAGTAATTAATAGAAATATTCGCTTATGATTTTTCTTACTGTTTTCTTTTCTAAAAATCTGGTTTAATTATTTATGAAAGAGCCGCTACAGAACGACTGTGACTGCACAAGACAAACGCTTAGAGAATACTAATACCAAATAGAAGTAGCTACTTAAATAATAAAACCCAAACTGATCAAAGAAGTAGCTAACATAACTTGTTTTGAAAGGGGATTTAATCGAGAAATAAAAATGCAAAAAAGCTTAATTCAATCACAAAAGCTTACAGGCAGCGTTGGAATACAAAAAAGAACTTAATTGTTTCATTATATTATTGTTTATTAAAATAATAAAAACTTTTTTTTGCAATTTTTCTGAAAAAAAACTATTTATTAAGTAGCTCAAAAAGCTAATCAGCCTTATTGTGAGTTTCGCTGGAACAACATTCCACCAGGAAAATTTGATGTTTCACTTTTCGCCTATTGTGAGTTTTACCCGAAATTTTGTGTTAAAAAAATCCTCTTATTGTGAACATTCATTTCGGGCGGAATGGTACTCATGCCAGACAGCCTAAATTTTCACTTATTTTAAGTAGGCGAACGAAATTTCGTTTGGGCGAAACTCACAATAGCTTTTAAAATTCCGGGGGAACAAAAGATTTTAAGGTGAAATATTTTTCGGGTGAAATTCACAATAAGGCTGAATATTTTTCACTCATACTTGGCAAAGTGAGAATATTTTAACTTTTTCGATTTACAGCCGATATGTCAACTCCAATATCATCTGATTTTCGAAAAAATGAGTCAATGTAAATCTAGATGGACGAAGACGGAGTAAGGAAATAATCCAATACCTGTGAGTTTTTTCCACTTTTAGTGGGAGTCTGCTCCCCTTTTCATTGAGAAGTTTACATCCACCGAAAGAGAGAGGCAAAGAGAAATAGAAATAAAAAAGACAGATAAAGGTAAATAAAAATATAAAGATAAAGAGACAGAAAAAGAGATAGAAGGACTGAGTAAGAGAAAGAGAAATAGAGAGATAAAGAGAAAGAACCTATCAAATGGTTTGTGTCTGAACTAAAATTTTGAATATTTTTTTAGTTAGAGGTTTTAAAAATGGATTGTTTTATATAACTAGGGAAAAAATGGATATTTTTGTCAAAACCCGAACATTTGGTATATACAATATATTTTGAAGGTTTCTATATAAAAAAAGCGTGCTGAATCCGGGTATACTTCTCAGATCCTTGAGCGTTTTGCGATATCACGTCATCAATAAAGGACATATGGAAAAAGGCTGCAGCTGGTATGTATTACGGAAAAATTGTGATTTACATTAATTTGGCACTAGATATGCATATTTTATGATTCCCCAAATGCAAAAATATTTTTTTTGATTTTTTGGGGGTGGGGTTCACGAGTTGGAAAGGGGACGGGGTGCGAATTAACGAAAAACTCAGCATTTGGAACTAGGTCGAGTGTGGTATCGTATCGTTTCCATGTATTTTTTAATGCTGAATTATATGGCACCACTCAATTTTCGATTGAATCACTTTTCAATAAATTTTTGATATGGCGTCATCATTTAAGGACTTCTGACAAAACTCTGCAACTGGTGTGCATTACGAATATTTGTGACTTACATTATAATTTGACAATAGAAGTGCAGATTTCATGAGTCTCCAAATACAAATATAGTTTTTTGATTTTTTGGAGGAGGGGTGAACGGAAAGGAAAAGAGATGGAGTGCGAATGAATTATATCCCTTTTTTATTTTGTTTTCAGTATTAGTACTAGAGTTTTGTTTAGCATGTACTTGGTTCTACGTGTAAGATTTGAAATCCTCTCTCTCATCAGAACTAAGAAGCAGCGCTTTCCTAACATTCCCTGAAATTCACTGATGCGGAAAACATGGTAGATGAGCTCTTTAACTATTTCCAAGTTGCTGATAGCAGTAGGTAGTGACTTTTTGTCCGGTGGACAGTCTATACCTGTTACGAAAAGTTGCAGTGACAACACTCAAGTTGCAAATTGTATCAACTCCAACACTTAATTTACAAATCAACAACGACAACACTGAAGAACAACCCTGAAAGAGAAAAACCGATCACTGTCAATTTTGAATAAGCCAGACATTTTAACGGCGAGAAGTAATCGAACAACGAACAAGAAAACACTAAGATTTTTTGAGTTCCTAACACTTTAAATAAAACTTTTCATTTGCTTATTTTTGATAAAAATAAAGTAACTTTGTTTGTTTAAAATTCTTCAAAAATTTAGTCTTTTATTTTTAAAACAAATTTTCAACATTCTCAAAAAATTTTATTAAATAATATGTCTACGACGGACAATACAGTAGTTGGTGGTGGAAAGTGTCCTGTCTGCGACGCAGATTGTACAAGCGACAGGATGGTTGAATGCACATTATGCAAAAAGTGGATTCATTACGATTGCGCTGAGGTTGGCGACGAAGTTGCCACGATCGACGATTGGAAATGCACCTTTTGCAAGCAATCGCAAACACAAAATGCACAACAACCACAGATCCAAACAACAATTGCAAAATCAGTCCGTTCAAAAGCACGTTCTGAAAGGATTCGGCTAAGAATGCAGATGCTGGAAGCGGAGGAGCTACTTCTACAAAAACAACAAGAGTTGATCGCAAAGCGCCAAGCTCTTTTAGACGAAATGTCAGACGACGACTTGGAAACGACTGCCCAACAGGAAAATATTCAACCGCGTGGTAAGTCAATATTCAATGTTTTCAATAATACCGTCGTCGAAAAGAACTTGAGCAAATTGCCAACCACAAAGAAAAAAGAAGAACAGCATTTTAATAAATTAATGTATGAGCCATTAGAATCCTGCGAAGCTGTTTGTATATCGAAGCAGCACATTGCGTCTAGACAGGTAGTAGGTAAGGATCTACCAATTTTTTGTGGAAAACCAGGTGAATGGCCTGTGTTTATAAGCAGTTTCCAACAAACAACCGAGGCATGTGGTTTCACAAAAAATGAAAATTTAATGCGTCTGCAGCGCTGCTTGCGAGGCAAAGCAAAAGATGTCGTCGAAGCATTGTTAACATCACCCGGTTGTGTTCCTGAGATCATCGAAACACTCAAACAATTTTTTGGTAGACCAGAGATCATCATCAAACATCATATGGACAAAATTAAAAGAATGCCGGCACCTAAAATTGAACGAATGGAAACGATAATTGAATATTCCGTGGCTGTGAGAAATCTATGTGCTACGATGGAACAATCGGGGCTTCAGAACTACATACATGCGAAACCCGAATCTGATGATGGAGTTTGTCGACAAGTTGCCGCCCACATTACAATTAAATTGGGCTACTCATAAGCGATTCGAAATAGATACAGACAACATTTGTGTGTTTGGTGACTGGCTGAAAGACGTAGCTGCTGATATTTGTAACGCGAAACCATCAACGTCTTGGTTAACGACCAAAGAGCCTCAAAGTAAACCAAGAAACAAAAAAGAAGAGCTTTATGTCCATCAAGAAAACTCATCAGCCGGAAGTTCGAACAAAATTCCAACGAAGAGTATTGCTAAGAAGTGCCCAGTATGCCAACAAGACTGCAAAGTTGTTTCTGTATGCAAACAATTTCTCGATTGCAATATTGCCGATAGATGGGACATACTCAGAAAAGTGAACCTTTGTAGACAATGTTTGAAAAGGCATCAGTTCAAATGTTGGGCACCGATTGCATGCACAGAATTAAATTGTGATAAAAAACATCACCCTTTATTGCATAACCCCTGCCAGCAGCCTAGCAGCAACAACAACAATAACATCAACAACAATGAAATGAGTTTAAGTCATTCTATATTTGCTTCAATTCATTTTAGAGTTTTGCCAGTTCTCCTAACTCACAATGGCAACAAAATTAACACCTTTGCATTCCTAGATGAAGGATCCTCTAGTACTTTATTAAATGAGGAAATTGCAAATAAATTGGGACTTCAAGGAGAAAATGCACCACTGTGTTTAAAGTGGAGTGGCACTATATCTAGACAAGAACAACGTTCGAGAGTGGTTGAAGTAAATATATCTGGTGTTCACGAAAATTCACAAAATTATAGAATGACAAATGTACGTACAGTCCAAGCTCTCAATTTACCAAGGCAGTCATTAGATTATGGCTATTTAGCTAAAAAATATCCTCATCTAAAGAATTTACCAGTGACATCTTATGTAAATGCGAACCCAGGTATCCTTATTGGGCTTCGAAACTGGTATGTTGCGGTTCCTACAAAAATACTAGAAGCGACTGAAAGCGATCCAATTGCAGCGAAATGTCGCCTGGGTTGGACTATATTTTCGATGTGCGACAAAAAAGAAAACAACGAAGCAGATAACTTTGACACCAATTTGCAAATCTGTGAATGCCAGCAGGCTGCCGACATGAAGCTACACGAAATGGTAAAAGAATTCATCTCAGTGGACAACTTGGGAATAGTTGAGCCTAGTGATTTCAAAAATTCCCAAGAACTAGATCGAGCTAAATGTATCCTGAGTAGTACAACAACCAAATTAGAGAGCGGATATGAAACTGGACTTTTGTGGCGATACGAAAGGTTTAAATTACCTGATAGCAAACCGATGGCGCTTCGACGGATGAGATGTCTTGAAAAACGTTTGGATGCTGACCAACAACTCAAAGCAAATGTGAAACAACAAATAGAAGAATATAAGCAAAAAAAATATATCCGTAAGCTGAACGAAGAAGAGCTGAAAGAACATCATGAGAGGGTTTGGTATCTACCAATTTTTCCGGTTCGCAATCCAAATAAACCTGGAAAGATCCGGCTTGTATGGGATGCTGCTGCCATGGTAGAAGGCGTCTCTTTAAATACGCTGCTGATGAAAGGAGTTGACTGGAATGCATCGCTTCTAGGTGTTCTGATTCGTAGCAGAGAAAAGAAGATTTGTATTTGCGGCGACATCAAGGAGATGTACCACCAGGTGAAAATTCCCGAAAAAGATCAACACGTCTTAAGGTTTCTTTGGCGTGAAAACGTGAATGATGAACCGGATACCTATGTGATGCAAGTCATGACCTTCGGCGCCACCTGCTCGCCCAGTTGCGCACAATATATTAAAAATCGCAATGCTCTGAAATTTAAAGATGATTATCCGAAAGCAGTTAAATGTATAATTGAAAGTCATTACGTTGATGATTTTTTGGAAAGTGTCGATAACGAAGATGAAGCTATACAATTAGCAAAAGAAGTTAAAGCTATACATTCCAAGGCTGGCTTCGAAATAAGAAATTGGAAATCGAATTCCTCAGCAGTGATGGAAGCACTTAATACAAATCCTACTGATGATTGCATTAATTTGAACCCGACCGCAGAATCTTCTATGGAGAAAATACTCGGCATGTGGTGGTCTCTGAAGACTGACGAATACACATTCTCCTTACGTTACAACAAGGGCAACCAAAAAGTATTGAATGGGGAAAGTCGTCCAACGAAAAGGGAGATTCTTCGCATCCTTATGTCCATTTATGATCCGTTGGGGTTAATCGCACATTTTTTAGTTTATCTCAAGATTTTGTTGCAAGATATCTGGCGCAGCCGAATTGACTGGGACGTTCCGGTAAATGATGAGCAGTTCGAAGCATGGAAGTTATGGCTTAAGGTGCTTCCACAGGTTGAAACATGTCGCATACCAAGATGCATACTAAAACATCTTCCGAATTGGTTTGGAGCTATTGTCCAGCTTCACATTTTCATGGACGCAGGAGAACAAGCTTGTGCAACCGTAGCGTATATTCGAATAAGCAGTGGAAGTGAAGTTGTATGTTCACTTTTAGGAGCAAAAACAAAGGTTGCACCGATAAAATTACGATCTATTCCGAGGTTAGAACTGGATGCTGCGGTGATGGGTTGCAGGTTTGCTCGGAAACTCATCGATGAACTGTCAACAGACATCAACAAAATATATTTTTGGACTGACTCCAAGACGGTACTAGGATGGATAAAAGGAAATCCTCATCGATACAACAAGTTTGTTGCATTCAGAGTAGCAGAGATACAAGACAATGACAATAGTTGTATCTGGCGATATATACCATCAAAATTAAATGTGGCTGACGATGCCACTAAATGGATAAGACCACCCAAACTGGATTTTTCCGACCGATGGTTCCAGGGTCCAGAATTCTTGACACACATCGAAGACGAATGGCCGAAGGACATTACATCAAAGGCGGAAGTAGCTGAAGAACTTTTATGTGTTCACCAAATTACACAACCAGTGATAGATGTGAAAAGATTCTCTAGATGGAATATCCTGTTAAGAACCATGGCATACGTTTATAGATATCTAAATATAAAACTAAAACTACAATATAATTTACCATCTAATGGAATTTTGTCAAGTGACGAATTGAAAAAGGCCGAGATAATATTATTCAGAATTGCTCAAATGGACGTGTATAATGAAGAAATAATGAGTCTAAAGAAATATAATCAAAATTCAAATAATCTTCTACCTCGAGTTCCTGTTTCAAGTTCTATAAGACGACTTTCACCTTACCTAGATGATCATCAACTTCTACGAGTCAGAGGAAGGCTCGATGCAGCCGTGTTTATTGACATAGAAACAAAGCGACCAATTATACTTCCCAGAAACCATCACATCACCCATCTTTTAGTTCAGAGATGCCATGAAGACTTTCAACACGCCAACAACGAAAGTGTGGTCAATCAGCTGAGACAAAGGTATGTTATTCCTAAATTAAGATGCATGTTGAAACTAGTTTGCAAAGATTGCCAGTGGTGCAAGATATATAAAGCTAAACCAAAGATACCAGAAATGGCGCCGCTTCCTAGTGCAAGAATGTCACCATATTGTAATCCGTTCACATTTACTGGGGTGGATTATTTTGGCCCTTTGACAGTAGCGGTTGGACGACGTCAAGAAAAAAGGTGGGGTGTATTATTCACCTGTCTAACCACAAGGGCCGTACATGTGGAAGTGGCCTATAAACTTGATTCAGACTCGTTCATTTTGTGCTTCCAAGATTTTATTCAGCGAAGAGGACCACCAAGGGAAATATTCTGTGATCGTGGAACGAACTTTGTTGGTGCCGAAAGAATATTGCGCCAAGAACTAGAAGCAGTGGATCCTATTGACATAGCTAAACATTTTGTGAGTCCTTTAGTGAAGTGGCGATTTAATCCACCAGCATCGCCACACATGGGAGGAGCATGGGAGCGCTTAGTCCGCTCATTCAAGACAGCGTTATACAACTCCTTGCCAACAAGGACCCCAACCGACCCACTTTTGAGAAGCTGTTTAGTTGCTGCCGAAAATATGATTAACTCAAGGCCATTAACATATATGCCTTTGAATGATGACCTTGCAGAAGCTCTTACTCCGAATCATTTTTTGAGGCTGGCTTCCGGAGGTGCTCAACCTATTGGACAACTAAACGATAATGCTAAAATCCTGAAGTTTACGTTTCAATATAAGGAGCGTTTTGCGAATAAATGTTGGGAAAGATTTATTGTCGAATATGCACCAGAACTTACGTTGCGTTCAAAATGGTACGATCAAGTGAAACCGCTTAAAGTTGGAGACATCGTTATCATTGTCGATAAAGACCTTCCGAGAAACAATTATCCGAAAGGAAAGGTGATTGCCGTTAAGACTTCAACAGACGGACAGGTCCGAAGTGCTACGATTCAGACTAACGTTGGCGTTTTGGAGCGACCTGCAGTAAAATTGGCAAAACTAGAAGTTTATAAAGATGACGTTACAACAACGTCCCAACCGGGAATTGTCGTACCGGGGGGAACTGTTACGAAAAGTTGCAGTGACAACACTCAAGTTGCAAATTGTATCAACTCCAACACTTAATTTACAAATCAACAACGACAACACTGAAGAACAACCCTGAAAGAGAAAAACCGATCACTGTCAATTTTGAATAAGCCAGACATTTTAACGGCGAGAAGTAATCGAACAACGAACAAGAAAACACTAAAATTTTTTGAGTTCCTAACACTTTAAATAAAACTTTTCATTTGCTTATTTTTGATAAAAATAAAGTAACTTTGTTTGTTTAAAATTCTTCAAAAATTTAGTCTTTTATTTTTAAAACAAATTTTCAACAATACCTGCCCTGAATACTATCTGCTAAAGAGCTAAATTCTTATACTTCTCCTAGTTCAATATTCTAGTCTCGCTGTCCTTATTCTTATTTTATCCTGCATTTTTGCAAGTGCATCTTTTGTCATCTTTATCAGGCATAAGCATTCATCATGATACCATATGGGTCTTTTCTCTTTCCTCTTTGATTATGTCGTGATACTGGGAGCACTCATTGCTGTTGTCTGACGTCTGTTAGTGCATAGCAGGGAAGTTCTTAATCAGGTGCTCTCTGCAGACTCTGGATAATCCAGGTGTGTTAAAGCACCTTACTTCGAAATAATTCTTCTAGGCAGTTAGCAATTTTTTTTCGTTAAGCAGTTGAGCTCTTATTTTCGACGAACTAAGATTACAGCCAACGTTGACATTTGCCCATCAAAATGTACGCACTTCCTTTGTTAAATACGTGACTTGAGGCTATTATTAGCTCATGGTCGATTTGGTTGAATAATTTTTAATCTTATTAAAGGTTTTGTTTTTGGTATTTACCTCAACTCTAAACATTTTTAGAACAAATCAAATCAAAAGAGTCCTTATGAAGATGTGGTTTGAAATTTAAATCTTTTCAGTAAAGACTTTTAAAATTGTGTGGTAGGTTAATCTTTTTCACATTAAAGCTACTTTCGCAGCTTTATTCTATCAAAGCTGTTTACTTTCTTTTGCTGAAAGATAAAAATAATTGACTTCCGATTGAATTCATTCGATTCAGCATTTAAAAATTAATGGTAAAGATACCTCACTTGACCTAGTTGATTTTTTCATTCATACGCACCCACTTTGCTGCCGTACCCTCTCAACCCTTCTCCTCACCCCTCTCCCTCAAGCCCGGAAAAACTATTTTTATATTCGCAGACTCATAAGATCTACATTTCTAGTATCAAATTAATGCATTCCTAATTTTCCCTAATGCACACCAATTGCAGGCTTTTGTCAGAAGTCTTTAAATTATGACGTAATATTAAAAATATTGTAAAAAGTGGTTCTACAAAAAATTGAGTGGTACCAGCATTAAAAAATACATGGAAACGATACCCCACTCGACCTAGTTCGAAAGGCTGAGTTTTGCACTAATTCGTGCCCCCTCCCCTTTCCTACTAGTGAACCCTTCCCCCCAAAAAGTGGAAACAAAATATTTTTGCATTTGGGGAATCATATATCTGGGGAATCTGCAAGTGTCCAATTAATGTTAATCACAATTTTAATAATTGTTAATTGAATTTGAATTTAGAAATATGAATTTGTCATTAAGAATCAATATTAAAAAACATATGAAGAAAACCGAGTTGAAAAAACTGTATTTATATTTTTTTTTGAAATTATGATTTTTAGCTGCTGCATAGCTGATATCTTTAATACCTTTAAAATAAGAACAAATTTTATTCAATTGAATTACTATTAATTAATTAATTAACTATGAAAAATCACTTTCACTGTCAAGAAAGAGATGTCAATGTCTAAAGTGTTGCCATTTCTATTTCGATAGGGTTTTGACACACAACTGTCAGAATTATATCTATTCAGATTCAGTTAACTCATCAAATCCGATGAATTATATTCGGGATCTAAATTAACTATAAAAAAACATTTTTTAGGAGTTACATTGGATTTAACTCCAAAACTAGGATGGTCTCGCACTAAAAACTGGGGCCTAGGTGTGAAATTAAATGCCGATATGGAATACGTAATACTGGATTCGCAGTGATTCTCAGTACGATGTTCTCTTTTCTTTTCACGAGAAGTGGGTAAATAGAAAAGAGAGCACTGTAATGCAAACCACCCACTGCGGATCCAGTTTTTCGGATTTAATAATCGACATATGATAGTTATTTCTCATCTTCTTTGTTCTTGCAGGCATTTCGTTTGTGTGAACTCCAAAATGTAAAGCCTATGTATTTTACAATGCAACGAGAAAACGAGATGTCAGCGTAACTCGTTGTTTCCTTTTTCGTCCTCACATCCTAAAAATTTTTCAATTTTTCGAAAATTTTACTGACACGAGCTTTTTGTATTATTCCAAACGAGTATTCGGACGTTTTTTGAAAATATTTTGAAATCGTGAATTAAATTTCTCATGAATTCTTCTAGATCTTCAGAATTAATCCATCATCTACATAAGAAAAAGAAAAGTGTGTGTTCGTCCTTTTTTCTTGTATATTATGTAGACAGTTTTCTGTTCAATCTTCGCCGGTTGATAGATAACTTCTTGTAGTTCTCCATATAAAAGTGCTGTTGATTATCAAACTGAAACTGTGATAAGTGGATCATTTCGATCGTTGCTATGCTTAGTATTGACCTTTGCTTACTGGATTATGTGTTCGATTTCAGTTTATAGCTTTTTGCTATAGCTTCTTGCTTTAAACGAGCTCAATTCCATGTTCTTTTTTCATGAAATATTGAGCTTTCCTAAAAAATCTAGAACATTGTACTCCTATATGAGCTGCTTTATTTAGCGTAGGCTTATAAGAAACCAGGGAAACGGTTTTCTTAAATTAAGAAAAATTACAATTTTATCATCATCAAATGTTGAATACGGAAATGTAATTTACTGTGGTTGGGAAAATAATTTTTAGTGCAAATTGATTTTTTGTGGAGCAAGCTCATTTACTTGGAATTACATTTATTTTTTTAGGCATGAGCTTATGTTCTGTCTATAAGGAAATGTTTGAAAATCCCATTTAAGTAATACAAATAGTTTATTAGGTACATATGTAATGTAGGTCGTTTAATAGAATGTATGGTACAGACGTACAGTTATTTGGAACCTTTTGAAAAATAGCTTATTAGCTTTAAATATAGAGATGAGTAATAATACCTACAAGGCTTAACAATGTGATCGTACCATAGCCTTGACTTTTCACTTGTCTATCTGAATTGTGTATGAATAATGGCTACTTTTAGAATGATATGGTAAATTCTAAAGGAACTTAAACAACAACAAAAATTCAAAACAAATTAATTTATTTATTTTAAACAGCAAGATAATGAAAGTTGCTCTTGTTTCAATAAAATATTTATTTATTATATTAAAGCAGATTATATAGGTATACTGTCAGATGTTTTTTTGTCATAAAAATAGCTTATCTTCCGACAAAAGAAAACGAAACAATATAAAACGCACGACTGCATTTGCGATTAGAAAAGCATTATTTAAAAAAAAATCGATATTTTTCTCATCAAACTTGTTCCAGTTGCTTTAAACATTTCATTAAGATCAAAATAATATATCAAAAACTATTGTGTCGTCTCATGAGAAAAAATCCAACTTAAATTACAATTTGCTATTGAAAAACATCAGACAAATCATTTAACACCTCTTCCGTATTTTAGTAAAAGTTTACATTTTTGAGACTTGATAAATCTCAGTGTCCGCAGAAATAAATAAACACGACACCTCGGCAAAATTCCTGAGTTTTGCTGTCAATTACAAAACTAAACAAATTAAAAAAAACTCAGAATCAGAAACAAAATCGAGTTCACTTTCCGTTTACCTTTTTGAGGCACTGACTATTAACCTTTTTTTTTTTAAAGTTTTATAGATTTTTAATGAATCTGAAGTTAGCTTATTCTCATAGCGCAACAATATTTTATTATATTAAGATAACTTGATTATACGATAGTATTGGAAGTACAAAATTAAAAAACAATAGCCGCTGTTTATTATCTACGGATATCTGGATCAGGATCAACAAAAACATCTTTGGATCCTGCTCTGTATCTGGATCTATTTTAAAGATCTGAAAATAAGTGTTTACTCTAGCGGGTAGACAGCTGTTCAGTCGGTATAAGGAGTACAACTGTAGACAGTATCTAGATGAAAAATAAACAAACATAAGAAAAAAAGAGATGAGAATTTTCATTGGATTATTCTAATCCAGATCCGCAGATAATAAAACGCGGCTATATACATTGTGATTTGTGACCTACCACATAGACGTAATGTAGGTCTGGTTGAACTTACAATCTTCTCTTCTCTTTATATAAATGTATATTATAAACAGTAAAACAAAAATGTTGTATTTATTTTATTTTTTTTTATTTTCCTTGTCGATATTTTGTTACATAATCGAATTAAAAAATAAACCATCATAACAATATTATACCATCATTTCTATTTCTCAACTTTACGTATTTTCATACAAAATGTGTATATATTTTGAAATAATATACAAAATGTAATAAATAAACTTATTAAGCAAAGTATACTTTTGTTTAGAAAAAAAAAATACATAGCAAAAATTTAAATTAAACTTTGCTGCTTAAAAATGTTGCCCATATTTAATTATTTTTCTTTTTACAAAAAAAAAATTCTCTATAACTGCAGTCCACTCATTTAAATTCTGGGCAAAAATTATTGACATGAAATGAACACAATAATTTAGATAGATCTGTTACACAAACAAAAAACTAAATTATTTACTACAAATCATATATTTTGCTACATAATTTACTATAATAAAAACCTATAGTCTGTTTTTTTTATTTTTTTTTATTTTTTATGTGTGTGTGTGTAATTCTTAAATTATTTTGTTTTATATTTTCATATTTTTGTTATACTTAAATAATACTTAACAACAATTTTTATTTCCTATACAATTTTGTTTTATTATTATAATTTAATTTTACTCTTCATTTAAAATTTACAGCTTATAAGTCTATAGGTTTGCTTATCTGCTTTACATAGATAAATTGTTTCTATTCATTTCTATTAAACTTGCCTAAGAATACATATATATATGCAAGTGTTTATGTTTATTATATTATATAGGTATACCTATTCACATGCATATATATACATTTTCGTATATTTTAATCGTTTTAAATACTTATTATTTTTTTTTTTGAAACAGTCAGTCGCACACTTTGTTTTATATAATTATGTATTTAAAATAAATTAATCTAAATACATTAATAAGTATGTATATGTAGTTTGCCTATTTTATTTTTATTTTAAATGTTTCTTTTCAATTTTGCTTATGACTCGTATATCGCATTCTGTTGCACTTTAATTTTATTTTTTGTTAATTATATTTTAATATGATGCAGTATAATATTAAAAGCATACTACAACAAATTTTGTTTTGGTTTAATTAATACATTGCATTGTAAAATAATAATTATTTATTATTATTAAAAATACACATAAACTTCACGATATTTTTTCTCATCCTTTACACATTTTTCCTTATAGAAACTTAATTTTCCCTCGATTTATATTTTAGTATATAAAGATATAATAATTGTTGTATAATACAAAATAATCAATAAATATATTTTTTTGTGTGTGGTTCATTTTTGAGTATGTATTTTTTTTATAAATTGCTTGTTGAAAAATAGCATTTCCACTAAGCGGTAAAAAAAATATCTTAAGATTTTTTTGTTTCATATTTTATTGGATAAGTGGAAAAACAGTGCAGCGTTTTATATTTTTGCGGTCTAAATGACACTTAAAAAACTTTGGCTAGTTTTTGTGCAAGGAAAAAATCAAAATAAAAAAATACATATCATTAGTACACAATTTTTTTTTTTATTATTTTTTATAATTTGAAAATTGATATACAATTTTACATAGATAAATGATATTAGTAAGTAATGCGGAGTATAATAATGGAAATATGTATGTAGATTATAGTTTGAATATAAAGAGTTTTGTCAAATCGATTGGTGCTGAACGAGCGTTATTAAATGTTTAAATTTATGTAGAATTTGTATTAAAACAGAATAACAAACAAATATATTGAAAAATGTTTATAAGAAAATGTAAAAACTTTATTCATGGTTATTAAATTATTTATTTGAAAGAATTAAAATATATAAATTGAATTATTTTTTAGTGAAAGAAATGCGAGACTATTTTGATTTTATAAATTTATATCACCTTGACGCAAGAGTCAAAAAACGAGATTGAGAACTTTTTAGAAAGGCATAAATATATGTATGATTTTGTTTTTTTTTTGTAGTTTTTAATTTAAGAGTTTTGTATTAATTTTTAAAAACGAACACATCTGGAAATTGTAATAATGCTTTTTAGCTTGCAAAAAAATCATGCTATATAGCAAATTTAATATTAATAGAATAGCGGACGGATTTCCGATTATACGGTGAGTATTTTTGAACAAATCCTTAAGTTTTATTTTTTTTAGATTTCTTCTATAATGAAAGAAAGGGTACGGTGCAGTGTTGAGATTGAAAATATGTATTTTGAATAAACATATTTATTTTTTGAAAATCAACGGAACTGGGAATGAGTGTACATTTATAAATTGTTTCGAATTTGAGGTCCAAGTTAGACAAAGTTAAGATAATATTATATGTATATTAGTTTGGGCTTTGGAACTTGGACTTTTGTTTAAAAAAATATAAATTATGTTTTTATAGTACCTAAGACTCTGTGATATTTTTGGTTATTTTAACAAATTTATAAAAAAATAAATCTTATTTATTTATTTAAAATGAAATTTGTATGTTGGTAACTTAGTTAAGTGTGTCATGGCAATTTTCTGCCGTAACTCTTTAGATCTTGTGCCTGATTCGAGTATAGATTCAATGTTAATGGAAGCATATACCCATTAAAATTTATGACAGAACTTTGCCAGCTTTTAAAAGCATTTTTTTACAACCAAAATCCGTGAAAGGGAGTAAATTCTTGCTGAAAGTTGTTTCAAATTGTATTTAGAACAATAAACATTATTCAATTTACACATCTACTTTTTCACCAATTGTGAACTTTCGCACAGACACGCTATACCGTTTCAGCTTTTAAATAGCATAGTGTCACAAACGTTTTGTTTTATTTTATCTCAGAAGTTAGTTTTAGCTTCATATATTGCATGTCAAATTGTCATATGTGTACTTGCCAATTGACAAGCGAGTTGCTAAAGCTTCGTTTATTTAGTAATCAAAATAAGATTTTATGGAACGTAATCTGTAGATTACTCGTTCGTCTGGCTTCAGGGTTACCTGCAATTTTGTTAATAGGTAGATAAGTGTTCATACTTTACCAACTGATCAAATGAAAAAGAGACCAATCGAAGTTTTTGAAGTAATAGCAGTAAAAAAAGGAGTTACAAAGGAGGAGGTATACCTGTACTCAGAACATGCAAACGAAAAATGACATTAGTTTCGTAAAAATCGCTCTTGACACAAGCTATGACTCTGAAAATTAAAAGGAAACGTCAAGATGACACTGACAATGATAACGAACGCTTAATACAAAGCAATTTCAACATATAAAGCAAGTTTCTAATCTTTGATTGGTCAGCTGTCTTCAAATGAGCTTTCTTGAGCTGGAGAATAGAAACTTTCCTTTATTTTGAAGTTCTGTTTTGTATCCAATTTTATTTGAGAACTATCCAGTTCACGGTTCCGAGATCTCACAAATTTTGTCTTTCAATTGCGATTTAAACAAACCTTCCCCTTGAAACATTCACCGACCAATCAAACGTCTAAAAAAGGAGTAAGCTTATGCTGTCAATATAAGTCAATTGTTTAATTGATCGTGTAGGTAACATCCTTCAAAAATTTGTTATTTCAAAAAAAAGAAAGGAAACTATAAAAAGGAAAAAGTTGTAAGCGAACCAGTGCCTACGTTCTGTAACTCTCGCATCGGCAAAAGTAATTGAGAAACGGCGAAAATTGAAACAATTCATATGAGTTTTGTTTTGAACGTTTCTCCACCAATATTCTCGATACGAGAGTAACAGAACGTATAAGGCACAGGTAAGAAGAAGGCATCTCTATGAAAAAAACAAGATGAGTATATTTTTCCTTACACAACTTTAATTATTTATTATTTCTTAAAAAAATAAAAGAAGTAGCTTAACTCGTATTCCCTCTTTCTTATCCCAGCACCAAACCACCTAAATGCTCGCTAAATGTTTTTAATAAAACAAAGTAAAACACTTACGGTCATATTATTCACATTGGTTCATACAGATTAAAACTTAAATCCTGATGTATTTACATAAATTTATATAATTTACATCTGGATTTAAGTTTTAATCTGGATAAGTCGATATACATTATTAGGCCATTTTAGTGTTTAACTTTGTTTTATTAACAAAACAGTTAGCAAGCATTTGGGTGGTGTGGTGCTGGGACAAGCAAATAATTACAGTTTTATTTATAAACCCGTTCCAAAGTATGTTTAACTTTGGACAGCTGTCCAACTCTAAAACCTTATTTATAAATATTTTCCGAGTGTCTAACTTAAACCCTGCAATTGGTTGTTTACCCGCACTGTATATGTTCGATGAACAAAAAATTGAAAATGAAATTAAATGTTCATTGAACAGATCCAAATGTTCACGAAATTGACAGATTATAGGAACGTCAGTGGGTATATGAGAACATATTTAGAGAACTGTTGATAAAAAGAGAGATGTCCAACTATTTAGACTGTGGTTAGCTGGATAACTGCGTCCAAGTGTTCTAAGGAAATTTAATAAATACGACTGCTCATTATTTAAAAACGAATTCTAATTAATGTCCTCATATACTCGCTAATATCCCTGTAATCTTTCAATTTTATGAGCTTTTGGATATGTTAAATGAAAATTCCATTCATTTCAAGATACATTTTCAATTTTTTGTTTATAGTTGCTCGAAATGACGATGAACAGATTAGGTATGCATATTCGCACATTCAATATCGAAGTCACTTAGCAACCAAACTTTTGCGTGAATAAAAGTTGCAAGCGCGCAACTAACCTTACACTTTCCAACTTATAATTTTCAATTTCTTAAAAATTGTTAGAAGAAGATTACCACAACTCAACAACAAGCCACGAGGTTTATATCTACCAAACAACATTCATAAATGAGTTACAAAATTACTCTTTTGATTGCGACGTGAGTGTAGTAAAGTGCTTGTGGGATCGAAGAAGGTTGACTTTCGACTGTGATTCGATTTTAATTATTATTAATTTTGTGTTTGCTATGGAATTTTATTCACAGTGTTAAAATCAATTCGTCGCTATAATGCAGAAGTAGTCTAGGGTCACAATTTCAAAATAAGTTTTTTTTAACGTCATAAGGAAACTTGTTGTGTTCCGCGCATTTCTTACATAGTCCGAATATTCCTACATGCAGTAATTCCTTCCGAATTTTAATAAAAGAATATAATCATAATGTCGAAATTCAGCATTTCTTCTGGAAAAAATTTGTAAATGTGACTTAGACTAGTTATGCATTGTAGCGAAGAATTATTCAGAAATAGGGTTTTTCTTATTCATATTGCGTAAAGCTTAAAGTCATTAAATTTCTTTCGAGTATATGGGACAATTGTAGCAACTCCACTATGAGTTACACAATACTATAAAATTTATGGTGGAATGAGTGAAGGAGATGTAAGTAAATTTGGTTTGCCAGATTGGAAGGTACTGAGCTGATACCAGGAAATAATATATTATGTAATCAGCAACACATTAAAGTTAGTTCTTATTTTCAATATTTATAAACCAATTGTGATTTCTGGCCTAAAGATGGGGCTTCGCAGTCAAGTTCGTTAAAGTTGTTTTTAAAACAGAAGAAAATACGCTTAGTAAGAATGCAAAAACTCTCACTGAGAAAACAAAAAGAAGTTGAACTATTAGAGCTTATATAAATTAAAGCTTAAGTGCCTCTGTTAGGATTTAAATACATTTTCGTATCTTTCTATTTTTATCTGAAATAAATCTCAAGAAAGAGAAATACTGTGGATTCACCAATTAAAAAAAAATCGAGTTTTCAAAATAAAAACATCCAACCAAAATCAAGCATCAGGTAAACAAACAATCAATTAGCTACACAAAAATATTTGCTCTGTAAACAAAACTTACATAATATGTAGATTCATTATTTGTATATTTACAATATTACCATGTTTCTAAACATTGTGTTGTTGCTAAACATTCCCATTCATTGTTACAATTTACACCGAATATGTTGCTAATACTGAATTTTTCTATTATATTTTTTTTTTTGAAAACATAATTATGTTTTCAACAATAATTGTGTTTGGGCTAAAATAAGTAATATAACTGGTTTTAATAATATTGTTCTACCTTGCGTTTTGTTTATTTTTTTTACAACGCGTTTTAGGTGTATGTATGTAACTTACGTGCCTTTTTGTTATTCTGTATTTATTTTATCTTTATTTTTTGTTTACTATTTTATTGTCAAACTTTATTGAGTTGTTATGTGTGAGTTATATGCAAAAGCAAAAATGATAAACAATAAAATATCTTTTCTACTTAACCATCATGATGTAAAAATAAATATCAGTTGTGTTTATATGTAACGATCAATTATATTTATATTATGGTAATAAACTTAAAAATTAATTTGCAAATTAATTAAATACATATTTATAATTCTTTTAAAACATTTTACATAATTTTTGATTTCATAATTTATATTTATAACTTTTTGTGAGAATCTAAATTTCTTTATAATTTTTTTTTTTTAATTTTGCATTCGTCATTTCTTTTTATATTTATAATTTTACCTAATATTTACATTTAAATTTATCATTTACTTTGATATGAATGAAAAATGTATTTTATTTTTGCAATTGAAATATTTGTATGTACAGTGCAAATTAACTTAAATAAATTTACAATCATTTATATGATTTAAAAATATATTAAATAATATTCACAAAAAAGCCAAAGCGACATCTTTTTAACATTCGTTTATAATCAATAAAAAACAAAACAATAAAATATCAATAAATTTCGCATAGAAACGTGATAGTCTTCGTTAAATTGTTCAATATACATTTATATAGTCTTCAGAAATAGATTAAAGAAAAAATTAGTCTCTTTTTTTTGTTTAGCAAGTACAATAAGCGTACTTTGAAAATAAAAACAATATTATAAAGATTTAAAATATATTTAGTCCTTGATAAACACAAAGAAGTGTGTTATTGTAAGAAGTGCAAATTGTTCTTTTGAGTTTTGATTTTTTTTTATTGGTACGACTTTGTATCCTTCCTATGATATGTTTACATTATTTTGCATTAAATCTACTTTTTGTAGCTATATATTGTAAATGATTCGTTTCTGTGATATATTATGCATCTTAAAATGATGTCGCTTGCAAAGCTAAAATTAAATGTAATTTTTATTTAACGTGTACAAAAAAAAAAGTAATACAAAATTTGTAAAAAAGCTGTTCAGTGTGAAATTTGCAAAGCTATCTGTCAAATACAAGTTAGTTCATCAGAAAATCAGAAACATTCGACATTTTCGTTTGGTCATTATAAAAAGAACCTTCATTCTTCTGAAAAGAAGAGAAAATGCTTTAGGACTTGAATTCAGAGTTGAAAACTAAAGCATTCATAGGCATCGAAGAGTTTTTTCAGATTTTCTTATCAAAAATCACTCAAAATCATTCAAAAATCATTAATATCCTTACTACAATCATTAGACCTGTTTCCTAACTCTAAATTTCTGGATTTTTCTGTGCATTTATGTTTCATTTATTTCAGTCAAAAACCGTTCACTTACTAAAAACTTAATTGTTTTTTTCAGAGAATAGAATAAAAACAATCCCCAATCTTCGGTCCTCTGTCCTAGATATTTCCGTGGACAGAAATTTACAGTACAATTAAATTTTATTCTAAGAGTAAAAGACTGAAAAAAACATTAGGTTTGTACGAATTAAGGAATTGGACACTGGATCTACAGAAATAGTTTATGGACTATGTCAAAATTAATATTCTAGAAAGATTGAGTCTGAACAAAATTGCGATTTCTCCACAAAATTTCACAATTTTTCTGTCAAAAAGCTAAGACTTAATTTATTTTTTATATTTTCTTATTTAAATGAGATGAAGAGCCTTACTTGACTTTTTGCGGAGGAATCTTGTTCAGATTTTATATCAAGCTAAAAAAAAAATTGACGAACAAATCTCTGAGAAATACGAACTGGCTGATTATTAGTTCAACCACCTGGTTAATAGCAATGAAAATTAAGATTCAGTCAACGAGCAGATACACCCATTTCACATAACCAGTGTGAGATCTTTTATTTTGTTGCCACAATCACTTCCACCAGTCTTTGATATTTTGAAGTATACTTTCAGGTACTAATAAATAAAAAGTAAACCGACTTGTTTCCTGTCAGCGTTTGTTTTGATATGAAAACTAACAAATTTCAGAAACGAAGCTTAAGGCCGCTGGTACTGGTGTTCCTTTGCAAAACATGTAGAAATTCTAAGTCTATCAGGATTTCTAAAATGACTTTTGTGAGTGATATTTTGTACTTTCAACTTTTAATGCGATGTTTTTATTTCTGTACATAAATTACCCCTGTATTATGACATTATGGCTGATTGGTTTGTAACAACATATTTTGAGGGGCGTTTATAAAACGTTTGTCGGGAACGACAAAGTTTTGGAGTTTTTAAACCTCAAAAGATTTTCTTTTATTATACTGAAATATTTTTAAACTTTCTACAAAAATAATTTGTATTAAAGAAAAACACTCATACGCCATACATACTTTTGAAAAGAAACAATTGTGGAGTCTATTTTTAAAAGAAAAATTTCATTCACAAATAATAATAATTCTTATAAATATAAACATATATGTACATATATGGGTCCCATCAATAGGCATGTTCAGGAAAATGAGATCTCGGAGATCCCAGTAATTTCAGATTCCTCAGCAAAATTTATCAGCTTTGCTTTTTCAAAACTCTGAGAAAAAAACCATGCTTGGATTCGCTTGCTCACTTTTTGAGTGAGAAAAATCTACTCTGATTTTCTGTGCAATTGTGTAAATTTCAGTCAAAAGCCATTATACTTTGAAAAAAATTGTAGTTTTTCAAAGAAGAGAGCAATGTGGAGAAAATTTTCTCGACTTAACTCCAAAAACTGTGTTACCGACGCAAATTATCACCTTGCCAAATCTGTTGTGTACATATATTGATCAACGTTTGTTTGTCAAATGAGAACTGAGAGAGTTTACAGATTGGTATTTTAGAAGAATTCTTCCAAGCAAATCGAACAGGTGACTACAACTTGCTTGATCCTGAAGTTTGGGTATCATTTTATTTGCAATTAATAAATTCAATATACTGTCAAAAGGTTACAGATGAATTTGATTTCACTTCAGTATTGTGTTTCGCATTCCTTTATATCAGTTATCATTGATTTTCTTGATTTTATTTAATTTATTTTGGCAAATACATTTTTACTCAAAGAAATATGTGAGTGTGAATGTTTGAGTGCTTTTATTTTTGATTCATAAATCAAATCCAGAAGCGATTTCTGTGGTTTTCAGAAGTACATAAAACTTCATAATCTTAAACTCCATATATATTTTACATGCGATGATATTGAAATGTATACAAATTAAAAAATTGATAGATAAATTAAATATAAATTTGAAAATTCAAATCTTTCTCATTTTATTAATGTTAAGATCATCGGATTCTAATTTTATCTTTTCAGTATCGTACTAACTCAAAAGGCATAATTAGGAACATTTGATTTAGGAGATCTGAACAGGATTTCTTATAAAAATTTATCAGCTTTCGCTCCTTTTTGATGGAGCAAAATCTCTGAAATCTCATTTTCCTGAACGCTTCTAATATGACGCTTTCAACATTCGAAAAATTTTAAAAAGGTATATTTGTTTAGTTTTTAACTATTAAAGGCGTGTTCAGCTGAAGTTGAATTAAACATACTCTAAGCACGATAATAGTTAAAATAAAGAAAATATAAGCTTAAACATATAATAAAACTAAGAAGTGTATATTTTTTGCGTTTGGCTGTTTAAAATTTTGCGCCAGAGGTAAACAAAAACTATAAATGGGTATAACACTGAACAGCTTGTATAGAATTAAAAAAACGTATTTTTGTGCAAAGCTAATTTTATAAAGGTTAGAAAAAAATTATTCAACACGCGATAAGTTATCATGCTTTTTTATAAAAGTACATACAAAGATATTAATTAATATCATTTAAACTAAATGCATTTTTGGGACTAAATTACAGCACCACGTATTTGTATATTTTTATTCTAAAAATTAACTAATAACATTTTACCTTAAAAAAATTGTTCTATTTTGTTTTTATTTACGTTTTTTTTGTTGTTGTTTTTTTTTTAACTATACACTTTCTTTTTATATTCTCATTTTACTTTTAATAATAATTTTAACTAAATTATTCTTTTAAATAATATATTTTTGTTTTTGTTTTGTATAAAATATAAAGTTTAATTGCAATAATTTTTATAATAATACAAGCTGAAGCCGGATTTTAAAATAAATTACCGCCAATTTGTAATATTTAGACGTTGTTGTTGGTATTTTTCTTTTAAATTTTGTTTAAAGCTTTTTGTGTTTTTTCAATCAAATTGCTTAAAGTCCTTTGAATAAGATTCTGTTTTCTTTTTTTTTTATTTTTGATTTTTTTCAATAAGGTTCTTGTTTTAAATTTGAATTTTAGTTTAAAACTTGTTTTGAAATATTAATTATTTTGTTTTTTGGATTTTTTCAATAGTTCAACTATTGTTATAGTTAAACGCTAGGAATTTATGCATTATTTTTGTTTGCTTGGTGTAACTTTGAATGTAAATTAATGTTTTAATTTATTTTGTATGTAGGTGTTATTTTTGTTTTTAATTTTATAATTTTATTTCTAGCTGTTCCTATGATTATTTTTACACATACCACTCTTTGACATCTTTAGAATCGCGCTTTTTCTGTTTGGGCTGCACTAAGCCTGCTGTCGATTGTTGACGGTCGGCCCCGTTTATGACGCCACTTCCGCCACCGCCGCCGCCGTTCACACCACTACTACCCATACCTCCGTATGAGCCACCTCCACGGTCATTTTGGCTTGGAGTATTGTTATGTCCATTTGTGAGGTGTTGTTGACGCTGTTGGTGATATGATCCGTTTGTGCTGGTATTCCCCAGAAGAGCTGTGTTCGGGTTGTGACTGCCGTAGGCAGCAGCCTTTTCTGATTCGGTTTTGTAGTTGCGGTCGCCATTAGACTTTAGCCACAGGACGAGCAGGATAACTAGGACAACTGCTATTAGGATGCCTGCTACTATTCCGATTATCATGGCAGTGCGTTCCTCTTCGATTGAATTTATTCGTCCACTCTTGCTCTTGGGTCTGTAGATGTTGTTGTTGTATGGTGGCGCTGGTGGCGGTATTGGCTGATAGTTGTAAGGCGGCGTTTCAGGTTCTGGCTCTGGTGGCGGTGGTGGTGGTGGTAATGGAGCTTCTTCTATTTCTGTTGTTGACGTCCTATCGGGAGTTTCCGGAACTGTATGACTAATGTCATAAGGTGTTGTTTCACGTTCTGGTGGCGATGTATGTACTTGATGATGTGTTGTGGTTGTTGTTGTTGTACCCTGGGGCGTTGTGGCAATAGCTGTAGTTTGATATGGCGTTGTTTTAACTCCAGTTGTGGTGACAGCAATAGTTGTATCGTGAATTGTGCTGGTAGTTTCTGGTTCGGCTTTGCTAGTAATAGTCGTATGTTGAGTTTCAGTAGTGAGTACAGCATCTGGCTTCTTCGAGGTACCAGTTGTGGTGGTCGAACTTGATGTATCAACTATAGATTCTGAAAGAAAGTTCAGTTTTAACAATTATCATGAAGAACATTGTTTTTTTAAGATTCCCTGATTGAACTATATAATTAAAAGAATCCTTGGTTGATTTTATTCAATATCACTGGAGCAGATTGAGCCCAATTAGCAAGAAGAAAATGTCAAAATTGACTACAGAAATTAATATTGGCTTGATTTTGTAAATATATATATATGAAGGGTTAAGTGAAGATTAACATCAAACTAAGGATTTCTCTGAAGGGAAAAATATAATGCAAGGATTTTAACTGTAGTTTTAAGAAAAATATGTGTATCGCTCATTACATACTGATCTTGACAGCACTGTCCAGACAGAAAAAAATCATATAGAAATATAGAATTGAATGCTTAAAAAACTCGGGAGCGGGTCACAATACTGTTTTTCAAAATTCTGTATGACAAAATTCTGTGTGGTGAAAATACTGTAAGACCATAATTCTGTTGTCATTGTAAAATAAATCTTCAAGTACTGACCTGTTCCTTTTGTTGATGTTGTAGATGTAAATTGCTCTGTTGTTTCACCATAATCTCCAGATCCATGCAAACAGTCCTCATCATCACACGTTCTTTCCGTAACACTTGTGTCACCTTTATCAAGAACTCCTTTTTGAGGACTCGATGGTTGTTTTGTTGGTGGAACATAAACCGGAGTAATTAAATCATCACCACTGCCTGATTCAAATGGAGGTGTACACTCATCCTCATCATCTCCCCTGCAGCCAGATCCAGCTCCAGAAAATATAAGATCATCCATTGCACCCGGATAACCACTGGCTGGTGTCTGTAAATTATAACCAAATATTAACCAACCGATTTAACATGAACTAACTTAATCATGCAATTATGGTGCAGTCAAATGATTGGTGTTGGCATGAAATAAAAAAAAGTGGGTGGAAAGATAGAAAAAGGTGCAAAAAATTCTTTAAGAAAAAAATAAAAAAATGTGAGTTCATATAAATAAAATTAAAAAAAAAAAAGATTTTCTAAAAATTATTCAATGAGAGTAAATGCCATATGAAATATGTATGAATAGATAATAATTAAAAAAAAAATAATGAAAAATATAAGAAATAAAAAAATAAAGAAGTATTTAACTGAGACTGGATTTTTATGTTTTTATATGTACCAAAGTTAATTAATTCTTTAACGTTTCTTTGTGTGTTTTTAGAGTTTTTTTGTGTTTTTTCTTTGTTGTAGGTATTTCTGAACAATTTATTTTCCTATATTGGATTTTATTCGAGGAAGACGAGAAGAATGTTTAAATTCTAATTTAAACCCACAAAGTATTGCCATTTCCCTTTTCTGTGGTGGTATATTGTCATATACAATCCTATTCTGCTAAACGTTTGCGTGAATTTTCGTAATCTACTATCCGTAGGAGGAAAACGATAAATTGCAGTAAAAATAAAACTTTAACAATTAGAACTTTAAAAAATAATTATTGATAGAGATTTGAAATCGGAAGATTGAAGAGTTAAAGAATAATTTATGACAATTAAGTGAACAACTCACGTGAATCGAAAAATTGGATCGGTTCGGATAGAAGATTAGGACGGATAATGTCTTCTAAAATCACCGATGTACCTACAATTACAAAAAATGTAACTTTTAAGGTTTTCGCGGCTGTTTACATAAGACATTTTTATACGTTATAAACAGTTAATATTTAGCGAGTTCAATACAGTACTCACTACTTTAAAAATAACAAAGAATTTCAAAAAGCCCAACTTATGTAGCAGTTCAATTGTTCAGAAAGTTTTAATTCAATCGTCAAATTCAGCACTTGAATGAATGCTTTCAACGCGATAGTTCCATTTGTAAAACTATTGGTCCTATTATATGAACACTTAACAAAACTAAACGCACTCCATCGTAATTCGACACAGTGCATTAAATTAAGAATTTTTGATAGCTGCGTTAAATTTCTTCAAACGACGACGAGGGTCAAAACTTGCGCAAATTATGTTAAGCAAGCAATTCCAAAATTCAAACGTAAACATCCAAGGAACAATCAACAACTTAAACAAACATTCGTTCCGAAATGGCATATGCGTGCAACGAACACATATGCTTTTGACATTTCAACTTGCTTTTTGTATTTGCTTGCAAATGTTGCGTTAAAGAATTTGGCCCTTGGGTTCAATGGAAATTTCATTAATTTCAAGACAACTTTTCAATTCTTTGTTCATTGAACGTATAGGTGACTTAAGAGTTTAAAATATGTTTGGACAACCAAATGCAGTTCCTAACTTAGACAAGGTTTTGGAATTGAACAGCTGTCCAAAGTAAAACATAATGGCGCATATTCATAGTCGTTTTTAGACCCCAGTTCATCTTAGCCTGGAGTTTATCCAATGTAAATAAGATAGGATAAACCCAGTATTTTTTTAGAAACAACTTAAACAGTGACTATGAATATGCCCCAATATGTACTTTGGAATGGGTTTATAAATAAGACTTTGTTTTGTTTTCGAAGGGCTTTTGAGTTTGGAAATTTTGTTACTCGCACTGTAATGTAACTGTAAATTTGCAGAAATTCTGCTATAAAGGGTATTGCAATGAAAGCATTTTCAAATTCTTAACTGCGATTAATTTTATCTATGTTAACTAGGGTTTTGAATATTATGTACAGAACTTATTAACTCAAAGCTTTGTGGGTCTTAAGTATCGTTTAATTAAGACAAACTTAAGAATTCTTAACTCACAAGTTCATTATATAGAAATAATTATGATACAAACATTTTTGAGAAGTCACTAGTCAGCTTTCTGAAAACAACCATATCGACAAAATTACGGTAGCTGCTGATTTGTATATAAGTCTTTTCAGATCTACAACTTTAGACTGCCATTTTGCCTAATCTTCTTGTTATAGTAAATCTAGGGGTTGGGGTATAGCTATTCTAAATTATATTTTGATTAAAATTTGATTCCGTACAAATATTTTTATAAATTTTTGCTTTCAAAGAATCTAATTAAAATTAAAATCTTGAATCTTGAAATAAAATCTTGGAATGAAAATTCCTAAAAATGAATTTCGATACAAACATAATTGTGACTATGCTCTTCGATTTCACAACTTTTTTTTATATCATTTAAATATTCATAGTGTTTTTTTGTGTTCTGAGTTTGTGTTTTGTGTTTTTTTAGCAATAACAACAAAAAACGTATAAACATAAATGCTATAGGGACTTTTTTTTTTAATGTGAATGAACCTGACTGATTGCAGCTGGTTTTGTCTAAGTTAATGTTTTTTGTTTCGAAATTATTTTGCAACTTTAACCCGTAGCCGAAATGAAGTAATTATATTTGTTTTTTCTGTATAAAACAGCTTTTGATCTGACTTAACGATTTTTCTTAATAGTACTCATAAATAAGTATGTGGTTGAAAATATATATAAAACAAAAATTAATATAACAAAAACTAAAATAAACTATGTTTAAACATTCATCAATTAAAATCCCATGGATAAATAAAGAAAAAAAAATAAAGTATTTTTGTGTTTAAAAAATGCAAGGACTATTATAGCTTAAGCAGTCTAATTATTTAGTTTTTTTTTTTTTGTTAATAAATTATTTTGCATCAATCCTACACAAATACGAGAGAAAGCTATATAGGCGAATATACATAAAGATGCAAGGATTGAATTACACAGATTTTGAGGTTATCATAATTATACATAATAATTTATTAAATACATTTTTAAATAAACAAAAATAAAAATTATGATTTTTTTTAAATTAATAAAACACACATAAAAAAAGAAATAGTTAAAATTAAACTAGCAAATGATATGTTTTTACTTATATTTGCATACACATTAATGAGAATAAAAGAAGATTTGAGAACAATGCTGATTGATTTTTTTTTTTGATATTTTGAGAGTTTGATATCGACTTGATTCGAAAAATAATAAAAAAGAGAAGAACGAACGAACGAATAACGAGAGGCGACCAGTTTTGGATTCGCGCTCTTTGATTGGAATTGAATTGATTTGATTTGAATAAACTCCCTAACCTGCTGCATTCTTTGCAGATCATTTCTATCTAATACTCCAGTTACCAATTGTACATCTCCTCGAATCATAATATGTGGATCGCGTTCAACGGCTAGATCCAATATGCGAAGCTTGTTGATTGATAATCCAGCTATAACTCCGGCAAACGGTCGTTCTATTCGAAATCGACCCGAACGACTATATTTGCCACCGACTTGTATGTTTGTCATTGTATTGAATACAGTTGATTGATGACCTGTGAATTATAAAAGATTAGAATAAATTCAGTGTTTTGATATGGACATTTTTTTTTGTTTTGTTTTTGAAATAGTCAGTGTTTAATTTAAAAATAATATTATTAATATTGAGAATATATTGAGAACATAAGAAATAAATAAGAAATTAGAACATATTGTCACATAAACTTTTTTGGAATGAAAGTATCCGTGTACTTTACGTGGTTAATTTATTCAAATGCTTAACGGCACATCTTAAATAGAACAAATGTTTCTTCGATCATCGAAGTTTTGGCTGAAATAATTAAGAAACCTGCACCATCGTAACCGTATAGATACACGATCTGAATGTTTAACAAAAAAATTAGAATTTCAAGAAACTTCTACGAAACTTCTTATCGAGGGATTGATCCTAAATTCGGTGGTAGTTGAGAAGCTTAACAAAAAAAAGGTCCTAAACCATGAATTCTATTGATTGCTGAAGAGATTAACTGAAAGTGCAACCTGAAAAGACATATTTATATTAGAACAGTGGTGAGGTGGGATTCAGTTGCAAGTCCTACACACAAACCATTAGGCTACCGGCTACAATATTTCAATTAAATATTTCTTAATCATTTCTAAAGCGAAAAACCATACTTTGAACATCCATATTATCATGTTAAATCGAGTGCAAATAATACCACTCATTTGCATTGAAACTTTCAAATAGCTCTCCCAATTACAATGGTTCATCTAGGAACAGATATTCAACCGCTCTTTTTGGAATTATTTAAATCGCAATTTGACTGTGAAAAAAAATGAATGGGGATGGATGAGCGAATACTGCCAGAAATAGTATCTACTATATGGTTACCAGCAAACGTTAAGTAATTTTACTTACACAAGTATGGGATTTTCTAGCACGCAATTGAGAATTAAATATAAATGTTGAATTGAATATCTCGAACACGCCACACTTTACAGAAGTACATTTTGTAAAGTACTAAACAAAAAAAACAGGTAACCTTCTAAACCACTCGTATGACAATGAAGCTGAGTCCTTATAATATCGAAGGTATACTACAAAAAATTCCACTATAACAAAGTTTTCTGAAGAGAAGCAAATGGATGTCATCTTAGAGATAGAGAAGCTGTCTAATATTTCATGGCAAAATGTCCTACTGTGTGAAAAAACGAAAGATATATATATTTTAAAGAAAATTTTTTGCAGATGGAGGATGCATCGTGCATATTGAATGGACAACACGGATGAAACGTGCTTTGCAAATATACCTTAAATTCATTGCGCTACAGAACGCACGTATATTAGATAGATAGATAGATAGATTTGTTTATTATCCAGATTAAATTACAACGTAAAGTTAACAATTTTAACATATTCTAGAATAATTTATAAAGACATGACATATAATATCGTCTGCCTAAGTGGCTTAAGTTTTTGATATGATATATGATATGAAGTTAAATAATAACATTTTCGATACTTATATAATTTTTTTGAGTTACATATTTATATAAATTGATTATTTTAATTGATTTGATATTGGAGATTTTTAACGTGTTTTTTCATGAAATAAATAAAAGATATTATTTAAAAAAAAAACTAAAAATATAAAACTTACTGACGATGGAAGCATAGCTTCCGAAATGCATTTAAGTAAATAAATAAATAAAATAAGTGTTTTTAAGTTATTTAAAATAATATCTTTTTAATTATTTAAATATATACATTTTAATGCAATTCTTTGATATTGATAATGCTTTATACACTTTTTTTTGTAAATTTTATCAGCATTAATTTGAAGGACTTTTGTTTAGTGAAAATAAAATGTTAAAGGACTTTTAGTTTAGTTAAAACATATTTTGTAGGACTTTTAGATTAGTTAAATCAAAATTAGAACGACTAAAGCTTTGTTAAAAATAGCAAATTTTTAAGGACTTTAAAGTTAAAGCATATTTTGTAGGACTTTTAGATTAGTTAAATCAAAATAAATTATGAAAGGCAATTAAAAAGGACGTTTAGTTTAGTTAAAACAGAATAATTATTTATTTTTATGACCAGCTTAGATCAAAAGCTTTCGGTGAAGATTCGGGACCTGTATGACATCGCTTCATTAAAGAACTCGTACAGGCACATCCAATTTGTACCAATCAGATAACCAGTGATCTCTTCAGATTGCAATGAACTTTTTCCTTATCTCTGTCAGCATTGGACAGACACCAATAAAGTGTTTTATATCTTCCCTCTCTTGCAAATTACACAAACTGCAGCTTTCCGACCCCTCACTACGATGTGGCATGCAATTCAGTTTGATTATCTCTCCTCTTATTTTAAATATAGTTCCAATAACAAGACAGCTAAACGTACTGCTAAAATAGTTGTTCTCGTTGAGGTTAAAGTTACACCTGGAGTAGTAACGCCTTTCCGTTGATGTTCTAGCTTTTTCGATTAAGGTATATCTTTCGTTCTCATCGGTGACTGCTATTATTACGTAGAGAGATCTTTTGCACTGAGCACCATTCATTAATGACCAATTTAAAGTGATGCCACAGTTCGCTGCTAACGAGTTCCAGTCTTTTACTAGTAATGCTTTACGTATATTATACTTATTCTTTTGAAACATAGAAACTTATTTTGTGTGTTTACCATGTAAGAATAAAAATGTCAATCTGGTATAATGCGAAACCTATACGACACTATTATACATTATACAATAGAGTAAGATCGGGTAATGTGGAGTAGGCGGTTAATGTGGACCCCTGCATTTCCCTTTTTCCTGGGAGAGTGAGAGATCTGTTATTGCTGAGTGCTGAAGTGACATACGATAGTTCTCTTAAGCAGAAAGGCAAATATTTTATTATTTTATTGTAGATTTAGCGCAGTTCGATGATTCTTGTTTTGATGTTTGGTCGATGTAATTTTTTGCTCAGCGTTAAATGTTTATATCTCAAAAACTAAAGGCTCAATTTTAATAAGTGGCACATGTTGGGGCAGCTTTGAACGAAACGGTCGGCCGTGCAACTTTGTACAGGTTTAAACTAGTTATTGAAAAAAAATTTTTAATTTTTTTCTTCGTAAGACTAAAGGCTAAGAAAAAAACTAAAAAAGACTATTCGAAAAATTAAAGCTTCAACGAGAGTTGTTGCTTCAAAAATGTTGTTTTAATCTATTAAGTACTTACTACATTTTAAATAGTGAGTTATGTATACCTTTAAAAAAAATTTTATATCCTATTAAAGTTTTATGTATATTCAGCTCTACATAATATAAATTAACTTATTCGTACAGTTTATTGTTTTGTTCAATAGATATGCTCTTATACTTACATTTCATACTGTTGAAAATAATTATAAATACTTCCGTTCAAAAGTGCCCCAGGTAAGTTCAAACCTGCCCCACATGTGGGGAGACCTAGTTTGTATTTAAACAACAATCAATTGAATGCAATCCTTTGGGAATTGAAGCATTCTTTTACAAACGATTGTATTCAATTGAATGTGGTAAAATGAATGGGAAAAAAAAGAGTGCAAACAATGGTGTTGCCCTCCAGTTTAAATCAATATCTCAAAACCACCTTATCGTAAAAAAATTTTGTTAAAATCTTTTGCAGGAAATTAAAACATTTTTTCTTTCTTGTTTACAATATTTTTGTATGGATGAATATTACAAAGAGCCCACGTCATAATAATCGAAAAAAAAATCAAAATCTGGTGGAGAGATTTATTAGTGGAAAAACTAAATTTTTATTAATTCGATAATAAAGGATTTTCAAATTGTATCGTGTAACTTTGACAGTTAATGCCGGCCATGTTTTTTTTTTAATATATTGTTAATACCCATGTTCAGGAAAATGAGATCTCCTTTATAGGTTTATTTTTAAAACTAATAATTTAAGTTAAGGCTCAAAAAACTATTCATATTAATTATAATTAGTTAATTATGTAAAAAAAATTAACACTGTAGGGTAATTTTAAGATTGATTGATTTATTTCAAATCATAAACTAAAGGGTGATTTTTTAAGAGGTTTAGAACTTTTTAAAAAAAAAAAACACAAAAAATTCGAAAAAATGAATGAAATATTTATTTGAATCGATAGTTTGAACCTTGCAATTTAATGTTTAAAGATAATTTCATGCAAATGTTGACCGCGGCTGCGTCTCAGGTAGCCCATCCGCTGAGTCCAATTTTGGCATACTCTTTCACACATATCGGCCGGTATCTCACGAATGAATGCATGGATGTTGGCTTCCAGTGCGTCAATCGAAGCGGGCTTGTCCCTATAGACATTAGCCTTGACATACCCCCACAAAAAATAGTCTAATGGTGTCAAATCGCACGATCTAGGCGGCCAATTGACCGGCCCGAAACGTGAAATTAACTGTTCACCAAACTCGCCTCGCAATTGCGCCATTGTTTCGCGTGCTGTGTGGCATGTGGCACCGTCTTGTTGAAACCACATATCATGCAAGTCAAGAACTTCCATTTCAGGCAAAAAAAAGTTTGTTATCATCGCTCGGTAGCGTTCACCATTGACAGTAACGCTGCGATAAAAAAGCGGATCCTCGGCCAGCTTTCCAAGAGCCCATTCACCAAAAATTCGGCGTTGTGGTAGGTCGGCTGGCTTTAGTTCTTGCACCAGCTGTATCTTAAAAGGCTTTACGCCCAAATCCTTCCGCAAAATTTTCCACGTAGTGCTGTAACAAAGGCCTAACTGCTGGGAACGGCGCCGAATCGACATTTCGCGGTCTTCTGTCACACTAGCTGATACGGCCGCAATATTTTCTTCACTACGCACAGTACGTAAACGTGTTGGTGGTTTAATGTCCAACAAAGTAAATTTGGTCACAATCTTCCGAATAGACTGCTCAGAAGGTCGAGAATGCCGACCATAAAATGGAAGCAGCGCGCGATGAACATTTCGAACCGAGCACGAATTTTGATAGTAAAATTCAATAATTTGCAAGCGTTGTTCATTTGTAAGACGATCCATGGTTAAATTGCAAACCAAACTGAAGCTGTTTGACAGTGACACAAGGTACTAAACACACGTCAGCTGTCAAAACCAGTGTTGCCAAAACCAAACCAGCTAAAAAATCACCCGTTATATCAACACTATGTATATTGTATACACATCAATATCTATCAATTAACTTGAGACAACATGTTTTAAATATACATTATATTGAGGGACTATGTGAAGTTCCTAACACGTCTTTAAGTGTTTTAATCAAGTCAGTCACTCAACTCAACATAACTAAATCTTTGTTTTTGTTGTTACAATTGCCAACTTAAAAGCAAATCAATTTTGTATAGAATATGTATATTTACACCACCCCCTGCACCCACATAAATTTTAACTACTTAACTCACCTTGGGGATGAACTGTCTGAACATTGTAATCATCCAGCTGAAGAGACGCATTACCCCCGTTGCGGATAAATCGCACCACATGATAGTTATTGTCGTTGACTTTAGTTGTTATCTCCCCGAGGGGCAAGTCGCGCGTTCCAATATTGTAAACCATAAAAATGTTTCCTTCCACAATCTCAAGCTCCATATAATCTTGTGTAGTGGCACTTTCCATCCTCAGCAGAACAGCATCCGATTTTGTTGTGATGAATCCCAGAGCAATGTTATCCTCTTCGGTGTCGGGTTGAAGTCCAGCTGGGAAGGTGTACTGAATAATCCCTTTGTTGTTACCAAATTCATAAGCAATCGATTCTGTGTTTTTTTTTTATTAAAAATAAAATAAAAGTAGAAGAAGGAATGTTTACAACAACTGGCATTACAGTTAGAAGACAAATTTTAAAATTCACCATCATAACACGTCGGTCCAGTGTAAGAAGTCATATCGCATTCACATGCATAGGCATTCCATTGTTGTACACATATGCCACGATTTGCGCAAGCATTCTGACTGCACTTTGTCGGTCCTTCACATCCGGAAACAACCAAGGAACTTGGCACAACAGCATCGCTCGTCAGAGAGGGTGAAGTGTCGCCCAAGTCTAGCGAGGATAAACAACCCTCAAAGCCAGACCTCGAGGAAATTGCCGATGGCAATTTCGAGTACATGTCCTTGAACACTCCTCCAATATACAGAATGCCAGACAATTCAAGATGCATATTGCTGCCGGGAAGTGTGACAATCTCAAATGTGTCATCAACGGTTAGGGTGTGGGTCTTGGGGCCGGGCCGTCTTATACTAACCGAATGCCATCGGTTGTCGTTCATGTGAATTCTGGACTTGTCACGAATCGTTACCGGACCATCACCCAAATCGAAGGTGTAGTGAATGTGACCATTTACCAGTTCAATGGACACAAAATCATTACGCCTTCCACCGTTGTATAGAAGCAGGCCGTTCGGTTCGACCGTTTTGAATCTGAAATCTATTGAAATCGTGGCGTAGGCTTTTAACATTGGGAGGCCTACGTATGAATGCTTTGAACGAAACGTTGCTGCATGATATGGATTGCCGGGTGGTGAATTGACAAAGCGTGCTGTCAGTTTGAATGTTGTTGTTGGTAGTGCGGACAATTCGGGACCGAGATTGTTTACAATGTCAATGTATCTGCAAATTGTATAAACAAAAAAATGGTTTTTTGTAAAATGCTGAATTTAATTATCATAACGGGTTGAAAATCAAAAATCAAAAATTGAAAATGAATAATAAAATTTTTGTTAATGCGCAACAGGTGGTGGAAGAAAGTACATTAATTCATTTCAGCGGCAGAGAAGCTTATTTTAAATATCCTCTAGAAATAAAAGAGTTGATCCTGGAAAAAAAGGGTTCGAAGAAAGTGGAAAACCAAGAAATTCTTGATCAAGGTAAGTAGCCAACAGATGTAACATCTAACACACCAATTATAGAAAAGATTGAGCAGAATAATAGAAGAAAGAAGACTAATTCCAAACTATAGTTTCTGTTTTAGAACCAAAAATTCAACAGTAGACCAAATGAATAGATTCATAGAATATTGCAGAAAAAGCACTTTAAGAAAGCCAAAAATGTTCAGCTCTTTTCTTAGGTATTGATTAACCTTTGACAAGGTATGGTATTAAGGACTTGAGTAGAAATTGCATAGTACTTAGTACTCTTTCTCATGCGGAGTATCTATTACGAAAAATTGAATGAGCTGAACCACAAGGAAGTGTCCTTGAATCAGCTCTGTATTTGCTACATAACCTACGGATATTCCAGTGGACAATAATGCTTTTATCATACCCACTTTTGCAGACGTAATCTTGGTTTCTGATAAATGCAGATGATTGAATAAGAGAATGGAACCAACAATAAAGTATCAAACTCAACGAAACAAAATAAAATAGAAATATAGCTAGAAACGATTAGAAAATGTTGTATTCATTAAAATCATCGACTGCAAAGTCTTATTTATTTCGTTTTAATTGAACGAAACTAAGAAGAACCTTGGTTCTAGCGTTGCTCCCCTACTACAATTGTAGCGTTTTTGTCACTACGTAAAATCTGAAAATATTCGTAAAACACTATAATTTCAAAACTTTTGAAATTGAAAATCTAGTATTAAAAATGATGTGTTTGGCCTTTAAATTCTTCAGTAGCACTTTTTGTGTAAACGCTTCAAAATCAAAGCAAAAACTACAGTGCTATACTGTTTTCTTTCTCATAGGAATTACACGGTTTTAATTTGCTGTTTTGAATTGTATTGTTGTTCTCCTGTTTGATTGTCGCAATGAATTTAATATTCCTGGCAAGATATTTTGCGTTTAGTTTATAAAAATTTAAGAGATTTTTTCAAACGCTTCCAAAGCTGAAGTATACACATGAATCTCTTTTAACAAGAAAGTTTGATGTTTTTTAGAAATAAAATAAAAAGCTACACAAATTGGCAATAATTATTTAGCCATTTTATTCTAAAGATATTAGCACAAATTTATAAACGATTTAGTAAGCATTTTTAGTATGATAAAAAGGCGTTAACATCGTTCTCAATCGTTTAAAATTTTGCGCCTTTGATTGAAAACTAAGTTATCTTTTAATAATTGTTTCATATCTTTATTATTATTTTTAAATAATTTATTTTTGTTGTTTAAATTCTTGAAAAGTTTAAATTATCTTTATGATTTTTATATTTTTTTATTTAAACAAATTACGAGACAATTTCAAGTAATTATAGTAATTATAATTGTACTACATTTTAAATCCGCGACGCTACATTTTCAACCAATTTGGGGGTCGGCAACACTGGAACCAAGCTACATGAGCTGATGGTCTAATGGGAAAGTATTAAAACTAAAACGAGGTTGGTGCTAAAAAATGTACATTTTAAATCAAAAACAACTTATTCCGTAATCCCTCCACAGAGAATTTTGGGAGCGTTATGGTTAGACTGCAACCAGCAATAACTATACTTCAACGAAGCTGCCCGACACTATACAGCACTTCGCGACAGTTTTTTGATACATCGCACTTGAACTTCAGCGCTGCGACAGTATGCGAAAAATAAAGTTATAGTCCATTAGTGACCGAACCTGGTATTTTTAACAGCACAAGATTGGAAGTGTACTTGTGTAGGGGAGGTTCAGGGTGAATATGGTACTCAAGCTAAAGCGAAAAACATTTTCAACACCCTTTTCCAAGATGGCGCGCAAATAGAAAGGCTTTAATCTCCGAAAACCGAATTATATTCTCACACAGAAAGACGAACTGTCACTTTTAAGAATAAACTACATATTTTGTAACATTTGATTCGTATTTTCAAATATCAAATGACCTATTAGTTGTCACTTTGAAGTTTGAATTGTGAGTTGAAATTTTCAGTTTTTTATTAAAAAAAATTTAGTGTAGTTAATTCGGCCAAACGTGCACAGGACCTCTAAAACCTTAAAAATGGTCATTCCAAAACAACATTTCTTATAATTTATGACGCCCTGTGTCGTGCCGTTCTGTATCATACTAGCGACAACAGAACTGCACTCACGCGAAAAACTTCAGATTATATCAACTTAGTAGTTACCGAAGTTCTGTTGCCGTGCAAATCCGCTGAAATGCAGTTCTCAAAACTGCTAATTTAATCAATAAACGAAATTTGGACTAAAATTAGTAGAAATTGGCAATTTTGGAAAGTGAATGAACTCAGGTTGTGTTACCGGTGTGAATTATTGTCTCTTAGATATCAATAGTTTCTACGAACACGTAAATTTATTCTGTGATGGATGGCGTTGCGTCGTTAATTCCCGATGCCGTTTTCTTCATTCAATTCCTAAGGCTTCGAAAAAGCCTATTATGGAGAAAAAGCTCTGACCTCCTTTTACTCTCCATTCCTGCGTTCGTAGTATAACGTCAATTCGTGTGAAATGTTAAAATTGTTAATTGTTAAAGAGATTTTGAGTTTTAATTCAAATAATAAATTGCCAAAAGTTAAACTTTTTACCTACAAAAATTGAACTTATTAAAAAAAAACACAACTATAAAAATAAAAACTTATAATTTATTGTACATCCTTACCTATGGCCATTATAAACAAATCCTTGCATTTGTCCAACAAAGTTTGGCATTGTCGATGTCATTTGAATTTCTTCTTCAGCATGAAACAGTCCTCCCAGATGAATCGATCTTATTTCCATTGTACTGTGTCGTCCCAGAATTGTTTCGGCTGAGAATAAATATTAATGATAAACCACTTCCACACAAACACATCACACGTGAATGCACTAGATCTTCACTTAGTTGTGAATTACATATTTATACGAATATTTATATATAGACTCAGGCAAGCAGTACCAGATTATATACTTTTTTTTTTTTTCTTTTTTTAAATATAAGTAAACAACAAGTGAGATTTTTGTAATTTTAAGGATTTTTTCTTCTAAATTTATTGATTTGTAAAAAAAATGTAAAGAAAACAAATGAAATTAGAAAAAAATTATTTTTTTATATTATATAAACGAAAGTTTTAAAAAATGTGCTCTGCAATATATTAAATGGAAATGGGGGAATAAGTGATTGTCTTATTGAAATATATTCTTTTTTTTATATAGTATTAAATACGCGATTTCAATAAAACAATTTAATCTTAAGGGATAATTACGATGTGTGTGAATAGTTTTGCTATAATATTAATAAATAAAATTAATAAAAATAAATAAAAATATGCATTGAATTTTTAAATCAATACAACGCCATTATTGTTGAGTTTTAAATCCAATGGAAGATTTAACTTTTAAGCCAAATAAAAAGCTCATGCAAGCAGTAGCAAAAATACAGATTCCTTTAAACAAAATATAAATAATATTCAAAAATGTAACAACAAATTAATATTTTTTTTGAAAATTGCAGTTGCATATTCTGCGATAGACAGAGAATTTTCATCTCAATAAAATTCAACTTTCAAGAAGTGGTCCTATATAAATATGAGGGCACTTTTGAAGTCATTAGAGAGATCTTGCGAGAATCCTGCCATACAAAATATGAAATGAAGTTAAAACCATTAAGCTCTATAGAAATAGTAAAAATTAAGTCCAACTGCCGATATATGTAAACTTTATGATTCAGAACTTCAAAACCAATGCTCATACTTTATAAACGAGTTTCCATATTCCCTACAATAAAATAATCTTAAGAGAACTGTAGAAGTAAAAGATTTGGGTGTTACATTTGACTCAAAGTTTTTATTTGCTCCGCATGTCGATGCAATTCAACAGATTTTTCCAACCCCTACAATCTTGTTTCGTCATCTGGAATCCATAGTTAACAATCATTTTCGGAAGAATTCAGAATCGTTTCACAAGATACGTATTTTTATCCAAATTTCATAGCCAGGCAAATTTTTTTGGCTTTGCAGTTCCTCAGATCACGAAGATCAATCCATGATGTAGTTTTTGTGCGAGAAAAGTGCTCGCTTTACTTACTTTTTGTATATGCTCCAACGAGACCATTGAGGGAAAGACACTTTCTTTTTCAGCCGCATAGAACTAATTACGGTATGAATGAACCAATTTCGAGATCAGTTAGGGAGTTCAATGAAATTAATATTCATGATGATATGACATACTCAAGAGAAAAATTCTCTTCAAAATTCTCAAAAAAAAAATGAATTGTATTACCTATTTTTAAGAACTTAGTATCAATGTTGTTTAATTAGTTTTAAGATAATTTATTTTATAACAGCATTGTAATCTGTTGAGCTTGAAGCTCTTAGGTGAAAATTAAAAAATAAATAAATCCCTATCTTCGATGTTCAGACAATTTAAAAGTAGTCAAAACCAGACGCGCGAGGGCACTGGGACGAAAAACAGTATATAGGTATACACAAATTGTTTCGCTTAAGCTTTTTGAAAACTTATGTTGTTGCGCCAATTTTTGCAAAAACCGTCATGTTCAGTTTAATACTCTTTAGAATGAAAAAAAAAATCGCCGTGAGGAACACAAATTATGCTTGTTTGGTTATACGTATACTTGAAATCAGTCAGATTTTCGTAACCATTTCAATGCCAGCCATTTTTAATGCATACCTAAACCTTCAATGATAATTTTATTTCAATTGAAATAAATGTCTGACGAACAAATATGTGTAAAGGTTTCCCTACATTGTTTTCGTCGTCGCCAAGACAGATTCGCGTTGGTGTGGGGGAACCTTAAAACTGAGTGTTTTACTTCACAACTAAATATTACCCGCATAATTGAACCTCGCTTAATTGGTATAAATTAATGTAACATGTTTTTGTCATTTCTCATATTCTCTTTATTTTTTCTACTTTGAATTTTATTGGATTTTAGTTTGGACTTTATTGCACTTTCAAGAGTGAACATCATTTTCGACTTTATTGCACTATCTAAAGTGCAGTTTTTGGACTTTAATTCACTCTTGAAAGTGCAATAAAGTCCAAACTAAAATCCAATAAAATTCAAAGTAGAAAAAATAAAGAGAATATGAGAAATGACAAAAACATTTTACTTTATTTCATGGCACCGATTTTATTGGCTAAATTGGGCTTGGGAACTTTCCAGCATAAGACTAATTGATAGTGTTGAAATTATATATCAATTCCAAAATATCGAATTTCAACAAGGTCATATCGTCCCGAAAACGTGGACCAAAACTTTTCAAATATTCCACTTACAGATATAAAAAATATGTGCATCGGCTGGGTCGCACGAACTTGCTCTTATGTGCGATCACACTGTGTTTTAAAGTTTTAATATTACAAAAACTATATTTTATCTTGTAAAAGACATAAATTAGTTATGGGAGCCTATATTGTATACCACCTGCTTAAAACGTAGTTAAGTTTAAGGTTGTATTATGCGAGTAGGTACATTTGTTGCAAAGATGCATGGAACTTACAGTTTAGACTGGAAAATTGTAAAACAAATATATAATTAAACATAAATTGATTGAATAACCTCTGAAATTGTTTTGAAACCATGGCATCATCCGATTTCGAAAATCTCAATTTATGAGAAAAAAAAATTGAAAATCGTTGGACGGGTTGTTTTTTAAATAGTTTTTTACATATTAAATTTTGAAAAAAACTAAAAAAAAATTTTACGCAATTTTTTAGCCTTTATTACTGTGGAATTAAAAAAAAAATATCATCTATCCATTTTCGAAATATGAATTTCAAAATGCATAAATCAATAAATTATTTTGAGGTTTTTAAATTAATCCGCTAAAAAGATAAAAATAAAAAACCATTCAAAATTGACCCAAAAAAATAAGTGTTTTTGAAACACGAAATATGGCGTAAAAAAATAAAATCAAAATTTCCTGAAACATGGATAATTTTTTTTTGTTTTTCTTTTTTACCTCAGACAAACCAGAGTATATAAGTCGTGTTTCTTTTTTCCATCGGAGCTAGCTCGGAGCATATGCTCTGTGTGCTCAGAATAAAATGACTGAACGCTGCGCGAAGCCAACTTCATACAATTTTTATGTAATTTGACAGATTACTAAGCATATTGCTAACATATGTTTCATAATTAAATCTGAGGGCTCTGATCATAATCTTCTCAGAGCTTTGCTCTGATCGCTCAGCGTCTGCTCAGAGCCAAAAAAGAAAAACGCCATTTGATTGCCTTTCCGGAGGTGTACAAATTATTTCAATCGGACTAGACCCTGATTTTTTAGGAATTTTCCAATTTTTCAATTTTGAACTTTTAAAAATTTATGATTTATTTATAAATCAGTTAAGTTCTGGAATTTTAAATATCTTTTGATAAAAAAATAAATAAATACTCAACGACTTTCTGTTTAGAAGTTAGTTGTTTGACCCTTGACCAGTGAATCCATTTTAACCTACTTAAAATTCAAATTTCAAAAAATCCCTTCTTTGTGACCTGTATTTGGGGGCCCCCAAAATTGAGGTGCCCTGGGCCCTGGCCCATGCCTAAGGACGCCTATGAGTGTAAGTGCTGGTGCGTATTCCTTATAACTTATATGCTTATGCTGATTTACATGACTGATAAATATCCATACTTTCCTTCATTTTTTAAACATTTGTCTGTCATAATATGAAACTGGGCATCAAACTCCATTATTTAATAACTCTCTATAATCTATTTCTTTGTTTTTCTAAAAATAGTAAAAATAGAAAATATTTGTTTTGATACTTCAAATTTAGTATATTTTATTGTTTTTTTTTTATTTTAATTACTTTAAAGAAAAAAAAACAAACAAAATTAGGGTGGTATTAATAATCTCAAACAATTACCTTTGCTATCAAGTCTTGAGTCATTGATCCCAATTAACAGGAATTAAAATTCTCATAGAGAATCTATTTGATATTAATCTTTATTGTCAAAGTAGCAGAGGCCAATACTTGAGTTGAGGTCTCCATATTAATCTTAAGTGTAGCTAATAATAATAATAAATTAATCATGTCAACACATTTCATTTAATGTCTGAATTTGCAAAATAATATTATCTCGTAATATTTTAGTTTGAATTGGAACTGATTTCCATTGTTTTATCAATTTATAATTCTATTTTTGTAATTATTATATTATTTTTGTAGACTTTAAGCCTATGTACAAAAATAAGAATAATTATAATAAAAATAAGAAAGGTCACCTCGGTTATATTATTCTCAAATTATTTCTATTTTTGTTTATGTTTTTATTTGTGTGCCATTCATCCACGCCCAGAAAAATTTAGGTCCACTCGACAACTAAATTTGAGAATCTTTAGTCACTAGGCCCTGGTTTTCTGCGAGCTGCCGCGCCACCAAAATGTTATTATTCAAGTGAAATTGTGGGAACAATTTATTTGCAAACATAAAGGCGAATTGATGTTTGTGAAACTCATTGAGGTGGATAGGTCAGTTCTTTTGAAAAAATTTCCATTATCAAAAAACAAAAATTCACACAAATAGCTTTTACTTTTATATTTATAAAAGCTAAAGTGGATCTTATTAAAAAGTTTTTCTAGGTCTTACCGATATAATTAATCGGGTATTCATGATCTTATATTTTATATAGTAGAATAGGAATTTAAAAGAAGATATCGATGTACATTGGTTTTGAATTTCTGAATATTGCAATGAGAATGGAAAAAGTAGATAAAAGTAGAGTGGAGAAGAGTTGTGAAGTGTTGCTGAAGAAAGAATCATTTGGGGCCAGTTTGTTCACAGTGAGTTTAGTTTGTACCATGAGTTTTAAAGGCGCTATTCAACCGCTGATTAGCGATTTCCAGGATTAAGAATTCAAATTATGGATTCCTTTGTATAAATTTTTGTTAACATGCACATTCGCGTGATTTACCATGTTACAATAATCCTCACATGTGTATATCTAAGGAGAAGAAGATATACAGTGACCTGGTCAAAAAGCTGAAATTACAGGGGTGGAGATGGCTGAAACCCGTGAAGCGTATGGTGTTCACCAGCCCGACGAGTTTTCGAATCTACCCCCGATGCTTTGCCCAGCAGCGGAAGACTATCTTAGTTGCCCCGGAAAAGTGGGAAAGTGGCAAAAAGTGAAATGTCAAATTATCCGGGTGGAATGAACTGTTTGAAACTCACAATAAGGCTGATTCAAAATAGTTCTGATTTTTCTTGAGGAAAAACATGAAAAGTCCTATTATTGAATCAAGTCGATTTCTTATTTTATTTTTATGAAGCGTAACCTTTGAAAAAATACGTTCCGTATTGGCTGAGGAATGTGGCATCGAGAAGATTTCATGGTAACGCCATCGGCTAGTTCAATTGTTCCAACATAGAATTCTTTTATGTCATTTATGTATTACTTTGTTTATGTATTCGATTTGTTTGTTTTGAAGTATAAAAAAATAAAAATATTAAGGGCTTGTTTCACATTGTCTAAGTAAAGTTCTGATTAGTAACTTTACACATAAATATTGGAACAGGGTCATAAGTACACAAACCGAATAATAGTATTTTTGCATTTATAACCTATTCAAGTCCTGAAAAGACAATTGTAAGTTTTTCTTTTGTGGACTTACGACCTTGTGCCAGTATTTATGTGTCAAGTAACTAATCAGAACTTCACTCAGACATTGTGAAACAGACGCTAAATATTAAATTTCTTGTTTCTGTTTTTTAAGAAAAAATCATGAGATTTTCAATGAACTCATGATTTCATGAGATGAGGATGAAAAACCATGATAAATCATGAGATTCGGCAACACTGCTAACAGGCCAATTCTGGCGTTGTCAGGGTCACAAGTGATTTGATAACATTTTAGGTATTCTCAGACAATCCTCATAAGAAACCTTACAAACAATTCACCACAGCAAGGTGCATTTTTGTATTATCAAGTTCTGAATCCATTGTTGAACGGACCCATTGCATAATTTTTTTCTTGCTACCAGACCAGAATACGAAAACCTCATAAAATCAATTTTACCTCACCTTTTGAGGTTGTTGTAACTTGAGGGGTATCAGTTCCCAGAATAGGGCTATAATCAAATTTAAAACCTTCCTATATGGCATTACATGTATGGTAAGTCATATAGTTATCCGTGTTCCTTTGGCGATGATGAAGTACATATGGTAAAGGAAGACGGCTGTTGTCACTTACTTTTAAGAGATATGAATATACTAATTTCCAAAAAACCTTAGAGTCATCTTAAAATATCGATTTTTAACAAAAATAAAAAATCACAAAATAAAAACTTAAAAATGTTTCCAATGAAAATAAAATGTTCAATTAAAAAAAAAAAAATAATAATTTAAGAGTAAGTGGGAAGTTGTGCATCAAGATTCAAAAGCCATGCAGGTTTTAAATATAGCACTTCGAAAGTCAGTCAAGATAATCAGTTGTTAAAAGGCTTGTAGCAAACGATTTGAAGTTAAAAACGAAATCGTTCAATCAACATTTCTAAACAGACACAAAATAATATAAAATTTTATTTAAATCAAACCGCACGCTCAATGAAAATCCATTCTATATCATTTAATTCGTATTCTCCAAGCAATTCAATCTTTTTTGTTTTAATTCCATTCATTTATTTGCTAGCTATATGCAAATATTATGAATGCATGCCTATAAAAAAACACACAACAAAAAAAAATAAATAAGCTAAACAATTCAAAAATGCAAACGAAAAATATTCGAAGAAATCTACTTAATCAAATAAAAAACAAAAATAAATAAAAAAACGTTCATTGTTGGTGCAATAAAACAACGCCCTAACGCTCGTAACATTTTTTTTTTCTTTCGAAGTATCATAATTCGTAAAAAAAATGTTGCAACTTTTGCGTGTCGATTTTTGTATTTTTATCTGTTTTTGTATTTGTTATAAAAATCATGATTTCTTTTTTTTTTGAATGCACGATTTTCAAATAGCACCCTGTTCCGATTTTTTTTGCTTTTTAAATAATTTTGATGTTTTTGCCAAAGAATTTTCCAATAATTTCTCAATGTAATATTTCTTATTTGAAACTCGTTTTCAATTTGAATATAAATATGAATATACATTTTATATAATTAAAAAAAAAAAAAAAACAAAATTATGAACAAAAAATATTTAAAAGGGATTGACAATAATTTAGGGGTTAATTTACATGTTTATGATTTTCTATGATTTTTAAAGAAATAGTATGTAAAAATTTTATTTCTTTTTTTTTTGTTTATCTAAACAAATACAGAAGTTTTGTTTAAAGAATTATTATTTTAACTTAAATGGCTTTTACATACAAAGCATAAACTATTTTAGAAAATAATATTTATTTTTTGAAAATAGTTGAACACAAAAAAAAACTATAGTAGAAATTAAGATAATTATATTATTTCAACAAAATAATTTCGTGAGTTCAAAATCATTGTCATAGAAAATTGGACGCATTAACTTTGTATGAATATAGCTGGTGCTTTGTGTTGGGGAGCGTTTTTTTTGTTTTATCCAACAACTAAACAAGATTGAATTTGTTGCTTCTGCAAAAATATATTTAAAATCAATTAGTTATTAGATAAAATAAAATAACTCTTCTTAGAAGCAATTTTTAATTTTCAGTTGGCCAAAATCAATCGAAATTAGATTGTGCGATAGTTACACCCATATTATTCACTCGATACATCCAGATTAAAACTTTAATCCAGATGTAAAGTATACAAATTCAATGTAAATACATCCGGATTTAAATTTCAATCTGGATGTATCGAGTGAATAATATGGGCATAAGATACATAATAAGTTCTTTAAATATCGAAACACAGAAGGTGATACTCTGAAAAGAGCAGTTTCAATGGTAACGCCCTCTTTATTTCGATAGTGTTTTTACACGCATCTGGCAGAAATATCTATTCAGTTAATCCAGAGTTACTTCACCACATTTGATGAGTTGAATTGGAATAAATAGGATTTAATTTTTGTAAATTTTTTGTATGTAAGTGCTCTGGGGCGGATTGGGAGTCAGAGATCATTCCGGGACTTTAACAAAAGGGCCACAAAATAGTAAAATGAGTAGTAGGAGTGAAAAAGAATAAGCTCCGAGAACGACGTAATTGAAGAAAAAATATGTGTTCAAGTAAGCACAAAATGTAACTAGATTTTTTAAATCATTAGGTAGGTCCTGTTTACTGTTATAATGCAAATTTTATAACTGATGTTTTTTACTTCTATTGAGACTTCGAAAATACTCACAAACTTTTCTATTCTGTTTCTGCGGCCCTGAGATTTTGTGTGGAAACTTTCCTTTAAATGAAGTGAAAGTACTTTAATAACTTATGGAATATAAGGGTTACTAAGAGTAATTTGGGGCCTCCTTAGGTTACTAATGGGGCCAGAATAACTCAAAAATAATAAGTGTGGGGCCCCATCGGCTTAATTATAGTTTTCTTTAAAATAATCTTGAGATTTAACAGCTTTATGCTTATGGCCCCAACATTAGATGTGTGGGCTTCCTGAGATTCTTTTGGAGCCACAACAGCTGTATAATTACTGTAAGGCCCTTAGAAATCAATTTTATAAGAAAGTTTTCTTACGAACAGAAAGTACTGCAGAGACTTCATAAACTTTTTATTCTCCCACGGGCCCACCGGTTAAAATTCCGGTTGCCGGGGCGGACTGCCCCTGTAAGAGTTTAAAAATAATGCTGTAGGTACTAGACTATTATGACCTTACCAGTTCAAACATACGAATAACGAGACTTTGGTGTGAATAGGTCGTGATTCTTTATTACAAAATTCTGTATTAAAATTCTTGAAAAATTTAAGTAGGTTCTACTGTGTGAAATGTTGTAAAATTTGTATTCGACAAAATTTGTATGTTATATATTTTAAAACTTGTATAATGACTTTCAATGTAATTAAATCTTACGAAATATATTTTTCAAACCACATAAAATAATTTAAAATTACCGTTGCCCTTGATTGAATGGGCCAGTTAACTTTTCTCCGCATGAAGTCAAAAGTAAGTAATCTCCATCTCTTTTTTGATAAATGGAATTACCAAGACAGAAAATAATTGAGGATACAATAGTCACTTTCAGAAAAATGGGATCTCCAATTTGTTTTTCTCTGCATTTTGACAGTAACTCCACTTTCACACGAGGAAACAAGTTACTGGAGGTTTTTTGACGTTTTCTTTTAATTTCTAAACCAATACCGTATACCGTTCACTCCTCTTCTTTGGTTCTCTATTCACCTAAAAACTGAAAGTAGCTTGAAATTTAGGGGAGTAAGTTTTTAACTGCTAAAGCAAATTTTTAAATATAATGAGCTGTCAAACGAATTAAGTAAACTTTAAATGTAAAATACTTTTTCTGCAAATTCAAAAATTAGCTCTAATAAAAAGGATTCACAAATAATTGTTTTGTATTTCAAAATGTCTATGTAAGATATGAAAGATGATAAAAAAAATTATGTCTGATAGTGACCATTATGAAAACAATTTATTGTTTCCAGGTTTAAGAAATACAGAATTTTGGAGTTCAGAATTATGGGTTTATGTACATAATTTTGATTTTTAGAATTCTGGAACAAAAAATCAAGAAACGGCATTAATCTTGGGTGGGTTTTAAGTCCACAAATCAATTTTGAACTTATAACTTTCACTCGGTTAAATAGCGTCCATCTAAGTATTGAAATATTCTAAGTTATAGATGATCGTCTTTCTACAATAATAACCTTATAAGAGAAAACGCCTGAGGTGACTGTTGAGATGAATTTCTAACATGTTATTTCTTATCCATATAGGTTTTTATTCGTGTTTGTCTGCTTACTGATTTCAAAATTTTTAAATTGTTCCCAAATAGTTCCGTTTTCATTATTATGGTTAGTGAATTGTAAAATTAAGGGATGGTTTCGTAAATCTCACATAGATTCTTTTTTTTGACACTATCAGATCTTTGTCGTAGAGAGCTTAAAGCAAGGAACAACTTGCCACCAAAGATTTGCCAACACACAAATTATGGACACTGGTTTATCACTTAGTGCCGTGTTTTACCAGAACCGTGTGTATTTAAGAGTTGCCTTGGGAAACATGGTTAAACAAATGCTTAACCGAAAATGATAGTTTCGCAAGCTGAATAAATGTTTCAGAAACAACAGCTTCAGTACAATAAACTGCTTAAAGGTAGAACTATAATAGTCGGAAGTTGTCGGAAGCAATTGCCGAAATCGAACGAAAACTTACCTTTCAAAACGTTAATCAAAGATAATCGATATAAAAATGCCAAAACTTCCCTGTAAGTTGATAATTAGCTATTTTCTCATTAGAAATGAGAAGGAGTTTGTTAAGCAACGCACACATAGACATTTTCCATCGGTGCACTCCTTCAGTTTGTTGTTCTGTTTCACATGACCATTGACCATTCATGTACATACATTATACCCGAAATGTAATTACAAAAAATAACAGTGTACAAAAATGAGCTTTGGAGGGTGAAATGTGAATATGAATATATTATGAAGATCTTTGATACGTACATTAATTTTCAAAAAGCTCTCAATTAACTTACGCATGGAGCGGCCGGTGAGCGCTCTTCACTTCCGATTTAAAAGGAAAAGTTAACGATAACTGAACGAAAAGAAGCAAACCTCAATTATGGGCACGTCATATGAATTCTTTTTGGTTTCGTACGACGCCGTACGTTGCTTTCTGACTATTATAGTTCTACTTAAAGATGATCCCGATGTATTGAATTTATATACTGGTGTGGCTCCACGCACTGCCCCGGCGGCCGCCTCTCAACCTGTTTTAAGTCAAGCTCACCCTCTTTGTTAAACATTTTTGTTGAAATAATTGAAAACAAAAAAAATCATAACAATTAGCTCGTCTGTTTATAATTGTTATAAACAAAATAAAGACAAAATAGCCAAACTAAGATGATTAATGAAAGTCATTTATAAATAAATAAAAAAAAATATAAATTCAAGGGATATTATCGCACAGAAAACACACGACACTTAGATATTTTTTTTTTGTAAAAAAATATTTTCTTTTTTTGGAAAAAAATTGTATAATAATACTCAAATTCCTACATTTCAATTATGTTAAAAATGATATAGTAAATAATTTTGGTATATAGGACAAAAAAATGGTATAAATATGTTACAAAACTCCATAAGATTTTTGAAAATTATTAAAAAAAAAAATATATAAACCAAATCAAAAAATTAACATTTACAAAAAATCCAAATTTTCATATTGAATGGAATAATTTTATGATAATTATAATTTTTCATAATTTTCTAAGAAAACAAACCAAAATAAAAACTTAATAAAATTTTAAATCATAAACCATAAAATAAAAAATATTGTAATTTTGTTTGGAAACAATTTTTTACAAAAGTTGATATATATATATATAATATTGATTAACACACATATAGATGTTAAAATTTTTTATATATAAATGTAAATGAGATATATTATTTTTTTTTGATTTGATTTTGGGAATTTCAGTGAACAAAACACATTTTTTGTTGTTAAAATAAATTTTCATCATATGAATTTATGATTATCGCGATAATTCTTTCAAAAATTTAGACAAAATAATTTTGCGAAATGATTTTTATCTTTATAATTCAATGATACATGAGTTGAGTTAAATTTCGGATTATTATTGATTCTTTTTTCCTTAAAAAAACGACACGTCACGACACGTATTAGGGCAAATATAAGTGCTGTTGATACATACATAACATACCCCTGACGGGGGGAGCCCCGTCAACTTGTAGCCTTAAATTGGAAGCTCTTCGCGAGAAACGAATCGTATGCCAGTTGTTATCGTTCAAGACTGACTGACCCGCAAGGAGATTCTGGAAAACAAACAAACCACAGGTTTGTAGAGGGTTGTTTTCAATGTGAATATTTTTTTCAAACTATTTACCTTTTCCCGATCACTCAGTCGCACACTGGCACGGATTCGTCCCGCAACAAGAGCTATTTCTAATCGATCTGGCGAATTAGACTCAGCGCTCGTGAGCAAGAGTAGACCTACTGGGCGCGCGGTCTTGAACCGGAGAATGAGTTCTTCGGTTTGAGTTTTTGTACCTTGACCATTACCCAACCAAATAGTCATGTGTTGGCTTCCATTAAAAGCCAACGTAGCTGATTCTCTTCCACAAGTGGGTCCAGTATAAAGAGTAGCTGAACAGTCACAGATTGGCCGGTTCCATCCTTCAGTACAAGTTCCACCGTTCTGGCAAGGATTTCCGGTGCAAACATTCGCTTGGACATGACACGATGGTTTCACCGAAGCTGATTGTAAAAATAAACATCTGCTGAAATTTACAAAAAAAAATAGTTACAAACCTGAGTCCTGCTGTCGAGCAAAGGCAGCTATATCAATAGCTTTGCCGGTGAGCACCAAGTCTCGAAGGCAGCCCACGAAACCTTGTCGCAAGGTTGCTGTCCATATTGCCGATGGCCAAATAGTAGTGCTGTAGATAGGTCCAGTCCCACCCACATACATAGGCCCGTCCAACTCAAGAATAGTTGCGTCACCAGGTGTTCGAAATTCGTTCCATGCCCCATCAACACTAACCTTTGCATCCCTACCGTTCCGCCGAAGAACCAAATCATGCCAATCACCATCATCCACCCGCCTTCTTGATGCTCGTACTTTAGCAGCTCCTGATCCAAGGTCCAAGTGAATGTAGATATGGCCATTGAGTAGTTCGACCGCAAAAAGGACAGCCTTGGACAAAAAAAAATAAAATATGTTTCACATTTGATTGGCGAAAAATTGAAACACAAATTATTTTACATTTTTAGCTCTGGGTGGACGTGAACCTGTTGTAAGAATAAGAAGACCATTTGGTTCTTTCGTTCGAAACTTGAATGATATGGAACTTTGTTTTCCAGTTTCCCATGGTGGAAGAACCTTTTTCGATAAAATTTCCATCAGAACAAACACAATATATTTGAATTGGCGGCGAATAACGATTCTTACCAAATGAGATTCTCTTGTTGTAAATGTAACCGGATCCTGAGGATCACCTAGAGGGCATTGGTATTCTAGGTTCCCAGCTATTTGAATAAGTTTCGAACCACTTTTAGCCAAATCAATTAAGTTCAAACAAAGAGTATCAGCTGAAAATTCCACCTTTCGAATAAAAAAATTAAACAATTTTATTTTGTTCGGTTGAGTGAAAGTTGAAATTTCTAAACCTTTCGCAAACATCCAACGAAATTGTTGTGCACTCGTGCACCTAAAAGTGCTCTTGGGTTAACAGCTCCACCAACATAAACTCGCGATGATGACAGCATCGTAAATTTACCCGCGATGTGCGAATGATCTGTGTAAACATCATCAACAACCGTTACCAGCTAAAAAAAAGATGTTTATTTGATAATTTTGTCATTCATTTAAATTATTTCGGATGCTAGAAATCAGTAGGTTTTCAGAAACTAAAAAGAGTATGGCCCCTGTTTTTTAGTGCGATATCCCGATTTACTGGCTGAACACAATGGATACGGAGCTGCAACTGGAAGCCGCAACTGAATAGCTGTCAAAATATTGAATACACACAAATTCAATGTTACAAACATAACGCAACGCAACTGCAGTCGGTGCTGCAGACGGTACCAACTTTTAACTATTACTATTATGGAGGAAGTTCATAATTTGGGTTTCATAAATTTGTTGGAGTTTTTTGTCAAAAAGCAAATGACAGGCATGTCAAACTACTGAAAAAATTTTCATTGAAAGTTTCATTCATTGATTTTGAGAGCAATTCTTTAAAATTTTAATGAAACTTGCTATAACTCATCGAATTTGGTGAGCTAAATCTGCATAAACTGCAATAGATATTTCTGACACATGTGTGTTAACACTATTGAAACAGAGAGGGCGATACTATGCACAGAAAAAAAAAACCGTTGTCATATTGACAATCACCGATAGTCAATTGGAAATAGTCATATTGAATACCAAAATAGTCAATATGATGAAAAATCTGTAAAAACGTCACAAAACTTAACAACTGCGATTGTCAATATGAAAACTCTTGAAAACTTTCGGTAGTCAATTTCTCAATTTCAATTTGATAATCGAAGTTGTCAAATAGAATATTTTGATAGTCAATATGATGACCGCCTTATTTTCATCATCCCATTGACAACCATGGTCATCAAATACACAACTGCAGTTGTCAGACGGACTATTGCGATTGTTAATTTCAAAATCGAGAAAAATTAAAACAAAAAAAAAACGAGAGGTTCTTAATCCTTGAATAATAGTTGTAGAAATTTTCATATTGACAACCGTGTTAGTCAAATTGACAACTGTGATTGTCAATATGATGACCGCTTTTTGTCTGTCAACAAATTGAAAACCATGGTTATCAAATGGACAGTTGGAGTTGTCAAATTGACTATCGCGATTGTAAATATGAAAATCGACAAAAATAAAAAATGAAAAACACGAGGTGATAATCATGAAAACCGCGTTCATCAAAATGACAATTGTAATTGTCAATATGAAAACCGCGGTCATCAAATGCACAATTGCGATTGTCAATATGATAACAACGGTCATCAAATAGACAATTGCAGTTGTCAAACTGACTATTGCGATAGTGAATATGAAAATCGACGTAAATAAAAAAATAAAAACACGAGGTGATGATCATGAAAACTGCGGTCATCAAATAGACGACTGCAGTTGTCAAACTGACTATTGCAATTGTTAATATGAAAATCAAGGAAAAAAAACCTGAAGTTGCTGATTGAAAACCGTGTTCATGAAAACCAAATACACAATTGCGATTGTCAATATGAAAACCACGGTCATCAAATACACAATTGCGATTGTCAATATGATAACAACGGTCATCAAATAGACAATTGCAGTTGTCAAACTGACTATTGCGATAGTGAATATGAAAATCGACGTAAATAAAAAAATAAAAACACGAGGTGATGATCATGAAAACTGCGGTCATCAAATAGACGACTGCAGTTGTCAAACTGACTATTGCAATTGTTAATATGAAAACCAAGGAGAAAAAATCTGAAGTTGCTGATTGAAAACCGTGTTCATCATATTGACAATTGTGATTGTCAATATGAAAACCAAATACACAATTGCGATTGTCAATATGAAAACCGCGGTCATCAAATACACAATTGCGATTGTCAATATGAAAACCGCGGTCATCAAATACACAATTGCGATTGTCAATATGATAACAACGGTCATCAAATAGACAATTGCAGTTGTCAAACTGACTATTGCGATAGTGAATATGAAAATCGACGTAAATAAAAAAATAAAAACAGGAGGTGATGATCATGAAAACTGCGGTCATCAAATAGACGACTGCAGTTGTCAAACTGACTATTGCAATTGTTAATATGAAAACCAAGGAGAAAAAATCTGAAGTTGCTGATTGAAAACCGTGTTCATCATATTGACAATTGTGATTGTCAATATGAAAACCAAATACACAATTGCGATTGTCAATATGAAAACCGCGGTCATCAAATACACAATTGCGATTGTCAATATGATAACAACGGTCATCAAATAGACAATTGCAGTTGTCAAACTGACTATTGCGATAGTGAATATGAAAATCGACGTAAATAAAAAAATAAAAACACGAGGTGATGATCATGAAAACTGCGGTCATCAAATAAACGACTGCAGTTGTCAAACTGACTATTGCAATTGTTAATATGAAAATCAAGGAAAAAAAAACCTGAAGTTGCTGATTGAAAACCGTGTTCATCATATTGACAATTGTGATTGTCAATATGAAAACCAAATACACAATTGCGATTATCAATATGAAAACCGCGGTCATCAAATACACAATTGCGATTGTCAATATGATAACAACGGTCATCAAATAGACAATTGCAGTTGTCAAACTGACTATTGCGATAGTGAATATGAAAATCGACGTAAATAAAAAAATAAAAACACGAGGTGATGATCATGAAAACTGCGGTCATCAAATAGACGACTGCAGTTATCAAACTGGCTATTGCAATTTTTAATATGACAAATATATGAACGGTATTACAAATACTAGCTTAGTAAAGTGAGTAGTTACAACTAAAAAACAATTTAATACATGAAGGAAGCGCTCCACTCTGTCGTTCTTTATATCCTAAAAGCATCTACCCTTGACAAATATGTGAACGATATTTCAAATCACTAGCTTAATAAAGTCTGAAGTTACAGTAAAAAAACAATTTTAATACATATAGGGGGCGCTGCACTCTGTCGATTTTTATATCGCAAAAGCAGCTACCCCTGATAAATATGTGAACGATATTTCAAATCCCTTGCTTACTGAAGTGCAAAGTTACAACTAAAAAACTAATTTAATACCTGTAGAGGCGCTGCAATCGGTCGATCTTTATATCGCAAAAGCAGCTACCACTGACAAATATATTAACGATATTTCAAATCCCTAGCTTACTGAAGTGCAAAGTTACAACTAAAAAACTAATTTAATACACGTAGGGAGCGCTGCAATCGGTCGATCTTTATATCGCAAAAGCAGCTACCCTTGACAAATATGTGAAAGATATTTCAAATCACTAGCTCAATAAAGTGCAAAGTTACAACTAAAAAACTATTTTAATACACGTAGGGGGCGCTGCACTCGGTCGATCTTTATATCGCAAAAGCAGCTAACCTTCACAAATATGTGAAAGATATTTCAAATCACTAGCTTAATAAAGTGCAAAGTTACAACTAAAAAACTAATTTAATAAAGGTAGGGGGCGCTGCAATCGGTCGATCTTTATATCGCAAAAGCAGCTACCACTGATAAATATATGAACGATATTTCAAATCCCTAGCTTACTGAAGTGCAAAGTTACAACTAAAAAACTAATTTAATACACGTAGGGGGCGCTGCAATCGGACGATCTTTATATCGCAAAAGCAGCTACCACTGACAAATATATTAACGATATTTCAAATCCCTAGCTTACTGAAGTGCAAAGTTACAACTAAAAAACTAATTTAATACACGTAGGGAGCGCTGCAATCGGTCGATCTTTATATCGCAAAAGCAGCTACCCTTGACAAATATGTGAAAGATATTTCAAATCACTAGCTCAATAAAGTGCAAAGTTACAACTAAAAAACTATTTTAATACACGTAGGGGGCGCTGCACTCGGTCGATCTTTATATCGCAAAAGCAGCTAACCTTCACAAATATGTGAAAGATATTTCAAATCACTAGCTTAATAAAGTGCAAAGTTACAACTAAAAAACTAATTTAATAAAGGTAGGGGGCGCTGCAATCGGTCGATCTTTATATCGCAAAAGCAGCTACCACTGATAAATATATGAACGATATTTCAAATCCCTAGCTTACTGAAGTGCAAAGTTACAACTAAAAAACTAATTTAATACACGTAGGGGGCGCTGCAATCGGACGATCTTTATATCGCAAAAGCAGCTACCACTGACAAATATATTAACGATATTTCAAATCCCTAGCTTACTGAAGTGCAAAGTTACAACTAAAAAACTAATTTAATACACGTAGGGAGCGCTGCAATCGGTCGATCTTTATATCGCAAAAGCAGCTACCCTTGACAAATATGTGAAAGATATTTCAAATCACTAGCTCAATAAAGTGCAAAGTTACAACTAAAAAACTATTTTAATACACGTAGGGGGCGCTGCACTCGGTCGATCTTTATATCGCAAAAGCAGCTACCCTTCACAAATATGAGAACGATATTTCAAATCACTAGCTTAATAAAGTGCAAAGTTACAACTAAAAAACTAATTTAATAAAGGTAGGGGGCGCTGCAATCGGTCGATCTTTATATCGCAAAAGCAGCTACCACTGATAAATATATGAACGATATTTCAAATCCCTAGCTTACTGAAGTGCAAAGTTACAACTAAAAAACTAATTTAATACACGTAGGGGGCGCTGCAATCGGACGATCTTTATATCGCAAAAGCAGCTACCACTGACAAATATATTAACGATATTTCAAATCCCTAGCTTACTGAAGTGCAAAGTTACAACTAAAAAACTAATTTAATACACGTAGGGAGCGCTGCAATCGGTCGATCTTTATATCGCAAAAGCAGCTACCCTTGACAAATATGTGAAAGATATTTCAAATCACTAGCTCAATAAAGTGCAAAGTTACAACTAAAAAACTATTTTAATACACGTAGGGGGCGCTGCACTCGGTCGATCTTTATATCGCAAAAGCAGCTAACCTTCACAAATATGTGAAAGATATTTCAAATCACTAGCTTAATAAAGTGCAAAGTTACAACTAAAAAACTAATTTAATAAAGGTAGGGGGCGCTGCAATCGGTCGATCTTTATATCGCAAAAGCAGCTACCACTGATAAATATATGAACGATATTTCAAATCCCTAGCTTACTGAAGTGCAAAGTTACAACTAAAAAACTAATTTAATACACGTAGGGGGCGCTGCAATCGGACGATCTTTATATCGCAAAAGCAGCTACCACTGACAAATATATTAACGATATTTCAAATCCCTAGCTTACTGAAGTGCAAAGTTACAACTAAAAAACTAATTTAATACACGTAGGGAGCGCTGCAATCGGTCGATCTTTATATCGCAAAAGCAGCTACCCTTGACAAATATGTGAAAGATATTTCAAATCACTAGCTCAATAAAGTGCAAAGTTACAACTAAAAAACTATTTTAATACACGTAGGGGGCGCTGCACTCGGTCGATCTTTATATCGCAAAAGCAGCTAACCTTGACAAATATGTGAACGTTATTTAAAAATCCCTAGGTTACTGAAGTGCAAAGTTACAACTAAAAACTATTTTGATACACGTAGGGGGCCCTGCACTCGATCGGTCTTTATATCACAAAAGCAGCAACCCTTGACAAACATCTGAAAGATATTTCAAATCATTAGCTAAATAAATTCTGAAGTTACAATAAAAAACAATTATGATACATGTAGGGGGCGCTGCACTCCGTCGATCTTTATATCGCAAAAGCAGCTACCCAAATATGTGTATACAATATTTCAAATATGCTCTGCCATCGAAGTTAATCGATTAAATTTATCTTAAGCAATATTCGATTCTCTGAGTGTAGATACCAAAATCAAGTACCATAAAATATTAAAAAAAAAAAAAAAACAAACGGTAAATCACAAAACAAATAACTGCAGTTATAAAAATTTGCATATTGACAACAATGATTGTCAAATATACAACTTTGGTTTTCAATAAGATGATTGTTCCCTTGCAGTCATCACATTTACAATCGTGGTTGTCAATTTGATGATCATAAACTCTAAAATTATCACATTGAAAACCGGGGTAGTCAAATTGACAATCTTGATCGTCAAGCGATTGCTAGGTAAAACTTATTCGTTTTGAGTTGCCGTTTTCAAACGGCGCGGCGTTTCACTACGCAGCTTTAAAGGGTGAAGTTACAACTAAAAAACAATTTTAATTCACGTAGGGGGCGCTGGACTCGGTCGATCTTTATATCGCAAAAGCAGCTACCCTTCACAAATATGTGAACGATATTTCAAATCACAAGCTTAATAAAGTGCAAAGTTACAACTAAAAAAACTATTTTAATACACGTAGAGGGCGCTGCACTCGGTCGATCTTTATATCGCAAAAGCAGCTACCCTTCACAAATATGTGAACGATATTTCAAATCACTAGCTTAATAAAGTGCAAAGTTACAACTAAAAAAACTATTTGAATACACGTAGGGGGCGCTGCACTCGGTCGATCTTTATATCGCAAAAGCAGCTACCCTTGACAAATATGTGAAAGATATTTCAAATTACTAGCTTAATAAAGTGCAAAGTTACAACTAAAAAACTATTTTAATACACGTAACTTAAAAAATATGTATGAATCCCGATTTCCAAACTTCTTTTTCTTACAAATTATTTAATTATTATGGTTTATAAAGGGATAAAAGAGATGTATCTGTTTGTTAAAATTTAATTTTTTTCCTAATTTTCTATGAAATTTTAATAAACAAGAAAATGTCAAGAAAATGTTAATTAAAGATTAGTAAATTCTTTGATGTGAAAATTTAAAAGATTTGGTACGGTTATCAGGCACTATATTTTTGACATTTCATAAAGTTTAAATAACCAAATTCCTATTTTTTTTGTTTTAGTATAATACTAACTGCATTTATATGACACTTAAATATTTATACTTGTCAAAAATTGTATGTCGGCTTAACAATTTTCATGAACTGTCACTGCTTCAAGCGTTAATAAATAAAATAGGTTTAATATTTTACTAGTTTTTAAATGTTTAAATTAAGATAGAAGCTATATCTGTTTGGTAACGTGAAATATCATAAGGCTTTTCACAATTTTCTGTCAAAACAAATAGGTAACCAAACAAGATTAATTTCAAAAAGTGATTTTAACTATAAACTAAAATGTTTTGATTGCATCCAGTTTTATCAAATTGCATCGAGTTTTATCAAATGAAACAAAAATTACATTGATACAATCACGTACGGGAAACTTTTTTCATTTATCCTAATTTGAAAAAATTTTGTGAAGAAAATGTCAAATTTTAAATGGATTTAGATCGATGCTAGAAAAATAATAAAAAGACAATTATTTACAACTTTAAATGTGTTATAAGTGCCTTAAAAACAACAATTTGAAAACATATTTGAAAAATCATTACTAGGTAAGTAAGTTAATAATTTTATTACTTATAATACACATACCTATATTTTTTAATGCACCCAAATGCGAATGTAAAAGCCTTATTTTCTTGTTTTAAATTTATTTATTTCAGTGTACGAAACGAAGCCCATTACAAAAGTTCAGACAAAAAACAAACGGTAAATTCCAAATCAAAGAATTGCATTCATCAGAATTTTCATATTGAAAACCATGGTAGTCAATCTGACAACTGTAGTTGTCAATATGATGATCGAATCTTTAAAATTGTCATATTGAAAACCACAGTCATCAATTGGACAATTGTGGTTGTCAATATGAAAACCTGGGGATTTTTTGCTTCAGATTTCATCATTTCCAGTAAAGACTTGTGAAGTAAAACTCATTCGTTTTTGTAGCGTGTTGAGTAGCAGTCGCAAAAGTTTTCCTGTGTTCAAATTAAATATTTACTAAAAGTAATTGTGGCCATAATATCAAGATAATTTTAAACTTTTTATAGTGTTATAAGTGCACCAAACAAAATCATTCCATAAATCTACAAGGTAAATCAACTAAAAAAGTAATTTATTTTATGTTACATAGCTATTTAATTCTTAAACATAACCGGTTATCCAATCCCCTTAAAAAAATCTCCAGACAAAAAACAAACGGTAAATTCCAAAACAAAGAATTGCATTCATCAGAATTTTCATATTGAAAACCATGGTAGTCAATCTGACAACTGTAGTTGTCAATATGATGATCGAATCTTTAAAATTGTCATATTGAAAACCACAGTCATCAATTGGACAATTGTGGTTGTCAATATGAAAACCTGGGGATTTTTTGCTTCAGATTTCATCATTTCCAGTAAAGACTTGTGAAGTAAAACTCATTCGTTTTTGTAGCGTGTTGAGTAGCAGTCGCAAAAGTTTTCCTGTGTTCAAATTAAATATTTACTAAAAGTAATTGTGGCCATAATATCAAGATAATTTTAAACTTTTTATAGTGTTATAAGTGCACCAAACAAAATCATTCCATAAATCTACAAGGTAAATCAACTAAAAAAGTAATTTATTTTATGTTACATAGCTATTTAATTCTTAAACATAACCGGTTATCCAATCCCCTTAAAAAAATCTCCAGACAAAAAACAAACGGTAAATTCCAAAACAAAGAATTGCATTCATCAGAATTTTCATATTGAAAACCATGGTAGTCAATCTGACAACTGTAGTTGTCAATATGATGATCGAATCTTTAAAATTGTCATATTGAAAACCACAGTCATCAATTGGACAATTGTGGTTGTCAATATGAAAACCTGGGGATTTTTTGCTTCAGATTTCATCATTTCCAGTAAAGACTTGTGAAGTAAAACTCATTCGTTTTTGTAGCGTGTTGAGTAGCAGTCGCAAAAGTTTTCCTGTGTTCAAATTAAATATTTACTAAAAGTAATTGTGGCCATAATATCAAGATAATTTTAAACTTTTTATAGTGTTATAAGTGCACCAAACAAAATCATTCCATAAATCTACAAGGTAAATCAACTAAAAAAGTAATTTATTTTATGTTACATAGCTATTTAATTCTTAAACATAACCGGTTATCCAATCCCCTTAAAAAAATCTCCAGACAAAAAACAAACGGTAAATTCCAAAACAAAGAATTGCATTCATCAGAATTTTCATATTGAAAACCATGGTAGTCAATCTGACAACTGTAGTTGTCAATATGATGATCGAATCTTTAAAATTGTCATATTGAAAACCACAGTCATCAATTGGACAATTGTGGTTGTCAATATGAAAACCTGGGGATTTTTTGCTTCAGATTTCATCATTTCCAGTAAAGACTTGTGAAGTAAAACTCATTCGTTTTTGTAGCGTGTTGAGTAGCAGTCGCAAAAGTTTTCCTGTGTTCAAATTAAATATTTACTAAAAGTAATTGTGGCCATAATATCAAGATAATTTTAAACTTTTTATAGTGTTATAAGTCCACCAAACAAAATCATTGATAAGTCTACAAGGTAAATCAACTAAAAGAGTAATTTATTTTATGTTACATAGCTATTTAATTCTTAAACATAACCGGTTATTCAATCTTGATAGAAAAGGTACTTCAAATTAAAGTAAATCGACTAACGCTAATCATTTTAATTAGTAATATTATCTTTTTTAAGAATTCAGCTATATTTTCTTAGTTTTAGTTTAATTTTTCAAGCCAATCCCCTTAAAAAAATCTCCAGACAAAAAACAAACGGTAAATTCCAAAACAAAGAATTGCATTCATCAGAATTTTCACATTGAAAACCATGGTAGTCAATCTGACAACTGTAGTTGTCAATATGATGATCGAATCTTTAAAATTGTCATATTGAAAACCACAGTCATCAATTCGACAATTGTGGTTGTCAATATGAAAACCTGGGGATTTTTTGCTTCAGATTTCGTCATTTCCAGTAAAGACTTGTGAAGTAAAACTCATTCGTTTTTGTAGCGTGTTGAGTAGCAGTCGCAAAAGTTTTCCTGTGTTCAAATTAAACATTTACAAAAAATAATTGTGGCCATAATACCAAGATAATTTTAAACTTTTTATAGTGTTATAAGTGCACCAAACAAAATCATTGATAAGTCTACAAGGTAAATCAACTAAAAGAGTAATTTATTTTATGTTACATAGCTTTTTAATTCTTAAACATAACCGGTTATTCAATCTTGATAGAAAAGGTACTTCAAATTAAAGTAAATCGACTAACGCTAATCATTTTAATTAGTAATATTATCTTTTTTAAGAATTCAGCTATATTTTCTTAGTTTTAGTTTAATTTTTCAAGCCAATCCCCTTAAAAAAATCTCCAGACTAAAAACAAACGGTAAATTCCAAATCAAAGAATTGCATTCATCGGAATTTTCATATTGAAAACCATGGTAGTCAATCTGACAATTGCAATATGATGATCGTATCTTTAAAATTTTCATATTGAAAACCACGGTCATCAAATTGATAGTAATTGTGGTAATCTTTTGAACGGTGTTCACATTGGACTATATTCTCCTCCTTTTTTTGATTTCTCTATTATTACTCTCACTCCCACTTCATTCATGGCCAATTCAGGTTTTTAGTTTTCTATAAATTTAAATAGACTCTCTGCTTGCTACCTCTTTCATCTTCTTTGTCCTTAGCTTTCTTGTATCGTACAAGTTTTCAATATATTTTCTTCGAAAAATGTTCGATTTTTCTTCGGGAAAAATTCTGAAGCTAAGTACAAACGATTGTCAGATCTTACAATATTGTCAGAACTTTTAATTGTCTGAAAATAGCTAACAATTAGCTTACAATTGACATATTTCTTACAATGAAAATTGTTCGTTCACACGGTTGGTAGATTTCTTCCCAAAGTCTGGCAATTTGATGGTCAGCTATTTTGTATCTCTTTTCAACAAACTCATTGACATTTCGAACAGTGAAAAAAATTGTCAGCAATTGTAAGATTTTTTCAATGAAAAAATCTGACAATGACCAATGAGTCTGACAATATCCTTATCGCCTGACAATGTCTTAATCGACTGACAATGATATACATTGTGTGTTCAGACGATTGTAAGATACCTGACAATTTTTTGTCAGATTGTCATCTGACAATGGCTTTTCTGACAATATTGTCAGACAAAATTGTGTGTTCAGACGATTGTAAGACATTTGGAACAGTTTTTTCACTGACAGATCTGACAATCGTCTGTACTTAGCTTCAGACAAATTTTGAATATTTTTTTTCAATATACCTACTTTCTTCGAAAAATTTTTAATATTTTTTCTTCGGGAAAAGATTTAGAAAAAATTTTAGGACTTAAAAAAATTTTCAATATTTTTCTTCGTGAAAAAGACTTAGAAAAATTTTAGCACTTAGAAAAATTATATAGAAAAAATACATACATACAAATGTACTTAAAAATATTTTAGGACTTGAAAAAATTTTCAATATTTTTTCTTCGGGAAAAAGACTTAAAAAATTTTAGGACTTTGAAAAATATTCAATATGTATTTTTTTTTCGGGAAAGACTTCGGAAAATTTTAGGACTTAGGAAAATTTTCAATATTTTTTCTTCGGGAAAAGACTTAGACAAATTTTAGGACTTACAAAAATTTTCAATATTTTTTCTTCGGGAAAAAGATTTAGAAAAAATTTCAATATTTTCTCTTCGGAAAAAAGACAGAAAAATTTTCAATATTTTTTCTTCGGGAAAAAGACTTAGAAAAATTTTCAATAGATACATATATGTACATATATATGTACATATGTACATACATACATAGAAAAAATATTGAACATTTTTCTAAGTCCTAAAATTTTTCTCGGTATATTTCCCCAAGAGAAAATATTGAAATTTTGTCTAAGTCTTTTTCCCGAAGAAAAAATATTGAAAATTTTACTTAGTCCTAAAATTGTTCTAAGTCATTTTCCCGAAGAAAAAATATTGAACATTTTTCTAAGTCTTTTTCCCGAAGAAAACTATTGAAAATTTTTCTAAGTCTTTTTCCCGAAGAAAATATATTGAAAATTTGTCTAAGTCTTTTTCCCGAAAAAAAAATATTGAAAATTTTTCTCTTTTTCCCGAAGAAAAATATTGAAAATTTTTCTAAGTCCTTAAATTTTTCTCAGTCTATTTCTCGAAGAGAAAATATTGAAATTTTGTCCAAGTCTTTTTCCCGAAGAAAAAATATTGAAAATTTTACTTAGTCCTAAAATTGTTCTAAGTCATTTTCCCGAAGAAAAAATATTGAAAATTTTACTTAGTCCTAAAATTGTTCTAAGTCATTTTCCCGAAGAAAAAATATTGAAAATTTTTCTAAGTCTTTTTCCCGAAGAAAACTATTGAACATTTTTCTAAGTCTTTTTCCCGAAGAAAATATATTGAAAATTTTTCTAAGTCTTTTGCCCGAAAAAAAATATTGAAAATTTTTCTCTTTTTCCCGAAGAAAAATATTGAAAATTTTTCTAAGTCCTTAAATTTTTCTCAGTCTATTTCTCGAAGAGAAAATATTGAAATTTTGTCCGTCTTTTTCACGAAGAAAATATATTGAACATTTTTCTATGTCCTAAAATTTTTCTCGTAATTTTTCCCCAAGAGAAAATATTGAAATTTTGTCCAAGTCTTTTTCCCGAAGAAAAAATATTGAAAGTTTTTTAAAGTCCTAAAATTTTTTTTAACTCTTTTCCCGAAGAAAAAATATCGAAAATTTTTCTAAGTCTTTTTCCCGAAGAAAAAAAATTGAACATTTTTCTAAGTCCTAAAATTGTTCTAATTCCTTTTCCCGAAGAAAAAATATTGAAAATTTTTCTAAGTCTTTTTCCCGAAGAAAAACTATTGAAAATTTTTCTCTTTTTCCCGAAGAAAAATATCGAACATTTTTCTAAGTCCTAAAATTTTTCTCAGTCTATTTCTCGAAGAGAAAATATTGAAATTTTTTCTAAGTCTTTTTCCCGAAGAAAAAATATCGAACATTTTTCTAAGTCCTAAAATTTTTCTAAGTCTTTTTCCGGAAGAAAAAATATTGAAAATTTTTCTAAGTCCTAAAATTTTTCTAAGTCTTTTTCCCGAAGAAAATATATTGAAAATTTTTCTAAGTCTTTTTCCCGAACAAAAAATATTGAAAATTTTTCTGTCTTTTTCCCGAAGAAAAATATTGAAATCGAAGACCATATCTCATTTCTTAAATTGCGCGGAGAAACCATTCGACCGTTCATTTTGACTGTTAGTGGATCAAATGAATATTTTATTTTATTAGATGACCTCAGACTCAAGACAAACAATGCCCTAAGAGCTGTAGACATCTACTTTAAAAGCTTTTTTTGTTCAATATAAAATATCCACCCGCATGTGAAAATTTTTGGAATTTCATTGAACTTTTTTTTACATGAAAACTTCCACTAAAACACAAAAAATGTTTTCAATGCTTCATTCATTACAGAATTAATAAAAGTAATTTATATAAACACTGAAATATTTTTTTTTTGTAATAAATTACTTTTAGATAAACATCGATGTATTGAGCACCGTGAATACCTGCTGGAGAAAACCTGCGGTGAATACCCGCGAGAAAGCCTGCGGCGAATACCTATAAGAGAAAGCGTACGGTGAATACCTACTGAAGAAAACCTGCGGTGAATACCCGCAAGAAAGCCTGCCGTGAATACCTGCTGGAGAAAATCTACGATGAATACCTGCTGGAGATAACCTGTGGTGATTACCCGCGAGAAAGCCTGCCGTGAATACCTGCTGGAGAAAAATAACTTCGAGAAAGCATGTCATGAATGCTTGCTGGATTCAACTTACGTTGATTACGTTTGAAAAAGCCTGAACTGGTAAATATATACTTTTATTACATAAAAACCAATCCGTAAACAAAAAATTTTCTTTACTTTAAGATAATCACATGAATACCTGCTGGAGAAAACCTGCGGTGAATACCTGCTGGAGAAAACCTGCGGTGAATACCCGCGAGAAAGCCTGCGGCGAATACCTATAAGAGAAAGCGTACGGTGAATACCTACTGAAGAAAACCTGCGGTGAATACCCGCAAGAAAGCCTGCCGTGAATACCTGCTGGAGAAAATCTACGATGAATACCTGCTGGAGATAACCTGTGGTGATTACCCGCGAGAAAGCCTGCCGTGAATACCTGCTGGAGAAAAATAACTTCGAGAAAGCATGTCATGAATGCTTGCTGGATTCAACTTACGTTGATTACGTTTGAAAAAGCCTGAACTGGTAAATATATACTTTTATTACATAAAAACCAATCCGTAAACAAAAAATTTTCTTTACTTTAAGATAATCACATGAATACCTGCTGGAGAAAACCTGCGGTGAATACCTGCTGGAGAAAACCTGCGGTGAATACCCGCGAGAAAGCCTGCGGCGAATACCTATAAGAGAAAGCGTACGGTGAATACCTACTGAAGAAAACCTGCGGTGAATACCCGCAAGAAAGCCTGCCGTGAATACCTGCTGGAGAAAATCTACGATGAATACCTGCTGGAGATAACCTGTGGTGATTACCCGCGAGAAAGCCTGCCGTGAATAACTGCTGGAGAAAAATAACTACAAGAAAGCATGTCATGAATGCTTGCTGGATTCAACTTACGTTGATTACGTTTGAAAAAGCCTGAACTGGTAAATATATACTTTTATTACATAAAAACCAATCCGTAAACAAAACATTTTCTTTACTTTAAGATAATCACATGAATACCTGCTGGGGAAAACCTATGGTGAATACCTCCTGGCGAAAACCTGCAGTGAATAACCGTGAGAAAGCCTGCGGTGAATACCTATAAGAGAAAGCGTACGGTGAATACCTGCTGAAGAAAACCTGCGGTGAATACCCGCAAGAAAGCCTGCCGTGAATACCTGCTGGAGAAAATCTACGATGAATACCTGCTGGAGATAACCTGTGGTGATTACCCGCGAGAAAGTCTGCCGTGAATACCTGCTGGAGAAAAATAACTGCGAGAAAGCATGTCATGAATGCTTGCTGGATTCAACTTACGTTGAATACGTTTGAAAAAGCCTGAACTGGTAAATATATACTTTTATTACATAAAAACCAATCCGTAAATAAAACATTTTCCTTACTTTAAGATAATCACATGAATACCTGCTGGAGAAAACCTATGGTGAATACCTGCTGGCGAAAACCTGCAGTGAATACCCGTGAGAAAGCCTGCGGCGAATACCTGCTGGAGAAAATCTACGATGAATACCTGCTGGAGATAACCTGTGGTGATTACCCGCGAGAAAGCCTGCCGTGAATACCTGCTGGAGAAAAATAACTTCGAGAAAGCATATCATGAATGCTTGCTGGATTCAACTTACGTTGATTACGTTTGAAAAAGCCTGAACTGGTAAATATATACTTTTATTACATAAAAACCAATCCGTAAACAAAACATTTTCTTTACTTTAAGATAATCACATGAATACCTGCTGGAGAAAACCTATGGTGAATACCTGCGAAGAAACTAACGGTGAATTCCTTAGAAAAAACCTGCGATGAATACCTATGCCATCAAAAAATTCAAATATTTTAAACTCAACTGTTTTAAAGTCACATGTAAAACCTTTTTTAAAAGTCTATTAAAATTGGTCTTATATTTAAAAATTGAGTTTTTGTTCAAAAATTTAGATTTAGAATTTATATTTCAGAACGGAAAATGGAACTGGTTTAAAATTACTCAAAAAGTTAAATAATAAGTATAATTTCTTTTTCAGCATTGCAATTGTCACTTTGATCATACCAGTTTTCAAATTGATAACCAAGGTTTTGGAATTACAACCGTGGTTTTCATTTTGAAAACTGTTTTGATCAAATTGACGATTGCGTTTTCCAATTTGACAACAGTTTTCAATATGAAAACTGTAGTTTTCAATCTAACAACTATAGTTTTCAATTTCAGAACTGCAGTTTTCAATTTGACAACCGTGGTTTTCAATTTGACAACTATGGTTTTCAATGTGACAACCATGGTTATCAATTTGACAGCCGCAGTTTCCAATTTGACAACCGTGGTTTTCAATTTGACAACCATGGTTTTCAATTTGACAACCATGGTTTTCAATTTGAAAATCGTGGTTTTCAATTTGACAACCGCAGTTTTCAATTTGACAACCTCAGTTTTCAATTTGACAACCACAGTTTTCAATGTGACAACCATGGTTTTCAATTTGACAAACGTGGTTTTCAATTTGACAACCGCAGTTTTCAATGTGACAACAGCAGTTTTTAATTTGACAACCACAGTTTTCCATTTGACAACCATGGTTTTCAATGTAACAACCGCAGTTTTCCATTTGACAACCATGGTTTTCAATGTAACAACCGCAGTTTTCAATTTGACAACCATGGTTTTCAATTTGACAACCACGATTTTCAATGTAACAACCGCAGTTTTCAATTTGACAACCCTGGTTTTCAATGTGACAACAGCAGTTTTCAATTTGACAACCACAGTTTTCCATTTGACAACCATGGTTTTCAATGTGACAACCGCAGTTTTCAATTTGACAACCATGGTTTTCAATTTGACAACCACGGTTTTCAATGTAACAACCGCAGTTTTCAATTTGACAACCCTGGTTTTCAATGTGACAACCGCAGTTTTCAATTTGACAACCACAGTTTTCCATTTGACAACCATGGTTTTCAATGTGACAACCGCAGTTTTCAATTTGACAACCATGGTTTTCAATGTGACTACCGCAGTTTTCAATTTGACAACCATGGTTTTCAATTTGACAACCATGGTTTGCAATTTAACAACCGCAGTTTTCAATTTGACAACCACAGTTTTCCATTTGACAACCATGGTTTTCAATGTGACAACCGCAGTTTTCAATTTGACAACCATGGTTTTCAATGTGACTACCGCAGTTTTCAATTTGACAACCATGGTTTTCAATTTGACAACCATGGTTTTCAATTTAACAACCGCAGTTTTCAATTTGACAACCGTGGTTTTCAATTTGACTACCGGGTTTTCATGGTGACAACTGCTGCGATGTAATTTACAATCTCGGTTTTCAAATGTACTACTAGGGTTTTCATATTGACAACCATGGTTTTCAAGTTGACAATCATGGTTTTCAATAAGACAACCATTGTTTTCAATTTGACTACCGGGTTTTCAATGTGACAACTGAACCGCTGTAATTTAAATCAAATTTGACTACCGTGATATTCCATTTGAAAACCGAAGTCGTCAATATGATTACCAAATCATCATTTAGACTACTGCGATTGTAGGTTGCAAAAGCACAATTTAACTGTCAATATGACAATTTTAGTAGTCAATATGATGACCGAAATTCACTCGAAAAAATTTTGACTATCCGAAATCATCATATTGACAACGTAGGTTGTTGGTTGCAAAATGACAATTTTATTGTCCTATTGACTACAAAAATAGTCAATAGGACGACGTTTTTTTTTCAGTGTGTGAATCATCTTTTAGTCCCCTTTTACATAAGGAAACAAGTTGCTGGAGATTTTTTGAATTTTTAATTTCCAATCTCCGCCGATCGTATACCCTTCATTTCTCATCTAGAAACTGAAAGTTGCTGAAAACTCAGTTTTCTCGGGGAGTGCAGATGATGTCACCCTCTCTGTTTCCATAGTGTCGTACTTTTAATTTAATAGATTTTTCACAATTGAAAGTTAAAGTTAATCCTGCACAAGAACAACCAATTTCATTTTGTTTGAAACTGTTAGGTTTGTGTCATTTGTGTATTGAATTGTCCTTTTTCCGTAAGTTTGATATTTTTTACTTGAACTTTTGAGTAAACTTTGGTTCAATATATTACAAGGATTAACAGACTCTGGCTAAACTCAGGAACTTAAAAACTGGTTTTTTAAAGGTTCCTCAAAGCCTTTTCACCAAATGGTTAAAATAGATGGTTATCCATCTATTTTTCAAAAAAAATGTTTATTTATTATATTACGAGGGGTCATCTGACATGGTCTTCAGTAATAACCTTATAAATTTTGAAAGAGGACACGAATTTGAAGCCGCACACCTAAGTTTAATGTTGAATTCAACAAAATAATATTATTTAAATCATTCAATACGAACAAAATCATACTAACCCTGCAGAAACTTGTTATGGACGATATCTGTTGAGAAAATAATGAAATTTAAATTTAAAATATTTTACAAAAGGTTTTTGAAAAAATTTGTCCGAGTATATACATACCTCTTGTATTCTTCTATGAACAGTAACTTTATGCCATTGATGATCATCAAATCGTACTTTCGAGGGCTTGATATGCATTTCTTGTTTTCCATTTGCCAATCCCATTGTTAAAGAAACACCTCCGTCTCTTAGGGCTAAATTTAGATAGTCGGTACCATGTCCTAAAAAAGGTTAACAAAAAAAGTTAATAAAATGATGGAGCAATGCAAGAGTTTAAGTTTAATAATATTGGGTTCAAATTGAATAGAAATTTTGTTTACTTTCGAAATCAAATGCCAAAACATAAAAAAGGTAACTTGATAATAGCTGAGTATTAGCCTGAGGCATAATGGTTAGTGCGTAGGACAGTTACGCCGAAGGTCTTGGGTTCGATTCCCAGCCTATGCCATCTAAAAACAGAAATGTTTTTCACGGGTTACTGCATCTTGCAAGGAATTGAAATACCCTTCAACATGAAAAAGTGCTTCTGTCCTTAGTCGTTTGAATTTTGCTGAAAATTGTAGGTCCACTCAATTCCGCCAATAACACGCACACAGGAATGGTTGAGAGTTGCAAGTCAACAGGCCCTGGTTCTATATATCAGGTGTCGCGTCACCCAATCTATTTATTTATAGATAGCTGAAGAATAAGAAATATTTAGAAGATTCGTTGTACATGGATTACGTTGATTAAGTTTGGTATCAGAATGCTTGTTTACTACTCGGTCAATTTTAATTAGTAAGCCTGTTAGAAGAATAAGGAGAAGATATTTCCATCCCCAAGTTCAACTGCATTGTCTTAAAAGATTTATTGCTCTCATATCATCAAATCACCTATCTTGAATATATTGCATTTCATAAAACCATAGAAATAGTATTTACATATCTCAAATCCATTCAAATAAAAATGTTTGCAATAGAAAAAGACGACCGAGATTCGTTTTTTTATTACGTGGTAAACAATCATTCAGCTGGATTTAACTCCAGCTATATTGCTTTGATTTTTGTTAAAAAGAACCTTGAAGTAAAAGCACTTCTTATAGTATTGTAAGTACAGGTTCCTAGGGTGTAGTTGCTTTATTGAACCTTCCTTAGATTTCAAGGTTCTTATGGTAGTTCTGTTCAATGGCATATAGATTTTCCCAACCCTTAATTGTTGCCTTATTACTGATCCTTCCATAGATTTCAAGGTCCTTAAGGTAGTTCTGTTCAATGGCGTAGACGTTCCCAAACCCTTTTGGCTATAAAAGGAATACCCCCAGCTCCTTGTAAGCTCGAATTTTGTTCTTTTATTTCTTCTTCTCATAAGTGCGGAGTAAATGTTCTCACCTTATATCCTTTATACTCTGTAAGCGTACACTTTTCGATACCCAGTGACATAAGAGCTAAACTTTGTAGGTATATAGCATATAAAGGGTGTCCCAAAATTGACACAAGATTTGAATTTCACTCCATTTGTGTAGTAAGGTGTTGCAAACGAAAAAAAGACAGTTTTGACAGTTGAGAGTTATTATAAATGGAACGATTATGAAATAAGAATGCATTTTAGTTGTTAAGCAACAATTCAAAAAAATAATGAAGGTTTGAGGGTGATTTCTCGAATAAAATAATTTTAAACGATGAGGCTCATTTTTATCTGTAGGCTTCGTTATCAGCAAAATTGTCGCATTCGAAAACTACACGATTGTTTGTTGAGAAACAAACGCATACACAAAGTGTCACTTTTTGGTGCGGATATTGGAAATCGAGCGGAGTATTAACAATATTCAGCCACACCTTTGTGGAACGACCATGGGAAATGTCAGCAAAAGCATGTGTCAGCAAAAAGCAGAGGAGGCCACTTACCCGGTATTCTATTCCCATACTTATGAACCATTAAAAAAATAAAATTTTTATTTAAAAGCCCATGTTTTATATTAAAATTACTTCTTGCGTTGGAACACCCTTTACAGCCTCTAGAATGCACCGGGATAATATAAGAAACAATTGCTTTCGATAGCTTTTATTATTTAAAAATATTTTCCAGGCATCTAAAAAGACGATATTATAGGACATTGGTATGAAAGTGGTCAATCAATCGACACTTGTTAAAAGTAGAATCGATGGCCGAATTATTCTATAAAAAAAAATCAAGCTATATTAGGCCTCAACTTTCCTCATCCAACTTAAACGTATGTATTATACGTATAGGTATATCCCAATCTTTGCAGTATTGTTATTTCTTCAAGACTGTTGGCTTTTAACTGTAAAGGTAAAAGATGCAATTAAAGATGCAAAGGGAAACAGGTGTCCGTGAAGTTAGCATATCAAGTGTTAGCATATCAATTTTTTTTTGGAGTTCTCATCGCATGCAACATAGTTCTATAGTTACTCATACTTTTCCAAAATAGTTCTGTTCAATTTCACCGTAAAAAACGGATTTCAAAAAATGAGATGCTAACTTCCCGTAGCATATCAATTATTGAAATGTCAAATGAAAATATTTTTTTTAGATGTAAGAAACATTCCTTAAGAGTTCCTCACACCTTAAAATAATTGTTCCGTTATATTCAGACCTAGAAAAAAATAAAACTAAAAAAATTATTCTAATAAAAAAATTAAAAATGGTATGGAAAAATCAACTGAATTTCACAAATAAAAGAAAATTCAATATCATCAATGATCTAAATGCATAGACTTTATGCATATACAATATAATCCAATAATTTTTTATTTCTAATACTTTTCTAACGTACATATATTACGATTTTTTTTAAATTGTTATATGTAATTTTCACAATTATTGCCAACGACCTTGATATGCTGGCATTTTTTTACGAGTTCCAACTCAATTATCATTTTATTCAGATAGATCTAATGTGTTTACAATATAAACCGAAGAGTTCCTGTTTCTAACATTTTTCTAACAAAAGTTATGATTTTTTTAAAATTAAGGCGATTTGCCATGAATTTTGGAAATAGACCTTGGTTCGACCTTGATATGCTGGCATTTTTTTACGAGTTCCAACTCAATTATCATTTTATTCAGATAGATCTAATGTGTTTACAATATAAACCGAAGAGTTCCCGTTTCTAACATTTTTCTAACAAAAGTTATGATTTTTTTAAAATTAAGGCGATTTGCCATGAATTTTGGAAGTAGACCTTGGTTCGACCTTGATATGCTGGCATTTTTTTACGAGTTCCAACTCAATTATCATTTTATTCAGATAGATCTAATGTGTTTACAATATAAACCGAAGAGTTCCCGTTTCTAACATTTTTCTAACAAAAGTTATGATTTTTTTAAAATTAAGGCTATTTGCCATGAATTTTGGAAGTAGACCTTGGTTCGACCTTGATATGCTGGCATTTTTTTACGAGTTCCAACTCAATTATCATTTTATTCAGATAGATCTAATGTGTTTACAATATAAACCGAAGAGTTCCCGTTTCTAACATTTTTCTAACAAAAGTTATGATTTTTTTTAAATTAAGGCGATTTGCCATGAATTTTGGAAGTAGACCTTGGTTCGACCTTGATATGCTGGCATTTTTTTACGAGTTCCAACTCAATTATCATTTTATTCAGATAGATCTAATGTGTTTACAATATAAACCGAAGAGTTCCCGTTTCTAACATTTTTCTAACAAAAGTTATGATTTTTTTAAAATTAAGGCGATTTGCCATGAATTTTGGAAGTAGACCTTGGTTCGACCTTGATATGCTGGCATTTTTTTACGAGTTCCAACTCAATTATCATTTTATTCAGATAGATCTAATGTGTTTACAATATAAACCGAAGAGTTCCCGTTTCTAACATTTTTCTAACAAAAGTTATGATTTTTTTTAAAATTAAGGCGATTTGCCATGAATTTTGGAAGTAGACCTTGGTTCGACCTTGATATGCTGGCATTTTTTTACGAGTTCCAACTCAATTATCATTTTATTCAGATAGATCTAATGTGTTTACAATATAAACCGAAGAGTTCCCGTTTCTAACATTTTTCTAACAAAAGTTATGATTTTTTTAAAATTAAGGCGATTTGCCATGAATTTTGGAAGTAGACCTTGGTTCGACCTTGATATGCTGGCATTTTTTTACGAGTTCCAACTCAATTATCATTTTATTCAGATAGATCTAATGTGTTTACAATATAAACCGAAGAGTTCCCGTTTCAAACATTTTTCTAACAAAAGTTATGATTTTTTTTAAATTAAGGCGATTTGCCATGAATTTTGGAAGTAGACCTTGATTTGACCTTGATATGCTGGCATTTTTTTACGAGTTCCAACTCAATTATCATTTTATTCAGATAGATCTAATGTGTTTACAATATAAACCGAAGAGTTCCCGTTTCTAACATTTTTCTAACAAAAGTTATGATTTTTTTAAAATTAAGGCGATTTGCCATGAATTTTGGAAGTAGACCTTGGTTCGACCTTGATATGCTGGCATTTTTTTACGAGTTCCAACTCAATTATCATTTTATTCAGATAGATCTAATGTGTTTACAATATAAACCGAAGAGTTCCCGTTTCTAACATTTTTCTAACAAAAGTTATGATTTTTTTAAAATTAAGGCGATTTGCCATGAATTTTGGAAGTAGACCTTGGTTCGACCTTGATATGCTGGCATTTTTTTACGAGTTCCAACTCAATTATCATTTTATTCAGATAGATCTAATGTGTTTACAATATAAACCGAAGAGTTCCCGTTTCTAACATTTTTCTAACAAAAGTTATGATTTTTTTTAAAATTAAGGCGATTTGCCATGAATTTTGGAAGTAGACCTTGGTTCGACCTTGATATGCTGGCATTTTTTTACTAGTTCCAACTCAATTATCATTTTATTCAGATAGATCTAATGTGTTTACAATATAAACCGAAGAGTTCCCGTTTCTAACATTTTTCTAACAAAAGTTATGATTTTTTTAAAATTAAGGCGATTTGCCATGAATTTTGGAAGTAGACCTTGGTTCGACCTTGATATGCTGGCATTTTTTTACGAGTTCCAACTCAATTATCATTTTATTCAGATAGATCTAATGTGTTTACAATATAAACCGAAGAGTTCCCGTTTCTAACATTTTTCTAACAAAAGTTATGATTTTTTTAAAATTAAGGCGATTTGCCATGAATTTTGGAAGTAGACCTTGGTTCGACCTTGATATGCTGGCATTTTTTTACGAGTTCCAACTCAATTATCATTTTATTCAGATAGATCTAATGTGTTTACAATATAAACCGAAGAGTTCCCGTTTCTAACATTTTTCTAACAAAAGTTATGATTTTTTTAAAATTAAGGCTATTTGCCATGAATTTTGGAAGTAGACCTTGGTTCGACCTTGATATGCTGGCATTTTTTTACGAGTTCCAACTCAATTATCATTTTATTCAGATAGATCTAATGTGTTTACAATATAAACCGAAGAGTTCCCGTTTCTAACATTTTTCTAACAAAAGTTATGATTTTTTTTAAATTAAGGCGATTTGCCATGAATTTTGGAAGTAGACCTTGGTTCGACCTTGATATGCTGGCATTTTTTTACGAGTTCCAACTCAATTATCATTTTATTCAGATAGATCTAATGTGTTTACAATATAAACCGAAGAGTTCCCGTTTCTAACATTTTTCTAACAAAAGTTATGATTTTTTTAAAATTAAGGCTATTTGCCATGAATTTTGGAAGTAGACCTTGGTTCGACCTTGATATGCTGGCATTTTTTTACGAGTTCCAACTCAATTATCATTTTATTCAGATAGATCTAATGTGTTTACAATATAAACCGAAGAGTTCCCGTTTCTAACATTTTTCTAACAAAAGTTATGATTTTTTTTAAATTAAGGCGATTTGCCATGAATTTTGGAAGTAGACCTTGATTCGACCTTGATATGCTGGCATTTTTTTACGAGTTCCAACTCAATTATCATTTTATTCAGATAGATCTAATGTGTTTACAATATAAACCGAAGAGTTCCCGTTTCTAACATTTTTCTAACAAAAGTTATGATTTTTTTTAAATTAAGGCGATTTGCCATGAATTTTGGAAGTAGACCTTGATTCGACCTTGATATGCTGGCATTTTTTTACGAGTTCCAACTCAATTATCATTTTATTCAGATAGATCTAATGTGTCGTTATTTAACGGTAGTAAATAAATTTTATGAGATTTATTTTATGGAGTTAAGTATCTCGTAAAAAAATGCCAGCATATCAAGGTCGAACCAAGGTCTACTTCCAAAATTCATGGCAAATCGCCTTAATTTTAAAAAAATCATAACTTTTGTTAGAAAAATGTTAGAAACGGGAACTCTTCGGTTTATATTGTAAACACATTAGATCTATCTGAATAAAATGATAATTGAGTTGGAACTCGTAAAAAAATGCCAGCATATCAAGGTCGAACCAAGGTCTACTTCCAAAATTCATGGCAAATAGCCTTAATTTTAAAAAAATCATAACTTTTGTTAGAAAAATGTTAGAAACGGGAACTCTTCGGTTTATATTGTAAACACATTAGATCTATCTGAATAAAATGATAATTGAGTTGGAACTCGTAAAAAAATGCCAGCATATCAAGGTCGAACCAAGGTCTACTTCCAAAATTCATGGCAAATCGCCTTAATTTTAAAAAAATCATAACTTTTGTTAGAAAAATGTTAGAAACGGGAACTCTTCGGTTTATATTGTAAACACATTAGATCTATCTGAATAAAATGATAATTGAGTTGGAACTCGTAAAAAAATGCCAGCATATCAAGGTCGAACCAAGGTCTACTTCCAAAATTCATGGCAAATCGCCTTAATTTTAAAAAAATCATAACTTTTGTTAGAAAAATGTTAGAAACAGGAACTCTTCGGTTTATATTGTAAACACATTAGATCTATCTGAATAAAATGATAATTGAGTTGGAACTCGTAAAAAAATGCCAGCATATCAAGTTGAAATCAAGGTCTACTTCCAAAATTCATGGCAAATCGCCTTAATTTAAAAAAAATCATAACTTTTGTTAGAAAAATGTTAGAAACGGGAACTCTTTGGTTTATATTGTAAACACATTAGATCTATCTGAATAAAATGATAATTAAGTTGGAACTCGTAAAAAAATGCCAGCATATCAAGGTCGTTGGCAATAATTGTAAAAATTACATATAACAATTTAAAAAAATCGTAATATATGTACGTTAGAAAAGTATTAGAAATAAAAAATTATTGGATTATATTGTATATGCATAAAGTCTATGCATTTAGATCATTGATGATATTGAATTTTCTTTTATTTGTGAAATTCAGTTGATTTTTCCATACCATTTTTAATTTTTTTATTAGAATAATTTTTTTAGTTTTATTTTTTTCTAGGTCTGAATATAACGGAACAATTATTTTAAGGTATGAGGAACTCTTAAGGAATGTTTCTTACATCTAAAAAAAATATTTTCATTTGACATTTCAATAATTGATATGCTACGGGAAGTTAGCATCTCATTTTTTGAAATCCGTTTTTACGGTGAAATTGAACAGAACTATTTTGAAAAAGTATGAGGAACTATAGAACTATGTTGCATGCGATGAGAACTCCAAAAAAAAATTGATATGCTAACACTTGATATGCTAACTTCACGGACACGGGAAACAGATGCGTGCTTTTGAAATTAAAAGTTCCAGCAAAATTGGTTCCGTGGCTCCGAAGATTAACGCAGATATTCGGAAAAGCAGGAATGTAATTAAACAATTTAAAAAAAAATTTTTGTTGGTTGTTAAAAATACACTTAAATAACATATTAGTGATATGTTAAACATTTTGATTGAAACAAAAAAAAAACTTATGCGTGCTACCATCAAATTCATGCTAAGCTTTTAGCTATTTCATGAGTGCCACCTCGGTCAGCTAACAGGGTTTTATATAATCATAGTAAGGAGTACCTTTGGGCACCAATAGGGGGTTTACATGGATCAGCATGTTTGACAACATGGTTTGATAGCATGGTTTGACAATCAACGATCAGTTTAATCATTCAAAGGCAACAAACAGCCCAATAATAAAGTCGTTTTAAAGTTTATTAAACATATGATGAAAAAACATTTCATATAAAATTTAATCGGTGGGCCTGCCGAAGTATACATACATAACACCGATTTCTATAATAATCAACATATATTTTTTGACAATTACAATGAAAGGTTTCTTCGAACATATAAAATACCAATGTGAAATTATAAAGTTCAAAATATTAAAACATACAAAGTAATTGTTTCCTAAAAATATAGAAAAATACACAAAAATCCAATGAGGAAGCTGGAAAAAAGCCGGCGAAACGTAGATGAATTGGTGTTTTATTAATTGCATCCTTTGAGAATGATCATTCAAGCACAATAATAAAATCATTTTAAAGTTTAATGAACATATGATCAAAAAACATTTCACATGAGTGAATTAAAAAATTTTACTATCAATAATATGACTTGGATGACCACAATACTGATTGGTTGTTTTTGCCTCGAAGTCAAAACATATATTTACAATTTACTAACTGCCTTTACTAACTACAAATTTAAGGTAGAACTAGAATAGGCGGTAGCTGTCAGAAGCTAGTGTCAAAACCGAACGAAAAGTTGCTTTCCAAAATGTTAAATTCATAAGTCACCCATAATGCACTTGAGTGGTTGGAAGTGATTTTTTTAATTTTTGAAGCTAGCAGTCAGTGCACTTGCGAAAGAGCGGTCGGTGAGCGCTCTCACGTCCGACGGCAAAAGTTAACGAAAACTAAACGAAAAGTTCCACTTCGCAATTATGTGCCCTACATATGTATTTCTTGTTTTCGCTCGGTTTCGTACGACCACTTACGTTGGCTTCCACCTATTCTATTCTACCTACAATGACTAATGTTACAAACTCAACACAATGCAGCTGCAATCGTAGCTGCAAACGGAGCTGCAAGAGTTCTTCAACTTTTAACTTTTCACGTACACAAAGCATTTTTTGCGTTTTAATTTTTATTAAGAAAAAAAGAGCCGGAATGAAATATTGAGGCTTTAACTGATTAATCGGAAATAAAAAAAAGTGATTAATATGCCCGAGACTGTTTTTTTTTTAATATTTTATACTCGTACAAAAATAGCACGCAACGAGTCCACGACACTTTTTCACAGCTGTTGCAGTTGCAGCACTCTATATTGTGTTCAGGCACTTAGTTACAAGGGAATAATCTAATATCACAAAACACAATATAAAGGTATAATGTCATTAAGGTTTTCATTTATGTTCAGCTCTGCGTATATATGTTGAAATCGAAGAAAATGCCGGACCCAGTGCCCTTTCACTTGCCTCTTCTTCTAATAATGTGGTGTGCATTAGGCATTCGAACAGCCATTCTTAATTTCTACTTTCAATGTTGACAACTTAAAGCGGCCTCTAGACAATACAATCGTCGTTCAGATATTGCAACAACCTGATAACTGTTGTATGGTGTGTATGCGAAGGTTGTGCAGATATATCCTTGTCGAACTAGTTTTACGGCCAGTCTTCCTAAGCATACTTATGCAATCTTATACATTTTAGCTGATGATTTACCTTTGTATAAGGAAGACAAAATACATCAAAGGTTTGGTATCTTCATATGAAGATTGAAGTATCTTTGCCAAAACATTTGTTATTATTACTTTCGTATGCGAAGGTTGTGCAGATATATCCTTGTCGAACTAGTTTTACGGCAAGTCTTCCTAAGCATACTTATGCAATCTTATACATTTCAGCTGATGATTTACCTTTGTAAGGAAGACAAAATACATCAAAGGTTTGGTATCTTCAAATGAAGATTGAAGTATCTTTGCCAAAACATTTGTTATTATTTCTTTCGTTGAGTATTTCTCGACTTTTGCGTTCAGTGAGCACAATGGGAAAAAAGTCAATTCCATAATAAAAGTTAAGCACATGTTACACTTATAATGATAAAATAAATTTAATTTTGATAGAGGAGGCGAGGCGGGACATTATATCAAATTGCGGGACATACTTTTCTGGCGGGGCACTTGCGGGACAAAAGACGTTTTGCGGGACTGTCCTGCACCTACTGGCGGGACGTCTGGCATCTCCAGGTTGGATGCTATGATTGTGACGAGGTTTGTGAGTCGGCAGAAAATTGTCAGTGGATTGTATAGTGTGTAGGTTACATTACAGCGGGTGTATAGGTTTTTAATTGTTAATTTTGAAACGTTTAGAAAGAAAAATCAGTAATTTTTTTTGTTATTTTGAGAATGTCTAAAGCTTATGATATTATATTTCCTCATTCCAGAAATCGATACAAAATCTTTGTTTTTAAGTTTTAGAAGAGCAGAATGTCTTCGATCTCCTTAAATGTGACAGAAGTCTCCTTTATAAGAAGTTTTAATGCAGGGATCGAAATATCGAACTAAAAACTTTACAATAAAGAATTTAAATATGTTAACAGATATAAATGAAAACTACTACTTAGTACCTATAAAAGAGAATATAATATTTAGAAAAAAGGCAAAAACATTTATCAATAATAAAAGAGGAATTTTTTATATTGGATACCTTATACCAGAGAATGAGTCTAAACTTGAGACTTCTTTTTCTGACGTTCTTATTTAAATCTTATGTTCAATACAAACTAAATTCTGACATCATACCTATATCTTAGTAAAGAAAACCTAAAACCAGTCCCTCTATTTGATATTAAGTCTTTTGAAATTCTAAGTTTTCATTCCGAGCATTTTGATATGATTCTACTGTAGCTGGAGAACATTCACAACATATACCTCTACCTCTATATCCTATATATGTAGGTACCTATATCAAGTTTATTTTTTGAAGAGATAAACCAAGAGTTCCTCAAGCTATAGGTAGGTACCTATAGCTTTATGTTCTTTATTTTTACTTTTTATTATTATGTACCTACTACTATATCGTATATCCTAGTCGTGCAATTCTTTTATTCATCTAAAAATAAATTCTTTTGTTTTATATGTACGTTAGAGCTTCAACTTACCTGTATAAAAGAGTAGTCCATTTGGCTGGCGTGTTCGAAAGTATAGGGTTATAGCATCTTGTGCGCTTACTATCGGTTCGGCTCCGGTTTGCCCCAAATCATACGAAAGAAATTGGGTCCCTCGAAATGTGGCTTCTGAAGGAGCTTTTTCTGTTAGTATCAAACAAACAAAAGAAAAAAAAAGAAAGAAGAACAAGATAAAAAACCATGGGAGATATATAAATAGAAAATAAAATGAGAAAAATAAAAAAAGGATAAAAAAGGTTATCATTTTATTGATTATCCTTTAAAAATGTTTGACATATTCATGAGATGTAAAATACACAGTTCTATTGAGCAAAAGTAACGTTACAATATTTCTGTTAGACTGTTTCCCACATCAAACATACACACACACCTACACACATGTTAACACTAGATATTGTGTTTTATAGGGAAAAACAGTCATTATGTACCTACCTACATAGGTCTGTATGTACATTTATATCGTCGTAAAGCAATTTGACTTGGTTCGCAAAAAAAAAAAAAAAAAACTGAGAAAGACAAACGAATGAAAAAGAGGAAAAAATATGACACACATACAAACACAAACAACTTGACAACGAGCCATATAATAATGTGTGGTTTTGTTTCCGTTTCCTTTTAGCTTTAGTATGTGAATATTAAGCACACACTGACTGACTTTGCTTTTGCATGTGTTTTAATCCCATTTATGCCGTCATCGTCGGATTTTGAACCCTCGACGTAAGAGTTGTAAATAGTACTACTGACATCGTAAAGCAACCCTAAACAAATATAATGAAGTATAAACACAAAACCGGAAATGAATGCAACGACACAAAAGCATTTGAATGATGGACAAATGCAAAGCACACTAAAACGCAATAATACCCAAGCTGTGCAGCATTGCTGCAAGACGATTCACCACAATGAGACTCTTCGAAAGTGAAAGGATCTAAGATGTCTCGAGATATTATAGTTAAGTCATAGGTATATGAAGCTGTTTTCAAACGGCTTCAGCTGAAACGCAAATAGAACTTAAAGATTTTGTTCTTGCAAACCCCTTTTGAAATTGGTCTTTTGATGTGGCTTGATGGAACATAAAGAGATAATTTTGTTTATCTCAAAGAGAAAGAATACAAATATTTACAGTCTTTTTAATAATTTCCTTTTCATACAGTACCTACGATTTTATAAAAAAAAAGAATTCAATTCTTAGACGACATTTTAGAGAGAAAAATACAGAGCACCGGCACAATTTTTTTTTAAATCGTTGAGCTTTTGAATATAAGTTTTCCGCAGAAAATTCTTGGGCAATTTTATTCAATTTGTGTAGGTAGGAAGGTATATCATTTCCCATATCAATTTTGACAAATCAATGGGAAACGTATCTTCAACTTATCGTTCAATGAATAACCCTTAATACATTTTATAATTCGACCTTTCTTAATAAAAAAAATTGTTATTTTCATTTACCTTTTTCACAGTATTGTCCCTCGAATTCTAAGTTTCTGCATTCACATATTGGACCGGAATCTGTTGATATGCATATACCGCCATGTTGGCAAGGATCATTTCTTTCACACGCATCAGTCATATTACCACCGCGCAAGCCCTAAATTTATTAATGAAATACAAGTTAGTTTTATTGACGTTAAATTGTTGGGTATGTTAAGTTAAAAAAAAATATTGTGCGTTGGAAAAACCTACATTATTTTGAAATAGGTTCATGCATTTCGACAGCTAAGAATCGAGTTCTTCAATTAGATAATAAAAGTTATAAAATTAAATTTTTGATATGTACCTATATCTTTTGGTTTTGCTTTTTATTCAAATTTTTATTTTGTACTAAATTTTTTAATCGGTCTTCTTGATTTAAAAACCATCAAAATTTGCTCTTTTTGCCTCATTTCTTAACCGTCGATTTGCATATAAAGATACAAAATTGTTTTAAAAATAAGTTAAACAAAATATTAAAAAAATAAATCATGTGTATAATTCAAGATTTTAAGATGTCAGAGATTTTACTTTGTCAGTTTGGACAAACCCATCAGATAAGATTTCCTCACGACAATTCAAAAGCCTAATTCATTTCCCTTTTCAATGAACTGGGATAAAAAATAGGTCCGTTCGCGTACTGTCGGGAACTGCTAATTTTTATGAATTAAAAAAAAATTTTTTATAAAAAAAAAAAAAAACTTTTAAAGTACGTTTTTGGACTGTATAAGTAGAAACTAGAAAGTAGAAATTGAGTTTTCGACAATACAAGGACGGACATAATAGTTGAGCAAATGAATCCAAAACATTGTAAATGGTATCAGCAAAATTGATCAAATTTTGCCGATGAAGGTGTTTTTGAAGAATAATAAGGTTTTTGAGAACAATAAGAGCTCTGAGATCTCCGAAACCTTAACAAATTATTTATGATGTATGAAAATATTGTTTATCACTTTAAATAAGACTGACAGTTAATATGAACTAAATGTCAAAAAACGTCGTTCTTTTTCTTGTCCCTACCTAGTGAATTGTGACAGTATAACTATAAAAAGGATTCCTCAGCAAAATTCCTCAGTTTTGCCGTCAAGTATTGAGGAATAAAATAATTAATTAACTTCTTCAATTTTTGACAGATCAACATCTATTTGTGCGACAAAAACGCCTAGTTTTCACTTTTACAGAAATTCAAGTAATATGTAAAAACATTTTTTTTAAACACACAATTTTAGCTGTCTTCTGGTTCAAAAACTTTGACGCTAATTTTTTTTTCGGTCGTTTCGTATTTCGTCTTTTTGACAGCTTGGGTGAGGGGTGTAGAAGTGTAGGAGGAATTAAGTAACGAAAACATACTTTGGTTTAACTCTAGTCATTTTACGTCAGATTCGTTGGGAAGTAACAATTACATTTTTCTATGATACCTCTTCTCTTTAGCTATCAAATGTGACACAAATCTACACAGACTGAATTGGTTCATTGTGAATCTCAGTAATCACCAAAGCTTATTCCACCCCTTATTTTCGTGTGAACTAATTTAACAAAACATATATTATTAGGAAAGTTCAGGTAAATGATATTTCAGAGATCTCAGAAATTTCAGTTACAAACATAAACATAGGATTCAAAAAATTCAAAATTTGGTTGTCAAACACCAGAAAAATGATTTTGGATCGGTATGGTTTGTTTCGTCTTTTTCATCTCGTTTTTTTGTTGTTTCGTTTTAGTCGTTTCGTATTTCGTTTGTTTAGGATTTTCATTAAAACGTATTTCAATTTCCAATATTTGATTTATTTATTGTTTCGAAAAAAAATCATTTTGTTTTTCACTTCGTTCGTTTTAAGGTCATTTCGCCTTTTATTGTTTAGTTTTTCGATTATTTCGTTTTTTGTTTAGTTCGATTTCAATTATTTCGCCATCGTTTAGCTAGCAACTACTTAGTATGTACGAGTACATACATTATGTATTTTTAATGAAAATGTTTAAAAAATTAAATTAAAATCTATATTATTTCGTACCTACTGTGTTCAAAGTTATAATTAAGATAACATGCCAGTTCTAATGCAAGACACTTCATTATGGTTCAGCAAGTTCTTGTCTTGAAAAATTGTGTAGTTTATTTTTAATTTTAATTTTTTTTTATTAAAAAGATCCTTAATACCTCTCTAATAGTTTATTATTTATTTGCTTTCATCAATCCAATTAATAATAAAATGTTCAATGAGATATCAAACTGTTCAATAATTTGGTAATGATTACAACATGAATACCTATACAGTCAATTACACTAGCTATTACGAAGTGATTCATCATCCGTAATGTCATATCGATACTCACATCCATCAAAAAAATATTTATTTCATAAAAACTAAATAAATAGGAGTACGAGCTTATTGCTATTTAATTTGTAAGAAACTTATGTGTAGATACATACGTATGTACATCACATTTATTTATGTACCTACGTACATTCAAGTAATTCGTCGACAAGCGGTACCTATAGAACTTCATAGAAGCTGAATCGGGTAAGAGTTGTTGGTGACGAAAAATAAACTTGATTTTTGGAATTTCAACATCAAGATTGAAATAAAAAAATGTCATTGCAATAATTACTTTATTTATTACACATTTGTAATAAAACGCACGAGTGGGTCCTACGGACTTTAATTTAGTTCAAGAGGTACCTATTAGCCCAATTTGAAATATAAATAAAATGCACGACTGGATCACACGAACGCATTACCTTGTTTTTAAATCTAAGCTATATATTAACGTAGCAAGCTAGACATTGAAATGTGAAAAAATTCAGAAGTATTAAAGAAAAGATTTTTTCTTTAATTTTTGATTTAATTAAATTCCGTTTCAGAACAGAATAGAATTTAAGATTCAAACATTCGCAGTGGTATTAATTAGATTTCCTTAGAACAATCTTGGATAGTTGTACAGCTAGAAATTGCCTTAATAGCTGGTTTCGCTGTTTAAGGTAGGTAGGTAGGTAGAAATGGCGGTCACGAGTGCGCCGTTTTGATACCATAACTCGTAGAACCTGTGGGTGGAAGTGGTTTCGATCTTCCGAATCTCGCAGCAACAAGCCACATTGATCAAATTGTCGGTTGGCTCAGAGACGTACAAAGTTGTTCCCCTTAGAACGATCATTTAAGAGTCGCGAATTTGCGAATTTAAGGATCCCCGACACCAACGCGAATCTGTCACGGCGACGCCGAAAACAATAATAACAACGTGTTGTTTTCATTGACAAACACTTGTTGTTATTATTGTTTTCGTCGTCGGCGCGGCAGATTCGCGTTGGTGTAGGGGATCCTTTAAAAAGATATATACATATATTTGGTAACAGGTATGAATTTCGCCAAAGATTTACGCGATGAACTTAAAAGGCTTCGAGCAGTAGAAGGTGAGTTTTCTGGAGACAGAAGATTAGTTCGAATCCTGAAGCTAAAAGTACAGAAGATTACTGTCGTATGACGGTACGGTGAACAATCCATTTCTGGACGTCTATATCATGAATATTAGAGAGAGATTAATTAATCATAAAACTATATTATAATTCCGGTGCTCTTCAAGAATGCTTCATTACAAGTTGAAAAAGCAGCAGATAAAATTAAAATAAACTTTTGTCAAAAAAATTTTGTTGGGTCATCTGTAGCTCTCTTGCGTCGAGTTGAAAACTTAGAAGAGATATTTAATCCGTAGATATCCGTGATATCAAGTCTAAAAATTCAATTGAAACGCTAGATTGTAAAGAAGAAAATTTTCTGAACATCAATATGTTGTTAAGGATATTAGCTACACTGCCAATATCAATGTCTACGTTTTCTTGTTTGAAACGGATAAAAACGATTCAAAGAAACAGGACAAAAGAGGAATTGTATTTCTACCTGATCATCTGACTTTCAGTGGGAAAAAGTAAACTTAAGTTTTTCTTCTTTTTTTGTTTTCTTAGAACCTCTTGAATGGGCTGCCCTGACATTTTTAGATTAATAAAGCAAATAAACCCGAATACTCGACTTGTTTATATAATTTTAACGATGTTTAATATAACTTTATAAAAATATTTAATATAAAATTTAATATTAAAAAAATATCGTAAGAAACTATCTACGCCACTGCCGCACTTATTAATAAAAACGTTGTTAATACAAAATATTTTTTGTCTATCTAAGTATAAGTGTTTTTAAGAAAAAAAAATTAAGAAATCATTTAATAATTCTTATTTTAATTCATATACAAACCACATCTATAATATGTATATATTTATTTATAGGCATTAAAGCAGAAGGGTGTATTAGGAGCAATAAGTGAATTCTAGGAGCAATATCTGTGCTTTTGTGTGGTGCAAAAGAATATTTAATAACATGATGAATACATACATAATTACGTACCCGCGTGACCTTCTCTCTGGGCAATTCAGAGTGATCACAAGGTCCGTCGCCACACTGAAATAAAAAAAGAGAGAAAAAAAGAAAAATTGTGTTAAAGATTTAAGTTTTGTACTTATACATAATATATGTTTCTGTAAATAATGGATAATTAAGCACAGTAAATATTAGCACCAAAGACTTGTCGCAGAGACGATCAAAATTATCAACTCCAGTCTCCAGTAAACTTTTAAAACTCTTACTCATTACTTAATTTTTTACACTTTATTCTTAAAATTCTTAAGTTATGGAAGAAATGTGAGAAAGACTGAATCTAGTCTTATAATCTATATCGGGAGTGTTCTTAATTACATCATTAGTTTCAAAACAGTGTTTGTTTTTAAGGGACCATCAAAAAATAGACTCTGCGTCGTAGGAGTTTCATTAAAAACAAATGAAATGCAGTAAAATTATACAAAGTGACAATAGTTAGTAACGTCAAACCGAACTGTCAACCGAGACTATCTGCACCCCTATTAATAAACTGAAATGAATAAGGAATTATCCTTAATCAGTGAGTTAAATGTGAAATGTTATCAGTAGGACAAAATTGAAGTTAATTCACCCAATTATAGGTGCATTAACGATTAAATAAGAAAGTATGTGTGCAAAAGTTCACATTTTGTAAGAAAGTGTGTGTATACGAACTAAATACTACCTACTTTTTGGTGACAGCATAGTTCTTTGTGACTTTCGTTAAGATTTGCTATGTTTAACTTGAATCAGCAGTAAATTCTGTATAACATTTAATTTCAATAAGACGGTTCCATCATCTCACAAAACAAAGACTCGTCTCGCCTTTAATGCAAGAAAAGTTTTGTGGAAGAGTTAATTCGCGTTTTGGTGATGTGAATTGCACTTGTATGCGGACCAATATTACAAAAAATATTATTTGTTTCAACTTTTTCCATTTTCGGTGGAATTAACTGTTCACCAGTGAACCACTCCAATCATTCCAATTTTAAAATAAGCGAGTTTTGTTTGTGATTTGTTTTAAACAAATCATTTGTTGTTATCCTCTTTGAATAACTTTTTATTGATTTACTGTGTACCACCCGGTGATTCACTCCCTTCTACACAGTACATTTTGATTTTCAATTTCATTCGAAATGAAATGCCATGTTTTAAAATTCGTTCGTTTTTGAAAATTTGGCAATTACTTCGATCTGTCAAAATTGAAGGTGCATCCATTTTAAATTGTTTTAAAAATTGAAATTACACTGCAGGTAAAATTGGATTGGATGCATATAATTTTTGGAATTTTTAAGGGAAAAAAGAAAGCGAACCGAGGAAAAATTAAACGATAAATTTTGGAAGAAAAATCTAATAACTGCCTAATAAAGCGTGAGTAATTTATTATGAATTATTCTTACATGTATTCTTATGTTCCTATATGTTTTCTTCTCAAATAATAATACAAAAATACTAAAAAGAACAAAAATAAAAAAAATTTGCTTACATTTTGCACCAATAAATACAAAACTGAACCAATTTCACAAAGCATAAACAAAGTAATATGGAATTCGCTCAGAAAATGGACGAAAACGAAATGCAGAATCCGAATTCTTTTTCGTCATGTGAACTCAAAATAAGTGAAATGCAATATAAATTATTTATTTAATATTTTGTTTGTTAACGAAAAGGACTATCATTTACGAGAAATATTACATGATTATAGTTGTTTTTCTAGTAAAAAAAGGCACATTTTACCTTGAACCTACGCTTTCTTTTGAAGATAATAATTTGATTCAACGACAAAAAAAAATTTAATATACCTACCTAGTATTCTCATGTCTTAAAGTGACCCTTGCTTCTATTTCACATCCACCTAAAATGTCCTTGGATCCTATAATCTTCGTCGTTTTTCCTTTGATTTGAGTATACAAATGCATACAATATATGTAGGTATACCTATGTATGTATACTTATACATTTATCATTCGTTTAAACGCAATTTTTAAATTGTCAACTTAAGCACACCCACTCAAAATGAAAATAGGACATTTTATGCTCGAGGACATTTCACTAACAAATTCTAATCATAAAATCGTTGTTGTGTTGTCAAAAAAAGCCATCTTCAAATATTCTCTTTATAATCTCCCGCATATTTTGAGGACTCAGCATGCTTTAGATATCTAGCTATGTATATTACAGCATTCCAATACCATGGACACCAATGATATTATATTATTATATCATTTAGATTAATATAAAACTACCCACGCATTAGTTAAATATTGGTGTATGTCCGCATAAAGAATTCGGTATATACAAAGTTATAACCAAACCAAAAATAATTATTAGACATTAATCAGAAGCTTTCAGTTTCGGTTAGTAAATAATTGTCACTTCGTCCATAACTACATACATTATATTCTATACCCTGGCTTTCCTGTTAAATGAGGTCGAAATAATTTGTTATTTGTTATTGGTACGGTCTACTCTTTTTGATCTTCGTTTTGCGTTGTTCTTTTTGCTTCTCAACAAATTGATGATTGCATTAGGATAACAAAATGTGTCATCTCTGTCACCTAATTTGGTTCTTTGCTATAACGAACGACTTAGACTTATTATATTATGTCCATTGTACATATACATATATACAGAAATATAATATTGCTTCCTCACAGACATGAGAAAACAACAGATATTAAAGTTTTGACGAATTCCATAAATAGAATGAGCTACTTTGACCAAAAATAAAAATAAACAAAAACAATTTGCTTTCATATCTATAAGCCCAGACTCTAGATATGAAAAACCATCATCTGAGTATCACATTGGAGGCACAAAACACAAGTGTAACTGCATGTTGTTGCTGTTTTGTTGTGCCTGAAAGAGATGAGTGTCAAGAGCATCTTTCTTAAGTACATCCTTTCACATCACAGATTTTATGGCAAAATATTTAGGTGGTGCATGGAGAAGAGTGGTCGGTTTGTGTGCTTTTGGGTCCAATCAACGTTCCATTTATACTTCCTTTCTATTATTATATCCTTCGAATAAAAATAGAAGAAAACAACAAAACTTATATAAAAGACGGTTAGATAAAACAAAACCTAGCCACAGGGTTTTTTTTTTTACTCTATGTTGAAGGAATATCTATGTCAAATTCATTTTAGCCTTCAATATGTGTATAGTATATACGTTGGTCGTTGTCGGTCGCCAAAGAAAACATATCTAATGATCATCATCATCATCATGAAGAAGGGTACAACACCATATACCTACTCTACAATATTTGTATGTACACATTGTATACATGGATGAAAACACATTTTAAAGCATAAAGCACCTTCTTAAAAAAACAGCATTAGAAATTTTCATGAATGAATGAGGACTCAGGAGTAGTGTTACCACTTCCGGAAAAAAAGTCGAATTAAATTTCAAGAAAAAAGTAAGGTAGATTGAGAAAAATCGAAGTAGATTTCAAAATGAACCTTTTTTATATACATAAATTTAATCTAATTAAAAAACGAAAAATAACTAAAAACAAAAACTGACTCAGACTTCATATAAACATATATTGTTTAATAACACTTATTAAATTTATTTAACAAAAAAACTTCATTTTCAGATGTACATATATTTTGTATATGTTCAATATGGTTTTATAAGAAAACCGTTAGTTTTATTTAACAAAAAAAAAATTTGGAATAAAAAATTCTCTCGGGCTCCATGTTTAGCTACACTTTAGTTATTCTTTTTTTTTAAAAAAAAGAACATTAAAGTTATTTAAATATAACGAAGTATGATTTTACAAACATAAGAACACGTTATTAAAAATAAATGAAAAATATTTCAGTTAGATATATTTCCATCTATTAACTTATATTTTTGAAAATAAGCTATAGGTATCATATTTTTGGTGGGTCAAATATATTGTATTTTCTTGGTGGTTTTTACTGAAATATTGAAGTACGTTGAAACAGAGATTTGTATAATGAAGTAGATTTCAATATTTTGGTGATTGGGAGAAGTAGGAAGTAGATTTTAAATTTTTTTCAAAAAAAAGAAGATCTACTTCAATTGAATTAAAGTGGTACCATTGCTCAGGAGCCGTGGTCATTTCCCTTTGATGCTTGTTTTAGCTATGTTTTTAGCTATAGGTGAAGGTAGATTTATATTTTTAAATAACTAAAGGGTTTAAAAGTAAGTAATTATAAATACCTATACACTTTCACTTTTAAAGGAATATAAAATATTCTCTTGTTTAAAGGTCTATTGACTTAAATTAACGCATCCTTGACTTATATAGAGCTTGTTTTTTATAAATATAATATTTAAACGTCCATTGAAATTACTCAAACTGTAAGATAACCCAATTCAATTCAAAAGGACTAGAAAATACTGTTTTGCATGCAAACCAGAATGACAGCCGAGGCTTCCAATCTTTATAATTCATAACCTCTGGTTCAGACACAAACTAATGTGAACACAACCTACTCATTCTGACGTTCGCATTCGTTAAAACAAAACACAAATTTGGGCCTTTTGAAAGATTATATAGAAACCTATAGGTATAGTAAAATCTTCGGAGGGAGTCTAGCTAAAAAGTTCTACCATCTGTGATGCTATCGGTTAACAACTGTTAACTTTGATCGTTCCTAAATTCGTAAATCAGAACATTGTGTAACATTTTGACGTGTTTAAATCATTCGTAAATTCAGTGTTAGAGTTTTATATTTTGTAACAATTTCGAACCCACCTCGTTGATATGAACTAAAATGTTGATCTGTCAAAAACACCTGAATTTAAAAATGTATAGTCATATCTTTTATTAACTTTTCGTTATTTCGAATTATTTAAATTTTTGCAATTCTTTTTAATAATATGTTTGTTGTTTTTCTTTGTAGATTTTGACTTTAACAATTATTTTCAGTTATTTTCTGATTAATAAATATTGTTTTAAAAATAAACTATACATACACAATTTTTAGTTGCCACAAAAGGATGATTTTGACCTTTATAAATAAACGAGAGAGGGATATATTGCTATTTTTGTATAAAGAGATCTCTTGACTCACCATGTTATGTTGCAGTCATCGTGCGCGAACCACTTTCATCTCCAAATCTCAATAATCAATATACATTACTCTTTTATTTAATTGTTACTAATTCTGAAGGTTTACGAGTTTGCAGCACAGGTCGTTTAACACCATTGCATGCATTTTGGTCTTACTATTTCTGGTTTTTTGAGCTTTTGGGACGAACACTGCGAGGCCTGACGACCTCGTTGAAACACAGTACCTTATCGTGGTAAACGACTACTCCAACTGAGCTTTGAAATTAGTTTCAGCATAGACATTTAAAATTAATGAACAGTATTATGTGTCACGTTACGATAACCAATGTGTCTTAAATTCACAAATTCTATAAAAGCATTATAAACAAGACATCACATAGCATCTTAAAAATTCAATATAAAGCTTTCTTTCGTTAGCTTTGTAGTTCATACCAACAACAATAAATAATCTCGAAAGCCTTATAACAATTTAAATTTCAAGCGTATCTCTGCCACTCAAAAGTATAAGCAGTACCTAATGTGTATTTACCAACCTATACAAACTAATAGATACAAAAAATCAAATGCTTCTGGTAAACGAAATTTGTGCTCCCGATTAAAATTCTCTTCAACAAATCCATTTTGTGAATAAAAATATTGGCTTTAAAATTATGTCAATTTAACTTTTGTGAAAAACTATTTAAACTAAACGTTGATAATTAATAGGTACCGGAACCCCAGAACCGGAACCCAGGGAACTCAAATAAATTGTAATAAAACTTGTTCAATAGTAGGTGTGTTTTTTTTGCAATTCCGGGGGCAATTGGTTGAAAAAAAAAACGACAGCGGGAATTAGCGACACCATCACAGAAAAAAATGGAGTTTTCGTGCAAACTATCGATAACATGTATGTATTTCATGCCCGTAACATAGTTTTTCTGTGCACTTAAGTTATCTGGGTTTAGCTTAGCGTTTTGGGGATAAGTTGTTGTTGCAATTAACATACAAATTATCTAGCCCCGAATCGTATTTTTTTGTCCAATTACCCCCGGACTTGCAAACTAACACGCCTAGTATTAGCTGTGTTTTATTTTCTTCCAGTTCCAATCCAGATCAGATCATGAAAACAAAACAACCCAGTGACTTGTTATATAACCAGCTCTTTGTTCCCTTATTTACTTGCGATATGTAGGTTATGGATTCGTAAAAAAAAAATCGAACTCGGAATTTTGATCAAAGTTGACAATTGACATTACGGTGATAGCGAAGTCGAAAAAAGTGGGTCTCGCAATTCTGTCCGTCCGTCTGTCTGTCCTTTCGGCTGCTAGCGTTTTTTGGGCATCCCCCCACACGTTTTTTTCATTTTTTATTAAGACCAAAAATAACGGTACATGCCGCACGAATTTTTCGCCTGAGTTTGTTCCTGTAAAAAGGGTGTAGAGCCATAAGTAGTGCAGTAGTGTAGTGCCCTTTGATATTTGCATATAAAATTTACGAAAACAATTTGAATACTCTTTTTTATAAATAAAGAACTTATATATGTATAATGTAAACATACATTTTATTTAAACAAAACAATTTCAATTATAAATAGTTTTTAAAATTCTAATTATTTTTTGAAAAGTAAAAGATTTACTTTTCAAAAAATAATGAGAGCTTGTACCTTATGTTGTAATTTAAAATAAAACAATCGAACCTGAAACACTTAACTTTTCGTTAAACAGTGTGTTTCTATTGGCAGTGAAAAATGTAATTTAAATTCAAATTCAAAAAAGCGATTTTACGTTATAATCTATATGATGTTCTACATTATCGACAGATGAAATTGCATTGATAAATGGTACGCAAATAACCATGACATAATAATCACTAAAAGTCAAAGGTTCATGTGTTTTGTCCGATATTGATTGAGTGATTTAGCGCAATTGAAAATAAAAATTATAATATGTGGTTGTTGATCCTTAAACCATTGCAGAAGGAATGATTATATTTAATCTTAATTATATATGGGTATTGATTATTGTAAGGGGCGAGCGTTTTAATTATATATTTCTTTTGTTCTATGACCCCGCTTTATTATTGTTACTTAAATAAACTGATGTGTGTATTTTTATTTGTTTTATTCTTTGTCAATTCGAGAAGAAAAAGCTGTTGTCCTGAATTGATTTACATCGAATAGACAGTACTCTTCAGGCTTTCGTGGAAAACAGACATTTATACTCCAAATAATATTTTTTTTTAAATATAAATAAACTACAAATCGTATGTGATTTTTTTTGAAATATTTTTTTTAATTAAAACATTTAAAATTTAATACAACCATATTGTTTTGTTTAAGTTTTTGATCCAAAGTTGCTTTGATTTATAATATTTATTTTACTTGTCTCACGGGTATAAACTTGTTATTATATAAATTACAGCAAAGCAATGATTTCTAAGCTCCTTTTTATTCATTCAAAACCATTTTCCGAATTATCAAAAGCAACAGGAGATTATTTTCGGATTGAGAAACAGATTCCAATCTTCTGACAGTCATTATTTGACTTGATGTTTATTATTGTTAATAATAGCTGCATTTTAGTATCCACATTGATCTGATCCGGATAAAATTTTAACAGGTAAATACAAAATTAACACGTAATCCTGCTTTTTATCTGGATCAATTTCAAGATCCAAAAACTCGTACATTTGTATTATTAATACGGTAAGGTAGTTTAAACTGCAGTGCAAAGAAAAAAGCCAACAAGCACATGAAAAATATACAAACGTAATGAAATAAGAGATGGTTATATACCACTGGCTGTCACTGTGATCCTGTTTGTTTTATTATGAGGATCTGATCCAGATCAGATCATGTAGATAAAAATATCCAGCTAATACCTATTAATTAATTTTATCCAATTTTTTGGGAGTTTTGTGACCGAAATTATGAAAATTCTTCAGTTGTACTATCTCCGTAAATTATTGTTGCTATATAATTACAAATTTTGAATCATCGGCCTCAAACCTAATTTTATGTAAGACCAATTCCGTTATAGAACTATAGTTTCAGACATTTAATGTGGGTTATTTGGTGGGTTGCTTTAAATTCGCTGACAGTAGAAATTAATTTCCGAAATTAAATGAAATCCAACTTTTAGAAAAAAATTTACTTTTCCGTTTTTAAGAACATAATGCCAATCAAATTATATGGTTTGTCCGATGGACCCCGCACGATTGCCGTTATTATGGCCTTGAAGGCTCTGGACATTCCCTATGAGCTAGTGAGTACCAGCTGCCGTCTTGGACAACAGAAGACCGAAAAGTTCGCTTTGGTAATTGACAACCAAAATAAATTTACATATTTTTGGATGTCAGTATATACATGTTAATTTTATCTTTTAGATAAATCCTCAAAAAGAAATACCGGCTATGGACGATAATGGTTTCTATCTGCAAGAAACAATCGCAATGTTAATAGTGTGTACAATTTAAGCATTTCATAGCAGCAATCAAATATTTAACTATTTTTCCATTTCAGTATTTGTGTGACAAGTATGCTCCTGATAGTCCTCTGTATCCAAAAGATCCTGTGGCTCGTGCAATAGTCAATCAAAGATTGTGTTTCAACATGGGATACTATTTCACTACAATTGGTATCTATACAATGGGAACTAAGTTATATGATGGCGAGAGAACTCCCGAACTTCTGAAGAAAGTTGAGAACTCGCTGAGGGTTTTTGAAATTTATCTAGAACGTGCAAACACCAAGTATGCTGCCGGTGATAGCTTGACCATTGCTGATTTCGCACTAATCGGATCAACATTATGCCTTGAAGCAGCTAAGTTTGATTTGTCACCCTATCCACTGATCGAAAAGTGGTATAATACATTTAAACAAGAAAATCCAGAGCTTTGGGAAGTTGGCAATGTTGGCTTGATTCAGCTGGATTGGATTGAAAGGAATCTTCCAGAACCAATTTTGAAATTAGAATGAAATTTTTGTTGGATTTGGATCAGAAATTTGAATTCAAATTTTTGTATAAATATAAGTTTTAAATAAAGATGTAATAAAATGTACTATGAATTATGATTTTGTGCTATTTACTTTTTTGTGTGAAAAACCGTTTTCGGGTTTGAAACCATTAGGCGGGTGCGGGTGTTGCAGGATTCTCGCCATATCTAGACAAAAAAACACGAGCTTTTTCGCACTCACACTAATGTTTGTGCGGCATTGCCAATATTTGTATATACAGGGTGCCCCATAAACAATGGTCCAAACTGAAGCTGGTAATAGGCCAGGTTATGACCACTCAGAATATATTAACTTATCCGTACCGGATCACAACGGTTTTCGAATAACGGTAGTTTTTTTTAATTTCGAAAAACCCCTGCTTTAAACAGGGTAATTGATTTTTGTTTTCTTCAATTTTTCCACATGAATATTGTGCGATAGAAAAACCAATTTTCTGCATTAAAATATTTTTGATATGTTACACCGTTTTGGTTAAAATTAATAGATTGAAGCCTTTTTTTTACTTAAATTTTTAAAAGAGCATCCTAAAAAAAATCGTATGACTCATTACTAATTTTTAGTTTTAAGAATTTTCCATAATATTTAAGTTTCATAAAAGGTATTAAACTTACCAATACTAGCCTTGAGTCAAAAGATTTAACAATTTTAACTCAATCAAATAGTCGCGTCCTGTGCCTCATTGACAACGGCAAGTGGCATGTCCGAGGGAAGGTGTCCAATGTTTTCAGAAAATTTAAATAAGTTCTTGGTAATGTTTAATGTTGCTGATGGTTCATAGAGTCCTACTGTGAAGGTTATGATTTATGAACATTTACGTATCCATCGTTTTATCCCGAAATTCTTTAGTCCATAAAATTTTGTTGAAAAAGCCTGAATCTTCTTAATTTGTATCAAGCATAATTCGAAAGAATTCCAGTGTTTGTCGATAATCCTTTGGAACTAAAATCTGGACGTGCAGATGAAAAGGATGCAAGTTTTTTCGTTATAAGTATCATCTGAATTGTCAGTTTTTGCATTCCATTGTGTCCTTTCGACCAATGGATAGAAATTCCGACAGCGCAAGACAGGACAGTTTTTAAGACGTGCGTTGTTGAGCTTGTAAAAGTGCAGTGGAAGACCATTTTGAACAATTTTTGTAAATAAAGTAAAAAAAAATTTGAGCTAATTGTAAAAATAAAGGAAATAAAAATTAATAAAACAGGTACTATTTAAAAAAAAAAGATTTATTTTTATTTATTTTAGAACCCTGTTTAATTGGGTTATAACTTTTGATTTAAGGCTAGTATTGGTAAGTTTTATACCCTCTAAGAAATCTAAATAAGCATGGAAAATTTTTAAAACCAAAAACCAGCAATAAGTCAAACGATTTTTTTTGGATGCTCTTTTAAAAATTGAAGTAAAAAATGTTTGATCAAAATGTATAATAATATCTATTAATTTTGAACAAAATGGTGAAGCATATCAAAAATATTTTATTGCAGAAAATTGATCTTTCTATGTATATCACACAATATTTTTGTACGTAAATTAAGAAAAGAAAATAATAACAGATAATAACATCCAATTTAATACATATTCCAGAAATTAATTCAATAAAATTGATTCGATATGAGATACATATTACTTATTTAAATTTTAAAATATGACAGTTTTTTGATAGCACAAATTATTTTTTTCGATTTTGAAGTTGTTCTCAATCTGTTGACAATTAAACGATGAACGATTCTACTGAACGATATGATTGTTATTTTACTGGAAACAAACTTTTGACGACGTCGTTTACTATAATCGTTTAAGCTGGCAATACCGACAAAATGCGTTGACCACCGGGTGAGGATGGCAGCCATCTTTTTGTTTCAACTGTCTGAAGAATGCACATGGAAATGCAACATACCTTTTAATTTCACTTGAAAAACAGACATAACGTAGTACAGAAGCAAACTGTGTATATTCTGGGTAAAATCTAATCAAAGTCAAGTAAGTAAATTTAAGGAATTTTAACAATTGAATTATTAAAAAACAAAAAGAAAGCGAGCGAAAATACTAAGCATAATTTATAACAACGAAAACATATAAAGATTAAAATAAAACATGTAGGTACATGTAGGCAGCGGTCAGCGGATACATTCCGTTAGGAAATAATACACGTAGCTATACATGTAACAATCGAGTTTTTCATTGTTCATTAAAAAATGTTTGTAAATTTAATTCAAATTCCAAAAAGCGTTTTCACGTAATATTCTTAGATGTTTTCCATTAACAACAGATGAAATTGCATTGACGCAAACAACCATGGCATATTTAATCACGAAAAGCCAAAGGTTCATGTGTTTTGTCCTCCGATGTTAACTAAGTGACATAGCAACCGAAAATAAACATCATTAAATGTGGATGTTGATTCTTAAACCAATTCAGATTAAATCTAGTCCTAATAATGGTTATTGTAAGCGGTATGTCTTTATTTATTTTGTTTCTACACACCGCTTTTTTATTGGTATCTATCTTCATGCTTTCAAAAAGAGATTATGTGTGCATTATTTGTTTGATTCTTTGTCAATTCGAAAAATCAAAGTTATTGTTCTGAATTGATTTGCATCGAATAGACAGTACTCTTAGAGCTTTCGTGAAAAACACACCTTTATACTCCAAATATTTTTTCTTGAAATATTAATAAAATAAAAAATCGTAAGTGCCTTTTTTGTTAAAGTAGGTATTAAAAATATTTAAAATTTTATACAACATTGCCATGCTTTGTGATTTTCACAAAGTTAAATACATCTTAAGGTTTTACGAAAAAATATATTTCTTCCGTTTTTAAGAATATGATGCCAATCAAATTATATGGTTTGTCCGATGGATCCCGCACTATTGCTGTTATTATGGCCTTGAAGGCTCTGGACATTCCCTATGAGCTAGTGAGTACCAGCTGCCGTCTTGGACAACAGAAGACCGAAAAGTTCGCTTTGGTAATTCAAAATCAGAATAGATTTACATATTTTTGGATGTCCGTATATTAACGTTAATTTTATCTTTTAGATAAATCCTCAAAAAGAAATACCGGCTATGGACGATAATGGTTTCTATCTGCAAGAAACAATCGCAATGTTAATAGTGTGTACAATTTAAGCATTTCATAGCAGCAATCAAATATTTAACTATTTTTCCATTTCAGTATTTGTGTGACAAGTATGCTCCTGATAGTCCTCTGTATCCAAAAGATCCTGTTGCCCGTGCAATAGTGAACCAACGATTGTGTTTTAACATGGGATACTATTTCACTACCATTGGAATCTATACGTTGGGAACTAAGCTATACGATGGCGAGAGAACCCACGAACTTCTGAAGAAAGTTGAGAACTCACTGAGGGTTTTTGAAATTTATCTAGAACGTGCAAACACCAAGTATGCTGCCGGGAACAGGATGACCATTGCTGATTTTGCTCTAGTCGGATCAACATTATGCCTTGAAGCAGCTAAGTTTGATTTGTCACCCTATCCACTGATCGAAAAGTGGTATAATACATTTAAACAAGAAAATCCAGAGCTTTGGGAAGTTGGTAATGTTGGCATGATTCAGCTGGATTGGATTGAAAGGAATCTTCCAGAACCAATTTTGAAATTAGAATAAAATTTTTTTTGGATTGGTTCAGAAATTTGAATTAAATTTTTTGTATAAATATTAGTTTTAAATAAAGATGTAAAAAAATGTACTATGAATTATGATTTTGTGCTATTTACTTTCTTAATCCTCGTGTAAGTACAAAGTTATTTGAAAAAATAACAAAAGCATTTGTATGAATACCAAAACATAATTTTGTGGAAGAAATCCTATATAAATTGGTTTCCAACTCCGTGATAAATGCAAAGCAAAATGAATTGCTGACTTACGATCGAATTACTTCAGGTGTTAATAACTCCTCAAATCTTTGTTTACTTTAGAAACCGACGCAGACTCATGTCCTGAAATTTTGTATTTTATCTAAATAGGTACCTATTGTTCAAAATCTATTCTACGTCATATAGTAATTCCTAAACTGCATGGCTCAACTGACTGTACTTTTGTTACAATTTCCATTTCTTTGGTATTATAAAATTCGTTTTGGAATTATTTTAAATTTAAATTAGTTTTTTTGTCGATTTTAATTTTGGAATGGATTTTTGTTATTTATTTCTTTAATCTTCCTGTTCAATTAATTTCGTACATTTGGGTTACTAATGGGATTTTGTCCAAAAATTAGGTAAATGTGCAAATTTTATGAATTGATTTAAGTAATTTTTTGAGAGATAATTGGTCTGTTTAGTAACGTTAAATTTCTTCACAGATTTTTACAAAATTTCACAATTTGCTGTCAAAACGCATAGAAAAAAACTTGGTTTTGCTACCAAACAGGCATAATATTTAAGCGGATGAATTTTATGCAATCACAAAATGTTTCACATTTATTAATTTTAGAGCCTGATTACACATATGTTTTTTGGATGTTTCGTTTTTAGTCTTTTTGGCAGCTGGGTGAGTGGAGTAGGAATATAGGGGTTTAAAATTGACGTTTATTGTTTTACAACCGAGTAGAAATATGCCCTGAGCAGATGTAAACACAAATTGTATTTGAGACAAAAATAGATATTCTGATATCGATTTTTAGATAAAATACATAGACGAAAGAAATTACAAATAAAATGATTTCTGTAAATCAAATTCAAAGAAAGCAAAAATGTCCAGTTTTTTTATATGTTTTTTTTATATTTATATATTTTATAAATTTTTCTTTACATTTTTGACTGAACGGATTCTAAGGATTTTTTTCCAAAAAACAAACGATTATTTCATGTTAAAGGAATATGGTTACTTTCACACCACAAGGAGTTTGTGGGTTCAGTAAAGAGGGTAAGAACTAAGAACTAGAAAAAGAATTCTTTTTGTGTATATAAATTTCAAGTTTTGTATTTGGAATTAGATGACCATTTGATCATTTTAACAACGATAAATGTTTACATCACGTGAATTTAAAAATGTATTTGATAAAAATAATATGCCTATTTGGTATCTTTTTTTCAACAGGATTCTCAAAACTAAGTTTTTCCTATGGGTTTTGACAGCAAATTGTGAAATTTTATGAAAATATGTGCGAATTTGCAAGAAATTTCACGTTGCCAAACAGACCTTATATTTTTAATTGCTTACAGTCTGTAACCCTCGCATCGATAAAATTTGTCGGGAAAAGTTGAAAAATGGAACAAAACCCCTATAATTTGATTAAATTTTCATCGTTTTACCAAACTTAATATTAGGATGGTAAACACGCACACATCTATTCACGAATGTTAAAAACAATCGCGTTAACGATACGTATCTGTCAAAAATTCTTCTTTTCTTGAATTTTTTATTAACAACCTGAATTGTGAAGGTGTTCCATACTGATCATAAATGGGTAAACTCAGTTTCCTCGTGTGAAAGGGGAGAAACCACTGAACCGACGCGTGCGTCTAGTTCGACGAGGAATGCAATAGAGGGGTAAAAAAAAAACATTTTTTACTATAAGAGGGAGGGGTCTATCTCACCCCGTTTATTAGGTAGGGGCAATTTTAGAAAAAAATAGCTTACAATGAAAAAAAAAAATAATTAAACAACAACTGTTACACTTACAATGTATTACTATACCGGTTTTAAAAGTCAGAAATCTAATATTTAATCCGAAATTTAAATTAAATTATTTATGTCAATAGTTTTTGAAAAATTCGAATGTAAACTCAAAATTTTGATAAAAAAATGAAAACAAAAGTTTAAACCAATTTTTTTACAAAACTGTGAAGTGAATTGCTAAATAAATACAATGCTTATATCAATTCTGAATCGAACACAAAAACTGAATGGTTTTATGTCTTCTAGTTTTTGAGAAAATTGAAAATTACTAAAACTACTTTTTTATGAGATTTTAGTTTTTTGATATTTACGGTGATTTCATTTTGAAGATTAATGTTGATGATAGGTTCATCTTTGTTAGTAAAGTACAGCAATTCATTTTGTACACACTATCAGTATTGCTTAATGCAAGCATTTGTAACATTACATTTCTTTTCTCTTCGGGTACTAGGATACTAGGAAATATCAACTTGTCACAGGCATCATTTATCGTGGTGTTAGTTGTTAGTAAAATATAATATAAAAAGATTGACACACTACTAAAGACAACAAATATGAAAAAAAAAATGTGTGTACATAAATTAATTCGCAGCTATAAAAAAACTACAAGTCAAAAATGTTACACATTTAGGGCTTGTTTCACAATGTCTGAGTAAAGTTCTGATTAGTTACTCGACACAAAACAAAAAATTATATTTTTCATTTATAACCTATTCAATTCATCAAAAAACAATTGTTTATAGTTAGACTTATGACCCTGTGCCAGTATTTATGTGTCAAGTTACTAATCAAAACTTTACTTAGGCATTGTAAAACAGACCCTTAATATATTAAATAAACAAACAGTGGCAACACTCTTGCAATGCAAATGGAAAAGTGACAAGAGTTCTAAGAACGCCTATACAATTTTGTTCTTAAGTGTAAGCTTTGAGTAAATCAAGTCGAAAACATTTTGGTTTTTATTCGCACCTTGTTTCATACGAGTCAATAGCTCATTGAGACCATAATTGGTACGATGGAAGTCGAGATGAGAAATGTCAGAGTTCCGAGAACTCCAATAGTAAAAAAGCTTGTATTAAACTGTTCTACAAAAACCGTCACAATGTCTTGGCGCCTAAGTTATCGTATCTACTCTTCCCCAATCGCTTACCAAATCAACATCAATCAATCAAGGGATCGGCCAGAACTTTACAGAGCTGCAGATCACTAGTTTCGGTTTACTTCTACTTTCGTAAGTATTAATTAATATTTTATCTTTTTTTTGTTCAGATTCTTTATAAATATTAATATATGGTGCTGAAGAGGCTGGCAATACAATTCCAATTTCTTAGTGGGGCGGGCGCTCCATTAAAGCAAAATTTAGTCAAATCAAAAATGTTTAGAAACAGGGACTGGTGAATATTAATATCTATAGGACAAATAATGGAAAATAATCTGTTTCTTTATAAATAAACTACTTATTTTTTACGAGTCCAACATTTTAATTACAAAATAATCTTAATTATAAGACAAATCAATGACCATGACATATTAATCTCTAAGACTCCGGTCCATGTGTTTTGTTTTATATTGATTAAGTGTCTTAGCAATTGAAAATAAACATTATTGAATGTGGTTGATTTTTACCTAAACCAGTGTAGTTAAGGGATGATTGTATTTAATCTTAATAGCGGTTATTGGTTATTGTAAGCGCTGCGCTCTAAGCATATATTTCTTTTGTGCTATATGACCACTCTTAAATAAGCTCTTATATGTGTATTTTTTTTGTTTGATTCTTTGTCAATTTCAGAACAAAGTTGTTGTTGTAAATTGATTCGCATCAAATAGACAGTACTCTTAGAGCTTTCGTGGAAAACAGACGTTTACACTCAAAATAATATTTTTTTCTTGAAATATAAATAAAACATATATCGTAAGTGCTTTTCTTCTCAAAGTATTTTTTATTAAGTAGACATTAACCAAAAATGTTTAAAATTTTATACAACCATGCATATAAGATTTTCAAAAACAAATATATATTTTTCGATTTTAAGAAAATGATGCCAATCAAATTATATGGTTTGTCCGATGGATCCCGCACTATTGCCGTTATTATGGCCTTGAAGGCTCTGGACATTCCCTATGAGCTAGTGAGCACCAGCTGCCGTCTTGGAGAACAGAAGACGGAAAAGTTCGCTTTGGTAATCGACATTCAAAATTGATTTACATACTATTGGATGTAACGTTAATTAAATATTTCAGATAAACCCCCAAAAGGAAATACCAGCTCTGGACGATAATGGATTCTATCTGCAAGAAACGATCGCAATGTTAATTGTGTGTACAATTTGAGCATTTCATAGCAGCAATCAAATATTTAACTATTTTGCCATTTTAGTATTTGTGTGACAAGTATGCTCCTGATAGTCCTCTGTATCCAAAAGATCCTGTTGCTCGCGCAATAGTCAATCAAAGATTGTGTTTCAACATGGGATACTATTTCACTACCATTGGAATCTATACATTGGGAACTAAGTTATATGATGGCGAGAGAACTCCCGAACTTCTGAAGAAAGTTGAGAACTCACTGAGGGTTTTTGAAATTTATCTAGAACGTGCAAACACCAAGTATGCTGCCGGTGATAGCTTGACCATTGCTGATTTTGCTCTAGTCGGATCCACATTATGCCTTGAAGCAGCTAAATTTGATTTGTCACCCTATCCATTGATCGAAAAGTGGTATGAAACATTTAAGCAAGAAAATCCAGAGCTTTGGGAAGTTGGTAATGTTGGCTTGATTCAGTTGGATTGGATTGAAAGGAATCTTCCAGGACCAATTTTGAAATTAGAATAAAAACTTTGGAGTATGGACGATTTGCATTACGAATTTTAATATGCATTTTTGTATAAGTATACCTAAGTTTGAAATACAGATAGAATAAAGTGTAATATAAATTATAATTGTATGTAAGTTGTTTTACTAATTAACATAATCTTTTAATGTTAATAATTGCTTCGTAATAAATTACTTGGGAACTGAAGGTTTTCTTATAATTTGGATTACAGAAAATAAAATCTTATTCTCATACAAATTTTATTATTTTTATAGTTTGACAAATATTCAATAGGTTATGTAAAATCTTTAATTTTTAAATTTGTTTGAGAAAGCAACAAAAGCATTTGCATGTGCACCAAAGTTATCTGTATAGTTACGTGTTTGCCCAGGCAAAATAAATGTCATTTCACGAATTTCTTCAGATGTTTTTCCAAAAAAACGTGTACATGGAAAAATGAGAATGATAGGACAATTATTTTGTTGGATGCGTAGGGGGATCTGTGTAAGTGTGAAAAATAGTTTTCGGGTTTGAAACCTTTAGGCGGGTGCGGGTGTTGAAGGATTCTCGCCATATCTAGAAAAAAAAACACGAGGTTTTTCGAACTCACACTAATGTTTGTGCGGCATTGCACAATATTTGTATATACAGGGTGCCCCATAAAGAATGGTCCAAACTTAAGCTGGTAATAGGCCAGGTTATGACCACTCAGAATATAGTAACTTATCCGTACCGGATCACAACGGTTTTCGAATAACGGCAGTTTTTTTTAATTTCGAAAAACCCCTGCTTTAAACAGGGTAATTGATTTTTGTTTTCTTCAATTTTTCCGCATGAATATTGTGAACAATTTTCTGCATTAAAATATTTTTGATATCTTACACCATTTTGGTCAAAATTAATAGATTGAAACCTTTTTTTTTACTTAAATTTTTGAAAGAGAATCCTGAAAAAAAATCGTATCTCATTACTGGTTTTTAGTTTTAAAAATTTTCCATAATATTTAAGTTTCATAAAAGGAATTAAACTTACCAATACTAGCCATAAATCAAAAGTTGTAACAATTTTAACCCAATCAAACAGGTTTATAAAAACAAATAAAAATAAATCTTTTTTTAAATAATACCTGTTTTATTAATTTTAATTTTTACTTTTACAGTTAGCTCAAATTTTTTCTTAAAACTGTCTTTTCAAGAGTTTTATGCTTCCCGAATTTAGTATCTCTTGAGCCGCTGTTTGCATCCGCTGCTGGAGTTCAATAATGCTACTTTTTGGTTTTGCATAAACTTTTCGTTCGAGGCAGCCCTAGTAAAAAAACAAATCTAACGGATTCCCGGTGATCGAGATGACCACAATATTGGTAAAAATTGTTTAAGAAGCGTTTTACAATACTACTACTATGTGATGGACAGCCGTCGCGTTCTGTTGAAGCCTCATTTACAACGGCGAGTGGCATGTCCGAGGGAAGGTGTCTAATGTTTCCAGAAAATTCAAATAAGTTGTTGGTAATGTTTAATGTTGCTGATGGTTCATGGAGTTCGCATTCAGAATGACAGTCCATAAATTGAATTTGAATTCAATTCAATTTGCTGTCACATATCAACTGTGAGTTTTCCAATTGCCAACTGTGAAGGTTATGATTCATGAACATTTACGTATCCATCGTTTTTATCCCGAAATTCTTTAGTCCATACAATTTTGTTGAAAAAGCCTGAATCTTCTTAATTTGTATCAAGCATAATTCGAAAGAATTCCAGTGTTTGTCGATAATCTTTTGGAACTAAAATCTGGACGTGCAGATGAAAAGGATGCAAGTTTTTTCGTTATAAGTATCCTCTGAATTGTCAATTTTTGCATTCCATGTTGTCCTTTCGTACAATGGATAAAAATTCGGACAGCGCAAGACAGGACAGTTTTTAAGACGTTGTTGAGCTTTTAAAAGTGCAGGAGAGGACCATTTTGAACAATTTTTGTAAATAAAGTAAACAAAAATTTGAGCTAATTGTAAAAATAAAAAATTAATAAAACATGTTCTATTTAGAAAAAAGATTTATTTTTATTTATTTTAGAACCCTGTTTAATTGGGTTAAAATTGTTATAACTTTTGATTTAAGGCTAGTATTGGAAAATTTTTAAAACTAAAAACCAGTTACAAGTGAAACGATTTTTTTTGGATGCTCTTTTAAAAATTGAAGTAAAAAATGTTTGATCAAAATGTATAATAATATTTATTAATTTTGTAGGATATCAAAAATATTTTAATACAGAAAATTGATCTTTCTATCACATAATATTGACGTGAACGAATTAAGAAAAACAAAAATCTATTATGGACAGGGTTACCAGATACCTGGTTCAAAGCAGGGTTTTTTTAAATTTAAAAAAACTGCCGTTATTCGAAAACCTTTAAGTTGCGGAACGGACAAGTTACTAAATTCTGAGTGGTCATGACCTGGCTTATCACCAGTTTCAGTTTGTAGTGTACCATTGAATATGGGACACCCTGTAAAGGTACATAACAATCTGAACACACTCATTTCGCGATAATAACATCCAATTTAATACATATTTTGCAGTAAATGATGAATGGAACGCTTTAATTTTTGCCAAAAGAAAAATCTAACCTCAATGTAGACGAAAGCTTTGTTGTTTGTATTTGTATTTTATTATAAATTATAGAAAACATCAACAATAATAATTTACTATGTAATTTCTTCTACTGAAGGTGTCGCTTTCTTGCGTGGATTCTTTTCGTTACTACATTATTAAATTGCTTTCAACTACTTTGACCATAGAGTAGAAGTAGTTGAAAGCAGCAAGAAATACTTGGCAGTAAATGCTGCAGCCCAAAGGAAGACGCCTATTATTATTATTCATTGTATTATTCATACTAGAATGTCAGTTTATTGTTCAGAAATTCAATGGAACACGTCTATTGTTTATTTAAATTTTTAAATATGACAGTTTTTTGAAAGCACAAATTATTTTTTTTCGATTTTGAAGTTGTTCTCAATCTGTTGACAATTAAACGATGAACGATTCTACTGAACGATATGATTGTTATTTTACTGAAAACAAACTTTTGACGACGTCGTTTACTATAATCGTTTAAGCTGGCAATACCGACAAAATGCGTTGACCATCGGATGAGGATGGCAGCCATCTTTTTGTTTCAACTGTCTGAAGAATGCACATGGAAATGCAACATACCTTTTAATTTCACTTGAAAAACAGACATAACGTAGTACAGAAGCAAACTGTGTATATTCTGGGTAAAATATAATCAAAGTCAAGTAAGTAAATTTAAAGAATTTTAACAATTGAATTATTAAAAAACAAAAAGAAAGCGAGCGAAAATACTAAGCATAATTTATAACAACGAAAACATATAAAGATTAAAATAAAACATGTGGGTACATGTAGGCAGCGGTCAGCGGATACATTCCGTTAGGAAATAATACACGTAGCTATACATGTAACAATCGAGTTTTTCATTGTTCATTAAAAAATGTTTGTAAATTTAATTCAAATTCCAAAAAGCGTTTTCACGTAATATTCTTAGATGTTTTCCATTAACAACAGACGAAATTGCATTGACGCAAACAACCATGGCATATTTAATCACGAAAAGTCAAAGGTTCATGTGTTTTGTCCGATGTTAACTAAGTGACATAGCAACCGAAAATAAACATCATTAAATGTGGATGTTGATTCTTAAACCAATTCAGATTAAATCTAGTCCTAATAATGGTTATTGTAAGCGCTATGTCTTTATTTCTTTTGTTTCTAAACACCGCTTTTTTATTGGTACCTATCTTCATGCTTTCAAAAAGAGATGATGTGTGCATTATTTGTTTGATTCTTTGTCAATTCGAAAAATCAAAGTTATTGTTCTGAATTGATTTGGATCGAATAGACAGTACTCTTAGAGCTTTCGTGGAAAACACACCTTTATACTCCAAATATTTTTTCTTGAAATATTAATAAAATAAAAATCGTAAGTGCCTTTCTTGTTAAAGTAGGTATTTAAAATTTTATACAACTATGCCATCCTTTGTGATTTTTATAAAGTTAAATGCATATTATCTACTATATGGTTTTAAGAAAAAAATATATCTTTTCCGTTTCTAAGAATATGATGCCAATCAAATTATATGGTTTGTCCGATGGATCCCGCACTATTGCCGTTATTATGGCCTTGAAGGCTCTGAACATTCCCTATGAGCTAGTGAGCACCAGCTGCCGTCTTGGACAACAGAAGACCGAAAAGTTCGCTTTGGTAATTGAAAATCAGAATAGATTTACATATTTTTGGATGTCCGTATATTAACGTTAATTTTATCTTTTAGATAAATCCTCAAAAAGAAATACCGGCTATGGACGATAATGGTTTCTATCTGCAAGAAACAATCGCAATGTTAATAGTGTGTACAATTTAAGCATTTCATAGCAGCAATCAAATATTTAACTATTTTTCCATTTCAGTATTTGTGTGACAAGTATGCTCCTGATAGTCCTCTGTATCCAAAAGATCCTGTTGCCCGTGCAATAGTGAACCAACGATTGTGTTTTAACATGGGATACTATTTCACTACCATTGGAATCTATACGTTGGGAACTAAGCTATACGATGGCGAGAGAACCCACGAACTTCTGAAGAAAGTTGAGAACTCACTGAGGGTTTTTGAAATTTATCTAGAACGTGCAAACACCAAGTATGCTGCCGGGAACAGGATGACCATTGCTGATTTTGCTCTAGTCGGATCAACATTATGCCTTGAAGCAGCTAAGTTTGATTTGTCACCCTATCCACTGATCGAAAAGTGGTATAATACATTTAAACAAGAAAATCCAGAGCTTTGGGAAGTTGGTAATGTTGGCATGATTCAGCTGGATTGGATTGAAAGGAATCTTCCAGAACCAATTTTGAAATTAGACTAAAATTTTTTTTGGATTGGTTCAGAAATTTGAATTAAATTTTTTGTATAAATATTAGTTTTAAATAAAGATGTAATAAAATGTACTATGAATTATGATTTTGTGCTATTTACTTTCTTAATCCTCGTGTAAGTTCAAAGTTATTTGAGAAAATAACAAAAGCATTTGTATGAATACCAAATCATAATTTTGTGGAGAAATCCTATATAAATTGGTTTCCAACTCCGTGATAAATGCAAAGCCAAATGAATTGCCGACTTACGATCGAATTACTTCAGGTGTTAATAACTCCTCAAATCTTTGTTTGTAGAAACCGACGCAGACTCATGTCCTGAAATTTTGTATTTTATCTAAATAGGTACCTATTGTTCAAAATCTATTGTTAACTTTCAATGTTCCTTCCTTATGACGTCATATAGTCATTCCTAAACTGCTTGGCTCAACTGACTGTACTTTTGTTACAATTTCCATTTCTTTGGTAATATAAAATTCGTTTTGGAATTGTTTTAAATTTAAATTAGTTTTTTTGTCGATTTTAATTTTGGAATGGATTTTTGTTATTTATTTCTTTTCAACTTTTAATCTTCCTGTTCAATTAATTTCGTACATTTGGGTTACTAATGGGATTTTGTCCAAAAATTAGATAAATGTGCAAATTTTATGAATTGATTTAAGTAATTTTTTGAGAGATAATTGGTCTGTTTAGTAACGTGAAATTTCTTGCACAGATTTTTACAAAATTTAAAATATTTATATGTATATATTTTTTTTATTTTTTTAATAATTTTAATTGTATTTTAAGGTAACAAAATGTTAAGTATTTTTAAGAACACATATTGGGCTTTCAAAATAATGAAAAAAAAATTATACTTAATAACGTGTTTTTGTAAAAATAATAATATCGAAATCAAAAAACAACCTTAAAATGATTAAAAAATGTATTTGATAATAAATTGCGGGAAAACCGTTATCCACAGAAAAAACAGTTGTGTCGTAGATACAAATTTCTATTTGTTTTGGTTCAAATAGAAAAAAAAAATTCAAAAATCGGTTGTAGTTTGGCAAAGTTAGAGCCAGTCAAAGGAAAAAAGAATAAAAATCATAAAAACCGTTATAAGTCGAAATCTTAAATTTTTTGACTTGAAATGACCTCAGGAACTCATGGTTTTCTTCTGAGGCGGTGATTTCGAGACACCCTGTATACAAACATGTATATGTATGTAAAAGTTAGACGGCGCATCTTTTGGATTTTTACACGGGAAAATTTCTTATAAACGTTTAATATTGTATGTAATGGATGAGATTTTGTATCAGAATAAGTTTCTTTATCAGTGTTTTTCTTATTAACGGTAAATGGTAAATTTAACACGTATATCTTTATGGGAATATGCAGTGTGTTGTGGAATGTCTGTCTCATAATCGTGTTTTTCTTATAGCTCTGTTTGGTAACGTAAAATTTCTTACAAAATTGCACAAATTTTCAAAAATGTTCACAGATTGTCTAAAATCCCTGTTTGTTAACTCCTAAAAGTTTCAACGAGAAAGGACAATGGGAGAGCAAATAATTTCCCCTCCATTGGATAACTTGAAATTTTTGCTACAAAAATGTCTGCGTGCAAGGAGTGTAAAAACTGTCAAATAAACAACTGTTAAGGTCTGTTACTTGACGTCGGTCGGCTAGGAATTTACAAAATATTCATTTAGATTGTCTTTAAATTCACTTGATGAAGTTTCAGATACGTCCATCGAAACCAGCGTTACATTTTCGTTCGACATTTTTTAGAATGAAATAAAATTTTTTACAATTTAAAAGTTACAAGATTCAAAATGATTTGTCACCCTATGACGTCTTGAACACGAAATTGACATTTTATACAAAAAGTGGTTCAGTACTGTTAACTTTTAGGCAAGTTTTCTCTTCTCTGAGAGTATTTTCTCCTTCTTTCAAAGTTTGACAGGTTTTACACCTTTTTTCGTAAGAAAGTCTTTATATGAGACTTTCTTTTATCCGTCATCTATTGTATTACATTTGCTTATTTTTCAAGCAAACTTTTTAATAGTCAAAATAACGAATGTTAAAAACAACCGTGTGATTGATACAACCTGTCAAAAAGACGAATGGTTGTAATCAGGCTCTTAAATTGCTTTTTTTTTTCTTCAATTTTTTGGTGAATCAATTCATGTGACAGATTAAATATGTAAAATAACTAAGTCCCCTTTCACACGAGCAAACTAGCTGGTGGAGACTTTTTGACGTTTTATTTTAATTTCCAATCTCCACCAATCGTAGACCGTTCACTCCTCTTACTTGGTGCTTTTCTCACTTAAAAACTGAAAGTTGCTGGAAACTCAGTTTCCTCGTGTGAAAGGGGACTAACATACTAAGAATGACTTTATTTCTGTAACACATTAGGTCTTTTAAGCGCAAAATGTGCCTACGTTCTGTAAGTCTCGCTATAACTGAATTGTGAAGGTGTTCCCTAGGGATCATCAATAGGTATACCTAACCTACAAAACCATAAATACAAATAAATACGGTTAATGAACTGGTAATCATCCACCTTGACTCTTGTCAAATTCAAAGACACCGCATTATTTAATCACCGTATGTATTTTCTAGAACTCATAAAAAATATATTAATTTAATATTTTGTCACAGTAAATATACCGACTCATGATTTATGACTGCATTCTAACCCTGGGCCTCCCCAAGCAATATTTCTTTTCATAAATAAATGTCAATGACCAATTTTCTGCATGTATTGGGAATAAAGAAATTATGCCGACATAATGTTTGTTCGTTGAGTCCTGAAGTCACCCTAAAGCATTTTTTGAAAAACATCATCAATCGTTTGTCTCTCTCAAAACGCCAACATAACATTGGTTACAAACTTTATTTGGTTAGATGGAACTATACGACAAATTTTTCATTAGGTTAACATCTAAAACCTAGAACCCAACCAATTTTCAACCAGAAAATATTCTCCTAACCTAGGCAAAAATTTGAGTAACTAAAAGCCAAGTGTCACGACTCACGAGACCAAAGATTAGCTTCATGTCGATTATGGAATCCGTAGTACTGGATACGCAGTACAAATTCTTTAAAAAAAATTTTTACTTATCTGTCAACGTAAAGTGATAACCATCACTTTGATGAATTTGACAGATATAAATTTAAAAATCATCACTTTGATGAATTTGACAGATATAAATTTAAAAATTTAAATTGAATTGATAGGTCTGTTCCTTTACTTTAAAACTCTGTATTCCTTATTTCTGTTGTGTGAATTTTTGGGCAAAAAAACAAACATTTTCGATAAAATAAAAAAAAATAAATTGTTCGTAGCAGATACCCATTCTAATAACCTCAAACAAAAATTCGATTTTCTCCTCGAAGAAATTCCATTCAAATGATTTGTGCCTTCAATCTGTAGCTTGCATTAATAAAATAAGTCTAGAAACGATTGAAATTAAAACAAATCATATTACTTTTGTTCCATTTTTTAACATTTCTCGACCAATTTTATCGATGCGAGATTACAGAACGTAGGCATAGACGTAGAAATCAATGGAGCGCGAGGCAAAACCACTTTATTTGTTATTATATTTGTATTGCTTTTCAATGAAATAATCGATTTCTTTGTCAAATTTCCTTTGAATCGATCCAGTCAATCCAAAATAATATAATTTCACACGTATAATATCAAAAAGAAACGAACTAAAAATACCTCGTGTAATCAACGTCAAATTTTATATTCGTTAATAAAAATATTGGTACACTTTCCTTGGTTAAAGATGATCAATTATGAACAAACTGGCCCTATAAAAAGTAAGGTAAAAAAATGTCAGTTTCAAATTGAAAGTTGTTTCTGTGTGATAATATACTCGCAATAAGGCTTTCATTTCGAGCTAAACCACTGAACTGACGAGCACAACGAGGAATGTAGACGCTTAGAAATTTGGAGTTTTTCGGGAAGTACCTACATACTATTGATACCCTATTATATGTAATTTGTTTTCTAATCTTATAATATGTAAATAATTTTCAGAATCATCATCAATCAATCAAGGGATTGGCGAGACGTATGTATGTAACAGCGTAATAATCGAACCATAGGAGAAGGTTTTCCTAACAGACCTGCCGAGCAACAGTTTCGGTTTGATTCTACTTTCGTAAGTAGTTATTAAAACTTTATCTGTTATTTGTTCAGATACTTTATTAATATTAATATATGTTTTTGGTGCTGAAGAGGCTGGCAATACAATTGGATCCAATTTCCAAGTTGGACGGGCGCTCCTTTAAACCAACATTAAGTCGAAGCCAAAAAATGTTTCGAAACAGGGACTAGTGAATATTAATGTCTATGGGACAAATTCCGGAAAATAATCTGTTTCTTTATGAATAAACTACTTATTTTTTATGAGTCCAACATTTTGACAAAATTATCTAAATTATAAGTCAAGTCAATAACAAATGGAATATTCCTACCTAATCAAAAAAGCTTCATATGTTAACCATTGTTGCATTGGTAAGTGGTACGCAAATAACCATGACATATTAATCTCTATAAGATTCAGCTCCCTGTGTTTTGTTTAATATTGATTAAGTGACTTAGCAATTGAAAATAAACATTATTGAATGTGGATGTTGATCCTTACCTTAACCATTGTAGAAGGAATGATTATATTTAATCTTAATAGCGGTTATTGGTTATTTTAAGCGCTGCCATCTAAGTGTATACATATTTCTTTTGTGCTATATGACCACTCTTAAATAAGCTGTTATGTGTGTATTTTTTTATTTGATTCTTTGTCAATTTCAGGCAAAAAGTTGTTGTTATAAATTAATTCACATCGAATTGACAGTACTCTTAGAGCTTTCGTGGAAAACAGACGTTTATACTCCAAATAATATTTCTTTCTTGAAATATAAATAAAACAAATATCGTAAGTGCTTTTCTTCTCAAAGTATTTTGTATTATTTAGATATTAACCAAAAATAATTAAAATTTTATACAATAATGATGCTTTTTGAGTTCTATCAAGCTGAATACATACTTCATATATTATTTGAAGAAAAAAATATATATTTTTCGATTTTAAGAAAATGATGCCAATCAAATTATATGGTTTGTCCGATGGATCCCGCACTATTGCCGTTATTATGGCCTTGAAGGCTCTGGACATTCCCTATGAGCTAGTGAGCACCAGCTGCCGTCTTGGAGAACAGAAGACCGAAAAGTTCGCTTTGGTAATCGACATTCAAAATTGATTTACATACTATTTGATGTAACGTTAATTAAATATTTCAGATAAACCCCCAAAAGGAAATACCAGCTCTGGACGATAATGGATTCTATCTGCAAGAAACGATCGCAATGTTAATTGTGTGTACAATTTAAGCATTTCATAGCAGCAATCAAATATTTAACTATTTTGCCATTTTAGTATTTGTGTGACAAGTATGCTCCTGATAGTCCTCTGTATCCAAAAGATCCTGTTGCTCGCGCAATAGTCAATCAAAGATTGTGTTTCAACATGGGATACTATTTCACTACCATTGGAATCTATACATTGGGAACTAAGTTATATGATGGCGAGAGAACTCCCGAACTTCTGAAGAAAGTTGAGAACTCACTGAGGGTTTTTGAAATTTATCTAGAACGTGCAAACACCAAGTATGCTGCCGGTGATAGCTTGACCATTGCTGATTTTGCTCTAGTCGGATCCACATTATGCCTTGAAGCAGCTAAATTTGATTTGTCACCCTATCCATTGATCGAAAAGTGGTATGAAACATTTAAGCAAGAAAATCCAGAGCTTTGGGAAGTTGGTAATGTTGGCTTGATTCAGTTGGATTGGATTGAAAGGAATCTTCCAGGACCAATTTTGAAATTAGAATAAAAACTTTGGAGTATGGACGATTTGCATTACGAATTTTAATATGCATTTTTGTATAAGTATACCTAAGTTTGAAATACAGATAGAATAAAGTGTAATATAAATTATAATTGTATGTAAGTTGTTTTACTAATTAACATTAACATATTAACATTAACATAATCTTTTAATGTTAATAATTGCTTCGTAATAAATTACTTGGGAACTGAAGGTTTTCTTATAATTTGGATTACAGAAAATAAAATCTTATTCTCATACAAATTTTATTATTTTTATAGTTTGACAAATATTCAATAGGTTATGTAAAATCTTTAATTTTTAAATTTGTTTGAGAAAGCAACAAAAGCATTTGCATGTGCACCAAAGTTATCTGTATAGTTACGTGTTTGCCCAGGCAAAATAAATGTCATTTCACGAATTTCTTCAGATGTTTTTCCAAAAAAACGTGTACATGGAAAAATGAGAATGATAGGACAATTATTTTGTTGGATGCGTAGGGGGATCTGTGTAAGTGTGAAAAATAGTTTTCGGGTTTGAAACCTTTAGGCGGGTGCGGGTGTTGAAGGATTCTCGCCATATCTAGAAAAAAAAACACGAGGTTTTTCGAACTCACACTAATGTTTGTGCGGCATTGCACAATATTTGTATATACAGGGTGCCCTATAAAGAATGGTCCAAACTTAAGCTGGTAATGGGCCAGGTTATGACCACTCAGAATATAGTAACTTATCCGTACCGGATCACAACGGTTTTCGAATAACGGCAGTTTTTTTTAATTTCGAAAAACCCCTGCTTTAAACAGGGTAATTGATTTTTGTTTTCTTCAATTTTTCCGCATGAATATTGTGAACAATTTTCTGCATTAAAATATTTTTGATATCTTACACCATTTTGGTCAAAATTAATAGATTGAAACCTTTTTTTTTACTTAAATTTTTGAAAGAGAATCCTGAAAAAAAATCGTATCTCATTACTGGTTTTTAGTTTTAAAAATTTTCCATAATATTTAAGTTTCATAAAAGGAATTAAACTTACCAATACTAGCCATAAATCAAAAGTTGTAACAATTTTAACCCAATCAAACAGGTTTATAAAAACAAATAAAAATAAATCTTTTTTTAAATAATACCTGTTTTATTAATTTTAATTTTTACTTTTACAGTTAGCTCAAATTTTTTTTTAAAACTGTCTTTTCAAGAGTTTTATGCTTCCCGAATTTAGTATCTCTTGAGCCGCTGTTTGCATCCGCTGCTGGAGTTCAATAATGCTACTTTTTGGTTTTGCATAAACTTTTCGTTCGAGGCAGCCCTAGTAAAAAACAAATCTGACGGATTCCCGGTGATCGAGATGACCACAATATTGGTAAAAATTGTTTAAGAAGCGTTTTACAATACTACTACTATGTGATGGACAGCCGTCGCGTTCTGTTGAAGCCTCATTTACAACGGCGAGTGGCATGTCCGAGGGAAGGTGTCCAATGTTTCCAGAAAATTCAAATAAGTTGTTGGTAATGTTTAATGTTGCTGATGGTTCATGGAGTTCGCATTCAGAATGACAGTCCATAAATTGAATTTGAATTCAATTCAATTTGCTGTCACATATCAACTGTGAGTTTTCCAATTGCCAACTGTGAAGGTTATGATTCATGAACATTTACGTATCCATCGTTTTTATCCCGAAATTCTTTAGTCCATACAATTTTGTTGAAAAAGCCTGAATCTTCTTAATTTGTATCAAGCATAATTCGAAAGAATTCCAGTGTTTGTCGATAATCTTTTGGAACTAAAATCTGGACGTGCAGATGAAAAGGATGCAAGTTTTTTCGTTATAAGTATCCTCTGAATTGTCAATTTTTGCATTCCATGTTGTCCTTTCGTACAATGGATAAAAATTCGGACAGCGCAAGACAGGACAGTTTTTAAGACGTTGTTGAGCTTTTAAAAGTGCAGGAGAGGACCATTTTGAACAATTTTTGTAAATAAAGTAAACAAAAATTTGAGCTAATTGTAAAAATAAAAAATTAATAAAACATGTTCTATTTAGAAAAAAGATTTATTTTTATTTATTTTAGAACCCTGTTTAATTGGGTTAAAATTGTTATAACTTTTGATTTAAGGCTAGTATTGGAAAATTTTCAAAACTAAAAACCAGTTACAAGTGAAACGATTTTTTTTGGATGCTCTTTTAAAAATTGAAGTAAAAAATGTTTGATCAAAATGTATAATAATATTTATTAATTTTGTAGGATATCAAAAATATTTTAATACAGAAAATTGATCTTTCTATCACATAATATTGACGTGAACGAATTAAGAAAAACAAAAATCTATTATGGACAGGGTTACCAGATACCTGGTTCAAAGCAGGGTTTTTTTTTAAATTTAAAAAAACTGCCGTTATTCGAAAACCTTTAAGTTGCGGAACGGACAAGTTACTAAATTCTGAGTGGTCATGACCTGGCTTATCACCAGTTTCAGTTTGTAGTGTACCATTGAATATGGGACACCCTGTAAAGGTACATAACAATCTGAACACACTCATTTCGCGATAATAACATCCAATTTAATACATATTTTGCAGTAAATGATGAATGGAACGCTTTAATTTTTGCCAAAAGAAAAATCTAACCTCAATGTAGACGAAAGCTTTGTTGTTTGTATTTGTATTTTATTATAAATTATAGAAAACATCAACAATAATAATTTACTATGTAATTTCTTCTACTGAAGGTGTCGCTTTCTTGCGTGGATTCTTTTCGTTACTACATTATTAAATTGCTTTCAACTACTTTGACCATAGAGTAGAAGTAGTTGAAAGCAGCAAGAAATACTTGGCAGTAAATGCTGCAGCCCAAAGGAAGACACGCCTATTATTATTATTCATTGTATTATTCATACTAGAATGTCAGTTTATTGTTCAGAAATTCAATGGAACACGTCTATTGTTTATTTAAATTTTTAAATATGACAGTTTTTTGAAAGCACAAATTTTTTTTTTTCGATTTTGAAGTTGTTCTCAATCTGTTGACAATTAAACGATGAACGATTCTACTGAACGATATGATTGTTATTTTACTGAAAACAAACTTTTGACGACGTCGTTTACTATAATCGTTTAAGCTGGCAATACCGACAAAATGCGTTGACCATCGGATGAGGATGGCAGCCATCTTTTTGTTTCAACTGTCTGAAGAATGCACATGGAAATGCAACATACCTTTTAATTTCACTTGAAAAACAGACATAACGTAGTACAGAAGCAAACTGTGTATATTCTGGGTAAAATATAATCAAAGTCAAGTAAGTAAATTTAAAGAATTTTAACAATTGAATTATTAAAAAACAAAAAGAAAGCGAGCGAAAATACTAAGCATAATTTATAACAACGAAAACATATAAAGATTAAAATAAAACATGTGGGTACATGTAGGCAGCGGTCAGCGGATACATTCCGTTAGGAAATAATACACGTAGCTATACATGTAACAATCGAGTTTTTCATTGTTCATTAAAAAATGTTTGTAAATTTAATTCAAATTCCAAAAAGCGTTTTCACGTAATATTCTTAGATGTTTTCCATTAACAACAGACGAAATTGCATTGACGCAAACAACCATGGCATATTTAATCACGAAAAGTCAAAGGTTCATGTGTTTTGTCCGATGTTAACTAAGTGACATAGCAACCGAAAATAAACATCATTAAATGTGGATGTTGATTCTTAAACCAATTCAGATTAAATCTAGTCCTAATAATGGTTATTGTAAGCGGTATGTCTTTATTTATTTTGTTTCTACACACCGCTTTTTTATTGGTATCTATCTTCATGCTTTCAAAAAGAGATTATGTGTGCATTATTTGTTTGATTCTTTGTCAATTCGAAAAATCAAAGTTATTGTTCTGAATTGATTTGGATCGAATAGACAGTACTCTTAAGGCTTTCGTGGAAAACACACCTTTATACTCCAAATATTTTTTCTTGAAATATTAATAAAATAAAAATCGTAAGTGCCTTTCTTGTTAAAGTAGGTATTTAAAATTTTATACAACTATGCCATCCTTTGTGATTTTTATAAAGTTAAATGCATATTATCTACTATATGGTTTTAAGAAAAAAATATATCTTTTCCGTTTCTAAGAATATGATGCCAATCAAATTATATGGTTTGTCCGATGGATCCCGCACTATTGCCGTTATTATGGCCTTGAAGGCTCTGAACATTCCCTATGAGCTAGTGAGCACCAGCTGCCGTCTTGGACAACAGAAGACCGAAAAGTTCGCTTTGGTAATTGAAAATCAGAATAGATTTACATATTTTTGGATGTCCGTATATTAACGTTAATTTTATCTTTTAGATAAATCCTCAAAAAGAAATACCGGCTATGGACGATAATGGTTTCTATCTGCAAGAAACAATCGCAATGTTAATAGTGTGTACAATTTAAGCATTTCATAGCAGCAATCAAATATTTAACTATTTTTCCATTTCAGTATTTGTGTGACAAGTATGCTCCTGATAGTCCTCTGTATCCAAAAGATCCTGTTGCCCGTGCAATAGTGAACCAACGATTGTGTTTTAACATGGGATACTATTTCACTACCATTGGAATCTATACGTTGGGAACTAAGCTATACGATGGCGAGAGAACCCACGAACTTCTGAAGAAAGTTGAGAACTCACTGAGGGTTTTTGAAATTTATCTAGAACGTGCAAACACCAAGTATGCTGCCGGGAACAGGATGACCATTGCTGATTTTGCTCTAGTCGGATCAACATTATGCCTTGAAGCAGCTAAGTTTGATTTGTCACCCTATCCACTGATCGAAAAGTGGTATAATACATTTAAACAAGAAAATCCAGAGCTTTGGGAAGTTGGTAATGTTGGCATGATTCAGCTGGATTGGATTGAAAGGAATCTTCCAGAACCAATTTTGAAATTAGAATAAAATTTTTTTTGGATTGGTTCAGAAATTTGAATTAAATTTTTTGTATAAATATTAGTTTTAAATAAAGATGTAATAAAATGTACTATGAATTATGATTTTGTGCTATTTACTTTCTTAATCCTCGTGTAAGTTCAAAGTTATTTGAGAAAATAACAAAAGCATTTGTATGAATACCAAATCATAATTTTGTGGAGAAATCCTATATAAATTGGTTTCCAACTCCGTGATAAATGCAAAGCCAAATGAATTGCCGACTTACGATCGAATTACTTCAGGTGTTAATAACTCCTCAAATCTTTGTTTGTAGAAACCGACGCAGACTCATGTCCTGAAATTTTGTATTTTATCTAAATAGGTACCTATTGTTCAAAATCTATTGTTAACTTTCAAAGTTCCTTCCTTATGACGTCATATAGTCATTCCTAAACTGCTTGGCTCAACTGACTGTACTTTTGTTACAATTTCCATTTCTTTGGTAATATAAAATTCGTTTTGGAATTGTTTTAAATTTAAATTAGTTTTTTTGTCGATTTTAATTTTGGAATGGATTTTTGTTATTTATTTCTTTTCAACTTTTAATCTTCCTGTTCAATTAATTTCGTACATTTGGGTTACTAATGGGATTTTGTCCAAAAATTAGATAAATGTGCAAATTTTATGAATTGATTTAAGTAATTTTTTGAGAGATAATTGGTCTGTTTAGTAACGTGAAATTTCTTGCACAGATTTTTACAAAATTTAAAATATTTATATGTATATATTTTTTTTATTTTTTTAATAATTTTAATTGTATTTTAAGGTAACAAAATGTTAAGTATTTTTAAGAACACATATTGGGCTTTCAAAATAATGAAAAAAAAATTATACTTAATAACGTGTTTTTGTAAAAATAATAATATCGAAGTCAAAAAACAACCTTAAAATGATTAAAAAATGTATTTGATAATAAATTGCGGGAAAACCGTTATCCACAGAAAAAACAGTTGTGTCGTAGATACAAATTTCTATTTGTTTTGTTTCAAATAGAAAAAAAAATTCAAAAATCGGTTGTAGTTTGGCAAAGTTAGAGCCAGTCAAAGGAAAAAAGAATAAAAATCATAAAAACCGTTATAAGTCGAAATCTTAAATTTTTTGACTTGAAATGACCTCAGGAACTCATGGTTTTCTTCTGAGGCGGTGATTTCGAGACACCCTGTATACAAACATGTATATGTATGTAAAAGTTAGACGGCGCATCTTTTGGATTTTTACACGGGAAAATTTCTTATAAGCGTTTAATATTGTATGTAATGGATGAGATTTTGTATCAGAATAAGTTTCTTTATCAGTGTTTTTCTTATTAACGGTAAATGGTAAATTTAACACGTATATCTTTATGGGAATATGCAGTGTGTTGTGGAATGTCTGTCTCATAATCGTGTTTTTCTTATAGCTCTGTTTGGTAACGTAAAATTTCTTACAAAATTGCACAAATTTTCAAAAATGTTCACAGATTGTCTAAAATCCCTGTTTGTTAACTCCTAAAAGTTTCAACGAGAAAGGACAATGGGAGAGCAAATAATTTCCCCTCCATTGGATAACTTGAAATTTTTGCTACAAAAATGTCTGCGTGCAAGGAGTGTAAAAACTGTCAAATAAACAACTGTTAAGGTCTGTTACTTGACGTCGGTCGGCTAGGAATTTACAAAATATTCATTTAGATTGTCTTTAAATTCACTTGATGAAGTTTCAGATACGTCCATCGAAACCAGCGTTACATTTTCGTTCGACATTTTTTAGAATGAAATAAAATTTTTTACAATTTAAAAGTTACAAGATTCAAAATGATTTGTCACCCTATGACGTCTTGAACACGAAATTGACATTTTATACAAAAAGTGGTTCAGTACTGTTAACTTTTAGGCAAGTTTTCTCTTCTCTGAGAGTATTTTCTCCTTCTTTCAAAGTTTGACAGGTTTTACACCTTTTTTCGTAAGAAAGTCTTTATATGAGACTTTCTTTTATCCGTCATCTATTGTATTACATTTGCTTATTTTTCAAGCAAACTTTTTAATAGTCAAAATAACGAATGTTAAAAACAACCGTGTGATTGATACAACCTGTCAAAAAGACGAATGGTTGTAATCAGGCTCTTAAATTGCTTTTTTTTTTCTTCAATTTTTTGGTGAATCAATTCATGTGACAGATTAAATATGTAAAATAACTAAGTCCCCTTTCACACGAGCAAACTAGCTGGTGGAGACTTTTTGACGTTTTATTTTAATTTCCAATCTCCACCAATCGTAGACCGTTCACTCCTCTTACTTGGTGCTTTTCTCACTTAAAAACTGAAAGTTGCTGGAAACTCAGTTTCCTCGTGTGAAAGGGGACTAACATACTAAGAATGACTTTATTTCTGTAACACATTAGGTCTTTTAAGCGCAAAATGTGCCTACGTTCTGTAAGTCTCGCTATAACTGAATTGTGAAGGTGTTCCCTAGGGATCGTCAATAGGTATACCTAACCTACAAAACCATAAATACAAATAAATACGGTTAATGAACTGGTAATCATCCACCTTGACTCTTGTCAAATTCAAAGACACCGCATTATTTAATCACCGTATGTATTTTCTAGAACTCATAAAAAATATATTAATTTAATATTTTGTCACAGTAAATATACCGACTCATGATTTATGACTGCATTCTAACCCTGGGCCTCCCCAAGCAATATTTCTTTTCATAAATAAATGTCAATGACCAATTTTCTGCATGTATTGGGAATAAAGAAATTATGCCGACATAATGTTTGTTCGTTGAGTCCTGAAGTCACCCTAAAGCATTTTTTGAAAAACATCATCAATCGTTTGTCTCTCTCAAAACGCCAACATAACATTGGTTACAAACTTTATTTGGTTAGATGGAACTATACGACAAATTTTTCATTAGGTTAACATCTAAAACCTAGAACCCAACCAATTTTCAACCAGAAAATATTCTCCTAACCTAGGCAAAAATTTGAGTAACTAAAAGCCAAGTGTCACGACTCACGAGACCAAAGATTAGCTTCATGTCGATTATGGAATCCGTAGTACTGGATACGCAGTACAAATTCTTTAAAAAAAATTTTTACTTATCTGTCAACGTAAAGTGATAACCATCACTTTGATGAATTTGACAGATATAAATTTAAAAATCATCACTTTGATGAATTTGACAGATATAAATTTAAAAATTTAAATTGAATTGATAGGTCTGTTCCTTTACTTTAAAACTCTGTATTCCTTATTTCTGTTGTGTGAATTTTTGGGCAAAAAAACAAACATTTTCGATAAAATAAAAAAAAATAAATTGTTCGTAGCAGATACCCATTCTAATAACCTCAAACAAAAATTCGATTTTCTCCTCGAAGAAATTCCATTCAAATGATTTGTGCCTTCAATCTGTAGCTTGCATTAATAAAATAAGTCTAGAAACGATTGAAATTAAAACAAATCATATTACTTTTGTTCCATTTTTTAACATTTCTCGACCAATTTTATCGATGCGAGATTACAGAACGTAGGCATAGACGTAGAAATCAATGGAGCGTGAGGCAAAACCACTTTATTTGTTATTATATTTGTATTGCTTTTCAATGAAATAATCGATTTCTTTGTCAAATTTCCTTTGAATCGATCCAGTCAATCCAAAATAATATAATTTCACACGTATAATATCAAAAAGAAACGAACTAAAAATACCTCGTGTAATCAACGTCAAATTTTATATTCGTTAATAAAAATATTGGTACACTTTCCTTGGTTAAAGATGATCAATTATGAACAAACTGGCCCTATAAAAAGTAAGGTAAAAAAATGTCAGTTTCAAATTGAAAGTTGTTTCTGTGTGATAATATACTCGCAATAAGGCTTTCATTTCGAGCTAAACCACTGAACTGACGAGCACAACGAGGAATGTAGACGCTTAGAAATTTGGAGTTTTTCGGGAAGTACCTACATACTATTGATACCCTATTATATGTAATTTGTTTTCTAATCTTATAATATGTAAATAATTTTCAGAATCATCATCAATCAATCAAGGGATTGGCGAGACGTATGTATGTAACAGCGTAATAATCGAACCATAGGAGAAGGTTTTCCTAACAGACCTGCAGAGCAACAGTTTCGGTTTGATTCTACTTTCGTAAGTAGTTATTAAAACTTTATCTGTTTTTTGTTCAGATACTTTATTAATATTAATATATGTTTTTGGTGCTGAAGAGGCTGGCAATACAATTGGATCCAATTTCCAAGTTGGACGGGCGCTCCTTTAAACCAACATTAAGTCGAAGCCAAAAAATGTTTCGAAACAGGGACTAGTGAATATTAATGTCTATGGGACAAATTCCGGAAAATAATCTGTTTCTTTATGAATAAACTACTTATTTTTTATGAGTCCAACATTTTGACAAAATTATCTAAATTATAAGTCAAGTCAATAACAAATGGAATATTCCTACCTAATCAAAAAAGCTTCATATGTTAACCATTGTTGCATTGGTAAGTGGTACGCAAATAACCATGACATATTAATCTCTATAAGATTCAGCTCCCTGTGTTTTGTTTAATATTGATTAAGTGACTTAGCAATTGAAAATAAACATTATTGAATGTGGATGTTGATCCTTACCTTAAACATTGTAGAAGGAATGATTATATTTAATCTTAATAGCGGTTATTGGTTATTTTAAGCGCTGCCATCTAAGTGTATACATATTTCTTTTGTGCTATATGACCACTCTTAAATAAGCTGTTATGTGTGTATTTTTTTATTTGATTCTTTGTCAATTTCAGGCAAAAAGTTGTTGTTATAAATTAATTCACATCGAATTGACAGTACTCTTAGAGCTTTCGTGGAAAACAGACGTTTATACTCCAAATAATATTTCTTTCTTGAAATATAAATAAAACAAATATCGTAAGTGCTTTTCTTCTCAAAGTATTTTGTATTATTTAGATATTAACCAAAAATAATTAAAATTTTATACAATAATGATGCTTTTTGAGTTCTATCAAGCTGAATACATACTTCATATATTATTTGAAGAAAAAAATATATATTTTTCGATTTTAAGAAAATGATGCCAATCAAATTATATGGTTTGTCCGATGGATCCCGCACTATTGCCGTTATTATGGCCTTGAAGGCTCTGGACATTCCCTATGAGCTAGTGAGCACCAGCTGCCGTCTTGGAGAACAGAAGACCGAAAAGTTCGCTTTGGTAATCGACATTCAAAATTGATTTACATACTATTTGATGTAACGTTAATTAAATATTTCAGATAAACCCCCAAAAGGAAATACCAGCTCTGGACGATAATGGATTCTATCTGCAAGAAACGATCGCAATGTTAATTGTGTGTACAATTTAAGCATTTCATAGCAGCAATCAAATATTTAACTATTTTGCCATTTTAGTATTTGTGTGACAAGTATGCTCCTGATAGTCCTCTGTATCCAAAAGATCCTGTTGCTCGCGCAATAGTCAATCAAAGATTGTGTTTCAACATGGGATACTATTTCACTACCATTGGAATCTATACATTGGGAACTAAGTTATATGATGGCGAGAGAACTCCCGAACTTCTGAAGAAAGTTGAGAACTCACTGAGGGTTTTTGAAATTTATCTAGAACGTGCAAACACCAAGTATGCTGCCGGTGATAGCTTGACCATTGCTGATTTTGCTCTAGTCGGATCCACATTATGCCTTGAAGCAGCTAAATTTGATTTGTCACCCTATCCATTGATCGAAAAGTGGTATGAAACATTTAAGCAAGAAAATCCAGAGCTTTGGGAAGTTGGTAATGTTGGCTTGATTCAGTTGGATTGGATTGAAAGGAATCTTCCAGGACCAATTTTGAAATTAGAATAAAAACTTTGGAGTATGGACGATTTGCATTACGAATTTTAATATGCATTTTTGTATAAGTATACCTAAGTTTGAAATACAGATAGAATAAAGTGTAATATAAATTATAATTGTATGTAAGTTGTTTTACTAATTAACATAATCTTTTAATGTTAATAATTGCTTCGTAATAAATTACTTGGGAACTGAAGGTTTTCTTATAATTTGGATTACAGAAAATAAAATCTTATTCTCATACAAATTTTATTATTTTTATAGTTTGACAAATATTCAATAGGTTATGTAAAATCTTTAATTTTTAAATTTGTTTGAGAAAGCAACAAAAGCATTTGCATGTGCACCAAAGTTATCTGTATAGTTACGTGTTTGCCCAGGCAAAATAAATGTCATTTCACGAATTTCTTCAGATGTTTTTCCAAAAAAACGTGTACATGGAAAAATGAGAATGATAGGACAATTATTTTGTTGGATGCGTAGGGGGATCTGTGTAAGTGTGAAAAATAGTTTTCGGGTTTGAAACCTTTAGGCGGGTGCGGGTGTTGAAGGATTCTCGCCATATCTAGAAAAAAAAACACGAGGTTTTTCGAACTCACACTAATGTTTGTGCGGCATTGCACAATATTTGTATATACAGGGTGCCCTATAAAGAATGGTCCAAACTTAAGCTGGTAATGGGCCAGGTTATGACCACTCAGAATATAGTAACTTATCCGTACCGGATCACAACGGTTTTCGAATAACGGCAGTTTTTTTTAATTTCGAAAAACCCCTGCTTTAAACAGGGTAATTGATTTTTGTTTTCTTCAATTTTTCCGCATGAATATTGTGAACAATTTTCTGCATTAAAATATTTTTGATATCTTACACCATTTTGGTCAAAATTAATAGATTGAGACCTTTTTTTTACTTAAATTTTTGAAAGAGAATCCTGAAAAAAAATCGTATCTCATTACTGGTTTTTAGTTTTAAAAATTTTCCATAATATTTAAGTTTCATAAAAGGAATTAAACTTACCAATACTAGCCATAAATCCAAAGTTATAACAATTTTAACCCAATCAAACAGGTTTATAAAAACAAATAAAAATAAATCTTTTTTTTAAATAATACCTGTTTTATTAATTTTAATTTTTACTTTTACAGTTAGCTCAAATTTTTTTTTAAAACTGTCTTTTCAAGAGTTTTATGCTTCCCGAATTTAGTATCTCTTGAGCCGCTGTTTGCATCCGCTGCTGGAGTTCAATAATGCTACTTTTTGGTTTTGCATAAACTTTTCGTTCGAGGCAGCCCTAGTAAAAAACAAATCTAACGGATTCCCGGTGATCGAGATGACCACAATATTGGTAAAAATTGTTTAAGAAGCGTTTTACAATACTACTACTATGTGATGGACAGCCGTCGCGTTCTGTTGAAGCCTCATTTACAACGGCGAGTGGCATGTCCGAGGGAAGGTGTCCAATGTTTCCAGAAAATTCAAATAAGTTGTTGGTAATGTTTAATGTTGCTGATGGTTCATGGAGTTCGCATTCAGAATGACAGTCCATAAATTGAATTTGAATTCAATTCAATTTGCTGTCACATATCAACTGTGAGTTTTCCAATTGCCAACTGTGAAGGTTATGATTCATGAACATTTACGTATCCATCGTTTTTATCCCGAAATTCTTTAGTCCATACAATTTTGTTGAAAAAGCCTGAATCTTCTTAATTTGTATCAAGCATAATTCGAAAGAATTCCAGTGTTTGTCGATAATCTTTTGGAACTAAAATCTGGACGTGCAGATGAAAAGGATGCAAGTTTTTTCGTTATAAGTATCCTCTGAATTGTCAATTTTTGCATTCCATGTTGTCCTTTCGTACAATGGATAAAAATTCGGACAGCGCAAGACAGGACAGTTTTTAAGACGTTGTTGAGCTTTTAAAAGTGCAGGAGAGGACCATTTTGAACAATTTTTGTAAATAAAGTAAACAAAAATTTGAGCTAATTGTAAAAATAAAAAATTAATAAAACATGTTCTATTTAGAAAAAAGATTTATTTTTATTTATTTTAGAACCCTGTTTAATTGGGTTAAAATTGTTATAACTTTTGATTTAAGGCTAGTATTGGAAAATTTTTAAAACTAAAAACCAGTTACAAGTGAAACGATTTTTTTTGGATGCTCTTTTAAAAATTGAAGTAAAAAATGTTTGATCAAAATGTATAATAATATTTATTAATTTTGTAGGATATCAAAAATATTTTAATACAGAAAATTGATCTTTCTATCACATAATATTGACGTGAACGAATTAAGAAAAACAAAAATCTATTATGGACAGGGTTACCAGATACCTGGTTCAAAGCGGGGTTTTTTTTTAAATTTCAAAAAACTGCCGTTATTCGAAAACCTTTAAGTTGCGGAACGGACAAGTTACTAAATTCTGAGTGGTCATGACCTGGCTTATCACCAGTTTCAGTTTGTAGTGTACCATTGAATATGGGACACCCTGTAAAGGTACATAACAATCTGAACACACTCATTTCGCGATAATAACATCCAATTTAATACATATTTTGCAGTAAATGATGAATGGAACGCTTTAATTTTTGCCAAAAGAAAAATCTAACCTCAATGTAGACGAAAGCTTTGTTGTTTGTATTTGTATTTTATTATAAATTATAGAAAACATCAACAATAATAATTTACTATGTAATTTCTTCTACTGAAGGTGTCGCTTTCTTGCGTGGATTCTTTTCGTTGATACATTATTATATTGCTTTCAACTACTTTGACCATAGAGTAGAAGTAGTTGAAAGCAGCAAGAAATACTTGGCAGTAAATGCTGCAGCCCAAAGGAAGACGCCTATTATTATTATTCATTGTATTATTCATACTAGAATGTCAGTTTATTGTTCAGAAATTCAATGGAACACGTCTATTGTTTATTTAAATTTTTAAATATGACAGTTTTTTGAAAGCACAAATTATTTTTTTTCGATTTTGAAGTTGTTCTCAATCTGTTGACAATTAAACGATGAACGATTCTACTGAACGATATGATTGTTATTTTACTGAAAACAAACTTTTGACGACGTCGTTTACTATAATCGTTTAAGCTGGCAATACCGACAAAATGCGTTGACCATCGGATGAGAATGGCAGCCATCTTTTTGTTTCAACTGTCTGAAGAATGCACATGGAAATGCAACATACCTTTTAATTTCACTTGAAAAACAGACATAACGTAGTACAGAAGCAAACTGTGTATATTCTGGGTAAAATATAATCAAAGTCAAGTAAGTAAATTTAAAGAATTTTAACAATTGAATTATTAAAAAACAAAAAGAAAGCGAGCGAAAATACTAAGCATAATTTATAACAACGAAAACATATAAAGATTAAAATAAAACATGTGGGTACATGTAGGCAGCGGTCAGCGAATACATTCCGTTAGGAAATAATACACGTAGCTATACATGTAACAATCGAGTTTTTCATTGTTCATTAAAAAATGTTTGTAAATTTAATTCAAATTCCAAAAAGCGTTTTCACGTAATATTCTTAGATGTTTTCCATTAACAACAGACGAAATTGCATTGACGCAAACAACCATGGCATATTTAATCACGAAAAGTCAAAGGTTCATGTGTTTTGTCCGATGTTAACTAAGTGACATAGCAACCGAAAATAAACATCATTAAATGTGGATGTTGATTCTTAAACCAATTCAGATTAAATCTAGTCCTAATAATGGTTATTGTAAGCGCTATGTCTTTATTTCTTTTGTTTCTAAACACCGCTTTTTTATTGGTACCTATCTTCATGCTTTCAAAAAGAGATTATGTGTGCATTATTTGTTTGATTCTTTGTCAATTCGAAAAATCAAAGTTATTGTTCTGAATTGATTTGGATCGAATAGACAGTACTCTTAGAGCTTTCGTGGAAAACACACCTTTATACTCCAAATATTTTTTCTTGAAATATTAATAAAATAAAAATCGTAAGTGCCTTTCTTGTTAAAGTAGGTATTTAAAATTTTATACAACTATGCCATCCTTTGTGATTTTTATAAAGTTAAATGCATATTATCTACTATATGGTTTTAAGAAAAAAATATATCTTTTCCGTTTCTAAGAATATGATGCCAATCAAATTATATGGTTTGTCCGATGGATCCCGCACTATTGCCGTTATTATGGCCTTGAAGGCTCTGGACATTCCCTATGAGCTAGTGAGCACCAGCTGCCGTCTTGGTCAACAGAAGACCGAAAAGTTCGCTTTGGTAATTGAAAAACAAAATAGATTTACATATTTTTGGATGTCCGTATATTAATGTTAATTTTATCCTTTAGATAAATCCTCAAAAAGAAATACCGGCTCTGGACGATAATGGATTCTATCTGCAAGAAACCATCGCAATGTTAATAGTGTGTACAATTTAAGCATTTCATAGCAGCAATCAAATATTTAACTATTTTTCCATTTCAGTATTTGTGTGACAAGTATGCTCCTGATAGTCCTCTGTATCCAAAAGATCCTGTTGCCCGTGCAATAGTGAACCAACGATTGTGTTTCAACATGGGATACTATTTCACTACCATTGGAATCTATACATTGGGAACTAAGTTATACGATGGCGAGAGAACTCCCGAACTTCTGAAGAAAGTTGAGAACTCACTGAGGGTTTTTGAAATTTATCTAGAACGTGCAAACACCAAGTATGCTGCCGGGAACAGGATGACCATTGCTGATTTTGCTCTAGTCGGATCAACATTATGCCTTGAAGCAGCTAAGTTTGATTTGTCACCCTATCCACTGATCGAAAAGTGGTATAATACATTTAAACAAGAAAATCCAGAGCTTTGGGAAGTTGGTAATGTTGGCATGATTCAGCTGGATTGGATTGAAAGGAATCTTCCAGAACCAATTTTGAAATTAGAATAAAATTTTTTTTGGATTGGTTCAGAAATTTGAATTAAATTTTTTGTATAAATATTAGTTTTAAATAAAGATGTAATAAAATGTACTATGAATTATGATTTTGTGCTATTTATTTTCTTAATCCTCGTGTAAGTTCAAAGTTATTTGAGAAAATAACAAAAGCATTTGTATGAATACCAAATCATAATTTTGTGGAGAAATCCTATATAAATTGGTTTCCAACTCCGTGATAAATGCAAAGCCAAATGAATTGCCGACTTACGATCGAATTACTTCAGGTGTTAATAACTCCTCAAATCTTTGTTTGTAGAAACCGACGCAGACTCATGTCCTGAATTTTTGTATTTTATCTAAATAGGTACCTATTGTTCAAAATCTATTGTTAACTTTCAAAGTTCCTTCCTTATGACGTCATATAGTCATTCCTAAACTGCTTGGCTCAACTGACTGTACTTTTGTTACAATTTCGATTTCTTTGGTAATATAAAATTCGTTTTGGAATTGTTTTAAATTTAAATTAGTTTTTTTGTCGATTTTAATTTTGGAATGGATTTTTGTTATTTATTTCTTTTCAACTTTTAATCTTCCTGTTCAATTAATTTCGTACATTTGGGTTACTAATGGGATTTTGTCCAAAAATTAGATAAATGTGCAAATTTTATGAATTGATTTAAGTAATTTTTTGAGAGATAATTGGTCTGTTTAGTAACGTGAAATTTCTTGCACAGATTTTTACAAAATTTAAAATATTTATATGTATATATTTTTTTTATTTTTTTAATAATTTTAATTGTATTTTAAGGTAACAAAATGTTAAGTATTTTTAAGAACACATATTGGGCTTTCATCATAATGAAAAAAAAATTATACTTAATAACGTGTTTTTGTAAAAATAATAATATCGAAGTCAAAAAACAACCTTAAAATGATTAAAAAATGTATTTGATAATAAATTGCGGGAAAACCGTTATCCACAGAAAAAACAGTTGTGTCGTAGATACAAATTTCTATTTGTTTTGGTTCAAATAGAAAAAAAAATTCAAAAATCGGTTGTAGTTTGGCAAAGTTAGAGCCAGTCAAAGGAAAAAAGAATAAAAATCATAAAAACCGTTATAAGTCGAAATCTTAAATTTTTTGACTTGAAATGACCTCAGGAACTCATGGTTTTCTTCTGAGGCGGTGATTTCGAGACACCCTGTATACAAACATGTATATGTATGTAAAAGTTAGACGGCGCATCTTTTGGATTTTTACACGGGAAAATTTCTTATAAGCGTTTAATATTGTATGTAATGGATGAGATTTTGTATCAGAATAAGTTTCTTTATCAGTGTTTTTCTTATTAACGGTAAATGGTAAATTTAACACGTATATCTTTATGGGAATATGCAGTGTGTTGTGGAATGTCTGTCTCATAATCGTGTTTTTCTTATAGCTCTGTTTGGTAACGTAAAATTTCTTACAAAATTGCACAAATTTTCAAAAATGTTCACAGATTGTCTAAAATCCCTGTTTGTTAACTCCTAAAAGTTTCAACGAGAAAGGACAATGGGAGAGCAAATAATTTCCCCTCCATTGGATAACTTGAAATTTTTGCTACAAAAATGTCTGCGTGCAAGGAGTGTAAAAACTGTCAAATAAACAACTGTTAAGGTCTGTTACTTGACGTCGGTCGGCTAGGAATTTACAAAATATTCATTTAGATTGTCTTTAAATTCACTTGATGAAGTTTCAGATACGTCCATCGAAACCAGCGTTACATTTTCGTTCGACATTTTTTAGAATGAAATAAAATTTTTTACAATTTAAAAGTTACAAGATTCAAAATGATTTGTCACCCTATGACGTCTTGAACACGAAATTGACATTTTATACAAAAAGTGGTTCAGTACTGTTAACTTTTAGGCAAGTTTTCTCTTCTCTGAGAGTATTTTCTCCTTCTTTCAAAGTTTGACAGGTTTTACACCTTTTTTCGTAAGAAAGTCTTTATATGAGACTTTCTTTTATCCGTCATCTATTGTATTACATTTGCTTATTTTTCAAGCAAACTTTTTAATAGTCAAAATAACGAATGTTAAAAACAACCGTGTGATTGATACAACCTGTCAAAAAGACGAATGGTTGTAATCAGGCTCTTAAATTGTTTTTTTTTTTCTTCAATTTTTTGGTGAATCAATTCATGTGACAGATTAAATATGTAAAATAACTAAGTCCCCTTTCACACGAGCAAACTAGCTGGTGGAGACTTTTTGACGTTTTATTTTAATTTCCAATCTCCACCAATCGTAGACCGTTCACTCCTCTTACTTGGTGCTTTTCTCACTTAAAAACTGAAAGTTGCTGGAAACTCAGTTTCCTCGTGTGAAAGGGGACTAACATACTAAGAATGACTTTATTTCTGTAACACATTAGGTCTTTTAAGCGCAAAATGTGCCTACGTTCTGTAAGTCTCGCTATAACTGAATTGTGAAGGTGTTCCCTAGGGATCGTCAATAGGTATACCTAACCTACAAAACCATAAATACAAATAAATACGGTTAATGAACTGGTAATCATCCACCTTGACTCTTGTCAAATTCAAAGACACCGCATTATTTAATCACCGTATGTATTTTCTAGAACTCATAAAAAATATATTAATTTAATATTTTGTCACAGTAAATATACCGACTCATGATTTATGACTGCATTCTAACCCTGGGCCTCCCCAAGCAATATTTCTTTTCATAAATAAATGTCAATGACCAATTTTCTGCATGTATTGGGAATAAAGAAATTATGCCGACATAATGTTTGTTCGTTGAGTCCTGAAGTCACCCTAAAGCATTTTTTGAAAAACATCATCAATCGTTTGTCTCTCTCAAAACGCCAACATAACATTGGTTACAAACTTTATTTGGTTAGATGGAACTATACGACAAATTTTTCATTAGGTTAACATCTAAAACCTAGAACCCAACCAATTTTCAACCAGAAAATATTCTCCTAACCTAGGCAAAAATTTGAGTAACTAAAAGCCAAGTGTCACGACTCACGAGACCAAAGATTAGCTTCATGTCGATTATGGAATCCGTAGTACTGGATACGCAGTACAAATTCTTTAAAAAAAATTTTTACTTATCTGTCAACGTAAAGTGATAACCATCACTTTGATGAATTTGACAGATATAAATTTAAAAATCATCACTTTGATGAATTTGACAGATATAAATTTAAAAATTTAAATTGAATTGATAGGTCTGTTCCTTTACTTTAAAACTCTGTATTCCTTATTTCTGTTGTGTGAATTTTTGGGCAAAAAAAACAAACATTTTCGATAAAATAAAAAAAAATAAATTGTTCGTAGCAGATACCCATTCTAATAACCTCAAACAAAAATTCGATTTTCTCCTCGAAGAAATTCCATTCAAAGGATTTGTGCCTTCAATCTGTAGCTTGCATTAATAAAATAAGTCTAGAAACGATTGAAATTAAAACAAATCATATTACTTTTGTTCCATTTTTTAACATTTCTCGACCAATTTTATCGATGCGAGATTACAGAACGTAGGCATAGACGTAGAAATCAATGGAGCGTGAGGCAAAACCACTTTATTTGTTATTATATTTGTATTGCTTTTCAATGAAATAATCGATTTCTTTGTCAAATTTCCTTTGAATCCATCCAGTCAATCCAAAATAATATAATTTCACACGTATAATATCAAAAAGAAACGAACTAAAAATACCTCGTGTAATCAACGTCAAATTTTATATTCGTTAATAAAAATATTGGTACACTTTCCTTGGTTAAAGATGATCAATTATGAACAAACTGGCCCTATAAAAAGTAAGGTAAAAAAATGTCAGTTTCAAATTGAAAGTTGTTTCTGTGTGATAATATACTCGCAATAAGGCTTTCATTTCGAGCTAAACCACTGAACTGACGAGCACAACGAGGAATGTAGACGCTTAGAAATTTGGAGTTTTTCGGGAAGTACCTACATACTATTGATACCCTATTATATGTAATTTGTTTTCTAATCTTATAATATGTAAATAATTTTCAGAATCATCATCAATCAATCAAGGGATTGGCGAGACGTATGTATGTAACAGCGTAATAATCGAACCATAGGAGAAGGTTTTCCTAACAGACCTGCAGAGCAACAGTTTCGGTTTGATTCTACTTTCGTAAGTAGTTATTAAAACTTTATCTGTTATTTGTTCAGATACTTTATTAATATTAATATATGTTTTTGGTGCTGAAGAGGCTGGCAATACAATTGGATCCAATTTCCAAGTTGGACGGGCGCTCCTTTAAACCAACATTAAGTCGAAGCCAAAAAATGTTTCGAAACAGGGACTAGTGAATATTAATGTCTATGGGACAAATTCCGGAAAATAATCTGTTTCTTTATGAATAAACTACTTATTTTTTATGAGTCCAACATTTTGACAAAATTATCTAAATTATAAGTCAAGTCAATAACAAATGGAATATTCCTACCTAATCAAAAAAGCTTCATATGTTAACCATTGTTGCATTGGTAAGTGGTACGCAAATAACCATGACATATTAATCTCTATAAGATTCAGCTCCCTGTGTTTTGTTTAATATTGATTAAGTGACTTAGCAATTGAAAATAAACATTATTGAATGTGGATGTTGATCCTTACCTTAACCATTGTAGAAGGAATGATTATATTTAATCTTAATAGCGGTTATTGGTTATTTTAAGCGCTGCCATCTAAGTGTATACATATTTCTTTTGTGCTATATGACCACTCTTAAATAAGCTGTTATGTGTGTATTTTTTTATTTGATTCTTTGTCAATTTCAGGCAAAAAGTTGTTGTTATAAATTAATTCACATCGAATTGACAGTACTCTTAGAGCTTTCGTGGAAAACAGACGTTTATACTCCAAATAATATTTCTTTCTTGAAATATAAATAAAACAAATATCGTAAGTGCTTTTCTTCTCAAAGTATTTTGTATTATTTAGATATTAACCAAAAATAATTAAAATTTTATACAATAATGATGCTTTTTGAGTTCTATCAAGCTGAATACATACTTCATATATTATTTGAAGAAAAAAATATATATTTTTCGATTTTAAGAAAATGATGCCAATCAAATTATATGGTTTGTCCGATGGATCCCGCACTATTGCCGTTATTATGGCCTTGAAGGCTCTGGACATTCCCTATGAGCTAGTGAGCACCAGCTGCCGTCTTGGAGAACAGAAGACCGAAAAGTTCGCTTTGGTAATCGACATTCAAAATTGATTTACATACTATTTGATGTAACGTTAATTAAATATTTCAGATAAACCCCCAAAAGGAAATACCAGCTCTGGACGATAATGGATTCTATCTGCAAGAAACGATCGCAATGTTAATTGTGTGTACAATTTAAGCATTTCATAGCAGCAATCAAATATTTAACTATTTTGCCATTTTAGTATTTGTGTGACAAGTATGCTCCTGATAGTCCTCTGTATCCAAAAGATCCTGTTGCTCGCGCAATAGTCAATCAAAGATTGTGTTTCAACATGGGATACTATTTCACTACCATTGGAATCTATACATTGGGAACTAAGTTATATGATGGCGAGAGAACTCCCGAACTTCTGAAGAAAGTTGAGAACTCACTGAGGGTTTTTGAAATTTATCTAGAACGTGCAAACACCAAGTATGCTGCCGGTGATAGCTTGACCATTGCTGATTTTGCTCTAGTCGGATCCACATTATGCCTTGAAGCAGCTAAATTTGATTTGTCACCCTATCCATTGATCGAAAAGTGGTATGAAACATTTAAGCAAGAAAATCCAGAGCTTTGGGAAGTTGGTAATGTTGGCTTGATTCAGTTGGATTGGATTGAAAGGAATCTTCCAGGACCAATTTTGAAATTAGAATAAAAACTTTGGAGTATGGACGATTTGCATTACGAATTTTAATATGCATTTTTGTATAAGTATACCTAAGTTTGAAATACAGATAGAATAAAGTGTAATATAAATTATAATTGTATGTAAGTTGTTTTACTAATTAACATTAACATATTAACATTAACATAATCTTTTAATGTTAATAATTGCTTCGTAATAAATTACTTGGGAACTGAAGGTTTTCTTATAATTTGGATTACAGAAAATAAAATCTTATTCTCATACAAATTTTATTATTTTTATAGTTTGACAAATATTCAATAGGTTATGTAAAATCTTTAATTTTTAAATTTGTTTGAGAAAGCAACAAAAGCATTTGCATGTGCACCAAAGTTATCTGTATAGTTACGTGTTTGCCCAGGCAAAATAAATGTCATTTCACGAATTTCTTCAGATATTTTTCCAAAAAAACGTGTACATGGAAAAATGAGAATGATAGGACAATTATTTTGTTGGATGCGTAGGGGGATCTGTGTAAGTGTGAAAAATAGTTTTCGGGTTTGAAACCTTTAGGCGGGTGCGGGTGTTGAAGGATTCTCGCCATATCTAGAAAAAAAAACACGAGGTTTTTCGAACTCACACTAATGTTTGTGCGGCATTGCACAATATTTGTATATACAGGGTGCCCTATAAAGAATGGTCCAAACTTAAGCTGGTAATGGGCCAGGTTATGACCACTCAGAATATAGTAACTTATCCGTACCGGATCACAACGGTTTTCGAATAACGGCAGTTTTTTTTAATTTCGAAAAACCCCTGCTTTAAACAGGGTAATTGATTTTTGTTTTCTTCAATTTTTCCGCATGAATATTGTGAACAATTTTCTGCATTAAAATATTTTTGATATCTTACACCATTTTGGTCAAAATTAATAGATTGAAACCTTTTTTTTTACTTAAATTTTTGAAAGAGAATCCTGAAAAAAAATCGTATCTCATTACTGGTTTTTAGTTTTAAAAATTTTCCATAATATTTAAGTTTCATAAAAGGAATTAAACTTACCAATACTAGCCATAAATCAAAAGTTATAACAATTTTAACCCAATCAAACAGGTTTATAAAAACAAATAAAAATAAATCTTTTTTTAAATAATACCTGTTTTATTAATTTTAATTTTTACTTTTACAGTTAGCTCAAATTTTTTTTTAAAACTGTCTTTTCAAGAGTTTTATGCTTCCCGAATTTAGTATCTCTTGAGCCGCTGTTTGCATCCGCTGCTGGAGTTCAATAATGCTACTTTTTGGTTTTGCATAAACTTTTCGTTCGAGGCAGCCCTAGTAAAAAAACAAATCTAACGGATTCCCGGTGATCGAGATGACCACAATATTGGTAAAAATTGTTTAAGAAGCGTTTTACAATACTACTACTATGTGATGGACAGCCGTCGCGTTCTGTTGAAGCCTCATTTACAACGGCGAGTGGCATGTCCGAGGGAAGGTGTCCAATGTTTCCAGAAAATTCAAATAAGTTGTTGGTAATGTTTAATGTTGCTGATGGTTCATGGAGTTCGCATTCAGAATGACAGTCCATAAATTGAATTTGAATTCAATTCAATTTGCTGTCACATATCAACTGTGAGTTTTCCAATTGCCAACTGTGAAGGTTATGATTCATGAACATTTACGTATCCATCGTTTTTATCCCGAAATTCTTTAGTCCATACAATTTTGTTGAAAAAGCCTGAATCTTCTTAATTTGTATCAAGCATAATTCGAAAGAATTCCAGTGTTTGTCGATAATCTTTTGGAACTAAAATCTGGACGTGCAGATGAAAAGGATGCAAGTTTTTTCGTTATAAGTATCCTCTGAATTGTCAATTTTTGCATTCCATGTTGTCCTTTCGTACAATGGATAAAAATTCGGACAGCGCAAGACAGGACAGTTTTTAAGACGTTGTTGAGCTTTTAAAAGTGCAGGAGAGGACCATTTTGAACAATTTTTGTAAATAAAGTAAACAAAAATTTGAGCTAATTGTAAAAGTAAAAAATTAATAAAACATGTTCTATTTAGAAAAAAGATTTATTTTTATTTATTTTAGAACCCTGTTTAATTGGGTTAAAATTGTTATAACTTTTGATTTAAGGCTAGTATTGGAAAATTTTTAAAACTAAAAACCAGTTACAAGTGAAACGATTTTTTTTGGATGCTCTTTTAAAAATTGAAGTAAAAAATGTTTGATCAAAATGTATAATAATATTTATTAATTTTGTAGGATATCAAAAATATTTTAATACAGAAAATTGATCTTTCTATCACATAATATTGACGTGAACGAATTAAGAAAAACAAAAATCTATTATGGACAGGGTTACCAGATACCTGGTTCAAAGCGGGGTTTTTTTTTAAATTTCAAAAAACTGCCGTTATTCGAAAACCTTTAAGTTGCGGAACGGACAAGTTACTAAATTCTGAGTGGTCATGACCTGGCTTATCACCAGTTTCAGTTTGTAGTGTACCATTGAATATGGGACACCCTGTAAAGGTACATAACAATCTGAACACACTCATTTCGCGATAATAACATCCAATTTAATACATATTTTGCAGTAAATGATGAATGGAACGCTTTAATTTTTGCCAAAAGAAAAATCTAACCTCAATGTAGACGAAAGCTTTGTTGTTTGTATTTGTATTTTATTATAAATTATAGAAAACATCAACAATAATAATTTACTATGTAATTTCTTCTACTGAAGGTGTCGCTTTCTTGCGTGGATTCTTTTCGTTACTACATTATTAAATTGCTTTCAACTACTTTGACCATAGAGTAGAAGTAGTTGAAAGCAGCAAGAAATACTTGGCAGTAAATGCTGCAGCCCAAAGGAAGACGCCTATTATTATTATTCATTGTATTATTCATACTAGAATGTCAGTTTATTGTTCAGAAATTCAATGGAACACGTCTATTGTTTATTTAAATTTTTAAATATGACAGTTTTTTGAAAGCACAAATTATTTTTTTTCGATTTTGAAGTTGTTCTCAATCTGTTGACAATTAAACGATGAACGATTCTACTGAACGATATGATTGTTATTTTACTGAAAACAAACTTTTGACGACGTCGTTTACTATAATCGTTTAAGCTGGCAATACCGACAAAATGCGTTGACCATCGGATGAGGATGGCAGCCATCTTTTTGTTTCAACTGTCTGAAGAATGCACATGGAAATGCAACATACCTTTTAATTTCACTTGAAAAACAGACATAACGTAGTACAGAAGCAAACTGTGTATATTCTGGGTAAAATATAATCAAAGTCAAGTAAGTAAATTTAAAGAATTTTAACAATTGAATTATTAAAAAACAAAAAGAAAGCGAGCGAAAATACTAAGCATAATTTATAACAACGAAAACATATAAAGATTAAAATAAAACATGTGGGTACATGTAGGCAGCGGTCAGCGAATACATTCCGTTAGGAAATAATACACGTAGCTATACATATAACAATCGAGTTTTTCATTGTTCATTAAAAAATGTTTGTAAATTTAATTCAAATTCCAAAAAGCGTTTTCACGTAATATTCTTAGATGTTTTCCATTAACAACAGACGAAATTGCATTGACGCAAACAACCATGGCATATTTAATCACGAAAAGTCAAAGGTTCATGTGTTTTGTCCGATGTTAACTAAGTGACATAGCAACCGAAAATAAACATCATTAAATGTGGATGTTGATTCTTAAACCAATTCAGATTAAATCTAGTCCTAATAATGGTTATTGTAAGCGCTATGTCTTTATTTCTTTTGTTTCTAAACACCGCTTTTTTATTGGTACCTATCTTCATGCTTTCAAAAAGAGATTATGTGTGCATTATTTGTTTGATTCTTTGTCAATTCGAAAAATCAAAGTTATTGTTCTGAATTGATTTGGATCGAATAGACAGTACTCTTAGAGCTTTCGTGGAAAACACACCTTTATACTCCAAATATTTTTTCTTGAAATATTAATAAAATAAAAATCGTAAGTGCCTTTCTTGTTAAAGTAGGTATTTAAAATTTTATACAACTATGCCATCCTTTGTGATTTTTATAAAGTTAAATGCATATTATCTACTATATGGTTTTAAGAAAAAAATATATCTTTTCCGTTTCTAAGAATATGATGCCAATCAAATTATATGGTTTGTCCGATGGATCCCGCACTATTGCCGTTATTATGGCCTTGAAGGCTCTGGACATTCCCTATGAGCTAGTGAGCACCAGCTGCCGTCTTGGTCAACAGAAGACCGAAAAGTTCGCTTTGGTAATTGAAAAACAAAATAGATTTACATATTTTTGGATGTCCGTATATTAATGTTAATTTTATCCTTTAGATAAATCCTCAAAAAGAAATACCGGCTCTGGACGATAATGGATTCTATCTGCAAGAAACCATCGCAATGTTAATAGTGTGTACAATTTAAGCATTTCATAGCAGCAATCAAATATTTAACTATTTTTCCATTTCAGTATTTGTGTGACAAGTATGCTCCTGATAGTCCTCTGTATCCAAAAGATCCTGTTGCCCGTGCAATAGTGAACCAACGATTGTGTTTCAACATGGGATACTATTTCACTACCATTGGAATCTATACATTGGGAACTAAGTTATACGATGGCGAGAGAACTCCCGAACTTCTGAAGAAAGTTGAGAACTCACTGAGGGTTTTTGAAATTTATCTAGAACGTGCAAACACCAAGTATGCTGCCGGTGATAGCTTGACCATTGCTGATTTTGCTCTAGTCGGATCCACATTATGCCTTGAAGCAGCTAAATTTGATTTGTCACCCTATCCATTGATCGAAAAGTGGTATGAAACATTTAAGCAAGAAAATCCAGAGCTTTGGGAAGTTGGTAATGTTGGCTTGATTCAGTTGGATTGGATTGAAAGGAATCTTCCAGGACCAATTTTGAAATTAGAATAAAAACTTTGGAGTATGGACGATTTGCATTACGAATTTTAATATGCATTTTTGTATAAGTATACCTAAGTTTGAAATACAGATAGAATAAAGTGTAATATAAATTATAATTGTATGTAAGTTGTTTTACTAATTAACATAATCTTTTAATGTTAATAATTGCTTCGTAATAAATTACTTGGGAACTGAAGGTTTTCTTATAATTTGGATTACAGAAAATAAAATCTTATTCTCATACAAATTTTATTATTTTTATAGTTTGACAAATATTCAATAGGTTATGTAAAATCTTTAATTTTTAAATTTGTTTGAGAAAGCAACAAAAGCATTTGCATGTGCACCAAAGTTATCTGTATAGTTACGTGTTTGCCCAGGCAAAATAAATGTCATTTCACGAATTTCTTCAGATGTTTTTCCAAAAAAATGTGTACATGGAAAAAGGAGAATGATAGGACAATTATTTTGTTGGATGCGTAGGGGGATCTGTGTAAGTGTGAAAAATAGTTTTCGGGTTTGAAACCTTTAGGCGGGTGCGGGTGTTGAAGGATTCTCGCCATATCTAGAAAAAAAAACACGAGGTTTTTCGAACTCACACTAATGTTTGTGCGGCATTGCACAATATTTGTATATACAGGGTGCCCCATAAAGAATGGTCCAAACTTAAGCTGGTAATAGGCCAGGTTATGACCACTCAGAATATAGTAACTTATCCGTACCGGATCACAACGGTTTTCGAATAACGGCAGTTTTTTTTAATTTCGAAAAACCCCTGCTTTAAACAGGGTAATTGATTTTTGTTTTCTTCAATTTTTCCGCATGAATATTGTGAACAATTTTCTGCATTAAAATATTTTTGATATCTTACACCATTTTGGTCAAAATTAATAGATTGAAACCTTTTTTTTTACTTAAATTTTTGAAAGAGAATCCTGAAAAAAAATCGTATCTCATTACTGGTTTTTAGTTTTAAAAATTTTCCATAATATTTAAGTTTCATAAAAGGAATTAAACTTACCAATACTAGCCATAAATCAAAAGTTATAACAATTTTAACCCAATCAAACAGGTTTATAAAAACAAATAAAAATAAATCTTTTTTTAAATAATACCTGTTTTATTAATTTTAATTTTTACTTTTACAGTTAGCTCAAATTTTTTTTTAAAACTGTCTTTTCAAGAGTTTTATGCTTCCCGAATTTAGTATCTCTTGAGCCGCTGTTTGCATCCGCTGCTGGAGTTCAATAATGCTACTTTTTGGTTTTGCATAAACTTTTCGTTCGAGGCAGCCCTAGTAAAAAAACAAATCTAACGGATTCCCGGTGATCGAGATGACCACAATATTGGTAAAAATTGTTTAAGAAGCGTTTTACAATACTACTACTATGTGATGGACAGCCGTCGCGTTCTGTTGAAGCCTCATTTACAACGGCGAGTGGCATGTCCGAGGGAAGGTGTCCAATGTTTCCAGAAAATTCAAATAAGTTGTTGGTAATGTTTAATGTTGCTGATGGTTCATGGAGTTCGCATTCAGAATGACAGTCCATAAATTGAATTTGAATTCAATTCAATTTGCTGTCACATATCAACTGTGAGTTTTCCAATTGCCAACTGTGAAGGTTATGATTCATGAACATTTACGTATCCATCGTTTTTATCCCGAAATTCTTTAGTCCATACAATTTTGTTGAAAAAGCCTGAATCTTCTTAATTTGTATCAAGCATAATTCGAAAGAATTCCAGTGTTTGTCGATAATCTTTTGGAACTAAAATCTGGACGTGCAGATGAAAAGGATGCAAGTTTTTTCGTTATAAGTATCCTCTGAATTGTCAATTTTTGCATTCCATGTTGTCCTTTCGTACAATGGATAAAAATTCGGACAGCGCAAGACAGGACAGTTTTTAAGACGTTGTTGAGCTTTTAAAAGTGCAGGAGAGGACCATTTTGAACAATTTTTGTAAATAAAGTAAACAAAAATTTGAGCTAATTGTAAAAATAAAAAATTAATAAAACATGTTCTATTTAGAAAAAAGATTTATTTTTATTTATTTTAGAACCCTGTTTAATTGGGTTAAAATTGTTATAACTTTTGATTTAAGGCTAGTATTGGAAAATTTTTAAAACTAAAAACCAGTTACAAGTGAAACGATTTTTTTTGGATGCTCTTTTAAAAATTGAAGTAAAAAATGTTTGATCAAAATGTATAATAATATTTATTAATTTTGTAGGATATCAAAAATATTTTAATACAGAAAATTGATCTTTCTATCACATAATATTGACGTGAACGAATTAAGAAAAACAAAAATCTATTATGGACAGGGTTACCAGATACCTGGTTCAAAGCGGGGTTTTTTTTTTAATTTCAAAAAACTGCCGTTATTCGAAAACCTTTAAGTTGCGGAACGGACAAGTTACTAAATTCTGAGTGGTCATGACCTGGCTTATCACCAGTTTCAGTTTGTAGTGTACCATTGAATATGGGACACCCTGTAAAGGTACATAACAATCTGAACACACTCATTTCGCGATAATAACATCCAATTTAATACATATTTTGCAGTAAATGATGAATGGAACGCTTTAATTTTTGCCAAAAGAAAAATCTAACCTCAATGTAGACGAAAGCTTTGTTGTTTGTATTTGTATTTTATTATAAATTATAGAAAACATCAACAATAATAATTTACTATGTAATTTCTTCTACTGAAGGTGTCGCTTTCTTGCGTGGATTCTTTTCGTTGATACATTATTATATTGCTTTCAACTACTTTGACCATAGAGTAGAAGTAGTTGAAAGCAGCAAGAAATACTTGGCAGTAAATGCTGCAGCCCAAAGGAAGACGCCTATTATTATTATTCATTGTATTATTCATACTAGAATGTCAGTTTATTGTTCAGAAATTCAATGGAACACGTCTATTGTTTATTTAAATTTTTAAATATGACAGTTTTTTGAAAGCACAAATTATTTTTTTTCGATTTTGAAGTTGTTCTCAATCTGTTGACAATTAAACGATGAACGATTCTACTGAACGATATGATTGTTATTTTACTGAAAACAAACTTTTGACGACGTCGTTTACTATAATCGTTTAAGCTGGCAATACCGACAAAATGCGTTGACCATCGGATGAGAATGGCAGCCATCTTTTTGTTTCAACTGTCTGAAGAATGCACATGGAAATGCAACATACCTTTTAATTTCACTTGAAAAACAGACATAACGTAGTACAGAAGCAAACTGTGTATATTCTGGGTAAAATATAATCAAAGTCAAGTAAGTAAATTTAAAGAATTTTAACAATTGAATTATTAAAAAACAAAAAGAAAGCGAGCGAAAATACTAAGCATAATTTATAACAACGAAAACATATAAAGATTAAAATAAAACATGTGGGTACATGTAGGCAGCGTTCAGCGAATACATTCCGTTAGGAAATAATACACGTAGCTATACATGTAACAATCGAGTTTTTCATTGTTCATTAAAAAATGTTTGTAAATTTAATTCAAATTCCAAAAAGCGTTTTCACGTAATATTCTTAGATGTTTTCCATTAACAACAGACGAAATTGCATTGACGCAAACAACCATGGCATATTTAATCACGAAAAGTCAAAGGTTCATGTGTTTTGTCCGATGTTAACTAAGTGACATAGCAACCGAAAATAAACATCATTAAATGTGGATGTTGATTCTTAAACCAATTCAGATTAAATCTAGTCCTAATAATGGTTATTGTAAGCGGTATGTCTTTATTTATTTTGTTTCTACACACCGCTTTTTTATTGGTATCTATCTTCATGCTTTCAAAAAGAGATTATGTGTGCATTATTTGTTTGATTCTTTGTCAATTCGAAAAATCAAAGTTATTGTTCTGAATTGATTTGCATCGAATAGACAGTACTCTTAGAGCTTTCGTGGAAAACACACCTTTATACTCCAAATATTTTTTCTTGAAATATTAATAAAATAAAAATCGTAAGTGCCTTTCTTGTTAAAGTAGGTATTTAAAATTTTATACAACTATGCCATCCTTTGTGATTTTTATAAAGTTAAATGCATATTATCTACTATATGGTTTTAAGAAAAAAATATATTTTTTCCGTTTCTAAGAATATGATGCCAATCAAATTATATGGTTTGTCCGATGGATCCCGCACTATTGCCGTTATTATGACCTTGAAGGCTCTGAACATTCCCTATGAGCTAGTGAGCACCAGCTGCCGTCTTGGACAACAGAAGACCGAAAAGTTCGCTTTAGTAATTGAAAATCAGAATAGATTTACATATTTTTGGATGTCCGTATATTAACGTTAATTTTATCTTTTAGATAAATCCTCAAAAAGAAATACCGGCTATGGACGATAATGGTTTCTATCTGCAAGAAACAATCGCAATGTTAATAGTGTGTACAATTTAAGCATTTCATAGCAGCAATCAAATATTTAACTATTTTTCCATTTCAGTATTTGTGTGACAAGTATGCTCCTGATAGTCCTCTGTATCCAAAAGATCCTGTTGCCCGTGCAATAGTGAACCAACGATTGTGTTTTAACATGGGATACTATTTCACTACCATTGGAATCTATACGTTGGGAACTAAGCTATACGATGGCGAGAGAACCCACGAACTTCTGAAGAAAGTTGAGAACTCACTGAGGGTTTTTGAAATTTATCTAGAACGTGCAAACACCAAGTATGCTGCCGGGAACAGGATGACCATTGCTGATTTTGCTCTAGTCGGATCAACATTATGCCTTGAAGCAGCTAAGTTTGATTTGTCACCCTATCCACTGATCGAAAAGTGGTATAATACATTTAAACAAGAAAATCCAGAGCTTTGGGAAGTTGGTAATGTTGGCATGATTCAGCTGGATTGGATTGAAAGGAATCTTCCAGAACCAATTTTGAAATTAGAATAAAATTTTTTTTGGATTGGTTCAGAAATTTGAATTAAATTTTTTGTATAAATATTAGTTTTAAATAAAGATGTAATAAAATGTACTATGAATTATGATTTTGTGCTATTTACTTTCTTAATCCTCGTGTAAGTTCAAAGTTATTTGAGAAAATAACAAAAGCATTTGTATGAATACCAAATCATAATTTTGTGGAGAAATCCTATATAAATTGGTTTCCAACTCCGTGATAAATGCAAAGCCAAATGAATTGCCGACTTACGATCGAATTACTTCAGGTGTTAATAACTCCTCAAATCTTTGTTTGTAGAAACCGACGCAGACTCATGTCCTGAAATTTTGTATTTTATCTAAATAGGTACCTATTGTTCAAAATCTATTGTTAACTTTCAAAGTTCCTTCCTTATGACGTCATATAGTCATTCCTAAACTGCATGGCTCAACTGACTGTACTTTCGTTGCAATTTCCATTTCTTTGATAATGTAAAATTCGATTTGGAATTATTTTAAATTTAAATTAGTTTTTTTGTCGATTTTAATTTTGGAATGGATTTTTGTTATTTATTTCTTTTCAACTTTTAATCTTCCTGTTCAATTAATTTCGTACATTTGGGTTACTAATGGGATTTTGTCCAAAAATTAGGTAAATGTGCAAATTTTATGAATTGATTTAAGTAATTTTTTGAGAGATAATTGGTCTGTTTAGTAACGTTAAATTTCTTCACAGATTTTTACAAAATTTCACAATTTGCTGTCAAAACGCATAGAAAAAAACTTGGTTTTGCTACCAAACAGGCATAATATTTAAGCGGATGAATTTTATGCAATCACAAAATGTTTCACATTTATTAATTTTAGAGCCTGATTACACATATGTTTTTTGGATGTTTCGTTTTTAGTCTTTTTGGCAGCTGGGTGAGTGGAGTAGGAATATAGGGGTTTAAAATTGACGTTTATTGTTTGACAACCGAGTAGAAATATGCCCTGAGCAGATGTAAACACAAATTGTATTTGAGACAAAAATAGATATTCTGATATCGATTTTTAGATAAAATACATAGACGAAAGAAATTACAAATAAAATGATTTCTGTAAATCAAATTCAAAGAAAGCAAAAATGTCCAGTTTTTTTATATGTTTTTTTATATTTATATATTTTATAAATTTTTCTTTACATTTTTGACTGAACGGATTCTAAGGATTTTTTTCCAAAAAAGAAACAATTATTTCATGTTAAAGGAATATGGTTACTTTCACACCACAAGGAGTTTGTGGGTTCAGTAAAGAGGGTAAGAACTAAGAACTAGAAAAAGAATTCTTTTTGTGTATATAAATTTCAAGTTTTGTATTTGGAATTAGATGACCATTTGATCATTTTAACACCGATAAATGTTCACATCACGTGAATTTAAAAATGTATTTGATAAAAATAATATGCCTATTTGGTATCTTTTTTTCAACAGGATTCTCAAAACTAAGTTTTTCCTATGGGTTTTGACAGCAAATTGTGAAATTTTATGAAAATATGTGCGAATTTGCAAGAAATTTCACGTTGCCAAACAGACCTTATATTTTTAATTGCTTACAGTCTGTAACCCTCGCATCGATAAAATTTGTCGGGAAAAGTTGAAAAATTGAACAAAACCCCTATAATTTGATTAAATTTTTATCGTTTTAAACAAACTTAATATTAGGATGATAAAGCGGCACACACCTATTCACGAATGTTAAAAACAATCGCGTTAATGATACGTATCTGTCAAAAATTCTTCTTTTCTTGAATTTTGTATTAACAATCTGAATTGTGAAGGTGTTCCATAGTGATCATGAATAAGTATACCCACTAAAACATTAATACAAATAAATACAAAACAGGCCTCTGTGAATGAACCAGTCAAAATCAAAGACACTGCAATTTTTTATCGCCATGTTTTCTAGAATTCGAAAAAAATATATTAATTTAATATTTTGACAGTAAAAATACCGACTTATGACTTCACCTGCATTATAATCCTGGGCCTTCATAAACTATATTTCATTTAATAAAATCGAGAATTCAAATAAATTTCAAATGCAGATGTCAGAGCACAAATTCTATGAAATGTAGATTTCATAAATAAATGATAATGGCAAATTCAGGTTTGTTTGTTGTACCCTCAACTCAACCTGGGGTCGCCCAAAGTGTTTTTTGAAAAACACCAACAATTTGTTGTCTCTCTATAACTTCAACGTATTGGTTCAAAACTTTATTTGATAAGATATCACTATATTACAAAAGGAAATTTATCGTTCGTTTTTTATTAGTTTAACTTCTATAACCTAGAACGCAACCAATTTTCAACCAAAAAATTTCCACAACCCAACAATTTTTAACAAATATCATTGTCATTCAACTGTCATTTTTCATCCATCTCTCGAACTGTAACCTAGGCAAGAATTTTAGTGTTAAAACACGAACTGTCACGAGACCAAGGAGTAGCTTATAAAATATGTTCCCAAACAGACCTAATATTTTGAATTGCTTACGTTCTTTAAGCATAGAACGTAGCTGAAGCGAAACGAAAATTTTCATAAAAAAATTGAATCAACGAAATCCTAAACGAAAAGTTTCGTTTTCATTTTTGTTCTGCGTCTGTTCATCGCGCGAAATTGATAATTGTAACAGATTATTTGGAGAATTCTCCACTCCTTTTTCGCACTGAATTATTTGCACGCACTATTAATTAGGCATGTTCAGGAAAATGAGATCTCGGAGACCTCAGCAATCTCAGTTACCTGAACAGGATTCCTCAGCAAAATGTCTCAGCTTTGCTGTCAAAACTATGAGGAAAAAAAATCTTGGATTCGCTTGCTCACTTTTTGAGTGAGAAAAATCTCTGAGATCTAATTTTTCTGAACACGCCAATTGTTTACGGAAAAGTGACATTTGAGTTTTTTTGTTGTTTATTTGATTACAGAAAAGGCTTCTGTGATTATTTTTATTTTTTATTTTTGTTTTTACAATTATTGGTGACATTAATTTTTTTGCGTTGTCTTTTCGTTTACGTTTTCGTTTTCGAATTGGAGACCACAGAAAATTTTTGTTTCGGTTTAGCTGTGTACTAGTTTTTAACCCTCGCATCGATAAAATTGGCCGAGAAACACGGCCTATTGAAATTAGAGGTCTGTTCGCGTACTTGCCCGAAACTGCCAGATTCTACCAGAATAATTTTTTCTATATATCGTCGTCGTTCTATGAAAACTCCCTAAGTCCAATTTTTAAAAACTGCGATACCGCTTTTTAAATTCGCCATAGTTAATCAAATATCAAGAGTTAAGATTATGTAAGTCTCAACTTTAATGTTGTTTTAATTCTTAATTCAAAATTACTCAAACACAAAAATGTTCGAGATGTTGTCAGTAAAATATCCATAACTAATTCAAATGTTTCCATAAAAAAAAAACAAAATGGACTAAGGGAGTTTTCATAGAACGACGACGATATGATCTTTGACAGTATTTCGGGCTAAAAATGGTAGAAATGGGTAGGTTTGGGGAGTAAACGAACAAGGTACAAGTATCTAATAACCATTACTTGGATGAATTTGACAGATATAAAATTTAAAAAATAATTAAATTTGGTGGTGCTTTCGGGAAGGCATTATACCTTTCAATGTTTATCTACTACTTGATGTCCTATAGTCTGTGTCATGTACATACATTGTACAACACAACCTCTTAATCCCCTCTCACTTAAGATTGACGTTTTCTTTTAATTTTCAATCTCCAATCTTATTATACCGTTCTTTCCTGTTACTTTGTGTCCTTCTCACATAAAAAATGAAGGTTTCTGGAAACTCAGCTTCCTCGTGTTAAAGAGGAGAAACCACTGAACCGACGCGACGCGTGCGTCGAGTACGACGAGGAATGCGATAGAGGGGTAAAAAAAAAACATTTTTTACTATGAGAGGGAGGGTCTATCTCACGCCGTTTAGGATGTAGGGGAAATTTTAGAAAAAAATGACTGTTACACTTAAAATGTAGTACTATACCGGTTTTGAAAGCCAGAAATCTAATATTTAACCCGAAATTTAAATTAAATTATTTATGTCAATAGTTTTTGAAAAATTCGAACGCAAACTCAAAATTTTGATAAAAAAATGAAAACGAAAGTTTAAATCAATTTCAGAAATTAATTCAATCAAATTGATTTGATATGAGATACATAGACTTATTTAAATTTTTAAACATGACAGTTTTTTGATAGCTTAAATTATTTTTTTTTTGATTTTGAAGTTGTTCTCAAACTGTTGACAATTAAACGATGAACGATTCTGCTTTGACGACGCACGCATCGGTCGTTTACTATAATAGTTTAAACGTCAATCGTTTTTAAAGTAACGCGATGAGAGAAACCGCTTTACCGGGGTAGTATCTGGCAATACCGACAAAATGCGTTGACCGGATGACGAAGGCAGCCATCATTTTGTTTCAACTGTCTAAAGAATGCACATTGAAGTGCAACATCCCTTTTAATTTCACTTGAAAAACACACATAACGTAGTACAGAAGCAAACTGTGTATATTTCACAAGGATAGCCTATCTAAGATACTTAAGTATCCAGTATGTTTCTGAACGCAAATCAGCTGCTGTTGACATTTCTCATAAGATAGATAAGTATCCCAGAATTTTTAGGATACATTTTTTGGCAACAGCTGTGATTTTACAAGGGATTACAACAACACAAAGCTATCCAGATCGCTTTGGATACAAACATGAACGCGGCCATTTATAACAACGAAAAGATATAAAGCTTAAAATAAAACATGTACATAGATACATGTAGGTAGCGGTCAGCGGATACATTCCGTTAGGAAATAATACACGTAGCTTAACATGTAAAAATCGATGCTGACAGAGAAGAAGCTCTTTCCTCCTTTAAATCGAGTTTTTTCATTGTTCATTAAAAAATGTATGTAAATTTAATTCAAATTCCTTTTCACGTAATATTCTTAGTTGTTTTCCATTAACAACAGATGAAATTGCATTGACGCAAACAACCATGGCATATTTAATCACGAAAAGTCAAAGGTTCATGTGTTTTGTCCGATGTTGATTAAGCAGTAAGCATTAAGCATTAAGACATAGCAACTGAAAATAAACATTATTAAATGTGGATGTTGATTCTTATACCATTGCAGATTAAATCTAGTCCTAATAATGGTTATTGTAAGCGCTTTGTCTATATTTCTTTTGTTTCTACACACCGCTTTTTTATTGGTACCTATCTTCACGCTTTCAAAAAGAGATTATGTGTGCATTATTTGTTTGATTCTTTGTCAATTCGAAAAATCAAAGTTTTTGTTCTGAATTGATTTGCATCGAATAGACAGTACTATTAGAGCTTTCGTGGAAAACAGACCCTTATACTCCAAATAATATTTTTTCTTGAAATACAAATAAAATAAAAATCGTAAGTGCCTTTTTTGTTAAAGAAGGTATTAAAAATATTTAAAATTTTATACAACATTGCCATGCTTTGTGATTTTCATAAAGTTAAATACATCCTTAAGGTTTTAAGAAAAAATGTATTTTTTCCGTTTTTAAGAATATGATGCCTATCAAATTATATGGTTTGTCCGATGGATCCCGCACTATTGCCGTTATTATGGCCTTGAAGGCTCTGGACATTCCCTATGAGCTAGTGAGCACCAGCTGCCGTCTTGGTCAACAGAAGACCGAAAAGTTCGCTTTGGTAATTGAAAAACAAAATAGATTTACATATTTTTGGATGTCCGTATATTAATGTTAATTTTATCCTTTAGATAAATCCTCAAAAAGAAATACCGGCTCTGGACGATAATGGATTCTATCTGCAAGAAACAATCGCAATGTTAATAGTGTGTACAATTTAAGCATTTCATAGCAGCAATCAAATATTTAACTATTTTTCCATTTCAGTATTTGGCTGACAAGTATGCTCCTGATAGTCCTCTGTATCCAAAAGATCCTGTTGCCCGTGCAATAGTGAACCAACGATTGTGTTTCAACATGGGATACTATTTCACTACCATTGGAATCTATACATTGGGAACTAAGTTATACGATGGCGAGAGAACTCCCGAACTTCTGAAGAAAGTTAAGAACTCACTGAGGGTTTTTGAAATTTATCTAGAACGTGCAAACACCAAGTATGCTGCCGGTGATAGCTTGACCATTGCTGATTTTGCTCTAGTCGGATCCACATTATGCCTTGAAGCAGCTAAATTTGATTTGTCACCCTATCCATTGATAAAAAAGTGGTACGAAACATTTAAACAAGAAAATCCAGAGCTTTGGGAAGTTGGTAATGTTGGCTTGATTCAACTGGATTGGATTGAAAGGAATCTTCCAGGACCAATTTTGAAATTAGAATAAAAACTCTTTGGATTCTGGATGATTTGCTTTTGGAGTTTGAATACGAATTTTGTGTAACTTTAAGTTTAAAATTAATTAAATTAAAGTGTAGGTACTATAAATTATGTTTGTGTATAATTTTTTAATGTTAATAATTGTTTCGTAATAAATTGCGCAGTAACTGTACGACTTTTAAAAATAAGGATTATAGAAAATAAATTCTTATTTTCATACAAAATGTGTTGTTTTATTTATTAACTTTTGTCATATTTTATTTTTGTCTTCGTTCTACGAACATTTAAATTTTGTAGCAATCTCTTTTCAATCCACAGCATGACATGTGGTTTTTGTCCGCCAACATTTCTTTTCTTATATTATTGGAATTTTATCCATATAGAACGCTTAAAATTTATAATAAATCTCTTCTGAACCAAAACCATAACATTTTGTCTTTTTTTAAGTCCTTACAATGCCACACCCACTTATTTTAAATTTCGGTTTCGTACTCTGACAAATGATCAATAGGTGGCGCTGCGAAGCGTGTCAGGGTTCTCTTAGTTTTCTACAATCCTAAATACGAGTATACCTATCAAGTTATTTGTGAAAATAACGAAAGCATTTGAAAATAACGAAAGCGATTGCCTAGCTATCAAGACACAACTTTGTTTAAGAAATTTCACATCAATTTTGCCAAATGGCTAGAAAAATTAATTGTATTTTTACGAATTTCTTCGAGTTATAAAAACATCTCAAAGTCCATTTATTCAAATTACATTATTGCCTTTCAAGTGTCTGATTGTACTTTTGTTACTATGTTATTTTTTGATTTTATGGTTATCTTTTGTTTTATTTCCATTTTATTCGATTTATGAAATAACTTTAAATTTAATTTGTTTTTTTTTTGTTTACTTTTTTTGACTTTTTAATCTGTTTAAAATTCAATTTGTTTTTTTTTTGTTGTTTTTTTTTTGAAATTTTAATCTTCCGATTCGGTTAATTTCGTACATTTAATTTAGTCCTTTGATTTTTTTTTTTCAAAACTAAAGTTCATTGACATTATTTAATTTGCAAATATTATGATTAAGTGTTTTTGGAGAGATAATATTTTTGTCAATAAATTTTATGCAATCACAAAATATGTCTCATTTATTCATTATTATTATTTTTTTTTATTTTTAGTGATACAATTCGTTTGACATATTAAATATGTCTTTTAAATGAAACCTGAATTATGAAGGTGTTTTCTAGTGAGAATCATTCAACCCACAAAAAATAAAAATAAAAAAAATACAAAACAGACCTCGGTGAATGAACAGATAATCATTCGCAAATGTTCCAGCCAAATCCAATCAGACCGCAGTGTCTTATCATCAATATTTTGCCTTAGAACTCATAGAATATACATTTATGTGGTATCACCCTGTTTGGTAAGTGCCCAAAAGCTTTGAGATAAGTCGAACGCGATGATAAAGAGGAACATGATGATGAAGACAAACACGGTGACGAAGTCGAAGAAAAAAGAAGACGAGAACACACGAAGGTTAACCACGAAGAGGTTCGTAATTCGTATCACTTTGACTTAAATTTCAAAACCTTTCTTACAATCTACTTTAATTTATCTACAGAATTAATTTAATCTTCATAAAACTATTTTTATATAAATATTATAATAAATTAGATTGAATAATTTCATATTCAGTTGTCTTTAACTAAAAATCCCACATACATACATATTTGTATGCAGTTAATGATTTAATATTTTGTCACAATAAATACTGACTCATAACGCATGCCTGCATTCTATACCTCAATATGCAATGGAAAATTACAATGCAGATCAAAAATTTTCTGAAGTCATGCGAAATCGATTTTAGCATTTGTTCTTACCCCATGTTTCTCCATCATCAATGGAGATATAAGCGGAAAACACAAAGTTACTTTTCTGTTAGCGCTGACTCCGTTACGCTACTATACTTTCGATTGTACTTGACTGACGTCTGTCATTTTGGTAATCAGCTGTTAGAAAATTTGTTTATTTTCATTTAAAATTATTTGAAATCAATAATTTTCCCAATAGAAAAAAAATTAATTAAATAGGAAAATTCACATTTTTACCCATTTTTACCCGCACAAATTTATCATTAAAACAATTTTTTTTTACAAAATAATGACTTAATTTCTGAAAATTCTCGCAAACAAAAAACCAACTAAAATATCGGTATCAACAAAAAGTAGAAAATATTTCAACTTTTACAACTGCTTTTGCCACGTTACGTATATGTTCCGTTCTCTTTGCGTAAGTCAAATTGAAGGTTGAGCGAAAAAGCTATATTGTGATAGGTTGTTAGCGATTCCTATGGTTCAACTTTAGACGTCACTCAACGTTAACACAAAAGTAGCTTTGTTGTTTCCGCATAATTTACGTCTACTTCAGTTTGACTGATATCTTTGATGCTTTTCACTTTTACATGAAGGGTGGGCGAGTTGAGTCGAAATTGGTATTGGGAATATAGCCATTGTACTTAAAATAATTTTTTGCAAAATATTTGAATTTATATGAACTTTGATCAGTGTTCGGAGTAAATTTACTCCACTTTAAATAAAGAAAATCTTCTCCGCCACTGCGTTTTTTTTAGATCTACTCCCTTTTTTCCACACGGGAAAAATTCAAAAATTCTTAAGCTAAACCAAATGAAAGTAAATGACAGCACAGCACTGTGTTATTCAATTTTACAAACAACTCTGACTCTGAATGTTCGAATCTAAAATTCTCTTCTGAGTTCTGATCTTCTGAAATGGAATTCATGTAGTTAATTTTGAGAATTCAAACTCATTTTTTAGTTTTTTTCCCACTCTCAATTTATGTCTGAATTTGACTCTTTAAGTATTTAAAGCAGAAGACGGTTCTGGGCTTACAAAAGTAATAAAGTGGGATTCAGATAAAGTACAGAGACGTCAAAAAAAGTAGGAGGATAAAGCCTCCAAGTCTAAACCATAAGATATTCGATTTTTGTACTCTCTCTACCCAGCGCTTTAATCGAATAATAAAAAAAACTTATGTTAGAGCTGTTGTAGATCTCAAAAATGTTGAACCTTCCTGGAAAATATTATTTGTATCAATCGATTGAAATTGGAAATCTAAAAAATAACCAAAATGTTTAATTAATTTAAAAAAAATCTAGTGCGTAAAACAGTTCTAACTGGCAACTAGAATATAATTGCTTTATAGAAATCTGTTTCAAAGCTCTTATGATCGTTTTGTAATTATTTGAACCTCTATATTTTCGATCAAAATAGAAAAACCTACTCTGCTTTTATATACATAACCTCCTTAATATGAAAACCTTTGAAGCAGTTGTTTTAAATTGTAAGAGAAAAAAAAACTAAAAGATTTCACATGATTGAGTAACTAACAAGTCAAAGTATTGACTCGCGGCATGCTACAAAAAAAAACCCTTAAAAAATCATTTGACTTTCGAACTTTTGAATTTCTCTTGCCGCACACACGTCAATTTATTTACTTACGGTCTCCGTCTCACTATTATATGTACCTACAACACATGATCCTGCATCAAAAATAAATTTCAGCCTTCCTGTGAAATAAAGGAATTTCCTTGAACTATATCGATTGATTTAAATGAAAAACCAAAAAAAAAAGCGATGCACATGCCATGATGCCGATTGGATTGAAGAAAACTAAAGTGAAAAATCTCTATACCTCGTACCTACATAATATGTATGGCCCATCTTTTACTCGCAACTTACTCTGTATGTATGGTATATTATGTTGAAGTGAAGTTTTATTTCATCACACATATTATTTATTCTCCAATGAACATGCAGTTTATATAAATAAAAATAATCGAAAATCGATTTATATATTTTTTTCAATTCAAGAATTTTCGCTAATTGGCAATTAGACAGACAAATTGCACCTGCTAAACTCAACCCAGTTTAGGGCCGAGAGGATATCCATCTTAACACTAAAGGGTAACTTAAGGGTATATATATAGTGTATATGATGGCTTTGCATAATTTTATCTACTTAATTGAGAAAATTTCTCTTGTGCTGTTAATTACACGACGGCTACGGTATACTTATCTGGTGGTGTAAAAGTCTTATCGGGGGCATAATAGTATTTATGTATATATGTACATTGCGGTTGACTTGGTTAGACTTGATGGGAAATACATATTATATTTTAAAACATTCTATCCAAAGAAAATCATAGCACATTCAATAAAACTAGTAAAAGTTAGATTTTAATGAACCAATGTAAAGGAGTGGTAACTTCACGAAATTATTAATACCCGTCCCGTTTAGAAATAAAAAAATGCTTACTTATCTTCTAATTCACAAATCAACTAAAACGTGGATCAAAACTTAATTCACGAATTAAAGTTTTTATAACTGCTAATTCAAATTAAGTAGCAAATATTAACGAAAATCTACTAGGTACATTGAACAAGAACTACAAACAAACACTTTCTCACAAGGTATGAACTTATAACACACACTTTCTTATTTGAGCTTGTAAATTATATATATTACGTGATATTGTTTGTTTTCTTTTTATCTATAGTTGTTGAAAAAAAACAACTTACGTAGTTTGTATCATATTAGGTATTTAACAAGAATTTACTTTTAGTTTCCTTTATTTATAAGATTTCGCATTTGCCTATACTTCACTGGTTATTAATATTATTCATGTTTGATTTGAGTTTATTTATAGGGTTGTAAAATATGTTTTGTCTTCAAGTTGGGTTATGAATAAAAACTATTATTTAATAATAAAAATGAAATATGTAGAAAAGGCAAATTACTTGGCACGAAAGAAGATTACGAAATTTACAAAGCTTTCAAAATAGAACACGACAGAGCTAAGTACTGAACCATAAACTGACATTTAAGACCAACTCATTAAACGAAACTGCTGCAATTAAATACGAACAAAACAATTAGCCGAAAAAGGATAATATCAACACACAATAAATTTTTAATTTTTATATAATATTTTTGTAAATGTTTTGTTTAATTTTCAATTGTGTTGTTTTTATCACGATACCTGTAAGCTGGCTCCCACTTATATGTACATTTATTTGAGGTCGATTTAGTATTTATTTTTTGTTTTCTGTCTGAAAATTAAAATTATATTTAAAACAATTTTTTTTTCAAATGTCTCTAACCAATTGAACCGAATAGTACAGACTTAGGGGTAGTGCATGCATAGAGAAATTGGCAAGTGTAACAGAAGATATAGTCAAAGGGGTTAATAAGATTGCGGGTGGACGCATCTATTGATTTTCGCATCATGTTCTATTTCCTGGTTAAGCTGAAGCTGACCCAAAAAGGGTTAAATACCCTCACTCTCCTGCGTGGCAAGTTGTAAGACTTTGCTCTAGTTTTAGGTCATCATCATTTGTTACAGTTTGTATTTATTTAGTATTATGTTGGTGGTTTCTTTTTAGTACATATTGGTATTTTTAAAGTATCTTAACTCAGATCAGTGGCCTTTGTGATTTATGGATAAATTTGATAGATTCATAAACAGAAATAAATGTATGAAACTGTGGTTAACTCCTTTTGACTCTTCTTTAACTGAAACTTTAAGTTTATTTAAACAAAACTCAGACGAGAATAGGAATTCTATGTTTAATATTTTTATTCTGGTAACCAAACACCGGTACATAAACATATAGTTACTGCACGGCGACAAATAATGTTATAAAATACAAATTACCTTTATATCACGAGCTTGTTTCATTTCTTGTCTTCGTGTTACGACTCCTGGTTGATCGGCATAGACCAAATTACGAATAGAACCCCGAAATCTTGGCTCAAAGATAACACTTGGTAGAGCAAGAAGAGCCAGTTTTGAATTATACCTGGGAAAAGAAAATGATTTTTTTTTTAAATTTTAGTGCGAACTAAATGTCAAAAGATCAACTTATATAAAATAAAACAACGACCAAACAGTGATTTTAAAATTTTTTAACATTTTATTGGAATCAAAATTGTCTATTTATGTGTGGAAAGAGTCAGTAGAGGTGAGTGACGATTTTTAGACAATTTTTTCAAAATGTTCTATGTATTTAAATGATTATTTGTATATATGTTTTCAAAATGATGTTCCTAAAGTCGTAATTGTTCACTGCGATGGAAAATCACTTTACCTGGACTTCCAAAGAAGAACAACTTCCTGTCGTTTTAACGCTTGGTATAGTTAAGCTCGAAAACTCTGATATTTATTTATTATTTATTTTAAATAAAATTTTAATATTATTCTAGATAAAATAAAAATTTGTTTTCTCGGTTAAAAATAAATGAATCATTCCTTGAAATGTGACCTTCTGCGTGGGAAATACATAAATAGTTCATACTCGCAGATGAAACCAACAATTCTGCAACTGAGAGTTGGAAATGATAGAGCAGATGCAGTTAAGCTGGTTTGAGACTTTCGTGGACTCATCACGGCAAAAGAAGAACAACAGCAGTTACTCTTACAATGTTTAAGTAAAGAAGCATGAGAAATCGTATTCTGACTGAAAAAGGAAAACTTTAAAAAGACAATAATATGCCTGTTTGGTAACTTTTTTTTCAACAAATTTCCCAAAAACTGAGTTTTTTTTCTATGGGTTTTGACAGCAATTTGTGAAATTTTGTGAAAATTTGTGCAAATTCGCAAGAAATTTCACGTTACCAAACAGACCAAATATCTACTTGAATAATTAATTAGATACATGTTTGATTAGTTTTAATTGAATATTGACATTTATTGATTTGTATTGCTCTTATAAACTGGAACAAATTGAAAGAAAAAACAAAAGTTCATCAAACACTTAAAATAGTTCATATTAATTTCCCTTCTTATCTTTGACGTCAAGTCGGCACGGGCTCCTATAGGTCTACGAACCTAATATTTTGCATATGATCAGGTCTGAGAGGTACTCAAAAATTAAGGGGGTATGCATTTCAATTGCAGTGAATAAGTTAGGCAATCGATGGAACATGTTTATAAATAAGGTTTTGGAGTTGGACAGCTGTACAACAATTACAATTGTTGGAATGCGTTTATAAATAAGAAAATGATGTACAATTGTTTAGACTGTAATGGCTAGCTGGGTATATCCCCAAGGGTGTTCTAAGAAAATATAATAAATAAATCAGTCTTTTTCATTAGATTTTATTACTGTGATTACCAAAATATAACTAATTATGTAACCGAAATTTTGATCCCCAGCCCATCTGCGTGATATTCCAAAGAACTAACTAGCAGCTTTTAATTCAACGAAAAAAAAACTAAAATACGGAGATATTATTCATGTAGCTAGTGTTTTATATTTCATATCATCTTCATCTGTTTATCTATTCTTAGAGTGATACAGCATTATTACAAGAGCTTAATGCGGCGCGACATAGGTCCCAGTGGTAGGACACTAGTAGCCCTAGCAAATATATAATGAATTTGAAGTTCCTGACTTTATTGGCAGGTACTAAAGTAAGAGGGTTGTCGAAAATCGTCTAAGTATATGTTCCTCTAAAAATAGTGTAGTGCACAACTTGCCTAGTTATTACCATGCTCTTTGATACATCATACAATTGCATGAGTCGAGCCAGAGAAGCTCTCGCTGTAGGTACTCCAAGTCCCTATTTATAGGTAACTGCATTTTTTGTAATTCTAATAACATAATATGTAAATGTATCTTTTGATATAACTGGAACAAAAAAAAATTTCGTATACTATGTATACTTTCCTGAAAAGTATGCACCTATACATTAAGCAGGATATAGTCAGGTTTCCGAAATTTGAATTTTTTCAGTTCCCTATACTTATTTAAAGTCCATTTTTCCTTCATAATTTCATTCCCTTAGACATCTGAAATTGGATATCTAACAGAAATAATTTTATCCATTTTAAATGGACAATGCCCCAAATCTCTGCACCTCAGTTAGCATTTGGCAAAATGTCATCATTACAATCAAACAAAACTGCAGAATCAGGCTCGTATTTCACAAAAATCAACAATGATTCCTTTTTCTTGTTAAACTGACGCATCCAAATGGAATGTAAAATCCCCAAACCAAACCTAAGCCCAAATACATGGTCCACAATTTGTTATAGTATTACAATATAGGTACGCAAGCCCATATAATACTCTTGGTAATTCATTTAATCCTATATTGAAAAGGGTTTTATTTTTCATAAAAAAAAAAAAATAAAAAATAAACGCTTAACAGATCTAATAATTTGTTGAAGTGTAAACTTACCAGTTTGGCATTCCCCCAACGTACACATCCGAATTTGTTGCAAACTTGCCAAATTGAAATTCCTTGCCCCTGGACGAACGGCTTTGGGAGACCCCATCAACAACCAGGGTAGTTTGTTCATCATTTCGTAGTACCTGTGACATTAAAAAAAAATACATAGGTATAGTATGTTTGTGCATCATATATGTATGTAGCTTTGTATCATAAAATGTTTGTGCATCAAATTTGTTTTGCAAAAATTTCATATTTCAAAAGATTTGACTTTAATTCTAACTGACACACAAGAACAACAACAAATAAAAAAAAGAGGGAGTCAAGTACCACCCGCTTTAATGTATTTTGATGTTGTGCAATAAATTCATTGCCTAACGGTTCTATGGGCATAATGGCAAACAATCACAAAGCAATAAAATGATGAGCCTTAAAGCTCGATGTTGTTTTATTCAAATCAAGTGTAGAGAGAGCCTTTTGTAAGGATTTTAGTCATATATTGCGATTCAAAGGATTTCGCAGAATATCATTTTATTTTTACGGTCGTCAGTCTCGGTTGCTACCCTACCCGCTACCCACTACCCCTTACCCTACCCATCTTCAGCAATCCATATTCAGTTTCTCAGATTGGAGGGTATATGCTTGTATAGATGATATACTGCTGCTGTGGTACCAGTTTATACTTTATACTGTTGCCGTTGGCTGGATAAGTGTGTCAACGCTACATTTTCGCGGCCTACTTGGCATTCTATAGTACTGAATCCGAATCCCAATAGAATCCGTATTCGTTTTCATTAATCTTTAAACTAACCCCTTGCCAGGGCCCTTTGCCCTGTAGCTGCTCAGAGACTTTTGACTTTAAGAACCAAACCAAAAATAAATAAACTCGTGTCGTCGTCGTCGTGACGAATATGTGCAGTATGCACTATTTGTGTATAAGTTTGAAATTGAAAACTTTATGAGGTTTCAAAAGTTGGCCTACGAAAAGAAACTTGCTTGTCGTTTCGTTTCGTTACGTTTTGGCGTGATGTCATGTTATGTTGGGCTTAATGTATAAACCAAGACGACGTATTGATTGAATGCTCGATGATGACTGTCAGAACTCAGGCATCAACTAGTTTTGATTGTTAGAATGGAAAATGGAGGAAGAATTACTGATGCGTTGAAATCATTTATTTACATAGAAGTAATATACCTAGCTACTTTTGCTTTTTGCTTGAGTTTTAAAGCTTAATGTTACAAATTTAATTGAATACATGCAGGGTGGCTTTATTTAAAATTAAATTAAATACAAAATTTAAAAAAAAAATTGGTTCCTATACCTAGAAGTTTCATCCGAAATGAAGTTATAAAATATAAAATTATATTTCATTTTACAAATCGTGTTTTCAAGAGCTCAGCTGGAAAAGACCGACAAAATTTAAAGTCAAGACTTCAAAGCCGCATATAATGAATGCTAATTCATCGTCAAGAACTCAGTATTAAGATAATCAAACTCACGATGCCTGCAAACCATGGTATAAGAATAAAAAGCTATGTTTGACAGTTCATGGCGACTGAGTCGTGACGTCATCGCGAGTGAATGTTTTCAATTGTGAGATGGAAAAAATTTATTGTTGAAGTAGAACGATAAGCTATTTTTGTTTTAAGTAATAGTTTTTATTTTTCTTATACTTTTGTTTCTTATTTTCGTTATTATTATTATTTAAAGCATTTATTCTAAAATATTCTCGTATATGAGGTTCGTTTTTCTAGTTTAGGCGTAATTTCACCAGCATCTTCGAAATCAAGTTGATTATATATCCAGCTAAGTTTTCCAATGCATCATATTGTAGTTCTTTAAGTTCATATCCTAGAGTCTTGAATAAATTTCGGTTCACATTTTTATTTTTAAGTATTACTGAGGGTTAGTATTAAGCAATGTCTTATTTCGTCAAATGGAAAACATACCTACAATTAGCTTTCAAAAACTGATTCTATTTAATATCATGCACTATTTCTTAATTTCCGATTTTCTTTATAGCAACGGTTCATTCAATAATTAATGCTTAAGGCAATAATCATATTAGGTCTGTTCCCAAGAATTCTCGCACTAAAAGTTGGTCAAATGTCAAATTTGAGGAGTGGGGATGAAATGCTCTCAAAGAGAAAGAAAACTGAAAAAATGTCTGGAACGGTTTTAGCACTAAATTGGACTACTTTTTAAACGTCAAAAAATATATTCGACTATGGTTGCCGTAGATCAGTGATAAATCTTATTCAAAATTTTCAAGAATCACATCCCAAGAAAATAAAATGTTAACAGAGAATAAAAGTATGCTTATAAATAAAAAGTGTGCTCATCTTTCAAAGCTAAAATCAAAATAAAATTAACACTTGGGCAACCCTTGTCCGGCATTGATATTTGTACTCAACTGAAAAATTACGTCATCTGAAATACGGCAATCAGGAATTTGACTTCCAGCCCAGAAATAGCCAAAAGAAATTCCTCGGACTAAAACTGGCAAGAAGGGGAAATGTTTTACTCTCTCGAGCGCGCTCTCTTTTGTAAGAATTAGCACAACTTTTGAAGTCTGGAACGACTTCGGACTAAAAATTACTAAATCTGGCAGTCTGAAACTGTTTGAAACTGGGTGTGGAACACACCTATTCACTAAAATGCAAAATGCAGCGCATATTCGTCCATATTTTTTACATTTTTATTCCCACTGGTTTTATATTTTGAATAGCGGAGGCAATTTTTCACACAACAGTAATTCGGCATTTTGACACTTAAAATTGTTTGTATTTATTCAAATTTTATAGAAATTAATATTTTCCACAAGCAACACATATTATATCATTGACCTTATTTTCTTTTTATTCTTCCTTTCAACTTCTTATTACTTTGATACAATCAAAGTTTACAATCGGGTTAGAGTTCTAATTTTGTATGTACGAGAATTTGGTTTCCAAAATTCTGTATTTCAAAATTCGGATACCCACCTATCCAGAGCTAAACAGCTGATACAACAGCAGCTTAGAATTACCTATATATGACCATTTTTTGGATATCTTGTAGCGAACTCATCAAATTTTGTGAATTAACTCCTAATAGGTATTTCTTTCAAAAATCTATGGGAAGCAAAGAAAGCAATTTTTTTAGTGGCACCATTTCGATTTCGATAGTGAAACCTCGATTTTGCCGCACTTCGATTTCGATAAATATTTCACTGCTGAAAGTTAAGCTCAATCCAACACTGAAAAACTGCTTTTCAGTTCCACAACACAAGGTGTTATGGAGTTTTATAAGGTTTTGAAGTTTCACCACAAATGCTTTTCAAAGCTTTAAAAATGCATTCAAATCGGGTGTGTTCATAATTTCCAACCTAATCACGCTTGGTCATTTAAAAGGGAATATAATTTTTTGTGGGATTGAGATGCCCTGAAAAATAATTTGAAATTTTGTAACTAAAGTACCTCATTTGGCTTTTGAAAACGTAGTATAAAATATAAATTATTAAATTATTCTTCAACAAATTTAATTTCACCCGATTCGAATTGTTTTACTTTCATTTTATTTCATTAGATATATTTGACACTATAGCTTTGCAAAGTTTCAAAGCCCTGCGTCGCATCTCTTGTGTTCCCACTATAACGTCGAAACAAAAAAATCCCATTTTAACTCGACGAAGGTATTTAAATGGGTTGAAGGGTAGTTCAATTCAACTTCAACTCTGAATAGTAACGAGAAAATTTCTCAATTATTTGTGTTCTGTTAGTTTACAATAACCAAATTGAGTCACAATGATTTTCAAATTTAATTTATTATTAAAAAAAATTTTAGAAGCAATTTAAATACACCTATCAAAAGAATTGTCTTAAAAGTCGCGGGGCCCTTAGGCGGGGCTGGGCCCCTAGGAAGTTGCCTTTTTTGTCTGAGCGTTAATCCGCCTCTGTCTCCAATGATGAACTTCATGCGAGAACAGGTCAGGAACCCATAGAGTTTATATATACATATATTATACGAAGACGCATTAGTGGCGGATGGATTATGCATAAGCTTTGAAAAAGTGACGAGTGCATTGCGATTAAGGCGATCGATGGAATTGAACCCGCTCAAACAAACAGAACACAAGTGGGCCGACCTAGAAGTACTTGGCGAAGAACGGTTAAGGAGGAATTAGCACAACTTGGGAAGAATTGGAGAAAGCTGAAATACATCTCCAGAAATCATACTATGAAGTAAATTCATCCAACCATTTTGGATCTAACTTGATGTACACATCAGAAACGTACAAGCCCACAGACAAACTAGCCGGGCGGTATGACATTGACAAAAATCATATTTTATTTTTGACTTCTCCATAAATGAATCATGAAATCAATTGTTGCCACTTCGAGCAAGTACAAATATTATAATAAATAAACCTTATCATCATTATACCGAAATGGACATCTGCTGAAAAAAAAAATAAATAAATTCATAATCTTATGTTCGCAGATTTAATAGTTAACCTTGGGGTTGAAATTATTTTATTTTTCAGTTATGGTGAAATAATTTATGTTAGTAGCTCTATTATGAATAAATTTAAAATCTTCTTATTCTCGCGCAAGATATATATATATACATATATAATCGTAATTTTGTACTTGTTTACAATTAAGTACAATATTTTTTTTATGAATAATTGCTTTCACGAATTGTCTTATCAAATTCTGAATTTTGGAATTTTGTAAAAATATACATGTATTTTTTGAAATAACGAAATTTATATTTATAAAGCGTGACGTAAATGAATAGTCAGTAACACAAATTTTTTGCTATAAATACTCTGATGATGAGAAGTGAAATTCCCGAAAAAGTTTACTAATAAACAAAATATATTAATTTTTATGGATTCGTAAAAAAAAACCAGCTTGATGATAGCAAGGTCGAAAAAAGTGAGTCTCGCAATTCTGTCCGTCCTGTCGTTTCGGCTGCAGTCTAAACGGGGGTTGATTTTTTTAAAACTTTTTAAACCTTGGGTTTTTGGGCATTTGTATTCACCCGACACAATTTTTTATAACCAAAATAACAGTAGCTGCCGTAAAATTTTTTAGGAAAAAGTGAAAATCTTATTTTTATCAAAAACTTGCCAACATTTTTTTTTTTCAAATCAGAATTTTTTTTGCAAAAGGGGTACCATTTTATATAAAAATATTTTCAAAAATGGTTATAAATGGTACCTCCCATTTTTTTGATTTTCAATTTTCTCAACAACCAACGGTTAAATTGATGTAAATAAATTCTTACGATTTTGATAAAAAAAATTATGAGAGTTATTTTATTAGTGCGGTCTTCCATATTATTAGAAAAAAAATTGTAGAATTGTGTAGTAACGTTATCTCTCATATAGAACCATTATTTTGGTTTTCGAGTATATTATAACCTTTTGAAACGATTTTAATGAAATATTGTACACACAGTGGCGTAGCGTGGCAGGGGCAAGGAGTGCACAGGCCCCGGGCGGCACTTTGCTTGGGGGCGGCAATTTTTCCAAATATGGGGGCGACAAATTTTAAACATGTACCTAAATCTGGGAGTCAATTTTCTAGGGGCGGCAATTTTTTAAAGTATTAATCAAAACAGACGTTAGTGTAAAAGATTTTTGTATGTTCTGTTTTTATATTTTTTTTTTGTCTTTTTGATCCATTTAAGGGGCGGAAAATTTCCAAAATTTTCGGGAAAGAGTTAGGGGGGGGGGCAGCAATTTTTAAAAACATGTATTTATCAAAACAGGCGTTAGTGTTAAAAGATTTATGTATGTTCTGTTTATGTATTTTATTTTCATTTGGATCCATTTTTCTTCAAAAAGGATACATTTTCGCAGTCCAAAGAAATTATTTTGCAATTCTCCTTCAATTTTAAGCTAATTTTTTTTTTCAAAATTTCCTTGGTCAAACCAAAATATAAAAGTAAATGCCCTGGGACATTATTCCGTAAAACAAAAAACATCGAACGATATCGTTTTGGCAAAAGCTGTCCCTACCTTTCCCTTTTGATGTGATAGAGATTGGTATTGCCTAAAAAAACTCAAAAAATATCTATCAAAAATTGTTCTAAAAAATGTTAAAATATCACCTTTTATTGAACACTAAAAAACAAGCAAACCGTTTTTGATAAAACTATTGTTGAATACTTCAATTCCACTTCCAATACAAAAAAAATATCAACAAGGTAAGTAGTTTCACTTCATTTTTTTTAAACAACAAAAAAAATAGAGGCTTCAAAAAAAAAAGTTGCTAGGGGCGGCAAAAAATGACTGCCCCGGCGGCAAAAACTCACGATACGCCACTGTGTACACAAGAGATTTTAATATGTTAAAACAATATTGCATATCAAAATTTTCAAAAACCAAATTTTGGATTTTTTAAAAAAATTTCAAAATTATTTTTTGAAAATTCGATACATCGACAATCGGTAGATGATTTTTATACAAAAATTGTCTTTAACTCCGCATTAAAAAACAGTTAATAATAGCGTACCAATTATTTTCCTTAAAAATGTTTTAAAAATTTTATATATAAAAAAATATTTTTTTTAAAAAAATAGCTCCAACGATTTTATATTTTTTTTCTAATTTTTCAATGTCTGTATTCTCACATAAAACTACCTTAGAAAGCTATGTTTTTGGCAGGTGGCATAAAACTAAGGATCCCATTACTTATACATATTTAACCCTATCAATAATCACAAAATAGATATAAAACAACACTAACACATGTTTTAACTTATAATTCTTAATAATAAACGTGTTTTAGCCTTAAATGACATTTGACAATGTGCGGAGAACTTATCTCTCCAATTTTGTTATTCAACGAGCGGATAACTTTAACGTTCACAATTCAATTCAAAGCTGACTGATATGACAGATAGCTTTCGAAAATGAAAGAAGTACTTAAATATTTAGTACAATTGAGGGAAGTGCTGCCTACTTTTCGGTGTTATTCAGTGAACAGATAAAATGAAGACAGAATAAGTTTATTAATATTTTATTTTATCAAGCGGATAAGTCCATTATCCATGTGTTAGGTAAAACGTGTATTTACGAGCCAATGGTGTATTTTTATTAACAGGGCTGATTATGTATTTCTTTCAAAATCAGACAAATAGATCTTTATTATTTAAACTTTAAAACCATACAGTGTTATCGCACATAAGAGCAAGTTCGTGCGAACCAGTCGTGCATTTTATTTTTACAAGTATACAAAATATTTTTCATTTATTTCTAATTTAACAACTTTTCCACCATTCGTCCTTTAAAAGTAAAAATTTGACGAGTTATCCGCTTGCTATCACAAACTTCCTAGGCCATAACACACAAAAAATAGACAAATATCAAGATAATACTTCAAGAATTTTTAATTAGAATAAAAAAAAGGTGGTGGGTGTCTATGCAATGCAAAAAAATAAAGACGCGGTATGGTCAATTCAATTTTGGTGAACAGATGATATTTATTGTATTGGAAGACCTGTTAGGCTAGATTGACATTCGATTATGTTATCCTAATGATTTCTTCTTTTATAATAAAATAGCTGACGTAGGTATATAGGTAGGTATTGTAGGTATATAGTATTGTATATAGTTTGACAAGTCGTAATATTCCTTTGAAAACAGTCAGCTTTTTTCTTCTCGGCCATTATATCCTCTTTCAGCCTTTTAACAATAAATTCTTCTCAAACTATATTAAGATGTTCATAGAAATCTCAACAGTGAGCTTGACGTTTTGCAAATTAAATTCGTGTTAAGTGGTAAGCAAGCACCGCACCTTTTTCAGATAAATCTTTTAGTATACCTATATATTTTGTTTTTTTTTTTTTTTTCGTTTTACTTTCTAAAAGTTACAACATAGCCCACACAAAAAAATCTCAACCCTCGTCCTAGTTTTCTATACTTTGCGCTTAACCACTTCTGGCAAAACACCGGAAAAGTTGAAACCACACCACCATCATCATCATCTGAAGGAAGGCCCTTCACAAACCCCCTCGTCGGTGGTAGGTATATTATATTTTCGTTCATTCCAACAAACAAACAAAAGCAAATAAATGGGCAGGCGATTTTTCGGGTATTTAGGAAAATTTCTTTTCAACATTTCAAGAGTAGGTACCTATTTTATCAGAAATAAAAAAAGATTACCATGTCATTATTGAATTGTTCGACCATATTGATGCGGTGGTGACGTGCGGCGCGGCGCGGCGGTGGTTGCAAATGAAGTGCCTGCGTCAATAAAATCACGCAGATATGCCTTTATGCAAATAACTGAACAAAATTTGTGAATGATGGATTGGTTAATATAGTTTGTGTGCCACAAAATGACGTATCCACACGGAACGGAAAGCCTTATTCCTCCGATGACGCATAAAGATGTCTTATAGAGGTAAAAGTATGTGTGGTTCTATCCACATTCATACAGCACACGGCATTGAGAAAATTATTCGGTTAAAGCACCTTAATTCTATGAATGTTTAGGTCCTGTCAATCAAGTTAAGTAAAAGTAGTTACCTACATACCTTTACAGAACTACATAATATGTATATCTAAAGGAGCTTGTAGGTCAACAAAAAAAAACAAAACACTTGTAAGTCATGTGACTCTAACATTAATTTTTAACGACTTTGTACAACATAGTAAGTGCATGACAACCCCTTTGACAATAATGGCGAGACGCGGATTTTGTATTTTACTGCGCTCCTGTCGTTCTTGTGTCGCGTCGTCATCGCCATCGTCACCATAAGAAAGGAGCCGAAAGGTAGGTAGGTATACGAATTGTCCAACTTAAGGAAATCATCATAATCCCCGATGGCTGGAACTGGAAGACACGTAGGAACAAAATATTATCCTCAGAGCTGAGTTTTGTTTTATTTAACTGCATTCTGCGCAGTAATAAAAAATTAATCGGAAATATAAAATTCGTCGTTAAAAAAAAATAAATCGTTGAAACATTCAAAGGTAAACCTAAGGTATAGAATTGATTATATAGTGATGTGTGTCCAGTGTCCACGGAAACTCGAAGGTTGTGACCATTTATGATTTGTAATTAAAAAGCTTCAAATGGTCAATATCTAACCAAAACGGTTTTGGATTTGACTAAATTTTATTTCTGCCTTATATTGATACTATTTATAACGGCAATTGATGCATTTGTAAATAAAGTTTTTTTTATAATCAAATTATGTATATCTATGCGATCCTTTTTACCCTGAAATACTAAAAGGGAAACAACCAGGTTACATATTTCGTTATTGACGTTTATTGGAAAATAAAGAGTGTAAATACTTAATAATGTTAAGTCGTATTTATTAGATTTCCTTAGAACACTCTTGGTCAGTAACTGGCTGAACACAATGCGACGGAGCCGCAGCTGGAACATCTTTCAAAATATTAAATACACACAAAATCAATGCTACGAGCAGAATGGAACGCAACTTCAGACGGAGCTGCATTCGGAGCCGCATTGGTTCGCGAACTTTTAACTTTACACGTGCAGCACTTTTGACTTTTCAATTTATATGAAGAAAAAAAGAGTCGGAAAAAATAGTGAAGTTTTTAGTGCTTAATTAAAAGAAAAATATTGCGAATAAAAAAAGTGAATAATAAACTCTTGGCTCTTTTTTTTCTTTAAAATATACAAAAAGCTGTACAGTTCATTGTACACAGATAAAAAAACCACGTACGACATTTTTTGAAAGCAGTTGCAGCTGCGGCTCCGATTCCAGTTGCAGCAGGGCATTGTGTTCAGCCAGTTATCCAGCTAGCCTCGGTCTAAATAGTTGGACGTCTCCTTATTTATAACCATTTTTCAAACAGTTGTCTAAATATGTTTTCCCCCTATATGGCATCTCCGCAATCTGTCAATTTCGTGAACATTTGGATACGTTCAATGAACATTTTATTCATTTCAAGGTAACTTTTCAATTCATTGTTCACTGAACGAACCCACTCCAGAATAGGTTTCGAGTTTCGGCAACCAAATGTAGTGTCTAAGACCCTGTTAAGATTGTGACTTTTCACTACGTTATGTGAAAAGACACAATCCAGACAGGGTCTAAGTAAGACAATCTATGAAACATGTTTATAAATAAGTTTTTGGAGTTGGACTTAGATGTACTTTGGAATGGGTTCATTAAAAACTATAGAAATTGTGTTTTTTTTAAGGAGCTCACAACTCACAATTTGACATAACACAATGTTAACGCCCATATTATTCATTCGATACATCCAGATTGAAACTTAAATCCGGATGTATTTAGATACATTCAATTTGTATACTTTACATCTGGATTAAAGTTTTAACCGGGATGTATCGAGTAAATAATATGGGCGTAAGACACTTATGTTTTTTCCTGCCTTAAACAAAAACATTTTATATAATCAAATATACGCGTTAACTGTTGGACAAAATATATCTTCGGTAGTAATTCAATTAATTTTATTGTTGACAAAACAACTCGACGAGTATGTACGATCGTCATAGAACAGCAAGTTGTGTACATATGTATGTATGTATGTAATTGAACTCATCGAAGACGAAAATGATTGTAAGCCACATAATCATTTTCGTCTTCGATGAGTTAAATTAGTTTACTTCCGGATTTAAGTTTTAATGTGGATGAACCGAGTTGTTAGCTATTACAAAATTGCGTGACTCAAACCACAAGTACGTTCATAGTCCCCTATTACACGATTATAAGGCGTTTTTTCTTTTTAAGCCCCGAGCGTGGCACTGATCTGTCAAAAAGAAAACTATGTTACTTTTTAACTCGGAGCGCTCCGAGCTCTCAACTTGCATTTCTTTTTTAGCTCAGAACTCGACCGGGGCTCGCTCGATGAGCTCGGAAAAAAATTACCGAGCACATCGAGCACAAACAAAAAAATAGTTTTTCAAATATTTTTCGCATTACCGCTTCTTTATCTCTTAAAATAATGCTTTACCCCCAGTTTTGTCAACAATTAATTGTGAAGATTGTGAGCTTTGTTAAATAAAAAAAAAACAAAACAAAACATTTTAAACGGGGGTCATGACAAATCCATTTAAAAGTGGGTGGTCCTGGATTTTTCAAGATTGCGGCGATGGAGCCCGAGTAATAGAAGACATAGCGAAAATTTGTTGTGATCGCTATTTTTTAATCGCAAATGAAAATGAAAATTGAAACTTGATTGTTTTTTTTTGTTTTTTTTGGAAAGAAGGAAGAACGAAAGATTGTTTGACAGGTTTTTTTGTGATGGTAAGGCCAAATATTTTTTTTGAGCTATAAATGTAATGTAAGAAATGTGTGTATTCTTTTAGTATTTATTTCAAAAATAAGGAATTACATGCAGCAATCGAATCCACAATTGACTCACAATACTGACGTCACTTTGGCAGTTTATTTGTTACATCAACTTGCCACAGCAAAAAACCAAGCTCTACTGCAGGACGAGTTTAGAGAGACCCCAGGGTCTCAAAAAACACATAATTTGATTATCAGGTTCAGTTCAGTTTTTTAAAAAACGCTTTAGGGCAACCATAGGATGATTCAAGGCTCAACGAACAAATCTAAGAAAACAAAAAAATAGTTTTTCAAATATTTTTCGCATTACCTTCAACCAGCAGCGAAACGCTTCTTTATCTCTTAAAAGAATGCTTTACCCCCAGTTTTGTCAACAATTAATAATTGTGAAGATTGTGAGCTTTGTTAAATAAAAAAAACAAAACAAAACATTTTAAACGGGGGTCATGACAAATCCATTTAAAATTGGGTGGTCCTGGATTTTTCAAGATTGCGGCGATGGACTAATAAATCTGTACAATCGATCTTTTGACTTTTTTTTTTTTTTAAGATAATGGAATTATAGACATAGGTATTTATGTTCATGTTTTATAAATTGTACCGTCTTTAGCCTTAAATTATTTGTTTTGAAGTTGTTGTTTTTTGTGTTTATTTTATTTTAATTTCTTTTGTTGTGTTTTATCTCTTCATCTGTCAATTTGGGTTCTTTCAACCTAAATTTACAATTTAGTTGTTTAAAGTGTTGTGTTTAGAAATAAAGAGATATATTGACAAGGGTTCGCAACTAATAGACTGTCATTTCGAGGAATCTTTTTCGAAAAGCCTATGCAGCAGCTTTTTCTTTCGATTACACTTAGTAAAAGGAAATGGAAGAAATATTGCTTCTAAACGATCAATCGATCTGTCTCTTCGTTTTTGATACTGGCCGAGTGGGGAAGCTAAGTAATTAGTGTTACCAAAGAACATTGTTAACTCTTATAACTATATCGAGTTCAAACTCTACATTTATACCTACATATCGATTGGCTAATAGCGTAAAGCTGCTAAGTCCACTTTTCGCCGAAATTCAGATTTTGATGCCATTTTAATAAGAAACACTTTCTGCACAAATGACTTTAACCACTTTTGTCCAATAGATCGTAGTTGTTGCAGAATCTTGAATAGAAAATCAGTTTTAGTATGGAGCCCTAAGCAATTTTGTATTGTTTTTTTGCTCTCCTGTAAAATTTGCGAAAGTGGACTTAGCAGTTTTACGTATTTAGCCGACGATATGTATTATATTTTATTTGACCAAGAAAAGAAAAAAAGTAACATGTTTATCAATTGATATAAAAAAAGTAATATTGAATTAAACTCTATTATTCGGTGAAAAGTCCAACTAGAGAATTTTGTCTCTCTAAGCTTCACCACGTACATTGGAAAACAATTCGTCGCTACAATGCAGAACTAGTCTGTTATATTTTCAAAATTTTTCAAGAAGAACCTTATTGCGCAAAATCCTGACTTTCGACATTATGATTATATTCTTTTATTAAAATTCGGAAGGAACATAACTGTTCGTTATCGTTCCGTAATGATGGACTATTTGTTGGCTCAAATTGAAATTGATTTCGATTTAACTTACCAATGGCTTATATTACGATTTACGAGAGCAATTTTGTAAACAGTAAACTTCACGTTTTTTATTGGAGGATTTCGCCGTATTAGGTATTTCAGCACCAATTGATTCCCCTTTTTGGTACCCACCTGACATCTTTAATTATTTTTCTATTTTGAAATCAGAATTTTTGACTTAACTTTTATTTAGTTCCAATTAATGACAAAAGTCCTAATTAAGAATAGGAAACCCTTTTGTGGGTACATTATATCGAAAAGTTTATTTCTAATTAGTTGATGACTTTGTTTTCCTTTCACTGCGCTGTCTGAATTAATTAAAATCAACTTCAAAGTATAATACTAACAAACCGAAACAACAGTTTCGAAGGCGCATTTTCAACCACATCTAAAAGATATAAAAAAAAGTTTTTGTTTAATCTTTTTTGTGTTTGTATATATGCATGTATGTAGGGGAGAGTGGGGCAAGAAGGACCACGGGGCAAAAAGAACCAAAGCCATTTTTTCCATGCTTATCATGCATCTGCATCTTAACTCCATGTTATATTCAATAGTTAGAACTAATAAAAACCTACTTTCCCAACACATCCCTTAGTTTCATTGAAAAACTGAAGTTAGTTGCGATTTAAATGATGAAAGTTTGAAAAAAACTTCCAATTTGCAAAACCCATGCATCCAAAACGACAGGTTCATAATCACGAAAATTTTGTTTATTTTGTATTGTTTGTGATGAAGTGCTATATCTTTAACTGCTGGAAATAAAGGTAAGTAAATAATATTAAGAAAAATTAAAATATTTTTTGTAAAAAACTTCTTATGGGCTGTACGTAGTGGAGCAAAATGTTCAAAGGTCCTTTTTGTCCCGCTAGTGCGCTAGTGGGGCAAAACGGACTTTCGAGGTAAAGTTGTATAATTGTGTATATCTCTATATAAAATTGTTCAACTATTTTGATTGTTCACTTTGATGAAGTTCAAAGGTTAAAGTATTATTTGAACAAATATTTTCTTCTCTTTTAGGAATTGAGCAAAATTTAGGAGTGTCTAAAGCTTAAGTGGTCCTTCTTGACCCACTCTCCCCTACACATGTAGGTATATAATAATAATTAGAAAAAGGTAATGCCGACTAGAAACTGTTTTTTTTTTACTTTCATAGTTAATACAAAATTTATACATATAATATAGTGAATACACTTCAATCGTTGTGGTTGGAGGTCTGCGTAATATTTGAAGTCGAATTAGAGATTTTGAAAAAACGTACTATGACATAATTAATTTCAAATTTATGTCCGACATTTCTCATACAAAACGACGATACCGAGACAAGAGTCGAAGCCGAAACCACACTTATCTCAAGTGGTGTATTGTGGAGTGGTGAGTTGAAATGGAATCATTCTTTTCCGATTGCACCATAGTCCATACCACTCTATGGTGGAGACATAAAGAGAAGTCAGTGCTGGGGGAAGAGAATCCTATTTCATATTATAAATGTGAAAGATTGTTTGTCTGTCTCTTTATTCCTCTTAATCTCTGAAAATACTGAATTGATTAAAATGAAAACTGGTAGAGCGAGATTGCAAGTATAAGCCGAGGATTCCAATCTTTATAATTCATAGTATCTGGCTAAACTCATGGTGGAGCTGCGAGCAGAATGGTGATGAGAGAGTTGAGGAGTCAGGAGAGCGTCCTGCATCGATGAAAGACGGAGTTGATCAAAAGTATCTAAAACTGAAATGATGTATTCCTATTTTTTTAAAGTTCTTCGCTCAAAAATTGGTACTTATTGAAAAAAAAAACAGAAGATGCAGTGTTTATGCCTTGAAGAAAAGTATACATGCAGAACTTCGACTGAGTCCGGGAAGATTTTATGCATATTATCGAATAACCGTTTAAAATGGAAGATGTAGTAGGCACATCTATTTTTCTCTTGAATAATTAGGGACGACCAAACTTTCAATTATGGAACTTCATCGGGACAGAATCTATGCCAAAAGGTCCAATATAATATATAAAATATATAATTAAAATATAAGCTCGTGAAAACTATGCATATTTTAACCAAACCTATTTAATTTAATTAATTCAAATTAGTTTTTATTATTATTTAAATTAATTTCCGTTAAAATATCGCTTTAATTCTTCTGTAATATGATATTCAATTTCCTCATAAGAGCGAAGAAAACAAATTTGTCTCAACGCCATGCTCTGCTCGTTTATAGCAGCTGTTACCTCGTTGCTAGACTCCTCAGTATGAGAGCTTTTATAAGAAAACATTTTGTTTGTTTTCGCCGCTCTGCTCACCTCTCTTAATTGTAAAATATAATTTTGATAGATGTCACTGTGACCGTTGATGGATGTCATATTGACAGATATCATTTTGACATATTCTTTAAAAAAACATCGCCATCTGTTGAGCATAAAATTAACACCCGGTATATCCATAATCCAGATCTCAGCTATCGCAGGACAGGGTTCCTATGCTTTGTTGTAAAAATACTAAGGAAAGAAATGTTTCAACCACTATACTATATTTTTTAATAGCAATCAATTTAAAAAAAAATTTTTGTTTGAAAATATTTACTTGAAAAGGCTTTATTGCTTAATATTTTTAAAAGTGTAGCCATTTCTAGGGTAAAATGGGGTAACACTAGAATTGCCGTCATATTTTCACATTATTTTTTTCTGAAAGGTAATATGTAAATATTTAGAGCAAATTTACTTCAAGGATTACTTAAGGACTATAAATTTAATGTTATATTAACATTCCCTTCCAAATGGTCAGTTTCTTTTTCTTTCAATTGGAACTTGCTCGTGAAAATACATTCTTATCCATCAGTTATTCTACTTAATAATATAATCGTTATATTATTACATATAGTATTTGTTTATTTGGATTTATTTCCTTCAATTAAGTTCGAATGAAAGGATAAATAAGGTTGAAGCACAATTTTTATAATGCAAGGGTTGCGGACTGTGGGCTTCAGCGAAGCGGGTTGGTAAAAGTTACACAAAATATTACAAAATTTCGACTTTTGAGTTATATAGCTTACGCCAGTTATAGCTATTTGTTAGATAGGCTATTCCACTATTCAAATTTTTTTACTAGAGCTGGCTTTGATAAAACTTCGAACTGCCCCAAGTTAGTAAAGGCTTTTAATTCCAAAATTGAGCTTCGATTTTGATGAGTTCTTTTGATAAATATTTGTTTTTGTATCTTATTACTTTAAACGAGCAATTCTTGTATATATATATATATATATTATTGGTTTCTCGAAAACGGCTCTAACGATTTGGATGAAATTTTCATAGTTTATTTCAATGAATGAGAAAAAATTTTAAAATTTTGATTTTGTAAAATCCGCCTATCACCACGCCCTCTTTTCCTATTTCTTAATTTCTCGGAATTGGTCGGAAACATATCTTTTTCTCGGAAACGACCCAAATGATTTGAATGAAATTTTCAGAGTTTGTTTTGATGAATGAGGTTAAAATTAAGAAAAATAATTCTGTAAAATACACCTACTGCCACGCCCACTTTTAATGTTTCTTCGTTTTTCAGAAACGGCTCTAACGATTTTGATGAAATTTGCAGAAATTGTTAAGATCAACGAGAAAAACATTTTTAATTAGTTTGAAATAACTCCGCCCTCTACCACGCCCACTTTTTTTTAATATAATGGGATCTCAGAAATGGCTGTAACGATTCGGATGAAGTTAGCTGGGAGTATACTGATGAATGACAAAAAAAAATTGAAAATAATTTTGAGAAAATCCACCCACTGCCACGCCCACTTTTTTTGTTTTTTTGTTTTCGGAAAAGGCTCTTACGATTTGGATGATATTTACACAGTTCGTTCAGGTCACCGAGTCAAAAAATTTGAAAGTAATTTTAGATAAATCCGCCCACTGGCACGCCCATTTTTCTAATATAGCTAATTTTCGGAAATGGCTATAAGGATTTGGATGAAATTTGCAGGGAGTTTAAGAAAACAAAAAATTCAGAAAACGGTTTTAGGAACATCTGTCCACTGCCACGCCAACTTTTATTGTTTCATAGTTTATCGAAAACGATCGTAAATGCCTTTATTTTTTGGAAACTACTGAAACTATGTGAATCAAATTTTCAGAATTTATTTAAAGGAATAAGAATAAAATTAAAAAAAAAAAAATTAAATCCGCCCACTACCGCGCCCATTTTTATTAGTTTTTGGTTTCTCGAAAACGGCTCTTGGATGAAATTTCAGAGTTTATTCTTATAAACAAAACAGCCATTTTCAAATTGGATTTAATCCGCCTACTGCCGCGCCCACTTTTATTATTTTTTCTCAGTTTGACGGGATTAATTCAAACGATTTGAATAAATGTTTTAGTTTATTCTTATGAAAAAATAAATTATAACGTATCATATAGCAACTCAACTATACAGTCTATCGTTAGCCTGGAATTCAATCGGGACTATTTTGATAAGCTGTATAGTCTTGTTGCTATTATATGTTATTCAGCCCTATCATGAATTCCATCGTAATCGGAAACTTTTCCGAATCCGGAAAAAAAATATCACCGAATCCGTTCGTAATGACTATTTATATGAGATTTTTCACTACGATGGAATCTGTGATAGTTTTTTTTCGGAACTCGTAACAAGTTTTCGATTACGATGGAATTCGTGATAGGGCTGATTATAATTTTGATTCATTGAACCGTTTTATAATCTTTATAGAAAAAAGAAAAAAAAACACGCCCAAAGTCAGGATTACTAAAAATGTTGTCAATATATCATATATTTTTATATAATACTATTAAAAGAGCAAGCTTGTATCTTATTATCTTTATGTGTATTATTGAAATTTAATTAAATTTTTCTACAAAAAATAATAAAAAAAATTCTCAAAATAAATTTTAAAGATACCGAGCGTAGCTCGGTCTCCCAGGTACTATTACTTAAATTCAGAAAAGTTCTGGATTTCGATCACAATTATTTGTTGTTTTTTTTTCAAATGTAAATATCAACGGATTCAGATAACGTATAACTTTATTTAGGAAATCTTGTACACTTTAAAATTTCATGAAACATGAGTTTTTGATTATTCGCTAAAGCCATTACGTATACATAATATATATGTATAATATGTATTTTTAGATGTTCACTATACATATGTATGTATAAGTATATGTATATGGAATTTTCATTTGTATATTCATATACATACAAGCACTTAATTCCATTTCCTTTTAATCCTCCATGGTAAGAAGGTTAGCTGGCATACATATTTTTTTTTAACAAAAATTTTGACAGTGACAGGAAATTACGCATTCAATTAAAAACCTCACACTTTTCATGAAGAAAGCGACAACGTAGCATTTTGCTTTGATATGAGAAAACCCGAAAGTTGCTGAGTTGCTCCTTCACGTTTCCCCCCCCCCCCCCCCCAAAAAAAAATAAAAAACACAATTGATGCAAAACCTTATCTACCCTTAATATTCCAGGTGTAAGAAGAAGTTTGATGGTTTAGTAAATGATTTAAGTCCTAGACAACATGAAAAACAGGAAGTAAGTACTTTTGCAAGGCAAACCTCTATACAGTCCCAAAGGATGTATACATATTTTTGTTGTTGCTTTTTCATTTTAAAAATATTAAAATTTTGAGGCTATGCAGCACCACTCACATATTCAGGTGATATTGCGGGATGTCAAAAAGTCAACTTTGATGTGTCTTAGATTTTCAGAAATTACAAAGTTTTCGGTTACAACGTGCGTCGCGTCGTCGTAGTCATTGTTGATGTGGCATTCTAGGCACATTGCTGATAGAAAAATGTTTATATACGAGTATTATACATAATATTTATGTAGTACCAAAACATTTCTACTTTGTTCAAGTGACACATATTATCAATTTATTCAAAAACTTCAGTCTTTTAAGAAATTTCAAAAAATTTCAATTAAAATCGTAAGCTTATTTGAAAAGTGAGAAGAAATAAAAATTTTATCGGCTATATTGAGGTACATGTATATTCAAATATAGTCAAACCAAATTCCATTCTATCTTTATTAAAATAGTTTAACGAATGCAAATATTGGTGTAGTTGCCCTTGGCGTAATGGTTAGTGCTTATAGGACTGTTACGCCAAAGGTCGTGGGAATTCGATTCCCAGCCAGGTGGCATATAAACAGAAATGTTTTTCACGGGTTACTTCCTCTTTCGAGGAATTGACAAATCTCCCAAGAGTATACTCTTGTCATGAAAAGGTGCTTCTCGCCGTTCGGATTCGACCGAAAATTGTAGGTGAGCCAATTTAATTATAATTTATTTGTTCTTAGAATACAAATATTGGCAGGACAAACCACTAAAATATATGTTATAAAACTCCATCAAACCTTCTTTGAATGAGCAACAGTTTGAAAACGACTATTAATGCGTTTCTTTTTGAAATAAATAATAAAAAATAATGTGGAAAACAAGAGCCGAGTGACTTACAATCTCAACCATTCATGTGTGCCTGTTGTTAGACGTCAGGAATATAGAAGACTTACAACTTTGTTGCCAATTCCAAATACCTAGGATGATGAGTTTATTTACCATGACAAGAGTTAAGCTTGGGGAGCATAAACCATTACTACAAGTTGTTCTGTGAAAAAATATATACGTATTACCTGATTTAAATAGAGTAACAAAGTACATACATTGTTAATTGAATACTGTTTCAATAGCATTCTATACTTTGGAATTAAGTTTTCAATATCACCATTTTTCGAATATGAAATTTCTATAGAAATTTTTAAGAAATAAAACCCTTTATTTTTGGAATTACCGATCTCAATGTATTTTTCAGTTTGTTAAGAAACACAGATTTCTTTTCAATAAGTATATTCGACATTTTACTAAAATCTTTAAGGGTATTTCCGTAAATTTTGAATTGAAAAATAAGAATAATCGTATGGGAGTTTAATGCTCTGTTCCAGTTTTGAAGAACATTCATTTTTTCGTCGGTTCTTATTTTGTTCTGTTCTGTTCTTATCTGAGCTTATCAGATAAAGAGTTTTTATTTTCTTCTGCTTCTCGTAAACGATTCCACAATCCACAGTAAAATTGGTCTTCTCTTAATTGAAGATGCAGCTCCACCTGTGCAACCAATTTTTGTAGAGCTCTTTTCGTTCTTCTGATGATGTAATAAAAGCCAGTATATCTTTGGCTTGGACTTGGTAGTGATAGTTCCTTTTGTTGACTTATCAGAACAAGGGATAGCTTTCTCTAACGACAGGTTGAAGAGGATGCAGTTCAGACCATCCTTTTTTGCTTTAAGAAAGGCCTACTGATTTTGTCCGATATGATGGTTTCAGTATATGGAGTAATCCTTTTGGGACATAGGTTGCTTTTTCGAAAGTCTTTCGGGATTTTTGTACGCTTCCATGTGTTCACTGCACTACAATTTCATGAATTCCTTGATAAACATAAGTTTGCCAATCTTTGTTTAATCGCCCCACTGGTATGATCTTCTTCTTGCATTTAATTAGGTATTCGATGAGTTGTCAACTCAAGAATGGCTTCGTGATAGATTAAATGATTGCTCCCTTCGTCCTTAAATTATATGCAGGGTGTTTTTTTTACTGAAATGTTATATGTTTCGCAAGGATTGGTAGAACTTCCGCGTCTGTTGCAGACCTCGCTCTTTAATTTTTTTCTATTTCATAGATTGCAGATTTTTTTCCCAGGCTGCTCTCTGTGCGCTTTAACTTGAATTTAAATTCCTTATAGTGTTTTTATAAAAATGTCTTAAAAACAAAAGCATTGAAAATCTTATATCTCAAGTTTTATGAATTTCAAGAAAAATACTTTGCACATCACTGTATATCCGTAGCTATCAAATATGTTCCCAAAGAACACTTACCTTTAGGTTGTGTTCTACCCCACATCCACCATCCTACACGTCGTCGTTGTCGGTCGGTCGGTAATGTATGTATACCTAGAAATGATGACGATGATGATGTTGAATATAAGGTGATTTTTTTTATTTTATTTTTTTTTTAACTTTCGTCTGACATATTTCTATATTGCACTCTTGAACAATTCATATTAGAGAGCGATAAAAAGTTGTGACAACATGGAATTAAAACATAGGGACTTTGTAGTAAAAAAATAAAAAAAAAAATAATGCCAGCAAGAGCACAACTTGAAACTATAATTCATAAAAAAACATCGTGGATTTTAGTTCCCTGTTAGGCACGTTTGTTCTATTTCTCCAGGTCAAGTTTTCGGATTCAGTTTGTAGGGCGCGCGCTATTGGCAGTTTTGAGATCCTATCTTTAATGGGGCATAGTCTTAAAATTAAAAAGTTTTCCCATTAAATGGACAAAAAAAATTAAAACGGAAAAACGGGAAAAATTGAGACGAAGGTTTACGTGTCCTTTTATTGCTTCGATCATATAATAGATGGAATTTTTACACAGGGAAAGTTAGAAGAAGAAAGTGGGTATTTCATAGTCACACGGTCCGATATCAATGTAGTTGATGATTTTATATATGTACCTATATAAAAACAATATATATATTTTTAAGAGAATTGTGGCAATTTTAAAGTCTTTTGAAAAAGGTCAAAGGTATTAATCTCAAAAGTAACAAAATTGCTTTGAATCTTAAATAGTGTCCCCAGATGGGCTATTCACCAAAAAAAAAAACAGTTTGGCTAGAAAATGGGAAAAATATTCCCAATACAATACATTATGGTTATGGTATATCTTTATCTTTATATACTTGAAAGAGGGCTATAAGAAAAGCTTTAGTCCAGTTTTCCGGTATGGTCATCCATGTCTTTGGCGAAATACAACATTTTTGAAAATGGAAATTGATCAATATCTCCGTAAATATTGAGTTTAGAGGAAATTCGTTAACACGGAACGCCGATGAAATCATGAAATTTCTGCGTTGCAGAATTGTGATAGTTGATTCAGTCAAAAGTTGGGTTTAAATGTCATATGCCAATTGTGTAAATAGGTTTTTGGGAAGCTGACGACGCACGCCTAGATATTTTTTGATTATAATTTTAGTACTAATCGTCCAATGGTTTCCAAAGCTATATTGACTATTTTCAAAAATTTTCAACTTTTTGTTATCAAATGCATCGATATGGATTGTTTTGTTTTTTGGAAATCTGACGATATTTTGATCATTTGCGAACGATGAACAAAACATCTGAAACAATGATTTTTGAGAAAAGTAAGATTTTCCTTAATTTACAAAATTTGTTATATTTTAATCCAGGCGATAAATTCAAATTTTCATGTTTTGATAGAAATCTATTGTCTATGTCAATAGACGGGCATTGCAAAAAGTAAGAAGAGTCTATCAAAATTAATGTATTATGATTGTACGGACCTCAGTCAATTAAGGCCAATTTATTCACACTCGACGAAAAACTGGATTTTTTAATTTTTATTTAACCCGCTTATAAGTTAAACTGGCATTTTATCCCTATTTCATTTAACTTCTGTTTATTTACTCTCAATTAAGGTTGGTTAAAAGTCAGAGTTTTGCTTTTTTAATCTGAAAGTGCTTTATGAATAAAAAAAAGCCGAGATGTTTGTTTATCATATCGGACTATAAAGCAATCCAAAAAAAAAATATATATCTGAAACCAACGCCAAACATTCGGAACGACGACGAAACTTTATTCAAATTAATTTTCCCAATTTAAAACTGCGAACATACATTTTGTTGATAGTGGATAAATTGAGGCTTAAACACTTAACACTTAAGTGTCTCAAATACTTTGCAACAATCAAGTTAGCTAAGCCAAAAATTGAATAACCATTCTGAAGTATCTAAATTGGTCTTGATCACATTTTTTTTTTTAATTCTCACTTAGATTTTTCCCCGGATAATTTCATTGTGTCATATATGTAGGTGAAGAGGGTCATAGAATACACCACCAAAAATTTAAGTCAATGGATCAGTGCTTCTTGTATTGGAAAAAGTAAAAAGATTTATCTAATAAATTAATGTAGGTAGGTACAATCGGTCACATTGCCTGAACCGCATTGGAAAACTTTCCATTCCTAAGTGTCTCAATTATACTCTTTAGCAAATTGAGTTAATTTATGCAAAAGTCTAATCTAATGATCGAATCATATGACTTCAAATCTGAGGATGCAGATTTTTTAAATTATCACTTGGATACTTTCCTAAATAATTTGACTGTCGAACATGTAAAGAAAGAAAATATATAAGTTCTACTTCTGTAGTTGTATAAAATAAACATACTTCTTATACACGCATACAAATTAAAAGCGTGTGTGTTAAGGTATGTCCCCTTTCACACGAAGAAACTAGTTGCTGGAGATTTATTAACGTTTTCTTCTAATTTCTTCTGCTGAAATCTCTTGTACCTTTCACACGAGGAAACAAAATCGTAAGAGATTTTCTGTAGTTTACTTTTAAAGTACATAATATCTTGCTTGAAAGCACATTGTTAAGTAATATAGGTATTATTTAGGTATATTTATATTTAGCATGTAATTATCCTAAGATAAAAGTGGACGGCGACGCACGCTGAGTTGCGTCGACCTTTTTCATAGCAACAGTAAATGGGTTCACAGATTCCATTTTATGACTCACATCTGTGTTTTATTATCAAGGGATGCGTCGCACCACGTCGTTATCCACTTTACAACCCTAATTGTTAACTAAGGCTTCAGGAAACTAAGGATAAGATAGTTCAAGAAAATGTATATTTATATTTGTAAGCTAGGTATAGGAATGGTAATGGTAAAATAGTTAAGTGCGGTTGTCTTTTATATTTCTTTCTTTCTGTGAAGAGAAATGTCAAAAAATTATCCTCAAATCATTGACCGGGGAGATTTTGTTCACTCCACTTACTTGGTGCCCTTACTGAAAATTACTGATAGCTCACTGCTCAGTTCAGAACAAAAACATAAGATGTAAAAAGAAACCTGGCATACATTTAGATCTCAATATTTTTCACGGCTGACTTTTTAGTTGTTGCGTGCAGGTTTTTGTACAGAAGAACTTGGCTCTCTTGTAACATTTATGTTTTTGTTCTGATCTCACTCATTTTTGCAAAGATATTTATTTGTTCAAAACCTAGTAATATCATTCTACAACCATAAGAAATGCTTCTGTAATTGATAAAAATTCTGTGAAAGTGGTTGGATACTACGTCCCCTTAATGGAGAACCTCAAGTATTAAATTATTTCCTCTGTAAGCACTTCAAACCCTACCAATCTACCAAATTTCATCATTCTACAGAAATCGGAAGTGCTCCATATAATTTATCGCAATTCTGTGAAAGTAGGCCGATACCAGGCCCGCTGAATGTAAAACCTCCAATTTCTCCTTCGTATGCACCACAAGACCTGCCGCTGTGCGAAATAACAAGATTTTGCGGTGTCTGGAAGGGCTCCATAATTTTGATGATCTGTCAGTGAGTCAGACAGTCAGTCAGTTACGGTTTTCGCGAACCACTTACGTTAAGGAGTTAAAATGTGGCGCTTCTGCTTGGCTAGCCTACCAAGTATTCCAAATTTGAAGTTCCTGACTTAATTGGTACTGAAGTTAGAGGGGGGTCGAAATTCGCCTGAGTTTGTTCCTGTAAAAAGGGTGTATTGACAGAACTTGGCTGGCACTTTATCTTCTTTCAATATACACTTCCTCTTTTTGCTAGATTAATGTCATAAAACAAATTCAAAATCTGATGATTCGTCTGAAGAAGTGTGAACAGCTAAGCAACAGGTTGGTACCTACTCATATATGTTTTTAATTGAACGGAACCGGAAAACTTTTAAGATTGTAACAACAATCAGTTTGGATGAATAAAGCTTTATACATATGCATACATAAGGAAATCAGAATATATTATGCACTGTATGTGTGTGTGTGTGTGTGAATGCAGGCAGTTTGAATTTTTTTCCGTCTTTAGCTTAGATATCAATCAATACACCACATATACAGAGAGAAAAGGCTTATAGTTATAATATATAATATAATATCATAAATTCATCAATGGAAATGAAATCATTAATATCATCCTACATCTTTCTACCTTTGAAAAGGATTATTTTGTTCTCAGAAAAATAAATTTGTATGAAAAGTTTGTACATTGAACGTAATAACTCATAAAATGGTTCTGTTGTTATAAATTGCAAGATGCAATGTGATTTAATGACAAGAATTACTTTAATTTTGGAAATATTAGAGTTAACTGATTTATGTATAAATCTGGGATTGAATTAGCACATATTTATGAGTGAGTAAAATTGTTTGCGAATCACATCTGTTAAAATTTTATTATTTTAGTGCATGCTTGCTTGTATCAAAGTCAGTAAAAACAAAATTCGAAACGTCGAATTTATTGTTTGAAATTTTTTGAAATAATTGATTGGGTTTGAAATTTACATGTTAACTCCTAAAAAATTTATAGAAATTTATAGATTTAAATGTTTGCTCCGTAAAAAGGAGTTTTTAGAGTCTTTCGATCACATTTAGAACGAAATACGACAAAATATAGTTTGTTGCCCATCTTTCAAGCTATAATTACTTTCAAATTTTATTGAAGGATGGCTACGAGCACTTGAAATTAAGAATTACCAACTGTAGCTATGATAAATAAAACGTTACGACTGCAGTATCTCACTGTAACTTATGAGCCGACTGCCCAGCTTGGGTGAAACCCATTCCCATTTTTCATTTCTTTTCAAGTAAAGACCACTTATTAACTTTTCATTGCATCTCTTCGTTAATAATTTGTATTAATTTCCATGATATATTTGTTTTAAAATCGAAATCTATCGTTGTCGGAGTATCGTTTAATTTAAAACGAAACATTCTTGAAATGCAGCTGAACTCAACGTTAATATAAATAACATTGGTTTGCAATTCGATATGACATCTTCTTCGTTTGTCAGATTCATATATAAATGAACTCATCTATATGTAAAACCCTTCAATGATTGCTTTGGTAGAAACATGAGATTGAAAATTTTAGTCATGTCGCGTTGATTGTAAGTTTTTGTAAAGTTCATATCGTTAGATATAATGGGAGTGACGCTATTTCGAATGTGACTATTTTGAATTCATATACATATTACATATATGACCTAATCGATTCACTTTTTGTTAAACTCTCCATAGAAAGAATTGGTATGTAGTTGTCTGGTTCTACCATCTAAATCTTTGTTTCCACAAATTAAGGTGGATTTTTTAAGAGAATATAATTTGAAGATTTTATAAATTTTTAAAATTTGAAGATTTCTCTAGCAAATAAATGGAAAATCTGACGGTTTTAAAATTACAATGGAGTTACAAACTAAGGGAGATACTCCGTTATATGCTGTTATTAAGATAGTTAAGTTACTTTGACTCAACACATTTGGTGCGACGATTTAGTACGATATTAAAGCATTTTTAATATGATGCTAGGTTAAAAACAAGACTTTCCAAATCGAGTTATGATCGTACCATCTTTTTATAATTTTATTAAAGTTAAAATCACCAAATGATTGTTTTATATTTTTAGTATCTATATTTAATTCCAATTGTCAATTTAACAGCTACAACACCAAGTAAATAGAATAACCAAAGATATAAAAAATAATCTTTCATCAGGAAAAAGCACTGAAATAGTTTTCTCAGATGTCGAGAAAGAATTTGACACGGTGTGGCATAAAGGCCTGTTACACAAACTTGTTGTTCTGAATTTTCCACATTTCATTATAAAAATCATTCATTCCTTTCTATCTGAAAGATATTTTAAAGTTTCTGTCAATAATTGCTTCTCCAAATTATATAAAATTGTTGCGGATATCCCACAAGGATCAGTGCATTGTCCTTTTATATATATTATATTCACTTATGATTTCCCATATCTATAACAGACTGCAAATCAACAATTTTTGAAAATGATACATGCTTGTATTCGTCAGATTCAGTTGGTTTTAACATTGAAACCAATTTGCAATCTGCACTAAATATTGTGCAAACATACTTCAATGATTGGAAAATTTAAATCAGTGCTGGAAAGACTCAAGCTGTCTTTTTCACTAGAAAAAGAAAAGTTTGTCTCTTACCCAGCAACATGCTTCAAATTAATGGCATTTTAACAGAGTGTAAATCTAGTGCTAAGTACCTACTTAGGAGTACACTTAGACAAAACACTTACTTTTGGACTTCATATTCAGGAAGCAGTTAATAAGGCCAACTTGGCTATTAAAATGCTTTACCCCTTCATAAATATAAAAATCAAAGCTCAGCTCCGAAAATAAGCTTATCATCTTTAAAGTAATCTTCCAGATCATTATGTTATATGGGTCGCCTGTTTGGGGTAATTGTGCAAACAGCCATTTACTGAGATTACAAGAAACTCAAAATAAAGTGCTCAAAATGATGCTTAATTTGCCATGGCATTACTCTACAGACGATCTCCACACATTGGCCAAAATTGAAAAAAATCATTTAGAATAAATTATTTATTTGATAGATATAATACATTATGTAGTTCATCTGAAAACTACTTAATCTCAAATCTGGCTGTCTAAAAAACTAACATGCAAAAAAAACCACAAAATGTAAAAACAAAAAATATTTGTTATTAATTATTTATTATTTGTTTGTAAGTTTTTCTATTTACTTATATATTTATTTTTTTAATTTATTTACCTACTTATTTATTCATTTATCCATTTATTTATTTATTTATGTATTTATTCAATTTTTGGTTTATTTATATTACATTTTTCAATTTATTAATCTGTCTATTTATTAATTATTTGAATATTATAATAATAATATAATAATAGCCTCTCATTCTCTCCAATGTTGAAAAACACATTCCATAAATTTAAAGAAGGTTTTTCTTGTAGCTTTTCCTTCGATTTTTCATTACATGAGTATAAAACTGTGATAATTAAAAAAAAAATTTTATTTATTTTTCAGTAGTAAGGTAGAATTATACCAAATCTCTGTAATTGTGCAATATAGTTTTTAAGAAAGAGAAAAATGTTAATAATTCATGCTACAATATAATGAATATATATAATAATATAATATGTATAAAATAATAAATTCGGAATGACTTGCAGAATTATTTGAGGAACAACAAAAAAATGAACCCATTTTTTAATAGACACTTTTTCCCGAAAGTCTTTTACTTCCACGTGAAAACTTATAAACTCTTTAAATTGATCTTTTAATTTTTCAACATAAAACATTTTTCGTAACAGTTATAAATAATTATAACATTCTTTTTTAGAAGTGTTAAAGATTGATTTTGTGCTGAATGTTTGAAGAGAATCTAAAATTGTTGAAACTTCCAATTGAAAATTATTTTCAAAGGTAACATTATATGCAATACAATTAATTTTGAAGTAAATTTTTATCTTGTGGAAAAGCTTTGGAAAAAATTATATCAAGAGCCTACATGAGCACTGAACAAGATTCCATTTGAAACAACATCATAAAGAGTAGTGGTTTGACCTAGGTGACTGACTTCAGGTACACCAAAGTCTGCGTTAATTATGTCAGAAGTGATTCCTCTAAAAAGAACTTGGTATGTCCTTCCCTTCATATACGATCAGACCCATTGAACGAAAGAAGAAGACAAACCAAGAGAGGAAAGTTTGAATAAAATAAAACTATGAGACAATTTGTTAAAGGCCGTACATGAAGTCAATAGTTTTATTTCAAGAAGATTAGTAACGATGGGTTTCTTTTTCATAAACCCATGTTACTCGCTCGTAAGAAAATGTTTGCAATTAATATGATACAAGTTAAAACTAAGAACATACCATTCCCACAGATAAAAAAAATCCTTACTTTTATTGTTTTGAAAGTGAGGTCGAAGGAACCAATAATTAAAACTAATCAAAAGGTAGTTTTTGTTCGCTGCAAGTTTCACAGATAAAAGTTGTTTTAATATAACGTCTTCTGACTTTGAAAGATAATGAACAGACATTTCCACCTTAAATGCGGGTTGCTACTTGAAAATTCATTAATTTAACCTGTGTTAAGAATTTTACTGCATCCACTTAAAACTAGAATGTTATTTGGTCATATTCATGCTGTGTATATGTATATTATATTCTTTATGGCTGTAGATATTGTGGGTATAAATAATCTTAACCCCCACATTGCCTATTTCTTCAGTTTTGTCTAGTATTTGATCGATTGCTATTGCATTACAACGGTTAAAAAACTTAAAAGAATATTGAGATCAAACGCAGTATACCTAAGATTTCTACTTGTAGTATTATTTCATTATACTCTTTTGAAATATAAAATTCATAGAAATCCAATAAACTTATGAAATGAAACCAACAATTAACTAAGCCTTCTATTAATTTCCCCCCAAGGCTTTCACGACGTTCCAGAGCACTCACAATAAGTATGTATGTATATTGTATACCTTCTGTGCGCTTCAGCAACCAGCAGTTACTTTCATAGCAATACTGATGAATTTCCTGAAGTTTCTATTATGACCTTGAAAGTGCACTTTAAGTATCTACCCATTGCCTTATTATTTTTTTTTTATTTTTCATTTCATTTTAAAGCTTTTCCTACTGCAATTAGGTAATTAATTTTATATTGCCATATAGAGGAAAGTAAAAAAAAAACTTACCTGAACTTTATGCCAATGTCCATCATGCAGCTCTCGTCCCACGGTTATAATTTGAGCACCACCTCCCAAATTATATCGCAAACGCAAAGCACCCTCGACTAGTTTTAACTCGAAAAAGTCATACGTCCCCCCATCGTCAGTGTACAGCACCAAACCGTTCGGTTGTTCAGTTTTAAATTCCAATTCAAGGGAACCATTCAGACCCGTATACCATTTTCGAAATTGAGCAAACGAACTCTGGGAACCGTCCAATTGAAACGCTCCGCACACCGTGGATAGCCCCAGCTGCAGTATTAACCCAAACGTAATCAATTGCACCATAGTCAAACGCGGAAACTCAAAAATACTACCTCCACTCGTGGCTGTAGCCCTAGCCGTAGCCGTAGCCTTATTTACAAAGTTAACGATTTGTTCACGATTATTGCTACTATCAGCCGCACGAAATCGCACTGACCTATGCCTTAAGGTTTTGTTGTTGTTGTGTATGTTTATGTTGTTTTTGCTTTTATGTATTTCATCATTATCCTTGGATTGGCCACTGCCGATGACGCCGCCATTACCGTCACCACTGACAAGGACACTATTTGTACTACGAGGACTCAAGTTTAATTGAAGTTTAGATGGAAAACGCTCGCTACTACAATTACTACGATATTTTGTACCAACAACAATTGTGTTCGTGGACAGGGACACTGACGATGGCTTTGTATCGGCAGGATGGTGGAACTTTTTCCTCGGCACACACAGAGCCGCCATTTTAGATTTCGATTTCGAACTTTTCGATAGCGCTATTCACACCATTCGCGGTCACTAGATGGATGTGTATGTGCTCCTCTCACCAAAAAATCTTGTCACCCCGTTTCACTCACTAACTTACTCAAAATGAAAAAAATAATCCCAAAAACCTATTAATCAAGCGAAAGCTTTTAACTTTCGTGCGTAATAGTCTTTTTTTATTGTTGTTGTTGTTATTTTTGTGCGTTTTTGAAGTTGAATTTTAAACGGTGATTTTTTTTGCTGGAATTTGCAGTTTTTGAAAAGAGAACAATTTCGAGAGCTTTTCATGTATTTTTTGAGACAATTTATGTAGGAGTATTATATTTTTATTTTACCATCAACAAGGGTTATACGGAGGCAGGAGATGAAGATGGTGGAGAAAGCTTTAGAAAGCTTTTTTAAAAATTTTCTTTTTGCTGTAATTTTCCGAAAGAATGCATGTTTCATTATTTGTATCCTGAAAAGTTGCTAATTTAAATTCTCACTATCATGTTGATGATTTGATTTTTTTTTGTGTTGGAAAATCTTTTCCGATATCCGTTTTAGATTGTGCCAAACGATATTTAATCGTCTTATGCTCCTACTACTGTGTCCCCCACACAGGATGAGCTTTTTTCACAGAAATCAATTGCATGTATATGATTTTTTTTTCCAGCAATTTTCGCTGACATTTTTTCACACATAAAATTATTTTTCTTCACATTTCCCAAAAGGATTTTCCAAATCAAATAGTTAAAGGATATTCTTTTTTGTGCAAATTCAAATTTTAGAAATCACAAGGGAAGAATCCTTGTGATAAGGATTAATGTAGAATTTTTCACTTTGGACTTAAAGGCAATTAGATTGACGAAAAGTGATAGTGGTATATTTTAAGGATTCAATCAAGAAGTAGAAGAAAAAACCTCTAAGGACACCATTTTTTTTTTGTATTTTTCACTTTTTTTTACCCACCGATTGCGAGGTCGACACAATTTCATGAACGAACCACACTGCATCCGACACGAAACTAAATTTTGGAATTCAACTTTTCGCTCTCGTTGCCAGCTTAATGCGGGGATACGAGCAAATTGTATCGTATCTTTAAGGAATAGGTATATTGGAGGGAGAGCTTTAAAAGCTTGCAGATGTGCCTTCATAAAAGAGTCTTTGACATCAAGTACCTTGAACTAAGCCTCCATATAGCGCGTATGCTGCTGTTGGTACTGGTAGTTGGTTTACCTCTTTTCTTGCCTCTCGTTTCTGGTTTGAGTACATATTTGTGCAAAAATACTTCTCAGCGCACATGTGCGCTGTGAAAGAAATTAACAAACATTCGAATATTTGTTGGCTAAAAAGGAACTCCAGTGTGGAGGAATTTTCATTCAACCCTCTTTCCTGCAGAAGCTCTGATATTATTTATGTGATGCACATGGTAATAGTTGGTAGTCATTTGCGCCCACTCGCTCAAATCGACGATAAAGCATTTACGACCAGTGCTGTAGACTTTGAATATTAAGTGAATACGCTCTTCTCGAATGAAAGGGGTTCTCCCTAGAGTATTTTTTCTGTTCATACACAAAAGGTCACATCGCCAGCTAATACTAAATTGCCAAAGAAAACACATGGGAATGTGACTTTTTGTTTGTGGATTGATACATTTTATCAGTACTTTTTATGTAGACAAGAAATTTCGTCGAAAGTTAAAAAGTACTCTGGAAGCTTGTTAAAAAAAAAGCTGTTTAAATTTACATTAAAAATAAGGGTTACTTAAATTAAGGTTTGTTTAAATTTCAGAAACCAATTTGAATGTGTGAAGATTTAGTTGAAATTTAGTTTTTGTGGAATTTTAGTTGAAATTCAGTTTTTGCTTAACTATACCATAAAAATTTTTCTATGATAAACTTTTTCTTCAAGCTTAAATACACTAATGCATGTAAGATCAGTCTTATCATCTAATACCTTTGAACTGCACCCAAATGCTCTAAAATAAATTATGTTTTTTCTAGAAGAAGTATTCAATTTTAAAATGCCAAAAAAAAAACATAAAAATGTTAATTGAAATTGTAGTGTTATAAGAAGATTTTTTTAATAATAAAAATTCTATAAACTACTGAAATACATCAGCCAAGTAGAAGACTAGCACTATTTTATTTGGACTTGTTGAATTATTATTGATTGAAAATAGCTTTAAACGGCCTCTAATCCTACAAAAATTGGCGTTTCGTCCCGGCGATCTCACTTGGACCCATCACTTGACTAGTGAGGGCCTTGTCGAGAAGCCAATTTTTGTAGGACTTAAGGCCGTTAAAAGCTATTTTGAATCATTATAGTATTAGCTTTATTTAAAGATAATTTTTTGCAACTAAAGCTGGCTTGAATTTTGTGCAGTCGGGAAGTCAAAATTACAATTTGCAAACGTTGTGCAAACGAAGGAACACATATTCATGGTGAAGACAAAATATACAGAGCATAAGTTATCTTTCTGCAGTTAAATTTACTTTCACTAGTAATAATAGTGTATTGCCCATTTTAAAATCAAACCTCTATAAAAACAGACAGAAAAAAAAGACAGTTTTAAGAAACTTAATTAAATTCAAGGAAAGATGGCAGCTAATGAAGTTTTTGAGTTTTGTTTAGATCAACAAATGAATTGCTAAAAATTAGTTGCTCAATTTTTTTTTTTAAATACTTGAATTTTAAACTTTGTATATTCCAAGAGATGGCATGATCAAAAAGTATAACTTCGAGCAGGCCCAGCAGATAATATGGGTAGTAAAACCCACTTGGGATTTTTCCACTGGGTAAATTACCAACTCGAAATTTCAGTACTTTTCGGAAAAGCTTAGAAATGTTCAATCTCATTAATAAAAAAAAATAAATAAATTTCCGATCGGAACGGAAATTTCTCTTCATACATAATATTTTTTTTATTTTTCATTTTAATGATACAAATTTCTCATAAATCGGTTAAACCTCCAGAAAATTATTTCAACGTGCGGTTGAAAAGGGACAAATTAAAGTGATATTTTTTACATTTCTAATATTTCTTAAAATTCGGAGAAAATTTCGTTCCGATCGGATACTATGTTAGGACTATTGACCTTTGAATATTTGTATTCTAGTATTAAATTTAAAGTTTATTTGCTCATTGTTGTTGAATCGCTTCAAAAAGTAGAAGCTGTTATTGATAAGCAATTCACGCAATTTGGAAAAATTCTATAACAGCGGTTGTTGATCTTGAAATTGAAGAACTCCAAATTCCCCGTCAACGAAAAGCACCAAAACGTATCGATGAAGGTACCTCAGAAAATTACAAATTCAAAAAACACAAAAAGATTTTTACAGAAAATCATTTTTTGAAATATTTAACCAATTATTATCATCACTAAATGCAAGATTCATAAATGATTCTTCTCGTTTCTTCAAACTACTGGAACGATTCGCTGTAGGCCAAAAATTAGATGTCGATGATGTAGTTATAAGTTCTACAAAGATGATGATAAGCAAAGACTTATTAGCGATAGAAACGTATTCCCATAGCTTTTTAAAAGACAGAATGAGCAAGCAAAACATTTGAGAGAAGTATTTAATTTTTGCAAAAATACGCCTCGAGGGATTATTCCCGAATTTGTACGGTTTGTCCAGTTGATAATCACAATCTCAGGATCATATTACTCAAATGAACGAAGTTTCTCCGTTCTTCGTCCTTTAAAATCTTACCTTAGGTCAACAAAGTTGCAGAATCGGCTCAACAATATTGCTATATTGCATGTTTATTGACCACACGGAAAATCAAAATTTAGATTTAATGTATTTCAAAATACTCCAGACGCAGTGTGGATTTCGCATTAAAAAAACAAGTGTTTCGTCAAAAGAATAAATAAAAAACTTAATGCTATGGGCCCTACCAATAACAAAATTTAGAGAAGTCGTCTAAATATTTAAGTAAAACAGACTATAATGGTATATACTCTATATAACAAACCAAATATGGTATGACTTAAATATTTAAGTAGACCTTAAGTAATGAATATTGCATGGTAGGGACTCTTAAATATGAAAGATGTGATGTATGGTTAATTTTTTATAGTCCATACCATTAAGGTTCATTTTACATGAATATTGAATCGTCTTTAAATTTGGTTATTGGTAAGGCCCTATGACTTTTTTTTATTAGTGAATTTAAGCTTTTACATCTTACACCATCGACCCACTCGGGCTGAAGCTGTTCTGCCGGGCCTGACTTCGAGTACAATTTCCAAACGGAATTAAGTTGAAAGAAAGATTGGTAAGGCGTATCGGTGAACTATACTCATAAAGTTAACGCCATCAAGTGATAAACTGATGGATCGAGAGCAACTGATCTTACTTATATGAATGCGCTAATTACAAATTATTTCTGAAGCGTCTACTTTTCCGTTTTTCTTATTTCAATATTTAAATCATGGTCTTAAGCTTGGATTTATGCTTTCTTTAATGTACTCTTTCCATAGAAAAAACATGTTCATATTAAATTCTTACACGAGTCATGACTTCTTATAATAGACTTAATGAAAACTAAAATAAAACTAAAATAATTAAAAAAAAGGAAACATATTTTAAGCAAGTATACGCCACAGTGACCGAACGTTAATATTTTAACATTTTTCAAAATGTTATACTACTCTTAAAATTGTATGTTTTAAAACAGCACAATAGTATGTTTTAAAACAGCACCTAAGGTTAAAATGGATCTAAAAAGACCGACATAAAGCCCTACAAGTTAGTTTTAAAATGGAAGATTAAACTGAGTTGTTCAATATAAGTGAGGCTGAACAAAAATCTCTAGCACCAACAAAATAGGCTCAAAAATATTCTGATGCAGTCCAATAAATGCGTGTGCCGTGCTATTGAAAGAATGCATTTCTCATGTTGATTGTAAAATAAAATAATTGTTTTCAAAATAGTTTTGTCACCTTTAACATTTAAAGCCTCATTCTAAAGTCTTTTCAGCTGAGTAAGTATTTTTTTTAGCTGCCGTATAGGTACTATCAGAAAGGGTTAATTAATTCTTAAACTTACAATGTCGACTTTTCACAAATGTGGTCAAAATAATGTACATATGTATGTACCAAAAATTTTAAGTTAAATTTTTTCTATATTCCATTTAGTTAAAAAAAATATATAATGTATGTATTTTTAAAAATTGTTTTATAATGTTTTCAGTAACTTAGAGGCGTATTCATACTCCTAGTTGATAGTTAAACTCATATTTATTATGAGTATCGAGATTATGTTTAGACAAATCGATTGGTGCAATTTTTTTTCCAGAAAGCGTATCATTTTTACGAGAGTTGACAACAATTCTGAGGAAGTGGTTGGATGTCAACTACCTGTAGGGGAAAACTGTCTATAGTCTTTAAGTTCCTTTAAAATAAAATTCATTTTCACGATCAAATAAAATATGTCGGGATCTGTAAAATATATATGGTTCGTTCCCAAATTTTTAACTTGCGAACTTTTGAAGATCTATTCACGAAATGTTAGAAAGAAAATGTCAGCGTATTCTTTTCAAAATGTTTGACTTTTTTCAACATTTTTGAATTTTTTCAATTTTTAGACATTTTTCCAAAATTTTGAATTTTCTCAAAAATGTTCACCTTTTTAATTTTGTTTATATTTTTCGAATTTTCGACTTTTTTCAAAATTTTTGACTTTTTTTTTACCTTTTCACTTTTTTTTTTCAAATACATATTTGAACTTTTTTAAAATTTTTTGACTTTTTCAAAAATTTCGGATTTGTTCAAAATTTTGCACTTTTTCCAATATTGTCGACTTTTTTTGTCTTTTCTCAATTTTTTTAAAATTGTGAATTAAATAAATTCATTAATTTTAATAACTTGACAAAAAATTGCCCCATTAATATTAATTTGTTTTTGGTTCATAAAAACCATGATATTCCTGAAACGCCAACATTAATTGTCTAGTAAAATAATGCTTCGAACATTATTTGTCTTGGAAAAATTATGCGGAGTACGTACAGTTTGCAAAAAAAAGTTCAGTTTTTGCGTTTGAACTGCGTAGGTACTGCTCAAAAAAAATCCGAGGAAAACATTTTTATGAGAAATAAAATTTTTCCCGAACTGCGTACTTTCTTTGAATTTTATCATTTTGGTAACGCCATAATTTTCTCAAAACGACCCTATAAACCTTTTTTTAATGTTAAATTTTTTTAAAATCGGTTTAGTAGATAATAAGGAAGTCGAAATAATTATTAATAATGGAATAATGTTAAATTTGTGCCAATAATATTGTAAATCGCATTGATTTTAGCTTAAATAAAAATTTTAATCAAAATTGTAGGAGTCGTTTTCGGTTTTAAAACACTTGCATGGGAGTTATTACCGTTATTTTTGGTAAAAACAAAAAAGTTTGTTAAAAATATATGCTAGAATGTAAAAATACTGCTGGATGCCTAAGTTAAATAAAAATCGATTTACCGTTTTCGAATAGTTAAATTTTCAAAAAAAAATTTAGAAACTTATCCATATAAAAAAATAAAAAAAAGAAAAAAAACAATGAAAATTTTGGTATACCATACTTTTAAAACTTTTTAAAACCTTATCCTTAACTTAATTGATCAAAATCAGTTGTACCGTTTTTTGTTAAAATCGAAAATTAAAAAAATTGTTCTATGGGAAGTACCATTTATAACAATATTTCGGAAATTAGTTTTTTTTACAAAAAAGCAGCTTTTGAAAAGTAGTTTTTTTCTACACATAGGTGCCACGTTTTTGATAAAAATTTTATTATTTACAGGTTTTTGATCTTCAAAATAATTTAGAAGGTACCAAATTTAAAGGAAATCGACCCACCCATTTATAAGCTGCAGCCAAAAGGAAAGATATATAGACAAATGGGCAGAATTGCGAGACCTACTTTTTTCGACATCGCTATCACCGTAATGTCAGGTTTGATCCAAATCTCGAGTTCAATTTTTTTGTACGAATCCATTACTTGCCATAAATTACCTTTGTTTGTACATAAATTATACATGTACATACACCAGCGTTGTAGGGATTTTTCGGAAGTTTGGAAAATTTTGTTGTATTAATACAATGTTTGACCTTCATACCATATGGAAGGTTATTATCTGTTTTGTATTTATCTCATTATTATTTGCATCTTAATATTTTTGGAAAACAAAAACCAAGTTACTGTGCATAAGCTGACATCACTGACTTTTTGGTAGCGCATGTCCTCGAAATGACAAAGCTCATGAGTATGAGAACTCATCCTCTATTGTCGATGAATGTGAATGGATAGGAAAAGATTTGCCGAAGGACACCCTGTATGCGAAGTGTGTGTAAGGATGTCATGAAAAAGCTAACACTGCCGGAGCATGCATGCGATTTATTGATTGACAAAGAGTGTAGTAAAAGCTTTTGTGTCCTGACAAATAAATGGCCTGTAATTCTTATTGACAAAAAGCTGTCAGATTTGCATGCTGGGTTGGTAAATTGAGGGTGAAAAGATGAAATTCGTGCCAGTGCACACATATGTAGGGTAGATAGGTATTCTATAGTACAAAGCCGATTTCCTGCCCTCGGAACTCTTGAGCTCGCTCCCTCGATCCACCCTTCTGATTGTCGTATATACGAGTAGATACATACATATGTATCTATATGTTTTTGAAATGTGGAGCCGAAGCGGTCGATGCATTCATTAGTTGCGAATTTAACCTTCGCATTGCTACACAGCCAATTAGTTCCTTAACTGGATACTGAAGTTTATGTAAATTCCTTTTGTTTGAGGGGATTTCGCTCCTTTTTTTGTTGTTGTTGCTACCAAAAAGTGAATGGGGGAAACTTTAGTGTATAAAAAATGAAAAAAAAAATGAAAAAATGAAAAAAAGAAAAACTCAAGGATGCTTCCCATCCAATTGGCATTTTTTAACTGAAGCTTATCAGATTAAAGGTGTAATAGCATTCATTTCGCTGAGGAAATTGCCTGTATCTATCTATCTACTTTAAGAGTTTGAACCTTCTTTTACAGATGAAGGATATCGTGCGAGGACGATTTTCATTTTCAGTTTGAGAATTGTGTATATGCGGAGGCGATGGTGGTGGCGGTAGCGGTGGCGTTTCCTTCACCAGTTGGCATAGTGGCAATCTCTGTGAGATACTATCATCATCATCGCTTCCACTTGAGCAAGCTTAACTAAATTATTGTCTTCCATTACATAAATTTTAAAGCAAAGTGACCGGCCCACACGCTGGAATCCTGATACTCCTGTCAAGTTAAGGATAAGGTCCGATGAACTGGATTTGGGGTGGAATGCCTGCTGGTTTGGTTTCTATCGTCCTGGAAAGATAATACATTACGATCGGGTTGTGTTTATTTACACACACACACGCTCTCCTACATGTGTTGTGACAGCAGAAATAACTTACTGCTTTAGTTGAGATACTTAGACCTTAAGGCTGCAGCAGTATAGCAGCAGGGGAAGGAAAATAATTCAAGCTTTATAGGAAAGGTCATTATTAGTTCAAGGAATTCATTTAAGTTAGAATTTTGTGGGACACGTATTGTATGTATGTATCTTCTTACATGTTTATAAAATGAGTGACAGACATCGGATAGATTTTTCTTTCGTGTTGGACAGATGGTAAGAAAAAAGAATAAGACATGCAGATATATAATTCTTCATATTCATATTATATCAAAGCCCTCAGAAAAGTGATAACGATTGAGCTAAAACCTTCCACATATAGAGATTTTGTATAATGCTAATATTGCTGAGTCTGGCAGGAATTCTAGTTGGTATTTTGAGATAAGGGAATATCTGCAATGAATGGGATTTTTTCCGCAAAGCACACATAAACACTTTTTTTTTTGTGTGTTGTTACCTAGGAGTTGCTGAATAAATTATTGAGCTCAATTCTTTAGAGATTACAGTGCGAATACATTCAACCATGAGTTTATCTATATATATTATGGTATATAATGAAATAAAATAATATGATAGGTGGTAAGAGATATAAGATATAGGAACATTATTCAATGAGAATTTGAGATTTGTTAAATTGTATAAGATGAAAGGTGTCCCTTTTATTTGTGTATGTGTTTATGTTATTGAATTTATATATGCCGATCCCAGTTTTTATATTTACAGATAATTTATGAAAACGTTATCAAGAGAATCATCAAAGAGGGTATTGATAGACATTAATCTTGATTTTCTTTTCAAAGATTCATAATGAGGATTTTAAGATATTAATGATATTTTTTTCACAATAATAACTGAATGAAAAATGTTTACTTTTTTGGAATGTATATTTATTTTGTTATATTATTTATTTATGTATGTTTATATGTATATTACGAAAAAAGATAGTAAGAGTTTATTTACTAAAAGCCACCTTTCTTTATTCATTTCCAACATCTTCGTTTGTAGTGTTAATTGAACTTCTAATATGTACAATAAAACTTTTTTCTAAAAATGTTATACAATATGAAAATCATAGGAAATACACTTTCGATACAATAAATATGTACCCACCACTTATTTGATTTTCTGGAAAATAGACAGTTTTTCTGTTAGACATATTCCCTCGCCAGTGTTCAGTCAATGTAGCTTCAACACGAAGACGGCAGCTCATTATGGTATAGTATTATAAAACGCTTCTTAAACAATGTTTACCTGAACGATAGATGGGGTCTGGTGTACCAATTTTGTGGCCATCCTGGCTACCGGAAGTAAATCCGTTAGAATTATTTTTACTAGGACTGCCTGAAGGAAAGAGTGTATGTACGGATACAAACGGCTGCTCAAGAGAAAATTCGGGAAGCATAAATCACTTGAAACCAAACACTTTTAGGACTTTTTCGGACTTGTAGATATAAGTTTTGAATAATTTTTGTTAATTGAGTACAAGAAATTTGAGCCTACAATACAAATATAAAAATTTATAAAACAGCTGTTATTTAAATAATTTTATTTGTTTTTTAAGTTTTATTTGAATTTAAATTGTTATTATTTTCGATCTAAGACTAGCTTTGATTTCTCTTAAGAAATATCAAAAACACTTCAAATTTTCAAAAGTAAAAACCAGGGGGTCATTCCGTAATTTACTGAACGATAATCGTCGACGATATCGTCCATAATTCGCTTCACGTAACTCGGCCACTATCATATCGTCTATCGTTCGCAATTTAAGAGCGTTTGGTGTTTTTCAGAAACACAAACTAAGCTATCGTCCAAACGCTATCGTTTTGACGATAATCGAGTTACGGAATGACCCCCCAGTATTCAGTCATAGGATTTTTTTCAGGATGCTCTTTTTGAGATTGAAGTGAAAAATCCGGTTTCGTCAAAACGTCATATTTTTTATTAATTTTGAGCAAAATGGTGCGGGATATCAAAATTATTTTAATGCCAAACATTTATTTTACAATCTTGCATTATTCGAGTTCAAAACGTAAAAACAACAAAAATCAATTATAGACAAAAACCTGATTCAAAGAAAGTTTTTTTCGAAATTTCGAAAAGCATCCATTAATCGAAAACCGTTATGATTCATAATGGACTAAATTATGAGAGGTCATGACCTGGCCTATGACCAGGTTCAGTTTGGACCATTGATTATTATGGGACTACATGTATAAGTACTGTATGGCTAGTTATGGATTTGTAAAAAAATTTAACTCGAGATTTCGACCAAGCTTAACATTACGATTAAAGCGAAGTTGAATAAAGAGGATCTCACAATTATGTCCGTCTGTCTGCCTGTCTGTCCTTTTGACTGCATCCTAAACGAATGGGTTTATTTTCTTTTATTCCCCCGACAGGTTTTTTTTTATTTTTTTTAGAAACAAACGTAGCGGTACCTGCCGTACAAATTGAAAAATCGTGCCCACAACTTAAAAAAAAATATAATTTTTTTACAAAAAGGATACCATTTTATAAAACAAAAATTCCGAAAAATGTTATAAATGGTACCTCCCATAGAACCATTTTTTTTTATTTTCAATTTACTCAGCTGATTTTCATCAGTTTTTTATACAGAATGTTTGAAAATGTTTCCAAAGTATTAAGAAACAAATTTGTTTGGATTTTTAAAAAAAGGTTTAAAATTTAGTTTTAACATATAACTTTATAATTTGAAAGCCACTCAGTCGATTTTTATTAAAATTGGCACCCAGACATTTTTAAACATTATTTAGCAGATTTTAAGTAAAAATTATTGTTATAACCAAAAATAACGGTACTTACGATACAAATGTTTAAAAACCTCTTAGGAAAGTTTCATTTTTTTTCTTCAAAAACGGCTTCTACGATTTTGATTAAAATTTGTATATGAGCTTATATAAGTACGATCTACTATATTATTGGACAAAATTTTGTATCTATAGATTATTAACGGTATATCTCCTAAAAGCATTTTCTTGGTTCTCAACCATCTCCTTTATTTGTTACATAGATTTTAATGATATTTTTTGCACAAGAGCTTCTAATAAGGTTTAATAACTTTGCATATCAACATTTTCAAGAAAACAAATTTTGGATTTAAAAAAAATATTTTTTTAAAATTCGATAGGAAAGAGGACGTCTTTACTTTGCCTTCTTTAGGCTTTTTGAGAAGGTTTCAGTCTAAACTGTAAGTTCCATGCATATGTTCAACGCGGTGCTATATTGTTCATTATATGTAGGTACTCATAATATTATCTTGAACTAAACTACGTTTTTCGCAGGTGGCATAGGTTCCCATAACTAATTTATTTCTTTTATCAGATGAATATTTTTTTAAAATATTAAAACTTCAAAACCACAGTGTCGTCGCACAAAAGAGCAAGTTCGTGCGTGTTAATGGTTGTCATTCTTACTCCATATGTTATGTCTAACGCCATTTTTTTATCTTCTCTAACCTAATATTATGCAATAGAATAGGCACACTTGGGTGAATACGCACTTTTTTTATATTATATAAAATTCCCCTTTTTTAAGTCAAAAACGACTAATCACCATGGAAAATTCCAGAAAAACTGAAAATATTTTTATAGGATTTTCATATGAATATTCAACGAGAACTCACGGTTGATTTGTGTAATTATTTAATCCGCCTAATGCTACGCGCACTTTTAATATATTTCAGTTTCCTCAACACATTATGTCTTTCTAATTAATAAATCACTTCTTATCAAACACCCATTGAAAAAGATTTTCTTAATCGGTTTTTCAACAGTTGTATGGAATGTATTTTGTATTAATTTTGGCTATACGAATATTTTTTGTTTAATATCTGGTAGATAATGTTAAAGAAACACTTGTGCCAAGTTTAATAAAAATTGATCAAATCATTTTAAAAAATCAAATTTGAAACTTTTTATCAAATTAATTTTGTATGTATACAAATTTTGTAAAGAATAAGCAAAAATTGCTACCCCATTTATTAGTACTAGTATCGCCCTGTGTCGAAATTCGACATTTTTCTTTTTTAATTAAATTTTGTTTTCAATATGCACAGTGCCCGACAGTGCAAAAACAAAAATGACACACAGTGTGTAAATAGGTGTCTCATGTATATTCTGCACATCTCCGCAATTGTGGCTTTCCAACCATATAAAATTTATCAAAATCGGTCAAATGCTTTCTGATAAAATGGTACCACAAAATTTTTTTAAGGCTATTTATACATAAGATCAGTAAAATTTATTTATTTATTGCCAATACTAACTTCAATTCAACTGGTGATTGAAATTCAAAGATGGTCTTCGGCTTGTGGCCTTTTCGAGAAAACCTTTCAAAATTTTCAATTTTGCAAATATGTACATACATATGTATGTACATATTTTATTTGAAATTATTGAAAGAAAAAAAAATTTGTTTTTTAATTAAATCTTTTTTTTTGAAATATGCACAGTGTTCACCAGTGCAAAAATAAAAACGACCCACAGTGTGTAAATGCATGTGTCAAGTATATTCTGCACATCTCCGCAAGTGTGGCTTTCCAACCATATAAAATTTATCGAAATCGGTTAAATACTTTTGGAGAAAATGGTACCACAAAATTTATTTAAGGCTATTTATACATAGATTTATTTATGGGAAGTCAAAAAATCAATTTGGAAACAAAAATCTAATTAAAAGGAAAAAATATGTAATTATTATTTTAAATCCTAGTTAATTTATTATTTACTAAACTTTTTGCAAAATTCTTCATAAAACAAAATTGATCAAAACTTATTGAACTCTTTTCGACAAAAGTTTAAAATGTATTTAAAAAATGGTTCTATTGGAAGAGCCTTTAATAACTTTTGTTTTTCTTCTTATTTCGTTCGTTTTTTCACTATTTCTTTGCTATTTTTGGTTATGATTTACTAAACTTAGACTTATGTACCCATGATTAAAAATAGAAAGATAAAATTAAAAAAAAAAATGTTGACCATTTTCAAAAAATACTTTCTAATTCTATTGCGAAGCAAGGTGAGTACGGATCTGCTAATGAACAATAATAAATAAGTATTTGTTATTTACTAAGTGTTTATGTAAAGTTTGGTCAGCATTGGTCTACCAGTTTGGCGATACAACGTTCGCCAGGCTCTGTTAAAATAATAATAATTTAAAGTATACGCCTGTAAAACCTATGAAGTCTTTTAAATGCAAACTAAATTTCACGGCGCTAGTTAGAAGGAATAGAGAAGCATAGGAAAATTTTTTTGCATGGTGGACTGAAAAATAAGGTGTTTATTATATCATGACATGAATGCAAAACCTTGTCCTATAGTTTCAAAATAAGTGACACGATATGTTTATTAAACGCGATGTTGGTGGTGCTACAGGCAGGATGTGTTACTTAAAAAATCTTTAGGCTCTAAAGTGGTGCATGTTGATTTTTCCTTAAAAAACTTTACTCAATACCCTACATTCTAATGAAACCCTTCAAAACTACTTAAAACCAATTTTAAATTATTTCATTCTAATCATAATTCTGGCAGACTGAAAATTAATTTTTTTTTATTTACTCAGTCAGAGAAGAAAGAAGAGGGTTGTTATTATGAACAGAGCCAACTATTAATTTGTAGAGTTTACGTCCTCTTTAAAAACTCAAAAGAAGACATGTTTTTTTTAACACCTTATCAAAACTTTTCCTCTTGTAAAAGTCTATTCATATCCAAAGCGCAATGAACCGACCCAGCCTACAAAATGTACAAATCGTGTCAACATAGTGTTCCTTAACTTCCGCAGACGTGTGTATGTTTTGTTGCAAAACGGGAATCAAGGAATAAAGTTTTGCCTACAACTTGACACATGTACATACAAATCGAACTGATTAAATGACACATCCAGTGTATGAAGAAAGACAAACCATATTTAATCTCATTGCACTCGAAACATTTTAGTTCTGAGTTCTGCCATTTTAGATTCTGTGTTCTGTGGACGTTGAACTGATAATTAAAAAGTTTCATGTCATCCCTAAATGCATTTCTACTCTGAAAACTTTGTGCAACTTGAAAAACCTTTAGTTTTGATAGAAATTTATTTCACTATCGCCAGTGGAAAGTGTAAATGACTTTGGTAATAAAAATGTACAAAAAGTTTGTTTTGCGTGCAGCGTTGCGATAAGAAAAGTTTCGTTTTGGTTCGGTTTCGTTTCATTTCAAGCTTTCAAGTGCACAAGGCTGTCGTTTTAAAATATGCAAAATTAGGTTTAATTGCACGCGAAGCAAGCATAATTATGATTAATATTTTTCTGTGCTACGACTTGTATACTCGAAGCTAGCGAAGGTATGTACATAGCGAGTTTGGGGAGAAGAAGTTTTTCTAAAAATTTATTTCTAAAGTAGGTTTTCATTCAAGTTGTTGTTGTGTTTTGTTAAATTCCCTTCAACAAAAAAAGGTTGCTAGATTTGGTTTTATACTTATTATTATATTTAAACCATATCGCTTGCATCGGAACGCAGTAATCACACGATACCTTTGAATATGTTATTTTTGTGTATAATATCTATTCTCCATGACGACGTGAAATAAAATATCCTTGGACAGTTGGACATGTGAAATAATTGAATTGTTGGGCATTGCAATTCTGTGAAAAAGCTTATCATACAATATTATAAATAAAATGTATAAAAATACATATTCAAACGTCAATATGTTTAACTACTCAATGGCTGAAAAATTGACTTAAACTAAATTTTCTGCAGTTGCAAAAATGGTTGTGTTAAAGTATGTACTGTAGGTGTATAAGGAAGCTGAAAAGAAGTGCTCTTTGGTATTTATTTTTATAGTTTCTGTAATGTCGAATAATGTAAAAATGCAACAATACAATCGAAGTTCTCAATAATAGAGATGAAGATGACATCGTGCGAAGCCGGAGCAGGCCAGCTAGTTGAAAAGAAGAGTAGTCCCTTAGCATTGATAAGTCGAAGAATTATCGGATATCTTTCAGCTTTCAAGCCGCCACTCAAACCGCCACGCGCCGTAGTAACCTAGGGGTTACATTGCCCCCCCCTAGGCGTTTCCATTTTGCCACACTAGTTTTTCACTTATATGAAACCTATACTAGAAAAAAAGGACACAAATTAAAAGACAATAAAAATTAAGATAATGTGAACTGCGCTCACAATTTTTATGTTTTTGTTTTAACAATAACATTTATTTATTTTTTTTTAAATAATTGGACTTTGCGATTTTTTAGTGGACTTCATCTTAAAACAACCATGTCCAGGTCTAACAAATCAAGTCGCTTGTTCTCGAATGCCAGAAAAGATAAATTATTTAGTCTCTCAGTCGACATGCTAATACGTTGACTTGACTTATTATATATGTATACTGCTAGTTACTTGTGACTACCATACATTTTTTTTTTAAATAAATCGAAACCATGTAATTCAGAAGTAATAGATTTTTATTATTTTAAATTTTAAAAGTAATGAAACTACATAGGTATTACGTATTTCTTTTTTTGAAAGAAAGGGTGAGGAGAGAAAAAAGGGAGATGCTGTTTTGAGGACAAGAAAATTCTAATTTTAGGGGTTGCTCCAGCGAGGGACGCAACCAAGGTAGGTAAGTTTAAGTAAGATTTTAAGTTTAAGTATATTTTTGATACTAAGACTGCTATGATTTTTAAAATGTATCTTTAAAAGCTAAGGGCGGTATTCACCGACCACTCATAAAAGGCTCTTAAAGGGATAAGGCTCGTAATTAAATAATATTTGCGCTATTCACCAAACACTCAATAAATATTCACCAAACACTCCTTAAATATTTTTTCGTATTTCGAAAATGAGAGTGATTCTTTTCCCACAAATGCATCTCCAACAATAAGAACAGCAGCAACAATTCAACAAAGTCAATTAGTATTTTTTTTCAATTTATTTGATAAACGAAAATAATTTTCTTTATGTTATGTTTGGGCCTTTTTGGTTACTTTATTGAATTATGCAATTTTTAATAATGAAAGAAAATAAATTTATTAAATATCGAAATTTTGTTAAAGAAATACAAAATTGTGACAGCTCGACAGTTTGAAAAAATAAAAAACTTAATTATTTTAAAAGATTTAAAACAAGTTTTCGGAGAGAGCGCTCATAACTAAAAATTGGTCCGTACTCCCATATGTTTTATGAGCGCCCATAATATTCACTATTATTGCTTGGTGAATAGATTTATGAGGTTTTAAGTTATGAGCGTTCGGTGAATACCGCCCTTAATTATATTATATAATTATAATTATATAATTATATTATATAAATCAAAATACAAACATTTGTTTTATTTAATTTGTTTTATATTGATTATTATAATTATTATTTATCCTAACGACGAATTAACATACTTATGATTTAAAAAGTTATTTTTGGCGATAAATATTTTTCAATTAAAATCTTATGAATTTTTCAGATAAGTATATAAGGTAATCCTTAAATATTATGTTGCACAAATAAAATGTTTAACAAAAAAGGATATTATTTATTATCTAAAAATATTTTTTTTTAAATATAAAAATGCGTTTAGAACAAATCTTTTTACACCCTGTTAACATGCTTTTTCTTAAAACCTAGATGATTTTTTCTCGAACTTTAAGTTGAAATGAAAAGTTTCAAAAAGCTTTTTTTTAAGAGACAGTAGCTTTAATACAATTTAATCTTCACATCATTATTTATATTATTTCTAATGCAAAAACCACTGAAATACTTCGGAGCTTTTCTTGGTAACTTAGAAAAAAGCACACTAAAGTAAACCAAATGTGTTTGTATTTTTTTCAACTTAAATATTAAGCAGAAAGGCTTTTGAAAAAAAAAACGAAATCCTATTTGAAACATTTTAACGATATTCGAGAACATAAACATGTAGATGTTGGAATCCGAAATACTGGATCCGCAGTGATTCTCAGTACAGTGTTCTCTTTTCTTTTCACGCCAAATGGATATAGGAAAAAGAGACCACCGCACTGTGAATCACTGCAGCTCCAGTTTTGCGGATTCCATAATCGACATGAAAATTGTACATTCCTAAAAGGATAAAATTTTAACCCTTGGGATTTTCCATTCAAAAGAGCGTGGCATCATCCCACTTTCTCAGAATTGTTGCAATTATATGAAACACTTACTATTGTTGTAGAATGGTGTAATTTTGTAGAGCGGTAGGACTTAAAATGTTAAGGAAAAACCAAAAATTTGACATTTTTCATTCAGGAGACATAATTTCCACCCACTTTTAATACTGCTTCCTTATGTTTACATCAACAATTATCTTGCCAGCATTTTGTACAGCCACATGCAACTTGTTTAATTAAAACTCCAAGTGCATTAAATTAAATTAATTAAATATTTACAAAAATAATTAATAACAAAACAATAACAATCAAAAGTAAGAAGACAGTCCACAAAAACAAAAATAATGCTCTTATTATTTGTGTTTTTCTGCTTCTTATTCGAAACTAAAAACATAAAGATACCGTATTTTATATTTGTATTTTTTTGACACGTAGTTTTTAACAGTATTGTCTAAATCTAACACTAACCGCCATATTATTCACCATATAAAAACTTAAATCTGGATGTAAATTAAACAAATTCAATGTAAACACATCCGGATTTAAGTTTTAATCTGGATATCGTCGCATTAGATTGAATACCTCGTAACCCGGAAAAGTTCACTTTCTAGGTAATGATACACTTTTATTGTAAACAACTTTCCGCATCTAATGAAAAATACCTTGTTATCCTAAGAACGATAGTTTCAAAGCTAAACGCATAAATATCAGGTCAATGTTATGGGTCCTCAATACTTGTATATTAAGTTTTTTGTTTCTCCTGAAAAATTAACTTTTCTGGGTTACAAGGTAATCGATCTACAGCGACGATATATCGAGTGAATCATATGGCCGTAACTCAAAAAAAATAAAAACACAAATAAGCAATGGATTTAGATCTTCTCTGTCATAGTCTGACCGTTGCAATCAAAGCAATATACAGTGAACTATCTCATAACCGGACACTGATGGTACCCAGAAATTTGTCCGGTTATTAGAGGTGTCCGCTTATGAGAAAACGAAAAAAATTAAATTGAAAACCTTTTAAAAAAGACATAAGCATATTCATATTCCTGAATTTTCCTATACTAATCCGAGTGCCTTCTCGTATTGTAAAAACTGAAATGCACTTTAAAAACAGAATGTATAGCTTTCTAGATTCAACAAATTTTCACCTATGAATGAATTTCTCTCCAAAAAAAAATTTTGTGATTTTTTTTTTCTTGTGAGGATTACACCACCATAATCTTCATATTTCTACAAGTTATTAATTTACTATCCAAAAATACCGAAATGGTTATAAAAATTGAAAAATAGTACTCTACATGCACTTTGTCCGCTTATGAGAGATCCAAACTCTGTTGCGGTTATTAAATTTGGTGTCCGCGTCCGGTTATTAGGAGAGTTATGGGAGAGTAATTACTACGAAAAATCATGAATTTAATTCTGTTCTTTGAAATTTGTCCGGTTATGAGAGGTGTCCGCTTATAATAGGTGTCCGTTTGCAGAGAGTACGCTGTATTTTAATTTTTATATTTCAACAAGACTTGAAGTTGAAACATTATTGAAATCATTATTATTATACTGATTTCGAAAACAGATTATTTTTTTCTTAAAGAATCTCATCGAAAAGACAAAATAAAAAATATTAATCTTCGAAAGCGCCAAACAGACGCGATAGCGTTAGTTCGGAGAAATATTGCACATCAAATTGGTTTACATTTACACGCCATTCCAATAACAGTAGGTAGTTTCAAACTGTTACAAATTTATTTCAATTATTTTGCGATAAAGTTAATATTAAAATAACACCGATCTCGCATTTGCACGTACAAAACCGGCATAACATATAAACAAAATTGCTTAATATAAAACTTCATATGCTCAAATGATCTAAAATTAATTTCAAGTTCAAGATTTGAGCTTTAATTTTGCTGAATTTATGATAGAGTCTATGAAGTCTGACGAAATAAATTAATATTTGTTTCTTCAGTCTAATGCCAGCATTCAGTAAGAGTAGTGTAAATTTATAATTGTCTGTTTGGTTGACGTCTTCTACAAAAAAAACTATAAATGTAATGTGTTTTCTGATTACTTCATTTTATTTATTTCTTACGATAAAATAGCGGTTAGTTGTCATAATATCAAATGAAATATGAATAACCTGTTCAATGTTCCGACTTTAATTCGTATTTTTTGTATTTGTATTAAAAATAATGTCGGTCGTATTTATAAACGTTGTCTAACTTTTGACAGCAGTCCTAGTTAAAGAGTAAAATTTTTAATATAATTATAACGTAAACTTTGTGCAATCTTAATCAATATATAACACTATTTAAAACCTTATTGATTACACTTAATTGTTATCAATAAAAATAAAAATAAAAATAAAAATAAAAACCGAAGTTAATTTAATTTAATTTTTCGTGTTTTGCTTTGTTCTTGTCCGTACAAAATTTACTGTGTACCCTTACGTGTAATGACAAACCACTGCACCGTCGGGGTGTCAAATATTTTTTATTTCGCGCTTAACCAAAACAATGACTTGCATTTCGGACCTTATTGGATGCTGCATAACCTACAAGATGAAGATGACATTCTTTGTCATCAGTCGTGTTCGCTGATGATGATAGACAAGTTCTACCGAAACGCGTTCAAGGTAAATCAATTTTATATAAAATTAACTTCGGTTTTTATTTTTATTTTTATTTTTATTTTTATTTTTATTTTTATTGATAACAAAGTGTAATCAATAAGGTTTTAAATAGTGTTATATTATATAGTAAAATTTTTATTTGATGTTTAAGAGCTATATATCTTAGACAACGGACAGGGTTGTCTATAAACCTTGGCTAATGTAACAATTTATTTAATCAAATAAAGCATAATATCGGTGAAACCTGAAAAGTGCAGTGTAACTCTATTTTAACAAATTTTACAGGAGAGCTTTAAAACTTCTTATTTTCTGATCGAGCTGTATTTTTTTTCCATTTTCTAAACCACCTTTTATATGATATTTTTTTAGTAAAATGGAGATTTCCTGGTTTGAGAACTTATCGGCGGTACGCAAGCTAATACGAGACTATACTGGTTTCTCCGTTAAAAAAATGCCCCGTCTATCTCAATCAAAAATTTTACAACAAAATAGGATACATCTGTAGTAAGCTACAGTCATCGACCACAACAGACGTCAGCAAAACTCACATAACGTTGTACCAAATAAATTACAGCCAATTGGAAGCCATCACCCAACTGCTATGGATAAGAATGTGAAATTCTTACTTCATAAAAAAAAAAATATATTGTGTAAGTTAAATTGTACATATTTATTTATTTTTATAATTATCTCCACTTTGTTGATAACACGCACACAGAAATAGTTAATAGTTTTAAGTCAATAGGCCCTTATTCCCTATAGTTGTCTTGTCACGTGCCAAATTTATTTCCACAGAATCTTTAACTTAAACATTTTTCTTGAAACATTTTATTAAAGAAAGATAATAATTCTCGTCGTTAGCTCATTCCTTCGATAATAATAATTACTACAACGGCTGTGTTTGCAAAAAAAAATTGAATACCTTATATATAAAAGGATCATCAGAAGAAGCACTCAGGTAAGCTAGAAACTTTCTGATTGAAGCTTATAGGCAACGAAAAAACAAGAAAAAAAGGAAGTAAACAAATCTATAGAAACCTGAATTCAATGTCCAAAAACCAGAGATACAAAAATATTTATTGGAGCATTAAGAAATTAATTTCTTTCTATATAGAAAAGTCGTAATAAATTCTACAGATTTAAGGAAGGCTTTAGAATTGTCATAAAAATATAAAATAAAAAAAAAAAATGAGAAATACTTGAACCAAATCCATCCTTGACATTGATTCGATGGCGTCCTGCAATAAGCCCTTCATTCAACGATTCAGAAGGAAGTTTGAAAACGTATTGATTGTTCTCGTTCTTGTTTTTTTTATATATATTTTTTTTTTGAAAAGAGAAAAGTCGTGTGCATGAAAAGATACAAAAATTGTCCTGCTCATGTCAAGTGCAATCAGTCGTCTTTTCATTCTTATACTTTTTTTTTACTCTTTTGCTACCTGCAAATATCTCGTATTCATACTTTTTGTCTTTATTTTTCAAAAAAAAAATTACTCATAAGGTACTTTTTTTTACTTCAAGATACTTAAACATCTGAATTTTAAGTCGAACCCACACAAGTACACACAAAGATAAAAAAAAGTACGCCTCACTTAATCGAAAGGAAATGTGAAACATGTCTCTTGGTATGTAAAATTGAGGACACTTAAAAAAACAACAACAATACAAAAAAAAACAAGGAAACATGACTTGAGATACAAAAAATGATTTTAGAGAAGGCCAAAACAACTTGTGACGAATTTGATGACTAAGAGTCCCTTGCACTGCAAACAAAAGGGATTATTAAATAAAACTGAGGATGAGCATAACTATCCTTGTTTTTAAACGAACGCTTTTCGCTTTTATACAATTGCATGAACTTTGTAAGAAGTTCAAAAATATGACATAAGAGCCATTCAGATTTCGGAGTTTAAATATTTATCCATCAGAGAACGATGAGAGGATAATTTTAAAAAGTACATTATAGACATGTGTTGGTGAAAATAGCGCTCAATTATTTATAAATCAATTGTCAATGCTGTCAGAATACTTTCGTTCAAGTTAACAACAAACTGAGAGGCTCCACTCAAAATTTAATACATTTCTTTTTTTTACTAATTTTGATAATTTTTTTTTTAATTTATGGTTAGCCGAAAAAGGGAAATAACACTTCCCTTGGAGAAGCTCCCCCAATGGAATACTGCCACCATTAAGCAATGAAACTATAATTCAATTGAAAATCGGAGTTGGCAGCGGAATACCATTACCACCCGTGCTGATAAAAGAACGAACACCATCGTATTTTAAGCAAATTGATAAAACTATATTGCTTATACTGCATATCATGCTTCATGATATTAGAAGAAAAGGAAGATGTCACAATTTGCAGCAAATACAGGGGTATGTTTGTTTTTAAACATTATTTAATTGAAATACGTGCGGAAAGGGGCGCTATTTTTAAATTTAACTTAAATTACTACTTTGGCTTATATTATATTATTTAATGCTTTTATAAATTTTTAGTTTAAAGACTGAATAGTTTTATAGCATTTTAAATTTATAGTTCATACTATGTCGTAGCAGAAAATAAAACAAGAGAAAGTAAGAAATTTAATTTCAAAAGTTAAAAGTTCGTTGACTCATGATTTTTGCGTTTTCAAATTAGAAGAGCGTGTTTATATGTAGCAAAGAAACTGTTATAGCTTCATGCCTAATTCACAATGCAACGAGACAACGGTACGTCGTACGTTTTCATAGATAAGGGGGCCTCTCTTCAGCTTATTAACCCTAAGTTAGCTAACCATAAAAGGAATGAAAACATATACATATTTCAAAACTATGTTGCCAAATTTAAAGATTTAACGCTATAGAAAGTGGTGTAGCCACAATTTCAAGAATTTGTAATCTAAATTTGGTTTTCTGCGTTATTCGAGGAAGAGCAAATACCATGAATGCATCCCTAAAAGAAGCACTATTCTTGAAAACATTATCAGTGTTTTCATCTAAAATTTAAAACCTTGGTAGATTGAGCCAAAAAATAGTGGTAGATTCACATTTTCGGTGGTGGATTGTAAAATCAATTTTTCAGCAGTTTTTTTGTACTAATACTTACCTTACACTTGTAATGTAAAAGCGAAAAACGTTGTCAAATTAAACAGAAAAACAAAATATTTCTGTGGTACTTAGCCAAAAACCCGATAGTATATACTTAATTATGTCAATTTTTCAGGATATAATTTTCAATTTTTATGATTTCAATCGAAATCATCTCATCCACAAGATTTATTTTTAAAAGGAAACTCATTATAGAATTTTTGGAATCTTTTCAAGAAAATAATTTTATAAGATTTTAAATTTTTTCTTGATTTTTCAGACATATCAAACTTTTTTTTAGTACCTATGTATGTATCTACCACAGATTTATTTATTTCACAAAAATTAATTAAATTAAATTATCAATTTTGGTTGGTTGTATAGTAATTTTGAATAAAGCTAATTTTTTATTCTTAACATTTTATTTAAACATATTTGCTACATTTTCTATATTTTTTAACATTGTAAATTAAAACTAAAAGTAAACGAACATATAGTGAAAAAGGAACAAAATACATATATATGAGTTTACTTTTTCATTTAATTTTAAACACTTTTTATTAAACTATTATTAAATCATGTATTATTAAATCATGTTTAATCCATTTTTACCTGCGACACGTTTTTTTCTTCTACGGAACCTACCATACAATGGTTTAAGAATCGTTAAGGAAAATCTCATTTTTAAGTGAAGATATTTTTGCATATTTTTATTAAAATTTCCAAAATAATTTTTTGGAAAATTCGATACCTACCCCCTTGATTTTTTTTAACTCAGTATTAATAAATACTAAAAAAAATGGCGTACCAATTTGTTTCCTTAAAAATGTTTTCAATATTTTTTACATTTATAAAAATTTGTTTTTTAAAACAACCAATTCATAAGATTTTTGTAAGAAATCAGATAATTATGATAAATAAAAAAGCCTGCTGCTGACATTTTTGAATCTTCAAGTCTTACTAAATGGTCAAATGTCTTTTTTTGCCTGAATGTTTTTTGTTTCAAAAATTGAATTTAATTTAAATTTTCTTTGGAAAAATAAATATTTTACCTTATACATCAAATATTTTCACGAAAGTTGAGAAGCTTTTCTTTAATATTTATAATAAAATAATTATATTTCCCATTATTCAGGGCTTAGTACTGATTAAAAAAATTATTCAAATTATTGGGTATTATGGGAAATTAGTGGTAAAATTTTCTAATTTGGGGAAGAAGTGGCAGATCTACCACAATTGCGGTAAAGTGACAGCACTGAACACTATCGAAGAATCTGATGATGTAATGTAATAATAATATGTAATTTATTAAAATACTCTCATATGATATTCTTTAGAAAATATTAAAGCCAAATGTGGCTCTAACTTAAGAACTTCATTTCTTCCGTCTTTGCACTTGGCAAAGTTGGCATATCGAAGGTTCAGCTTTTAGTGTCTCTTAAGCTATACATTCAAAATTATCTTAAATTGAACAAAGAAGTAAGAAACATGTTGTTAAAGTACATTACATTTACGAAAATCTGGTTAAAATAAGAATCTCGGAAAGTGACGCAAAATATTTTAAAAACGCTATGGATTTTGCCTTTGAGTCGCGAATTTCAAGAGGTTAATTTAAATTTTGGTACTGGATTCATGCGATAAATATATAAAAATAGAATATTCGTTTTCTGGAGTTTATCAAGCTTCAAAAAAATTTCTGAAAGTGTTGACTTAAGAATACCAAATAGACAGAAGGATCGTCCGAATCCAGAAGATAAAATTACAGAAGATTAGTTTCCTATAACTTGGAGATTTACAGATCATGAAAATATATCCAAATCTTGCTTAGGATTTTTACTACACTTCTGATATCACGCCTTTTGTCAAACGATATTTTTCTAGTTTGAAAAGGATAAATACGATTATTAAGTAGGTTCGTTCCCTTAAGATCATCTGAATTTCAGTGCGGAGTGTTAAGGATCCCTTACACCAACGTGAATCTGTCGCAGTGAAGACGATAACAATAAAAACAACATGTTGTTTTCATTGAGAGCCACGTGTTGTTATTATTGTTTTCGTCATCGCTGCGGCAGATTCGCGTTGGTGTGGGGGATCCTTAAAACTAGGAGTATAAAAACAAAAATGTTTTTTCACGAGTAACTGTCTCCTGCAAGGAATTGATCAATCTTCCACGGGTATTTTGAAAAATTTTTGTAAGTTAAGTAAATAAAATTTGAGCCAACTGTAAAAATAAAAAATAGAAATCAATAAATACATATTTTTTTAAAAAGATTTATTTTTATTTATTTAACAACGCTGTTTGTTTGAGTTAAAATTCTTATAACTTTTGATCTAAGGCTGGCATAAATAAGTTTTATACCTTTTAAGAAACTTCAATATCATGGCCAAAAACTAAAAACCACTGTTAAGTCATATGATTTTTTTTTAGGATGCTCTTTTAAAAATTGAAGTAAAAAAAAAGTTTGATCAAAATATCGTATTATCAATTAATTTTGAGCAAAATGGTGCAAGATATCCAAAATATTTTAATGCAGAAAACCATCATACAATATTTAAGTGAAAAATTATGAAAAACAAAAATTAACCATGGACAGGGTGACCAAATAAACCAAAGTACGGGTTTTTCAAAATTAAAAAAAAAAAACTGCCATTATTCGAAAACCGTTATGATGCGGTACGGACAAGTTACTAAATTCTGAGTATTCATGACCTGTTCTCACCAGTTTCAGTTTGATCATTGTTTATGGGACACCGTGTATAATGTTTCATTGTTTTAAGTTCGTCATTATGTAAGGAAAACTGTGAAGAGATCTCGTCACGTCGACGTTTGCTTTCACACCGCATTCTGAATCAGGCATCAGTATTCCTTTCGTGGTATGTGTACTCGTAAAGTAAACCTGTTTGGTTCTAAAAAAAAACTCTGGCCATCAATATTAGAGATGCCGCGAATATTCGGCCACTATTCGGCATTCGGCCTATATTTTTGATATTCGGTATTCGGCCGAATAGTTCACAATATTCGGAGATGGAGAATGGAGAATAAAAAACGCTTATTATCTTACAATAAATGTTTTCTTTTATTCAAAAATTTGTATTTTAGTATTGAAAATCTACTAATGGTAAGTTGTGGTGAATAAATCCTACTTTTTCGGCATTCGTTGGTAGCAAACGAACATCTATTTTCGTAAATAATTCCAGCTTCTGAAAATATGTCAAAAGTCAAAAGTCACGTAGGAGATAGATACACATCGTTGGCCGAATGTTCGGCTGCCAAATATTCGGTATTCGGCCAACGAGTGTGGCCGAATATTCGGTATTCGGAATTCGGCCGAGTCACTATTCGCGGCATCTCTAATCAATATAGTTACTCCCCTCTCGACTTAGTGATTTATGCTTGTTAACTAAAATTAAATTCCAACCCTATTACTTTTTTAGTAAGTAGTGGACTCACTTGATTTTCGCTGGTATTAGTCTTAGGCTAATTTTTCTCTATTTCACTTCTTCAAAGTAAATTTCTTGAGCTGAGTTTTTGTAATTTTCTTAAAACACTAGAACGCTTTAAACTTCATATGTTGTTTTTTAACATTAGATTATTTGTCGTCATTTTCTGGCTAAGGTTTGAGGTTTACTTTTCAGGTTCAGGTATAGTTTTCTCAGATTTTCTGACATTCCTGTTCGAATGCTTCAACATAAGCACACTGTTTTTCGTTACTGAGCCTTATTCGTAAAAAAGGGAGATTATTATTAACATCATTGAATTATTTAATTCAAAATGTTTAACCTCCACTTTAAAACCTGAAATTGGGTTTTACGGTACGGCACTGGCTCGTCAATAAAAGGGACTTAGACTCACTCTATACCAGATAACACATACAACGACAAAATCAGAAGAATATTTAAGCAAGCTTAATATGAATTTTGTTTCTAGATTGATTGGCTGGGAGAAAAACTAAAATTATTTCACTACACCTTCACTACAGTTTGAAGAAACTCATTAAAAACCTCGAACTAAACAAAGCTTAACATACAGGCAGGGCTTTACTCATCATACCTTCGACGTGTTAGTCTCACACACTACCATTCCTCCAAGGCCTACTTTTATAAAATATGCGGAGTACTTTACTTACGCTTAATACGGTAGGTTACTGTGGCGTATACGTACTCAGAAAAATTTGGTTAAAAAATAAAATGGGTAAACTTTTGTTTTGTTTTTAAAAAAAGAAGAAAAACATTGGGTTTGCGTTCTCATTTCAAATCAAATTCTTTGAAACGTGAAAAGGCGGTTTTAACACACAATAAAAAATGTTTAAGATAAAACGAAAAACAAAACAATTAGAATTTTTGATTTCTGGTAAAATACTATTTTTTAGCCCGATTTCCAGGGTTCGTCTTGTGTTTACAATCAATTTGAAACTGCATGTTTTTAAAAGTAACTTCAAATTGAAAATATTCCCAAGGAAAATTTCATCAACTTATTTTTATTGTAAATTTCAATTTAAAATGATTTACTTTTATTTTAAAAGATTAAATGATTTACTTTTCTAAAACACTGTTCAAAAAATATTCTTTTATTTTCCAATAGTAATTTTTATGAAATAAAAACGTTTTTTTAATACTACCTATAGGTATACTTAACTGTGATTAGTCTTTTAAGCTACCAATGATAATGGTACTCTGTTTTAAAGTTTTATATGACAAGTAAATTAATTTTTACCAAAACTATAAATGCAGAAAATAACGTCATTCATACAATTCGTTTGTTTCGTCAGAGAACAAAAAGAAATATAATATATGTGTACGTAGGTACTCTTTTGTCGAAACGCCAAATTTTTTGTTTGAAACAAGAAAGGAAAGACCCCAACGCAACCAAAAGCATTTTGTAAACACTTTTCATTCAAACGGATGTCCTTTCACATATACACATACACAACAAGAAACGCTTTCATTCACTAAATACAGGACTTTCTTTCTATACATCAAAAAATTACATCCGTTGATGGTGTGACTTTTCGTTGTCATTTTGACAACACTTCGTCAAACTGTCATCTAGCAGTCGTGCAGTAGAAATGTGTGTAGTATAAATTCTCTACCCAAAGCAAGAGACACCAATATACCAATACCGCTATAGATAGCTAAACTATATGAAGAGTCGCTCTGACTATACACAAAAACAAAAACAAAAAACTTAACGAAAGTCCTGCCCAAAGTTTTTCCACTTGAATTATTGCTTTTGTCTCGTCCACACTTCAAATGATGGGGGCGTTTAACCTACTAACACACTTGCAGCGAGAAAAGAGCTTTTTCGGTACACCGACCGAATGTTGGGTTCGATTCGTTGAGGATGTTCCTTCCATTTCATCAGAAACAACAACAACACAAAAATGAAAATCATCTGTTTCTGTTTCAGAATTCACAATTCAGAGATTCAGAGAGTCCTGCCAAGTCCTGACTGTGTGTTTGATTATTGTTCGTCTGCTGTCGTTGTCGCTGTCGGTTGGAACTCAGGAATTTGGCAAGGAAGGACTACATATATATTCAGTGTGTGTTGTTGTTTGTATGGTGTGCTTTGCCGCTCCTGGTAGAAAGTTGATTTCTTCTTTTCCTTGCATCCATCCTCATTGTTATCGTCCTCGTTGTCGTTGTCGTCGTCCTCGTCGTTGCCGTCATTCTCGTTGTCGTTGTTGTCCTCGTCGTGCAGTATAAGTTTGCATTCTGTTCAATTAAGGTGTGGTGACACTACTGGAGGAACAAAGTACACATAGGTACATTTTATCGACGATATCCTTTTTCTGTGTGTCATTTGTCGTCCGCCGAGAAGAGGCGGGTGTAACTAAGCTGCTGAAAGTGAAAATTATCAAATGTGTGCGGGCTCAGGATTATGAAAAATTGCGCGAAGTGAATTCTTAAAAAAATCTCTCAATTTGACCCTCCAAAGAATACGAAAATCGTCTATCTTATCAGTTTTTGTGTAAGCAAAGAAGAAAAAGAAGAAGTATAAAAAAAGTACGACGAAATGTGTCGATAAAGTATATAGAAAAAGCGAAAAAGCCCATCTCACTCAGCCTTAGTGTTATTGACATCATTTTTGTTGTTGTTTTCTTTTTGTACGTGTACTTATCTGTCGAATACTTATCCTGATATACATAATATTGTCACCTTTTATACGTGTGCTTAGCCTTAAGAACTGAATTATAATTATTAAAACCATCACGAGCTCTATCTCAAGCAGCTGTTAAGGAATTCCAACATAACTCCTATATACCTATAACTTACCTTAGGTGCAATCAACAACAGGACATTTAGTATACTTTTTTAAAATAAAGAAAAAAAGAACACAGAAAGACAGGGAAACGCTATGTTCTCCATGTGCTCCAAAGTGAAACCAAGAACTTCCCCCAGCATCCAGCAGCATCAGCATCAGCACCCAACTGGTAAGAGAGAACCCTACACAAAAGTGTAATATACACGCTCTTCTCAAGTGTTGTCGTCTTGTACCATGTACATGTTGCAATTTATTCGTCTTTTTGATTAGAACAATAAAAGAGTTTAAACCTTTTTCATCTAACTTCTTTAAAAATTAAAAAAAAACACAGACAAACACACACTTATACAGCTATATGAAAACTACTCGGAAGAGGCGTATAGTTGAATGAAGAAGAAAACTCTTAAGTGCCTCAAAGTTATATTTCATTCTACATGTTTTTTTTTGTGTGTGTTGTTGTTTATTCAAATAATCACAATTACCTACTCTGGTAACAAAGTCTCAGAAGTGGGATATATGTATGTTCGAAGCGTGCATTATTTCGTATCTCTCTGCTTGAAATTGAAGGACATTTTTGTTAAAAATCTCATATACGCTTCCGTGTGATGCTTGAGTGGCTGGTTTTTATTCATTTTTTTGTTCGGTTTTTTTTTCGTTTTTTCGTTTTCAAAAAAATAATGTCACCAAGGACACGCCCAATTTAAAAACAAAAGAATATTGATTGAGCGATGCCGAGATAATAAATACAAATATCTTATATCAAAAAGAAAGGACTTCCGGGGGTTGGCTGGTTGGTTGGTTGGTTGGTTGGATGCTTGGTTGGTTTTTGTATCTATAATCCTTGTTGTTATTTTTCTTTTCTTCGTCTTCTTTTCTCGTGACAAATTGAATGAAATTAGATACACAACCGATAAGCATTCTGCTGACAACTCACAACTATATTTTAGCTGTTATTATCTTCCCTGAAAAAGAGAGAATGACATTGCGAGGACCACCAAGGAGTATTATTCAATTCGTTGAGTCGAAAACTAATTACACAACTAATGGCTTTCTTTTTTCGTGTATACTCTTGTCTTCAGATTTAAGCCTTTTTCTTCATAAATACTCCTTCTCTATTCACTTACCCCCCCTTTTCTTCTCATTTATTTCCGTTCATTATTAATTATGTCTCAAAGGATATAATCACATTTTTGGGGATTTTGATTTTATGGAAAATTATTTTCGCACAGAGTACCCATTTTTCATTCTCATCTGGGTGTCACATTATGAAACCTTAGATCTTATAGAAATTGTGCTCAAAAGGGTTACATCTACATGTGGCTGTGTGCCTTTGTGTATGTGTCTGTAGACATATGTATATATATCAAAAATCCGTTTGCTTTTGTATAAATATATATAGGAGGTATTTTGTAATTATTATCTTCCTATAAGAACTGTTAGGCTTGATTGATTGAACTTTGTTTCTCTTACGAGATTCCTTTGCTAAATTTCAAAAAACATTAATTTTTATAACTTTTATGATAAATTACTTTTATGTCTGAATTGTTTGCTTTAAGACATTTTTTCGTTAGAAGAATATCTCGCGCGTATCTTTTCACCATGATAAAGTGCGTATCGCATTACCTATACATTCAGATGCCAGTAAGAAATAAGTAATCCCAATCTTTATACCATACCTGCCATCTTTATGAAATGTTTGAGGAAAAAAAACAATCAATAATGTTATGATTGCAATCTCTGAACATTATTTTTCAATCTCGGAAGATTTGAGATTAGTTAAAGTAAATTCTTTTATTCCGAGATTTATTCATAGAATTGGTAACGATATTTTATTTTGGCCAGAATTTGTTTTTATATTTGAAAGGAAAATCATGTTTTAATGTTTAAAAACGAAACTAAGTTCGAAATCCCCGATCACTCATGAATTATACTACTGGCTTTTGTTTTCTTAATTTTTTGTTTTGTATTTCACCATCAACTATGGATGACATTCGTCATTAAAATGTATCATTAGAATCGGTAATAGATACACTCACATCGATAATCAAATTCAACCGATAAACTGAATTCACCGGCATTCACTATCCCTGAATTTCATCTTTCATGAATGTGCACTCGGGCAAGCTTTTCATTCAACGACCTTCATGAGAGGCTAGGAATGTCGTTCATGAGTGATCTTAGATGTCCAGCTTAAAGCCTATAGTATACAGGTCGAGCAAAACTAAATTTTATCTCTACATTATTTTTTGTCAGGAAAAATTTTGAAACATTTTTTTTTATTTTTTAAATCTACACTGCAATATTAAAATAACAAAAAAAAATCTGTACAAAAAAATGTTTGCAGTCTTTACAGCGAGTTTATGTTGTCATTCAAAAATCGTTTGTATAAAAATTTAGTATATTTTCATACTTTAAACTCTTGAACCCTTTCCTATTAGCTACACCACTGACTGAGTGAAAACAGCTGTTTTATATAATCTTTTCCCGTAACTTTCTTTCATGTTTTATTTTATGTTTTTTTGGTCACATTCACAAAATACCTATTGGAATATTGGAAATGCTTAACGAAAATATGCTTTTGGTTGATAAAAACCGTCATATTCATGAAACGTCAACATTAATTGTCTAGCAAAATAATGCTTCGCACATTATTTATTATGTGGAGACTTTTAAATGTGCAGTTTGAAAAAAAAAGTTTGGATTTTGCGTTTGAGCTGCGTACTGCACAAGAAAAATCCGAGACAAAATTTGTCCTGGAAAAAAATTGTATGAGAAATAAAATTATTCCCGAAGGCTTAACTGTGAAAAAAGTCATATATGTATATATTTCTGGTATAAATGTTGACTCTGTAAAAATTCCATCCCCAGATTTTGCCCCTGCAATATAAAACACCTAGGCCTAGTATTCCAGAAATTGAGAGTTAACACTGAAAAAATGTTTTTCAGCCAATTTAGATCCCGAGTTTACTCATTAAGAGGCTGGTGAGTTATCTTTGGATTAACTGAATAGATATTTCTGATGGATGTGTGTGAAAACACAAAGTTTAACAGAATAAGGCTGTTTGTTCAATAACTTCTACGGACATTTTTCAGTACCTAAGTTAACTAGAGTTAGAGCCATTTGTACAAACAACAATCGTAGTAATTGAAAATTCACTTTTAATTAAAAACAAATAAGGGACCTAAATGCTTGCCTTGTGGAACATTAGAACTAACGTTCTACTAATTTAGAGATTTCTTAATAGTCAGTTAAATAAGATAGAACGTATTGACAAAAAGAAACAAGAAGAAGTTGTTTAAATTAATTTTTAAATCAAATTTAAAACAAATTAGAACTTCTTGTTTCTGGCTTTGAATGCCAACATCTCAATTTGCAGCCCTCGAGTGTTTTTGTAAACCAAAACACCCATGTTTTTTGACAATTTTGGGGTTTTAAATAAAACCTGGGGTGGAATCGGCTAAGGTGATAAATGATTGTCACATCAACCATACACTGAAAAAAAAACGCAATATCAAAATAATATTTTTATAATATTAATTCCATATTTTTGGTGATTCATATCAAATTAACCACAAAACATGATAAATTCATGGTAAAAATGTTATTCTGATAGTTTTTTTGTTTTATTGAAATTGAAAATGTTACTTTGATAAGATTGTTTTTAACATTGTAATATCAATTTCCATTATCAAAACTAGGCTGATAATTTTTACTACTAGCATATCATACAAAAATATTAATTTCATATTTTTAGGCTAAATTTGATGTCTTCAATGTAAAATTGATAAGAAACATTATGTTTTCTTCACTTTAATATAAAATTGATATGTGCAGCAATGTTAATTGAAAAAACGGAATATCATTTCAATATTTTTTTAATATCAAATATCTACAATGATTCAAAATGTTGTATTTATGACAGTAAAAATATTACAGCAATATTTTTAAGATCAGATTGAAATTAAAAATCTCAAATTAACAATTATTTTTGATATTGTTATATCAATTTATAATGTAAAAATTTGGTTGGCATTGAAGCCATAAGTTATGGCATAAAGTTATCAATTTCCCACACATTCGTTCCGTATTGCGAATTGGCCCAGTGGAAGTGTTTTGGGCTCGTAAGCCGAAGGTTCCAGGTTCAATCCCAGAAAACCAAGTGAGTAATTTATAAATTTTTCAAATAAAATAAAATTGTTACATTTTCAGAATAAAAAATAATCAGCAGCGTTTACCACCATTATGGGAAAAACAAAATAATAAATTAAAATGTGTAAAACTATAAAAAAAATAATACAAAATTGAAACCATCGTCAAACCCTACAAATGCAGAATATTTTTTTTTTTTCATTTCATTGGTCATATCATAATTACAATTTTCATATCATAATGATAACTTGTTCATATCACAATGATATGACGAGAATATCAATATTGACATTTTTCTTAGTAGCTCACTTTTATAAACGAAAAATGTTAATTTTACGGTGGTTTTTACAATATTTTTTTTTCGGTGTAGTCATATGTGATTGTCATTTAGTTTTCCGTCTGGGTAAGGTGATTCAACTCAATTCAATTCAATTGAATACTTTCCAATGTAATTTGTCAAAAACATGGTTGCCATAGTGAATATTTCAAATGTTTGTAATGAGCAATCGAAAATTTATAACGAAAATGACGTCCTTGCGATATAAAGGTTCCCCCACACCAAAGCGAATTTTCGGCGGCGACGACGAAAACAACAATAACAACACGTGGTTGTCAATGAAAACAACACGTTGTTATTATTATTTTCTCCGTCACCACCGAAAATTCGCGTTGGTGTGGGGGAACCAGATACGTCAAATTTGTTGGAAAATGACAATCACATTTTTGATTTGATAGCTCTTTAGCTATCAAATGTGATATCATCTTACACAGACTGAATTGTTTGAATGTGACTCTCACTTATCGCAAATCACCTTACACGATTCCACTCCTGGGTCAACCCTGGGTCAAGTTGAACGAAGGAAACTAATGTTCGGACAACCTCGTTCTGTGCGTTCTACCTCGATTTACATACCCGGTCTAGCGAGTGAATGTGAACTGTGAAAAACGAAAAAAGTTATAAATCTAAAAAAAAAATATTTGACGAGAATTGCAAAATTTTTGAAATCCTAGTTGCTCTAATATTCAGTTGCTCTCTTAAAAACTCAACTATTTGTTCAAAAAAAAAAAAAAAAAAAACAAATAAATTCTAAGTAAATAAATCATTTTTTATTAAATTTTATATCGCTGAGGCATTCTTTTCAACTAAGAGTCTCTTCTTTTGTTTTAAAACTTTAAGTCAACCTGTGCTATGTGTACTTTTTACTTTTATTAATTTTTTTTAAATATCAACTTCTTTTCACCCTCCCATTTCACTTGGCAATGGCATTCGTCTCGTGTGTGTTGCATTAAAGCTATTTGCTCAGAAAAAAGCTTTTAACAGATGCCCCATTCAAATGTGAATGCAATTTAAGGAACGAATATACTCTCGTGGTCATGCAACGATGTTTTGCTTCTGCTTCTGCTACTATACTATAGCTGCAAAAAAAAAGAAAACATTTTTTTTTAAGTTGTGCCAGCGCTTGTATGCGGATATATTCGTATATTCGTGTGGTACATAATACTTTATCCTTGTGTCAATCTATTTTTCTAATAAGGGTGCTTCGGGCTTACATCTAAGTATTCTTTATTATGATGACAAAGCATAGAAGGCATTCGCTGCTGGAGCATATATATTAAGAGAAAGAGGAGGCTATAACATTGACAGAGGATGGGGCTGTGCCAGCTGAGAATAGTGAGAATAGAAAATGTGAGCTGGCTATGGCTAGTGTGTGCCAAAACTGCGAATTCATCGTGTTTTATGAAGGCTTATACAGAAAAGGCTCTTGAAACTATGAAAAATTTAATGTAATGTAAATTTTCTCATGTGACTCAGGCTTATAAAATCTACCTAACTTTAAATTTTAAGTTAAGACAATCCGGCGATTATGGTAAACTTTGAGCACTGAGGAGGTATAGCATTCATTGAAAATAATCATTGAAAATTCTCTAATCTGCTTAAAACAAAAGAAAAGAAAAACGAATATTTTAAATTAATGGCAAAACTTAGGCTCACTTGCACCATAGTTTCTTACTGCAGTAACCTTGGGATTTATCGGAATGATTAAGTTCAATCAAATCCTCATCCATTTTTAAATAGTTCTCGACTGAAAAGAAACATCTTAAGTCGACTTGTTTAATGAACCCAGTTACCAATACAGAGGCACACAGTTCTGTCTTATCCCTATTCTTCTTTCTCACTCCTTTTCCCTTATATTAACGAAAAAAATCAGGTTATGTACGAAAATAGCCTGGTACCACAACTTCTTTGCAGAGTTTTTTTGCTCTCCTGGAAAATATTAAAAATGGACTTAAGATGATTTTCTTTTTCAGTCGAGTGTTGTACTCTGATCGTTATGTGCATACATATTTAATATTCATTCCCATTTGCGAGCGAAATGAAAGGACTAACGAATGAATCCATTCCGTATTACAAAAAGCGAACATTCGTCAGGTGATTCAACTAAATTCTAAATTAAACGAAAGGAAATTGTTAGAGACTGGCCGACAAACAAAATTAAAACACAGATTTATAAGGTTAAAATATAATTTTTAAAACAAAATTTATCAAATAATATCTCCAACTGAATCACAATAACTAAAGAAAAATCATTATACTATAATACAAAAATAGTTTTTAAACAGTCAAGTTCTGGAAAATGAGATTTCTGATATCTCGGCAATTCCAGTTACACGAAAAGGAAAATTACGTACAGAGTTTGACATTTGTGCTTTTAAATAGTGCTGTCTTTTTCAGACTGTAAACTGTAAAATTAAACCATCATAGACGTTTTTTTTTCATTTGACGAAAAGTTTGTTTTTCTCACCACCATTATTTTTTCACACAAAAGACCTACCCAATTCCATTACCACTCCTCAAATTTAATTTTATTACCGACCGCGCGCCGCTACCGGCCGAACTGACATTAGCACCCTATATCATCGAACACACATAAATGCTCCAGAAACCTACTATACGATGTCTTGACATATCACAAAATATGGTCTTATGACGCTTTCGAAAAGTGACATAACACCATATTTGGTAAAAATTTTACACTCACTGTTCGAAAACAATATTTTTGTATGGTAAAAGGCGCGTTTTTATTTCAATTCCGAAGGAAATTGGATGAAAAAACGATTCCTAAATAATTTACATGTTAAATGCAACAACAACTAATCGCCAATGGGCTAAGCTAAACCCAGATAATTTTCGGGGCTTAACTTAAGCACGGAGAAAAACTGTGTTACCGGCGGGAATTACATACTTGTTATCGATAGTTTGTATGGAAACTCCATTTTTTTACTATAATGGCGTCGCTAATCCCCGATATCGTTTTTTTCACCCAGTTCCCTCCGGGATTGGAAAAAAACACACCTAAAGTCATGTTGAACAAAATTTTTCTTCGCCGTATTCTAAAAGCAATTAGTTTTAATTTAAATTGATAATGGTCTGTTTTCCAATGTCTGAGTGAAGTTCTAATTATGTTATTCGACAATTAATTTATCCGAAAATTAAATTATCCCCTTAAAAATTTTTGAGTTTCATAATGATCAATAAGCTATTCGTTCGTTATTCCAGTTTTCCAGACAAATTTAATTTAATTTGACTGATGTCAAACATTAAGCAAAATTATTATTTTTTTTTATGTAATTAAATTTGTACATACATTGCAAAATTATTTATATTCCTCAAAAAGTTAATTTTGCAGTGTCGGTCGTCTTATTGTACGTGTCAAAAGTGTCGAGAGAATTGTTTCTAAAAGCTCTGGATAATAATAGGTAAATGACTATTCACATGAAAGTGACCGACGAATGAACGAACATTCATCCATTTTGACATTTAAGTTCACATATAGCATTTTTTTATTCATCGCGAACGACGTTTTCAATGTTTGTTTCAGCCATGAACAAAAACTAGAATTATTTTGATACAAATAAGTTGATTTAAAAATAAAATAAAAGAACTGACTTCAGGCTTTCAGAAAGGATGAAACACTTTTTAGTAAGTGTTGCCATTTTTTTTAAATGTTTTTTTTTTGCATTTTAAATACTTTTTTTATAAAATGTGCCAAAACACAACTTTTGCACTCGATTTCAATTTAGCTGCCATTATGAAATAAAGTGCTCTCTATACGCTTTCAAATGATATAAGTTTCATCACTGTTGAGCAATGTTGAAAGTGGGCCCAAACTCCACACAAAGTTGCCCATGGTCCTTTGTTAATAAATCTGATCCTATTCTTCTTAACCCCAGTTTTACTTGCTTTAATACCTGCACTATGACGAGCTTACCTGAGCTTCGAGAAAAAGGTTTAAAAAAATTCAATATGATGATGAATTTTTTCAAAAATTTACGAGAAGAACTGGCTGCCTAACTATTTGTCATCGATTAATGCATCAAATGTGTTTTAAATCGAATAAAAAATATAATATATATAATATATGTATGTTCGTGTTCTGTCCAAAACTGCGAATATCTACACATTTTATTTTTTATATGAACTTTGGCAGACGTTTGATTAAAATTTTTATAAATTCGCAGTTTTGGTCTGTATGGAAACACACATAATATGTATTTGAAACTGTTTCCTGTTTATTTACCCTACTGAAATTCCAATTTAAAAAATATCACGTATTTCAAAATTTTTAAATAAAGTTTTCTCTCACATAATATTTTTATTTTAGCACTAAAACCTTCCATATGAGCTGGGTAAGATAATTGAAAAAACAAAAACTAACCTTTAATGCGTGGCAACCCTATGCCTTGATTATATTTCGCCAGGCAACCCATGTGCAAAATGTTAGTTTAGACACTACCTACCTAAAAACCTGTATAGTACAACTACTACTTACAACTACTACGTATCGGGCGGATTTCCAAATTCTTCACATAACATATTCTTTCAGTTGAAAAGAGATTAATAACAAATTTCCAACTTTCTAGAAACCTACGTTGCAGAAGGCGGGAGCGGGAAGAGATTTTCTGTACTTTATCGGATTACCGATGCACGGACGCATAGAAGACGAACATACAAACATTCATATTAATTTAGAAGATTTTTTGAAAGTTATTCAATAATTTGGACAAACCCCAACGAAACGTTAAAAATATTTCTTTTTATTAATTTACTTACTTCCTGGAAAAGAACAATTTTTTCCAGCTAGTTCCGCCCCCAGCTATTTTTCATTCACAAGAAATTACGTGCATTTTTTTTCTGTGGAAAAATTATATAGTATCTTCCTTTCATAAGATTATTCCTTCAGTCAAAAGCCAATTTTTGAAAATAAAAAATGTAAATGCTCCTGCATGTATTTAACCAACATATTATATAAAGAAATGAATATCATCTCTAGGGATAGCAAAATCAACGCTGTTTTTATAACATTTCTCTAATTGATATCACAAAAACACAAATAATATTTCAACTTCCTCTATATCTCCCATTTTCTATTATCTTTTTTTCCTTGTTTGAGTCAAATCCAGCGTTGCCCCCCCTACTATATTTGTAGCATTTTTGCTAAATTTTGCTTCAAAAAAAAAGTCACTACGTACAGTCGCAAAATATTTGTAAAACACTACAATTTCAAAATTTCTGAAATTAAAAATTTTAAATATGATATCGCACAGTGTATTTGGCATTTATATTCGCCAGTACCACTTTTTGTGTAAACATTCTTAAATCAAAAAGCGATCTTGAAAATCTTGAATATTTTTAATTGGCTCGGAAAATCTTAAGTTCATTTTTTTGTATAGGTTTTCTGTTTTGTTTTTATTTGTATTAAAAATTTTATTAGATTTTGTTTGATGTCTGAATGACTTTTTCTTACCGTAATGAAACACATTAAAGAATTACAAATATATAAAAGTAAGAAGTTGTTCAAATTGGCAATAATTATTAAGCCATTTTACTTTTAAGATAGGTATTATTATTTTATTAAACTATTAATTTTCGATAAAACTTTACTTAACTTTACTAACTTTATGTTATCTTTTAATAATTGTTTAATGATGTCTTTATTATTATTATTTTTAAATTATTTATTTTTGTTATTGAACCTCAGGAATTAAAAATTTTATTTATCGTTACCGTGCTTTTGTTTTTTTTTTTATTTACACGAATTTCGAGTCATTTTCGACATTGTACTAAATTTTAAATCTGTGAAGCTACATTTTATACCAGTTGGAGGGGCAACACTGTTCAAATCCCCTTGCTATACAGCCGTCAAAATTAAACATGGCCCCCTGCTGTGAGGCATGATGGAGGGAAGGCTGTATTTAACATCGCACCATGCTCCTGTTGCGTCTGCCAAAACGCAACGTCACTTACGGATACAAACGCCTTGTAATAATGTATTCTTAGTCGATAAAGGGAATGTTCCTTTTTGCTCTATTACGGCTTCCTTTTCCTGGCTCCTGGGGGAGAAAATGAAACAAGCATTGCAAAATCCGAGTTTTTCAATTAACTAAAACAATTTTACTTTGGAATAACATTTTTGTGTTCTCAATTAAATTTCATAATGCTCTTCCGGCTTGCTTATCCCTTATTTCAATCTGGGCAAACTTTAAAGGAGATAATAGGGATACAAAATTAAAGCTCTTAGCTTTAACTTTTATCTGGGCATGCATAATTGAATCGTGTTCGAGTATATACGTATAAATGTATATATAGGCCAAGTGCAAGAGTTCTTTTCAAAAATTGTTGAGCTTGGGATGGTGTACATGTTTAAGGATTCAATTAATTGCATATAGGTATGTACTGTACACCTGGGGTTTCTTTTTCTTTGTCTTTAAAATGCGAGAAAATTTTCAATTTCAATCATATCCTTCTCCATTCTATATTGAGTCTTACAGTCTTAAAGAAGAATAATGGCTTTGTTATTGCTGAAGTTAAAAATGTACATTGGTAGTTTGTGAACATATTTAAATAGTATTGAACATCTTTTTAACAATGAGTATTGAGTACTTAGTTTATCTGAAAGTTTTCTTTTCATTTGCAGGTGCGGTGGGGAAGCAAGTAAAAGGCGGTTATTTACTCAGATACAAAAGTAAGTATAGACACCATTCCTTTATTATGGCTTAAAATTTATTAACGATAATTTTATTACAATGGAAATCAAATTATTGTGATTTGCATGTGGGTCGAATTATTTTATTAAATTATTCAATTCAAGCTTTATTGATTTAAATAGAGATGATTAAGAGTCTGGAGCTGATGTCGAGAAATATTGCTGGTTAAATAGTGTACAAAGGAATGAAGTATAAAAAGTCAATGGTTTGGTTGACGGGAGCAAAGTTGTCAAAGAACGAAAAGGTTAAGAAGTAAAAGTATGAAGAAAATAAATTGAAGGAGATAAGTACTTAGGCAACTTTCTGGTTTCTAATCATTGGAAACCCCAGTTAAATTTCTGTAATTTATCTGTCAGTTTTGTAACTTATAGCTTAAAAGTTATCTAAATATTACTTGCTTAATGATGGTGATTACCAAGAACCATCAACTGAATAGGTATATGGCATTATCTTCTAATTTAAATCTAGCTTAGCAGTCACAACACCAGGAACCAGTGACCATCGAAACTAACTTATATTCGTTAAACATTCAACAAACTTGGGCTCAGTTTTTAACTGCAATTTCATACCGGAGTTAAATCCTGCAAAATGCAGACAATTACAGGCACATTATGGTTTTTAATCGCACCTTGTTTCATACGAGTCAATGGCTCGATGAGACTATAATTGGTATGATGGAAGTCGAAATTAAAAATTTCAGACTTCCGAGAACTGTGACTTTTAACTATTAACTTAATTTGGTCCAAAAGAACATATGAATCAACGAAACGAACCAGTAGTTGGTGTAAAAACAAAACATCGGTAACTTTTCGACGTTTTTCCAGAGTAGTCATGTTTAAAGGAAGAAGGTGATTGCTATATGGAGGCAGTTGATTTTGGTCATTCCAGTTCAAGTAACTTAGTGCGAAACGATCAATGTGTACGGAATAGTGAGGTGACCATACCACACTAGCATATTCTAAGTGGGGACGAACAAAAGAGTTGTATAGGGAAGATGTAACGATACAGACTAGCCAAAAAATTCTTTGCCCCAACGTTTTTATTTAATAACAATCAAAGGCTTTCGAAATACAGCAGAATCTCGAAAAGATGAACAGATATAAAACAGGGCCCGTCAACATATGTTTGAGGAAGAAGGAAGAAGGAAAAGAACGACAATAAAAATCGGATCAGAATGTCTATCTTTGCGGTACACCACGAAATCGTTAGAAAATAATTCATTGTTCGTGAATGTAGAATTGAGTCACGTCTCCTTTAACATTATTACATCAAAATCAGATGCATGAGACGCTAAAAGAAACTTTTGAGTTTTAGACCTTAGTCCCCTCTCATTTGTATAGTAAAGGGACATAAGATCTAGTTTTTTGATGGCTTCAGATTAGTGAGGACTTTGTTTAAAATCCTCTCACGATGGCATCTTCAGGCCAGATATCAGAACTCAACATTATGTCAATAATATGAGCTTCAGGACATGATAACATTGTTGTCCACTTGGTGTGGAGCCTCAATTTTATTAAATTCCGATTATGTTCTGTTGCTCATGCTGTACTCTAAAGAGTCGTTCGATAACATAGGATTTCAATATTTCGTGGAACTACCTTGGAAGATCTCTAAGCAGTTTCTACTCAAGTTCCAAATGCCAAACTTTGTCAAAGGCTTGAGCAGCATCTAGAAATAGAGCGGAACATACTTGTTTTTCTCCAAGTGCATTTTAAACAACATCCTTATAAAGACGGAACCACTCAAACCTGAGCAGTTATTAGATCATACTCGAGTGCTTTTTTGTTTGATAACTTGTGTTGACAGTAATTGTCACATGCTCGATGCTTTTTACTTCGACGAATGGAATTTACAATTCGTCGTTTCTATCCACTTGCTGGAAAGGGCTTAAAAACATTCGAGAGATAAAATATTAAAGTTTTATTTAAAAAAATAGTTGTAATCAAATATTTGTTTTTAATTTCCTATTACAGAACAGCTCCTTTGGAATCGGTGGTCAGAAGAATGGGTTGTTTTATACGATGACTCAACTATGGCTTGGTTTACGGTAAGTTTTTTTATTCTGTTTTTTTTTTGTATTTCATGTATTTTTGTATTTAAATGAATTCGATATGATTCTAATGATTAAATGTAGGAACCAGGACGATCATCACCAGCAGGAAAAATTCTCGTTAAAGAAGCTCCGGAAATGTTGGCAATCGCGCATTGGACCGGTCAAATACCTCGAAGACCGCCTCTACCAGAAGGCTGTGCCGTCTCGCAATTAATAGCACTTGGATCAAGACGAAAAAAATCCAAGGTCTATTGGATGCTAGCGAAATCCGAACAAGAAGTTAGGTAAGTGAAAAGTTGTTGAAATTAGATTAATTTTAGTTCTTACATATGTACATATGTGACAGTTTTCGTGGAGGAAAAAGTAGCACATAACAACAGTTTAATTCAATGGTTTTACTAGGTTTACTTTTTAAACTTCTATTTGTTTACTTTTGATTACAATTGGTAGAAATTGGCAGTTTTGGAAAGTAAACGAACATAAGCAGGTAGTTTTTCTGACAACTAAAAGTGCTACCATACTCAGTCGTATGTCAACTTTCACTATTTTACTTTTGACTATTTTACTCACTTTTCGTAGAAAAATTAATTTTCTATCGAAATGGATGGTTTCAATGAAAGACAAATCGAAAAAATAAGAAATTCAACATGTTTCTTTAAATATTTAACTTTTTTCTCTGACCAAAAAAATTATTTTCTAAACATTATTAAATATCTTAAATATGCAATGAAAAACATTTTCTAAGTTTGTTCATCTCATTTTAATTAACGAAAAAAAATTAATGCTTGAAGAATCTTCATTACAAATTACATACCTACATTATACATATATATGTAGATACATATATATTTCACTTCAAACAATTCTGAAAAAAACAAAATTCAAGCTATCAACTTTGTTTTGCCGCAATCAACAAGATTTCAAGCAAAAGTTTGACTTTGACAGATGAAATGTCTGGCTGGGCACATTGTGCCAACGTGTTACAGAAAATATTCAGTTCAGCCTTTAATTATCATAATTTTTTTTTTCTGCACAACTTGAAAAGTTTTGTTTTTAAATATTTCATTGTCAGCAGTCAGTGATGGTGATGATAAATACTGTCATATTGAAGTTTAATAAGGTCAATGATTAAAAACAGGTTTTTCTGATTTGGCTTCATAAAGTGGAAAACATTAAAATTCTTTTAGAGCGAAACTAGCGCAGGATAAAAGATTTGTTAAAATTTAAAAACTATTTTCTGTACATATGTACATACATATTTACATATCCATGTATGTACTGTACATAATTTACATAGTTGTATATAATAAAGGGTGTTTTTTTAGTTTTAGTTGTATATATTAAAGGATGTTTTTTTTAATTTTAAAATTTTTTTAGAAATAAATTCATCATTAAAAAAATAATTAACCACACATAATATCTTTCATAATATAAAAAGCATGAATGGGAAAATTGCTATTGTTGGTAAATTTTCCATCTTGTTCTTTTTTTCAAGAAGTTTTAAAACTTGAACATGAAAACCCCCGTTTTTTAAATGATAGAAAATCCTGGCTTATTCAATCCGAAAACTGAACATAGAATTATTAATTATTCTGTGGATTTACCTTTCTCCAAGCAGCTACAGGTTAATAAGTTAGACCTGGGTAATTAAGCTCTTTTGTCAAATCTACCCAGATCTTTTTTGGCTTCTGTATACCTTGTGCGGTTGTAAGGACGATTTCTGTTGCCTTGCAATTTCAATTTGGGCTTTATGGTTTTGGGACCTAAAGCCTTTAAAAATCTTTTGTTTGAAAGTTGTATTGATTTTAAAAATTCGCATCAAAATATGAATGAATGGGCACAATTTGTATAACAATAAGCAAAATTGTCGCATTTGGACCGAAGATAATTCATATCATGAAGTTATTGAAACGCCACGAAGTTACATCTTAAAAAACAATTCGGTGCGGTCTGTGGGCTGTGGGTTGCGGGCTGGTGGAAGCGGAACGGTAACGGACCTGGATTCGAAGATATTGTGAATTGTGCCCGTTTTATTTGTTTTTCTTTGGTGATATGTAAAGTTAGCTACCAACAACAATCGACGCATTGAAAGCTAACAATTCAATTCAATTCATTAATTCATTTATTTACTATTTTGAAATTACATTTGTTTTTGAATCTACAAGCTTTGGCTTTGCCGTCAGCTCGACTAGCAACTTTAATTTGAATTATAAATATATTTACTTTATTTTTTTATAATTTTCAATTTTTTAATTGATATTTTTGATTTTAATTTTTGTTTTATTTTTAACGTAGATTAATCATATTCTGAAATCAGAAGTTTTCTGAATCTGCTAATTTCCTTCAGATAGTTGCCAAGTTTTGTCCAGTTGGGTCCATCCAAAATTTGTCTCCTGCATTCAGAAAGAGAATTTACCACAGTTGACGAATCTCTTATGTCTAAGAATTGGACATATGCTTACAAAATGGAAGCAATCTTCTTTGGCTCTTAAGTTGCATAGCGTGCAGAACTGGTCAAAGCTCCCATTATAAGGACGACCGTTGAGACATAATATACTTCGCACCTTGCTTTGAAGATCAGAGAAATAACTTCGGGACATAAAGAATCTTGGAAATAATTGTTCTTTCTTAGATTAAAATTCAACTGACTATATAATATTCGGCTTTCTGATTCAGTAGCTGTTTTTACAAGTGAATTTCATTGTACCTCCAAATGCTTCCAACTTCAGTCCGATTTGATTGAGAAAAAATCATAATTTTTGACTTATCTGTGTTGATTTGAAGTCCCCAACTTTCACAGTATGTGGCCAACCGGTTTATCATCAACTGTAAATTTTCTTTCGATTCTGATAAAATGACCAAGTCGTCAGCATATAGCATTGATAAGGGTTCCAGCCATTCTAATTCCTCCAGGAAGATGGTTAACAATGTCATTTATAGACAGTGCAAATAAAAGTGCACTAAGCGGGCATCCTTGCTTAACACCTGAATCAGTTCTGAAGAATTCAGAGAAATTTGATCCATCCCAAACTTTAGCTTCTGTATCTGTGTACATGTTTTTGATGACACGTAGAAATCCGGTTGAGACACCTATCTGGGAGAGTTTGTAAATAAGAGCATTACGATTTACCAAGTCAAACGCTGCTTTGAAATCGACAAACAACGTGTACACCTTCCTTTTTCTAGCATGAAATGCTTTGACAATAGATGACAGAGAGAAAATTTGATCGATTGTTGAATAATTTTTCCTAAATCCAGCCTGAAATTCGGAAAGTACATTTTTGACTTCTACCCACTTTTCCAGTCGTTCTACAAGAACTCCACAAAATATCTTAGCTATAATATTCATAACCGATATACCTCTGTAATTGGCAACGTCATTTAGAGCTCCTTTTTTATGTATGCTAAATTATTCGTGTTATTTTATTGAGTTAGGCTCAAAAACGCCTTTTACTAAAAATAAACCTTCTTAAGTTGAAAATTCGCGCGATTTAAATTTAGTTCCATTTATTTTAATTAAAAAAATAAGATGACGTACTTTTTTTCAGCTGCCACCTTTTTTGAAGTTTAATTTAAAATATTTTAAAAAATTTTATCAATATTAAAAATGTTATTTATATGATTATTATTTGTCCTAAATTTAAAAGTCAGTGGGGTTATTAAATTTAAAAGTGACAAAAAAAATTTCCATTATGTGTTACCTTGGCCTCAAGAAAAAAAATTAATGATTTTATATAACACGCCTTAAATTTGCAGTGGAACATGCCGGCACCCCTCATGCTATGTTTCTGGATAAATAAAATGATGTTTCTTCTGATGAAAAATAAAGGAAGTTAAAATCGGACTTCGCAGAATAAAATTTGGCAATATAGCTTTATAGAAATAAGACTTAATGTAGATTCTTCAAGATGAATACATTTTTTCCACTGAAGCACTTAATGCTGAAGACCCAAGTTTACCACGAACAAGCGAATTAATGTTTTTCTGAGAACACGATTTCGGTTAAATTCCTTCAGATAGTTGCCAAGTTTTGTCCAGTTGGGTCCATCCAAAATTTGTACTGTCTCCTGCATTCAGAAAGAGAATTTACCACAGTTGACGAATCTCTTATGTCTAAGAATTGGACATATGCTTACAAAATGGAAGCAATCTTCTTTGGCTCTTAAGTTGCATAGCGTGCAGAACTGGTCAAAGCTCCCATTATAAGGACGACCGTTGAGACATAATATACTTCGCACCTTGCTTTGAAGATCAGAGAAATAACTTCGGGACATAAAGAATCTTGGAAATAATTGTTCTTTCTTAGATTAAAATTCAACTGACTATATAATATTCGGCTTTCTGATTCAGTAGCTGTTTTTACAAGTGAATTTCATTGTACCTCCAAATGCTTCCAACTTCAGTCCGATTTGATTGAGAAAAAATCATAATTTTTGACTTATCTGTGTTGATTTGAAGTCCCCAACTTTCACAGTATGTGGCCAACCGGTTTATCATCAACTGTAAATTTTCTTTCGATTCTGATAAAATGACCAAGTCGTCAGCATATAGCATTGATAAGGGTTCCAGCCATTCTAATTCCTCCAGGAAGATGGTTAACAATGTCATTTATAGACAGTGCAAATAAAAGTGCACTAAGCGGGCATCCTTGCTTAACACCTGAATCAGTTCTGAAGAATTCAGAGAAATTTGATCCATCCCAAACTTTAGCTTCTGTATCTGTGTACATGTTTTTGATGACACGTAGAAATCCGGTTGAGACACCTATCTGGGAGAGTTTGTAAATAAGAGCATTACGATTTACCAAGTCAAACGCTGCTTTGAAATCGACAAACAACGTGTACACCTTCCTTTTTCTAGCATGAAATGCTTTGACAATAGATGACAGAGAGAAAATTTGATCGATTGTTGAATAATTTTTCCTAAATCCAGCCTGAAATTCGGAAAGTACATTTTTGACTTCTACCCACTTTTCCAGTCGTTCTACAAGAACTCCACAAAATATCTTAGCTATAATATTCATAACCGATATACCTCTGTAATTGGCAACGTCATTTAGAGCTCCTTTTTTATGTATGCTAAATTATTCGTGTTATTTTATTGAGTTAGGCTCAAAAACGCCTTTTACTAAAAATAAACCTTCTTAAGTTGAAAATTCGCGCGATTTAAATTTAGTTCCATTTATTTTAATTAAAAAAATAAGATGACGTACTTTTTTTCAGCTGCCACCTTTTTTGAAGTTTAATTTAAAATATTTTAAAAAATTTTATCAATATTAAAAATGTTATTTATATGATTATTATTTGTCCTAAATTTAAAAGTCAGTGGGGTTATTAAATTTAAAAGTGACAAAAAAAATTTCCATTATGTGTTACCTTGGCCTCAAGAAAAAAAATTAATGATTTTATATAACACGCCTTAAATTTGCAGTGGAACATGCCGGCACCCCTCATGCTATGTTTCTGGATAAATAAAATGATGTTTCTTCTGATGAAAAATAAAGGAAGTTAAAATCGGACTTCGCAGAATAAAATTTGGCAATATAGCTTTATAGAAATAAGACTTAATGTAGATTCTTCAAGATGAATACATTTTTTCCACTGAAGCACTTAATGCTGAAGACCCAAGTTAACCACGAACAAGCGAATTAATGTTTTTCTGAGAACACGATTTCGGTTAAATAAAAAAAAATAAAACAAGAAAACACAATAACAACGTAAACATTCATTCTATTCTTATATGATATATATTTTGCTTAAAGGAATAACATTCTATGTATAAGAAACAAAACAAATAGAAAGAAAATCAATTTCCAATCAAATCAGAATTAATTCAAGTCTTCTTGGAATCAAGACAAAAGTGTCACAGATAAACATACAAAACGGAATGAATCATTTGATTTTTATTCTTCTACTACTCATTTTTTGTTTTCATTTTAAATTCAGAAGATGAATAAAACATGTCAACCTAGCACATACCGGAAAGTCCTTGAACATGGTATACTTAAAATGTAGGTAATCCTTTAACCAAACTTAAAAAAAAGGAGAAAAACTTGGCTGGGAGTTGATTTGATATTTATATCTAAAACCCGAAGAGCATAGGATTTCACAAACCCCATATAGTCGAAGTGGAAAAGTTTGAAGTTTTTTGGAAGTCAAACTTTTTGAAGAGACCAACTCATCCATCAAACCCAAGACTTTTTTTTTATAATTTTCTTGTCTGTCTCTGTATATATATGGGATATAAAAACAGAAATGCATGCATTAACAGTGTTGTGTTTAAAAACAATAAGTTAAACACTTCCTTTTCCGTATATAGTTTTTGCAATTTATGAGAAACTTTAAGAAAAACCTTCACAAGTGAGTGTTATCTTTTGGCTTTTAGTTTTGCTGTCAAAGCCGCATTAAAAAAATTTCGCTTGCAGATTTTTTCCAACTGCAAATGCAAAAAATTTGAATGCCCGTACCTATAACAATATGTAGGAGTGTCAGTAGGTGGTTTTCCAGAAAAAATAAAAATGTCCTGTTCGTAAATTTCATTAGAGTCGAAATGAGACAGTTTCACAAATTACATAAAAAGTGTTTTCATATCGAAATCAGGTTTTCGTTTAATTTTACCGTTAACTTCCCGTTTCTGTTTTTTATACAATGAGTTTTGACATTTTGAATGGATTCCACTTTGAATGGATTCCATCTTTTAATGGATTCCACTTGGGTGTGTTCGAAAAGATTTCGTGTAATTTTCATAACGAATTTCGTGCAAATTTGGTTGAAATTATTATTATTTTCATGAGAAATTAGTAAATTTTTTAATCGAATTTGGAAATTTTCAACGAAATAACCTCATTTGATGAAATAACTTCATTTAAGGAAAACGTAGTATTAAGATATGCGCAAACCCAAGCGATGGTGTTGGCGATCACGATAGCGTTTATCGCTTGATGAACAAAAACCTGCTCACATCAATGCGATACATTGTGTGAAACAAAATTATAAAAAAACAAAATTATAAAAAATATCGAAGTTTAGCAAAAATATATCGAATTTTATAAAAGAAATGGGAGAGACTTTACTTATAGAACAATAAAAAGCAGCACAATGGTCTCTTGTTGGCAGAGACTTAAATCATTGTATAGATTATGCAAAAATATACATCTCAAATTTAATGGTTAGAATTGCTAGGTAAGTCTTCTAAAAAGTGGTGTTGTGCTTAAGTCGTCAGTTTGATAGATTATCTGTAACACAGTGCGGTTGCTGCATATCTACATATTATATAAGATTTCTCAGTCCAATTTTTCATTTAAAACTTCCAGGGTGTTATTGAACTCCATCGCAGTCGCACCAAAGTACCTGACATGAAACTTCTTTAATATGAGGCATCTAGCGATAAAGTGATATATATCTTCCCTCTTCCTGAGGTTACGAAGATCAGATAGGATTGGTAGGTCAGGTCGATCTGGAATGGTTTAAGTTAAGAAGTTCACCTCTTACATTAAATATTACATTTAATATATTAACGGGGTCTTTAAACCTCTTAGAATTGACAGTATCCCCTAACTTGGGCACCGTTAAGCATTATAGAAGCAGCGGTTGCGTGAAATACAACGAGCTCACACTGAAGAAACAGTTCTTTTTGCACCCGCTATAGTTTCTGGAAATTTTTTCGTCATTTTGAGATTTGCCTCCAACATCTCTGAATATCATGATTTTAGACTTCTATAAATTCACAGTAAAATTCCAAAGTTTGCAATAGTTCTCCAATCGGTTCATCATTCGCTGTATTCCTTCAACAGATTCCGATGAAAAAAACAATGTCATCGGCAAAAAGAGCCCTGGTATCCTTAGATTTCCAAACTGTATTCCCCCTCCAATTTCCTCTACGTTATCATCTATAAATAAAATAGACAAGGACGTTCTCAGGACACACCCTTGCTTTACTCCCACTTCTGTTAAGAATTCTTCAGAAATAAACTCACCATCCCATAGACTACGATGTTTTCGTACATCGCTCTTAATAATGCAACTTCTTCATATCCCACTTATAAAAAACCTCTTCACGGGCTTTGTCCTTTCTCTGCGCAATCAGGATAAAAATTTGATCCAAATTCGAATAGTTTCTCCAAAACCAGCTTGAAAACCATTCAGTAAGTAGTAGTAGTAGTTTATTTGTAAGCCTATTGAGTATTGAAGATCAGAGCACTAAATAACTTGACTGAAGTATTTAAGAAAGAAATTCCTGTATATTTTTTCTGAAATTATCCTATGATTCTCTTTTGTGTAGCGGATATATTATTGCCTTTTTAAGGCTGTCTGGCACATTATCACTCTCACATATTCTGTTGTATTCCTTCGTTAGCGAGGACAGGAATTCGGTTGAACAATTCTTATAAAATTCAGCTGATACACCATCGTCACCTCACACCTGGTGCTTTTCCAACTTTTGATAAGTGGATTATCGACATTTTTTACTTCAAGGATTGTAAACGGAATCATCTTTAAAAAAAAGTGGAGTACTGAGAAAGCGTTGAAAAATGAAGTGCGATGAGCAGGTTCTTAACATAATCGCGAAGTTCGAAGGCTTGCACGGATGAAGCAAAGAAATTTGTTCTTCCATTGATAGTTTTAGTGGCATTCCAAAATTCACCGGAAAATCTTGACTAATTCAATACTGATATGGTTTGCTACTCCATAAGCTTTCCTTTTACAAAGCAGAGTTTTTTTAAATGCTTTATTTGCCGCTGCATACACTGTACACAATACAGCATTAAAAAGTTACTATTTTCAATGATTTTTTGAAAGACATTTTTTTAGAAATACAAATAAAAACTGTGCCAGACTTTTCACGATTTTAACACAAAATTTAGAACCCAAATTCCAAAAATTATATAAAATAATTGGAAGTTTTTGCACCTCACTGTGTATAAAATGAAGTGTGTATGATATTATCTTATATGACTTCTTGAGAATGTATCGATTTTGTTTTTGTTTATTATTTTTGTATACCGTTGCAAAAACATTCAACTTTATTGATGAATAAATTTCCTTTTTTGACATTTTCATTAGAAATGTTTTAAGCATGATGCCTTTAAGCTTTCTATCATCTTTTAACTTGCTCTAAGGAAAGAGAATGTATAATAATTTCGGTAAAGATAAAATGCATGATTGAGTGGTATATGTATATACGTACTTTCTTTTTCTAGCAGTTAAAATTGCTTATATAAAACTGGGTTACGCACCACACATTATACACAAAATTTTTCATGGTGGTGATGAAATCCCGCCAGTAAAATTGGAACGAACTCTGGTTATCAACAGAATTCGCAAATTTTTAAAATAATGTTTCAATAAAATTAGCACTTAATCATGTCATGACAACCGATGATGAGTGACGGTAGGAAAACCTTTTAAGCAAAATTTTGACAAAACAATTGTCTGTGTCTCCTCCTCATAACTCCTTCGATGGGGAAAGAATGCGACAATTTTTGGATCTTTTGACTCATCTAATAGACTGATGACGATGTATTTTAAGTTAAATGCAATATTTAAAACTTATACTTTATATCTTTTGTAGCTCTTTTCAATTTGCTCTTTCCCCATCTCCTTCTTCTAAATTCAACTTTCTTCCGTCGACTATTCTACACAGTATGTTCTCGGTCGGTAAATATTTATAGCAACCCTGAACCCGATAGCAAAATAATTCTACATTTTAATAGGTTAAGGCTATAAGCCGCCAAGAATGCATTCATTATAACTTCCATAAAATTCTTCCAGAAATATCTCAGACAAAGTGCCTTTTTGATTACCCGAGCTATACCTATTGAAATGAAGTACAAACAAAAAAATACATATGAAAAAAACTCTTCCGAATTCATTATCTAGTTTAGTTTAATTTGAACGGATATCACTCAATCCATTTCTCTGCATGATCTTGGGCTCGGGCGGGCTGAGCTATAGTCGACGAGCTGAAATGACGGCTGAACTGAGTACAATTCCTTGCCGAGATTATATTGATTTAAAAAAAATAAAAAATAATAAAAAAAGAAACCACTTGAATAAATTATCGTTTACCACGAACGTCGTCGTCTTCGTCGTTTCATCCTAATCGGCGTCATCATTTCTTCTATTATATGTTCGATTTATTCCGCAGAGAAATTCCTACTTGCCTGCTTACAATTCAATTAGGGCACATTGAGAGGTTTATACTATATAATATGTATGTATATTGAATTTGGGAAATAAAAGAGGTTATGTAGAAGGAGGTTAAATTAAAATTCGGACTCGGAAGTCAATCTCTGGGGGATGATGTGATATGCCCTCCCCACCTATACCCGCACAGCCTTTAAGCGGTGGCGATGCTCGGAAGGATGAAACAAGGTCTCTAGGTAGATAACTATGATTTTATCGAAAATAGATTTAGATAAATGGATGAAGATAAAGAAACTGCATTTTGAATACGGCGCATTAAAAGCAAAAAGCATGTTCAATTGAATTTCTCATCCCGAAGCACCAAAAATGGGATATAGGTAGTTCGCTTTGCAATAAATGGTATGGTACAAAATCGATCCTTTTTGTAGGTTTGTTATGTTTTCTGCAAGATGAAGCTGAAATCGCATTTATTCTTATCAAATATTTCGTTCTTTTTACCCAGATTAGATGAATGTTACTTTTATGAATCTATAGGAAGGGACGGACATAGCTAAATTTTTATTTCGTGCACGTGATGTTTGATTTATTTAAATTTGCAAAAAGACTGGTAATGTTTTTGACATTATTTCTGTTAGTTGTTGAACTCGCTCATCTAATTGTGACGCATTTTCTTTGTTCCTGATGTAAGCTCACCTGTATCTTAAAAACTTGGGCTTGAAGGGTCGTACCTCAAAATAAAAAAAATAGTTTTAATTCTCTTTTAAAATTCCTTTTATAGTTTTTATTTATTGTATCTTGTTTGTTTGGAATACTAACAAGGTATTTCATATAATTGTCTTTTACAATATCAATCTTCATTCACGACAACTCTTTTTTATATGTAAATAACTAACTCAGCAACAATGCTCGGTAATTCTTAAATAACTAACACATTATTTCATATAAAATGTCCTCAGCACGAAAACTTGGGGAACAAAGCGGTCGGAAATTTTCGGAGGAGCACCTTGTCCAGTGAGCACCTTAAAGAGGATCTGAACGGTCGGGGTTCTTATAGAAAGCTCCTGTACCTAGTACACAACCTAGTCGGAACTCTTGGAGGAGAATTCCTTCTCCAATTAGCTACTTGAAGAAGAGCTTAGAGGAAAGAAACGGCCGGTAATTCTTATGAAAAACCCTCATAAATATATCCAAATAATAATAATTCCCATTATATTAAAAATACTAATAACAATAATGTGTGCCTTGCTCTAGCCAAAATCTTATTCTATACATCACTTCCTCTTGTTAAATTAGAGGCTATAAGTCATTGTGAACTGAAAAAGAGAAAGAATACAATTGTAAAAAGGAGTAATCGATCCAACCGTTTTTTTCCACATGCCACGGAACAATATGGACATCGCCCCTTTCACTATCAAATTCAAAATGCGGAACTGTGGAATTCTCCCTTTCCCCATAATGCAAGTGCTGCACAACTAAAAGTTTAAGTTAATTCTTCACTGAAAAACTGATTCATGAGTGTATTTAGGTTTGAAGTTTGTTTTCATTTGATTTCAAAAGTGCTAATATTTATAAATTTTCAGTTTCAAAAATTATAAAAGTTCTTGAACAAAATTTTCAAATTTTGGATACAATTCAATTAAAATGTAACATAAAGTTTTTCATGTAAGTTTAGGTTAATTAATCAAAATGTAAAGGCAACAAAATGAGAATGAAATATAAATCATGTCAATGGCAATTGTATGATCGAGCTTCGAAACAATGAAGCGCGAAAGAATTTGAGTAGGTACTGCAAATAAATATATAATTAAATTTGGTGGCGCTACAGTTCAGAACCAGGGCTTAGTGACTTATTACTCTTAATCATTGATGTGTGCGTGTTATTGGCAGGAATCCATGGGACCTACAATTTTTCGCCAAATCCGAACGACTAAGGTGAGTGGGACTTTTCATGAAAAGAGATACTCTTGGAGTATTTATCAATTCTTCCGAAGAGGTATTACTCGTAAAAACCTTTCTTTTTTTTAAATGAACAAATGCTAAGTATTTACTGCAAACTAAGCTGAAATTTGTCTCAAACTCCATGACTCACCGCCTGAAACAATAAAGCGAAATTTATAAAACAGTGTAGTCATACTCATAATTTGCGCAAAGCCTTGCTGTGTCAATGGGTATATGTGTGAGGTGTGGCATGCGGATTATTGTTATTATTTTTTTTGACGGCGATTTTTTCGCGCATTACCCCCAAACCTTCGGAAAAGACTTGTAATCCAGGTCTAAAACTTTAAATTTCTTTGGAATCGATAAAAAGGCATCAGAATGTTACTGCAGTCATCAGTACCAACCTATACTGCAAATGCAAGTTGAACAAAACTTGATTGGAAAGACCCTGTACGTACATATCGATTTGATTTCGTTTTGTTGCTCAAAATATAACCAATCAAAAGTCTTAAGCAAAGTAACGCAATTTAAGTTTAGAGAAACTTTTTTCGTTAGCTTTAGGTATCAAAAGAAACTTGTCCCGCACCAAAAAAAAAAACAATATCGACTCTACTTTTGTTCGTAACATCAAGTATGGAGATGCTTCTTCTTATACCTTCAACTGATAACATACTTTCATACACCAATTTAAAGTTGCCTTTGTGAATTTATATAAATGTGCCCTTCGAAACACTTCAAACTTAGACTTTTAGTTTTCCCAGCTCTATGGCTAATAATTCAACAATTTTCTTCCTTATTTCAATAATTTCCTTACGTGCCAAACTAATATTTTAGGGAACAATATTCCGACAAAAGCTAATTTATTCTTTGCTCAACAAAACAAAGGCCAAAAACTTTTCATTCTTAATAAATTTTCTATCGATTTCACTCAGCCCGCGTCGCGTTGGGTTCGGGTAGGGAAGGTTGAGTCATGAGTGGTTATGGTGGCGCTGGGAATGGGGATGGGTCTGGGGCTGCATAGTGTGAGCAAAGCATTATCATTTTCAAGACGTGGGCTGCATTGATGATGCCACCTCCACCTTCGTTGTATAGAACAGTAGATATAATAGTATAGCAGAATGCAAGGCTGAACTAGATGGTGCAACTATTCAAAGCACGCACTTGCTTTTAGTCTTAAAATCAACTTAAAAGCATTTTTGTCTCGACGCTGATAGTAGCAATGTAATTATTGTTTTTTGTCTTTGTCTTCACTTTCGAAAGTCAATTTGAAAAATTGCGTTATTCAGTTCCACTATAGTGCCGTAATAAGTACCAGACAAAGATGCAAAGATATATTGTATACAAAATGTCTTCCTTCCTCCGGAGGAGGTCGAACTTGAATCGCGTTGGGCACAGTACGTTTTTTTGTCGGTACATACGAAAAACAAAAAAAAAAAATTTTAAATATGCGGAACATTGAAAAACAATCCCCAAACACAAGAATTAGTCATTTAATGGTGTAAAATATTCGAAGGAGAGAACAACGTGCTTAAATATCGTTTGTAAAGCAAAAGATAAAACAATTAGCCAAAACCTCCCACTACGACTCTTCACTTTGTTCCTATATATGGTCTTGGTCTTCTTGATGGTAGTTTTTTATCACTTGAGCGACAATATTTGGATAGACGAAGATAACTACTCTCTCGAGAGGGGTTTATGTAAAAGCATTTGCTCGCAAAGTATGTCAAGTGTAATACATGCTCGGTAGATATCATACATATACATACTGTCATCATCCTGTGGCATTCAACTGGAAGAAATATATGTACCTATACGTGTGTGTGTTTGATGGTAGAAACAGCGGATTTACCATACATGGGGACATAAAGGCAGCCGCCTAGGGCCTAAGATTTCTAACTTCTAAGTATCATTACACTCATGAGTCTTAATTGAGCATTTAATTGTCAAAAGTCTTTCGTCATATAAATTGTTTGTGAATGTTTTTTTTTTTAATACGTTTGATATACGTTTTCAAAAAAAATATCATTTAACATTTGATTGCTGAAATGGAGAAACATTTGTATATTTTTAACTATAAATTTTTAGTTTCAATTTCTCGGTAAAAGTATGTGTAGCAAAATTTTGTTTGTGGGACTTATGGTTCTCTAGATATGGCGAATATCCTTTTACACCCCCTGCCTGCAAGGGGTTGCAATCCCGAAAATAATTTTGTATACTTGTAGTGTACTTAATGCGATGTTTGAGCAAAATTTTGTAACTACACAATTGAACAATTTCGTCGAGATTCAAAGTAAAATGGAAGATTAAGGTTCACTTTCACCAGTCGTATTTATAAACCCATTCCAAAGTAAGTCTAAGTTTGGACAGCTGTCCAACTCCTGAAATTGGATGTCCAAACCTATTCTAAAGTGGGTAGGTTCAATGCACAAAAAGTTGAAAATTAAATGAAATGTTCATTGAACGTATCTAAATGTTCACGAAATTGACAGATTACAGGGATGTTAGTGAGTGTATGAGAACATATTTAGACAACTGTTGGAATGCGTTTATAAATAATGAGAAGTCCAAATTTTTAGCCAGTGGCTAGCTGGACAACTGTGCAAGTTAGTTCTAAGGAAATCTAATAAATACGACTGACAGTGTTTAAACTTACCAAGTGACACTTAAGTCTCCCATATTGGCAACTAAAGTACGACTTACTCAGACTATATCACTGGGCTTAAAGTGGTCAGTATTTTAATCTTTATAGTGCAACTTATTCTGTGAAACTGGCCCTAAATCTCTTTTCATGAAAAAATTTAAACAATACTGAACAAAAATACCGTGACAATTTGACATGACCCCACAAGTTATCTTTCATTAAATCCTAAACTTACACAGTCGTATTTATAAGATTTCCTTAGAGCTCTCTTGGACAGTTGTCCAGCTATCCACTGGCTAAACATTTGGACATCTCCTTAATTATAAACATATTCCAACAGCTGTCTAAATATGTTCTCATATCACTCACTAACATTCTATTTAATCTGTCAATTTCGTGAACATTTGGATACGTTCAATCAACATTTCATTTAATTTTCAACTTTTTGTGCATTGAACATACCCACTTTAGAATAGGTTTGGACAATCAATTGCATGTGTCTAAAGCTAAGTACAGACAATTGTCAGATCTGTCAGTGAAAAACATGTTCCAAATGTCTTACAATCGTGTGAACACACAATTTTGTCTGACAATATTGTCAGAAATGTCATTGTCAGACGACAATCTGACAAAAAATTATCAGGTATCTTACAATCGTTCTAAAATAGTAAATTGTCTGGACACACAATTTTTATTATTGTCAGTAGATTAGGACATTGTCAGACTCATTGGTCATTATCAGATGTTTTCACTGAAAACATCTTACAATTGCTGACAATTTCTTCATTATCAGAAATGCCAATGAGTTGGTTAAAGAGACCAGTGTTTTAGTTTGGTAATCCGGAAGAATTCTTTGAAACTCTCCAATTCAGAATGCCAAATGTATAAGTTGCAACACTTTTTTTTGATTCTGAAGTTTGTATTTCATTGTATTTATGAACCGTCAACTTAAAATTATTTACAAATAAAATGGCGAACACTAAGGTTTTTATTCTATTTGAGAAGAAAATCGACAGATTACATTGTGTAGATAATACAATTGTGTTCCAAAATAGTAAATTAAATAAAGAAGGTCGAATTTAATTTCATAATTTAAACAATTTCATTATAAAAAGATGATATTTCACGTTAAAAAGTGTACATGTGTGAGTGCTTCTGGGTTAAGTTCTTTCATCAAATCCAAATAGATTTTCTCTTCTTTATAGGATTATAAGGATTCAACCACAATAACCCAAGTGTTGTTGTTTCATTGAAACCTTCAATAAGTAAACACGTTTTGACTGACTTCTAGGAATCTACATACAAAACAAATGAGTTTTTAGTTTTTTTTGAGAATTTAAATTTCTGGGGACGAATGTTTCTGCGCCCCCACATCAGGAGTATGGAATTGCCGCCAAATCCTGCCCTGATAGTGTTGGGATGGTGAACTGCCCTTGGATTATTTCTCGTTTGAAATTTCCATCAAAATGTATCTTTCGCCTTATAATTCGTAAGAATTTTTTTATCCACAACATAAATTTTCCTCTCTTAATGACAGGAAAATATTATGCACTGTGTGATGCATTCGGTGGAATATACTTATACGGTGAAATACGGCCTATATGACAGGAATGTATATATAAAACTTATTTATTTAAAGTTCCTTTTTTCCTCCTCCTTAGGTATCTATGTATATATACCTACTTGGTTCGTCCTCTTCATAAAATGCTCCGCTAAGCGAAAATGCATTATTTTTTTGAAAAACGCTTTCCCAATGTATTCTAGAGAATAACATTAACGATGAAAGCTTGAAATGAAAGAGAAGGATCCTTCTCGGGGACGTTTGAAGACCGTTGTGTGAATACACACAGGAAAATGGAGACCAGCCACACTGCCGCCACCACCACCCGATCTTTTCCAGCATACCTACCTACCACAAAAGCCTCCTGATTTTGTCTCTGAAATTTTTGTTTTTCTGTTTATTTTTTGTTTTTTATTGATAGTCAAAGATTGATGGGATAAGGAGAACAATACAAAAATTGAATTCCGTCTATTTGCTGGAGTAAAGATTGGACTTTTAGCTCTATGTGACCGAATACGAATAAGGATAATGATTGTTAGTCGTTCTCGTTCCGATTTCTAATGATAGTCTTTTGTGCCTAGGATAGAATAAAGTCAGGGTTACCTCTTTGGAAAATGTTGCAATTATAATTTCCTAAAATTTTTGCCAAAAAAAAAATATTTAAAATATGTTTTAGAAAAGATTTTTTTTATCGAGATTTGATTATTTATAATTTGGAATTTAAAAAATTGCAGATGATAGCTCTGTTTTGATGGTTTACTGGGTTTATTTTGGCTGTATTAAGGCACAGTTTTAAATACGAAATCATCCCATTTTCGGAGTTAAACCCAAGTTAACTCCCGAAAAGTGTTTTTTTAGTGAATTAAGTGCCAGTTTTTCAGTGCCAAAGTTAACTTTGGGTAAAACCAAAGTTAGTTAATCTTGGAAATCAATTTAAACTGATTTAACAGTTATTCAGTGTGTTTCCAGAAGAAATTCGCCCTCTCTGTTTCGATAGTCAAAGCGCATTGTCCCCTTTCACACGAGAAAACTGAATTTCCAGCAACTTTCAGTGTTTAGGTTAGAAGCGCACCAAGTAAGAGGAGTGAACGGGAGAGATTGCCGATTGGAAATTAAAAGAAAACGTCAAAAAATCTCCTGGAACTTGTTTCCTCGTGTGAAAGGAGACATTTTCATAGACAACTGAAAGTTTAAGGCCCAGTTTCACATTTTCGTAGACAAACTGAAAGTTAAAGTTGAACGTACACTGAAAAACTTTTAAAAAAAGTAAAAACTAAATCGTTTTTATCATTTTATCAAGTGGCAACCATGACGTATATATTGTATGAATTGGTCCAACGTATATAAGACGCTGGTTTGTAGAAGGGAAGTGTATTAAATGGAAAAATTGGAAAACTTTATTTTTATCTAATGGGAGTCCTCTTATTTCAATGCACGATGATCCGTTTATTTAATAGAAACCCAAACTGCTGTAAGAGGAAAAAGAACTAAATTACAGAGAATCCATTTATGTATATACATATGTATACGTATATACTTTTGAAAGTAGGTAATGTGTAAATATACATTTGCAATTGTTCTCTTACGAAGATATTATATAAGGGAACAAAGTAAATATAGAAATCTATTTATATAAACCGAGTATTTTTTTATATGTATTTTAACTTTTGATTGCAATACATAATGTCTTTCTCTTTTTGTTATTTCCTTTTTTTTTGCAGTGAATGGATAAAGGCTATTACAAAAACGGTAAGCTTTAAAAAAAACAATTAGATTGTCTTAAGATTGAGTTTTTCTCGTCCTATACAGTTACCACCGCCACCACAAATTGAATTAGTCGTGGATAAGCCACATTTGATGAATGTTCTACGTAGACCATTGGTTCGAATAAGACGTGAGTAGAGTTGAAATTGAATTGTTCAAATTAAAAACTTTATTTAGTTGATGTAATTTTATTTTCGATACATACAAAGGTACCTTCTATGTGGCAATGGACTAAGTTTTCCATTGTGTAATAAGAATCGAATTTGAGAATTTAACGGAAATTAAGAACCGAAACCCAGTTGCACCAATTCCGTGTTTAAATAGCGTGGCATTTATTCAACTCAGTCGAGTTTCGCTATCTAATATAACTTTTCGAAAATAATTATAGTCACTATTAAATGAAGCTCTAAACGAACCCACAGGGCCAAAAAGAAGAGAATAAAGCAATAATATCGACAGTTTGTTGTCCTTCAGAATCTTGGTAATTTCTCTTAAACAATTTTGCTTTCACCTATGTAGCACTTCATCCTGCTTGTTGTATTCAGTATCCTAAATATATTGGTTGTTTGGAAATAACACTTCCCTGAGACAATCCTGTTCCGTTTTACCTTCTTTAATATTGGTCCAGTTAGTATGTTTGATTTGTTTGAAAAACAAACCATCAAAATATACGACACCTAATGGAAAACTAAAGGGTTTAGTGATGCACCATTCATGCTAGTCGCGCTACTTAAAATACAATGTTTGAAATTTTAATGGGACACCCTTTTATTTTTTTTCTTCAAGCCTAAAGAATTGGGTGAGATTTGGTCATGTTCCAATTCAAAGTTTTAAAAAATCAGCAAATTTTTACTTTGGGGTAAAAATGTACGCTCTTGAAATTATTTGTATTTAGGACAGAGAGTTTTTGCTTGCACAACGCAAAAGTCAAGATTAAATTATTAATTTAAGCTTTAATTCCGTCTGAGGTGTATTTTACTGAAGATGAAGAAGAAAGTTTATCTGAAAATAATATATCTTTAAATAAACTACTGAAAAGCGACTATTGTTTTAACAACAACAAAACTTAAGACCCTTGACTTAAGTTTCAAAAACGCTCCTTTAATTCGTCTTTAATCCGACAGAAACTTTTTAGCAAGCTCCACAATGAGTTTTACATCTGATGTTCCTCTAACGATTCATGAAACTGCTAATTGGGTTCCAATATTGCAGGTCTCTCCCAAGAACATTGAACAGCTGCTTGCAGTACCAAAACTTGTTTCAGGAAAAGCAGCAGCAATTTATGAAGCAATAGATTTATGGTGGTTTTTTTGACAAAATTGTATGCATGAGCTTCTAAAATATTGTTTCGAATCACTTTCAGCACATTACACCACCCAAAAACGATCTTCAACTTCTTTTGTGTTGAGCAATACTCGTGGAAAAAATACTCGTAAGATTTTTCCGGAATATGAGAGATGCTAAGCGAGACGTTGATTCAATGGAAGAATACAACAAGTTACATACTACAAATGAAGAGCAGAAACAGTATTATTATTGTTTGCTAAAAAATTACAGGAAAAAATACAACAAAAATTGCAATCTTGATTCTGAAGTTCTCCCATACGTCAATGTGACACAAGCAACTAAAAAAACCTTATTGGGGGTAAAACAAACGCTTTTCAAAGGGTTGACTATAGTGTGAACATTGCGATTTGTCGTTGTATATGTAAGTTTATTTGTTTGTATTGCATTGTTTTCCCCCCAAATAGAACTATCAAATCAGAAAGAGATAGTTTTGGGAAAAGCCCATTGTCATTTTTTTACTATTAAGATCTTTAATGAATGGTAGCGACCAGTGTTACCGCAACCAAAATTATTTATAAAAGCCTCCGAATGGAAAAAGAGTTCTTTTCAAAATCTTTTGAAAATAAATGCAAAATTTTCAATTTTGTTTTATAAAACAAAAATTAAATACATTTATTCATTAATATCCAAACAAATATTGTAACAAAATACAAAAAAGTATTACTTTTCATTAAAAAACTCAACATTCTTTGAGTTAAAATATCTGTGAAAAAACTGTGTCCTTTTTTAAAAAATGTATCCGAAAAAAAATGAGTCTTCCGGGATACAATTGTATCTCAGTGGTAACTCTGGTAGCGAAACCTAAAGTTAAATATTAAAGGATTGTCATTTCCTCGCAAGAAGCAGCACCCGTGAAGTAATATTTTTTGTTTATAGTTAGGTGGCATAGGCTAGGATTCGATCACCAGACCTCCGACAAGACAGTCCAAAATCCTGAATAAGGCACGCTTTGTTCAAGAACTAAATCTATTTATTTCTATATATCGAGATTAACTTCAGTTGTAGTTATTAAATGATATTCTAAAATATAAGCATCTTTTAATATGATTAAGTTTATTAATTTACAGCTGCCACTGCTAACGAAGTTAAAGCCCGAAAAAATCAGTCCCAAAGTTCTCAAGCACAAGCGGTAGCACCAGTTCCAGTTCAGAATCCTCTTGTAAAGAGCGATGCAGCAGTTGCTGTTCTTAGTAAAAAACCAGATTCAAAAGCATCTTTAGCATGTGTCTTACCATGGGGACATGGCTGGGGTTGGGCTACATTGCCAAATGGTGTTTGGAGCGGCGGTAAGTATTAGATTTTAAAAATAAATATTTTGAATCTACACTCAGCGGCACGGAATCTTGGCCACACTTCGTAATAGGTCTGTTCGTTTACTTGCCGAAAACTGCTACCAGTTTAATTATCTTTAATATGAATTTTGACAGTCTTTTGGGCTAAAAGTGGTTGAAATGGGCAGTTTGGGAAATAAACAAACAAGATATTCTTTTCGTTTAATTCCCATAACTGCCTATTTCTAACCATTTTGGTACAAAGTACTGGCAAAGTTCATACAAAATAATGAAATTGGTAAACAATTACCGTACCGTTACCGGAAGTAAATGAACAAATCTAATATTTCCTATCAATAAATGCATTTCCCTTTTAGAATAAAAAATTTTATTTTTTAAATTTATTTAACTATTTAACAAGATCGGTTTTAAAAATTGATAGTAATATACAAACTTTCATAATCAGTTAAGCAACATATTTAAAAATGTTTATTTTTTTTTTTAAGTACTTAAAAGTTCTAACCATCAGTTACACCAAACCAAATATATAAACCTACCCGTAATTGCTTTGATGACAATAAGTGATTGAAATTTAATTTTTTTTAATAATTCCTTAAAATTATAACCATTTAATAATTTAACTCTTTTTTTGCAGGTTTAACTTGGTCTCAATGCGAAGACACATTTACCCTGCATGCCTTACCAACCACCCACTGCACCAATCTTGTCGATGCTGTTGCATGCAACGGAGCAATTTACCACACCGATATAGGTGGCTTTGACTTTCATTCCACAGGCGTTGAAGATCTCGGCGGTGAAGATTTCGATTACGCAATGGATTGTGGAGATTTTATATTTTAAAATAATTCTAATAATAATGAAATAATGAAAATTAATTAACAAATGATAAAACAAAAAATAAAACATGCACAAAATAATGCGGATTCATTTTATAGCAAAACAAACAAAACAAAATATTATCGTAAATAGACGCAAATATTTTTATTTTTAAATTTGTTAAAATCAACGTAATGTATATTTTTATAAATGTGTTTTTTGGGAAAAGTTACTGAAAAGTTATTAACGCTTAATGATACGGGTAAATAATACATATATAATACAAACATACATAATTTATTTTATACAAGTTTTTTTGTTTACGTTCTATGTTTTCTTCTCTTTTAACTTTAAAAGTAAAAGTAAGCCAATGTAATTGAATGAAGAAAAGTGGTGTACCTTTTTAGAAAAATGCGCAAAATTTTCAACAGCCTCATACAAAAGAATTTTCTAGTTTGAAAGTACTTTACTTAAATTATTTAATTACTTAGTATCATACTTAAAGCATTTTTTATTGAATTCAACTGAACACAACTAAAACAGTGACTGTCACTATTCAGCTTGATGCGAAAAATTTGCAAACATGCCTTTTTTTGACATATGTAAATTTCAAAGTGTCACATGAATCATTATACTAAAGAGGTTAAAAAAGGCGTAAGGTACACGTAGTTTTAAATTCTAGTAAACTGTCAAAAAGATAGTTCGACGATAAACTTGTATAACATTTAAAAAATCCTTATTTGATCTAGTATATAACATACATTCATAAAATGCTTCAAACTTTACTAAATCGACTAAAATTGTTCGTCCAAGCCTTTAATTAATATGTAAAAGAAACTAATTATTATAAAAAAAAAAAACAATTTTATAGAAATTACAAAGAAGTGGCAAATATACAAACTGACAAAGGACTAAATGTTAGTTTAATATGCCTGTTTTGTAACTTTTTTTTTAACAAATTTCCCAAAAATTTAGTTTTTTTTTCTATGGGTTTTGACAGGAAATTCCCAACAGACGAAATATTTGGCAAGTTCAGAAAAATGATATATCAGAGATTTGGCTCACTCAAAAAATGAGCAAGCGAATACAAGATTTGTTTCCTCTGAATTTGACAGAAAAGCTGAGAAATTTTGCTGAAGAATCCTGTTTATTTAACTGAGATTGCAGAGATCTCTGAGATTAAATTTTCCTGAACATGCCTATTATTTATTCTACTCCCCTTCAAGCAAATGAGTGCTTTGGATCCACGCACGTAGTAAACAACGTATATGAAAGACTACGCTTACGGATCCAAATATGGACCCGCTAAACTGCGTTTATCGGCTGAAATTAGTATGGAAATTAGAATCACCACGGACTCATTTTGTGCATGTATTGTGAAAGAGAGATCTTACCATTTCACCATATTCAGCGAGAACTGAAACCAAATCGAATCCAGAACGGATCCAAAAAAAATGAATATACGAGACGGGCGTTTTGTGGTTGATGAATATTATATTATTTACATTCTTCGCAATTTCTTTTTCCTCGTTTGTATATACATAAATGAAACATCGCGATTTTGTAATAATCACTAGAATTCACAATTAAATAATTTACTTTTGATTTTAAATTGTTTTTATTTCCGAAGGGAATTTTTATTTAACTGTTGCACTTGGAACTAACGATTTCACGAATACATATCCAATATGCATGCACAAAAAAAAACGAGATTGTATACTTTATTTTTACGATTGGTGAATATTTTTTAAAAAACAGAGAGACGACAACAGAAGCAGTAAATGTACTAATATGTGTATGACATTCAGTTTTGAAAGGATCCAAGAAAGACCGACAAAGTTGTTTCAGTGTATTTGCTTAAAAAGTCTTCACAATTTGCTGTCAAAACCCATATGAAAAATCTAATTTTTGGGAAACTTGTTGAAAAAAAATTCACCAAACAGGCAGAACAAAAGAATATAGGCAAGGAGTCAGGTAGACTGAATTGTCGTACCTATTAGGTTTGTTCGTTGAATCCTAAAGTCACCCTGGGTTGATCGTCAACGTTTCATGCGTTTATACAGTCTAAGCTTCCAGTATATTGATGATATTTTTTTTTTACATCAAGGAGCCAATGCATTACATTTTGTATTTTAATTGCAAATCTTTTTTATAATTTCTTATTCTTTTCATTAACTTCCCTTTTGGAACAGAAATATACATAGTTTCAAAGTATATTTCAATAAACAATTTAAAGACATTTTAGTGTTCACAGTATTTATAATAATAATAAAATTTAAATTTGCCATAAATATTCATAAAAAAGAGCGGGATATTCATCCATTCGATAGCATCGATATTTTATTGAACTGAACTGAGAATTTCGCCCACAATCAATGGAGTTATATATTATTAATTAATGATGATGAACAAATAAAACAAAATTAAAAAATAGATCAATATTATTAATGGAATTTCAAAGAAAACCAACACAAACAAAAAATAAAAATAAATGGTATTAGCCCTTAGGATTTTTAAATGTGATGTTAGATGTAATAATAAAATGAGAAATATATAAAGATATATATATATATACATAGATATATTTATATGTATCAAAAAAAATAAAATTAAAAAGAAAAAAAAACAAAATATGCAAATTAGTGCATTTATATATATTTATATATGTTTAGATGTTTTCTGGCAAACAAAACAAATGGATTTATTTTTATTGAAACGAAATCATTTTATAGAAAATGTACACAAATTATTATAATGCGTACCTATAGATAAAAAATGATTTATTACAAAATGTTTGCCTAAATATTTAAAACAAAAGAATAAACACACAACTCATTCATAACCATAAATATTTAGTTCAATGTTATGATGTTATTATGTATCTAAAAATATTTCTTATTTAAATTAAATTCATTTAAATTTATTTATATACAAATATTTTAGAATTTAGCGCAGATAGCTATAGAGAACCGGGGACACACCCACGGGCAGACGATAGTGAAAGTATTAAATTGAAAAGCTGGTTACTATTCTAGTACGATCAGATCCGCCTTTTAAATATGCCAGTTATAACGTGAAATGCTTTTTACTCTCATATGGACACCTGTCACTTAAATGCACAGGATACCACCCTTCCTCAATCAATTAATCAGATCATAGAAGACAAATACTAAATATAAACTGCAATTCACTTGCTTGGGGCTCTTTTTAAAATCAAAAAAATAATTAGGTCCATAATTTCGAAAAAAAACAGACATAGTGCCTGTTTACATAGGAATTTTACTGAAAGTCCTTTTACTGAAAGGGTGTCTACATCATAAAGAAAAAACCCTTTCAGTTCAATCTACCTTTCCCTATCTCATAACCTTAAAGTTCATGAATATCTCACTCACACAAAAAAAAAGTCTTTCGTGTTTCACCCGAGAATATTACTTGAATCTGGTGCATCGGTGAATTTTGGGTAGAATAGAACCTACCTTTCCCCCTTTTACGCACATAAAATCTACCTGTCTCACTGGATGCGCCCTTCAGTAAAATGCCTATGTAAACAGGGACATAATATGTATAATTAATGAGGAAAATTGGAAAATCTATCGAAACTTTTGCGCCTTCTGTTAATCACTCTGCGTCACTCCGATGAAATAAGAACAAAATTTTTATTTTGTTTTTAAACATTAATGTTGTGTTTATTTTTCCATTAGTATTGAATATGGCCATCATTTGGTGACTTAGGCTACTCAGTACAGAGCAGAGCTTAAAAAACAAACACATGCTTTCTTCTTTTTATAGCAAAAAAAATGGAAGAAAGATCGTGGCATCGACTTGATTTTCCAAGACTTGTACAAATTTTTTGAACTGGTTGACTTGGAAAGATTAGCGAATTATATGGCGTTTTTCTTTTTTTGGCTCTGAGCAACGCTCTGAGCAGAGGTAGACCGATCAGAGCAAAGCTCTGAGCAGATTATGATCAGAGCCCTCAGATTTAATTATGAAACACACTTGAGCACTGAATATGTCATATGCCTAGTAATCTGTCAAATTACATAAAAATTGTATGAAGTTGGCTTCGCTCAGCGTTTTGCTCGATTTGCTTGGTCATTTTATTCTGAGCATACAGATCATGCTCCGAGCTAGCTCAGATGGAAAAAAGAAACACGACTTATGTGCTCTGATTTGTCTGAGGTAAAAAAGAAACATAGAATTTATTTTTGACAGCTCGGTGATCTGCTCTGAGGTAAAAAAGAAAAACGCCAATAATTTCTATAAGTGTTCCCTCTATTTACTCAAATAAAAAGCGCAATCTTTAATATCGTTCCGAATATACAACGGTTTAACAGAGCTTTTTTTATTTCTGTCGTGGCATTTACGCCTAAAACAGAGCTGATAATATCCTCAATTATTGAACTATAATCCCAAGAAAATGGAATCTCTGAGCGCTTGTGCGACAGCGAACTGTTATTTTTTTATAATTTAAAGATTAATATTATTTAAAACATATTTCTTTGTAGCCTTACCTTTTTTTATGAAAACTATTTATAAACAGAAAGCATTTTCATACACAAGAACAACAACAAAAAAAACTCAAATTCAATGTAAGAATAAAACACCAATTTGCAAAGATGAATATTTCGTGATTATTGTACATAACATATAAATCACTTACAAAAAAAAATGTTCTAATAACGAAAACAAAACAGTATACAAAATATATTTTTTAACTTTTTTGTTAAAAAGAAAAATATTTTTTTTTAATTCAATTGTAAATTATAGTACATATTTGTTTTTAAAGAAACTTTTGATGTAAAATAATTACATACATACAATACATAAGTGTATGCCATAATAATGTGCCAAAATACCACATATGCACAACTCACCAATATAACAATCAAGGGAATTCTTTAAATAAATAATACATATATATTTATTAAAATAAAAATACAAGTTTTCTTATATTCTCAGAAAATTGAACCACCCCTCCAAATCTATATATGAAATATTTTGTAAAATGAAAACAAAATATTATGTATATTTAAATGTAAATCTAGAAAATAAATGCAATGTTATGGTCTTGCAAATCGGTAAATCTTCTGCATGGATCCTTTCGAAAAAAAAAACAAACCCACAAGCGTAATATTATATAATTATTATAACATAACTATATAAATGTAAACTAAACAGCGTGCCGATATGTCTAGATGTTAATCTAATTAATTTTATAAGCTGCATATTTGAAGAAAAAAAATTAAAAGGAAGACTTTATTTAAATGAAAAATTACGTATATACGATCAAATATGTCTTGCCACACAGTGTTAAAACTAAAAAAAAAACTAAAAACTTAAACAAAATTAAAAAACAAAACATATTTAGCATTTAACAAAATCAAGCAAACGGGTCAAGCACGATATCATGAAAACCAAAATTTTTAGAAACAAAATCTCGAAAACTGAAGATTTCGAATACCTACATAAGCTTAAATTATATAAATATGTATCTTGAAAACCAGATCTTAAAACGAATCGCGTCAATCTTAAACTTAACTAAATTTTAAAATAAAAACAAATTATAAGAAACAAAAATTGATTCAACTTTTGCTCTCTTGCTCTATTAAAGTAACAGAGTTAACAATATCTAGAGAAAGACAAACAAATTTAAACGCGTTTACTTATTTTATTTTTTGAATCAGAATATAGTCTTTTGGAATTCGAAATCTTTGAATTCGATAATCGAGATATCGCGATAAAATTAAAAATGATTTTTTGAGATTTTATGTAACTGAGATTTTTGTAACTCGAGATAAAAAAAAATCACGATTCCCAAAACAAACATCTTTAATTAATTGTCAATTAATGTACTGTTTATAACGGACAAGACAAAATGGCAAAACCAATATTATTGAAATAATAATAATAATTACTCGAGATTGTAAACTTAATGTTAGATGTAACAAAAACAGCGTGTATGGTCATAGTTATAGAAGCTATGCGCTATAGTAACTTGTTAAATGTGTCCTTAAAGATATATAACACACAATTTATTTGCAATGTCGAAGTTAAACAAAGTTTAAAACTTCAGCGATATTCGAAGATATATGTAGATATATAAACGTAACTATGTACCCTGTAGTTTGTTTCATAAATATAGGTGATATTATTGTTTAAAAAAAAATTGAGTACATCACACCTATGTTGGATTTCGATTTCAGATTTTAGAGAAAATGTGAAATGTAGCCAACCAACTGTACTTTAAGTAAAAAAAGTAAAACAAACATAAAAAGAAAACTACCAACTGCAATCAAGAACTTGGTTTGTAAATCAAATCAGAGAAAATGTGTTCCAATGCCAAAATAAAGACCCCCAAATATAGAATTTGGTTAAAACTTATTTGTGTTTTTATTAACTTTTTTTAAAATTATTTTTACGAAAAACAAGTCATAATCTACAAATAAATGTCTGGTTTCCAACCTGGAAGATCAAATCCCTTTTCATTGTTGCATTATTGACTGGATACGGCCTGGTATACAGATGTCAATTTCGGGAGGTAATTTTCTTGTTTTCGTTTTTTTTGGAGTAACAACTGCATCTGTCATTGCTAAGTTACCACCGATTCATAAATTGTTGTATTCGAACAAAAATTACTAGCGGTTCAAACGGTTTAAAACTTTTCCCTGCGCCTACGGATAACAGTTTCCCTGCAATATTTAACCTAACACGATTTTTTTCTTTAGCTATGAGTTGTTTTTTATCTTGGATATTATTTTATAGCTTGGAGCGTTGCAGGTTGAATGAGTTGTGGCGTGCATATTGTTCACTTCGTAATAAAGTTATAGCGGAAATACTTTTAGTGAAATCTGAAATGTACTCTCACCAGCTGAGTACTGCAATCATAAGGTGTTTTAACTGAAGATGTCGATGGAAATGCTCTCAATTTTGTTTCCTTATCATCACAGCAAATATCGTCGTTGAGCATAGATACTCCATTTTTGTTCACGGATCAGTCAGACCGACTTGGTTTTGGTTTTTGTTCAGTAGATAATACTGACGTTGTTGAAAGTGTCCTTTCTATACAGTCAAATGCTGTTGGCCTGGACGAAATTCACCCCACATTTGTTAAAATGATTCTTCCAATTATCCTGCCTCATCTTACATTTTTGTTCAATACGAGTTGTATACCCGCATCTATGGAAATTGGTTCAAATCATACCCCTTCCCAAAAATGCAAAAGGTGATGAATTTAGGCCTGTATCAGTCTTACACTTTTTGTCTTCGAAAGAATTCTACAAAAACAAATCAGCGTTTATCTTAAATTAAAACGAACTTGTTGCTCACTCCTATATAATCTGACTTTCGTGAAAAGCATGGTTGTATCACGGTTGATATATGTCAATCGCTAGATAAGGATGAGGTTACTTTTTTAGTGTTGCTTGACTTCTCAAAGGCTTTTGACACAGTCAATCATGTCAATTTATGTAAAAAGCTTATGGAAAATTTTAATTTTTCACTTGGTGCTACGAAAATTATTTATTCTTACTTGACCATGCGAAAGCAAGCAGTGCAAATAGGAGATAGATTATCTGATTTTCTCCCGAATCCTACCGGTGTTCTTCAGGGTTCCATACTTGGTCTGCTACTGTTTTCATTTTACGTCAATGAATTTCCTTCAACTATCGAAAATTGCTTTTCTCATATATATGCGGATGACGTCCAATTGCATCTGAGCTGTCCTCTCGGACTCATTGAACATGGAGCTTTTTGTGTAAATGAAGACTTAGATTTTAAATCCAATAAAATCTAAATGCTTGGTAATATCAAGAAAGAGTCTAGATCGATCGAGTCCATCGATTACGTGGAAACTGCAAAAAATCGTAGGGTGATATTTAATTGTAATTTGACATGGGATATGATGTATTTAAAATTTTGCGCTATTAACTTTAAAATGTGTAAATAAAATTGCCTTCACGATAGTAAATTAAGATTATAAGGTTCTTCTCATATTGATCGAATAGTTGCCAATTATATTCATCACCAGTCGAAATGACATTGATATTAACCTTTACCGCATGAATTATTGTTTAAAGAGGAAAAAATAAAATACGCTTAAAATGACTTCTTTAGGTGTTTTTAAGACGTTTTTTATTAAAAACCAAAAAAAAAAAATTTTTCGTTTAAATAAAAAACTCAACCAAATATGTATATTTTCAACCCCTTACTGCATACGAAGCCAAATATGGCTTGTACACTTTTACCTCTCAAACGAGCAAGTTAATAATTTCTTTTTAAGATAAATGTATTCATTTCAAAGAGAATTAGACACACAATCCGAAATATATTTTTATGATCACTTAACTCACCTAACAGAAAAGTTATTATTATTTGAAATAAGAAAATTTTTCACACTTCCGTTTTCATTGATAACAAGTAACACACTGACCTACAAACATGAATATCTTCCTTCTTGTTTGGTGCACGTTTGCAAAAGCACAGCTATTTGTTCTCAGAAATGCACAGAAGACGATCTTGTTGCGTTTTGATCATTGTTTTATTGAAGTCAGGAGAAAAGAGGACATAACTGTAGAAAGCCATATTTGGCTTCGTATGCGGTAAAGTGTCAAAATCAGATGTTACAATGACGCAGCCTTCTAGAAGACTTTCACCATTTGAAACCAACATTTTAGACAATCAAGTGTCTTTATTAGAAATTCACAAATCTATATAAATAAAAATGTAAATTTACGTTTGTTCCTAATCTTAGATCTCCAAAAGTTCTTCACCGATTTCTTTGAAATTTTGACACAACATTGCATAAGATACGAGCGTGTTTTTAAAGTAAAAGTAGTTAGTAAAGTAGTTCAAACTGTAGTTGACAGAAAAAATAAACAAACACAAGAAAAAAATACAACATATCTACACACAACACTGTTTTCATTAGCTCCTTAGGGCTCCGGAAGCTCCGCGAAGTGGACGGGTGTAACAACTATTAGAAATATAATAAAATTTCAAATTATGAGTTACTCATACGGATTATGAAATCCGCAATATTTGACTACCGGGAATCGAAGACTTTTCACATTTATTTTAAAGGGCACCAAATTAATAATTTTTTTTAACTGCAATACTTCTTTTGCGGATATAAAACGAAAAGAAATGTATGCAGGGCGACTATTGCTTGGAATCACAGATTCTAGACTTACGAATATAAAATAACCTGTCAGATTCAGTCATTGGGGTAATTGGCATTGCTGATTATACTATTTTTGTATATTTTCTTTTGTTACTTTCCTACGATATTTAGGTTTGTCAACCTGTGCGAAACCGAATTCCTTTTTTTAGCCGAACTATAGGCACACAAATGTAAATTGCTTTAAACCTGACTAAATTTACCCTTCCCATTTTATAATATCCATATTTTTAAACCCTTATCTGCTTTGTCACATAAACACTTTACTAAATCGCATACAATAAACTATTTTTAGTTGTAAGCCTTTTTTCATATGAGTCATTATTTTGAAGATAAATGGACAACTCTGTAAATCGAAAAACCGTAAGTTGTCACAAAGAAAATTTGATTTTTATTAAGTAAACAAAGTTTCACGAAATATTCAACATTGTTGTTTTCTTATCAAAACTAAGGAAACAAAATTGTTAAAATAATTTTCTTTTTATTAATACAAATTACAATGTATGACTTAAATTACTTAAAACATTTTTTTTTTCATTGAATTGTCTCCACACAAAACCACCAAGATATAATTATATTTATTGCGGTTAGATGATGAGTCAAGTATAAACTGGCTGAACTTTACTATCGCCATACCTCCTACACTCAATTGCAAAGGCCGCTACAAACTAGACTATAGTCGAATTTATAAGAATATTTAACATTAACACAAGACTCATGTTTAATTTTTTTTATTTCTTTCATACTTCAACCAACGGACAATCGAACTTCAAAGATATTATATTATAATACTCTCTCGTCTTTCCTCAGTTTCTCTGCTGTCTGAGTTGTATCGTTTTAAAGTGTGCATATACTTATACATACATATGTATTTATGTACGTTTTTTTTGCTAATAAGTACACTCATATAGATACTTACTTACATATATGACGTCACGACCACTTGTCGAGTTGTATCTACAAGCTTGCAAAAATCTCCTAACTTCTACCAGTCGTAGCTTTTAACTTAACGAGAGTGTTTGTCCGGAGACTCGAAGACTTCTTTATTTAATTTATTTTATTTTAGTTCAAAAAATTCCTTTTTAATTTGATTAAATTCTATCTCGCTTACACAACCTAAGCCTTTTGTGCCATTTTCGATCTAACGAAATTTTCAAAGGTAATCCTTGAATTAATTTTTTTAAATAATTGACATTCCATCGAACCGGCTGAAAAATTTCACATGAATCAAAATCGAAACAGCTGTTAAGTTTTGATATTTTATTGTGTTTGTGTGGCAGTGGAATCAGGTGCATCCTTATAGGGAGTTTCTCCGAGTGTGTCAACATTAAGCTATAGATACATTTCCGTCACAAGAACTCGTACATAAGTTTCAGTGAACCCCTAATGAGTCACCCAGTCAGCGCCACCCGCCATTGGGAGAGCTCTTGTTTTTTATTTCAAAATATTTAAATTCCAATTTGGAGAAAACGGTCGAAGTGCGTGTTTGTTAGCATTAGTGGCATCTGACATTAATGGTCTGATGTTTCAAGCGGTTAAAGTGGACTTTTGCTCTTAATACTTTTCAATTATTCTGTTACGTCTGCTATATAATGTACCTACAGATAATGTATGTAGATATATTTTTTTTAATATTTGTATACAAGACGTGCCTCCGCGCCAACACTCCTTCGATACTTTAAACTCTAATACACAAGGACGGTTAATTTATTAATAATCATCCGGATTGAAATGTGAATCATTCACAAATAATAACCATTTGTTGATTTTGCTGTTCATATATAGCAAATAGGGTATCTTGAGTTTGTTTCAATTAATTTAAAATTGTTTGGTTTTGTAAAGATTAGCACTCCGTTAATGTTATGTCAACATTATGTTAATGTTATGTTAATGTGGGTCAATTTTGTGTATTGGTCTCAATTTGTTGGCAGTTAAAATCTGAGCCAAGAGGTATGAAAAAATAAATAAAATGATAAGATATGGCAAAACTGGTTTCTGATTTTTTAAATTTATAATCCAAGCCTAGAACAGAGTTGAAGAAAATATTAAATATTCATAGAGTGAGTGAGGTGTGTTCCTTTACCTTAAAACTCTGTGCATTTGTGTGAATTTCTACGTCATTTAATTTTTTTTATATGAATTTTTGACAGACTTTGGTGTAGAAGTTCACAGAAATGCACAGAGTTTCAAAGCAAAGGAACTAGGCTATATTTTTAAAGCCACTTTCTACAGCATTTATTTTGGACATAAATAAGTTGATTGACAAACATTTGAAACTTTCTTAACCTAGCTTCATCGTAGATGTTATCATGGTAACACATAAAAATATGACGTGTAAGCTAGCATTTATTTTTACTTTCTATATTTCTAACAAGAATTTAATATATTCTATTGGTCTGGACTTATACATCAATGCGAAGTAAAATCAGACTCCATTATAGTAACACACTACAAAAACACTAAATAAAAAACTTCTTAACTTAGGTTTTTGAAAAATTTCAGATTGTCTTATTGGATTTTCTGAGTGAAATTTCTTAATTTTGCTGTTAAAATAATAAAAATTGACAAAAACACGTCCTGTTTTGTGGAAATACAAGATAGATAAGTTTTTCATACCTGACAGGCACATTTTTTTGTTCTACGTAGGGAATGTTTTCGTTAAGTCGTTTTAATTTTATTTATGTCTTCTTGCGTTTTTCTCGTTCCCTTAAAAGGGTGCATTTTTAAAATGTTTATATAGAAATTAAGATTTCCAAAATGATCGATTTTGAGAGAACACTGGAGTTCCGTAAACCTGAAATTCAACTTTCCTAATAGCCCCCTTTCAAGTAAAAACAAATAAGATATCCTTCGCTTTATTGGTCGGTCAATGTATTCATTTTGAATCTTATAAAAGCCTAGTCTAACCCTGCTAGTTCCCCACACTTTGCAACGCCACCTATTGAACATCTTTCAAACTACAAAATTTCTAAATTTTGTAAAAAAAAAAAACTCAAATCTAAGGAAGGCGGACTTTAAAAAAAATTGACGACGTTTTATAAGATTTATATTAACCCTCTACTACACGCATTTTTTTGGTTTTCATTTTGTACAATTATTAAGAAACTAAAACAAAAAAAAATTGTTTAAACAAATTTTATTAAAAGTTATTAACTTTTGCCGCATATGTGGCTGGTTGTGCAGTTACACATTTTTCAAGCAAAGTTTTTTGCCATATATGGCCGATTGTGCAGTTACACAATTTTGCCTGCACCCCTGCGAATAAGTTAAACTCAAAGCTGAATACCGAATTTCCGCTTAAAACGAGGTTTTTGTAACCCCATTTATGTGGCTTTATAGGGTTATACTGCTTAAGGAGGGAGTGAGGGCAATGCTTTGTCAACCAATGTCAAACAATTCTCCCGTGCAAAGCCCTTTAAGTGGACAATGGTTTTTGTCATCAGAAGCGTACTCGCTTTCATCGGTTTCAGCCACCTCAAGATGTTCTCCACAGTCCATCTCCATTTACATGTGCATCCTCCGATTCGAGAATAACACAAAATCTTTTCTGTAGAAATAATTTGACGAGATAATTATTTTCTCACTGCAAAAAAAGCAGAAAGTTCTTTTTGTGAATGCATAAGCAGCCATATATGGCATCCCTTAATATTTGTGTGAATGGATAAGGAGCCATATTTGGAAATTGCCACAAACGCACCGTATTTTGATTTCCACAGTCATAATTAAACGTTTCGTTAAATTTAACTTACCAATAAATACAAAATAAAAATATAACAGTGTCTAAACTATTCTCTAGCTAATGATAAATTAACTTTTGTTTCTTTATTTTTACACTACACTTTCAGTGCGCGCACTGTTAAATTTCACTGTGGCTTTTCGGGATTGCACAATAAAAAAAGAAAATTAAAAACATAAAAAGACATAAACAAAGAACTTATCTAAATGATCAAAACAGTACCTACTTTTCCAATAGCCAAATCCCAATATTCGGCGTTATAAAATCAAAAGCCATATATGGCTTCTTGTATAGTAGAGGGTTAATAAGATATATATATATGTACAAAAAGTGGGCATAAAACATGGTTGAAGAAAACTTCATTACAAAATTTTAACGTTCTATAAAAGGACGTTCAGTATTCAATTGGTTCATTAGTTTAGTAGTCGAGTCTCACATATCATTACATTAATTTTAATTTACTTTAAAGTCGACTAAATCTCTTTTCTATCATCCAAATTGATCAGGGGACTGTTAATTTTACATTCGCACATAGATATTTTGATTAAATTTGTGTTGTAAAATTATAATTATGATATACATATAAATATTCTTACAGTTTTTTATGTACATATTTAGGTATTTTTTATTCAGTTAACAATGTAAAAAAATAAAATATTGGTAACAAAGTTTGTAATTCTGGAAAAGGGTCACACCAGTGCCTACGTTTTGTAACTCTCGCACCGATAAAATTGGTCGAGAAACGGTGGAAAATTAAACAAAACTCATACGATTTGCTTCAAATTTCATCGTTTGTCGACACTGTTTTTATCGATGCGAGAGTTACAGGACGTAGGCACAGGGGACTGTTTTTTGAGTTGTTTGAGGTTCATTTATTCAAATATTAGATTATTAAATTTCTAAAAAAGCTGTGGCCTGCCAAGAATACTATGTCGTTAGTGATACAAAAAACTGAGAAATATTATGTTTTATTACATAAAATTAGCTTGGGACAGCGATTTTACATTTAATGGAGAAACACCCATATACGTGTGTAAATAGATAGGCAGACAAATTTACGGAACTCTAATTTCTCATATTCCTTATATGTACTTGAATAAAATATCGAGTGTATCTCTTACCTTTTCTGACCGTTTCAAAACCTCATAAAGCATTTCACGGTATACGATATAAGATCACTAAGTAGGTATAAAAATCATCAACATCGTATAGGGTATCATTCAACCTCAGCCCCATCTATTTCAGTCTAACTGTGTTTTCTTATTATTGAATTCTTTTATTGTACGAGTATTTCTTTGCGTTAACCACATTAAGCTTTATCATTTCACACATCTCTGTATACAGAAAAATTCCAAAGAGTTGTTGGAGCTATATAGCGGGGTTATACAAGTTCGCATGGATAGCGATTGATTTAAATTCTTATACGTGGGCTACCTACCTCAGTTTTTGTATGCAAAAAATTAGCAAAAAAAAAACAATAAAAAAGAAAACAAACAGTAGGTTAAATAAAATTTGTCACACAACAACCTCGTTTATACATATGTATATATTTTTATAAGGCCGCATTAGCATACATAATTAATTAATCTTTAAACAACTATCATTTGTCAGTTAAAATAGAAAATCAAAATAATATGTACCTATACATATAATTATGAATTTATTCTTTGCAGAAATAGAGTCTCGGACTCGGGACCCCGCATTCTTACTTAGTTTCGGTACCTACCTACTGGAGTTCATAAAGAAGTCGCCTTAGGCTTATCAACCTTGCATAAATAAACACATCACTCTTGTGCTGAGCTGAGGCTGAATGAATGAATAAATAAGCAGTCTTTGTATGGTATTCAAGATCTCAAATCTGGATCTGAGTCACCGTTAAAGTAACAAGTTGATCAAAAGGCGACAGAAGTATTAAAGTAAAAAAAAAACAAAAAACGTTAACTTGTGCAACCCACGCTTAGAAAATAAGTTAAGGAAATTCAACAAAAATCTCAAGCCCAGACGAAAAGAAAAATTCAAATTTATCGATGGCGTCACAAGCTACAACTTCCACCTCAAGGTTGGCACAAATACAGGTAATTTTATCAATTATTATTATTATTAACATTTATCATACACATTCAATATTTTTGATTGATTTGTCATATTATTATTATTCTTAAATTAAATATGTAGGCAATTTTCGTTAAAAGCTTTGGAGACCTATATTATGTGCACTTTCGAAGGTTTTTTTTTTGTAATAAGGTGCTAAACAAAATATTAAACGTTAAATTTATTCAAGTCTAAAAGAGGGTTGTTGCGATATAACCGCCTCTAAGCGGAGACCTATATATGGGTAACCAATTAACCAATCCCCTCCAGCAAACATTTTATAATTTTTCAGTTTGTTTTGTTTATCACTTAACTTACTGATGCATTTTTAGGAAAAAATTCGATTCCGAATTATAGAAAATGAAATACAAACTTTTTTATATCAACTTCACCAACCACCGTTTCTCAAAAGCTCTAAACTGGGACAAATTATGAGGTTTTGGTAAAAAGATAAAATGCACAAATGGGTCGTATATTACATCTTTATCTAATCTTGGCGTTAGGCAATAACGCCCCAGGAAATAACGCCCAAATCGATTTGGAAATATCGCCAAAAAAATTTTTTATTGCCCAAAAAAAAAAAAAAAAATGGGAATGGGAATATCACCCAAATTTATATTTTTCAAATCTAAAGTTGGAAATATCGCGCCAATATTTTCAATGTAAATTCTTTTTGTAAAATTTGGGCGTTATTTCCTCAATTTTGGGCGATATTTCCAAAGTGAAATTTCAATGATAAGATAATCTTAAAAAAATCTCGTCGCGACTTTAATGTACCCTAGCAGGGGGGTTGCAGGGGGCAGCATGCCCCCCATTCATACCTCACTGTTTATACGCCCACCTTTTTAGTTTTCAAAAATTCATATTATAAATGTTAGTATTGAGTTTTATTATTATTTGGTCGTTATTTCCTATGATTTGGGCATTATTTTCTTTTTCTGGATTTTTTTGGGCGATTATTCCCATTTGACTTTAAAATTTTTATTGTAGGCGTTCTTTCCTTTTCTTTAAAAAAATTAGAAATAACGTCCAAATCGATAAAAAAAAATCAAAACTGGTATTCTGTTCCTGCAACGAGTTGAGATTACTCAACGCAAATAAAACTTAAGTGTCACAGGAGACCGTGATCCGTGATATATACGTGAATAAAATGGCAGAATGTCGATTGTCGAGTTTCGGGGAACATATTATGGCTGGGTATTTTCAAAAATAAAATGTACTTACTTGCTCAAGCACAGCAGGCTTGTAGAATAAAAAGGTGGAAGTGAATTCATATCACTTTCTTTCCCACTCATCTCCTTTTACCTTTCTTAGCGCCAGTTTGTTCACAGTGGGTTAAATCTGAACGATGACTTTTCACAGCTTCTAACTAAATGGCGCTGATCAACAAAAATCGGCTGATTAGCAATTTCCATAATTAACAACTTAAATTATGGATCCCTTGAAACAAAATTTGATTAGCATGCTCATTCGATGATTTACCAGTTGAAATAATCCATGATTAAATATGATCAGCTGTGAACAAACTGGCCCTTAATCTTTCACTCTGAAATGATGAACTGAGATTTGAGTGAACAAATACAGCTTGCCTTGTTCATCATCATTAGATTTCCTCTTGGACAGTTGTCTAGGTATAGATGTTGTCTAAATAGTTGGGTGTCTTAGTTATAAACGCATTCCAAGCGTGTCTAAATATGTCTTCATATATTTTTTTGTATTTTATATAAAAGACCTACTTCTACTGCTTGATTGTTAACGTCCAAAATAAACTACTCATCTTTGACCTATTGAGTTGTATTCTGGAAGTTGGCTTGGTCCACTGAGTCATTATAGGTACGTCTCAAAACTGGTGTTGTGATAATGGCATAAAATAACAAAAAATTTTATATACAGAATACTTCATTAGCAGAGTACACAAATCTAAGGTAATACCTATATTGCGCAGGTTGTCAAAGTTGAAAGTGTCAAAAAATTATAAATGCCTGTTCGAGTGGCCACAGTAACTCAACACATATCATTAGATAACAACAACAAAATATTGAATTATACTAGCAAATGGGCACTGGATCCACAATTTTACCACCACAATACCTCAATTTTCACAGAACTGAAAAAAAAATGAAAACGCTAATGATATTACCTTTAAAATGTGTACTGTGCTTCAGTAGGTCATCTTCACTGACATCCCCGTAGTTTGTCAATTTCATGATTTTTTGAGTACGTTCAACGAACATTCATTTGAAGATAACTTTTCAATTGGTAACAAGAAACTTACCGTACTTCATTCATCGAACATAACAACTTCATAATTAGTTTGGATAACCAATTACAAAATCAATGGAAAATGTTCATAAATAAGGTTTTGGAATTAGGTATACAGCTGTCTAAAGTTAGACATTCTCTGAATTGGCTTTATAAATAAGACTTTATCAGTCGTATTTATTAGATTTCCTTAGAACACTCTTGGACAGTTGTCCAGCTAGCCAATGTCTAAATAGTTATCTAAATAGTTGGAAATTTCTTTATTTATAAACGCATTCCAACACTTGTCTAAATATGTTCCCTTATCCTCACTGGCATCCCTGTAATCTGTCAATTTCGTGAACATTTGCGTACGTTCAATGATTTCATTTAATTTCCAATTTATTTTTCATTGAACATACCCACTTTAGAATATGTTTGGACAACCAATTGCGGTGTTTAAGTTAGACTCTCGATAGAACAAGTTTATAAATAAGGTTTTGGAGATGGACAGCTGTCCAAAGTAAGATATACTTTGTAGGGGGTTAATAAATAAGACTGTATATATATAGCTTTTTTTAATTAAAAGAAACATACTGAAACAATTCAGCCAAGTTAATGCCAAGATTTTTACTTGTGAAACAGAGAATCCTGTATTTTTTCTAATATTTTCTGTTCTTTTCTGTACAGAAAAACTTCATTATACATACCTCACAGTATAATATAGAGATCAATGGTCAGAAGCGAACCGACTACTTATGAATTAATTCTTTTATTTTATGACAGATGAGTTTTAATCATTATTAAATTTAATAAGAGAAACAAATATCAAATCAACCATCAACGTTTCCTATGACAACAAGGCCAAACCAATGATTTATTATTCCTACATACATATATAGGTACCTAAATATACAACTACTTATGTATATCGGATCCGCAGCGGCAAAATAAAAACATTAGCATATTTTGTATTGAAAATATTTCTAGGTAGTTTTTTAATTCTTTTTATCTTTTTCAACAATTTAACATCCAGACAAAGGTATTATTTTTAATTTGCATACCTATAGATACTTTAAATGGGAAGCATGTATGTATATGAGATAATGTTTACTTGATATAATGTTTATCATTTTATAATAAAATAAAATTTCCACAACGTAGAATCCTTGTCTTTATTCTGATGTGCGAGCCTCACACCTACCCTTAATAGTTGGTGTTACCATTCAGACTTTGTTTCTTTTGCCGGAGGAAATGGATTAAAATGTTGTAAAAAAAAAATACGTATACGCCATACGTACGTTACACTATAAAGTTTAAATATCTCCGTTCATAGTTTCTAAAGGTATTTACTTAAAATAGCTTTTTCTTAAATAACCACGCTATTGTGCAGGTTTCACTTAAACATTCGATAAAAAGCTTCTATTAGTATATGTGCCATATGCGACTGCAGATTGATAATAACAACTTCGGAATATATAATATTGTTGTTAAAATTATTATTGTTTAGTAGCGCGTATTAAGCCTTTATTAAGATTCCCGTCTTTTGGAGAGAAATGAGCACGCAATCATGATTCAAGATATCCGGGAAATAACTCCTGAATATTTTTCACGTAGGCACGCCCAATTCGAAATTAAGTCTGGGGGCTTCTGTATAATTTTTTTACAAATTAAAAAAGAGATTGGAATTTCTTTACAAATTCGATTGAGGAGCAGCATTTTTTTTTAAACTCAACGTTTCAGAATTATTAGTTGGAGTGCATTGGTCACACTCCAATTCCCTAATTACCATGGAGTTTGTGTATTTATGCATATGGTAGAATCGAAACAAATTAAATGGTCGGCTATATATTGTTTTGGGCGAATACCAACCTACCTATGACATTTAGTATATCTTTTTGTCTTCAATCGTTGAGTATAATAATTTGAGGAGTGGTTTTTAAAATCCATAAAAACCCTTATATCTGCCCTTATAAGTCTGTGATAGCTTAATATAAATATTCAGTAATTTTTATTTCTTTCAACCGAAATATCATGAATATTCCCGAATTCAGTGCCTTAACACGATTCTCATCGGATGGTGCACTCAACAATAACTACCATCACATTGTTCCCACCAAATTGAATGAGTCATGGGCTGGAAGAAGACTGATAGAAGCACTTAATCAATTGCCGCCTTCTAAATTTGGTTCTTCGACAGATGTAAGTTTTTTCTGTTGTGTTGTTTTAGTTTACGTGAAACGCATTACTGTGCTGAAAGCAATTAGTTGTTAATATGAAATAATAAAAGATTGATTACGTGACTAGCTGTTCGACATAATATACCTACACTACATACGTTATATTGTGTGAAAGGTATGATGGAATATTATTCAACCCACGACTTTTTTTTCTGTGCAATAAGTGCGCCACACACCTTGAGATATACAATTTATTGTTTTATAAACCGAAGTATTATTATTGTGGGTGTTATAAGTTTTGATAGTGAAAAACGAATTTATTCTCGTTGTTCAGAGCCACTACTCAAAAGGATAAATAATTTTAAAGTTTGAATTCGTAGTATTTCATAATTTTGAATGAAGATGCTTTAGTAATGTCTTCTAGGAACATGGAGTGTAACTACGATAAACAATAGATATCATCCTTTAATCACCACCCGAGCAAATAAAAAAAAGTTGATTTACCTACATCTGTTTCCCTCCTATATGTTTACAAAATTTTTAAGACCCTTTTAAATGCTTACGTATCTACTGACGACTAAAAATAGTATAGGTATAATCCGTTTTATGTACCTAATGATACCTTTTTTTAAATCAACGGGTATTGTAAAATATTACCGAATACTCTTTAAAAACAATGTTATGATAATAAAACTTGGAACAAATGTTAAATTATAACCAAGACCCCATTAGCACTTGCATTCAAAATACAGGAGTATCTTCTAAAATACATAATAGATGAGGCCTTTATCAATAACCAATGCTCCAGTCAGAGAGTTTTTTACGGTTTTTACTTCTGACTGCCTGCAAACAATAGAGACGGAGCTGCAGCTCAAACAAACAAGTTCGAAAAAATTCCAAAAACGTGTAAAGTTCAACTATCAGTCATAATTTTCTTACATTTTCTCTTGAAATTTGTCATTATTTTTTTAATTTTTTGGTCCTCTGCCCACGGAAAAAATGCTCTGGAATATTATCTTGATAAATGAGAACCATAGCAAAAAAAAAAACCTAACGTATTTCATGTAGGTACCGTTTTGTTGTGCAGGAAAATCAAACGCAGAGAAAAAACTATTGAGACCTTAAGAACAAAAAATAAAGATTCTCATTTTTTGTTTTGTTTCTTTTCCTTGAAATTGAACAGCATTTCGTTATATAGAGTAGTAAAATTTGTAATTATTCGTTATTTAGAGATATGAATGGACTTCCAATGGCGATTCGTTATACTGGACGTTGTTTTATCGGAATTCGTTATACTGGACGTCCGGGGAATGCAAGAAAATCCAGAACTAAAATTGTTCGTGATATATGGTAGATCGTACTAATTTTAACACAAAGATTTTTTTGTTTCCAAGATCGTAGAAGCTGTTTTTGAATTTAAACAGTATGTTAAAAAAAAGGAAATGTACTGAATTTTTTATATAAAAATCTTTGAAGTAGTTTTTTTCTTTTTAATTCAAAAGATTGAAAAGAAAAATTAGGTAGGTAATTCTTAAAATGTTTTTTTTTTTTTTTTTTAATTACTGATTTCCTTTTTTTAACATTCAAATAATCAATTCTCTTATCAATTTCTTAGTCGAATACTAAAAATTTTTCAATTATAAGTTCAAGTGATCTCAACTCCAAAAACCCCTTAAACTTACATACTTTTATGTACATATGTATGTACCTAGTTTTTGAGTTTTTGAGAAAATTGAAAAACTATTTTGATCTAATAAAAATCTTGGATTTTGTATAAAATTCCCAATTTGCGTATACCTTTTAACTTACACGCCCTAGCATGACGCGATTCACATATTTCCCAACTACCTTTTTCTTGTTACCATAACAGTCATATCATACAAATTTAATGATGAATTATTGTTAGTTATTTAGTAATTAAATCCAAAAAACACAATTGATAATTCTACATTATTTTTGCATTGCAGATGCGGTTTCAACAGAAACAGTTACAAGTTCGTGAACAACGTAAAATAGAGATGACCGCTACAAAGTCTATAGCTTCCGATATAATGGAAAGCGAACCAAAATTAACACTCAATGTTAAATCAAATACAACGAAGAATCTCAATTCCAGCATTGGTAATGGAAAAGTACGTCAAATGTTCAACGAACGAAGAAGAGGTGCCGGAATAGATCGAAGCAATCCACTCAAACCTATCACTTCAAGATCATCATCTTCATCGAGCACCATCACGACAACATCAATTTCATCTAAAACAAATGTCCGCAAAATGGACCGAACTACGACAAATAGACTTGCTATTCTAAAAAACTCCAATGGAAACGATTCAATAGATTATATCAATAACGAAAATGCACTAGAAACATATCGCGTTATTGAGGATGATCTTGATAGTGAAACTTTTCCTGGTAAGTACTCACAACCAAAATTTCAAACTAATCAAGAAAAAAATGTAATTGAATTCTATTTGCAGTTTCAGAGCAACAGTTTGATAATATTGATGCGTTATTGCCAGAAAAACTTGAAGCTCTGATGATTGTTAACTTTGGGGAAGAGACCAATAACAATCATATGACAGAAAGTAAAACCAGGCTTAATACCAGCATTAAATTGAACCCAGTTTTGACTAAGAAATCTCCCCCAATTGCCGCAACGAAAACACCCGCAAAGCCAAGTCGATCGAGTTTAAATCTAACAAGCAAGAGCAATGCGATTTTAAACTCAACTCAAAAATTAGCTTCAACAACACCCAAGGTATTTGATACTTTATAATTCAAAGTTTGAAGTTTAGTATTTTTTTGTAATTTTTTATTTAGAATTCAACTATCAAAAGCTCAACGAAAATGGCTAAACCGATAGCTAGTCCTAAAGTTGTAAGTTTCCCTCACAGATCTTTTGCTTTGAAAACTTAAGATGAATTATTTGATTGAATAGATTTCCTTGAGAGTGCCAAGAGCAAAAACACCCCCTTCCCAGCCTCCAGGAACTGCTCCTTGTAAATTATGCAATCGATTTTTCAACGAAGATCGTTTAGCGAAGCACGAGGAAGTTTGTGAAAAGATGGCAATGAAGAAACGTAAAATCTTTGACGCCTCTAAACATCGTGTTAAGGGCACCGAAGCCGAAAAATACTTAAGGAAGCCACTTCGGGGTGCCAGGACAGTAGCAAAGAATTCATCAACAATATCGGCGAATGCAAATACCCAAACGGATGCATCTACAAAAAAAAGTAATTGGCGCAAAAAACATGAAGAATTTATAGCTGCTATACGAGCAGCAAAAGAAGTTCAAGCACATTTAGCTAAAGGTGGTAAGCTTTCCGATTTGCCACCACCGCCACCTTCAGAGAATCCCGACTACGTAGCGTGCCCACATTGCTCGAGGCGATTCAATGAAGCAGCAGCTAATCGTCACATACCAAAATGTGCCAACATGCTACACAATAAACCGAAACCCGCTGCCAAGCGAAGATAAAAGATCAAATATAATTTTTCAGCTTCCTTATTTTCATTTTTTTTTATTTCCATCCAAGGACTAACCTTCAAGCGTTGCAGTGTTTTGTGTCATTATTTATAAAAGGACCACACAAAATTTCACTGGACTTTGTAATTATTGGTTTAATTTGTATTGGATATTAATATCTTAACATGGCGAGTGAGTTGAACACCTGGGGTAGTTGCTACTAACTCTAAATTTAAATTTTGAGTGAATAAATCTTGATTGTGTCCTATGTAACAACAAACTGTTCTCGTAACCTTTCAAATGTGATAAAACAAAAACGCAATTGTATTTAATTTTTACTTTAAACCTTAAATTGTTAACATGAGTCCTTTTTTTAAATAATAATAAAAAAATAATCTTTTTTATAAAATAAACGTAAAACTGTTTGTTTTTATTTTTACATTTTAATGGAAAGTGGATGGCCCCTTTCTGATTTTGCACTCAAAAGATTAAAGATTAAAACAAAAATTTAAGCAAAGAGCGTATATTTTTGAAATATACAAAATCAAACAAAATTTGTGGTTTTAATTTCAGCAGTGTTTGATATGGAGAAGATAATGAAGGACGTAGATACATGGCATCGCTTCAACGATTGCGAACAAAATTAACTAACTACCTCCCCCCGTTTATACTGCACGTTTACTCTCTTTGACCCTGTTGTAATAATTTATATTTTAAAAACATTTGTTATAGAATAATGAATTGTGGATGACTCGTTTCTCTAAATAACAATACATTTTTAAAACATTGATTTTCAAGCAATTTGAGTTGTATTTACTGTTGGAAGTTATCTGAAAATTTGAAAACTTCAGAGTCATTTTAGTTCGTTGTTTTTTTTTTTAAGAAAAACAATTCTATTTGAAAAAATTTTAATCAGATATGTCTTCCATTTTATTAGGTGGATCTATTATAGTTTTAACAGCTTCAGCAGCTCCATGCATTTCCAGACCTTCTAAAATGTACGCCAAATTATCCAGGCTGGCATCATCGTCATCCTCGAACCAAATTGTAAGCATTGCTTTACAAGCATCACTAGGATTCGGGTTCTCCGTTTCGAAGTAAAGCATCTCATCGATTGTATAGCCTAATTTTTTACCAAGTTTTTTCCAGTCAATTCCGATTTTTGGCGCTAGTTCCTCGATATTTTCTTTACTTGCTGTTATTGTCTTGTGTGTGTTTTTATCGTCTTGAACTATCAACGGCTCCGTCTTAAGAAGTTCCGATTCTTCCGCAGTCTCGAAGGCAACTTGTTCTTGTTCCGGAACTTCTACAGTACTTTCAGCTGTGTTTTCTGGCTGACCACCAACTTTATTGGTTTCGTGCTTTTCTTTTTGAATCTTCTTGCGCACGCTCTCGAGATAATCGGCAATTTTGTACGAAGGCGCATTGACAGATGTAAAGAAATGCGGCGATTGTCTAGCTAACAAACGGAGCGCTCTCCACTCGAATGACGGATCATTCTTTTCTCGAGGATTTTCAATGTATGTATCCACCGGTGGAAGGAAGTTGCGATCTTCACTTTTGCAGGCTTGCAAATTATCTGGCGATACATTCCAAAGTCTGGTAAGAACGTCACTGTTGGTAAAAAGAATTGCATATTTTTTGTCGAACAATAAAAAAAAAACAAAAAGGCTCTTACTTTCCCAAGAAAAACTTTCCTTGGCGATTGGCTTCCTTTATGCTATCCCCTAGAGATTTTCGTTGTCTTTTCGATGGCGGCTTATAAACTTCTTCATTTGTCTCAGGCTTTTTGAATTCTTTACATCCATCATTTTTCCAATTATTCCACATTTCCTCACGTTGCAACATGTGTTCAACGGTTTTTGCAAACTTTTTCCCATTTGGTGGAGTTTCTCCAATTAGTTTATAAACTTTTGCCTCAGTTTCTTTGATAAACTCCGACTGCGATGACGTCAGGGTATATGAATCTCTAAAAGAGTAAAAATTAAGATAGGATTATATTGAGAAACAATTTGTTCTACGTTCGGTATAAAACCTAGACATCTCTTACGCCCATATTATTCACTCGATACATCCAGATTAAAACTTTAATCCAGATGTAAAGTATACAAATTCAATGTAAATACATCCGGATTTCAATCTGGATGTATCGAGTGAATAATATGGGCGTTGGAGACAAATAAATCACATCCAAGCCTTTTGAACAAATGTAACGCCACGGCAACAATAAAGTAGAGAAGAAGATGAGATGGGCGATTAGGACGAATTGGCAGCCAATCGTCTGCGAATTTTCTATAAAAAAATTAGCCGACTTTCGTATGAACTCGTCTAAACACACAATTTTCAAGATAATTGGACGATTTTCGGCTAGTTGGATATTGGATGATGTTCTTGCCAAAAACATCTTCCAATTTTTAATTGGCAGATAAATGTTTCCTATTTTGGAGGAAAAAACAAAATTAATTTATTCGCTTTTAAAGAAAAAAAATTGAAAAAGTGTTTTTTAAAACAACGAAAAAGGGCACGAGTACGATAACATGGCGCGCATAATCTTCAAGTAATGATTAATAGTCTGGCAGATTATTGCAGTAAATGGGGAGTTTTCATTAATGCTGACAAATCAAAAACAATGGTGTTCTCAAGATCTTCACGGAACCAGACTACATATAGTTGGTACTTCAATGGAAATCCTTTAGAGGTGACGAACGACTATAGATACCTGGGAGTTAATCTTAATAAAAACATGAATTTCCACAACCACGTTACTATTAAAGCTTAAACTTCACAAAGTCTAATAAACATGTCTTGGAGAAAAGTATTTTCAAATCAACGGATAGTGTTGCCAGAAAAATATAAAATATTTGATGCGTTTGTTAAGAGTTCACTCTGCTATACTGCCCAGGTGTTGTTATCTAATGAATACGAAGCAATTTAGTTTCTATAGAAACTTTTTAATCTACCACTTAATACACCCAACTATGCCTTATATCTTGAAACAGGACAGCCTTAATTTTTTACCAGCACTCTTAAGTTGACAAAACGAATGGCACTGTACGAGCTGAGAAACGAGGAGTGGTGGGTTCCAAAGTGGAAAAATTTTGGAAACGCTTGTGGTGATGTAGGTAATTTAAAAGAACAAATTTATAAGGAGTCTGTAACGCCACGGCAACACTTAAGTAGAGAAGAGGATGAGATAGAAAGTAAACGAAAACGAGGATTATATAGTAAGCTGCGAAGCGATTAGGACGTGAGTCAATTGTCGAACCTTTAAATTATAATTCTTCCTAAATAAAGTTATTAAAAGAAAAAGTTGTGTTTTGCAAAAGTAACTTACGTCTTAAATTTCACAGTTAACTGTAGATACTGGAAAAGAATGAGAAACTGTACCAAAACTGATCTTCTGAAATTCGAGTCCGACAGCTGCAGGGCCAACAGTTTGGGGTTAGTTAGAAACTTTGCAAAGAAATTCTCTGCTTTTCTAACAGTTTCATCAACTTCCATCTTAATGTCTTGTGCAATCATGTCTTTGTTCTCTTCTTTTGACGAGGGACTCGTACGTGGTTCTTCGAGTTTAAAACTAGAAAATGCTGCCAGCACATTAGTTGCATGCTGAAAAGACCAATTTAAATATTGCTGACTTTTAATAATTGGAAATATGTACTTACTGTCTGAAACATCTTCCATTGAACTTTACTGTAGCATTGGTTGGGATTGCGAAAAAAGTCCTGCAGTGACCAGAACTTGCAATATAAATTGTAGTCAATCTTAACGGGAACATCTTCAACAGTGTCCTCCAATGCTTCATCAAGGTCTTTGCCATCGACTCCGAATTCAGTGACATTGTCCAAATTGAATTCAGATATAATATTCAACCCCGAACGCTCAGAAAATGGAAAGAACTTGGCTAAGAAGAGAAGAATTCGTCCGCAGAAAACGGTGTTTTGAGCGCGGGAAAGCCGCCGCAAAAGATCATTGCACATGCGAAGGATGTTATTTTTGCAGGAAGTGAAGAATATGTCTTCCTTCCATACATTCACTTTGTCCTCGACGAAATTAAATATTTTCTCACATTTGTCCAGGGTGACTGCATCGAAGATGTCACCCAGCAATACGACGGGAATTGTTACCGAGACAATTTCTTCCCTCGCCGCATCTACTGAGAGTGTTATAAGCTGACCAACTTTCTCGATATCTTCACTCAATTCAAACAGCAGTAATTCTCGGAAGTTCTGATCAAGCGGCGACTTTTTGTCCGCATCGTTGTTGTATTTATACGAGTCGAATGTTTGGCGAAGTATTTTCACATCTTTGGATTCAAATGCTTCCATAAGGGATACCTATATCAATCGGATTAAGTGTGGGCTGAATTAATTTTGATAGATTCAGATTTTTTACCTTGAATTTATCGTAGAGTCCATTGAAGTCGGTTGGTGTTCCTTTAAGAGGCTGCTCTGAACTCGATACTTTACGACTCATTTTCAAGCCGGTTAAATTTGTTTGATATACAACAATTATTTCTTTCCAAAGCGTTCAAATTAGGGTTTTTTTTAAATGTTGAATTCAATTTTTTACTAATTATTTAGGCATTTTTTAGCGCAGAGAATATTTTTCTAGCAAGCACAACACATTTCTGTCATTTTTGACATTTAGCGTTCAGGTTACTTGAGACATGAATGAATCTATTCAGGACCCGATTCATTAACAAAGCAGAAGAAGGTTACACCCAACCAAGTGTTTTAACAAAAAGTGGAATAATTTAAAAATATATAGGTACCCCATCAGCCATCAAGCTCGCTTCAATTCCTCATAATATAGAGGCTGCCAAACATACGCTAAAGCTGAGTGCGAAAAAGTGTGCGAATATTGTACTTAATGCGTAATTTCAGATTAATTTTTTAGATCAAACAATACGCTTTTTTGCCACCACATACGTCCCCCGCCTAGTTTCTTAAAAATCGCAAGGGGTGATTGCACGTTTAAAAGCAGTCTAAGGGCCAGTTTGTTCACAGTGGGTTTAATCTGCACCATCACTTTAACAAGTTCTAATTAATTGGTGCTAATCAATGAAAATCGGCTGAGTAGCGATTTCCATGATTAATAACTGAAATTTTGATTTCCCTAAAAAAAATGTTGGTTAACATGCACTTTCTATGATTTACCAGTTGCATTAATCTTTGATTAAAGATAATCAACTGTGAACAAACTGGCCCTAAGTCCCCTTTCACACGAGGAAATAAGTTGCTGGATATTTTTTTGACGTTTTCTTTCAATTTTTTTAAAAATTTCTTGTACCTTTCACACGAAGAAACAAAATCGTGGAGATTTTCTTTTGTTTCGCTTTAAAGTAGCTTGGTTGAACACAGGGAGATTTCATTTTCCCCTATTACTTCTTGCCCTTCTCACCAATTAACTGAAAGTTGCTGTAATCGTTTCCTCGTGTGAAAGGGGACTAAGCGATTTTTATTGAACCTGTCCAACTCTTTATTAAAAAATATACGTGAATTCATTCCTTCCAAAATGGTTTTGACAGCTAGACTTTTAATTTATTTACAATTTTTTTACTCTCCGTTTTTGTTTGTTTAAAATAAAGATTTAGGAATAATCATTTATAATCTAGAATAATATAATCCTAAGGTAATTTTTGGAACAAACGGCCCTCAACATGAACCATGCTGACTTTAAAAACAATCTAAGAAAACTAGAGTTTCCTCTCTGCGCCATTGAGGCTCTTCCAAGAATAGGTACTGTGAATTGCAGAGAATTTGATTTCATTTTATTTTTTTGAATAAAAAACTTATTTTCTTACAGAAAACATTGTCGACAATATAAGTCGAAGTAAACAGAACTTCGCTATGAATCTCATCTCGGAGTTTATATTTTTGGAAAAGTTCAAAGACACTGACTTTAGGAAGAACGCAAATGCAGTACCATTTCTTACTTCTCAAATGACTTCCATTCAAGAATTCCAACTTATCCTTGTTCTTATTGAATTCTTTTCCCGACCCGGACCAGATGCCACTAGAAATGCGGTGTTTCTTTCGCTGTTCGGTGGAAATTTGACACCGAATAGGTCGAGTGTTTTGTGCAAACTCATAAGTACCTCTGTGTCGGGGTCTGTTTCCGCCGTCCTTTGTGCTGCTGGAACTTGGATGCAACAGCTCGGTTGCACATCTGCTCCCAGTTTAGAAATAGCTCAAAGTTTAGTAAAGGATTTTGTAACATTCGCCAAGAAAACCTCGGAGCAGCTTAAACAGTTGCCCATGGTTGCTCCTCGATTCGCAGCCAACATCATGACTGCTGTGGCTGACCTATATATGAATGAACAACGAGGACCACTTGTCAGCCCACCAGATATGCTTCTAGATGTATTCACAGAGTGGGTCACCGATAACCCAAGTTTGTGCCTAGCTTCACAGCAACCACTCGCTTTGCCGTCGGGGGCCATTGCAATGCCAGTTATTACCCCAATAGCTGGACTCATCAAATGGAATGTACTGGCGCCGATACTAAACAACAAATCTACGTACAGTGATCTCCACTTGGCCGTGCTACAGACTTTGCTGCAAATCGTACCATCCGGGCAACCAACAGCACTTAACGCTCAACACCTTCTGCTCATCGTTAATCCGCTCAAAACGCATGCCCAAAAATTGATTAGTGAAAATCTGAAACCCGAAGATGACGTAAATCTTCAAAAAAGTCTTGAACGATTTTCTCAGTCAATTCAAGTCGCTTTAACTGCTAAGTGTGTATACGGGAGTATACCACAACTACTTTGTAATCTGGAAACCCTACCACAAAACAGTCTTATGGAAATTGTCATAAAAGCAAATAAAAACTCAGCATGAATAAGAACAAAAGTTAACATTGAGAATTTTAATAGAAAATGACTTATGGCTTTTTAAATATCATTGCACGATAAAGCCAGATATAATCTAGTTTCAAATAATTTACCATTACTATAGACCAATAGAAATTTATAATAAAAACATAGGATCTATATTGCGTTTCATTAAGAGCCCATATTGCTAGTCATTCGCACACTTTCAATCTTCAGTCCCAGCATTATTTCTGAATGTTTTCAATATGAAGCAATAAAAATACAGCCCAAATTTTCTTGATCTTGACACCCAATTTACTCAATAGCTAAAAGGTTAAGAGACTAGTATTTCTATTTCCTAGAACGCATTTAAGGTTATTCTTCTTTATATTTGTTTCCCCATGATTCAGTCACAACTTTGAGTGTGATATGGAGGTGCTCACTTTCTTCTGGCACCCCGAGTTATTCAGCCTTATTGTGAGTTTCACTCGAAAAATATTTCACCTTAAAATTTTTTGTTCGTCCGGAATTTTAAAACCTATTGTGAGTTTCGCCCGAACGAAATTTCGTTCGCCTAGTAAAAATATATGAACATTAGGCTCTCAATAACATTAAATTTCGAGCGAAATAAATGTTCAAAATAAGGGGAATTTTTTTAACACAAAATTTCGGGTGAAACTCACAATAGACGAAAAGTGAAATATCAAATTTTCCGGGTGGAATGTTGTTCGGGCGAAACTCACAATAAGGCTGATTAGTTGCTGCGCAAAGCGCGTTGAATAGTTCATACTTTAAATGGCTAAAAATTCATAAATTGGCATGTCGTTAATCTCGTGCATATAGTTTCAAGTATTAAATAAACAATAAATTACGTCCGTAAGAAATTCCAAAACGAAAATCAAAGGCTTTGAATGTGTTCTTGTTATTCGAAATCGCCTGAACCAAACAATCTCTCACAGCGGTCCTTGGCGTATCTTTCTCGGACCATCTCGACGAAGGTTTGATTTCAAATGCAGCCAGTTCCAACTTAAATATTTTTTGCCGGCTACTGTATCGTGTAAGGAAGTGAAAAATCCCACAAGCATTTATCTGCTGTCATGATGAAATGTTTCTCATCTTAGCCTTCCTGAAAGGATAGAAAATTGAAAGACCCTCCTGCTTTAAATATGTTCTTGTTTATTCTGAGTATCTATACAGAAATGGATAGATTAGCTTTATTTTTGAAAGCTCATGGTATAGATCTATAAATTTCAATACAAATTAGATAAACATTATACATAGTTTTATTGAAGAAACGCTTACAAAAAAATAATTGATTTTTCTTAACTAAAATGGCTTGAAACGCCTCCTTTTTTTCAATATTTCAATCTTATTTTTGTCCTCTTCAAATTTCTTTCTCAAACTGACAACATTTTGCATCTTAGACTCACGAATTTGAAATGTGTAAAAGTTTTTCAATTCTCTATTCTTACGTCCGCGCTCTATCTTGTCCTCTAGGCGATTTATTACCGATTCCTTCTGCTCAAAACCCGAGTTGCGTCCTTGCTTTCCAACAGTTATCCAACCATCATTATCTGCACCCGAATTGCGTTCTTCATCGAGTTTTTTCTTCTCTCGTTTGTCGTAGGCTTGCATGTACTCATCAATAATTGGCTGAATTTTCAAGTCTTTAAGAAAGCTATTAATATAGTCTCTCTTCCAATTTTGAATTCCTGATATCACCAAGGTGTTCCCAGATTTGTCGAATAGGTCAATTGAATTTAATTTGAGAGCCTTCGATATACTTTCGGTGTTTTTGAAGACAACAAATGCAACTTTGTACACAGAAGGAATAGAATTAAGGCTAAATGGACAAGTTTGTTCCCATTTTTTGCTTTCGTCGCGGCCAGGTTGTTCGGAAAAGCGAACTGAAATAACTTCCCCGATTTTGCTAAAGCATGCTTTTAAATTATTCTCGCTTACATACGGCGGGATGTTTAGAAGAAATAAAGTTCTTCCTTTCGGCTTGTTCGGGTCTACTTGTCGAATAAAGTGCTCCCTCACATAGGCAACCTGTGAGTTGGTTGATTCTGCAGTTAAGCGAATAGGAAGGACTAAACAAATATAAATATTAGTTTGATCTGAGAGTTGGGAAGTTTTATCAATATTAAATTACCTTTATAGCCATTTATTTCAGGCATTTTTAAATTTTATTCTTAAATAAAATTTAATTGTAAACAAAAACAAACTTTCCTACATGTGCTTCCTAAATCTGTCACATTTTCTTTAAACAAATGACAGTTTGTACGTTCAGTGCCACATCGAAAAAAAGGTGCGTTCATTGTTATGAGTGATTTTCTAGAGCATATATTAGGCGTTTTTTTATTATTAGTGATCAAATAACATACATAACAACAACACATAAACCTGTTCTTCATGGGGTTCACGTTTCATGATCCGATCCGAAACTAAACTGATTCTCGTCGCTGTGAGGTTGTTTTATTTTTGCAGGATGATCCATATAGATCATGGGTCATAATAAAAAACGGCTATTATATGGAGTGCTTGTTTCTATACCTAAGGCATTGTGATGCGTGAAGCCGTGATAGAGGGCGCTGTTTAACTTTCAGTGAAGTACTTAGGGCCAGTTGTACAATAGTGGTTCAGCCTCGGTTCAAGATTTTAATTCACCGATTTCGGCGGATTAACTAAGGTTCGACGCTGGTTCAAGTATGTAATTGGTTATAATCACACACTTGAACAGTAAACCACTGTTGAAACTTAATTAATCCGCCGGAATTGGTGGATAAAAATTGCTGAACCACGGTTTAAATATTTGTACAACTGGCCCTTAAGGTTCAACTGGCTCACAAATTTCTTATATTTATATGTATTATTATATTAAGGGTATTCATGCAACGTCGGAAAAGCATCGTAAACGTGGTAAACGTCTTAAAGTTTACGACATCGTAAACGAATTGTCAAAATTTGTATGGAAAATCTTTTCAAACAAATCTTAAACTTTAAGACACAAATTTTTGTGTTAAACGAAGATGGTAAACATCGTAAACATGGTAAACTCTTGTAACCTTAGAAGCAGAAAGAGAGGAAAAATTAAGTTTTTCAATATGGTGTGAGTTAGGGCCAGTTGTACAATAGTGGTTCAGCCTCGGTTCAAGATTTTAACTCACTTATTTCGGCGGATTAACTAAGGTTCAACGCTTGTTCAAGTATGTAATTGGTTATTATCACACACTTTAAGAGTAACACACTGTTGAAACTCAATTAATCCGCCGGATTCGGTGGATAAAAATTGCTGAACCACTGTTTAAATATTTGTACAACTGGCCCTTACACAAACACAAATGCATTCACAGATGAACTTATGTGTTGATCGCAACAATAAACATAGCTACCATCATTTTCGTCAAATAACTCAAGAATTAATAGATGATTGAAAGCAATTTTACGAATGTTAAAATTAAATAAAATATTTTAAGCTGTTTGACGTTTAACGAATAGCTGATTTGTTTACCATATCGTTTACTACGCAAAATGTGTGTCGGAAACTTTACGATTTTACGACATCGTAAAGTTAAAAACGTTGCATGAATACCCTTATTATCTTTATATTACATCTCTTGGTAAATGAAACCTTATGAATTCACTGAGAGTTGAATAGCGTCCCGGCGGATTAATTGAGTTTCAACAGTCGTTTACTGTTCAAGTGTGTGATAATAAGCAATTACAAAATTGAACCAGCGTTGAACCTTAGTTAATCCGCCAAAATCGATGAGTTAAAATCTTGAACCGAGGCAGAATTGAAACAAATCGAGGGCTATAATTTCAAAACTCTTTTTTTTTTCCACTTTTGAGAATTTTGAGTAAAACGAAAAAAACTGTTAAAGGCTGCTAAAATGATATAAGCGGTTGATCTAAAGGCTAAGTTTGGAATGGTCTTTATCTATTTATTATGGTTTTCAATGTATAAGGTAAACCTAAAAATTATAAAAAATCAATTTAATTTGGAAAAGAAGAGTTTTGAAAATTACGATTGGAATAGTTGACTTTTGATTCAACCTATTTAGGAATAGAGGAGTTTTGCAAAGAAAGTAAACTTTTTATAGATTTAGTTATAATTTTGTTTATTTAACAGAAAATTTTAAATATAAAAAAACTTAACTAAAAACATAAAACCTCAACAGTCTTCACAACTGGATCACAAAAAAGAATATAAATTATAAAAAAAAATAAAAATAATGTCACAGCAATGTTTTTGAATTATTAAACAAAATAGAAACAAAAAACAAATAAAAAACTTTCAATCTTCATACGGAAGAAATTAAGGAACATAAATATTATTAGTTTAAAATCTTATATACGAAGATCTTCGATTTCTTCTTGGTCTTCACAAATTTGAATTGTTTCTGGTTCTGCATCAACATTTTCATCCATGATCTATTAATACAATATATTTAATTATTATTTGAAAATTAACTTATAAAACATTAGTTATCTACGAGCTTACCAAAGATGTTTTCTTCACAAGAATTATTGCAACACTAATAGTTTAACCCATGAATACTCTCAAAACAACAAAAATTCCCGTCATTTTTAATGCCATTGAAATACACGAGTTTTGAAAGCGGCTACTTTGATTTGTATAGGAAAAGAGGAGTTTTGGTGCGGAATTTGGTTTGTATGAGAATAAATGAGTTTTGAATTAAACGACTGAGTGGAATAGTGTAGTTTTGAAATTAACTTCAGTTTTTAAGTACTCAAAAGTATAGGAAGTAACAAGTTTTGATAAATTTTAGCTAAATACATAGATGAAGGCCCTTCTAAAGAACACTTTCCCATACTTAACTCATTTTTTGAAAAAAAAAGTGGAATAGAAGAGTTTTGAAAATATACCCCTCGTATGAGTTTTGTTCCATTTTTCAACGTTTCTCGACCAATTTTAACGATGCGAGAGTTACAGAACGTAGGCACTAATCTGGATTGGATCTGCGGGAAAATAAAAATCAGCTAATATGCAGCTTTAGATTCATATATTTGTTTTGGTTTCTTTAATAACTACTAGGTGTGTTTTTTTTTTCAATCCCAGAGGGAGTTGGTTGAACAAAATGATATCGGGGATTATCGACACTATTACAGACAAAATGGAGTTTCCATACAAACTAACTATAACAAGTATGTAATTCCTATTGATTTTCGAAGATCTTGAATTCGAAATTTTCTTATAACAATATAACATCGCGTTCCAAGGGCACCAATAGGAAGTTACCTGCATTGTGGGTCATATAAAGCCTGAATTTTATTATAATTATTAATAATACCTCACACCATAACCAACACTGACTTTATTTCTTCGGTTTTATAACTTTAATAATAAAAAAAGATCAATAAAGTTGTATTATTTTTAATAATTCAAATAAAGTTCTTAGATAAACTATCACAACAGAAGATTTTTGAAGACTAAAAAGAATTTAATTTATCTTAAATATTTAGAACGAACATTCAAACTATACCTATACTATATATATATATGTATATATACCCATGTATTAAGGTTTGGCTTCCACCTTGCAATTAGTTGCGCGTGTTTGAGTCTTATGTATGAAAATGGCCCTTTGGCTTGGCTGCAATAATTTACACAAATTGTATTTAAATAGAAAATTGTCAGGTGGGCCCCTTGCTTAATTCATTATATTGCTCTTATATTTGTTGTCATGTCATACCAGCATTTTTTTTTCTAATTTACGACTCTGGGTAGCGACAATAGGAAGAACTTTCAATTAGCTCATGAGGTATCCAATCTTCATATAGAGGTAAACGGTTTTTCAATGTTTCTACTTCTCGAAGAATTCTAACAACATTTCCACCTATAAGTTTTTTAATTGCAGCGTTCCCCCAAACACGGTCGCGGGCTAATTCAGCAAGAAGAAACGCGTAGCTTTTAGGTGCTCCACTTAAACCGATGTGGTCCACTCCAGCTATTTTTCGGACATAATTAATGGCAGTTATTGCTTCACGAACGCCTACTGGACGATCCCCACATTTTTCCATATTAAGCATGATAACACCACCATTGTCCGGAAGAAGGCTTTACAAAAAAAGTAGATTCATATAAAGCAAACTCGGTTTAATTTTTCAATCTACCTTAAAATATGATCTGGAATCGATGCCAAGTTCGTATTATTGCATATAGAAAGTGGCGCTGCATTTATCAACAAAACTGGAGCTTTAGCAGATCTCAGAGTGGTAGTCATTGCTGATTCAGACAGTTGTGACACTTCAACCAACATCCCCAAACGGTTCATTTCATAAAGGACAGTCTGAAATGAGATGGAAGTATTTCTTTTGAACTTAAATTTATTTATATTTTATTTACTTTGCCAAAGTCGGTAAGTGTGTTGGTGGAATTGTCCTCAATAATATAATCGTGTCTCCTTATTGAAGCTGCAGCCCATGGTGTCGGACATTCCAAGCTGGTTACTGACACAAATCGTGCCCCCAGCATGTACATGGATCTGAGAACAGCCAAACTAGCTCCTATGGCATGACCACCGCCCAATCCCATGAGTATGGCTACTTCTCCTCGAATATGGGTTTGTTCCATTTCATCTGCCGATTCCACAATATGCATTGATTCAGAATTCAAAGTAATTCGCCTAGCTTCATCGATACCTTCCAAAGCAAGTTGAACAGCATCGAGGTATTGTGCCCCACAAGGTACTGCTATTGGCCAGAGCACGGCACCAATAAAATTCTTTCTAACCTCCCCGATGCTATTGCTAAAGTTCATATCCTTCTTTGGGCTCCAATAACCCTCAACCAATGGAGACTCTGTGAGTAATCTACGAATAAATGCAAGACGTGCTTCCAGCAAAGATGACGACCTCAGCTGCAAGGCCAATGGTATTCCACCAGCCATAGCAATGCAAACCAGAATCACTGCAAGTGCAATAACTACTTTACGTCCTCTCGAAGAAGAGCCCTTACTTCGTTTTGACTCATAGTCCATAGCTTCTTTTTTGCACGAGGATATGCTCCCGTTACGTATCTTTTCTGTTGTGAACTTATTCATTTCCGGTGGCAGTTCGATATCAGCTATTTCTGTGAACACAAAACATTGTTGCTTGCAATGTGGCTGATGCTGGTGGACTGTGTGAACTTCTAAGAACTCGTGGTTGGGTACTGTGTTCATTATTAAATGGAATTAAGAATCTTTTTTTCAGCAACAATAAAGGTTTGTTGGAAATAATTCTATTTACCAACAAACTAAGAACTTAACTTTTGATTTTTTCTGATTTATTGATTTACTGTCAAGAAAATTTTCATTCATGGTTCATGCGCAAAAAAAATAATATCACAATTATTTGGAATATTGTTTAAGGGAAACACGGGTAAAATATTCTTAGAAAAAAGTGATAATTTATTGATATATAAAAAACACCAAAAAAAAGTTATAGTAATTTTAAACCGAAAAAGACCATATTTTTCGTATAGAACATGGTATACATATGCATCAGATAAAGTTAGCAACACCATCAGGACATTATAAATATTTTAGTTGATAAACAAAAATTGAGGGAAAATGTTCAAAATAATCAATTACACAAAAAAAGTACGCATACGCCCGAGTGGATGCCAAAATTCAACTGCGCATTCATTTAAAATCAAATCCATGACTGGATATGACACAGAATATAAATTTAAGCAAAACGGTTCACCCATTTTGATTCAAGCTCGATATTTTTCTGTTCAATAAATATGTATATGGGAAATGTCTGATTGTCGAGCGCAAACTAAAAGTTTTTGTTTATCTTAAACCAGCAGACCTTTTGCAGAAAGCTCATCAGATCGTATTAAAGGTGATACCTCAAGTGAATATGAGGGAAATTTTCAGTTTTCCTCTCTAAATTCCAAATAATTCCCATTTTTAGTTCCAGTCTTCCCTTTTAATTGTTCCCTGGCTAAAGTTCTATAGGCAAGGTATTTTAATTTAAAATTTTTAGATTTATGTTACTCTTATTTCAAAAATAAAACATTTTATTGAAGTCAACTCAATTTACATTTCCCGGGTTTTTCCAGTCCCGATCGTTTGTTTCTTGACGAATCGAGTGACAATTCCCAAATTGTTTCTCTCTAAACTCAAACGATTTTTGCAGTCTGTTTTGGTTCTATTTTACCTTTTTTTTCATTTTCTTGTGTGTTTGATGTGCCAAAAAATGAAAAGGGCATTAAAAAAAATCGCTCACTGACAGAGCTATCCACAGTGCTTTCTGGTATATCCCTATAATAGACTATATACTTTCCCGAAAGTTTTAGATCCCCTGAATTCAAATCTTACCTCAAAACTGTTCCATTATGTCAGGTGTTTAAATTAAGATATGTCAACTTAAAAGTGCAATTTAATAAGCCGCAGTATTGTTAATTATGAAATTAAAAAGAAAAAACCGTATTTTACTATCGCTTATGATTCATATATACATTATAGATCATCCCATACAAATAAAACAATACAGATAAAAATGACAACAGCGTTATATGTATATTCATCTCTTTATTCCTTGTATTTATTTATTTTTCATATACCTATATGTTGTCTCTTTTCTTTGACTACAAAAACTAAATGGACATCTACTCGTCAGAGTAAAAACTACATTTTTGGATCATGAAATGTAATCCCGATAGAGAGTTGGATTTCATTGTTGTAATGCAGTGAAGATCTATATATGGATTAATTCTGAAATTAAAACTCTGAGTTAAACCACAGTTAGTTAATCGTGCAAATAAACTGACACTACGTGTGTTTATTTTTCAATCCCGGAGGGAATTGGTTAAAAAAAATGACATCGGGGATTAGCGACACCATCACAGAAAAAACATGGATAACAAGTACGTAGTTCATGCCGGTAACATGTTGTTGTTTTCGTCGTTGCCACCGAAAATTCGCGTTGGTGTGGGGGAACCTTTAAGCCTAGAAAATTATCTAGGTTTAGGTAACCCCGTTGGGTATTAGTTGTTTTTGCAATTAACATGGAAATTATTTAGCCCCTAATCGTTTGTTTCGTCCAATCCCCCCCGGGCCTGCAAAAAAAACCACGCCTATTATACGGCACTATAGAAAGGGCGATTTCAAAAGCGTCACGTCCTCTCTATTTCGATAGATGTTTTGAGATACGTAATGATATATATATTTATCCAGTAAATCCAGAGTTAACCCTCCAAATTCACCGATTAAAAACTCGGGTTTAATTTCGAAACTGGAAAACTGGGCTTTTGTATATTAAATATAAGTATTCTAGATTATAGATTCTCACCTCTTCTTTGCTAAATTGCATTTGAAAAACTGGCCTTTAGCTTTAAGTATATTAAATATAAATATTCTAGAGTACATATTCTCACCTCCTCATTGCTAAATCTTTCCATCTAAGATGGTAAATTATCTTATCATCAGACTGGAGTAAAATTATGCGTGCAACGCTTTTGACAAGTTTTAAAAATATCCCAAAAAAAAAAAAACCACTGCCAATTTTCTTTATAGCTTTTAATCAAAATTTACCATAATCAATATTTAAAAAAATTGTCTTCAATATTATTATAAAAAAAATAACAATAATTCAATTATTTCTAACAAAATATTATAACTAACACATTTTTGTTTGTTCTTGTTTTATAGTAAAAACTAAGTAATATTTGTTTATTAGCATAATTTACAAAACAAAAAAACTTTATTTTAAAACTATACCATCATTTATAATAATCGAGTAAAATTATCTTAAAACTATATACAGATTAACAAATTAATTAAAACTTCAATAAATCAAAACAAAGTATGTATTTATATGTAAAGTGTTTTGTATGTATGTAAATAACTAAATATTGCACGACATTTAATTTATACTTTAAAATGTATTTCTTATCATAATTATTCACCCTGTCCCGTTAAATATTAAAAAAATTATTTAACTATCGATATTATAAATTTATTTTTTTTTAATTAAGATAAGTTTGTGAATGGACGGGCATTTATATAGATAAAAATTAAAATTTTTGTTTTTCTTTAGATATTAACTTATCCTAAGAAACAAAATATTATAAATATTACTATTTATTATTAAACTGTAATGGTTTTACTTCAAACGTTGTGTTACATTCGCTAAAGCAACAGCAAAAGCTTGGACAGCAGAAAATGGATATTGGAAATCTAAGGTGTATGCATTTCCATCTATCCGACCAAACTGCATAACCTTAAAAAGAATTTCAAATTTATACAAAACAACTTTTGTTAAATAATAAAAAAAATTTAAATAATAAAAATCTATATGGTAACAAAATTCTGTTCTATAAAGTGTAAAGATTCTCATCAAAACACGCCGAGATGCATGTCTGATTTCTTATTTAATAGAAATAATCTTTATTAATATTGACCTATAAAGAATTCGTAACCATTAACCAATTTACCTGTTTTCCTCGAAATTCAATTTGAAAGTTTTTGGCAGATTCCTGCGTCACACGTCCTCCAAAATCTAACTGATAAACTTGACTCATTTCATTCCACATGGGCGCTTTGTTGTGCATAACGAATTCGCGACGCAATGGAGCTGGACTAAAGCAAGCAGAACTGCCATTTGGTTCAATTTTCCCTCGTTTCAACTGCAATAGAAAATCCTAAGTTTTACCTTGCGTTACAATGCTTCAACCATTTCCCACCTTTTGTCGCAATTGTGCTTTTTGAAACGTTTCCAGGTCACGATATTGTTTGTTGTAAGTAACGTTCTCCTCACCCGATGCATTAGTGAAGTTACTTTCATCGTCTGAGCTTTCAATTATCTGTTTCTTCCGCTGGCGCCTATTAAGCAGTGGCGAATTAAGAATATTTCTAATTGGCGAAGAACTCTGGTACCGTTTAGCCTTTTTACTAACCGCCGGTGACGCTGGCGAACTTCTGGGCAGGCGTTGGGGTGAAGATGGCGGTGTAAGCCTACCCTCATCCAAATCTCGAAGTCGGCTTATTATATTCTCAAGTGTGGTTAGAGCCTAGAAAATAAGAAAAAAAATATAGCCAATTCTTTGAAAAAAAACACAATTTCTCAGCATGAAAACAAAAAAACCTGCGTGTGCAACGAAACGGATGTTTTCGACTCAACTGGAGTGGCTTCTACTTGATTATTACTACTAGTCGAAGTACTTTCCGTCTGGCTACTACTCTGTGTATCCTTCCGCTTCCAGCGTACCTCAGATAATTGTTTAACAAAATTAAAGCCATTATCCGCCTTACGTCGCAACGATGGCGAATCAGTTTCATTTTCTTTCTGATTTCTATAGAATCTATTACCAAAGCGATGTTTTCTGGTAAAGAGCGGACTATCGGTAAAGCTGGTTAATACTTCAGTCTTCTTTTTGATTGAATCACCATTACGGTTTTGTTGTTTTTGTTGTTGCTGACAAAAAGCGTCAAAAAGCTGCCGATTTGCTTTTGGATTATTTGTTTTCTTAACAGTCTCATCGTCTTCTTCGAACATACTATCGCTATAGATATCTTCAAGACAATTTTCCACAACTTTGAATTTAAGTCCTCTATCACTCCCCACACTATTCAAATCTAGAGGTTGATCTTCTGAAATTCCTTTGAATTTTGGAGTAGCTTTATCATTCCTTGTGCTGTTTTTCTCATTTGGTGACGGAAGAATTATACACGAATCCAAGCTCTTTGATTTACCGCATTGGTTAAGTTTCGGTTTGCGAAAATACTTGAAATGAAAAAAAAATTAAATTAGAAAAATAAATTAAAAATTCTATTATATCGAAAAAGCTTTCAATTATAAATTCAATCTCGAATTATAGAAACTCAAAGATGAAAAATTCAGAGAAATCTTCGTTTTAAAATAAAATTTAAGAGCTTCTGTACTATATAGGTGAAGTTTAATGACAACTCAATTTTTATTGAAAGAACCTATCCTAGCAGTTCTCGAGAACTTATTTAAATCTTTAATCTTCTACCACATGGTGGCGCATAAGTTGTTGCCCTATACAAGATGCTATAACTTTTTTAAGTTATTCCGAAAAAAATCGAAATAAATTTCTAAGTTATATCGAAATCGATCGAACGGTTCTTAAAAAAAGATTGAGAAATATGTAGATTATATGCTCGATTACTATTAATTAATATTATTTTTATAATTTTTATTAAATTATTGCTATATACCTTTATATTTTCAAAAATATAATATCTTACCCCATTATTGTTTTTTCTTCGTCGAGCCGTTTTCTTACTGTCAACTAGAATTAAACGTTTGTTGGGAGCTTCTTTGCGCAAAGCTGACAGAGCCTCATCCGATGGAATTATTTCTACTGAATCTAAATAACCAACACTACAACTTCTGGTTATAGAATCAGGTAACTCGGGGGCAATAGAAATAACTGTTGGTGTTCTCTTCATACGTAATTCCGTTGATACAGGCGCACTTGCTGCTACAGGCGATTGTGAATCTTCATCAATAAATAGAAGATCTTTTTTCTTCGCAGAAGTCACTGAACGTTCTCTAATTCTAGGGTCTATCCGCTCCAAATTCAAATTCAAATTAAGTGGAACTGGGTTAACGTGTGAATTGGGGCTACGAGTCATTTCGGGCATTAAGGCATTTTTTACATGTGCAACATTATTTGAATAATCATTGTTGCTAGAATAACTCATTAGAGTTGTCTGGCCAGAAGCTGGTGGTCTTTCAAATATGATGTCACTGGGGGCGACGGCATTTTTTGGTGATTGCAGGGTAGGAACAGATCCTTCGCAGCATAGTGGTGATATTGCATGTCTCGATTGACATGAACTATTTGATGATGGTCGATTATTTTGACTTTTAAAGCCCGAAAAAGATGTTCCAGCTCGCCCCCCAGCTATAACACTCCCAAGAGATGTATCAATGTGCTTAGGCCGTATGTGTTTGTTGTTATTGTTGATGTTTGTATTGCTTGTCCCTGACGATGGAGTGCTGTAATTCTTGCTCACTAAATTATTACTCGCCGAATCTAGTGACTCATTCGAAGAGTCATCATCATAAGATTCGGCTCTTGCCAATGGACTCATTCCAACGGCGGTGGTGCTTGGACGTGAATTCCTACGCTTGGTAACTATTCGATTTGGACGCGGTGTCATTGGGGCGATTGGAGGAGAATTATCGTTAATTCGGCGAGGAACAACAAATTTCGCATCGCCCTTATCATCTGTGCTTGGGTCGACTGCAGCGGAATCATCTTCATCCTCAGAAAATACATTTGGATTGAATGTTGGATCCGGACCAGTTGGATAGTCATCACGGAGTTCGGTTATAACCAAAGTCATCTGTCGAGGTTGTAGGTGAAGTAAGGACGTTTTGTATGTTACTTGGCCTAAATTGGCTGGGACGGTTTTTGCAAGTCCATGGATTTTAAATTTCGTTCCCCAAATATTTGAAGTAACTTCCACCAACTTTATTTCCTTAAAACAGAAACAACAATAAATCGATAGTACACAATTATTTAATATGATAGCACAAACCTCAGGAAGGGTATCGATATATGCCAATTCATCTACTGTTTCAGATTCAACCCCATTCACTCGTGTTTCAGAGCCATTGATATTGCGTTTTTTGGGCCGTGTTTTCCGTTTTCTTGGCGTCCGAGGAGAGCCCCTAAAGCGTTCTTCATATTCACTATCAGATGAATCAGTTCGCCCACTAAAACCTGTTGTTGCTGACTGATGTGAACCAGATCCAGACGAGCTTTTTGTGTCCGAAGAATAATGTGAATACATTGAAGAATCTGAAACAAAAATTATTAAAAATTTCACAATGGGTGCTCTTTTTAAATTCATAATAACAAATGACTGGATTCTTAAGTAACAAAAGTGCACTCAGTTATAGAAAACAAATTCTATACATACCGTCTACTTGTGGATCGAAAATGACAAATTCGGGTCGAATTTTTGAAGTTCTTTTTCCTTTAAGCAAAGGCACAAGCCCTCCCAAATATTCCAGGTATAATGTATAACAATTTCCAGAGCTTATATTCGTATCATCATCGTGTCTGATCATAGTACAATGCAACCTTGTTGAACAAATTGGTGGTCGTGCCACAAATTCTCTTAAACATTTCAAGTCAGGTACGCAGCACTGCAAATAAATAACAACAACAAATTTTGGAAAAATAAACCAAACCCAATTTAAAATTAAAAAAAAAACCAACCCTTATGGTTTGAGCAAACAGATTCCCAATCAAAGATTTAATCCTCGATGGCAAAGGCAATAATGGTAATGTTAATTCAGTACCAATGCTCGCTTGAATTTGTAATCGGCACAATAGCTGCAAAGATGCAACCCTCCGTGAGACCCAAGCAATATGAACTTGTGTCCCTGTCGCAATAAATAGCCGTTTATCATTGTGACCCCAAGTAAGTGCCGAAACAGCTGTTCCAGTATTTGGTATTCGCGTAGTGTATAAAAGATTTCCACATTCGGTATAAAATTTCAAAATATTTATAAAAATCGGTGAGCCCTGAGTGTCGACTGTTGTATGTTCGGAATTTTGGGTACCGGCTACAGCTAGCAATTCACGAGAATTACTCCATTCCATGACCAAACCAAGGGAGCCATTTAAGCCAGTATTGATATGAGCTGGTGAAACATCATCGAAAGATTTCAACAAATAAATGTAGCCATTTTGAAAGCTAACTGCCAATACGAAAGTTCGCTTAGCTAAAAGTATAAGAAATAAATTAATAGCTTGAAATAATATTTTTTTTGGCAACGATTTAAAAAAAAACTCACAAGCATTCACTACGCCTGGTTCAGCTTCTTCGCCTTCTTCCATTTTGAATTTTTCACAAGACCATGACATCGCAGTTATTCCAACGTCATTGCACAGTTGAACCTGTGACACCATCGCACCATGGACGTCCATCACTATAATCTGGCCCTGTGTTGTTCCGAAATAAACTTGCTGATCATCTGGTGTCCATATTCCGCAAGTTATTGTTGACTCTAAATTAAGCATCGATGACCAATATCTTTGTCCAGCAACCGAACCCACCAAAACAAAGCCATCCTGATAGCAAATCAATGCCATGCGACCATCATGTGACCAGGAAAAATGTGTGACCGGAGTGTTGCGATCGTTGATCAACTCTATTGACCATCGACCCTCATACTTGATCCAAACAAATATAATTCCTGAACTGTCACATGACGCAAGCTTCTGATAGGGTTCGTTCCATTTCACTAATATAACGTCTGATCTGTGTCCTCGGAGATTGTAATTCGTTCGTAAAGGATATTCGACATTTTTTCTGCAATGTGACGTTGTGAATGTCACCCCAACAATGCCGCGTATATTTCCTGTGGCTAGCCAACCCTCTTGATAATAGTTTGTTCTGTTTAGCTTCCATCCCTCGTCCTGTAATAAACAAAGAAAAGGTTTTAGTCTGCAGTAACTTAAACTTAAAACAGTTAAGCGTCGTGTAAGATTCACTGGAATTAAGGTAGCCCTTTTTAAATGACTCTTGTATAATAGATAACAAGGCAAATTGTTTTGGATTTTAAAAATAATCTGTGCTTTTTCTGATGTGTAAATATCTTAACTATGGGTATAGGGAAATGGAAAATGCAACGGAAGTGAAATGGCAAAACAATGGCAACTGAAATGGCATTACTTGATCATTCTTTCTTCGAATGGGGTTGTTGTCTCTGAAAAGTACTAGTTATTGAATACACGATCGGGATACTGTATACGTCATCTATAAATATGCAATGGCTTTTCACCATTTTGTTTGAGGGAAATATTTTAAATATTTCGGTTGAAATTTGAATTCATTTGTATTTGTACGTTTTTTAAAGTTAAAGGAAGTACACGCCATCAAATAAGCAGTTTGTCAGGCTTCTAGACCGGTTTTTTCTTGGGGAAAGAATTTAGAGCTGTCAAAATTCAAATCAGCTGTTAGCATTCAAGGAAAACAAATGTTGATGAGAAATTTCTTGGTAAAAAAGAGATATTTTATTGATAATTTAGTTATTTATTTGTTTCATGTAATTATGGACCAAATGCTTAAATATGTACAATAGTATATGAAAAAGGGAAATTAACGAAACAATGAGAGAGTGAAACTTGTTCGATGAAGCGTTTGATGTAAAATAAAAACCTGAGCTGCCTTGAGGTTGATCGACAATTGATCTACATTCCCTAGGTCGCCCTGGGGCAGAGAACATCAAGCAAATTCAATGTTAAATACCTATAAGTGTGATTCTAAGCAAATTTTTCTAAGTCGGACGACGTCGTATAACGTTTATATTATAAAATGTAATTGAATAAAAATATAAAATTTGACAATTGAGCCCTTAAGATGGCTTTAGTAGAAATTAAAATTCTCCACATCTGACTAAAGACTATATTTATATTAAAAAAAAAAAGTAATGACTATGACAGTGTAATCATTTACAAGTACCTATCGAAACTTTTCGTTAAAAAAAGACTGTAAAAAGACACATTTCAAAATCTTTAAGACAATGAGAATTTCTATTGAAAAATTCTTTAGAGCAATTCAAAATCAAAACACAATTACACTTCCAGCAAATCTGCAGCACTTACGGCCATCATTGTTAATAAAAATTTCTAGTGTTGGTTTATATGCAGTTATGATTGTATAGATATAGGTTCACCTATAACTCATAATTTAATCACTTTATAAAAACCATACATAAGGGTTCTTGAGTTGTGGGGTTGTCACGCCTCGTCCTCACATACGAGTTTACGAGTATAATAATAGAATAAGCTTTAAGCCAAACTATATACCAATCAAACTATATGAATAGGTATGTATCTACACACATATTATTCTACACACCTTTATGATAAATTTCAAATGCAACAAAACAATATAAATCCCCCCCATCAAACACTTATATGAACTACTTAGCGTTATTAAAAGTTAAATAAAAAAGCCATCTTATCAATATAATTATGATTATTTTTATTTAAAGTTTATATTAAATGTATATTGAAGCACTTACCTCCGGTATGTCATCAGGTACTTTTCCCATCCATGACAAGGACAAAATTGTGCAATCGCATTTTGTAGTAACGTTACGTTCAAAATGCAGATGCATCACACTTTAACTCTTTTATTGATGGTAACTTATTGTGAGGACAGATTTATTCTCATATGCATGGGACCTTAAGTTTAAAACACAAATTCATAAAACAAATTAGTATAAGATTTTTTTTTAATGGACAGGACAAATAAAATTCAGATTTAAATATGTATGTACTTTTTTTCTTTGAACTAAACGAAGACACGATAAATTGTCCCCTCAAAGGGTGGAAAATTTTGATGTTTCATCAACTGGTATATGTGGTGAGTCTGACTTTAGTCTAAAGCTTTTCAAGTACACCCAAAAGCACCATTATTTTTATGAAAGCAATTGTTTCATTTTCATTCTAGGATGACAGTCACTTCAAAAGAGAGAGATAACTATCGATTTTTCAACTATAAATTTGATATTTTTTTTTCTGTTAAAGTCTGAAGGAGTTAAATTAAAAAAAAAAAAAAAAGCAAGCACATTAAACTACTTTTAAACAATTTAAAATGTTCTCCTTGGGGACTTTAGATATAATTAAGGGTTTGTTTTGTTTTATTTCACCCCCTTTTAACTGCTCGTATTGGAATTTGAAAATTGTATCCTTTTTGTATCCGGCGAAAAAGATTAATTATAACATGGTATTAGAATAGGTTTTAAAAAATACGTCGTTTACTTTATTTTTGAATATAAATGTGTTTCACTTTATTTTTTTTGTTTCTTAATTTAAAGTTTTCTTTTATTTGTTAAGTTCCTAAAGCTTATAATATGACTGAGTAAAAATATTTCTTAACCAACTTCTACATCCGATAAACGAGGATGTCACAAGGGATGTTAGTATAAGAATGTTAATGTCAACGACTAAAGTAGAGTTATGTAAAGAAACTGTGGATACAAAATAAAGGTTATGGTTTATGTGATATGAACTTGCTCGTAAGGGATGATTTTCTGCGAACCCTTTTCACTTTTATTTGTAAGGAATATAGAGAGGATTGGGGCCACTTGATCAATTTTTAACCTACATTTGACAGTTTTTTTTTTCAAACATAATACAAACAAATTAATTTGAAAATTTAAATACACACCTTCGGTCGTATTTATAAACGTTGTCCAACTTTGGACAGCCGTCCAAGTTGTAAATAAACATTTTATTTGAGCTTCTAACTTGGGCAATTGACCCGGTTGTCTAAATCCTATAGCTAATGTAACATTTTATTTAATTAAATAAAGCATATTTACAACTATTTCGGACTACCAAGACACTGCCTTACTAGTCAAAAATCTAATAAATACGCCTGTTTAAGTGGAACTGTATTTAAACTCTCTATCTAATTTTACAGTTTATGATGGTTTAAATTCTACTTCACCAGATTTATAAGAGAATTAAACAAAACAATTTAGTCCAGATTAGTATGGGTTTTTGCATTACAATTTATAAACATCCAAGTTTTCAACCTCAAATGTGCGCCGCTTAATCCGCCATTTGAAGCTGCACAAATTTTTCACCAAATAACTCGATATTTTTATTCTATCCCGAAATTGTTTGAAAAAAAAATTGAAAATTGTTTTATGGATAAGACTTAGCAAGTTACTCGATTAAAATAATTCATGTTTCATTTGAGTTTATTAATAGGGAATGTAGGTCTTGCGAATTTTTAAGAATTTTATCACGTTCCCTTTAAAAAAGGCTCATTGTGTTGTGTTGTGTTAAATGTTCTGTGGGAATGTAATAAAACAAGGACTTATTTTAAGTTCTGAAATTTATATAAATAGCCAAAAGAATTAAAAAAAATTGAAAGTTAAATAGAGTCAACATTTTAAATTTAGGTTTCAGTCTTGTGGAGTATTATTATTTTGCTTCACTCCTTTACTTTCCGAATTAATAATAATATTGTGCTGCAAATATTCGCCCTTAAAAAGATGCAGACGGGATAGAAATCAGGGAAGGTTCGCGCGCATACCTTGTTAGTTTATCATGCATTGCTATACATCGCATAGCCATACATTTTGTGGTAGTATATCTTTTATATAAAGCTTTTTGGTGAAGAATATAGGTGTATAAGCTTTATTCAAAGTGGTAAAAAGGAAAGTTTTTTTTGTAGAGTGTTATGAATTGAGACAAATTCACCATTCATAACATACATAATATGTACAAACATATATGAACACAGACTAAAATTAGTATACCTACGCAGTATAACCTATGTGTACGAAACCAAACAAAACAACTAAATTACCGCGGCTTTTGGTTTGGCGCTTTAAAGTGTCACCAGAACCAAGAATTCTAGAATTTTGTGGTTTGTTATCCATCATTCTTGTTGATTCTCACTTTTTTTGCAAAGATTTTTATTTGTTTAATTTAGTGTTTTAATTGGGATTTTTTAATTCAACTGATATTCTACATTTTTATTTTTCTATTGTAATTACATACATTTTTGATTTAAATATTAGATATTATAATATTTTTTGTTTTAATTTTGTTACTTCCTTAATTATATTGGCTACTTTTTGCAAAATTACAAAAGTAAAAAAATTTTTTTACCGCTAGTACAGTTGTTTTGTGAAAAGAGTATACAAATTTTTTTTTTAAATCAAAATTTAAGCTTTCTGCATCGTTTTTGTAAGTTTTTCAGTTGGAGAAACTATAACAAAATAAGTTTTGAAAATTTTAAATTTTGTAGTTTTTCACTTTTTTTGGAAAATATAGTTTAAGCTTGAGGATCCCCCAAACCAAAGCGAAACATTCGGAACGACGATGAAACTTTCGGCTGTCAATATATTTTATATGAGATTTACTCAGTCGCAACAGTGTTGGTACTCTCATATATCGCCCTGTAAATAAATTTTGACCTTTATTCTTCATTTATTTATTATCAAATAATCGACATTCCAAGAACATTAATTGTACCAAAAGAAAAAAAAAATACAATACAATTCATAACCTTAAAAAATCTGAAACTCATGAAACAAATTACTGAATTAAAAATATTTGAAGCGCGTTTGTTTTATTATCAGGATCTGATCTATATGAGAATTGAGATCATGTACAGTAAACACGAAAAATTATTACATAATAAAATAAACAAAATGTTAATTCATGTTAATAAACTAATTAACCCAATTAGGTCTTTTTAATGTAGTAGGCTTGCGTTAAGATTAGCTACTTAACGCAAATTAGTAATTTTATGTTTACTAATAAATTAATTAACATTTACAGAACTTGCAGAACACATTTCATTTAGTTGTTCAGTTTTTTTTTTTACTGTAGTGCCTGAAATTATTCGGTCGTATTTATAATCACCAATCAAATAACACATCTTAAATGATTTAAACTTTAAATAAAGTTAAGACAGATATTAATTAATTGAAAACTTGCACTTGGTTTCCCGGTTATAATCTCGAGACATGAAATGTCAAACTGCAATTCTGTGAAACGGGGACGTATTTGTTTTTGTTGGTGATTGTAAGGCGCAATTATTTGTTAAGCGCCCTTTATTACAGAAATTTTTTTTGTTATTAAATCGATTTTGTACGTTTGGAGTTCGTTTATTTATGTTAACATATGTGCCTATGACAATGCCTAATTTAAATTAATTAAATTTATAATGTTCCACTGAAACAACAAAATTTTTGGTGAAAATAGATATTACAAAACTTTATCAGCGCCCTAGGGACTTATCATTAAAAAGTAGGTATTTTTTTAAACGTACCACTGAGAAGAAAAATAAATTCAGAAAATAACAAATAATTGTTATGGCGCCCTAGTAAGTTGCCATTAAAATCACTCCGTCCCTGTTGGAATGCATTTGTGTTTGTGAGAGCAAACACTATTAAGAAAAATGCCGCAGTTTTTTTCCAACAATGGCACTTCCTTATTTTCTTATTCTAATGTCGGATTCCTTTCAACCAAAAAAAATCGATCCCTCATGATTTGGGATCAAAATCTTTGATCCCGATTTCAAGAGAGATTTACACCTATACAAAACACGTACTTGCACTCACACAATAGTAAAGTGACATTTATCTAAACGTCATTGTAAAATTTTTCAATTCGGAAATTATTGTGGTTTACTTTTTAGAAGTTTTGTGAAAATAAAATTGTTATTTAAATACATTTATGAATTGGAAGAACGACGGTGACAATCGGTGTTTGTCCGCTGGTGAAGCTGCCGAATGCATTTACTGTTTTGCACAATCTATGTAGACTGTAGAATACAACGCCGCCGTTGCTGCAGCCATTCCAACTGCAGGGATACATATAATCCGGAAGAAAAGTGTGCTTCGACTACAAGTGAAATTGCATGTACAGGCAGAGAAGGTGTTGCATTATCATTTGTTTCCGAAGTTAAATTTTTTTTTTTTTTGTTAAAATAATTGAAATTTGTGCAGTGTTAGAATATGAAATAAATAAAATTCCTACTAGTACTAAGGATCAAAAAATACCTTATGTGTATTTTAGTTTTAACTGATATTTTAGACTCATACGAGGAAAGAAAATCGTTTACTCTTTTGTAAGTTAAACAAGTCGCCATGATTTTTTTAATTTTGTTTACCATTTTAAATAGTCTCATTTCTATGTCGAATGATGGCACTCTGAAGATTCTATTATTGATTTGCCTCAAAATATTGATTAATTTGAATCTCTCTTATATTTTGTTATATATAATTTACAAAGTGGAGAAAGCACAGTAATTATTGCCAATAAAATTAAATTTTGTTGTGAAAATAGTGGCAGATTTTGGACCATTTAGAACTAAATGGTAAAAAAAGAAATTATGATGAAGTTATCATTCGTGTAAATTACATCATTACATAACAACAATTGGGTTTCCTTTTCAATAGTTGCGTTTTATTTTTCCCCAGATCCAATTCAGATCAGATCATGATTATAGAACAAACTGGATCACAGAAATTTTTAGTTTTCATAGTTGGTAACATTACCCATAAAATTGACAGATTACAGAATGAAAATTCCATCACACAATTTGTATTTTGATTGTTTTAGGCATTTGCAAATTCCAGGGTGACATTCTGTATGGGAAAAGCGAACAATAGTTTTCGTTTTTGCTTATGTTCGTTTATGAAAAACGAACGATCGCTTTCGTTTCGCTTATTACAGAATCTGGCCCCCGACCATTTCGAATAAAATCTCGTGCATGCAGAATGTCGGTGATAATCTGTACAAATAAATAATATACAACAATAAATAATAATTGCGACAAATAAAAAACAATTCGTTAAAACACAAACAGTTGTATATAATATGTAAAATAACTTTAATTTAAATTAAAAAAAAAATATTCTTTTATAGTTTGAAAATACTTATATTTCTAGGAATTTTTCCCTATCCATACTTTCACTGGTTTCATCAAGAAAATAGTGCCATATTTGACATGCCACACACACAACTACAAAAAAAAATCAATCCCATTTTGCTCTCCATTCACCACGAAAAATCCGAAAAATTCAATGTACCTATTCATATAAAAGTGATTTCATTAAATTTGAAAATTCTACATAGAGCGCTCTCGCTCTATAACACGTAATTTTATGTATATAAATATATTCTATGGCATATTAGTTTTAAGGTATTTGTTATTTGTAGGTATTGTATATATGTATATTTTTTTTATCCGTTGCATTAGCCAACACGTAACCGAAATATTGCTCCTGAGCAAGAGCAGACTATTCCATTTAAAAGAAAAAGACAAGCCATGTTGGCAACCGAAAAATTAAAAAACAACAGAACAGGACGGCCATACATTACAGCCTCCGCTTCCCGCATCGTTTATATTAACAGAAAGAGATAGATCTAAGAATTCATGTATATATTTCCAAATGTCATTTTTAAAGTCTCAATAAAATACAATACAATACATACGAAAAATCCGCAATCCCGGATCAAAATCCCAAATGGCAAATGGAATTCGACATAAGGTTTGAGAGAACATTTATTTGCTTGGCTCGTAATTGCCAAACAGACCTTTTTTTTCCAGCTTTCTGTACTGAACGAAGTCACTCAAAATACACGAAAAAAACATCAAATGAAACAGCTCCAGACTCCATCCAACCACTGAACTGAAAACTAGCATGACAGTTGTTTTTAGTTTCTTATGTTGTTCACCCTACCGTGAAATGCATAAGTGTTTGTGTTGTGTGTCAAACTATTTGCTGGCCTCAGCTGTACGTCGAAAAATAACTTTCGTCCTCAAAAAAAATGTTAAAAGTTATTCGATTCTACTTCCAATTTCATTCATCAACATAAATCTTAAAAAAAGATCTTTTAATCTAATGACATAAATAATTTCCAACAGAAATAAAAAATTACATTCACCAACATGTTCTCTTGAAACACCTTCACTTCGCGTCCGCACCCAGTAAACAATTATAAATAATAAGATAAAAAATGTGATAAAATATAAAGAAAAATCCAAAACAAACACAATAAAGAAAAATTATTCAATTATAAAGGCCCACAAAATCAAAGTGAATAACAAAAGGAATTTTAATCAAAAGAATTTGCAATTGCAATTGGCTGCAACGTCCGCCGCCGCAACAGCAGCACAGCAATGCTAGACGGAATGATATTCCATTCGAAAATGATGTGCTGCGAATACTCTTCCACGGGCACCTTCAATGTCAAGTATCGCCGAAAAGTCTTTATGATCACTTTCATTCAAATGTTGGCAATCTGGATGTCGGTGGTCCAGACGATTGATGCCTTTAACTGTACCACTGATGAGAGCTGCAAAAATGGGGGTATTTGCAGGAACAATGCGTGCATTTGTCCAGACGGATGGCAGGGATCCGACTGTCAGTTTTGCGGTGGCAAAGTGAGGTAAGGTGTTCTTATTTGCTGCTGTTCGATAACCTAATTAGAAATCCGACTTGCGTTTGTCAATTTTATGCTAACTAAAGTGAAACTTTTATGGGCCAGCGCAGCGCCTTAAAAACTTTATAGAATTCCCTCTGTCGTTTGCTCTCGCCTTAGATAAGATGTCGTATCGTCGCTAATCTAGTTTTTCTTACTACAGGCCTTGTAATTCAGTTTCATTTCTTCTGATACTGTCGGTCCGTCTATCTGCTTTGTGTGTCGATTCGATCGTTGTAGTGATACAAAGTTTTGTAACTCAAATCATCAATAGTTTCTCATATAAATGTTTGCAGTCACAATCATAACACGGTGGTGGCTGCCCTTGTGTGTAAAAGTACACTTGTCATCTTAGTTCGTCTTTATTATGGATTTTCACTATTCAGTTTTGTCTCTCAATAAAAACGCACAGCAAACACTGCTGACTGTTGTTGTTGTCAGTCGGGGAATTATTTTCTCTTTTATTATGCAAGGTACCGTTTTAATAAAGAAAGCAATGCAAATTCACAGTAAATCAGACTTGAGATTGGAGATTGTAAGCAGCCAAGTACTTCCTGTTAAAGTCAATCAAAATGATCAGAGTCTGTTTTCTTTTTTTGTCCTTTGTCAAGAAGTTACTTTTAAGTTAATTAAGTACCTACCCTCAGACTTTTTGTGGCCGCCACAGCGCCGCACCGTTTCGTTGTGCGAAAATCATTAAAAGAAGAAATTGAATTCATCTTTCATCATGCTTTGGTTTGATTCGGGCTTTCTTTAAATGTTTCTTAAGAGATTACTTAAAATAAATTTAATTTTCCTTTTGAATAAGTTGTAAACAACAGACTTTTGCTCAAATTTTACAATGCTCGTCCAATTCTATGAAAAATTGTTTCTACATTTCAACAGATTTTAATTCCTTATTTAAATACCATTTTTAAAATACATTAAATTTTGTAGTACATAAGCTTGCTCACTCCTGTTGAAAATATTATCTCTACAAATGCCGTTTTTGCAAACGTAAACTCCAAGTCATTCCGATCGGAAAATTTGGAATAAGGATTTATTTGTGCAAATTTGGAAAATTTGGAATAAGGATTTATTTGTGCAGCTATTTCAAGTTAAAAACGAAAGAAACTGACAGCTTGGTTTTTTGTAAGTTCTAACACTTGTACAGAGAAATAAGAATTTTATGATTTTCAATAGAAAAATATTTTTTCTCAACTTATTTTTTATTATTAATTTAAAAAAATCCCCTCTATTACAATCAACCTCATACTGCTGTGCTACATATTACAGTTTCATTTCAAAATTCAATAAAGAAACTATGTGATCGATGTTTATTATCTGTTTCCCATATACCTAGTTGCGGATTATTAATTTTCGTGCAGTTTTCGCTAATTTTAGCTTTCGTGAGTAAATAGAGTTTCCGATTTTGGTTTGAAAGTGAAGAGAGCTCCCGAAAAAGGTACTGAATCCTCCTTTTTACATTCGTATGTATTTATTCTATAAAATAAAATTTGTTGAGCATGTTTTTTAATGGTAGACCAAATTAAAGTTACATATTTTATAGCAGCTTCAAATGTAATTTAAAAAATAATGCATTTATTTGGAAATAATAAAATAAAAAAAATATATATTTTAAAAAATGTTGAATGTAGAGTTTTAAGTAGCTCCTGCATAGTAGTGTTTATGAAAACTGCAAGTGAAGCCATTAAATAAACAATCAGAACAAAAACAAACGTTCTATGGAAGATACCGTTAATAACAGTTTTTATCATTATTCATTTGTTTTTGGGAATATAGTCGATATACTCTTTTTTTGCTTATTTGAACGTATTCACAATTAAGAACCCTATACTAAATGTATGAACAATTTTTCACAATGTCATACTTCTTACCATTCTTAACAAATATGTCTATAGGCTGAAAGTTCAAAAATCAATAGACCCAGAGATAACAAGTACAACAGATTTGTTTATAAAGTACTGTTTATGCGGCCCCTGGATCAGAGTATTCCGTCGATGGGCAAAATCCAAGCTTGTCAAGTCGCTAAAGCGCGCCAATCCACAGCTACTAACTGTTATAACTGCTATAAACTGGAATTTCTGTAGTCCCGTCCAAAATAAAAATATTTTTGCCTATTTAAATGGAGTAATTTTGACTAGAAAAAAAGTTTTTCCAAAACTAACAACTGAATTTTATTATGGTTCATGGATTTACTCAGATTCAAAATCCGGTAGATTTTATGTTCGTAAAAAAGAAGAGATAGATTTCACCTAAAATCTACCGATTCACCAGTCTCAAAGAGAATTCTCGGCGTATAATCTCGTATGTGATGTTTTTTAAACATTCTTTATCGAATTAAATATAAAATTTAAAAAAATATTATAAAAACCGCTTATATCTAATTATAGGGTCGAAATAATTATAATAATTATTGAATTAAAAGATAAAAACACATAGAATATGAAATAAGTAATTCATAAGTATTCTTTACTAGAATCACAAATAATCTATAAAGTATGCAAAAATAAATTTTTATATTGGACGAGACTAGAGAAATGCCAAATTAGAACAGTTTATCTTTATTAATAGTAGGTGTTAATTGTAGCGCTTCGGCGACTTGAAAAAACTGAAGTATGCGCACCAGCCGAAGACCCCGATCCTACGCATAAACTTAAAAAAAACTGTTATACTCTGCTACTTTGAATATATTATTGATTTTTTAAATTTCAGTCCGTTGACATTTTGACCAGGACAAATGTTTCATAGATTAAGTGCGGCTTGTTTTAAGTATGTGTCTTGAGGCGATAATACAATACCAATGTTTTAGCAAAGTCAGATGTAAGAAACAATTCTAGACTATTGGAAGTTGTTTAACTCACCAAAGATTCTAAAATACCTTCGTTCGGGTGTTGTCTTTTCTATATAAAAGGAAGCATTGTGTACATTGAAATCATCCACAGGAACATTCGATGGAATTTTTTCTGAAAACGCTTCATCATTCCTTTATATGTACGTTATATGTACGTACGTAAAATCTCTGATCTTACGCACAATACCATATAAAAATGTATGTACATAGATAATTAATATAATGACTTTCAAGTATTTCTCGGTTTTGTTGATTTGTAGTTTGCTGATCTTCAACAACATTATGTGCTTTCTCTATTGATGTTGTCAAAGGTATATAATCTGTCATTTTAAATCTTTTGAATATTTTATCATTGTTTGCTTTTTGAGATAAAATGCGTGTTGTATTTTACTTCCAAGACAAGATTTAATTCACCGCAATACAACGTCTCAAATTGTTCTTATACTTATTTTATATTTTAAGTGAGTCATCCACCAGTTGTCGTCTACATACATATATATTTATTTTTATTTAACGATATCTTTTATATAATTGTTTAATATTATTAAACGGGACACAAGAGACCAGCAAGTTACTAATAAAAAAGACTATGTTGTCTAGTTATGCGGGGATAAAAAATAATGTACTGATAAAGTCATTAAACAAATTACTAAAGAACCGCGCATCACCACTTTTTTTCTTTGAGTAGAAAAGGATATGTAGAAAACAATAGAAAGTAAAATTTAAAAAAAGTTGAAGGTTAAGCTTAAGACAAGTCCTGAAACGTTAAATGATTGTCTTTGGAGCGATATTTTTTTTTCATTACGGTAAATCTTGAAAATTCAATGATTCTTATATACATAGCTAATTGACAATGGTATTGTGTTTATAATATTATTTTAATAATGAAGTAGCAAGTACCTTACTCCTACGTACTATAAGGTTTGTTTGTAATTCTAATGAAATATTTGTACACGTAATTAAAACCATGTTTTAATATTTTCGATCACATTTTATATCTACAACACATTTGAACAACTTTGAATTGATTGTGGAACTACTCCACCATCAACCCAAGAGCTGAATTAGCCTTCTGTCCTGCCAACAGCTCCATTACTTTTCTCTCGCCTACGGTTGGGCGTTCTCACCCAATATACTGTCTCCGGAACTTCCAAGTGTTAAATGATGTTTTTAAAGGAAATTCGAGAGCTACATATTTAAGATCTTTAATCTCACAGATTTGAGCTTTCATCCTGCTGAATTGGTAATAAATTCAATGAAGTCTAAAGAAACAAAACCATGAATTATTTCAAGGAGCTAATACGCTCTGGTGGCGGCGCCATTATAACTGTTTGGTAAACACCTTGAATGGCGGAGTAATTGTCAGAAAAATCGATGATAAGATTTGAACCCAAAAACATTGTTGCTAAGTTTTCACTACATACATTTTTCAATATCAAAAATCCTTTTATGTGTGCTACAAAACAATAATCTAATGCTGTTGCTGTTGCTTATTATAGTGCTGCTAAACTTTATTAGTTGTTTATGCTTGGTAGTGCTTGTTAGTAGAAATAACCGAACCCTAACCGCCATTCTATAGTACTGCGACAAAATGTAAAGTTTACAGGAAATAAATTTATATTTTTTCTCTGAGTATTTAATTCAATCAGGACTAAAGTTACCTAGATTATTGTTAGTAATAATATTGAATTTCGATAAATCAAGGCTTCTCAACAAAAGTTTATATTTTATATATATAACATTATTTTGTATTAATATTTATTTCATTTGATAAGTTTGTATCAATTTATTTATCTATCTATTTTATTCTGTATAGCATTTACCCAATCGCTCCGCTGGGTCCCTCAGCTTTATGAAAAATGTGTTATAACTGCTTCTAAATATGAACATTTTTAATTTAATTTAATTTCAATATATTCGACTTTGCTTAGGTACGAAAAATATTTTTAAGGTGAAAAACCAAAAAAAATTAAATTTTATTTCAATTTTTTTGAACGTACTTCATTTTCTGTTGATTAAATAATATTTTATAGTTAAAATATTTTTTTTATAATTAATGCGCCGTCAAGGATTTTGACTAGCCTAAAAAACGAATTCTTATATTTAACCGTGATACCGAAATTGGGATCCAAAGTAAATTGATAGGCATTCCTGGCTTGACGGGTGTTACGTGGAAATTTTCGGAAATTTATCAAAAACCAACAACAAGCTTAACGCGGTTGGACAATTAGATAAATAGATATATAATTTTGTTTAACAGAAACATATTTTATGCTGGTATAAAATTTATTCAAACAATAACTTTAAGTTACCTGTCAGGATAAAAAGTAAACATTTAAAATTAAGCTTACTGAGTATATTTAGTTAAATTTACTATATAAATTAATTTTAAATTAAGATTGCGATGGAACCTTTAAGAAATTGTATAAATTTGAGTAGCAGTTGCCATTTAAAACGTTCAGAAACTGTGAGTGGTAGAGCAGATCATTACCAAGAAATTTTCTTCAGTACCCTTTGAAGATTGGACAGGTTGACGAAATGAAAAGTGTTTTCCGATGATGGATAATTATCTTCTTGTTTTCTCTCCTTTACATTTAGAATTCTCGAAATATAAATCCCATATAAAATTACATTTTTTTCCAGGCATTCAGGATTTTGTGGATTATGGATTTTCAGGATTCAAAATGCTTGTAGCCCCATACTTGCGACGCAAATAGCATGTTTGACTCCGAGAGTCCTTCAAAAACACGAAGTTGACTACTATGGACAATGTCTTTATTGGCGAAACAATTTGTCCATGTAGCACCAATGGCATTCTTGGCCTTCACAATTTTCTCGTTAAAATTCCTTTCCATGCTTGAATTCTTGGTAAAACACTTCTATCAAAGATTTTTGATTGATGTAACCAATTCGTACACGAGATCACACAAAAGTTACTTTATCCTCTTTCTTCTCTATAGTTGAAAAATTAGTTTCTTAAATCAGTGCAAAAACTGTTATACTGATATCAATTCGTATTTGTTGTTTGGAATGTCATTACATAAATATACTCGAATTATTAGGATAAAAAGCTTGTTTTTTTAGTGTGAAACCTCTTCTTTTTACAAATCAACAAAAAATAATTGTTCCCATAAACCGATAAGGTGTAACTTAATCCACAAAAGTGAAGATTTGTTAGTCTGGAAAATATATGCTTTGCAAAAAGAAATTAAACAAACTGCATCTAATCTTTATGTTATAATTTTTTTTAGACTAACTGAACCCGAAGGAGTTATACATGATGGATTTGGCAATTATTCCGTAAGCGTCAAATGTAGTTGGCTTATAGATGCCCGTCATACCGATTGGAGTAATCGTTACCCTGGTGTAAACAAGAAGCCAGCTAAAATTCGCTTGCATTTGGAAGATTTCGCGACAGAATGCGGATGGGATCATTTGTATATATACGACGGGGACAGTGTAGAATCTCCATTGTTAGCTGTTTACAGGTAATCATCAGTTGTATGCATTTGTACTTTAATTCAGATTTACCAATTACCTTCATCCTATTAGTGGTCTAATGTACAGGAAGAATTTTTCAATAAGAAAAGTCCCGGAGATAGTCGCTCAATCGGGATCTGCATTATTGCACTTTTTTAGCGATGATGCTTACAACATGTCAGGCTTTAATATTTCATATAAAGTCAACGGTTGTCCTACAAATAACTCAAGTGAGAAGCAATATTTGGATAGGCAAGAATTCCTTAAACTAAAAATCTTCTAATTTCAGGCTTGGACTGTTCTGGACATGGAAAATGTCGATCAACAGACGCTACGTGCATTTGTGATGCCCTTTACACGGGTGAAGCATGCAACATTCACACATGTGCAAATGGTTGCTCCTTCCATTTGAAACAAGGAGAATGTAAAAAGTCAGAGGGACGGTACGCTAAATCGGGTCACATCCCTTACTTACTTACTTAAATTAATCTTATTTCTGTTTCAGTTGTGAATGTTATTCCGGATTTACGGGATATGACTGTAGTCAGATAAGTGATCTTGGAGTTTGGACTGCCGTATCTGCTCAATACTCTCCACCACCACCAGGAAGTGCATCCCACGGAGCAGCAGTATGGCGTGATACTTTGCACATAATTGGGGGCGAAAGCTATGATCGCGGAGAGCTTTTAAATATGTATGACTTTAATGGCAACGTTTGGGAAGCGGTGCACATAGAAGGAGGTAGCAGTGTGCCTGAAATTCGTTATGGCGTCTCGACTGTCATGTACGGCGACAAGATTTTCATGTATGGCGGTGTGATACGTCACAAGGGGATATGTGGGGAGCTTTGGGCGTTTGACGTTAGCGCAAAAACCTGGGAGAACATTACAGTTAAAGCTGAACCATGCAATGAGACAAGCTTTACAATGTGTGGACCGCTTAGAGTGGTTGGCCACACGGCAACATTGGTGCCCGGATTCGGTGACAAGAGCACCTATCAGTATATGGTTGTTATTTTTGGACATTCGCCTCAATATGGCTATCTGAATACGGTTCAGGAGTACAATTTCGGATCGCGCGAATGGAAAATCGTCGAAACTAATGGATACGTGGTGAAGGGTGGCTACGGGCACAGTGCAGCTTATGATTTGCTCACAGCAAAAATATATGTCTACGGGGGCATTGTATCAGAGAGTGAGAACAGCCAAGTGCTGAGCAGCAAACTTTATGCCTATGAGCCCTCGACCCGAACGTGGACCCTTTTGACATCCGCTCCAAGTGCGAGGCTCCTTCATACCGCAGACTTCGTGACCCCCGGCCTAATGTTGGTCTTCGGAGGTAACACTCACAATGACACCTCTCAGAGTTACGGTGCAAAGTGCTATAGCAAGGATCTAATGGTGTATGATGTTTTCTGTGATTCATGGCATTATCAAGAAATACCAGCGGACCTGGTTTCAGATCTTGCACGCTTCGGCCATAGCTCGGTAGTATTTGAGGATTCGTTATACATTTACGGCGGATTCGATGGACAACTGCTGTCAGACATGCTCAAGTATACACCGGGGAAATGCAATTACTTTACGAAGCAAGAGAAGTGCCTGAACTCAAGACCGGGAGTCAAGTGCATCTGGGATGTTCAAAAGTCCAGCTGTATTTCAATTGACAAAGTACAGAAAGCGTCCATCTTTGGTCGAGAGCAAGATGAATATATTCCTTGTCCAGTAAAGAGTCGCCTGATGATGACCTCCGAACTGTTACAAGATGTTAGTCGTTGTCTCGAACTGAATAACTGTGAGTTATGCCTTTCCAACAGTTTTGGATGTATTTACTGTGGAAATGGTTCATGTGTTAAGGGAAAATGTCGTGACCGTGACGTTTTTTACGACGGTCGTTCGGTAGCGATAAAGCGACTCGATCAGTGTCCTAAGGAAACCGGAATGCAATGTGAACATTTGCATTGCTGTTATGCATGCTCAGCAAATCCTAGTTGCATTTGGGAAGTGGAACACAACAGATGTCGTTCATTCCCAGGAAATCGTACAAACGATTCTGCCGAAATTCCTTGCCCCCCACCATGCGCAAATCTAACCACATGCGGCAACTGCACCGACGAGGAATGCATATGGTGCCAAAACGAACAGAGATGTGTTGACAGGAATGCCTACACTGCCAGTTTTCCCTATGGCCAATGTAGGGAATGGACGACGCACCCGTCCAAATGCCGCCCCGAAGTTTCGGGCTCACAATGTGGGTTCTATAAGACTTGTAATCAGTGCAGGGATGATCCCGCATGCGGTTGGTGCGACGATGGTTCCAACACGGGGTTGGGTGAGTGCCTTCCAGGAGGAGCGAGTGGTCCACAAGACGTGATGGAATGTTCAGCTACGCAGTGGTACTTCACGTCCTGTCCCGATTGCCAGTGCAATGGACACAGCGTTTGTCTGGATAAGTACACTTGTGACCAGCCCTGCTCGAATCTTACAACCGGACGCAATTGTGAGAAGTGCAAGTCCGGTTTCTGGGGCAATCCCGTCAATGGTGGAGCTTGTCAGAAGTGTGAGTGCAACAACCAAGGAAGCCTGTGCAATTCCGATTCGGGAAAATGCTTCTGCCAGACTAAGGGAATTGTTGGTGACCACTGCGAGAAATGTGACAGCCAAAACCATTACCACGGCGATCCACTTAAATCTTCATGCTACTACGACCTCACCATTGATTACCAGTTTACCTTTAATTTGTCCAAAAAGGAAGATCGCCACTTCACACAAATAAACTTTCGCAACTCACCGGGCAAACCAGACATAGACGCTGATTTTACTATAACATGCAGTGTACCTGCGAAAATGAATATAACTGTCCGCAAAGCGGGATCTAATGAGAATTTAGTATTTAGTGGAATCAACTGTACGACATTCCGACATCGCTTCCCGAAGACCGAATATCATTTCGGTGCTAATAGTGAAGACAATACAACTCTCACGACGTTCTACGTTTATGTTTACGACTTTCAACCACCGATTTGGATACAAATCGCTTTCTCTCAGTACCCTAAGTTGAATCTGCAACAGTTTTTTATAACGTTTTCAACTTGTTTCCTGCTGTTGCTACTTATGGCGGCGATATTGTGGAAAATAAAGCAGAAATACGATATGTTCCGAAGAAGGCAACGGTTGTTTGTTGAAATGGAACAGATGGCATCCAGGCCATTCTCGCAGGTGAGTTTGATATAATCTTTAGTTCTGTTTTTTTCTCTATTGCTCATCTGATTTTTCCCTTAGGTCCTGGTAGAAATCGAGAATAGGGAACATATAGATTTGACGCAGACGATTGAAAGTATATCGACCGCTTCTAGAAAACGCAAGAAGGTTCGTTTTTTTTTCTTTTTTTATAAAATTTTCGAAATGTTCATACATATTGATTGTTCATTTTTTCAGGATTGTCCAAGTCCCATAGCTCTTGAGCCTTGTAATGGAAACAGAGCTGCAGTTTTATCTCTTCTAGTCCGATTACCAACAGGTCTTTATCTATTTATGTTTTGAAACATTTTTTTTAACGCAAGTTTCCTGTTACAAATATTTAGGTGGGCTACAGCATGCTCCACCTGGTCAAGCGGCTGGTTTAGCTGTAGCAAGTGCATTAGTTACTCTTGGTAATCCCAGGAGGCCATCATTGGAACATCAAAAAGAACCGAAGACAAAACGAAAACAAAGCCAGCATCCAGATAGTTGTACATAATAATTTGTAAATAAATTGTAATTATTTACAAATCTTAAACACTGTTTAAACATAAAACGACATTATTATTAAATATTTAACAATACAGGATTAAAAGCAAATATAATTATAAGATGAAATTCACTTATTAAAATCAATAAAACAAAAAGACAAATAAAAAATTATTAAAAATCGATAATATAATAATTGTAGTTTAAAATCAAAATATAAATTTATTTGGCTGATTTGTTTTTGTAATTTCACCGATTTCAGTTATCTTCTTCTCTTCTTATAATATGCAATATCTGGGCGTCCGAGCTTCGCTCGGATACTTTTTTATTTTTTTTTAAATCCACTGTATCAAACTAAAACCATTTGGATTTGAGTTTTGTGTACTGTCATGGCAAATGGAGATCTCTCTGGAAATGTATGTCATTCTATGAAACATTTGTGGGCGTGGCTATTGGTGGATTCTTTTAAATCAAATTTTTAAATTTCTTTCTCATTCATCAGAATAAACTCCGAAAATGTCATCCAAATGGTTTATTTTTTTTTCGGAAAAAGTAAGAACTAAGGAAAGTGAGCGTGGTAGTGTGGGGATTTTCCTCAATTTAATTTTCAATTTTTTTTTCTCGTTCATAAAATTAAACTCTGAAAATTACATCCAAATCGTTTCCGATTAACCAAAAATTAATAAAAGAGGGCGGGTTGAAATAAATCTAATTTTTTAATTTTTTTACCATTCATTAGAATGAACCCTGAAAATTTCATCCAAATCGTCGGAGCCGTTTCCGATAAACCAAAACTAATAAATGTGGGTGGGGCAGTGTGCGGATGTTACAACATTTTTCTTAAAATTTGTTTTCTTACTAGAAAATTAAACTCTGAAAATTTCATTCAAATCGCTCTAGTCGTTTCCGAGAAAATGAGATATTTCCGACCGTTTCCGAGAAACTAAGAAGTAAGAAAAGTGGGCGAGGCAGTAGGCGGATTTTATTTAATTTAAAATTTTTGTTTTCTCGTTTGTAAGAATAAACTGAAAATTTCATCCAAATCGTCGAAACCGTTTTCGAGAAACCAAGTATATAATATATGTATATATATTATATCTCTATCAATTTTGATTTAGAAAATAGAGAAAAGAGTTTCTCGGTCTTTATTATAATTTACCCCAATAAAACTGAATTTCAAAAAAATCCCGTTTTGATAAGATTTTGAATACAAATTTGTATATTTGTTTAAAACCTACCAAACAGGCTCAGATAAATGAATAAACTCATACAATTTACCTGCGGGGCAACCCTATGCCTTGACCACATTTCGTTAGGCAACCCATTCGCAAATTATTAGTTTAAGCACTACCTATAAAACTGCATTCCTCATCTGGCATAGTTGCCACCCGACTGGAAAGTCAGGGAAAATCAGGGAAAGTCAGGGAACGCGAATTTGGTCAGGGAATTTCGAAAGTGGTCAGGGAAAATTTTTTGAGCACTGAATTTTTTTGTACAATGAAAAAAATTTAATATTTCGTTGAACTCAAGGACCCTACTCTGTATTTTGTTCCGAAAGTCAGTTGTATTCGAAAGTGATTTTTCGTCCCGCTTTTGAATTGGAACTTTGTAAAACTTTCGAAGGGCAAACAATAGTATTTAATAATTAATACTTCATTCACTTATAGATTATTTTTTTCAGATTGGGAATATTTTTGATTAATTTTTGTAAATCCTGGAAAATGTTTTTGAAAATGGGGTACTTAACTCGAGCTAGACGAGCTTTTAAATAATCAACAAAATTTGGGCCGAATATAGTTAAATTGTTTAAGAATCGAATTTAAGTTATAGTACGAGAGCTAACAACGTCGCCAGAAAAAAGCATTTCAACAGTCATGATTTTTTTTTTCACTATCTCGAGTGAAATTTAGAAAGTCTGGCTGGTGGGATGCGTTTTTCTGTACGCGTCACTTTTGAAACCGTAAAAATTGATTTTTAAAGTCATATCAACAGTTTTGGCTTCTTTTTCATTCCGTTCTATAAACTATTTGCCATATGAATTACAGGTCATGTAGGTGTCAGACGTTGCAAAATACGTCTGACAAGCTTTTTTTTAAATAAAAACAAATAGAATATGAAATTTTAATTTGGAAAAAAATTATTAAAAAAATAACGGTAACATAAATGATAACGGTAAAAAAATTGAAATCTATTCTTTTATTTCACATTTAAATTACTATATTTGAATAAATAGTTTTTTAACATTAATTTTCAAACTTGAAATTAAAAAAAAAAAAAAAAAAACATGTTACACATAATCTACTATTTTTTTTTTTCTTAAAAAATGTAGGTACACATGTTATTATTTTCCTGTTTATCTTTTAGTACATAATACTATCATCAATTTTTATTCGATCAACAAAAACTATAGCTGGTTACATGTCTTCTATTTTTTACGAATTTTTTTTTGAAATTTTTGTTCGGATTCCTAGAGCTCTTAAATAGCTCCAAAATACTAGACTAAAACTTTTTTCCTTACGTTAAAACTTTTTCCGGTGATTGCTCTGCTAACTGCATTAATTTACAAGAAAAGTACTCGAGCACTAAATTTTTTTGTTGGGTACTTAATTAGCACTTGATAAGCGCATAATCATGGAGTCACAAAAATTAAGATATGTTTCTCAAAGAGTTACTATTTAAATTTTTTTTTAATTTGGTCAGGGAAAACTTTAAAATTGGTCAGGGAGAGTCAGGGAAATTTATTTTGAAAAATAGTGGCAACTATGTCTGGTAACTCCATGAAGGTATGTTGCCCTATAGCGGGATCTTCTACTATGTATTACATTTTGTGAAAAGAAAACATGAACTTAACTTAGGAATTTAAAAAAATAATTTCGAATAATAAAACCAATAAATAACAGAATTCGTGTGAGTTTCTGTCCAAAAAAGCTGCAGCATAATATTGAAGAAGTTCCTTGTTTTTTGTTTAATTTTTCCATTTTCAAAACGGATTAAAAAGCAGATACGATTTTGTTTGTTTAGGAGACAAAGTCGCACATACGCCACAGTGAACATTTATTAAGAAATGAGGGTTTGCCAAGGAATCGCAATCTGTTCAGAGAAAAAACATACTTTTTTAATACACGCTGCTATACATTATTAATTGAGCTACTTGGAATTGAGAAAACTTGGTATTTGCAATTGCCGTTCCACTGTTACGATGCGCCGCCGCACAGTGGGGCAAATTGAACAATAAATTATTTAAATACATATTTTTGTATCTAAAGCCTTTTTTTATTTTGCTGCATATTAGAGGGCAAATATTATACTATTTCAGTTGTACATTTTAAGTCAAGCTATGCAGAAAGTATGTTAAGTGCTTAAATGCTATAAAACTGAATGTTAAAAAAAAATTAAATAAAAAGGGAAAAAATAGTATTTTACTTTAATATTTTCTAAACGAATCCGAATTTTGCCTGAAATTGATTGAGGAACCAGTTCATATTCCACTTTCATACTTTGGTACTCACTTCGTGTTCTGAATTTCATGGCAGTGAACTATGAAAATTTCATTTCCACTCGGATTGAATATTATAGGCTTATTTTGCAACGTTTTTGTTTTTCATTTCACGGCTAGGCTAAACCAAAACAAAATTTACTTATAGGTACTAATAAAATCTCTCTAGCTCATAAGAATTGCAAATAATTGCAGTTGAGCTTCTAGGTGAATGTTCAGAAATATATGTATTTTAAATTTGCGTTGAGTTTAGACCAAAGATACTAAATTATAAAGATATGAATCTTTCGTACCAACCTCCAAAACCCATTTGTTTACATTGTTTTATCTGTAATTTTATTTCGTGTCTATGAATAGATGTGAAATCCAACAACAATATAAAAGGAGGTGTGGGAATCCCTACTGTCTTTGAGGTTTTTGCTGATTTCACACATAACTATCTCATTTCTTATATGCACTCTGACAGCTGTAGCAAATTAAAATGGATTCACATCTTTATAATTCAGTATTTTTGGTTTAGACCAAGGATATAATCTTTTTTTTTTTATTACTCAATATAAAGATAAAAAAGTGTCCTAAAACATGTTTTCAAAAAAACATTAAATTTCAAAAATTAGAAAAAAAAAACAATTCTTAATCCACAGGAAAATTTAATTTTGCAAGTACTTTTGAAGTCGATGGCTTGATAACAATGAATACAAAACGGTAGTTGGAGGATTGGCTGCAAACTTAATAAGCAATTCTTGCATTTATTTTAATTAATTAAATAAAATGATAATTGGTCATTTATTTTATTCCTTTTACTTTTTCTCTACACTACTTTTTCTCTACACTGTTTGACGTGAGATGTATCACTTAAATAGTTTATTTTTATTGGAAAACCTGAGCCTTATTTTAGTTGGCCCTACCGCTGAGGAGCTTAGGAAAACATTCCTAACTATAGGTACAATCGTTTTATCTATAGTGTATATCTCGTTTTAATATCTATACATAATACTCTAATTTACCACAAAGTAATGATGCCTCATAAATAAAGGGCTTATTCCTCGCTCCATATTTGTCAATTTTGTTTATTAACTAAACCAGAAATAAGCCTCATCCGTGAAGATTTTCCTTGAAAACTAAGCATCAACTTCCTGCTGTTTTAACATCTATTCTTGGTTCTTTAAATGATTTAAATGTTTACTTTTTTCATAGGCTTAGGTGATCCCGAAAAAAATTAACACCTCAATGTGACTATGACAATCTAGTCTTAACATTAAAGCCACGATCTTTTCATTAGGTACATTTTTTTCCGATAACTTTTAAGACACCTTCAAAAGGCATTGACATTGTATGTATATGTATGTACATAATATGTATATGTATATTATGTAGATTACGATAAAAAAAAGATCAAATAAAACATTCTTCAAACTATTAATATGACTGTGTCTTGAGTGGTGCCTATTCACCACCATATACGCCCCCAAGGTTCAAATTGACGATTTTGGATTTTCCTAAGTTTCGTAACACTTGTTTATGTCAATCAAGTGATGCAATTTACGATGCGTAATTCAACCAAAACAAATTACTCACGGTAAAATATTTGTGTGTGCCTTGCCTCGGAGGTAATGTCTTGAACACCGGAGAAACGAAAGAAGTGTTTAAATGAAATTGACAAGAGGGTTGGATGCGGAGCTCACAGCTTGTATATAGAATTTAATATCTCATCGGACTCTTCTGGTTTCAAAAAAAATATATTCAGTTAAGTGAGTCAAATACAAAAGCAAAATCAAATACCAACGCCTAAAACTATTGTGCGTATTAATGTTTGTATTATTATGTAGTACATAACACACATACAAAATTGGTAAATAAACATTGGATACCTTACTATACATAGGTATAAGATTCCGGATCCTGATTATGCATTATGTGGTTATGTTATAGAGGTCAAAATGAATTGCTATAGGCACAATGAAATGTTAGCATCGGTTAACTTCCTGTTGAAGAAAAAAGATCAGTTTTGAAGGGTGGACTTATTTGAGAATGGCTGATGGGTTGCGCATGTATGTTATGTACGTTTTACATAAACGCACTTGCTTAATTAATATAAAATTAAGACGGAGAAAGAGCAAATATTGGTTTCGTCTGGCTTATTCCAGTCATTCAGATCACGCTTCTTGTTTCGACTTTCACATTAAATAGGTAAATAATCATTTAGAAAGTGAATCTTATAATTGCATAAAATGCAACAATATTTTAATTCAGGCTAAATTTAGGCAAGTTCGTTTTCAGAAAAAGAGCTATAGCTATTTTAAAAAATCATACGACTATCTATTTAAAAATAACTAACGCAATATTAAAGTAAAATTTATTTGAATAAAGAAAAAAATTATAAAATACAAAAATATCCTTTAACTTAATAAACCAATACCTTTGTGTATATAATGTCATAAGCGGACAGAGTTAACAAAAAAATTTCACACGATATTGTCGATCGTAGTCACGATTTAATTCCGTCAGGAAAAAGGAACGGACCGTAAACATTGGTACAATGCGCCAAATTATACAATGATATTTCAGTAGCAAGCAATAGTTAGCCAAAAAACACGAAACTTCTTTGGAAAAGGTCTTTATAAATCTTATCACAAAATTCCTATTAAAAAAAAAAACAACTTTTTAAACCTATAACAAATTAATTGCAGGGCCATCTACATAATATCATCGTGTGCTGTGTTGTGAAAAGGTCGCTATCGTTTTAATGTATTTCTGTGTAGGAGACATATTTTTCTGCGGGAAAGAGAAGTCAGTTCTTGGGGAAGTCGGCTCCATAACACACCGCTCCACAACACACCACACGAAATAGGTGTGGTGCTGACAATACAAACACAAATTATTTGTTTCTATAAGAGAAACAAAAATTTGTTGTCATAAACACTTCAGTTGTTATTTTTTTAAAACACACAAATTTTCGGAAGCTTTCTTTACTCCGTGTGTGATTGAAGCAAAAGTTACCCAGGGTTTATTCTAATTGAAAATTGGTCCAGTGTGTGATTGATGGCCCATTCACTTAATCCGCTTTTTGGGAATACTGGTAATGGGTTTCTGATGATCTGCGTTTCTACATTTCAGCCTAGTTTCTTTACTTCTGGATTTTGGTTCTGATATCGGGAGTTCTGTCATTCTGTCATTTCTCAATATAAATATATAAAATAATAATACGCACTATTCAGCAGGAACTACTCAATGAGCGACAATTGACATATTTCTGAGCGACCGACGCGACGTTGCGCTGCTTAAAAATGTGTTTTATGTTTTATTGAATACTCAACTATATCCCCTCAATTACAAGTTCAAGTGACAACTTGTCGCCCAATGCCTGGCTGAGATCTTACTATAACGCCCATATTATTCACTCGATACATCCTGGGGCCTATTTCACCAAATACAATTTACAAATACAAAATTGTATTTGTAAACTACATTTTCGAATTTGTAAACAGAATTTCTGTTTCATAAATTACATACATATTTGCAACAAGTTTGTAACAAAGGTGAAAAAGTTGTACAAAATATAGTCGTAGTTTACAATAAAAAAAAATACGTGTTTGTAAACTAACATTTATTCTCACAAATTTGTGAGAGTCGTATGTGTAAAATGAAAAAGGCAATACATTTAAATATGCAAAACAAAGTGTAAAGTTGTTAGAAACTTCAAAAAAAGGTTCATAAATATTCTATGATATATTTATTATTAATTCGGGAGCAAGCAAAAAATTTTTCCTTTTCACATACATATTGGTATTAATTTTCAAAAATATGTCTACCATTCATATACTAAATTCTGCTTTTCAAAATTCTTAAAATTAATAAACAAAACACATTTTACTCACACAATTTATACGGTTTTAAGTTTAAAAAGCAATTTTAATATAGAAAACACAATTTGTAGAAAATATTACACATCATTTATCTTCTGTAAGTTTTTTTCTACAATTCAACAAATTTTGTAAAATTCTTTTATCTGGCGAAACAGAAACTTACAAAAATACCCCAGTTTTCACAAATTTGTACTTGTAAACTACAAACAAATATTAGTCTTGGTGAAACGAAAATAAAGATATTCCCACAAATGTCCCTTTGTAAATTACAAATATACTTTTGTAATACAAACGTTTTGTGAAACAGAATAAATCGATTTTTCAACAAATTTTGTCAAAATTCGCTTGTAAATACAAATATGTAAGTTGGTGAAATAGGCCCCAGATTGAAATTTAAATCCGGATGTATATTTACATTGAATTTGTATACTTTACATCTAGATTTAAGTTTTAATCTGGATGTATCGAGTGAATAATATGGGCGTAAGTAACTCAATCTTGGCGATCTGGTTAATATAAATATAAAAATAAATAAATTTGGTAGCGCATTTAGCTCTTGGGGAAGGGAACCAGGTCCTTGTATGACTTACAACCTTCAACAATTACTGTGTACTTATTGTAAGTCAATAGGAAAAGAATTAAAATACAATTTTCTCCCAAATGACAAGAGATACTCTTGGACAATTCCTCGCCCAATCCCAACGGCTTAGTGGAGAGAAACTTTTTCGTAACAAGGTAGATACTCTTGGAGGCGGACAATTCCTCGCAGAATGCACTACCCGTGAAAAAATCATTTCTGTTTTAGGATCCTCAGACCTTCGGCGTGAAACCATTACTCCAAAGTAAACAAAAACAGGAAAACCGCAGCATAATTATAATGCTCTAGAGCCCTACCATATAGTAAAATGCTTACGTTGACTTGGTTGTTTTTCAAGAATACTTTGAACCTGTCAAAGTTTTGAGTCATTATTTTCTTTAAGACATTAATAATTTCTTCGAAAAATTCATCACTTGATATGGCGTGCTATAGAGATACTATAAAGATAATATAGATAATCTAAAGAAAACCACTTTTTATAGCACAAATAAAAATCTAATTGCCTTGCATTTAATTAGAGATCCAATCAATCAATGATTATCATCACACACACCATTGAATCTAATTATTTCGAAAAAAAAAAAAACAGATATTCAAAGTAGGTAAAAAAACTCAAATGAACTCGACGTTGAACTATACGAATCCATCCATACCACCTAGATCCATCCAAACGCATTGCACAAACTCTTTAAAAATAATCCGTTAGATAGGTAAAGAAATAGAATAATTAAGTGCTCTGCGTCTGCATAGTTGTTTTTGGAGTTTCCCACCAGAATTACAAATTAAAAAAAAAGATATAAAAATAACAAATAAAAAAACCAACAGCATGTGCACGGAAGAGCGCATATACTAGTATCTATATCGGCTATCCATATCCATATGTTCACGACGAACGAGTTTTATTTTGCAGTTTATTGAGGTGTGATTAAGATACTCCAACTCCAGCAAAGGTGTATACCTTTTCCATCAGCTCCATTGAGCTGCCGAAAGTCATACCCACAAAACTTTGGAAACTTTTGCACATAAGCATGTGGATTCATTTACTTGGATGGTGGCCGCCAACACCAGAAATAAGCCCAGCAGTCATTTAGTCCGTTTTAAGTCACCAAGCAAGTCGGTCTGTCTGTCTGTATAGACACAAAATCTACCTTCTGTTTCTGTACAACAAACCGTTCAACATTTAATTCGTGTGAGATCGTTAAAGTTGCTAGCTTTTTTTTTATTTATTTTTTTCAAACATTTATACCTACCACACCATCTAAACTAATAGTGTATCTGCATTGCAAAACGAAATACGCTCGAATAGTATAATTGTTAAGATATACCTAGTCAGTTCAATTTCTTCAGAAATAAAGTGAGAGTTTTGCAAAAGTTTCGCCACCATTATTAGGCTTCGTATACAGCTATTCTGCAACTCGCATTACGAATACCCCTCGTGCTTATTCGATCGTCTTCTTTAAGACCAAGAGAAGTGAGTGAAAGAAATTATTACACGCTTATGAGAAGTTATAACGCTTATTTTAAAAGGGAAATCGAAATTCAACGAAAAGTGTGTGAGTGAAGTGTGAACAAACTTGGGTGTGTAAATAATTATTATTATTGATTGTTATTCACCGTTGGTAAAAATATTTTTTGGAATTTTTTGAAAAGTGAATTTTATTTGTTCCAATCCTCATCAAAATCGACTTTATACAAAGAGTAAAAGTTGTGGATACCATTTATTTATTTTCGAAGAGCATCTCCTTCTACTCATAAGGTAAGTAAAATAAAAAAAAGCAAAAATGTGGCCTTACATTTTTATGTTTATACAAATGTTAATTGTCAATTAACTTAATTCATTTATGTCAAGTCAGGTGTCGAGGAGGTCTAACATAGCTTACCTCCTCTATAGAGGTATAAGTATATCTGCATAATATATTCGCGCAACTTGAAGTGTGATAGAGCTTCAAACTTATGATGATTAATATATATAGGTACCTAACTAGCTGTACTCGCTTTCACTTTGTGTATAATGCTTTACTTTGCGCTATGTTAGTAGAAATTCCGCCAACTTTCGTCGCACATACCCTCCCCCTCTTTTCCCCACACAAGTTGCTAAGTTGCGATGCTGCACAGTTCCACTTTTGGCTCGATTGCCAAAGTTGCATTCAACTTTCCGTAGAAAGTATATTTTGTGGAGCGGCTTGCATTTTTGGACCGTTAATTTCTCTTTCATGTTTTGTTTTTTTTTTTAGTTTGTAGAATAAGTTGGAAGAACAAGTTTATGTTTTGTTTAATTGGACCATACATTCTTATATAGTTAAATTAAATTTGAAGTGAATATGTCCTTGAACTTTTGTAATCTCATCTAGAAAGAGTTGTCAAATGTTATATTATATCAATATATTTAATGGAATTATTGGATTTTAGTTTACTGGCAATGATCGTCTAAGCAATATGGGGGCGTTCAGTTTGTCAATCTCTTCCCACTCTATTGTTGCAAAAATTAATGAGATTTTAGGTATGTATTCCAAATTAGATATTCATTGTGACGGAATTAAAAAAATTTAATAATCACAATGAAATTTGACTGGTCTTATAGTTCACGGACATAATATTTCGCAGACTTTATAGTTGCGATAAACCTGATAGTGTTCAAGAACAATTTATGAATTAAAATTTTGCTGAATGTTGTATATGTATTTACTACCAAAAAAAAAAAAGTGTGAGTGCCGGGACTCACGGTTAAGATGTGTAAACATCAACATTCGTCCGAATGCCTCATAGACCGAGAGCCTACATCAAATTTAGGGTGTGGATGATAGCAAACATTTTTTTTTTTTTGTATTTTTATATAGATCTTAACTTTTCATAAGCAAATTTGAAAATCGGTAATGATGCATGGAAATTGAAAGCGCAGTCCATGTACTATATGGTCTAAGCAACTAACCACATTTCAACCCAAACTGAACTCGACTTTTTGATTTCGTATATAAACACTCAGCGTTTAGTTACTGAGCGTACATAGCGTTGAACGCACTCCATTTTCGTGAAGCTCAGAACAGAGATTATGGATAATTCATAAGTCTGCTATTAAACGATGAATCTAGTTGCATGCGCCTTCTTCGAATTCTTCTTTGTTATTTCGTCCGCTGTTTCAAGCGCTATTACACGTTGAAACCAAAGTCAGGAATCTAATTTGACAGTTCTCTTTATTTTTCATTTTCGTGTTGGGCTGTGCTCAAGCAATAAAAAAACTTTTTCTGTTTTTATTTTTGTTTTCATAATTAGATATATTGAAGAAAGAAAGGTTTGTGTGCCTTTAAATGAATATCAGTCAAGAAAAGCAATAATTTTTTTTATATGTTGTTTTTAAAGATGAATTCTCACTTCTGGAAAGCCTATAAGGCTATCAAAAACAGTGCGTTGCATCGAAATTTACTCTTTAAACAACAAAACCATATGAAGCAGAATAGTAAAAAACGGACAAGAGAAAAGAGAAACGTCAAATAGTTGCACCGAAAATTTTACTCACGCGACATCGGTCACTTTTTTTCCGTACCATCTTTTCGATTTTTTTTTCTCTTTTGCACTTACGTAGTTCGAAAAGTCGCATGCGTCTAGATGCATCGTGTAATAGCAGACTAATCTCTGGCTCAGAATCAAAATCACGACCACGGCTACAAGATAAGAATCACGACTACGAGATGAGTGGGCGTAAATTTTAATTTTTTTTTTTTAAATTATGGGTTTTCTAAGTTGACGCAAAGTTTTTCAAAAAATTCAAAATTTACACTGAGCCATCTTTGGTGTCTACTTTAAGGTACATACATTCATACAATGTATGTGATGTATGTTCTGTGAAATAGGCCGCTGGTCTCAAAACAGTCATGTAATTGAAAAAAAGTAATGCAAAGAATACAAAATACGGATAAAGGTAGCTGCAAACAAACGCGAAAGCGGTGGCGATCACGATAAAATTGTGGATGCCATACACATAAATCAAAGGAAAGGCACACATCTACACGATTAAAGTGTGCTTTGATTTTTATATGAGGCATCCACATTTTTATCGTGATCGCCACCGCCATCGCGTTGGTTTGCGCGTAGCCTAATGCTAAAGAAGCGTTAAAAAGAGTCTCGTAAAACTTGGCCCACGACTCACAAGGCAACTGGTCTTCCATCTTATCTTTTTTCTCTTTCGCTTTCATTATGTTTGAATAGAGTCAGACGCAAAGAATCATCATGTAATAGGGGCTTAATATATCCTCTAAGCAGCCAACCAAATTTCAACCCGAACTGAACTCGACCTTTCGATTTCGTATATAAATACTCAACGTTTAGTTACTGAACGCACATATTGTTGAACGCACTCAATTTTCGTAAAGCTCAGAATCACGATCACGACCACGATCACGATTACAACGTTACGTTACGTTTTCTTTTCACCCTACCGCCAGTATAGATGTTTACACATCAAAAACCCTTTACTTCAGACATTCTTACGAGTAAAATTCATTCCTGCCAATAATACGCACACAGGAATATGGTTGAGAGTTGTAAGTCACTAGGCGAGCTCTCGCGCTACCCAATTTATTTTTTATATTTTATGCTAACGAGTAAATAGGATGAGAAATCAACATAATAATTTTCGTGATCACGCCCACTTAAAAAAAATAATATTGTTTAAATTTATAAAAATCTGGGATGATATCTATGTAAATGTTTTTGATGATGCTTTTTTAAGAAAATCAACTATATAAAGTTTTTCTCATGCCCATTTGGTTTATTGACTTTTTTGTAAAGAGGTAGTCTTGGTTTGTTGACTTTTTTGTAAAGAGGTAGTTTTATAGTTCGAAAAAATCTGAACCACTTAACCGAATAGCAAGTGGTGGATAATTGTTGTCTTAATTTGAACTTTAATATTTTTATAGCTAGAAAAACCTTACTCATCCCGGAGGAAAGCGAAGCTTTTTTGTATAAGACTATTGCTTTCCATTTGATTGTTGACTAATTCAAACATTATACTAAACACATGTACTAATCCAATGATTTATTTAAGTTTGGCTCAAATACTTGGCTTATCCAGATACTCAGCTCCGCCCCACATGTGCAAGGCCCATTATATTGAGTTTTTATTCATAAAAAAATTTAATTTGAAAGTTAGACAACGTTTATAAATACAACCGAAGTTTTTGTAAACTTAAATACACAATAAAAACATTCATCGCGGCGCCCGGTCTTTCGAAATGTATTTTTATATTTTTTTTGTTTTTGCAACAATAAAGGGTATCTTGAATATTTATGCATTCATTTATTAATCACTGAATTTAACAAACCGAAATGGACAGAAACGTGTTTTTAGTATAGGTGTCCTTGAATTGCCCACCGAAACCGAACTTGTATACTTTTGAAAAAACGTTTTTGTTTTTAGGTGGCATAAGCTGGAACTCGTCCCCAGTCAGTCCTACCCATTATTTAAATGCTGGAAAAACCGCTTTTCAATTAGAACATTTTATTTATTAAAAAAAAGACTTATTTTTAGCAATTTAAAGAATTAATTTAATACATATGTAAATGTGTTTTAAATGTGTTTAATGTATGTATGTATGTACATATTTTTATTTATGTATTTGATGTTGAAAAATCTAAGACACTTGAGCCATAAAAGCAATTAAGTGTAGTGGCGTTACTAGAACATTTGCCGTCCGGCCCCTCAATGCAATTCATCACAAATAAATTAATTATATTATTAGCTACTATTACAAGACCTGCAGAAATGTAGAAATGTACCTGATTGTACCTGCTTTCATAGAAAAAAAGAAACCAAATCAAATGCGCTATAAGGCCAAATGAAAAAATTATGGTTTTGGCGTATTTCGTAAAATTTTAAATACTAGAAAAGGATGCAATAATTTTTTTTTTTATTTAATTTTATTTTTTTTTTTCTAGATTTATAAAATGTTCCGAATATGAAATAAACTGGTGAATTCAGTCATTGGGGTTATTGAAATTGCCTGCTTAACAAAATTCGTAAATTGCTTAGCCCGTGCAACTCGGGGCGGGCTAGCTAGTTTAACACTTAATTTATAAAAAAAAAAAACTATAAGTAACATGTAGTAGATTTTTTTTTTAATTTTTGTTTCCATTTGGAGTCAAGATAGAGTTACATACTTGTGAAATTTTCTATATAACTGTCCAGAAACGAGAAAAAAAGGATATTTTCTGTGACATTTTGTTTTAAGGTCAGAAACGTATATAAACATTTTTTTTTTCAGATGAAAATTTGGAAGAAATAAAGTATGATTTACAAAGATATACGGTGGAAAAATTTGTATAGACAATTTTGTGCTCTTATTACTTGCTCAAAACTGTCTTGAGGGGCAGTTTAATATTAGTATTAAAAGCTTAAAATATGCAGGTTGTTTTTATAGATAATCAGAAAGTATAGTTAAAAGAGCATTATTACAAATTGAAAAGGTACAAAACTCAAATACAAGAATATTTACTGGTAAAACGGGAAAACAAACAAACTGTACAATTTAAATGGGTTAAAATTCTACAAGTTTAACATTCATATTATTATGTAGATTGACAAAAAAAAATAAATGTGTGCAAAATAAAAAAAAATATTTAGAAACAAAGAAGTTATGGATTTTTTTAGATGGTTTGCACCGTTTGGTCCCATATAGTGCGACGGCTCTTTTCGTCCTTCTCTAGCTACGCTACTCAGTACTAGTAGCTCAACTTTCCATTTTATTTTTACGAGACGAAAATTAAACTAAATACATATGTAATCGGATTCATATTTATGCTAGAATGTTCACTTAGCAATGGGAGTGAAATTGGTCCATATACTTAAAACTTTTTGTTCAACATTTTTATTTAAATCTTTTCGACTTTATATTTAAAAATTTTATTTTTTCATATTATTTATATTTAAATCATTTACCAAATATTTAAAAATATTCTCAAATCATTTCAGGAAAACTAAGTCTTATTAAAATTATTTTGGAAGAATCGAGACCACAGGAAATCAACCAAACAAATGCAACAAAATGCGTAGTCAATATATTTGGAACAATAAATACCACATAATATATGTTTTTATAATTGTGACGACCTTACACAAAATCAATGCTAAAAAAACAGGTAAGTTCGAATCAATAAATGTATGAATTAGATCAAATTGAATTCAAAAGCTATTTTTGGCTAGCGAATTGAAAACAATGGGCAGGTTCAATAAAAATCGCTTAACATCTGAATTTTCAGATTTTTGAATTTATGTCGTTGAACGCAAAAAAAATCTGGAATTGAAGCCGAAAGTCTTGTGTCAAATTCCTGCATTTACCTGTAGGATTTACATTTAAGCGAAATAAAATACAACTTTAATTACATTCGTATATTAAACATTGAGCGTGAATAGTGAGGATGAAATCTGAATCAGCAAAAGGTTTTATTATACCGCGGGTTTAACGCACATATGAAAATTCAGATTTCTGAATTTTTTTGGCTTCCGATTGAGCAGCTGTCATAAAAAGTTAGATGACTTTTAAAGTTATCTGACAGCTGACCAATCAGAAGCTTGAAAAATTCAGAAATCTGAATTTTCAAATGTGTGTTGAACCCGCGGATTTTAATTAAAAAGTCTTTTTATTGATATGTATGGCCTAAAAAATTATAGAAAAACTTTCCAAACATCAATATAAAAAATTGTTGATTTAAAAATTCACGAAACAATAAACAAAAAGTTCGTTCATTTAAATACATAAGTATAAGACGAAATTTATAAAGTTCAGCCTTTATGTGCAATGCTTCAGCTGATTTGAAACTTTCCCCACCACAAACAACTTTCATCTGAATTTTCAGATGAGAATTTCTTGTCTGAAAATTCAGATAAAACGTAACTAAAAGTCACTAAGAGCCGTTTGCTGATACTACACATAACGATTTAAGTTGAACTTAAATTCTTAAGGGGTACTTTTTCCATGTCAAAAAGTGATACTTAAGAAATTAAGTTCAACTTAAATCGTTATTTGTAGTATCTGCAAACCTCCCTTAAAGTCATCTCTTTTTATGACAGCTGGCCAATCAGAAGCTCTAAAAGTTCAGAATTCTGAAAATTCAGATGTAAAACGTAATGCATTGAACGTACCTAATTTAATTAAGAAAATCTTAAAGATGATGGCCGCCTGTTTCTAATGTTGTCCTTAACATCAAGGTTGTTTTTTTTGTGTACAGCTTTTCCAGAAATTACAGCCTTAAAACTAGTTCGAGAGGTGTTATTTCAAATTATCTCAAAAAAAAAGTATTTTGAAAATTCCAAACCATTTAAGCTTAAAGGGCAATTCTATAACGTGCGACCAATCCGTAGACATACATATTAATTCATATGCGATCATATGTGATATGCACCCCTCCAAAAAAAAAAATACTCAGAAAATTACGTCACAAAATACCAATACAACTTATACTGAGTTTCACAAAATAACTTCGATACATTTTATTAATTCTTCATTCTGAAGTATAATCTTGACTGAAAAAAAATTAAGATTGTGTCATTAAGTGACTCATTCACGTCTGTAGCTTTTGTTCTTGTTATGCCAGACTTGCTCCTAACCATAACAAGGTATTATAAATGAATAAATTAAATAAAACCATGCTCAGACCATGACGCGTGACCTGTAAAAGAGTCTCTCCCAGTTATACATATTTTAAATACTATTTCCGGACTTTTATTTGGAGAAAGTTTACCAGCGGAACAAAGAGAAAAATTTCTTTTTTGCCGAAGACACAAATTGATTAATTTAATTTTACTTATTTGTGCAATAAATTTTAAACGTGAATCACAAATTTGTTTCTCCTTTTTTTTGTTCAAATTAAATTGATTTAGTGATCATTATTGTGAAATTATGTATGTGGAAAATTGAGAACATTTAACTGTGAAACACAAAATAAAAAAAAACTTCTAAGAACTAGATTAAAAATTGTAAATTGTTATTTGTTTGATCAAAAAAGTGAGTTAGAGAAAAATCAAGAAAAAAAAAATTAATTTTTATTTTTTTAGGAATTTGGATATTTTAAATTTTTGAATGTATAGCTACTTTAAGTTTCTGAAGGTTAAAATCAATATAAAAATTTAAATCTAAATACAGATACAAAATATCATTTAAAAAAAAACATACTTTATAATAAAATTAAATTGAATTCTGAAGCAGACATTTTAAGAATAGAATTGTATTTACTTGTGACGAGATAATGATGTATAATGTACATATATGTATATGCAATGTAAGTTTGTTTATCACTGTTTTGTTAGGAAAGTTTTCTTTTTAAAAGACCTATACCACTTGTTTTGATTTAAAAGTTGCAATATGCATGCTTTATAAAAACTAACTAATTTTGTTTAGATGGAAAAACATTTCATATCATATTGAAATTTTGATTCATAGCACGACTATGCCTGATTCATGTCACGTATTAATTTTTCATTTTTGTTTTAAATATTAAAGTGCTATTGATATGTGATAAATGATTGCAAAATTTCAAAGTTAATGTGGTGAGTAATAATTTATTTTTTTGTTATACCTAAAGCGTTTGTCATTTGACCAAAATATACAAACTTTTTTTTTAACGAACAATATCACAGTCAACATGGTCCGTCTTCCATTCTCCACACCGACATCATTATCCTAATTTCTAACAATGCAATTTTATCCGCTCTCTTTCATTTATTTTATTTCTTTTTTGATCTCTTCTCTTAATGAAATGTATACATACAAATTAAATAAAATGAATGCGTATAGATAGATATTAATTTTGAACAGTATAAGGTAAACATATAATGGACTAAGTTATTATTTATTTATAAATTATTGTTTTAAAAATTTGGATCGCATGCATTTTTAAATTTATTTAGATCAAGTTTAAAAATTGCCTACATAAATGTATGTATTATTTGCATCGACAATCAATTGAATCTCCAGATTCCAATTAATTTATACAAAATTCGGAAAACAGTGGATAGGTTAAATTACGTCTTATGTATGGTACGTTTTTTTTTAGTTTTTATTAATGCCGTGTTAAAAAAATTTAATAAAAATTGGAGGAGTCGTTTTCGAGAAAAATACCACTTTCTTTAACGGTTTTTAGAGGAAGGTATGGAAGTTAATGTTGGCTTCATATTTTTTGATATAATCTATTACAAAATGAAAAAAAAAACGCATTGAGCCGTTTTATAAATATTGAGTTTTGAAATTGTCTTCAAAAACCTTTAGATTTTTTTTTCGAAATTGTAGTACCTACACAATACTATTTTATGTTTTCAAAAAATTGATCGAGAAAACGAAATATAATATAACCATTTTTTCACCTAATTCTACATACATAAGCATGTATATTAAAAAAAAAAACTGAACTTTTTTTTAATCTTCGGGGACATTTTTGAAAATATGTAATGAGATAAAAAAAATTATATGGCAGATGCCATTGTTTTTGATTCTAAAAAAATCGTGTCATGGGAGTATCCAAAAAACCAAAGTTTCTGTTAGAAATGTTACGTAAAACCAAAAGAATAATTGTTGTTCTATTCTGTATACCTAAATTAATATTATAATGAAGCAATTACAAAACGATCCGTTTTATTCCAGTATTGCAACAGAAATCATTTGATTAATAAATTCTAATTGGAAGTTATTGTAATTGGTTCGATTTGTCGAATCAAAAATTAAGACATATTATCTCTGTTTCGATGTCCCAAAATTAAGAATCCATCGTTTTTAGAGAGATGTCTGTATATGTGTGTACGTAAGTTCAAACGTTCGTGATATCTTCGGTCACCGTATCTTGAGAATAAATAGAGAATATTGACTTCAAATACATTTTAGCAATTATCTTGCTACTTCAATTTAAAAAATTAAAACGATGCCATATTTGATTACTGATATAGTTTTTAAAAAAATTCAACTGTCATTTTTTTTTAAGAAAATAAGGGCCAGTTTCACAGTAAAGTAAGTGTCACTTAAGTTCCAGATATGGAAAACTAATGCCCAATTTCACAGTGTAAACTTATCGCAATAAGTGACACTTAAGTCTCCCATATTGGCCACTTAAGTTCCACTTACTCAGATAGTAAAACTACGTCTAAAGTCCATGAATGGGAAAATTAAGTGCCACTTATTTAGTTAAGTATGCACTGTGAAACTGGCCCTAAAAATTGCTGAAAATTCTTTTTCGGTTCGAATATATTGAGAAAAAACACTGCTTTTGAAGCCGGGATAATTTAATTCTACACACAATGACGTAGTCAATAAAATGGTAAAGTTTGTAGAAACATTCAATTGACAATTTTGTTTAAGTAACAAAACAAAGCTATTAAAAATTGTTCAAAAATGTTTTCCGGCTTTGGTCTTCACTTGATCGCATATCAATTGAATTTATAATAGTATTTAAATGGCAATTTTGTTATTCTTACTGAATTTTATTGAAGCTGCAGAACCACACAAAAGTGCATATATACAGTCTTGTAGGAAATTTATTAAAATTTTTAAAACTGTCCTTAAATTTTCCTTCGCCAAACTTTCTATTATTCCAAAACTGCTTGAGTTCATTTAGCCAGTTCACGTTTCTGAGATTTCACTGAGCAAACATCTGTCAGCTCCACTGAGGAGATGGAGAAACCTGAACAAAATTTCTCCTTTAGAAGTCAAAAGCACTTTCCATCTCGTTTTTATAAATTAATCAACTGCGACAAAAAATAATTGAGCAAACGAATCCAAAAAATTTCAGTCTCAGCTTTTTGTCAGCAAAAGTGAGGAATCTCACTGAGTAATTACGTTCAGATTTCTGACATTGCTGAGATCTCTGAGATCTCAGATATCTCAAGAAACCTGAACTGGCTAATTATCTGTAATATATTATCCTTTAATTGTAAATCAATTATTTGCGACAATCAACATGGTTTCGTCCAAAATAAATAAACTGTTACAAACCTGCTTCATTTCACTTCCTTCTGCCTTGATTCCTTTGAAAGTCGGAATCAAGTAGATTGTGTCTTCACAGATTAGTAAAGCCTTCGATAATTCATAAACTTAAGGCCTAAGGGTTAAATGACAAATTTATGTTGTGGATTTCATCATATTAAAAAAAAGAAGCTATAGTGTTACTTTTAGAAATGAGCACTCTGATCAATTTTACGTTAACTCTGGTGTTCCACAAGGAAGCCATTTAGATCCCCTATTATTTATTTTATATATAAATGACATAACTTCAATTATAAAAAACTCCTCTGTTCTAATATACGCCGATGAAATAAAAGTTTTCAAAAGTATAACCTCGTTTATTGAATACAATCCGACTTTTGTTGAATATTGACAAATGTCAATGTGTTTTACACAAGCTATTATAACTTTTAATTATATATTAGATTCTACTTCTCTAAGTAAGCTCTCCGTTTTCTCTGATCTAGGTGTTTGTCTTCGTTTTCTTCCGTGGAGCCAAAGATCCACACTACCATCATATACTCACAGACTCTTGCTTATAAAACTCCCTTCACTTTCGCAACAGAGACAGTATCTCCAGCTTTGTTTTATTATCAAATTAATCAATGGTTCAATAATATCTCCATCAGCTCTGTGTCGTTTAAATTTTAGATACAATCAGACTAGCATAAGAAGACAGTTGCCTTTATGTCCGATTTTCAGCAGAACAAACTATGGTGTGAATAGCATTGATTTTAGTTTTAAATAAATATTTTTTTTTAATTTCTTTTATAAACAATAATGTTAAGAAAGCTTTTTTAACATATTATTTATTTTTAGGTAAATTATTTTACATTCAAATTCTATGTAATAACGTTAGATATAATTAACGGATTAATAACATATATACATATATCAAGAGTGTCTCTTTTTTCATTCAAATTCATATAGCTGAAGCTAACAAAATATGAATTAGGTATACCTCAAAGGCAAATTAAAATGTATGTATGTGTTATAAAAAAAAATCATTATAAAACTATAATTGTATGAATATGGTTATCAAATGCAACTATTCTATTGCAATTTTGTTTCAGAGCTAAAAGTCACTGATTTTTCATCTTAGTCTTAGAGGGATAAATTGAGTGGTTAATATCTTCCGCCAAGTTTCTCGCTAAAACCCTAAGAATTGTTGAAGAGTTTAAAAATCGTCAAGGTGTTTTCATATGTTTGTAAATAATATACATACATAATTACAATCACCCAATTCCATGAAGGTTAATGTGGGTAAATAATGTTTATTTTTTGTTTTATTTTTTTTTTTTTCAATAGATACCTACGCAAGTTTTTGAAGATCTCTTTTGAAGATACAAGAGTTTGCAAGCCGTTCATAACAAATGACAATGAATTCGAATAAAATGTAACCTTCATTAATATAAGCTATAAGCACTTTATGAAACAGCATATTAATTTATAGAGTAGGAATATTGCTTCAATTGCATTGCCTAAACTTGGCGAAATATATATGCAGTTGGATTTTAAATAATTGAAATAGTTCAATTAAAATTCGCATGTTGAAAATTTCATAATGCATTTATTGCCTCAAGAAAAATAAATAATTATATAGTGATTCTAGTTTTGTTTTCTTTATCATACCACATTGTGTATAACTTGGAATTCTGTATTGTCTTTAATTTGAGAAACAAAAAAAATCTATACAAAGATAATTATTTATGCTCGTGACATACGCAATTTAATATTTATATATTTGTGTTTGAATTCTATGACGTAGGGACCAACGACAATTTACGAAGGGAAGAATGAAAAAAAAACAATGAAAGCACGACCATATAATAAACTAGTTATGCAAGTTTTGTGCTCAGCTCTTTTGTTTTGGGTTTTCTCTTCTCTATTTTTATAATAAAAACAAAAACGAAATTTCCCTTATAGAAGCCACTCCCATGGTATTTTTTGCTATGACCGACTGACACAGTGAATTACACTTGAAGTACTATAGTAACGGAAATGTGTGTATATATAATATAGACCACATTATAATAATGGCCGCCTTATAAAGAAATATAAAAACAAATGCTACAAATGTATAAGAAAAAAAATGTTGAGGAAGTTCTTGTAGAATGCGACGTTCCTATAGTAGCGAAAAGATGAGAATTATGCTTTCAACTTAGAAGACAAAAGAAGATTATGGGCTGCGTATTTTTTTATTTTTTTTGAAAAAAAAACGTGAAAATCGTGCACAGATTTTAATGTCGTTTGACTAACTTCGTAGTTAAATTTAAATTTGCTTACTGTGTGTTTATAAAGATGTGATGGTGCTGAGGTTTTTATTCAAATGGTAGAAAAGATTTCGCACTAAAATTTTCAATCTTGTTTAAGTAAACTTTTTGATGGAAATTAATGTGCACTTTTCACATGTACATAAAAATACAAAAAAAATGTTATCGAGTTGTGGATTTTCAGATTCATGTTTTGAACATCTTGAATATCTTTTTGTCTTAAAAATAATTATCTTGCTGATAAGGAATTTGACTTAAGGTAAGTTTACGCGAAAATATATAAAGTCGTTTCCTTAAAAAATAAAGTTATAGGATAAGGTCCCTTTAGTAATTGGGCAAAACATTTATTTTAAATAATCAAGTAATTGCTAAAAAAATATGTATTAAAAATACCGTTAGGATTGTACTAAGTTTAAAAAAAATAGACGGACAAAATCGCGATAGCATTTTTTGTAATTATAAACAGGTATCGATTTCATGTGAAAAAAATATTCGAGTTTTTAATTAAAACTACCTACAACTGAAGCGTTCAGCGCCAAAACGGCCTAACCCACATTTCCAAAAAATAATAAGTAAATACGCAGATCGAACCACAATTTAATCATTTTTATATTATAAAAAAACCGAAGCCATGTAGAATAGTTTTGTTATTATTGCGGAAAAATGTTTGTAATATATAAAAAACATAAAAAAGGCTCGAAGATGAAATGACTTAGGTTGCTAAGATGAAATATAATTTTCAAAAAAAAACTTTGCATGCATTAAGTCAATAGCACACAATGACTCTTTAAATAATTAATTATTTCAAGCAAGAATAATAAACAATTTTTATTTAACTTTTCATGGAAATTAAAAAAAAAAATTGTTTCAAATAAGCTTCTCCTTAAACTCATTTAAAATTTTGGGGTTAGGCCGTTTTGGTGCTGAGCGCCTCAACTATGATGTAGTATTCCTAAAAAAGAGATATCATCATACCGTACGTCTGTAGCTCTGTTTCAGATTTAGTTTCACATAGTTTTAGATAGAAATCGTTCCAGAAGTCAAAAACTGTGATAATTTTTACAAAAGAGAACTCACGCGAGAGAGTAAAACATTTCCCAGGCTTGCCAGTTTTAGTCTATTTTCTACTGGCTATTTCTGGGCTGACTGTAAAATTTGTCAGTTAAATTCAAATATCAATTTTGACCAAGGGTTGCCCAAGTTTAAATTTTATTTTAATTTTATTTTTATTTTAGTTTTGATAGATAAACATTTTTTTTATTATTTTATTAATATTAAAATTTGTAATTACAATTTTGCAAACAGTAAAAAAAAATAAATTTTTTTCGTATTTCACATCTCCAATACTTTATAGCCACGTTCAATACAAAATCAAGTTCTTGTGATCAAACCTTGAATATTTTGGTATACATATATGTATATATAAATATAGAACTCCTATTATTGCACGTATATACATGTGTTAAAAGAATTTCAGGGATACTATGTCTTGCGAGAAAGTGACAAATCCTCTGAGTTTCTCTTTTCATGATAAACTGCTTCTCATCTAAGCCATTCGAATTTGGATTACTACTATTATTACTATTATTAAAAAGTGTTTTTTTTTATTTTGTTGAAATCTTCGCATCTGAAGCCCCCTTCTGGAGTTTTTAATACCTGATTTAAATTATTTCTAAAAATAAGAATTTTAATAAAGTTTCATCAAAATCAGATCAGTTTTTGAAATTCATGCAGTCAAAAAGCATTAATTTGATGTTAGCTTGCATTTTGATAGATCTTTACATTGATCCTTTCTCAAAATTTAATTGTTTTTCGTCTTTATTAAATATTTCAGAAGAACTAACATCATGTCAGCATCTACAAAAGGCAGAAACTCGACGTGCCAGAGCCCTGAATCCCCTAAACAAACCAGTGCGTATACCTCGCTGTACAAAGTTAGGAGAATTCGAACCAATTCAGTGTGCTAATGATGACTTGGGTACGAATTGCTGGTGTGTCGACGAGTACGGCTTTGAAATTCCAGGCACTCGCAACCAAACTCGTCAGTCAGTGCAGTGTGTTGAACCTGAAAACTGTTCAATTTCCAATTGCCGTATGTTTTGTGAGTCCGGATTCGATCGTGATGCAAGAAGCGGTTGCTCTGTATGCCGCTGCCGAAATCCCTGTGATGGTTTAGAATGTCCCAATGGGGAGGTGTGCCAAATTCAAGAGGTCAAATGTAAAAACGAACCTTGCCCACCGATACCGACATGCAAGAAGGGACGTTCAATTGAAAATTACTGCCCAGCTGGATTACCCCTATCTATTGAGGGTAGTGTCAGGCCTTTTTTGTGTGGCCTTGAACCCGGAAAGCCTGACTGTCCTCCAATGTACAAATGTATGGTTGAATCGGGCAATGACTACGGGGTTTGCTGTCCAAGCAATTCATTGAATCTCAAAAAACCCGGAACATGTCCTGCTGATGACTCATCACCTTACACTGAAAAGACCGGTTACATGTGCGGAACACCTTGCTCACATGACTTGGAGTGCAAGCAAATGGAGAAGTGCTGTCACACTAAGGGCTGTAAGATGAGCTGCCAACAACCTGTGAATATAACCAACTGCCATCAACTTAAGGTTTTGTCCGATTTGCTGTCAATTAATGAACGAGAAGGAAGAGGGTACGTACCTGATTGCAATGGACCTGGGGGTACGTTTTCTCCCAAACAATGCTCTCGTAATGGCTTGGTTTGTTGGTGCGTTGATCCACGAACTGGAAACAAACTCAAAGGAACAATGGGTGCTGCTTCGAAAGTCAATTGTGATGGCTGGGAAAATATTATAAGCCGCTCCTTTGGACGAAGTTTCAGCTCGAACGATTGTGACTATAATATCTGTGCGGCGGTCTGTGAATACGGGTTTAAGGTAAGTTCTTGAGTATATTTTATTATGATTTATTTATTTGAGCTATTTTTACAGAATGATCACAACGGTTGCCCAACCTGTGAATGCTCTGAGCCATGTGAGGGGTTCAAATGCCCAGGCGGATCTCACTGTGAGGTAGCCACAGATACCCTGTGTGTGTCAGGATCTGCCTTGTGTTCTTCGTGGCCAGTTTGTAAGCCAGACTTAGTATATTCTAATCCCTGTGAAGTGGATAGTCCATTGCAAGATAACGTTACAGGGGAAATTTTATACTGTAATGAAGGTATATTTACTTTAAAGTTTACTAGTATGGAGTCTGATTCTAATATCTCTAATCTTTTTAAAGAACGTCAGTCACGAGCCCTAGAGCCAATACTTTTCTACGATGATGAGCCTTTAGTTTCAGAGACCCGTTCGCTAAGCAATCAAATTATTTGCCCCTTAGACTCCAAATGTACCAAGCTTCACGGGCAAAGCCAACGTGTTTGCTGCCCAGAAGTACCCAAAAGATCACCACAGATTGAAATGGAAACTGAACTTAGGCAGCAGACAAGTAAAGCTTTACATTTTTTCCTAAAGCTTTTCAGTATACCTAGTCTTCCGATTTAATTGATTAACCTTTTTTTATTATTCTATACTCTCTAGTGTGTGAATATCTTCGGGACTTTTCCAAACGTATGGAAGGAACTGAAAAGGGTATGCAGTTAGCAATTCCACCTCCAGTCTGTACCAGCGAGGGTAACTTCCGAGAACGTCAGTGTACGCTACGCAAAGTAATGGTAACTCGAGCTGAACATCGTAAAATTTTGGAAGAGAATACGATACGCAAAATGAGAATGCTTCTTCAAGCCAGGTCAAAAAGAGACATAGAGAGTTTGAAGCTTTATCGGGTTGATGATAGTCTATTGAATATTCAAGTAGCATCACCATCGGCAGTTAGTGGCAGAAGTGCTAAACTTATTGAGTCTTCAGACGAGAACGATTTGTTTCCACAGCTTTTTAAGGCAAACACTCGAAAGGGTTCTTCAAGTCGGTTGAAAACTGAGGGCAGCGAAGAATTGGTACCTGTTGATGTTGAAGAATGCTGGTGCGTTGACAATTTTGGCACAGAGATACCCGATTCTAGAGGATCAAATGTAACTGATGAATATTGCATTAACTTGCGGGAATCCATTGACTGCCTTGAGTTGACATGTCGCATGGGATGTGATTACGGATTTGACTTGGAACCTAGCACCAGATGTCCATCATGTCACTGCCGTGACCCATGTAATGGTATTTCTTGCGGAGACGACAAAGAGTGCCGGATAATTGATGTGTCTTGTGATGATGAATATTGTCCACCAGTGCCAGCTTGTTTGCCAAGAAAACCAGGCCAGTGTCCGTTCCTAGTGCCCCCGGGTTCTGATGGGCAGATAGATGGGAATTATTGCTCCTACGAATGTAGGACGGATTCGCAGTGTGATGGTTCCAGGCGTTGTTGTTCAAACGGCTGTGGAACACAGTGTGTGGAACCTCAAATGAAGACAGCTTGTCAACACCTGCATGCTATTCAAATGCATCAATTCTCTGAAATTGGCATTCCAGCCAAGCAAATGCATGTGGCTATGTGTGATGAACAGACTGGAAAATGGAAGGAGATTCAATGTGGGCCCGAAAACATTTGTTGGTGTGTGAACGAAAACGGTCAAGAAATAGGTGGTACCCGTGTTAAAAATGCTACTCCTGTCTGTAAACCTAACTCCGGATTTAAATGTCCTTCTGTTGAGTGCCCAGCCTGTGAGTATGGCCATAAAGTTGACGAGAATGGCTGCATTACCTGCCAATGCCGAAATTTATGTGAGGAAATCACTTGTTCATCAAATGAAGCTTGTGAACTCATCAATGTGGAATGCATTGACCGCCCGTGTCCGAAAATGCCAATATGCGTTCCACTTCGAGATTCAGTTTGTCCTGAGGGAAGTCCACTTAAGCAAAACAACGTAGAGCTAAGTTGTGGTCCACACAATGAGAACGATATTTGTCCGACCACACACACCTGCCAATTGAACCCCGTGTCCCATAGAGGCGTTTGTTGTTCTAAAACAAGTAAGATTTGCTCTATTATGCCCCATAGAATTTTTTTAACCATTTTCTTTCGCAGGAGATGTCTGCTTTGAGTCTATAGATAACGCATGTAAGGCTACAGAGGAAAGTGTTAGTAATGTCACTCACTATAGGTTCAATCCGAAGGCCAACAAGTGCGTTCCAATATTGGTTGATATGAGCAGACCCAGCTGCCAGACGAAAAACATATTCCGGAACGAACAGGCTTGTGTATCCGTGTGTCCAGGTTTGTTTAACATCTCAATCTTTTAATTTGTTTGTTTTAATGAAACCCCTTTAGTGCTCACTCCATGTGAAAGATTGAAATTAAAAAACAACTTGGCCGCTAAACGAGCAAGACAGGCGGTCTGGTTTGAACCAAGATGTGATCCTGTGACCGGTCATTGGAGTCCCGTGCAATGTCTCGGCAATCAAATGTCGGAAGAGCCACCAGTTTATATTCAAGGAACCAACTCTTTTTCTGATCCAAAAAGTCTCACTAAATCTTCTTCAACGGGTTATGGGGTGTGTTGGTGTGCCGATAAAAAGGGAGCTCCACTGAAGGGAACACTCACACGAGACTTAGAGCCAATCTGTAACAGCCGACAAGCCCGAAAGCAATCTTACACTGAAATGAATGACCCACTTATGGAGCATCTTATCGAACGAATGACCATGTTAGTGACCGAAAAAATCGTAGAAGACGAAGAAGCCGATGACAAGGATGAGGACGATTCTTCTTTTTCCATCGACGCAATGGCACGTTCCAGTCCATCGGCATCAGGAGTGGACAACATTTACGAATCTGTGAACTCAATAATGGATTCAAAGCTTTCAGTGGAAAACATGCCAAAACTAACTGACACTACCAGGTGCTTTGGCATTGCAAAAACTGCTTCATTCCCGGTTGCTTGTGATGAGAAAGGTTCATTTCTCCCAACTCAATGCAATGGCAACAAATGTTGGTGTGTTGACGAAGCTGGAAATCAAGTTCCTCTGACCTCGACCTTTCAAAGAGGAACTCGAAAATGTTCTTTTACTCCCATTGAATCAGTTGCCATTGAGATATTCCTGCACAATGTTTCATCGACGTCAGTGAAAAACTTCTACGATGTTGTTAAAATGGAGTTACACCAATACATTGGCGATTCGGTCAATTTACGAGTTCAAGAGAACATAGATGGCACTGCAATCGTTAGTTTTGAACTACATGACGCCGAAAAAATCGATAAAGCATACCTCATCGAAGATGCCATAGAAAATCAAAAATTATTCCTGGGAAGAGGACACTATGTGCCAGATATTACACTCTCCAAATTCGTGCATCGGAATCATCAAATTCCTGTTCCCCAAACATTCACCTCCCCGGAGAGCACAATTCAAGTAGCGGTCTTCATATTGGCTACTTCATCGGCGTTCTTAGTGAGCTTGTTCGTGGTGTATGTGATGTTGAAACGTGGCCGCCACGACAAATACAGGCAAGGCAACTACTCTATTCAAACAGACAACCTGAACAGTGACAGAAAGATTGATTTTGGATCTCCAATTTTTGTGCTAAGCGTTGAGGATAACAAAGATACCAAATAAGCTTCAAGAATGACAAAAGTGCTCTCCTCTCGGAAGTCGGCATGTTGTATATTATTATTTGTAGACAATTTTCTAAAATATTTTATTTTAAAATTATTTTTGAACTTTAATAATTTATAATCGAAAATCTGTTTCTGCATCATTTTTTTTTAAATTTAAAATTAGTTGTGTATAAAATTAATTTTAATTCATATTTTGGATGTTAACAAAATTGGGGGGCATTATTATTTCCTTAACCTTTTGTTAGGATATAATGAATTATTTACATAAGCTGTTTAATGTATATTTGTGTTTTTTTTTTGTTTTCTTTGTTAATTAATAATTGTAAATAAAAATAATTCTTTTCGATTTGATTTTTTTTTAATTTGGATCTTCGATAAACAACATATAAAGACTTGATTTTATTTTTTCCAAAAATTAGTTAAGTATGAGGAAGTGTTCTTTAGTGTTATTCGCCCACACTCTTTCGATTGCTTCAATTAAAATTGTTCTATCTTTTTATAGTTTTCGAGATAAAAAGATGTGATTTTGTCCAACAGACATTAATAACGATAAATTGTATGCTTATTTTTCTCATACATTTTGTGTGTACTTAGAACAAATAAATAAAAATAAAATGCACGACTAGGTCACACGAACTTGCTCTTATGTGCGACAACACTTTGACTATAAAGTCTTTATAATTTAGATCTATTAATCTGATTTTAATAGAAATATTCTTTTGCATTTATTATTGCAGAGTTAAAAAAATAATTTTGAAAAAAAATCATGCACCCATTTTCGAAATAAAAAAAATCATTAAAATCGGTTCAACAGAAAATGAGATAGTCGAAAACCAAAAAAATGGTTCTATATGAAATACCGGTTTAAATCGATAAATAAAATCTTGTTTCTCATAATATGGTTGACATACTGGGCCCTACTCTTTATTTCGTTCCGAAAATAAAATTATCTGAAAACGAATATTTCGTTCTATCTATTTCTAAAGCGGAATGAAAGCTACTACTTACGGATTCACAATTTCTTTAAAATCTCAATTTGCTTCCTTTTTGATTTTTGTGCTTTTATTTTGGTTTATTTTATGAAACCGTTAGTTGAAAAAGTACATAATATTATTCTTTCATTTTTAAAGTTTTACAGAGAACCAATTCAAATGCGGAATGAAAAGCACTTTTGAATAGGATTAACTTTCTGAACGAAATACAGACTAAGGGCCCCTGATATTAAGTCACATAAGAATTTTAATCAAAATCGTAGGAGCCATTTTTGTGAACAATCAGCCCTTTCGAGAAAGAAATTACCCCGTTGTTTTTCCCCATTTTTGGAAATTTGCTATCACGAATCATCTTGAGAAAATATTCCTTTCAGCAAAAAAGCTATCGTGAATAATTTTTCCAGGCAACTTTTTCCTTATGTCAGGGCAAAATTTCAAATGGGAGATTCGCGATTGAAAACATTCTTTCCCCGGGATTTTTTGTTTTTCGGGGGAAAAAAAAGTTTTCATTTAGTTGGCGATAAGGCTGAATTAGATTTTCCTTACTTACATATATGTATCTGCACATATCTGCTAGATAATCTTAAAAAATCTGATAAAACCAAGTTCAATTAAAATCGACCCAATAGTTTTCTCAACAAAAAAAATTTTAAACTTTTTTAAAAATCCAACTAAAAAAAAATTAATTCATACAATAATTTTAAAACATTCTCCATACAACAAAATATTAAAATCAGTTGAACCGTTTTTGAGAAAATCGAAATAATGGTCAGATAATTTTATTTTCGGAACATTTTTTTTATAAAATGGTAGCCTTTTTGTAAAAAAAATTAATGAATTTTTGTTATTATTATTATTTATTGTATTACTAGAATTTTTAGAACAACTTAAAGGCGCTACCACCAATTGTTTACGAATTAATTATTAATTCGTTTTTATTTTGGCTGGAGATGTATTACTAGAATTTTTAGAACAACTTAAAGGCGCTACCACCAATTGTTTACGAATTAATTATTAATTCGTTTTTATTTTGGCTGGAGATATATATTTCAAGTCTGGTCTGTTACCGATCTTCCAACCTCTCCCGCTTTGATACGTACTACGAATTGTAGTATATCGAAATAAGGTAAGGTATGGTTTAAGTTGGTATCTTACGAGGTTTTGACCTGGTAACAAATAAATATCTTTGCAAAAAGGAGTGAGTTCAGAACAAAAACATACATGTTAAAAAATAGCCAAGTCCTTCTATATAAAAATCTGTATGTAAGTAAAAGTATGCCAGGTTCTAACTTTTTGAAAGTTTAATATCAAATACTTTAAGTACAGTTATATTGAAACAACTCAAAGTTATATGAGAAATGTATTAATTAATAATTACTGAATAAAATTTGGTGGGTCTATGTACTTGGCAAGTTTTCTTTTTATTTCGAACAATTCAAAACGTTTTGAAAATCGTAGGAACCGTTTTTGAAAAAAAATGAGATTTTGAATACCGTTTTTTATACATTTGTATGGGAGGTACCGCTATTTTTGGTTATAAGAATAATTTTCATTTAAAATCTGCTAGACAACGTTAAAAAACTGCTGGATGCCAAGTTTAATAAAAATTGACCGAGTCGTTTTCAAATTATTAAGTTCTCAAAAAGATATTTTTAAACTTTTTTTAAAAATCCAAAAAAAAATTTCAAAATTTTTGTATACAAAACTTTTTCAAATATTTTCCATAAAAAATTGATCAATATCAGTTGAACTGTTTTTGAGAAATCCACCAATTTTAATCATTTTCGGAAATTTTTTGTTTGTAAAATGGGTACCTTTTTGTAAAAAAAATTACTGAATTTTTTTTTTAAAAGTTGTGATTGAAGATTTTAATTTTTTGCTAAAAAATTTGTACGGTAGGTACCGTTATTTTTGGTCTTAACCCATTAACTCCCAAGGGTATCAAAAATTAAAAATATTTAATTTTTATGAAATTTTCTGTTTATTGAGGTTAAATTTAATACATATATAAAATAAAAATTATTTAAAAAAATGTATGTAAGAGGTTGTGAAGGTGTACTTTATTTAGCACAATGGGAACATGCATATCAAAATAATTTTCATTGATATGAAAATTTTTAAAACAATCTTTCTGGATACATAATGTTACATTACACATTTCACAGCACCGTTTTGATCCTAAATGGCGCTGGCGGTATCTGAGTTGATTTGGTAGTTTTTTTGGAAAGTGGTATTCTGGGCTTTCCGCAATGCTTCGTGTGATAGTAAGTCTAGTATGTGCCTGCTTCAAAGTGAAAAATCGTAGGTAATGGAGTGTAACTGCTCTTGTGAACTGAAGTCGATCGCCCTTATTTATTATTTACTTGCTTGTGGAGCTTCCGAAGTATGACATCGTTAGACGAAATCATATCTGTGAAAAAGTTTCACCACCATTTCTTGCCTCTTATTTCAATATAATGTTGTTTGATGAATTGATCATGAAAAGTTATGTTAATTTTTGTTTGCCTGGCGTAAAACATGGTTTGGCTAGCAATAAGTTGTCTTACCTTGGCATCAAAACAATTTTCAAATACTGCAATTTCTGTAAGTCCAAACAAATCTGAAGCACAGTATTGATTTCTACTCAAATAAATCTCTATTCGTTTAAATTTTGTTCTTGAAATGGATTTTGTCCATACATGTGGTGCAATTGACTTCTTCAACTCACACAACAGAATGTCATCATCGATGTCTAATGCTTAACCGTCTGCCGCTAAAAAAGAAATGGAACATCTTGTGGTAACTCTACTGCCTTTATGTTGTCTTCGTCCATTTCCTCTTCATCCATAACATAGTGCATCGGTGGAGGAATCATGACTCATGACTATGACAGCGTTGACTATCTCCGCATTTCTTCTAGGGCAGAATGGAGATTGTGAATTCGTTTTTCATAAAAGTGTTTAGTAGGAATAGTTTTAAAATCCATTTTGAATACTAAAAATATAATGTATGCATGATCCCATTGTACTTTTTAAAGTACATCTAACTTTAGCTTTGCTTACCTCCGTATCTATTTACCAAAATATGTAAAGACCTCATTTTTTCAAACCTTTATGTTTATTTTAAACGAATATTGCAAAAATAAGTACAATATTTGGTTTATGGAATTTTTTATGAACACAAACTTTTTGATTGAAGCAAAACGAACAATATTTTAAAATGGTGTTCTCGTAAAAAGCAGATTAAACAAAAGTCTAGTCTAATAAAAAATGTTAATTTTTTCTTGAATGTTTTTTTAGCGTTTTTAGTTTGAAAATAATTTTTGCAAAATACATTCATCAAAAAACAAATATTAGAATAAATGTTTGGCTTTTAAAAAACCTACAATTTCATGTTGTAAGCTTTTTCGTCGATTTTTAATATATGTATTTGTATCCATTTTAAGTGATTATTTTAGAAAACTGCCCCTCCCGTCTAAACGGGGGGATATGCCCCTCCCCACCCATACAATTTTTTACTGTCTGATTTCATACCTACCATTCCCTAGTTTGTTTTAAAGATTTTACGGGAATCACCCGATATTCATTTTAAAATATACATAGTTAAATTTTTTAACGGCTTACAGCGTCCGTAGGACATTAAAATAAAAATCTGAAAAAATTAGGGAATTATTTTTTTCTTCATTTGGAGCTGATTTAGACCCATCCCAAGATGAACTTTTTTTTACAACCTACATAATATTATGTTATAAATTTTTTATACATTAAAAATCTAGTTAAGGTTTTTCAAAAACTTTCAATTTAATAATGTCTTATCAGTACCCGATAAAAACACAGTATTTTTATTTAAGAAAACAAGAAATCCTCTGAGACCTTTTAAATTTAAACCGGAAGTTTTTTGAATGCTCAAAATTATAAACTGGGCGAAATGATTGAACGAACGAAAGCGAGTCGAGTCGAGTTCTTGAAATAAAAACAAATCGTCGCCTTATAATGAAAACCTACTAACTCCAAATGTGTTTTTTTTTCGACACTGAATAGAATTTAAGTAATTTTATGTATGTATTTAACGTTTTCTTAAAGAAAATGAGTAAAATTTATAAATCATACATACAAGGAGTTAGCAGGTTTACACTTAAAGCCGACAGAATTCGATATTTGTTTCCTTCTGATAAATATCAATGAGCAATAACTTTATTTCTTAAATTTTCATTCCTTGTTTTATTTTATTAGTACAATAATATCAGAAGAGACTATAATTAATATCTTAGAAAATACAATAAAAAATATATGTATGTAAATCATTACGTTTTGTTAAAAGGCGAATATTCTTGAAAATTCGTATTACTTTATTCCTTTTATTAGGGGGGATGGGGTAAGAGGGAAGGATTGGAAAAGGGAAAGGGAAAGAGACACGACGACACAGTGACAGTAGTTATTTAAAATTCACTTAGCTATCTAAAGTTTTATAAAAATCATTCACATGCTAAATGCACAATCCTCTAACAAGCACAGTTGTTATTAGTTAGTAGATATAATCGAAAATAAGATCTTAATCGCAAGTATAGTGCCTGTTTGTTAGTTTATTTTTTTTTTTGATAATAAATTGCAGTTATGGACAGTTTCAGGTTTTAGGAGCATCTCAACTTGATTAAATATGAAACTTATTTTGTTCTGTTTCAACTAAGCCTATGATATCTTTATATATAATAATAATAATAATTAAAATATAATAATAATAATTATAATATAATAATAATAATTAAAAGAATAAATTTTCTTTTTTTAAATTTACTTTGCTGGCTTGGAAGGTCCCTGTGAATTGTTGGATGTGTGACTACCACCGTTGCCTTGAAGGCTACTAATGGGAGTAAATGAAATTGCTGCTCTTTGGTCTTCCATGCGCCCACTTTGAACTTTCATTATGAGCGAAAAGAAATCCTCATCGGGGACAGTTGCCCCTGATGCTCCACCGGGACGTCTTTGACGATGTTGTTGGTCGTTAGTCTCAGCGTCCATTGTGATAGTTGGAATTGGTAATTCCGATCGCTGCTCTTCGATGCGAGAGCCTTGACAGCGCATAAGCATGTCCAGAAAAGCATCATCTGGCTGTGCGGATGCTGTCTGAGAACTTGCAACGTCTACGGAGCTTCCCGAGGGTTTCAAACCCTCGTGTTCCTTTGGCAAATTGGAGGAAGTTAATGAGTTATGTTGGGTCAGCGGTTTTCGTGACTGCGTTTGCATTTCCTTTTTGGTTATTTTAATCGAGCATCTTTGGTCGTCCATGCGTTTTGACTGAGAACGCGACAGCATATCGAAGAAGTCATCTTCGTTCGTTTTCTTGGGAAGCTTCTGACCTTCAACGACTTGTTGCGTTCCTGCAGCACCAGCTTGGCCCGCTCGCTTGCCATCAGGAGTTATCTTGATTAGATCCAGTTGTTCCATGCTCTGTCGACGCACTCGGATCATGCGAGAGTTTATTCCATTAACTTGTGTGTTCTCAGAATCTGTTGAGTTTTCAGCGTCCGAAGCTAGTATGTGATTTTCCTCATCAGTGAGTCGCGGTAAACCCAGTAACTTGCGCAGATCTGCGATGTTTACCTTTGCTGTGGATTCTCCCACCGCATCGTTTAGTTCTTTGGCCAAGCTGAAGTGCGATTCCGCAAAGTGCAGAGCCTTTTCGTGATTCCCGATGGCAGAGTGGGCGTTGCCGAGACTCCAGCAGGCTCTGGCTTCCCCCACTCTATCTCCCAGCTCCTGAGCGATCGCCAAATGCCTGTGATGATATTCAATAGCTGCGGGGAACTCCCTGAGAAGCGTGTATGTGTTGCCCAGGCTGTAGCAAGACTGTGCCTCAACCTCACGTTCCCCCAATTCGATGGCTAGCGACAGAGTTCGTTTGTAATGTTCAGAAGCCTCTTCGAACTGTCCCAAGAATATGTGAGAGTTACCCAGATTGCTGTTTGCCCTGCGTTCAGCTGCCTTGTCGCCGAACTCCCTTGCAATCCTCAATCTCTCCTTATGATGTTCGATCGCAGCTTGGAAGTCACCCAGCAGGTAGTAGGTATTTCCTAGATTTCCGCAAGCTCTTCCCTGCGCCCCGCGATCACCCAGCTCGTACATGAGTTTCAGGTTCTCTTGGTAGAACTCCACAGCCTTTGTGAGAGCCTCCTTTACTTCGTCGGAAAAGTCTCCGGGATTGCGCTGACCCATGTGTTTACCCTTGGCATGGTACACGTTTCCCAAATTGTATAGTGCTCTTCCCTCGGAGAGCCTATCCCCTAATTGGCGTGCCAATGTGAGATGAAGGTCGCAACAGATGACCGCCTCATCGAAGCAGCCCATCACTTTAAGAGTGTTTCCTAGATTGCCCGATGACTTGGCCTCGCCCAGTTTGTCGTTCATAGAACGCGCGAGCGTCAAATCGAGTTTGTGATACTGCATGGCTTTGGAGTAGTCACCCAGGTAGAAGTATGCGTTGCCCAACTGACTGTAGATGGCACTTAGAGTACGCAGGTCATCAGTTCCCGCTTGAACGGCTGCCAGAAAGAACGCCACCCCAGCTCTACAGTCACCTGCCTTACACAAACGCTCACCTTCCAGCGCCAACTCCAAACACATCGACGAACCATCGTTAGGTGTTTGTTGCGGGTCGCACGATATGTTTTCAGCGCTTGCCGACAGTGAGGCCATTGCAAAAAGGTTTGCAGCAGTTTGCTGTTATGATGATGATTGATGACGAATATTTTATATCACTCTTTTGTTTGCGAGATACTCTGTGGTTCTGGAGAAATTTCTTGTCTTATTACTAAATGTTGTGAATGGAAATTAATCGATTAGTACATTCAGTAAAAAAAGAAATAAACTGGAAAATTGACTTACCTTTTTCCTCAGAATTAAAGGCGTTTCTCCAAATTTGTGTAAAGAAAAATTTATTTTAAACTATAAATTAAGCAAATGAAAGTAAAAACGTCATGGCCGTTATGATGCTTCTGTCAATAAAATGAATCACCGAAGGTACATAGGAAACAGGGTTGTTATATATTGTTTGCTCCATTCTCTAGTGCGCTACATGAGGCGTTTTTCGGTTGTAGTTCTGAGCAGAGCCTGAGCGAATAGAATATACTACGACCATATTGGTCTATTTGGTAAAAGGCACTGATTTCTATATACACTGGATAGTCGTGGCCGGTACCCTCATATAACAGTATAACAGCGGCGCCAGCAGAATGGACGCTACTGGACCTGCATTTTCTTATATTTTTTTCAATATTTACAGCCGCAATGCTTGTTGACATCAACCGATATCAAATAAATGCTCAATTTCGGCAAATATCTTCAATCTCTTTCTTCGTTTGTATAGAGCGTGATATGAGGTTGTGGCCGGTAGCCTTTAAAAAACTTGCCTCACAAAAACTGTTATACACTATAGGCTATTCACTATCCAGTCTATTATAGAGATCGGTGGTAAAAGCCCTTCCACCATTGACATATTATAGCCGTGTTTTTTTGCAAGCCCGGGGGGAATTGGATGAAAAAACCGACGTCGGTGCTAAACATTAACGTGTTAAATGTAACAACAACTAATCCCAGAAAATTCTCGGGGTTTAACTTAAGCGCACAGAAAAACTGTGCTACCGGCATGAATTACATACATGTTATCGATAGTTTGTATGAAAACTCCATGTTTTTTACTGTCAAGGCGTCGCTAATCCCCGCTGTCGTTTTTTTCAACCAATTCCCCCCGGGCTTTCAAAAAAACACTCCTTATAGGTAGATAGATAGATAGATAGTTTCTTTATTATTTTTTTTCAAAATCAGTATAGTACAAAAATTTTCTTAAGAATACGGACTCCTTATATATGGACTGGTAGTTGAGTTACATTTTCATATAAAAACCCCAATAAAAGTGGTTCCACCTCTTCTTAATACTTCGTTTTCATCGGGCCAAATGAGGTAATTTCGTTGAAAATTTCCAAATTCGATTCCAAATTATCTCATTTCCCATACAAATTCACATTTCGAAATGAGGTAATTTCAACCAAATTTGCACGAAATTAGGTTGGAAAATTACGTAAAAACCTTATGAACACACCCATTGAAAATGTCAAAATTTGATGTATAAGAAACAGAAACAGAAAGAGAACACAAGAAAAAGAAGCTATTAACTGCCAAATCAAATTCAAAATGAAGTTATCTGTCAAACGAAATTAGCTAATTTGCAATGAAAACACCTTTTCTGTAATTTACGAAATTAGCTCATTTCGGCTCCAATGAAAACGTAGTATAAAAACCTTATGAACACACCCAAGTAGAATGCATCCGCAGTGGAAACCCAGTGGAAAAATTGAAAATGTCAACATTTGATGTATAAGATAACTGCCAAATCAAATTCAAAATGAAGTTATCTGTCAAACGAAATTAGCAAATTTGCAATGCAAATTTCTGTAATTTACGAAATTAGCTTATTTCGGCTCCAATGAAAACATAGTATTAGACACTGCAATTGGTTGTCCAAACCTTTTCTAAAGAGGGTATGTTCAATAAACAAAAAATTGAAAATTAGATGAAAAATTCATTGAACGAAGCCAAATGTTCACGAAATTGACAGATTCCAGAGCTTTCGGTGAGTGTTGGAGAACATATTTAGACAACTATTGGAATGCGTTTATAAATAAGGAGATGTCCAACTATTTAGACACTGTCCAGTTGGACGACTGCCCAGGAGTGGTCTAAAGCCCGCATCACACGACGCTTGTTTTCCTGCTAGAAATGCTTCCTGGCTTTCGTGATGGTTTTGTTGCATGGTGTGGTGCTGGATGTTTTGCTGGTTTGAATTCTTTGGCTTCAATCGATGATTGTTTTGGAGCTGGATTCGCTGATAGTTTTTTTCTTCTTGACGTTTGCTAAATCAAGACAACACAGTACACAATAGCTGCGTTTTATTTTCCCCCAGATCCCATCCAGATCAGATCAGGAAAATAAAACAACCCAGGATCTCCGTGACATACGTTATATACCCAACTCTTTTATTCCTTTCTTTTTTTTATTCGTATACACCCTTTGTCTTTTTTCTTTACACTACTGACGACATTTACAAATTAAGGGTGTGTGTTCAAAATGGATTTGGAAATCCAAATTCAAAACAAAGTTGGATCTTGTGTTGTTTTTGTTATACATGTATTTTTGTAAGCAAATCCAATCTGGTTCGGATCTTGGGGAAAATAAAACACAGCTAATATTTTTCTAAACAAATTTTCACAAAAAATGCATACATCTGATAGAACTAAATATACAAATTAATGAAATCACGTTTAATTTTGTTTAAAGTTGAAAAAACTATTAGAAAATAAATAAAAACGAAATAGAAAAAATGACATTTGAAAATATACATGTATCTTTTGACGTCTGCTAAAATCCAGCAGCAAAACAAGCAAGAAAAATAGCACCGGTTCTAACTTTGAAATCTAGCAGCGCTTCTATCAAGGGAGCCAGCAGTGACGCCATTTTCCAGCTCAATAGCCAGCACGAAAGCCAGCAAGCATTTCTAGCAGGAAAACAAGCGTCGTGTGATGCGGGATAAAGGAAATTTTATAAATACGACTGCATGTTTTTTACTGTCAAGGCGTCGCTAATCCTGTCGCTGTCGTTTTTTTCAACCAATTCGCCGCCAGTTGTACAATAGTGGTTCAGCCTCGGTTCAAGATTTTAACTCACCGATTTCGGCAGATTAACTAACGTTCAACGCTGGTTCAAGTATGTTATTGGTTATTATCACAAACTTGAACAGTAAACCATATTGAAACTCAATTAATCCGCCAAAATCAGTGTATAAAAATTGCTGAACCACGGTTTAAATATTTGTACAACTGGCCCTTACAAAAATACATTACAAAAACAACACAAGATCCAACTTTGTTTTAAATTTGGACTTCCAAATCCATTTTGAACACACACCCTTACCCAAGCAACACAATTGCCTCTCATAGATATCTAGAAGATTTATTTTCCAAGAGCTTTCAACTCTTCAAAAAGTCCTGAAGAGGTCATTAAGACCCAAAAGGGCCTAAAGGGGAGGAGCCTATTGTATGGAACGAAGAGTTCTAAGTAACGTGTTTGAAAGAGCTTATAAAGATTGTTGATCTTTGAACATGATTTCAAATGGTTTTGAAGATGTTTTTTTAAAGTGTATAATGTGTACCTACTTGGAGAGAGAGAAAAATATAAAGAATTAATATGCAATTAAATGAAACGCAATGAACATATAATAAAAAAAATGGAAACGTGACTATTGACCAATTCATTGTCATTTATATACAATTTGATTTTATAAGGGACTTTAACACATTTTAAGAAGAAAGAAGCAAGAAAAGATTTACTGTGAAATCGAATATTCTACCCCACTTAAAATTAACGCGCCTGGAAACAGAAAAGTATTTACATATAAATATTTAAAAAAAATAATACAAAATTCTCTGACGGTAAAAAAGAAAACACATTTTGTTGTCTTAAAATGTTGCCATACAAGTAAAAGTGTAGACTCAAGAAAGTGTCGACAAAGTGCAAACAAAGTGCAAAAAAAGTGCAGGCAAAGTGCAAACAAAGTGCAAACAAAGTGCAAACAAAGTGCAAACAAAGTGCAAACAAAGTGCAAACAAAGTGCAAACAAAGTGCAAACAAAGTGCGAACAAAGTGCGAACAAAGTGCAAACAAAGTGCGAACAAAGATTGATTTTTTTCGTCCTCGTATGTAGGATAGACATTTTGATGAAATGTTCCGTCTTGATGAGCACAAGACGTCCTGACTACATACTGACAAAACTGATCAGCAATTTTCAATTTTCAATTTCAAGATTCCAAACACCTTTTCTTTAATTTCTTCATTTTGATAGTCCAAAAACACAAAAACAACAGAAGCGCGATTCAGAAACGTCAAACACAAACTTGTTTTTGCCAACCAAAGAGAAAAATTAAATAATATACCCAACTCTTTTTTTCCTTTGTTTTTTTTATTCGTATACACCCTTTGTCTTTTTTCTTTACACTACTGACGACATTTACAAATTAAGGGTGTGTGTTCAAAATGGATTTGGAAATCCAAATTTAAAACAAAGTTGGATCTTGTGTTGTTTTTGTAATACATGTATTTTTGTAAGCAAATCCAATCTGGTTCGGATCTTGGGGAAAATAAAACACAGCTAATAGCTTGTTAAGAGCTGATAAAATGTTTCGAGTACTCTTCAAGAGTTTATGTGTTGCTTGGGTAATTTGTAAATGTCGTCAGTAGTGTAAAGAAAAAAGACAAAGGGTGTATAAGAATAAAAAAAAACAAAGGAAAAAAGAGTTGGGTATATAACGTATGTCACTGGAGATCCTGGGTTGTTTTATTTTCATTATCTGATCTGGATTGGATTTGGGGGAAAATAAAACGCAGCTAATAGGGGTATTCATGATTCGATGCAACTGGTCTTGTATTATTGCAAAAATGCAAAAGTGTAAAATTACTATACCCTAACCCCATTAGGGGTATTCCCGATCCGATGCAACTGGTCTTGTATCATTGCAAAAGTGCAAAAGTGTAAAATTGCTATACCCTAACCCCATTGTAAAAAAAATACTTTGCACTTTTGCAATGATGCAAGACCAGTTTGCATCGGATCGGGAATACCCCTATTGTAAAAAAAAAACTTTGCACTTTTGCAATGATACAAGACCAGTTTGCATCGAATCGGGAATACCCCTATTGTAAAAAAAAAACTTTGCACTTTTGCAATGATACAAGACCTTTTGCATCGGATCGTGAATACCCCTAATATAAATTTATTTTCACAAAACTTCTAAAAAGTAAACAACAATATTTCCGAATTGAAAAATTTCACAATGACGTTTAAAAAAATGTCACTTTACTATTGTGTGTGTGCAAGTGCGTGTTTTGTGTAGATGCAAATCTCTCTTGAAATCGAGATCGAAGATTTTGATCCCAAATCATGAGGGATCGATTTTTTTTGGTTGAAAGGAATGCCAAAACTGGTCCGGGATCAAAATCTCTCACAGGGATCGATTTTTTTTGGCTGAAAGGAATTAAAACATCAGACAATGAACAATGGGTCTGACAATGTCCTAATCGACTGACAATGATAAAAATTGTGTGTTCAGACGATTGTAAGATAGTTGACAATTTTTTGTCAGATTGTTGTCCGACAATAACGTGTGTGACAATATTGTCAGACAAAATTTGGTTGTTCAGACGATTGTAAGACATTTGGAACAGTTTTTTCACTGCCAGATCTGACAATCGTCTGTACTTATAGCTAAAGAAGTTCGACATTAGTAAAACTGCTTTGAACGCATTCAAAAATTTCAATCGATTCCTGATGTGGAATTCCATTCCCCAAAAAAATTGTTAATCTACTACAATCGATATTTTTCTTGAGCCCAATCAGAAAACAAGATGGCTGCCGAATCAAATTTTCACACAACTAAAAGTAGCTCAAAAGTATTCCATTTGTAAATCGTGTGAATGAAATTTTTTGAAGAAAAAGTCGCCGCTACGTTACGCTTGAAGCAAAAATCGCTAAATTCTTTAGTAATTTCCATTTGAAAACTCAGCTAACCGTACGAAAATAAACCAATAAACATCATTTTCCATATACGGTGCTGAATTTTCCACAAAAGAATTTCGGTAAAGAGTTTTGAAGAAAAAAAAAGAAGAAATGCAAATAAGTATCAATTGTTCTTGTTCATTATCGCTCGTATCGTCGCCATCGCTCTCATCGTCGCCTTCGTTGTAGTTGTTCGTCGGACTTTTTTTCGCTTCTAGCGAAGACGGGTATTTTTTTTTTCATTTTAATAATTATTAATTCTAGTTTCCCATGATTTGAAGAAAAAAATAAAGAAAATGTCTAATTAATATCGAGTGTAATCGGATTAAAGCGAACGAAAGGAACCCCAACAACGTTGTGCAAGATATAAGTGGTGTGAAAAATTTTCTTTTTTTTTCTCGAGACGGACGACGGGCTGGGTTGATTTTTTTTCATTTTTCGTTTCTATTGGAGAAATTTTGTGTGTAAACTTTAACGAAAACGAACGAAAATTAATATTTTGATTTAACCAACTCTTCAGTTTCTTAGCAGAAAATTTCAATTTTCTTTTTTTTTATTCTCTTTTTTGCGGTGATTGTAGTTGGATTTGAAGAAGGAAATTCGTCGAGATACATATATATATTTTTCCACATCCTCGCCCCTCGGTAAGTTTTATAGAGAAATAGTGTGTATGTAGAATATTTTCGTGGAGAACGAGTAGTTTTTTTTTATTGTCGAATATTGTTGTTGGGCCTAACAACGGCAACTATGTGAATTTTCTTTTTCATAATTTTGCAACAAATCGGCTGGTTAGTGCTAATGAGGCCTAATGACAGAAGACAGAAATAACGCAAAATATCCCGAAGATGTCTCGAAAAAATATAAGTGTAAAAAAAGACACTTCTGTTGGTGTTTGTGGGGGAGGGTAAGCAAAAGCGAGGAGGTTAAAAGAGGAAAGAAGTAGAGAAAAATAAAAAAAAAAACAGAAGATTTTCTGCTTCTCCCTTACATTGTGTGGTAGTGTTGGTGAATTGTAAAGTAGGGAGCGCGTTGAGTTGTTCTGGTCTTTTACCCCGCTTTCGCTCACCACACAGCACACGGCTACTCTATTTCTTTCTTTCCCACAACCGAAGACGCATGGGGCCTTTATTTTGCTTCTCCATTCTATCGAAAATGGATCTCGGGTCTCATTCTCGCCTCATTCTCGCCTCGGTATTATTGCTCTTGTCCGCGCTGCGTTGTGTTGCCTAAAAGAGAGATATGTATGAAAGTGTCCGTCGGGGGTGTCGTTTTCAAACTGTATCAAAATAGTATTAAAAGTAGATATGCAATTTTTTTTTTTAATTTTAATTATTTTTTTTTTTTTGATTTTAAATTTTTGCATAACGGTTACATTTCAGTTTAATTTTAGTTAATTTTTGATTTTTTGTTTGTTAATTTAAATTTTTTGTTTATTAATTTTTATTTTTTACATAAATTATAATTTTTTGTTTGTTAATTTTAATTTTTTGCATAAAGGATACCTACTATTTTTTTCCATATAATTAAATTAATTTTAATTTTTTACATAACTATCCCATACGTTGCAAAATAGTCAGTCGTTTTACTGAAAGGGGCGTAAAGGAAGGGATGCGTAAAAAATAGTTTCAAAAATGCGTGCGGTAAAAGGTAATTATTGATGCTTTCAGTAAAACCACAATTAAACCAGGCGGCACAGACTGATTCCCAACTTTGAGAAGCCACAAGTCACAGCTATTATGACCCTTGTGAGGATTGTTTATTCAAAATCGGGTTGTGAAAGTGAAATTGTTTAAGCTATCTCAAAGAGTATTACCGAACTATTTTAACTATAACATATTTTGCTCCTTGTCTTCAATTTGTAGTGGGTGCAACCAAAGTTGATTGAATTATTATGATTCCTAGTACCTACGCAGATCGATCAAAACTAAATTTTAACATTCACTTTAAAACTCTGTGCGGTGAATTTCTACACGTCTGTAAAAGTTCATAAGTATAAAAAAAATTAAATGTGTAGAAATTCACACAAATGCACAGAGTTCAAAGTAAAGGAACACACCTTTTATCTCTACATTTTTTTTCTCAAGGCAAACTTTGAAGGTGTGATAAAATTAAAATTCAAATGAGGACATTAGGTCAAGCGCGCACATGAAACTAAACAGTTTGGTTTCGATTTTGAGTTCATAAGATTATGAGAGTCGGCACATATGCGCATAATGTAGATTATCAAAATTGCAACCTGCTGTCGATACTTTTTTTTTAGTTTTAATTTTTTTGTTTGTTAATTTTATTTTTGTGTGAAGCCTTTTTAGGGTTTCCCCTAAATTGCTTTCATTCAATTGCATTCCTTTCAGAATATCAAATCTCCAGACAAATCGCACGTGTAAAAAATAACTTACCTGTGCCAACAATTCTTTCTTAGAAAATAAAAATTCGTACTGTTGTCTTATCCAAATTAATATACCTAAATATAGCCAGCTGAAAATTCTGAATCCCAAGAGCTAGGTACCTATAACAATGAAGCAAATTTAATAGTAGGTACTTCATAGCTGGGAATACTAAAGAAAAATGCATTCTTTCAGTTTGTTTTTTGTTTAGAGGTTCAGACCGCGCTTCAAAAAAGGGTGTTTACATGAAACAACTATGTTAACAGCATGGGTTGATGGAGAAAACGCAAATTGGCGTTTACATGATACAGGTATTGCCCAGCATCACATTGTCGAAATTTTTGGAACAGACGGGCAAACAATTGGTTGCTTCAATTATTATGAAGAAGTTTATTGAAGAAGAATAGGAATAAAAGAGAATAAATAAAATGAATACCTATAAGGTTAAGATTCATTTTTACAAACTTGGTTTTTTTTTATGAAAATTTGTGCAAATTCGCAAGAAAACAGACCTATTGTTGAAATTATCCGAATCACTTTTAATATTACTTTTTAAAATCCCAGGAATGAAATTACAAATAAAAAAAAAAACTATACATGCATTGTTTTGAAAAAAAGGTTGAGGAGTTTTGTTCAATTAAATTTTTAACTGCACGTTAATAAATACTTAAACAGAAAAAGAATTTTATTCATATCCAATTCCGGTTCAAATAAATAAATCAGGCAGTGCCCATTGTTTCAGAATTTAACTGGAATCTCAACCCCAAAATATGTTCACCTTTACAATGAAGTAAGTAGACTTGGATTGATCGGCGAGTTAATGTAAATACTTATCCGGTATAAATATGAGGTTGGTGTTGTCGGACGTTGATCGATACCTACATTGAAAATTTTTTATTGCGATCGAAAACTATCCATTATCCGATCGTTTGTTATTGACCGATTTTTTTCCAATCGAATTTGAGTTTTTTTTAAAGAGTTTGTTGATAAATAAAATGTAGTTGATAATTAGGTGTGTTCCTTCACTTTAAAACTGCATTTGTATGACTTTCTACACCAAAGTCTGTCAAAGTTAAAAAAAAAAATAAAATGTGTAGAAATTCACACAGAGTTTCACAGAGAACACACCTCTTTAACTAAAAACAAGTAAAAGCGCTTGCAAATTTTATGAAAAAAAGAGATAGCCCCTAATTGTGCACCAATACTGAGGCAAAACTTCGGTGAAAAAATCATTCTGAGCCTTTGAATATTTTGGCCTGGGGCCTCCCATTCTAACTTAGGATAAATGGGTTGATTTAAAAAACAAAACAAAAATCTAAAAATGCAAATCACAAAAAGTGAGCAAGCGAACCCAAGATTTTTGTTTCTTAGCATTTTAAGCAAAGATGAGAAATTTGCTGAGATCTCAGAAATCTGAACTTAATTCCTCAGTGAGAACCTCTCTTTTGTTGATTCCTTATTCCTTATAAATCAAAGACTTCTCTTTCTTGCTTTTAATGCAGTTACTAAATTATCAAATGTAGAAGAAAGACTACTCAGCAAAACAGCAACTTTCTTCAATTTTCACAAAGTACGTCCCCTAATGCTGTCAGCTTCTCAAGTAAGGTGCTCATCTTCTGAATATGAGCATTCATCCGTTCATTGTCCATGAGCTTGAGCCTACATATATTTCTCATGAGCTGAACCTTATTGCTTAGAGTCGCTTTCTCATGGTAGTTCTGCAGGTTGTTCCATGCCTCTTTTGCAGATTTTGCTTTCCTTATGTGGATTAATTGGCTGTCTTCCACCAATAATCCAATAATGCTTATTTAATTGCTGTCCTCTTTGTTCCAAGCATCTGAATTTTTTGTAGGCTTTTCGGTGTGGATAGCTTCCCAGGAATTATTCCTCCGCAATAATAGTTCCATCTTGAATTTCCAGGTATGATAATTATTTTCGTTAAGCTTAGCTACACAATTTTTGAAAACGTCCATCCTGGGCCCATAACCTGTTGATCCCTTATAAATCAAAGACATCTTTACAAAAGTAATTAAGAATTTATTGAGTCTTTCTGAAATAACAGCTTGATTAGCAGTAAAATAAAATTCGAAGACTCTCTAAACAAACAAAGAATACCTACTTAATTTAAATACAATTAACAAGTTACTATACAGTAATTTAGATTGATAACAAATGGATATTTTAACAACTTTAGCTGTCAAAAAGCTGTGACTGATATTTGTTCGATTCGCTTGCTCGAGAAATTTGCTCAGATCAATTAAAAAAAACAGATCGAGAGTGCTTTTGACTTCTTAAAGAGAAATCTTGTTCAGGTTTCTCCTTCTTGTCAGTGAAGCTGACAGAAATTTGCTCATTGAGATCTCAGAAACGTGAACTGGTTAATTAAACCCCATTAATGTTAAAATGTCACAAAAAGTGTAGGTATTAAAAATGTGATGGGATTTACGGAAAAAACCGAAAAAAACTATGAAAATGGAAGATAGTTCAAGAACATTAAAAACTTATTTTTAACAAAATTTATTCCGATCTTATGTGTCCCCTAAATATAAATTTATCAAATATAGCAGCATTAAAAAAAATAGCTAGAGAAGGATCTAGCATTAAAAGAAACAAAAAATTGTACGCTTTTATTTTTAAATAATTTTGACAATCATTACTGTTATTTTTTTACACATAAGTGCTATTCCTTCCTTAAAAACTCTTTATTAAGTTTTATTTTTTTTATTGCAAAGATCACAAAATAAACTAACTTCAAAGTATGAATAATTCACAATTGATACTTTTTTGGTTTTGGATTGCTATGTACAGTTATTGTTAATGACGTCTAAGTAACAAATGTGGTCGCTCAATTCCAACAGCGGCGCGATTTCTTGGAACATTTTCCTGCGCAAGAAATGTAGGTATGGAACAAGTAAGTAGCAGTACATATATAATACGTCAATGAAAGTACTAGTTAATCAAGTTACACAATGCCTACCGATTGAGATTTGAGAAATTAGTCATCTCATCAATAATATTGCTTTTTTACAACTTATTATTTACACAGTTTTTGATTTCATTCATTCTCAAAAATATCGACTGCATACTTAGTTCATTTGCTTTTGTTTTATTTTTGTTTGAGTAAAATGAGAATTACGTTTACCTATACAATAATAAATATGTATGTACTATACTATCCAATAGAAAAAAATATATTTAGTAATAATTTTCATTTGCTCTGCCCTCATACATATACCTAAGCAGTGTTATGTTAAAGAGTGCGCAAAGGTTAAAAATAGAAAAGAGAATTTGATTTTCAAAAAAACATTCAGAAATATTTGTCAGTCTGGAGAAATTTATCAATTTGCATCAAAATTATTTTTGTTAATAAACTTATTACTTCGGACGAGTCGTCAGTCGCAGATACATTATGATATAAGTTTTACTTCTTACCATTGGGGTTAAATATGTGATTTGAAAAAACAATTAAAATTTGTTGCGATTCTTTTATTTATTTACTAGCAATAAAATCTTATTTCTTAACCTATTTATAATTGGTACACAAAATTAGTCTATTAAAAGTTTTAAGAACTTTCGAATTAAAAAATGTATGTTTTTGAAAGACAAAATAGAAATATTATTGTTGTTGTTCATAAAATAAAGCAAACTTATGTAGCTGTCTAAAAAAAGCGAAAAGACCTATCCGTTTAGACTTTAGACTGTAGCCGAACAGAAAGACAGAAAAAGACGGATGTAAAGTATTCCTCAGTAATTGGCAAACTGAAATTTTCGTCTTCCCTATTATCAATTTAATTTCAATTTCGATTTTTTAATGAATCCATAACCTTGACTATGGTATGGACCTAATGAATGTTTATTTTTCGGTCGACAATACCAAAATATTAATCCTCCTATAACATTCCCTCAATATTTCTAAAAAATTGTAAATTGAATTTGTCAAAAGCCGGTTTTTTATTATCTACTGGTCTGGGTCGGGGTTATCTTTTGACACGTAATACAAAAACAAATTTGGATCTAGGTTTCTATCGGGGTTTGGTTTATGGAACCAGAAAAAAGTTCTTACTCTGGCGGGTAGACGGCTTTTCATTCGGTGGAGAGTACAAGCTGTAGTGTAAGGAAAAAGACAGAATCTACATGAAAAATAAACAAACATAAGACAAAAAGAGATGAGTATACATTATACATCACTGTTTTCATTAGGATCCGTATCGTTTTATTATATCGGGGTGATAATAAAATGCGGCTAAAACCACTTTTGCGTATTTTTGATTTTCCTTGACTATTGGAAGAGTTCATACATAATTCCGATTCATAAATCTGGACCAAAACAATGTGTTGAAAACTATCGGCCAATTGCAAAATTACATTTAATTCCAAAAATGTTTGAATTTCTTGTTAAGAAAAAGTTATATGAAGCTTTAAAAAAAATATATATCACCATTTCAACATGAGTTTGTCAGTGGTAAGTCAACAGCAACTAATCTTACCTTATTTACAAACTTCTGTGTTAATACTATTGTAGAAGGGAATCAGATAGATGTAATTTATACGGACTTTTCAAAAGCATTTGATAGAATGAATCATAAAATACTGCTTAAAATACTTTAATCCTACGGTTTTCATGTTCAATTATTAAACTGGTTGAAGAGCTATTTGACAGACCGTATTCAATTTGTTAAAATCGGTCCTGAAAAATCTGTGAAAATTTTCAAAATATTTATGGTTACAAAATTTCAAGCAATGAGCTTGAGAGTTTGTAACCATATGGATTTAGGAGTTATATTTGATGCAAAATTAGACTTTAGAATGCACGTAGACTATGTTATCTCCAGAGGCAACTCTATGCTCGGGTTTCTGATAAGGAATACTAAGGACTTAAAATGTCCCTTCACGTTGAAGTGTCTCTTCGTTAGTTTCGTTCGGCCGGTTTTATTTCTTAACGTGACAAAAGGCAATTTTTCAGCTTTGAAATCACAAAATTATTTTTTTCAAAAAAAAATAAGCCATTAAGCCAAAAATGGATTCAACTTCGAACAAAATTTTAGTCGGAATCAAAAATTTCAAGATAATTGGAACTTTTTAATGGGTCATTCAAAAAATAAATGTAATTTTTTTTATGATTTTGAAATATACCCGATAAAATTGAATTCTTTTTAATTTCTAAAAAAAAGTAAGTACCTCTAAAGGAGCCACCTATTATTAGAAATAGGCTTAATGATAAAAAATCGCTTTCAATACAGTGTACAAAAAGTCCTATCTCTCTTAAATAGAGTTTTTTTTAAAACGAAATTGAACTACGTTGCAAGTGTCAACGCCTTTGTATACGACAAATAAATCAACAAAAATATACATATAACACGTACGACATTAAAATAAAAAGAAATGTACGTCAGTGCTCAGCAATTTATTCATAGAATTTCTTATGAATTCATTAAAAAATTATTTCATTCTATAGCACGAAGACACTGACGTTTCCATACAAATTATCGATAGAAAATTGATCGTCTTTATCGGGGGCTAATAATTTTCCGGATTAAGTTAGTTATGTGCAGCCCATTGAGGATTAGTTGTTGTTGGGTGTATATTGTACATGTGAAGTACATAAATTGCTTAGCTTGGAAATAAATCCTAACTCGTAAACTTAAAAACAAATTTGACCATTCTCAGAGCATTTATATGTGCAAAAGGATCTTTGGAGTTGAATGAATGAAAACACAAAAGAAATTCAAACATAATTATAAACACGAATTTTGTTATTCAAAAATATTCAATTTTATTTGTTAACATTAAAAACGAAAAAAAAAGTACCTAAATAATATGAATTTTATTACAAAAAATTAAAATGACTAAATTCTTTTATTGTTTTTGTTTTTAAACGGCTGAAGTTTGTTTATCAGCGGTAAACGTAAAAGATCTTTTCTGTTTGGTACTTTATTTGACACAAACCCATTGTAACTATAATGAGTAGGAAGGAAAATTTATTATAAATAATTATTAATTCAACATCGTAAATACTATTACAGAACCTAGCTAGTTAGTTAACTAACACACGATTGTCAATTATCAAATCGATAGTTGATAATAAACATTGAAATTTGTTTTTTTTTTTAACTCAAAAAGATCAACTATTCTTTTATAATTTTTAATTTTCTTATGATTCGCAACTTTCATCATTCTCAATGATAAAAAATTTCAGCAGGTTGAGACATCGAATTCAAAATCAATAATCAATTTAATTGACTACTATTGTCATAGGAGTGTAAAATAAAAAAAATATACATATCGACGGTTAAAGTGCAAAATATTTAAGTCGTTTTCGTATATCTTTCAGAAATAAAAAAAAACGTGCCAAATTTTGTATGGCTTCTATAGTAATAGATTTGCAATTCTGACTTTTCTTTAAAATGTTCACAACAACAGTGTTTTTTTTTAAATTAATAACGAGGATGGCCCCGGCGCAGTGGAAGTAGTGCTTTGCTGCTAACATGGATGTGTGGGTTCGATCCCCAGTCTAGGCAGAATTCTTCTCTATATTCCCTCAACTGAACGCCACCCTTGGGACTTAATGAGATAATCAAAACCTAATTTCTCAATCCACTGTGCCAACAAAAATATATCTTATCCTATCCTATTCTTCTAACATTTGCTTAATTTATAAGACCCTAGGTCTTACTGGCATATGTATATATGTTAGTGTTGTTGATTTTTTTTACTTTAACCGTCGTTATATTACTTTTTTTTAGTTATACATACATATATACCTATATTTTTTTTGAAATGTTCAGTTAATCAGATTTCTAACTCAAAGTAGGTATTAGGTCTGTTTCTTTACTTCCCAAAACTGCTAATTTTGACAAATTCTAGTCGAATGTTCTTTTTTTTTATATGGACATTGACAGAACTTTGGGCTAAAATGGTTAGAAAGTGGCAGTGGCAAAAAAGACACAGGCCTATTTTAGTTGCTGTTTTTTTAATATTTGTTTAATAATTTTTTTTTTACAGTGTGAATTGAATGGAGGCAAAAGACCACCCCATACAACTACCAAAGGGATAAACTTGTACCCATTATAAGTAAATACCCACATACCCAAGTATACATGCACCCATTTCGGTTCCCAAGTAACCCATCACTAGACATAACCCCATTGCTTTGTTTTTATTGGCTAACTTACCTAGGTAAGACGGTTGAAACCATTGGAAAACTTAGATTTTAAAGGTCATTTACTAAAATTATAGGTACCTAATAGTTTTTAAGTTAATTTCACTGAAGAGGTCTAAACAGTTTCAATTAATAAATAAATTCATTACAAAAAAAATTCTGAAGAACCAATTCCAATTTAAGTCTGTAGAACATTTAAGACAGGCTATAATTCTTGTGTTCTCGTATCTGCGTAGTGCATACAATCGTTATGGGCAATAAAGATAATTTTATACCACAACAGGTTCTTTGTGTGGCCACAGAATAGGCTCTAGCGCTTATCGGTTCGGGACCTTTTTTGTTCAGGTGCCATTCAAAGCTTTAATTCGGGTCGAAATAGGTATAATGTTGATCATCATTTTATGTTTGAAGATATTGTTCAGCCAGTTATATTCGCATCTTTTTCCAAATTTCTGTTTTGCATACCTACCTCCATAAACTGTTTTTTTTTTGGTCAGAAACGTTCCTCAGAAAATGAGAAAAATTCTACTACTACTAGTAGTGCTTCTACTTTTTCTCTCATCGTCGTCATGCTCATGTTCATGTTGCAATCGCCGTCTTCCGAGAAGGGGAACACATCTCTTTCTAGTGCGGTTAAGTGAGAGCGCATAGCGCCGAACGGGGGCAATTGCGGCTTTCAGTGTTTTATTTTATTCAACTTTATTCGTGAATAATCAAAAAAATTCATTCGGCATACATTCGGGCATCAGGCTGTCCTCAAAAAACCTTTTAACTGAAAATCAACCTTACTGTGGTTTAAAATCGACAGAAAAATCCGTTACAAGCGGCACATTCCACAAAGAACTAAAATACGAAAATTATTTTGGAGAATAAGAATAACAAAAAAAGTAAAAAGTTTGGATAATATGATTTCATAAATTATAATATATAAATGGGTATCGACGATGAAGGCGAAGGAGTACACAACAAAACGTGTGTATTGGCAGAATGTTGTTGTTTTTTTTATATGTGCAATATTTTTTTTTCTGTGGCTCAGGTTTGTGGTAGTATGCGTGAGTTAGCGGCTGGGGTTTATTTTTTTTCTTCGCTTTGTTCGTCATCTTTTCAAAATATAACACTGTTTCTTTTTTGTGTATAACAATTTACTTTCTCCTGTTTTTCTTAGCTTATTAAAAATTATGCAATCAAAGTAATAATAATATTAAAAATAAAGAAACAATGAGGTGGATTCGATTTTATTTGTCTCTTGTTTCATGGAATGGAAGTATGTACTGAGTTGTCAATTTTCTTGCCTTGCGCTTGGTGCTTTTCTGGTCTCTTGTCCATTCAAAGTGGTGGAGGTGTACTAGAATTGGTTATAATGATTGTAATTTTTTAAAGGGGAATTCCAATGCAAGTGTCACTTTGAAAATCACCACAACTGGTTGTTGTGACTCTGTGTCGCACCCCTGTTAAGTTTTTTTCCTTTTGTCACATATCGAAAGTAAAGTGAATATTTTACTTTTAGTTAACTTACACATACCGGCCCTGATCCAGAGAGCTTTAGATTTGTATTTAGTTTTTTGAGGTTTTTTCTTTTCAATCTATGAATACCTACCTAGTTTACTCACACATTTGTTCAAAAGAAAATAAAATTAAAAAAATTGTTTCCATTTTTATGACAATTAATGACAACCTGAAAGTTGGGCTCTCATAAACAAATACGCAAACCTACATACACAAAAAAAATCGCGACAAGTAGTAGATAGGTAGGTATATCTATTCTTTCTAAATTAATTGTTCTCTTCTATTTTTTGATAAGATTTGTAGTGACGGCACTAGAGTGTATCTTTTTGTGTAATGATACATCTGTCACTTTCTGATACGCGATATTTACAACAACAAATAAAAAATAAAATAAAAATATAAGTATGTATGTACATATATGCACAATTAAATGTACCTACATAATATCTATTTTATTTCTCTGATTATGTGTCGGTCTCGGTACTCTAATGTCAATAGTGTTTGTTGATTGAAAATATTGAACTTAATTCTTTAAGATAACATAATAATATAAGCAGGATTCATTGTAAACTATCACCTGACAATAAATTGAATTTGTTCCCACTTACCTATATCAATCGTCGAGTGGTAAGCTGTACAGTGATATAAATGCATTATTGATTTAGACATTTTGTGGTAAGAACTGAGAGTGGCGTGAGATGGGGTGATTAATATGAGAATATAAATATCATATCTCTTATCCTGTGATATTGAACTTAAACTGTCTTTTTTCTGAAAATGTTAGTCCTAGCAACTTAAATTTGGAATTTTGTTCCTGTAATAAATAATATAAAATGAATTTTGCTCAAATATTAGTGGTATTCATGATCCTAGTAAAATTGTGAAATTATAAATTTTTTTTAGATAGGGTTTGATGCACCGGAGGGGCTTACGGTGAATACTACGATGAAGCTCTTTTCTGCAGAAGGGCCACCCATGGTCGGCAGGTCGAAGAAGAGCAGTATGTCACTACTAATTACCCTGAAAGGGAAGAGTGTTTCCACGAAGGAACTCTTGTAACAGCAGCGGAAAAATTCTCTAGAAAGAATAAACCACTTCCTGTTAGGTTGATCACCATATATGGACTGTTACTAGCTAAAGTCTATAAGGAGTGGTTCAAGTCCTCCTAGTTAGGGGCTGTGCGTCGGAAAATATATTGGTTCCCAAAGCAACAACAAGCCTCGTAAACGAATGTTTCAAATGTTGACGACCCCATCAATCAAAACAAGGACAAGGAATTTCGTATATGCACGTGGAATGTCCGGACCTTAAACAGTTTAAGTTTTAAAACAAGATGCTGATATGTGTAATAGCCATTCAGGAAGTGCGATGAGATGGAAAAGGCATAAGAAGGATGAAATCGTGTGATATTTATTTCCGTGAAAGACGGGACACAATCCGCATCAAAGCCAAGTTCAAAAACGTAATATTGATCTCTGTCTACGCCCCAAAGGAACAAAAAGATGTCTCAACCAAGGAAAAATTCTACGATCTTAAGACAAAGTATTATATGTGCCCGAAGTACGATACAAGAAACAGCCTGCACGACACTTCCGGCAATAGACTCAGGATGATAGACTTCCCCAGAGCGAAATGTCACCTTAGCAGGCATTCCATTGCAACATTTCAATATACACAAGGGAACCTGGCGGTCTCCAGATAAAAGATCCGTCAACCAAATTGGTCATGTTGCTATCTGAAACAATTTTTTTTTTAATTTCCATTAAAAGTCAAATAAAAATTGTTTATTATTCTTGTTTGAAATAATTAATTGTTTAAAGAGTCATTGTGTACTGTTGGCTTAACTTATGCAAAGTTTTTTTTTTGAAAATTATATTTCATCTTAGCAACCTAAGCCATTTTATCTTCGGGTCTTTTTGATGTTTTTTTTTATATATTACAAACATTTTTCCGCAATAATAACAAAACTATTCTACATAGGGCTTCGGTTTTTTTATAATATATAAATGATTGAATTGTGGTTCGATATGCGTATTTAGTTAATTTTTTTTGGAAATATGGGTTAGGCCGTTTTGGCGCTGAGCGCCTCAATTGAGGTCCGAACTTTGTTGGAATATATATTTACATATATATAATATATTTTATTATTGTGGTAAAAGACAACATAATACTTCTGCACTTTTAAGCCTAGTACATACTTTCTCGTGAAGTGAACAACCATCAAAGGAAAAAGTGAATTTTTGACATAATTTGCTTGACTTGTGCAGCTTTTATGGTCAAATTCACGAAGCTACACCAAAAATTAAAGAGTTCCCGTACATTTTGCGCGTGAATATGGTTCACCGCTCGTGAACGCAAACTCTCCACTTTTTGGCATGGCTTCACGAGCACGGATTCACGACATGATTCACAAGTATGTACTAGGCTTTATAATGAAACAAGACCAGTTAAGAAGGATCGTGAATACTCCTTTTATTTTATTTTAAGATTATATTAATTACTTTATTTTAAATAGGTACCTATCGAACATTTGTATGTACATATTAAATAACGAACAAGAAACGATTTTTCCAACGCTGGTTGCTTCAATATACCTAGTTGAAAAATCCTTACCTACGTCCATTTTTTAAACAAAAAAAAAATTATCTAGTTGATATTTAAAGTGATTCATGCACAATGCTAAAATTGAATTTCTTTTTTGTATACCTACGTGGTGTATTAACGGCTTATGATTAAGCCTAAGTATACCTACTATTTTTAATAATGGAAACCATCGAAACATCACGCCATCACGACCTTATCAGTCCCAGTTGAACAGGGTCTTACATCTTCATAGTCAAAAGCTGGTCATACACGAGTGAGCAAATAGCTCGGCCAAGTTCAATCACACGATGCAGGTTTGGATTATCAGCAAGATTGAAATTCAAGAACCAAATTGGCTGCAACGTGAATGGCCGGCTAAAAGTTTTTGACTGACAAAAATAATGTAAATGACCATTAATCCAGTCAAAAAAGCATTTGACTCGGAAAAAATCGCCGGAAAGCTGGGTTTTGACATATAGCCTCCTCATGGTGTTCTTAAGAAACTGTCATGAGCGCCGTCATGGTTTTTCAAGAATAACTTCCAAATGGAAAATTTTACAGAAAAAATGTCAAGGACTAATTTGTAGCTTAGAAAATTTCCTACAAAAAACATTTATATACTTTTATACTTTAAAATTGTGCATTTTCTTATAAAAGAATCAATTTTTTTCATTGTTGGTGCATTATATGAACATGATTTCAAGATATTGGCCCAATCTATTTGTCCACCCGTTTGGGTGGGAGGGGCAAGTTAAAAAAAAAATTGAAAATAGAAAATAAATATGAAAACACAACGGCAACACTTACAATATGATGTTATAGGTTTTTTAAAGCCAGTAATTCATTCTTTAATAATGTTTTTAAATGAAGTTATTTTATTGCTTAGTTTTTGAATAAATGTTTTAAACTGAAAATTTTTTGAATTTTATTTTCTTGTAATAAAGAACTGGATATCCGGGTAAAGCAAACAAATTCATGTGTTTTAAGATTTCAGATTTTAATGAAGTGTGGTAAAAACTGTAGTAAAAATACCTCCAAATTACCGCACAAAGTTTTATTACAATATAACAAAATGAAAGTGTGATGAAATTCCATGCGACTGTTGTGTTGAAATGAATTTCATATTTTGTTTCCACACTTTTTACGAAATAAATCAATTTCTACCATAATTATAGAATATTTGATGATTTGATAACCAGTCCTAAACATCTTCATGTACATATTATGTATGTTTATACTTGTCAAATTTTTGTATGCAAATTTCATGTATAAACACATGTCAAATTGTGATTTTGATTTTATTTTATTTGATCATGATTTTATCCACCCATTTTTCAAATATACTCTTACTTCTGTGTGAAAGACTTTAAACAATGTTAATTAAATCAGAATATTGCTTTTAATTGTAATAATGCCAAAAGTTATTTATCTAAGTAAGAATTTAAAAAACATATATATCAATTCTATTTTGGATGATTCACTTGGTCAGTTTTCTTTTCGTTTCTCATTCTTGGATGTTATCATAACTTGTCAAATAAAAAATCCCAAATTCAATTGGAAAAATCTTAAAAAAGCTCAATTGAATTGTAAAATATCTCACTAGTTTGTATGAATCAATTGTTTTTCCTAATTTTTGTTTGCAAGGGATAAGTTGGCTGTGCAAAAGATTCAATCAATAATAAATGGACTTATTTATACTATTATTTATTGAAGAAGAAAAGAACTGGAATAAGTCAATCTGGAAGAAAACCGACAAAACTCCAAAAAAAAGTTAGTTTTCTGGAGAAGTAATTGAGAGCGTATTGTAACAGAAACTTTCCGTTAATTAATCTGTTTAATATTATTTCAGTCGAAAGTTGATTTAAGACATATCCTCATTTATGTTATAAAATGTCAATACCCTGAAATTTTCAGCCCTGTTTCTGTAGACAAAGTTATAGTCATGTTCAAGAAAATGGGATCTTGGGGATCTCAACAATCTCATTTACGTGAACAGGATTCCTCATGATGAGGACAAAAATTGGACGGAGCGAAATCTATGGGCCTTACTAATAACCAAACACTAATGTCGACTATTAGTAAAGTGCAAGGTTAAAATAAAGTGCGGAGCTTAAACGGAATCCTACTAATAACATATTTAACCTTCTCGTTAACAAATCCTCACACTTTCCTTGAATTTACTACAATTTCCATCAAGATGTTGTCAAATAAATGTCAAACTTTCTTGGATTTTCAATTTCATTAATTTCGCGTCAACAAAAACAAATATTTACAAAAATGAGTTCAAGTAACGAAAGATATAAATTTATTCAAGGAAACTCGCAAAATTTAGAAGCGATTTCATCAACAAATGCACGCTGGACTGGGTATATAGAACGCAATTTATAGGAAAGCACTTCTCATAAATTATATGTTTTTCATTTATTTGTATGTCATAAATATGTATTAAGTTACAACAAAGGAAAATATGCTAAAAATAATCAGACATTTCATTTTAAAGTTATAACTTCCAAAAAAAAAGTAAGAAAAAAAAAAAAACAAAAAACTAAAAACAAAGAATCTTGAACTTGGTTCTTCTTTTCACAACACGCGTATCCGATCTACGGGATGCATTTAGGAATTCCTTGAATTCATGAGTTTAGTGTACAGCTTAAAGATGGATTTCCATGTATTAAATTTTAACGTCTTGCTAGTGAATAACCTGGAGACTAAATTCGTTATTAGTATGCGGATGTTCTGTAATCTGGAGATTTTCGTTTAAGTATTTACTAAATTTGGTTATTAGTAAGGCCCTATGAAAATAATTTTTCTGATCGCCCATATTATTTCAAATATTTGACTAGAAAAAGGTTTTTAGAGAATATTTATTAAAATATTTTGTTTTCAAACTAAGACAACAAAGAAACAACAAAATTTTTATCGGATTTTTTTCTCATGATTGCTTTCAGATATCCTCGAGGTTCAACATGATGGCAGTAAATAGTTTTCAATCTTTTTAAAAATAAACTTTGAATGTGGATCAACAGTTTAATTCAAAATTATCTAAAATAAAATACGTGAACATTTAACTGAACAAAGTTAGTCCCACGCTACCAACCAAAAAAATTAACGAACCTGCGATCAATAAAATAAATGTGCCATCAACACTTGCATCCCGATGAAAATAAAATTCATAGAACAAAACAAGTGAAATATCAAATAATGTAAACAGAAGAAGAATAAAATTAAAAAAAAAACACTAATGATAAGTAAGGATAATTGTTAAAGTATATAAATAAATAAAGTCCCTCCAGTAGCATTTCGTTACAATTGGTAAGATAAAATTTTTAAATTTGAACTTTTTGAATTTAAATGATTAAAAAGAAATTATTTCAATTACAGCATTCTGCTCTACACTAAGCTTAAAGTTGGAACAACCTATAGACAAAAAAGTTTCTTCTCAACTATGAATTAAATAAGCCCGCTTAGAGTTTTTCTGTTGTAAGCGGCTGTGGTTACACATTAAGATAGTTACTACTTACCCGAGCTGTTGTTATTTCTGGTATATTACTGAGACGAACAAAGGACAGTTGAAAGAGAGGCGATTACATTTACACACCTAACTGACAACTTTAAGGCAAAAGGTTTGTTTATTTTTTTGTTGTTGTTTTAATTTGTTTAGGAAAACAAGGTTCGTTTAAAAAACAAAAGGTCTGAACGGCAAGTTTAATGTAATTATTTTTTTTTAGTTCTTACATGTTTGACTCTCATTAATGCTACACTCATTATTAGTTTTCATGTCCTAATACAAGAAGTACTAAGCAATTTGCTAAGTAATAACCGTCCACCTTCTAAACCACCTTTACAATTTTGTACCACCAAAAAAAGGAAAGAATTCAAATATCATTTATTAATTTTCTCGTATAAACTCAGGTTGTTTTATATGTCACTCTTTACTATAAGTACAGTTGAGTTTTCTCGTGGTGAAGCCAGAACTAGTCGTGCAAAAATGCCCACGACTATACTTCTCAGTACAAAACTTCTTAGAAATTACTCCTGATGACAGTATCTTTAGTGGAAACGTTCCGTTGTTAAATCAAAATGCTTTATGACACACTACTTCCCCTAATCATCGTAGAACAGTTGAATCATACGAATATAAGAGAGTTTATTTATCCATTGATCTTAGTGCCACTTCTTAGTATCTCGTCATAGACTCGTATAATATTCGAAATGTAGCATTCATTTATTTATACTTAACCGTCTGTACACGAAGCGTCTCATCATAGACAAAACATTAATAAATTGTTAATCAATTGCAAACGTATTTTAATTAATTCCAAGATTTCACTAAAATGTTCAATAAATAAATTAAATTTGCCACTTGGCGATTAACACTACTGTACGCCCGGCAATTTGCAGCTTATATATCTCAAAGCTTCGGAGAAAAATAAAATCCGTTATAATTTTAACTTATATGCCTTTAAAAGAAATACAATATTCTAAAGTCACCCCAAAAAATAACAACATAACAAAAAATAAATAGTGCTTCTTTCAAACGGTAACACACAAATTCCATCAAACTAAAAACAAAGTGGTGGTTCAGCGGTAAATCTATTGACTTCAAATATAAAATTAAATCCGGGAACACCATTCAATTATTATTATTTAATTCGAGAGCACAAGATATTCTCAAAATTTAATCAAGTAACTATTGTACTCAAACTTTTCTGAGAACATTTTTATTCAATGATGTATTTTAATAGAAAATAGTAGATTTGATTGGAAAAGCAAGGATGGGACATGCCACGGTACTGACATTTTGCGTTCTCAAGTCAAGGGAAAAGGGGAGCAAATTTTTAAATAATCTGTAATGTAAATTGTAGTACCAACTTATTTCCACAATTTAAACTAGAAATTCATAAGAAATTTTTACATTAAGTACATACAAATAAAGCCTTGGACACAAAGAATCATAGTTGGCAGAGAATCAACCATTAAGGCTTTACTTTAAATAACTCTTTTAATTGTTGTGATGCAGTCTCAGTCGCTATAAGGAGGTCTAAGTTACCCTTTTTTTACTTTATATGAATTTACGTTTATTTAAAATTATTTAGTGTCTTTTCCACTTTATGGGTAATCGGTTCGATTTTAACCCGGTATACGTAGTAACCCGGATACAAAGATTTCTATCGTCCCTTTTGAAACACATAACATTCAAGATTTATTATAATGGCTAAATATTTGTTTTTAAGTTCCAATAACTATTAATAATTTTAAACAGCGTTTATAATAAAATATAAATCCTTAATTTTGCAGGAAAATGTCATCGGGCACATTTGTTGATCGAATTGACCCGTTCGCCAAACGTTCACTGAAAAAGAAGAGCAAAAAGAGTCAAGGTTCCTCTCGGTACAGAAACTCGCAGGATGTGGAACTGCAGCAGCTGCCACCCTTGAAAGGTAAACAAAAATAAAATTTTTCCTACAACAATTAACTTTAACCATAATTTTGTGTTTTACAGCTGAATGTTCTAGCTTAGAACAGGAAGAATTATTTATTCGAAAATTACGTCAGTGCTGTGTTTCTTTTGACTTTATGGATCCAGTTTCGGATTTGAAGGGTAAAGAAATCAAGCGGGCTGCTCTCAACGACCTATCCACCTACATAACACATGGCAGAGGAGTTCTCACGGAACCGGTGTATCCAGAAATTATCAGAATGGTAAAAACCCATATTTCTATTTGTAATTTTTATTTTAAAATGTTATGTTAATTTTAATTTTTTTTTTATAGATTTCGTGTAATTTATTTCGCACGCTTCCTCCAAGTGAAAATCCAGACTTTGACCCGGAAGAAGATGATCCAACACTGGAAGCATCATGGCCACATCTTCAATTGGTGTATGAGGTGTTCTTACGATTTTTAGAATCCCAGGACTTTCAAGCAACTATCGGCAAACGGGTTATCGACCAAAAATTTGTTTTACAGGTAAATTATTGTTTTTATTTTTATTTTAATCTTTTGGACTGAATATCTTTTGTTCTTGTTTATAGTTATTAGAGCTATTCGATTCAGAAGATCCTAGGGAAAGAGACTTTTTAAAAACTGTTTTGCATCGTATTTATGGAAAATTTCTAGGACTACGCGCTTTTATTCGAAAACAAATAAATAATATATTCTTACGCTTCATATACGAAACTGAACATTTCAATGGTGTCGGTGAACTCCTCGAAATTCTCGGCAGGTAAGTGTATATCTATCCATTTGCTATAATCTCAGAGGATGTGTGGACGTTTTTATGATCCTTTTTATTTATAGCATAATTAATGGGTTTGCATTGCCACTTAAGGCTGAGCATAAACAGTTTTTGGTTAAAGTTCTATTGCCATTGCACAAAGTGAAATGCTTGTCACTCTATCATGCTCAGTTGGCGTACTGTATTGTACAATTTCTCGAAAAGGATGCATTTCTAACTGAACCAGTCGTACGAGGACTGCTTAAGTTCTGGCCAAAAACTTGTTCACAAAAAGAAGTCATGTTCTTGGGCGAAATTGAAGAAATCCTCGATGTTATTGATCCGCCACAATTTGTGAAAATACAGGAACCATTATTTCGACAAATAGCCAAATGCGTATCCAGTCCTCATTTTCAGGTAAGTTCAATGTCATAAAACATAATTAAACAAACAAAAAAAATATACAAAATGGTCTCTCTCAATCTGTTATTATTTTTCTTTCATAAAATCGATTTCTTTGTTAAAAGTAATGTAATAATGTAATCTAATAAAAAAAAGGTGAAACTTCTTTTAAGTAGGAGTTAAAGGAAAACATGAACTGCCATATACAAATTTTTGAGTTAAGTATAAATGAAACTGCCGAGGTTTTACTTTATTCATCTTTCGCTATATCGGATAGCAAATCGTTGATTTAGAGATACTTGTGTATTTTTGTTACAATTCTTATAAGCGTTCTCAAATTGATCACATATATGGGATATTCATCATATTGGACGTCCACTGTATCACGTTTCCAAAAATATTCCTACACTAAAGCATTGTATGTATATAATATGTATTTATATATGTAGTATGTTTATTTAGTATTTCCAACTATTTAATTACAAAAGTTAATAATATTAGTTTGCGTATTTAAAAGAACATCATGTTGATATAATAAATAAAAAAATTATTTTACAAATAAATAAATAATTTAAACAACAACATCAAAATAAATAACAAATATTTCATACAATTAATTTTGAAGATTAACAGAAATTACAATTTGACGTTTGAATCTGCTTAAGTTGTTTTGAGACTTTAAATCGTTTGATCTTTACTCCAAAGGTAAAGTTTCTGTGCAATTGGTAATAATTGACATTCAAAATAATCTTCTCGGAATAATTTTAATATAATGTTGGAACTATAGGCTACTTTTTGTATTCTAGATATCAATCAAACATACTACGATTACAGAAAAAAGTAGGTCTTGCAATTTCGTTTGTCTAAAACTAAACCACTAAATCAATTGCCTACGAACTTAAGAGTTTTAGGTGAATCCTTATGAAAGAGATTATTAAACTCGGATACGTTTTAATTTTCGCGTTTCTCGTTAACGGCTTAACCGATTTCGATCAAAAATTTTTATACAGGAAGTCCTTTTAAGCCAAAATAATATTTCATATACAAATTTTCAAAACAAATATTTTTTGGTTTAAAAAATCTATGTTTTTAAATTTTATATTGGAAGTATGCCTATTTAGGGTACGAGCTGTGTTTTATTATCCTTGTCCCAGTTGGTCTAAAACGATCAATGCCAAATAAGTTTATATCAATTTAAAGATCAGTACTGAAATAATTAAGGTTATAATAATTTAAGATGCGTTTTTTCTAAAATTGTTTTGTAAATAAAATGTTTTATTGGTAGTTGTCTATATACATATGTACATATCTATCAATCTTTTCCTTTTACAATTTTCTATTTTATTTGTTTTCCAGGTCGCTGAGCGAGCCTTATATTTATGGAATAATGAATACGCTATGTCCTTAATAGAAGAAAATAATGCTGTTATAATGCCAATAATGTTCCCAGCCCTTTACCGGATTAGCAAAGAACACTGGAATCAAACAATTGTAGCGCTGGTTTATAATGTTCTGAAAACTTTTATGGAAATGAATTCCAAATTATTCGATGAATTGACAGCTAGTTATAAAGCCGAGCGACAGAAGTGAGTGTTTACTTCATAACTTATTATGAATCGAACAAAATAATGTATTTTCTTGTTTTTTGTAAATAGAGAGAAAAAACGAGAACGAGATCGCGAGGAGTTGTGGAAGAAATTGCATGAACTGGAAATAAGTCGATCTAAAAATAATCCAATAAACAGTGCTTCGGCAGCAACACTGAATACTTCATCATCATCTGCGGGCGGTGGTGGTGCGCAGCAGAACTCCAACTCCCAACATCAGTCACAGAACAATCAAATTCATCAATCGAACAATACCGCAAATCTGCTTCAGCAGTCGCCTGGCCTAAATGCTGCTGGCAGCGCCTCTGGTGCGAATGCGTCAGCTGCTGCCGCTGGCGCGGCATACACAAATTCTGCAATGACTGCAGGCTCAGGAGCTGGGGTTGCGATTTCCGTGAGCAAGTGATGTACTACAGATTAATAACATTATTTTATTAATGCAAAACAGAAAGCGAAAATAAAAAAATTCAAAAAAATACAATACATACAACTAAACTGCAAGTGAATTAAAAAAAATAAGTAAAACGCTCGGAAAATTTAACAAAAATAAATTACTGATTACTACCGTAAAGAATAAAATTATAAAAAAAAGTCAAATAAAAAAAAAAAATATAAATTAAAAATCACTAACAGCTGAACTTAGGTCAAGCAATTATAAATAGTAGACTAAAAACAAAGCAAAAAAGTTCTTTTAATGTAGAAGTTAAAAATAAAAAAAAAAAAAATAAATAAATACAACAGAGCATTACCTGCATATGCAAGCAAAATAAAAAAGGAGGAGAAACCGTGTCTGAGTCACGTTTCTCCTAGTTTACCCCTCCATCACGCACACTGCTTTTCTCATACAATCTACTCCAACTCACTCTTTGTCATCTCATCATTTCTCCTCTCCCTTCTCTAACCATGAACATAGGAAACAATAAGAAATAATTGTAATAGCGCATGTTCGATATAATTAAAACAAAAAATATTACTAAAATATTAATTATGCTAAACAAAACGTTTAAAAGTGGAAAAAAGCTGTACTACAACAAATTACATGATATATTATATATTGAATATATTATATATATTTTACATTTCGGTTCACTAAATGCAGCATAAAGTATGATTTTTCAACGGAAACTGTATGCAAACTTATCATAAATTAAAGACGTGTCATTCTACAGTGGAAACATAATCAACAAAATTAGGCATAAATTATTAACAATTTTGCTAAGTCGTAATTTTAGTGGAAATGACAGTTACTGTTATAAAAAAAAATATAAAAACAAAAAAACTACACTTTGAGAAAACAAAATAATATGCATAAACTGAATAACAATACCCTATACAAACACACCAACACAACCACCACACAAATACACACACACACGCTATTTATAGAAGACAGCTTCTGACTTCCCTTTTGTTAAAACAAAGAAAACAATAATGAAAATTAAAAAAAAAAAAAAAATCGTATAAACAATTAGTGTAACTATGTATAAAGAGAAAGTAATTATACACACATGAAGATGCATTGTTTTGTTGAGTTTAAGTTGATATTTAACATTAAAAAAATAAGAAATAAAACAGTTTACATGAAATGAAAAAAAAAAGAAAAAAACAAATAAAAATTGTATGGTACGTTCATAAACATACAATATTTATATATGTGCATATAGTATATATATAAAATATTAAAACAAATCTACTTAATATTGTTTGTTTGAATATTGTATTTGTTTTTATTTTGTCGTTTTTTTTCTTTCTTTAATTATTGTAAATTTTTCTACCGCCGATCCTTGTTTCAGCTATAAGCTTTAATAGTCCTATTCCCAAAGTCGTCCTCTCTCACGCTTATGTACAAATTGAGTGACTGGCAAGTTAGTTTGCATCCACATGAAACAAAAAAACGTAGGGTGGTAGTATGTAGACCACGTATTGGATAAGATTGTCACATTACGACATGACTCCATCTTCGCAAAACACCTTTGTCACTTGACAGACCAATGGGAATGGGTGGTATGGATGAAAAATCACACTCATAGCAAACATTTACTCTCAATTTTACACATTCACTCACACACATACATAAACACTAACGACAGAAAGCTAGTAAAGAATGAAAGAAGTACGGTAGAATATTGAAAGCATTCGTATCTAATCAAAACAAAAAAGAGAATATTTTCTTTTAAAATTTAAGAGTTTTTTTCTTGTTTATTTTTAAAATGTATATTTTATTAGATTATTATTATTAAAAATGAAAGGAAATATCCATATTTTGTTTTTAAATTACACAAAATAAAAAAAAGTATATATATAATTATATTGATTCAGATTTAAAGAAAAAAAAAAAAACAAAAAATGATATATTAATAATGAAATAAAAATTAGTAACGTATATATACGAAATTATTAATACTACTATTATTAAATTACAACAAATATTTTAAATACAAGGTGTATCATTTGTCTGTGCTGAATAATTGAAAGATCAATCAAGAATAAAATAAATATTAAAAATTTAATTGAATTTATGACTTCTTTAACAAAAAACTGAAGTTTAGTTTTATTCTCAATTAAACTGGAATGGTGAGTAACATAAAATGCACGACTGAATCGCACTAACATGTCCTTAAAAATCAAAGCTACTTATACAATCATGATGATCGGAGGTGATCGGCGTCGTAGTCGTGAAATAGCTATAACTCCAGCCTAAAAAAAAATTTGGTAGTAGCTCACCCAAGTTTTGTTGTTTGATTCAAACCTTCAATATTAATATGATAGAGCGAAAGCTTGGCAGCCGAACTGCAAGTGAGTTATCACACTTAAACCCCTTATAACCAAACATTGGTTTATTTTTGTTCATTATATCGACCAAGTTAAGGAGGAAGTGTGAACAATTACAGCAATAGAAAGCCAGTGTTGATTGATTTTTTTGAAGGATGAATGCTCCGTCAATGTTACGCGCAATATCAGGAACCACTCCATTTAATTAGAATTTGCAATTTTGGGCCATATTAAATGAACAATATTTAAAGATTTATTCTATGGATCTAAAGCGCTGGCCACTGAATATTATATCCTAAACATTTTTTATTTTTGAAATATTTACCCCACTTCATAAAGCAGTATTTTTGTAGATGTAAAAGCATCGCAATAGGCTTGTCTTCACTTCAAAATAGCAACTACAAAATATAAGACGTGTTGTACGTTGCAATAATTTGGTGAATTCGAGCGAATATAATTTGCTTTTGCTTGCGAAACCACAAATTAAATAGTCAATTATGAACATTATTATGATGTTTTAGGTCCAAGAGTTCTATCTAGTTGCCATGGTTTCAAATTCATATGAAATTAGTGTACCAATGTTGATTGGGTTAAAAGCGTGTTGTTTAATCTGGCTACAATATTTCCTCCGTTCTCAGTGAATATATTCCGAGCACTTAAAGCTAACTGTCAGTCCTATTCTGCAAAAGTTCCCGTGAATTTTCGTATTCTGCTATCCGTCGGAGGAAAGCGAATGCGACAAAAATCAAATTTTAAAAATTAGATTCAAGAACTTCAAAAAAAACAAATTATTTAGCCATTTCAGGTTTCTTAAGATCTCTCAGAACTTATAAATATGAACGTAATTCATCAGTGAGATTCCTCACTTTTGCTGTCAAAATGCTGAGACTGATATTTTTTGGATTCGTTTGCTCAATTATTTAGAATAGGGTTGTGTGTCTTAAGCTTCTCTCAAACAACGACGATTCGCATCGATTCAGTGTGTGTGTTCTGATTAAATTAATTTAGACAGGCGGAAGTAAAAAATAAATCCAAAAATTGTGTTTGTCAAAAGTTGTTAGATTCTATTATCGGTCAGTATTTCCTCACATGTCTTACAGTCCAGTCAATGAAGCATTTGACTCGGAAAAAATCGCCAAAGTTTATTTTTAAAATTTTGAGTTTAAAAATCATTTATTCAAAAACTAAGCACTAAAATAACTTCATTTAAAAACATACATAAAGAATGAATATCTGGCTTTATGATAAGCTATAACATAATATTGTAAGTGTTGCCGTTGTGTTTTTATATTCATTTTATATTTTAGAAAAAAAAAATTTAATTTACCCCTCCCACCTAAAGGGGTGGACAAATAGAGTATCTTAAAATAATGTCCATATAATGTATCAACAAAAAAAATGAATCTTTTATCACAAAATGCACAATTTTAGCACAAATTAGTCTTTGTCACTTTTTTTGTACAACTTACCATTTGGGAGTTATTCTTGAAAAACCATGTAAAATTGTTAGCGGCGCTCATATCGATGGGGACTTTTGACAATTTCTTAAGAACACAATGAGGAAGCTATATACCAAAATCCAGCTTTCCGGCGATTATTTTCGAATTTAGCTATTTTGTTCGCTTCATTGAATAGATATTAGATACATATTCAATTTACATCAGTATTTGAAAATACTGCTTTAAAATATTTTAAAACTGAGAAATATGGGATCGCAGTTCTTTCAATCTCACATTTAACATATTTTTTTCACTTTAAATCTTCAAAAAATATTCAGTAATCAATTCCGGACATTCCATAATTATCAGCTTTTAAATTCATAAATAATTTAATAATTTAAAGGCCATAATTACATTACATTTATAATGGAGCCATAACAAAGTGATGGATGTCATTTAGGTCATTAGAATTTCCTACAAAAAAATCTCACTGAGAGCTCAATGTCACTTTGACGGAGGTGGAATCATTTTGTGGGAGAAGATTCTCCTCCTATAATGTGTATAAAACATAGTTATAATTTTCGTACCTACTAACGCCTATGTTCTGTGAATTCACATGACGAAATTGAATTTGGGTGTTTCACAATTCGTTCGAAATGCTCATAGTGAATTGGAATTTCGAAAATGAAAATTGATGTTCTGCATTTCGGTTTATTCCGTTTTCAGAACTGTAGCACATGGAATTTCAATTCGCGTGATATTTGAATCTTACTTCAATTCGATTTCATTCGTAAATCTCTGTATAAAACACATTAGTTATAATTTTCGTACTAAATTTCTGTAGGGCTACTAAAGGGACACTGTTCTGAATTTCGTTCCGAAAGTAAAATTTTTCGAAAACGAATATTTTATACTCTCTATTTCTTAAGCGGAATGCAAGCTACTACTTTCGAATTCACAATTTTTTAAAAACTCACTTTTTTTCCTTTCAGCTTTTGAAAAGACATCACAAAAATAATAATGTAAGACTGGAAAAATTAACCCGTAAGTGGAAAAAGTACAAATTATTATTTTTGCACTTCTAAAACTTTACAGGTTACCAATTTAAAATCGTAACGAAAATCACTTTCCAATAGGATTGACTTTCGGAACAAAATACAGAGCAGGGTCTTTCCATTTTATTTCCATTCTATCCATTCTATTACCTCCATATCTATACATCGAAAAAATAAATAATACGATGGAGTCCATAAGTGTTAAGTGCAGAAAGTGAAGAGGCAAGGGAAAATGTTAATAAGTTGACTGTTGAGTATCCAAAGAAATTTGTTTAAGAAGTGGATCTTCCCCGCTTGATATTTCTCACCAAGAGTATGTTTTGAATTTTTTTTATCACAGTTTAATTGAGAACTGTTGATGAATGTGGTTTTTCTTTCCTCTCAATTTTAAACTAATTATATGATGAATATAAATATATATATTCTTTTAAATGGCTTTGGTTGCGCTCTTTTCAAAAACAATTAGTTCTTTTTCTAAAAATATTTTGTATACTTATGTAAAATTAAGTAAAAAAATTTATAATCTTTTAAAAATAATTAATTTATAATTGAATTTAGTTTTCTTTAATAAATATTAAAGTATCTTTTGTAGCTGTAAGCTGTTAAATAAAAAATTAAAAAAAAATTCATTTAATAATTGTTGTTCAATAAGATTTATAAAATTATTTCGGCTGTCGAAAGAAGTATTTTTGTACCCAAGAAACAGAAATAAAATTTTTTTCAACTATGTATGTAATTTAAATTTTTCTTCCATCCGCCAACAATCCGTCACCTTCACACCAATCGCTTTCAAAACGTATTGAAATAACTTTCGTTTTCGAATGGTTGAATGGAAAGCAAATCGCCTTTAAGATTAGGGAAATATAAATAGGCTATTAAAAAGCGCACTTTCTGGAATAGCCCTACCGGTCTTACGAAATGCTGATGTCCGCAGATGCTAATTTTGCAAAACATTAATTCAGTATGTGACTTACCGTCATATTATTCACTCGCTTAATCCAGCTTACAATTTAAATCCGGATGTTAATTAATATTAAGTTTTAATCTGGATTAAACGAGTGAATAATATGGTGGTTTAAGAAACGACAATTGCTATTAGCGTTTTGTTTTCAAATTTCACTGAAAACCAAAATATATGTAGGGGGAGAGCCGTTGGTTCATGTATCCCATAAAGTCAAGGCCCCCGTTTTTCCCCTACCTATAATTCTAAATATCGGGTTTTTATGCTAGAAATTACAATTATTTCGTGAAGATATGTTGTGTTATGATGTTCAAGATTTTGGTCATACAATTTATGAAAAATTCGAATTGATCCAAAGGTTCTTCTTCAAAAATCTACTTCGCTTTCTCAAATCTAATCCGACATATTATGCCATCAACGTTGAATCAGCTACTACCCCCATTTACTTAAATGCCGATTCCGATTTGTCTCCACAAGCCTGGGGTGGAATCAGCTAAGGTGATAGTTGACTGTAGCTTTTTTGATTGTCGCTTTTGATTATCAACTAATCGATGCTCTGTGTAAATCGATCGTCAAAAATTGTTTGTTTTTTGGCTTTATTTACAATTCTGTTAAGAATTAAACGTCATTTTTGCATTTTTGGTGCTAAGAAATTTTCTCAAGGATATCCATAACTGGATTCGTAATTCCAAAATGTTTTCTTTTTTTTCTCAGATTTATTCTGATCAGCCGGACCAGCCCGAAAAATTGCAAATGATTTAAACATTGCAATTGAACTAATTTGCTATTTTTTATTCTTAAAACACACTTTTTACTTTAGATATTAATTACCTATAATATTAAAAAAACCAACCAATCTTAAGCCGACCGCAACAAAATTTTTATGAAAATTACAAAATGTATGAAAACAACACCTAAAAAGCTATCACTTAAAGCCCTTCCACACTATCGCACTGAGTATTAATACATGTCAAAAAAGTGTGAAACAAATCATGTTTAATAGTGTGGAAACAAAGTATGATATTCCCAGCCTACACGATTTGACATGTGTTAATACATGAGAATTTTTAGAAATGGTTCTAATTCTGTCACACATTTCATCACATTTTTATTGAGGTTAAATTAAACTGTTGTGTGTGATCAAAAAATGAAAAGAAATTTCTCTCTCACAAATTTGGCAATAGCATGGAATTCTTTTCCACTTTGTATTAATACTCAGTGGGATAGTGTGGAAGGGCTTTTAATATCAGTACAAAAAAACCATTGTTTATTTGATAATCACCTTGCATATAGAGCAAAATTGTCGATTTTGATTATGAACTATCAACTATCGCGTCAGCCGACTCACACCCCTGTAAAATAGCTTAACCTCTCCATACACAGTCGTCATGGTTCAATGAATGAAGTGCTCTCAGAGTCTCAAAAGGGCTTACATATATAGCATTCCGTTACAGAATCTAATTTAGATATAGCTATTAGCTGGCATAAGTTATTATCGTAGTTTGTATCAAAGGTACCTAGACGAAGAAACCTACCTTTCACATTTAAATCGTGTGTCGGCATCGACAATAAGGGTTTTATATGTGTACAGAGAGTTGAATCACCGCCTTCAATAGTTCAATCTGCTAATTCTTTCAAAATTGTACTTCTTGTAAAAGCTATTGGCACAGCTTTTAGAGCAAGAGGGAAATTCCTTAGAGACCTTACGATATTGAGTAGCTTTAAAATAGGGTAATTTACCATTTTACTTTACTTTTTCTCCAACCGTGTACAAATCACTACAAATTAAGTAACTATACATAGTTTTTGAAAATAGTTTTTGAAATACATGGGTATTTCTTATTCAATCGTTAGCATTTTAACTATATTTTATTAATTGTACACTATGGCGTATGTGGAATATTTCGTATTATTAGATTTTTTTTTGTTTTGAATTAAACATATTATTTAATTAATTTTATTTTTAAATAAGTTTAACGAAACGACTTCTACTGTTTTAAATAGTATTTTCATACATACATACCTGTATGTACCTATGTATAACTTATGAGTTATCTGATGTGTTTGTTTACTACTCTCACTAATTATAAATTGCACGTTGCGAAAGCTTTTCAGCGCATATCTTGTCACGGTTCGCTTTTAGTGCGATGTTTTTGCTCGAGATATTCAGTTCTCTCGCTATGTTTCAACAAATAGACACACATTTATTCGTGTTCTAATAGTAAAAAAATTCTAAATCATATTTATGAAGTGGGAATATTGTGCCGATTTCGTGGCCGGTTCCTTTGCTGGTAAGTAGTGGCGTAAGCGTGAGTGTATAAAAAGCTGATCAGTGGTCATGGTGACAGTGTGCGACAACATAAAAATTGAAAGAAAAAAAAAGTGCAGGTTGTGACGTAATGTATTTTCTGCATAATGCAATATATATTCAAGTTCATTCAACTCAATCGAAAATGAAACATCTTGAGTGTATTACAAGGTTGCGCAATGCATTTTTAAACTTGACCTTACGTCTCGCCTTCAGTGCAAAACAATGATTTAAAAACAAACAGAAAATGCGAGGGCGTTATGAATTCGAATAAAAGTAACAAGCGAGTGATTTAAGTTTTATTTTAATTGGCACGTTTTTGCTTGAAGGACAAATGTTTCAAGTATTTTGAAATTTAATTTATAATTTCAAAATATTTCCCGAATAGTGAAATTTAATAAACCAACCAACAGTGCTGGGTTAATTTTAAAACAATTGCTTCAAAGTTTGAAGTTCAGAGAACGACAACAAGTGCCAATAATGGATGTGGAAAGCATATTATTTAACAGAAACAGAAAGTGAATTAAATAAAAATATAATTAATTAGATTTTCTGTGCCATTCAAGAAAATAGTCTAGTTTATTCATACATGCATATACATATATATGTATGTAATATGTAAATATAATACATGATATGTATGTATCAAAAGAAAAATAAATACCTAATATTGTTTCTTAAACGAAAGCTTCATGTCATCGTTGGTATGTACCTAATAAATTAATTTCAAAGTGTAGAATATCATTTTTAAATTCAATCCTAAGTACAACATGTGTATATATGTGTTAATACATTACGTAGGACACATTAATAAACAGTAAGAAAAATTCCTTGAAAATGCCAAATAACGACTTGATTGTACATATACAAACCATTTGTTGTTATTATTCATCATTTTGATCTAAGCCAAGTGAGTAGGTATTGTGAAAATGGTGAGATCATTGCATAATTTATTTAGCTTTAGCCGATATGGCATGTAGCGTTTTGGTGAGGAGGAAGTTGTTTTGTTAAAATATTTTATTCGCATATTAATATTTGTTATAATTCGTGCGGGTAACGCCCAATTTGTGAAGGTTTAAAGATTTTTTACGTGTGGTATGTCTGTTGTGCACTTCACCGAATTACTAATTGTAATTTAAAAGTGTTTGTTTTGCTGCAATTTTTACTGCAGTATTTACTTTGTATTTAACATTTAGGGAGAGTAGGTACGATAAAAACCGAATGGTTTTATGTCTTCTAGTTTTTGCCAAAATTGAAAATTACTAAACTACTTTTTTAAGGATCCCCCACACCAACGCGAATTTTTGGTGGCGACGACCAAAACAATAATAACAACGGGTTGTTTTCATTGACAACTACGTGTTGTCGCAACGACAAATACACGTTGGGGTGGGGGATCCTGGAGATTTTTGGTGTTTACGGTGATTTCATTTTGAGGAATAAAGGTTCCCCCACACAACGTGTTGTTATAGTTGTTTTCGTCGTCGCCACCGAAAATTCGCGTTGGTGTGGGGTATCCTTAATGTTGATAATAGGTTCATTTTTGTAAATAAAGTACAGCAATTATTACGCATTACAGTTGCATTATAAAGGTATGTAAGACACAAACATATATATTAAGATATTATGTAAATTTGCTGCAGTCGAACAGTAGTACCTATAGGTAATGTAGAATTTTTTGTAATGCATTACATTTTCATATCTGAAAATTTTAAATGTGGAACTTTGAGCAACGTATCTGTACATGTATATTTAGAAAACAACTGCAGACATTAGAAAACAGTTGACATTGGATATATAGGATAAATTCAAAGTTTCTTTAAATCCAGATTCTTTAAATACAAAAGAAACATAAACCCAACCTCGCACCTACCCAAATCCTATAGTTTGCCCAAGCAGGGGGGTTGGAGCATGCCCCTCCATACATATGTACCTCACCTTTTATATGCCGTAATGGTGGGTGCTAGCACTGTATTTATCCAAGCAAGCAAGAACTAAAAGACATAAAACCATTCGGTTTTTTGTGTAAATTTTTTTTTATGCTTGTTTTTACCCCTCTAAAAAAACCCATATCAATTTTTGGCGCCAAAGTTATCGTACTCGTGCCTGATTTTCTGCTTAAACAAATCAATCTCTTACTTATTTCTTTAGTTGTTGATTAAATCTTACAGAAGGAAGATCATGTGTAATTTCATATAAAATAATAATCAGTACACGTCCCCCGCCTACGTGATTAGATTACAAATCGGAGGGGGTAATTGCTTTGTTTAAAAGGCGTCTTAAACCACAGGCTGTTTGAGGAACGAAATTCACATGACGATACATAATTTAATTTGGTAGTTCCACAATTCGTTGAAATCCTAATTGTGAAATGGAAGTTCGAAAATGAAAATTGAGGTTCTGCATTCCGTTTTCTGAACGTACTTTGCTTATGCGTTGTGAAATTGATGCAGTTGCAGACAGTTTTGTATTTCTTGGTACAAAATGTATATTTGTGTTGCTTTTAGTATTTATTTATTATTGTTTTCGTAAGAACATACGAATAATAAATAAGAACACAAAATTCATCTGAACAATTCATATTTAGGTTCATATAGATACTCACGAGTAAGGCCGCCCGGCCGTCAGGCAAGTCTAAAATATATTAAATTTTTCTCGAAAAATTGCTCGGCTATTTTTTCTTTTCCTCTATATACGTATTAATGCCTATAATAATGAAACCATTTTCATGTTCAGTGTGATTTCACTTTAAAAAACAATTAAAAATGGATGCACCTTGAATTTCGACAGTTCGAAGTAAATGCGAAATTTTCGAAAACGAATGATTTGTAGAACATGGAATTTCATTTCACGTGTAATTGAAATTCGATTTGAAAAGCAGAACATGGGGATACCTTATAGTAACGAGGAGACTACTACACAAAATTTGTTTAGATCTTTCATAATTTTTGTCACAAATCAAAAATCAAACACAACTTGTCTTGAGAACCATTTTAAATAATACATGTAATAAAAGAGTGATTTTCCACAATTGTAGCATAGTAAAAGGAAGTGGTGGTTCCTAAAACTAGTAAAGCAAGTTTTTTTTTTTAGGAAAGCAGTCTTTATTCTGCAAGGTACTTTGAGCAATATTATAAATAAATAAAATAAAAAAATTGGGTTGCGTTGCGGACAGCTCATGTAGAAGCAGGGCCTAGTGACTTACAGTTACAATACAACTCTCAACCATTCTTGATGCGTGTTAAACAAATTACTGAAAAAAAGTCTCATAAAAAAAAAAAATGGTTTTGCATTAAAAGTGTTGCCAAAAAGTTTGTTTGTTTTCATACAACATAGCACAAAATCGGTTTCACTTTCATGTGCGGTTTTAGCCACACTTTTCCTACTTCGGAATTCAGTATTTACTTTACTAATATACCAGCCAGAGAATAGCATGTTTTATTATCAGAATTGATCAATTAACAAGACATACATATGTATAACAATAATATAGGGTTCACGTTTCATGATCCGTGAGACTGTTTTATTTTCACACGATAATCCATATGGATCATGGGTGATAATAGGTCTATTTCGCGTACTTGCCCGAAACTGACAGAATCTACCAGCTTTATTTTTTTATATGAACTTTCACAGTCTTAATGTAGAAATGGGTAGGCTTGGGAAGTAAACGAACAAGGTTAATAAAAAATGGCTAATATTACATATATTTTTTTGTGCTTCAGAAAAAAATAATTAAAAACGCCCTTTTATTAATTTTCTTTCCTGTATATTATTTCAAGGAACTAGCTGTATTTGCCTTATCTTCAATGTCAACAATAAAATAAATTAATTAATAACAATATTATCGAAATTTTTTTATAAGTACATAGGTATTTAATTATTCAACTTAAATTTATTTTACAGGTGCATGTGGGGTTTTAGTCGGACATCCCTTAGATACCATCAAAACATGGCAGCAGGCGTCAAACTCATCAGTATTTACTGCAGTTCACCAGATACACAAACGCAACAATGGGGTAAATCTATATCTTCTTTATTAACATTTCAAATACAAATTATATTACTCGATGAAGTTAAATGGTTATTACAGAGGAATGTTCTTCCCGCTTGTTACGACTGGAGCAGTAAATTCTATTTTATTCGGAATATATGGCAATCACATGCGTCAACTCAGAGCAGTGTGCCACAGTGATTATCAACGTGAACAATTGGAATACAGGCACATGTTTATCGCTGGATCCATTGCAGGTTTTGTTCAATCGTTTATAGCTTGTCCAATTGAGCTGATAAAGGTCCGACTACAAACACATAATTGTGAGTTTACAACCCTCTACTTGTAGTGTAAATCTATTTCTTAAAAAATCATTCTTTAAAGACTACAATGAATATATATTTGGACAAAAGAGGACTCCTTTCAAACTTTTCAAAAATATTTGGAAAAGTGAAGGAATATCTGGACTGTACCGAGGACTTTTGCCAATGATGTGCAGGTAAAAAGAGCTAATCAACTACCAATTACAGAATCCGACGAATGAGCAGCGGAGTGAGTGGGTGCGTTCAATCGATTACGTTTTACATCTGAATTTTCAGATTTCTGAATTTTTGGAGCTTCTGATTGGCCAGCTGTCATAAAAAGTTAGATGACTTTTAGTGACTTTTAGTTACGTTTAGTTACGTTTCATCTGAAATTTCAGACAAGAAATTCTCATCTGAAAATTCAGATGAAAGTTGTTTGTGGTGGGGGAAGTGCCAAAAGCACACATAAAAGCTGAACTTTATAATTTTCGTCTTGTTGGTGGTTGATTTTTTTAGTTTTTGTCATGAAAATTTAATACTTATTTAAATGAACGAACTTTTTGTTTATTGTTTAGTGAATTTTTAAATCAACAATTTTTTAATTGATGTTTTGGAAAGTTTTTCTATGTTTTTGTAAGTCATACATATCAATAAAAGGACTTTTAATGAAGGTAATGAAACCTGTTGCTGATTTAGTTACATATATTTTCATCCTCACAACTACTCACTCTCAATGTTTAATTTACAAATGTAATTAAAGTTCTATTTTATTTCGCTTCAATGTAAATCCTTTAGGTAAATGCAGGAATTTGACACAATGACTTTCGACTGAAATTTCAGATTTTTTTTGCGTTCAACGACATAAATTCAGAAATCTGAAAATTCAGATGCTAAGCTATTTTTATTGAACCCGACCAGTGATACTCAGTGTTGACATTTCGCTACTAATAAAAATGTCAATATTGAGTCTGACTCGCTCCACAGTTCATTCACCGGATTCTATAATAGGCGTGAACATCTATTTGTTAACTTGAAAATAACGGTCAAAAATTCCTAATGGATTTGACATCAAGTTACGTTTTAAGTTACAAAACAGAAATTTTAATGGCGTTTCCGGAAGCCTTCTGAACTCCACAAAATAACGGCTTCTTTTTGATAGAAAAGAAAATACTTCTGGATTTGAATTCAGAATCGTAATCAGAATCGATAAAATCTGCTTGGGGCGTTCGATTGGCATTTCTCTTTCGGATTACCAATCAAAAACAATATTCCTGCAGCAGCTGCTGTCAAACTATATTGGACACTATTTAATATTAATGTCGTTTTCCATTTGAAGTCTACGCGGCTACTTTTTGCTACCGACAGTTGGTTTAACTGCCAGAAAATCGACGTAGCAAAAAGTGGAAGGCAACAAATTAATGGCAGGCAGACTTTGAGGAATATTTTTATCATAAATTTATCTATTAAGAAATTTTCCTTTCCAGGGATGTCTTTCCGTATGGTATCTACATGATAACATATCGTCTCACAATGGAACACTTGGATAAAGCTGAATTCATGAAGCGGAGAAAACAAAGACTATTCAAAGACGGCTCGCCGAAGGTTGACGTTTTTATAACAACATTGGCTGGAGCTTTTGCTGGTATTTTGTCATGGGTTTGCGTAATTCCCTTTGACGTTGTTAAAACGATTATGCAAGCAGAAGAAAATGCTAGATACAAAAGCATGAGGCATTGCATAATGAAAAATTTCAAGGTTTGATTTCAGATAGATTTAATTTTGTAAATATTAGTTAAATACCTAAATTTTCCTTTTGAAGCGTTATGGCTGGCGAAGTTTGTTTCGAGGAAGTTGGATGTTGGTTGTACGTGCAATACCAGTTAATGCAGCAACTTTCCTTGGATATGAATATGCTCTGCAATGGTGCAGTAATGGGCCTCAACGACTTAAATACCAGTAAATTCTTAGCTCATTTTCTGTTAACCAATCAACCTTACAACTGACTGGTAATTTTAACGCTATAAACACGAAAATAAGATTTTAATAAGCAAAAAACTGGTTTTATTTTTAAAAGTAGGTACTTATGTAAGTATATAATTTAATTATTTTATTCCAGTTAAATTTTGTTCGTATTATCTATGGATCTGGATCAGGACAACACATATCTATATCTGAATTTGTTTCAACGATCTTTCATTACTTCAAAAAATTATAAAACTTTCCTCCTAACTGGGCTTAACATCTTTTTTTTTGGCAAGAGTACGAACAATATTAATATTAATATTAATTAATAATAATAATATTTATTACCGGACAGCTTGGTTGGGCAAAGGTGTGTATGAGGTTAGGATGTGAGTAGGATTGAGGATTGGGAAAGATAGGTATTGGATGGCCGTTCAGGTTGGGTGCGGAATCTTTTGAACGAAGAAAAGCAAGACGGAAACGGAAAAGCGCTCGGGATAAGTCGAGGGTTGTGGACAATGATAGGAGACTAGGGATGAAAGGGAACCGTGTCAGAAGGGCATTATAGGTTTAAGGAAAGAAGAGGAAAGGAGGTGGTGAAGGTAAGTTAAGAATAGGAAAGGATACCTGAACGGGGGAGAGGAGTATCGTACCTTGGGACCTGGCACGCTGGCGACGCACGGCTTATAGCTCGCCGGATATGAGGGGATCTTGTCCCAAGATGCCATGAAGCGATATTAATTAATTGTATGGGGTTATAAGATAAAACCATACAATGGTCAATTTACATAGATGATGAATGGAACGCTTTAGTTGTTTTCTCAAAAGTAAAATCTAACCTGTGCCTAAGTTCTGTAACTCTCTAATCGATAAAATCATTCGAAAAACGATGAAAAAGGAAACAAATCATATAAGTTTTGTTCCATTTTCCAACGTTTCTCGACCAATTTCTTTCAGTTTATAGGTGAGAAGGGCAAGAAGTAAAAGGGGAAAATGAAATCTCCCCGGTCAACAATTTGAGGAGAATTTTTTGAAATTCATCTTCACATACACAGTATTGTGTGTTCAACCAAGCTACTCTATACAGCAACTACAGAAAATTTCCACGATTTTGTTTCTTCGTATGAAAGGTACAAGAGATTTTTAAGGAAATTAAAGGAAAACGTCAAAAAATCTCCGGCAACTTGTTTCCTCTTACAGAACGTATAGGCACTGAATGAAGATGTAATTTGCTGTGGTTTGTATTTGCATTTAATTTTGGATTAGAAAAACAGCAACAACGATGATTTAATTTGTAATTTCTCACTGAGGTGTCCCTTTTGTACGTGGATACGGTTCGTAACTACATTATTGAAGTACTTTGAACTACTTAAAATACAGCTAGTAGAACTTAGAAGTAGTTAAGTGCAGCCAGAAGTACTTGGCAGTAGATAATGCACAAAGGAAAGCACGTTTTCAAAGCCAGAATTGCGTTCTTTTATTTTGTTTTTAAATCAGTTTTATGAAATAATAGTTTTTAAACTCAAAATTTTTAACATAAAAATCGAAAAATTAGTAGAGAAACGATGGAAATTGAAACAAATCAAATGTCGACGTTTACCAATATTTATTGATGCGAAAGTTTTGCCGGATTTTTACGAGTCGATTTTTGTCGTACAGCGGGGCCTTGTGGCGTAAATCGACTCATGAAAATGTAAACTTGACAAGCCACAGGTGACTAAAATCGCAAACCCTGGCTTAAAGTTGGTAACTAGCCGACTTTTGACGTGCGGTTACGAGTTTTTTATATTTTCCTCAAGTCTGTGAAAAAAAAAAGTATTTAACAAAAAATAATATTAGGCGTGTTTTTTCTTTTTCTATATTATAGAGTTTTATAAAAGTTCGAAAAAAACACCGGTAGTTTGGAAGCACCAAGCTTTTGTCTTACAAAATTGATTTCTACTTAATTTTAGATTTCAAAAAATATTTTGAAAGAATCAAATTAAATCAGTTTAAAGAACAAAAAGATAATCACCCCTGTTCTGATTTCCGATCCGTTTTAAAATCCTTTCGTTTTCAAACTTTAGGTGTTCTGAAATACTTTTCGCTTTCAATACTTTCGGAATGAGTGTGCTTTGATTTTCGATCGGATTGAAAATAATTGACATATTTTGAAAAATAATTTGAGTTGTATGTCGTCTCGTGTCCGAAGTAATTGAAAACATTTTAAAATGGAAAAGTCTCTCAATTTCCTGCGGTATCTTCTCGTCGATAGAAGCTGAATATGACGATTGCAAGCCTCTTCTTGTAACTCTATTGAGTAAAGCACCATGGTTAAATACATCTTTTTTATCTCTATAACTGTTTAGACATGTACAATTATAGATAGATATTAGATATTAATAAATAACATTGTTGCAACATTAAAAACATTTCAACTTACGTTTCACCTAAAAAGACACGTATAATATTGATTGTTTTTACTGATTTATTTAATTTTTTTCAAGAAATTTGACGTTTCGAATTTAGTTTTTTCTGATTTCGAAAGATAAAAAGGTTTAAATACTAACTAAGGTGAAAGTGAAAATCAGAACACTTTTTTGAATCCGTGCGGAAATCAATTGCGTTTACGGATTTGATTCGGAACGGAAATCAGAACAGGGGTGAAAATCTACAGAAGTCACAGCAGTACATGAAACATAATTAATTAAAAAGATGTGTAAATAATTTAAATAGAAAAGGTATTTTTAAGATGTCATCAACAAGTTCACGACGCATTAATGATATGCAAGATGTTCTGAATCTTCTGGACGAACTTTCATAAGTGTTTCAAGGTTCAGAAGCAATTCAGAGGATTCTGATATGGAATGGGAGGCACATACTAAGTGTAAAAATTTCGTTGAAACAATTGATGCATTCTTACATGCGGTTGCAGCGACAAACAGCGGATTACCTCATATGTATTAATGAATTTTTGCTATTCAAAAAACAAAAGTTAAGGAAATTATTTTCCATTACAGCAAGGTATTCGCAATCTGAATCTGCAAATTTATCAAATTCGAATGGAGGTAGGGCAAGGTTGAACACAAAGCAGTCTATCTACATGTACGTATCTGGTACATCAGCTATACTTTGACATATAGGAAATTTATTCGGTTTTCAAAATCATCCGCATGGATTGTTGAGCGGAGAATGACATCATTTTTGATTGGAATTGGTCACTTATATGTCAAATGGCCTCAAGAAGCTACTATAGATGAAAGTTCAAGCTAAATTTGATCACAAGAAAATAATACCCAGTGTAATTCGGCCAATAGTTAGAAGCGCCAATTATTTTGATCGTAAACAATCGTATAGCTTAGTCTTGCAAGTTGTCGTTGATACAAACAAAACATTTTTAGACACCACTTGAGGAGAACTGGGATCTCTTCATGATTATAGGGTACTTCGGAGATCAAATCTTTAGAGAAGAACACAGTCCAATTATTCGCATATCCCCATCGAACTGGTTGGTGCCGCTATTTAAAGATTATGCGAATTTGAAGGAATTACAATGACATTTTAACAAGGTTCACTCTGGAACCAGAATTGTAGTGGAAAACGCATTTAGTTTCCTGAAGAGACTCGTTAGAAGATTGCTTAGATTCACGCAACAAACTGTTTTTTTTGCAGTTACGAATCTTACCGTGAGTGCCTGCATTTTGCATAACATTTGCATTAGTCACGAAAATTTGCATGATAACACTTTGCAACCTTCCGCTTTTTTTGGGCCTTTTTCTTTAATTTTCAATGTTCAATGTGATTTATTTTTAGGATGTTAAAGAGATAGTGAACAAAGTTTCTTTATTTGCATCAATCAACCCGTCCACGGTCCAAAGTATCTGGTATTTTTGTTTGGGATATATTTGCCTGTGCCAGTTTATTTTCACTACATTAAGGGGAAATTGAGCCATCTCCACGGTGAATCGTATGGACGTTGGAAATGAATGATTGATTGGTCACCATAAATTTCTTTCATTTCGTCCATGTATGGGACCACATTTGGAGACGCAACTGTCTGACTTCTATTGTCCTTAGCGTTTTGTTACGAACCTAAAGGAGTTTTCATTCTCCCCTCTATTGCACAGACCGTGATCTGTTTTTTTTTTAAATAAAAAAAATTAAATTCATTTATTCAAAAGACAAAACAAATATATTTATTTTATTTTAGTGAGTTCGCCGGGACGAAACGCCAAATTTTTGTAAGACTATAAAAGGCCGTTAAAAACTATTTCGAATCAATAATTCAACAAGTCCAAAGTGCTAAGTCTTCTACTTGGCTGATTTATTTCAGCAGTATATAGAATTTGTATTATTAAAAAACCATCTTACAAAACAAATACATTTATGTCCTACCCTACCGAAATATCTTGAAACACCATATTATCTTCAAAAACATGTTCATAAGCGAAATTTTTTATTCAGGAATGTTTAAACTGTCCAAGATAGCACTTGAATAAGGTTGAAGAAGTCTCCTCCTTTGTCCAACACTTTCGTTTGGGGTGTTAAAAATGTATTTATTAATTTTCTCAAGTCATGATTTCATTATGTTTTACCTTTTTCCATTTGAATTCATGTTTCAGTCAACAAGATTATTTTCTTTTGTGCCTGTTTACATAGGCATTTTACTGAAAGTCGTTTTACTGAAATCGTGTCTACTCATAAAAAAACCCTTTCAGTACAATCTACCTTTTCCTATCTCACAAGTCACAACCAATGTACTTTGAAGTTTTTCGATATATTTTTCGAAAAAAATCAAAATAAATTATTTTGGTAGCACAGTTTTTGACAACGTTCGTCTCGATAAATATCCAGGCTAACGAATTCTATACAGACTAACTTGTTATTGTATTTTTCAAGGGAAGTTTTTCTAATGCTGTGCCTACGTTCTGTAACTCTCGCATCGGCAAAAGCAGTTGAAAATTGCTTTGTTTTGTTTTGTTTGGACCATGGAACATCTCGTGAATCGGTTCACTTAGACTTTTACTGCAAATATAAACAAAACTAGAGCGGCACAGATTCATACCAAAAGGAGTACCTTTATAAAGATGAACATGTTCGTGTTTTGGTCTGTTTGAACGTGAAATTTCTTGTGAATTTCCACAAATTTTTACAAAATTGCACAATTTGCTGTCAAAACTCATAGAAAAAAAAATAAGTTTTTGGGAAATTTTTTGAAAAAAGTAACCAAACAGGCATTATGGCACTTCCTATAATCTGCATTTTGATCTTCTCTCTCTATTCAACGAATGTAAGTTTAGATAGTTCGACAATTGGGCTTTTCCCAAAACTATCTCTTTCTAATTTGACAGTTCTATTTGGGGGGAAAACAATGCAATACAAACAAATAAACTTACATATACAACGAAAAATCGCAATGTTCACACTATTTGACCCTTTGAAAAAGTGTTTGTTTTCCCCCCAAATAGGGTTTTTTTTGTTGCTTGTGTCACATTGTGAGAACTTCAGAATTAAAAAAGAAATTAGATTCTCGAAAATGTTCTCTCGATTCTCAAAGACTGTACTCAGCGCAATAGGGGAATAAGTGTGTTCGATGTGTACAACTATTGGCTCTATGAAGATTTAACAAGATTAAATTCTAATTAACTAGATTTGAGGATTTAATTTGTATGGTAAATCTTTAAGATTTGACGATGCTTTTCCGACATTGCATGAATACCCTTAAGGCCCAACTATAATAGGCTTAAGCAAACATAAACTAATGTCAGAACCTATCAAAAAGTTTGCTTTAGTTTCAAAAAGTCGCAAGCATAGCCATAATAACTAGCCAAATAAGCTGTCAAAATCAAATTCACAGCTGTTTAATTTTGTTGAGTGTGAACATTGAATCAACGACAACGAGATAGCAAAGATATCACACATACACTTTCATTAATCTCGAATCATTTACACAGACGATGGGTTTGATGTGTATTTTGTATGTGTTGAACCGTATCTGTCAAATTCACTTATGCGCTGAGCGAACCGGACCGCTCTTGCTTGTGTTTGGTTAATTGAACGAAACTTAGAAAAATTGGACGAAACGTAGCTGGACTCCATTATGGCTACTCAATAGGAATTTCATATATTCGCTCGTTGGCTTAAGCATGCATAAGCTAGCTCATGCCTATTATAGTTGGGCCTTTATTATTGTTAATGCAATTAATATCAAGTATAGCTTTAAAGATTTAAGAAATTGGTAACCTGAACATAATATGAATACTCTTGGCAGCACTGCATGCTATTCACCACTTTTGACAACATTTGACATTTGTGGTGAAAAAAATATAATTTTGAGTAGTGTATTTATTCGTGTTGTAAAGTGACAGCGCCAGTGAAAAAATAAAATAATTTATCAGTGCGTGTGTCGTGTGAAGTGAGATTACGAAGAAAAGTTGTGTTTTATTTCCTTCGTCAACAATTTTGCTATTTTATTTGTTTAAGCTTTGCTTCCATATCGATTATTTATTTGCTGCTTTTATTACCACAGTGTTTGTTTATCTGAATAAAGTGTATATTTTCAACAACAACCAACAACAAAAAATTCTAAAACTCCTCAAATGTCTAAACAAATTACTCCTCAACAGAGTGCTAGTGCTTCTGCTGCCGTCATCGTTGATTTTTGTTTTTTTGTTCAGCTCAGCACCAGAAGTTGTGTAGAGCGTATTCAAGTATAAAATAAATGTTCGTATATAAAAATAAAGACAAAGTTTTAATAAATTGAAAAAAAAAAAAAAAAAAAACAAAACAGAAACAACTAAGACACGAAATTTCAACATGTCTTCACTTAAAGTAGCTGTTCGGGTTCGCCCTTTCAATGCCAGGTGAGTGCACTTTCAAGTTGGATTACTTGTTTTCATTATTTGCCGTTTTAGTAGGTATAATTACGTCAATAACAGTACAAAAAAAAAACGTAATTACCTTCGGCTACCTACATACATTATGAGCTCTAGCTACCTAGTTTTGATGATCCAACTTAACTTTTTGTAGGATCAACAAAGAGATGAAGAAGTGGGAAATAATAATTGCCTAGACAAAGTAACAATGAGTTCCCTCAGATCTAGCACACTGTGTTCAAATTTATATAATTTTTGTTTTAGATGCAAAGTTGTTTTGACGAGCATTTTTAATAGCATTTTGCTTCAAGATTATTTGAGAAGAATTCAGTGTTGACTCATGGTGCAAGATGCGTTGAAATGTTTATATAGTTTTTTTATTTTTACACTTTAGGTTCTTTTTTGCTTATTCTGGAAAATTGTCTTTAGAGGCAGAAAGACAAAAAAATGAGCCTTAATGCGTTTTGTTACTTTCTATTTTGCTAAAATCAAATGAAGAAACATAAACAGCACCTGTTACAGAGTCAACGTCGAGTAGAGTGTGCAAAAATCAAGAATTATTGTAGGTATAAAACCAAATTGTGTATACAAAAATACCGTCACGCAATGTAGGTACATGCTATTAAGTTAATTGTTCTTTTTTTAAATAAATGTATGTTCATATGTATATGTATGTAGCAGAACAACGTTATAGGTTCAAACCAGCTTTGAAATAATGGAGCTTTTAGTGTTGTGTGTAGGTATGTAGAAAATATTTAAAATTTTGTTTGTAAACACAATAACACAGTAAAATTAAGAATTCAACGGAGACACTAAAATTGCTGGTTGCTAAATAAAATAAGTTTTAATAACAATGCCCACACTAAAACTTTCCAGCTGCAAACCTGTTGATGTCCCTTGACCTTTGAATACAAAAATTATATCGGTTTACATTTTTTTTTAAACATCTGGAATCATTTCCACTCGATGTATGAAAACAATATCCTCCCCCTTATAATAATTCTTTTTAAGCTGATAAGTTGGTTTGATAACATCATTGCAAATCAGTAGGTATCTACTGTAAATGTGCGGATATTGAAGAAAACATAGGTAATATTTTAAAATATCCATTAGGCTTGCATTCACCTACAGACATATTCACATCTAGTAAAACATGTAAACATGATATAAAACAAAATTTATTTTTGTTTATTCATGCTTATGAGATGACGGATGTGCGGAAGGCGAAATTTATTTTCTTTGAGGTAAAAACACATGGGTAATTACCTTGTAAGAACTTCATATCAAATTAGAACCACAAGATCTAATCCCGTTATGATATCGCAACGAAAGCACCGGAAAAACGCCCTGATTTTTTTTAGAATTGTGTTCATACTTTTGATTCCCATATATTGTGCATAATTATAATTAAGTATAAATTATTCAGCATCTGATTCATTAGAAGTAAAATTCTGATAAATTCTCATGTTATCAACTGAGTTGTGAATCCAATGAATTTTATTTTGGTTTCCTATTGCTATGGAAAACCCAATCGCAATTTTCATGGTGTAATTTAAAACAACAAGAATCTGTTGTAGGTTTGAATGAATGAACGGCAAAAGTTTTTCTAAATAAAATTGAACAAATAGAGACCAAGCGCCACTAAAAGGAGTCTGATGATCGGCGTGGCAGTCGTGATCTCTGGGTAACTTTTGGTTCAATCGCACAAGGAGTAAAAAAAATTAAGAGAACATTTTGTGTATTTGGCACTTCGAACAACAAAAAATTGTTTGCTTTTAGAAATATAACAATTGTAGTGCTACACTGAACTGAAAACCGTATTTGGAACGCATACCTAATGCACGGTGGTCGGTGATAATAGAGCTAGATTTATTTTTCGACACAAAAATTGTGTTGTTCAACAAAACTCTCTTAACACTGGAGTACACGCATGGCCTACTATAGTAGACCACAGTAACTGTTTTGTTCATAGAAGAATTTTTTTATGGAAGAGCGGTGTCATTTTAAATAAGCCCTCTCAACTAAACTTGTCAACAGGTTAATATCTCTCTTGATTAGTTATAGTCTTGATAGTTTAATAGTTAAGTGCCAAAGTCAACTCTCTACCATAGTAGTCCGCGCGAGTGTTTGTGTACCAAATTAAGGTTATCTATTTGTATTCTTTTTCAAGTTTACAACGCTAATTTGTTGAGTTTTTTTTTTTAAGAAAAAAACTTTTTTTTATATTTAGTAATTCAGACCTGCGATGCTTTTAGGGACATCTGAATAGACACAGCACGATCTGACACCAAAGATGGGACGATTTGGCAGATGCGCTTATTGTACCAGGGCCCGAAACAGATCAACAAAAAAATGGTGCAAGATTTGCAACAAGTGGATTTATTCCGATCACCAGGCTGTAGTGTGTTTTCAATGATATGAAAATTGATTTTTTTTATTGATATAAGTTAACAAAAAAAATATGAATCATTGATCTCTGAAAAGCCATTTTGGTTATTTTTTTGTATTGAAAAAGTATTTTTTACTAAATTTGAAGTTGCTAACTAATATTTATGAATTAAAATTATTAAATGTTTAAGACATTAAATGAATATAATATTTAAATATTTGTTTCATTTAAATCTTTATAAACTTAAAAATTAATGGCATTTTTAAATGGTCTACCATAGTAGACCACTCGTGCATCGGTGTAAAAAAAATAGGGCGCGTGTACTCCAGTGTTAAGGAATTGTAAACTAAAATTCACAATTATATATTAATCCGTCTTATACATTTCTTGAACTTTTTTTTCGTGAATTTTTATCATCGTATTCGTGTAAAAAACCCACCACAATGAACCATTCCAAAGTTGGTATTTTATTTTTTGATCAAAATTTCTTTTAAAGTCTATTATCTTTTATATGTATGTAAATATGGAATATGGTTCAGTTGTTTTCTTCTTTTTTTTAACAGAGAAATCGACATGGATGCTCTTTCTATTGTTGAAATTGAAGGTAGCAAAACTCGACTATATAAACCACGGACTCAAGCAATACGCGATGCAGGACGAGAAAGTCACTTTGATTTTACTTTCGATTACTCATATTGGTCTTTTGATCCTAATGACAGCCATTTTGCAACTCAAGAACAAGTGTACAAGGATCTGGGTACTGATGTTGTAGACTGCGCATTTGAAGGTATGTACATATTTAGAATAAAAACAAAAATTAAGCAATTTTTATAAAATTATCATTATTCATTACAATGTCACAAGCATGCATCACACGCAAATGTTTAGAGAAAATTGCTTTAAAATTTCAATAGAATAAGATAAGTACGCATACTTTTGACGCATTAACGACATCAATTTTCTTCAATGAATATTAGTTGATTTAAAAAAAAATGTATACCTACAATATTAATATGTAGATACATAATAGTACATACCTACATATGTACATATGTATATTCAAATAAAATTGTTGAGACATTTCTTTTTTATATCGCCATCGTACACTTTTTTTATGAATGAAAACGATGGCATAATGGTTTTGAAGTTTGCTCCAAGAGTATCTCTTGGCATTATAAAGTGCCTCTAATCTATACTGATTCCATAAAAAATTGTAGGAACTAACCTTTCCTACAAATTAAATACCAACAAAACCAAACATAATGCTTCAGATTTGTAAGTCACTAAACCCAAATTCTTCACGAGTTTTTTTTTTAAATATCGGTTTCGGTTTAACATTTTTTAGTACTTTAGTACTCCAAAAGCCTTCGATTTGATGGTCGAAGAAAATCTTTTACAGAATTTTTTATAAAGGATTGGACACAGAACGAACAGATAAATATATAAATAATTTAATATATAAAGCTATTCGTTGGATTACTTGTCAAAAGTTATAAGTTTTTCAAGAAGTCCCTAAATTTGTGAAATCAATGTTTTGTTAAAAGCGATTGGTAAAAAAAAGTAGAACAGTCCGGAAATCCAATCGTAAACCACATTAATCTGCGCTCGCTCAGTGGATTTCAGCCGACAACTGTGCACAATGAGTCAGTGTTGTTGGAATGTATATAATTTTTTTTAACTGGGTAAGAAAAAAGCCAATCTTATTTGCAATTTGACTTTTTAAGACACTATCTTTGTCTTTTCTTATTTTATCTTTGACATTTAAACAAGAACATTAATTGTACTTTTTAAAAAGATATTTTCTTTTCTAAAACCCATTCTACAATTGATACGTTCAGAAGACATAACTAGTTTCCGTATTCAAATTTGTGTTCAATGAATGCAGTTGACTGCATTAGTAGTCCCTTGTCACAGTACACATATTTATTTGTGTAATGTGGTCCCTTGTGTCTTCGGAACGTGGTTATGTTTGATTTGAAAGTTTCTAGCCTCTCATCACTAAACTGTTAAAAAATTGAAAAAATTGTAAAGAAAGAATTTTGAAAAAGGAAATTTATTTAAACTCGTAATTGATTTGTACCTTTTGTGAGGTGTTTCTCAGCTAAAAATAGTATTGCTGAGTCAATAAAAAATTGCTGAAAATGGCATGTTAATGTACCGAAATGCATAGATTAAATTCATCTGTTTTTTTTTTATTTTATTTAATGTAAACTACATTCGAATTTTGGTGAAATCATTAAGGCCTTGATTAAAATACTGTTTCTTTCGATGTTTTCAATTTTGTTTTTGTTTTTAGAAAATTGTTCCCTCCCGCCTAAACGGTGGCAAATAAACTCCCCCTGTTCTACGATTTTATTCTTGTTTTCACTCAACCTAATAGTCGCTTTCTAGTAACAAGATATATACTCGTATTGACAAAAAATAATTTTTAAAATTACATATTTTTCGATTCATGTTTTAAATTATAAGTGATAACTCGAATAAATGAAAACTATAAGAACAAGAAAATATGGAACAGCAATTAGATTATATATATATATTTATTTTATTGTAGCTTTATTAACATTTTTTCTGTCTTAAAAAATGTATTGCACAATTTACAGAGATTTTGGTATGATTCTGACGTACTACTGAAAAATTGATAAAAAATTTATTACACTTATCACAGTTTTATACTTAGTATATTATGAAAACTCGAAGAAAAAGTTACAAGAAAACCCTTCTTTAATATACAACAATTAGCTTTATTTCGTCTTATTTCAAAAATAATTAACATTTACCAAATTATATCTTTTTATTTTCAGTTTAATCTAATTCAATTTTATGATCTTTTTTCCCATCTTATAACTTATAATAATTATAACATTCTAGAAGACCCAATTTACTGAAATAAGATAAATTTTTGTTCCAGTAAAAAAATAACGCTGATCACAGATATTTCAATTTTTATATTAAATCGGCGAAATGTCGTTTAGGAACAAAAAAAGATACTAGCACTAACTAAATATAAAAGATTTGACCAGTTTAGATTTAAATTTTTCTTTTAAGATTACTCTTTGCGGATATTATCAAAATATAATACATATACCAAAGAAGAGTATTTCATAATTTTTTTTTGTAACAACAATGATACTTTTCTTTTTGATTGTAAAAAGATACTCATCTTGTTGTTCGGTCTGTTAAATATTTATGCTCGCACGCATTTACCCTTCAATGCTATAATAAAATAAAACTTTGCACATCACTCTAAATTAAAAAGACGTTAACATAAAATAATAATGTAGCCTAAGGAGATTGCTTGTTGAAAGGGAAAGTAAAATTGAAAGAAAGCTGGCGAACCTTCGAGTACACATTACACATTACACTTTCATTTTCATATCTTATTGTTAGTTAAGATGCGTTTGGAATTCTTTTAAAACCAAAAAAAAAAAAACAAAAGACAATCAAGATGACTTATCAATAAAAATATCTCTCTTGTTTTTTCTTCTTCTTTTTCAAAATGTAATTCTATAGGTTATAATGCTTGCGTTTTTGCCTATGGCCAAACAGGCAGTGGAAAAACATTTACCATGATGGGGAAACGCGATAACCCAGGGCTTATTCCCAGAATTTGTGAAGAACTATTCCTACGTATAAAAGTAGGCCAAGAATCTGGCACGGGATACAAGACACAAGCCAGCTATTTAGAAATTTATAATGAACAAGTGAAAGATTTACTTGGCCCACACAACAGAGGACATAGCTTGAAAGTCCGCGAACATCCAAATATTGGACCATATGTTGATAATTTATCACAACATGCTGTCTCAGACTTTGATGAAATTCTGGTAATTTATTCCGAATCATAGTTTCGAATTTTGAAAATCTAATTGAAATCCATTCAAGGAATGCATATCTAGAGGAAATGTACAGCGAACCACAGCCAGCACAAACATGAATGATACCAGCAGTCGTAGTCATGCAATATTTACCATAACCTTTGTACAAGCGGTCTTTATGAATGACAAACCAAGTGAAACTGTTTCTAAGATTCATTTAGTCGACTTGGCAGGCAGGTACGGAATCGTTTGAATTTTGCTTAAAACTGTTATACGATATATTTTGTATACCCAATGTAATTTCATTTTGTTTGCTAATTGTATAGTGAACGAGCAGATGCTACTGGAGCAACTGGACAGCGACTTAAAGAAGGCGCCCATATAAACAAATCATTGGTTACCCTGGGCAAAGTAATCTCATTGCTTGCGGAACAAACAAGTAAAAATGATAATTCAAAACGAGTTCTCTATATACCCTATCGTGACTCGAATCTGACATGGTTACTAAAGGATAGTTTAGGTGGTAACAGTAAAACCATTATGATTGCCGCATTGTCACCGGCTGACTGCAACTACAGCGAAACTCTGAGCACGTTGCGGTATGCGAATCGGGCAAAGAACATAATTAACAAGCCTACAATAAATGAAGATACCAATGTAAAACTTATTCGTGAACTCAGGGAAGAGATCAATAAGCTTAAGTCGATGTTAAGTGGCGATATTGTAAGTATGGCTTCGCTTATGACACGTAACATATTATTGAACATTGTGCATATTTCTGCAGAACTCTCTGACACCTTCATCGAAAATGTTGGAAGACCTCCTCAAGAAAGAAGCACAAGAAAAAGTTCTAACCGAAGAATGGACAGAGAAGTGGAAAGAGGCACAATCGATACTGCAAGAACAGAAATCTTTGGGGTTACGAAAGTCTGGTGTCGGTGTAGTCTTGGACTCTGAAATGCCCCACTTGATTGGAATACATAATGACATAACAACTGGTGTCACATTGTATAGCTTGAAAGTATGTGTGTGGTTAAGCGCTATTTTCTGATTCTTGTTAATCGCACGTATCTTATTGCAGGAAGGAGAAACACTCATTGGGACAGTTGAGTGTGAAATTCCTCAGGATATTGTACTTACTGGCGATGGTATTAAACCGCAGCACTGTAGCATTATTCTTTGTGATGGCAATGTGACACTTCACCCTCGGCCGTTTTCTCAATGTTGGCTAAACGCTCATCTCATTGATCAACCAACGAGTATCTCACAGGGCGATATCATCTTACTTGGCCGTACGAACATATTCCGTTTCAATAATCCAGCCGAAGCAGCAAAACTTCGTAACGATCTGTCGCGCTCTCACTTGGATATGTCAAGGTTGCAATTGATAACATCGTCTCGAGAGAATCTCCTTAGTACTAGTTTCTGTGGAGAAGATGAGTTAATGACATCAACTCCTAATAAAAAGAACAAACAGTACCATCCCAATAAACTGACATCTCGGGATGATCCAGAACTACAGGATGAGAATAGGAAAATTCTGGAAACGATTGAAAATGCTTTGAAACAGCTCAATATAGTGAGTGGCTGTTATTTGTTTCAACTTTGTATTCCTGTTTTTTTATTATTTTTAAGGAACGTGTTCAAATGTACGAACAATACAAGACAAAAGTACGTAAGCTCACCGATGAACTTCGTCAGCTGGAAAAGGAAGAAATGAACAGTTGTGAGTTGCTACTCGGTCGAGAAAAGGAACTGTTGGCCCGAAAAGATATGCTACTATGGGAAAAGAACAACGAGAAAGTTCAGGTAAGTTTCTTTTTTTATTACCGAAAAGAATTTTTGCTTTCGTATTAAATTGTGTTTGTAATAAAATTTTTGTTTTAGATTATGACCTCATTTCCTTTTGTTTTCTTTTTTTTTATTTTGGTCAGATTGATATCGTTTGTAGACAAATTTCCACATTTCAAACCCAGCTCGACTCAAAGAAACGAGATTTTTCTGAGTATGTAGCCAAAGAATTACAAGAATTGCAAGACTATGGTAAACTTGACGAGGTTGGTTTATATAAATGGTTATGTTTTTTTTTTTTTTGAGCTATCTTCTGAATTGTTCCATTTGTTTATGTTTTTGTATATATGTTTCTTTTTATTTATGAATGTCGTTTGAAGTTTATTTTTGTATCATTATTTTTGTATTGCAGGTTGGAATAAAAATAACGGAATGTACTCAACTTTCTGGTGACCTACTCCTGCAAGCTGTGGAATCATTGGATTCTGCTCAGTTTGTCAAGGATACCGTAAAGAAAAATGTAAGTAGAGTAAAGTTATTTATGAGTAAGAGTGACATTGCATTTTTTCGTCACCACACTTTATTGACATGGGCTACCTCAATCTGAGATGCAAGGGATTAATCTATAACCACTTTCATTGAGATAATTTATTTTTCTGGTATTATCTTTTATCCTTTTACCTAATCCATTATTAAATATTCTTTTCAGAATGATGATGTAAAAAAATTAGAAGAACAAATTACGGGGAAGGAAAAAGTCTTAAATGCTGGCACAAATAAAATTGCCAAGATCGATGAAGAAATAATGCAGTTGGACCAAGAATTGCAAGCAATTAATTCACAAGGAAAGGAAAAGACTGAAATAAAATCAAAAAAGTCATCGTGAGTTTTGCTATTGTTTATGTTGCACTCAAGATTTTATCGTTTTTTAATGTTTGATATATTTTATTTGTCAGCTTAAAACTAAACTTGAACAAAATGACTAATAGCGATGCTCAAACTGACCAAGATGATATCTCAAATTCTGATACTTATGAAACTTGTGATACTTTCCATACAATAAGTTCTGTTTCGCCAATTCAAAATGATTTCCCAACAACATCGTCGTGTTCATCGAATTTCACCGATAGATTACCATCGTCTAGTAGCACAATTGGCAATGGTAGCGATAGTAATAGTTTAGCAACTGCAAATCCCATTATGAGCGACAGCGGTGTATGTCTAGAATCGTTAAGAGTTTCTAATGGCATTCCAATAGTTGTGACCAGCCCTACCAACTCGAGTGGCGGGGCAAAAAGTGTTAGTGACGATGATACGGCTTCGTGTTCGTCTTGTGAAACGGGTAGAAGTTCAGATGTTTCAAAATCCTATTGTTCAATGCATGCGTTACGGAGGAAAATTGCTGCTCAAAAAGCTCTTATTATGAAGAACTTGGAAATGGATGCAGATAAGTCAAAATTGGACATACAAATTGCTCAACTGCAAGAATTACAAAGGCGATATGTTAAAATGGAAAAAGAACTCACATTAAATGGTCGAACTCATTTGGAGTGCTGTAATGACGACGATATCAATTATGATGATGGAAGTTGCTCGAACGTCATGACACAATCGATGGACACATCTTCTTATGTACCTAGCATGACAATGTCGTGTCCTACAATGCGGGATTGCCGTAAGTTAGTTTTGTTTGAAACAAAATTCGGTCAATACGAACATTTTTGAATTCATTATGACCCCAAGAGTACATTAGGGCACACACAAGTTGTTGTTGTACATTGGGTTTCTTTCTTTTTTCTCCTTACTCGATTTATAAGTCAGTCAATCAACACACAACAACTTGTAAAAATGCTGGTTGATACAGATGCAGTTGCCAAACAATAAAACCTAAAATGAGTAACCTTCGTTAGCGCAATGCGTAGTGCATATGGCTCTGAAGGAAGCTTGGTCTGGTTCCACTCTCAGAGATGGCAAATAAAATCGAATAAATAGACCAACCGCCACTAAAAGGAGCCAGATGATCGGGTGGCAGTCGTGAAATAGATTTAATTCCAGCCCATAAAAAACTTGTTGGTATCTCACTCAAGTGTTATTGTTCATTCAAATCTTCAATATTAATTTTTATTTTCACTCTGGGGTCTCCTTCTCACTGTCAAGGCAAGAGACATTAGACTTCTTCAAAATAGATTAACAAAGTTAACACAATTAAAAAAAAAAAAAAACATAATTAATTATTATGAAATTTTTATTTTTTAATCATATTTTTTGTATTTAGCTCACGAACCAGACCAATTCATTTCAATACCTAGTTTTGTTATCAGAGGAGCCGGAAAGCAAACACATTACGAATATGAAATACGAATAATACTTCCCGATGGAAAATTAAACATACTCAGGCGGTATAGTCGTTTTAGGGAGTTGCACTTAACAATGAAACACTGCTATGGATCGAAGGTAAATTATTTTTTTTAATTTGATTTGATTTAATACCTAATTTTAAAAGAAAAACCTGTTCTGTCAACAGATTGGTGCTCTTTCATTTCCTCGTCGTGAAATATTCTCCTCGAACAGTGAATCAGTTGCCAAACATCGAAGACGGTTGCTAGAACTCTACGTCCGACGACTGATTGTTGTTTGTGCACGGATTCCGCAAAGTCCAATATACGAAGGCCCCGGTGGTCCTGGTATAACTCGTAACACATTAGCCAATCTCTCACCGTTCTTTAAGAAAGGTCTGTTTGAGAACGGGAAGCACGGGACTGGATAATAGTAACTTTAATTTTTAATTATTTTCTACCAATTCTGTCCCTGTTGATCTTTGCCTTTTCCATTCTTAGCCTTAGTAACTATTACGAGTAAGATTATTATTATTGTGAATCCTTGACTATTATAGTGTGATTTATTTTAAATCCAATTTGTCTTATGTTTGTTCTCATTTAGGAATTTTTTGTGTATTATTATTTATACTCATTTACAAATACAAAAAATAAACAGCCCCCAGTGAATATATAATGAAAGAAAAAAAACTTTTTTTACAAAAAAAAAATTAATTAAATAATAATTTAAAAAAAATCTGTGATGATATTATCGAAAGAACAAAAAGATACATATTATCCGCAAATGTAACTTATACAAAATTGTTACAGACACATAAAAGTTTGTTAAATCTTGAGCTTAAAAGAAAATAGACAAATAATAATAAGTACAATAATTTATGTTAACATAAGAACAAAACGTGAGAGTATTATTCCATTAAAGGCATTAAATGTTATCTTAATAGATTCTTAAATAAATTTCTTAACGGAAAGAAGATTTAAGTTTTAAAAACAAAAAAATCAAGCAAATCAAAACTCAAAATATAATTTTAGTTAATAATTTATGGTTTCTCTAAAGATCAAAATGAATTAGAAACAATTTTTTTTTTAAATGTGAAACTTCGCAACTCATTAGTAAGTTATAGTTATAGCTGCTGGTAGAAAATATCAGTAACGATTGGGATTACTTTTTAAGTCCTAGCTTCCTTATAAGGGTTTAGTTTTCATTCGCGTTTCTACCATACCTACATCATCTAATCGCAAACGAAAACTTTCATACAATTATAGTGACAATGAAATAAATAAATAAAGAAAATGTGCTGTAGTTAGACGGAAGAATTGGCGAGTATTTCAATTGTCATGCCTTTGTTGAGAATTCACATCATTACAGTTTTTTACAATTTTTTATCTTTAACTTTAGTTTAAGATTTCCGTAAGTTTTTAATGCCCTGAATTCAAATTTGAAAATTGTTCCATTACGTCAGGTTTTCATGATCTTAAAGTGTAAAAATACGATTTTTCTATATTTACAATGGGAGGCTTTGAGGAAAAATAAAATTTAAAGTTCAGCATGTTACAAATGTTTGTGATGCCAAAAAGCTATTTTTACTGCATCGCTGCCATTATTTTTTGTCATCAGGGTATAAATAAATCTCGTTTTTGGAAGATTGCTGGTGTAATCCATTTTCGGAAATTTGATTACAATCATGATACATAAACACTAAATATGGGATCTTGTGAATTTCTTAAGAGTATTATTAGATTCATATACTCAAATTTTTAAAAAATATTATGGGAGTTAATGGGTAGTTTTTCTTATAGGTATGAAATTTGTTTTCGCTTCATACAAAAATTGTTTAATCTGGTTATTTCTTTTACAGGTTTTCTATCAAATTTTAAAATTTTCTAGGGAATAATCACAATCACAAAAATAAACCTATATTTATACATAAATTATAATTGTTTAAGAACTTTGCATAGTAATATTATAATTTGAGATCTGTGAACTATTGATCATTGCCTTGTGATCTTGGTTATAATAAAATAAATGCACTCTGCTTAATGTATTCTAATTAAAATAAAAAACAAATGATATTTTCTCTATTTGCTCTACCCAAATTGAAAACCAACATTAAGTTGCGTGTCCATTTGAGAGTTCTTTCGTTAGTAAACTCTCGAGGGTTACTCTCGGGTGCCTGTCCATTTGAGAGTTATTTTTTTGGGATTTTACTATCCCGAGTTCAATTGTTAAGTTTTGAGAGATGATTTCCTGAGAGCACTTTCATAACCGTGTCCTTTTGATATATTTTTCCTGCTAGTTGGAAGTTAAAAGTAGTTAAAGTGACAATTATTCAAAGTTTATTGAATTTTTTTTTTGGCATTGGTATAGATAATCGAAATTCGGCGCATGGTTTGCCCTTGAAATTATTATCTTACCTGTTTATGAAATTTTCGTGTAAGTTTACTTTTAGAGCTCAAGAAAGGCGTTATTAATAAATTTTTTTACATTTAAAAAAAAAATTTATTGTAGTTCCAATCAATAAATTATCGATCACTTATAGGTCAGCATAATTTTTTTTAACAAGTGTTCCAAAATCAAAAAAAAATCGGGATCATTTAAATCCATTCACTTTAACCGGATTTTAAATTAAAATTTATTATAAAACCGCGATTGATTTGCTTACTCCTGAAGACCACAGTTTCACAATGTAAACTCTCGACAGCTACTCGCAAAATACGAACAGTGTTGGAATTCGGTTAGCTTATCTCCGATAGTTCTCAAAACATGTGTCCTCTTGCGAGTAACTATCAAAAAGTTCGAATGTCGAGATCAAAAATGAACCTCTCCGCGAGCTACTCTCAAGCCTGTGTGCACTTGCGAGTTTCCTCTCAAGAGTGGCCTCAGAGCTACTCTCAATGTTTTTACTCTCAAATGGACACGCATCTTTATAGACGAAAGTTTCAAAATTCTTATGTACCTCCATGTAAATAACAGTCAAATCAAAACTTATTTTCAAACCTTCCTATCAACTATAAGAACAACTTTTTAAAGCTGGTTATCAACACAAACAAAAAATATTGTAAATAAAATCTTGCAATGTATAGGTTAAATTAAAAAAAATATATATATTTATATAAAAAAAAAATACTGAAAGGTAGGTTAGACTTAATTAAAAAAATATTTTTTTATATATTTTAAACAATTATATTTAAAACACAAAACTTCTTCTGATGAAATTTTGTTGTCTTTAACTAAATTGAAACATTTTTTGAGATGTGAAAATAAGAAAATGTAATTTTAAATATATTTAAATTAAACCAAAAAAAAACAATTTTAATTTTGATTTTTCTAGATAAATCGCGAACAATAATTTTGTCACAGATATTGTTGAAGAAAATTGTCATGGTGATTATAGATTGTATATTTTATTCAAATGTAAAACTAGTAAAATTCATTCTTCCAACTAGAATTTTTTAAAACAAGTTATGAAATAAAAAAATATATACAAACGAAGGGCTTCATTTTTTAATTCATTTTTTTTTCAGACTTTTGCTTTGGGTAAAGAAAATGTAAACCACTGAACAACGAACGAAAATCTTCAAATTTGATATTGAAAATCAGCGTTTAATAATTTTAACGCCATACCATAACCATCTTGGTTATTGGTGCTAATAAAACGGGGCTAATGGCAATGTTACGAGACATTTTCGGTTAGTTAAGATTAATTAAGTTCAGCGCCAACTGTCGGGAATCTTGAAACAAATCATGGAACAAAAACTCATTATAAGTTGAAGCTATTTATTTTCGCCAACTCTTCTTCTTACTAGGCATGCACGAGAAACGCATACATATTAGAGTTAAATGAAACAATAATAGTTGCTAAATAATTTCTAACTCCAAATTTAGCGAGCTAAAGTTATCTGCTCGCTAGCACACGTCATAACTCACAGTCACAAGGCATTACAATAGGGGTATTCCCGATCCGATGCAACTGGTCTTGTATCATTGCAAAAATGCAAAAGTGTAAAATTGCTATACCTACCCTTACCCCATTGTAAAAAAAAACTTTTCACTTTTGAAATGATGCAAGACCAGTTTGCATCGGATCGGGAATACCCCTAATATATTAATACAAATAGTTAACAGATGTGCAAGTATTTGGTCTTTAATTAAACGGGTGGTAAGAATTCAAATTTCATTTTCTTTTAGAAAATATCTACCTATCCAGTATCCACTTTATATGAAACCCAGCAGCTTGTAACACTACTTTTAGCTATTTATTTATTATTAAAAAAATGTTTTATAAACAAATGTCAGATACCTACATATGTACATACCTATTAATCTTAAATTTTTCTTGTCTGAGCAAATCTTATAACATCATTTCGTATTGTAACTACACAGAAAAAAAGATTTAATGAATAGTGCAGTTCATGGTTATAGACAAAATTAATTTGGAATATTTAATTTTAAAATAATAATAAAAATTAAAACTATAAAAATTTAAATTTAAATTTTATTTAAAAAACTTAAACTCAACTTTATTATTTTAAAATTTAAACTTAACTATTGTACGCGTTTCCGAGTGTCTACTCATGATACAACAAAACAAAATAGCGCATTCCGAGTTTCTACTTTTCTCTCGTTCTGCGCATCTACGTCATTTGAGCCCACTTCGTCTTACTTTTAATGAGTTGAAGAAATGTAAACAAATGGTCGATTATTTATTTTAATAATTCTTATAAATTGTAAAACACAATAATTAAAATAAATAGTATCAGTAAAATATAACTTTTCACAGTTACAAATTCGAATTAAAAATTAATACCGGCCAAAACAAAGTATTAATGGCGCGATTTGCACTAAGATGACGTCACGTCATTTTGATATATAAACTCTTACATGCGCAATGCCAAATCTTGTTTTGTTGTATCATGACTGGGAAGTACTTAAAAGTACTTTGCAAGGCCCAAATGTCAGACAAATAGTTGCTATTAAAATTTCCTATTAAACCACCTACGGTACTGTTTTTTACAAAAAACTTGATAACATACCAACTGACGACATAGGCGCCTGCCTGCGACTGAACATACCCTAACGCCCATATTATTCACTCGATACATCCAGATTAAAACTTAAATCCAGATGTAAATACATCCGCATTTAAGTTTCAATTTGGATGTATCGAGTGAATAATATGGGCGTAATAGTCTAGTCAATAAAGCCATTAAAACAGCCCAATTAGAAAATAATCTCCGGAAAGCTGTATTTTGGTATATAGCCTCTTCATGGTGTTCTTAAAAACTGTCAAAAGTCCAAATCGATATGAGCGCCCCTAACGATTTTACGGGGGGTTGAAGGCCCACAAATGGTTTTTCAGGAATAAGTCCCAAATTTTAAGTTGTAAAAAAAAATGTTGAAGACTAATTTGTAGCTTGGAAAATTTACTACAAAAAATATTAACATACTTTTTTTCATAAAAATAACCGTTTCCGAAATAAACCTTTGGGAAGAGTTAAGGGCCTTACTTTTCTAGGGTCAAATAAAAAAAAAAATATTGAAAATAGAAAATGAATATAAAAACACAAAGGCAACACCTACAATTATCATGTATTCTAAAGTTGAACGGGCAAAGTTGACGGGCATATCGAGGAAAAAGTGAAGCATTTTTCAAAATAGTGTGAGTTACACAAACACAGATGCATTCACACAGGGAAGGCATGCATGTTAGACAGCTAAATCATGGGGCGCCAAAAGGAATTTTTAAGTGAATATGTTATTATTCATACTATTCTTCATTGAAATAAAAATATAAAATTACATGCTCCGTTAAATCCTGTAAAAACACCTATAATAAGCAGTGGAACTTTTGTTCATTTCACAGGTAAACTGTGTCTCATATTCCACATAAAGTAAGTAAAATTACTCTGCACTACGGGCGCTCAATGTATTTGAGCGCCTTGCCATCACCAACAAAAACTAATTCGACCCTGGGCGAGAATTTCAATTTTGACAGATAGGCACCTGACATTAGCTGTGTTTTTTGCAAGCTCGGGGGGAATTGGATTAAAAAAACGACGTCGGTGCTAAACAATTAACATGTTAAATGCAACAACAACTAATCCCAGAGAATTCTCGGGGTTTAACTTAAGCGCACAGAAAAATTGTGTTACCGGCATGAATTACATACATGTTATCGATAGTTTGTATGAAAACTTTATGTTTTTTACTGTCATGGCGTCGCTAATCCCCGCCGTCGTTTTTTTCAACCAATTCCCGACGGGCTTGCAAAAAAACACGCCTAATAAAAACAAAAATAAGATTAGGGATAAATGAAAATGCATGTTATGAAATATTCAACCAACATTTTATACAATTACTTTCGATGTTTCTTCGTCCCCTTTCACACAAGGAAACAAGTTGCTGGAGATTTTTTGACGTTTTCTTTTAATTTCCAAGTCTCACCAATCGTAGACCGTTCGTTCCTGTTGGTGCCCTTTTCTCCTAAAAACTGAAAGTTGCTGGAAACTGAGTTTCCTTGTGTGAAAGGGAACTTGAACCATCCCCGATGGCAATCAAAGAAATATTGCTAGTGAAAACAAAGTGTTAAGATTACGGAAGAACGATTTCTTTTGTGGTGAATATTAAACTGCTGGCAATAACTACTTGCTCTGCAAATGACAGGCAGCTGACATTTCGTTTTCGCTCGCAGTGTATGCGTTTTTCGCTGTTAAAGGTTTGTCGTGAGCTAAGTGTTTTAATTTAACTTTTAAATTGAACTATTTAGTATTTTTTATTAAATAATAATATAATTATGGCGCTGGCAGAAAGGGTAATTGAATTCGTCAAAAAGTATCCAATTCTTTTTGATTTATCGCACGAAGATTACAAAAACACAAAAAAGAAAGATAGAGTGTGGGGAGTAATTGGCGCAGAACTAAATGAAGACCGTAAGTATTTCTGTTTTCTATAAAAAAATATCAAAAAGAAACAAAAATCTTATTCCTAAGAAATCTGATTCATTATTAATACACAGCGAAAACATCGCGTGGCGATATAAAAAGTTTCGCTCCAATGGCGTCGTGTTGTACTTTTTTAATAGTCGAAGCAGGGAGAATTTTTGTTTATTTACATCCCAACTTATTTATTGGTTTGTCATTTTTTGTATCGTTTGAATAGTAAGTGAAAATTATATCATCATATAAGTTACATGTTAACATAAAAAAGAACAAGAAAATATTTCCTTTTGTTCTCAGTAACTTCCATCCTCACTGTGCCTCTACAATGACAAAGTTGTGAAACAAAATGAATTATTCGGAATACCTTACTATTTTTCGTGAGATACCTAGCTGATGTGGGTTATCAGTTATCATTATATTACAAATCCAGATCAACAGAATCAACAGAAAAAAGGAATTCAAAACCTCACTGTAGATCACATACTAAATTTGGAAGTTTTTTTTTGATTTCTGAAAAAAACATGCAAAAACGACCTACGAGGTTCTGCACTTTAACCGTCGAAACATAGTTATCTACTTTATTGAAAGCTAAGTAAATTTGAAACTATCACATATAATTTGGGCCTATAGTGTTGGCGCTAGTACATCCTTATTATGACAAAACACTAACATTAATAAATCCACCCACAATTGTTTATGTAGAAATAAATAATTTGAAATATTTGTTGCGGTGCTGATATTTTTCGTTTATGAATAATTGAATGATTATAAAAAGTTTCTACTTTTATAGATACAAAAAACAAAGCCAAAAAATTGTGGACTGTGTAAAATATAAAACTAAGAGATATTTTCCATAAAATTTTGGTTCGTAGGTATTCATTGTCGTTTGCTTAACTCATGTTTTACTAAGCTTCAGTTTAAGATCTTTTGGATCAATGAATAATCATACGTATGTAGGTACATACATAGATTTTTATCTTTAACCAAATTCCGTTCTGATTTCTGTATTTATAAAAATAGAAGTTGATAGAATTATTGGACTTTAATTAAAATTGGTATCACAAAATTCAATTAAATGTACTTTTAACTTAGCAACACAAATTTAAATAGCTTTAAGACTTCACGCCCAAATATCTCATAGAAATTAAATAAATAGTGATTAAATCTTTTCCCTGAAATATTTTTTTGCTGCAACATTCAGTTACATCCCAATTTTTGTGTGTCCTATTTTGCTATACGATTCGATCGAAAGTCTCTTTTTCATGTGATTTGCCTCAACATAATTAAAATTCTCAAGAAAGTACGAATAACTGCGAATGAAAAAACTTTTCATTTTCGTCAATATACATAAATTATTATTATTATTATTATATTATTATAAATTATAGCTAGTTGTTTATCAGGAAGTTCCATACAAAATACTTGTTTTACATTATCTCGTTATACCTATTTCTTTCCGTTTTTAATTAATAATATTTGTTTTTTAGCCGATGAAGTAAAAAAGAAATGGAAAAATCTAAGGGATACTTATTTGCGGTACATGAAAGGAAGGAACACAAAAAAAGGGAAAAAATGGCATTGGGCTGCACTGATGGATGGATTTAATCCTTCATTGACATTCGAATCAAAAACACTAAATGCAAATCAATTTTCTGATGAATGTAGTCAGATGATACCGACAGAAAACTCAAATATCGATCCAATTGCAACAGAATTAATGGAGACATCGTTTGATGATTCGGTTTTTGTTGATTTTCGTAATACATCGAAACCTGCAAATGTAAAATCATTTCACACATCAACTATATCAAGGAAGGGGAAACTAAAAAATGAATATAGATTAACTTCATCAGTAGAATCTTTAATCAAATATCTCAAGAGTCAAAAGCAGCCGGAATTGGATGACACTGATTTGTTGTTTTTGGCTCATGCTCGAAATATAAAAACCTTTTCTAAAAAAAGGCAAGCAATAGCAAAAATGAAAGTTTCCCAAGTTATCATGGAACAAGAACTTGAAAATCTCGAAGATCAGACACCAACCAATGAAAATCCCGAAGTTTACTATCAATCTTTGGCCTCTTCTTCCAACTCGGTTAGTCGAAGTCGACCACATTCACCATATAGAGAGTTGAATGATTTTCAGGACTCCAAACCTTGTCGTGGTGTTTAGCATTGTTATATTAATAGACAACCCTACTTTTAGAATACATATTAAACAAATTTAAATATATTACAGAGAAAAATAAAGCATTTTTATCAAAACTATGTATGTAGGTACTTAAATAATACTTACAAAAAAACAAAACAATTTTTCAGCCAGTAATGAATTTCATGCATTAAAATCATTAGCAGATTTTAAGAGCACTAAAAAAATTCAAGTGAAGTTATTTTAATTAAAAATACTTTAAAATCTGTGAAACAAAGTCCATATGTTTTTAGTTAGAAGCTTAAATCCTAGTAATTGATTCTATTTTTTGGTAAACGTAAATTTAATTGTTTTAATAAATAAAAATAATTTTTTTTAGTTATTAAACATTACACTACTGAATACAAACACAGACATATTTTTTAATAAAATGTACACATAATAATAAAATAATATATACATAATGTAAGTAAATAATAACAGTACAATAAACCAGAATGAAATTGGAAAACGAAACAAATGCATTATTATTCAATATTCTGAATAACTGAGAATATTTATTTTTTGAGAAACATAAAATGACCATTTCAAAAACCAAAAATAACCAAAATATAAAAGAGATTAACATACCATTTATTTATAAAATTTTCCATAAGCCCATAAATAGAACAAAAGAAAATAGTCGTAAGTGAAACATGAATTTGTATAAATGATATGCGAAAGTGTCTACTCAAATTATATTATAAATTAAATATCAAAATGCCGAAAAAATTAAATATTCTCACGATATGAACTTCCAAAGCAGGTAACAGATATTCTGAGCCACAATTGAGAAGTGAGTCGACGAATACCAACCAACCGAAGTGTTTGTAATCTACGACTAAAATCGAATTAAATATTCAAAAAAAAAGAACAATAAATAGTTTATCTCTATTAAGGGGCCAGTTATAGCTTTCATTGAAACTAATCCTTGAACATTTTAATTTTAAGTTTTGAGGCACTTATAAACCGAAATCAGTCAATATTTTGATCAGTCAATATTATAATGCCATTCACCCCTGTGCCTACGTTCTGTAACTCTCGCATCGACAAAATCAGTCGAGAAACGATCAAAATTGAAACAAATCGTATAAGTTTTGTTCCATTTTTCAACGTTTCTCGACCAATTTTAACGATGCGAGAGTTACAGAATGTAAGCACTGTTCTGAATACTTCGTTTTCAAACTCTGGGTGCTTTGAAATATTTTTGGCTTTCAATACTTGCGGAACGAGTGTGCTTTGATTTTTGATCGAATTGAAAATTCTTGAATGCTAAAATGGCACTAATTTTTTTTTTTAATTTGTATAATTTTGTCAACAAATTTGAAGTTTCAAGCTTTTTTTCCTTATTTCGTTCACCTTTTTTTCTGATTTCCGTTAAAAACCAAATTAATAAACATAATTGGTTTCCGCACGGATTGAAAAATAGTGTTCTGGTATTCTATTTTTTCTTTCGAAATAAAATTTTGTTGAAAAAAATGAAAAAAATTTAATAAAATATAATATACGGTTTTTTTATCTGAAACAACATTTTTAAAAACTTTGTCAATTACTTTTCGGAATTCGGATATAAAAAATCAAATGACTAAACGTCAGTTATTTTCAATCGACTCGAAAAAAATAAATCACATTCATTCCGCAAGTTTTGATAGAGAAAAGTATTTCAAAACACCCTAAGGATTGATAACGAAAGGATTTTATAAATATAATTATATAATATAATTTAATTATAAGGTACATATATTTAAATTAGTAAAATTAATAATGGAATGGAATGTTAGCCTACCGTCAAGTGTTTTCTGGCCGTAACTGTCCTTACAAACGCTTGAAAATAAGTTATTTCTTGACTTATTTCATAAAAAATAAATGGAAATGATCAACCTTAAATAGTTTCCCTAGAAAATAAATCAAAAATGGCTAAAATGATTAATTATGAGATTTGCTTTGAGTTAAAAAAAAGTGACAATATCATATTATAATGGTGTATATGAGTGTTTTACAAAATATACGATAAAAGGCTACGGCAAATTGGTAAAAAATTGGCAACATTGCATGGAAGGGGGGTCTATTTCCCCCAGTTAGCGAGGGGCAATTTTCTCAAAAAACGACTTCAATTAGAAAAATATTTATTAAAAATTCACGGTAACACTTGCAATATTATGTTACACTTTTTTATCAAGCCAGAAATCCATCCATAAATTCTGTTTTTAAATAAAATGGTTTTAGTGAATAGTTTTGTAAAAATTAATTTTCAAACTCAAAATTTTGAAAAAAACATTAAACCAATTTTTTTTATTTTACGTTATTAAGTAATATTTTTAATTTTAATTTTTTAATTTAAATATCAATTTAAAGTCAAACGCTAAAAACCAAATGATAAAATGTCTTCGTTTTTGAGAAAATTGAAAAAAAAAAACAAAATATTCTTTACTACTTACTTAGTGGAAATAAGATTTTTAAAGCAATTAAAACCAAGGATTGAAGCCATATTAATTGAAACTTATTTCTGATATTTCTCAAATAAATAATTTTAGCATCTGGTTTTCAGCGATTAACTATTGAATACTAAAAACAAAAATACCACTTAATAACGTAAAATTTTAAAAGAAATTACTTAAATTTTTTTTTTTAATTTTTATTTTCAATATTTTGAGTTTAGAAATTAATTTTCTAAAAAGTAAAAAAAAAAAAAAAATAAGTGGTTTTAAGTTATTTAAAATAATATCTTTTATTTATTTCATGAAAAAACACGTTAAAAATCTCCAATATCAAATCAAAAGTATTCACTTAAAAGATTTGATTTAAACACAAAATTGAAGAATTGATTTCTGGATTTAAAAGAAGATATAACATGTTATTGTAAGTGTTGTTTTTTTATTTAAGGTCAATTTTTTAGAAAATTCAAGATGACGACTTAAGCTCCAGCCCGATTTTTCCGAAAAACTACAAATATGCTTCTAATAACGCCATTTAACGAATAGTAAAGAAATTTGTACAACAAAATTGTTTATTCCGACTGGGCAGGTATTAGATCCCTGATTTCGAATTCTGGTGGGCATCCTAATCAGTACGGTTCCAGAGAATACCTGAAAGCGTTGTACAATGATTAATTAATCAATTATGTTTGAAATTCTTGTAGAAGACCTTTATAACTAACAATAAAAAAAAAAATCTCTAAATGAGATTTATTTATTTCTAACAGCAATAAGTGATCACCGGTTGACCAAAACCTAAAAAAAAATAAAAATTTAAGTTTCTCTCTGATAGAAACCGAAAAAAAAAATACTTTTAGTAAACTGTTAAGTGGTCATTTTTGAAAATCTCAACCAGTGAGAGTTATTTAAGAGACCTTTCAAAAGGTTGAGTTTTACTTTCGATCTCTGGTCACGTGCGTCGAACACCCTGTATAGTTTTATATCAATATTTTGTCATTATAAATTTTCCTGTTCAAAATTTTGATTGTAATGTACACGTTAACATGATGACTATTTACATTGATACATAAGCTGATAAAGACCAGGATCTTGTGTTGTTGTTGTTGTAATGCATGTTTTTGGTAATCTATATGGATAAAACCTGATAATAAAAACGGCTATTATCCCTTAAGGTCGACGAATTTAGGTGTTTTATTTAAATCTAACAGATTATATTTAACAATATAATAATAAAAAAAACTTTTAATATGTTGTTTAAATTATTTCTCTTTATTTTGTTTTTATTTTACACTTAACAACATCAAAGTTCTTACAAAATTATAAAATCAATTGTAAATTTAGTTGTTTACATCTTCGATAGTTAATATTTTTTCAATGATCTTGATCAGTAGTTTTACTTTTGTTTAAGGTATTTATTTATTTTATATTATTAATATCCAGCTTAACGACTTTTACAATAATATAATATGTTAGATATTATATAATTATATTTTTTATTAAAATAATAATAAATCATCTAACAAATTCGTTTTTAAGTGGTTCATTATACCCACTTTTTCATACGTATATGTATGTATATTATGTGCTTTTCCTTAATTAGTTTTGATTAATATTTAAATTATGTATCAATTTGCTTAAAAAAAATATTTATTACTTGTCGTTCATGTAAAACACATGTAAGTGTATGTGTGACTATAATTAGTTCAAGGCAATGCGGATTTAAAGCGTGTTTTTGAATTTTAGAAGCAGCACCCCTACAATTTACACATACCTTTTTTTTTGTTATTTTTTGGGGAGTTTCTTTTTGTAAAGATAAAATATAATATTAAACAATTGGTTACTTATATACACAACATATCAAATAAGCAAATAAAGAATAGGGCTTCTATCTAGTTTATAGGAAAATAAGTTATTTGCAATAAAAAGATAAAGAAACATCCGCTAAATCGAGAGGCTTTGATGGTTTTTGTGTTTACACCCATCCACCAGTAAGCTTATGGAACAATTCTTCGTTGAGCGTTTGGTTGGTTTCCTTTGAACGCATTGACATAAAGATATAACCGCCGATAAATTCGTGTACAACCTTGCAATCAGACGAAAGGCAAGAGAAAACGACATTTTCATTATGGAACTGAATCATCATACATTTTATGCCCCAGTTAACATTCCATGCCTGTAAAAAACAAAATTAAATATAATCTTCAATCGATAAAGTTAAAATAATTTTGATAGATTTAATGATTACACTCTAAACAAACAAACAAATATATGGACTAGCTAAAGAATACTGTAGGTACTAATTTTCGTTTAGGAGCAGTAGTATACCTTGAACCAAATCATTTGGCCAACGGTCGGTTGCGCAGAGAGAGGATTTAAGAAAACAAAAATGGTGCGCAAGATATTTAATGAGTAAAGTGAGCGAAGCTATAAGCAAAACTCAGTGATTTTCAGTGATTTTCGTATTTTTGTGTGTATCTGCAGAGAAATTAAAAGAAGCAGTAAATTAAAAGAGCAGTAAAATGGCCAAGTGATTTGGTTCAAGCTATAGTAGAAATTCGTATATTTTTTATTTGGGTTAGAGGAAATGCCATATTCCAGATATGGAGACAAACATTTTCATCTTCATAAAGGTACTGTTTCTCACATTCGTTTTTTGACATAAATCTGTCCCGCTTTACTTTTCTTGAAATTTTTCGCATTCATGTTAATCCATCATAATCCAGCATATTCGGTGTAGGACGAACAAAAGTTGCGACCAGCTAGTAGCTCTTGAATAAGTTTTTCTGATAATAAATTATTTGAATTTCATTGTATGTGAAGAAATTGTTAATTTCAACAAAAAATGTTCCTCTTTATTGGAAACTCGTTAGGATCTTCCAAATTTTTCTCACTCTCCTTTAATCCGAAAGCTTTAGGAAGGCACTTGATTGGGACTACAGATCATGTGATGATATTTCAATTTGAACGACAAATAGGGAGTTATAGGTGTGTTCCTTTACTTTGAAACTCTATCGAATTTCATGAAAAAAAATAAAATGTGCAGTTTTGGACAGAAAATCACAGTTGCAAAGTAAAGGAACGCACATAATGTGAAACGACGACGATTAGAAAATTAATTGTTTCAACTTCAAATTCTCCCATAACATCCTTAGACTGCTTTTAGACGATTGCGATTTTTAAGCGGAGTTTCTCTTTTGGTCTTCTTTCATCTTTCTTTCTTCTTTCAAGGATGCCTTTAAACACTGCGATTTTTAATGGTAGCAATTTTTGTTAAATGAAAAGGAAACATATCTGCACACTCTTCACTCATCTTATGTCTCAAAAACACGAAAAGGCACAAAGAAGAAAGGGCGATAACTCTGCAATTTTTTCAACCTCAGAAATTTTGTCTACCCCGGCCAGCACATACGTCCCCCGCCTAGTTTCTTAAAAATCACAACGGGTGATTGCATCGTTTAAAAGCAGTCTTAGATAAACACTTAAGTTCAACATCTTAACCATGAGTACCGACCATTAATTATCATGTTAAAACAAAAAACTCTTAAATTGCAGAATTTAATAAACTAACCTTCATGTCGTTGTATCGCCATGTTTTGATATGATCACCCGTATTTATGTCCATCCGCATGATACGATTATTCACAACGCCTAAAAGCTCTTCCTTTTTGTGTCCATCGAATTTGATGATGAATAAAGTCAAGCCAAAGTTAGGTAGACTTTGCCACGCTTCAATAAACTTCAATTTGGCCTCAATGAGGGGCAATTTTTTGACATTAGCATGTGTTTCCAAGATCCTTTGCACAGCCTTGCTCCGCAGTTTTTTGTACATCTTGGGTGAGAGGTAGTCAACGGGATCAATTGATCCTGGATTCACACTAACGGTAGACTCAAGAGCTGGTTTCTGCATGCTCAGGAATGACTGGATGCTGGCCACTTCACTGTCGTACGAGCTATCGGCAAGAGATCGACCCTTTGATGCTAATCGGCAGGCAGCCATCCATTTAGCATATTGTTCTTCGTTCTCGCATCTTATCCACATTTCATTGTTAGGTCCATTGCGACCTTCTGGAGGCACTTCAAGACGTATACTGAATTTTCCATGTGCTATATTTACATCGGGTGTAACTTCACAACCACGCAAATTAATAACATGAGTTGGCTGGCCACGTCTTGATTCCTCTGCTGATTTATATAGATGTAATTGCAGATCTCGATATGTGAAGAAGTAACGTTTGTAGCCCTTCATTGTGAACTTTTTTGGTCTGTAAAAGGATAATTCAAAACAAGTTACAGATTTAAAATAAAAAGAAAACATTCTTTAAACTTACTTTAAAAATCTCAGATAATCTGTCAGTTCGGGGATTTTGGTGATATTATTGACCTGTGAATTAGCGTTAGGTCCTTCGAGAGTTATCTGAAGCTCAATTAGTGCTGAATCGATGTCGTCATCGGTGCCGTTTTCAACGCTTGACGTATCAATTCCTGAATCGGGTTGTTGTAAATCGTTTTGTTGATTAATTTGAAACTGTAAATAGGTAAACATGATCATTGTTGAATCTTTAAAAAAGCTTTTATAGCAAGCTTATACCTGAAGTGCTGCAAACATCAACATTTCTTCTTCTGTGCAATCAATTTCTTCGTTTAGAATTGACCATTTTGCTTGTTCGTACAACTGGTTGATTCTAACCTGATCGTATTTGGGATTCAGGTCGAAGAAAGTGTAGTACTTGAACTTCAAGCACAACGTGTCGTATTCACGGATACCCTGTTCCATGATTGAGAGCGATGAATCTAGCCATCCAATGTTCATGCGAGCTTTTTCTAACAAAGATTTCGGCCTTATTAGGCGAGAACGTACATCTGGACTTGGTGCTCTCGGACTAGCTGCAAGGTTCTCTTGGAAATCACCAAGGCTAGACAATGAATCAAATGTTGTATATCCATTTGTGCTATGTTTCCATGTCTAAAAAAAACAACAAACAATAAAATGTATTAAAAATTAGATAAATAACTGAAAATATTTAAGAAACTTACTCCTGTTGGTGAACTTATGGGTGTGCCTGATTGATTGAGACGCTTTGGCGTGTGCACAGGTGCACACAAAAATGTACCATTTTGTGGATTATCCAAACTATTGCAACTTCCATTATACGAGTTAATTGGTATAAATGAATTTGTATCTGCTGCTGGTTGTAAATATGTTGTACCATTTGATTCTGCAATGGGAATCTTCTTTTTCGGAAACTGAGAATAGTTTTTCTTTAAATGATCTTGTTCCAATGGTTTGCACAGTGATAGTTCTTCTGGATGTCTTATGTCTAAATCTTTACATAGATTGACAACAGCTGCAAAAGTTTTTATCGAAAAATCAAGACGGCAATCAAGATAGCGAAGGTCGGGTAACTGAAAAATAATAAACAAAGAAATACGATAAAAGAATGTAGGTAAGTATGTATAAAAACAAATTGATGACAATGATAGGGAAAGAGTTATGGGCAAACCAAATTTTGATATTTTCAATTCAATTTGAAATAGGTACTTATTTAAAATAGTTGATGAATAATTAGTTTAACAGATGTGGATTTATAAATTTACTGAGCTTTTAAGACAGTTCAGGAATAGCAATTGAAATGATTTCTTTTGCACCCTTATCTAAATTCTTGATACCAAATTTGATTAAATTAAAAATCTCAATCCTATAACAAAATATTACGGAAGCTCTCACTAAATTTTCATAATCACACACGAATTCAAGATTACAAAAAAAAAAAATTGAAAAACTGAAAAGAGAAAAATTGTTAACAAATCACAAATCATCAGGCAAATGTGTACAAGTAGCTTGATTCAATTGAACCAACGACTTGCTGTGGTGCCGCATCAGCATGTAGCGCCCGGAACCGACACCAACATGCAGCCAACATAACATGAAATTTATTTTCAACTCACTCTAATTTCACTTTCGAACGAAAGTGTTGTGTTGTGGCGGGAAAGTTTTCTGCTTAGAGAGCTTATACATAGATAGCTGCTATATAACTGAAACAACCAAGTTCCAAAGAGTGCTGCTGCTTTGTTGCTTGCTTGCACTCATGCTGCGCCATGAATTGTCATCGTAAAGTGTGCACAGGCGAAAGGTGAAGTATCAATCTGACGAGCCCTGTGATAAATGAACGCTCGGCACGTGGCACGAGCAGTGTTGTCACTTTACCACAATTGTGGTAGATCTACCTCTTTTCTCCAACATTTTCATAATCTACCACTTCTACCCCGGAAGTCAAAAATTCTACCCCTTTTTGCTCGTCCAGAAAAAAAAAAAAAAAAAAACAATAAATAAAATATCTGCTTCGAGTTTTGAAAAAAAAAATCTTTTTCTCTGCACTTTTTATGATGTTTTACTTGAATACATTTATTGGCTTTATCTCACAATGCTTTTTTACTCAATGTGAATGCTTTCATCTGTCATTTTGCATACGCGTATCTACCTATCGTTTTCTCTTTTTTCCGCATTAGGTACATACCTACGTTTATTTTGTAAAAAAAAACAAAGATCTAGTCTGCTTAAGAAAAATAAGTAGATGCTACTTCCTACTCACTTACTCCTAAGATTGTGTGCTTTATTTTAGAAGAGTAATATTGTTTACTTGGATTTCGTATTAACGGTAAACAGTTTAACGTTTATTGTTTTCGAAATTTTCTAGAAAAGTGGTCAGTGGAAGACAATTGTATTTCAAGTGAAAACAAAATTAAAATGCGAAAATTTTTAATTAAACCGTCTGAAAAGTAGGTAAAAAAGATTTGATTTTTAAAGCGATCGATTGATATTAAAAACAAAAAAAGAAACCAGCTTGATGTACTATTTTTGCAAAAGAAATGACAAATAGAGATGAAATATTTATTCCATCTCCAGAAATGATTCGCTTTTGTTTACAATTTAAATTTGTTGATGGTAAATCTGAAAAACTATGAAATTTATTTTAAAACTGTATCTACCAAAAATTGATACATAATATTCAATTAAAGAACTATATATTTTCTTTATATGAATGTACATATTTTGTATTTACGGCTGTGCTTAAATAAACTGATTCCAAATAATTGTGATTTAATTTTTCTTCAGAAGAAAATGATAAGAGTTTAAGGGGCCAGTTATAGCTTTCATTGAAAAGGATCATTGAAAATTTTAATTGTCAATTTTGAGGCTTTGAGAAAGGAAAATTAGTGTTTATTTATATGCCAAAATTAAGGTCATGACTCATTTATTATATTTACCCTAAAAAAACTTTCATTTTGGCCCAAGATTTCGCTTAAAATAACTTTTATTTTTTCAATGATTGAACTATACCTTACCATTGATCATTGCAAACTTTAAAGTTATTGCATGTGAAAGGTTGGGCTGAAATGGAAATTTTTGTTGGATAGAAATAATAATTGAACCATAAACTTTATATTGGCATCAAAATATTAACTTATTTTTCTTTCTAGACGCCTCAAAATTAACAATTAAATTTTTCAATGAAAGCTATAACTGGCACCTTAGTTAACTTAATTTACTTAAGGTACCTACATTATTTCTTTTGTATCTATATTTAATAAAAATAAAAACTAAAAACTAAATTTGTTTCTCTCTTTATTTAAATTAATTCTACCACGGAAAATCTGAATCTACCACTTTTTTTTAGCTTTATCTACCACTTTTTTTAAATAGGAAGTGACAACACTGGGCACGAGGGAAACTTTTGATTTTTCTTAACTATAAACGATTGAGTTGTGCAATGGAATTAACAAAGAATAAATTCAATACTATACCTACTAACCACGCTGCATAATGATGAACCGAAATTATGAGGGATATGCAGCAATTAGGCTGGTAATGTTTTATGTACGTATGTATGTATATAAATGAATCTTCAATCAAATAAAACAACGCACGAGCCAACAATTATTGCTGATTTTTATTTTTTTTTTAAATAGGAGTGTGGGAGTGCAAAGATCGGTCATTGTACTGCGATGCGACCCATATCACAGGTGATGGTTATAACAAAGTGGATAGCAAAGACCACCAGACGAGATGTTTTTTCGTAGTGTACGATTTATATGATGGCATGGTAAACAGAGTTCCCCTTTTAAATGTACTATTTTCAGATGAAATTAGCATATTGAAATTGCTTCACTGGTTTAAAAAAAGCCACTTTTAATGGAATGTTGCCTTTTTTCGAGTTTTCGGTCTATATTTTGTTATGGTCTTTGATCTTCATTATTATTGAAAGTTATTTTTGTTAGTTTCTTGGGAGTAATTCTTAAATATTTGGATAAGTAATTTATACAGCAGTACCTACATATTCCAATGAGTTAACTCACTCGGGATTTAATTTGATCGAATTTGTTAACTCGGGTTAAACTCCGAAAATGTGATGGGATTATAAAAGTGTAAGCAAATCGTTTCGGTTTTCTTGTGTGGTTTAAGTCACAGGCTTATCCGGTTTTCATACCTTTTTTAAACAGCTCTAGTCAGTATAGCAAAGCTAATTTGGAGTGGATATTTTATTTTCAAAAATAAAATAAAATACTGAAGTGGCAACCCTAAAACTAATAATCTTTTTTGAATAAATCATGATCATTTGTTCTTAAATGGAAAAAAAAATCAAACTAAGTACTAATAAGCCCAAAGCCCGCAGATATTTTCATTTGAAATGGCCAAGTTCCTGTTTTTATAGTGAATTCACAATATCACGTTCCTTTGTCTCACATAAAAGAGACAATGCGCCGCTAGACGTTCGAAGAAATGTCTTTTGTGTGTTTAAACTTCTGCAGAACCGAACCGAACCGAACTGAACTGATCGTGGCTGAAGATCATGATCGTTATACTGCACGGATGACCCAATGGACATCACACAGGTCTCGATTTAAGGCGCGGCATTTCTCTTTCTCCTTTTTATTTCTCAATTGAGTTCGAGTTCCAGAGTGGGATATCGTGGTTGTTGTACTAAAGCAGCAGGGAAGGGACCAATATAAACAATGATGGTATACAGTCGACTAAGATGGACGGACGGTATACACGGATGAGAAGGTAAGTGCACTAAAAGATAAATAAACTTTTATTTATTTGTCTGTTTTTTTTTATTGTAAAAATGTTAAGTGATTCATTGAGTTGGCCAAACGGGAAGAAATGTTATTCTTTTGGTGTTTGTCTGTTTTCTGTAGACTCAAAGTCTGTGGATATGGAGGTAGAAAAGGCTTCTAGTTCATTACATACTTCATTTTACTCATCACGTCGTAATTTAGTGATTGAGAAACAACAATCGTTTCTCAAAAAGAATTGTATTGGAGTTAGTGACGTCTTTTAAGACAAACAAAATACCGTGAGTATAAACCCTCGAGAAATGTAATTTTACTGAAAGAATATTCAAATGAAGATTTTTTACTCCAATTATATTTATTTCGACATAAAATACTCGAAACTAGAAGATATAGAGATTGTTTTTACAATTAAGGTTGAGATATGCCTTTTTAGTCTACCTTTCATCAAGCGTAAAGTGGTTGCAGATGGGTTCGATTGAACATTATTAATTTACCAATGAAGATTATATCTATTTTTTTCTGATATGTTGAGGATTTTGAATGATATCGTATTTTTGAACACAAATGAAAACACAAAATGTATTACCTATTTTACAAAAACAATGAAATCGCAAAAAAAACATAATTTGTTTTGGATTGTGTACCTACCAAAAAAAAATTGCTTAGGTAAAAACATGAAGTATTAACGGAAAAAGCATTTATGGATTAGTACCAAAGTTATGATCGTGCTTACAAGCACCGAAATTTCGGCTTTTTACTTCTTTTAAGTTTAACCATATAAATATTAACAGAGACTGAAAATTGGGTCAAAACGTGACACAAATTCTATAGGAGCAAGGTCTACGTCCCCACGTTTAGGCAAGAGGTGCAATTTTCTTTGAAAAAAATACTTAAAAATACAAACAAAAATCTTGATAGGACGTTCAAGATTGAGGTCTTTGCGAGCTTAAGCGAAATGACAGAATCATTTCTTGTTTTTGATATATGTAGGTATGAATTTGGAAAAATTGGAAAAATCTACCACAAGCTGAGAAAATAACTGCCAGAGTTTTGAAAAATAACTTTGTATATTACCTATTTAAGATGAACTTACCTGTACTCTTAATGTTTTGTGCATTGGTGTGAAATGCAACAGACAATCTGCATGTACGCCAACTTGATCCAATGTAGAACGAGTTCTTGTTAACCAAATATTTTTCATTGGCCACCAAAGCGCATGATCTGACCAATCTTTTGGATTTTCTGAAAAATATAGAATAACAAAATTCATCATTAGAGATTGGAAAAAGTTTTTAGAAGTTACATAATTAAGTAGACAAACATTTTATACAAAAGACCTTAAACTTAATGTCTTATTTACACTACCTAGTGATAAAATTACATTATGTACTAAATTACAGATACCATAAAGAGACGCAAAACGTTTGCGACTTTTTTATGTCGCCAAGGAACGAATATGCGATTTACTGTCGTTACGATTTAAAATAAATGTTTTCGAATTCTTTTTATCATTTGTGTGAGATCATGCGACCGAAATCGTATGTGTATTCTCAGTTAAACTATTAATTGAACAGTAGACATACAAAAACACATTTGTTTGCTTATTTATTCGCTGATTGATGTAAACTGGTTCATCACATCACACATAGTGAGCCAATAGATGTTTGTTTACAGCTACAACGGACACAGATATGTACAAAACTATACCATTTCTGCTCTGTTTAATATTCATTATGCAAACAAATTACAATAAAAACAAAATACTTTTTGCAGTTCTTAAACAACAAACCATTATTTCCGACAACGTTGAGTGTTTTCACGTGACAACTGCCTGGGTGTTTTAAGCCGTCCAATATAATATCAAATTTATACACATGCATATTATTAACATGCAAGTGCAACAATTAAACTGTACTCTGTACTGAATACACGTCCCCAATTCCAATGGCGCCTAATAACATTTATTATTTTTAAACGAAGAAACTCAGAGTGTTATATCTTGCTCGGCATGAGTCTTGGAAACAAAAAAAAAACAAATTGGCGTCCACCAGTCGGATGGGTGTCTCCTGTTTCGAAGAAATGATCATAATTATGCTCATAAATAGTCGAACCGTGCTCCAATGCAAATTGCCTGATTTGCTTCGGATTTTGGCTTTCGGAAGTCCATTTAGTTTATAATTAGTAAGTTATATAGTAAACGTATAAAGGAGGTTATTGATTCGCGCAGTCAATGGGAATGGACAAACAGACCTGCTGTGTCCATTTTTTACATCTTTTAAAAATAGCTTTCCGTTCCACACAAGTCCATCAATAATAATTCGAAATAATTGAAAATTGCGTAAGCAGTTCATTTCGATATTTGCATTTTTTTAAGTCAGTATAAAACAAAAAAGCAACAAATATTTTTACTTAATGCCAGCACGTGCCTTTGAGTCTGAAATCCATAAATAGACCTTAGTAATTACTTCTACTTCATTCTGTAATTTTTAATGTTTACTTATAGGTATGCGTCGGCAGTCAATGTGTTTGCAGGATTACCTCAAAACATCTGGTGTTTGTCTGAAGTGAATAACGTTGTACCTATTTCCCGTTCGGGATAAGATCTATGTATTTTTGAAAAATTAAATTTTTTAGTTGGTAGGTACACGCATGCCCCCATGGTAGCAAAGTTGATTAATTCTTTTAATTAGGCCATAACAATCCTATGATTTTCTAAGAAATTATTGTTTTATATGTGATGTATATGTAGATATTATAAAAGATTTTGAATTGGCACATATTTAGAAATATTGACTTTTTAATAATTATTGTTGAAGGGGTTGGTTTATATGACTTGACTTGACTTGGCAGGGAAATAACTATAATTTGACGATTTAGATTATTTGCTTCCAAATGTTACCACAAGGCATTAAAATTGTGTTCTGGGTAAAAAATAATATGTATTTTTTTGGATTTTCAGGTACTTTTGGGATTTGACACTTGACTTCAGGGATTCGTTGGGATTTGACACATTTCGGATTATCAATAATTTATAATAATTTTCCAATAACCTTTGTCAGTCTATTTGTTCTCGTGATTCGTTATTTATGTTTATTTTGTTGTTATTGCCATAATAATTTAAAGTATACAAAATTATCTGAAATGGATTTTATTTATTGGAAAATTATATCAAACCTTATTGCGTGGTTGTATTGATATTTTATTATATTAACCACTTTTAACTGCTGAAACGCAATTCCGAAACCATTGGCCTCGCAATCATACCAGTTATATTATTATTTCATATCTCTGTCATGGTCTGTTCATTCATCAGAAAATAAGCACAAATACTCATGTATTTGTTTAACAAAAATGATTTCATACTTTATCTTATCTTGCTAATGGAATTGCAATTCCCTCTCTGATGTCAACAGCTTTTGTCATGATATACGCTTATAAGTCATAAACTGTACAAAAATTCACAGAGAAAATAAAGCTAAAAATTTGGATAATATTATGAAATTGAGAATAAACTGAAAGTTTTACGTGTATTTGATCTACAGGGTTTCTTGAAAGGAGCTTTGAAAAAAAAAAAAAAAATATTTACATACATATAAACAATAATTTGGCCCTCAAAACTAAATAAAGATAAATTCGTTTACTTTAACATTGTCAATAAAAACTGGATACCTTAGCAAAAGTATAAAGATAATATACATGGTTTGGAGTCTTTATTATTCATAATTTATAAAATGTATAGAATGTTGTATAAGTACCTAATTTTTATTTGCCATGTTGTGGTACACCACACGTGAATTGAAGAAAAAAACAAAAACGTACACACAGTCTCCGCCAAAATAATTAGTTTGCAGTTTGCGATTATCTTAGTTAAGAAGTTAAACCCGAACTAATTCATGACCGCCATATTATTCACTCGATTAAACTATATTTTAACTTAAATCGGATGTAAATCAATTGCGTTTAAACTAATTTACATCCGGATTTAAATTTTAAATTGGATTAATCGAGTGAATAATGAAACAGGTTTTCAATTCAGATACTAAGTTAACTCAACATATCGGTTTCCATATAATTATTGAGGCTTACCCACTACTAAGGTTTAATTTATTTAGGGACAATTTTACATAGTTCATCCTCAAACCATGATTTTAATTATTAGTTTCGTCGGATTAACTGAGGTTCAACCTGGTTTTAAGGTTTAAACATTAATACATTAACGCCCATATTATTCACTCGATACATCCAGATTGAAACTTAAATCCAGATGGAAAGTATACAAATTCAATGTAAATACATCCGGATTTAAGTTTCAATCTGGATGTGTCGAGTGAATAATATGGGTGTAAGTAAATAGTCAATCATATACTTATACCCCGCGTAAAGCTTAGACAGTCCGCCGAAATCTATAGGTTAAAATCTCAATCTGGAGATGCGTTTGTACAATTTACCCTTAAAGAATTAACTAACTCTGATTTAACAGTCCTGATAGTTAACTCTCGAGTTAAACCAGAGTTGTTTTACAGTATCTATATAAACTAATTATTAATAATTATTGATTGAGATTGAAACACAATAGGTAGGTCGTCTTCAGACAATCTAGAGTTTACTTACAAAATTTGGTGAGGTGAACACAAATTAACTCGGGATTTAAAATTACTGAAAAAAAAAACAAATTTCATGCCCAATTTTTCACTGCGAGATTAAAGTTAACTCTTTACAAAATACCTAAGTGGCACTGAAGTTTCCCATATCGACACTTAAGCAGCAGTTTTACTGTCTGAGTAAGTGGCACTTAAGTGGCCAATATGGGGGAATTAAGTGACACTTATTCAGGTGAGTCTGCATATGAAATTGGGCATTCGTTTTCCATAGTAGCCAGTTAAGTGCCACTTACTTTGAGCTATTACTGGTACTAATACATTTTATTGAAGAGAAATCGAAAGCTTTCAAGTTTTCCGATAGTTGGCACTCTGTAAACTGAAATATTAAAATTTGCTTAAAACTCAAAAGCTTACTATTGATTGATCTGCAACGCATTTAAGTCAATTTTCTTAAAATTTTCCGATAGATGGCGTTGGTCACTAAAACATCAACAATTGCTCAAAACTCATTATGTGATTGAGCTAAAACTTAAACATTTTTTTTTATAATATATAAATTTAGAAATGTAAGTCAATTGTTCTGAAGATGATAAGTTTACTCACAAATAATCCATCATGTTTCGGCCATATGGATAGTTTGTATATGTATATGTGGTATGCTACGTGGATGGCAAGCCAATAGATTTTTTCGCTTAAGCACCAGACAGCCGCAGAAAGATTGTTGTATTTCTACAAACATTGGAACAAGTTTTAATTTAATTTTATTAAATTTTTCTATTAAAATAAAAATGTTTGAAGAATTTTATCATACAGATAAATAGCTCATGTCCCAAGCATTACTGACTCGGATGTATTTTTTGTATATTCATTTGATTCACACAAAAGTTAACATTACCTTAAATGAAACAACAACAAAAAAGAAAGAAAACAATTTCCATGTCTGATGTGTTAGTCTAAAAATATCTCCCTCATGGCATAAAATGCAAAGAGAAAAGGTATACCCTCACCCTAAAACATGCTGCGTCTTTCCAAATTAACTCAATCTACGCACACGTAAATTCCCTTTTTAGAAATGAGGACATGAATCGGGGCTGACATCTAGTGCATTGCAATATACCTACATATACTCCCAGATAGTCAGAAGATTGCATAGCCACGAAGCTGAGGGCCGGACGTCTCTTTAAATTTAAATATATAGCTAGTTGTTCTAATAGGAATGCGAAAGTGTCTTCAAAAACATGGGAAACATGAAGAAAAATAAACACCAAAAAAGAATTTGGATTGGGTTCATTCATTCTTAGAAAATTTAATACAATGTTTATCCCCATTTTCTATCTACTTGTTCGCTCTGTGGACTGTGCTAGAAAAAAAAAAAAAAAACAGAACTCCAAACAATGGACATGGACGGAGATGGCTTGATCATCGTTATTATACAAGCACAAAGGGTTTTATCCAATGCAAGTGAGTGGATATATACTATAGTGTAGTGAGGGTCCCCTCTGTTGAGGCAGGAACTGGTGGTAAAATATTTTCAACGCCCACAATTGATAATACTAATTAAGCGCAAATTGCGATGCGTCATTCTTAAGGGAGAAGCTCTATACCTATTTCTAGACATAGATTTCAACAACAACAAGTGACCAGCCAGTGCAGCGGGAGAATAACTTAGTCATCACCACCACCAGCCATCACTATAAGCCCCAGCCACCGTCTCGTTTCCGGAGCGACTCTATTGTAGCACAATTAGTGGCTACGACGTGTTTGGAATTCCTCGAATGCTGAAGTCGCCAAAGATGTCGTTGTCGTTTATGCAATTTAATGTGTGTTCTGCATTTTTAATTAAGTTTTATATTTAAAAAAAAAATAAATTAAGATTAATTTTTCGAGTCGAGCAGCATATATTGCAACGTTTAACAATGCAAAAGTGTAAGGACAGTATTATAGCAAACAAACAAACATACAAACAAAGTATAGACAAACGTTATTTAGGTTATTGTAATAATATGTACGTAAAGAAAAAATATTACTGCTAGAATAACGGTTCAGAATACGTATACGATCTGGGAGAATGCATTCCACTGCGAATGCATTCTTTGAATTTGTAAAAGAAACTCCGGCATTTACCAATGAGTGGTTTGAATTCAGTCTTAGTTTTTAAGTGTTTGACAGTCATGAGTCAATGTAAAGGTCAATGCTTTTGATCTGTCAGCAAAAGTGAGGAATTTTACTGTTCAGATTTCTGAGATTGTTAAGATCTCAGAGTTCCTAAGAATCCTGAACTGGCTAAATAATTCTGAACTCGCTCTGAAGCGTTTTATGTATAGCACTTTTTTCCCCTAGGTTATTTGCACTGTATTCGATGTGTGTTCGGGGCGAGCTCTGAATGACTCACGAGACCCAGGTTTTTTCCTGGGGTTAGAATTCAGAGCTGTCAAAATTCAGGCAAAAACAAGCGTTGATGACAAATTTCTTGGTAAATATGAGATATAAATAGTCTATGAAAAAAGGGAAATTAACGAAAAAACTATGTATATATGGTTCCCCCACACCAACGCGAATCTGTCGTGACAACAACGAAAAGCAATAATAACAACACGTGGTTGTCAATGAAAACAACACGTTGTTATTATTGTTTTCGTCGTCCCCACGACAGATTCGAGTTGGTGGGGGAGAACCTTATATGGTGAAATGTGTAGCACTGAAGCGTTCTATGCAAAATAAAAACCCGAGAAGCCCTAAGTTTTTTTTTTTTGACAGTTTATCGACTTTCCCCAGACCGCCTTGGAGCAAAGAAAATCGAACAAACCTAATGCGTTGACAGCTAGATTGACATGCCCAACGCGTTGATTATTTTGTGTGACAGGCAGTTATGACACATCTACAAATTGCTCCTCAGGGCCTTAACTAAATACCAGTGTTGATATGGTCGAATTTTAATTTCGTGTGATCGCCGCAAGCGAAAAATGGTTGAATTATTCTTTTGTTAAATGGTCGAGTCAGTGATCGTCATAGTTTAACGTAGCGTTAAAACCAAAGGGAAGACACACTTTTATACAGATATACGTCAACGTATTTTGAAAAAGCAGTGAACGACTGGTGGCGTGATCCGTGTTAAGCTTAAGAGCATTAAGTCATGTTTTTCCGCCTTCTTAAGCTAGCGGCTCATTGGAGACGCTTTGTCAATGGCAATATTGATTGGCAAATGAGGCAATTAATTTTGACGTTTCACCTTTTTCAAAATTATTTCTCCGCGATTTTGAAGGACTCTTGCTTCTTTTTGAAATAAAAGTTTAAAATATGAGAAATTAAGTGAATACAAGTTTTTTATTATCAATAATAATGATTTAAAAGAGCAAAAATATTGACAAATTACTTGGCAATAGAAGGCCAACCCAGGCAATAAATTGTCATTACCATAGAAATTGACATTGTATCAAATATTATTTAATTAAAAAATTATTTTCAATCGTTCACTGGTAAGCGGCGGGTTCCTACTTTCTTGGAAGCGTTCAATAATTACACCCATATTTAAATCGGGAAGTAAGCCAGAGGTTTCAAATTACCGTCCAATTTGTAAAATTTCTACAATCCCTAAAATGTTTGAAAAGTTGATCTATGATAAATTAACCACCTGTCTTAAAGGAATAATTTCTCCATATCAACATGGTTTTGTAGCTGGTAGATCTACTACCACCAATCTTACCATTTTTAGTAAATTAGTTTTGAATGGGCTCGAGATGGGCTCTCAGTATGATGTAGTCTACACAGATTTTTCCAAAGCATTTGACAGAGTAAACCACGATACGCTATTTATGAAAATAAATCAAGTAGGTTTTCATTAAAATTTCTTAAATTGGATGAATTCATATTTAAGGGATCGTATTCAGTACGTTCGAATCAACAATATTTATTCTTCACCGGTATATGTTACCTCGGGTGTCCCACAAGGTAGTCATCTCGGCCCCCTTCTGTTTTTGCTTTTTATAAACGACATTCCTAACGTATTTTTATTTCAAAATGCTTGATGTATGCGGACGATTTAAAAGTCTTTCGTTGCATCTGAAAAATCTGAACTCAATTGCTCTCTTTTGCAAGAAGATCTAGATAATTTATCGAATTGGTGTACAATTAACTCACTTAACCTAAACATTTCTAAATGTCAAAGCTTAACTTTTTGTGGCAACGGTTCACAAATTAATTTTACATATAAAATAAGCAAAAAGGAACTGTCCTTCGTAACATTTAAAAAAGACCTTGGTGTGATCTTTGACAAAAAAATTGATTTCTTAAGGCATATTGATTTTTTAGTCGCTAAATGCAATTCAATGTTCAATGTTATTGGCACTGGAGCCACAGCGGCGTAACACAGAGAACTCCCGCTGTCTCATTTACACACTACTCACTACCAAATGTCGCCATTTTTCAAAATGGCTTCTACAAGCATTTATCACTTTTGACAAGTAATCCGACGAAAAACTTCATATAATGTGTGTTCTTCGTCTATTCACTGTTATTTATGAAAATGAAAACATTGAAGTAGTACATAAACGTGAAAAAGAAGTAGGTACTCCATACTTCCAATCGTAAACAAAATTAGTGAATTTTTGATCTTATTTGATTTAACGAGTTGTGAAACCAGAAATTCCCTTTCCTCTTGAAATACAAGACAAAAAGCTTCTCGTACTATATAAAAGTTTCTCAACATTCCTGAGTCCATACCAGACCGGACACACATTTAAGCAGATACCTAATATGAAGCCGTTTACTGCGACAGCATGCAATTCTCAAATCATTGCCCAGTCTACAATGTTGAAAGCGAGTTTATTATACAATCACATATCTATAAGTAAAGAAAAAAAAAATATACGTTTTTCCCTAAATATCCCAGAGGGATGATATAACAAAGAATTCTAGGCACACCTTCCATTTATCGGCAACCGACGCGACGCGCGACGAGACAAGTTGTTTGCATTCTTTCAAATATCAGTTCTGGTTCTTTAATGCTTTATGCACTCGTTTGTTTTTTTTTTATTATTAATTTTGCATTCTGATATCTGCTTGCTATAGTTAATAAATCACTCACCACTACAGCCCACAGCAAATTTGCATGAATTATTTTTTTCTGGTGCTCCACTTATAATGAAACCAGAAAATATACAATAACAATACAAGAGAAATTCGCCACATGATGCCCAGAAGCTGATAAATTGGCGACGACCTTAACAAAGAGTTGTTCTGCATACAAGTATTAAAGTAAGTATAAATGTAGCTTCACTTTCTTTATATAACAAAAACAAATGAGAACATAAAAATTTAAAATAAAAATGTCTTTTTTCCACGAACATTCATTCACACAGTGGGACAACCTACAGTGTATATTTGGGAAAAAACACGTGATCGGATCGCATTAACTGGAATGTAGCGACATACCTATTTAATTTAAAAAAATGTTAAAAGTCAATAGTAGGTACTAAAAACTAGATTATTTTGTTTACAAAAAAAAAAAAACATTTTAAAATTTTTAAAATGCAATATTTATTTAGAGGCACCAGATTGCAAATTTGTAAAAAAATCCGTAAAGCCATGCTTTTCTTTTTTGCCTTTTTTGTTTATATTTCATGTATTTGTTGCTTTTTTCGAAAAAAAAAAAATTCCATCTACTCGCCAGAGTAAGAACTAATTTTTGGATCAGTGAAATAAATCTACATAGGAAGCAGGATTGTGTTTTGTTTTTGTATTTACGTGTTATAAATTAATGATGATATCATATATGTATCTACAATAAAAAATCAATAATTGAAAGCTCTATCGCCAGCACAGCCATCTTTTTTTTTACTGACTTCTTTTTCGCCAGCAATCAAATTGTTTTTGTTTGCCAAGGGAAATTTTGCTGCGCTGGCTAGGCAGCAATGAATAAAACACACCTATAGCTTGTATCACGGTTAGGTGGAATTGTGGAAAGGTTTAAAAAGTTTGTTCCTTATGATCTCAGAAGATTGTTAAGCGATTAAAATGAAATTAATTTAACAATCAGCCCTATCACAAATTTCATCGTAATCGAAAATTTGCTACGAATCACGAAAAATTTATTGCAGAATTTCGAAATTCGGGGAGTTTCCTATCATAAATTCCGAATGAAACAGAAATATGACGTCCTTTTCTACGACAACTGATTCTTGTCGTAGCCAAGTGGTAAACGATTGTGTTTCATTAAAATAATAGTTTTTTTTTACAAATTCCAAAATTAGCAATGATTGCAAACGCAAATTAATAAATTTTTATTTTGTTAAAAATTCTTAAACTCTTAAAATAATTGAATGCCACGCCAGTGAGACTATGCCCTTGAAAAAAACAAACAAGTAAAAGAACACATCACTTTTAAAACAAGCCGGATAAAAATTTGCTCCCCAGTACATTTCAAAATCACTTTATTTTTATAACTTTAATTTATTTTTATGATGAATATATTTTCTTGGGAAAAAATGCTAAAACATTGAATAAATAAACAAATCGTCGCTACAATGCAGAACTAGTCTAAGTCACATTTTTCAAATTTTTCAAGAAGAACCTAAGTGCGTAAAATGCTGACTTTCGAAATTATGATTACATTCTATTATTTAAATTCTGAAGGAATTACTGCATGTAGGAATATTCAGAATATGTAGAAAATGCTTGGAACACAACAAGTTTCTTTATGACATAAAAAAAATTCCTTTTTAAATTTTGGACTTAGACTAGTTCTCCATTGTAGCGACGAAATATCAACAACACAGTTTTTTCACAGTCTCAATCAGTTCATAGCTGTAATAGTGCTCTGGAATTATGGATTATTTTTTTTTTTTGCGATATTTATTAAAACAAAGAGTCTAGCCATACTTAACACAAATGTTCAACTTTTTTTATAAAATAAAAAAGGGAAAAAAGAGGACTTTTTAAAAAGTTTAAGGGATTTTTGTTTTTAAAAGCTCCAAGTATTGCTCTGACATAGGACAGCTGATTTCGAAATTCAAAATTAATTCTTTTAATGAGGCATTGGGTTTTTCGATTCTAATCGGATTTTGTGAATCCTTTTTTTTTCGGTGTTCGTAGTGGAATTATCAATTCGGAGATTTTCCACAATGGATTCTGTGATAGGCCTGAATATTTTATATTGTGGTTAGAACATTTTGCGTGCATTTTCTAGCTTCGAATTTGATATACATATCTAACGAAAATAAAATTGATGAAGGGAGTTTCATTCATTTGTTGATACCTATTCCAAAATTCTGAGATTTTGCCATCTACATATCGACGTGTAAACTATAGTACCTCGTAAGTCGTTATTGAATATTTTTTTTTTCAAAAAGTGGTTCTGTTTTTTTCTGATTAAATATATATATTTTTTAACTTTTCAACTAACGAGGCCCTACACTTTAACCGTCGATAAATTTTTGCCTCGCCCCACTGTATCTTGTCGCCATTATTTGTTCAGAGCTGGTTTTTGGCTTGCAAAAATTCCGATCTTAGAGGACATCAAATCATCGTTTCGTCGTCGCCGTGGCATTATTTAACTATATAAATTAACAATTTATGATCGTGCGGGTGATGTCAGAAATTATTTTTAGCTGCACTGCATCATGTTTGACAAAAGCGAATTTCTGTCGAAGCCGAGAAAAAAGAAAGAAGAGAAATTAAATTTAACTCGATAACAAATCATTCGTCGAATTCTTCGCGTGCCATCTGACAGCACCCCTTAGTAGAGCACTGTTTCTTTTTTTATTTTTATGTTAAAGTCCATGAGTTGTAGTTTACAACAATTTCCCACTACAAATTAAAATTTATAGAAATTGAATATTTGAAAGTTTTTTAATCAATTCGATTTAAGTAGGTAATTTAAGATAAAAAAAAAAACATTTCCAAGCCAAGGTCAAGGGGTGAGTGATACTTTACACAAAAAAAATAAAGCGATGGCACTGCGAGCCCATCTTTTTCTTGTTTTGATATATTCAATATCAAAAAAAATAAATGGAATTTCATAAATAATGAATGACACATCTTTCACACGAGTAAACTCTATTTTCAGCAAATGTGATTTTTAAGGTTACAAATGCACGAAGTAAGGAGAGTGAATGCCGGTTAACGATTTTAAGAGACTTTTTTGACATTCCTTTTCACACTTACGTTCAACAACCAAGGGACTTGAAAGGGCTCTACACACGATCAATGTTACCTGACAATATTACTTGAACGAGTCTCGATTCTGTCAAAATTGATCGTTAGTAGGTAGGCACTTCAATGTTCGTCACAAGTAAAATTGATACATTGATGAAACACAAAATTATTTTGATTTTCTTTAATGTTCATTGACAAAATGTTTGATTTACTGAACTACACTAACAAATTCCCTAGCAAAATTGTCAATGTTCATTGATCATGTGGAGGCTTTTTTGTCATCAATTTTACCTGACGGAAAAAACGTCAATGTTACCTGACGAGTAACATTGTTGGTGTGTAGGGCCCTTAAAATGCTACGAAAAATAACCTCTAACGAAATTGTTTGTTTTGGTTCAAGAAATTTTAGAAGAAATTTAAAGAAATCGTCAAAAAAATACTCTAGCAATCTGCATCATACTGTGAAGGGGTCTTAAAGAATTATAGTTTCTGTATTTGTGAACTGTATTGAATGAAATTCAATTAAGAATTTTGTATGACCTTCAGATCAAACGCGTTTCGACAAGACATGTTAGCTGGGTTCATCTTCATTTAAGAAGAGTCCGACAGTAGGATACTCAACATGATAACGTTTAATATGTACAACATTTAAAGTGTATGTGTACTGGTGAGAAATTTCTATAAGTTGAAGCTTCTAAAATAATGATATCGCATCAAACTTCATCAATCGAAATCCAACTGTAAACTAACTTTATAATTATTATTACAACATTACATCCCAGACTATTATATCATAGTGTCATTGCATTCATTATAGTCGTTGTTTGATTTTGAGTTCAGCTTAGGTTAGACAACTTTATTTTGCAGATCCATCGATAGGAGCTATTTTTCATCAGTTCGGCCCGCCCTATTTTACTATGCCATGAAAGTGCAAAATAGATTCTTTTATATCTTATAAGATGATGTACTCGGGCTGTTTGCATATATGTAGATCTATGTAACAACATCAGATAGATACATCAGAGATGCGGCATCAACAAAGCATCAATAGGTTGCTGCTACGGGGCGAAGGCAATGGCAACAGCAGCAGATATGCAGATCGGACGCGGATCGTCATTAATGGGGCCATTAGAGAGACGGGAGAAAATTTATGCGATAAACACGGAAGCTGCACTGATGTATGATGTCGAAGATGTTAAGCGATTTTTATGTCGTGGCTTGTGAGCACGCAGCTCAATTGACCTAAATATTTGTGCAGACATTTTTCTACAATCTTTGCTTTCGTCGTTGTCGTCGTCGTCGTCGTTTTAGAATCGAATAGTCATATAAATCAGTCGTGCTACTGAATGAAATTTGCTGAGAGGTGTAACTAGGTTCTCTTTTCACTTTCTAGTTAGATCGATGGTAAAATAAGTCGTGTTAACATAAAGTTATGTTCTTACTTCTTACAACTGGCTGAATAGTTAGTTCAATGTTTTGAGCTGAAAATAACTTTGAAATAGGTACATATATCGGTTTTGGCTAGCAAGAAGAATGAAAAAGTAGGTGATTCTTTATCATGTCGGCTCGAAATAACAGAAAGTTTTAATTTACAGATTTATATTTGCCTATATAACTCTGAAAAATGTGTAGGTGTGGATATGCAAAATTTTACAAATTCAATTGGACATTTTAAGATTGTCATTCACTCATATTCTCTGGAATCAGTATACCAACAAAAGAATTGAGAAATTGACGTCCCTTATTTTGGCGGACACTTTTTGGCGGAATCAAAAAATTTTGATATCTGAATTTGTAGCTAATTAAATGCTTATTTGTTGCACAAACCAAAAATTTGTAGCTCGCATAGTTTCGTAGTTATTCAAGTTTCCGCTAAAATAAGTCTGAAGTTAGCGGACAAATTCTAAAATAATACAAATTTTTAAATTTGATTGACACCCAAATTTGTAGCTTTTTAAATGCTCTTGAGTTGCGAAAACCGCGATTTTGTACCTCAAGTGGTTTATTTTATATTCAAGTTTCCGCTAAAATAAGTCTGAAGTTAGCGGACGAAAATACGAAAACCATAATTCTGTTGGTTAATTAATTTTTTAGCTTTTATGTATCATTTTATATTTGCATTTTAAGTTTAAAAAGTGCATTTCCGGTAATTTGAAATAAAACGGAAGTTGGCGGCCAAAATCTAAAAAAATGAGATTCTCGAAAATTTTTTTTTGCCAGAAATTGTAGCTTTTTAAATGCGATTATTTGGCGCCAAGAAGAAATTTGTAGCTCTAACGGTTTTTTGTATATTCAAGTTTCAAGTTACCTCAAAATGGAGCTTCCAAAATCTAAAAAAATGAGAAAATCAAAATTTTTTTTTTGCCATAATTTGTAATCTCCCTAAACTTAATTAAGCACGTAAACCCCGATTTTGTAGCTCGCATAGTTTTTTTGTTATAAAAGATTCCGCTAAAATAAGACGTCATTCCCATATGTAACGGTCAAAATTTTTTAAAAAATTTGAATTTTTGAATTTTTTTTTCTCAGAAATTGTAGCTTTTGAAATTACAATTTCTGAGAAAAAAAAATTCAAAAATTCAAATCTCGAGAATCTCATTTTTTTAGATTTTGGCCGCCAACTTCCGTTTTATTTCAAATTACCGGAAATGCACTTTTTAAACTTAAAATGCAAATATAAAATGATACATAAAAGCTAAAAAATTAATTTTTGCGCAACAAATTAGCATTTAAAAAGCTACAATTTTTGACACCAACAGAATTATGGTTTTCGTATTTTCGTCCGCTAACTTCAGACTTATTTTAGCGGAAACTTGAATATAAAATAAACCACTTGAGGTACAAAATCGCGGTTTTCGCAACTCAAGAGCATTTAAAAAGCTACAAATTTGGGTGTCAATCAAATTTAAAAATTTGTATTATTTTAGAATTTGTCCGCTAACTTCAGACTTATTTTAGCGGAAACTTGAATAACTACGAAACTATGCGAGCTACAAATTTTTGGTTTGTGCAACAAATTAGCATTTAATTAGCTACAAATTCAGATATCAAAATTTTTTGATTCCGCCAAAAAGTGTCCGCCAAAATAAGGGACGTGAGAAATTGTACACATTCTTTTTCATTGTATTGAATTTTTCCACGTACGTTTAATTTCCCTCTACCTAATATTGTAGGCGGTATCGATTTATTTATTTTCTTTGGTTTTGTTATTAAAGATTCAGTTTTTCTTATTAATTTGTACCTATTGGTTTTGGTTGCTCTGACTGTTGGCTGTTGAATCTTCTATTGGGGAAGGTAAGATACAAATTGTGAAAAAAAGAATAAAAGCTAATGACGAAATTGAATTGCACGAAATTTTTTTTAACTTATAGAGAAGCCTTCTGGCGGTTTTTTTTTAAGTGCGTTACTGCTCTGCTCATCTGCTCGCACATAAAAGAGTGAGTAGATCGTAGCAGCATTGCCACTCCAACAGAAAAAATAGATTGAAAGATAGACAAGATTGGACATTTATGCAGTCACTATTTTTATTTTAAAATACAAAGTTTATTAATTTGGACAAAAATAACTTAAGAATGTTTCTGAAAAAACAGCTCCACAGACAGGAATATGTTTTCGTTTTCTAAAACGTCAATTTCGTCGTACTGCTTGCACAAAATCAGTTTGAACAACGTCAATCAATTTTCTTTCAAACGCAATTGACGTTTACGAATGGACTCTGCCGTTTTGATATCTTTGTCAACTTGATTTCTTTTACGGCAGAGTTGCGCTGAAAATTGTGTTATCGAACATATAACTTTAGCAAACAGTGATATTGAAAATAATGCTTTAGAATAAAAATTTCGTTTTGTGTTTTCAAACAGTAAACTTTTGCAGTTTGCGTTTTTGACGTATACGACGTTTTCAATAAAGGGCTGCTTTTTATTTGGCGTGTTCAGAAAAAGAGATCTCAGAGATTTTCCTCACTCAAAAAGTGAGCAAGAAAATCCAAGATTTTTTCCTCATACAGCAAAGCTGAGAAATTTTGCTGAGGAATCCTATTCAGGTAACTTTGATTGCTGAGATCTCCGAGATCTCATTTTCCTGAACATGCCTATTGTTTCTCAAAATGTAATCCATTGTACAAAAAAATTGCAGTATATGTCCTCACCTAGTACGTATGCTCCTCTTTATTTTGTTCATTTTAAATTTGTTGGAGATAAAAAGGTAAAAGGTGGAAAAATTTTCAAAAGATCAGTTTATTTTTTTTTACATATTTTGGCATAAAAATTAAAAGTGTAAAAAATTATTTTGGAATTTTGGCAAAATCAATGTTTATTTTTCTGAATAAATAAACATGTAGACACTCGAACCTGCGGGAAGATATGTTCGAAATTCCAAGCTGAACATTTTTTGCCTTTACATTTTTTTTTCTCCGACCAACAGGAATTGAAATATTTCGTAAAGAACTACGAAAAGATATAATAAATCTATTGTAACTAATTTCCTTTTTTTTTCATACAAAATTGAAAAGAAATCTACTTTGTACAGCTACAAAATCATATGACGTTTTAATTCGGGCGTAAAGAAATTTAATACCTGATCACAGCAGACAGCTGTAACAAAGACAGCAGCACCATATTAGATTTTTAGCACATGTCTGTACTGTATTTCATTATGTTGAGTTGAGAACCTGATCGTATTTCAGGAATTTTATTTGTTCATATTGGCACATGTGCGGAATTTTGTCTGCCTGCCTGCACGTGAGTTAAGTGGAAAAGCGCATTTATATGTATAGTTTGTCGGGGTGGCATTCTATAGATACCTATAGTCTTATGTTAATTGAAAAATAATATACCTTAATATTTTATTAATAGCTTCTTTTGTTTATCTATTTTCCTTGTTTAAAACAACAACAAGAACAAATAAGAAAAATACAAAAAAAGAAAACATGATGCAACACCATATTGCACTTAAAAAGTAATCCAATTCCCAATATTAAACTGCAATGGAGAAGCTCTTTCACAACAAACGCATTCCGAGGAGATAACTTTTTGACCTTTTGTAGCAGCCGTTTCATCGTATAGTGGGACAACCAATATATGTATGAGAGTTGGAAAGTCTTTGCTGTGATGTTATAACCATAATTCATAATAAAAGATTTTCAGTACTTCGTCGGCTAGGGGTCACAAGCACAGTAAGCACTTATATGTCTATTTATGTTGACTTGGAAATATGGGTAAAGGTTTAAAAGTAAATTATTTAAATTAATTGTTTTTTTTTATTAATAATAATGGAAGAATGTATTTATTTGTATTTTCAATTTTTATTTGTAAGTGTCAAACCAATTTTTTTTTACAAAAAATACTTATACTTATTATTTATTTATTAAAACCAATATCGCAAAAACTTCAAACAAAAAACTGCATTTTCACCGCAAAATACACAAGATCGCAAAATCTGGCAGGTCTGATTAGCGCAGCTTTGTATCGGAGATTCACTTCCAAAACCCATTATTGTATTTGTAATTTCGCTTCGTGTCGCTGAATAGATGTAAATTGCAACAAAAATTTGACGGGTTGAGTTTGTTTTGTTTTGACAGCTCGGTGATTTTTTATTTGTTAAAAAAAAAAGATACCCATCTTCGAAATATTTCAAATAATCAATCAGCTTTTCACCACAAAAGTGGCGGTTGTTAGGTGGGTTGTCGGGATGTGTATAGGGATTTAATGGTGCAATATTTAAAGCAGCAAACAAAATATATTCACTATTATTATATACATAGATAGATTGTTTCTCACTTACAAATGGGATGTGTTCTATGATATTTTTAATTTATTTTTAAAATTAAGTGTATTCCCAAAAGATTTAATTATTTTTCATTGACATTTTGCTTTAAATACTCTATATACTTAAAAACATGGAACATGGTGAGTTACATAAATATGTATGTACCTGCCAAGACTAAATCTCAAATTTGTCCTTATTTCGATTTTACAATGGAAATAATTCAAAAAAATTATGCATTACTGCATTATTATTACTTAAGTTTTTTCTTCATTTTTAGCTCTTTCATTTTTAATGAATTTAAAATTCTCAGAATTAGAAGCTTATTTCTTTGTATTTTTTAAGGAAATTGTCCGAGAATTTATTTAAATTTAAATTTGAAATTCTAATCAGTAACTTTGAATAATAAAATAACACATATACACGTGTGGCACAGTTTTATTGCAAATTCCAATCGACCCTATAGTGTAAAATGAAGGTAGTAAAAGGAAAAATTTACCCGATTTGCCATTCCAGCATAGTTGAGGTACATTAGAAATGAAAAAAGCATTTATGTATTTTAAAACTTTGAATAATTCTTTTTTAAATTTGCTCTTCTTCACATGCAAATCTTGAAAGCCTACGAACAGGGTTGGCCGAATTAACTACACAACATTTTCTACATCATTAACTACGCGTAGTTAATTTAATAAACTACACGTCTTATTTTCTACAAATTGTTACGTTTTCATATACATACAAAGTAAATTTAGAGAAATAATAAAATTCCCATAAAAATTTGAACATTTTAAAAGTTAACATGACAGATCATTTGATATTAGAAACTAAGTTTGTTGTACAATTTGTTTCATTAACTACATTTAACTACATAAACTACGTAGCAAATGCGAAAAATGTAGTGGTCATCCCTGCCTACGCACACTTCTCCTTTTTTTGGTGTTCGTTGTATCATCTTCTTCGTATTCTGTTTCCTCAGACCAGTAAGAACATAGCTTGAACGCAATTATTTTGTCTATTCCCCTGACGTTTCGCCCTCATTCTCTACTCGGCGTTACACTTTTTTGAAATTCTGTTGATTTTTTCACATTGTTAGTAGGTATGCCTCCGCTTAAACATTTCTAATGTTAAAAAATCAACAAAACTTGTTATTTAAAGTTTTGCTTAAAAATTATAGTATGTATTTAATATAGCACATTTATACTTTTTTATGAATATCACCTTTAAACATATAAAATAACAAGAGAACAAAAAATACCAGAAATGAGTGGCGTGAAAAAATAAATTATGACAAAAATAAAGATATTCAGAGTTACCACTGGGATAAAATAGTATCCCGGGGGATTCTTTTTTTTCGGTGGGATTCAGGGATACATTTTTTTAAAAAGGACACATTTTTTCACAATCATTTTAACTCAAAGAAAGTTAAGTTTTTTATGATATTTAAAACTTTATTGTATTCTATTACAATTTTTGTGTGTATATGAATGAATTAATGTATTTAATTTATGTTTTATAAAACAAAAATTCTTTGATAATACTTAAAATCGGACATTTTTAATAGTTTTGCACTTAAATTTTAAAAGGACTCATTTATTTTCAAAAGGACTCTTTTTTTCATTCAGAGGGATTCATAAATAATTTTGGTTGCGGTAACAATCGCCGATAAACAATTTAGCAATTTAGTGTATTTAACAATAAACGTGTAATTACTTTTGAATTGTAATTAAGATGTTTTTATTGAATCAAAAATAGTTGAAAATTAGATACAATCCCGTAACTAGTTTCATTTGAAAATATTTTTTCTTGGTGTAATATAATACCAAATAAATAACCTAAAAACCGTTATTTTATACTGTAAAAATATCTTGAAATCACTTCACTCCGGACAGTAACAAAAAAGTTCCGCTTTTATAATTACACGCATGTATTTGGAACCTTTACAAGTGTACAAATTTTTGTTACAACTGTACACGTAAAACAAATACGGCAAGAGTACGATAACTTAGGAGCCAAGAAATGATAATGATTTTTTGTAGAACAGTTCAATACAAGCATATTTTACTACGGAAGAGGTCCGGGTTGGGCGGGCAGGAAATTTCATAAAAAAGTACTTAAGATTGGAAAAAATTATTTATTTACTTACCATTGAGTATTATACTTTTATTTAATAATAGAACATAACTAGGTTTTAAAACAAGTGGAATCTAAGCATAGTTTTTGAAAAAAAAACTGGTTTTAAACTCAAAATTTGGAAAAAATAATATAAAAAAGTTAAAAGTGCAATTTTTCAAAACTAATTATTATTTTTTTTTTTACTTCTTAATCAAAAACTGAAAACTGGATGACTGTCTTCTAGTTCTTCAGGAAATTGAAAATTACTAAAACTTCTTTTTTATGAGATTTTGGTTTTTTGTTTGCTTATAAATAAATAAAGTGCTAGGCCAGAATTACGACGTATAAACATTGAGGTATGTAAGGGGGCACTGCAACCCCCCTGCTTGGGCACACTATAGGATTTGAACTAGGTGCGAGGTTGGGTATATGCAAAGTTTCTTTTGCAATTAAGGAATCTGGATTTGAAGGAAAGAAAAAATTCGGTTTTTTGTTTTCGATTCAGAATTGATGATAACATTCTCCACAAAAAAAAAAACAATTTAGCACTTCATTTCACAATTTTGAAAAAAATGGGTCTAAACTTTTTTTTTAATTTTTGTACAAAATTTTGAGTTTGCACGCGAATTTTTTAAAAACATAAATAATGACATAAATAATTTAATTTAAGGATTAAAGAATTATTGGTTTCTGGCTTTCAAAATCGGTGTAGTGCTTTATTGTTAGTGTTGCCGTTGTTTTTTAATAATTTTTTTTTTCATTTTAAGTAATTTTTTTTCTAAAACTACCCCTACCTCCTAAACGGGGCGAGATAGACCCCCCCTCCTAGAGAAAAAAATGCTCATTTTTGACCCCTCTATACAAAATTATTATCAATTTTAGGCGCCTCAGTTATCGTACTCTCCCCACAAATAGGTACACGCGTTTGTTAATATAAATATGTACATATAAACCGTGTGTTATTATCGTTTACGAATTACGACCCATATAATATACAACCCATGGAAATAAAACAATACAGGACAGAATGACAACAGCATTACATATACATATGCATATATTCATCTCTTTTTTCCTTGTGTTTGCTCATGAAATCTATGTAAGAAGAACTGAACTTAAGAAAAATTGCTTATTGACAAGGCCCTCACTAGTCAACTGATGAGTATAAGTGAGATGGTCGAAACGCCAATTTTTATGAACTAAAAGCCTGTAAAAGTTATTTTGAATCAACTTTGTCTCTCTTCTTTATACTACAAAAAATAAGATTTGTAAAACTGCAAAAGTAAAAGTAAACCCCCAACAACCGAATCTTAGATCCGCTTCTGTCTATATAAAATACACATACGAGTTATAAACACTTGTGAGTATTTATAATCAGTTCTTTAAACAAATTGTAGGTACATGAAATGCACACAAGCTATATTATCCCTTCATTTTACAAATAAGTGCATAGTAAAATTAATTAAGAAAGAAGCGTTTCAGAAAGTATTTAAAAAATGTCTCGGCTAAAAATAAATTTATAGAAGTGAACATTATATTTCAATTTTAAAATTAATTTTGCCTACTGTATGAGTCTTTACTGCAGACGCCCATAATTGATGTTGATAAGATATTTTTTTTTCTCTTACAACAGTGAATAGGGTCATGTAGGTCTTATTAGAATAGACAGTGAATGCATTTTGTAACTTTATTGGTATTTAAGTAAAAAGTTGATTGAATTCAAAAAACGAGACAAGAATATTTGTTTAAATTTTTCAAATTTATATCTCTAAGTACTCGTATATTTTTGAGAACATCAATTTATTGGTTTTGCAATTGATTTATACTCTCCCTTTGGAAGATATTTTTTTTAAGTACCTATAGCTGTAGGCACTCTTCAAGAAACCACTTTGATTCATTTTGTATGTTTATTTGGATTGCGTTTGTTTTCAATTTGTTATAGATTTTCTTCAATTGCTGACGAGTGATGAGACGATGAAGAATGTGAATGTTGCAAGATTTTTTGTTTCGTAGTGGGAACAGGCTTGGTATTTATATAGTTTTTGATTGATAAACAATTTTTTTTCTGTTAGAACCTACTTGATTAAGGTAATTGAATATCGATAAGAATTGTTATTACCTCATTAAAGTAATCATTGAACAAAGACGTTTTTTTATGGAATAACTAGGTCAATAGTTTTTTTTTTTTAAATAAAGATCAATATTTTTGTTTAAAGAATTAAAAATAAGGGGTATATGAACAATCTATTGATTTCCTTGAAATGAAATGATTTTTTTTCACACTGACAGCTTCTTCGAGCAAAATAAGAAATTATCATATTTTAATATTTGTACGATATGAAAGGATTTCTTCTTCTTAAAAAGCTCTGGACCCACGTGAAGGGCAATCGTCATGACTTTATGATTCTGCCTTTCTTGTCTTTGGGTATGCAATGTTATGTGGAATTTTTTGATAGAACCATCTACTTTATATTTCTGTTTGGTACAAAATTTTGAAAAAAATCGTGTGTGTAACTCGAAAGAAAATTAAAAGAGTCGTAGACAAAAAATCAGAATGTATAAATTGATAGGTAGCTCTTATATGTAATACGAGAAAAAAAACAAGAGATTTTTAAGGAAATTAAAAGAAAACGTAAAAAAAATCTCCAGCAACTTGTTTCCTTTTGTGAAAGAACACTTATGTACATACATGCCGATTCTGGCGTTGTGAGGGCTCACAAGTCACAAGCTCTTGTGAGGTTGTTGTGATTCGATAACATTTTTCGTATTCTCCGATAACCCTTAGAAGAAACTTAAAAAAAAAATCACCACAGCATAAGCTGAATTTTTTAGTATGATTGCTAAAGTCTCAATTTTTGTTTAGGACTCCCATTGAATGCATCGACGCATTAGAAGAAATAGAGGAACGAGCAATGCGCATATCGAGGAAAATGTTAGGCTTTTTCCAAAATAGTCTGAGTTACAAAAACACAAATGCATTCACACAGGGAAGGAAGGGAAAAAAAGCTTACTAAAATAAAGAAACAAGTGAAATATAAAATTAAATAAAGTGAAATTTTTCATTTAAAAAAAAAATAGAAAACTGCATGCCACACATGTAGCACCTATAACAAGCAGTGTAATTTTTGTCCAATTTACAGGTAATCTGTGTTTCATATTCCACATAAAGTAATTTAAGTTACTCTGCACTACGGGCACTCAATGGATTTGAGCGCCTTGCCATCATCAACAAAAACTAATGCGACCCTGGACGAGAATTTCAATTTTGACAGATCGAGTTCAGCTAATTCCCGTGATTGAAGTGTATGTTTATTTTCAAACAATTTGCTTTTTTATAGCAAAATTCTACGAAATATCAATTGGAAAGTATTCTATAAGGTGATGTATTTACCTAAAAAACATCACATCACATTACTTTACGTGGAATATGAAACACAATCAGCTCGTGAAAAGAAAAAATTGAAAACTCCATATTATAGGTGTTTTTACACGATTTTAAGTTGTTTTATATTTTTTTTAATAAATTATTGCTTATTGTTATGAAATTTAACAGAATACCGGTCTTAAAAAAAACAACATGAACAAAAAATTAAAAATTTGTTGTCTTTAATTTCGTCCAACTTTGTATTTTTAATTATTTATTATTGAATATAGAAGTTCAATTCGTCAAGTCCCCAATAAATTTCAAAACGACAAAACCGCCATTTTAACTGCGGAAATAATATTTATGACGATACTTAAATATGTAAGATTCAAATGCCTAAAATATAGTGTGACTGATTTAAAGTTTGACAGTTAAATTATTAAAGCTAGCTGTAACTTTAGAAATTACAATTTTCTTAGCATAACAAATTAGTTTCCATCATATAATTTGCTGTCATTTTGTGAACTGACAAGAATAATTTAATAGAATTATACATGCTAAGCTCATGCATCGAAATATAAGAAAACATTTATTATTAGATCATCAAATGAGCAAATGAATATAAACAAATCTAAACCATCAGTTCCGCACTAAAATCTAATTAAGTTTTTTTTTGTTGGCAAAAGCAACGGTTTACTTGTGCGGATTTTGTTTGTGATAAAATTTGTCACACGCTTTTTCGAAAATCTTTTTGATCAAAATTTAAATTGGCACAAGAACAACTCGGTCAAACTTTCATCGAATTTACGTTTAAATAAACGTACATATATGTAGGCACCAGGGGTATATACATATTTTATGCATATTATTTAACTTTCAACTTTTCAATCGTTTGATGTTGCTTGAGATTCTATATTCAAGGTAAAGCGATTTGCTTAAAATAATTCAACAACGACCAAATATATACATGTATAGATACCTACATACATATAGATAGTTTCATTAATTAAGAAAATATTTTTACCAACTTCAGATTGAATATAAAAAATATGCAAAAAAATATACATATAAAGAGAGTTCCTGTGGCACAGTGGCTCAATTTTAAAACGAAAAAAAAAATGATAACAAAATTATATGTAATTATATTCGTCAATGATTATGAAAAATTACTAAAATTAACACATTTCAACAAGTGACTAAATTATTGAAAATGTACTGCTGATTACGCAAATGACTAACATTTACATATTATCTTAAGTTTAATTTAATTTTTTAAATGGTTATGCAGAACCTTGAAGTAGAATTTCATATTATTTTGAGTTATACAATGATTGTAATTATTATTCATGTTAAAATAAAAACGGTCACATCATCTTGATTGTGAGGCATTTCAATTCCCGTAAAACTAAATATATATATAAATGTGTAGAACCTCATTTTTTAAATTACGTGTGCAGGCTACGTGAAACACGTACGTTCAATAACAAAAAAAAAATTCTACATATTCTACGTTTATCTATTTATCCACTGTTATTTTCATAGTGTTATTCATAGTGTAACACGCCCTTTAGATCAGTATAACTTATTGAGCAGGGAAATCCTTCTTGCTCAAATGTATAACAGCTTAGAATAGAACTGCACAATGCAGCTCGTCATGTGAGGCAGACGTATTGAGTTGAGTTCCAACTGTAGAAGTAGACGTCAAATTATGAAATAAGTTTTTGTTATACAGTAAAACCCGCTTAAGAGAAACCCGCTTAAGAGAAAAACCCGCTTAACTGAAACACTTTTTTCAACCCCGAGTATTTCTCGACCAATTACCTTATTAACACTCCGCTAAAGCGGAACTCGCTTAAGTGAAAAACCCGGATACCTGAAACATATTTTCAGTAAAATTTAATATTTTTCATTAAAAAAAACTCTCTTAAGTGAAAAAAAATTAATAGAACAGAACAAAAAATTTGCTGAACGCTTTTACTTCTTTTTTATTTTTTACCTCCACCAAATTTTCTTCACGAAAATGACATTTGAATTTCTGATATGTGAGAACCCTTTTTGGAATTTTTAAATCCGCTTAGGTGCATTTTTTTCACTTATCCGGACTTCGCTTAAGCGAAATTTTTTTTCATTTAAGCGGGGTTCGTTTAAGTAAAAAACCCGCTTAAATGAAAGAAAGACTCTGACATTTTGCAGTTTCTCTTAAGCGGGTTTTACTGTAATATTTTTAGTGGCGCTCTATTCTATCATCTATGCCAGTCTTTATCACAGTAGACTAATCTAAGGTAGGTAGTGTATTGCGCAGGCTATGTCAAAGTTGAAATCGTCAACAAATTTAAAATGGATGTTTGAGTGCCCACAGGAACAACTCAGCACGCATCATTAGAAACAACAACAAAATATTGAAATTAGACAAGTAAATGGGTACTAGATCCACCATTTTACCACCATAATACCTAGATTTTGACAAATGCGAATTGAAAAACAAAATTAAAACGCTAATTATATTACCTTTAATATGTGTAGTGTGAGTCTATATAAACATGATTAGTGCGACATGACATTCTGTTTGTTTGGTAACACAATTTGCTGTCAAAACCCATAGAAATTTTTGACAAGACTAAGTAAAATGTATATAACAAGAAGTTGCAGTTAAAAGATTTAAAATTTATGAATAATCTTATAAATTTAAAAAAATGTCAAATTTTGCAATAAAAAAATTTAAAACGGACTACTGTGACGGCAAGATCAACTGAAACAGCTATAAAAACTATAAATGTTTGTTTCTGATGAAGCTAGATAGTGATTGATTTATATGCATTGTCTAAGAATTATTATAATGAGCTTATAGATTTGATTGTAAAATAATTACAGTCTTAGGAGTTAGAAGTGCTTTGTTATCGGATTAGGATTTATGAATGATTTCCACTTAAGCTTATATAAATATATACGAAAGGCATTGTTTCCGAGTCTAATTGTTTTTATTAATTATGATGCCACATCACCCTTGAAGAATTTGTTTTATCTGTTTTCTTTGTCTATACGAGGAAGATAATTTGATGTGTACCTATTTTATTTATCGATTTTTAATTCATAATCTCCTAACGGGAGAGAAATCAAAGTAAAGGATACTTTTTAAATCATTAATTCCCTTGTTTCCTTTAACCACAAATACAAATTAAAAAAAAAAATATTTACATTACAGATTTCTCCAGTCCAAATTTTATTGACGCCTCTGCAAACACAAATATGTCTACACTGACTTCGCTTATTTAAAAAAATAAAAGAAATTGATTGATAATAATTATTATAATAACAAAATTCCGCTAAGTAGTTGGGCGTAGGTGAAACTTCTGTCTGTTACGTCTATTTGCGTGTATACAGGTAGGAGAAAAGCTTGTTTGAAAATGTCAATCAATTTCAAATACATACCGGACAATGTTGTTACAAAGCTTAATTGGAATTTTTTGTTTTGTTTTTTTTTTTTTAATGATATTTCATAATTTCTATTTAAAATGATTAATTTTTTGTTTGATTGACAGTTAAAAGTGAAACTTAATTGAGTTATTATAACTGCGTAAATTATGCTTCAATTGAAATTGAAAAGAAGTCTGGTATTGAGTCTTTTCAACACAAAAAAAAAACTTTACAGCTAACTCACTCAGTTGACAATTGTGCGTGTTTTTTTGTAAGTCCATATAGAATTGGTTAAGAAAACGTCATCGTTGCTAACCGCGATTTACACGTAAATAAAAAAACAATAAATAGAAATTTCAGATAATTTTCGGGACTTAACTCTATGAAAACTATGTTATCGGCACAAATTATCATATTGCTATTGATAGTTTGTATGGAAACTTCAAATTATCTGACCCATCGAATGAAGCAGTTTTTATGAAAACAAAATGGTGATAACTTTCTTATTATTTGAGACATAAGCGTTATAAGAGTGTGAGAGTGAGTTTTCATCTATTTAAAATCGCAGTGTTTAAAAGCATCTTTGTAACCGAAAGGAAACCAAGAGGAAAACCAATGCCTACAAATCGCTGTCATCTAAAAGCAGTAATTGGTACAATTGAAAATTTTAAAGTCCCCGTTCACAAAAGGGAACGGAGTTTCCAGCAACATTCAGTTTTTAGGTGAGGAGTAAGAGGAGTGAACGGTCTAAGATTGGTGGAGATTGGAAATTAAATGAAAACGTCAAAAAACCTGCAGCAACTTGTTTCCTCGTTCGAAAGAGGACGAACTAATTTGTAATGATAGCATCCCGTCAGTTTGATTGAGCGCTGAATGTTTCAAACGATTTGTTTGTTTAAGAGTTGAAACCTGGGGCTTTTGAAGATAGATTTTATGTAAAACTTGTATGTATTACTGTTTCTATCAAAATAGATTGAATAAATGTATCTAGTATTTCCTCTGCATAAAAAGATCAAGTAGATTTTGGCATTACCTATCAAAGGCAAATTAAGGATAGTTCAGCGCCAAATGGGTCATTTGGTCAGTTGTGTAAATTCAGTATTATTTCTTTTATTTTCCAACAAAGACTTCTCTGCAGATTCACAAATATTGAATGAAAACAGCATTTATTGGCATATCCGTTAAAAAACACTGTTATTTTTCAGAAACTTCGGACTAAAAGGTATATATGCAATATAAATTCGAAATGTATTGCATGATAATGACTAAAGTTTGAGATTATTTTAATATTCTCAAACATTCTTGTGGCTTTGAGTTCCGATAATTTTAAGTTGCACAGATAAAATTGGACAACAAAGAAAATAACTCAAAAGTTATGATTTTTATTTTTTTTTATCAGCGAATAACGTTTTTTTCTCCAAAATCATGGAATGTTCCAAAAAAAATTTATAGATCTATCTCAGAAAATTTGAATTATAGTATTGTTGATTGTGACGAAAGCTTGAGATTATAATTCATATACATAGCCAAAAATTCCTGCGGATTTGAGTTTTAGATTAATTTGCAGCATTTCACAACATTTCACACAAACAAAATGAATTGATAAGTAATTGTTGTTTATTATTATTTCATTTGAGACTGCAATGGACTTACGTGCTATTCAACATATTTAAATGACTTAACACAAAGTTGTAGTATTATACTACGTTTTCATCGACCGCTAAACCGAGATTTAAGTAGATTTATCTATAAATCTTCTTCAAATCTAAAAGATTTACAATACAAATTTAATCCGTAAATCTAGTAGATTAGAAATTAATCTTGCAAAATCTTTATAGGGCCAATTGTTTTACAAATCGAACACAGCTATTCTTTTTATACCATTAAATCTCTATTTTTCCAACACATTCCGATAAACTAAAAACCGCCATTTTTGTGGTAAAAAGCTGATGAAACAGAAATTCTTTTCAAGATGGCGCCGTTTTTTTTAACATCAAAAATCGCCAGGCTGTCAAAAGAACACAAACTGACCTCTTTAAATTTAAAACAATCAACCAACGAAACAGTCGAAACGACGAAGAATCTACAAAAAATACAAAAATTATTGAAAGTTTCATCGGCGCGGTCGTTCCGAATGTTTCCCGTTGTTTTGGGTGCGCCTTAATTCTCAAAGGGATTTCTATAAGCTAAAAATTTGAACTGGACATTTCTTTTTTGTAATTATTGGAAAAGTTGGGTCACAATAATTTTACAAACGAAATAACTTCCATTTCTTCAAAATGAACGATTGAAAGTTTAAATTCTAAACGAATGCAATAACTTGAATTACCGTAATCGCCAAGTTAAACTATAACTGTCACGACTTAAGAGAGTATTTACTTTTTTTAAAGCAATTTATGTAAATTGTATTAAATTGACAACCCTGGTGACCATTATCATCGCTTTGTGATCTATAAACCACGCGAAATAAAATATAAAAGAAAAGCAAATATTTCTAGCCAACAGTTCCTTTCAACATAAATCATTTAGCGTGTAGGCAGTACATATTTATACCAAGGCAAGCCTTTTAACATCAGAGGGATCAATCAATTTGTATTAACTTAACAATTATATTATTATTGCATCGCGCAGAGTATTAGTTCAGTATGTAACAACATTTTTGACTTCAGCACCCCCTACCGATAGAATATAAAGCCTGCAAACACAATCAAGATTTGCATATTTTCTCAGTCAATTTTTTATTTTTTTTTTGTATATTATTTATTCTCGATAAGAGTCAATGACTGAATACCGAACCTTGCGTATATTCAACCGTACATGCCAAACACAACATCAAAATCAAGAGTTTGCATTAGCATTTATGCACTTTAACAAGTGGGCAGGCAGAACCACTTTATTTATTTATATTAACGCGTCGCGGGCTCCGCACAGTCCGCACACTTCAATTTGGAGCAAATATTGAAAGTCAATTGCAGTGAAAATAAATCTAAAGGTTATTTGACACGAATACACCTGAGACTGAGACTAAGACGGGTACATATACATATGTAACTATATATATATACTATTTATAAAGGTAGGTCTAGGTACACCAGATCTACCTGTTGGCCACTCTGCAAGCATCAGAATCTTGTGGTTCGTATAGATTGGATTGGCGTGACTTGTTTTTTTTTGTTTTTGTTTTTTTACAGTTTGTGCCTGAATAATTTGAAATGCGATATCCGGCGTTTGGATGGAGGCGTTTGTGTCTGTCTTGATAGCTGACAGCTATACATACAAACATGTTGATCACGCGAAAAAATTACTTTTAATCTATGCCCGAACATGGTTAGGTATTTTTTTGCTATAATTTCAGACGAAACACCAAAAAAAGATCTGTTTTTAACGATTGGTATTCATATTAATTTATATAGAAGGGGATAATATTGCAAATCCTACGCACAGGTGCGAAACGGTAGAATCGTTCAATCTTATGTAGGCGTATATCAGATAAGGTGATACTATTTAACTTCATTCATTTAATTATTAGAAACTCGATTCAAATCAGTTTTGTTTTTGTATTAAAAAATGCACGACTCGAGCGCAGAATCCTGCTCTGTCGGTGGTAATAAAACAAACAAATTAAAAATATATAAGATCCCTAATGAAAAGTATATTGTTGGATATATTTATTTTCTGATCGCAGATTTCAGAGAACATGTGAACATGCGAAATAAATATGGCGACAGACACTGTTGAAAGCGTGATTTCCGTATTATCGCCCTCTTTGTTTCGCAAGTGTATTGACACTCATCTGTCAGAAATGTCTCTTCAGTTAAGTCACAGTTATTTCACCAATTTCAATAAGATGTTAAATCGGGTATCTTATAATTGACTGAAAAATATTTTTCAGGAGTTAACTTGTGGCTTTCATTGCTATGATCTCTCACCGAAAAACTTTCCTATCGCCCTTAATGTATTTACTCAACTATTAATCCGAGTTCAATCAGAAAGTCGTCCGCAGCGCCGAACTGCGAACTGCGTAGATAGCAGCCGTGTTGTTTTGCCAGCCCGGGGGGAATTGGATGAAAAATACGACGTCGGTGCTAAACAATTAACATGTTAAATGCAACAACAACTAATCCCGGAGAATTTTCGGGGCTTAACTTAAGCGCACCGAAAAACTGTGTTACCGGCATGAATTGCATACATGTTATCGATAGTTTGTATGAAAACTCCATGTTTTTACTGTCATGGCGTCGCTAATCCCCGCTGTCGTTTTTTTCAACCAATTCCCCCCGGGCATCCAAAAAAACAAGCCTAGAATTTATTGTAATTTTTAAATGTAAATAATTTTTTAAGCCATAAATGAGACTGAATCTCAATGCTTAGCAGTATAAATAAATAAATGAAATGAAAACTGCGAAACGTAATTTGAAAACACGATGCATCGCACGTACGGGGACTATAAACCAGATTTCACAAAGTAGGTTTCGAAACAAAAACCGCACTGCCCAACTGACCACTGATATACTGATGGTGTGAACTATAGTTCCCAATTATGTGCAGTGATGAAGTAATTCAATAAAAAATTGTCCTGATTCAACTCATTCCAGTTTCATTCCAATTTAAAATCAATTCGTCTGCTGCATTCCATTTTGTTTGAAGACATCTATTTTTTAATATTGTTTCTTCATAGTAACTATCGGTATCAAATTTTTTTTTAGGTTTTCCCTTTTGAGGTTACAAAATTAAATGATAGATGTAAGGATAAAAATATTTAAAAGCACAAACAAAAAGTCTCTATATAAATGGAGCCTGAAGACTACAGTAGTGTGTTGGCGTATAGGTATTTCCCGATTTCATTATTTCCATCGTCTAGTTATAGTACACAGTCAGCCCACACTTCATTACACCCATACCTTTAATATAATATTCCATGTTCATAATCACATAATTAAAGCCTACGTCAGGCCGACTTACTCACTCTAGAGGCTAGGTTGAAGTTATCAATGAAACGTCCCACACACTCCATAAAATCGCATATAGTAACTTCTATATATATATATATATTCACAGTGCATGCTTTTTTTGGTGATGTAGGTGGCTGTCAATTATACTATACACATAGGTATAATATCAAATAATAAGGAAAGGGGTTACCTCACAATTAAATTCGCAATTGCAATTTTCTCATCGAAAATATATACGAGTAGTATGTATACTGGCATCATACAATTTTGTATTTATTAAATTGAATTGTGTCAGAACAACAACAAAAAAGATTTATTTACTTTGGACACCTGGAAATTGGAGAAGAAAAAAAGGTATACAATTGCATAGGTGTGTTCGAAGAGGTTAATTTAATCCAAAAACGGAATCTACAGCCAAATATGGAAATTGGCGAAATGTAAACAACTTCAATTATAATGCCCATATGGTTTTATTTTAATATAATTTCAGTTGCTTGAGAAACAAATATGATTAATTGCTTATATTAACAAGTGGATATGTGTTAATTGGAAATTGTATATGAGATCTTTATTTGAAACCGTCGATGATGACATTTTTTGAAGCAGAAAGATTGGTTGTCTCTTTTAACTCTTTTGTAAGCTTTATAATAACGAAGGTGAAGAAAATTAGAAAACTACTTCTGTTTTAGTGGAGCGATTGAATATAATTCAATTAATCAGTTCAAGTGACCTCAACTCCAAAGATTGCGTTTCGCCCAGGTACGACAGTTGGGCTCATCAGTTGGGTCAAACGCAATCTTTGGAGTTGAGGTCACTTGAACTTATTAATTGAATTGTAAGCTTTATATATGAATTCCGAATGCTATGTTAATATGACAATCATTTTCATAGTTGATTATTAATTGAAGTGTTCAAAAACAAGTCTCACCCTTAGAATGAAAGTGACCTAACTTAAAAATTGCAATTTGTGGGAAATGAGAAAGAAAGTCTACAAAAAGTTCTTTTAAGGTCAGTTTATTGCAAAATCAGAAGTTACAGGAATTTTCAATTAGGTCACTTTCATTCTAAGGGTGCGAAGTGGTACCTAATTCAATATCCAGCGAAAACAAGAAGTTAGTTTCAATTTTATAATATTTATTTGTATATTCTTAGACTAATTTAACAGGTTTTTTAATGTATGTAAGTTATCAGTAGGAAATGTGACAACAAGTAGCTTGTATATTACATGCTACACTGTTCAACAGTAAACCATTCCAATTTTAACATTCCCCGTATATAAGAGAAAAGTTGAAAAAATAGAAAGCCAAACGGTTTTCTATTCTTTTTGAATTAAACCAAAACTAGTTGGAAAAGTAATGTGCTTGTAATGACCAGGGTTTTCAGGTTTGAAAAAACGGAATCGCTAAGTTTTCCATCCAAAAACTCAGCAAATTCAAAAATGGTTTAAAATTTCGCAACTATTTTCCATCAAAAAACCTTTAATTAAAAAAAATAAACCAAAACAAAACAATTGAAAAACTTAAAAATTAATGAAAACAACAGGTAGGTATGTTCAGGAAAATGAGATCTCGGAGATCTCAGCAATTTCAGTTACCTGAACAGGATTCCTCAGCAAAATTTCTCAGCTTTGCTGTCAAAACTCGGAGGAAAAAAATCTTAGATTCGCTTGCTCACTTTTTGAATGAGAAAAATCTCTGAGATCTCAAATCGATTTTCGCAAAATGAAATTTCAAATAGCCTGTTTGGCGATAAATAGCACAATCTGACAAGCCTGAAAAAGACTCGTATATATTTTTCACCTGTCAGTTTGTCTCTCCAGTACAAGATTAAAGGCTAGAATATATTGCAATAGATTATAGAATATTGTAATACCTTAAAAACTGTAAAGGTCGTTCGCACATGCTGCAGCCTAAGCAGTTTGCCACAGTGCTCATTGAGATTTGTTGAATATACATTAAAGTTATAGTAATTTAAACTAAAAGCAGAGAGTAAGTTAAATATGTATGTATGTATGATAAAAGACACTTTGTTCAACAGTGAAAGAAGAATTTCTGTACGTTGATTAATGACTTGTTCTGTTATTACTTATTTACGTGTAAATATCTATACTGGCGATAGAGATAAGATCTGTTTAAAGCGTTCGATTGACATTGGCCGCGTTCCGGTTCGTATCCCAAGCGATCTGGAAATCTTTGTGTTATTGTAATCCTTTGTAAAATCACAGCTGATGGCAAAGCAGCTAATGCCAAAAAATAAATATCAAGCTATCCTAAAAATTCTTGGATACTCATCTATCCTATGAGAAATATCAACAACAGCTGATTTGCGTTCAGAAACATACTGGATACTCGAGTATCTTAGATAGGCTATCATTGTGCAACCTGAACGCAGCCATTTCTCTTCTGGATTACCAATCAAAAACGCCATAACAGCAAAATTAAATGAGCTATCAAACGAAATTAACAAATTCGAGATAAAATCACCTTTTCTGTAGGTAATTTGCATTGTCCACACGATCAAAAAATAATTTGTTTCTTCTATTTTTAGTTAATGATATTTTTATCATAAAAATTATCCCCATATCTAACTCCCCTTTCATCTTAAGTGAATGATATTATAAGGAAGTACTTGGTTCCATTACCCCCCCTTAATTCTTTTAAATTAAATTAATCCAAATTGCTAATGAAATCGCACGTTGCAATGAGTTTCTAAAATAAAAGTGAAAATAAGATACCTCGTTAAATTAAAATTACTTAACAGCAATATATTCCGTCACTTTAGCTGTGCGGCAATCTCAATTACATAATCTATCTAAATTGCATTGTGACAGCAATATAGCATCACTTAACGCGAATTGAATTAAAATGTTGACCTTCACACAATCTGTTTTCGCAATAAAGCGGCGGAGCGGGCGCAATGTTGCAACATCATCACATTCAGCATTTCGATTGATTACATCCTCTTGGTGCGCACTCAAAAAAAAAAGACCACGTACATATATGTACATTTAGCTATCACCATTCGAATGTAAAATAATATCTATACATAAAATTCATTCATTCCCTTTACTTTTAATAAATACTCCTCCCTATAAATGTCAACAAATTTGTACTACAGTAGATACCGCACAGATGCATCATGCAAGCGCGATTTGAAGCAAACGTTTATGTACATATTGTGGTCAATTGAGTCCGCACAGTTGCGACGGGACGGAGAGGGGCTGTAATAGCATATATGATGACATCACGATTCTATTGGCCACCAACACACTTTTCTAAGAAGGACATAAATTCTTTAATATGCACCATACTTGGATTATGTTTTTGCCCTATGCTGATGCCGCTGCGCTGGCTATGGTGAAGCGTGCAGCAGTGACGGCACACTGCTGATGTTGAGAGGACAACAGCCAGCGGCCCGTCAATCTTAGTCGAGATTTGTTAAAAAGACCCCTCCAAAGGTCATGTGCTTCCTTGGAAGCGAAAACTACTTTTCTCCCTCCGCACATTCACACAACCAAGACTATACACAACACGACGACCAACTCAAACTGCACAAGCCCATAAATGGAGATTGCTGCAATTTATAGTACGACAACAAACTTTGCATCCAATATGATTGCAATTTACAGTATTAAGAGTTAATGACGGCCATTGCGCCATTTTTCGTGCAAATGCTTATATGGAAATGACGGAGGTCCTCAACTTGTCCATCCCCCCCCCCCCCCCTTCCACTACCACACCGTCTTCATCATCCCCTTCAATAAATGTATAGCCTTTCCAGCCAACAAATGTAAACAACCGTATAAATTTGCAAATCAAAAGTGTCATTGACCAAGCAAGTATATAGGAATAATGTGGAGATCGGTTGAACAGATCGCATTCACGTAGGTACCTACCATAAAAATGAATGTTAAGATGATCACATCAACAAAAGTTTGCTAAAGATGAATAAAAAGGGGGGCACTCTTTTGATGGGAATAATCAACAAATTAAAATTAAACAATAAACGTCATTTAACTACTTAATCATACCATTTATGCGGTTATATTTGCATTAAGTCCATAAATTATACTGCCCACAATATTTACCTGGAAAAGAAAAGAAAGAAAAAACAGGGTTATAATAAAAATGAATGTTTTTTTTATTATTTAATTTATTTTAATAGAGAATTTATTAATTTCTGTCATCATTTGGTTGCAAATTGTAGAAAAATTCTTAGAACAAGGAGAATAATTCGACTAAATTATCCAAACAAAGAGCATTGAAATTCTCGAAAAGTGAATTCTACGTTTATAAATATATGTATTTATGATATCATTGAATGCTCAATGACAACATTATGACCACCGACCGGAAATTACAAAAAGTAGACATTGCATCACACAAATTAATTTTTGTTTGCAATAAATTTAATTTTGCTAAAATGAATAAGACGATATCTCACTAAGCCAATATAATAGCCTGTTTGTTATATTTATTACGAGTATAGGTAAATCATAATACTTCATTTTATATTAGAGCCGAATGTTGTAATTTTGCAAATTACAGAAAAAGTGTTTCCATATCGAATTTGCTAATTTCGTTTGATATGCTCACTTTATTTTAAATTTGATTTGGTCCAGATATTATGAATTATAAAGATTGGAAACCTCGGCAGTCGTTCTAGTCTGCCTACAAAGCTAAACAAAATTGCACTAATGCCAATGTTTTAACGCACACAAGTCCAAAAATATGAATTTACCACCGCATTACACATCAATTCACATCTATTCATCAACACGAGATGAATTTACAAAAATAACAATGTAAACAAATTCATAATCTCTGGTTTAGACGCTGATTACACGAGTCTTTTTTTCGTTCGTTTCGTCTTTCGTCTTTTTGATAGACACGTAGGGTCGTGATTACATGGTTTTTTTTTTCAATCGTGAAGACTTTCGTTATTTTGACAAACAAAAATTTTGCGGTGGATTTATTGGAAAATAAACAGTGGTTATAAATAAAAATGTTTTTTAATCACTTTTTGTTCATATTTGTAGCTTTTTTAATAAATAAAAACTGTTTTACAACACGAAATTAAAAGTTTATAAGTTCTTCGCAAAATGCTTTCTATTCAGAGATGAGCAGTTAAAATATTCCGTGAAAAATCGATGACAAAATTTATCGAACCTGAAAAATCGATATTTTCTTCTTTCTTTTTTATTTTGTGGATAAAATTTGTTATGAAGGTTCTGCTTGAATCGGCTGATTATTAAATTCGATGATTTACGTTTCAAATTATAGATTCGAGATTTGAAGATTTACCAGTTGCAATAATCCTTTTAGCAATTTACAAAAACCATTTTATTTGCATTTTTTTTTCTCACCCAAGCTGTCAAAAAGACGAAACAACCGACAAAAAGTCTTCATGTAATCAGCGTCTTAGTCATTAATCGCACATTTTTGTTGTTTTCTCATTCTATTTGTCTTTTTTGTGCATCAAATTTTGACATTTTCAATGGATTCTATTTGGGTGTGTTCGTAAGGTTTGAAATTTTGTGGAAATAAGTGAATTTTTTTTTGGGAAATGGAATGAATTGGAATGGAAACTGGATATTTTCAACAAAATTACCTCATTTGCCCACATGAAAACATATTATGTATCAAATCCTTGGTATACAATTTAAATTTATTTTTTGTTATTAGGGCAAAACTTTCAGTACGCGATATCTCAATTTAAAATTATTTCCTTAGTTTTGTATTTCCATTTCCATTTTCAATTTAAATTTCTGTTTTTTTTTTTTCAAATATCTCAAACTTTTTTGTACTGTGGCAATTTTGCTGAGAAATTGCGTTAAAATTTCAGATTGAGGGCTCTGAGATCTCATAAGCCTGTGTCTATGATCTGTAACCCGCATAGACAAAAGTAGTCGAGAAACAATGAAAATTGAAACAAATCAAATATGAATTTTGCTCTATTTTCCAAAGTTTCTCGATCAATTTTATCGATGCGAGAGTTACAAAATTTTTGCACTGAACTGGCAAATATTCTGTCAATTCACTAATATTTGTAAATTGTTTTTCATTTTAGCAAATTTTGCACTCCAAAAATACAATACACCTACTTGGAGTTTTTGACATTCAATTAGCTTTGATCTAATAGATTTTTACAAACACAATATTAAGATTCTAGGTAAAACTCTTGTTTCCTTAAATGCATTAAAGTATTACTCGTTCAAATCAACACCAATCGCAAGATTAATAGCATAACTAATAGTTAAAAACATCACATCTACACTGCTTATGACTTGTTTACATTGATGCCACGCATCACATACCATCATCGTCCCAGACAACCAACTATATCAACCTAACCAAAACCATCCTATACCATTCCAAGAACTACAGGTTCCGGCTTTCATTGTCAATGCAAAGCAATAGGTGCGTTACAAAATCATATAAGTGCGTTTGTAGTGCGTTTATAGATATAGAATAAGTGTTGCCATTTTATAAAAAAAAAAAATAGTAGTAAAACTAAAATTAAGATTAAGATTGAAGAATAATGTGAAATTATTGGTTAGAATGATTTGAAAAATTAATTGTCTTCGTGAGAATGCTTAAGATTATTTTAATATGAGATTTTACCACCTTAACCTTAACACCAAGGTCGTTTGGATCTAAATCTTTCAATTGTTTAAATTTTATATAATAGATAATTTCATTTATACGGACAGCACAATAAAGTTGAATTATTTAAAAATTAAAATAAAAAAGTTGAAACTTCTCTTATATGTTTTGAGCGCCATCTCTGTAAATTGGAAGCAGCATTCATGATAAATTACTAAAAGTGGGACACTCAGCAGCCAGTAGGTACCAACTGGTACGAAGTTTTTCTTATTTTCTTCTTTTCTCTGGTGTCTTTTTTTTGCTTTGTTTTAATTTCTCAATGATTTATCATGAATTATGAGCCCATTTATACCTACATACATACATAAGTATATGTAGCTCCTGTACTGTTTGGTTGGTAAAAGATCTTACAATTTTACAGCAACTAGTAAGTAACTTTTAAAGGCAGTTATACCTCTCCAACATCATCAAAAGAAGCTAAAATGCATTTTGCAGTAGGTATATAAGAGATAAAGTATATATGTATATAAAGATAAAGATGAATAACCCTGACAGACGAAAGAAGACACACGGAACTATGAATAAAATGTGCAAAGTAGGTATATACCTTAAGATAGATAGATATATACTTGTTGTTGTTGTATTAAAGAAACCTGCTCATAAAGTTTCATTTTCAATCTTCTTGGTTCGTTGATCGCGCACCACACTATATATTAATCGAAGGACAGCAATAAGATTGATGGAAATTGTAGCCTCGAGACAGATTATAGTTATTTTAAGTCCACCTTGCCACCATGATAGTAGGTACATTATATACTAAAAATACTTTTCATTAAGGGGGAAATGTTTTTTTTGTGTTTTCATATTTTTAAGAAAAAAAAATTATATACAAAGTATACACATCAAAATTTACTCCCACACATGACAATTCTAGCTGACATGACGGGCTAAGTCGAATGATTTACAAATTGCCCCAGTTTAAGATTTCAAGTAAACAACTGTACAAACAAACAAAAAAAAATACTAATCGTGTCATGTTCATAAAATATTTTTTAGGGTTTTTTCTTTCGTAAGAGAATTTTTGATGAGAAATATATGACAAGAACTGAAATTTAACATCGGGACTCAAATATTGACGTTAGCCATGTAAAATACAAAACTGTATCGCAAACACTTGATGTTGCCTATAACGTAGTCAAGCATTGAAGGTGCATGGTAATCGTTTCCTAATTCCAAGTTACCATTAAAGAGAAAGTGTGGACAAAATTCAGAAGTCCTATCAATTGGATTTCTTCTTTAATTTTTTTTGTTTATATAAAAAAATTTCGTAAAATTTTGGATCGCAATATTATTTGAAATAGATTCTTAGAACTAGATACATATGTTCATATTTGCAAAAAAAAATTGAATGGGTAAAGATGTTTAATTTTGACACAAAGTCGTGAAAACCCGATTTAAACGTTATGCGATTTTGTATGCAAAAACATAAAACGCAGATTTATTGCAATTAGTTTAGAATTCACAACTTCGAAGTTTAAAAAGTAGGCGAAGTAGGTCCAGCCCAAGGTTAACCCAACGGAAAAACAAGTGAACTCGCTCTAAGATTAAGATTGGAATAACGGTATTGGCGGCTTGGGTTCTTTCTAAGAGAGGAACTTGAAGCTATTACATTTGTTACAAATTGAAATCATCTACATAGAAACTTATTATCTGCTCTTCAAATTCGAAAACAAGAAAATCATGAGACGATGAGCTTGGAAATTTCGTAGATCGCCTTGTAATATTTGTTGCTACGATATAATGTGAACTTCAAAGTCCAATAAAAAAATGGAATTATTTTGAATGATGAAGACGAATTTGTCGAATTGTTTATATGATGCATGGTGGGTGATTAATGTTGGTTTGATCTCGATTTGGGGACTGCGGTGCTTGGTTTATGTGTGTTGAGGGCAGTTCGGCAAATAATTTAATAATTTTTAGTGACAATAGAGTTCTTATTGACTGTAGTAGATTTTCGTAAAGATGACCTATGAATAAAAAGTTTTTTTTTTATTAATAACATACTTTAATTCGTGAATTAACTTTTGATCATCGTTTAAGAATTATTTTGTGAATTAGAAGATAACTTAGCATTTTTTATTGCTAAGGGTACTGTTAAGTGTTTGTTCATTAAGTTAGTTACCCCGGCCCTAACCAATTTTACCATTCAAGTTGTCGGATGATATTGCAATTTATTGTACAGTGCCTACGTTCTGTAACTCTCGTTATCTATCGTTAAAATTGGTCGAGAAACGTTGAAAAATGGAATCAAACTCATTCGATTTGTTTCAATTTTGATCGTTTCTCGACTGATTTTGTCGATGCGAGAGTTACAGAACGCAGTCACAGGGTTGGTTAAAGGCACTCTGGGTCCATGTTCTGTAACTCGGCGATAACTTTTCGAGGCGAGAAACGGCGAAAAATGGAACAAAACCCATAGGATTCCTATGAGTTTTGTTCCATTTTTGTTCCATTTTTCGCCGTTTCTCGCCTCGAAAAGTTATCGCCGAGTTACAGAACATGGGTCCAGGTTGATTTCGCAAGCAAATCGAATGTTTTTGGAAGTCAATTTTGAAAGCACCACAAAGACTGTTCAGTTTTACTACTAGTTATGTCCAAGGCAGACATAATGTTACAATACAATTTTGTGTACAAGTGATTGCATGTTTAATCTACCATGAAATCAGATTTCATTTTACTGTCCATCTCTCAATGATATTCTTCCCTGAATATGCCTCATCCAAAAGTTTAAAAAAGGTCCCTGTGAGACCAAAAGTATATGCTAGGTTCATATATGAAGACATCATCATACTTCTTTAAACCCCCTGTCTGTCATAAGAACAAATACAAATGGAGACAAAAACTGCCGCACTTCGCCTCCACGGGTCGGCGCGTAGGAAGATTCTTTGAAAAAAAAAGAACTTCCACAATGCACAAGCTATATAACAGCCAACAAACAATCTGAAAGATATCGCCTGTCGTAGGACGTGACTATAAAAAAAAAGTCGTTGAATCAAGCCCAATGTCAACCATCAGCATTTCCGATAGTCCGGATGACGTTTATTTTCTTTTCCTTGGTTTATTTATATTATTTAATCCTTTTTTGTGTATGTATATTTTTAGCACTTTAACTATCTTGTTTTCGCTTTTTTTTTAAGAGTCAAAAGAAAATATTCAGCACTCAATCAATGCCGTATTTCATTCAAGTTTCCTTCTCATTACGTCATCATGGTTTCCTGCCGTGTGATCTAAAGCACAACACATACACAGTATAATATTTCTTCACCCTAAAAAAATGCAAAATAAAAAAATATTTGCAAAACATACTCGTATATCCCTTGGCATTTTGATAGCATTTTGTGTTTGCATTTAAAGCAATTTATTTTATAATAAGTGGAATTTGCTGTGCCTTTAATAAATATTTGCGTTTAAGTGAGCTCCCTGCAAGCTTGATGTGTTATCAATTTTTAACGAGTAATCAAAGAACACGACCTAATGTCAATGAATTTACACGATGAGTCACAGTTTGTATAAAGCAAATGCACCATCTGAAATAGTGTTATGGTGATTGTTGTTGTTTTTTTTTTTGTTTTTTTTAGTGTAACTTCAATATCATAACTTCTTCAAAGAAATGATTTTCATATACTCTGAGAGGTAAGATTGTTTTTTATTGGGTATAGAGAAAAGAATTACGTGTGAATCTGTGAACAATTGTATAACTTCACAGCTTCATAGATTGAAAATCCACTCCTTGACTAAAGAAGAATTGTCGCTGACTATAACGATTAAGTGTTGGTAGACTCCCGAAGGTAATTAATTCCAAAATTTATTTCGAGATGCATAATATATGTAAAATCGTTTGTGGGAAAAACTTATTCCCCCACTCAAAGGGGATGTTACGCATAAATTCAACCTCAAGATGTCTACGCACCCTTATTGAAGCTGTCAATGTCACTAGGGGCGTTTTTCTTTCGCCCTAGGATAGCCTGTCTAAGATACTCGAGTATCCAGTATATTTCTGAACGCAAATCAGGTCTTGTTGACATTTCTCATAGGATAGTCAATTTTATAAACGTCAATTCTTAAATGTCATCCTAAATTTCCAAGTAATGTTTCATTTTGTTATTATCTTCTTTAAAATTGTTAATTGTAAAATAAGTGTGAAATAAAACATAACGAATTATCAAGTTGAACCATCAACAGATTCTACCTTTTTTGCTTGTATTTTATTGAGAAATATAATAAAGTCGATGCTTGAGCAAAACAGTGAACAAAAGTTCCTTCGCAACTTATGACCTGTGGAATTATTTCCTTGTGTCGGAATTTTACAATCGAGTCCCAGCCTACGGCATCTAAGAAAAATTTCTTTTGTTTCTTTGCCTCTCATCTTAGCCGTTCGGATTTGGTGCAAATTTGGTTCTTCACCAAATTTAATCATTTGCAACACTACCTGTTTGACTATTTCCATGTATGTATACCTATCTCTATTTATAACGCTCCCGCAAAACAGAATACAGAACTACAACAACTTGTTTTTCTTGGCATATTGCCATTTTTTACTTTTCAATATCCTTGCCATCATAGTCGTCATCGTCAGTGTTTTTTTTAAATAAATTTAAGAAAATATTTTCGATGAAAAACGAGAAATTAAAGCAAACACCGAAACCATTCGACTATAAATTATAATATACATCATACGTATAGTATAATGCTTGCTAAATTTATTTGGTGAGTCAGATTTGCTTTTATTTTTGCTGCCGCCATCCGAAGAAATATACACAAAATGTATACCTATTCGGCAAGAATATACGAGTTAAATTTAAAGTAAACAAGTCTGACCTCTAGCGATATCGATGTGAAGTCAGACACAAATACCTATACATCTTTGCTCTGTATATTCTGTAAATGATCATTTTTAAATTGGTATTTTTATTTTTGAGATTTTGATTTATTCTATTTTTTTGGCGGGAATATTGACATATATATTATATGATGTCATCGGTAGCTTTATTGGTACGGTTATTTTTTTTTTTATAATATTGTCATTTTGCGTTGTCGTTGTTTGCCCCACCTACGGGTGGTTTTTTTTTTTTTTTGACCTTGTATTTTTATTTATTTTATCGAATCTTCATTTATGTTTGTCTCCTGTCATTCTCCTTCATTCTTCTGTCTTCCTTTTGGAATTTTTTGATAAGTTGTAAAACTTCGGAGATTTTCGGGATATTGATAGAAGCGTCATAATAATTCCTTTTTCGTGACCTTTAATTTTATAGTATATATTTTGATCCTAATTCTGTCGTCTATTTAACAAAAAGTTAAAACAAAAAAGACGTAAAGCCCACAGAATTAGGATCAAAATATATACGATAGAAGTGTCATTCGGTATTTACTGTTGAAAATATCAACTCTTGTATTTTGTATTATGGTTGTGCATAAGCATAAGGGATTAACATAATATTAAGGGAAACAAAGGTGTGACAAAATGAACTTGAGACGAAACACAGGTTTATTCTCACTTCTCATGCGTGGATAGCTCTAGCTCATATTTATATTAAAGGTGTTCTTGGAATCAAATTCACACCTTTTTTCAATGCGGTATGAATTTTTCCCATCAATAAGCATTTGATGTTTGAAGAAAGACAGCTCTGTCGCGGCACTCACGTACAGGTACAGTTCATCTGTCAAATCTTTCAGTGAAAAAAACTGTTCCAAATGTCTTACAATCGTCTGAACACACAATTTTGTCAGAAACGTCATTGTAAGACGACAATCTGACAATAAATTGTCAGGTATCTTATAATCGTCTGAACACACAATTTTTATTATTGTCAGTCGATTAGGACATTGTCAGACTCATTGGTCATTGTCAGATGTTTTCATTGAAAACATCTTACAATTGCTGACAATTTCTTCATTGTCTCAAATGTCATTGAGTTGGTTAAAGAGAAATTAAAAAACAAATTGTCAGACTTTGGGAAGAAATCAACTAGCAGTGTGAACGGACAATTTTTCATTGTAAGAAATATGTCAATTGTCAGCTAATTGTTCGCTATTGTCAGACCATTGACAGTTCTGACAATACTGTAAGATCTGACAATCGTCTGTACTTAGCTTAAGTCTCAGAAGCAATAGGTCTGTTCGTTAACTTCCCAAAACTGACAATTTCTACCAATTTAATTTTTTTTTATATCAACTAGACAGCTGCAGTAGTTAACATTTAACAAATGTCAAATATGATTGACGTACGATGCCATTTGCAAAAATTATAACATCTTCCGATAGGGTGATTAATTTTGGGCCACCTTGTACAAACAAAATTTTCGAAATTGTAATGGAAATTAACAATACGATGATCGAGAAGTCGGGAAAAGTGGGTTTCGCCGTACCGTCTGTCGTCCACTGAAATTTGAGCTAGAACCGATAATCGATTTGCTTAAAATTTGATACAGATCATGCTTGTCAAAGCAGATGCTTACATATGTAGGTGCGTTCCTTTACTTTGAAATTTTATGATTTTCAGTCCAAAACTTTGAATTTCAAAATTGTTTTTTATATAACTTTGACACCTGATTTTTGATTAAAATTCGTAGAAATTTGCAGTTTTGGAAAATGGATATTTCGATGGTTTTACCGACATTGGTTTTATATCTGAAAAATAAGTATATTGCGAAGACCTTTATTTTTGGCCAAATGTGTTTCTATGCAATAAAGCTGGTATGTATATTTTTCTTGTGTACTGTTGATTTTATTATTTTTGAAAAACCATATGCAATGGTGTTTTAAGCTGTTGTTTCTTGCTATTAATGAACGAAAATATGTCAAATGGACAAATCCTCCATTGTGAACATAACTTAAAGAAAGTCACTGTCTGTCTCTTTTGTTTACTCTAATTACCAGTCAGGTTTTAACATTTCATACTTAAGCTTTAGGTATAAATTATGTATTATATCACTTTGGTGTCAGAAATTTAATTTAAAGAATTGATTTGTTCGTGGAGCCCTTAAGTCACCTTGGGGTCACCCTAAACCATTTTTTGAAAAAACTGAACTCACCCGACAATCAAATTCTGAGTTTTTTGAGACCTGGGGTCCCCTGAACTCGCCTACTGTGGCGAGTTAAGGTAACGAATAAACTGCCAAAGTGACATGAGTTGTGAGGCAATTATTTTGTTGTGGATTTGCTTGTTGCAGGTAATAGCTTATTTTTGATATAGAAATTAAAAGAAAAATTGAAAGATAATAAATAGAAAAAGAAAAGGAAAACGCTTGATGTTGTTTCAATTCATATTTAAAATTAATTTAAAACACATTTTATGTTTTAATTACTGAGCACATAGCTTCTTGTTTCTTGCGTTTAATGTCAACAACACAATTTAAAGCCCTCTGGCGTTTTTTGAAGATCGAAAAACCCATGTTTTTTTGACAATTCTTGGAGGTATCAAGAAAACCTGGGTCAACCTTGGGTAAAGTTCAACGAACGAAACTAATGTTAGTTAAATTGAATTTTCAAATTCTTCAGTTTCAATCCCCAAAATTATCATCAAGATTCACTTGATATTAAATTTGCCATTGCATAAAAGCTTGAATTATTATTTGCAATCATCTGAAAATATTGTTTATTATTATGACGTTTGCTCAGAAAATAGTTAACGTGCAACTTATTTTCTCCACTAGTAGATGCCACATTAATAGTGAGACAGCCTTCAATGTCTGTTTCTGCTGTAATGTCCGCACAGCACAGATAATAAAAAAAATAACACTCAAAGAAACCAGTAGCATTCCTATAAAACTTCACTTCTCCAAAACGGTGCATGAAAATTTCCATAAATGGTTCTGTGTGCTGTTTAAGTGTCCACCTCAGCACAATACAACTACACACAAACATACATATATATAGAAGAAAAGTGTGATGCACACTAAAACCTGCCGTATGCAGTGCATCACTGCAATATTGCATTGCTGACAACTTTGCTTTGTAAAATACGCAATATGCAACCTTGATTCAAATGCAACACAAACTGCTCCGCTAGACATACATTATACATAGATACAATATACCTACATTTTTATACCCAACGCACACTATCTATCTATTCGATATACCAAGATGCGATGCATGCACGACTTATTATTATATATTTCAATCGGATAAGTTGGGTACTCAATCTAACATCACATTTAATAGGTTATCGATAATATTGCTTACCGCGCTTAGTATATTGATGTTGTGATGCAAAGACAAACGATCCATAGAATTGCTCTGGACAAAGAACTAGGATTATCAAATTCAAATAAAATGTCATTATTTTCATATATAAAATTCGCAATCTGCATCAAGCGAGTCTCGTTAAATTTAATACCCAGGGTCAAAGAATCAAATTAAGTTGGCGCCAGTAGAATCTATTTGAAATAGGTTTTGTCTATATTTATAAAATTTATCGGTGCAGTGTGGATTGTTTTTTCTCATGATTTATAAATAATTTTATTTTTTCTTAGAAAGGGGGGATTCCATTTTCTTGTTTTTTTTATAGATGGTGCGCAATGTACCTACTGCAGTAGTTTAGGGTATTGTTTTAGTTATTTTAAGGGAACTTCAAGACAAGGAAAATAAAGTTTAACACACATTCGATTGTTTGTAATAATTAATATCTATCCATCTATTTATTTTCTTTTTATAAATAATAATTATTATAGTCTGTCATTACGAGGCTTATGAACTTTAAGACTACTGAACCAATTTTGCTAACATTTTTAAAATTTGTTCCTATTAAAGCAGCGAGATGGTTTAGAAAGTGCTTTGAGCAAAAACTGGTATACGCCCACTTTTATCGTATTTTTTTTTTCTCCTCATTGATAGTATTTAGCACGCTTAAGTCTTGTAACTACACTATATTCAACCTAAAGTATGCTAGGTATGTGGTATTTGACCCGTCTATTTAATAAAACGTCCTTATAGAAGGGTGAAAATGACTAAAATATCTCTGGTGGCAAAATTATCACATATTATGTAGATCCGTCTGCTGCCACACCCACTTTTTTATATGTGAGATTTCTTCTTACTTTACCATTGAAAATTGAAATTTTATAATTTACATCTCTTGAACCTATAAGCCATAACATGTGTAATTTAGTTTAAATTCCACGCCCACTTTCTAATGTTTGGATTTTCTCTTAATAAATAAATACCTATAAAGTTTTCATAAAAGGTGAAATTTGTCAGATCGCCGGGACCAAACACCAATTATGGCCGTTAAGCCTTATACCCTACCGATCCCGGGAGAAATACTATTACTACCCTGGGGTCTTGGTGACGCCAAACTATTTTTGGACATATTTAAAATTAAAAACCAATTTAATAAAAAAAATTCTGTTTTGAGATCATTTGTGTTTGATTCGACGTCATTTTCAGAAGAACATAAGCTTTTATGCGTGGTAGTGTTTACTTGGATTTTTCCACAGTATAAAAGTACATTTTAGGACTATTAATGGCAGTTAGGCTGCACATTCGCACCATCATATTAATATTGAAGGTAGTTAGATATTATCAGATATACATATAAGATATAAACATATTTACCCAGTTAAATTGAAGAATGTAAGGGTAACTTTACTGGGGGACTTTGGTTCGTCATAAAAAAGTTAATATGAGATTTCTGCTAACTGAGATTGAAGATTTTAGCCATAATCAGAAAACTATTCACGTACTTAATATTCACAAAAATTGGCACATTAAAAGAATGTTGATTCCTCGTAGGTATCCCATTTGAATATTTGTACCTTGTAATGTAATATTGTATAATGTATGGTATTAATGTACTATAGAAACAAATATGTAGTTTTTTTTTTTTTTAATTTCAGGGCGCGGTTTAATTAAATCACAATTGTTTTTGCAAACATCAAATGAATCGTATTTGAAATGACGATAATTTTTTTTATTTTAAATTTACATACAAACTAGCTGCTGCTGATGTCGTGACTTAAAATTAAATGATAAATAAAACTTGGAGAACATTCTGAACCTCCTGCGTATATATGTACATATGTACATTACATATACCTACCTACCTATAACTGCTACTGATTGTTAATCAGAAATGTTCCTCTCTTCATGTTCCAGTTTTTAATTTTTTGATGAAAATTCTTACAATGAATGAGCTCGTGTCAGGCGAATGTTCTAACAAGCAAATGATCTAGATATCATCACACAACAATGTGTATATTACGCAATAAATGAGGAATGCAGTGTACATGTTGTAGAGATAGTTTTTTTTGCGTACTTATAAATCTATAATATAAATTTGATTGAGTAACAATTTCCCCACAGCTGCTACTGATTATATGATGATGAATTAGGTCACTCATAAAATCTGTTCCTATAATGGTTTGGATAGTAAAGAAGGTTGATTCATAGAACTTGTTAAAAAAAATAAAAAACTTTCAACTAAAACTTGATTTCAATCAATATTTGAGCTTACTCAATTTATTCATTAAATATAGAAAAAATGTTAATACTATGGAAGCAACACTACCAGCATAGCAGTAGAGACGCGACAGCGCGTAAAGTTGAAAATAAACGTTTGAACAAACGCTAGAAAGACAATTAAAGAAGTTAAGATAAAATAAAATAGGTCCTAATATTGACCCCTGGGGTACTCCAGTTAATCTAAGCTTCTACCACAATACAAATAAACAAAGGCAAATAAACGTTTAGTAATTCGTATCGCACATGCTTAACTCTTATGTCATTGAGAATTTTAATCATACCTAGCGGTAGAGCAAAAGACTGAACTGAAAATAACAAATTATGGATTCAAAATAGCTTTTAACGGCCTTTAGTCCACGAAAATTGGCGTTTAGTCCCGGCGATCTCACTTGAACAAATTGTGTATGTTGATCTTTATATGTAAGACGACATTTGATTAGCAAGGAACTTCTCCAAGACTATTAACAGACATGGTAAAATACTGATAATACTGGTAATCTGTTGCTAAAGATATGTGTGTTATTTCGTGTTGATAAACTCAGTTTTTATGTCAGGATCACGAGTCATAAGGCCCGATTTATTAAAACACACTTTTACTCCTTAACCTTTCCCCGACTAGTCACACTGGGTTATTCAATTCACTTAAATACTACATCTGTTTGGTTAAAATTTCCAATTACTATTTGCAAAAATTATTCATGACATCAGGTCAATATCTTCGAGTCACCGCGCATATAGGTACACAACACAAACAAAAACTGTATAAAAGCAGTGAAAGCCAACCTAGTTATTCACAAAGCAATAACCCTAAAGGGATTAAGTCATTGTATTTGACAATGATTAACGGTCATGACCACCATCTGAATATAATATGTATATACGGTAGGTAGGGATTTGACATCTTTTGAACAAAAAGAATAATAAATGAATGGATTCCAATCCAAAATTATGTGGGTTGCCACATTTGACCATTAATTGCTTTTTATTTTATTTATTTTGTATTTTAAATATTTCCAAAAATGAAATTAATGTGATATCAGAAGGGCTTTTGTTAAACTAGAAAACTATTCATTAGAAATGGTTATTGAGATTTAAAAGACCCTCTTATGCCAAAAAAAAACACAAAAACCAGGTGTGTGTGGTGTGGGTTGAAAAGTATCTAGATACCTACATACATACCTAGATGTTAGTTCTGCGGAAGTAAAAGGTGTTCAATCGCAGTACACTTTTTGAACAAAATATATTTTTATTTAGCTTATGGCTATACGGTTTTTGTTTACAACACAATTTTCTGAGAAATGGAACAAAATAAATGAAAAAAATCTTTAAGTGTGAAATTTTGTATACCTACTTCATGGATTCAAGTTATGTCAAGAGAGTGAAACCTTTCAATTTAGGTATAGTTACAAAAGAATTGAACACTTAGAGGTACAGCCGTTATTTGCGACACCAGTTGAGTGAGTAATAATGTATTTTATTTGAATTACGATTACCTTGAATTGACATTCAAACATTGGTGATGTCGTCACCCCTATTGAACAAGCATATTATATTCTAAAAGTTTTTGGTTTTGTGTTGATAGTACATACGTTTTATATTCTTACAGCCATATTTAAAAAAAATCTTAACTAACAAGGAGTTAAATCTCGAGTTGAAATGTCCTAGTAAAAAAAACAAAATGTTCGTGCCAAATAGCAAACTTTTTATTGAAAATTCTTTTAGAAAATCTACTACAATAAGTAGAAATTCCCTTTGTCCATTTAAGTTCTTTTAGAATTTGCGAAATACTAATGAGTAGATGCAAATGATAATCTAGTACTACCAATTACTCGTGCTCTTAGTCCCCTTTTACACGTAGAAATTTAGTTTCCAGCAACTTTCAGTTTTTAATGAGAAGGACACCAAGTAAGAGAGGTAAACGGTCTGCGATTGGTGGAGATTGGAAATTCAAGGAAAACGTCAAAAAATCTCCAGCAACTTGTTTCCTCGTGTGAAAGGAGACTTTTGTTCGAGAAATAAAATAAAATGTCACTTTAGTCAAAGTTTAGACAAATTATGTCAAAGAATGAAATCTTATTTATAAACATGTTCCATCGTTTATCTAACTTAAACACTGCAATTAGTTGTTCTATTCTAAAGTGGCTACGTTCAATGAACAAGGTTAAACTAGTTTCTCGTTCCGAATTGAAAAGTTATCTTGAAATGAATGAAATTTTCACTGAATGTATTCAAAAGTTCACTCAAATAAATTAATTCCATCGAAATTCAGATTATAGGTACGCAAGTGAGAAAGGACATTATTATTTATATGACGTTTTTGTTGAAAGAGAAATGCGAATCGTACGCTTCAAACTGATTTTTATCATTCTAAAGTGTTAGTGCGTCTGGTTCGATTTTGAATTCAAATTCAGAAGCAATTTCTGTCATTTTATGGGTTTCAGGAGGCTTCTGGGCGACTAATCGCAAATGCCATTAGACAACTGTTGAAATACGTTTATAAATATGGAGATGTCCAACTATTAAGAAAATAGTTAGCTGGACAACTGTGCAATAGTGTTATAAAGATATCTAATAAGTACGACTGTAAATATCCAATATATTTTATTTTTTTAATTTTTGGAAAAAGTACCCGTTGCAAAGTTTAAAACAAAAAAACTAGGGATATCTAATATGTATCAACAAATTATGCAATTGTGAGTGGATAGAGAATCAAATCAGCAATACATTCTTTTCTAAATTCAAAATAATAAAACTATAATGCCAACACTAATTTTTTTACAAAAATAATTAATAAACACAGGAAATAAAAAAAAAACACAAGCAGGAAACCAAAATAAAGAAAAAACTGGTTTTAAAATCTCGTCACCTTCTGCACAATTCAAAAAAACTACATAAATGCCTTTATCTCTACCTTCTACCAGGGTGAATTTGTAATGTCATCACATCCCCTTGAATTTATTTATTTATACGTAATAACGCGAAGCAAGCAAACCCTCAAATGCAACAAATGATTTTCGGTTCGTTCGGCATGGTAACATGATCCTTTCTCCCATGTGTGTTATTGGATATCCCTTTTGAGCGTTAAGCATGAGACTCGTCGTCGCGTCGGTATATTATGTTGTATAGTTTTAAACAAAATAAGTCACTCACTGTCATTGTGCTCTGATGACACTGCTGCTTCCTCAACCTCCAATCGTTTGACACCATACACACAGCACAGCACATAAAAAAAGGGTTCCTTTTTCATTCAGCGTATACATATTTTCATTTTTCACGGTCAAAACCTTGGCGTGTTCAAATGCAATCCATTAACAAAACTACATATAGCGGCTGTGTCATAACTTTTCTTTCTTGTCAATGGTCAAGTGAGGGCATTCCTTAATTCGCTTTTTTTTAGTTTAAGGTGGAGCATTTGAGTTTGGGTTGATGTAGATACACGGTTTAATCCAATGTCTATTGCCCTAGCTTCACTTTTTAGGTTGTGTGGTAATAAACGAAATTCTCATGTTGGTCTATTGAGTGTATTTTTGTGTGTTTAACCTTTTTATTCTTCAAAAAAAACAATAACTTCAAACTCACAAAGAACAAATTGCTATAACAGAAAATGATATGCGGGTAATTTTCAGCTTCTTTTGTTGAAGAATGAAGACCAATAAATTCTTCTCACTCTGTCTGGGAATACCTACCTACCTTCATATAATTTTGTTTTTGGTTAAAAGATCATTGCACACATAAAATTAGATAATTTACTAGGTTTGGTTAAGGAGTGTGTGTAGACTATTCGAGTTGCAAAATGTAACTATAATGTCAAATGACAAAACACATAAAGAAGTCAATAGATGTAATAAAATCGTCTGCGACAATAAAATTTATAGCTTATTCAAAGACATCGATTTGAATTAGCTGCTATTTGTGATGTGGACATCTCTACGCTAAAGCTTCTGATTTTTTTACTACAAGTTTTTTGCATTGAGATTATAACTCACATAAATTTATATACTGATGTTTTTTGCAATTTCATTGAAGTTGGAGTTAAGTGATATTAACTTTAAGAAAGTAAACACTACTGGAGTTTTATTACAGCTGCAGCATTTAAAAAAAAAAACTAATATACTCGTTTCATATAATTGTGCTATTTCCTTAAATTGGTATTGATAAATGTTTTTTGCTTACTAAAATGAATGCGTTGACTACCAAGATTTCATTAATACAAATGAACAAGAAAACTTAAGGAAAATAGTCTCAACTGAGTCGCACAAATTCAATTGACTGAAAGAGGTATCGACTTATGTGTCTTCATATATTTTTTGTTTAAATTAATTCTTGAGTGTCCGTCAGAATAATGAACAGGATTTCTCGGCTAAATTTATCAGCTGTCACAAATTCTATATAAAAAAGAAACAAATGATTTATGTTTAACTTAAATGTAATTTCTGATGAAGGAAAAATTTTACGACATTATGCGGGCCTTTCACGCCTTAATACAGCCAATATTTGGGTTATGACTACCCTTAAAATAATTAACACAGTGCGATCGCTAAGGAACAAAATTGGGAAGGGTTTAATAGGAGATACCGATACACATTAGTTTTGAGTTTTTGAACATTTCAATGGAATGGTTAAATATAGAAACCAGAAAACCATTCGACATTCGTGTAGTGCGGCTAAAGAAAAAATCTATCCAGGTTGACATTACGTACGAAAATGGGCTCAATGGTAACCATCAACCAACCAACCATTATCAGAAGCATTTACAGAAGCGACATTATTACGGTTAATTTCTCATATTTTCAGCTTTAATATCAATTCGAAGCAAAATCCCGGAAAAAACCGTGAAACGTCAAAATTGATTGTCTCAGCGATGGAAATCAATAATCGCCTTTTATCTGGCAAACAGTATTGCCATTGCCAAAGCGTTTCCATTGGCAATATTTAAAGCAATAATCCAAGCAATTTATTTCCTCAAATATTGCCAATTGAGTCCGTGGGAAAGGGGTGTGCTCAATGGAGCACTGTTTATAAAAGTAGCGATAAAACAAGGAAAGACACGCAACATTACATTCCAGGGACGCAAAAGTTGTGGTTATTGTTAGAAATTTCAAAAAGACAAAACAGAGCCCTGTGGTTCACCAGCATTTATTTTGTAAATTTAAGACTTGAATCCGTCTAGCACGAATTTTCCAAACTAAGAAGAAATTCATAGATAGTACTAAATGCTTGCATTATGGATAAGAAAGCTTGATGCCAAACTCTATCAAAACGCTTTTGTTTTAGTAAACAAGGTTTCACAGTGTGGTTAAGAAAAACTATTATTATTCATAGTTGAACATGATTTTGATAGATAAAGATCGTCTCACTCGTTTCCTTCGACGTAGAAAAATAACATTTTGATACGTTATATTATTTGCTATTTTGATTCCGACGCATCCGCACACTCCGTATACTCAACTGCAAACGATCAAATGATCGTAGTTGACAGTTATAGGAATTATACTCGTACGAAGCTTTAAATTGAATCGTCTAGCGGTGCCGACCCGGACGTGTCATTCAGACGATTCATGTTTTTATGAATTACACAAAGCGTTAGACGACGATCCTCTGACGGAGTAGTTTCATGAATCGTCTGGGTGGTGACGCCGAACGTCAATATTACAGCTTTGTATAACTTCAAACACTTCAAATAAATAAAATCTTAAACCCATACCACAATAATTATTATCTGGGTATTTGTCCTCAAATCTTGTACTAATAATGATTTTTTTTTATGTAGGTACATTTACAATGTCCATTTCTTTTAATTTCTAATAACACACTCCCAAGAAACACGCTCATGAACATACATACGTACATACCTATAAATTTTTTGACCTAAATAAAAGAAAAATACCTTTGAAATCTACGACACTAAACAAATATAAAAAAACAAATACATATTTATTCAACATTATTTTGTGATTTCCCAAAATATTCTTACTTACAACAAATTTTAATGCAATGCATTAACCATAATTCATAAACGTTTTCAACTAAACAGCTCACGTAAACACAATCAGTCAGAAACCTCTATTTCTATACATATCCATGTACCAACATGTATATACAAATATTTTAGAGGTAATACTGTTTACATTATAAATTTTATAAGGCGACATGCTGTTCTACATTATAAGGTAAACAATTTACACGTACATGTGCCTGATTTCGGTAGTCAAGGTGGTAATAAAGTTTCGGTGGTTTATCGTAGATGATCTTAAATAGATAGATATACGAGAAAAGTTATAAAGTAAAAAAAAAAAATCAAATCGTGCGCAGAGATTTACTATGAAATATCTAATGTGGGTAATTTTGTTTCCAAAAAAAAAATGTATATGTACATATGTATGTAGATTGTTTTATTTGTAAACAAAGCATTTAAATTTATTTAAACCAGCATTAGAATTATTTACTACCAATATACCTAATATTTAACCTTTCTTGTAATATTAAAGCGCGAGTTAGGTACATTAAAAAATCTTTATAAAAAAACTCAGGGCTGCTCGGGTTTTTATTTTACATGGAACGCTTCACTGTTACAAATTTCGCTATCTGATTTTTTCGTCCATTTCACTGTTTTATAATAAAGGTAGAACTATAGTCGAAAGATGTCGGAAGAAAATTCTCTCAGTTCACTTACGCATGGAGCGGTCGGTGAGCGCTCTTCACTTCCGAAAGCAAAAGTTAACGAAAATTGGTCGAAACGAAGCAAACCTCAATTATGGGCACTTCATATGAATTCTTTGTATTCGTTTCGTTTCGTACGACCACTTACGTCGGCATCCGACTATTATAGTTCTACCTTAAGTCTGTTTCTTTAGTTCCCTTTCCAGCAACTTTCAGTTTATAGGTGAGAAGGGCAAGAAGTAAGAGGGGAAAATGAATTCTCCCCGGCTAACGATTTGAGGAGATTTTTTTTGACATTCCTCTTCCCATACACAGTAGTGTGTGTTCAACCAAGCTACTCTATTAAGAAACTACAGAAAATTTCCAAAGAAAACAAATAAATAACAAAAATTTACAACAAAATATCTCATATTTCCCAAGAAATTTATCATCAACACTTGTTTTTGCCCGAATGCCAACAGCTGATTTGAATTTTGGCAGCTCTGAATTCTTGCCCCAAGAAAAAACCTAGGTCTCGTGAGAGTCACTCAGAGATCGCCCCGAAAACATCGAACACAGTGCATGTAACCTACGTAGAAAAAAGTGCTACATAAAGCACCTCAGAGCGAGTTCAGGGCGACCCAGTGAGCCCCAGGGCTGACATCGAACAAACAAAAATTATTTTCGAAGAAAAAAATCAATTTAAAATAAAAATGTGTACAGTACCATTAGACAAAGAGATTTAATTTGAAGAAGATAAGAACTAGTTAACTCTAATCGTCTTCAAATCTCGAAGACTTACCATAATTATTTATTTCGTTAATTTATTTATTTCAATACAAATTAGTCTTATGGATACACCACACCAATCAATGTTTTCATTGACAACCACGTCTTGTTATTATTGTTTTCGTCGTCGCCGCGGCAGATTCACGTTGGTGAGGGGGACCCTTTATTCAATTTTCATAGTTTTACGAATAAGTACCCACACATTAATTCGTTTTATTTCTCAACTAAAATTGAGAGAGATAAACTTAAAAGCCACGTTGGACAAATTAAGAGGAGGTCGTCGACGATACTACCAGGTCTGTAGTCTGTCGTTTCAATTTTGTTTGGAAAGCAGTACCTTCAAGAAAAACAAAAGTAACATACAAAAAATATAAAGTGCGTAAGTCGTTTTTGCATGCTTTTCAGAAATAAAAAAAAACTCCCAAATTTTGTATGGCGATGTATGGTAAGAGGTTTTGAATTCTGTAATTTTCTGTACAAATGTTCAGAACAACATTGTTATGCTGAAATCGCAAAGTGGCTCTGATTCATGCTGATTTTGTTTGTATTTTTTGACTAATGAGGTCTGTATGTAGGTATTTGAAACGAAATGCACCTTCAGTAAATATAATTCTTTGTTCTCTCAAAATATATTAATTTGGCCTCTCTATTCAAGGTTTTACCTACTACATATACGACAATAAAAACAATTAGCTTTTTAAACAATTAAAATTTCAAACTCGGGACTTAACATCAATTATCTACATTATGTACATTTGTAAATTGTACATCTTTAAGTTAGCTTTCTAAGTATAATAGTTGTTTGCCTTTTTAATTTTAATAAAATAATTCCTTTTGATATACCTACGTATACGTATGAAGATAAAATTAAAAAAAAAACAATTATTTTCTTGGCTGACATCACAAACTCGCCCACAACGTTTCAGAAAAAAAGATATAAAAATATTGTTTCTACCGAATACCGATAGGATACAAAACAAACTTGTTAAACTTGAAAATGATTTTTTTATTTTATATTCTTACAAATAAGATACTAGCCAAGGAAGGTCAGTTTGTTTATTATAATTTTTCTTTTTTAGAAATCTTCTTTTAAATTTGTTTTAAAAACAAAAATTTGAACTAAAAGTTCTTTTCTTTCTGTTCAATTAACTACCTAATGATTCTACAATCTGCAAAGATTTATTTTAAATTTGTTTTAATAATTTTTATTTTTCAATGCCTAGTAATAATTGAATAATTTTTCAACCTAAAAATAAAATGAACTTGTGGTAAAACAAAAATATAGCATGTTAACCACACACTTACTGACGTGATTCCGGGGAACGAACATATTATATTAAATGATTGTATGAACGTATGTGCTTATATGATGATGTGGTAATAATATTATGATGAGTGATTTTCTTTATTATTACTCATTGGGTACCTTAAACCTTTGTTGAATGAATCACCAGTTTGCATGTAAGAAATTTATGAAAAGTGTCGTGAGTCACATCCACATGGGCCGAGCCAACGACGGAGATTTAAATAGTAAAAAAAAACGTTTTTTTGTTGGCTACTTAGTTATACCTACGATTGATATTGAGTAATAAATGACGAAAATTTGATTAAATTATTCTTTTCCTTCCTCTGAACTTGCCATTCAATTCAAATTAACAAAAAACAACAAAGATTAAAAAACAATAAGATAAACATGCTTTTATGTTTTTATAAATCAAAAATAAATCATGTGTCATGTGTCAGAGTCATGAAGTAGATAGTTAGCCAGTTCACTTTTCCGAGATCCCACTGAGCAATTTTCTGACATGATAACTTTAGTATTTAAAAATAGAATAAAACAATAAATGCCAGTACAGATACCAGTCTCGATGTTATACAATATTCTTCAACAATGAGAAGATCGACAAGGTATCCAGAAACTTAAGTGTGGATATACTTATTTTAATTGTGTAAAAACATTTTATAGAATCGAAATTGGTATATCGATATCTATAGTCTGACACTTCCTTTATTTTTGTTTTATTTTCATCCAGCATTTTATAGTACTGAGTAATTCGAATATACATAATATAACCACTTATATTAACCACTCTCAACCCTCCCTACGTGTGTGTTGTTAGCCGGCACAAATGGAAAAGACCTACAATTTTCTGCCGAGTCGAAACGGAACGACTAAAATGAGAGGCACTTAATCGTCACAAAACATACTCTTGGAGGAATATTGTCGCATATAGAGTGAGATAGACTGGAATCGATTCAGTTCAGACCCAGGCCTTCGGCTGGCGTTATATTATTCCTTAAATCATCCATGCTAAGGGGTGCATTACAATTTTATTCTGAAAGAAGTTTAGTTATATGACTGATGATAGACAGTAAGAAAAATAGACCTTCAACATTGCTCTCATATGAAGACATAAATGCGCACCCACATAATTGAATATCAAGTAATTTAAAATGCAACCCACATTGTCTCTATTATAAGGACAACCTTTATTATCAATATATACACTAGTTTTGTGCCAGAACTCTATGACTTGTTTGTTGTTTATTTTTCCCTACTGCCCTAGTTTTTCTTCTACAGTATAATCATGTATGAATTCTCAAACATGTGTCTACGCGGCGTATAAACATTCTTTAATGTTATAGCCATTCTTAGTTTGTTTTGTAGGACAGCACCCACACGGCACACCCACATACCTACACATAAAAATCAAAAATGAAGACGTCGCAGTCGTTAAGGAAAAAAGTTAGGGATGATTTGCCAGGCCTTCTCTGTCATCGAACTGTTTTACCCTTCGAACCAGATGACTTCATCATTTTCCACCAAAGGATGATGGAATTCCTGTTTTTGAAAAAATCGATTAACCTATCACCACAAAATTTTCATTTGCAGGTCACTCTCATAAAATATCTAATTTAGTTTTAAAAAAACCATCTGGGTCATGGTCAAAAGGATTCGTGCGTGCTAGAATGAAGTAAGATTTAAGTCTTTATTTGGCAAAATAAGTGTTGCTATAACATTAACTGTCTAAATTAATTAAACAATATTTTAATACACATAATGTATGAATAGAGAACATTATCATAATATGAGTCCTTATTTCAATGACAATGCAAAAGCCAAAAGAACGAATTAATTTTACTCCAAGAAATTGGATTACGAGAATGAATTAAAACTGAACGAATTTAGTTGTTGTAAAATGCAAATTAACTAAATTAGTCTTGCATATGTTCGTAATAAAAGAAATTTAGATAGCTAGTGAGTAACCAGTAACCACTTCAATTTTAGTTTTAGTTTTAGTTTTATTATAATTATAAATGTTATGACTTATGACTCGTTTACTAAAGTGTGTAGGTAGTTGGGATTCTCCACCGAAAACGTTTTAACTTTTTTTTTTTCTTAATGATAAATTAAGAAACCTGGATTTTGTATTCAGTACCGCTACCATTATAACACTGTACCACGTTTTTTTTTTAATATATATATGTAGGTACATGAATTTGAATTTTTAGTGGTTGTATGACAGGTACGAATTTCGGGATTCACTTTTTTCGTGTTCTCTATCATCTAAATGTCAGGGTTGATTAAAATTTCGAGTTCGATCGTAAATAAAAAAATATGGTGCAGCTAATCAAGTTATTCCAATATACATACATACATATTACATACATACCTATAGCATTTTGGTCATACTAAGGTTTTTTGTTCAAGCACCTTTCGAACAAATTGATTTAACTGATTTGACTTAACAACACAACGTTTGATATATTAGCCAAGTTTTTTGGGGATTTTATATAGGTACATACCTACCTACATGTATGTAGGTACCTATTAATTGTAAGAAATTCAAAAAAAAAATTAATGTTCCGACCATAATTAGAAGATTTATTATGGTAACAATAAATCCACTTAAATTTGAATAGGCAGATAGTTCAATGCCCCTCTTATCAGCAAAATACTAAATTTGGGCATTTTGAAAAACATTCTATTCACATTACACTCACACATTATCGAAATTTATTTTAATTAAATTTAATTGTTTATTTTGTGAAAAAACATGTTAATCTAGAAATTAATAACAGGAACAACAAAACTTGACCTAAAGCCTAAAGGTTCCCCCACACCCCCCACACGTGTTTATCAATGAAAACAACACGTTGTTATAATTTTTTTAGTCGTCGCTGCAAAAGATATGCCTTGGTGTGGGGTACCTATACTTTCATAAATAAAAACGTCACGAATAAACAAAATAATCTAATAGAACGTACCTAGGTACCTCCCAACTACACCTGTTTATTTGTTTAAATTAAAAAAAAGTAGGTATATACCTATTTTACTATTTCTTATTCTGCGCAGTAGTTAAATTATTATTAAACAAAAGATCACTTTCCTTTTGTCTGTAATCAAAAAAAAAAAAATAAAATAAAATGAACATTAAAATTTTTTTTTCTTTGTGAAGTTTTCAACAAAAGCCTTGAGCTACAAATATAATAATTACACAACGTCCGTCCTTTTACTGTATCGCGCGCAGCTATCATAAGAAGGTAATTAAATAAACCGACAACGTTTATGAAAATATTCTGAGTTATTCTTTGTACATGTATCTACCTGTTTGGTCTGACGAGTAGTTTATATTTTTCTGAAAAGCGGTTTGAACTGATCTAACCACATATCATAAATGAAATGTTCTCTCTTTTGTGTTTTTATTTGTTGTTTGTTATTCAATTTGTTGTTTTTGATCGGTAATGAGCCCAATTTTATATAACAACAACAACACTATCATTGTTGGGATATTGGCATGTTGGAAACATCAGATCACCATTATGTTAGAACACCAGTGACGCCTCAAGCATGAAATTCAACAACAATAACAACAACAAAATTCAATCGACAATTTGAATTAATTTGAAGTAGGTAGGCTGTATTACCCGAGTTAATGTTTCCGGTCGATAACGCGTTTTTTTTTAAAGAAAAAAAGCAATGTTCATTTTCACAATCTTCACGCGTGTATCTAAATTATGAAAAATTCCATATGAATTGATCTAAATATGAAAGGAAAACAAAAACAAGTAAAAAAAAATAAAATAACGTCAAGTATCAGAAGCCATTAGGAATCCAAAACAAGAGATGAGCTCACTTTCCTCTCGAAACCGGCCCCAGACCCCAGTATATTTCAATGATCCAGTTAGTGCATGTGTGTTTGTTGTAGAATAGTTTGTATAAGCGTACTTATATAGATAGTAATAGAAAAATGATTGTATTCCGATTCTAAAGCACATACCTATATGGGTTTCAAATAAATAATTATGTCCACCCACACATCTGGATTGTGTATTTTTCTTTTTTGGAATTTCAAATTAAAATGTACGTACTCCAAATTGGAAAAAAAAACAGAGGATGCCGATCTAAGAAATTAGAAATCAATTTATGGGGAGATTGTGTTTTGAAGGTTGTGTTTCTATATGATTCTACGTAGTGTAGGTGTTTACAAAACACAATGTTCTATTTTGTTTGGGAATAAGAAACAAATCAGTCATCAATTAATGTAAAGTATATTTAAGCAGTTGATTTAAGGCTATATACAGCCTTGCACTTTAATTTGGAAACCGATATTTTCTCAAATCTTATAAGTAAATACTGGTTGAAGTGGGCTGTTGTACCTATAATTAGTAATAGACGTACTAAAATGAAAATGTGGGGGAACTTGCATCTGCACGAAAGGCACAGGACTAACGAATAAGAAGTTCCAGACAAAAAATAGTTAGTTAGTTATAATGAATATAAGAAATACCTATAGTCAGACAAAATGGAGCCTTAACGGGGCTATTCACGCTGAGATGGTCCCTAGGACCGGGCGGTGGTAAGGTTTTTAGCGATTTTCCATTGAATATCTCTACAAAACAGGAATCCAACGTGAATAGCCCCCTTTAAGGACATCATAATTTATTAACATATTTGTCAGCCTTGACAAGCTTAAAAGAACGAGTGGTATGTGATCCTGCAAACTCATGCCTACGATTATTCCAATATCTTGTGATTTATTATTCCTTCTTTCCATTTAATGTGTGTTCAGTAATAAGTGATTTTATATGAATTTTTAGACTTTTATTCAAGGTCAATCGTTGGAAGATGTTAACACCTTATTTGTGATATTCAAAAAAAAAAGGTAGGTTATCTACCTACGATCTGAAAAGCCAAAATTTTGTAATTATTAATAGGTATTAGGTAGGTTTCTAACATTAAGAGTTCCTTCATTTTCTTTCTTTCCTTCTTCTTTCTGTCGATAATCAATCGTTGATTGAAATTGAATACCTACATAGGTATACCTGCCTACTTACTAGCTTCCAGCGTGAAAAACTTTTTCAGAAAAATGTGGGAAATAGATTCTCATCACACAGGAAAGGTTGAGAGTTGTAAGAAACAAGGCCCTGTTTCTACAGGAGCTGTCGCGCCACCCAATTTATTTATTAATTAGAAGGCCATAGCAGAAAAGAACATTCAAATGATTAACACCGGGTTAAATTCTAAGGTGCCAGTTATAGCTTTCATTGAAACTCATCATTGAAAATTTAAATTTTAAGTTTTGAAGCACATAAAAAGCAAAATCAGTGATTGTTTTGATGCCAATATAAAGCTATTGACTTAATTAATAATTTTTGCCAAAAAAATTTAATTTTGGCTGAAATTAACATTGATCATCGAAATCTTAAAGGTCATTTAATGTGAAAGGTTAAGCCAAAATGAAATATTTGTTGACTAGAAATAATAATTGAGTCATCAGCTTTTTATTGGCATCAAAATAATCACGGAGTTTACTTTTTAAGTGCCTCAAAACTTAAAAACAAAAGTTCCAATGGTTTTCAATGATATCTATAACTGACCCCTAATACAAAACGGAATTTTCGACAAAATTCAATTTTAATGAAATCACAAAAAATAAAATAGTTCCATTAAAAGTTATAAAGCTTTTCATTTGTATTGTGGTTTATCCTTTTTTGACTAACTTAAAACAAGTGCATTGAAGAAACTAAATCTGGTAACACTATTTATCATCCCACTCAATTAGAAACCTTGACTCGATCGTTCCACCACAAAATAATTGCGAACATCGGCAGTGAGCCGAATAAGACTTCTTCTCGAGTTGTTTCATTCACTTGTTTCTTTCATATTTTCTTCATTATACACCCTTCTCACCCGTCCAAAATCACTACTACACCCAAGCAAAAACGATCTGCAGAACAAATACAGCTGCACACCGCATATTGTTTTTCCAACTTTTTTTTTAATTTGCTGTTCTTTTTATTTCATTCTTAAATCGTTTATTTCTTTAAAAAAATACATTTTGCAGTGTTAGTAATTTACATTTAAGTAATTCACTTTATTTCGTATGTCGTTTATAATATTTGGAATTCAACTTACATTTTTTTTATATTTCAATATTCTTTGTTTGGTTGGGGTTTTTTAATGATTTCTTTAAATTTAAATTTTCACTCACCTGGATCGACCAATTTCAGCATAACTCCACCAATATGCTGATCTCCTCGTACTCTTAGCACCTTCGACATCTGAAGGTCCGTAATGAAAACCCTCAAATTCCATGTATTATCCCCGACGTGAATCATTTTGATATTTTTTAATATTTTTCCACAAAATAAAGAAATTAACACTTTTTCTCACACAATTTTATGTATTTTAATGATTTCCTTTTTTTAATTTAAAATATATTTATATATATATATTTGTTTCACTCACTCCTTCACATTATAAGGAAAAGCAATCACTTTTTTGATAAAATGCGAAACATGATAAGGCACACACTGTTTCGTTCGATGCTCGACTTGCAACAAATTAAAGTATAAAAATTACCACAGCAAATAAAAACAATTTCACAAAACGAAGGGAGGCACTTGGTATCGGATAAATTGAAAGAAATATAATGCAAAAATAAAAAGTAGCGATTTATAAAAATTTTCGCTGCTGACAGACGTGCGGACACTACCTTATCCTAAATCAGATTAAACTCAACTGAACTGACGGCAACGACCAAGGAAAGGAACGAGCTGAGTTGGATTGGAGTTAAATAAGTTGATTAAGTTTCTGTGGGAAGAAAAAATTTAAGAATTTTCGAAAGAGACCTTAATTTGAGTGAAATCAGGTTTATTTTGTATTCTTCTTTCGCTTTTAAAGAGCATAGCGAGGAAGAGCAATAGTGGGATAACAAAGAGCGACGGATACCAAGAAACTAACCACTGGTTTATGTACACAATAAAAATATAGTATTTCGGTTGTCGTCGAGAATAATTGCATGCAAGAACCGATTCCGAAAATTGCATATATTCAAATCAAAATTCTACTACTGTGGTTTGCATTTTCGGAAAGCTCAACTGTTTTTTGATTTCAACATTAGGCGTGTCCATATTATCTAGAGAACCGACTTCAGGGCTTTTTCTCCTTCACCCTAAAAGCTGGACTGAGAAGATTTGCTCCACAAGGAGCAACCCAACGCGAATTTTCGAAAGCGATGACGAAAACAACAATAACAACACGTGGTTGTCAATGAAAACAACACGTTGTTATTAGGCGTGTTCCTTTGGGCTGCAGCATCTACGTCCAAGTACTTCTGGCTGCTTTCAAATACTTCTACTCTATGGTCAAAGTAGTTCAAAGCACTTCAATAATGTAGTAACGAAATGAATCCATACAAGTAAGTGACACCTTCAGTAGAAGAAATTACATAGTAAATTATTGTTGTTGATGTTTTCTATAATTTAAAATAAAATACAAATACAAACAACAAAGCTTTCGTCTACATTGAGGTTAGATTTTTCTTTTTGCAAAAATTAAAGCGTTCATCATCTACTGGGAAGTACTAAAAAGTACTTTGCAAGGCCCAAAGGAAGACACCTATTATTGTTTTCGTCGTCGCCACCGAAAATTCGCGTTGGTGTGGGGGAACCTTTATACTTCGTTTTCACCAAAAGTTAATCTCGTTGAGATTTAATAAATCTGCCCAATGCATTTTTAAGCCTAGTACGCTGCTAATGCGAAACGAAAATTTCCTGTGATCTCCAAACAGACAACGAAACGGTTGCGAAAACACAACGGAAAATATCCTTGGAGAGTTTCACTAATTCCAAAAACAAAATAAAACATAAACGCTAAAAATCAGAGAAACCAATGATGTAAGAAAATGATAAACAAAAAAAAACACAAATAAAACTCAAATGTCATTTTTCCGCACACAATAAATAGTCTTAAATCAGTGCGAAACGAAATTTTCCGTTTATGATTTCGTTGTGTCATTTTTGTGTGGGATTTTTCGTTTCGCATCAGCAGCGTACTAGGCTTTAAATGGAACCGCACCAACGCAATGATAATAGGCGTGTTTTTTTGCAAGCTCGGGGGGAATGGGTTGAAAACTGTCTACATCAAAAAGTAACCAAAAATTCCATTCATAGATGATAAAGTTTGCTTTTGTACTTTATACAATGATAAATAAATATAAGGTTTTGGCAGACTGTTAAACGGTTGGTGGCTTTTAATACGTAAGAGACGAAGTGAACAGGGGGGTTTTCGGGTTTCGCAGTAGTCACATGATTCATAGTCAGTAGTTGCGCATGCTTTCCAGTGAAATAACGTATTTCGTCCTTCACGAGATCTAAAAATGTCTTCGGAAAAATGAAAAAAATGACGTCGATGCGTTTTGTTACATTTGCGGCAAACTCATTGCAGTAAGAACCATAATATTTGCCCTAACAACAAAAATAAAGCTCTCTGAAGCTTTTGAAGCTAATTTTAAACTTATTTCCACTATGCTTGATAGCTATAAATTCATGAGTTGTAGAATGTCACTAAAAGTAGACATGTTACATACCCACTTGCACTAATTTAAAGTGTAAAAACATAAAGGTGTTTATATATTTGTTAACTGTAAAATGTATAGTTATATCGATATTTAGCAATTATAAGTAAGCATCTTGACAAATTTGGTATGCACAAAACATCTTTTACCGTTACAGTTATTGGTTCACCATTCACCAAAATTTCCAGTTCAACGTCTAATCTAGCTTCGACACTTAAGTTGAAATTATCAGCAACTGTGACCTCCTCTAGCTTTACTTCAGACAGCTTTACAACTTTACAAAAAGTCATAATATGTTCTGATGCTCCTCAATCTATAAACCAATCAGTGATATTTGCCGAATTGATTCTTGCCATAAGTTTTTCCATGTTTTCGATTCTTGAATTTTTCCTCTACTACTTGACGATTTGTGGAACAATTTTTAGCGATGTGACCAAGTTCTCCACATCCGTAGCATTTAGGACCCGCTGAAGTTCGTTGATTGTCTTTATGAACATATTTTTTTTGTATTATGTCGACCATAGAAACCAATAAAATCAATCAATAAAATTATTTTTGATTTGGCTTTTGCTATTTTCTTTAAATCCGTCTCGACCCCAGATATACAATCCCACAGGTCTTCATGAATTAGAAAATTCTCGACAGCAAATTTCCAATCTTCATAATTTTCCCTTCCTTTAAGTTTTTCCAACCCTGGTATTGTTGAAGATGCCATATTTTTTAAATTTTTCTTTAAATTATATTTCAATTAATTTCCTATTAAATTCTTCCTCAGCGTTTCTGGGCCCATAATCAATTGGAAATATTGAATATAATCTAATCTAGTAAATAGGAAACAACTTATTTCGATACTGTTCAAAATCAGAATAAATTATTTATTAAAGCATATTGAAATATAACATAAACAAACTAAAAAACAATATTGAACAAAGTGCTAGATAAAATAAACAAGTATTTTATAATAGATTCAACAATATGTCAGGTGCCTATCTGTCAAAATTGAAATTCTCGCCCGGGGTCGAATTAGCTTTTGTTGGTGACGGCAAGGCGCTCAAATGCATTGAGCGCCCGTAGTACAGAGTAATTTTACTTACTTTATGTGGAATATGAGGCACAGCTTACCTGTGAAATGAACAAAAATTGCACTGCTTATTTCAGGTGTTTTGACGCAGCACCGCATGCACTTTTATATTTGTTTTCAATAAATTATAGCATAATCACTTTATTTACATTTATTTCAATTGTTTATTTACTTTACTAAGTTTTTTTTTTCTATTTTGACGATTTAAAATCTCTAAACATATTCCTCAAAAACACAGCTAAAAATTTCTTTGGGCGCCCCATGATTTAGTTGTCTAACTGCATGCCTTCACTGTGCGAATGCATTTGTGTTTGTGTAACTCACACTATTTTGAAAAATGCTTCACTTTTTCCTCTATTTCTTCTTTTAAGGTAGGTACATACAGGGTGTCCCGAAATCACCGCCTCAGAAGAAAACCATGAGTTCCTGAGGTCATTTCAAGTCGAAAAACTTAAGAAGTAATTTTCTCGTCTTCGCTTCATTTTCGACTTATAACGGTTTTTATGATTTTTATTCTTTTTTCCTTTGACTGGCTCTAACTTTGCCAAACTACAACCGATTTTTGAATTTTGAAATTTTTGAAAACAGAATTAAAGAATGGATTCTTGGCTTTAAAGAAAGATATAACATGACATTGTATGTAAGTGTTGCCGTTATTTTAAAACATTTTTTTTTTATTTTAAGTAATTTTTTTTGGAAAATTCTAAGGTGGTGGCTTAAGCTCCAGTCCGATTTTCTCGAAAAACTGCACATATGCTTCTAATAACCCCCTCTAACGAATAGTTAAAGGAAATTGTACCTACCATTAAATTTTTTCTCGGTCAAATGTTTATTCCGACTGGGCTATGCAAGACAGCGAAATACTTTGCAAAAGTACAAGTGAAAATATGAGTGGGGTGTTAAAATATTCAATGGTTAAGCGTATTCACTCACAATGAGATAAAGAACAAATAATCTGCTATACAATTATCAATTTCACAAAACGAAACAACAGCTGCTTACGTATTGCTGTTTTGATATTTTTGACGTTTTTGACGCAATCGTTCATTTGATATACCTACACAAAAAAGTAGGATTAACGTTTACAGATCTAGATAAAAAAATCCCGTTTTGTTGATAAAACGAAAAAACTGTATGTATTTGAATAATTATTTTAAAATTTTGTATGGTACTATATTTTACTATGCGAAGAGAGGAATATACTTATTTTATTCGCATTCAAAATACAAACACAAAAAATATAGCTAGTAACAAAACAAAAGTTGTTTGGGTTTGATTAGAAATTTTTGCAAATAATTTACTGACGGAATTTTACTATCTTATCTTAAAGAATTCACATTGACTTCATCCAATTGATGAGTAGGTAGGTTTCGTTATTTTAGCGAAGCAGAAATTATAATTGTGAATTTTTTCCAAAAAATTTTAAAATATACTTACAACTTCGCACCATCACGAAATATTTGACCCACCGCAAAAATTGTTGGCTTATTTCCAAAAAATATAAGGTAGTAGATGGAAAGTATATATGTATGTAAGTAACTAAATGATCAAATTTTGTTACAAAACTTTAAAAAAAAATATACCTACAAGTAGAAATTAAGTCAAAAATAATGTTTTTTTTTTTGTTAAATTAATTTCAAAAGTGTTATTAAACAATACCTATATATTGAAATATTTATCGACGGTTAAAGTGCATAACCTCGTAAGTCGTTTTTGCATGTTTTTTCAGAAATCAACAAAAACCTCCTAAACTTTTTATGGGCTATGGTTAGTGGTGATCAATGATAAGATGTTTTGAATTCTGTGTTTTTCTGTAAAATTAGAAAATGTCGTATTGACAAAATATTGCAAGACCCTTTCAAAACTAAAAATTAAAATCCATTATATCGAAATTACTCCTTTTTTAACGTGTTTAAAGTTTATATTTATAGATTTATAGATTAATAATTACTTTATTTAATATATAATAAGCTACTTCAAGTCTGTTTTTTTTTACGAAGAAATAACTTACCCTAATAATAATTAAATATATATGTATATAAAAAATCTAAGTTACATATATCTTATAGATCTTGATATTCTTTGAACAGCTTAAGGTTATTGAATAACTTTCGAGTACCTATCTTGATCCTTTCGTACTCCAAAAATTCTGATAAGAAAACAAAATATTAGATAATCACGGTCGTTTTTAAAATCTAAAACAAAGTCGTGCAAAATAAATGATTAGTTGTGTTAACATCGGACATGGTCACCGACAGCGATTCGGACGTGCTCATAAAAACATTCAAACTTGCAATACTAATTAACACGACGCGTGAGCAACATAACCAAACAAGTATAGTTCCCCCAGACGAGCTTGAGAAGCTGTGAACTTTGCGACGTCATATTAAGCAACATTTCGGAGAGCTTAAATCCAAGTTAGCTTAAAATTAATTTGTGATATGTTTAAGAAAACTAGTACTAAATTATTTGCGATGACAGTCGGATTACTCTTGGGATCGGCATTTCTTGCCTTCGGTATGAGGTTTGTCCTGGGCGAAATTACAGTACCGGTTAGCATCAATATTAAAAAAAAATACAATACAAAGACTACTTTATCAAACATATTTTGCATTCATAATTTTCTACTCTGATCATGTTCTTAAATTATTATTGAGATCATAATGGTTGATATTCAATGAGGTTTTTTGTTATTTATAACTCATATAGTGCTGCATCTGATTGCTTTTCATTTATGGTTAAACACAACAAGTGAAGTGAATGCATTCGAATTTGTGTTTAAAAATTGTTCAAAGATATCAAAGTGCTAACATCTGAGACAGACGTAGATTTATTGTGTTTTTGAATGCTTAAGTAAGTGTTTTGCGAGCCCACAAACAGACATTGTCTTGTTGACCTATACCTACCTATTAAAACTTAAACAAATACATATTCTATTTTCTTATAATGCGTCATTTTTGGACTTTTTCGCATTGGTAGTTTGGTCTTTTCACAAAATTGGAGAGGTTTGGAATACTTGGTGTTTTTAATATACAAAGTGGCGTAAAATTTATCACCCTATCGGAAGATGTTATAATTTTTGCGATAACACGGACAGAGATGTGTATATTGTATAATCACTGGTGGCAGCCACTTGACGGATATCATCTTTTCTACTTAACAGAAAAAAACTGTAAAGGTCCAAATAAAGATTTCCATCACTCAAGATCATTTTTTTAATTAGTAAAAAAGTAATTCAAAAAGAAAATGATGATTATTTACATCACCTTGTAGTATTTAACATGTTCGTATTCAAAAAAATTGTTAGTATTACATTTTTATATATATAGTCCCGATCTATTTAAGAAACTCAATTGAGCACTGAACTCGCATATTCTTAGTAATCTGTGAAATTGCATGCAAATTGTTTGAAGTTAGCCGCGCTCAGCTTTGTGCTCGATGTACTCAGTCTTTTTTTTCCGAGCTAATCGAGTGAGCCCCGGTCGATCTCTGAGCTAAAAAGAGATGCAAGTTGAGAGCTCGGAGCGCTCCGAGTTAAAAAGTAACATAGTTTTCTTTTAAACAGCTTAGTGCTAAGCTCGGGGCTAAAACAGATAAACGCCTATAGTAAGTCAAAAAACTTTCCTTTAATTCATCTATGGAATTTGTTAAAGTTTCCCGCATCTGGAAAATTGTTCCGAACATTTTTGTGTTAACCTGAGTTATTTGCAACTCAAGTCATAAACTGGGTCTCGTATACTGTTTTTTTCTGTTGCTGAAAAGGTTAATGACAATGTTTGGTCAAAAAGCTGAAAACACTATCACCCCTGTTCTGATTTCCGTTCCGAATCAAATCCGTAAACGCAATTGATTTCCGCACGAATTCAAAAAAAGTTAGCCAGTATTCAAACCTTTTTTTCTTTCGAAATCAGTAAAAACAAAATTCGGAACGTCAAATTCGTTGAAAAAAATTAAATTAATCACAACAAGAAATTTTATAATATAAGTATAATACCGTGTCAATTCAATTGGGGCACAAAAATTCAAATGCATTTTCAAATGTCAATTATTCTCAATCCGATCGAAAATCAAAGCACACTCATTCAGCAAGTATTGAAAGCGAAAAGTATTTCAGAACACCTAGAGTTTGAAAAGGAAAGGAATTTAAAACCGATCGGAAATGAGAACAGGGGTGTATGAGTGTGTTTCTTTATTTTTTCCGGATAAAGAATAGAAAAGACAGAAAAGGCAAAATATTTATCCAGAATATCCAGAATGGAATTAATAAAGAAACAAATTTTAATGGAAAGAATATCAAACTACCATCTGTTTATTATCAAAATTTCTCACCTTTGCTGTCAAAACTCTGAGGAAAAAAATCTTGGATTCGCTTGCTCATCTCATCTCATTTTTGTGAACGCACCAATTAACTATAGAACTCATCTTATTTTTTTTAATAAAACATTCATCGCAATAAGTTCAAATATTGGCTAGTAAGAAAATCGACATTAGACAATAGAAGAGGCTTGCAAAAAAACAAATTTTGGGTCATTGTCTCTAGTTTAAATGAAAATTAAGAAAATACCAATCATTACGATATGCTCATTGAAATTTAATTATAGATTTATTTTAAAAAATTTTTGTTGTCTATATTTTCTAAATAAATATTTTTTAGTATACGCATTTCCACTTAATTATAAGATATTACTGTGATATCTTACTGTGTATAAGCTAATCGATAGTAAAATTGAAATTAAATAATAATTATGACATGATCATCATTATCATTATGATTCGATCATTAAAATGACTATGGCAAACAAAAATATATATGACTTCCATTTGTAACATGTTTTGTGGTTAATTTGATTAGAAAACCAAAAAAAAAAAAAAAGTAAATTATTTGTCGGTGAAGTTAAGAATAACCTCCATTTTTCTTAAAAATTTTTTATAAATTATTTATTTCAATAATAATTGTTTAAACCTACCTTTAGTTTATCTAAACAAAAATTTGAACAAATTTGTGTATTAACTAACTCAACATCTTGAATTAAATACCTGTCTTTCCATAGTCTTTTGCAATGAGAAATATATCGTATCAGCTATACGTTCATCAACCACATTCTCAGAATGCAATGATATATTTCTTCCAACGTTCGAACGTGAGGAGGGTTGATGGCTGTTCAGTGTTCAATGTTTTCTAAAATTAAATTCGAATTCAGTTCTGACTATAAAGAAAGGACTCATACCCTGGACAGAGGTTTTGTCATAAATATAATTGTTGTACTCCGAATACAGATTTAAATATCTGTATATTATATATAAATTAACAGCAACAACTTGTTTACCTACCAAACTACATAATAATCATAAAAACAAATTAAATTATATAATTCAATTTCCACAAAATAACCTTCAACTCATTCGTAAACCAACACCTACTTCCATATAGTTCATTCAACTAAAATATTTTCCCATCAAACTATATCATTTCCTCCACACACTTAATTAGCAAGTAAGTTTTGTATTAAGTAATAGAAGCTTAGACAAAAAATATGAAAAATAAAGAAGTCAGTCGCAGACTGGACACACAATGTAATTTTTTACTGTTCACTTATATCCCAAAAACTTGACTATATGTTCTGTCCTGTCTATCTATTTGATGCATTCGTTTGTCAACTAATTAACACTTTGTTCAAATATTTTATTGTTTTTGCTTTTAATATCTCTTCGCATATTTATCTGTAAATAAAACGTTAAATTAGTGTATCTTATCTATAACCACACTGCTTTAATTCTTATTTTTAATTGATTAATTAATTGTCTTAAGCTATAAATTATGAATTTTTGATTAACAACCAAAAATTAGTGGTGTTTTCAACTAAACGTTGCTTAATCCAACTTTCTGAAGTTTAGACTGCTGACGTCACGTAAATTAAACCATTTCAGGCTTCTGAAGAATTATAGGTACCTAACCTACAGATTTCCTTAATCTCCAAAATATGAACAGGATTTCTCAGCAAAACTTATAAAAATAAAGAATTTAGAACAAAATTTGAAATTGTTTGCTAAATGCTTGATTGAAACGTGGACAATCGAAAACGCCCTAAAAGCAAATAGAAATCTATCAACGTCAAAAGTAACAGTCTTAATTTGTTGAAACTGACAAAATTTTGTAAATGCAAAATAAAAGAAGATTTGTATCTTAAAAAGAAATTTGTGCGCATTTTTGATTAAGAGTAAATTTTAATTAAAAATGGTTTTTTTAATTAAATATATCTCACAAAATGAAATCAGTAGAAAAAGAAATCAGTAGAAAAGCAAGTTTCAGTTTCAAAAAAGTGAAGATTTTTAAGTTGGTGATGAATAAACGTAGCATGGAGAGGTTTATATTGTTATTTGTTGAAGGCCCTATCCAGTAGGATTTTCCCTATTTTTTTATTCAGGAGAAAACCCATCATTTTGAAATGTTCAGAAGGCTTCTGAACAACTAATCGAAAACAAAAACTCTCACCCAAATAATAAATTTAATTTAATCAGCCAAAATGGAATACAAATGGGACAGTGTGATTTAGTTCATTCATAACTTTGAGGGATTGAAAGTTATGAACGCAGTTCATTGCTAGCTACATGAACTGAAAAAAATGGTGTATAATTAACTTGATGATTACTTAAGTCAATAAATGTTGCCTATAATATGCCTATATAGAATTAAAAATTGATATAATAAAAAGCAAAATCAAAGCATTAAAGCCTTGCAGGATTAGGGCCTTCCACCTGATCCGAATACCCTATATTCTTATTCCTTTTTAATAAAACAACAGATATAAATAATACGATAATTTAGAAGGTTTGATGTGTGGTGTGGGTATATGCAAGTAAAATAAAAACTCATTGTTGCATATAAAACTTGAAAATACACGTTCGGCCTGCGGGTTGGTAATATCATTGTTGGCATATTAATTAGTATTCAATTTTTGTTTTGAATATTTAACCTTTAATAAAATATATTTATACTTTATCAAACTAATTACATTTGCCATGGTCAAATAAAATTTTCACCCACATGTCCAAAATAAAAATAACAACTTAGCACTATATTATAAATTGACTGATTTTTTCAGTAGTATATATGTAAACCTTATATAGAAACAATGCCTAGCCCTGGGCAAAAATATGTCCATGATTGTGTAGATATTTCTATTTTGCTGCAGCCCTAAAAGATTTTTTTAAGGACCAAAACTAACGGTAGTTATACCTGGGAAAACAATTTTTTTCAACCGTTAAGGAAGTTCTAATTTTGGCGCTAAGCAAAACGGCCTAACCCCAAAATTTCCAAACTGAAAGGAAAGCTTATTGTAAACAAATTTTTTTTTTAAATTTTCATTAAAAATAAAATAAAGATCGTTTATTATTCTAGTTTTAAAAAAATTTATTCTCCAAAGAGTCATTATGCATCTGTCGGCTTAACTTACGCAATTTTTTTTTATTGAATATAATAGGTGAGTTTTTTTGAAATCCCGGGGGCGACTGGTTTAAAAATACGACACCGGAGATTAGCGACCATCATAAATAATAAATAATAAATTTCTCTCATAACTTGCTGTTGTTTCAATATTACTCTTCTTAAAATATTTGATATTAAACCTTCATAAAGTTAGAACTTGGCATACTTTTATATCTCACTACTTTTCACGGCTGAGTTGTTAAATATACAGATTTTATATAGAATAACTTGGCTGTTTTTTAACATTTATGTTTTTTGTTGTGATGCCTCTATCGAGATAGCATACGTCACTTAATCACAGTTACTTTCAGAATTTATATTATGTCTAATGACGATTATAAGATTGGGAAGATTGAGTAGGTAAGAGAAGTGTAGGGTGAGGACTCTCGTAAGGCGCAAAGAAAATATAAATACCATGAGTCTCATTTGTTGTTGTTTCAATGTATTTTAAGGCACCTCAAATCTCAATCTTCTCAATCTAAAGAGGGTAAAAAAAGGCAACACATTGAACGGATAAACTACATATGTTTGCGCAAAATCTATTCGATTTACTGTGATATTAAACATTTTTAGTATGAAAATAGGTTAAAAAGAAGATTTATCAAGTTTGAAACTATATCTATTAAAAAGAACTTAAATCTTTGATAGATACCTTGTACATATAAAAACTTTTGACGAATGTATTAAATACAAAAAACCAATCCGGTCTTTATAAAACACAAGTATGTATAAATTAAGTATACATACCTAGCTTGTGAATAAATGTACTTACATTACATACATATTACTTTTATAAAGATCAAATATCGAGACACCCTGTTTTCCACAAAGCGCAACTTTAAAGCTTTAATACACAAAACAAACCCAACAAAACAATCGAGCTTAATTTTAAGCTAATAATTAATAACACTGAGAAAAGTAAACAATCTTCACTTTCGCTTTTAATTTAAAAAAGTTACTACGATGGTTAGTTGCGTCTTATCGCTTTAATGTTTTTGTTTTTGTAAATTAATCGAATATAATTTTATTTATTTGAAGCCTCTACATTATCTGGAACGGAAATTCACTATTGACTATGATCAAAATGTCTTCCTTATGGATTCAAAGCCTTTTCGTTATGTATCTGGATCTTTTCACTATTTTCGGGCGGTGCCAGAAGTTTGGCGCGATCGCCTTAGAACTATGCGTGCTTGTGGATTAAATGCAGTGGATACGTGAGTGAGACATTTTTTTGTATTTCTGTATTTCCAAACAAAAATACAAATATACTTTCAATTTTTTTTTTGCGAAGATATATAGAATGGTCTTTACATAATCCAAAAGACGGAGAGTATACATTCGAGGGAATGGCTGATGTGGAGAAATTTATCAAAATAGCTGAAGAGGAAGGCTTTTACGTAATTTTGCGTCCTGGTCCATACATTTGTGCGGAACGAGATAATGTATGCAACTATACAGTTTGTTACTGATCTCAAAGCCATACTAATGTTTTCTGTTTTTAATTCTTAAGGGTGGCCTACCTCATTGGATTTTTACCAAATATCCCGGTATAAAGCCTCGTACAAGTGATACCAATTATACAACAGAGGTTTCAATTTGGTATGGCAATATCATGAAACGTATGCAGAAGTATCTATACGGCAATGGAGGGCCAATTATAATGGTGCAAGTCGAAAACGAGTATGGATCTTTTGATGCATGTGACAAAGACTACCTTAATTGGCTTCGCGATGAAACGAAAAAGTATGTTGGGAGTGATGCAGTGTTATTTACAACAGACATTCCGAATGATCGCATAAGTTGTGGCAAAATCGATGATGTTTTTGCAACCACAGACTTTGGCCTTGAAAAATGTAAATTAACAAAAAAACAAATTATTTAATTCAAACAAAATTAATTAATATGTTCTGATTTTTGTTTTTTTAGCTCAAGAAATTGATGATGTATGGTCAACTCTGAGATCAGTTCAACCAAATGGACCACTGGTTAACTCGGAATTCTATCCAGGATGGTTAACCCATTGGCAGGAGGGAAATGAACGTAGGGATGGAACAGCAGTTGCTGAAGCATTGCGGTTTGTACAAATACTAGATTCTAGTGTCATCTCTTTTAGAAAAATAGTATTTATGATCTTTTAAGAATCAGACTAATTGATGAGACAATGGCAGCAGAAAAGATGGGCACCTAAAGGGGGTTTTTAGTAACAATTGGGCAACTCATGGCTTTTCATTCGTTCTTTCAAATTTCGATTTGTGATTTATTCCAATTTTGGTTGGCTATTTGATTTTAAATTAGGCGATTTAAGGCTTCTTAAAAATTTAGAGCTTATAAAAACTCATTATCTCAAAATAAAAAGAATACAAAACTAACCATCCAAAAATGATATCTTTATAGTTCTTTTGAAGTGAGAAGTGCACCTAAATCATAAGATTTTCCCATAGATGGCGCACTAACTGCCAAAATCTGTATGGGAAATCTTTTCAAACAAATCTTATGTCGATTTTTTTTCTGAACAATTAGAATTTTTTCTGTCAAAACAAATCTTTCAAATTTTGCAAGATTCAAGAAAGATTTTACACCAATTTGCACACACACTTGCAAGATTTGAAATTTCTAAAATGTCAAATTGAATGTCGCGGTGTTTTAAGAAAACCAATTTTTTTATGAAAACAAATTATGTTTTTGATTGCGACGAATTTTCGGTGAATTTTATTAGTGCGTTGTTTTTCAATTAATAATAATTTCCAAATTGTATATTTTCTAGATATTTTAAGTGCTGTCAAGTGCCACACACACAATCACAAAAAATCGATTCTTTTCGTCTTTTCGTATTCCTTTCAACGACAGAAAAAATTCGATTCTTTTTAGAAAAAAATTCGATTCTTTTGTTGAAAGGAATTCGACATTAAACATTAAGACACAAATTTGTGTGTTAAACGAAGATGGTAAACATCGTAAACATGTAAACTCTTGTAACCTTACGCCCATATAATTCACTCGATACATCCAGATTAAAATTTTAATCCAGATGTAAAGTATACAAATTCAATGTAAATATATCCGGATTTAAGTTTCAATCTGGATATAACGAGTGAATAATATGCGCGTTAGAAGAAGAAATAGAGGAACGGGTTTATCCAGGTAAAATGAGGTTTTTTTCAAAGTAGTGAGTTAGACAAACACAAATGCATTCACACATGCATTTATGTGTTGATCACAACAATAAACATACTTACCATCATTTTCGCCAAATAACTAAAGAATTAATAAATCATTGAAAGCAATTTTTTGTTCATACAATTGTAAAAATTCACTTTTTTAGCTTATTTTGGGCATTTTAAAATTGCGTATGACAAATTTGACGAATGTTAAAATTAAATAAAATATTTTAAGCTGTTTAACGTTTAAAGAACAGCTGATTTGTTTACCATATCGTTTACCACATTTACTCGAAATGTTTTTTGGTGCGTTCATGAAACGTGTGTCAGAAACTACGATTTATCGATATCGTAACGTTTCCGACGTTGCATTAATACCCCTAATATATTTCTTATGAAGTGACAAGTTTACATTAAAAAAAAAAGTTTCAATTGATTGTTGATAGATGGCGTTCAACATAATAATCTTAAAAAATAGTGAAAAACCCAATAAAATAGTAATTCGATTGAGCTGAAAATCACACAATATATTTTTTATAACATGTAGTAAGTTAATCAACAGTTTTCAAGTTTTCGATAGATGACTCTGAGTATAAAATTTTATTTGGCCAGCCAAAAGGTTTATTCGCTTCGCTTATTTAAATGGTTAAAATATAAGAAAAACAAATCAAAAATAACAATCCAAGGTGTTCTGCAATTTATAATTTAAAAATTTAGTATAGCTGTAGGAATGAATTATGAAAACTAAACATTTCGGAATTATCAACACTGCCAAAAATATCTACCAATTTCAATAATAAATTTAAGAATTTCCGCATATTTTGGAGTCTTACAGTGATATAATAGGGGTATTCCCGATCCAATGTAACTGGTATTATATCATTGCAAAAATGCAAAAGTGTAAAATTGCTATACCCTAACCCCATTAAAAAAAAAAAACGTTGCACTTTTGCAATGATGCAAGTACAGTTTGCATAGTATCGGGAATACCCCTAATATGTATAATATGTAGATACATAATGTACCTACATATTAGGTGTACTCTAATAAAATTTCTTCTATTCTTAAGATTTTTCAAAAGTGTTCTTTTTTCTTTTCCAGAAATATTTTAACATATGGGGCAAATGTTAACATTTACATGTTCTTTGGTGGAACAAACTTTGGATTCTCAGCCGGAGCTAATGACTGGGGTTTCGGCAATTACACACCTGACATAACTTCCTACGATTATGATGCTGTTATGGATGAGGCCGGAGACATAACTCCCAAATACATGAAAATACGAGATGTTTTAAAAGATTATATGACAATGCCAACCCTGGAAATGCCTGCAAAAAGCCCTAAAACAGCATACGGTTCAATTCAATTAAAACCAATGGGAGAAATACTTTCGTCATCAGGTATTGAAGCACTTTCGACAAAACAAGTTATATCAAAGGTGCCAATTTCTTTCGAAGAGCTTGATCAATATTCCGGTTTAGTACTTTATGAGACTGTTCTTCCCCGACTGGAAATAGATCCAACTTTATTGACAGTTAATAAATTGCGCGATCGAGCTTTGGTGTATGTCGATGGAGAGTTTGTTGGTACACTATCGAATCAGAATAAAATCAATTCACTTCCGCTTAATGCTGGAAATGTAGGTGCAAAACTACAAATTCTAGTTGAAAACCAAGGTCGCATAAACTTTAACATTGCAAACGATACCAAAGGTATCCTTGGTCCAGTTACAATTCAGAAACTTAATGGAAACACAACTGAACTATTTAATTGGTCGTCAAAATCATTACCATTGGAAAGTGAACAAATTGAGAAGTTTTTGAAAGTTCATAATAATTCTGAAAACTATTCAGAACAACGCGGTATTCTTGTCAATGGTCCTATTATTTTTTATGGCGAGTTGAATATTCAGGGAAATCCAACGGACACTTATCTTGATACTGAAGGCTGGGGAAAGGGGGTTGCTTATATAAACGGTTTCAATTTGGGAAGATACTGGCCATTGGTAGGACCACAGATAACAATGTATGTTCCAGGACCAATACTTCGAGAAGGTGTGAATGAAATAGTCTTATTGGAGTATCAGAAGACGTCTTCGGATTTGCGAATTAAATTTTCTGACGTTGCTCGTTTGGATGGTAAATAAGCTGTTCTTAATTAAAATTTTGTATACATTGTGATGACTTGCAATAAAAAATTTATTAAAGTACAGTACCATTATTTTAATTGAATGAATTTATTCTCTTTTCATGGAACATTTTTTATTTTAATAAATCTCATGTTTTTAAAAGTTATTTGCGATTTTCTCAAAAACTAAGAATATATTATTAAAGCTGGTTCTTAGTGTTTGACTAAAAATTAATAAAGAGCATTTAGTCCAGTAATTTTATACATCAGACCTTGCCGCATCCGGTAGTTATGATTTTTGGCTGAGTTGTTTATGATATTGGTTTTGTGAATAAGCCAAATTTTTGTCCTCGAGCGACGAACGCAACATTGGAAGTTTTTTCGAGCTTTTTTCAGTTATTGGCGTTTTAACCCTTATGGACTTGTTTTTGGTTATACACAATTCTATCTACAATTTCAAGGATACTATATTTTCTACAATTTGAGCCCAAAACCGTCTCTGTAAACAAAATGGTTTCCAAAACACAGCTTTTCAAAATGTATCAATTTTTTCTGAGCTCGAACATTGCAAGCAATATAACTGTAACTGTAACTGTAACTGAACCATACAATTAGGTTGGAAAAGTGACATTCCAGTTTTATTTGTATTTGTTGTTTCTTTTCGGTAGTCTTTTCGTTCACGTTTTTGCTGTCGATTTGGAGACCACAGAAAATTTTCATTTCGCTTCAGCTGCGATATTAATTAGCGGGAATTGAAATATCTCAAAACAAAGGAATGATTTTGAAAATATTTCACACATATACCTATGTAGGTACCGAATTCAACATCAGTTTTTCGTTTGATACCAAATATTCTAATGTTGACTACTATTTCAAACTGATCAATTCTCTTCAAATTTTAACATACCTACTACACAATTTATTTTTCGAAGTGTACAGTTATTGAAACTTGTTTTAACATGAAGATATATTATGGAGGGAGTCATCTACTTCATTGTATTCAAATGTATTCTGGCCAGTAAGTACATAAGCTTTGAATGTATGAACATTTTATACATGCATATTGCAGAAAAGCTGATTATCTGGCCGCACCACAATAAATGTCTGCAAAAAATTTTCCAGAGCTAAATAATTATTTCATATAGTATAGGTACATACCTATTTATATAGATATTATTATTTACCTACAATGGATGTAAGTATGTATCTTCTATAGAATCTGGGTATTTTGTTAAAATAAAAAATAAAACAATATCAATTTTATTCCTCAAATTTCAGGCTTTACATTTTTATTTAGATTATGTACCTAGGTATGTATAGTAATTTATTGACAACAAGCAATATATAATCTACAACAAATGTATGTGTATCTTTACTGCGCTTCTACGTTTCCACTTTCGTATCTATGAAATTTTTTGTGACAACAAAAAATGAATTATCAATTTTTTTTATTAACATTCAAATTAACTTCAACCTTAGTAGTCACTGGTTTATTTAAATTCTTTGGGAATATTTTTTTCGGCTTCTGTGTTTGTCCGGATTGATTCTCTGGGTTATGGTGCTTCTGATGCGATTGCTTTTGATTGTTCTCGTTCTTATTATTTTGTTTTTTTGGTTCATGCTTTTGAGGAGCAGTTGTTGGAGCTTCTATTGTCTCATAACGATTTGCGATCTCCAGAGCTTTAGATAATGTCAAATCAGTTCCCTCTTCGCAGAACCTTTCAAAAATAACTCCATCGAATGAAGTGACAAATTTATCAAGCAACGTTTGTTCGGTACGTGTACCGAACTTGCAATTAATGGCCAAACGACGTACTCGCTCGTGCCATGCTGTTGCTTTCTCGGTCTTATATTTCCGTGCAGTATAAAACTGCTTACGTTCTTTGAAAACCACAATTGATGGTGTAAACAGATTACTAAACATTTCCAATAGTTCTTCATATTGTTTATCATTCGGTGAGCTTGGGAAGCAAATATTTCGTACTCTCTCATAGTTGCTAGGTCCAACACAGTTAATGAGTATAGATTTCTTTTTGTGGGGATCTTCAATGTCCAGAGCTACAAAATAGTGCTCAAGCCGTTCCTTGTAGGATTCCCATGATTCTAATTTTTCGTCATAGGCTGGGATTGATGACGCCATTTTTTTGTTCAAACTTCTTTATATTTATTCAAATCACAGCACTATACGATATCCTTTACCGGCTACCGCTTATATACGCGTCGCAAAACGTTCTGAAAAGAAAACAAATAACTATATACTAGAGTTGTGTAGTTCCGGACCTAAATAGTTCCAGGAACTATGTCTTTCCTCGGATACATTTCCACTCGTTCCTAAAACTGAATTTAAACATGTCCATAGTTCCGACTACGTAGACACAAAACAAGACGAAATACACACATGCATACCTTGCGAAATGCCCAGCCAAAGCCAACCACACAAGAATGAGAACGAGTTGAGTATCACACAAAAATACACAAACCACAACTACACTCTACACAGGGTAGGTAAAGGCATATATTGTTTGTTTGTATTGTCTTGTTGACTGCCCTCTACCTACACGCATTACGCACCGATTGCAAAGACAGCATAGAGTATAGCAGATACATACAGGAAAGGAACGAGATATACGTTAATCGGTCCGACCTCTCATCATGCAAATAGTTCCTCCTTTAGTTCCATATCTTCGTCAAGCACATTGCATATAACATTTCTTCGTAGTTCCACTCTTATAGGTATGGAGTGGAGTATAGTGCATTTGTTGTAGTTCCTTCATGTTCGGCTGAATTTAAATCGGTCGGATGCGATCTCGAGGTTTTAGTTCCTTTCCCTTTAGTTAGTTCCATACTCATTTTTAGTTCCATATCCATCCAATCCATTCTTAATCCAATTGACATAGTTCTTTCTTTTTCTTCTGTATTGTCTGTTGTATTTTGAAGTTGAATAATTTGTTGACTGTTTAGTCTTGTTTTGTTTTGTTTTGAAAAGTAAAAATATTAAAATATTTGCATTGGAATATTGGTAATTTTAATTTATTTCTTGTATTTAGTTTAGATGAAGTTTGATTTGTATTTAGTTACTTTGCAAAGGCAATTAGATATTTGATTTACGTAAAGAAATGTGAAATGTTATTTTAAATTCACCTACAATGGAGAAACCAAAATAATTTGTTTTGAGTCACATTGTAAGTGTGTTGGTATGTGCTAGAGCCTAAACGAAAGGATTATTGTAGGTATTTGGTTTGTTACGGGCATACAACAATTTGCTGAGGTCATAAAGATTTACGAATGGATTATATTGAAATTTTGAAGAACATTCCTATGAGCTTCTTGCCATTGTAGCTTTTCTAGAAACTAAATCACTAATGAAAATTTAAATATCTGAATTTGAGACGTTTAAAATAGCAGATTCATTCATAACTTTGATGCCAAAATAAAACTTATGGCTTAAATAATATTAATTGAGTACCTAATATTCTTATGCGAATGGCTTGGCTTAACAGAAATTGTTTCTAACTAAAATAATTATTCAAGTAATACCTAATAAGCTTAATTATTGTGTCATAATGACTAATTTTGCTTTTCAAGCGTCTTAAAACCGTAAGTTAAAATTTTCAAAAACGAGTTTCAATGATGGCTATAACCCTATCCCTATCAAATTGTTTTATGCTCGAAATTGAAAAAAATCGTATTAAAAATGTAAACTTTTTAATAAATATCAATCATACGTTGACTGAGTAGTTATTTTAATTAAAGGCTCAATGTTTTCTAAGCTTTGAAGTTTGTACTTTTTTTGTTATTTTCCTAACTTACTTTTTTTTATACACATTAAAATGTTTAAATTGGAAAAAAATTTATTTAAAGTTCTTTTGTTTTTTTTTTCTACCGGATCTGAAACGATATCTTCCCATATTATATACGTCATATACAATATCATGTAGTTTCAAACATGATAATTTATCTATATTAAAAGAGATGAAAAGTCATGTCCGTAAGTATTGTACCTAGTTCAATTTTAAATTCTTCTTTGAGAAGAATAAGCTGAAGAATATTTAAGTAATTCATTTCAAACTGAACATTTTTTTATTGAATTCCCTACGTCAAAACAACAAACAATTGAATAATAAAGATATTCTTTAGTCCATTCCAATTAGAATCGAACTACGAATGAAAAGAACTATGTAGGTATTTTTATGGAACTATACCAACAAGCATTAACAAGTAAATTGCTAAAATCTTAATAGTTCCGCGGACATGGTTCCAGGAACTAGTTCCGATGAGGAAAAGAATCGTTCCATGTCCGTTCCGCTCTTGGAACTGTTTTGCGCAACTCTACTATATACTACCTACCTATAAATTGACGGAGGTTTCAGTTTCTTTTTTGAAAAGCTTTACCAGTGCTGTCATTTAACGATCCAGGCATAGTTTAAATAAAAATACCTATGCAAAATTTTATTATGCTAAATAGTTACAGTCGTATTTATAAAATTTTTGTCTACTTAGGCACTGTCTAACTATTTTCAAATTGGTGGAAATATGCTTTATTTAACAAAAGTAAATATCAGATTATTTACGGTTCAGACAATCTACTCTTGTGTCTAAGTTTGGCAGCTATAAGACAAAAATAAACAAAGTTTTTGAACACGTTTTTCAAAGTTGGACAGTTGTCTAAAGTTAGACAACTTTTATAAATAAGACCATTAATAACTATAAGGTTTAGGTGTTGGACAGCTGTCCAAAGTTAGAAATACTTTGGAATGGGTTTATAAATAAGACTGTATGAAAATATGCTTTATTAAATTAAATTAAATGAAATATTATAAATTAAAAAAAAATACAATAACACAATCATACGCACAAAATTTTATCAAATTGAATTTTAATACTAACTTACTAGATAGGTACCCCTCGCCCTGTTATTGAATATCATATTAATTGATATTTCGGTATTTAAAAAGTTTTCAAATAAATTCTTTAAACTGTTTTACACTCCGTTTTAAAGCATTTGGGGTCCATCAAGTTAAATGGATGTTTCTTAGTGAATATTTTGGGCACAGGTTTAAATTTTGTGATTTTATAAATATGGATTAAAATGTACGGGTTTAAAATTAACTCTAACTTATTTTACACCCAGATTGAATAATATAGCTGAATATCAGCACTTTTTTAAGATTAGGAGTAACATTGTACTGTTTTTCCATCAATAATCTTATCATTTTGAAAGCTTGAACTTTGTCTGTGTATATTAATTATGAGGGAAAAAAATGTGCATAAATACACTGATATATATATTTTTCATATTGGTTGCTTTACTGATGCAGACTGGGCTGGCGACAAAAACGACCGAAAGTCTATTTCCGGATATGTTTTTAAAGTCTTCAACAACACCGTTAGTTGGGCATCAAGAAAGCAAGCTACTGTAAGCTTATCGTCAACAGAGGCGGAATACATTGCACTTGGACAAGGCATCTGCGAGGCAAAATGGATGAGAAGTTTGCTTCATGAAATGGGGTTTGATATCAATGCACCCACAGTTATTTACGAGGATAACCAGTCATGCATTAAGATGGCGGAAGAGCCACGTGAACACAAAAGGATGAAACACATAGACGTAAAGTACAAATTTATTCGTGAAGCGATCGCAAACCATGAAATCAAATTGCAGTACAAAGCAAGTGGCTATCAATTGGCAGATGTGATGACGAAAGGAATCAGTCGAATTTCTTTTGAGAAACATCGTAATAATTTAGATTTAAAAAAATAGTTTTGCCATTTAATATAGCATCTACTCAAATTTAATATATTGATTTTAATTATAATGATTTAAATTAAGAGGCGGTATTGAAATATGTAATTTAATAACTTTATAGTCAATCTACTTTGTATGTATATTATTGTTATGTTTTCATTGCCTTTATTATTTATTGAAAAACTGAAATTATTTTTAGTCTTAATAAAACTTTTCACAATACATCAACTCTAAAAAGTCTTTAAATTTATGAGGAATTTGAGACACAATCAGTCCGTGATATGAAAAAATTGTTAACTCCATATTCGAGGTGTTTTTAAACAATTTAATAAATCACCAAATGTTGTTTAAAGTAATACAAGTTTTCACTATTCCCACCTTTATTAAATATTTTTATTTAGTTTACCTTCTTATCTTTTTTTCACTATTTTAACGTTTGAAACTCACGAAACACTTTCCTTTAGATCGGCAAAATGACAGATATGCACCTTTTTTTTTAATTTGGTCTATTTGTGGGCTAGAACTTGTAGGTTTTATATTAAACACCATACCTGTATATGGGACTTCTCATCTACGAAAAAAAACAACAAAAAAATGTCTTCGAAAAAGAGAACAGGCCCAGTGGATCATGAAATAGATCCAGAAAAAAAGCAGGAATACATGTTGTTTTTGTATTTACGTGTAAAAATTTGATCCTGATCAGATCATGTGGATAATAAAATGCAGCTATTGTTAGCTAAAAATTTCGTCGTCATTCCGAATTAAGGCTCTCCCAAACCAACGCGAAACATTCGTCGACGACAGTTTTTTGTTGTTGTTTAGCGTTGTGTGTTTGTCATATTTTGTATTATTGTGAATGATTCGCTACGATTTCGCGTTGGTTCGGGGGAGCCTTTAAATTTGAAAATATGAGAAATTTTTGATTAAAGTTTTTGTTATCATTTTCGGTAATTTCTAAATTTTTTTCGCTAAATGCAAAAGAATTAATAGCTGCGTTTTATTTTCCCCCAGATCCAATCCAGATCAGATCAGGAAAATAAAACAACCCAGGATCTCTGTGACATACGTTATATACCCAACTCTTTTTTTCCTTTGTTTTTTTTATTCGTATACACCCTTTGTCTTTTTCCTTTACACTACTGACGACATTTACAAATTAAGGGTGTGTGTTCAAAATGGATTTGGAAATCCAAATTCAAAACAAAGTTGGATCTTGTGTTGTTTTTGTAATACATGTATTTTTGTAAGCAAATCCAATCTGGTTCGGATCTTGGGGAAAATAAAACACAGCTAATATTTTTGCATCTCTTTTCTTCTTGCCGAATTTTCATCCTTTCTGAGTCATCTTTCGCAGCTTGAATTAGATTTTCAAGATCCTCATCGATGTATGTTCCCAAATTTTTCTCATCGAGTGCAATCTCGATTCAAAAACGCCAATTATTAAAATTAGTCCCATCGAAAAGAGGAATTCCAGTTTTGGTATTTAAAAATGTTTCAGACATATTTTTAAAATCAACAATTCACCAAAACAGTTTTTGCATAAAACGTTTCTGGGCCAATAACCTAAAGACTTTTTAGAGTTGATGTATTGTGAAAAGTTTTATTAAGACTAAAAATAATTTCAGTTTTTCAATAAATAATAAAGGCAATGAAAACATAACAATAATATACATACAAACTAGATTGATTATAAAGTTATTAAATTACATATTTCAATACCGCCTCTTAATTTAAATCATTATAATTAAAATCAATATATTAAATTTGAGTAGATGCTATATTAAATGGCAAAACTATTTTTTTAAATCTAAATTATTACGATGTTTCTCAAAAGAAATTCGACTGATTCCTTTCGTCATCACATCTGCCAATGGGTGCGTTCAATCGATTACGTTTTACATCTGAATTTTTGGAGCTTCTGATTGGCCAGCTGTCATAGAAAGTTAGATGACTTTTAGTTACGTTTCATCTGAATTTTCAGACAAGAAATTCTCATCTGAAAGTTGTTTGTGGTGGGGGAAGTGCCAAAAGCACACATAAAAGCTGAACTTTATAATTTTCGTCTTGTTTTGGTGGTTGATTTTTTTAGTTTTTGTCATGAAAATTTAATACTTATTTAAATGAACGAACTTTTTGTTTATGTTAAGTGAATTTTTAAATCAACAATTTTTTTAATTGATGTTTGGAAAGTTATTCTATGTTTTTGTAAGTCATACATATCAATAAAAGGACTTTTAATGAAGGTAATGAAACCTGTTGCTGATTTAGTTACATATATTTTCATCCTCACAACTACTCACTCTCAATGTTTAATTTACAAATGTAATTAAAGTTCTATTTTATTTCGCTTCAATGTAAATCCTTTAGGTAAATGCAGGAATTTGACATGACTTTCGACTGAAATTTCAGATTTTTTTTGCGTTCAACGACATAAATTCAGAAATCTGAAAATTCAGATGTTAAGCTATTTTTATTGAACCCGCCCAATTGATAGCCACTTGCTTTGTACTGCAATTTGATTTCATGGTTTGCGATCGCTTCACGAATAAATTTGTACTTTACGTCTATGTGTTTCATCCTTTTGTGTTCACGTGGCTCTTAAAATTAATGTGAAGTGATGTTTTTTTATGTAATACATTATTTCATGTGAATAAATTATCGTAGAATACTTTAAAATTAATGTGAAGTGATGTTTTTTTATGTAATACATTATTTCATGTGAATAAATTATCGTAGAATACTTTAAAAATTCATAGCATTCTGCTATAAAAAAAGGCAAATTTTGTTAAATAGAAATAAACTTTGAAACGTGATATGTCAGGTGCCTATCTGTCAAAATTGAAACTCTCCACGTTCGAATAAGTTTTTATAAGAAGGTTTTTTTAATAATACAAATTCTATATACTATCTACTGAAATACATCAGCCAAGTAGAAGACTTGGCAGTATTTTATTTGGACTTGTTGAATTATTGATTCAAAATAGCTTTTAAAAGCTATGAGCGCCCGTAGTGCAGATTAATTTTACTTACTTTATGTGGAAAATGAGACGAAGCTATAGGTGTTTTTACAGGATTTAACGCAGAACCGCATGTAGTTTCATATTTTTTTTCAATGAAGTATAACATATGTTCACTTTATTAACTTTTATTTCACTGGTTTATTTAATTTACTTATTTTTTACTCTCATATAAAATATATTAACAACTAAAACTTTTGTCGTCGTTCAGAATGTTTTTCGTTGGTTTGGGAGAACCTTACAAAAAAAAGTTATTCAAAATCGCAGAGAAACCATTTTGAAAAAGTTGAAACGTCAAAATGTATTGCTTCGGCGATATAAATCAATAATTGCCTTTCATCTACTGAGATCATTTGGATAATAACAGTGTCCCCATTGGCAATATTCAAGGAATTTGACAAGAGCTCTCCAATTATGAAAATTTGTCTCAGACACAGCGTGGTATATACTATATGGCCAATTGGATCAAGATGGATTCTAACACAACAAATCACTCAAAAATTTTCTTTTAATGGCACTACGCTATGCATACGAAATATTTATATTAAAGCGACGTTATTGTCAGCACGACAAATTCGCGTTGGTGTGCTGGATCCTTAAAGGCTCTCCCGAACCAACGCGAAACATTCGCCGACGACAGAGTTTTGTTGTTGTTTAGCGTTGTGAATTTGTCATATTTTGTGTTATTGTGAATGATTCGCTACGATTTCGCGTTGGTTTGAGAGAGCCTTAAGTCGTGAAGTTCAGTTCCGCTGAGGTGCAGTGCCACCGCATGCGGTCTTACCTTAACACACCACACGAGATAAGTGTGGTTGCGGCTTTATTGACATTCAAATTAAACTGTAGTAGATTTTTACTAGAAACGCCATTTCTTTGGGTCCCATATAGAACCTCATTAATATTTTCGAAATTTAAGTTAACGGTTCTTCGAGGCTCGAACTGCAATAATTGACGAAATTTTAGAACGGTACCACAAAAGCATCTTTTTTCTCACCCATTTCATTCATTTCATTTTGCTTGCCCTTGCACATGCATTTGTTCACGTTGTCTTCAGCAAACGGTTCGCCTATTTTTTAGTTGTCGCATTTTGGAAATAAATTACTTTTTCCATTTAAAAGTTTAGAAATCAATCAAAAGTGAACAAGAATTAAAAATGAATGATGTATGCAATTTGTGTGGCAAAGCTGCAGCCCTAATGTGCCAGCGATGTATGGAGACGTATTGCTCAACGAATTGTCAAATTCTTGATTGGAGGGCGCACAAAAATATATGTTCTCACATTCCGTAAGTTTTGTTTTTTTTTTTTCAGTATACAAACATTTTGGGCATTTATGTTTATATTTTTGTTAAACATTTCCTTTCTATTTAATAATTCTTTATCCAAATTTTGCCATACAAAATCCACCCTGCCTAGCCAAGTGCTTCTTCGTTTATGTAGACTTTTTTCATGAATCTGTCTAAAGACCCGACAGCGCGTACGCGAAAATGTTATCGCGTACGCGAAATCAGTTTCGCGTACGTGAAACTATAGGATTTGGGGTAGGTTCGAGGTTGGCTTTAACTCCCCTGATTCTTTAAATGCAAAAGAAACTGCATACACCTAACCGCGCACCTACCCCAAATCCTATAGTGAGCCCAAGCAGGGGGGTTGCAGGGGGGCAGCATGCCCCCCCATACATACCTCACTGTTTATGCGAAGTAATGATGGGTGCTAGCACTGTATTTCTGTAAGCAAGCAAATAAAACATTGAAGTGAGAATCACTCAATTTCGCGTACGCGAAATCATTTTCGCGTACGCGCTGTCGGGTCTTTAGACAGACTCTTTTTTCATACACCATGTGCCGGTTGATCTTCGACCTAACTGTTAGTTTGATAAAATTAGGATTTTCATTGATAATTCACGATAATTCATTTAATTCACGACGGTCAGCAACAATATCAATGATCATCATTTTAATCAATTCGGTTAGAACATCGGATTTTAATTTTTATAAATTAACAATTTCACCGGCGAGATAAGTGGTTGTTTTATTAGGTATACGTATTTGATTTAACAAATTACAAAGCGTTTTGTTTTCGCAAATTTTTTTCTGTGCATTTTATTAAAATGATGCCTAGGACAACGAAAATGTAAATTTACAGTTGTAAATTTTTTTTTCACTGCTGCTTTGTCTGCATGGAAAACTAATCAAATTATGTATTGTGACAAATTCATTAAGATTGATGCTCGGTACGGGCGGCACTCACTTTTGTTTTTCGGCATTGATTGATTTTCATCATACCTACTTTGTTTTACATCTGAACTTTTGAATTTTCTTTTCCAGATGAGAGTAGGTAGGTATTATGTTCATATAGATAGTTTAAGCCTTATTACTGGTTTCAAAGATTAATGGGTTGAAAAAGGAGTTAATGAATGAACTACCCGTTACCCACACGCTTTGCTGGGCCCTCACAACCCCTTGCATTATACCAATCTATCCAAAATCTTGCAATCCAAAATGAATTCATATAGCTAGGTATCTACAAAACCGAATCCCCAAATCATTTTATGTGGGTTTGGTTACAAATTGCACATAAAATCTCGAACACAAGGGCATATTTTTGGGAACATACATCACATACATGTATGTGACGTTAAAAAAGGCAACATACATTATGTATGACTTATGAGTTGGCTTGAATAAAAAAAATTCATGCCTTTCTAATTTGTGTTTTTTAATTCAAAATTTACACTAATTATCTATGGCGACTAGTTTAAGGTACATACATATATCAATACAATTTATGTTCCGCGAAATAGGCCCCAGAAATCTCGCAGTTACTAAATTTAACATATGAAATTCCCGCAATATTAAAATCTTGAAATACCTAGTCTCCGTATTTAAATTTATGTGATGCCTACTTATTGAGCCCACGTACCTACTCCAAATTCTAATAAAGAATCACGAAAGAATTACAGATTTTGGTTTGCGGTCAATCGTATGTACTTACAGCTCTCGTTTTATATTCATTGTTACTAAATTATATACTTCGCGGGTAGTTCCATATTTTAGTAAATATTATGTAGTTTTTTCATTGAAAATGAGAATTAGAGGCCTGTTATAGCTTTCATTGAAACTTTTCATTGAAAATTTTAATTTTCAGTTTTGAAACCCTGAAAAAAGCGATATCAGTGATTATTTTGATGCCAATAAAAAGCTGATGACTCGATTATTATTTCTAGTCAAAAAAATATTTCATTTTCCTTTCACATAAAACGATTTCTAAGATTTCAATGATCAATGATAAGGAAGTTAAATCATTGAAATAAAGAAATTCATTTCTTGCGATAGGCTGGGCCAAAATGAAATATTTTTTTTGATTAGAAATAATAATTGAGTTATCAGCTTTTTATTTGCATTAAAATAATCACTGATTTCACTTTTTAAGTGCCTCAAAATTAACAATTAAAATTTTCAATGATGAGTTTCAATGAAAGCCATAACTGGCGCCTTAGTGAGCATTCCCTTCCAGTCACTAAAAATATTAAAAATTAAATAGCTTAGTTCATTTACTTGGAAACTGTGCATTTGTGTGAATTCCTACACAAAAGTCTGTCAAAGTTCATATCAAAAAATGGAAATTCACAGAAATGCACAGAGTTTTAAAGTAATGGAAAACACCTAATATAGAAAATAACTAGCTGACCCGGCGAAATTTGTTCCGGCTTAAATTAATTTAATTATTAATGCCTCTTTCGAAAATCGAACCTATATAATGGATTTCGCACATTACCACAAAGCTTCTATGACGTTGTTCATCAGTTTCTTTAACTTCAACTTGGTTCTATTCAGATTGTACTGCATTATGATGACAGAGCATCTTCTTCGACATCAAGAGCAATTTACAGTAATTTAAACTATCAACTACTCTCGGAAGTCACATACTTTCGTAACAATTTTTCAGCCTCTGTTATAGGTATCATTTTTAGAACAAGATTTGAAATTTTAAATTTAAACTTTGTACCTCATCGACCGGATCTGCCTCAGCTTTGTGATCTATGTAACGGAAGACTGAACGGAGATATTTACCATTTCGTTGCTGCTTATCCAATTCTACAAGAAATTCGTCGGTTGCATTTTCAGGAAAGATTTATATCCTTACAAAAATTTTACGAAATCTTAAATGGAGGAATGGGCTAACTCAGCCTCTATAAATATTACCAACATGCTCTTTCGTATCGTAATAGTTTCTTATATTAAAACGAAGTCGAATACCCACTTATTTCAGCTTTAAACTAAATAAATCATGTCAAATTACCTCATTTATTTAACTTTTGATTGTTATGTTGCTGATCATATAAAACTTAATACTTTTTCTCTTGTGTTTCAAATCACTTTAAAATTGTCAATAATTTTTATAAATACCTAATCAAATAAACCAAATTGTGTAATATTTTGTGTTTCAAATCACGATAAAATTGATAACATTGTCAACTCAAAAATATTTGTTTGCAGTTTTATAAATATATAAAAGTTGCGAAAATTTGGAATTTTAAACTCTGTTCTGTAAACAATGTTTTCATATCTTTTGTTTAAATTTTCTTATGTTTTATAATTTTTGCATTTTATTTCATTTATTTTTAAATCATATTATGAAATGTCATCTCAGGCAGACGGCAGTATTGCCATGCCCTTATTCTTATGTATACAAATTGTTAAACTTTATGATAAAAAAAAAATAAATAAAAAAATAAAGAATATTATCTATCTGTCTATCTTCTTCTCACAATTTCCGGTTCTAAATTTCCAATTTAAAAAAATAAAGAATATCGATCTATCTATCTATCTTCTCACAATTTCCGGTTCTAAATTTCTAATTTTCGGCTTCATTGTGTTCTTACCTAATTTAAAACGTATCCAACAAAAAAAAATCCCTACGTAAGTCGGTTGGTGTTCAGTCGTGTTATGCTGACACTAACAAAAAAATCAATTTATTTTTATATACACAGATACATAACCTTCTGTGTTACATACATAGGTATAAAGAATTTGAACAAACTGAGATTTGAATTCAAGTTTGGTTAGAGGAACATTTCATACATTTATGGTGTGTTTTTTTCAATTAGAAGGAATTGGACGAAAAAAAATCTGAGTTTGATGCTAAGCAATTTACATATTAAATCCTTTATTATTCGTAACTGATTTAAGGGGCAGTTCAAACTGTTAGTTTTTTATGAAGCACCCTAATATTCATATACTTATTTCTGTATCCATTTAAATACAAGTTTTCATGTACCACCCTACTTGTTATTAAAACTCGTCCTGTGTTGTCTACAAACGTGGAAAGAAAATAAAAAAAATTTTTTTGTAAATAAAATAATAATCTTTGATCTTACCCAACTTTCTATTCTATTCTATTTTTAAGAAGCCTGCATAGGACACTAATCAAAGTTATATAATTAAAATATATTTTTTTTTCATTGTAAAGTAGCAAACTAAGCTAAATAAACTTTACCAAATCTAATCTAATTTGACTAGTGACTTATACAATTTTAAATTTCCAGACCCTTGGTGCCAATTAAGGATTTTAACATCAAAGATCATAATTCATTGCTTAATCGTTCGATTGCAAGTGACTCACCGCGAAATCGTTCATTGAATGACAGCTTTAAAAGTACAAAGCGTACCCTAGCGAGAAACCCCCTAAAAATACCTTCCGATGATATGCCTCCAATCGAAGATGCCGATCATAAGAGGTCAGAAAAAGATACCAAAAACTCCCTCCCTGAAGTTGATTTTACGCTTAAGCCAAAGGTAATATCAAAGGAAAACCAAATCAGTTCCGGTGCTTCGATAAGTTCGAAGGTTTCAACGCCTGCTGCAGCATGGCGAACTCCATATCCTTATCCAGAAGGAGTATTCTTCGATGTGATGGTCCAATATGTTGATGAAGGTGCCAACGTTGGTATTGTGTGGGTAACAGACCTTAAGTACGAAAGTCCGTTACGTAAACTTCTGGCCGAAATAAATCGTAATATCGACTATAACACCCCAGGTTGCAACAGCGAGGAGATTCAAGTTGGATCACTAATAGCAGCACCCTTTGACAATCTCTTTTATCGCGCTGAAATCATTGAAATTATCCAGGCTTCAAAAACGTGCAGTGTGCATCTTATCGATTATGGCAATATGGTGGAAGTACCATTCAAAGACCTTCGCTCACCGATACCGATAATGCGTAATTTAAACGCGTACGCCTTTCGAATTTGTTACTCTAAACAAGTGCCCTTGGAAACGATCTTGAGCATTCGTATTATTGGTAAGGAGCCAAATGGTGTGGCTAAAATAGAAGAAAAGTTATCTAGCACCCTGCCAGTAGGACTGACTGCCGAGTTATTTGAAACAAACCCTTCAGTATCTTTGGTAAAGATATCCGAAAATGGGAATTTTGCCCTGCTGACACTTACCAATGAAGTTGTGCTTGGACAACTTAAGCAAATGCACGAATTCTTAGACAAAGAAGAATCCAAGAAATTGAAAATGGACAAGCCTTTAGCTGATGGAGACTATATTGCTGCGCTGGCTCTAAATGGCTGGTCGAGAGGTTTGGTAATGTGCACCTACCGCAACTATTATTTGGTGTATCTCTTAGACGTGGGGCGCGTATCGTTGGTTGAGCAAATTTGCTCCGTGCCAGACGAATACAAATCAATTCCTATGCAAGTCTTTGCTGTTGAGTTGCAAAAGGTATTGTGCGAGGCAAAGAATTTCAAGGACTGTTTGTTTGATGGCAAAAGCTTCACAATCAAAGCTCAAAAAAGCCCTAGGAACAGCAATGATCGCATCCCTTGCTATATCCTCACAAGCTGTGGAAAGAAAATAGCCGAAGTGGAGACATTCGAATATTTGGGTAAATGCGAAAAAGTCGGATTGAGCGATTGGGTTGAACCACTTGTATCTGGCAGTACTGTGCATGTAACCAGTGCTATAAGTCACTCGGAAATATTCATCTCAATGGTGTCCACGAAGATGTATCCGAAGATTCTCTCAGCTGCTGCTGAAGACTGCGAGCCCCTCACTTCTGCCAAGAAGGGAGACCTTGTTCTTGCCAAAAAAGAAATGGAATATTTCAGGGGAAAGATCTTAGATGCTGTAAATGAAACGGTCAAAGTCCTTGATGTTGATACTGGGCTTGAGTTGTGTGTATCCATTAAAACCATCCGCAAGCCAAATCTATTTGTTATTTCATGTCCATATCATTCAAGAAAAGTCAAATTATTGTATCTGTGTAATGTGGTGTCACCATATGCCGACAATAAAGCTCTGGCTACATTGGAGCAATGCCAAATGTCAGGTGCCGAATTTATTCTCAAGTTCGATTCGAATCCGGAACTAGGTGTGGAATTGCTTCTTCAGACACCCGATCATCAATCCCTCAACAAGCAGCTTCTGCCAATGTTATTTGAAAAAAGACCTGATACAGTAGCAACTATAGAAACTGTTAAATTGAAATCTCCGGTTCCCGAAAAGGTTAAAGTCGTCGTTGACACTCCCCCACAAAGTCCTAAGGTTGAAACCGAGAAGGAAAGATACACTCTCCAAGATTTGGAAATTATTCCCATCACGTGCGGTGATAACGTAACACTTATGGTTACTGACAGCAGCACCATTTCCAAGGGCTATATATCTGCTTGTGATTTAACTAGCAAAACCTTTCTCCGGAAACTCGAGTCTGAGTATTTACCACTTGTGGCTAAACATTGTGCATCACCAAATATTAACACGCAATATTCTCCAAAGTATATAAATTATCTTTTAAAATTAAAGAAATCAGTTATGTATAAAGTCGTTTTTTTTTTTTTTAATTTTTTTCCAGGCTGGATGAAATTTGCTTGGCTGTTTTTGATGCCGACAACGAATGGTACCGTGCGCTGTGCATTAATATACTGAAAGACGATATGTTTTACGTTATGTTCTTGGATTATGGAAACATGTGTAGCGTTCATAAGAGCAACATAAGACCAATAACTAAGGAACTTATGTTCCCAGCCAACGCCAATATGTGCCTTTTTGAAGGTAAGTTAATTTTGAAAATAAAAATCATTGAATTTGGTCTTTGGTTTTAGGTTTTCTCATTGTCTTATAAGCTCAAAAACTTAGTTTGATTTCTTTTTTTTTTATTATTTTATATTATTAAGTATTGTTAAACGTACGCAATATTTTGGTGCCAAGATTATTTTTATCCAAAATAGCTCTAAGTGGGAATAACTACTCACAGTAAAAACTAAACTAATGAAATTTGCTATTTGTATTCAAATATTATTTAAAAAACATGATTATTTGTACCGGTTTGCAGAGTTTTAACAAAACCGGTCAACCCATTAACGGGATAACCCTTAAATAAAATTCGCAAAAAAAAAAACTATATTTCCTTTACCCGAATTTGTACGGATAATTGAGCATTGAGCGTGTTCACCGGAAAACTACAAGGAAAATGTTTTAAAACGGATATTGGGTACGCGACTTGTAACGATGCGTAGAGGTGCCATCTCTTGCTGTTGTTGATGAAGTGCCGACGGTTGGGAGCAAATCTTGCTCACTATATCACCAATTGTTTGTAACGGCAACTCGATCAACCGTGAATTACCCACTTGAATCTATTGGATAGAATCCAAAAAAGAGCTCTTAAAATGATAGGTGATAGAGCTTTAACAGAAAAAATAACATCTTTGGAACACCGCCGCAATGTTTCATGTCTCTCTCTGTTTTATCGCTATTTTTATAAACAGTGTTCAAGTGAAATAGTCAGTTGCATCCCGCCCCTTAAACAATTTAACCGTAATACTCGCGCTTTTAGGAATGCTCATGAGTAAATCCATGAGCCCAACTTCGGACGTACTGTTAAGTACAGAGATTCCTGTTTTAGTCGCACCTCCAAAATGTGAAATGCTTTACCTGATTCTAATTTTCCATTTCAATATTCAGAACTTCATAACCAATGTGCATCGGTATCCCCTTTAGTGCGCGCTCAATAAAAAAAAAAAATACGCACATTTTATAATCAAAAGCAATGAATATCTTTTTCAACACCTTTTAAAGACAATAGGCAACAATTGTAAAACTGCATTTTAATTTTTAACTGTTTTAACATACATAAAAGAAAAACCTAAAACATGAAAACAGAAAAACACCAAGCGTCAACACCTTTTGCTCTAAAGTGGAAATATTTGCTATCAAAAGCTCTAAAAAAGCTTTAATCCTGAAAGTTACATAACAAAATGGCGATGGCGATGGCGATCAGTCTCCTTTCACCCGGGTAGCAAATAGGTGGTGGTGGGATGTACGTAAGCTCAAAGAAGATTACACAGACAATTTTTATGAAACTCAGTGATTCTGTATCTTATTTCAGTGACAATTTCTTAAGTTAAGGTCAAAGGTGCCGTGCAAGCAGCAGCAGGCACCAGTGTTTCTGAAAAAGCTCTCCCATAAGGCCTGTACTGCAAATATAAATTGAAAGAGTATAGTGCCTACGTTCTGTAGCTCTCGCGTCGATAAAATTAGTCGAGAATCGATGCAAATTGAAACAAATCAAATGTGTTTATTTATTGTAAATTATAAAATAGCATATTTACGCTAAATAAATACATACATACTTTCAATTCAATTCAATTCCATCTTTCAACGTTTATCTACCAATTTTATCGGTGCGAGAGTATAGTATGTACAGAATCCAGAAATGTCTTTGACTCAAATTATCAGAAAATGGAAGTAATTAAGTGTAAATTCCCAAACGCATTGGTGAAATTAATTTTATACATATTTTACCTAAACGAACAAGAGCTGGCAGTTTTATGAAATAAGCAAACAATTCTTATGTAATAGAAGTCATCGTCTAGTACATTTGTGACTGACATCGAGTAAAATGCCAACATACCCTTACGTAATTTTCTTTCGAACACTAGCTACGTTTATAAGTGTTACGATACGAACCCTGAATTTATTACGTTACGTTTTCATCGAGTTGACTGGACGTATTCATACGAAACGTCAGTCGATAAGTGTTATTGTCCAATCATGGATAAAGAAAAAAAATTGTAAGTAAAATGTTAAATTTTTTTCCTGTTTCATTATTTTATTTTATTTTGACTGTTGAATTAACGAAACTTTTTATGTACATATGTGCTTATTTAGGACTAATGCAAACAAACTAAATTCTGTACAAAAAACTATATTGGCTGAGTATATGGCAATGCACCCAAGCCTAGCGCAAAATTTGATTACAAATTGTGCGAAGGGGAAAGCTATCGCTGAGGGCTTGTGGGCCACATTGACAAATAAACTTAATGATGTTGGTCCACCATTCAAAGACGCAAAAACGTGGAAGAAAGTAAATTAGAAAACAAATTTTCCAAAAAAGAATTATTTGAAAAACTAATCTTATTTTTGTTTCAGGTATTTGCCGACCAAAAGTACCAGGCAAAGAAAAAATTATCATTTAATATAACTTTAAAGCACAGGGGTAATAGTGATTATATTTATGAGCAAAAAAGGATTTCTCTTGCCGATCAACAAATATTAGAAGCCAGTGGCTTGAAGTTGGTAAACCAAGGACACAAATTTCAAACACATTCCAGCAGAGCAGCATCACCAATGTTCTGCAGCGAAACCGGAACTGCTACAATCAAAGTGGAAAGTGATGAGTCAGTAGAGTCTTTTATATCACTTGCTTCGAGTGATCCATTGGACAGAGTTGTGGTACATTCAGAATTCGAGGATGGAAAGATAAATAATGATTTCACAGAAACATACAAAATCCATCAAGGACAGTTCAGCCAGGAGGATTCAAATCAATCATTGGAGAGAATTTCAGTGAACGAAGAAGAAGAAGTAGCGACGAATAATGTCCCAAATACACATGACAATAAACGGAGACTAAGTCAGGTGGATTATATGGAAGAGTTTCATCAAGACACAATAATAACAAATAATAAAAAACAAAAACTTAAAACGGGCGAGGACGAGGACACAACATTAAAATTAATTCATGAAAATGCTTCAACTCAATCGGAATTCCAACAAAGAATCGAAACTAAACTTGACCGACTACTCGATATCCAGGAAAGAATGCTAAAAATCAAAGAGGAAAAACACAAAAGCGTCATTGCATTGAATTTAATAAAGTTACAAATCAAAACTATGGAACTTGATAAGCTAAAGTCTACTCAATAGTTTTTTTATAAAAAATAAATTCATTTTCAACAAGCTGCCAAAGCCAGCTGATGTTTCCAAACGTCAATTAATGTCATTTTGATTTGTGAATGTTGCCGTTTGTGACAATATTTTTTGGAAATAGAAAGTACCAATGTATTAAAGTAGTGTAAGAAAGTACAGACCCGCATTAAATGTAGATATGTAAAATACATTTTTTAAACTTGATAATTCCTTATTTTTTTGCTATCAAGGTTTCCAAAAATATGGGGGAATGGAAGGTTTTTTTTTTTTTATTATTTCGTAAACAATTCGCAAAGGCTTCTATTAAACTTTATACCTGCATCTAGATAATTGTAATAAAACTTTGAAATCCGTTGACGGGTAGTTTAAAACAGATGAACTTAATACCTTTCCCAAAAATGAGACTTCCAAAATTAAAACGGAATTCAATGTACAAGTTATTATTTAATATATATATTGGGTGATATGCATAAAACAGAAGTAAATACTAGAAGTATATGATTAAAGTAAAAACTTTAACTTTTAGTAAAAGGTTAAATTTAAAGTATTTACTTCATTTCGTATGCATAAAATTAAGTTCATACTTGCTGGTAAATACCTTGAGTAAATACTGTTTTTTGTACAATTTCTTGCTAATAAACACAATTTTTAATAATATGTAATCAACACTTGTACAATTTTCAATTAGGTCACAAGTTGCTTGGATATTGATGGGCGGATATCCATTCAAATTAATGTATTTTTCAGAATGGAATATCGGTTTCAACTTTTCAATGCACTCATGCATTCCAGGCTCCTATGCATATATGATGAAATGCTGTGTTTGGTTAATCATTTATCTTTTGCATCCAATTGTTCTTCATAATAAGATGGAAATTTTATTAAATTGCTTTTATTAGTTTGCATAAAATGTACTGTTCTGAAACAGTATTTTAACTCAGATTAAATCATCCCAAAAATAAACCTGAAAACCAGGAACCATGAAAAAGTTTTATATTTTTTTTAATTATTTAAAATCATAAAATTATGAATCACTTGTTAGAGTAAAACAATTTAATTTATCCACAAAAGTCAAACGAGGCCCTGAGCTAAAATTATTTCAACAGTTTTGAAACTTGACCACTTAGTAAATTAACTAAAGCCAAGTAATAGTAATAACAATTTTCTGAAGCGAATAATATTTTTATTTATAACAGTTTCAAACATGATACAAGTCATTTCCAAAATATCAGAATAATTCTCATATAGACCTAACGGGTAGTCTTACAAGGTTAATTGCGGAGTGTGCACATAATTCGGTAAATATTAACAGAAACTCAATTTCAATAAAAACAGCGACCAAAAATAAAATTCAAGACTATTTTTTTTTGGTTTACGGCAACTTTATTGGTGGTTCAAAGCAAAAGAGTGTGTACTTTAAAATGTACAAGATGCTTTTTTGCAACTTTATAAAAATTAAGTAATTCCTAAAGAATAAAAGTACATAGTTACTACGTTTTATGCATGTGGAATAAAGTTTTTACTGAAAAAAGTAAGTGCTATGGCCCAAAGTAAATACTTGATTTTAAGTATTTACTGCATTTTTATGCATGTCAAAAAAAGTAACTACTTTGATTGTCTAGTAAAAGTTTTATGCATACCACCCATTGTTTACATTTTCCTGAACTATGTTAATCAATATCAAGTTTTTGCTAATTCAGTCTGCATTTTATTTTCAAGTATTCTTGCCGACTAACAACACGGACATAGGAATGGATGAGAGGGCCGTGTTCTCAACGTATTTTATAATTTCAGAGCAGCTTTACAGTTTAAAATCAGACTATTTTTTTTTTAATTTTGACTTGAACAAAATCAAAAAAAAAACTAAATGCAACTTGGTTTTTACTAAAAAGTTGTTTTGAATCTGCATACCAAAATATACGTTTGGCTACAATTTTTTCAAGTACCTTTGCAATACATAGAATGAGAGATATAGGGCGGTAACCCTCTGGAGATTGTCTGTCTTTTTCGGGTTTAGGGATGGGAATTATTGAAGCTACTTTCCAATTTTGAGGGATGACACTTGTATGTTGTTGAAGAGATCGAGAATTCTAAGTTTAACACTTTGTGGGAGGTTTTTAATCATAAGATATGATATCCTATCTCTGCTTGGTGTTTTACCTTTTAGCTTCCATAAGCAAGATTCAAGCTCTTTTGCTGATATGTCTCGCTCTCAACGTATTTTATAATTTCAGAGCAGCTTTACAGTTTAAAATCAAACTTGGTGTTGCGATGTAATTTGGTGTTGTGATGTAATTGATTGTGAGGGGAGTAAGCATCGTTAAGCACCTAATATTATTCCTGTTGGGGTGTTCGGATTGATGGTAGATGTAAAATCTTCAAAACTTTTAGCCTTATCTATTTTAAGTTGTCTTCGGAATTTGGCGTTGCATTTTTTGAAGGTAATTAGATTGTTTTGGTTGGGGTGTTTTTTAAAGGATTTCCAAGCTGACATTTTTACTTTTCGGAACTCTGCAAGCTCTGCATTCCACCAAGCAGTTACCTTTCGGTGTTGTTTTGGGTGTGTCTGAGGGATAGAAACATTTGCAGCAGTCCTAATGGCTTTTTGAATGAGAGCCGCTTCTTTATTAGTGTTTGCAGTTGTGGTTTTATTTGATAGGGCTTTTATAGCTTGGGCCTTGAAGGTAAGCCAGTTTGCAGAATCAGTTTACTGATTTTTTTGATTGAGGTTTACTGTTGCTATTATTTAGGAGTGATCACTATTGTGAAGGTCATCGAGAATGCGCCAGTGTATTTTGGGAAGAAGTTCAGGAGATGAACAGGTGATATCAACGTGTTAAAGAGTGTTGTGGGTAGAGTTAGGCTAATTTATTTAAATTAAGTTATTTTAATTTTAAGAAAATAACAACATAATATTATATGAAAACAAAACTGTATTTGATTTTTGTACTGCATGTAAGTAATACTAATTGGTCGGTTTATATTTCCGACATCTCAGAGATAAATAAAATTTTTGTTTCAAATATTTGATTCGTGTGCTCAATAGTTCAAATATAAGAGCTTGAAAAATAAAAGAAATCCCCGTAGGCGTCACCTTTAAGTTTTGATACAGGATGAAAGAAATCAAACACAATCTCAAAAGTTTTCTAAACAAAAAAAAACAATATATTATAGTTTAACTTAAGATTGTGTGTACATGTAACTGTTTTAATTGTAGGAGTATTTATTTTTTTCAATTTGACAATTCGAACAAAAATCATTTGCTTTAGAAAAACAACAATTGAAGTTTTCATGACCACAGATTGTTTTTTGGCTAGAAACAAAACTTGTCTGTATTAGCAAGTAAACTTTGTTATTCTACTCGCAACAAGGAGGAACGTTTTGCTTGTTTTATTCCGCAATCTTAATCTCTATCACATCTAAAGGTATGTAAATATAGGGACAGCTATTTCAAAAAATATATCATTCCATCGTTTTCGTTTTACGAAAATTCGCCCCAAGATTTTTCGCTTATGTGCGAAATTAATTTAAAACTCTCAGGGTAGAGCAGAAAAAGCTGTTCTTGGAAGTAATTTAATTTTTTTTAATATATACTTAATTTATTTATTAAACTGAAATATGTATATTTTTATGCCACTTGAATCATAAAAATATAACAAAAATAAATTATTGCATGAGCTGCATTTTGAAAGAATTAAAATTCATACGATAAAGAAATTTTATCCATTACTACAATTGATGCACGTTTTGTGACTCAGCAATCTGGCGCATTCTTTTCGGTAACATGAAGCCGATTCCAATTTGAAGTCAAGTTCTATCTATGTACGCGATAGTTTTTAATTTAGTTTTTGTACAACCATTAACCAATAAATATCTATCTCTTTTTTTGTAATACAAAAGTTGTTTTTTAAGGCATAACAATATACAATTGGTTCTTAATTCTATTTCACATTGACATTTTGTTTTGTTTTGGCACATAAGGGGCCTAATTTTATACATTCTTATTTTTTTTTTTATTAAAATTATTTGAAAAAATTGTGGTCTTTGTGGTGGGATGTGGGGTAAGGGTGGCTTTTAGCCACGGTGTTAGTTTGACGCTGCGTCCTCTTAGAATTGGATTGCCTCGTCGTCGGTGATAGAAATTATTCCTTCGTCCAGTAGTGCTGTCACATCTAGGTATCGTGGCTCAGTGTGTCTCTCTTCGCTTGTGATTCTTCTCACCAGCGGGTTCGGTTGATTGCTAAGGTTGGTCGTCAGACTTTGGCAGCACTGATTCATATATTTGTCTAGGGATATTTTTCGGACTGTTCTTGGAAGTGTCTGTGGACAGTTTGGAAAATTTCACTCATAGTTGGTTTCAAAAAGATCACTATTGGTAACAGTTTCTTACATTATAAATAAAATTTACGAAAAGCTTAGGATGTGTGCTAATTTCGTCAAAAAAAAAATTCATAAAATATTATTTAAAATTTGTATGGTAAATTTAGGGACCGTTACAATATGCACGCAAAAATTAATGTCTCAAATATGACCAACCACTGCTTAGTAAAAAAGTGCATATTTTCTAAAGCTATGTACTCGAAAGTGTTTTTTAAATTAAAAATGTGGTATTAGCCATTGTAGACAATCCAGAAAACCTATAGTATCAATATTCAAACCATAATGAATGTTTTGAAAATGACCACCCGTTGCATGAAAAAAAGTGTAATATCTACAAATCTATGCACTCTCAAGCGTTTTATTGGTGATTAAAAAAACTGGTAAACTATAGGTATAAACCATGACTAGGTATTGGTATTGGTATTCCGTTAAGTCGTTTTTAATAAGCCTATGTTAATACATCAGTAGATGGGTGATTCTCTGCCAACTGTGATTCTTTGTGTCCAGGGCTTTATTTGTAACTTAATGTACAAATTTCTTATGAATTTCTGGTTTGAATTCTGGAAATTAGTTGGCACTACAATTTGCATTACCAATTTTAAATCTCCTATTTTCTATTAAAATACATCATTAATAAAAATGCTGTTCTTAGAAAAGTTTGAGTTCAATTGATTAAATTTTGAGAATATCAAGTCAAAATTTGTTCTCGAATTAAATAATAATAATTGAATGTTGTCCAGGAATTTAATTTTATTTTTGAACTGAAAAGATTTCCCGCTGAACCGCCATTTTGTTTTTAGTTATTTATTGTTAACAAAAGTCAATTTACTTTACTAGCTTAATTTTGCTGTAAGAGTGAAGTGTTTTTATTCTAAAATCATGTTTCACAAAATTACTTGTTAGTACCGTGGTAGTGTTATCCAAGCGTGTTATGAAATTTGTTGGTGTGATTTTTAGAATATTGTATTTCTTTTTTATTTATTTTCCTCAGAAGCTTTGAGATATGAGGTTATCTCAAAGCCTAAATGTCAGTACCGTGGTATATTTATTTATAATGAACTTAAATTAAATAGCGCAAAATTTTAAACGATTTAGTACGAAGTTAAAGCATTTTTAGTATGATAAAAAGGCGTTATTTTGCTAAAAATCTTGTTATTTGTATCTTGTTATTACATTAAAACAAATTACATTAAAAAAACTTTCAAAGTCTATTTTTAAAGACAAATAAAATAAAAAAAAATGAATTTTCGATGATTTTTAATTTCAGCAATTTTTTTTTAAATCACAGTTGGCAGAGAGTCACCCAGATACCTAAATTTTTTAAACAATAGCGGAAAATGAATGGTCAATAAAAATAAAATATGTACAGAAATTGGGTCTGTCAAGTTTTCAGTTTAAATCATACCAAAATTATGCGAAGAGAACTCTTACCCTTAATAAATCGATAAACTTAGTACGTACAGAGCCAATAACCAGAAATTAATTCAATTGTTAAGATTAGCTGAACAAAACACTTTGTTTTCTACGCATTAAAATCTAACTAAGCTGGTTATCAAAAAGCAATACAAAATCTTAAAAGTTTGATATTTTGATAGATACCTTTTTCAAAATATCCCAAGAGTGGCGAGTTATCTAATGATTTTCTGAGCCAGTCAAAGTCTAAAACAATTTTTTTTGTTTATAAATACTTGATAGATTAAAAATACACATATTTCTAATCAGATGGGATTAAACTGTTTTTATTATTAAAAAATTATAATAACAAACAATTTTAAAAATATATATATTTTTTTCTTACAGGTATACCACAAGAAGTACCACCAAAGGCATGTGAAAAGTTTATTTTAGCAACTCAAGCTGATCCGAAAATAATTGCTAAAGTTTCAAAACTTGAACAAGATTCTTATTTGCTCTCACTTAAAAATATGGAGAAATATTTTTAAAGATATTTCATTTTATCAAATATGCAATGCTATTTGTTTTACCCTGGAGGTAACTTTAAGTTTTTTTTTTTTTTTGATTCTAACTACTACTAACATTAAATTTAAGTTATTAATGTGGTGCATTAAACTAAAGTGCATCGCTGCTAAGTATTGACGATACTTTTGATATTAATATTGACGAAATAAAACGTGTTTATAAAAAAATATGAATTTAATGTTTTGACTTGGAAATTAAATATTGAGAAGTAACAAAGGTCCTAGTCTCACTAGACTGAAGAGGAGTGATAGATAGATAGATGAATAATTTTATTTCCAAAATAATTTTATAAAAAACATGGTTTTAAATTCAATATGACAATCAGCCTTATCGCCAACTAAATGGGAACTTTTTTTTCCCCGGAAAAACAAAAAATACCGGGGAAAGAATATTTCCAATCGCGAATCTCCCAAGAATTTACTTGGGGAAATTTTTGCATTGTGAAGGAAAAAGTTCCCTTGAAAAATTATTCACGATGGGAATATTTTCCCAAGATGATTCGTGATAGCAAATTTCCCAAAATGGGAAAAAACTCCGGGCAAATTTCTTTTGCGTAGGGCTGAATCACTTGTAAATCACTGAATTACATGTAAGCATGTTTTACAATAGGCGTGTTTTGGTGAGAAACTGCAACCCAGTCAGTTAAAATTTAACAAGAGATACAACAACAAAAATCTACTGGCATTTACATTAACTTTTTTCTGCAGACGAATCTTACTTGATAAAAGTAGATTGTCATATCCAAAATCAGTGGGAACAACAGTTCCAACGAAAATCTACTGGCATTTACATTAACTTTTTTCTGCAGACGAATCTTACTTGATAAAAGTAGATTGTCATACCCAAAATCAGTGGGAACAACCGTTCTGAAAAAAGTCTTATACATAGAAAATGACCGTTCAACTTCGACGTATGTAAGTGGAACGTTTTTGAAGGAGAGAATTTCACTAATTGAATAGTTTTTCCTGATCTCTTCTTCGTGGCAGTTATTCGTCAATATGTTTAAGATTTTTTTTCATTTGTAGGAACCCCACATTTTTTTAGGAGAAATAAAATTGTATTCTGAAGTTCTCCCATACGTCAATGCGACACAAGCAACAAAAAAAACCTTGTTGGGGGGAAACAAACACTTTTTCAAAGGGTCGATTATTGGCGTTTTTTCTTTTTTGGCTCTGAGCAACGCTCTGAACAGAGGTAGACCGATCAGAGCAAAGTTAAATATTGCGATTTGTCGTTGTATATGTAAGTTTATTTGTTTGTAAATTGTATTGCATTGTTTTCCCCCCAAATAGAACTGTCAAATTAGAAAGAGATAGTTTTGAGAAATAAAACCTGTTGCTGATTTAGTTACATAAATTTCACCCTCACATTCACGCTCAATGTTTAATATACGAATGTCATTAAAGTTGTATTTTATTTCGCTTAAATGTAAATCCTACAGGTAAAGGCAGGAATTTGACACAATGACTTTCTGCTGAAATTTCAGATTATTTTGCGTTCAACGACATAAATTCAGAAATCTAAAAATTCAGATGTTAAGCGATTTTTATTGAACCTGCTCATTAAGAAATGGCAAACCAAAGTGAGCATAAATCAAGTGACAACTGTCAAAAAGACCAACTCCGAAAAAAGTATTGCTCGATTGAAAACCACACGTCTAAAAAAAACACCCTGTACAACACAGCTGATGTGTCATCTTCCAGAGCGCACTTAGTGAAACCTAACACCGCGGCAATTAATTAATTGTCGCCAGTTCCGCGTCATAACTGTTGCTACGACTATAAAGCTAAGTACAGACGATAGTCAAATCTTACAATATTGTCAGATCAGTCAGTGAAAAAACTGTTCCAAATGTCTTACAATCGTCTGAACACACAATTTTGTCTGACAATATTGTCAGAAATGTCATTGTCAGACGACAATCTGACAAAAAGTGTCAGGTATCTTACAATCGTCTGAATACACAATTTGTATTATTGTCAGTCGATTAGGACATCATTGGTCATTGTCAAATGTTTTCATTGAAAACATCTTACAATGGCTGACAATTTCTTCATTGTTCGAAATGTCAATGAGTTGGTTAAAGAGAGATAAAAAATAGCTGACAATCAAATTAGGAAGAAATCTACCAACCGTGTGAACGGACAATTTTTCATTGTAAGGAATATGTCAATTGTCAGCTAATTGTAAGCTATTGTCAGACCATTGACAGTTCTGAAAATATTGTAAGATCTGACAATCGTTTGTACTTAGCTTAACATATGACCAAGTACGAAGGTTCTAAGTAAAGTAATGTAAGAATGACCACCATGCGCATGCATTGTTTTTAAGTTCTATGGACATCATATCGCACTTCCACAATTGTTGCCTGTGTGTATCTGGTACCTCTATGGATAAGTGTATCGGTTGAATATGCTTTGTATTGGGCGGGGGCCAGTATAAATGACATATGATCCGTTGAACTCTTTATGCAATAATAATAATGCAATTGATTTTGGTATCGATGCGTTTGGCAATTGTGATGATAACGCATTTTCATATGAGGTTGCATAAAAATGCATTTTCATATGGAATAAGCCGAATATTATTATCAAGTGGTTGAATGGTGGGGATGGAAATTACTTTTCAAAATCGGTATTAATAAGCAAAGGATGATCAGGAAAAGGACAGAATTAGTTCAGCAATCATAACTTGAATGTCGCAGCCAAGCACAGAGACAGCGGACCTTACAAGAAAATAAAAAATTAAATAAAAACTCAAAAATAAGTCTTTTTCTTTTCAACAACTAGTTCTCCCCATATACATTCTTCCCTTTAAACCAAGGAAGAACGGGTATTCTAGGTTACTTCAATACTTTCCTTCTCCATCAACTCATTTATTCTGTTTAAAACCTTAAACTTTTTGTTCTTTAAGCCTTCGGATTTTTTTTTCATTTCTTCCGTTTTTAATTTTTGTTCCTTAGTTCCTTATTTTGCTTTTCAAGAAGCTGCACAGACTTTTCTTGAAACAATTTTTGTTGCTGAACTTATATCTCGAACAGTTTTTTTGATGCTGTAATTGGGGTTTTTATTTCTTGAGAAAGAACCCTCTCAGATTCAACAATCAATTGTATTGTTTCTAGAGAAATGCTTTCACGCAATCGTAAATTTTGCTTATCTCAGAATTGCTCTCTGTTTGGAGCAGCAGCTCCAAATTTACAAACAATTTTTTGTAAATTTGACTGGGAAAAATTGTTCATAAATTTAGTGCGGGGTTCTTTATGGCTGCTTTCAAAACATGTATAGCACTTTATTATACCCAGCCCCATTCCAGCAGAAAAATACAACTATAAAACTTGCACTCACGTTTGTATACCTACTTAAATGTTATACAAGTTTGTACTATATTTATCGTAGTTTATTATTTACAATAATTTATGTACATACATAAGAATTGCAAAATGTTTACAGGAACAATATTGAATTTATTAAATATTGAACGCGATACCTTTAGTGAAGCTGATTCATAACAATTTTTATGAACTCATCTAAGCTCTGAACTAATAATTACATACATAAATACAAAAACCTTCCAATGCTCGTTAGGTACTGTTTGACTCGAAAACATTAGGCGCTTATAAGCCTCTTCGATATTCAGCATATTGTTTGATATTTCATGTACATCCCCATTCTGTAGAGAAGCACCACCACTGTATTAAATATTGATAATATGAGATCTTTTCTGTCTGATTGATGACTCGAATGCTTTGCACGCATACGTCTCTATGTTACCGATATCAAACATCCATGACGTCTTGTTTGATGTGAATCGATAGATCTTATTTAAATTTAAAAAAATTACTGTTTGGTTCTGTAACGTGTTCCGTTTTTTGAACTTTCTTTTTCCCAAAAATATTTCCATTTAGAAAAAAATCTATAAAGCTTTTAAAACTGTTATCTCTATTAAGAAATATTTTCTCAGTCGGTGGGGATTTTCGGATTATAGAGATCAGTTCCAAATAAACAAAATTGAAATAAAATATAATATGACTGACTGACTAAACAACTGAATGTGCAATAAAAATCTGGAAAAAACCTAGTTAACAAAGAATACTGACTGAAGTAAAAATTATACAAACTGTTTCTGTAAACACGGTTGTGTTGAAAAGATTTCTTGTTTTGAAATGCAATAAACAAGGAAATTTATCCTAAAGGAAGGTACCTTCAAAGAACCAAGAAAAAAATGCATGCAAGTTTATGATAATTTTATACCAATCAGGCAATCACCATCACCATAGCCATAGCCATAGCCATAGCCATAGCTCTTGCTATAGCAACAGGTTTTTTTTTCGAACAAACGTTACCTGGTTGCCACAAAAGTCTATTCGATAAATGAAGAGAGAAAGGGAAATCGAAAATTTCTTCTTTTATTTTCTATGAATGTTTAAATATTAATTTTTCTAAAAAGTTTGTTTTCCTTGAAAATACAGCATTGTGAACTTATGAAATTGTCTTACACTGAATGTTGTACTTAAGTCAATATATACGAAAATGGACATTTTTCCTTTTAGGACCAGGGTACATATGTAACTACATATTATCTGTTTCCCTCTCCTGAGTTTTCAATTATTCCTTTTTCATTGTTATTGTTATTCTCATTTTCAATAACTTCACCCTCTCTTTGATTTGACATACATAGATCAGTGACTAAATTTTGACTTGCGAGTAAAATTTTTTACCGTCTCTATTACCGTTCTCGAGCGAATCAAAAAGATTTCGAATGAATCTATTCACTATTACAATTGCGAACATTCGTCAGCTGACTCACCTCAAACATCAAAATTAAACGAATGCAATTTGTTAGCGAACACAAAAAAACGAATTTATTAAATAATACGAATTTTTTATGACACTAATGTATGGGCGATGTTTCTATTTTATAATTTAGGTGAAAAGTTCTTCTCTGATTTTATGTAGTATGAAAATGATTGGTTCATTAGAATCCATGCTTTCTTTTTTTTTTTCAATACCAAAATTGATAATTTTGCGAGGTGTTACGACTTGAAAAAAATTGAATTGATTACCCATAACCACCAATTATTCTACATTCATTTGGCAGCTTGGCACTGCTCTAAAATAAAATGAATGCAAATAGCTTACTTTTTAATGTATAAGTACACAATGAAACTCAGGCGGAGTTAGCCTCTGCTGGTTGGCAACCATGCCATGCTACTCCATTCGCACTTTTTTAATGTCGCTGTATATAATAATTCAACACAAAGTTCTATCTTTAGTTGATATTCTAAATTCGTGAACAGACGTTCCTTTGAGTGTGCTAATTTATGAACGTATTTTTTGAGAATACCGACTACGAATCGATTAGTTTAAGTTTGCTAAGATAATACCGTTGACCTGTTGATAAAATTTGTATGAATTTCAAATATTAATGTTTTAAGTGTATCAAAATTCATAACTATGTACATACAATTCTCATGAAATTCTTCGAATTTAACGAATTCAATAATATTGATTTGCTCTGGTGAAAAGAAAGTGATAAAAATATGCACATAATTCGAATTTAAAAAAAGAAAATTGGAGAATATAAATAACGGACTGTTTTTTTATGTTGTTATGTATTTACGAAATTTAAATTAGTTGTTTTTAATTTATTCAACAAAAGTAGAAATTTATATTTTATTCAGAAGGGCTCCTAATGGAAATGTGATCCACGACAACAACAACAAAAAAATATTTTCTTTATCTTTGTTTGCAATTCATTAAAGTAAAAAAGTCAAATACTTTTTGGGGTCGGTAAGAAACAATTGATGGACGGGTTCAAAATTTTAATTTGAAATTAAACCCAAAATAAGGAATAAAGATTCTTGTACCTAGGTAGGTACCTTGTAGACATTTAAAATTAAACATCGTGGATTATTAAACATTTTGAACTTTCTCATATTATATTTTTTGTGTGATCGCAATTTTTGGTCAAGATATATGTAGAAATTATTTTCGCAACATTATCTGCATTTTTATGACCGTTTCGTTTGAGCGGTTTATCGAAAAACGATAATACTTACTCAAGAGGGTTTTTTTAATAATACAAATTCTATATACATACTATTCTACTGAAATACATACATCAGCCAAGTAGAAGACTTAGCACTATTTTAATGGACTTTGTTGAATTATTGATTCAAAATAGCTTTTAACGGCCTTTAAGTAATAATATAATACTTACTATTTTGTATTGGTTTTAAAATATTAGAAGTTAGGGCAAATTCATTTCTGATTTCATTTTGTATCATAGTTTGGTTCATTATAACTTCATTACATCTATAACCAAAAGTCTAGAGAATTGATTTAAGTCCATCATCACAGTGATTTACTTTCTTTTTTTTTTTGATAAAATTCAATGGATAGAAGTTGATTATAATGTGATGAAATGGGGGATAGCAAGGTAAGTTCGATGAAATAGTGGCGTTTGGATATTTTTTTTGTGTGACGATTTTTGTTTTGTTTTAACGGGTTAATCGGTTGTGTCCACGTAGTTTGTGTCTTAACAATAGAAATTGCATTCACGTCAAAATAAGTCGGTTGAGTTAGTTCAATGTGAACATCGTCTTTTAAGCAGATGAAATTTCATTAAATGGTTCAACCGAAAAAATACATCTTACGGTCAGTTTTTAAACAAAATTTCGGGCAAATGCTCACCACAGCTGGATGTGATGGTGAATGTCGTCCGATGGACTAAATTTTCGACCATTTCGTCAAGCAATTTCGGCCGTATAGACTCATTAACACGAATAATGTTGGCATCCAATGCGTCGATTTTTGTTTTTGTAAGGGTAGCTGTATAGTGATTATAACAACGTACGTATCCCCAAAAAAACTATCTTCAAATAACAAAATCTTGGAGGTGATAAAATGAGTACTATAGGTTTATATTAGAGTGCATGGACTCACATAATCCTATTGTATTTACTTCAGAAACATAACTGTTGAGAAAATAAAATTTGCACGAGAGCGTCTGGCCTTAATCCTAAGCCAGTGGTACATTTTATTTGTAAATAAATTCTCAGGAATCGTTTTCGAGAAAATATGAGGTTTTTTCTTTTCACAAATTAGAAAAAAAAAACGAAGCGCTCAGTTTTAGTTCAGTTTTATTTTTTTATATGAACTTTGACGGAATTTTAGATTCAAAAAATAGAACTGGGCAGTTTTGGGAAGCAAACGAACAGAGGTATAGTTTTATTCTACTTTAGTGCCCTGAAAACTCATTCTTTGTTGGACGCATCGATTCTCTTATAATAAAATAAATGTTTTGAATAATTGGAATTCATCAGCAAAATTTTCAATCACTTTACGAAAAATAAGTCAAGTACTACAATCATTTTATGAAACAAAAACACAAATAATAACAATACATTACATAATGTACATAACGTTTGTACTTTCCCAGCCACGGTTTTTGAATGAAAACAGATGGTTTCAAAAAAATCTTCATTGTTCTTTTATTTATTGAAAATAAAATCATGAATAATTTAAATTTTATTTAAATTCGTTATGTACATTACATAATAAAAATAATTTGAAATTAAACAATTAATTCATTGTTTCAAAGAATAAATACGGAAAAGAAATAAACTAAAGAAAGTCTATAAAAGCATTCTTTTGAAGACGATATGATATTAATGGGAATTCATCTTAACTTCACTGACTGGTTCTTGCAATCAGGTGACGATATGGTTTCATACAAATCTTCATTGTTCTTTTCATTTATTGAAAATAAAATTTTTAACCATTCATGAATAATTAAAATTTAAATAATAAAATTTTATATTTTATAAGTTATAATTTTATATTAACAAAAAATTAAACAATTATTTAATTGTTTAAAAGAATAAATACGGAAATGAAATAAACCCCCCGCTTTATTCTACTTTAGTGCTCGGAGATGTCAATCCTTGTGTGGTTCTCTTAACTTAATTCTTTTGAATAATTGGCATTTATCAGCATTTTTCAATCACTTATGAATAATAAGCCCAATGAATAATACAATCATTTTATAAAACGAAAACAGAAATAATTTGAAATTTAACATTTAATTAATTTTTCAAAGAATAGATAGAGAGAATTCTCGGGGTTTAACTTAAGCGCACAGAAAAACTGTGTTACCGGCATGAATTACATACATGTTATCGATAGTTTGTATAAAAACTCCATGTTTTTTACTGTCATGGCTCCGCTAATCCCCGCTGTCGTTTTTTTCAACCAATTCCCCCCGGGCTTGCAAAAAACACGCCTATTGTTAAAAAGTATTGAGACTTTTTTTATAACCAATTATCTCTCAATCGCGATATGTTGTAAGTAGGTATATTATATAACATTATTGCGTACTGAAACTTCAATTTGAATAAGAACAAAAAAATAGGAATGTTTTAACAGTACCCTAAAAATAAAGGACAGAGGGACTCATAGTCGATTTCCCCATATCGTATTTTAAAATCTCCAGTTAAAAAAAGTGTGAGTGCCGGGACTCACGGTTAAGATGTGTAAACATCAACATTCGTCCGAATGCCTCATAGACCGAGACCCTACATCAAATTTAGGGTGCGGATGATAGCAAAAATTTACTGGTGTTTTTATATAGATCTTAACTTTTCATAAGCAAATTTGAAAATCGGTAATGATGCATGGAAAATGCGCTTTTTAGTTTACCGACAAAGGCCCCAAGTAAAAAGTTAAGATCTATCTAAACATATCAGTGAATTTTTGCGATCACTCACAACCACAAACAGCAGTGGGCTCTTAGCCAATCATTAAAATTATATTTAAAAATTATTTTCCAGTCAATGACCTTATTTCGTCTTATTTGCCGAAAAATGCAGCCTTCTATGTTAAAACCCTGCAGCCATGATGAAAGCGCAGTCCATGTACTATATGGTCTAAGCAACCAACCATATTTCAACCCAAACTAAACTCGACTTTTTGATTTCGTATATAAACACTCATTGTTTAGTTACTGAACATCACTGATCTCTATATACACTGAATAGTGTATTCATACAAAATTTTTGAGGCAAAAGTATAGTCGTGGCCGGTACCTTCATATAACAGTATAACAGCGGCGCCAGCGGTATGGACGCTACTGGACCTGGATTTTATTTTATTTTTTTTCAATATTTACAGCCGCAATGCTTGTCGGCATCAACTGACGTCAAATAAATGCTTAATTACGGCAAATATCTTCCATTTCTTTTTTTTCGTTCGTATGGAGCGAGATATGAGGTCGTGGCCGGTACCCTTTAAAAAATTGGCTCACAAAAACTGTTATACACTATAGGCTATTCACTATCCAGTGTATTATAGAGATCAGTGCTGAGCGTACATAGCGTTGAACGCACTCAATTTTCGTGAAGCTCAGAACAGAGATTATGGATAATTCATAAGTCTGCTATCACACGATGAATCTTGTTGCATGCACCTTCTTCGAATTCTTCTTTGTTATTTCCTCCGCTTTTTCAAGCGCTATTACACGTTGAAACCAAAGTCATGAATCTAATTTGACAGTTCTCTTTATTTTTCATTTTCGTGTTGGGCTGTGCTCAAGCAATAAAAAACTTTTTCTGTTCTTATTTTTGTTTTCATTATTAGATAGATATATTGAAGAAAGAAAGGTTTGTGTGCCTTTAAATGAATATCAGTCAAGAAAAGCAATAATTTATTTTATTTATGTTGTTTTTAAAGATGAATTTCTCATTTCTGGAAAGCCTATAAGGCCATCAATAACAGTGCGTTGCATCGAAATTTACTCTTTGAACAACAAAACCATATGAAGCAGAATAGTAAAAAACGGACAAGAGAAAAGAGAAACGTCAAATAGTTGCATCGAAAATTTTACTCACGCGACACCGGTCACTTTTTTTCCGTCTCATCTTTTCGATTTTTTTTCTCTTTTGCACTTACGTAGTTCAAAAAGTCGCATGCGTCTAGATGCATCGTGTAAAAGCAAACTAATCTCTGGCTCAGAATCAAAATCACGACCACGGCTACAAGATAAGAATCCTTGCGTTCGGTAAACTATCAGATAAGCTATCCACGCATCCAAAAATTTTCAGATACGTTGAGTTGTTTTTGCATCAGCAAAAGATTACAACAACACAAACCTATCCGGATAGCTTTGGATTGATCCCCGAACGTGACCAATCACGACTACAAGATACGTAACGTTTTTTTTCACCATAAATAGAAAAACCGATCTGGTCTCAAAGCAGTCATGTAATTGAAAAAAAGTACTGCAAAGAATACAAAATACAGATAACTCTAAAGAAGCGTCAAAAAGAGTCTCGTAAAACTTGGCCCACGACTCACAGGGCAACTGGTCTTCCGTCTTATCTTTTTTCTCTTTCGCACTCATTATGTTCGAATAGAGTCAGACGCAAAGAATCATCGTGTAATAGGGGCTTAATATATCCTCTAAGCAGCCAACCCACAGATCTCTATAATACACTGGATAGTGAATAGCCTATAGTGTATAACAGTTTTTGTGAGGCAAGTTTTTTAAAGGGTACCGGCCACGACCTTTACAAACGACCTTTACAAACGAAGAAAGAGATTGAAGATATTTGCCGAAATTGAGCATTTATTTGATATCAGTTGATGCCAACAAGCATTGCGGCTGTAAACATTGAAAAAAATAAAAGAAAATGCAGGTCCAGTAGCTTCCATTCCGCTGGCGCCGCTGTTATACTGTTATATGAAGGTACCGGCCACGACTATATTTTTGCCTCAAATATGTTGTATGAATACACTATCCAGTGTATATAGAGATCAGTGAGCCAACCAAATTTCAACCCGAACTGAACTCGACCTATCGATTTCAAATACTCAGCGTTTAGTTACTGAACGTACATATTGTTGAACGCACTCAATTTTCGTGAAGCTCAGAATCACGATCACGATTACAACGTTACGTTACGTTTTCTTTTCACCCTACCGCCAGTATAGATGTTTACACATCAAAAGTACAGAGACGTCAAAACAAGTCGACAGAAGAAGTCCAACGTGAAAACCGTCAATGAAATTTAATCGACAACCGAAAGCTCTTAAATGGTGGTTTTTATCTAGTGGCAACGTAGTCAACCTATAATGGGATTTGACACTTACTGGTTGAACAGATAAAGGATGAATTCCAAAATTAAGTTCGAACTGTCAACCAACTTCCAACACAAAAGAACTTCCAAAATATGGGAGATGAGTTCCAAAATGAAGTTCGAACATTTGAAAAGATATCTATACTAACTAACTATCTATATTTTGACGTACATGTAAAATTTATTTAGTCCCAAACTGACAGCGGAATCCTCTAAAATGACAGTTTTCATATTGGACTATCCTCCGCTGACATATTTTGACTTTTTTGTATATACCTTCCCATTTCGTGGTGAGAAATACTTGGCCAAGAAAGGCATCTCTTTTTCGCTTTGAATTGGGAGATGCGGTTCTTGGTCACCTCTTTCTCGCCATGAATTTCATTGACGGTGTTCACATTGGACTACTTCCGGCAACTTGTTTTGACGTCTTTTATAAAGAGATGGCAAAGAAAGACATCTTCCACTTCATGGTAGGAAAGAGATGCCTTTCTTGGCCACCTCTTTCTCGACATGAAGTGGGAGTAAGCAAAAGTACAGAGACGTCAAAAGAAAGCAGCGGAAGTAGTCCAATGTGAACACCGTCAATGAAATTTAATCTAGTCCCAACTGACATTAGAAAGTTCTAAAATTATGTTTTCAATCTATTGGCACCGTAGCGAACCTCTAATGGGATTTGACACTTATTTTCTAATCCGAACGAACCTGCAATAACAGTGTTGACATGAGACAGCCTCAATTGAAATTTTTTGACGTCTTTGTATACCTTTCTCATTCCTACTTCGTTGCGAGAAAGAGGTCAAGAAAGGCATCTCATTCTCACCATGAAGTGGAAATGTCTTTCTTGGCCATCGCTTTATCGCCATGAGATGGGAGTGAGAAAAAGTACAGACATCTCAAAACAAGTCGACGGAAGTAGTACAATGTGAACACCGTCATTGAAATTCATTTTTTGACGTCTTTGTATACCTTTCTCATTCCTACTTCGTTGCGAGAAAGAGTTGGTCAAAAAAGGCGTCTCTTTCTCACCATGAAGTGGAAATGTCATGAATTTCATTGACGGTGTTCACATTGCACTACTTCCGGCAACTTGTTTTGACGTCTCTTTATTCTTTCTCACTCCCACTTCATGGCGAAAAAGAGATGGCAAAGAAAGACATCTCCCACTTCATGGTGAAAAAGAGATGCCTTTCCTGTCCACCTCTTTCTCGGCATGAAGTGGTAGTGAGTAAAAGTACAGAGACGTCAAAAGAAAACAGCGGAAGTAGTCCAATGTGAACACCGTCAATGAAATTTAATTTAGTCCCAACTAACAGCAGAAAGTTCTAAAATTGTGTTTTCAATCTAGTGGCACCGTAGCCCTCTAATGGGATTTGACACTTATTTTCTAATCTGAACGAACCTGCAATGAAAATGTTGACATTAGACTGACTCAACTGAAATTTTTTGACGTCTTTGTATACCTTTCTCATTCCTTCTTCGTTGCGAGGAAGAGTTGGTCAAGAAAGGCATCTCTTTCTCACCATGGAGTGGAAATGTCATGAATTTCATTGACGGTGTTCACATTGCACTACTTCCGGCAACTTGTTTTGACGTCTCTGTATTTTTGAGGCAAAAATATAGTCGTGGCCACTGATCTCTATATACACTGGATAGTGTATTCATACAAAATTTTTGAGGCAAAAATATTGTCGTGGCCGGTACCCTCATATAACAGTATAACAGCGGCGCCAGCGGAATGGACGCTACTGGACCTGCATTTTCTTATATTTTTTTCAATATTTACAGCCGCAATGCTTGTTGACATCAACTGATATCAAATAAATGCTCAATTTCGGCAAATATCTTCAATCATTTTCTTCGTTTGTATAGAGCGAGATATGAGGTCGTGGCCGGTACCCTTTAAAAAACTTGCCTCACAAAAACTGTTATAAACTATAGGCTATTCACTATCCAGTGTATTATAGAGATCAGTGGTCGTGGCCGGTACCTTCATATAACAGTATAACAGCGGTGCCAGCGGTATGGACGCTACTGGACCTGGATTTTCTTTTATTTTTTTTTCAATATTTACAGCCGCAATGCTTGTCGGCATCAACTGACATCAAATAAATGCTCAATTACGGCAAATATCTTCCATCTCTTTTTTTTCGTTGGTATGGAGCGAGATATGAGGTCGTGGCTGGTACCCTTTCAAAAATTGGCTCACAAAAACTGTTATACACTATAGGCTATTCACTATCCAGTGTATAGCGTACGTAGCGTTGAACGCATTCAATTTTCGTGAAGCTCAGAACAGAGATTATGGATAATTCATAAGTCTGCTATTACACGATGAATCTAGTTGCATGCACCTTCTTCGAATTCTTCTTTGTTATTTCGTCCGCTGTTTCAAGCGCTATTACACGTTGAAACCAAAGTCATGAATCTAATTTGACAGTTCTCTTTATTTTTCATTTTCGTGTTGGGCTGTGCTCAAGCAATAAAAAACTTTTTCTGTTCTTATTTTTGTTTTCATTATTAGATAGATATATTGAAGAAAGAAAGGTTTGTGTGCCTTTAAATGAATATCAGTCAAGAAAAGCAATAATTTATTTTATTTATGTTTTTTTTAAAGATGAATTTCTCATTTCTGGAAAGCCTATAAGGCCATCAATAACAGTGCGTTGCATCGAAATTTACTCTTTGAACAACAAAACCATATGAAGCAGAATAGTAAAAAACGGACAAAAGAAAAGAGAAACGTCAAATAGTTGCATCGAAAATTTTACTCACGCGACACCGGTCACTTTTTTTCCGTCTCATCTTTTCGATTTTTTTTCTCTTTTGCACTTACGTAGTTCGAAAAGTCGCATGCGTCTAGATGCATCGTGTAATAGCAGACTAATCTCTGGCTCAGAATCAAAATCACGACCACGGCTACAAGATAAGAATCCCGACTACGAGATGAGTGGGCGTAAATTAAAATTTTTTTTTTAAATTATGCGTTTTCTAAGTTTACGTAAAGTTTTTCAATAAATTCAAAATTTACACTGAGCCATCTTTGGCGTCTACTTTAAGGTACATACATTCATACAATGTATGTTATGTATGTTCCGTGAAATAGGCCCCTGGACCCATGTACTGTAACTCGACGATAATTTTTCGCGTCGAGAAACGCCGTTTCTCGCGCGAAAAGTTATCGCTGAGTTACAGAACATGGGTCCTGGTCTCAAAGCAGTCATGTAATTGAAAAAAAGTAATGCAAAGAATACAAAATACGGATAAAGGTAGCTGCAAACAAACGCGATAGCGGTGGCGATCACTATAAAATTGTGGATGCCATACACATAAATCAAAGGAAAGGCACACATCTACACGATTGAAGTGTGCTTTGATTTTTATATGAGGCATCCCACATTTTTATCGTGATCGCCACCGCCATCGCGGTGGTTTGCCTAATGCGAAAGAAGCGTTAAAAAGAGTCTCGTAAAACTTGGCCCACGACTCACAGGACAACTGGTCTTCCATCTTATCATTTTTCTCTGTCGCACTCATTATGTTCGAATAGAGTCAGACGCAAAGAATCATCGTGTAATAGTGGCTTAATATATCCTCTAAGCAGCCAACCAAATTTCAACCCAAACTGAACTCGACCTTTCGATTTCGTATATAAATACTCCACGTTTAGTTACTGAACGCACATATTGTTGAACGCACTCAATTTTCGTAGAGCTCAGAATCACGATCACGACCACGATCACGATTACAACGTTACGTTACGTTTTCTTTTCACCCTACCGCCAGTATAGATGTTTACACATCAAAAACATAGGCGCGTTAATTTTTAATCAGCGTATAATTTTAAGGCGTTTGCGGATACAGAATTTCGTTTCGGGAGGGCTACCACCTCTGGGCATACTTGAGGCTTCCAAAGTTATTTTTCAAATAGTGCGAAGCTCGTTATAATGACGATAAATTTGCATTTCTCTAAGTCCCGTCCTTATATTTAATAGATAATTTATGACTTCGAAATACATACGTCCTCCAAAGAATTGTTTTCTCGAAAATTCTTCAAATATATCTGGGATTATCGGCTTTTACCTATGGGCACCACTCAGTGTTGCCATGAAAATATTTATGAAATCTGGAAATCCGATGAAAAAAGTCTGCATTGCAGATTTTTAGGACACAAAATTAAGGTACTTCATAAATATTTGTATTTACATATTAAATAACAAAAACAACAATGTAAATAAATCGGTTTTGGAGGTAGGAACGAACGTACGAAAAATTCCTATTTTTATAATTCATATAATCTCTGCTATGTTCGTAAACTATTATTAGGAACTATATGTACTTACTGAAGTAGTTAGCATAAGCATCTTAAAATCACAATGTTTTTAAATTCTTTTTTCTATTGAAATGCTACAAGTTTGTCAATTTGTTTGAGTGCAGACAATATCTGCAGTGCAGATTTAGCGATTTTAGAAGTCTGAGAAAAGCAAAAAAGTCTGCGAAATGCAAAGAAATCTGCATTTATGACAACGCTGGCACCACTACCTTTTTAACCCATTCAAAAATAGTTGTTACTTCTTTTTTCAATGATAGAGAGCGTCAGTTTGCAGTTTCATGATGTGAGTAAGTTACCTACATATATTATTTATAAGGCATGTTTATGGATTGGAAATTAAATACGACGTGGGAGCTCATACTGATTTTTGCGGATTATACCTAACTGAGGTTCAATCAAGGTTCACGTATCATATTGGCTGTTATTATATAATTTTTGATGCGAAATGTTTTGGTTTTAATTTTTGATGCCAAATGTTTCGGTTTTTTGTTCATGCTTTCTCATACTATACCAAGTCTAAATCTTGGTCCGAAGATGACACACGTTCGTACAAATGAATCAAAGCAACAACTATACCTATATACTATAGACTTAACTAAGCCAAGATACATCCCGAATTATCATTTTGTCCTTAATTTGTATGATTTTTGACCTTAGAATTAAATTTTGTGTTTAGATTGTAAAGAAAGCACAAGAATGATTGAGAGTCGCTACCCACCGGTTCTTCTGTGAGACCACTAAATTAATTTGTATTTTTGATGACAGTGAAAGTTTCGACATATCTAAATAATTCCTACAATTATAAATTCAACTTTATTGATGGGTATAGTTAAAGTTAAATTGGTGTCGAAATAGTAATTAAGGTTTTTTTTCCACATTTGGTCGAGAAATTACGTTACACTTATAGAACTTTGTATTACCATATTTAATATTTTTGTGATTAATAAAGTATTTTCTACAAAACCAAATAAAAAAAAAATACCTTTTAGTAGGCCATTTTCGATAAAATATCATGATGAATAATTAAACTGCAACATTAGTCTACTACAATCAAAGCCTCTATTACTGTTGTGAACTTAATGTTAAGCTTTTGCAACCCTTACAAAAATTATTTTCAATTATGATGACTAGACTAAGTGCTTCCACATTAAACAAAAGTCTGAAAATAACGAAAGCATTCCTGGTACACTGTGGTGACTGATGAGTAATTTCAAAATTCATATAGGTCATTGATACGCTTGAATTCTTGAAACGTAGGTAAGTACTTTATTTATTCCGTCGCGTCGGTTCAAATTCTAACTCACCAAAGTCTAATTATATAGACTAACAAGGGACAGGGTGAATGAGTTCCCGATGCCAAAAAATCATTTGAAATTACTATGACGGATGGAAAATTGTAAGACGAGTACTTAAAGAACCGCCAAAGGCGGGTATCAAGAAAAATATTGAAAGCAATCAGTACTTATTTCATATACAATACATATCCGTATGGTAGGCAGTCGATTATGCATGCAGCACTTTCATTTAAGAATCAGCAATTGGCGGAGTCGTATTACTTGGACTGACTCGCTTTGGCCGCGTTATGAATGTTGTTCGATATGGCCTGGCCGGGTTTCTCCCCAGGAAAGCAATTATAGTCAATCAGTCTTTGCGATATGCTCCGCTTCATCGTACTCCCGCAGTATTATCGTGTGCGTACTCCAACTATAGCGTGTGTTTCCCTAACTGCAAGTGCATAATTTCGAATTAAGGTGATTTAAATTGAAAAGATCTGAATTGTTAAGATAGAGTTTTGCAGTGTGACTATAGCTATAGTTATAATAGTGCGCTACCTACGTTAGTAGAGTAGGTCATTGTGCTAGATTTTGAACTTGACTTGAAAAGTAGCTACTATCTTGTACATTTAATTGTTTGTCTTATCAAGTTCAAAGAAATGTTATAACAAAATAGTGATACTTTGCTTGAAGTAGAATTATGCGGTGCCAATAACAGAGTTTCTTGTGTTGTATTGAATTCTTAAGCAGTTTTTTTTTTCGTTATGATAAGGAAAGGTTAAAATTTAACATTGAATACTAATTTAATGATTGACGTATTTTTCAAGTGATTCACCAGAAACCGACTATTTTTTTTCCATTGGTATGTATAAAAAAGAACTGAATATTTGTTCACACCTACTTAAAATCCATTTGCTCATCATTTGCTTAAAGGAATCATATTTATATTTGATTTCAACACAAACTATGTTGTTCCACTTAACGTTTTATGTCGAACTTAATACAAATTTATGTTTCTTTTAATCCAAAATATCTAATTTCCTTATTTGAAAAAGCTATTTCCTTTTAAAATTGTTGTGAACAAAATTTTAAAAAATACAAAAAACCAAACGGGTACATTTCTGCGGCGTCATCTTAAAAGTGGTCGTTCGAAACCATAATTGTGGCTTGTCTAATTTTTCGTCTAAATTGTTACTTTCGTATCGTATATTCGTGAATAAAGGAAATTAAGGCTTGGGAGAGAGAATATTCGTCAATCGAACAATGTTGAAAGATTCGCACCGCGCCAATGTGGGTACTGTGCACTCTCATCAATGACCCTGTTAATTAATTTAGTCGTTTACTAAGCATTAGTATTCCAGTCGTTTTTTTCGTCCAATTCCCCCGGAGCTTGCAAATAACACACAAATTGTTTCCATTGTTATTAAAAAAGCGAGAGCTGTTTCTTCATTTGATTTAAATATTGGTACTTCTTTTTACAAAAAAAAAGTTATAAAATTTTCTCGATTTGTTTGTTTTCATTAAATAGTTTATCTATCTATCTATATAAATAAAAATGTAAATGTACGTTTGTTCTTTACCGCTAATCTCCGAAAGTTCTTCACCGATTGTTTTGAAATTTTGACACAATGTTGCATTCGAATACGAGCAATACTCACAACAAGAAAAAAAAAAACAGTGGGATATGTTGGACATAAAAAAAAACACTCACTAGGAACTTTATTTATCAAAAAAAAAAAAAACAAAACAAAAACAGTTCTGTTGTCATAAAAAATTGAGAAAAAATTTTAAACTCAATTCTTCGAGGAAAAAATACATTAAAAACCAAGATACAAGAAAAAAAATACGAAATAAAATAATGGTGTACCATATCGTTTAAAGATAAGTACGGTTTATTATTCCTTATTTCGTTAGGTATGTAAATTTTGTCATTGAATTTTGCTTTAAGGTTCCCCCACACCAACGCGAACCGGTGGCGACGACGAAAACAATAAAAACAACGTGTTGTTTGCATTGACAACCACATGTTGTTATTGTTGTTTTCGTCGTCGCCACCGAAAATTCGCGTTGGTGTGGGGGAACCTTTAATATTTTTGTTACTACTTAAAAGAATTTGTACGAAATACAGAATAAATAATGAACAACCTCTGAAATACCAGAACATTTACATATGTGTTTTTGCATAACAAATAATAATAATAATCAAATACAGTGCCTACGTTCTGTAACTCTTGCATCGATAAAATTGGTCGAGAAACGTTGGAAAATGGAACAAAACTCATATGATTTGTTTCAATTTTCGTCGTTTCTCGACCACTTTTGCCGATCCGAGAGTTACAGAACGTAGACAGTCACCGTACCTATACTAAAAAAAAAGACACAAACTAAAAGACAATGAAAATTAAGACAATGTGAACTGCGCTCACAATTTTTATATTTTTTTTTTTTAACAATAACATTTATTTATTTTTTTTTTTAAATAATTGCACTTTGCGATTTTTTGGTGCACTGAATCTTAAAAGAACCATGTCCAGTTCTAACAAGTCAAGTCGCTTGTTCTCGAATGCCAGAAAAAATAAATTATTTAGTCGCTCAGTCGACATGCTAATACGTTGAGGCCGCATGGTTGTATTCGAGTGTAGGCATTGAAGTTATATATACATGGACTGCTAGTTACTTGTCACTTCCATACATTTCTTGCGCAGAAAAATGTTTCAAGAAATCTCAGCGCTTTTAGACTAAGCGGCCACATTCTTTACTAAATAGACGCCAAACACTAAAAAAATCCTTAAAATTCAAATATTTAAAAAAAACCGACAGTAGATGGCATTCCAAAAAGTTCGTTTTTTATTTAAATTGAATAAAACACATTTTTGTTTTAATTTTTTTTTTGGTTTATTGGCCAACGAATTGAACAATTTTTGTAAATTTTGATCGAACTTACTTTTTTCTGATCTTTGCAATTGGTTCTTTTATTGGCAATATAGTGCATTATTACCTTGCAATATAATATCAATAATAGAGTATCTTTGGCTGCTCGTAATGGCGAGTTTCATGGCAAGACCACCAAGACACAAGAGCTCTGCAGTAAACTGGAACACGAGTGAAGTTGGTTACTAGCAGTCCATATATATTACGTCAATGAGTGTAGGACGTAGGTATCTGTTTATTCTGTTCAAATGACAATGACAAATTTTTTTGAAATAGACGTTAAATTTAGTTAAATTTTTCTGCCCAGACAAAACAGAGTAGGTACGGCACTGGACAAGAACTAAGACGTCTTCGAAATAAACAATATTATTCAAGGTAACATTCAAAGCGAAGCAGTCACATCAAGTCCGTCGACTCTGTTGTGGAGGCAGATGAAGCCGTAAATTATCTAATTGAATTTTTGAATTCCAGCCAAAACCAGCCAAAGGTTTGGAACGGCACGCGGCTAACTGTAAAAAATTAATGTGCAACATCACAGAAGCATCAATATTGACGCAGGACCTTTCAAAGGTGAAGATGTCCTCATTCCACGATTTCCTTTGATTCCAACGGATATGCTATTTCATTTTAAAAGGTTGCAATTCCCAAATCGATTGGCGTTTGCAATCACCATCAACAAAGCACAGGGCCAATCTTTAAAATTGTGCGGTTTGGATTAACAAACGGTTTCCTTCTCACATAGACAATGATATGTAGCGTGTTCTAGAGTCGGTAAACCAGACAATCTCTATATTTAAACAGACAATGGAAAAACTAAAAATATTGTATATAAACAAGTGTTATAAAAATAAACATATTTAAAAACATATCTTTTTTCTTACCTTCTTTTCTATTTAACCACAACAGATAGATATATAAAATACAATATAAAATACATATCTTTTTTCATACATTTTTTTTCTATTTAACCACAACAGATAGATATATAGATAATTTACAAAAATCTACTCTCAAGGGGTAGTAGGAGTAAAAAATAAAAAAATATCTATGTACCTACATTACCGTTTTTAAACTTTTATTATATCAGTTTTATATTTATATTGTAAACATTAAAATTAGAGAAACAAATAATGGATTCATATGAATTTAAAAAAAAAACAATGCAAGCAATAAACAAATTTGAGGATGCAATCCAACATCTTTCTGAGGTCAAACAAAATGTTATAAGGATTGAAATTTTTAAAAATATTTATATGGCCACTAAAATTGAAATCAATGAAGGTAAAACTGATTGTACAGACTTTTATAGAATGTTAATTAATTTATTTTTTGATTCAAGATGAACCAAAGAAAAAAGACCGATTAGAAAAGGAAGAAAAAACAATAGAAAAAATTATCAGTGATAAAGGACAAGAAAATGTGTTACAAATTCAAAATTTTTTTGAAGATGAAGTTTTCGAAGAATTGATAATTCTTCGAAAAAATAAATACTTTTATTATTATTATTTTATTGTATTATTCATACTTGAATGTCAGTTTATAAGACCTGACCATTCTTTATTCCGTCAATTTTATTGAATTTCTGAACAACAACAACAACTTAAAGGTGCTACCACCAATGGTATACGAATTAATTTATAATTCGTTTTTAATTAATTATTTGGCTGGAGATATAGCTATTTCAAGGGGTGGCAAGCCCTATCATCAGTCTTCTTATTAGTGGTGCATGCACACCATAGGGATCGAACCTACGCATATCGGATTACTCAGTCTTAGAAGTCGTATGCACTACGCATTCCACCGCTTAAGACCAATGACGTCACAGGTCGAGATGTGTTGTTTGTTTGTTTATCAAATGCATTTGGAGCATCAGCATTTTTCTAAGCGCTTTCAAGTATGCTATCTTGTTCCGCCTCCATTTTTCTCCATACCTTAGGTTTTGTTCTTTTAGTTGAAGGGAGAAATAATATATGTATATGTTTGTGTACCTGAGGAAATAAAATATATATTGGGGATTTTGTACATTGCCTTTCCTCATGGGGACTTTGTTTTTTTGGAATGCATTTTTTTGTGAATTTCTTCCGATTGAGCTTTTGGGTTTTGGGGATTACGTATGTTTCCCAATTTGTTAACTATATCAACATTAATAAAGTTTTAAAATTTTGTTATAACATTAAGACATATTGGCGCATATTCATAGTCGTTTTTAGACCCCAGTTTATCTTAGCCTGGAGTTTATCCTATCTAATTTACATTGGAAAAACTCCAGGCTAAGATAAACTGGGGTCTAAAAACGACTATGAATATGCGCCATTGTGTGATGCAGTCGTACGATTTATTTTATTCTACGTCAGTTTATTATTTTTTCGAATTAAATTGTCTGAAGGAGAGAGTCCTATATTCAAAACCAAGTAAAAATTGTCAAACTCTAGATTCCAGACTGCTTTTTTTTATGTTCGCCCAAAAATTTATAGGATTGGTTGCGGGAGACTCAGCAGACCACTGCATGACCTCAATCTTGTTGTCCTGAAAACCATTGCTTAGCTGCCCTGCTGGTGTATTTTGGGTCGTTATACTGCTGAAGACACATTTAAGCGGCATTTCGAAGTCGGTGTATGGTAGCATGATGTTTTTCCAAACTTTCACGTACAAGATGCTGGTTCATTGTATTGTTCATTCAATATATTAGACTAACTCCATAGCATGAGAAGCATCCCCATACCATGATGCTAGATCCTCCGTGTTTTGTCGTTGTTGTTTTGTATCTAGGATCATATGCGGTATTTGGTGGTTGTCTTACATACTACCGAGATCCTTTACTATCATAAAGTACAACTTTACTCTCGTCAGTCCAAAGAATATTCCGAAATCAAACTTTTCGTGCACTGGGAGCATTCAAGTTGTGATTCCCCAATTGTCTTCTCACTGTATGAACACCGCATAGTAAATTAATTTCATCCACAATCTGTGTAGCTGTTGCAATAGTATGTATTTTTGAAAACCGTATACAATACGTTTTATGTAAAATGGCGTTAAAACTTGTTTAAGCCCCCGTGTTTCTGCTTTTTCTTCATAAGAACAAATTCATTGTTTTTTAAACGAATTCGGTAGAAATAGATTAATAGGAGAAAATAGAAGAATAAGGCTTACTTTGTATTATATCTAGATAAAAGTTGAAGGAAATAAATTATCACTTCAAAAGGTGAACTTAATTTCCATGAATACCACATAAAAGTAGAGATTAACAAAAGTGACTGTATTTAAAGATATAAAAAATTATAATTTTTAACAAATTCACTGCTATTATTTTGCTCGCCACTGTATATACCGCTATATCTTTTTAGGCAATAACTGCAGAGTCGGAACTTAAACTACAAAATCTTTAAAATTCCTAGCTCAATATTTTGTACCTAAATTTTTTTTCTCTCCAACAAATAGGAAAAATTGTTAAAAAGTACAAATAAATTGTAAACTAAGTTTTCTTTAATAAAAAAAATATAAATATTGGGGGACTTAAGCAGCTTTATATTGATTTTCCGAAGTCAGCAAAATTTTAAATAATAAATGGTTTAATTTATTGTTTGTACACAAAACAAAGTTATTTGTTATTATTTTGGTGTATGGAGTTGGCTCAGCTGGATATACACTTTCACCAAAACACGTCTTTGTTTTATGTTTGTTATTATCCATAGTGACAATATGAAACGAAATTACTTACTTCGGAAAATGAAAAGCTGTACGGGGCTGACGATCTGTACACAGACTATAATACTGTACGCTATCGATTTTGATTGAATTGAACCATCTTAACAAATTCAAAAATGCCTAAAATTTTTCGTGAACTCAAGGGCTACAATTTTAACATTTGAACTTCTTCAGTGCGCATTTCACTCAATATCTTTCTCTAAAAAAATTGATTGTCACCAAAAACTTCAGTTCTTCATAGCAATGCACTTAGTTTGAATTGGCTTCATCAGAAGAATATATTAAAAAAATAACTTTTTATCAATATACTAAACTCTAGAAGTGTAACATCTACTCTAAATCAATATGAAAAGAAGAATGCAAGGTAATTGATCCAGAATTAAAAATTGATAATGTACTTAATCCCACTAATATCCCATAAATATAAAATAGCGAACTAAAATATTGAATCCTGAGTCGACCTAAAGGTCTTTATTTTGATGATTTAAATTTTTTTTAAATTAGAAGACGTTTCGTACCTCTTAGGGATGAAATATTATTATTCTTTTAGTATTTTGAAGTTTTGAAAATGACATTCCAAATCATCAAAAATTAAAAAATAAAGCCCACCCAAGATTCAAACAATATTACATAATTTATATGGGCAGGTAAAAGGATAAATTATTTACTAAATGTAAAGTAATTAATAATTGTATGCACTTGCCAGTTATTGTATTAATTTTAAGCTATAATACCGGGTTGCGGGTGAATAATATTTTACTTGTATGTATTTAAAGATTAAAAATAAAAAATATAATTTTATAAACACAAGCTTTTTCTCTACATTCAAATCAAACAATTCAATAGCGCTTTAAAACCTTGAATTTGAATATCTTTACAAAATGATTTGATGAAGTATGTATATATTTATATTTATTAATAATATCCAAAGGTTTTTCAAAATTTTAAATTGTTTTTGTTTTAACTTTTCTGCAGCCTAGAAATTCTGTATGTATTTTTGTATGTTCATTTTTACGGCTGAATACACAATAAAAATGAAGACAAAACTAGAATATTGAAATTTTAAATAAAATACATAAAATGTTACAAATTTGGTTGGGGAAAATATGGTCAAACATTTTTTAAGGCATAGGATAAAAAAAATAGTTTGGGATATAACGGAAATCCTATAACCACCCAAAATTCTTGTTGACATTTTGAATTTATTTCAGGACTTTAATAATTTAAATATTCGAAATGAGCAATTTTCAGAAACATATATGTATACGTTAACCACTAAATTTAAAAAAATTATGTAATGTCCGCAAACCTGTATATGATCTCAAATGGGCGATAAGCGGATCTTGTCGCATATCGTCTGAACACCTCGCATATAGACCACAGCATATGCGATCACATTTGCATATCGTGTGAACACCCAAGTTTGCGAGCACTGTTGTAGGGATTGAATTTGCAACAAATTTGCGACTTTTACGCGACGTCAGAGTAGCAAACGTTTGCGACATTTTATATGCCATGTCGTCTGCTCACAGCTTAAGCAATGCAGCTTTTATATCACGAAAACAATATTTATTTATTTATTTAATATAGCCCCTGATTTGAATTACATAATTTGTATTTAAAAATCAAATCGTTAAAAAAATTATTTTCATCTACAGACAAACATATATTATTCACAGTACTTACACACATAATTTAAAAAAAATCTAATTTTCAAGACATAACACAAATTCATTTCTTTCCATAGAAATGCACAAATCTTCTGAATATCATACCAATAACAAGAAAAAAATAAAAAAATTCTTTCGATAATTTTATAATTAACGAAATTTACAAACAACCAACACTTTAAAAATATTTAAGACGACAGCAGCGCCCGAAGTCATTTCGGTGGCGATCACCTTCTATTTGTATTTATTCATTGCTATCGGTAAATTGTCGGAAAATGATACGCGGAAGTGGTTGTATATATGGGTAAGAATCGTGCGCGTAGTGCTGTTGTCTCTGAAAAATACTGGGTTATCGAATGCACGATCGGGATAATGTACATCATTCGTTCGAGAGAAATATTTGAAAATTGTTTCTGTAGAAATTTGAATTTATCTGTGCCTTTTTTTTCAATTTTACAGTCTGATGGATTTACATTCATCTGCAAATATCAAGAAAACTAGAGCGGGAGTCGGAAAGATTCATGCCGAAAATACGGTGTGAAAGAGTAACTATATAAAGATGAACATGTTCATCTGCATTATGGCATCTTCCTATAATCTGCATTCATGAAGATCTCTGCATTTTGGTCTTCTGATGATTTGTTCACAATTTCTGGTTTACACTATCATTACATCATTAAACCACTATTATATTCATTTTCAATGTCTAGACGTTCACCGTGCATTAAATTTTTGTTTGCTTAATATTTAAACAAAAAAAAATTGAAACTTGAGCATAAAGGCTCTCCCAAACCAACGCGAAACATTCGCCGACGACAGATTTTTGTTGTTGTTTAGCGTTTAGAGATTTCGCGTTGGTTTGGGAGAGACTTAAATCATACAAGCGCACATACATATAAGTACATATATTAATATGGGTTTTTGCTTTCTAAATTCTAATCAATATCATTGCTTTTTTACAGTTTGGATCAACAACAATAAAATAATTGCAAGAAAAATGCTCCGAGCCACATATTATGTGGCGCTTCTGGGGTTATTTGTGCTCTTGAGTCTGACCACATCTTCTCTGGCTAGAGGAAATCGACAAGTAATTAGTGCACCCAATGGATTAGAGGTAAGAACATACAAAATCAATAATAAGAATTATTGAGTAGACAATTAAAAAAAAAAAACAAATATGTACATATTTACAGTCAAATAAACGATCATTTACTATCGATTGGGAAGGTAATAGATTTCTAAAGGATGGAAAACCATTTCGCTTTATTGCCGGTTCATTTCACTACTTCCGGTCACATCCGGGTTCGTGGCAACGAAAGCTACGTTCGATGCGAGCAGCTGGACTCAACGCTGTTACAACGTAAGTAAAATTCTATAAAATTATAGTTTCGAAACTCTGGCTTGATATAGAATTTATTTTTAATTTAATTGAAGATACGTTGAGTGGTCGTTGCATAATCCCAAGGAAGGCCAATACGTTTGGGATGGTATAGCAGATCTAGAAAAATTCATAAAATTAGCCATTTCTGAAGATCTCTTAGTTATACTCAGACCTGGTCCGTATATATGTGCAGAACGTGATATGGTAAGTTTTTATGTTAACCTTTGTGTGACTTGTTTAATGAGCGCTGCCTTTGTATTTTTTTTTAATTGGATTATTATTTATTATTACAACTGAATTGATGACTGAAACAAGACTCTTTGAATTTTTTGTTCTAATTCTTTAAATGAGAATCATATTTTTTTAAAAGTGGGTTTCAGGTCTTCATTTTGTATCAACTGGAGAGGTCACCAATCAGTTTTCATTTCATTTATTTCAAAAAATTATAAATAACAATGACACACAAGATTTAAATCTTTTTTAGTATCTAATGTCTTAAATTACTTAGTATAATCTTTAACTAAAAATGAATTATTTAATTTATTTAAATAAAAAAAAAAAATAATAACATCGTAAATTCAGTTCAATACAACAATACAATAATTAATAAGATACAAAAAATATAATAATTAATATTGAGTAGCAAGTTTAAAAGTTTAAAAATAGTTTTCTCCTAAAATCGGCAGGTGTGGTGGTTCGTTGCAATTCATGCGGAAGTCTATTCCACAAACGAATTGCAGAGACATAAAATGAGCGTTCAGCAATACTGTGCGAAAAACGCACAGTTCCTATATTTTTAATGAGAATAATATTTCATGAAACCATTTCTTTTTTATCTCGATATACCTATTAACAACGAAATAAATGTAAATAATATATCGTGAATCCATTTCTTTTTTTATCTCGTTGTACCAACTAACGTTGAAGTAAAAGTTTTTATAAATTTAAACATAATTTTACGTGTATGATATACTGCCAGACTCTTTTAGTGGTGCTAAGTTTGTTATGTTCAATTTAATTTGAAAAAAATTTTTTACCTCAACTGATAATCGAAATTAGACCACGATTCGATATGAATTTATTAAACATTCCCATATAACGGTTTTAACGATTTGGCCCCTGATTTGTTTTTCGTTCCAAAGGTAAAGTTTTCCGAAAAAGAATAATTTGTACTCTCGGAATAAAATCTACGGCTTTCAGATTTAAAATTCGAAACTGAAAATTTGGGACCGTTTCCAAATGTCAAAAACATTGAAATACTTTAAATTTGTTTCTACAACAAATGAGATAACGAAACGATCAATGTCTTATAATTTCTATAAATAATACCCCCGGATAATAAGCAAGCAAACAAATTTTAATTTACAGGCATTCTTCAGCTTAAATTTGCACACCAATCAAAAACATTATAATGTATTATTTATTTTTTCACACCCAAAACTCAAATAATAAACAGTCAAATGAATACATAGATATTAAAGTCTTACTATAATTTCCTTTTTTTTATTATTTTCTTTAAGGGCGGATTTCCATATTGGCTGCTGACCAAATATCCTGGAATTCAATTAAGAACAGCAGACATAAGTAAGCAAAACTTTCAATCTTTTCCATTTTAACAATTTTCGTTTCGTTCAGATTACCTTTACGAAGTTCGACTGTGGTATGATCAACTAATGGCTCGTATGAGGGCTTATCTATATGGAAATGGTGGACCAATTATTATGGTTCAGGTGGAAAACGAGTATGGATCATTTTATGCTTGCGATAAAAAGTACAGCCTGTGGATTCGAGATGAGACGCATGCTCATGTCAAAGACAAAGCAGTTCTCTTTACAAATGATGGACCATCTTTGCTTGGATGTGGTAAGATCCCGAATGTACTTGCAACGTTAGATTTCGGATCCACCGACAATACAACGGAGTTTTGGAACTATTTGAAAAAAGTCCAACCGAAGGGACCTTTGGTGAATGCAGAATATTATCCTGGATGGTTGACTCATTGGCAGGAGAAAATGGCAAGAGTTTCCACAAAAGCTATAACCCAAACCTTAGTGTAGGTTTAAATATTTTGTTTTTGTATTACACATTAAGTTTTTCATATTTATTTACAGGGACATGCTAGACGAAGGTGCGAATGTAAACTTTTATATGTTCTATGGTGGAACAAATTTTGGTTTTACGGCCGGGGCAAACGATGGTGGTCCGGGAAAATTCCAGCCCGATACAACTTCCTATGACTACGACGCACCCATGGATGAATCAGGCGATCCTACAGCAAAATACTACAAATTGCGCGAGATCATAGGTCGATATCTTCCGCTACCTGATATCCCAGTTCCAGTGCCATTGCCAAAGAAGCACTATGGTACTATTCGACTGACAGGCTGTTGCCAAATTCTATCCAACGATGGTCGACGTATTTTGTCTGCAGGTACAGTAACATCCTTGAAACCTCTAACATTCGAGGCTCTGGACCAATATTCCGGTCTTGTATTGTACGAAAGCAACTTGCCTAGTGCCGGAAGAGATCCAGTTGTGTTGAGGGTGGATGGAATTCGTGATCGTGGTTATGTTTATGTTGACAGAAATTTCATCGGAGTTTTGTCAAGAGAAAGCCAAGTGTTTTCATTACCTATCAACGCTGGTTTGGGTAATAAATTGCAAATACTGGTTGAAAACCAAGGAAGAATAAACTATAATATTCCGAATGACTTTAAAGGCATCTTAAGTGACGTTTTGGTCGATAGATCCATTATTAAGAATTGGAATATTACAAAATACCCACTAGAATCATACAATGATATTGTGCGACTGATTGAAACCGAAGGAATGCCAAGGACTCGCGGTTTCCGGGTACATAACAACAGATCAATGCTCAGAGCCGGACCTGCTGTATTCTATGGTGAATTAGAAATCGATGATGAAGAGTTATTCGATACTTACATTGATACAAGGGGTTGGAGTAAGGGTATTGTATTTGTAAATGGAGAGAACTTAGGAAGATATTGGCCGACTGTTGGACCGCAAATAACTTTGTATGTCCCTAAAGAAGTGCTCAAAACTGGAACGAATCATATTGTTCTGATTGAGTATCTTAATGCTCCCGAATCAGGCGAAGTGACTTTTACTGATGTTCCTAATTTAGATGGTTAGTTTTACTTTTGCTTCTATTGAAGCGTTTTATAGTAGATTTTTAATAATAAACATAGATTTTAAAAAGTTTTTAAAAGAATTTTTATTTTGATGAGCAAAACTAATCTTGAGAAATAATGAACCCGAATAACAATGAATACGGAATACATCATTTCCTTATATTATTTTTTTCTCTGGCAACTGTAATTTTATCCAGTGCATTTGTAATATGAATTGGCCGAAAGTGGACTGAGAAGCTGATGATAATGAAATGAATGTTGTTCGCGGATTTCATTTAAATTTTTTATTCAAAAGATTTCTCGCTGAAACGCTATCTTTTTTTTTACTTTGATGGCACTTTATTATTTATTGTTAACAAAAGTCAGTTTACTTTATTAACTTGATTGTGCTGTGTTTTTATTCTAAAAAAGTATGTCACAAATTTACTTGGTACTGTGGTAGTGTTATCCAAGTGTGTTATGATATTTTTATGTTGATTTTAAGTATATTGAATTTCTTTTAAAGTCATATACATAAGTTGAAATTATCTAGATTTATTACCACGTTTATGTAAAGATAAACAAAATAAAAAAAAAAATTGTATCTCCAGTGAATTTTTTAATTTAATGAATCGAAAAGTATTATCATAATTTATAGTAAAATCAGTCACGAGTAGGAATATAATTAATTAATAAATCTTTCCTCCAGTAAACCGGCTTAATATTCGAATAACGTTTACTGAGGTTGTAGACCTCATCAAATTAGTTATTAATTTAGTCTACATTCAGACAATAAATATTAACATCTTATATTTTTTTGTAATTCAAGTTAATTCTCAATAATTCCGAATTAATACAAAACGAGAAAATCAAGTTCAAATTAATTTTATCAGATCAGATAAGTCAAATAAATAATAAAATGACACTTTGAAATTAGTTTACAAGTATGCGTCATTAAAGCTTAACATGTTTATTTTTTTTTTGTTGGCGGTTCCACGAACTTTAAATAATATGCAAATAAAAAACATATTGTCTATTTTTTTCAATACAAATTTTATTTAGAATTCATACAAAAGCTAATAAAGAAAATTAATATTAATTCATTTAAAATAAAAGATTTGGTGGCAGCATAGTATGCTTCCAATTAAATTGAAAACCACAGATAACATAGAAATAAGCTAATCAATAGCGACTGTGCAATTTTAGCTGAGCACATAAAAACACAAAATAATGCACAGTTGAATGAATGATGTGAAGAAACCTGAGTTTCTTTAGTTTTGAGTGGGAGCCAGTGCCATTAAAGTGAAACGCAGCTCATCAGGATCACGAGCCATAAATTCTTTGCAAACCTTTGCTGCATCCTGATATAAAATAATAGTATAACAAAAAAAATTTAATTTCCGTCTAGGCGTACGTCGATTAGTTAAAAAAAAGTCTTTACATACCTCGACAAATTTTTCGTCAGATGTGGCACCGTGCTTTATTGGAAAGTTCTTTCTCCCATCCATCTCATATAGTTCGCCATCTTTTTGAATAAATGCAATGAAATGGTGATTGACTTTCTCCTGAGGATCAGCTTCAGTTTGACCTTCTTGTGCTAAATCCTGATGACAATCCTGGAATGTTGAATCTTTTTCCAAAGCTCTTCCTCGTTCTTCGGGATTGAGGGATTTGGACTCTTCAAGGAATGTCTTAAGGACCCCATCTTCCAAATTTATGCTATAAGAAAATAATTTTAAAATAATTTTAAAAAATTATGAATTTATGTTGTTTGGCAACAAAAATATTAATCCTGGTACCACACGTCAGATGTTTTCACGATTATGACAACAAAAATGGATTCAATTTTCCAGAAATAATGTTCATATAATGTATGATTTGGTAAATTAGTTACTGGACAGTTATGCAGAGTTCGTCGACTACGGAAACTGAAACTAAAAGGATCACATTGAACCTACTCCAACAAACAAATATTAATTTACTGCAAACAAAATAAAAGCATTAACACGTTGACTGCCATCTGACCCACCGGTGGGTCAGGAAATTTTTTCTCAGGAGGTGACATGACCCAACGTTGGGTCAGATACTATATGTTCTTAAAAGCGAATCTTTTTGAAAAAAATAAATAAAAAATAAAATTTAGTGTGTTTTATTGTTTTTACTTTTTGGAAGCATGACCCACCGGTGGGCCATGTGGCACCATACACATACATTTTATTATTTATTATTATCTAGGTACCACCTGACCCACGGGTGGTCATGCAATTACACTTGGCATGAATGAAAAATACCTACCACAAACGTACATACCTTACCTACAAATAGCGGAAGCAATTTCCCAAAGTTATGGTTTTTTGTTGCACACATTTCACCGTCTTTAGAATAGCCATCTCCTTCCCACCAGTTAGCAATTTTTTTAAAATTTTTATCTTCCTCTTCCTCGTTACATTAATTGCCTCGATGAAATGTATTCTCAAAAATCTCTTTCAACTTTTTAGTATGAAATTTTGAACGGTTTTTTGTAACTTATACAAGCCTGTAATTCTGGCTTTAATTATGTACTTAAATTTTGAAAAATAATTTTATCTAATGATATAAGCATTTAACTGACCGCAAATCGGGTATTTTCAATTTTAACAAAAATTGGACAATTCTCCACTGAACCCCATCGGTTGGTAATGAACAACAACCCCATTTTTCTTTTTTTCCGAGATTTTTTAACTATTATGAAGGTCGTGTAGGGTGTACAGTAGGGTATTCAAATTTTTTTCCGATTTAGCTATCCGAATAACACTAAAAAGTTGCGTAATTACCTAAGCTAACCGTAAAAAATAAAAAAAAATAAAAATTGCTTTTCTTAGTCCTCTACCACAGGTCAAAGTTTTGCAAAATGGGAAAAATAGTCGTAAATTTTTTTGCTTTGCTCTGTATTTCCGAAAGCACAAATCCTACAAAATAATATTTGTAGTAAAAAGAAAGATAATTAAATTTCCTATAAAAAATGTACAACAACTTATATTGTATGATTAGCCGTTCTCGAGATATATGTTAAGAGGCGCTACTTAAATTCAATTTTTTCATATATTTGCTCTATGTAAATCTTTTTTATCTGGAGCGAGTCACAACTAATATCACCCCCTTTGTTGGATAGAACTAGCGATCAGGATTTGGAAGAATTAAAAAAAAAAAAATTCTTATTGGCATGTCATTTTCGGACTTCCTTTATCACACTCAAGCTGTTGAGCGATGTGTGAAGATGGTGACCGAAGCTTCAATAACAGTAGCTGGTGAAAAGGCCGGAGACAAGCTAATAAAAAATAAGATATATTCTCGAAATATATTGCCATTTTTCCACACAAAAAAAAATTACAACTTGAAAAATAAAAAGTTTAATTGGGTTAGTTTCTGAATGGCGTATTATGAATTTTTAAGTTTTTATTTTCAAGTTTGTGTTAATTTATTTGTCTAAATAGAGATAATATATTATAATTTGTGTTTTCTTTTTTCATGAATGATATCATATAATTTATTTCAAACTTGTGAAATAATTTTAACGTTTCCGAAAAAAAAATTTTTTTTTTTCCAAAAAGTCGAAACTTTGAGTTAAGGTAGAGGGCTAAAGAATTTATCCAAACTTTTTTTTTTTAATGTCAAATTATTCTTCTCATCGAAACGCATAAAAATGGAGGTATTTGAAATTGATACAACAACTTTTATATTTCCCCATACATCGACGCTCCATCCTAGTGTACAGTTATGTATCATATAGCCAATTCACGTACCCAATATACGGAACGTAACGTGAGGGAAAGACTCAATAAACTTAACATCTTTAATCAACAATTTTCAGATTTCTGAATTTATGTCTTTGAACGCAAAAAAAATATGGAATTTCAGTCGAAAGTCATTGTGTCAAATTCCTGCATTTACCTATAGGATTTACGTTTAGGCGGAATAAAACAGAATTTTAATTACATTACAATATTAAACATTGAGCGTGAGTAGTTGTGAGGATGAAATTATATGTAACTAAATCCGCAACATGTTTTATTATTTATTGAATTTGTATACTTTACATCTGGATTAAAGTTTTAAACTGGATGCATCGAGTGAATAATATGGGCGTTAAAGTCTTTTTATTGATATGTATGGCCTAAAAAATTATAGAAAAACTTTAAAAACTCAGAATTTTGAAAATTCAGAATTCTGAAAATTCAGATTTACGTACTTTTTGTTTTAACCCTTCAGATTCTTTGTTGTAGTGAGCTTAGATCAAGCTGCAAACTACAATCAGAGGCTCATTATAAGTGCATGTTTTAGTGGTTAGTAAATTAGTAAAAATAATGCAAACTAATAACGCATGCAAATATAAAACAAATACAAAGTAACAAAATTAATCATAATACGAAGTAACAAAATTAAACAATATACAGTAAATTATTAAACGATAATACCGAATTATACAGAACAAAAGTGTCTATTCTCTAAAAATAAACACAATCACGACCGTGGAGCACTAGTTCGAAATGCTTTCTTTAATACAATTTTAATCGTGTTAAAATCAACAGAGGAAGCACTTAAATTGAAAAGCCTGCTAATACTGTTAAGAGGCTCATGTATACCGTAGTTAGTTCAAATCTTCGCAGGTGGTGGGATCCTCTACGGTAATTTATACCAATACAGGCTAACAAATCAAGAGCGTCAATTTTACCACCATTCATTAGTTGGTGTAGAAATAAATCGGTGTTAACACGCCTTTGAAATAAATGTTTGCAGCTGAAGAAGCTGCATTCGATGTTCATATGGTGGTAGGTTGAGCGGATCGGCCCAGGGAAGACATTTCAAGGCAAAGCGAATGAATTTATGTGGTATTGATTCGACTCGACTTTTATGAAAAAAAATGAGTCCATACTTGTGAGGCGTACTCAAGATGAGGTCGTACATAACAATTGTATACAGAAAGGGTAACATACGGGTCGTTAAATTCTTTTGCCCAACGCTTTATAAACCCAAGCATGGATCTCGCTTTGTTAACAATGTAGTTTATGTGTTCGGTGAATTCTAAATTAGAGCTGAAGTGAACTTCTAAATCTTTAAAGCTTAAGACACGGCCGAGTTTGTGCTGCGAAATAGAATATTCAAAAGCACTCGCGACACGTTTTCTTGAGAATGTAATTGTTTGTAATTTGGAAGGGTTAAGAGACAACATGTGCCTACGTTCGATAAAATTAGTCGAGAAACGATGAAAACTGAAACAAATCGTATGGGTTTTGTTCCATTTTTCATCGTTTCTCCACTAATTTTATTGATGCGAGAGTTACAGAACATGGGCACTGTTTATCCCACACCAAAAAGTAAAGCTTTCAATATCGTCCTGAAAATTTTCCTGACCGCTTTCGAAATTACCTAACTTTTTCAAACCGAATTCGCGTTCCCTGACATTCCAGCCGGGTTTATAGGCGGGTGATATAGCTAGATATTTCATTTATGAGAATCCTTTAGTGGTGCTAGGTCTATCATGATGCTCCGACCGAGTATTGAACATAGACCAAGCTTCTTTAGATACCGATTGCCCTCCCTTAATTAAGATTTTATTGTTTGAATTAACTTACTTTTTTACTAGCCACACAAATTGGTTCTTGTGCATTCGGTATCATCCCCTTTCCTCAAATATTCGTTGGAAATATAAGGAGAGATTAAATGTAAGATTTTGGGCAGGTCAAGAATTAATTTAATTTTGAACCAAGTTTTTGTGTGCACACTTGCAGTTAGGCTAGAAAGTTTTGAATGAAACAACTACTTGGGTGAACTACCACCAAGTTTTTAAAGGTTGGAGTTGGAGAAGTCCAATTCACACAAGCGGAAAGTGGGTGGTTGCTTTCCAAAAATACATATATTATTAATTGCTTTGAAGGTTAAACTACACCGTCAAAATTAAAAGACGTTGTTGAACATGCTGTAGAAGAATTTGAATGGTATAAAACTTAAATAAAATTCACAGGCCCCGTCGTAATAGATTCTTATTACGAATCCCGAAAAAAAGTACTATAGCTGCTGTCGTAACAGAAATATTTCCAAATGAATTCCGAGTTCGTGAAAACGACGACCGTGCGGATACTTTTTTTGAGATTCGTAGTACGGATCTAATACGTCGGGACCTGTGATAAGGCCGATTGCTTGAAAAAGTGGCTGATTTATTTGTACCCGTGTATGTTCGTGAATAAAAAAAAACAAACTGTATCTGAAAATTACACCATCAAAATTTTAATGCATGTACATCGTAGGTAGTCATCAATTCCCCAAACAATATCGATTTTTACTCAAATTACAAATTTACGTTTTATGAAAATGAGTCATCCAAGCTTATTACTAGAGAACTTACATACATACAAGACTGTACTTACTCTTTGTTATTTGCAATGCTGTGGATCAAAGCAACTGTTCCACATGCATTCTGCGTAAATTGCCTCATGTAGAACAAATCGTCGGAAAACTTGGGCAGATTCCCGGCTAACTTCTCATTTTCCTCCAAGCGATGCTTTTCGTACTAAAAAATACAAAAATAGAAGTGACCTTGATAAAATGCCGACCTTAGAAACACAGCAACCAAAAATACTTACAGCTTCGGAACAAGGGAAAAGCAGAACAATGGATTTTACAGGTTTGGGTATCCATTCCAGCATTTCAGGATCCAGACCGACGACATCGATAAATGACCAATCGCTCGACACACCCAATTTGTGTATATACTTAGTAAGAACCTAAAGAAAAAAAAAAGAAGTTAATTATTTTGAAGTTATGACTATTTTTGTTAAAAAGTATTTTTATTGCAATTTGAGGTTTACATCTGGGTTTGATTCCAATGGCAACAAAGAGGGCATTTTTGGTATTTGGATTTACAAGAGTATAAAATTCAAATAAATATTATGTACTATTAAGTATTTTACTGAAACTTGAAAAGGATAACAATGGGATTTGGAGTTGGGTCTACAAGATTAGACTTCGTTCGTTGGTCTGATTTGCAATGCCGGCAAATTTGCAATAGCCAATACTCAATAGTTGCAGAATAGAGAAAAAACTTTCTTTGTTTGTCGTCGCGACGCCGGTCGCGTCAATCATGTTTAGAATCTCTGTGTTTTGACACATGCGAATGCTTCAGTAACAGTTTGAGCTTCTTCTATTTACAGTACAGCCCAATTTTAACACACGATTTACTAGTAAAAATCTTCCACTCTCAAATGAACCACATGAACTTAAGCTTTAGTACAGACGATTGTCAGATCTTACAATAGGCGTGTTTTGTTGACTTTCTAATGTGAACAAGAAATTTTTTACATTAAGCCAACTTTTAACATGCAAATGCAAAAACAACAAGTTAACAGCACATTCAAACTTCAGTAACTCTAATTTTTGTATGAAGATTTAAAATTATACAGCAAATTATTTTATTAACAAATAACAAAATACATCTTCGAGATGCAAATAAACTTATTTTACTACCTGAGTAGAACTTAAGTGGCCAACATCGGGGACTTAAGTGTCACTTATTCCGATAAGTTTACACTGTGAAATTGGGAATTAGTTTCAATATTCGGCACTTAAGTGACACTTAGGTTAGGTTAGGTTAGGAGGGGCGTGCCCAGCCCTGAGGCTGTGCGTACACGGGGGCCTGTTGGTCCATTGTGATCCCCTATAACAGAGATAACAACTAAACTAATGGTTCACATAGACTGGGTCATTTACGAACCAGCCCGTACTATCAATATATTTCCTCATGTTTGCCATTGAGACCTGCGCTAGATCGTCCAGTTCTCCAACAAATCTGCTCCCAAGGTAGCGGAGGCGATTTGTTTGGAGGTTGGGGCAGTCACAGAGCAGGTGCTTAATGGTTTCTATTTCCTCAACATCCTGACAGCTCCTACAGAAATCGGGTGCGTATACACCAAATCTAGTGGCCATTGTGCCAATGGCACAGTGTCCCGTTAGTACACCTATCAGGGTTCTAATATTCTTTTTACTCAGCGATAGAATATACTGAGTTTCTTTTTCGTTGATTAGAGGCCATAAACTTCTAGAGATGTCACAATCGTTCCTGGATATCCAGGAGTTGTTGATTTTCTCTTTCGTTATTAGGTCTATCTTCCTTTTGATCACGCCAATCGGAACATCCGGTCTCGTGTCTGATTGGCTACGACTGTCTCTATTTGACATTGACCCTTCCCTTGCCAGTGCATCTGCTTTGTCGTTCCCTTCTATATTGCTATGTCCAGGGACCCAGCAGAGTTTGACTTGGTTGGAGTAACAAATATTGTTCAGTGTATTTCGACATTTTGCAACTGCCTTGGATCTTATAGTCTCACTGGCTATCGCTTTGATAGCAGCTTGGCTGTCCACGAAGAATGTGATCTCTGAAGAGCTCAGTTTCTTCCTGTGAACTATTTCGGCTGCCTTTTCAATAGCATAAATCTCAGCCTGAAAGACACTACATTCATCTGGTAGTTTATATGATTCTCTAATATTAAGAGCTTCACTAAACACTCCAGCTCCTGTTCCTTCTTCCATTTTTGACCCATCAGTGTAGAGAGGTATACCCTGTTCACCGAGTAGTGAGTTGGGTTCCCAACCATGCCTTTCGGGTATTAAAGTGGAGAAGTTTTTCCTAAAATCTATAACGGGTGGAACGTAGTCAGTAGTCACATCAAGATCGCCATATCTTTTCAAGATAGACCCATGACCATAAGTGCTGTGCTTCCAAGAGTCCATTTCTTTAAGTCGAAATGCACTTTTGGCTGCTGTCCCCTTAATGTATTCGTCCAGGACTGGAAGGTTGAGAATGATCTCCAGTCCTGCTTGTGGTGTAGACTTCCGTGCCCCTGTTATTCCTATACAGGCTAATCTCTGTACCTTGTTAAGGTTATTGAGATAGCTAATCTTTTCTACGGCCTTCCACCATACAATCGAACCATAGGTGAGGATGGGTCGAACGATCGCCGTGTACATCCAATGGATGACTTGCGGTCGCATTCCCCACCGTGTACCGAATGTTTTTTTGCATGTATAGAAAGCACAAATTGCCTTCTTCATTCTTTCCTCTGTATTCCGTTTCCAGGTTAGCTTCGAATCAAGGATTACGCCAAGATATTTAGCTTCCTTGGAAAGTTTCAGAGGAATTCCGTTAAGTTTGGGAGGAGTGAAGTCCTCTAATTTCCTTTTCTTCGTGAACAGAACTAGCTCGATCTTTGCAGGGTTAACCCCGAGACCGTGTTGTGCTGCCCAAAAGGATAGTTCCTTAAGCGCAGATTCCATAATATCTTTGATGGTGGTAAGATATTTACCTGGACCCATGTTCTGTAACTCGGCGATAACTTTTCGAGGCGATAAACGGCGAAAAATGAAACAAAATCCATAGGATTCCTATGAGTTTTGTTCCATTTTTGTTCCATTTTTCGCCGTTTCTCGCCACGAAAAGTTATCGCCTAGTTACAGAACATGGGTCCTGATATCAAGATTACTATGTCGTCTGCATAGGCCACAGTTTTAATGCCCTTATTCCTAAATTTTGTAAGAATTTTGTTAACAACGAGGACCCAGAGCAGAGGTGAGATTACTCCTCCCTGTGGTGTGCCTCTTGCAACTGTTTTCTCGACAATAGTGTTCCCAAGTTGCGAGTTTAAGATTCTACCATTGAGCATGGAATAAATCCAGTCCACGATGGCAGATTCAACTCCAACCTCTTCTAGAGCAGATTTAATGGACTCCGTTTTAACGTTATTAAACGCCCCTTCGATGTCCAAAAATGCTGCCAGGGTGTATTCTTTGTGCTCGAGACTTTTCTCAATTTGTGAAACAACCTCGTGCAACGCGGTCTCCACTGACTTACCTTTAAGGTAAGCGTGTTGGGAGTTGCACAAGTTGTTTGGATTGAGGAGGTCCCTTACATGCAGATCAATGATCCTCTCCAGTGTCTTGAGGAGGAACGAAGAGAGACTAATCGGTCTGTAGTCTTTTGCAGTCGAGTGTGTCGGTTTGCCGGCTTTCGGAATAAAGACTACTCTGACTTTTCTCCAGCTGATAGGGACGTATCTTAGTTTAATACAACTTTTGAAGATAACCCTAAGCCATGGGGTGATTATCTGTAGAGCATGTTGAAGCATGTTACTTCACTGTGAAACTGGCCCTCAAATCATTAAAATATGAAAAAAAAACTTATATTAAATTATATACAAAAGGGAAATAAAAATAAATATAAGGGGTATTCCCGATCCGATGCAACTGGTCTTGTATCATTGCAAAAATGCAAAAGTGTAAAATTGCTATACCCTAACCCCATTGTAAAAAAAAACTTTGCACTTTTGCAATGATGCAAGACCCAGTTTGCATCGGATCGGGAATACCCCTATAGTAAATACATGTAAAACTTTATTTAATAAAACTACATGTGGTGCTATCTTATAAACACGTATTATAAGAAGTTTCGCCACTGTGAGGCTGTTTTATTTTGGCAGGATGATCCATATGGATCATGGGTCATAATAAAAACGGCTAATAATAACGTGTTGTTTTCATTGACAACCACGTGTTGTTATTGTTGTTTTCGTCGTCGTCACCGAAAATTCGCATTAGTGTGGGGGAACCTTAAGAACATGTGGTTGTCAATGAAAATAATGGGAGTCCTCGAAAAAAAAATTTATTATTATATGCACATTCGATGATTTACCAGTTGCAATAATCCATGATTAAAGATGATGGTGTGAACAAACTGGCCCTTAATCATGGAAATCGCTAATCAGTCGATTTTGGTTGATAAGTTCCAGAAGCTGTAAAAGTCGTTTAGATTTTACCCATTGCGAACAAACTGGCCCTAAGTGTGTGATAATAACCAGTTACATACTTGAACCAGCGTTGAACGTTAGTTAGGGCCAGTTGTACAAATATTTAAACCGTGGTTCAGCAATTTTTATAAACCGATTCCGGCGGATTAATTGAGTTTCAACAGTGGTTTACTGTTCAAGTGTCTGATAATAACCAATTACATACTTGAACCAGCGTTGAACTTTAGGGCCAGTTGTACAATAGTGGTTCAGCCTCGGTTCAAGATTTTAACTCACCGATTTCGGCGGATTAACTAAGGTTCAACGCTGGTTCAAGTATGTAATTGGTTATTATCACACACTTGAACAGTAAACCACTGTTGAAACTCAATTAATCCGCCGGAATCAGTGGATAAAAATTGCTGAACCACGGTTTAAATATTTGTACAACTGGCCCTTAGTTAATCCGCCGAAATCGGTGAGTTAAGATCTTGAACCGAGGCTGAACCACTATTGTACAACTGGCCCTTAATCCACCGAAATCGGTGAGTTAGGGCCAGTTGTACAATAGTGGTTCAGCCTCGGTTCAAGATTTTAACTCACCGATTTCGGCGGATTAACTTAGGTTCAACGCTGGTTCAAGTATGTAATTGGTTATTATCACACACTTGAACAGTAAACCACTGTTGAAACTCAATTAATCCGCCGGAATCGGTGGATAAAAATTGCTGAACCACGGTTTAAATATTTGTACAACTGGCCCTTAAAATCTTGAACCGAGGCTGATCCAATATTGTACAACTAGCCATAAGAAGATCAACAAAACACACCTATAATAGGTGCTTTCAACCAAATTTGCACAACATTTTTGAAATTTCGTAAAAACTTTATGAACATACACTCAAGTGAAATGCATCCATATAGTGTAAACCCACTGGAAACCAATGAAAATGTCAACATTTGATGTATAGAAAACAGAAACAGAAAGAGAATTCAAAAGAGAACACAACAAAAAGAATGGCAATGACAATATATTGCCGGGTGGGCCTTCTATTGCCAGGACCCATGTTCTGTAACTCAGCGACAACTTTTCGCGGCGAGAAACGGCGAAAAATTTTTGTTTCATTTATCGCCGTTTCTCGACGCGAAAAGTTATCGCCGAATTACAGAACATGGGTCCAGGTAATTTCAGTTGGGAAATGTCAATGTAGAAATTAGAACCACAGTAAAGGGTTTTTTGGTCTTTAAGCTAGGACCGCACTCGACGGAACTGCACTTCAGCGGAACTCAATTTCACGACTTATTTGCAGGAAATTGTATGAGCTATATCGCACTAAGCGACAACTTCACTTCACGGCGCGACACTATGTGACAAAGTTGGTAATCTGACTAACTGTGTCGCGACGTGAAGTTTCGTTCAGTTTCGTGCGAAAGTGCGCACGGTGTCGCTGAAGTGCAGTTCCGCCTAGTGCGGTTCTACCTTTAAAATCACTGTTTTTCATAATAGGCGTGTTTTTTTGCAAGCCCGGGGGTAATTGGTTGAAAAAAACGACAGCGGGGATTAGCGACGCCATGACAGTAAAAAACATGGAGTTTTCATACAAACTATCGATAACATGTCTGCCATTCATGCCGGTAACACAGTTTTTCGGTGCGCTTAAGTGAAACCCCGAGAATTCTCCGGGATTAGTTGTTGTTGCATTTAACATGTTAATTGTTTAGCACCGACGTCGTTTTTTTCATCCAATTCCCCCCGGGCTTGCAAAAAAACACGGCCAATAAAAACTTTAATTCACTTAATTTCATTTCTTTTCAACTTTAATTTCAAAACCAAGTACAATTCATTCAAAATCGCCGAGAAACCATTTTGAAAAAGGTGAAACGTCAAAATTAATTGCCTCAGCGACGGAAATCAATTATTGCCTTTCATCAGCCATGCAATATTGTCATTGCCATTGCCTAAGCGTCTCCATTAGCAATATTCAAGGGAATGGCAATGAGCCAAGCAATTTATTTCCTCAAGTATTGCCAATGGAGCCGCTGGGTAACTGCCAAATAAAATTCAAAATGAAATTATCTGTCAAACGAAATTAGCAAATTTGCAATGAAAACACTTTTTCTGTAATTTACGTAATAAGCTCATTTCGGCTCCAATGAAAACGTAGTAATAACTTAAGCACGGAGAAAAACTGTATTGGCGGTTGCAATTACACACTTGTTATCGATAGTTTGTATGGAAACTCCTTTTTTTTTGTTCTGTAATGGCGTCGCAAATCCCCGATGTCGTTTTTTTCAACCAATTCCCTTTGGCATCGGAGAAAAACATACATATTGCTATAATTGACAAAACTACGGCATTATCTTAAAGGCTCCCCCAAACCAAAGCAAAACATTCGGAACGATGGTGAAACTTTCGGACTGCGGGTTTGGAAAAGAAACAGCAAAAAAAATCCTTGAATTACAGATATCCACTCTACTGTATGTGCTACAATTTGAACAGTTTGAGTATCTTCAACACGTAATCGACGGGCATCAACGCATCCGCCGTTGTCATTCAAACTTCAAATATGACAATTGTAAAATGTAAACAATTCTTTATCAAGCCAAGTTCGACAGAGTTCGCTCACTTGGTAAAATCTTCAATAATCCAAGAAAACCTTTACTTTTTTTCAATTATTTAAGACAATAAGGATTAAAGAATTCCGTAGTAAAGTTTAAATTCAGCCAAGTTTATTTTTTAAAAGACTCAATTAATATAATCTATTATCAGAGGAATATAATTGCTTAACAGAATTCAAATGGATTTTACGTCCTTAAGTGCAACCCGGATTGAAGCAAAGGCATATCCTTGCGATGACAGTGATGTTGAGTTACGTGAGTTTCAAGGTAAACAAAGAAAACATATAGGAAGTCAACAGGCCGCGAGGGATGTGTTTGATGCTCTATTCTCCACTGTCGATGGGGACGTAGCACACCTAAGTGATAACTTGATAAATGCTAATGTGACCTTTGGAGAACTAGCCTCGTTAACTGACAAAGACCTTCAACTTATAGGATGTAAGGATCAAAATCAACGGCTCTCACTATTAGAGTTTTTCAAATTGATGCCCAAACAAGAACGTTCCTATACACAGTTGGGTTTAGATTATAAAAAAATCATTTAAATTCAATTTAAAAAGAATTCTTCTAGAATAATGCAATCTGAGGAAGCACAACTGTACAATGATACTATACTTAAGAGGACATCATCTCACTTGGATGCCATGCGATCGGCTTTGGCTGCCACCAACTATAAACTTAAAATCATACCATCCGAAGACGTTGTGGTTGGTGAGAAAAATTTTGCGAGTCGTTTTGTTTTGGATGCTTTAGAGGAGCTTCAACGAGTCACAAATGAAATTGATGCCCAACTTAATGAACTTGATAAGGTTTTGTAAATATTTATTTAGCAAAGTATACAGGCCACTTAACATTTTTCATTTTATTTTAAAGCAAACAAAATCGGATTCTGGAAAACGTAAGAAAAGTCGATTGACATTGAAAAGTTTCAGTTTTTTGCTGTCAACTGCTTTCATCGCCTCACTCGGATTTTATGTGTGGAAGTCAGTCAGAAGCAAATAAATTGTATTGTGAAGTATAATAAATACTTAAACTTTCGAATTTACAATTATTATTTGTGTTCCTAGATATACATTGTTGAAAAAAGCATTTCTCAATTAGAATGACACGTCTTATGTATGTAAATGAATTATTAGTTTGAATGAATAAAAGTTATGTTAACGTTATGATTTTGTATTTCTGTTTCTGAATAAAAAAAAACAACTGTTAAACTTCCTTTAAAAAGTTTTTGGTTTGCAGTATAGTTACAAATGAAGCGTTGAGAATAAGAAGGGGTCAAGTGACATTTTTGAAATTTTGAGTTATAAGCGTTTAAAGTTTTACGTTTATAACTTTTTTTCTGAAATCGAGAGAAACTTATAATAAATCCATAAAAAAATGTACAATTTTTAGTATATCAACCAACCAATTGTATTTAAATTCATTAGTTTTAGAAAAAATTAAGCACTTGACCCCTTTCAGCGAAAATGAGTTTAATCTATTTTTTATGAAAATGGGGTCAAGTGAAACGTTGGGTTTCTTAAAATTTGATTTTAGGCTATTCTTTTTGTTATCAAGAATTTCAGATAATTATCGGCCCTATCATGTATTCCATCGTAATCAGAAAATTTTCCGAATACCGAAAAAAGCTATCACCGAATCCGTTCGTAATGACTATTTGTATGAGATTTTCCACTACGATGGAATCTGTCATAGTTTTTTTCGGGATTCGTAACAAGTTTCCGATTACGATGGGATTCGTGATAAGGCTGAATGCCTTTTCATAAAACCAACGGTGTCCTTGGGGTTCAAATTTCATCTGGTCATCGAGATTTTTAATACATATTTTCAATCGAGTTTTTCGATTTTCTTCTCTCTTGGGAAGAAATCTTGGTCTATAGCACTTACCACCTTAATGCAAAAAACATTATATTGCTTGGTATTTTATCTTTCGGCTTTTATTGCATAAAAGGGTTACGTGTGCACTTAAAACATCCATATAGGTGTTAAGTAATTTTAACCCCTTCTTGAATAAAAAAAACTTCAAAACAAACGTGTAGTTAAGCCCTTTATCTGAAGCTAGCTTTGTAAGTAATAAAAAAAGAAACACAAGAATTAGACCAAAATTTAAGTTGTCGCTTAACACCATTATTGGTAAAAAAAAAACAAAAAATCGAAAAATGTCACTTGACCCCTTCTCACTCTAGACGCTTCAAATATAGGAGGTATATTATCTCCTATCGATCGATTGAAAGCGAATGCCATTAATTAAGGTCTTATTAACTTTGGGCAAATTTTTTAGTTGCTAACCCTAACACCTTTGCATTTTGATGGATTTTTTATTCTTGACTATCATTTAGTTATATTTTATCATTACTGTATCAAATCAAAGACCCGAAAGAATCAATAATTGTCCCTATAATTATAGTGGACATTTTTAGCGGTGTTTGAATATCACTTTTACTGCTTCCAGTTGAAGAGAAGTCAATCTTACTTTTATTAATTAAATTATCCCACGCCTCTTAAAAAAAAAGAAATTTCAAATCAAAGTCAAAAATAGTAGAAAAAACTGATCTGAGAGAACGTGAGTTGAAATTAAAACTCATAGCTTCAAGAAGAGCATAAGAATCATTTACACGAGACAGTATTTGATGTATACATGATGTTTACATCAGCTACTTCGCGACGTGTTTTTACTGGTTGGTTGTAAGCAAATGAGGTGCAAGCGATCATGATACGGGGGCAAGTTGTTGTTATCAACTCATGGAAGTACCCTAAGAGCAAAACTGATGAATTGACGCTGAATTGTATCAATTCTTTTAATATGAATGTTATGATGTGGCGACCACACTTGGGTAGCATATTCAAGCAAAGGTTGTATAAAGAGATTTCATAAAAAACTACTTCGACCAATGCTTGACGAAACTAAGACAGGGGTGCCAGCATGTAACTTGATACAATCGAGATAAGTCGATACAATCGAGCAAAGGCAACCGAGTTAAATTAGTAACTGCCTATCTCGATTGTACCAATAAACTCGATTGAATACGTGCTAGACCCCTCAGTTAGCCCTTTCCGCGATGTTGTCATAGTCGGGTCTGAAGTTCCGCTCACTATCGCATATAACGCTAAGATCCCGAATGGTGGTAACTCTGGAAACTAGGATATCATTAATAAAGTATTGTCAACATAAAGTTCTAAATTGTTCTTTTGACACCAATTAGAAAAAAGGTAAAAGGCCAATTTATTTTTTTGAGGTTTGCATTTAGGGGGTGTGGAATCAGACCAACAACTCACAATTGTTATACCTACAATTTTAAAGGTTTTAATTACTTGACTTGATTATTAATTTGGTCCCTTGTACGTGCAAGCACATAGTAGTAGTAGTACATCAAAGTTCATTGGAATTTCTATAAATTAATAAATTTTAACTTTATTTTGTAAATTATAGGTTTAAAAACAGAATACAAATAAAACACTAATAACTAGAATTGGCAAGGTTTTATTGTTTATTTATTTATTTTTTTTGTATGCATATTTATAAACATTATTTGCATATTAATACAATTGATTCTTAAATACATACGTTATATATTATATAGTAATTTGTTTGCATATTAAAACATCACAATAGAAATGGAATGAATTGCCATACACAAAAAATGAAGACTTTATTTATTTTATATATTTTTTAAAAATTATTATTATTATTTTATTATATATTTGCCATTTTTCGATTTATCAATAGAATCAGCGAAAAGTTTCAAGTCTTTCAACAACAATATTGTTTAGCGCGTAAAAGATTTGTATTGTTTAATTTTTTACTCTTGAGATTGGCAACATAATTATTATGTATTTATTTTAAAATTTAACACAAAAGTTATGTTTATTTATATTCGAATGACTCTCAAAATATATTTTACATAGTCCGAGTTATTATTATTAATATTTTTAATTAATTCGAGTATTTTTATTGTAATAATTTTTTGTTTAGCTCACTGAATATCCAGTAGAGGCGTACTTAAAGTTAGGGTTTAAGTCTTTCTAGGTTTCGAAATACATAGATCCCTCTGTCCAAGAATGAGAGCAGAAGAATGACTTTAAGAAAACAATGTGTACTTAATTTAATTTTTAAGATAGAACCGCCCCCGATTCGATTGGAACATCACAATCTAAAGTTTTAATTATCGCTATATTTATTTTTGATTGTACCAATATTAGTATTATCGTTTCCGTTTTGTGCAAATTAGTTTTTTTTTATTGAACACATAAAATATTGATTTTTAAGAAATTGCATTATGTTTTGTGATTTATGTATTAATTAAGCGCGCATGGGAAATCTAATCATAAAATAGTAGTAGTAGTAACAACCTGAATTACAACAAGAAAATAAGTCTAGGAATATATTATTTTCGAAATACATACATATTATAAGCTGCAAGTTTTGTATATTTTTTTTAATTTACGTTACTGAAATGTTATGTGAGCTGAGTAGTATCATGTGTTTTTTTTTTTAAGTTTTTTCTTGAGGAATATAAAACAGATCACAGTATTGTTGATTACAAGATTTAAGTAGCAGATAAGTTTAATTATGGGGGTATGCAAAAAAATTTTAAAAAATATAACTTTTGTTCTATTTGAGTTAAATTTACGCCCCCTTTGTTTTTTGGTATTTTTGTTTTCTCTTTTTAGGATGCGTGTGTGATATGTTATGCTGTGGAGACCCCATTTAATACGTTAAACTATTTTTTTTTTTTTAATTTATAGGAAAAGATATTTTTGCTGCTTGGTACAACTTATTAGTCGACAAATGGCGTTGTTAAACTTACGACAATTTTATATAGCTGAGGGGGCGGGCAAGTGTCAGTGCCATTTTGATTTTTGCGCATAAATATCAGCTCTAAGGTTTTGCGCAAAACATATTCCTAATATCTGCATAGAAAAAAAATAGAATTTAAAATTATTGATTAAATTTAATATTGAAAATTATTGCAATAATAATAATAAAATAAAACTAAGCAAAATAAACTAATAATGTATGTATTCCTATTTTAATTAGTGAAAATATTTAAAAAATTTTTAGCGGTAATGTTAACTTAATATTCTTATGCTTTTCATTCTGCAGTACGCTGTTCGATGAGCGAAATTTGAGACTGTAGCAGATTATTTGAGAGAGTCTACACATTTTTTTTTCGCAATAAATTACTTGCCAGGACCATTCATTTTGTGGGGAAAAAAATGCGGTTGAGTTTTATTCGTTTTGTTTTTCTTGTTTCTTTAATTTTTTAGTGAGCAATTGCATTCAGCTTTAGATGGGGCACAATAGATGTTCAGGTCGAAAGAATGAATAATATATTGGGGATTAATTGCTCTGACCTGGAGATCTATCTAGGGCTGAATGAAATTGCTCATCCTAAAAGCTCTTCATCCAAATTTATTCCTTTAAGGAATTTAAAAATGTGGGGTATCTTCGTAAAGGGTAATTCGCTCTGCTTGATTTAGTAGTGTTCCAGGTACTTTATTTTTTATTCGCAACTCCCTAGTATGTGATCCGGCGTCTCCTCTTGAGTATTAAAGAATCTGTCTGCATAACAGGCCAGTATATTCAAGTGTCTTCTTAGTTCTTAGTTTGCAGTGGCAAGTGAGGAGACGCGTTACTAATCTAAGGTTGTTCCCACATAAGCTGACACAGTGTTTGAAACGATCTTGGTTGTAATTCCCAAGCAATACTTTTTGTCTGCCTCAACTTGGGGAGTTCTTTTCTATGGATCTTTTGGCCTCCACCTCTTTTTTGATTTTGTTTTTTATCACATTTTCTCCTTTTCCGCATTCCGATCTGCACATTTTGCTATGGAGTGATTTTTCGCCTGGAAAATGCTAGCTGACTGTCCCATCGGTACGGAAAGTCTGCTTCTTAGCCCAAATATATCAGCATCAGTACCTTCAGTTATCCTCGGTCCATCAGCATATGCCCCACTTGATGACATTTGCCTTAAGTGTGTAGTTTACTCGCTTCCCACTTTTTCCTGCTACTTAACTCCGTTTTGAAGTTTTTTACGGACGTAATGCAATAAATTCCAGTATATTATTCATTATTCAGACCATTTGATGAAAGATGAATTTGTTGCTACATAGCTTTTCACAATTGAAAATCAAGAACATAAAAATAAAAAAAAAAAATAAAATACAACACAATACCTCCATGAAAATCATAAATATGGACGTTGTAGAAATAGTGAGTAAATTGCGCTCAACCCACTCCTCTCCCGCTTGTACACATCCTTTTTCGTTAATAATTTTTGAAATTTCGGTGCTCTAAGTAAAAATAAACAAAATAAAACAAGCAAAAAAAGTGATACAATTATAAATATTTAACAAAAAACAAAAACTAATAAGAAATCAATCAACATGCTAAACTAATTAAATTTTAAACTATGATCTTACTAACATAAAGCATAAAATAAAGCATAATTAAAAGTTATAATCATAAGCATTTCTAGCAACAACTAAACACATGACCTGTAACACCATCACGCATATGCAGAATCCAGCTACAGCGATTAAATGCCCCTCTAACCAATCCTCACCAGCACGCAAGCAGCCCCGTTCATATATATAACGTTCTGCGGGCTGCTTTAGATTTTGAAATTTTATGTGTAAGTGTTTTGATTAATTTAGCTTGCAATTAGATTTATGAAATTTTTTTTATAGGTATACAAACAAATTTTTTATAACTTACATAGCCCTCCTTTCGAACATCATAGCCACACTGTTTGTTTTTGATAAGCTCATGTGGACGACGTTTGCAACATGAAAATGGAACACCACATGCCTCACGGCTTCCAACTGCTCCCGATGAGCAATTAAAATAATTATTACTATCCCAGTCTTTGGGGCCTTCAATTCCACAACATTGCAGCCAATCTTCTTGAATCCAATCGATTAGATTTTGTTGATCTGGATCTTCGCGGTAATGTATGATAAATGCACGCAAACCTTCGGTGGCTTGGTCTTTAATCTAAATAAAAAAATACTTTGTCAAAGATTTTTTTATAAATTTGTGCAAAACTTACCCAGCCTTTATCTTTGAGAATGAAAACCAGTGTTCCAAGACCAATTTCCAGTATAAGCAAGACTGATAAAAATATGGCATACTGAAAAGTAAAAGACATTTAGAAAAATCAAATACGTAATTTAATATATGGTATTTTGTATAGTTATCTTATCACCTTTGCCAGTGCCTACGTTTTTTAACTCTCGAGAAACAAAAATAAGAGTTTTGTTCCATTTTTGCCAATAAAAGGCTGATGACTCAATTATTAATTCTTAGTCAAATAATATTTCATTTTGGCCCAACCTTTCACATAAAATGACTTCTAAGATTTCAATGATCAATCATTGAAACAAAGAAATTCATTTTACGTATTAACTTTGGCCAACATGAAATTTTTTGTATTGGCAAAAATTAATAATTAAGTCACTCCGGTTAAATAAATAAAGACCTAATCCTTTATGCGAAGTTTTACACATATATCGACGATGTCAGTAAATCTGTTGCTAGCTCTCTGTCTACTTATCTGTCTATAAAGGAAAGCTGTTGATATTGTCGGATTAAAGCCGTTTTTTTTTGAAAAAGTGAATGATCATAAAAATTGTACATGCAACTATGACAAATAAGATTATAATAAATCTTTGTTATTGTTTACACACACAAAATTTAGTTATTGTTTGCGAGTTAAAATTTGCTGAGCTGGCTATTCACTTTTGCTTTAGAAAGACTTTTAAGGGAATCAACAAGTCAAACGATTTTCTTCTAATTTTTCGTAGGTATGTACTAGTATTTGTTTTTATCGAAAAATACAATGTTTTTGTTTTGTTGGAAATTTAACACCTGAGTAATTTACTTTTATATCGCCAACATTAAAATTTGATAATGTGCTTGAGTCATCTATGTACACGTTTACGTTTATGGTTTATCATCACAGTTTCTTTCAAAAGGCAACAGCAAGAAAACATACAAGACAAGAATTAATTGGCACTCTTTACAACCAACTATCGGACAACTTGATTATTTGGGCTTCAATTGTTTTCACTTAATAGCGAAAGTTAAGTATTTACAATCGTGTATCACGCACCCACCCACTATAATTATGGTGTACGTTGTATGGCGAAAGATTAAAACTAGGTACCGATTTCAAATCGAACTTTCCATTTTGTTTAAGAGCAGAGGCTAGGTAAATAGATACAAATTCAAACTTTAACGTGATTAGAAATTAAACCCCACTTACCATCGATAGAAGACAAGTATTTTCGCGAAGGGCGCCCACACTGCCAGTAAAGCCAATTATGAACGTCACAGTTCCGAGGCAAATCAAAACAAAGGCTGGATCCAAGGCGATGAATGTTAGCCTTGTCAGGTTACTGAACATATCTTTCTCGTTCCATGCCCAAATTCCAACTGCAAGGACACAAAGTCCGGCAGACTAATTGGATACAAAAAAAAAACAAACAAATATTGAATTCCATCTTTCACTAATGAACGGCACACCGAGAAGCAGAACTCACCCAAAACAAAACATTGCAACTGAAGATGATATATTTCAGACAGCAGCTGATTTCGCTCGTTTCGCGACGATATTTTCGCACTGGCATCCTTGAATATGCATAAATCGAATGGTCAATCTTCAGAGACTGTGATATAATTATTGTTGGTAAACTGGTTGGTTGTGTTTATGTGTCCTTGTGTTTCTGTGTTCTTAATGGACAATGGTTTATAGAGATGGTGCACTATGTGAGACGAGTTTTTGTTTTATTTAGGTGGATTTTCAGCTAAACTACTTAAATCAACTAATCTAAGAATCTATGTTTTATCAAATATACATTGTGTATTTATTTATTAAGGATTGTTTGATTGTTTTTCTTCCATATTTCGAGGAAATAAATGGAATTTTCTTCACAAAATCTGACACAAGCCACTAAACCCGAAAGACAAGCAAAAAGCAATGATCGTAAAGTAAAAAAAATGTATTGCAAATATCGTAAAATGTTGACGTTTGTACGTACTTGTTGGATTTGTTTTGTTCATTTGCGGAGGTTAACTACGATATATGAGTGTGTACACTTTGGAACAAAAATGTGTGAGGGAATAAACATGGCAAATATGTTGAAGAGAATCTTTGATAGATGGCGGCTCTAGCTAACAAAAGAAAACCGATTTTTTTAGATTAATAATGACTTTATTTTTCATAATTTCTTAATGCTAATTGTAACAAATCACAAAAAAAGCATTGCCTACGCCGTCTGCCAGAGTGACATTTTTATGTTTAAATAAGTAAATTATTATACATATGTAATTGAAATAAAACATTTAAATTTGATAAAATATATTTTCTTTGTATTTTTTTGGACATCATTAGAATAGCTCTTCGATTATGTTTTTCCGGTACCTTAATCCCCATTCTATATACTTTGCCAGCAGCTTCCAATTTTCACCATTTAAGATGTTTTTCATCTCCATATTGCTCAGGACACTTTTTCCAAATACAGATACTCGGATTTCCGCCAGAATAGGACATCTTCCCAGAAAATGGTATACATCTTCCCTCGCCCTCATGTTGCACAGCCCACATGTATCTGCAAGGTCATTTCTGTAGGGAATGAAATTTAACGGGATAACCTCAGCTCTTGCTCTGATGATTGAAGATATTTCCTCCGTTGAGTAATTGCAATTGAAGTAATTCCTGTGCATTAGGTTATGATTGAGTTGGGCATATATAATTCGTTGTACGGATGACCTTGCCTTTATTTAGAAATCCTGTCTTTTTCTCAAATCTACCGCCTTGATTAACTCGTACGCCTCATATTTCCAAGCCTCCATATTGTTACTATCTAGGCTTATAGAAAAGCTACAATATTCTGCCAATCTCTTCCACTGTGCATACCATGAGATTTCTTTTCTTACTACCAGCATACTTATCTTTTTTGGCAATCTTCTATCGTCCATTTGAAGAGTTTTTATGGCATAGTCAACTTGCATTTTCAACGTTGATATGTACAAAGGAGATAACCCAGTTTCAAGAAGAAGAACATGATTTGGTGTTGACTGAGGCAACTTGAAAATTCTTTTTAAGAAGTATCGTAAGAGTTGCTCCACTTCTTCAAACTCTATGTGGCCCCAACATTGGGAAGCATACCACATTATGGCTTTTGCTGTTGCCTCAAAAACTCGATACTTTGATGGTGAATCTACATCTTTACTGGACATGACACTTCTCCAGGTTGCATTAATAGCACTCTTTGCTTTTGCGAGTTTTCCTGCCATATATCTTTTTATATTTAGATTTCTCGTAATGAGAACACCTAAGTAATTGTACTCATTTACCACCTCTACGTCATGGTTAGAAAATTTCCATTTTTCATTGCGACAGTTTCTACCTCCTGCATTGCGAAATATCATGATTTTTGATTTGACTAGGTTTACTTGCAGTCTCCATTTATTGCAATATTCAGCCAGCCTGTTCAACATAAGCTGAAGACCTTGTGGTGTTTCAGCCAGTGCAACAATGTCATCAGCAAACATTAAATGGCTTATTACAAGTGTTTCAGACAGCTTTACTCCTCCGGTCCAAAAGAAAACCGTTAGTTGGCAATCATTTGAAAATAACAGTTTATGGAGAAAATAAAAATACAAAGTAATTTGGCGCGCTCACTCAAAAAGTGAGCAAGCGAATCCAAGATTTTTTTCCTCAGAGTTTTGACAGACAGCAAAGCTGAGATATTTTGCTGAGGAATCCTTCAGGTAACTGAGATTGCTGAGATCTCATTTTCCTGAACATGTCTATTACTTCACTACTTCGTTGTTTGGGACATTTTATTCTTTTTTAAATACAGTTTCAATATATTGGCACAGATAAGGCAGATGATACAATCTAATTGCATTACGCTCACGGTAAAAAAGGGGAACAAAAATGATGGGCAATAAAATTATTATTTAACCAGTTTCAACATGAAATTATAGATAAATTAAAAAGTTTCATTTACAGCTGTTCTCGTTTGACCAATATAAACTTCATCGCAGTTTTGACAATTAACGGAATATATTCCGAATTTATCGAGTGTTTCTGTTTTGCGTTTTATTGTTACAATTAAGTTTTTTACCATATTCGCGCTACTATTTGGTGACAGCTATAGAATAGAATTAATAGTGCGGTGGAAAAAAGAATTTAAAGCTGATTTTAATCTATCCATAATTTTAAAAAACTTGCGTAGTAAATCCATCGCCTAATTTTTCCGTAATATACAGTTTCAAAATAACATCAAACGCCCAAATACGATAGAATGTGTGGTGATTTTAGAACCAATCCTAAAAAATTTTCATGCATACAAAGAAAAAGACAGAGAAAACAACAAATTAAATTCAAAATGAAATGAGCCGTCAAACGAAATTAGCTGATTTAAGAACGGCTAGTTTGTTCATAGTAGGCTGATTACCGATTTTCATGATCAACAACTCAAATTTTGGATTCCTTGATGAAAAAATTTTGGTTAACATGCACATATGTTGCAATAATCCATGTTTAAAGATGATCAGCTGTGAACAAACTGGCCCTAAAACACATTGGCCCTTACCAATAACCAAATTTAAGGACGACTTAAATATTCAATTAAAATTAACCATAATGGTATATGGCATATGGACTATAACTTAAATTCAGATGTAAAGTATACAAATTCAATGTAAATACATCCGGATTTAAGTTTCAATCTGGATGTATCGAGTGAATAATATGGGCGTAAATAACGAACCCTATACATCACATGTTTCATATTTAAGAGTCCGTTCCGTACCATGTTATATTCATTAAAGAGTCTACTTAGATATTTAAGTCTTACCATGTTTGGTTTGTTATATAATAGAGTATATAGCATTATTGCCCATTTTACTTAAATATTTAAGTCGTCTCTAAATTTTGTTATTGGTAGGGCCCATTTTCTATAAATATATATAATTTGTATTAAATATACTATATGAGATAGATGTTTGGAAGCGGCAAATTAATATTTGCTAGCATTGCAATAGAACTGAATTCATTTGCTTGCGAATATCATTTAGTACTTATCATTTAATTATTCAATCAAGAAAAACGGCTATTGAAAAAAGTGGAAAGCGCCAGAGAAACGACGAAACGGGTCAAAGTAGGTGTTTTTTGAAATTTCAAAAAAATAGCCGTTACTCGAAAACTGTAATGATGCGGTACGGACAAGTTACTAAATTCTGAGTGGTCATGACCTGCCATATCACCAGTTTCAGTTTGGACCATCATTTATGGGACACCCTGTATATGTAAAATAACTATAATTTAAATAAAAAAAATTTTCTTTTATAGTTTGAAAATACTAACATATAATTCTAGGAATTTTTCCCTATCCATACTTTCACTCAACTGGTTTCATCAAGAAAATAGTGCCATATCTGACATGCCACACACACAATTACAAAAAAATCAATCCCATTTTGCTTTCTTTTCACCACGAAAAATTCGAAATCCCGGATCAAAATCCCAAATGGCAAAAGGAAATCGACATAGTCATAAGGTAATATATTGCGCAGGTTGTTAAAGTTGAAAATGTCAAAAATTTAAAAATGGCTGTTCGAGTGCCCACGAACTCAACGTGCATCATTAGAAACAACAACAAAATATTGAAATTAAACAAAGAAAGGGGCACTGGATCCACCATTTTACCACCGCATAATACCTCGATTTTGACAGATGCGCAGAACTGAAAAAAAAAAATGTTAACGCTAATATAAATACATAGGTACACAAAGATATACCTTTAATATATGTACTGAGTGTAAGTATGTCTCATTCTTGTAAATTAACCTTAATTGACTGACTAAGTTTAGTAGCAGCCCGTGGCGTAGGTAATGGTTAGCTCGTAGGACTGTTACGCCGAAGACCTTGGGTTCGATTCAGAATTTTTCACGGGTTAACCACTGCCTCTTTCGAGGAAATGACAAATCGAAATCACAAAGTGATACTTCTCATGAAAAAATGCTTTTCATCTTAGCCGTTGGGATGCGGCAGAAAATTGTAGGTCCCCTCCATTCCTGCCAATAACACGCACTGTGCAGGAATGGTTGAGAGTTATAAGTCCCTAGGCCCTGGTTCTACACGAGCTGTTTCGCCACCCAATTTATTTATTTAGGTAGGAAGGTATACCTATGACTGATTAAAAAGTTGTGCCATTAGTTTAAGTATTACATGTATTAGCAAAAAAGTACCAAAAGGTGCCCCTAATCTTCCCTAGTCTACCTATAGAGTTTACCACTAACCTGAAAGAACAAAAATTAAATAGTGTTCCCTTAAGGCTTAACCCTTAGTTCAATTTTCTTTTTCCTACAACAACAAAGAAAAGATAAATCTTATCAGAACTATAACCTATAGCCAGATATGTACCTAGGTACATAATATATAAAAAAAACGAAAAACAAGATTTTAAAAAGGGCGTGTACCTGTGCGTGCACGTGCATTTGGGTAAATGTTGGAGATCCCGCTCTGTTGCGAAGCAATAAAATAACCAGGACTAAACAACGCGTTGACGGTGAACCCCTAAATTGAAGGAAAAAAAACATAAAATAAATAAATAAACAACTACCTAACCTACCATGACTCGTTGGGTAGTAAAATCACTTCAAATTGAGCATTTTACGCACTTTTCTATATGTACATAGATATACGCTACGCATTATTTGTTACCCACTGTCAACTATCTCCTTTCATGCATCATGTCTTCTTGCTTTGTTGTTTGCATCAACCTTACCATAGGCATAATATCAACAAAACGTACACACTACAGCATGTTTGGAAGAACGGTCGATGACCCGCTTCGAGTCAGTATGGCGCGCTTTGGAAGTTGTTTACGTTTTCAAAAAAAAAAATAAAACAAAATAAATAAATAAAAATTAAGACTTCTGTTTGCCTTGTGCACCAAACAGGGTTACCTACCTTCTAGACATTAAAGTTTCTAATATACAATTTGAATTGCTGATCAGTAGGATGCCACGTCTTGTTTTAATTTACCTACATTACTTGAATAAGGAACAAACTTAAGGAAAAGAGATGTTGTCCATTTGATCTGTATTGTTTAATTTTTAAGATCTGATGATCTAAACTAAAACAAAAAAGGTCCATTGACAATAAGTAGTGTGTCCATAATGTAAATGGGTGGGTTCAATAAAAATAGCTAAAAAACTGAATTTTCAGATTTCTGAATTTAAGTCGTTGAACGCAAAAAAAATCTGAAATTTCAGTCGAAAGTCATTGTGTCAAATTCTGGCATTTACCTATAGGATTTACATTTAAGCGAAATAAAATAGAACTTTAATTATATTCGTATATTAAAAACTGACCGTGAGTACTTGTGAGGTGAAATTATATGCAACTAAATCAGCAATAGGTTTTATTATTTTCATTAAAAGTTTTTTTTATTGCCCTACAAATTTCTAGAAAAACTTTCTAAATATCAATATAAAAAACTGTTGAAATTCAGTAAACAATAAACAAAAAGTTCGTTCATTTAAATTAGTATTGGATTTTCATGACGAAAACTAAAAAAATCAACCACCAACAAGACGAAAAATATAAAGTTCAGCTTTTATGTGTGCTTTTGGCACTTCCCCCACCGGCCACCACAAACAACTTTCATCTGAATTTTCAGATGAGAATTTCTTGTCTGAAAATTCAGATGGAACGTAATTAAACGTAACTAAAAGTCACTAAAAGTCATCTAACTTTTTATGACAGCTGGCCAATCAGAAGCTCCAAAAATTCAGAAATCTGAAAATTCAGATGTAAAACGTAATCGATTGAACGCACCCATTAAAAAAAAAGAGAACATTTCCAATAGTACAACACTACCCCCCTCCCCACCGAGTCAAAAAAAAAAACCTCAATTAAGAACTTTTTATTTGTGATAGGTATGTATTTGCACAAAGGAAATAGTGTTGGGCGCCAGTTAACTGTAAATTTTTTAAACAGCTTTATTTAGACATCAAAATAATCACTGATTATGTCTCAAAACTTAAAATTAATATTTTTGTTTTAACCCATTTTACCCTATAATAAATAAAAAAAAAACATCTGTCCCTTTTTAATCTTTCCTTTAAATATAATAAGCTGTCAAATACCTACCCATTTATCACGTTTCATCCTATAAATGTTATCTACTGAGATCTCAGTAGATCGAGTGTTGCGATTATGCCCAGCAGTATTTTAATGGAATTTCAAATTAATAGGTAAATTCCGATATTAAAGATTAGACACAAAAGAACATTTCCATTTTTTTTATATAGACAATAACCATAAATTCGGAATAAAATTCAGAATTATTTGAGGAACACTTTTTTTCCAATGTCTTCATTTTCATCTAGCGTTAAATTTTTCTAAATCAAACATTTTTCTATGCACATCTTCCCAAACTACTATTTTTCCAAGCCCATTCAGTAAAAACTTATAAACTCTTTAGATCTGTTCAGTGTACTCAAAACATTTTTTAAAAAGTTAAAGCATTCTGTTTCCAAGCCTTTTCGAACCCGTTTTTATTTTAAGTGTTAAGGATTGATTTTGTGCTGAGTGAAAGAAAACGCTTTTTCTAAAATTGTTGAAACTCCCAACTTCCAATGGCGAATTTATGTAAAGGTGAAAATGTAATTTTACATGAAATAAAATTAATTTTGAGGTTAAAAGAAACTAAAAAGAGAACATGCAAACAAAAGAGAACAAAAAAAGAATTTTATGAAAAAAGAGAGCGTAAAAAAGATCGGATTTGAAAAAGAGAACATGTTCTCTATAAAAAAGATGATCTGGAAGCCCTACAATAAAGGTCTGTTAATTTACTTCAAAAAACAAACTACCAATTTTTACTATTTTTAGTGCAAATTAATATTAGGTGTGTTTTGTTGTACCTACGCACTTCTCCGCTTAAAATAAAAGCTTACAAAAAATAGTTGCAATTTTTTTATTTGATCAGTTTATAGGTACTTCAGAGTCCTCACTATAATTTTCCTCCGACAAAAATTGAGCAGGCGAATTCAAGATTTTGTTTCCTCAATATTTGACACAAAAACTAAGAAATTTTGCTTAGATATCAGAAATATAAACTGAGCAATTATATCCGCCTAGTTCATAAGCAAAGACTATAGTTAATTTCATATATGTAGCCAGTGGTCCATTTCACCACCTTACAGTTTACAACTACAAATTTGTAATAATGCTGTATTAAATAAAAGTAATTACATTTTTATTTTTTTATTCTGCACTCAAAAACGCTTCCGAAAAATTTAAAAGAATACAAAATTGTAGAAAACTTTACAGATCAACTTTCACCTGTGAAATTTTCCTACAAAATTCAAGAAATTTTTTAATATAACTAATTTATAAAGCATGCAATTACTTATTTTTTATTGCAAGATCAGTACAAGTTTGTAATTGTAAATTGTAAATTGGTGAAATAGACCACAGGTAGGTAATTTTATCCATAAAGGCGAATCACTTATTTGACGCCTAAAAAGAACTAAGGTAGCCCTGACACCATGCGCAGCAAACGCGAGACGACTCGAACGAATCCTATACCCAATCCTGAAATCAGGTTCCTTGGTTAATTTTGTTTTGCTCTTTGCTTTCGTTTGTTGTTGTTGTTTATTTCCTATGTTTGATTTATTTATTTTTGATATTGTATAGGATACGGGAATAAAGATAGAGAACACTTGCTGCATTGCAAGCGAAGCAATTGGAATAGGGATAGGAAGAAGGGTCTATAATCATAGGTATTGAGTATTTTATGATAATGATTATGGTTGAATTGGAATTAAAATTTGAAAGTTGAAACCTAGCTCAACAAGAAAATGAATAAAGTTTACATTTGCATTGATTGTGTTATTCATTTTAAAACGTAGGTAGGTACCTTACCTACATTATGTACATAGGTAGCTGTATGTACTTAAATATGTATACCCATTAATTGAATGCGTTGCGTCGCTAGGTCGACTTGGAAATTGGGGTGCTAAGTATCTACTTATTTACCTACCTAATTGAAATGCATAATTAATAAAAACTAGATTTGTACCTAATTCAGATTGAAGATTAACCTGGAGCTCTAGGTATACCTACCTACAATGAAATGTATATCAGAATTTGAACAAATTTGGCCCTAAGCTGTTTCTTAAAATATGAATCAGTTTTTACTTTTTAGTAAATCGATTCCACATCTTTTAAGCGGTCCCTAGACGCTCAATATTATTGTGCAATACCTATTTGATATTGCACAATACTATTGTTCGTCTGTGGATAATATTGCAAGGTTGTGCAATATATTGAAGAAAATCAAATCCATTTTGATATTTATTGCACAATATAAAATTATTGTGTCGTCTGTGGGTAGAATTGTAAAATATATGTGTATTTATATTCAACAAACTTCAGTATTAACTCAACACGTTGTCTACACAAGAATCAGCTGTCCACTAAATTATTGGATAAAATATTGAACCGTGTGGGGCACCTAGCCAATAATATTGTGCAATATTTCGAACAATAATATTGAGCATGTAGCAGTGATGGAAATCGACTTTTTTCGATTGTACTGAACGCTGAAACAAAATAGTACTGAAAAAGAACAAATAGTACTGGGCTCTTTTAAATGGATAAAAACTAGCAAACACACAAATTCAAAAATAAAAGTGATTTATTAACAAGAACAAAAAAAATTCATTTGTTATAAATATTAAGGTAACATTATAGTAAAGGAACTTCATTATTATAGCTAAATAAATAACGGACGGATCCCGTATCACAGTAAGGAGCCAGGACCCATGTTCTGTATCTCGGCGATAACTTTTCGCAGCGAGAAACGGCGAAAAATGGAACAAAACTCATAGGAATCCTATGGGTTTTGTTCCATTTTTCGCCGTTGATCGCCTCGAAAAGTTATCGCCGAGTTACAGAACATGGGTCCAGGTTGTAGGTTTCATTGAATCTCATCATTGAATATTTAAATTTTTAGTTTTGAGGTTTTTAAAATCCTAAATCATTTAGTGTGTTCAGAAAAATGATATCTCAGAGATTAAAAAATAATAGTAAGTTAGGTAATTTAAAATTTTTTTTACTCTAAAAGTTCTTCTTTTTGAAGAGGAATTTTTTGTCACGTTTTTATTCACAAGATCCTTATTAATTACAAAACTGTAACAACATTCCTTTTTTAAAAGATTTTTGGTTTCTATCAGCATTCACTTTCCAAAAACCAAATTTTTGCCCAACATTTCTCATTTTCTTAATATATTCGCAGTCAGCTAGAGCTCTATATTTGTTGCTTATAGCTTCAATAATTGTGTGTTCATTAGGAAAAAACTTTAAAACAAATTGAACGATGGAGTCGATGGAACGATGGAGTCCATCCAATACTGCGCTTTGTGAGAAATTTTGAAGTGCGTTTAAGAAAACGTCATCGAAATCCAATCTTTTTCTAATATCTTAGCAGAAATGTTATGTAAAACATTTTAGCATGATTTTTGAAGCCCTGTATAACTTTTTCACTGAACTTTTTAAAAGTGTATAAGATTTCACATTCGGTGACGCAATATATCTCCATAACTGGTAGGGTTCATCAAGAGATTCCGTTACCATAAAATTTCTATATAATTGTTTGAAAATTAATTTCATTGTTGGAAGCAAAATAATAACGTGAATGAAGATAATAAGAAAACTACTTCTGTTTAAGTGGAGCGATTGAATATATGATGAGCCCAACTGTCGTACCTGGGCGAAACGCAACTTTTGGAGTTGAGGTCACTTGAACTTAAAAATTGGAAGCTAAATATGTACCTTCTCTTACGTAGTCAGTTCAGTATTTAAAAGCAAATTAGCGCCTTCAGCCCAAGTGGGGATGGTTTTGATATTGGGTAATTGGGCTTTGAGTATTTTCGCATCGCACATAGATTTAAATGTAGATAAGAGAAAATTATCAATTTTGTACAAACAATTCAAAATTGTACTGAAAATGGCAAAGATGTACTTACGTACTGAGAAAAGCAAATTGTACTGAATTCAGTACAATAGTAAGGCTTTTTCCATCATTGGCATGTAGGGAAGGGACCGCTCAATTAAACTTATGTCGATAAGTCCCCTATTACACGATGATTCTTTGCGTCTGACTCTTTTTTCGATTTTTTCTTTGAAAATCATCCTGTGAGTCGCACGCTATTACACGATGATTCTTTGCGCCTGACTCTTTTTCGATTTTCCCTTTGAAAATCATCAAAATAAAGTTATATAAAAAGAAACGTCAAAAAGAGTCTCGGAAAACTTGGCCCACGGGCCACGACTCATAGGGCAACTGGTCTTCCGTCTCATCTTTTTTCTCTTTCGCACTCGTTATGTTCGAAAAGAGTCAGACGCAAAGAATCATCGTGTAATAGGGGACTAATATTCACTCAAAAACATGCATTTGACTGGCTGAATTAAAATACGTTAAAACCATATGAATAAAAACGTTTTAAATCTATACGTTATGTTAAATTTGAAATACCGCGAAAAGGTATGTACCTAGGTAGGATTGTTTGCTTAATTTATTTTTGTTGTGAAAATTGTGTTGAAAACATGTGGGACGATCGCTTTAATAAATGGACGAATGTTTAAAATGGATTGGTAACTTCATCAAGCTCGTTTCTCTTTTGAGCCTAGTACGCTGCTGAAGCGAAACGAAAAATCCCATACAAAAATGACACAACGAAATCATAAACGGAAAATTTCGTTCTGCTTTTCGTTTTGCAGTACGCTGTTCGAAGAGCGAAATTTATAATTGTAGCAGATTATTTGGAGAAGTCTCCGCTCCTTTTTCGCACTGATTTAATTATACAGACTATTTATTGTGTGCGGAAATATGACATTTAAGTTTTATTTGTGTTTTTTTTTGTTTCTCATTTTCTTACATCATGGGTTTCTCTGATTTTGTGCGTTTATGTTTGATTTTGTTTTAAGAATTAGTGAAACTCTCCAAGGATATTTTCCGTTGTGTTTTCGCAAGCGTTTCGTTGTCTGTTTGGAGATCACAGAAAAATTTCGTTTCGCATCAGCAGCGTACTAGGCTTTAACCAGGAGAGGTTGTTGGAAAATTGGAAGAAATCTCCAATAATGACAAAGGTGGATTAATGGTCTTCGACCTAGTAAATAAAAATAATTAAAACTAAAAAAATCTAATTTAATTATTGAATGCTATCCAAAATTCCTAAGGCCGAAACTACACTATTTCGTGTGGTTTGTTGCGCCATATTGAATTTGTTTGTGTCACCGCGCCACGATGAAATTTTCGTGTCAAAACAGCACGATCTTGCCACACACAATGCAATGCCGTGCACAATGCAAATATAATCCTATAGAACTGAAAATTGAAACCAAACTGCTAAGTTGCATGTGCGCGCCTGGTCTTAGAGTACTCGGTCTTAGCAAAAACGTACATTTTGCAGAAGAAACTGAAAGAGAAATTCTTGAAGTTGGCGTTCTTATCCAGATCAATTTCAATTATGTGAGTTTAGCAGGTTAATAAAATCATATCACAGCATAGCGTTAGTAATAATTATATTTATATAATTCAATTAATATTTATATTCAACACAATCAACAAAAATAATCAATAAAATTTAGTAGGTAGATATGTAGCTACATCTTAAGAAGACAAAAAGTTTATATCAATATCTGTTTCCCACATTATGTCCAATTAGTGAGTAAAAATAAGTATGTAACACCACCTGAAAACACCAATAGCGCGAATTCATTCTTCAACTCGAAAAGCCCAAAAACTTTTACATTCAGTAACTCTATATTAAGTCGATTTAGAAATAGTTCAACCTTAAAAAAAAAAAATTATATTTAATTATTATTAACGCCTTAACGTTCATTTAAAACTTACACTTTCATCCCAACGGTTATCCATTCCGGAGCATATAATTTCGATTTCAATAATTCTTATTCTTCTTGATTGCCGGATAGTTGCATCAACACAAATGATGAAAAATAACAAATTAACAAAATTTGGCAAAGTTTCTACAAAGTGATGCAATAGTTGTTTTCCAATACTTCTTTGGATGGAGTTACTATCATCGAAATGTATTAGAATATATATAAAATTGTAAAAAATAAAGTAGAATAAATTGAACTGGCATATTGAAGAGAAGCTCTTAGCAGCACGATAGATGTCCGATAAAATTATTCCACACTCATCCAGTTCGTCTGATGCTTCACAAAGAACGCTCATTTGTCTATGACGACTTAAATGATGTTCATCAAGTGATTTCAGTTTATGCACTAATAGTCTTAAATAAGCATTCATTTGTTCGTAGAATACATCAATCACAAGGAACCCCAGGAAACAAATATCTGTTAAAAGGATGACTCCTAACCATATAAAACAAGCTACAATATGGTGAAAATTTAAATCGTAGTTTAAAAATGACGCTTGAGTTTGGATTCTAATTTTTGTATCGCGGACAATACCAATAAATGATAAAACCAGTTTTGACACAAGCAAGATTGTAAACTTTTTTGAATTAAACATTTTTTTGTTGGCAACTTTTTTAACAATAGCCTTGTGAACCTTTAAGAACTTTTTAACCACCAATGCTGTTTGTGCATCAGAAAGTGTCCAATTAATGTAAACGATTAATGAAGCAGTAATAAGCGAAATATCCTTGAGTAGTTCCATTATGTTCAGTATTTTGGAAGCATTAAGCCATTTTATAAATTCATTCACTGGACCCATAAGAAAAACTGTTACAATAAACATTCGAAAAACAATGAAAATAGCTGTCTGTAAGCCCGTTGGTTTTCGAATTTTGTTGGTTTTTAAATCAATACTATGAGTGGTCAAACCTAAAAACTTGGCAGTGTAATAGATGAAATTAAGAACTATTTGTGAATCCATCGTCAATTAATGAATGCAAAATTATATTACGCGTAAGTTGTATAGACAGGCAAAGCGAATATTGAACTAACATGGGTCTTACCACAATGACTGATTTATTATATGAAAGGTAGGGGTGATATCCTTATTTATGTTCAGATATATTATGAAATTAGCTAATAGGTTATTTGAATGAGGAAACAAAATATTTTTGTTTTTTGTTGTTGTTGTTGTTTTAAGTTTCATAAACAAAATATTATTTGTTGATCGATACCTACAGAGTACAGATTTATGTTTTATGATTGAAAGGGAAAACAACAATTTATTATAATTCGTGTATATAAAAACATTAATTAGGTATACCTATTATGTTCTGAGATTGAGAAGAATTGAAACATCAAAGTATTTTTAAAAATTGATTTTTACTTAAAATAAGTAGGTAATTCAAAAATTGTACTACTGATGTAGACATTCAATGCCTCGTCGCTTTCATAGTCAAACAATTCAATCATATGGTCAACTTTGTGGAACATTCGGAAGTTGTTCTCTGAGAATAAATTATATTCAACCATTTCAAAGAATTTGTTTTCATTATTTCAAGTAAATTTCATTAAATAAATGGATTAATTTGAGACAATCTTTTTGTTCCGAAATATTCCTTCATTTCGTTTTTTGTTTTCACGAAGCGAATTCCGTAAAAAATTTAAGAACTAATAAGAATCTGTTTAAATTGAACTTGAGAATTAATGTGCTATGAACAATTTATTATAATTATTATTTTTAGTGTACTAGGCTGTAAATACATAGAAAGCCTAGTATTTATATACAAAGCTAGTACCTACGCAGATTGCGCTAAATTTTTGCTGCCATTTTTCTCTTTATCTTTTATTTCTCAAACCATAATTCACACAAAATTCAAGAATTATAGATTCTGTTTAAATTTAGCTAGAGAAATAACTTTGCTGAACAAATATCCTGTGCTTAGTTTTGACAGATAAGTTATGTAAATCAAGAAACGAAAATTTGATTTTGTAGCCTCGCAGCTAAAATATTTTGTTTAATTTTAGCTTGGCTAAATTTTGGAGAGAATTTTGTTGTTGGTATTGATTTTGGGAAAATCCAACAAAACGTAGGGAAAATTATGAAATAAAGTTTTTGCATAAAAAGAGAACCAAAAAAGCCTGATAAAACTAAAAAAAAAATAATTAAAAAAAAACAATTAAATTGTTTTGCTATTTCAGTTTTATTCTTGCCTGAATCAAATTATAAAAATTGAATATCAATGCGTTTTGACAAACTGATCTCACTTTTTTTTGCATTTTTGATTAGCATATATAAAAAATTGAACTTATACCCTACCTATGCGCTTGGAGCAACCATCAATCACTGAATAGGAACTGTTAAATAAGGTAAATCCTCAACAAGTTGTTCATGTTTGCAACGTTATTCGTTAATATTAAAATATGATTTTTGATCGAAAATACAGTTTAAAATTATGTTTTTTTGTTGAGTCTTCAAATTAGACAGGTGAGTGTATCTTTAACGATTCCCTTGAATAGGAATTACCTTCACGCATATACCACATCCACCTGCGACTATAATAAATTCCTATAAGGGTTTTTTCACTCTCCAAATTGCCATATCAAACCCAACTCGATATAAAATATTAAAACGTTAGTCCTATATAATATACCCAACTATATGTAGTTGGATTTAAAAATTGCGGTTAACCGATATTATGTCCGTGACGAATTTCTCTATAATTTGCAAACATCAAGGATACACTTGGGTGCACTCAGGCGTTAAACCGTGAATACACAACGAAACTGTATCCATAACACGCATATTCCACATATTATCGCTCGCACAGCTGTGAGAATGAATATTGAATATACGAGTACCTACTCGACTATCAACTTCCTGAACAAAGGAATATGGTTTGGTTTGGCCAGTTGGTCAATTTGTTATTTGAAATTCCTGGTATCGCTACCTTCTATATATAGGTACAGACACTTTGAGATTTGGCCAGAGAGTTTTTTTGTAGGTTTTCTTTCTTGTGCACTTGTTCGATATTATATCCAGCACATCACAGGTATACTTATCAGGTGCTTGTGGCAAAAGGCAAAGGGAAGTAAGTCAGATAGAACGGTACCTATTATTTTTTCGAGGCAAAATTAAATTGTGGAGCGAAAAATTTATTCATGGAAACACGGTTGGCTAAGTTTTCTCATTTTTATTTTTACCTAAATAAAATTTATTCAATTCAACAAGGATTGAATAATGATTTTAAATATTCATTTAAATTTTTTTTAGGTTTAAATATACGAACATGGACGTTGGATTTCCGTTGATATTCAAAAATGTTGATTTATTTTTGGGAAAATTTATGAACGCAGAATGTATTTTCTGGTCGAAAATATAAGTTGAGAGTTTTTTCATGACCGATAGGTAGGTTACTACATTTAAAGTCTTGCCTTTTTTCATTCGATTATATTTTACCTAATTAATAAAGAAAGGTAGGTAGTAAGGTTGGTATGTGGGTACAGAAAGAAATTCAAATTTAAGTCAGAGTTTAAAATAAATACAATTGTGAGCGATAATATCGATCACGTCTTCATCGTTCTCTTCTTCTTCGGACTTGAATGCTGAAAATATGAGCCTAAATTGTTTATATCGACGTTTAAAGTACCTATAGAACCTCGTTAGTCATTTTTGTATGTTTTTCAGAAATAAAAAAAGTCCACCAAATTTGTATGGTTTTGAATTCTTCCTTTTTTTGTAAAATATTCCGGACAACATTGTTACGCTGAAATATCCAAAAGGTAGCTTTGATTTCGCTGATTCTTTCGCTATGTTTTTTAGAATTTCTCGACTTACGAGGTCGTGCACTTTAACTGTCGATATGTCGATTCAATATAGTTTGTTATTTAGTGTCCAATGAGGTAGCTATCACGATTGCCAGATTGGGCTATAGGTATATCGGAAATTGGGCTATCTTTTTCAAAAATTGCCGACAATAATTTCAGTATGACAGCCACATTATAATTGGGCTATTAATAGCCCAAATCTGTTCTTGGGCGATATTTTTTCTTACAAATAAAACACTTTCCTCCCCCTAAGAGTAGGTACCCTTAATGCATTTTACAAGGAAATCTAGTCATTGGATTTGACATTTCAAATCAACCGCAACAATCTTCACTTTAATTTCATTCTATTTCTCTTTTTTCCCAGAATTTCCATTTCCATTTTTATTTTTAAAAATAAATTGTGATTGAACTTATGAGAAAAATAGGCATGTTCCTTTACTTTAAAACTCTGTGCATTTGTGTGAATTTCTACGTCATTTAATTTTTTTTTTATATGAACTTTGACAGACTTGCACAGAGAAATGCACAGAGTTCCAAAGTAAAGGAACTAGGCTAATATTTTATTCGTATTGTGCTACTATTTGGGCTACTTTTTCGGTTTTGATTTTGGATTGCAAACATTTTAAAATTGGGCTATCAAACTAGTTCAAGACATGGCAACGCAGGTAGGTATACCAACAACTTCCTAGCTAATTTGAATTGGGCTCGAAACTATCAACGTCGAATGGCTACGAGTGACGGTTATAAGTCCTTCTTCGGCTTGTTTTTCTTTAACATTGGATCATTGAGCCAAAAAAATTATTTTTGGTTTACATGATTTGTTTTTTATTCATGCTTTCGTAGACTTTCAAATAAGTTTAAAAACTAAATTATTTTCACACCCGCGACATTTTAGCCCCAATTTGACAGTTTCTTCTGGTGGCGCATTACTAACATATTTAAGACGAAATTAACTCAAAAATGGTTAAAAATGGAAGAAGTTATTCGGCCTTATCACAGGCCCCGTCATAGATTCGTACTTCTAATCCCGAAAAAAAATTCAAAGCTGCCGGCGCGGCGTAACAGAAATATCTTCAAACCAATTCAGAGGTCGTGAAAAGTTATATCGATATCCCACAAAATCGTGGAAATATTTTTCATATGACGCACGACGCACGGGGCTGTGATACTTCTTTCTAGATTCGTACGAATCTATTAGGATAAGGAATGTGATAAGGCCGATTATAATTGTTCAGTGGAATAAACTATAGGCACGCACAGTGGTGGCTGCTATGAATGCTCCAATAATATTCAGTTTTTATTACCTACCTTTTCTTAACAGAAAATTCGAAATTCATACAAACATACATACATACATAGGTACCTAGAACCCTAAATTGTTTTCTTATACGAGTATAAATAGTTTTCTGTTAAACTTAGATACCTACATACTTAATATAGATAGGCTATCAACTCATCTAAAAATTTTCAGATACCTTGAGTTGTTGTGGCATCAGGCGTTTTTTTTTTAAAGGGTTACAACACAGCAAAGACCTATCCGGATAGCTTTGGATATAGTTCCTTGAAAGTTACCATGGTGTTTTGACAGTGGCTTGTGGATTATCATCGCTTCAAATGTGTCATGAGTATCTATATATTCATGATGAATTGCCAAATAAACTATCTTTAAAATAGCAGTAGATACTATATACCTAAACATTAGGGTGATTCAAAAAAACACCTTTCATGAAATTCAACCGGGACCGGGCGAAATTATGAAGCTTAGATTGAAACCAAAAAATTAAGACCAAAAATTCAAAATCCAACACCATTTAGAGGTCGCTACCAGCGTTCAATAATTTTGCTTGAAAATCTTTGAAAATCGGATGCATAACTTTTTGAGTTTTGGTGCTAAACCATGAAATTTTCAGGGATGGTTCGTAATATTATGTCATTTCTGAATATTTAGTTTGATAATTAATTTTTGAAATACTTTTTTTTATAGTTTTTTTTTGTTATAAATAAAATGAAAGCATCTACAGAAAAAAACCGCAAGGGATCTGGGACTTGACGTTGACTTTAAATTACGTCTAGTTAAACCGAAACGAATTTCAATGACCAAAAACCTGTCCCAAAGTTAATTTCTTGCTTAAACATGTTCAAACAATATTTTCAATAAAAACACTATAACCGTGATGTAGAAAAACTCATATCATATTGTACAGGGTGCATTTTAAAAAAAATTATTTTCTTTAGAATTTCATAACCTGTAATATGTTAATACTAAATCCTAACGTTTTTTGAGTTATCACATTTTTTTTTAATTTTTGGGTCACCCTGTCCAATACTGATTTTTATTTTGTACTATATTTTTTATTAATACTGCTTAATAGTTAGACTAACATTTTATGAAGAAATATTTTGTATGACCTTCATCTTGTAGCTACAAATAAATCGTTAGCCCTAAATGGTGGTCAAAATTAATCTGTTATTGAAACGTTTGAAAGAGCACCCTGTATAAATATCCTACTGCTCAATAATATTTTTTACTTCGGAAAGCTTGTCCTAGTTTTCCACTTTCTTAAACGGTATACAACTCATCGCAACTCATCACAACTCATCATAACTCATCACAACTCATCACAACTCACTATAGATCAAAAGTTATGAACATTTGAATCCAATCAAAAATGATTCTCAAACAAATTCAAATAAATCATAATTTTTAAAATAGTAGGAATTTGCTTATTTTGAACTATTTGTATAGATTTATTAAATGAAAGGATCGACTCTTTATTTTTTTTTATTGGATTCAAATGGTCATATCATAACTGTTGATATAAGGTGAGTTGAGACACTAGTTAAGCTTAGTACAGACGATTGTCAGATCTTACAATATTGTCAGAACTGTCAATGGTCTGACAATAGCTAACAATCAGCTGACAATTGACATATTTCCTACAATGAAAAATTGTCCGTTCACACGGTTGGTAGATTTCTTCAAAAAGTCTGACAAGTTGATTGTCAGCTCTTTTTTTATTTCGCTTTAACCAACTCGTTGACATTTCGGACAATGAAGAAATTGTCAGCAATTGTAAGATGTTTTCAATGAAAACATCTGACAATGACTAATGAGTCTGACAATGTAATAATCGACTGACAATGATAAAAATTGTGTGTTCAGACGATTGTAAGATACCTAACAATTTTTTGTCAGATTGTCGTCTCACAATGACGTGTCTGACAACATTGTCAGACAAAATTGTATGTTCAGACGATTGTAAGACATTTGGAATAGTTTTTTCACTGACAGATCTGACAATATTGTAAGATCTGACAATCGTCGGTACTTAGCTTTATACCTTTAAAAAAACCAGGACAAGCTTTTAAATGCAAAAAATGTTATTGAGTAGTAAAATAGGGTATTGTTTCAAACGTTTCAAGTACAAATTAATTTTGACCACCATTTAGGGCAAATTAGCAATCTCAGTTACTTGAAGATGATGAGCTTTGCTGTCATTTATTTAATATTCTTAATACATATATGTATAATATTATTTTTAATATTTCTTAATATTTCTGTATTAAAATAAAACGAGGTAAAAATATATAGGGAATAGGGGTAGGGTAATACACATCATTTCAAATGCAATTCATTGAAAATTCATCAAACTTACAAGTATTGGACCTGTAATTTTGATGAATTTTCAATCAGCACGCACACTACTAATCGCCATCTTTTCAATTATTATCTCTTTTGATTTATTTGTTTTTGTTTGGGAAATTGGTCATTTCTGATCTGTTTTTCTTTAAAAAAAATAATGTTTGTGCCTTAAAAATATATTTAAACGATATTTTTCTAAAGGTTTGTCAATAAAACTGTAAAAGTTCAGTGGCTTAAAATGGAATTTTGTTCTGGCAGCGCACGGTGGCACTAACAAAAAATTATTTCCCGCAACGCTGACTAGAACTAGGCTTTAAATTTGACTTGGAATTTTGATGAATTTTCAATGAATTGCATTTGAAACGCACACATCGTTCTAGTGATGGTTGAGCTACGTAAGTTGCCAGAAAAGTGAAATTGAGATTTGAAATATCCGGAACCTTAAATAGGAAGTTGAGAAATCAGTGGGTCTAAGGGAAGAAGAGACAGCATCATACATGTTATGCAATTCATCGTTCCTCGTATACGACTCTTTGAGATAATGAACTTTTGAAGTTTTTAAGCGGCTCTATCTTCTGGCCCTGGGTGGCCTGACTGCCTGAGTTGTTATCATTAGGGTCGCGTAGATATTTCTTTCAGCTGCCGACACAACCACTACGTACATTCAACTTGAATTTGGGCACTGTTTCTCCGCTTATCTCAGCGTCTATATGTACATTATGTACTGTTCACTTAGTCCCGGACTATTTCAATTCTACATAAAAATTACAGGGCTTATTGACCAAACTTAGAAAGCCGCACCTATCGTACGATTACAAAAAGAAATGTGTATAATTATTCTTTAGTGCCCTTCCTATATATCTTTGCATTAAAAAAAATCAAATGAACAATAAAAAAAAAAATAAATAAAAATGAAAACGAACAACAGCAATGAATTGATAAATAGAGACATTTCTGGCTTATGGGTTTGTGACGGCAGCAGTGGATGTTCCCTTGAATTACAATGATGACACACATAGGACCTAGGCGGTGAAGTACGCCAAACGCTGCAACATAATGTGCATCCAATCCCACAGATATGGATACGAATACAAAGTAAAAACTACGAATTATACCTAAAACGAGTGTGCGACGACAACGACGCTTATGTTTTGCTTTTGATAATTCCAAGCCATGAGCCCAATGCTTCTCTATGCCCTGCCCCCCAGGCCCCGACCCATCAGAGCTATCCCGTCCATGCCCCCCGAATCAAACTTGATTGCTCTCCGTCTCCACTTTTGTCGTTGATGACTCCACGATGTGACCGGTTATTCACCCATAGCAAGAGCAAGCTAGAGCTTGTGCTTGTGGAAGAAAGACTCTCAGATAAAAACATAAACGAACGAGCCCCAACAAAACAAAACAAGTTGAAACTCGTACTTGGATTTCTATATCTAACTCTGCATCTCTCGAGCTCTGACTCTGACGCGACTTGAAAGAACAATGGAACCAATGAAAAAAAACAACTTCTTTGTTTTGCTCAAATTCGAAAAAGAGAAAACTGCCCAAAAAAAATAAAATAAAAACATAAATACAACAAAAACAAACGTGGCTGTCTGCCTTCAACTTCAATATCTTCAAATTCAATTTAAATACAAACAAATCCAAAATATTAATAAAAACGGGTAGGTATATAGGTAGGTCATTCGACCTCGACGTTAGATAGTTATTTATGGGCATGTAAAGTGCAGGAGGAATACCTACCTACTATAAACAGCAAAACAAAACAAACAAAACTGTTTGTTTGATCGTAATCGTAAGCGTCGATACAATAACATAAACACAGTTGGATTGGAGTATGGAGTGTGCCTTATTAAAAATGTTTGCCACATTTTTGTTTTTGTTCATTCAGGCTTAATTAATATTACGGTTTTGGTTAGTTTTTTTATTGGGCACTTTTTGAGTCTTGACTCTTGACAGAGCAATTTGCTTTATAATTGACATTCTTGGAGATCGTTTCAATAAAAACGGGAATTGGATAATTTATTGGTTTACGGGGGGAATTTTGTAAACTGAGGTCAGTTTAAAATTTGTTGAAAAAATTAGAGTACTTATACAGATAGATAAGATAAAGATTCGGCGCGTTTTACTGGAAATTGTATACTTATAGCTATCGGAGTAAACAATACAACTAAAGGAAAATATATTTATACTTTTTTGTTGGCTTATCTATCGCGGCACTTTCTTAATGTATTGTTGTTGTTTACCGATAAAATTTTTACTGTTCTGTAGCAGATACACGAATAACACGATTCATAAGTGAAGAATCGTTACCCATGATTTAGCCATGAATTTGAATTTAATTGGATTCAGAAATTAATTTATAATCGAATCAGTATTTAAGATAATATACCTACAGTCCCGAAGGGAAATGTAAGCCGGGATAGTCTTTATACAGGGAGGAGTATAAGGGCCAGTTTCACATTGAAGTAAGTGTCACTTAAGTGCCGAATATGGAAAACTAATTCCCAATTTCACAGTGTAAACTTATCGGAATAAGTGACACTTAAGTCTCCGATGTTGGCCACTTAAGTTCCACTTACTCAGGTAGTAAAACTGCTTCTTAAGTGCCAAAATGGGAAAATTAAGTGCCACTTATTTTGCTAAGTGTGCACTGTGAAACTGGCCCTAAGTATCGTTATTATTTCATTATTCAATATTTTTTTTGTTTACTTGAAAAACGGAAAGACATCAGCACAGTACGAAATTTTCGAAATGCTCCCAGTGCTCAAACAATTTACCGATTGGTCCAGCGTTTGCAGAAACAAGGGGCTGTCTGTGATCTTCCGCATGCTGGAATACCTACCAGTATTAAGTTGAAGATCGTTGAAGATTTATTTTTGTGTATCTATTTTTTTATTATTACCATTTTGTTATACATAGTGTAATTTTTTTTTATAAAACATTTATTATGGTTTAGCTGCACGTCTAAAAAAATGTAACTTAAAAAGTTCAGAAACTCAGTAAAACAAATATAAAGAGGTTCAATTCAAAAAAAGTAACGGACATCGCACCTGGAGAAACTTGCCCTCAACATTTTGGTGTTTTAAGTTTTCCAATACCATTGATACTTATCGGGAGCTGCAAGTCTAAAGAAAAAAAAACTTCGGATGCAGCGATCTTCAACTTCATCGTGCAGTTCTAACTGATGTGAATATATTGCTCGGGAGCAAGCTAGTATTGAGGAAAATCCCAAAACTTCCACAAAGCGACAATTTCTCAGCAGTTGGTGATGTCATAGGCAGTCTTTTCAAAGAATTTAACGGCAGTTGCAGCTTTTCCCATATAAGTTTCAATTCGTTCACGAGTCACCGCGTTATAGCTCACACAGCTCTTATAATAGGCGTATTTTTTTGAAAGCCCGGGAGGAATTGGATAAAAAAAACAACGTCGGTGCACAACAATTTACATGTTAAATGCAACAACAACTAATCCCACGCGTGCTTGGCTAAACCCAGAAAAATTGTAATATCGGCGTAACTTGTTACCGATAGATTGTATGAAAACTTCATTTTGTTTCTGTGATGGCAAAGATTATCCGCGTTGTCGTTTTTTTTAACCAATTCCCCAATTTGTCAAAAAAGAGTGTGCGTACTTATGTACACGCGCTAGAAGTAAAACTTCTTTCACGACAACAGGGCAAGTATTTTTCAAGTCCTACCACTCAGAGCACCCGATTTGAAACTCAGAACCGTTGCAAAATCGTGACGCTGAATTTTGTAATTCGTGACGGGAATTTGTATGTCGGTTTGACATGTCACTGACAGCTCCATAGACAAATTTTTTACCCCCATGCCGCAAAAGAAGTTTTACTTCAAAAAAAACTACATCGGGACTTACCAAAGTCATCGCAGTAAACAAGCCCATCACTGTAACACATAATTTGATAATTCGTATAATTTGACGTTTCTATACAAAGTATCGATACCAAAATGATAATTAGCGCCGGTAATACAGCTTTAATTGGGACTTAATTTAAGTCCCGAAAGTTGTCTGGACTTCGCTAAGTCCATAATATGGACTTAAGTTATTGTTGCATATAAGTGTAAAGCTCTTAGTTCCGATGTCGTTTTTTTTTTTCGAAAAATCCATATGGACTTCCAAAAAAACACGCCTAGGATCACATTTATCTGTTTTTAACTGACCGCCGCATTCGCCCAATTTAACGGCTCTAGATTTTTTTCTTTAGACCTACCTAAAAAGTAAGGTGATAGGCCAATAAGCCAAGAACCATGCAACATCTTAAGGCCAATATGAGAAAGTGAGGGTGCTGGGACCTGCAATTCTAACAAATGTAACGGAAAATGCTCTGGAAAGAGCAGGTCAGGTCGCAGCAAACAATAGGCACCATATGATAAAATCTATAAGGGTATTCATGCAACGTCTTAAACTTTACGATGTCGTAAAATCGTAAAGTTTCCGATAAACGTTTCATGAACGCACCAAAAAACATTTTGCGTAAATGTGGTAAACGATATGGTAAACAAATCAGTTGTTCGTTAAATGTCAAACAGATTTAAATATTTAATTTAATTTTAACATTCGTAAAATTTGTCATCCGCAATTTAAAAATGCTCAAATAAGCCAAAAAAGTAAATTTATATAATTATATGAACAAATTCCTTTCAATGATCTATTATTCTAGATTATTTGGCGAAAATGATGGTAAGTATGTTTATTGTTGTGATCAACACATAAGTGCATGTATGAATGCATTTGTGTTTGTGTAACTCACACTATTTTGAAAAAACCTCATTTATCCTCGATATGCCCGTTTACCATGTTTACGATGTTTACCATCTTCGTTTAACACACAAATTTGTGTCTTAAAGTTTAAGATTTGTTTAAAAAGATTTCCCATACAAACTTTGACAGTTCGTTTACGACGTCGTAAACTTTAAGACGTTTACGATGCTTTTCCGACGTTGCATGAATACCCTTTATATTTAAAACATAATATGAACATATTTCCAAACCACAATCTAAATTTAATTAAATGTATAGGTTGAATAAAATCATAAATAAAAATGTTATTCATCAAATAAATCATTACGTTACTTATGCGCCACCCTGTAGATCGTATATATCGAAGTGTTGAGTATTTTTTGAAGAGTCAGAACTCAGATTAATAACGATTAATCCTGAATGGGCTTTAGGTTTTTATTGAATATATATACATATAAGGTATTATTATTTATTAAACAATTACTCCGTGGAAATAATTAAAAAATTTGCAGTTTAAAAATAATACTACCTTAGGATTATAAATCTTTTCCAGTTCTCAAATAATTAGTTAGAATTTTTAAAATAGACCTTAAGAAAATTATATTTGTATAAATTTACATAATCAAGGAAGCCACCCACTATGTTCCTACGTAACGTAACTGTAACTCGCGCATTGATAAAATAGGTCGCCAAACTTTTTAAAATGGAACAAAACTCATGATTTTTTTCAATTTTAATCGTTTCTAGACTAATTTTTGTATTCCATGACAGGAGCCCTACTCTCTATCCCGTGGAATTTAGAACAAGATCCATAATAGGCATGATTATATAAGTCGTCATCAGAGCGTTCCTTTATACTTTATATAATTGTCACTCATTAGTTTTGTTATGGTCGTTAGTTTATCAATATTATTGATCGCAGCCTTCATTTTTTAATGATAATGTAAAATAAAAAGAAAGAAAATAGACCACGACTAAAGAAAACGACACTATACAGAGTTCGTAGTGCTGCAGTTAAAGATTATGTTTAGTTTTATTGGATGAGCAGTTCAATGACAGGTCATTATGATGTAATTTATAACAGTACCATATAAAACGTTAAAAGGAAGAAAAAGCAAATATAGGGGGATCAACCCTCACAAGACGTCACACACGAATCGTTTTTTATAATCAATCAGAAGAAAATATTATTTCCTTGAACCTTGCTGCTTACACAAATAGGTATAAGAGTTATAATGCTAAAATGAAAAATAAAGTAAAGTGTATTGTAATAGGTAGTTGCTTTCAGCCTTCGTGTCTCCATTGGTTATGAATTCATGAAAAGCCTCTTGCAAATTGGCTGCAACACTGACAAATAAGTGGGATGTAAATTAATAATATTTCTGATTTGTTTTAAAATATCTGTGGGACCTGAACAGGGACTGGGGCTGTTATGCATTTTGATTTGTTTCAAGACATAAAAGGTTAAAAAAAAACAAGTAGGTACCTACTTAGGTAGGTATAGGTATGTAATAAGTAATTTTATTTATAATTTTGATTGCTTGGGCCCACGTGACAGCTGTCAGACAGCCAACACCTCAGGTAACACAATGCACGTGTGGTATGATTTGTAATGGAGAGGCAGTATTTTAATTTAAAAAAAAATAAAACAATAATTTTAATTAAATAAAAAGTATTTCTTGTATGGTTTTCTAATTATTTCAAGGTTTTTATCGCCTTTTATAATCAGTGTCTAAGAGAATAAATATCTACAGCTCTTTTTTAATTCGTGCCGGTAATATCTACCGTTTTTATCCGGACTAGTGTTAAGTCCCGAAAATTACCTATAATTTTACTGTGCTTAAACAGTCAATATGTTTGCCACTTTGCAAAGCTGCAAAGGAACCTTTCCGAATTTGAAGATCAGACATCTGAAAAATACATTATTTTATTGAACTTCCTTACTTATATGTAGTACAGTCGAAATTGAGAAAACCAGCCAAAGCCAAACTTTCAATGCATATTTGTCAGAACAAAGGGTAAATTCATTAAAATTATTTTTTTTAAGGCTCTCCTGAGGCCTAAACCTAAGCGAAACTTTCGGCTGTCAAAATATATTTACAGGGCGATAAACGAGAGTACCCACACCAACGCGACCGACGCGACGTACGATGCGATTAAGCGATTCTCATGTAAATATACTATATTAACAGCCGAAAGTTTCATCGTCGCGTCGCTTTCGTTCCGAATGTTTCGCTTTAGTTTGGGGGAGCCTTTAGAATACAGCTTGATAAATTTTGTTTTAAACAGATTTTTTTCATTAGGTAACTGTATTTTCAATTGACTGTATGTATGCAGGTATACCCATTTGTTATTTGAATTTATTTCCAATTTAAAAATATCAGCCCCTTCGAAACTAAATAAATGAGTATTTTTGATTACATGTTCTGCTTAAGCTGTAGTAGTGGTATTAAGATTAATTAAACCCTCAATCACTTTATGACATTCTATATTTTATATTGACAAATCAGAGAACCGATGTTTTTATATTGTGTCATGTAATGAGACCTATGCCCTTTATTTAATCATTACCACTTATCTATGTTTTCAAAATAAATGCCATAGTCAACAAACTCACTATGTAGGTATAACAGAGGATAAATTTTTAAACAACTAATTTCCTCAGCACTTCTATTAAACTTCCTTGAGTGATTAACGATGGAACAATTTTTATTGAACAAATAATAGTTACAATTTGCTTATCTTTAAACAAATTTCAGAGCTAGCAAGCATCAAGCCTTTATTTATATGAACTGAGATATTTAAAATAATTTGGTTAATTTCGATTTTTTTAATGGCGACTTTAAATTTAATAAAAAATTAATACATTCAGGCTAAGAAATATTTAGTTTGTCAAGATTTCCGATATCACAGAAATCTCCACATTCTCAGAAAAGAACATCAAATGATTAAAACGCACAGTGTCATAAGTCCACAGAAGAAAAACTAACAGTTGTTATTTGACAACTTGAATACGTTATTAATGCAAAAATATTATTTTTTAATATATTGTATTTTCGCCATATTATTCACTCGATACATCCAGATTAAAACTTAAATCCGGATGAAAACTATACAAATTCAATGTAAATACATCCGGATTTACGTTTCAATCTGGATGTGTCGATTGAATAATATGGGCGTTTCCAAACCAAACCAAACCAGGTAAACCATCGCATAAAAAGAAGTCTTATAGATCCATTTTGCTTCTTCCTGTAGTGTCAAAAGTGTTTGAGAGAATATTGGGTGCTTTCATAAATGCATGGTTTATTTACATGCGATCCAATTGCAATCATATTAACGTCATACAAAATATTTGCGCATGTGTTTTACGCTGCATTTATGAACCCTTTTTCTGATTTGCGTCATATGTCAATTTTTACCAATCTTTTAATTTTCTATTTTTAACGAATGCTTTAAAAAAATCTCAAAATCATACAGCTCATAGATATTATTGATCTACATGTTCTGTAAATTTTTTTTTAACACAGATATTCACATATTTCTGTTGTTTTATTCATCACCTCACAACTCTTTAATCGAGGCAAACGATATGACAAAGATGAATACAAACAAAAAATAAAAAAAGTTTCCTATTAACGATATACTGGTGGGAAGGAGATGGCTATTCTAAAGATGGTGGAGTGTGTGCAACACTCTTTCTTTAAGAAAGAAATTCAGATTGAATGTGAGTTTTTATAGTTGCACATTTGCGCTGCAAATATTTGCGTTTTGCTTTTATGAAAATCTGACATTTATCATTTGCATTTATGAAAGTTATGCATTCGTCAGACTTTCGCAACCATGCATTTATGAAAGCACCCATTACTAATGCGCCTGCAACCAATAATAGAAGAAAATCACTTAATACCTGAACATCAGTTCGGTTTTAGAAGTAAGCACTCGACAATTGACCAAGTGCATAGAATCACTGACGTCATCGAGAAAGTTTTTGAAGAAAAGAAAATTTGCTCTGCAGTCTTCTTAGACGTATGGCAATCCTTTGACGAATAGCGCTCAACGAATTTAAATCAGTCCACGTGGACTTTACGTACCAGAAAATCGACAGATTACCTGTATTTGTAAATAAAACTCGGGTTCCATTCGCAAATGAAGCTAAATATCTCGGTATGACTTTAGACAAGAAATTAAAATGGAAGCCGCATGTAAAAAAGAAATGCGAAGAATTAAACATTAAATTCAGAGAAATGTCCTGGTTACTCGGGAAACACTCTAAACTTAATATAGAAAACAAGCTGATTTTATACAGGCAGGTACTTAAGCCCGTCTGGACTTATGGTATACAGCTCTGGGGTTGTACTCGCGATGCTAATTTAAATATTTTACAATCTTTTGAAAATAAATTGCTAAGATCATTTGTAAATGCGCCGTGGTATATTAGAAACGACCACGACGACCTATACACATGGGATCTTGGGATCCCCACAGTAAGAAATGAAATAAAAAATTTTGCGCGAAAGCATAGAAAGCGACTTTTAGAACACGCTAATAGAACTATTATCGAAATTCTTAACGAGACAAATTTAGTACGCCGCCGCTTGCGAAGGACTAAACCTTCTGAGTTCTGACTTGGTGCGGTAAACCGCTTTTAAAATCGCGGAATACACAGGAGCTATCGCCGGATAGTTACCTGCAACACGTTGTATAACTTCGTTAAAAATAAATTGCTAGATAAGTTTCAACTTAGTTGCAATCGGGAGGTGGTTTTAGTGAAGTAAGAATCTCACACTCCTAATGAGCACGCGTTTTTCGGTCCTCATACAGCCTTTTTAAGGTTTTAACACCTACCCACGGGAAAAAAAAGGTTTGCAAACAGACCAAACATCTCAACTGCAGTTTCCCGGTGACCACGCTCAATGCAATTTCTAGCAAAACTTTCGGAGTGAGTACTGTATAATGTATTTAACTCACTAAATATTAAATGTCTCCTATAATATTTTGCAATGGGACAATGGCAATGGGTTGACTCATAAACTGGACTGCTATCTACAGAACATACATTCTTCGGAGCAACAAGTTGACTTTCTTTTCGAAAATATAAAGTTGTTATTAAGATACCTTTGCCACAGACCACAATAAATCACCATCATTAACCATACATATCCGTTATTCATTGTTAAAGCGATAATATTGTTGCATTTATATTTACTTAGAAACTATAGGGTTGTTTTATTCATTGCTGCATAGCCAGCGCAGCACACGTCTGAATAAAACGATCACTCACTCTATACGTTCATTTCAATAATTGAAAGCTCTTTCGCCAGCACAGCCATCTTTTTTTTACTGACTTCTTTTTCGCCAGCAAGCAAATTGTTTTTGTTTGCCAAGGGAAATTTTGCTGCGCTGGCTAAGCAGCAATCAATAAAACACACCTTATATATCGAGTTCCAGAATATGTATATCGACGAACCAACTGCTTAAATTTAAATTTTCTACAAAAATGTGGTGCGGTTCTATTTGTGGAACGATTGAATAATATGGGCGTTTCCAAACCAAACCAAACCAGGTAAACCATCGCATAAAAAGAAGTCTTATAGATCCATTTTGCTTCTTCCTGTAGTGTCAAAAGTGTTTGAGAGAATATTGGGTGCTTTCATAAATGCATGGTTTATTTACATGCGATCCAATTGCAATCATATTAACGTCATACAAAATATTTGCGCATGTGTTTTACGCTGCATTTATGAACCCTTTTTCTGATTTGCGTCATATGTCAATTTTTACCAATCTTTTAATTTTCTATTTTTAACGAATGCTTTAAAAAAATCTCAAAATCATACAGCTCATAGATATTATTGATCTACATGTTCTGTAAATTTTTTTTTAACACAGATATTCACATATTTCTGTTGTTTTATTCATCACCTCACAACTCTTTAATCGAGGCAAACGATATGACAAAGATGAATACAAACAAAAAATAAAAAAAGTTTCCTATTAACGATATACTGGTGGGAAGGAGATGGCTATTCTAAAGATGGTGGAGTGTGTGCAACACTCTTTCTTTAAGAAAGAAATTCAGATTGAATGTGAGTTTTTATAGTTGCACATTTGCGCTGCAAATATTTGCGTTTTGCTTTTATGAAAATCTGACATTTATCATTTGCATTTATGAAAGTTATGCATTCGTCAGACTTTCGCAACCATGCATTTATGAAAGCACCCATTACTAATGCGCCTGCAACCAATAATAGAAGAAAATCACTTAATACCTGAACATCAGTTCGGTTTTAGAAGTAAGCACTCGACAATTGACCAAGTGCATAGAATCACTGACGTCATCGAGAAAGTTTTTGAAGAAAAGAAAATTTGCTCTGCAGTCTTCTTAGACGTATGGCAATCCTTTGACGAATAGCGCTCAACGAATTTAAATCAGTCCACGTGGACTTTACGTACCAGAAAATCGACAGATTACCTGTATTTGTAAATAAAACTCGGGTTCCATTCGCAAATGAAGCTAAATATCTCGGTATGACTTTAGACAAGAAATTAAAATGGAAGCCGCATGTAAAAAAGAAATGCGAAGAATTAAACATTAAATTCAGAGAAATGTCCTGGTTACTCGGGAAACACTCTAAACTTAATATAGAAAACAAGCTGATTTTATACAGGCAGGTACTTAAGCCCGTCTGGACTTATGGTATACAGCTCTGGGGTTGTACTCGCGATGCTAATTTAAATATTTTACAATCTTTTGAAAATAAATTGCTAAGATCATTTGTAAATGCGCCGTGGTATATTAGAAACGACCACGACGACCTATACACATGGGATCTTGGGATCCCCACAGTAAGAAATGAAATAAAAAATTTTGCGCGAAAGCATAGAAAGCGACTTTTAGAACACGCTAATAGAACTATTATCGAAATTCTTAACGAGACAAATTTAGTACGCCGCCGCTTGCGAAGGACTAAACCTTCTGAGTTCTGACTTGGTGCGGTAAACCGCTTTTAAAATCGCGGAATACACAGGAGCTATCGCCGGATAGTTACCTGCAACACGTTGTATAACTTCGTTAAAAATAAATTGCTAGATAAGTTTCAACTTAGTTGCAATCGGGAGGTGGTTTTAGTGAAGTAAGAATCTCACACTCCTAATGAGCACGCGTTTTTCGGTCCTCATACAGCCTTTTTAAGGTTTTAACACCTACCCACGGGAAAAAAAAGGTTTGCAAACAGACCAAACATCTCAACTGCAGTTTCCCGGTGACCACGCTCAATGCAATTTCTAGCAAAACTTTCGGAGTGAGTACTGTATAATGTATTTAACTCACTAAATATTAAATGTCTCCTATAATATTTTGCAATGGGACAATGGCAATGGGTTGACTCATAAACTGGACTGCTATCTACAGAACATACATTCTTCGGAGCAACAAGTTGACTTTCTTTTCGAAAATATAAAGTTGTTATTAAGATACCTTTGCCACAGACCACAATAAATCACCATCATTAACCATACATATCCGTTATTCATTGTTAAAGCGATAATATTGTTGCATTTATATTTACTTAGAAACTATAGGGTTGTTTTATTCATTGCTGCATAGCCAGCGCAGCACACGTCTGAATAAAACGATCACTCACTCTATACGTTCATTTCAATAATTGAAAGCTCTATCGCCAGCACAGCCATCTTTTTTTTACTGACTTCTTTTTCGCCAGCAAGCAAATTGTTTTTGTTTGCCAAGGGAAATTTTGCTGCGCTGGCTATGCAGCAATCAATAAAACACACCTTATATATCGAGTTCCAGAATATGTATATCGACGAACCAACTGCTTAAATTTAAATTTTCTACAAAAATGTGGTGCGGTTCTATTTGTGGAACTCACGGTTTTTTAGCGATGGTGAATACCATTTTACACCCTCCAATACTTACTGGGGAGTGGGTTTTGAACACCCAAAAAACCCATGTTTACAATCACATTGATCCCCCCACACATCCAAACAACAATTTTATCCTGTCAAAAAATGAGTGGTTATGTAAAAATTTTGTAACATTTCAATGGACTTAATATAAAGGATGAATGATGGAGGTTCGTAGCCGGAGTATAGATTTACATTATTCAAATGATTCAAAGACACCAAAGTGATCGAAACAAAAAAAAAATCCAAAACAGCGTTGTAAGATCTTGTTTTTTGACATGATAATTTCTTCGTGGCACGCTGACATGTGAAAATTCAATACGGCGATCTTTTCTTATTTCCATTGGGTTCACTTTATGGTAATTTACATCTGGAAATTCAGGTTTCTGTATTAAACTTCGTCTCGACTGAAAACTTTTCTCTTACTTTCCAAGTAAAACTTAAATTCTCATAGCATCATATGAAAGAACGGATTAATCTTATTACATTGCGTGTACATATAAATATTAAGTTCAGTGTCCCCGTTCTTTGGGTTGCTAGCTTCGCTATATCAAACTCTGACATACAAAATGGCAACGCTGCCGCTGAACAATTTCCTCTAAACTTTGTCCAGATAAAAACATAAACAGCATCTAACATCACCGTTGAAGGGTTCACGGCTCAGCATCGCCATTCGGAATTCCCAGTGAGACAAAATGCCTGTGTAACTTTGTAATTTATAACATTCACCGATGAATTATTATATAATTAGTTGATGTGAGCTGACCATACTCTGTCGACCACAACATTGTTAGTTCAACAATATATGAAATGGACATGAAGAATTAAGATGATGAAGACCACAATGGATGCGCCTGTTGCTTTGGTCCGTCCGTCCATCCGTCATGGCCAACAATGCCAGTCATTATACATTATGCGAGAGCAGGGCATCAAATGAATTTATATTTCAATTACTCGCGTATCTGTTCTAGGAATCGCGAATAGACGCAGTTTTAACGAGGACAAGTGGAATGTTTCATGTTTGTAACTCGAGAATCCACAATTGAAGTGACCCATATTCTTTGTGATATTAAATTATGAACATGACGGACATTATAAAGCTGATGGAGGAAAAGCGAACAAGCTTAGGACTGTCGACAAACTATGTATATAAAAAACGACATGACAAACACAATGAGTTAGACACACACATCATTGTTATTCTGGTTCTGCTGCAACAATTCTGCGGAAAATCTAGACTGGCGAAACAAAAATCTTGACCGCTCTACAAGTTCCATCATCCTCATAGACATAAGGGAGAAAGATCTTATCACCTCGTCCAGCGTCGTCGTCGTCGTCGCCTCGTGAACCGTGAAGGCAACGCTCTACGGCCATGTTTTGCTGTTATGTTTATTCAAATTTACCTAATATGTTGTGTTTGTGTCTTTCACGGTTCACCTCGAGTTTGGCGTTTCCACTTGAAGGAACTTAAATTTCGCGGGGGCTTCTTCCTTTACCTTAAATTCAAATTTAAATGATCTCTTTTTGAGTACCTTACAACTTACATACCTACCTCTAATGTATATTTGCATTATTTTGTCTGAATTGAGGCATTCCTCGTCGACTTCTTATAAGTATTTCTTTTAGGTACTTCTTTTCTTAAACATCTTCACGCCAATGATTCGGAGTTTTTCAGGACGACTGCATCCAAGCAGGAAGACAACATATACTAACAAGTTTCACATCCTTCTTAGCTGTGCTCACAAGTCATTAAGTAAATTGATTCGTGTCAAAAGGAAAGGGGCATCAAATTCCCACAGTCGAAGTCACTCAGTTACCCCATCCCCATCATCGTAACATTAATGTGTTTCCTTAGGACACAGGTGTGTAATGTAAGAGCATTTTACAGGTTTCTTCCGCTGGTGCTGCTGCTGTTTCAGTGGCTTCTTCCAGACGATGTTGAACTATACGAACGACGCACGGGGAAGACGCGACGGACTGCAGTGTGGTGGTATCGTCGGTGTGAAATGTAGAGCCTTTCGTCACAGTGCAGCGGAAGGAATATTACGTAGCTTTTTATCTATAGGTACCTATAGAAGACGGACAGGCACATCCTCATTATTTTTGTGTGTGATACGTATATTTCTTGATTAACGAACGATTGGAGTATCTAGTAGGTATAATTGCAGTGTGGTGACAACTTTGTTACTCTTCTTCGCGCCTATTGCAAATGATAGGCAATGACACGCAGGAAATCGCTATTGTTAATTGATTTCCGTTTTATTGCACGAGTCATGATGATGGTCATTTGACATAAGCAAATGGCGTCTGAGAATCGGACTTACTTTACGGTATAGGCAATAAAGATCGTTTAGGGTTAAAGATTGATTAATTGAGTAGTAGGTACCTATACCGTATAGGAATCAATAAAAGGTGTCATCATTTGGAAAATAAAATAAAAAATAACTACAGAAATTGCACTTGACACGTATGAAAGATCAACGTTACTTCATTAAATCATAAACTTTTGAAGGTCTTTATTAATTAAAGATTGGGATTAATGCCTCAAGCAATTAACCCAATTATGAAAGGAGTTTTTGCCATATACATAAAGGTCAGGTTGTTTTGATTGTTTGTATATGATTATTGATTTTTATAGTTATAGTTAAAAAGACATTATAGGTATTCCCACGCCCCTTCAATTTTACAAAGGAAACATTTATAAGACTGACCTCTTTCCATGTTCAATTTTGTACTTTTTAACATGATATAATTAGGGCAAGTAGCAAGAAGATAAATTTGTTTCGTGTTAAAAAAAACACCAACACTGGAAATGATAAAGAAATCACGTAGCTGCGACGCGTCGCGTCGGTTGCTTATGCGAGCGTGCGTCTGAACGTTCAGTTGCTGCAGCCTAAATGGATGAACGGATTTGGCTTAAATGCAGAAGATAACCGTTTCATTTGATTCCCTCTAATATATTAAGCAATTACAATAAAAAAGCATTTCAGCATAACGGAATTGGGATTTTGACGTATTATGAGAAAACTCCTTTTTTTTGATGATACCTATTTCGTTAATCAAATTCTTGATGAATTTTGAATAAATAAAATGTACTTAAATGCAATTCAATAGTTTCCTATAGTTAAAATAATTTTCCACTTACAAATTTTGTAAATGGTTTTTTTTATGATAAATTAAAGAAATTATCCAACCGTGCATTTCGTTTATACGTTGTTTTAAGAAACATTTAAAATAAAATTTTATGATTTGGGTAGCACGTATTTGCTCTTATGTACAAGTGACTTACGCCCAATTTCTTGAAAAAAATGTCCTTAACCCTTAACTCGGTTTAACAAAGTGTTAGAACTTGATCAGTGATGCAGTTTAAAAATCCCACCCGATTCAAAAAAAAAACACCCCATAATGATCGCTCATGATGCCAAAAATCGTTATGCTTAAAAGCCCTAAATTTTTTTCACACATACATACATACATACATACATACATACATACATGAGACTGAAAATCGCAGCAATTAAAATAATGAAATTGCTTGTTCTTTTTGAGCGATTTTTATTCGCAAAATTAAATAGATCAAATGCAAATAACGCTGCACACACTTGCGATTTAAATAAAAATTTTGTTTTATTAGTTTCTATTTTTGTGACTAGTCGCGAGATTGAAATCGCAAGTCCATTTTAGCCTCATTATTCGATAAAAAAAATTGTAAAAAAAAATTTTTAAACGTTGCTATTTATTTCTAACAAATGCGTGCATTCTCATTAAAAGATGTGTGTTTGATCCTTTCTTTTCTAACGCATATAAGATCTCTGATTCTGATGATTGAAATAAGTTTTTTGAAATTTTGAGAAATATGAGAAATTTTGAATTTTACATCCCATATTGATCTTCCCTTGTTCGATTTTTTTTTAATTTGATTTTATTTGATTTAATTGGCATAACTGGCGTAGTTGAACTCAGTGATGCCAGACTGTGGATGCAGATTTTCCCACAGTTATACCCAAAAATTCCCTTTTTCCCACGAATTTTTTATAAATATCCCACAATTTTCCCTCGGAAAAATAAATTAAAAAAAAATTACATTTCATTGTTTGTAATTCAGTTTTTTTCAAAAATTTTAACATTTGAATAACATTGAGTGCATGAATTTAACCGTACAGATGAAAACAAAAATTAAAAGCCAATAATCAATACGAACAACAAAAATAAACCCAACAAAAATCAAATGTTATTTTTTCGGGAAATTTATTATAAGCCGACAAAAGAGTGGGAACTTCTCCAAATATTTTGCTACCATTATCTATTTCGCTTATCGAAGAGCGTAGTACTGCAGAACAAAAACAAGAATGACATTCTTCGATAATGATTTATGTCACTTTTGTATGACATGAAATTTATCGTTTGGCAGCATACTTGCTAAAGTATAGGGAAATACGAAAATGAAAATGAGCATTCAGATATCTAGAATGAGTTATTTCTAAGCATAAAAATGTTTTATTTGAACATAGTTGAAGACAATTTTTTTTGTGCAATGCATTAGCATAAGGTAAATCAATCCAATTTTTTTACTATGAGGTTCGAAAAATCCCTTTTTCCCTTTTAGCTTATCTTAGACAAAAATCCTACAAAAAGGGATAAATCCTACGATCTGGCATCGCCGCGGCAGTGCCGGTCACTTGAACTACGCTTTGCCTTTTATTGGGATGCCAGATTTGAAAAATTTCTTTGCGGGACAAATTTATTTTCAGAACCTTTTCGAATACTTAAAAAGTATAATTAATTTGTTATTCGAAAAAAAGTCTTCAATTTTAAACCAGTCTTTTATTTAGCATTCATATTATATGAGTGAACATACAACATAACGATTTAAGGTTAAATCGATTTTCGACAATTTTTGTGCGTGTAGTGAGCACAATGGGAAAAAGTGCATTCCAATATAAAAGTTAAGCACATGTTACACTTTTAATTATAAAATAAATGTATTCTTGATAGCTCTTTAAATCCTTTGTGGGATCAGCGGGACATTATATAAAATTGCGGGACATAATGAAACATCATTTTTCGGCGGGACACTTGCGAATTTTTGTGGGACTGTCTGGCATCCCTAGCTTCACTTAAATTATTTAATTTATATTCAAGAACTGAGAACAAACCTTAAAAATTTTTTTTGAGTTTATTCTAATTTTGAATATTACCTCGCAATACATAATAGGAATTAAATTAGAACTAATATTTTAATGTAGATATAGATGTTTTAGGTTTATCAAAAGGGTCAGAAAATTCCCTTCCCTTCTTTTTTGTATTTTATTTATAAATTAACTTAATATATTGTTGTTAATTATGAAATAAAACACTAAAGAAATACACATCGTTTACATTATTTGGTAGAAGAACACTAGGTAGTAACATCTATTGGTACCTATATAACTCAAACGCAGTAAAGTAGAAAATTCTTCTATATAGCATTTGTCATTCAGACAACAAATAAAAATAACACTGCAACCTCACAATCACGACCATTATGCACACATTATTAAAGATTAAAAAACATCATTCGAATAAATTAGATAATATAATTTGAATATATTTTTATCAAACAAAACAAGAACACAGTATTTATAAAGGTTCAAAATTACTGCACTGTGACTAAAATGGTGTTTGGTTATTTAAATTTAATCAGAAAAACATTTGTTCAAAAGGAAAATTCGAGTAGCCCCTGAAGAATATTTTAAGCACACCTCATAAACTTTGAAGAAATTTTAAAAATTTTTAGCTATGTTGAATAAGGAAAGACTGGATTTATTCATACCAACCAGAATGTATGTATGTAGTATGTAGTGTTTGATAGAAACAAAATTTTCTTTCAATAAAATATGTAATCTCAAAGAGAACTATGCATTATTAAAACTGAAAATATTTACATGAGGGGTTTCGACTAAAGCCGATTTAGTATGGTACAAGCAGTTAACTAGGCCCACGAGATTCATTTAGAAGAAGTGAACCGAAAAATTGTAAGAATCTTATTCCAGTCCAAGGCGATGAAAAAACAAGAGGTATGCCGCTTACATGAAAAGTAAGATTAATAATCTAATGTCAAACCACAACTCATTAAGGCGAGAGGGGAGTAAAAAAAAGGCACTAGGTTTTTTTTCAGGAAATGATACACGAATGTTACCAAGGAAATGAACCTGAACAATTGCTACAAACTGAACTCATGATGGAAACATTTGTTTATTTAATTCGAAAACAAGAACATCATGAGTCGATAAGCTTTGAATTGTTGAAATTTCTTACGTCCTCTTATTATATTATTTTCTGCTACAAATTAAAATTATTTTGAGTAATGAAGTCGACGTTGTCGAATTGTTTAGATGTATCATGCATTTTGATATCCGTGGGTGGCTGGTATGTATGTTGATTATTGATGCAGGGTGCTTTTGTAGGTGGTTTATTATGTGTGCTGGATGATGATGAAGGGTGGTGAAGGGTGGTGATAGCAGTTCATTAAAGAACTCACGATGTAAGATTTTTAGGTTGAGTATGTCGATCATTTTAAGAATTTTCTTAATACCTAAATAAAAATGTAAAAGCTCGTTGATTCAAAATCTTAAATCTCTGAAAGTTCTTCATTTCATCTATTGCTTCGAAATTTTAACAAAAGGTACCTATAAATATACTTCCTGAAAAACAGGACGCAAAAGCAACGCTGAGATGTTGATTACATGAACAGCTATAAAATTTGTCAGTTTTTTTTTGTCAAAATACTGTACAAAAAGGTTGGAATCGCTTTTTCAAAATTTAACTGTTTATAGGGTAAACTGGGTTAAACAAGAAAATAGCTTTTGATCTTTAAAATTCTCTAAGCCATGAGTTAGGCTTTGTAGCTTCATAACTTTTTTTTCTTTAAAATTTAGCTATTTAGCTATAGTTGAAATAGAATAAATCAAAAAATGCCATCAAATTTTAGAAATTGTTTTAGTTTTTGTAAAGTTCGGTAAATTTGAAAATTCGTATGAAATAAATAAAATCTTGAAAAAAATTTAACTCGCGATTTTGATCAAAGTTGACATTAGGATGATAGCGAGGTCTCGCATTTTCATCTGTCTGTCCTGCCCTGTCCTGTTTCTTTAAACTTGGTACCTAGCCTTTCTTGGGCCTCTCCCCGACACGTTTTTTAAATGTTTTTCTAGGACCAAAAATAACAGTAGCTGGCGTAGGTACAAACTTTTTTTTTGCAAAAAATGAAAATCTCAAATACGTGCCCACAACTTTTAAAAGAAAAAATTCTGTAATTTAAAAAAAAAAAATGGTTATAAATGGTACCTGGTTTTTTAAGAACTTAATAATTCGAAAGTGACTTGATCGATTTTTATCAAACTTAGCACCAAGCAGTTTTTTAACATTATCTAGCAGATTTTAAATAAAAATTGTTCTTTTAACCAAAAATAAAGTTACCCCCCATACAAGTATTAAAAAAATCGGTATTGAAAATCTTATTTTTCTCAAAAACGACTACTACGATTTTGATTAAAATTTATATATCAGCTTATATCGGTACCATCTACCATTTGTTTGGTTTTCGACTATCTCATTATCTGTTAAATCGATTTTAAGGACATTTTTTACATAATATTTTCTAATAAATTTAATTAATACATGCATATCAAAATTTTCAAATTTTATAGGTATCTATACTGATAAGAAATTAATGTTTTAAATATTTACTTTTTTAAGGCTTTATTCGATCGGTCTAATCCTTCCTTCCTATAGCAAACAAATCGATGGTACTTTTTTTTTCATTTCAAATTTTCATTCTGAATGGCATATTCGGTATAATAGGTTATGCCAAAAATAAAATATCAGGTTTCTATAAATGAACATTGAATCTGACCCAAATATGATAATCGCCCAGTGTACATTTGGGTTTTTGCATCAACAGTCCTCCTTTCATAACTGTTTTATTTTGTTTTAATGTGTACCTATAAAAGCATTGAATGTGTACAGCTAAACAATAAGAGAAAATATGAAAATATGGCTCCATTTTTGTTCACGTTTATGACTAATATAAACAACCGGCTCCAATCCAAACCGAACTGAAACAAATATTAACATTTTCAATTTAATGCAGCTCAATTATCTTTCGACACAGAAGAATAAAAATCGTGAGGTCACTACAGACATCCGCCACCTTGAGCCTTAAAAAAACATATTTCTGTTTCCATTAGGTCGGTAAGGTATGTATATATTCTCTGGGTAAATAATAACATTATTTTCCAGTAATTTCAATAATTTCCTTGGCAATGTAAAAACGATGGATCCTTGTTTGGTTGTTGGTCGTCGTGCATGAATGTTTGAATAGTTGATTTGGTTTTAACTGCACCACGGTATAGCCTATACTACATGTTTCAGTTAATTGAATCTCAGAACTAGTACTGGAAAAATATTTTTTTCTCATGAAGATTTTTGGTTGCAATTTTAACAATTGATCTCGTGATATCTGCAAAGACTGAAGCAATTTAAGAAATGATGGGAATCATACTTTTTACAAAGATTCACAGGCAACTATTGTGAACGTTTGTTCCGAATGAAAAAAATTCAGGCTATATAAAGGCTGGTGTAGATTGAATATTAACAGATTTTTTTTTTATTTTGTATTCTCATCCCTGAACTACCTTAACAATACGGCAGGTTGTCTGCTATTTGTCTGATCGCAGCGTAAATTTAAGCATTTATAATCTTCTGTAATCTTTTCCCAACATCAGGTTAGTGAAAATAACAAACACAGATATCCAATAAAGTTTAAAAGTGACAAAATATTTTTATCGATATAAAATGATTAAAAAAGCAGTCAAGAAATCGAACTGTTTAGGCTTAATTTGACTACACAGATTGACATTGTAAAAATAACAGTGTCCTCTAGTTCGTCGCCCGGGAATTGTTTTGTCGTAAACGCCAAAATGCACTTTATTAAAGTGGGTATGCAGTTCTATGTTTTCGAAGGTCCTCTTTCCATTTCTGAAATCAGATGTGACCTATCATTTACCATTACTGAGAAAATCAGTATGTATTTTGTTGTATATCCACAAAATAACTAATCATATTAGATGTTATGACAAGTTCTATTTAAAAATATTATATCAAATTCTATCTGATAACATACACATTGAAGCTTTCAATAAAATATGAATAAGGTAACGTCAACAGGGTTGCTGTATCTTTTTCAAAAAGCTGCTTCATTAAAGGTAATAAAGTGAACATTTTCAGGGCCTGGGAATTCTTTAATTCAAGAAATGAACGGTCTTCATAGCACGATTGACAGGTATCTTAAAATTTTAGAATTTTTCAGTCAGCATTCGCTCCAAAGGCAATTTTCAAAAAATAAACCCTAATTTTTTTGTATTTATTAAAAATCAACGTTCACGCTTACAATGTCCTTTTTTTAAAGCCAGAAGTCCACTTATTAATTCTGTTTATAAATAAAATTGTTTTATTCATTGAAGCTTTCAATAAAATATGAATAAGGTAACGTCAACAGGGTTGCTGTATCTTTTTCAAAAAGCTGCTTCATTAAAGGTAATAAAGTGAACATTTTCAGGGCCTGGGAATTCTTTAATTCAAGAAATGAACGGTCTTCATAGCACGATTGACAGGTATCTTAAAATTTTAGAATTTTTCAGTCAGCATTCGCTCCAAAGGCAATTTTCAAAAAATAAACCCTAATTTTTTTGTATTTATTAAAAATCAACGTTCACGCTTACAATGTCCTTTTTTTTAAAGCCAGAAGTCCACTTATTAATTCTGTTTATAAATAAAATTGTTTTATTTAATAGTTTTGGAAAAAATTATTTTCAAACTCAAAATTTAAGAAGAAAAATAAAAAATTTGTTAAAATTTTTTTGTTATTAAGTAGTATTTTCGTTTTTAATATTCAATGCTCTTATCAATTTGTATTCAAACACTAAAAACCAGATGTTAAAATGTCTTCAAGTTTTTGAGAAAATCAAAAATCTCACTCGATTCAGAATTGCATTGAACTGTCGCATGTTTGTTTACTTTGTAGTATGTGTATGGGTTGGAATACCTTAATCAAAAGAAGATTTTCCACACAAAATTATATTAAAAATGGAGAAAATTTCATCGGTCAGTTTCTTTTTTATTTAAACGCGAAACTTAAAATGCGATTTCCCAAAATTGCTCAAATGGTGTATACGACAAAACAATTCTCGATGTCATGTAAGCTAAAGGCCACTTTACATGATATGATAAGTCATATGCTTTGTCAAATTTTATGTCAAAAAAATCATATCAAAGCGTCTGAACGCATTCATTGAAATCATATGACTTGCCAAACAGAAAGTCATATGACTTTTTTAAAATTAGAACCGTGGCTATTTTCATTTGACAAATCAAATGAAAATTACGGAGCAAAGAAAACAAAAATCAAACCTTAACTCATTCATTACAAGCCCTGCGTGATCTGCGCCAGCGTTTCTCTTTAAGAGCCATTTTCTGCTCCAAAGGGATCTTCTCCTCATCGTCCTTATTTTTCTCTTTTTAATTATATGTGCTAAAACAATTGAAATCACGAAAATTGCAGTTATTTTCTTTGAATTCATGATTCTTCCTTGTTTTGAATTTTGAAGTGAGTCTATCTGACAATTAAATCAAAGCAAAAGTAAAATATCTAATCATAACATGTAAACATGAAAAAAATGCAAGTGTTTTGATTTTACCTGAAATGACAGGTCATATGAGAAATTAGACAGAAAATGAATTGACAGGTCATACGACTTATCATATCATGTAAAGTGGCCTTAAGCAAGTGTAGGTATATAGGTGAAGTTATTGTATGCCATGCTCTCCACCAAAAATTCATCTTTGTCGCATTTTTTTTCGAGGTTTTGCCTTTTTGTCTACAATTTTCCTAAAGTTTTTCTTAACGTACATAATCACATAGTCTACTTGTTGCATCCGTAATATTTTGCAGTCTTCTTTTATATCTACCTAGATGTGTCTTAGAGTTGCCGTCCCTATATACCTAGGATTTCTATGTTAACACAATACAAAAGGGAATGCATTTTAAATTCCAGTTTCTAAATGGAGTATCACTAATAACTGCTTTCTTTGTTATTGCGTGCAACAACAAAGGTATTTTCAAACAATATAACGTAACTTGATTTAAAAAGTTTTTCTTTTGTTTAGAAAAAAAATTTCATTGAAGAATTTAAGTTTAAAAATAAAAAAAAAATGCTCTTAACATGAATGTAAAACGAGTTAAAAATGTCGTAAGTAACAACTACTAGTAAAGTAATATGGCTAATATATTCAGAATAGTTTAATGCTTTGTTGCACAGGGTTAAAGTCGGAATAAAGTTAATAGTATTTCGTAGAATTCACCGCTTTGCAGCTACAAAGAGGAGTGTTAATTTATTAAAAGAATCTCACTTGTTGTTCTATTTCTTAAAGGGGAAATATATTTAATTATTTATATTAGCTACAAGAGGTTTCAAGAAACTTGAATCCTCTAGCGGGGTTGGCAGAGTAAAAAGTGACGTATTTAGGTACCTACTTTCTTGTCAATAAAAACACATTTGTAGGTTTTTACTATGCCGCTAGTATTATGATGTTTTATTATGTTTTTGGGGATTGCAGGTTTACAGTAGTACCTACAGCATAAGATTCCTTTGAAAAAAAATTGGCCGAAACTTTTCTGGGCAGTTGAAGTTGAAGTTGAAGTTGAAGTTGAAGTTGAAGTTGAAGTTGAAGTTGAAGTTGAAGTTGAAGTTGCAGTTGCAGTTGCAGTTGCAGTTGCAGTTGCAGTTGCAGTTGCAGTTGCAGTTGCAGTTGCAGTTGCAGTTGCAGTTGCAGTTGCAGTTGCAGTTGCAGTTGCAGTTGCAGTTGCAGTTGCAGTTGCAGTTGCAGTTGCAGTTGCAGTTGCAGTTGCAGTTGCAGTTGCAGTTGCAGTTGCAGTTGCAGTTGCAGTTGCAGTTGCAGTTGCAGTTGCAGTTGCAGTTGCAGTTGCAGTTGCAGTTGCAGTTGCAGTTGCAGTTGCAGTTGCAGTTGCAGTTGCAGTTGCAGTTGCAGTTGCAGTTGCAGTTGCAGTTGCAGTTGCAGTTGCAGTTGCAGTTGCAGTTGCAGTTGCAGTTGCAGTTGCAGTTGCAGTTGCAGTTGCAGTTGCAGTTGCAGTTGCAGTTGCAGTTGCAGTTGCAGTTGCAGTTGCAGTTGCAGTTGCAGTTGCAGTTGCAGTTGCAGTTATAGTTGCAGTTATAGTTGCAGTTGCAGTTGCAGCTGCAGTTGCATCCAGGATATCCAGGAATTATTGATTTGTTCTTTCGTTATTAGGTCTATCTTCCTTTTCATCACGCCAATCGGGACGTCCGGTCTCGTATCTGATTGGCTACTACTGTCTCTATTTGACATTGACCGTTTCCTTGCTAGTGCATCTGCTATATGTCCAGGAACCCAGCAGAGTTTGACTTGGACAGAGATGCAAATATTGTCCAGTATGTCTCGACATTTGCCACTGTTTTGGAACTTATATAGTCTCACTGGCTATTGCTTTGATCGCAGCTTGGCTGTCCACCAAGAATGTGATCTCCTAACTTGATGTAAGGTCAGAAACAGGATTTTCTTAAACGAGTTATCATATACATATATATTTTTAACATTTTATTTAAGTTAAAATCAACAAATGCCTATTTTATCATTTTAGAACCATTCTAACTTTAAATGTCACTGTGACAATAAATTACATATATTTCTCACTTTTGACCAAAATCGCCTCGATCAAAGATTTAAAGAGATCTTTCTTACATTCCTTTCACTTTAAAAGAAACAAAAAAAAATCTAGTAAGTTTTTGTTTCCTCGTGAAAGGTAGGATATAAGGATTTTTTAAGAAACTTTTATTTTTCAAAAAAAAATCAACAACATTTCCAATGACTGATTTTTTCTTCAGGTAGGGAACTTTTGCTTTTGAGAACTCATAGACGAAAACTATATTCTGGTACTAAAATCGACTCTTGCGAGTAGATCAGGGCAGTTACGCAACTAAAAACAGCCAGAGGGCATCTAATTAAGTTAAGAAATTTTTCACGCGCAAATGACAAATCAACAGACATTTTATCATTGACAAGGTATATGTCAATGGAATTGGAAAACCCAATTAATTGAGAAAGTGTTTGTACAGATCACATAAAACTGTAGCAGAATCTTCCAGAAAAGCCATTTCTGTGCGTCCCAATGAAATTTTTTTTCGAGCAAAAAGTAATCATCAGTAATTCGCCACCACGCATTCAAAGGATTACGGTTATTGTTGGATCAAACATCATACATACTTCTGGAAAAGTTCGTACCAATTTTATTGACAAATAATATGGTGTGCAGCCAGCTTAAGAATCAACTTCAAAATTCTGTATTATATGATATTAAATGAAAAAGATAAAGATCCGCAGAGTTGGTTATTAACACATCATACTGCCAATAACAGTATATCAAAAATTTCACCCTACCCATAGCTGTTATGATGTAAAAACACACAGATTGACTGATACAAAGTGACATTTAAGCTAATAAAACTATTTTTGTTCCTGCAGACAAAAAATCGAAACGTGCTCACATCATTCTTTTAACCTATCTACTCGCATTGATAAAATCCATGCTAGCAATCCATGCTTCACCTTCAAATTGAATACAGTTCCGCCAGATGCACATCAGTGCCAATCCTTCATTCGACAGTTTTGATATACTATAAAATTATAATCAATATATGTATGTATATGTTTGATTGGCAGGTAATAAGAGCACAATCAGAAACGGAATCACAACCACAACTCTACTCCATCTGAAAACTGATCAAGAATATGCTATCCTATCGTCGTCGTAGTCATTCGGCAGTTGGTAATAAGATATTTTTGAGGTGAGGTCAGGTTTCAAGTTGAGACACACCAATTGGGCGCCTCGAAATAGCAATTCACCATCAGCACACTGATTGCGGAAACAGATACACTCCATGCACAATCCAAGCCCTACAAATCATGAGTACCAACCAAACTGAGTACTTACACGATCGTTATAGAACCCAGCATCATCAGCGCAGTTCAATAGCCTCGATGCTGGGTCATCGCCGCCGCGCCGCCACTGCTAGCAATAGTGCCGTCTTTGTGTCTTTGGCATAGGTTGTTTCCATGGAACCATCATCGCACTATTGGAGGCAATCTTTCTTTTCTTTGTTTTTGGAAAAGTAGGAAAACAACGCCATTATCCAGAAAGTAGGGAAAAAACTGGTTAGTGGTTTCTGCAGAAAAAACACCAGCAGCCAGCTGCAAACAATCACTTCACGTTCACTCTTCCTTCCAAAGAAGACGATCGATTCTTTTCGGTATCCTATCCGCCATCCCTTTTTTCCATTTCCATTCCCGCGACTAATGCGAATGCCCCCATGGAATATTTTCCCCGAGAGTCCTATTCCTTTTCTATTCAGTGCAATTATGCCTGGAAGCTGGCGCACGAGCAACAAGCACCAGCGTTAAAGACACCACTGTCTTGGTAATGTGTATTGCACTGCACTGCGCCTTTGTACAGGGCAAAGGAAACCTTCGATCGACGACGGACGATGGGTTGCAAAGGGAGGCGATCTAATCGTGAGATAAAAACTGAATTGTAGTTGTGTTGTGTGTAATTGCAAATCGACTTGTTGTGACTAGGAAGCGCAAGTGCAGTTCGATGAACTTCATTTCCACGTCGATGATTTTTTTTGTGCTCTTGGTGACACCAGCTCGGTGTGAGATCTATAATAGCCAAGTCCCATGGTCTATCTATACCATGGCGAACCGTGATTATGAATTGCTTTCCCTCTCCTCCCCCCTTCTTTCTCATTTCCCTTAACTCAATCAGAGCTACTTATAGGTACTATAAGAATATCTCGGAGGCGGGACCGATCAACCAACCGAACTGGCATTAGATATTATGTCTATGTTTTTATTTTTTTCAGTCGATTAAAAATTCAGTGATCGATTCATTATGCACATTGATATGCCAACTTCGTCTGATCATAGTCATTGGCATTAGTTGGCTATAGAGTGCTTTTTAATATTGCAATTGCGGTACACCTTGCCAAAAGCGCTTTTCTTAATTTGAAATCAATGGCAACTCAAATGAACGGTTTTGCAATTAAAGACTTACGGACTTATTATTCACTTTAATTTATATCTTGGTTTAAATGTAAAAGAAAAGAAGGGTTTGGACCAAACAGGGTGGGATGCTCAGCGACTAATGCGTACAAAGTTTCTAAACGTCAGTCCAAACAAGAGCATCAAGCGTGAGCCCACTTATTCCAAAACTGTTGTTAAAATTTGTCAACGTGTTGATTCACCTCATCTGCAGTGTCAAAAATAAAACATTAGATACAAATTAACGAGATTTTATTTAATGCATTGTGGATATTCTTGATAAAATGTTTGTATTTTTTCTCTGTTTCATTCCTTTTCCGTTCTGTATTCATTATGCAACCTGAGAGTAATAGAGGATATCTTTCACTTTTTCGGAATATAACAAGTGCTCAAAGAAATAAGGAGATCACACTTTGGTAAATGCCTTTTGAACGAGAACGAAAAGGCTGATATTTTAAATGGAATCAATATTTGTGAATTTCTCTACAGATAATCAGTTAAAGCTCATTGTAGACCCTGTGTCAGGCACACCGCACATACTACGTTTCCATCAACCACTAAACCGAGATATTATTATACTGTCATATTATTCATTCGATTAATCCAGAAGAATTTATTTTTTAATCTGAGTTAACAAAGTGAATAATATGGTGGTTAATCTTCTTAGGACCTTGAAGGTTTCTCTTAATTACTTTTTTCGTACATCAAGCAGATTTGAAATTAATCTTGATTCTTGTTTGATCTACGCAATTTAACAAATCGAACAAACCTCAGTTTTATCGCAATGAACGCACTGATTGGAATATTCATATTTTTGCTTATTTTGACATAGGTAGGTACCTACCTGAAAATTTCTATCTCACTTTAACTTTATGACAAAAAATTAAATACCTACCATATATACGTTTTTAACGATACTATACCAAAGTTAATTTACTTTTTTGTCTTTTAAATCTTTAGTTGAAACATATCAACATAACATACGATGAAATTTTAAAGAATACCGAACAAAAATACCATGACAGTTTAAAACGACACATGCCTTATCTGTCATTAATCCTTTCATAGATAGTACCTACCTCTAAATGAATCATCCGCATTAAGACCATATTTTCGTTTTAATATGCGATAAACATTTTTTTGCATCGAATGAATAATACGGCTGTTAAAAATAGAACTAAATCTAGCGGTCTTGTGATCTAATTTTAGATTCAATTGTGGTGCCAGGGACTAGAATATATAACTTAATTGTTGGTATTGGCCCCCAAGTTGTGCGTAGAATTTTGTATGGAATAAAAGATAGTTAAACTCTTTGATCATAAATAAATAAATTTGTTAAAACTGTCCCATCCTCAAGTTGAAGTTCAACCGTCGTAGATTTGTTAAAACTGTCCCATCCTCAAGTTGAAGTTCAACCGTCGTAGATAGTACCTATTAGCCGTTTTTTACTATCAGAATTGATCCGTATATGGATCATCAAATAACATACATAACAACAAAAACACAAAAACCTGCTCTTTATTGGGTTCACGTATCATGATCCGAAAACTGGCTTCAGCTTCTCGCCACTGTGAGGCTGTTTTATTTTCGCAGGATGATCCATGTGGATAATGGGTGATAATAAAAAACGGCTATTATAAGAAAACCTGTTGATAACTTAAGAATATTTCTATTTATATATACCTTAACTGACAGCTGTCAACTTCATCAATTGTCTTCCTCTTAAAGATGTCAAACTTTTGTATATCTTTCTCTTTTACTTTTCTATTTCGAGACGTAAAGAAGTCTAAATAAAGTAATCCCAAAATAGTAAATAATCTTTAATTTCATTTAAAATTTCAGGATTGCAAATAATTAATAACATAAGTCCTTAAAAACGCCGCTGCCTCCAGAATTAAAAAAAAACAAGCTACCTATAGTTCTTAATTTTCACTTTCCTGTTCAGGCCATCGAACTTCATCACAAAGAAACTTACCTCCAATTCGATATAAATGAACATCATAAATGTCCCTTATACAGAGTTATATACCAGTTCAATATCAGTTCAAAATTTTTTTTTATAAAACATTTATTGTGTTTAAAAAATTATAAACTCAGTTAAAAAAAATATAACGAGGTTCAATTCAAAAAAAAAGTAACGGACATCGCCCCTGGAAAAACTTGCCCTCAACATTTTGGTGTTTAAAATTTTCCATTACCATAGATACTTATCGAGATCTGCAGGTCTAAAAGAAAAAAAAACTTCGGATGCAGCGATCTTCAACTTCATTTTAAATTTATTTTTTTAGGTAATGGCATTATATTAGCAAATTAGGTACTTAATTATAAGTTTTTCTAACGTTTTAAAATGGAAACAAATTAAAAAAAAGACATTTTTACTAGGTCATTTATTTTTCCACTCAATCTAACACATTCGAAATTTGCTCATCGTCATCATATTAAAGCTACATAAATGAAAATCGATCACAATTTGTGAAAATACCAAAAGACATTTTGGGTGAAATAAAATTTCTCTTTCACAAAGCAAAATTAACAATCATAAATCTTCAACCATAATAACGTGCTGCATACATCCCTGAGTTTGGTTTTAATTTCTTTTGAGTTTGACAATGACATGTTCATAGTTGAGTCCTGCGATGACATTAATGGTGATACATGGTGCAATTAAAATTAAGAAAACTCACTACCGTATTCATTATGTACGTATTTTTTATTTTTTACTCAGATGTATTGTAAGTTAACTCCAATAAAAAATGCTTGTGTACAAAAGACCAGATTTTGTACAAGTTTTATTGCGATTTTTAGTTAAAAAAGAAAACTTGATTTATGTTTTAACAAAGAGAGTAAAATCGTAAACGAGAGATGGTAGGTGATTTAAAAATGTTAAAAAACTTGCATTCATACATTATGTAGGAATGTAGGTACATTGTACAAACTGAAGGGTAATGGTGTGAAAAATTTAAATTATTTCTAACAAGATAAAAATTTTTTTTTTTAATGTTAGAACATTTAAGGATGACAACTTTAACGCCCATATTATTACCTAGTTTTTAAGCTAGAGAAATTAAATATAAGAAATTTAAAGTTTAGCTTATAGCTACATATAGGTATCTACATCACTTTTCCTTCACATTTCCTTGTAACGAAGTTTCATACAAATTCTGATTTATTTTCTTTTATCATATAACCGCCATACCAATAAATCAGAAAAGTGGCTACACTCAACACAAAGTTCCTATTTCACTGAATTTATTCAAGGTCAGATTGTTGAAAGAAATAAAATTTCTAATTCACACACGGTCTTAAGCTAAGTATACAGGCGATTGTCAGATCTTACAATATTGTCAGAACTGTCAATGGTCTGACAATAGTTGACAATTGACATATTTCTTACAATGAAAAATTGTCTGTTCAAACGGTTGGTAGATTTCTTCCCAAAGTCTGAAAATTTGATTGTCAGCTCTTTTTTTATCTCTCTTTAACCAATTCATTGACATTTAGTACAATGAAGAAATTGTCAGCAATTGTAAGATGTTTTCAATGAAAACATCTGACAATGTCCTAATCGACTGACAATGATTAAAATTGTGTGTTCAGACGATTGTAAGATACCTGATAATTTTTTGTCAGATTGTCGTCTGACAATGACGTTTCTGACAATATTGTCAGGCAAAATTGTGTGTTCAGACGATTGTAAGACATTTGGAACAGTTTTTTCACTGACAGATCTGTCAATATTGTAAGATCTGACAATTGTCTGTAGGTACTTAGCTTTAGTTGTGATAATTTAGAATTTGCCGTTTAATGTTTTGGCTTATTTGATCCCAAATTAGCAAAGCACCCCTAAAATAATAGTCAGATTTGATCCCAAATTAGCAAAGCACCCCTAAAATTATAGTCAGAACTTTAATATTGATTGGTTTATTATCGCTTTATAATTTTCCGTCCATTATTTGTGATAATTTTAATAGTGCAATGTTTTTTGTGTATTTTTTTATTAAGAAAAAATAAATAAACACAGAAAAAACAGCCAATTATTAAGCCCTCAACGTATCATTTTAATTACTTTTAACCTCTTTTAGTGGGGTGCTATAATTTCTATTCATAACTTTCCCTGAATTCGTAAATATAAACATGCTGAATTACTGCAAAAAACAATTATAAATATTGGTAGTATTTATGTAAATTTTGGGTACAGCTTATAATTTCATTGCTATAAGAGAAAACATCACACTTCAAAAAAGTAAACAAAATTTAAAACGGTCAGCAAAAAAACAAAGAAAACACATTGCACGACAAAATTGAAATTATTGACAAAAAACGTGCCAAGAACTTATCAAACACACCTTTTTGAATTTTTAAATGTCAAAGTGTCATATAGTTAATTATTCGATGATTTTGACTGCAATCAAAAAGTCAGAGGTAGTATGTATGATGCTTAGATAACTCGATTCAGATTAGTATCAAATACAAACAAAATTGTTTTTAGATCGTGCTAAATTGACCAAATTAAACTCCAACGGAACTCTAAAGCCTAAACCAGTGACAGTTCGCTTGAAAAACTATAAGCAAACATTCCCTTTTTCGCATTGTAAATGCCAAAGTGGCATATGGTAATTTTCGGCATTTCTGATGTTTTTGTCACCCTTTTAACTTTGGCACAGTTAAAATAAAATAAAAACAGACGTAAATCGAATAATCCAAAGTAAGTTATTCAAATTGTCTCCAAAGTTCAGGATCATACATACATATATAGATACTTACATATTTTTGGTTTGATGTGGTAGGTACCTACTTTACATTCTACAGAAGGTTGCAAAACTGAAAATAAAATTACAATATTATTGCATCCACTTTTGTGGACTTTACTGTGCGCCTACGTTATGACAATCACACCTACAGTTCATAGTATAAAAATACAATGGACGCGCCAGTTGATAGCACGCGCGCTGTCATTTTATTTTATCCACATTAACAAAAAACAATATAATCTCAAAGAATTATTTTTGCACAAAGACTATTAGTTTTATACAAACTGGCTGATGCAGCAGCATAAAGACCATCCTCCATCGATTTCAAGGCCGGATTCTCTCGAAAGTGAAAAAAAAGGGCTTAGATATATGGGCCGGGTGTAGGTATTAGGTACCTTGAAGGGCCCGGAGATTGAGCGTTTTACCTAACTTTTATTATTATTGTTGGTGCACTATTACGCTGTGGCTCCATTGCCAATATTTGAGGCAAAGTTAATTTCAATGGAAATGACAATTTATTGCCTGGGTGGGCCTTCTATTGCCAGTTGTCAAATTGGAGTTGTCAAATGTTAATATACAAAATACGACCACTGTCAAATGTTTTCTTGCTTTTTTTATCACTATTATTGATAATACATACCTACAAAATTTAACTTCTTAAAATTTTCCGGATTTTTTTTTTATTTTTCTCTTATATTCAAAAACGGTCAATTTAAATCCACTATCCGTTTTAATCCATCATGCGGTATAGATATTTACACATAAAAAATTTACCTTGCTGTGGTGGGAGGTGTCTTGTGAGAATTGTCTGAGAATACCGAAAATGTTATACAATCACAACAACCTTACAAGAGCTTATGCCTTGTGACTTTTGAGCCCTTACAAATAGCCCAGTTAAACTGATTAACGCATTTTATTGAAATTAAAAACTAGGGGGAAAATTCAAATGGGTTAATAGAAAATTGCCTTATTTTTGTGTTATTTACGTATGTATATCTTAAATAGTTGTAAATTTTTTTGTTGAGGCCCCCTGCGTACATAAATCCTTCCCTTTATACTTCTTTGTTTTAAGTTGAAACGGTGCGGTGAGAAGAAATTATTTTCCTGATTTATCCAGTTTACTTACTCACGCACATCTACAAATGAGTCGCAGCCTTTCGTCCTCCCGCAATTCTTCCGATCCCCAAACACACAATAACCTAAAGTCATCAGACTGCAGAGTGCAGTCCTTTCGGAGATATACATGAAAAGATACATACATTGAAAGATAGTTGGGTAAGAAAGATCGTTCGATTTTATGAGGAGATTTGTGTTTTATGTCCGAATAAATGCACAGTAGCTGAAAAATAACGTCCACATGGGTCGCCACTCGCCACTTTACCGCATCAAGACATACCCCCTTTAGGTCTTTTGATGATGACGATGTTGACTGCTCAATGTTGCTATGTATAATATTATTGATGGTTCATGTTCTACAGTAGCGTTGCTATACTAGCTTTACTCATCAGAAAAAAAATATAAGAAAACAAAAATATAAATTTATGATAAGTAATTAAAATTGATTTTTTGTTTTTAACAAGGCAATACTTACGTTGGAAGGAAATTTAGCTAAACTGAACTTAATAAAGTAGATACCTATATAGATAACCTGCCTATTGAAAAAAACATTATTTCTGCCGCTTATACTATTATCAACGTTCACCCATACGATATCAAATAGGTAAATAGGAACGGAGCTTTTAACGATTTGCATGTGAAATGCTTTTTACCACGCCCAAACCGAGGGGCGTTTTTGACCAAAAAGTTGTGCATGGGTATCAAATATCTATACTTTATAGATATACCAACATTCCTAACAAAATACAAAATTTTAATTAAAGACAATTTTATATGCAGTAGGTATACATAGATATTGTCTGAAGAAATCATCTTTACAAAACTTTTTCTGACACGCCTACTTTTTGTACCTATTTTAGTTTACCGAATATTTTATTAATGATAAATCCATCTCAAAATATAGCTACAATAATGAGCAAAAACATTTATGGATCTTCTATAGGACCCTATGGCATATATAGATACCTACATAAATTGTATGATGACCCAAGAAGAAATATGATTAAAGTCTCGAATAGGTTACCAAAGATAGTAAGGTACATCTTTCCAATCATAAAAAACAATTTTCAAAAAACTGACATCTGTGAAGGACGACAACACTACGTGAATTGCCTCGTGCTTTGTGTCCAGATTATCCATTGGATATTGTTGGGGCTGGGTGAGTGAATAAAAAAAAAAAAGTAAAAGTTAAGTGTACGCCTGAATAGCGTCGAACGTAATGACTGGCGATGGCTCGCATGAGCAGCACAAAAACATTGTAAGGAAAATAAAACAAATTCCAAAAAAAAAAGCTATGGAGCGCGGACTGTACTTCAATCCAATGTTGTATTCGCAATGATAGCAGAGTGAATTGGTGGAACGTATAGAGTGTGGAGTCGGAAAAACAACGAACGAACACACTGACGGACGGGCTGACGACTGACGATCGACAGTCGAAGTTGAATCTGAGGCCATATAGTTAAGTTGGACTCAGAACAGGCTTCAGCTTTAGAATTGTCTTATTTCGTGTTGTTTGTAAAGAGGATGAAATGAAATCTCAGATTGGAGTGCACGTGTTCAAAATCCTGACTGTTACGGATTATTATTCAACGCTTGATTTTTCTCCTTTTTTGTCAAGGATAATCTTTTGTTTTTGTTTCTCGTTCGTTTATATAATGAGCGAGTGTTAGTGTATCTACAGGGTGTCCGCAAGAAAATTACGATGATGCAAAATGATGACGCAAAATATTTTTCTGAAGTTCCTAAGAAGAGAAATACGCTTCTCGATTTCAAGTCAGAATCCACTCAAGACACACTATTACATCTCCAGTAACAATAAAAATTCATTTATTGTCAGCGCAACAACAAATGAATTATAATAAAGACACGAATAATTATAGATTTTTAAAGCGAACGCACTGTCACTTGAAATGCTAAATGAAATGCACTCTGTACTTTGTTATCAGTACAATACCTTAATAGATTTATCGCAAAAATTTTCTTCTGAACTCGAATAGCGTCAGCGCAACACACAACCGAATTCTGAGAAAGTAAATCGAATGCTACTCACATACAAATATAAATGCCATAAAGCTCTTATTGTAACTGGATTTACCGAAATAAAATTCCAAATTCGAATTTCGTCAGCGCAACCAAATTACGAATTCAGAATTTTCAAAACTTACAACTCTCGATTTCACTGTTGGTACTTTTTTATCATGCACTTTTTCTTCACTTGCACCGCTTTGATTGCACATTTCCTTTCCGCTTTTGCTCAAACACCCTTCATCAGAATTCTGGTTCATTTTATTCTTTTTCTTCAAATATAATTAAAAAAAAGAAAAAAATATATATCTTATACCTTTGCTTATTATTCTAATTCACACTAATCCATCCATTCTCTAATATTTTGCAATACACGTCTCAAATATATATCCACCAGATAGTCAAGAATTTCGCTGACAAAATCCGGCTCGAAGGACCATGTTTCGATAGACATTTTTAGTTCTTGCAAATGCAATTCATTATTGGACTGTATTTTATATTTACCTTTTATTTGCAGTTTGTGGTATTAAAAAAAAATAAATAAAATATCAAAATTCTAAAAATTAAACAATTTGAAAAAGATACAAGTAAAAAACACTCCTTCAAATCAATCTTGCATTGAAACGATGCGATGCTACGATACCCTGCATATGCCATTATTTTTTGGGGTGGTGCCGATGGATATCACTTTAACAACGTTAAGATTATAAATCCAGCCAGTGACAAAAAACTAATATGAAATGCAACGCAATTAACTATTATTCGTACCGATTAATGATTCGAGGGAATGAAGACAATCACATTTTGAAATGTTTACTATTGTTTTAACAATACACCGTAGACATGTAATATGTAATTATAGAAACAGAACGTTTGATATTAATCCGTTTGAATAAGACCAAGCTTCGTTCTGAAGAATAGGTACGTTAATTTGCGAGATGCAGTTGTGAATGACGGTAATACAACTAACCTTGGAAGACTCTTCATATGCAGGTAGCCAGCGTTATATGCATGAGTACGCTCAAGATGCAATTGTGTATTGAACTAAATTCTCAGTAACAAAGAAGATATCGAAGAATTAGCATATAAAATAAATACTGTTCCTGTTTGCGAAAATAAAATTGAAAGTACATATAGAAAACAATTTAGAAAATGAAATAGAATTTATTAAATAAATGAAACCTTTTTAAAAATACAGATTGTAAAAGTTTTAACTGATATGAAATGTGAAGTTATGAAACTCTCGCCATTTACCGCCATATTATTCACTCGATACATCCAGATCAAAACTTAAATCCGGATGTAAATTATACAAACTCAATGTAAATACATCCGGATTTAAGTTTTAATCTGGATGTATCGAGTGAATAATACGGTCGTTAGTCTTAATTAAAATACTAGCTGCTACCCACCCGCTTCGGGTACCAGCTAGTATTATTAAATTTCAGCTGAACCAGCCTTAAACAGTGACAGATCATGCAATAACGAACATAACTTTTTTTGACATTTGTAAATTGTAAAACACCTATATTATCGAGTTAATAATCTTTTCATTTCACGGGCTGACTGTGTCTCAAATACCACATAAATTAATGTGAAGTGATGTTTTTTATATACATACATTATCGTACACTACTTTAAAATTGATATTTCAAAGCATTTTGCTATAAAAAAGGCCGAGTTGTGGAAAATACAAATACACTTTGCCTATCTGTCAAAATTCTCACGCAGGGTCGAATAAGCTTTTGTTGGTGATGACAAGGCACTCAAATGCATTGAGCGCCCGTAGTGCAGAATAATTTTACTTACTTTATGTGGAATATGAGACAAAGTTATACCTGTGAAATTAACATTAAATTATAGTGGTTTTTACAGAATATGACGGAGCACCGCATGTAGTTTTATATTACAATTTCAATGAAGAATGCTTCACTTTTTCCTCGATATGCCCGTTCGGTTCCTCTATTTCTTCTTCTAAGAGTATATGATACTAAACAAATAAAATAGGCGTTTGATGATTTTTAACTGTAATAAAATGTCAAAAGATATGCTAAACTTTTTTAAAGTTAGCAAAATTTTCAGTTTAATTGAATAATTCGACTAAAATTTTGCACCAAAGTATTTTATTTACAATTTCATAAACAAATTACTAAAAAACTTAAAGAAAAGTTTGATGGTAACTGTGATGGACGCTAATCCCCATTTCTTTCTGGGTCGCGGCATTTGAAAAAAAAATACCTGCTAACAACGAGCCAGATCGAAGAAAATTATATGCACTTTACATTTGCTGATTATGGCAAATAACTAAACTAGCAGCAATACAACGATATTTCATAAACTGTTTTTACAATTTTTATTTAGCTTCGTATTTTTGAGCTACGTAATTTAGGCCATAACAGGCAAAGAAGTTTTTTTGATGTATCCAAATTGTTTGAGCTTCACGCGGAAAATACGCTGTATCTGAATTTTAAGTACTTCAGAGAATTCTTTAAACTTTTGGACACCCTGTATTGTTAAAAAAAGTAGAAATCATTTTTTTATAAGGTTTTTTTTATTTTGTTGATGGTGTTATCTGTTTGAAAGGATTGTTATATTTTTCACTTTATAATCATCATCATAATTCAGGGCACTCAGATCTGGTTTTAGTTGTTGCATTGCTTCCAGACATATGGAACATTTAACATCCTCTATGTTGATGGGCGATTTATCTTTATTATGGTAGTCACCTTTTTGGAGGACTCTGTTTTCTTCTTTTTTATTTTTTGCAACACAATCTTTTGTGTGCTGTGATGGGATTCCCGTTGGTGAGTAGGTACCTACTTTTCGGCCCGTAGCAAAATGTATGTGGCTTGCGCTGCTGCTTCTGGCTGGCGGGATCGGGAATTGTTGGTCGTTGATGCATAAGTAAGTAGTAGGAGTTTCGCGAGAGTTTTAAATTTATATCGTGTGTTAAATGGCAAATTGACTGGCCAAATGCAGAAACAATGAAAGCGTGGTTTTATTTTTGGCGGGAAAATTAAATATGCCTATTTGAACTTTAGGTATATGTACCTATACGTGAATTTAATGCTTATACCTACGTCAAAGGTTTTGTGATTTATTTGATTACAAAGTAAAAGAGAAGATAATGAGATAAACTAGCTAGGTATATGTTTTATGTGTTGGATTTTGAAATGAACGAGACCAAATTAATAACAGTTCAACCCCATCAAGAATTGTTGATCGTTTGGTAAAAGCGTTTTTTGTCGAAAGTCGATCATAGAAAACACAGCGGTTTTCACAAGGTATTGCATCAACAACACACGATTTGATATCGCATTCGCATTACATTTCTGCACACTGATGCAAAGTTTTTCTTTCTAACTGACGGCAGCTTCCCAAGTTTCGAAAAAGTGTCTATCTTTCTAAATGCTATGTTATGGACATTTTTCAGTTTAGTTTTCAACTTTTGAAGAAAAGTTGCAAAGCGAAAAATTGGGGTCGACACATAGGGTGATTACATTTTAATAAAATATTTAAAAAAAAATAGATTTGATCAATTATGATACATTTCGTTCTAATTTCGGAAATAACATCAATTCAAATGTTTCAGCTTGAAAACTTCAAATTACCAGAACTAATTATACCAGTACTGGCACAGATAACTTCTTCCTCAGCCTCACCTGGAAAAAATCCACCAAAACTGTAGACAGACCACGATTTGACAATTGTCTCCACCGCACATAACATTGAACCAACACCAAATCTGCAGACTGACACAAAACAGAAGTCATTCGCATCTGGATAATGGTAGTAATTTGCAATCAGGCCTCTTGGGCAAGGAGAGAGCAGCTCTGCGTTATACGACACACGAAGCAAGGAGAACAAGTTAAGAACTCCATATATCTTCATCTGGGAAGGTTGCGTGCACAATTGGTCTCAGATTCGGACGTTGCGAAGGACCCATCCGCATGGATTGATCCAAACAGAGTGCCTTGACGCACGGTAGTCTTGAGCTCAAATGCTGGCTACTCATTGTATGAGATGTAACACGGTAGTCGAACGAACAAAAAAAAAAAGCCGAAGTTAAAGATGCGCTGCTGCAAAGAAAATTGACCACGCTCCTCGGCGGCCTCGCATGGACCGGGATTCGAGTCTTTTTTTTTCTGTTTTTTTGGTAATTTGTTCTCTTTTTTTGCATATTCCAACCTTAAATAATTACCTTTTGTCGACTGAAAGCCAATTTGCTGTGGACACAAAGAAAAATTACCTACAAAATATTAAATTATTACCTTTTCCTTAGGGTGAAGTGTGTGCCGGAGCGCAGGTCCATTGTGGAGCGCACCTATTTTGGCTACCGGACACCGGTTGTTCGATTCTTATATCACTTCGTCGCGGTGACTGCGCGATGGGTATAATGACTGAGATTATAAATGATCTCTAGCAGATTAATTGCTATTCGGACATTCATTTTCGTTTACTATTGGAAGTTAATAAAAAAAAGAAAGAAAACAACTCGGGTTTTCATTTCTTTTGTAAAGTTTATTAAAAAAATCTAGGTAAAATAACAATAATAGGTGTAGTGGGCTATTGCATTCAATAAGATAATTATTGCATCTACACAATTATATGTTTAAATGCTGACAACACACATAATATGTGCATACCTAACAGTTTAGAAAATAATAAGGAGGTAGGTGCAAAATTGGTCAAAAATTATAAATTTTTTGGAGAAAAAGAATTATGATAAACATTTAAGTTTATTTTAAATAAAAGCACAAAAGGGTATTTCGAAAATATACCTAATTTTTTCGCATATAACTTGTTAACAGTCAACGTTGGAGAAAAGTACAAAATTTGCAAATTATGTGATTTTCTACAAAATATGTTTAAATACTTTTTTTTCCTGCGAATAATGGTTTAAAAATATTTGGTCATTCTATATACTAAAAATGACGAATATATCGATTTTTTTATGTATCTATAGCTCTAAGCAATGAGTGCTTTCGAAACACGTTCCTTCTATTTTTGCACACAGGAAAAATCCGTGGGGATTTACGCAAACTTTAAAAAATCAAACACAATAAATGAATGATTAAAAAAAGAACCGATTAAAACTGTCATTTTGTCATGAAAATGAGATCTCAGAGATTTGGCTTTGTGCAAAAAGGAAGTAACCGAGTCCAAAATTTTGTCCATAATATTTTGACACCACAACTGACAAAATTTGATGAGAATTCTGTTCACATAACCCTGCTCCATTTCCTGTACTTGGACTATAACGATGTTTACATTGAACTAAAGGGGGCCATACATATATGTTGAGACGGTCGTAAGGACGGTCGCAAGCTTCATATAGAGATTTTCAACGGATCTCCGGTCGCAAGACGTCTATTTACCTTTCAATTTTTATTGAAAATCTCTGTGAAACTTGCGAATGTCTGAAGGCCAATGGCAAACTTAACTCAACTTACTTAACGACACAAATAATTATCCAGTTCACATTTTTGAGATCTCACTAAGCAAACTTCTGTCAGATTAACTGAAAAGAAGGAGAAATCTGATTCTGAAGAAGATTTCTCCTTTTGAATTCAAAAGGACTCTCCACCTCTTTTTATAAATTGATTAATTGCGAGTGCGACAAAAATAATTGAGCAAATCCAAAAAATATCAGTCTCAGATTTATTGACATCAAAAGTTGAGGAATCTTACAGAGGAATTACTTTCAGATTTCTAAAATTGTTGAGATCTTTGAGATCTCATTGATCTTAAGAAACCTGAACTTGTTAAACGTGAACACAATCAACTCACTCAAATCTGTTCTCGTTGAATGAGAAATTTTTTAAATCACAAAATAAAAATCTGATTTCATAAATATGTGCATATGTAGATATATGCAGATATTTACAATAAAAAAAAATATGCTCTGTGGTATTTAGGACCCAAGCAAAAAGTACAGACAGAGAAAACAGAAGTCACAAAAGAAAATGTCAAACAAAAACCTAAAAATTTTAGTCGTCTCTTTCTCTTCATAAAGTAACAGTAAAGTACAGAGATGTCCAAAAAGTTGGGAAGTGATTACATAATAATGGGAACCACACCCAGTGGCGTAGCTATGTAGCATGGGTGGCACCCGGGGCGGCAATTATGGTGTCACCCCCAGAATGAAAAACGGTAAAATATATGAAATTCAACTATTCCATATATTAGCCGTTTTGGATTATTACCCATGATCTATACGGATCATCCTGCGAAAATAAAACATCCCCACAGTGGCGAGAAGCAGCAGCCTGTTTTCAGATCATGAAACGTGAACCCGATAGAGAGCAGGTTGATGTGTTGTTGTTGTTATGTATGTTATTTGATGATCCATATAGATCAATTCTTATAAAAAAAACGGCTATTATTTTTTTTTAAATTTAAATTCAAATAAAAAAGGAGACAAAAAATTAATGTAGGTATACACATTAAACGCATAAAAAAGCAGAACAAAAATTAATATACATATACACATTGTATAAAAAAAAAACAGAACAAACATTAATATAATACCTATACACATTATAATACTTGTAGAAACTTAAAACGTCTTCTTCCTATTATTAGGTAATTTCGGATAAGCAACCGCGAACACCTAAAAGTTATATTTTATGTCTTCTTCCTAGCTTTTAAAACTCCTTTCACATGATGCAACTGACACACATATTGTCATAAACATCTTTAATGCGACAATGAGATTCGGAACTCATCAAAAACACTAGCAAATTTTGAAATAGCTAGTTTTAAATCATCAATTTTTGCTAAAAGCAAAGTATTCGTCTGTATAACTTCAAACAATGAAGCCACCTCCTTAATAGACTCCGTTCTTTTCATAACCGCGGTACAAAGTTCGGGGAAAAATAGCTGTATCTAAGAACGACCTGAGAATTACTTTTCTTGTCGACACACCTGCGTGTGGGACCAACCAAATAAACAAAAACAAAAAACTAGTAAGTTAATCGTTGATAACATAGAAGCCCGCGACATCTGTTTTTAAAAATTCTAAAAGTCGTATTTAGCGATAAACCATAACTGTCATTTTTTAAACTTTCTGTATAGAAATGTGCTACATCTATGGTATTTTGCACCTTTTTTTTTGTAGTGTTGGTTTGGAGGTTGGATATTCAAAATGAAACAATTCACCAAAAATAATATAATTGATCATGAAGAAATTGCCGAAAATAAGATTTCAACAGGAATCCCAAAATAAATGTAAAATTGCATTTACATTTTGTTTAAATCATCCACAATAATATTCGTTTGTAGAAAGTTCAAGCAACATAAAACCGAAGAACTAGGACCGTCTGCCCTCGCCCCTCGGAGATAAACCAATTGAAAATAAAGGTTAAGCAGTTATTTCTGATATGTTTTTTTATACATAGATCAACAAATGGCTACAACGCATTTCGTCTCCATTGCTTTTTTTTTAAATTAAATAATGGATTCTAAAATGTTTTAATGTCTTTTGCTTTAAATATTTCACTTTTTAATCTCTTCACTTGGTAATTTCAACTACGCATATCAAGTAAAAGAATCCGGTTTTGTTCGTTCAAAAACATATCCGATGCAAAACGATCTTATATACTCTATAGGCCTATCACTCGAAAGCGGCATTTTTTCCTTCTGTACAAATGTCAAAATTTGAGGTTTCATTTTTTTCCGCTAGTTGCAGTGAGGAGCGCTAGTGTCGCCGAGGCTAAAATAGAACCAACCTGAGATTGGCAACTTTTATGTGTAGTGCTTCAGTTAGTTTGGCATTTTCCCCTCCACAAAGAACTGTCATCTGAATTTTCAGATAAAAATTCTACTCTGAAAATTCAGATGGAACGTATAACTATACGTCATACTAAAAGTCACTAAAATTCATTTAACTTTTTTTGACAGCTGGCACAATCAGAATCTCTAAAAGTTCAGAATTCTTAAAATTCAGATTAAAACGTAATGTATTGAACTCACCCAATGGTCAATGGTCGAGCAATTAATTCAGTGCGAAAGACGAGTATAGACTCTTCCAAATACGTAGTAGATTTTCAGTTTCAATCATCGAAAATCAACGAAAAAATACACATTGCAGAAAGTGTTACTGTCACCAATGGCAACATGATACCGAAATGCTTGCGGAAGCAAGAGCGAAAAAAATAACCATGACACTTTTCATCAATAACAAAAAAACTACTAATTGAATGGCAAATTTGATCCCACAGGTTTGAAAGGAAATTAAAGCGAGCTCTATAACTCCTGGAAACACACCCTTAATCCACCCTATATGATGTTAAACGTGAAAAGTCAATCGTGCTAACATACCCAAATATGGCTTCAGTAGCCAGCCGCAACTATTGCATCAGAAATATATAAAACCAACAACTGACAAGCAACAGCAAATTGTGTGGTGAAATAAAATCCAACAACACCAACAACATCTGATGCTACATGATGATAACCCATCAACTGACTCCTTAAACCGGCTTGAGACTTATTCGCCTTCAAGGCATCTCCTAGATTATACCCACAATAAAACTTAAATAAAAATCGATACAAAAAAACAATGTAAGAACAAAAATCGTAAAAAATAGGAGCATAGGCCAAAAATATGTTATTAAATAAATTGCAGCTCAGTCCGAGTCAAAAGAAGCAGAGCAGCGAGGAGATAATATTCATATCCTGGCCCCCAAGGAGGTGGCAATTGGAGCCCTTGACGGATAAAAAGCAATAAAAATAGAACTTGCGGTTTGATAGGACATTGCCCACATCTAAGCCTCCAGCAAAGCCGCAAACCCCCAGATTGATTCGTTTTTCAGATACAACCGGCCAAAGAACCTATATACTTATATATAATCATCTTCCTTATACCTAAGCCTATGCCTTGTGCCTCATGGAGAGTGGGCTGCTGCTTTAGTGGGGGGCAAGGAACTGTTGTTGTTGTTGATGCTGTTGTTGCTCCTGCTCCAAAGACTTCATTTCAAGACCTCGTTATATTTGCAAAGCACAGTGCGACATCGATTGCCCTAGTGCATGGATACGGATTGCAGCCAAAAGAGTCGAAACTCGTTTGTGATCGGGTGGTGCTGCTGTCGATGCTTTACACAGTTTACCTACCCTCGGCTACTATTCCAGCTCTAAAACTGGTTATACATATATGTACATGTCGTTGGCTTGGAGAATACGATACGAAATACTATGGAGGAGCCTGTGCGCCTGCGCGCGTGTGTTTCGTGTATAGCAGCAAGAATAAAGACCCCGCCAACCCATCTCTCAGGCCACGACTCGATAAAGATATATACAAACCAAAACGTAGACTGTACTTTTCAATCCACATCTCCATCTATGCCTCTCCATCGCCAACTTCATCTCCATCACGGTGTCGTGGTCGTCATGATCTCCATCTCCATCGCCATCACCATCATCCTGTTTTCTGCTCTGTTTACGTCTGCCAGCTCAGAGATGCTTGATAAAGCCAAAAGATTCGCTTATCCGAAAACTTTCCGGATTTGTTGCAACTTGCAAGCAATTAAAGTGGGTTTTTCAGTTTTTGGTTTTCGCCTGTTTCTGCAGTGTCTTGACTCTTGAGAGTCTTGAGCCCAAGCAAAAGCATGGGCGTCTAGCGGAGGCAGTCAATTCGGTAGTTGTTGTCTTTTATACAAATAAAAAATGAAAAAAAATACCAACGTAATATAAGTAGCTTTATACCATCATGCATGTCGTTGTTCTTGGTTTTGTTGGAAGTTATTAAGTCCCGGGCTCACTTCGCAGTAAAGACAATATAAGTACTTATTTTTTCTCGTGAGCACCTTCACCATGCAGAAAGCTAAGATTAAACCTAACATACTTGTAATTGTACCAGAGTCGTAGCTTGTACTTAGCTCTTTAGGAGCTTATTTAAGGGCGCTATGTAAGTGTCAGGGCGCCTTTAATTAATTAAAAAGTGAGTTCAAACCTATAAGTTCAACGTAACGAAGGAGTTATTTTTTTTTAATTTAAACATTTACGAGTAAAACCATATTAATAAAAATGTTTAATTCTTTTTTAATCTTCTAATTCAAAAATCAACTAAAACGTTGATTAAGAATCAATTCACGAATTAAAATATTAACTGGTAATTCACGCAACTCTTAGCGAGAATCTATTGTATGTATATCCAGTAAGAACTTCTGTTCTCTCCAATGAGTATTATTTAGTCTCCACACTACTGCAACGCTTCAAACAGATCTTATCGATTCTGAAGTTTTAGTCCTTCTGGTTTCAATTCTGAACTCAAATCTAGAAGCATTTGGTCAGTACTCAGTATTTTAGAGTTCTCACCTATTTTCCTTCGACAAAAATTGAGTAGGTATGCGAATATAATTTTTTTTTCCAGCCTAGTACGCAGATTGAGACAAACTTAATTTTATCTCTACATTCTTTTTCTCAAGACAAATTTTGAAGGTCTAGAGATAAAAATAAAATTCAAATGAGGACAGTAACGTAGGTAAAAATATTTGTTTGTATTTTGTAAATCTACCCTGCATTATTTATATAACAAAAAAAATCAGTACAAGAAAGGGTTTGCAGCCTTTAAAGCTAGTTTATGTTGTCATTCAAAAGTCATTTATATGAAAATTTAGTATATTTTCTTGGATTAAAAAAGTTGCCGCACTAGTATTTGGCCCTCTTGAACCCTTTCCTATTAGCTACGTCACTGACTGTGTGACAACAGCTGTTTTATATAATTTATTCCCGTAACTTTCTTTCATGTTTTATTTTATGTTTTTTTGGTCATCTTTCACATAATACCTTTCAAAATTGGAAATGTTAAAACGAAAATATGTTTTTCGTTGATAAAAAGCGTGATATTCATGAAACGCCAACATTTGTCTAGCAAAATAATGCTTCGAACATTATTCGTCTGGGAAAAATTATGTGGAGACTTTGGTATGTACAGTTTGAAAAAAAAATTTGGATTTTGCGTTTGAACTGCGTACTGCTTAAGAAAAATCCGAGACAAAATTTGTCCTGGGAAAAAATTTGTATGAGAAATAAAATTTTTCCCGAACTGCGTACTATAGGCTTTAGTATTTGACACAAAAACTGAGAAATTCAGCTAAGGAATCCTGTTTATATTAGTGAGAATGTGAGATCTCTGAAATTTCAGAAATATAAACTGACCAATTTTCTCTTCTATCGAGAAGAAGAACTGTCATTTTGTGGGCTTCTTGCCCAAAAGTCGAAAACGCCATGATACTTTTGGATTCGGCAGAAAATTGTACTCTCTATGACGCTGATTACACGACTCTTTTTTTCATTTGTTTTTACTTTCGTATTATTGACAGCTCGGGTGAGGGGTGTAGAAATGTAGGGGGAATGACACAACAAATCCATACATTTCTACAAGCTGTCAAAAAGACGAAACCACCGAAAAAAAGACTCATGTAATCAGCGTCTATTCCTCTAACGAATAACAACACATACAAAAATGGTTGAAACGTCAACCATTTATCAAATCAACCCGTGTGTTGGTTTGTCATTAGGCATGTTCAGGAAAATGGGATCTTGGAGATCTCAGCAATCTTAGTTACCTTAACAGGATTCCTAAGCAAAATTTCTCAGCTATTGCTATCAAGACTCTGAAGAAAAAAAAATTTTGGATTGAGATCTCATTTTTCTGAACACTACAATTTGATCAATTTTACAGTTGACGATTGAATTGAGGAAATTTAAGGCATTGGACTGCATCCGCCGATTTTTTTTTTACGTCTCTGTACTTTTTCCCACTCCCACTTTAGGGCAAGAAAGAGGTACATTTTTTGGCCACCTCTTTCTCGCCATGAAGTGAGAGAGAGACAGAGACGTCAAAAAAAGTCGGAAGACGAAGTCAAATGTGAACATCTTCAAAAGATTTTGCGTTTGTTCAAGTTGATTTGCAAGTCTTTCAACTCAAATTGATCCATGTGTAGGCAAGTCATTTCACTTACTGTCAAATCAAACCCATTTTAACGCCTTATTTACAAGGGGTTCGATGTGTGGTACAATCTTAGCATATTTTACTTTTAATCAAATTAATAAACTCGATGACAGTCAATTGAATTTATAATTTATAACTTCTAATAATTTCTGATTCGCATTACAAAATTGGAAAAATTGAATAATAATGTTGACATAGGGCCCAAAAGGCCACATAGCTACGGCACTGATTGTACCTATAATTTTTGTGGTTGTCATTAACGTTAATCACTATAATTTAAACAACACAAAATGGGAGCAACAATGAACAGTTAAAAAAAATGTTTCTCGCATACAAGAACATTAAGTGCGTCAACCTTTTTTAATATCAAGTAATTACACCATCATTTATATTATATGGCAACGAAGAAAATACCAATGTACATTGTACGTACTCTTCTGATGGGAAACTCACGGATAAAGATTGGATTAAATAATTACAGAAAAAAGAAAACAAAATTCTGCTTAATTAATTTATTTTATATTTTTGCTCAATCAAGAAAATGGAATGTTTGCTTTAGTTTTTTTGTTTTTTAGTTTGCACTGGTAGGTAATTACAAATAACAAAAATGTGTAACGATTGATAACCGTGCTTTTTTGCGTATTTTATTGCTTACATTCTGGCATTCTTTTGGTATAAATAAGCAAGCATTTTGAATTCCTCCCTTTCGTGACAATTACATAATGAATAAGCTTTAAAAAAAATCGCATACCAGAAACAATATCCCAATTGTATAAATGAAATATTATTATTTTTAAAACGATACTCAAAATACAATTATAGTGGCTGATAATTGCACATTGAAAATACACTCCGAAGAAGTGAAAATCGGTTTTAAATTTCAATAAAGAACTAAACCCAAAAAGGAAGAGATTTTATTTTTGGCAGTGATTGTGTTTTTTTTTTTGGTCAATTCCCTTGGGGTTTTCAGAAAAAAAAACGCTTTGAACGAGAAGCAGACCGAATTCCTTAACGCAAAAATTGCGCAAATTATGCAAACCAAACAATTCCAAAATGCAAACATCCCTGCTAAGAAGATTGTCCCTTAAAGTAGTAGATTTTTCTATGTCCCTCAAGTTAGCAGACCAAAGTCAGCAGAACAAATTTTTTGTGACGTCATCATTAGGCGCTAATTAAGTGCTAATTAAGTACCCAACAACAAAATTAAGTGCTCCAGTACTTTTGTTGTAAACTAATGTTCTGCTAACTTGATTTCAAGTTAGCAGACCAATTACCGAAAAATACTTAATACACAAGGAAAAAAAAAAAATTTGGTCTAGTATTTAGGAGCTATTTAAGTGCTCTAGGAATCCAAAAAAAAATTTCCAAAAAAATAGTTTTTTTCAAAAAAAAAAAATATTTTTATAATTTCCCATACAAAACGATGTTCTGCTAACTTAATTTCGATTTTTCTCGAACAATTCAACTTTTTTCGACCCAAATCTTTTTGATTATTTAGGTGCTCGGCTAGCTCGAATTAAGTACCCCATTTTCAAAAAATTAGAAAAAATATTAGAAAAAAAAATAATTTATTCAATTTCCATAGAAAACCATGTTCTGCTAACTTAATTTCGATTTTTCTCGAACAATTCAACTTTTTTCGACCCAAATCTTTTTGATTATTTAGGTGCTCGGCTAGCTCGAATTAAGTAAATGGGGTACTTAATTCGAGCTAGCCGAGCACCTAAATAATCAAAAAGATTTGGGTCGAAAAAAGTTGAATTGTTCGAGAAAAATCGAAATTAAGTTAGCAGAACATGGTTTTCTATGGAAATTGAATTAATTATTTTTTTTTTCTAATATTTTTTCTAATTTTTTGAAAATGGGGTACTTAATTCGAGCTAGCCGAGCACCTAAATAATCAAAAAGATTTGGGTCGAAAAAAGTTGAATTGTTCGAGAAAAATCGAAATTAAGTTAGCAGAACATGGTTTTCTATGGAAATTGAATTAATTATTTTTTTTTTCTAATATTTTTTCTAATTTTTTGAAAATGGGGTACTTAATTCGAGCTAGCCGAGCACCTAAATAATCAAAAAGATTTGGGTCGAAAAAAGTTGAATTGTTCGAGAAAAATCGAAATTAAGTTAGCAGAACATGGTTTTCTATGGAAATTGAATAAATTATTTTTTTTTCTAATATTTTTTCTAATTTTTGGAAAATGGGGTACTTAATTCGAGCTAGCCGAGCACCTAAATAATCAAAAAGATTTGGGTCGAAAAAAGTTGAATTGTTCGAGAAAAATCGAAATTAAGTTAGCAGAACATGGTTTTCTATGGAAATTGAATAAATTATTTTTTTTTCTAATATTTTTTCTAATTTTTTGAAAATGGGGTACTTAATTCGAGCTAGCCGAGCACCTAAATAATCAAAAAGATTTGGGTCGAAAAAAGTTGAATTGTTCGAGAAAAATCGAAATTAAGTTAGCAGAACATCGTTTTGTATGGGAAATTATAAAAATATTTTTTTTTTTTGAAAAAAACTATTTTTTTGGAAATTTTTTTTTGGATTCCTAGAGCACTTAAATAGCTCCTAAATACTAGACCAAATTTTTTTTTTTTCCTTGTGTATTAAGTATTTTTCGGTAATTGGTCTGCTAACTTGAAATCAAGTTAGCAGAACATTAGTTTACAACAAAAGTACTGGAGCACTTAATTTTGTTGTTGGGTACTTAATTAGCACTTAATTAGCGCCTAATGATGACGTCACAAAAAATTTGTTCTGCTGACTTTGGTCTGCTAACTTGAGGGACATGATTTTTCTTGCGGAAATGCAAATGTAATTGTAATACAGTCAAACTTCGATAACTCGAATTACTATTATCCACAATAAAAGTTCGACTTATCAAGACTTCGAGTTATCCAAATTGATTATCAAAATTAAAAAATTAAACAATTCAATATTTGAAATACATATGCATAATGCACAACACTTTTTGTGCTTTATTAAGTCTTATACGTTTTATATTAATGTACATAAGTTGTTACACCATACACAAAATTATTGCATGTATTTAGTTATTTGGGTCTGAGAGTAGTTTTTTTTTAAGAAAAAGAATTCGAATTTTAAAAATGCATTTTTTCTCACTAAATGGGAATTCCCCTAAAATGTTCGACTTAGTTGATGCATATGCCATATTTTTTGTTCGAGTTATAAAGAAAATCGAGTTATAAAAGTTCGAGTTATGAGGGAAAAAATGTATGAGAGTTGAACTCTAAACGCTGCTGCCACATAATTTTGTTCGAGTTATAAAAAAATCGAGTTATCGAAGTTCGAGTTATCGAAGTTTGACTGTAATTGTAAACGTAAAAAATATCTTCAGCATTTCCTTGCATTTGAATTTCTTTAGTGTTTGGTGTGTCTGGGATTTATTTATTTGTTTAAATTTTAAATAAGAAATGAAAAGTAAGTAAAATTTATATCATAACAAAAAACAAAACAGCAAACAAACAAAACTTACTTGTAATAACAATTTTAAAAATTTTAAAAACTGGACAAGAATTGAAGTTGTTTTTAACCATTCGATGGAAGAAGGAAAAAATCAAGCAACTGGGGTGTAGTACCCAAGGAAATATTATTTTTCTGTACATTTGTATTCAATGAAAACATCTGACAATAACCAATGACCAATGAGTCTGACAACGTCGTTTCTGGCAATATTTTCAGACAAAATTGTGTGTTCAGACGATTGTAAGACATTTGGAACAGTTGTTTCACTGACAGATCTGACAATATTGTAAGATCTGACAATCGTCTGTACTCAGCTTTAGTATCAATCGCCGTTATTAGGCGTGTTTTTTTCCAAGCCCGAAGGAAATTCGATGAAAAAACGATTCGGGGCTAAACAATTTACAAGTTAAATGCAACAACAACAAATCTAAAATTTGGGCTTAGCTAAACCCAGATTATTTTTCGGGACCTTACTCAAGCATACGGAGAAAAATTGTATTACCTTCGGGAATAACGTACTTTTCATCGATAGTTTGTATGGAAACTACATTTTTTTTCTGTAATGGCCTCGCTAATCCCCGATATCGTTTCTTTTTTTAACCAATTGGAAAAAAACAAAAATTGTTTTTTATTCAATATTTTGTATTGCCTTTAGAGTACCTTACAACAGCTGTATATGTCCTCTCCTTATATGGACGATTACCTTATAATAATTTAATTTTTTACTACATAGTCTGGTTGTTATAACATTTCATTCAAATATTTTTACAATTGTTTATTTGATGATCTTCACCTGAGCACTATTTTGGGGAACACTCTTCAATTCTCTACAGATGTGAAGTGAACTTAGAGTCTAGAGAGCCCGAGCATGTAAAAAAAACGGTGATGAACAGTGAACACATTTCCGCTTTTTTTTTTCCCATATAGCTCCTCAATTATTAAACAAGTTCCTTTTAGCAATGCTTAAATCCATCAAGATTAAAGGTGAAATGTGACTTTGATGTCATGCCTTCATTTCGTTAATTGATTTTGGTTCGATATTAATCAAGTTATATAGTTTTATCAATGTTCAATTTTGTTTGTATTTGAATTGAATCAGTCCATTGAGAATGCTATTTAAAGAAAGTCGACAAAATGTGTACTCCACATTTATCCTTAAGCTATTCTATAACATCACCAAAGTGTTGGGACTAGGATTTTTCACACTTACAACAAACAATAGAGTGAAACTTTCCAAAATATTACTTTTCGTTTCTATTTTATTTCGAAACGGGAGCCTAATCGTTTATTTGTTTATGCTGCCACAAGTTTTTCAAACTTTAAATACGACTGATAATTTCTATGTGAAGATAGTATTAACTATACAATTCTCTGTGGTGGTTGGTTTTACAGTTTCGTTCACAGTTTTTCAAATTCTTTACCATAAGCAATTCATAAGTGTTGCCAATCGAACTATTGAAATATTTTCTCGAGTTGGGGAACTATCTAAAAACCCGAAATTTTTCGGAAGTGATTTTTACTGGACATCATTTCAAATTTTAGTCTGCAATTTAGCTATACTGCTGCTGGATACTGAGAACTTCTATGTGGCAATATCATCTAGTGACATATCATTCATATTCCGTTATCTAGTGGGTTATTTTATTTGGTTTGGAACAATCGTATTGATGGATATATTGTGTCTGGGTTATCTTATGGCTTCGGAAATGTATCGGAACCTCGGAAAACACATGGAACTGTTAGTCAGACGAATTGGCTCTCTGGAAAAAATTAATCTGACGAAATACCAGCAGCTGCAATTGCTTTGTGAATTTTCTGCGGAACTTGAAGAATGTGCGACAATATACTCGGACATTTTCAAAATCACCCAAGAATATCATAGCTTATTTCAGTTCAATATATTTTGTGTCTTCTGTATTGACCTTGTGATTATAACAAGTAACATTCATTATACATTTTTGGTTTATTTTTTTAATGGATTGATATTGTGGTATATCGTGGGAATGTGCTTCATCGGAATAGTTAATTTTTTCACTTTGACGATGGTGATTGAAAACTCAATACGACATTCTAAAATTCCAAAGCAAATAAATTGGGAATGCTCTTTAATAACGACGATGGAAAGCCCTTGGCGGAGGAGTGTAAGTTATACATATGTGTATATTTTTACTTTAATTAAAAAAATTCCAATATTCTATTTTTGTTTTAAGGTCGATCGATTTATGAACCAGCTAAGAATTGAAGACTTGAAATTTGATGTTTATGGTTTATTTAATTTAAATAATAAGCTTTGTTTGTGGTTTATATCAGTGATTGTTGGAAGTGTAACTATAATGTTTCAATTTACAATAATAGGATATTTAAGGGAAGTTTCTGTAGGAGTGTAATCCTTTGTTGGATTTTCAAAGAAAATAAAGGTTTAGGTACGATTAGACGGTCAACGTATTACGTAAATGCGTTATGTATGTTTGGTAACTTGAAACGTTGTACTACGTCGTACGACATATAGCACAATTTGCTCTCAAATTCCCTTGCAAAAAATGCCAAGTAGCGTATAGCAACTTGTAGCAAGAAGTTGCAGTTACCAAACAAACATAATATCATCAATACCTACATACTGCGAGCGTGTCAACGCATGAAACGTTGACGATCACGTGTTGACGTGACGTGTTGTTTGTATTTTTGTTTACGTTTTCTTTCAACGTGTTGACATGTTAAACTATGACGATCACACGACTTGACCGCACATACAAACTCTTTTGTGCTTTAAAGTACGCGTTAAACAAGAGCAAAAAATGAATAATTTTTGGCGTTGAAGATTTCGCGACGTTAAAATGTTACATCAATAGGTGTGTTTTATTCATTGCTGCATAGCCAGCGCAGCACAAGTCTGAATAAAACGAAAGCTCACTCTATACGTTCATTTCAATAATTGAAAGCTCTGTCGCCAGCACAGCCATCTTTACTTTTACTGACTTCTTTTTCGCCAGCAATCAAATTGTTTTTGTTTGCCAAGGGAAATTTTGCTGCGCTAGCTATGCAGCAATGAATAAAACACACATAATGTCACTTTTTCGCGGCCAATATAATATGTTGTCGCTGGAAAAGCAAAGTGACATAAGTTGAAATTTTGAGGTTTTCAGTTAAATAAACAGCACGAATTGCAAACAAAAATACTATTTTTCTAACTTACCGCCAAAACTATAGCTCTTAAATTGACTATTTGAGGGCGTGAGTGTCGTTTGGCATTTAAAGTAACATCCTTGGTCTTTTTTGCTGAAAAATGACATTTTAACATTAGAAATGTTTAAACGGAGGCATACCTATTACCTGCTAACAATGTGAAAAAATCAACAGAATTTCAAAAAAGTGTAACGCCGAGTAGAGAAAGAGGGCGAAACGTCAGGGGAATAGACAAAATTATTGCGTTCATGCTATGTTCTTACTGGTCTGAGGAAACAGAATACGAAGAAGATGATAAAACGGACACCAAAAAAACGAGAAGTGTTCGTAGGCAGTGATGGCCACTACATTTTTCACATTTGCTACGTAGTTTATGTAGTTAAACGTAGTTAAATGTAGTTAATGAAACAAATTGTAGCTAACTTAGTTTCAAATATCAAATGATCTGTCAGTTGTAACTTTGAAGCTTGAATTTTGAGTTAAATTTTTTTTAAATTTTTATTGAAATTTTATTATTTCTCTAAATTTATTATGTATGGTTATGAAAACGTAACAATTGCAGTAAATAAGACGTGTAGTTTATTAAATTAACTACTCGTAGTTAATGATGTTGAAAATGTAGTGTAGTTAATCCGGCCAACCCTGTTCGTAGGCTTTCCAGATTTGTATGTGAAGAAGAGCAAATTTAAAAAAGAATTTATTTTAAAATACATAAATGTTTTTTTCATTTCTAATGTACTTCAACTATGCTGGAATGGCAGATCGGGTAAATTTGTTCACTTACTACTCTCATTTCAGGCTTTTTCGAACATTTTCAAAATATTTTTCTCCTGCAGAACCGACATATGTGTCAGTTTCATTTCAAAACTTTTATTTACGTTGATTTACAAGCCAAAATCACTAAGTCATATTTTTAAGATTTTTAGATTAAAATGCAAAACGGTTCAGAATGATGATATCTATGTACTGAAATAACACACTAAGTCATATTAGACACCCTTAATGAATTATTTAAGGTTTCACTTTGCACGAAGTCAGAAAAAACTTATTTTATACTGGAAGAACGCACCAAGTTGACTTGATACAAATTAAATTACTATCAATCTTATTTTAAACCCATTCCAAAGTATGTATAACTTTGGACAGCTGTCCAACTCCAAAACCTTATTTATAATCGTGTTCCATCGAGTGTCTAACTTAGACAATGCAATTGGTTGTCCAAACCTATTCTAAAGTGGGTATGTTCAATAAACAAAAAATCGGAAATTAGATGAAAGTTCATTGAACGAAGCCAAATGTTCACGAAATTAACAGATTCCAGAGATGTCGGTGAGTGTTTGAGAATATATTTAGACAACCTGTTGGAATGCGTCTATAAATAAGGAGATGTCTAAATATTTAGACAATGTCCAGCTGGACGACTTTCCAGGAGTTTTCTAAGGAAATTTTATAAATACGACTGTATGTGTTTACAGGAAGAAAGCATTAACAAGACTTAATGTCTTACAATATATTAAGTGGGTTCTTTTATACTGAAGTACATCGAGCAATTACCTGAACACGTAAAAGAGCTTTCAATATTTTCGGATACTTGTGCTGGCTAAAGCAGGAACTCGAATATTGTGACACTTTTTTTAAATTTAGTGCAAGCATTGAACAAAATTGTTGAACAAAAATTTTTAGAAAGCGGTCATTCTTAAATTCAAGTTGATTGATTGATATGCACAGTATAGAACAACATAAAAAAGGTCGTACCAATTAATTACATCAATGCAAGAGTTCGTGTGCCTAAAAAACTTCCTTATGTAGCTCTGGAAATGAAGTTTGACAATTTTTATAACTTAAAGCTACTAGCCGAAAACTTTATAAAAAATAAGACAGTGGATATCGAAGGCCAAAGAGTTAACTGGGTTACTTCAATTTAAATACAAAAAAACCTCTTAAATGTGTAAAGTGGATTAATTCCCAATTAAATGACCACTTTTGACCACCCATTAACTTTTTTTTGACCACCCGAATCGAATAAATCGATTTTGGAAAGTGGGGCGGCAAAAAGAACACCGCCATCAAAAAATCGATTTTTTCAAATTTGATTAAAACAGTAGAATTTCGGAAAGATGAACGGTTCTAAAAGATGAACAGCTCGGAAAGATGAACGAAATATTTCCACTTTTCAGTGTTCAAAAAGATGAAACGTTAAAATTTAGTACTCGAAAAGTTGAACACTTTATTCCAAAAATATTTTTTAACTTTTTCTTTGCCTTTTAATTTCCCTTGAACAGTACTTTAGGGCTTGTTTTTACTTGTTATGTAAATAATATTTAATGTTTTTATTTATAAAACTGTATCTTCTTCCTTAACCAAATGTTGATGCTCGAAGAGATGAACAATTTGAAAAGATGAACGGGCCCTGTTATATCTGTTCATCTTTTCGAGATTCTACTGTACATTCCATTGCTCTATTTTTAAACATTATTGACCACCCTTTAACATTTTTTGACCATTATCCTATAAATATTTTAAAGCCATTTTAAAAAACACAATTATCTGAAATGACCATCATTTAAAATTATTCTAACTATTCAAAAAAATTTGTTTTCTAAATTCAATAAAGTTTTTGTTTCAAAATATTAAATATTAAATACGAACAAATACATGCAAATACTTGCATGCAAAATGCTTAAGTCAGCTTATTTTTTGCTTTTGCTCAAATATTATCATATTGGTGTGTCAAAAACAAAAAAAATATTGGAAATAAATGTCATAATGTCACTTCTGTATTTAATGGGATTCATTGTCAAATAAAAGTTAATGTTGAATTTTCAAATGAAAACGATCTTAAATAATTGATTTACTCAAAACTATGTTTTTTGACTTAGTGCTTTTGGCTTGTAAACCGACGCAATACTTTTAAACACATTTTTAAAATTTGTTCATTAAACTTGTAGCTATTTGGATGCAAAATGATATGAATCAAAGACTTTTTTTTTAAACGGCTTTTTTTGAATAATTTCAATATGCCTCTTGAAAAACGGTCAGCCATTTTGAAAAATCCACCATATTGGATAAACGCGTCATCGCACAGCGGTAGACTTTCTACCATCGTTTTCTACGTAAAATTTGCAAAAAGACCCTATTCACAGAAGTTGTATTGCAATTATAGTTCTGTAGGTATATAAGCCTATTTTTTGAGTTAATTTGACTAGATTAAAAAGCATCTCTTATCGCTTTTAATAGAGGATTTTAGTTTTCCTATATACAAAAGTTATTTGCGATCCAATGAAGGAACGTATAAATAACTCCAAATATTTCACAAAACGAATATTTGGCCCAATTACAGGATCCGCATCGTAATTTGTCGAAAAATCTACCGTATAGTTACTAGAATCCATAGATTTTGGATTGATATATGTAGATTCATATCTGCTACTTATTTTTAAATCGTGGAATATGTTATCACTCATTCCAAATGAAACTGAAGTAGGTAGAATGTAGATAGATAAACAAGTCAATTTTTTCTACGAGAAGTTATTATTTTTTTAGAGAATTTCATTAAACTGCAATTAACAACAACAAACAACAACATAGGTACTTAATAGATAAAACAACAGAATTTTTTATTTTGAGCAAATTTTAAAAATAATCACATTTTATAAGTTATCGTTCTTGGTTGAAAAAAATGTAATGCATTTTTGTAGAGTGACAAATACTATCTACCTACAAAACTTTGTATAAAAAATTTTAGATAGCATTAATTAACCTTTGAGTCATATTATGCGCAAAACCGAAAAAAAAACGAACTAAATTTAGTCTGTTTTGAGAACGCGATATCTTCAAAAAGACAGCTTATATGAAAAAAGTATAAAATTTTTTTTGTAAAGAATTTTAAGATCTACAAAAATTATATGAATTTCTTTTCGATAACATTTACCGTTCAAGAATTATAGATGAAAACCCTATATTTTCGATATTTGACCCTTTTAAAATTGCAAATCTAACTAAAAATACTCTTGTAGGTTCATATATGTACGTAATCACTTAGTTTTACAGAGAAAGGCTAAAGCTCCTTTCTTTCGACAATTTTACTGAAATTAAAATGTTTGTCATGTTTTAAATATGCACAAAACTTAAAACTAATTTTAAATTTATCGGTATATAAAGTAGTAAAAAAGGTACTAAAATATTGTTTATCAGATTTAGAGTTCTCAAGATATCACGAAAACAAATTTACAAATAAAAAAAAGAAATCGTGTCAATCTAACTTTATAATACGCCGAAGAGAATTTTTACTTATTATAGCTATAGATTTTCTTAAAGGATTTTCAATAAACTTTAGTTTCTATTGTAAATGATTCTATGAATTTTATAAACGTTTTGTTTTTATTAATCACCCTTATTGCGAGTTTCACCAGAAAAATATTTCACTTTAAAATTATTTGTTCACACACAATTATAAAAGCTATTGTGAATTTCACCCGAACGAAATTCCGTTCGCCTACTAAAAAATACTTTTATGCTGTCTGTCAATGGCATTACAACCTGCTCCAAATGAATGTTCACAATAAGGGGAATTCTTCAAACATGAAATTCGGGGTGAAACTCACAATAGGCGAGAAGTGAAATGTCAAATTTTCCGGGTGAAACTCAGAATAAGGATGAATAGGTAATTTTAACTCGCAAGTTATCTCCTAGCTTTTTTATTATGAATATGATTTAGTATAATTTCGTGTATTATTGTTTATTACTAATAGAGCTGTAAGGGGATATTTTTTCAAAAAAAAAACGTAAATAGTACCTACCTAAATGGGTGCCTGTTGTTTCGTCTTATTCACTCCGCATTTTTGTTGTTTTTCTTACAATAAGCGTCTAGAGTGAGAAGGGGTCAAGTGACATTTTTCGATTTTTTTGTTTTTTTTTTAACAATACTGGTGTTAAGCGACAACTTAAATTTTGGTCAATTCTTGTTTCTCTATTGTTATTACTTACAAAGTTAGCTTCAGACAAAGGGGTTAACTACTACTACTACTACTTATAAACTTAAAACTTTAAATTTAAAGGCTTATAACTCAAAACTTCAAAAATGTCACTTGAGCCCTTCTCATTCTCAACGCTTCATTATTATTTTTGTTCATTTCTTAACACCTTATTTTGTTTTTGTTTTATTTTGTTTTTCGCATTTCTTTCTCACTCTTTTTACTCGTTTTGCATTTTCGTTAAAAGTGCAAAGAGTTATTTGGATCAAGGTTATTTCGCCAACGGTATATTTCCTACTAGGTTTTAATTAAAGTTTTGCTTTAGCGTGGTGATTGTAACAGTGCATTATCATACCTGAAAATTTGAGCAAACAGCTGTTAACACAGGATATATAATATAAATTCAAAGTTGCAAAAGTAACTTTGCATGTATCCAACCTCGCACCTACCCCAAATCCTATAGTGTGTCCAAGCAGGGTGGTTGCAGGGGGGCAGCATGACCCCCCCATACATACTTCACTGTTTATCGTAAACAATGGCGAAATAATTGAAATCGAACTAAACAAAAAACGAAATAATCGAAAAACTAAACAATAAAAGGCGAATTAACAATTATAAAACGAACTAAGTTAAAGACAAAATGATTTTTTTTCGAAACATAAACTAAAAAATTTGAAAACGTTTTAATGAAATTCCTATGCAAACGCAATACGGAACGACTAAAACGAGATGAAAAAGACGAAACAAACCATACGCTACCTAAATCCATCAACTGCAGCTGCAAAATCCAATGTTTTTCAATCTCGACAAATACCCTCAGGCTTCAACTCAATATCTAATTTGAATTTTAAATCAATTCCAAAAATGCATAGAAGCATCGTTTTTGAACTCACAATTGCCTATACCTACTAAATAGTTTACCTAGAACTTTATTCGTCAAAAGACTTAACCTAAAACAATTACCTTCATCATTCCACCTATTATATCTGCATTAATTGTAAATTGAAAGACTTTTTTTAAATTTTTTGGAAATAAATAGAATTTTATTTCATTAATTTTAATTTTGTTGTTTTCCTTATTTTTTATTGTTTTTTTTTTTAGTTTTTCATATTTTTTTATTTTCTCTTTTCATTCATTTATTAATACACATCTTCATTATTATGATTTGTTCGTTAAATAGTTTTAAAAAAGAAACTTAAATAATTTGTTTATAAAAAAAGATATATTATATAAATATATTGAACCGGATAAAACAATAATAATTGATGTTGTTAAAAATGTATAGGTATAAAGTTATTCGTATTTCTCTTTATAAAATGTCAGAAAAGAATAAAGATTTAAGGGTTAGTTATTAAAAAAATATTGCTGTTGGATAAGACAATTTGTTTGTTATATAGTTATTTTGTATAGTAATAAGGTATATATTTGTATTTTTTGTTGTAAGCATGATGGATATCTCCAGGTGAGAATCAGATTAATATTTTTTTTTTTAAATATATCTACAAAATAGATTTATTATATAAATTTATATTAAAATAAATTGCAACGTACATAATATTATTCACATTTAAATAGTCAGTTACTTTTCTCAAATTTAATATACATAATAAGTGTGTATGCATAAATGCGCATACATATATATTATAAACTTTATATAATTTACATCTAAAACAAGCCCTTTTTCTATTGTTTATTTTTTTGTTGGTCTGTTCATTTTCTGTTAGGGCAACAAATAAAATTTTACATAAATACAATGCGAATTTGTTTTTTTATATCCTAAATTTTGTCTTCTATTTTTATATTAAATCGAATCAATTATTAATTTTTTTTTGTTCAACGGTTTTTAAACCTTCTAATAAAACAAATAATAATATTTTATACTGTACAATTGTTTATACAAATCCAATTAAAAATAAAATGTTACTACGCTAGTGTAAAAATGTTTTTAAATATTATAACCAATCATGAGATCATTTCAAATTTTTTTAAAGAAAAATATTTTATAATAATAAAATAAAAATAAAACAAAAAAGGAAGCAGCAAGTGAACTGGGATCTGCTTAGGCAAGTTCCGCGCTTACATCAGTCGTCATCGTGTGTAATGATATTTGTTCTTGAGATGATTCATCTTCACATTGGTGGGGATGAGTTATTGACGATGACGACGACGACGATGATGATGATGATTTTAATGATTCATTGTTGCTAACGGCAGAGGTGCTAATGGTTGTTGTTGTTGTGGGTGATTCAACGCTTTCATCTAAGAGATGCGGCAGCACTTCGGTAGCTTCTTCGACGGATGAATCTTCAGAAGCTGTCCGGCTGTTATTGCACACCAGTGTCTTGCGTTGAGTGTAGTAATCTGCAATGACAAAATAAAATTCTTTGTTAGCTATGGATCTTACTGTGTTTAGAGATGAGATAAGAAATTCTAATTACGACGCAAATGCCAAACACTGATTCCGTGGTTGGTAGGGTAGGCGGGTGAAAGCCTTACAGAAAATAAATAGGTAGGAACGTACTGATAAGTTAAAATAGAGCTTATCAGCAACTGATTTTTGGTACGTACAAATCGTGCCACAATGTCTAGCGGCAAATGGAAACTTTTTATTTATAAAAAAAAGCAGACTCGATTTTGGCGCGAACTTTATTTTCAATAATAAAGCGACATGTTTGTGTTGGTCAACAGGAGCGTACGAGGAGAACAGAAGACACTTTGCAACAACGAAGAAGATGACGACCATCGACGATAAATGCGAAACAAACAAACAAGAAAACCAAAACAAACCTCATAAACATAAGCGCGCAAACCGCGAATAAGGACGCGAAGCACGTTCGTCGTTGCGCAGCGGCCTTTGCATCGATACGCATTACGGTGATCCCAGGCATAGAGAGGGGACAAAGACTCGATTTCGATTTCGTTTCAACGATGAAAACAACCAAATCAACTACGACGAAGACGATTGATGACGACACTAAAGATTCGACACCATCACAAACAATTTGGCGCGAATTTTCAAATCTTCTGTATTTTTATTATATTTGTTTTTTTGTTTGTTTTTTTTTTTTTGTGCTTTAAAGCGGTTGTGTTTCTTAAGAAAGAGAAATCTTCATTTAAAACGTATAAAAGATAGTAAATAAGTAAAAAAAACGAGTGTAGTCAGTTGTTGTTGATGAATTTCAATATAAAAACAAAAGTATGTATTACATAAATATACCTACCTATATTTAGTTTGAGAAGTTAGTAGGCATATACATATATAGAGAATAAGTATAAAGAGAAAACATTGGAAGAACTTTACTGGCTGGCTGTGCTGTTGATTTTGTTGTGGTTACTGGCGGCGGCGGCCTTGAAACACAAACAACAATCAATGTTATGTGTGGCTGTACTGCTGAATTTACTGGTGCTGACCCGTTTGATCAAATCAAATCAATCACGCATTAAGCCCCCAAGAAGTAACGAAAATATGCTAACGGGTGGTGATCGTTAAAAATACAGTATATATGCGAAGCTGTGAGAGCCACTTGGGCTTCAATTGAGCGTAATATTTGTATGGTATATATTCTCACATCATCATCCACACAAAATTGTACTTAAAATTCTTTTTTTTATTACTACATATTATTGAAAACAATTTACTGATAAAGTACAGAACAAAAGGGTTTAAGTTTTTGTTTGTTCTTTTTTTATATTTTCGGGGATGTGATGGCTGGCTGGTGGACATGTGATATCTCTGGGTTCTTATTTAGTTACACACTTGCAACTGCTGCTTCCAATAGCTCGTTGAGTCGTTCGATCGATTTTCGTCGACTGTCTTCTTGAGTTACATTATGCACTGATGTGTAACTGTGACATTAGCTCATCAGCCAGAATACCAGATGATAGACATTAACCTTCAACAAGGAAGATGAGGGTGGTTAAATAAAATATTGAAAGCATCACCATCATCAGATGACAGATGTCTCGTTTTGAATACGCTACGCATAGCTTCCCCCAAATTCTCTCGTTAATTCATGCATGAATGCATACACAGGAGATCTAGTTGCAAAGCAGCATAATACCTATACAATATCAAATTCTTGTTTTACCTTTAGGTACTAAGTTTACCAAGTTTACTAACTTTAACTATTCCTGGCGATGTAATTTGATGGTTATACATAGTGATGACAGATGGGTGGCTGAAATAATTTTAAGGTCTTTTATGATTGGCGAGACTTCAGACTTCTATTGCAGAGGAAGAACTCTTTCGTTGATATAAACTTAAACAAAAAAAGAACTAAATAATTCACAGGGTGTATGTATAACAACCTAAGAATTCATTAATTATTCACAGCGTAAGAAATGAGTGTACTTCTTGCGTTTTGGATATTTGATTAATGGTTTTTGCAAGTCTAGACTTACAGAGATTTCAACAATTTGATAAGTTAGGGATTTTAAGTTTGGAATGTTTATATTTTTCGAAGATATAACTCTGTATTCTTGTTATACTGTTCAGTTAAAGGAGATTTTTACATTGAAATAATAATTTACACCATAATAAGCAACAAGCTAAAATTTGGCAACACTGCTGAAGTTGTGTGACGTTGATTTATTACCAATTAAAATTCCTTAAGAAATTATTAAGACTTTCTCAATTGGCTATCGCCTCATATTGGTAAACGCCCCTCTACATTTTTTTTTGTTGTTTTTCATTAGATGGATTTTGTTTGCACGAGAAATTAATAAAAAATGGTCTGATGCACCTATGTGGATGCGATAATAATACAGAATTATCATTGTAGAGGTCAACCTTTAGAATTCGAGTTTGCTCGTCAAGAAGCTGAATTAGATTGTTTTAAATAGCAAATAGTTATTTCTACAAAATTTCATATTTCGATATTATATTTAGGCCAAGTTCGAAACTACACCACTAAACCTATTTTTAATGCTGATTAGTTAGATTCAACCCAATTAACTAAGCTAAGAAGAGACCACGGAATAATGTAGGTATGTAGATAATGTACCTATGTATTTTGTTATTAGAATTAATTTTTTTCTTAAATTTTTTTCTAATTATACCTTAACAGATGCCGTGAAGGTTTTGATATAATTTGACCTTCGAAACTTTCACATCGTCATTTCTTATGGAACTCTTGTTTGAATGATGAAATGATTTATAGAAATACATTTTTAGTAGATAAACAAGAATGCTTTTAGTTTTAAAAAATTAAGAAAACTTTGTAACTTTAAGTATAAATATACTATATTCAAAATTTTTTTGAAAATAAATTAAATTAAATAAATAAATTCATTTGATTTGTTAATCAAATCTATAAAGTCCCCGATACTGTGCCCTAAACCCCATTAACAATATTATTTATTGACATACAATTTCTATAAATAATTTTAAAATAAACACAAAGAATAATCGATGAGACAAGATGGCTCAAAAATGCACGACGATCGATTTCTTATCTTCGTCTATTAAAAAATAAAAAAAATAAATAAAATAATAATACCAAACATCTACGAACAATAAATTAGTCTGTATAGGTAACCCCAAGAACCACTAAGGTAATCTTATACTCAAAGCCTGTACATCGAAATAAAAACCAAAATTGTTCAATGGAACGCAAAATATTCCTTCTGACGTTTCCATCACCCTGCTAAAGCAAAAAAAAAATGCCATATTGGGGGCTTAAATTTGACTGATTGGACTTCACGTGCTCAATCAACCTCTCGACTCCTTTATGAAAAAGAAACCACTACTAAACAGATGGTATAGTTAGATCGACCAAGTCGTTGTTGGAATCTGAGAGTGGGTTTAGTCAGTACTCGGTGATCTAGAAAAAAAAAAAACAAAACAAACAAAACCACCAATAATATCTATACATACATAGGTACCTACAAGGAAACTACGACGAACAGCAAAAGTTGGTTGGTCTTGCTGGATTTGCCATAGAAGCCCCATAGGAGCACCCATCGCACAAAGAATGCATTTGTACTCGATTGTATTCGTATATTTCTATACCTACTACCTACATTGAATCGATCGATCCATATGGAACATATAACAGTTGCTGTCATTATAGTGCGCGGCCTCGCAAAAGAAAAGGTAAACAAAATCAAAAATACTTTTTTCTTTTTTTTGTTGTAGTTGTTGTTTTTTTATGTATTTTTATAAATGCATTCCAACTGTGGCCGTCAGTTTTACAGTTAGACAGGCAAAGCACCTCCTGAGAAACAAAAAAATAAATATCTTTATACTCTTGGTCGTCACTACCTATATGCTATATGTACCTAGATTTATTTCGCCGTCCCGCATTATTACTCTGCACCGTATCGAAGCCCGCTGTTGTTTCTCGATCGCGATTTTGAATTTGTTCGTAGGAGGTTGTTTTCTGATTATATGGTAAGTATACATACCTAAACAATTGCATTAAGTACATTAGATGTTTAGGAGCTACTAGTTGGGACCGGAGTTTATTCCGAATGGAGTAACTTGTTCTATTGTTCTTAAATATACATTCATCTTACTTCTAATCCATCGGAATTCAATTAAACGATTTTGCATTAAAAGAAAATCTCCCTAATTTTGGGTTACATGAAAAGAAATTTCTGACAGATGTGTGTCAAAGCACTATCCAAATAAAGAGAACTCTCTCCATAATGCTGCTCTCTCACGCGTTTTTTGCTATAATATCAAGATGTGTTTACTTGTTCTTACAAAAGTCATTCACATTGAATTGTTGCATTTAAAATATATATCACCGATTTATGCCTGATTTTAATATTAATCTTTACCTATACCTACAATTAAAAATTGAATAAAAACTCCACCTAACCTGCTTGATAATTATTTTTAAATAAATGTATGTACTTGCCTACCTAACTAGCTTTGATATGAAGAGTGTGTTACTTGTGTTAGTAGGTAGAATATACCTACGTGACTTCTGAACACCAAATCCGAACCCTAAATTATAAGTATCTGGGAAGACTGAGACAGCTTTTTCTTAAATGTAAATTCTCAATTTTGTGTACGTTTTACTTTAATTTTCTCTTTGCTTCACTTTTTCGTTTGGGTTTTTGTGGGTGATGTGATGATCCCCCGTCTCCAACCCGCCCACATAATTCCAAACAATCACTGCACTGTAGTCTTTAAACACCATGACAAAAATCCAACTTGCTGTAATTTAATTCTTATTTATTTCATTACGTTTTTTCCCCATTTTCTTCATTTAAAAATTAAAATTCAATTCTTGTCGTTTGTCCGAGGTTTCTCTTCATGACAGTAGGTAGGTAGGTAGATATGTATATCGAATTGAATTATAGCTTGAAAGGGCAAAAAAAAAAAAATAAAAAAGATTTCATGTTCCCCTCCTCTTTGTCTATTTAGAAATTAAATTTTATTATGCCTATACAGGGGCGGCTCTAAATGGAATTGAACTGCACAAATAATAAAAACCAAATACAGCACAGAGGCTTCAATTGAGGTCGTCATAATATGTACCTACCTACTTACATCTATGTATATACATATATGCGTATATATACCTATTCAAAAAAATGTTTCTAGAACTTCTAAAGAATGAAAAGGAAGGTACCTACCGACCTACCTAAGCATAGTCTATTCAAAGGAAATTATTTTGGCGCTTAAAATTACATAACCCCCAAAAACTGAAACATTACGATTAATTGAGGTTCAAATAAAATATGGTAAGTAAGATAGGTAGGTACCTATCTACCGATTTTATGTAAAAACAAAAATAACAAAAACAAGTTGACCTTCAGAAAGGAGAGCTGTATAAGTGTGACTTTACGCTAGGTATTTGTTTCTACACACGGCGAAGGCGACTTACGTAAAAAAAAAATAATAATATACCTAATGAGCGAGCGAATAAAATAATTCTCTTTTATTATTCGCTTTGCTTCTTTCTCTCGCTCGAACCCACTGATCTCAATTTTGAATTCAAGAGAAAAAAAAAACAACAAAATCTGATGCACAGGCGCGATGGAAAAGAACCAAAAAATAACATGAGCTAAAATTAGATTTAAATCGACTTTCCCGCCAAATTTCGAAAAAAACAAAATTAATTCTTCAAACAAAAAATCAAACCGATCAACAGAAGCAAAATAAAATTCAATTCAAATTGAAACAAAAAAAAATGTGTAAAATCTCCCAAAATTAACAAAGAAGCATAATAAAATTAAATTAAAAACACTTGGGCGTGGCGGTTGAGGGAGGAGACGCAGTATTAAAACAGAAAGAAAAGCAAAACAAGTGCACATGTATTTGTGTTGTGATGATCACGGTTCGGTTGCGGTGAATTTCTCTTTCGCCGTTTCGCGTACAACAAACACTACAAAGCGCGTGTTTGTCAGAAGGCGAATGACAAAAAAAATAATCAAAGAAAAAAAAACACATTTTAACCATCCAAGAGTGTAAGAAAGAGAAATAACATGTATTAGAAATACATTAGAAAAGAAAATAACACAAAAAACTCTGACGTAAGTTGTTTTCGTCCCAAAAATTTTATTTTTTTTTCTTGTTTTTATACTTTTTTAGTTTCAGATACAAAAAATAATATATTACTTATAGCAGAATTTTATTTTTTTATAGACTGGATTTTTTGGCGGTTAAAAATTTTTGTTTAGTTTCTTGATATTTTGTTGTGTTGTTTTTTTCCCAAATTGTGTTATGTAATAACTAATCATATTTTTCTGTTGTTTGGGCTCGAAATGTCATCGTCGAAACGTTTTTTTTTGTTAAGTTTCAGTTGCCAAATATTTAGTATGGTGCGAGTGTGGTTGTAAATTGTTCAATGAAATTTTCTTAATCTTTAGTTAGAATATCTCATTTACCTATATACATATTCTGTATTAGTAAATTTTTGGCGGGATTTGTAGGCAAGCACATACCTCAATATTTTCCTATTAGACTAATTGGATATTATTCGTAGCTATATAATATATGGGACAACATTTGCGCGCCACATTCACTTTTATGATGATATTTCTTTGATGTCCTTTTCACTCGTCCTTGCCTCGGACTGTGTATACGCATGTACCGAACCCATATACCTTTGGCCGGCAAGTAGATAGTTATCAATAGTGGTAGGTAGGAAGATATACCTAGGTGGTTTATTTTTGTGTTGCCGCCAAAAATCTATCACATTTAGGTAAGTATGAGTGCACCTTAAAACAGATGCGATGAATATAAACCTGCCGCCCTTTTTAATGTTACTGGAGAACATTATTTTTATAACCATCGGGTTTTTGTATTTTGTGTGGTTTATGTGTACCTATTAGACAATTTGGAAGGTCCTATTAAAAAATAAAAGGACCAACATTATTTTCTTAGGTGGGTTAGGAAAAAGAGGGTATCCGGATAAGGGACAAGTTGTACGACTCCATCGAAAAGAAGAAAGCACTTGGTTATATCCTTGCTTATTATAGTCGGTGTATGCGAGCAATTGGATGGATTTTTGAAAGATGCTGAATGCTGATGTTGGTTTGACTAGGTTGCTATCTCCTATCAAAACTGAAAATTTATTGATCTTATGAAATCACGCAGGTCATAAAGGGAAACAAATTTATGTTGCATCTATTAGGTGGATTTCTTTCAGATAATAAACTAACTAAAACGGATATCTTGTAGGAAGGCCAAAAGAATTATAATTAATCAATGCAGATGGTCACAATCAATGAAATTTTTTTGACAATCGTAGGAAGGACCTGAGGAAAACCTTATAATTATGATTATGAATTGATATTTGTACTAAGACCATGGGAAATTTCAAAATGTTATCTGAGGAGTTGGCAAAAAAAGATGGATTTTTTCTATGAATTTTGTGATTAGGTCAAGTAAAAAGTAACATTGAAGTCTGGGACAATTTTAGTACTTTTTTGTTATCAAGCATACTCAGATAGGTTGGAGCCTATCTTAATTGAGAATACTTTTATCTAAAAAAAAACGTTACAATCGACAAGATCATTTTGAATCCCCAGCACTGATTAATCTACCTACCTAAATATTTTATCTTATTGGATTTATATTTCCTCCCTCGAAGAATTTTATTTTGTAAATGGCACTTTTAAAAGATGTGGGTAGGTCCTAAAAATATTATTTATAAAGTACGAACTTATGCTTATGTATTAACATATCTAAGTTTAACTAATACATTTAAAAACATTTTAATTTAAGTTTCAAAGTAAATCCTTTAAATTTTATAAGTTAGTTTATTAATTTTCCAAATGAGTATTCGCCATATTTACAAATAGTAATTAAATTAACTATTCACAAATACAATGAAACAGAAATTTCAGAAACAAAAAAAAACATTCTGTTTCGGAGAGTTCCGGAGACTTCTTCCGGATTGCCGGATTACTCTAAGTTAAAATTTAATATTATATAGTCCATTAAAAACTGGGCTTAAGTCAATATAAAAGTTGAAAAACTGTGTATTGGGTAGCTAGACACCTACCTACCTTCTCTTTGATATTAATTTCATGACGATCATCTAAAATGACGGACTACCATTCGTAATCAAAGTAAATAAAAGAACAATTTTAATAAAATAAAAAAGCTATAAACAAAAATATGATAAGCGACACTATTCATGCATTCACAAACCCGGGATTCAGTAAAAAAAAAAACTCGTGACCATGGTATAAAACTGTAGTCTAAGTGAAATACAAGATTTAATGATTCATTTGATACTTTAATCAAATTTATAGTCGTCTGTCTTGTTCCAGAAAGAATACGAGACAAAAAAAATTAAATCCAGAAATTATTTTGTTTTTTAAGAAATCGTGAGTGATAAACAAACTACCTTAAACCTTCAGGATCTCATAAATATTAAAAATGACTAGATAATAAAATCAATACAAATGCAACCCTTAAATTTTTAAGAAGACATCGATGACCTAACTCATGAAATTGAGGAGGACGTTCTTGAATCTTCGACGTAATTTAAGAATTTCTGGGTAGTATATTTTTATAAAAAATGACTTCAATCTTTGCTACCCCCAATCAACACAAGAAATAACAGAAGTTGTTCGAATGCGTCAACGAGTGAAAACAATGAAAACCTTTAATTTGTCATCATTCAGTGTTGCTACATCATCGTGAAAGCTGAGGGAAAGTTGGAAACGGGTTGAATGATCTCCGACTACTCCACCACAACTACACAAGAAAAAACAAACAAACTATGTGCACCATGGACAAAAAATACACGCGTATAAGCTACCAATACCTAAACCAGCTTGAATCTTTAAACTAAAAAAAAAAGAAAAACTAGGTAGGTATAATTTACCTGTCATAGAGGATTGTTGTCTAGCGTAGGGTTTCGGTCGTTCACCGTGCCCACTTGCACACTTTGAACTATCCACAAATGTCCGTGCTGCTGCTGCTGCCGCCGTATTATGTTCCTCTAATTTCACAATGCGAGATTTAATGCGGTCACCTGCTGCTACTACGTATTTTACATTGCAATTCTTTTTACGTTGCTTCAATTTCATCTCATGTTCGTGGAGCTCTTTTTCTATTAAACTATCGCCGCCCGATAATCTAGATTCAGCAATATTTGTTGCAGCTGAAATGAGAATGGGCCTAGTTGTATGCTTAGGTTTAGCTTCTTCTTGTTTAAGAAGCTCAGTTGAAATGACAATGGGCAAAGTTGTAGGTTTAGGCTTAGATTCTTCTTGTTTTAGAAGCTCGTCTATATCAACGGTGTATCTTTCTTGAAATAGTTCAAGGCGTTGTTTTTCTTCCTGGCGATAGGTTTCATTTATTGCGCCCCTTTCCGGCTTGCCAAACAGGTTGCACGAAACACGACGCCTTGCTTGCGGAAAATCTGGACTTAACGATAAAGTCAGAGGATAATTCAATTGTAAGATGCCCATTGGATGAGATCCAATTGGTTTTATTTGGATAAAACTGCTCGACATTTTTTTATTTTACTTGTTTAAAAAAAACTTAGCACTTTTTATGAGAAAAATAATTCTATTTAAAATAGAAAATTAATGTTCACTTAGTTTTGCGTTAATTTTTTTCCTTAAATCAATTGACACCATTAAATTGAAGTATTTTTTTTTTTATTTTCAGTTTCAATAATAAATTGCACATATAAGAGGAGGAAAAATATTTATTCAGTCACTTTTTATATAAACCTCTCAGAAAAAATAATAAATTCACGAGCTATGCGCGTCCGACGATGACGAGTTCTCAAACACGAATGATTTTTATTTGTATCGTAGTCGCCGTTCTCTCGCTCCATGGCCTTCTTCAACTTCAACTTCACAAATTTTCTTCGTGTTCGCGCAGCACAATTTACAAAAATCGAATCGACTGTACTTTTTCGATTTCGACCTCTCCTCTTTCCGCTCATCGTCATTTTACTGACGATTTCCCCTCCTCTTTGTGTTGCTCAGTGTTTTCATGAAGAATTTTTTTTTGTTTTTCTTTGTGAATCCACTAATTCTCCCATTTAATTGTTTATTCTTGTTCACAGCGGTAAAACCAATATTTAGTAATGGCGGAATTATTATTTCTGTTTTTTTTTATTTGCTTGAAGTAAAATTGTTTATTGTGAAAGAAAAAAGAACGAAATAAGTAATAATTAAAAATCTTTTTTTGATTCACCCATTTGTCTCTTTTAGTATACACACAAAAGTTTCTTTTTGATTTTCTCTTGTTTCTTTTTCTTTCTTATGAAGAGGGGAAGGTAAATTAAAATGTTCGAAAAAGCTATTTTGTAGTTTGCAGCGCGCACTGAACATAGTTTTTGAGTTGGTAGTGGTGTGGACTGTGGTTAATGATAAAGTGTGTGCAGAGAAGCGAAAACAAAACAAAAGTTGAGTTCAAATGAAAGCAGGGATGTAGTTTTAGATTCTAGACTATTTTTGTGATTTCGTTAGATATAGGACTGTTGTAAGAGCATTCGTAGCATATTATTGTATATCTTATATCTTATAGTCTTATTTAGACGTAGTGGGGACTAAAAAGTGATTCGATAACACTTATGTATGCTATTCTTAACCAAAAACATAATAAAAAAAACTCACCACAACGGTAGGTATGCTGCTAGCAAATTTTAAGTCAGAAATATTCGAACAAGATGGTTCGAAGAATATTGAGGAGTTATGTCAGATCATAGGTATCTTACCTCTGCACGAAGCGACGTGTAGATTCGAAGCAGTGTTTCGACTTGTAACGAATCTTGAAATTGCACTAAAATGGAGCTGTTTAAAGCATATCGTTGGTATTGTGTTCAAAGCCGCTATTGTTGAAAGACTCACCAACAGTTTTATATTTTTTTTGAAAATTAATTATCCTAAACATTAGTGTCTTTTGATTTTGGTCTAAGTAAAAAAAAGTATTTTAAAAAAGATTTAAATGTCAAAGCTACTTATTAATTTTGACTTGCAATTGTTTTTGTCAGGTTACTGCCATAATACCTGCACCTCACCTTATGATTTTGTTGTGGCATGTTTCAGTTTGTCTTCAGAAAATAGGCGGAAATATCAAAATACTCTCTGGAAATGTAAAAAAAAAACTGATGTTGGTTTTTTAATTTGTTATTCAAAATTCACAAAAAGCATATTGTCAGAATTAAATTTATCTTCTGCATGGAATTAACTTTTATAATAATTTTAAACAAAGTAGGCTTGCATTTTGGTTTCATAAGTGTTCGAAGCTATACAAAAATGTTAGGATAGCCGATAGATAAACATTTAATTAACTTGCTTGCATTGATAACGATTATTGAAAATTTTCATTGATTGTTTTAAGTGATTTAGAAAGCCAAATCAAGGTTTATTTATATTTATTATAAGATTATGACTCAATTATTAAATTAAGGTAAGTTTTGGCCCAAGATTCCGCAAAAATAGATTCAATTATTGCACTACCTTACCATTGATCATTGAAATCTTGAAAGTGAATGTATTTGAACGATTGGGCCGAAGATTTAGTAGAAATAATAATTGAGAGATAAGCTTAATATTGGCATACAAATAATTACAGATTTTTCTTTCAAAACGTCTCAAAATAAATAATTAAAATTTTCAACTACCTGTCGTTTTCAATGAAAGATATGTATAACTGGCACCTTAACAGATAGTTGCGCATTACAAACATAAATACTAAGCACTTCATAATTCCAAACATAAGTGGCCAGTTATAGCGATCAGGAAAACGAAACAGGAAAAACTTTCAAATAGATTATGTATACTAGTTTTCATTCGATTTGTAACGCAATTGATGCACCAATCTATGTGAAATAACTTAAAGAATTTTTTGTGCCAATAAAATTTTCAATTGCACAAATATTTTTTGTGACAAATTTATTTATTTATTTTCCTCACTGAATTTCAGTTTCCGTACCAGCTGATTGTCATTTCGATCAAAATGAAACAAATCGTTCCAATTATTTGCGTTCCAGCTTTTACTTGTTCCACTGACATATTAGTGGATGAAAAAAAAATCGTTTGCATTTCAATTAGAAAAACTTGATTGGCAGCCTACTCACTGACGTAATTTTCGTGTTCGCTATAAATGCTCATAAAGAAAAAAATCCTGTTTCCATCTGCTTCAACTTTTCCTGATGGTTTTTCCTGATCGCTATATAACTGACGCCTAAATTCAAGGAAAAAGATAACAAAAAGTAACAAATAAAATTGTATCCAAAATAGCTTTTAACGGCCTTTAAGTCCTACAAAAACTGGCGTTTCGTCCCGGCGATCTCTCCGGCGCGCGAGGGCCTTTGTCAATACGCAATTTTTGCTAAGTTCAGTTTATCTTACATCGATTTCGTGACGAATACCATAGTGTGAACTATATCCAACAAGACTAGAATTTCTAATCATTAAATTGGTAGAAAATTGTATCACTTTTCTTGTGGCAACACTGTCTGTTAAACCAAAATAACTTGTGCTCCACACTTCATATTGCGAAAACGAAACTTACCATACAATCAACACGGAGCTTTCGATTTTAACATCATGCACTAATTAAGCTCGAGTTCGAGTCAAACTTTCGAAGTTTCAATAAAACCATACATGTTTACAAATTCGCTCCAAACATGCTGCCTGGACTGCGATTTGTTTTTGTTTACGCACTTCTTTTCTTCAAGTGCACAGGGACAGGAGGCAGCATGGCATGGCGTGGCGTCACTTCTGTTCTCTATTCTGTTTTATTTTTTTTTCACAACACAACAGCTTTCATGTTTCATGTTTTTGGAAAACGTGCTACTCACGCAAACCCTCTGCCTCTGTTTTATATTTTTCTTTCTATCGACTCGGGCACTGGCTGACCCGTTCAGTTTTGTTGAGCTTGATGTTTTTCCATTTTTGTAGCTTTGTATCTGTACTTACTTCTAACGGGTTGTAGAGACATTCGCGATGTTTTCTTTTAATTGTTGTTCCTTTTTCTGTTGGGTACCTACCTCGCAGTTTACTTTTGACTCACTCACTCGCACTTACACGGTCGTTGTTATTATTTACTTTTTGTTTTTTTTTTGATTCTTTGGTTTGGTCGCGTGAGATTTTTTCGTGTCAAACTTTTTGATGTTCATTTTGTGCAGATAGGAGGTGTACAATATACATTAAACATACCTTCCGATAAAAATGAAGGTTTTGTTTTGTTCTGTTCTCATAAAAAAGAAAATTCGGTCGGTAGTTGCTTCACCAAGTGATTGGTGGGGCCGAGGAATTATTGGGGAACGGATACCATCCTAGTATTTGTGAAGATTTGAAAATTTAGGTAAATAACAAACAATGATGTATTCCCCTCGGTGCGGCGTAGAGGCCACGCGATCCACACCACTAGGTTTGGTTAAGCCGTTTGTTGTCGTCATTTAGCATTAGCAGTTAGCACTTTGCACGAAACTTTACTAGGTACATACCTACCTAGGCAGACCTACCTAGGTTCTTGGAGAATGGGGTTTTTATTTTGTTTTGATTTCGAATTCGAAGTTTGGTTTGGTTGTAAACAACGAAAGCTAAGATAAGAAAAAGAATCACTTGATTCATACATACGTCATACCTACCGATGATGCGGGATATGAATGTGGGGATTGGAGAGGATGAAAAAACTTCCGGTTGCTTTTGTTTTGTGGTGGCCATTTTCTCAATAACTTAACTGTTCTTATCGTAACTGTTGAGTGTTTACTACCATTTCATCAGGCTCCTCGACCTTGCACAATGAATGAATTTGAACAATTAGGTAGGTAGGTAGGTATAGGTAGTTACTCATTTTTTTTTTGTTGTGAGTTAGGAGGTAGATACTTATAAGCATACCTACATACTTATGACGAACGTATTTTTTTGGCACGACTTTGTTGGACTTTGCCTCAGGTATGGATTGTTTTTGATTTCTTTTTCATTCGGTTTTTGTTCTTTTTTTTATGTAGGTAGGTATCTTTGTGTGTAACTACCAACCTGAACTTACTTGTTTGTAAACGAATGAAAGAAGAACGAGAAGCACCGTAGCATTAACCCCCGTTTTTATTTTCCTCTTAGTTATAGACAACGGGAAAAGTAGGTCAAAGAAATTTTCTTTTGATTCATTATTATTTTATTCCAAGATTGTTTTGTAATGTTAAGTTGGATTTTTGATTTTGCTACAGTTATAGCTATAGTTATAAATCATATAGGTACCTTCCTATTTTGTTTACTAGAAAACTGAGATAGGTAGGTAGGTACATTATAGTAGCTAGATATCTGAAGGTGTGAAGTGGCTTGAGTGGCACTATCTTTCTCCGGTTATGGTGCCTTGCACAATAGCTGCGACCTGTGAATTTGAATAAATAGGTATTTTAGACCATTTTTTATTTAAACTTTTCGACGAAGTGAAAAAATAGCTGCGTTATATTTTCCTCCAGATCTATAATTCAGATCAGATCATGAAAATAAAACAACCCACGATCACAATCGACAAAGCTTAAAGTGACGTTTAATCAATTAGGTTATTTTTCAGGTGCCGTGTCATAAGGCCATGTGTCATAAGGCCATATTGAGAAATATGGCCTTATGACGCATTCGAAATGTGTCATAAGGGCATACTGAAACATATGGCCTATTGACACTTTACCAAGGTGTCATAGTGCCATATTTTTTTGCGACTTAAGGCCATATCTAAATATGGCCTCATAATACTTGCGTTAAGTGAAAAACTATGATTTGTTTTTTAATCCAGAATCTTTAAATGCAAAAGAAACTGCATACACCCAACCTCGCACCTACCCCAAATCCTATAGTGTACCCAAGCAGGGGGGTTGCAGGGGGGCAGCATGCCCCCCATACATACCTCACTATTTATACGCCGTTACTGAATTACAATTAAAGTGTTGGACAAAAACATTTGGCCAGGTTTATTTATCAAACAAGGAAAGACGGTTGAAAGTGACATAACGCCATATGGCCCTATGTCTTTTTATTAATGAGTCAAAAGGCCATAAGTTGGAATATGGCCTTATGTCACTTTGTAAAAGCGTCATAAGGCCATATTTCTTAATATGGCCTTATGACGCATGGCCTTATGACACGGCACCTATTTTTCACCAAAACAGATTACCTATTTTGATGTTTATGGTTTGTGGATGGTGGATTATGAAAAAGGCTTATCTATCTATTTAGGCTCGACTATCATCAATTCAGATGATACCAGCGCTGAGAGAAAAAAACAAATAATAAACTCATCTTAAACCAACGCGAAACTTTCACCTGTCGAATTTAATATTTATGGCGATTAATAAGAGTAGTTACACATTAAAATGACGCGATGATTCGATGAATTTGAACTCTCTGGGTTGCACTATACGGCTGTTGGATATTCAAACAAACTAGGTATGACATCTTAAACAAATGGGGTCCAAATAATTATTAATTACCTACCTACTTACAAATTCTGAAATGAATTTGACAAAAATCAATGTATGACTGAGCAATAACTGCAACTAACTGACCAGCTTGTGAACTTTGCAATGGCTACTATGTATTTTGAATATCCCACTATTTTTTTGAATATCATATTCCCCTAATAAGTGACCTTGAAAAAAGCTTTAAAAATTCATTACAAAAAAAATTATGCGTAACCAAAAACTGAAACATTTCAGATTGCATTCTTTTTTATAAATATCGCATTCATTAGGTAGTGTCATTTATGACATGTACAAAAAAAATTAAAAAAAAATAACCTATGGCTGTCTTATTATTGAAACTAACTTACCTTTTGTGTTGTGACTAATTACTAACCTCTCTGCGACGACTTAGTTTTTTCCATATATGAAAAAAAATATGGAGTACTAAGATCCCAGAGCCCCAAATTAGTCCATACCTACGTAAATTGGCTTTTTAGACGTAGTATGTATGGAAGCAAGAGACACGATCTATACAAATATATAACGAGACAGTTCAAACACAACTTAATCTAAATAAGCCGTTAGCACACATTTATCGCTTGGGTTTTTCTCAACATAAAAGATGGGTGCAAAGGACCCTGTCATATAACTATGTAAAAAAAACACCATTCGTACAAAAAAAAAAAAAATTCGTAAAAAATAAAAAAAAAAAAATACACAAATTGGGCGCCATTTAAGATTAAAAATGAAATAAACATTTCGTTTACTGTACTAACATCCAAATGAATGAAAATTCAAAAATCATAAATATTCAATTTAGATTAATTCCTCGAAAAAGCCATTATTTCACAATCCATGATCAATATATGGTCATCATGCTTCGGTACCAATCCAAATCGACGTAAACAAGACTCATATAATCAAAAACTCATTTAAATACACTGCAGTCTATGGAAGTTCAAGGCGAGCCAATGAATATGAAAATTATTTCATCAGAAATATTTGGTGTGTGAGTAATTACATCACAATCAGGTAATTAACAAAACAAAATAGAAAGGTATGTAGGTAAAGAGCCTGCGGCAGCTAATTGACTTTGTCTGCAGTCGAATGCCATTATAAATATTATTATACCAGACGATGTCTTGCAATCTTTTATGAAATCCGGAAATAGCTTAAATTTGTGTATAGATATAAACTATAGTTTTAATGTATAGGTGTTTTGGCGATAATGATGACGATGAGTCTGAATATTTTATTCAAAATTTTAGGAGAGTTAGGAACCTATAAAGTATAATACGTGCAATAAAAGATATGAATTTCTTTTCCGATTTGCACCTGGTGTCTAAGGATAACTAATGAAAGACAACCATTCATCACTTTTCCTTTTCTGCAACTCTTTTATTTATAATCCAAATACCTATATGAATATATGCATATACGCTTCAAGGACAATAGCTTATTCCGATTTCGATACACTAATCGAAGAAAGGGTCAATCGTCGTTCGGTCGATATATAAGCAGATGCTGGAAAATATATTCCAACCAAATTCCATGAAAATGAAAAGAAAAAAATTGACGAAAATCTGAATTTTATAACAAAAGAATCGCAAAAATATATAATAACAAAACGAAACCCCAAATGAAAAACGAAGGTAAATAAATAAAAATACTATCCCTTTTAACAACCACACCTTTCTTTAGAAGCGCATATGTTTCGTTCCTATATATCTATAGCTCTTCAACCTTTTTTCAAATATTGATATTTTTTTCTATTACATTAACAACCCTCTCACTACATTTCAGTAGGGGAGGACGGCATCGATATGGAATTTTCAACACCATGCATTGATGTTAATGAATTCAAATGGCTTATAGCTCAGTCCTTTTTTTTTTGAAGAAATAGAGAATGTCAAGTTGCTACAGGACACACAGCTGATCAAATCCATTGTTGAAAGTCATTTGAGTCCGAGATGATGTCCATATTCGGTATCTTTATTGGAAGTTTTACAATTACTACTGAAACTCCCGACAAAAAAATGTACCTCTAATGAGTACCCGCATATGGAAAAAATCTAATGGTTTGATACATCTTTAAATTTTTTTCTAATTTGAAAGACCAGCAAACAAACCAAAACAGATACATTAATAAAAGTAGGACACGGAGGCCCAGTTATGCAACCTGAATAAGTTTCAATATAATTATTCAGGACAATGCGGCTCATAAAAACAAATTTTCGAAGAACAATAACCCAGCAGCGATGATAAGGTGTTGTATGCTCACTTTTAATTCTTTTAGAAAAGGCATTCGCACCTTGGTTGCATCCCAACTGTTCAAAAATTGACGTATTTATTAGCAATTCTTAACCGAGTTAATGTGAAAAATGAATAATGGCAGGGTGTTTTCATCATACATCTTGATTTATGAAAATTCAGTTTATGGACAAAAGAAACCAACGGATACGGAACTATGACACTATTTGTTCTTAAGAAAAAATTGTGCGACTGGATCGCATGAACTTGCTCTTGTGGTTAGAAAATAACTTTTTGTATGCTATCTATAAACTGCTTAATGTTTCATACGAGTCAATGGCTCATTGAGACCATAATTGGTACCTACAAAATTTTACTATTGAAACAACTTCATTGTTGGTAGAAATTATAAAGAGTAGTGGACCTAGGTGACTATCTTGAAGTAACCAGAGTCTGCGTTAATTAAATCAGAAATGATACCTTTAAATAGAACTTGGTATATCCTCCCCTTCAAATACGATCTAACCCATTGAACGAAAGTTGATGAAATGAAAGTTTGAATAAAATAAGACTATACAACTTGCCTTACTGAAGTCAGTATACCTTAAATCAGTCAACTTGATGCCTCTGTCAATACTTTTATTTGTAAACCACGTTAATTCAAGAAGATAAGGAACAGACAACAGTAGATTAAATTTTTTCTACATAGACCCATGTTGCTCGTTCGCAAGAAAAGGTTTGCAGCTGAAATAAAAACTTTTAAATACAATAGCCTCAAATAGTTTTGGTAAACATAAAAGTTTAGCTATTGACCTATAATTTGAAATATCACTACGATTGTCCTTCTTATGGATTGGGATAATGAATGAATTTTTTCAAATGTTAGGGAATATTTCTTGTTTCAAAGAATTCTGAAATAAAAATGTAAATGGTTTTGCCAGAGTGTTACTGCAATTTTTCAAAACAAAAGCAGGAATTCCGTCGGGTCCACAGGAAGTGTCATTGCCCAGTCCCTTATTAATTGAGCTTTGAGAAAAGCTGTTCAAATGATTTAAATTATTTTCACAATCATTATCACACAAAATTTCTCAAAAAAAACGCTTAAACCCTATTTTGTTTTACGAGAATTTTTTCTGGCAAAAACCTGAAACGCTGTTTTCTTACAATCACCACGATCGGGAACAACAACAACTTTGGATCCCGCTCTATATCTTGATCTATTTTAAAGATCCGAAAATAAATTTTTAATTTGGCGAGTAGCCGGCTCTTTAGTCGGCAGGGAGTACAAACTGTAGTGTAAAGAAAGAAGACAGTATCTACATGAAAAATAAACAAACAAGAAAAAAAGAGATGAGCATACAACACTGTTGTCATTATGGATCTGTATCGTTTTATTTTCATGGAATGATCCTGATCCAGATCCGTAGATAATAAAACATGGCTATTATATGAACGAACTTAATCAAAATCGTTAGACCAGTTTTCGAGAAAATTAATTTACGAATTATAATTTATTAGATAAGAACAATAATTCGGATTTCCCCTGCTAGGGAATCACATAAAAATTCTCTATACCAAATTTTAATCAAATCGTTCCAAATCGTTGCGAAAGGGCGCAAGGACGCACAGACCCACAGACCCACAGATCGACAAAAGGACAATAAGGCGAAATCCAATTTTCCGAAAGAAGTGTTAATTTTTATTACAACCTCGAAAATTTTTTCTTCCACGAAACCAATACTTGCCGCATATGAGCAAGTAAAAACCTATCAAAGAACAAAAGCCCAGCGGTGGCGATAAGGTGCACTTAGCTCTTTTTGTAAAGACCCCTGCTTCTTGGTTGCATGCCAATTGTCTTTACAATCGACATATTTATTGATGGTAGTTTTCTGAAGTCGACAAATTTTAAGCAAGTAAGTATAGAATGGGTATGGAAATTTTTCTACTCCAGGGTGCGCATTCATTTTTAGTTTTACATCTTGTTTTCTGAAAATTTATTTAAAACCAGCAAAACGGATACGGAAGTCTGCAACACAGAGGCCCATAGTTATGCAATATGTATTATAGTTCGATTTTTATTTTTTTTTGTGACTCAGTTTCAATCAGCAGTAAGCGCACAACGCACCTTGAATTAAGTCGGTCGGTACGTGCCCTGAATTGTAAATTATGACTTCTGCCTCTATACCTGTTCCAAATAGCTCTTAAAGAATCTATATCATCGAACAATAACTCAGCGGTGGTGATAAGGTTGCTCTGTGTGATAGTAAACACATTTCCGCCTCGGTTGCATGCCAAATAATTTTGTGGCAAAACTTTAGAATAGAACGTATGTAGATAGAGATATTCATTGTGTTCTAATTCGTATTGCAATGATAGACATTCTCATTTTAATTGTAAATAGAAGGTATACGTGATGCAGGGTGCACTATGGCATTTAAGTTTTTCAAATAAGTTTTATTTCTATAGCACTAAACCGAGGAAACAAAAGAACAAAAGTTGACTTCAAATAGAGAGGTACGTAACGTAGTGAGATATATGTACCTTGAGTGAGAGTTTGATGCATTTACACTTCCTCCACCCCGGGGTTTGGTTTTAGTTTAGGTACCTATAATATTATGTGTGCATTGGTTCGCCCTTAATGAATTTTTGAACAGCTGCGCCCGGGAGATGTTTTATAAAACGCAAGGGGGTTGTGAATAGGAATTGGGAATGGAATCTCCTTTTTGTATATAGGAAAACATTATAATACCGAACCGAGTACCTAATAACGTTAGCACTAAAACTAAAATAAAAGCTGATTGCGCACGCGTGCCCGGTTCAGTGACACGGGGATAAAAATATGTATGTGTATATTATATATGAATGTTTGTATTTAGGTTCGTTCCTATTTTTAGTTTCATCTGAAATTGAATTTCGGTGCAAGTGCCAGTAACAGCGTGCCTAATTAAAATTTCAATAAACAGAGAGTCTGTGATGTGTGAAGTTAAAATATTTCATATTGCACGTCATTGTAAACAATACCCAACCCAAACTCTTTGGGACATAACATGTACACGAGTTTTGGAATTTATTTTGTTTGTATACGATTTACGATAAATGTACATACATATGTATATGTACTTAATGCAACAAAACAATTTGGTGTAGATACTTATAAAAACTTTCCTTTTGAAATTAAAAAATTAAAACTAAAACCGATTGAATGGATTTTTCATTATTGTGACTGATGAACTGTCATTTTAGACCTAAGTGAGGTTAAATGGAGCGTTTGTTTATTCTCTCTCAACGAGCGTTATAAATTGGGCATTTCTTTATTCTAGTATTGACAAATCACCTCAATGCCCTCAACAAATAGAGTTTGACAGAAATTTGGGCTAAAATGGGTAAAAATTTGGATTTTTCGAAAGCATAGAAACAAACATAATTTGTGTTTATTTTTGTGTTGTGCCAAATTGGTTAAGTGTTTGTTATACATATTTTATTTATAAGCCAATTTAAAAATTGATTCTTGTAGAATCTTGTAATAGAATCATTTAGTGTGTCCCAGCCGGCTCAAAAAGTCGAGACCTTTAGAATTCTTTTGCAGCATGACTTTGACAAGATTCAGCGATATTGCGTTGCTGGAAGTTAAAAATTAACTTTTAGGAATCAGATATTCTGTTGAGGTCTTCGTTGCGTTGATCCACAAATGGACATCCACTGGCGAGTTTCACTCGTTGGTGTTGGGATTAGGTTAGATCAGTATTTGTATTTCAACAGACATATAAATGCCGCTTTGAACAGGGCTAAGAGAAATTTTGCCCTGATGAAATGGTTTTTTTATAGTAGCCGGTTTGATAGCAGAGTAAAGGTGATTTTTTATATGGTCCTTATCCGACCGACCGCGATGCATGATTGCCTATAGATGTCCTGTTTAAACCCATGTGAAACGGAAACAATTCAGTGTCTTCGGCTCTGGGTCGAGTGCCGAATTCGCTAATCTGTCACGTCGGCCGTAGAATTGCAGAGAGGTGACTCCTTTATATTTTTAAAGTCTCATAATGTGGAATACTGAGTAAAGCACATTCAGTTCACATTCAGTCGGACTCAATCTGATCGGAACCGAAAAAATAAGGTAAGAAGAACCAGTTCTGGTTCCAGTTGAAATTGAAAATACTGATGTCTATTCAAATGTTAACTGATTTTTCTCATCTTGTTTGCCTTGCATAAGTCCTGTGAAGTTAGCAAAAGAATTGTTTAAAATTAAATAAAAAATGAGAGTTCCCGGTATCAAACAAAGAGTTCTAGAGTTCCTCATACTTTTTTTCAATAGTTCTGGCGAACAGTGTTAAAATTCGAAAAAAAAAGTTTTTTTTGATAAATTCACGCAGCAAGGACTTTTTTAAGAAAAAGAGTTCTGAGCATGTTTTTCAACTTAAAATCAAGAGTTCCTGATGGGTTTTAGAAAGAGTTCTGCAAAATTGGAAAAGTTAGGGCAAATTAAAGTGCCCATTGACTTAGAACCAACAATTTTTAAAATCCAGAAAAATAAAAAAAAAAGGAGTTCTGATTAGAGTTCCCGATAGCAAACAAAGAGTTCTAAACATTTTCCAAATAACTTTTTTCTCTAACACCCATATCCTATTCAGCATAGTAACAAGTAAAGCTACTATGAGGTCAACAAGAAAGAAGAGATCCAACCTCTCATTTTACAGATTGAGAATGAACATGAATTTCTAAAAACTTGGTGATTAGTTTCCAACGAAAATAATAAATTTTGTAAAATTACCAAATTATCCCCTTGCAATATATTGTCTAATTACAATAGTATTCTTGTGAAATTGAATGATATTTGACATGTGTCCTAATTTGTTAGCAGGTAAAAGTTACTTCAGAAGGGGAAATCCGCCAGCAGATGAACTACATTCCTTTGAGTACTACCAGCATCTTTGGAAGTTATACACATAGGTATATTTTACAAAAGTGCTATCCCCTTCCTTTTGTAAAGTAAAGTTTAAATAACAGATATGCAGGTATATTAAAACCTCAGAGTTCAGAGTATTGCATACTCGTCACTATATTCGAGGACTGCACTTAAAGAAACATGGATACGATTTATACTAACACGATGCGGTGCAATATGACAATATGGCAGAGTCGATACGATACGCAACACCGGGTTTAGGGTGAACAAATTTTATATTTCACAAAAAAAAACGTTTATTACTATTAGCAGGATGTCCTTGTCGTATACCGCCGCTCGCTCACTCACCTTTTTCGTCATAATGACCCCCTGAGTTTACAAAGCAATGCGGCCATATAGTTTCAATATATAAATATGATGTACCTATACGGAAACGGAGGTTTCGCTGGCAGAGGATTGTACGCACGCATATTTTGTAATTGATCCGAAAAGAGAGTCCTCCCTTCTCGTCGAAAAACGGGGTTTGATGACGTCCGTCATCAATGCAACATTAATATCGCAAATAAGCACAATATTCACTGTCATTATCCATCAGCTCGTCATGCATATTAGGCAAGATGATAATGGTGGGTTGCATTGTATAATTTATACGTCTACATGTGTCATTGTTTTATAATTTTTTTTTTTTTTTATTTTTTTCAAAGCTGAGGGATCAAAAACAAAAAATGTGTTAAATGAAAGGTTTAGCAGTTATTTTGTGTGTTCAGTTGTTTTTGATAATTGAAATGTTTGTTGGTTCTAAAAGCGTTACTATCTATCAGACAGACGATAAGCATGGAAGATAACATACGGTGTTTAGAAGCAGAACAAAATATCTTATATTGACATTATGTATGTATGTGATAATTATACGTAGTATAGGAGAATTTTTTAATTATTAATTACCAATGAAATATGTATGACTATAAACATAAAATTTTATTGATTGTTATTTGTTTGTGTTTGAACACGATGCCATTTGTAGTTCTGTGTTAAAGGGAAATATATCAAATCCAACATATCGACGTTAGCTATTTGACTCGGAAAAAATCGCCGGAAAGCTGGATTTTGGTATATAGCCTTCTCAGGGTGGTCGTAAGAAACTGTTTAAAATCCCCATCGCTATGAGAGCTGCTAACAATTTTACGGGGGGTTAAAGGCCCCCAAAATGGGTATATAGGAATATCTCCCAAATGGGTATCTTTGGATCTATTCTTCGTTGAATCAGAAATTACCTTCCGGACCGCTCAATACCACAGTAAGTATACACAAATCTAAGAAAATATACTGCAAAGATTCTTTAAACTGAAAGTGTTAGAAATTAAAAATGGCTGTTTGAGAGCCTTAAAAAACATTTTTTGACAGAACTCAAATATGCCGATTACATTTACGTCTTCAGAAATCTCTTGGGCAGAAATTGTCAGGAAGGGTGAGAATATTTTATTCTTCCTTCTATCCAAAACCAATTTGTGAAGTGTGAATCGGGATTTGACAAAAATTGTTGACAGTTGATGACAATTGGCAGCTTAAGTCTCAAACTTTATGTTCTAGCTAAATTATTTTTGCATGTGTTGTCTCTATCTATGAAGTTAAGCGAAATAATTACTTATTATACTCTGTTCAACAAAAATTGTCAGTACAGGGAAGATAAGAAGTTTCCATCTCACTCTGGTAAACCTGTCCCTATTTAAAGCTCTCACAGAGTTTCCGTAGTTTGTATCATAAATCGATGCAAATCGACGTTCCCGTTTGCAAGATTGAATTTGTGTGTATTCACCGATTTGACAGCTATACCACCTGCGTAGCTCTAGTTGCCATTGTGTTCAAACAGTAAAGGTAGAACTATAATAGTTGGATGCCGACGTAAGTGGTCGTACGAAACGAATACAAAGAATTCATATGACGTACCCATAATTGAGGTTTGCTTCGTTTCAACCCATTTTCGTTAACTTTTGCTTTCGGAAGTGAAGAGCGCTCACCGACCATCCATGCGTAAGTGAACTGAGAGAATTTCCTTCCGACATCTTCCGACTATTATAGTTCTACCTTAATGCTGAATGCATTATTTGGGTCTGGATTCCAATTTATACATTTTTGACGTCTGCAAACAACCTACGCAATGCTCTTTCTTAATTGGTTTTCTTTAATTGGCTACACTCCCAAAAGTTGGGGTAGTATTATGAACGTACATTAACACTCAGGAATCGCTTGTACTCTTTCTCATCCTTTTCAACTAACCACAATAATATCATCGTTCGTCGCAAACTTCAGGCATTTTATTATTCAATATTTCTTTCATTCTAATGACTGCGCATTAAGTTGATTGATTACTCCCGTTATTCCCATATTTGTAGAATATATAATAACAACAACGACAACCTGGGTTCATTTAATTAACACTTTCAATTAACGATAAACTTTCGGTATTGAATTCGTGACACGTTAAAGTTTAGTCCTTGGTCGTTACAATGTCTGCTAAGTTTGGCAAAAGAAGTTCTTCGTCAAATTTATACCTGAAATTTTTTTACTATTACTCTAAAGTTTTTGGTTTGGTATTTTTCACAATTTCCGAAAATGGCCGACTTATAACTTCGAAAAAATTAGCAATTGTTTCCATTTTATGGCGACTTTGCTGCTTAGCTAGTTACGGTTCATATTTTCAACCGCAAAGCTTAGATGACGTTATCAGCATAAACCGAATACCTATTCGTGTTATGGCAACGCTGCAGACCACTTTTATTATAACCTTAACTCTCGTGTGTGTTGTTTTTCAAATTATTAGACAAAAACAGTTTGTAGATATCATTAATCGGGCCATAGACATTGCTGATCGGATATTTGAAGTAAAAAAAGATTTCACGATTATTGGGCAATATCAGTGCTACTTTATAATTCTTTTTAGAATTATTTTTTATATAACGTTGATAGTTGCGGAATCCTTAAGATTGGCAGATGCCTCAAAAATAATCTATACTTTGTACATTGTTCAAAGAATTTTAAGAATTTATCTTTGGGTTGGAACACTCATAGTGGTGGATCTTTTATGCTTGGGATATGTTGTATCAGCTAGTATATATCAACATATTGGAGACGAGTTGAAATCGCTGGTAAAACGCGTTAAAACTTTGGAAAACCATATGACGACGAAATTCCGTAAGATGCAAATGCTTTGTGATGTTTCTGAGGAACTAGAGAAATATGCAGAAGTATATTCCAACATTTTCAATCTTACAAATGAGTTTCATCAATTGCTGCAGTTGTACATATTTTTCATGTTTTGTACCAATTTTGTGATTGTTATCGGAAATATTCATCACACATTTTTGATTTACATGGGAAAAGGATATATAAACTGGAGCATACTCACCTTAAGTGGGGTACAAGCTGTACAAATTGTATTCTACATACTTCTGTTAAATAGGGTTGTAAGGAATTCTAAAATTCCCAATAGCCTTAATTTGGACCTTATTGCTTCGGACGTTGAACCCCGCTGGGATAAAAATGTAAGATAAAAAAACATCATATTTTATATATAAAATTATAAAAAATCTTTTTTTTAACACCAGGTGGATCAGTTCATAAATCAATTAAGAATCCAAGAATTAAACCTCAATGTTTTCGGTTTATTTCAACTGAACAATGAGCTTCTGCTGCGAGGATTTTCCGCTACAGCATCTTACTTAACTATTCTTATACAATTTAAGATGCTCGGTTATTTTAAGAATGATGTGTAAAAATTATTGCTTAACGTAATATATTTTGTACTGAAGTTAATTTTTCAATTTGTATAAATTTCTTTCTTTCTGCAGGATTAAATAATTAAAATTTGTCTTTTTTATATTCAAATTCTAAGCCTCTTTTTTTTAATAAACCATAAATACGTGATAAAACTGAGATAAAGCTAACTTCGTGAAAGTAATTTTGTCATAGGATACTGTTCTTCTGTTGTTAAATAATAAATTTGTGTGTAAGATAGATATAGTGGCATATTTCCAAAAAAAAAGATACACGGCCTTCTGGAAACAATTTTAATTTGAATTAAGGGCTCTATAGGAAGAAAACCATAAAATAAAAATTTTATTAGTTCTTCAAACAAAACGATTAAATAAAAATCGTATATACGCTATATATACATACATACATATAACATACATATATTTGTTTTTATGGATACAATTTCTAAATTTCCCATATTTTACTAGTTCATACATTACGCTCGTTATTGTTAAAGCGAATGCATTCGACTCAAATAAAATTCTAAAATATTAGATCGTAAAACCGATGAAAACTTAAGCATCAACTCTGTCATCTTATACAGACCTAGGTGCATATATATTTATTCTGCCTTTTATATTCACATGCTCTGGGTCCTGGGAAAACGTTTAGTCAAATTTTCAACAAAAAAATGTATTTCTTGATTCTCACTTTCATGATTGAATATAAACAAAATATGTTCTCATATATCTCCCCTTTGATAATAACACGCCTCAATGCGTTACAATTTGAAACCAACTTGTCTTTAATCCTTTGCGCTCATATTGAATATTAATTTTAATTATGAATGCGACTATACGAGATGGGACTGTCGTATTTATACATAATACAAATTATACTCTTCAGTCTTCAGCAAGTCCACTTATAAAGAAAGATCAACAAAATAAATGATTTAGATATCCTTTTCTGTAAGTCCCATAATAGGCATCTGCTCATTGCCATCATTTCATGTGAAGTCGCGAGTATTTTCAAAAATTTATAATTGCAGTCTTGAATGGGCAATAAATCAAATGAAATTCTTGACGGACATAAGAAATTAAAAGAAAAATCCTTCCTTAAAAAATGAAAAACCCTGGTGTTAATATTACTAGTTTTTATAAGGCGCGAACGTATTATGTACGTAAATCTCACATCGAACCACTTTGCTCAGCATAAATCTTTAATTTCATCACCCCTTAATGAATGGTCAGCAATGATAATTTATGCGACTGACCCCGAGTGTCCGAGGATAATGGTTCCCTAAGGATTAACCGCGAAAGATATTTTATAGGAAATTTGAGCTATATATGTACTTATAGAATACAGGATATACACATACGTTATTTGAACAGCAGCTGCATATTGCATTTTGGCATTCGAAATAAATCAATTTTTTAAATTTTTTGGAGGAAATTAGTTTCATGCTATTTGTCTTTAGTTGGGACATGTCATGTAGGTACACTAAAATATGATTGCATGCATGTATAGTTTATCCGTTATTTTCCAAGGATATTTTTTTTTGTTTTTGAACCTAATGAAAATGTTTTGTATTGTAACGTTTTAAGGACGCATAATTTCCCATAGAAATTTGTATTGGATTTTTAAACTTTTTAAAAAACATCGTTAAAAAAATTAAAAAATTATATAAAATTAATACGCAAAAATTTAGACCATGTTAAGGTTTTTTAGTATGATGCTTGCTTATACTTATTTGCACGAACTGTCAATTTCTTAAGTGTGTTCAGCTGAAGTTTTTTAAGAAAACAGGTTTAATATGATACTTGTTAAAATATGTTAATAGCTAACGCAATTTCAGGTTAGTGACAAAAAAATTAACGGAAAAATAGTCTTGTTTTTGTTTTTTTATTAAATTGTCTTAATTTTGTGTTATTTCCTAATATTTAATAACTATTACGCGCACAAACTAGACACCATAACTATAATTAGTCATACTAAAAATAGACTTATAGTCAAATATTTGTAGAAAGGGGTGAAAGAATCTTGATATTTGTGTAGCTTTTACTATATAATATTCTGGTGCGAACTACATATGTATATTCACACAAATTAAAACTTAGGCAGGAAAAGCAAGCTCTAACTAAATAAATTTATAGCGATGTCTATTTTAAAATAGTTATTACTAGAAGTCATCTTAAACTAGCAAGCGTAAGCTTATTTTTATTCACCAAAAACCTAGCTTTTGCTTATAAATTAAAGTTTTAGCTTTCGCTTTTTTTTATTCACAATTCCCTATATATGTATATAAACGTTGCGTTCTGTATTTAAATTTTTTTCGTGAAATTTGACTTTTGTATAGAAATTCACACAAATGTACAGAGTTCTCATATAGCAAAGAAACACACCTAATGATTCTATGCAGGTATGTAGCAAGAAAGCGTTTGAAATTTAAACGTTGGGATGCTGCGTTTATATCGCTTTACTTTAAATGAATTCCAGAGAAGAATTTCAATTAGCTCGATCATAAACCAAAGAAAAATGTCTTTTAAAGATCAATTTTTAATCTTGTCCTTATGCGATGAGCAATAATTTAAAATTACAATTATTTTGTGTTTCGCGTAATTCCCTAAAATTTTGAACGCACTAAGAATGTCCTTCCAATCTTACATGAGAGTATACTATATAAACTCGTATTTTCTACCATAGCTTGTTGTTGTTGTTTTTTTTTTTTAATTTTTAAATTGAAGACGCATGACATTTTCAGGAGGTATTCCTCCCTTATTAAACGTACCGTTAAACTGAAAAACATGTAAAAATTCATTAATTAAGCAGCAGAAAGTACATATTGTCAAACCAAAAAAAAAAAAAAACAATCGGAAAATCCCTTCATCGTACTCATTAAATGCGATTCTGAAAATTCTAATTTTATCCAGCCAGATTCCCGAGTTGGGGGCAGCATTTCGTAAACGAAAAATCCGTACCTACTGAAAAATGTTTCGTTCCGAAACCAAGGACAGATGCAGATGATGCAGCTGTGGGAGTCAAGCTGCCGAATGATGCAGTTTCAGTTTGGGGAGGCAATCTTTAAAATTAATTTTCATGAAACAGGTCAGAGCCCTGCTGCCGTATTATGCCGTACATGCTACACTCTTTAGGTATTTCAATATGACAAGGTTATGCAGTTGGCAACGTGCAGTGTAGTGAGTAGATGATGTAGGACCTCCGAAATCCAAAGACATGGCTATGGATACGATGTATTTGGATACGAAAATAGATGACGCGAACGCGATCCCCTCGTTGTCGGTTGCATGCATTGTAAAATTGTGAAGAATATTATGGATTTCGCTGCATGCGACAAGATAATCCTAAAATTGTTAAGAATTTCTTCAGAGTTGTCGCCGCGGTAAAGATTTATTCTTATTTCTGACACCCGGGCCGGGAGTGAATATATAGAATGATGCTTTGTATTTGTATAGCTCATCAAGGGTTGTGTGCTTATGCCAGCATCGAATATTGGACTATTTTTAGTTTATGAAGTTTTGCTACTGCATTGCATTTGATGCCATCAGAATTGGGATATATACGAGTATGTAGAAAATAAAACATCAAGGTATGGTTGTGATTTATTTTGGGAATGATTGAGAAAACGTGTTCTAAATTATTGTTTTGGATATACTGATTGAGTGCCTATGATGAATAATATCTCCGGGAGTTCTCCTTACTGAAGATTTCAAACATGATAACAACAGTTCGTCATTCCCTTTCTCCAGGACTAAGTCGGAGGTAGGTATACGTTTTACCGACTTTCTTATTTTCGTTCACTTCATTTTGATTTTTGGTAGGTGAAGAGCGCTCCCGCAGCTTAATTTAGTGAAGCTTGCAATTATGGGGTTGGAATAAAATAAATAATATAATGACTGGATTGCTCTTATATTACAAGTGGCTCATGATTTATTATATATAGGTATTAAAACATGAATGAGATTAAAGAAAAATTTTCAAAAACCCTTGAAAGTGTGTGTTTACATTTCTTAAACAAATGCCAACTAGTTTTTCTCAAAAAATATGGCGTCAAATTTCTTGAACTTATAAGAATTTTATGCAAAAAGAAATTTCAAAAAATAATTAGTTAAATTAAAAATGAACTATGTAAACCTATACAGTATTATACATACATATACATATAATAAATTCATACCAATTTTAAGTATTTTATTAAATTACACACTTTATTTCTAAGAAAATCATCGACTCCTTTTCGAAATATTATGAATTTTAAAAAATTATTAAATATTTTGTAAAAAGCCGAAAAAATATATTTTTGAATATTTGGATTAATGTAGCTTTTCAAAGTTGGTAAATTTAGTTCTTAAGTAAGAAAATACGAAACAAAATATTATTTTTCAGATTTTATAGTTTTGATAACCGCTAAAGTCTTGCTAGATCTTCTGCAAAAATTTCTAGATTTTTTAACCGTAACTATTTCTTAAACGATATGAAATTGAAGCTGCTATAATTAACAATGTTCGGAGATATTATAGTTTGTTTAAAAAATGTGTTCCCGCTCGGTTCCAATATTTAGCAAAATTAAATGTTAGTATGTACATATATGTAAGGCTCATAAGTAATGTTATGATTTATTTGATGAACATCACTTTTCTTTCTGATTTATTTTTTTTTAAATTTAAGATCATGAGTTGGAAATATGTTACCATTATGGTATAAAGATAATAGCGCAAAATTTAAAACGATTTATTTCGAGGTTACAGGCATTTTTAGTGTGATAAAAACGCTTTAACATCGTACTAAATCGTTTAAAATTTTGCGCCAATATCTCTCAAATGGTGCCCATTGTTTGCTTCGACCTGACTGACGTGCTCTTTCCAGAGCATTTTCCATAACTTTTCTTAGAATTTCTGGTCCCAGCGTCCTCTGCTCGGGTATTGGCCTTAAGCTGATGGATGGTTCTTGGCTTATTGGCTTAGATTTTACTTTTTAGGTAGCCCCAAAGAAAGAAATCTGTAGCCGTTAAATCGAGCGAACGCGGTGGCCAATAAAAATCAGAAAACCACAGAAAGTATGGCCTTTCATGGAGAGGACTAAGTTCCGAAGGGCATACCAAATTGGCTATCGTAATTCTTAAGGTACTCAAAAACGTTTGATTCGTCGGTTTAAAATAAGATGGATTCGTCTTCCAGGAAAGCCAAATCCTCTCAGAAAGATCTGGGAGGGATGTTAACTTGAAAATTTGCATGAATTCAGAGTGATGGAGTGAAGTTGTTGGTCCACATGTGAGGAAGCTTTATAAGACGGATGGCCGTGCTTGCATCCTTTTGCTTACAAAATATATCAAAGAGTGTCAGATGTAACAAAATATCCAATGCAGCGGAAGAAGTCGCGTCCATTCACCGAAAGGCTGAGTATTCGACTTTGCTTACAAACAAAATAATATGGGTGGCCTGACTTAGAACTCTCAGCCATTCCTGTGTGTGTTAATGGCAGGAATGGAGGGGACCTATAATTTTCTGCCGAATTGGAACGGGTAAGATGAGAAGCACATTTTCATGATAAGAGATACTCTTGGAGGACTTGTCAGTTTCACGCAAGAGGCATTTCTGTTTCTTAGGTGGCAAAGGCTGGGAATCGAACCCAAGATCTTCGGGGTTATAGTCCTACGCACTAACCATTACATCACGGGCTACTGGACTTTGCTTAATTTTCCACAATTTGTAGTTTAATATAAGGTAGCCCACCAAACAAACACGGACCGATGGTATATATGGAGAATTTTGTATTTCCTGGAAATGAAGACAAGATTTGTCTTAAAACACCCAAATCCGCAGTGATTTGTTTAATTTATTAGCTTATTAAACGCGTCTTGTAAGACTTCCTATGATTATTCAGACTTATCTACTTGAAAACTTTTCCAATTCGCTGACGACAAAAAACGGAGTTATTATCAGAACTCAGGGCACTAAAGGAAATCAATTGATATAGTTGACTCGGGAGATTGGTATTTAAAAACTTTAGAACGGACAGTGAACCAGTAGAACCATCAGCAGGAAAATATGTATAGAACTAGGAGGGAATACAAGGGGTAAGACAAGTACACAGCTGCTAACAAATTACCCCAAGTATTTGTGGCGTTAACAATCAAACAGAGACTATTGAACCTGAAACCGAGTAAATAGCGAAAACATATAATTCCTTTAGTATTCAAAATAATTGAATTTTGTTTGATATATGGAAGTTTTTTTTATTAGATTGACTAACAAAAATTATATATGGCCCTTAATATTTTTCCTTTCGACGAATGTATTTTTAAGGCATTTTTGTTTGTTAAAAATATGTTATGGGCATTTTGAAAATTATTTTATTTATATGTTTTGACCCCAAACTCAAAATTAAAATAGCAATAACTTCTTTATTCGTTGGTTTTCACCATCCGATAGCTCTCTTTGATACACAAATTTCGGCATATCAAACTCCATATTTTTTAAAAAGTGCCTTAAGCACCGTTTTGATTGTTAACCACACATTTACTCTGATGCAACCCCATTCTTTATGACTACAGTTAAAATCGAAACCAAGTAAATATTGGCATCTTTCGTACGTAAACACAATAAAATTACAATTCATAGGTAAGCCTAATCGATATACGATAAACCTACTTAGGCACAGAACGCGCTCTTATGACAGGTAAGAACGAATATTGGATTGATTTCCTTTCAAAATTAGATTTCATAATTATCCGCTCAAATTAATCTACCTAAACCTTTATTCAAATTAAAATTTTTCATAAAAAAATTAATAATTCAAATAAGCTGATGAAACACCCCAACAAACAAACTTTAGTTATAATAAGGGTATTCACGCAACGTCGAAAAAGCATCGTAAACGTGGTAAACGTCTTAATGCTTACGACGTCGTAAACGAACTGTCAAAATTTGTATGGGAAATCTTTTCAAACAAATCTTAAACTTTAAGACACGTGTGTTAAACGAATCGTAAACATGGTAAACGGGCATATCGAGGAAAAATGAGAATTTTTCAAAATAGTGTGAGTTACACAAACACAAATGCATTTACACATGCACTTTTGTGTTGATCACAAATAATTATAATTGAAAGCAATTTGTTCATACAATTGTATAGATTTACTTTTGGCATTTTTAAATTTCGGATGACAAATTCTACGAATGTTAAAATTAAATTAAATATTTTGAGCTGTTTGACGTTTAACGATAAGCTGATTTGTTTACCATATCTTTCACCACATTAACGAAAATGTTTTTTGGTGCGTTCATGAAACGTGTGTCGGAAACTTTACGATTTTACGACATTGTAAAGTCTAAGACGTTGCATTTTCTTATTTTTCTATGGTTTGTTTTGATACATTCGAAATGAATTGTTAATCTGGTTTGAATTATTATTCTGCTTTAAATCAAAACCTTTTAAATTATGTACAAATACACTAACTCAACTATCTTTAGTACCTACCCAAGTCCATATTATGCAATAACTGTACCTACTTACTTTATACAAAATATATACGCTTCTTGAAGAAAATTAAGCAGATTTACCTTTATAACAACAGAATGCACCGCGCATATTAGGGGTTGTTTTCACTATTCCTTCATTTATATTGTTTGTTGCATGACAACAAACAATAAATCTATTATTGTTTATTACCTCACACTGCGCGATGGGAACATATGTATAAGACTCTCAAACCCGTTGCGCACCTTTTTCACCGAAAAACACGATTTTTTCCCTTAAAAAAAGGGGAAATCGCGGATATCTGATTCAAAAAAACATTCGGCGCTGTCACCTCTGGGTTACGTTTCGTCCTTCTGTCAATGTCGATCATCCAGCGACATGATGATGAAGATTGAACGTGTTTTCCCCAACAAACGCACAAATAACGAACGCGTTTCATTTTGATTACGTTTATTATACCAGCATTTTTCTTTCATTCTTCTTCTGTTCTGTAATCAAAAAAAATCTGTTAATAAAAATCCAGTATTTTCACATAAAAATAATAACAGCGGCGAACTCGTTTTCCATTGTTTTCCCTGAATGCGCTTTATGAACTCTAATGGCGGTGGTGCAATATGTCTTTTTTTTGTGTTGTGTGATTGAGCAAAATGACCGGAGTATACTTGTACTTGAAGTTTTCACGAACAAAAGGTGGCATATAATAACGCACTATGATATGAAGACTACCACGATACGTCGACGACGCACGATAGCGATGCGGTGTGGCGTTGATGGTTGGAAAATTACGATGACGAATATAAGTTTGATTTTTCCATGGGAAACAAAGAAAAGCGGGTTCCATATTTCTGCTTCGATTACTTACCAAGATGTCATAAGAGAATGATTTGACTTGCCTTTGACTCGCACTCACTTAAACTGACTTTGTTCGTGATACAATATTAACGCTGAGGAAAGGTTATTAAACTTGCCTTTGTTAAATTGGTCGTCGGGATCGGAATCGGGTTCGGTTCGGGAGGCAAAAGTCAAATTTGAAAAGAGACATAAATTAAGCAAAGTTTTTGAACCGGAACTCCATTAAATCAGGGATCTTGTTTTTGTTTTTTTTTTTTGGGAAACAATGAAATATTCATCAGATGCTCAACCAAGCATTGACAAAATATAAGAACAAGCAAGACACCTTCAAATAATGTTCAGTAAGAAAGAAGACTGATAGAATAATTGATTCACAGGAAGCGACAAATAATTGCAGATGTCAGGGACTTACTTCAAAGTTTTGGTGAAATTACGAAATAATCGTTTGTTGGTATCAACCTTCCTTTATTTTAAGAACAGCGTGAAGCGTCTTATTATAATGGATTTCTTATACCTGCGTATATCTAATTTTAAAATTTTGTAGCTTTTAAGATAATCGTTATAAGTTATAATTATGTATATGTACCTAATAATAACGAAACGTTTTAAACTTTGTTCCCGAATTTCAGCTAGTTTTCTTTAATGATTTAAATTAAATAAATTGTGAAGCATTATTAAATTTCCATTCATGAGGGTACGCGTTTAAGTAATTTTTTTCATTATTCGAGGGCTTTGAAATTACATCGTATTTAGGAAGCTACTTTCACATAGTTTATTGGTACAATGGTATATTACCCTCATAGTCGGTTTTTAGTGAAATGGCGCCCAGGAGATATTGAGCACACCTTTATTACAGAGAAATTTGTTTATATTTTTATCATACATTCATTGATTACCCCGGATTTGTGTAGAGAGATGGCGAGTTAAACCAATATTATTTTTGAAGCATTGTTTTAGATTTATGAATGTATGTTAATAACGTAGATGAAGATAATTAGAAAACTACTTCTGTTTAAGTGGAGCGATTGAATATATTTCAATTTTTAAGTTCAAGTTACCTCAACTCCAAAAATTGCGTACCTGTGCGAAACGCAATTTTTGGAGTTGAGGTCACTTGAACCTAAAAATTGAATGTATGTTACATGTGCGAATATGGTAACTGGCGCGTTTTGTCAACTAGTTTTTCCAAAAAAATCATTAGAAAAAACATTAAACTTATAGAAACAATGGGCAAAAAATAACAAACAGGAGAATAAAACATTACTGTCAGTGGAAAATTGAAAAATTGTCAGTGCGAATATTTCCAGTTTTCAACTTTTGTTTCTTTTTAGTTTGACCGTCCCATCTGTTAATATTTTTTAATAAATAGAACTCACTGCAAGTATGCTGGCTAAATTTAGTTTTTATTAAGTTTGTTTGGTTTTTTAATTATTTCATTTATTAATTTATAATTTAATTTAGTTTTTTGATTTAATACCATTTTCAATTTTATACTTCTCTGCATTTTCTGTTTTCTTTTTTCCATTGACTCTCTATATTTTTTGTCGAGGTTTTTATATGACAAATGAAAAATTAAAATGTTGACTTTAACCTTCTTCACAGCTATGAGCTAACATAAATAAATAAATAAAGTGGCCTCACAGCTAGGGTTACCATCTCTAAAATCAGCAAAGCCTAACAGTAAAGAAAGAAAAGCCTGATTTTTGAGAAAAAAGTGTGACAGATAAAATTTTTTTTTTCCTTTTTTTTTTATAAAAAAAAAAAAACATTAATTGATAACTTACCTTGATTCGGATGCACGAAGACGACGCGACGATAAAAAGATTGCATCTGCAATCTGCAGCAGACACAAATAAAAGCACACACAAAAATACAAAATGAAATGGAAGTGTCATATCTTGCACAATAGGGTGATTCAAAATAACACCTTTCTCGAAATTTAACCGGGACCGGGCGATATTATGAAGCTTAAGCTAAGTACAGACGATTGTCAGATCTTACAATATTGTCTTACAATCGTCTGAAGGTACAATTTTGTCTTACATTATTGTCAGAAACGTCATTTTCAGACGGCAATCTGACAAAAAATTGGCACATATCTAACAATCGTCTGAACACACAATTTTTATCAGTGTCAGTCGATTCGATTAGGACATTGTCAGACTCATTGGTCATTGTCAGATGTTTTCATTGAAAACATCTTACAATTGCTGACAATTTCTTCATTGTCTGAAATGTCAAAGAGTTGGTTACCAACTGTGCGAACGGATAATTTTTCATTGTAAGAAGTATGTCAACTGTCAGCTAATTGTTAGCTATTGTCAGACCCAGATCATTGACAGTTGTGACAAAATTGTAAGATCTGACAATCGTATGTACTTAGCTTTAGATTGAAAACAAAAAATTCAAAATCGAACAGCATTTAGCGGTCGCTACCAGCGCTTTTTCATTTTGCTCGACAATCTTTGAAAATCGGAATTTTTCTCAAATGTTAATAGCTGCATAAATTTTTGAGTTTTATTGCTAAAAGCATGAAATTTTCAGGGATTTCATAATTTCACCCGGTCTCGGTTGAATTTATAGAAAGGTGTTTTTTTGAATTACCCTATTGCACAACTCTTTGTCTCTTTCTAAAAAGTGACAACTAAATGAAAAAAATTAATGTGTTCACTGCGATTTACAAGCTTTTCGATTTGAAAGCATTTAGCAAACGTTTTTCTTCTAACGATTATATTTTCTGCAATAATTATAAAAAAGCCTGACAAAGGACGAAACAGGGCCAAAGCCGAATCCGAAAGGCATAGGTGAGAAGCACAATTCCTCGCAAGAGGCAGTACATCGATAAAAATGTCAATTCTTGTTAAGAGATATATACCTAGTCCTGGATATATCTATTTGCAAGCCCGGGGGAATTGGATGAAAAAAACGAAGTCGGTGCTAAATAATTAACATGTTAATTGCAACAACAAATAATCCCTCGCGGCGGGCTTAACTTAAGCGCGCAGAAAAACTGTATTACCGCCGTGAATTAAATATGTTGGTATGTATTTGTCAATGATAGTTTGTATGAAAACGCCATTTTGTTTCTGTGATGGCATGACTAATCCCCCGTTGTGATTTTCATTTCAACCAATTGTCCCCGGGATTGCAAAAAACACAACTTTTATTATATTAATTTTTAAATTTTAAATTTACAAAAAGTTGTAGGTTGTAGGCTTTTATTTAAAGGCGCTACTAAAAGCCGTTTGTTAAAGAATGCCATTCAATTAAAAAATTACATTCAAATTGACTTCACTTTTAGACTTCGACTTTAAATGGAATGTTAAATGGAAATGGAAACAATTGATGAATACGGTTAGACCTCAGTAGTAAAATTTCAGAGCCGATTTGTAAGTGGAGTAGATTTGAAAACGAAAAAAAAAATTTAAGTTTTCAAAAAATGAATTTTTAATAAAAAAAAATCACATAAATTCTATTCGTTTCAGAACAGAATAGAATTCTAGATTCAAACATTCAGAGTCAGACTTGGTTAGAAAATTCAATAACACACTATACTATCATTTGGATCTAGGGATCTCAAAAATGTTTGTCAAAATTTTCTTTGTGCGGTCCATAAATTCTCCCCTGGCCTTAAAAACAGTGGATATTCTGTGTATTTTGACTATTGTTAATTGGAATACCTAGTAATTTTTACCAAAGATTACATGGTTTAGTTTGTCAATGCTCTTGACCGCCATAATTGTAGGTATATTACAAAACTTCCTTCCATTATCAAAGTGTCAAAGGTGTGAGATTTAAATCAAAAGAGGTTACAATTTAAATGGAATCCATAAAACAGGATATCCTTAAAGTACCAACCTGACATTCTCTACACTTTTAAAACTAATAAGAAGACACAAAAATGTTTTCTTAGCCTGAAAATCCTTGAAATATCATACCTACGTGTTTTCAAAACAAATTCAAAACTCATATAATTGAGGGTAGGTACCTACTATAGTAATACCGAACCAAATCCTAATCTTTAAAAATAGAATCCAAATCTATGTAGAATCCCACGCGCAAGGTGTATGAATCTGTTTATGAAAGAGCGCCAAATTTACTTCCACTCTGTTTAATAAATGAAAGGCAAAGTCCTTATGGTGTTTTCTTGTTTTTCTTTTTTTTATTTTGGCGCGTAACACAAATATTCGATAAATCTTTTTTAGAAAAACTATCAGGATTCAGGACAAATAAGGGAGGAACCCATAGAAGAATAATAATTATTGTTTGAATTGCTGGTGCAATGTGCCATATATAAATCCTTCTGATTATGGTTGTGTTAGTTGGAGAAGTGCATAGCACACGTACCTACATAAATACATCTCCATAGTTCCATCAGATTTTGAAAAGGGATCCTTATTTCCTTTTGTTCACATCCGTATAAATGGTTTTATTTTGTGCGCCTTTTTGGTTGCTTTATAAATCTGCTCTCCGCAGTGTTCTTCAATATGTACCTACTTCATCGCAACCATGTAGCTCAATGAAGGACTGATTCAATGAACCTTAAGAAATGTCCTGCACTAAATAAGCCAAAGAAGTATGGTGCATGCGAGGTGCGTGTGTCGAGCGAGCAAGGTGCGATTGTTATTCCATCTTTCCCTTCTTGTCTTCGTGGGAAAATTCTATGAAAATTGACTATTTTGCTCCTCTTAAAGATTATATTATGCGCCTGATTTTTTTACCGCCAAAATACGGATGCATAATTTTCTGATACTAGTATGTAGGTATATAGTGGCGGGAAAAGGGAATCTCTGTATAAGGATATTAAGTAAGACGCAATAAGGTCAAAGGGGTTAGAGACACTTCAAATAATTATAAAACAGAGCGCGCGTTCTTTGAAGTAGGTAAACGACTATCTGATTTCATTGTTGATGTATACCTACCTAATGTATATTTTTGTATTCTATGTCCGCTACGTGTCCGCGTGCAGGGTAAGCTGGGAAGTCAGCAAAGGACGCAAAGCATACTATTGAATTTGATAAGCTATTCCATTGAGCCATAGGCAGGATATTAGATAATCATCTCAATTCTCAATGACTTGTCCAGTGCTTTGCATATTAATTGTTGGTAGGTACCTCGTCGCAAAAAGTGTGCAAAGTCGAATTGCGCCAAAAAATTATAAGTGGCTCAATATGAGCCATTCTATTTTTCATGGTTTCTCAAAAAAAACATGTGGTTAAAAATACTTTTGATCGATACAACCAACGGATATCTACTACAGTCAACTCTGTTTATTAGAACTATGCTCAATGAAAACAATTTATCATGCAGTACATATTTTGTTAAAAATGCAAAAATAATTAACAATAATTAATAATTAAAAGAGAAGTAGAGCCCCACCTCGTGGTATGAAAGTGTGTTGAACGATAAGCCCAGGTATTTCCACGAGAAGCAAAAACGTATTATGAGACAAAAAATCAGTTTTTAAATTTCTATAACTTTTCTAATAACTAATGAAAAAAGTAAAAATTTGGCACAAATATAGTTCTTATTTAATATAATAAAAATCCAATATAATGTAATAAAGATTCCAATCTTTATATAATTCATAAATCTCTGGTTTTAACTGGCACCTTAGATAGAGAAATTATTTTAAGTTATCATTTAAGCGGACTTACCTGTAGAAGTTGAGTCCGAGTGGAGCAAACGCAATTGATATTCATTTCAGCGAAGCAGAGCTCAAAAAAATGTATTAAACAGCTGCTTTAACAAAAAGTATTGAAGGTGGTTGTTCAAGCATAGATCCTTTCTGATTCTACAATACCTTTTTTTGTTTTTGCATTACCCATACGCCTCAATATAACGTTCTCAAACTTAAATGATTATGAGCTGGATTCCTGTATAATTTTTTTACAACAATGGACGGTGGAAAAATTATGAGGTGAACTGACAGCCGATTTACGAGTATAAATATTTTGTTTTGTTCGCGTGGGCTATACCTATTATTATCAATTTAATGATTGACGTAAAATTGAAATATGGCTTTGTTTTGGTATTTTTTTTTTCAGTATTTGAAATTTTAACAATACATTTTTGACGCTTGAAATATATACCTATACATATACTCAAGATAAAAATGGATCTAAAAATCAGACTGGCTAGTCATTAAACCACAGAATACACCTAAACTCATAATTATATAGATTTCCAATAAATTGTGTAAGTCTGACAGTTGACACCTATATTATTATATCAGTGGTTTTTTATTGATTTTTTTTGAGCAACGATTATGTCAGAACACTATTTTTTACATTAGATTTAAGTAAAAATAACGGTTTAAACAAAATCGTGAATAGGGCTTTGAAGTTAAAAAATGTTTTGTCTGGTAATTTTTTTTCCAATTTCTTTATTTGTTATTATCATTTTGGAGCGTTCAGAAGAATGAGATCTCAGATATTTTTCTTACTCAAAAAGTGAGCAAGCGAATACCAGTTTTTTTTTTTTTTAAAGTTGAGAAATTTTGCTGTTCATGTAATCATACAATGATGTAACTGAGATCGCTGAGATCTCCGAACATGCCCATTATGCGCTTTAGTTTATTTTAACATTATTTGAAATGAAATGTTATCGAAGACAGAAGAATAGCGATATCGCAACATCTTCAAAAATATGTACATGTGTATATCAAAATGAAACAATAGCTGTACTGTAAAAGTCTATAATTTATATAATTATGTATATGTATATACATATAAGTTAATTTTTAAATATAGGTATATACATATGAACATACCTAGATACACTTTAAAAGGTTTTGAGCTCCAAACTAAATTTATAATTTATTTAATTTAGTAAAATTTAAAAAAAAATAAAAATATGTATACCCTTACGTATTTAATGTTTTACAATAAAAATATTATACAAATAAAATATTTTTTTTTACATTTGAAAATGTTTTTAAACTTATTTTTATAACTTTGAAAACTGCTGCTGCTGTTTTTTATGAAGCCGCTAAAGGCCCAGACACTCGGAAATTAATAAAAAAATGATTTTATTAAAAGGGAGACCTTTGTTACAGGGATACAAAGAATTTTTTTTATTTTAACTATTAAACCCAGTAGCGGATCTAGGATTTGGCCAACGCTATTATTGTATTATATAAAAAATCAATTTTTTCAAAAAGTTTACTATCTGGATGAATATTTGATATTAAAATGAAAATAGTTTTGAGAAGATTTGACAAATTAATAAACAAAAAATCAAAGAAAAATAGACTAGCTATTTAAAATTACTAAATTGTTTTTAGAAAAAGTAGAAAACGAAATTGAAAAGTTTAAATAAGAATAGATTAATATGAAAAAAGAAATAAAATTTTAAACTATGTAAAAGGGGTTCATTTCGGTAAAATAACAATGTTACCACTTTCTAGAAATATTTTTTTTAGGTTAAAGATTTCTTTTTCTACAGGTGAAAATCTTTAAAAGGCACTTGGTTTGGTAATATTCAGTACCAATTAGTTTGAGACATGTACTGCACTGAAACCACTGGGACATCTATGAAAGACAAAATTGCTTTGGGGCAAGTTTAAATTTTTAATATCTACTCTCCCATCGCATTTAGACCATCAGCACATGAGGCTTGGTTCAATTCTTAGTCTCCGGATATTGTCTCGTACATTTAAAATAGTTCCCATCGCGGAGTTAGAATGACTATGCAGTCGCTGTAACCATTTCTATTTGTAGGTCACGATGTAAGTCGATATTTCTAATACACCAAGGGGCATTTATTTTTTCATTTTGATGTACTCTTTGCACTTAAGCTAGGCATCCAAAGTCATTTCTAGGTATTTGGCGGTATTGGCGTCAAGTACAGTTTTATTGTTGATTGGAACATTAGGTATAATCTTTTTGTTTGTAAAGTTTGATTTAGTTTCATTAAGTTTGATACGCCATTCTTGCGTCCAATCTCTTACTTTATTGGTTGCATTTTGCAATTTTCCGCCTTACAACGCATTTATCAGGCACTAAAATGGCAGTATCATCTGAAAATGTTACCATGATACCATTATTGTCCACTGGAATATCCCTAGTGTATAAAAATACAGTGTTGGTCCTAGAACACTTCCTTGTGGTACACTGGCTTCAATTTTATTAAGTTCCGAATACTCTTGCTCGAACCGTACTCTAAAGAGTCGGTCGGTAAAATAGGATTTCAGTATTCCGTAGAACTGCCTTGGGAGATCCCGGGTGCTTTCCAATTCGTCGTTTCTATCAACAAAATGTAAGTTTTTTGTAACTGCTGGGAAGAACTTAAAAACATTGAGAGATGTTCCGCGAAGAGTTCACGCTTTTGTTTCGGGTTTGCAATCCATTTTCCGTCTTGTGGGTAAATTTTGTAATTGCGGTATTTTTTAAGTTCATTATTTAAATACTGCCTTATTGTCAGGGAATCTCGTAGAAAAAAAGTAAAATGAGTAATTCAAAAAATAAAAAAAAAACTTTGAGTAAAATGTATATTTATTTCGGCTTAATTAAAACTATTGAATAATGTGACCATTCTCTCAGAAATTCACAATTTGTCAACACAAAATTAAACAAATAATCTCTTTTGATATATTTAAATCCAAAATGTTGTCGCCAGTTCCGAAATAAGTGTTTCCTTTTCCCAGAATAGTATAAGTACAGTAGCTCTTTGCGCAAACAGGATGTGCTCCTGGTCTTGCTTTCTCAAATTGTAAAAATTCGAAATGTGTGTATAGGTACGCAACGAAGTTATTATAGTCAAATTCATTTACATATTACTGTCTTAGAATTTGATAACATTTCAACTTCTTGTGTTTAAATTTACCTACCTACTGTTTGTTTGGATAACGAAATGAACATTTTTATCGTGAAATATTGAAACAGCCGTCTTTGTTAATGCCGCTTCTAGGTACACCGCTTGCTCAGTATTCGAATCCCATCATCATTCTGAGCACAAGGATCCCTCATCTATGTATAGCAAGCATGGTGTCGTTCCGGATATGTGTAACGACAAAAAAAAACCTATGCGCCGGAAATTTATATCAACACAGCTTACAGCTAGTGCGAGCATGAGCATATACTGCTTGTTCATTAGACGGGAAATGTAAATCTAAAATAGGACGATTATATTTTAAACATAAAACCACGCGGCATCGAATCATTGAGGGCTGCATCTTTTATTTTAGGTAAATGAACATCAGGACTTGATTGGTGCTCATATAGCATAATGATGATGATATGACGTTGTTTGTTCAGCACAAGCCACATTGCGCGCTGACACGTAAAAAAGCCTGGCTGCATAGCATATATACTCATAGCGATCATTTCTATCGAGTCTATCGCAGACTCAAGATTCACGAGTAAAGAGGAACCATATGGACCATCCCATCGTCAGTACCGCTCTGTCATGGCATGTGCCACATAATTATATTTGAATATAATCTCCGGGGAAATTATGGATGGCGGGCATGTTAAGTGGAAGCACACATAATGTACGCTATATGCATCCAACAGCTGTACCGATGTAAACATCTTGTTGCCTTTGCCTTTGCTATACAGCTCTGCCATCAACGTCATTAGGCTATCCGCTATATGGATTCCACGGAATTTGAATTGAACATCTATTGGATGGTACCTACAACGATAATGCAGGATCATACAGCTCCGGTGAAACCTATCATTAATTTGTGGTCACTGCGCACTTTTCCCCCTTCATTTTTTGTTCAACGGGGTTCACAAAAGAGCAGGGAAATTATACCTACAACAAAAAGAAGACTCATATCTCAGAGTTGAAGGAGGAAAAGAAAGCCAAAAGAAACCCAAATCGTATAATCGGATTTTCTTTGAGTGGTTTAGAATTACCAATTTAGTGGAACACACACCTTTTTTTTATAAGAAGTTGTCCTTTTCACGATATACATATCTACGCCGTAAAACAAGTAAAACACAAAGATATATAGGTGCCTATATAGTTCGACTATTTGGTCAATATGCGTTAAAGCAAAGGGGCATGTTGCACACACAAAATAATATGGTTAACCTCGGAGTCGGACATATAAGCTGCTGGGTGTGCTAGATTGATAGGTAATGTAATATTTCATTAAAGAAAAATCATCATCTTGACTGATAGACAGTTGGCGTGTCAGATTACCTACTGGAAAGGTGATAGACATGATGGCGATCGACATGGACAGCACGCGCATGCGGACATCATCAATGTTTGGAAACAGTTGTAGGTAATGTAATCAATAGTATAGACATTGTAAATGTTCAAGATGTTCTTTTTTTGTAAAAAAAAAAAAACAAAAGTTTCCTCCTTTAAACGAATAAACCGAATCCTATCCGACATTTTACCGTAGGCGATAAAATAGAAGTGGTATGGGAAACATATTGTTTATTCAGGGAAATCAATTTGACGAAATTTGACGATTTAGGCCCTACGAACTGACTCCCAAAAGAGTTAACTCGCATTAGCCGAAATGAAAATACTGGTTCCAAATTTGTCAGTGGTATATACTTAGTTCATATACATTTGGGAGTTTATATGGGGCTTAGTTCACTACGAACTATATTAACACAATGAACTTAAGTTCCAACGTGAAAAATGGGAGTTCATTTCAATTTTTCCGACGAAGCAACAAATTGAGTAAAAGTGGGAGTTAAAGGGCTGACCCATAGAATCTTAAGTTCGCATGAATTTATAAATAGTAGAAGATTCCGCCATAGAACGACCTACCCTCATCGAGTTACCAGATAAGGTGTACACATTTTTTTAGATAGTGTCTAAACTAACATTTTGCGCATGGGTTGCCTGGCGAAATATGGTCAAGGCCTAGAGTTGCCACGGTTAAAAAAAAACAAGCAAAATTTTGTATTTGATATCATGACACTTGTGCCTACCTACTTACTCATATTTTGGTAATACTTTCAATCCCAAAATTTCCTGTCACCTCTCTGAGAATATTAGAATTGTTTTCTTTAACCCCCTGAGAAATTTAGAAATATGGATAGTTGAAAGTTCGGAAACTCCGAGTCTGGATAATGTTTTTGGAAACATTATAGTACCATCGTACTCTTTATAGAATTCTCTTTTTGTTGGTGTTGTTTTAAATAAAAATACCAATGAGAGTAAAAAGGAAAAAAATCAAAATCCAACAAAAATTGATGGAAAAAATATATGTATCTTGTTCAAAAATTCTACTAGCCAAGGAAAAGCTTAAATGGAAAATTTTTGCACATACGGGTCTTTTAATTTCTCATCTGTTTCTCAGAAACATACAATTTATTTCTAGAAAAAATTACCCTGATTTTGGTGATTTTTTTCTCCAACGTCTATTTTTCATCTGTTTTGCTTTCAAACGTTTCTATCTCGAGTTTTATATTTTGTGTATCTACGACTTTCTTGTATTGAAAAGATCTATCGATTAAAAATTCAAAGCTCTATCATTTTTGGTTTACAAAATAGAATCTAGACCTATTTCTTTGTTTATCCTAATTAACCCCACTGAAATTCCGATTTAAAAAAATCACGTATTTTAAAATTTTTGAATAAACTTTCCTTTCACATAATATTTTTTTTATATCACTTAACCCTACCGCATGAACTGTGAAAGATAATTGAAAAACCTAAAAATGCACCTTTAAAGCGTGGCAACCCTATGCCTTGAACATATTTGCCCAGTCAACCCAAGCGCAAAATGCTAATTTAGGGGCCAGCTATAGCTTTCATTAAAGCTCATCATTGAAAAATTTAATTTCTTATTTTGAGATACTTTGGAAGCAAAATCAGTAAATATTTTGATGCCAATAAAAAGCTGATGAATCGATTATTATTTTTAGTCAAAAAAATATTTCATTTTGGCCCTACCTTTCACATAAAACGATTTCTAAGATTTCAATGATCAATGATAAGGTAGTTCAATCATTGAAATAAAGAAATTCATTTCCTGCGATAGGCTGGGACAAAATGAAATATTTTTTTGACTAGAAATAATAATTGAGTTATCAGCTTTTTATTTGCATTAAAATAATCACTGATTTCACTTTTTAAGTGCCTCAAAATTAACAATTAAAATTTTCAATGATGAGTTTCAATGAAAGCTATAACTGGCGCCTTAGGCAGTATCTAAAATTTCGTATACACCTTACCTGATAACTCGATGAGGGTAGGTCGTCCTATGGCGGGATCTTAGACTAAAAGTAAAATTTCGGAAAAGACAAAAAATATATAAATTATACAAATAACTATATGCTCACTACCTATTTATTTGTGTTTTTGTCATACAAATGATACATATATGTTTATTTTATATTTTATTTCTGCAGTTTATTTTTAGTATTCGGAATATTACAACAGCTTCTCTATAAGCGCTGTATCTGGGTGATTGACTCGTTCCGTGAATTTTTTTTCAACAATCGCGGAGTGACTAACTGTAAAATTATGCATTTGACGTTAGGCGAATTAATAGTCGTTGATTGAAAAGTGATTAGGTGGTTAATTTGTTGTAAATTAGTCGTTAATTAGCTGTGATAATCTCATTTTTATCGTGCCATGTTTTCTGTATTTTTTTTATCCACCTAACCACTTTTTGATCGGCGTGTGTTGATCATTTATAAAAACAACACTATACCTTCTTCATCTGGGTTTTCAATGCCTCAACTACATATAAACCCTTGCTATATTAATTTGACGCTGCTAGGAAGTCTGACTTCTTCTGTACCTGAGACCGCAATTGAATCAATTTTTTTTAAATTTTAATCATTTAAAAATTCGCTAGAAAATTTCTCACTTAAACATGCCTTATCTTGCTTGACAGTTTCAATTAAACCCGCTTAGTTGAAACTCTAATTTATGAATTATACCATTTAAATTTATCATCTCATCACCCATAAAAAATCAAACTAATAAGCCAGATTGCAACAAGCACCATACAGTTATACAAAAATACAAAAAAAAAACTGGAATATCGTCATGGCACATTAAACTGCAGATGGACAAAAGATATGCAGTTTTGCCAAGTCAAATGGATTGTCAACAAAGATCGAATGGAGTGTGTCACGGTCTGGGTAATTTAAGTGATTGCTGTTACCCATCATCAGTCGTTTAGAACAACAACTTACTGCTATATTATAGCTGACTATCTTCTTGTCTTTAGATATTCCACTGTTTGATTAATAAATAAAGGAAAATATTTTGTTTAAAGCTAAAAGGGGAAGCAGCGGGCTTAACAACAACTGAAAAAAGTTTTAAAAGCAAATTATTTTCGTTTTCACCAGTTCAGTGGCAGTTTGTTCCTTGGTATCGTTCAAACAATGACTTTGAAAAAGGTGCAAGTTCCCACCAGCAGAGCAGTACCACCGGATCGAAGTAAGAGTAGGTACCCCACACAGCAGCAAATAGATGTAAGAAATGTGATGTGTGTGCTTGAATGCGAATCACACGATTCATTCGAATGCACTTTCTATATATCAGACGTCCAAAACCCTAGACAGTCCGAGACTCACCTTGATTCTGTTTTCCGCTTCGCTGACCGTCATCGCCACGCCGCGCCGCCGGAGCTGAAAGTCATTGTTGGCGTTGTCGTTTTTATGGATTCATTTGGTGTGTAGAAACAAGTTGAAATGAAAAATTGTTTCCCCATCCCATTCTAGTCATTCCTGAAATCAAAGTGCGCAATTCCGTATAGCATAGCACTACATAAAATGCTGATACACCGCTGCCGCCGCCGCTTCAACAATCTACCCTCGGCGGTACTTAACATAAATCTAAGCTGTGGGAACAACTGGTTACTATTTGTCCAATGGTGGCATAATTATACGACACCTCATGCACAGGTTGTTCGAGTGGGAACATTCCAATTTAATTACCCACTCTGAAAAGCATCCCGAACGCATTTTTGTCCCAGTCCCATTCCAAATCAACGGCCGAAACTGTAGCCGTGTTTTCACTTTTATACTAAAACCGAATCGACGACCCCAGCGATGGAAGGTGGTAATTAAGTGAGGAACTAACAAACTTTCTAATAAATGGCTTGCACGAAACGAAAAGAGTTATCGTACATAATTACAAATAAATAGAGTAGGTTTTTAGTTTCTGGTTTATTTGTTGTCACGCAGGAGTGTTCCGTTGTGGCAATTACGTGAGATTCAAAGCAAATTGGATTTGAAAAAATATTTAAAAAGGAACGAAAGGGCAACAATAATTATGAAACAGAATTTGAATTAAAAAATGAGATGTCTTTAAAACGTTAATGTTTATGTTATGTTTATGTTATGTTTATGTTATGTTTATGTTATGTTTATGCTATGTTTATGTTATGTTTATGTTATGTTTATGTTATGTTTATGTTATGTTTATGTTATGTTTATGTTATGTTTATGTTATGTTTATGTTATGTTTATGTTATGTTTATGTTATGTTTATGTTATGTTTATGTTATGTTTATGTTATGTTTATGTTATGTTTATGTTATGTTTATGTTATGTTTATGTTATGTTTATGTTATGTTTATGTTATGTTTATGTTATGTTTATGTTATGTTTATGTTATGTTTATGTTATGTTTATGTTATGTTTATGTTATGTTTATGTTATGTTTATGTTATGTTTATGTTATGTTTATGTTATGTTTATGTTATGTTTATGTTATGTTTATGTTATGTTTATGTTATGTTTATGTTATGTTTATGTTATGTTTATGTTATGTTTATGTTATGTTTATGTTATGTTTATGTTATGTTTATGTTTATGTTATGTTTATGTTATGTTTATGTTTATGTTATGTTTATGTTATGTTTATGTTATGTTTATGTTATGTTTATGTTATGTTTATGTTATGTTTAAGTTATGTTTATGTTATGTTTAAGTTATGTTTATGTTATGTTTATGTTATGTTTATGTTATGTTATGTTTATGTTATGTTTATGTTATGTTTATGTTATGTTTATGTTATGTTTATGTTATGTTTATGTTATGTTTATGTTATGTTTATGTTATGTTTATGTTATGTTTATGTTATGTTTATGTTATGTTTATGTTATGTTTATGTTATGTTTATGTTATGTTTATGTTATGTTTATGTTATGTTTATGTTATGTTTATGTTATGTTTATGTTATGTTTATGTTATGTTTATGTTATGTTTATGTTATGTTTATGTTATGTTTATGTTATGTTTATGTTATGTTTATGTTATGTTTATGTTATGTTTATGTTATGTTTATGTTATGTTTATGTTATGTTTATGTTATGTTTATGTTATGTTTATGTTATGTTTATGTTATGTTTATGTTATGTTTATGTTATGTTTATGTTATGTTTATGTTATGTTTATGTTAAGTTTATGTTATGTTTATGTTATGTTTATGTTATGTTTATGTTATGTTTATGTTATGTTTATGTTATGTTATGTTTATGTTATGTTTATGTTATGTTTATGTTATGTTTATGTTATGTTTATTTTATGTTTATGTTATGTTTATGTTATGTTTATGTTATGTTTATGTTATGTTTATGTTATGTTTATGTTATGTTTATGTTATGTTTATGTTAAGTTTATGTTATGTTTATGCCAAGTTAGTTTAATGTTATACATTTATTTATACATAATGTGTATATTATAAATTTTTTTTTATTTATTAAAATTTTTCCGGGTGTTTATCTAAATTAAATTAATGTTATGACATTTGAATATGTGTGCACTGTGCACAGATTGAAAATATATTGTGTCGATCTTTGATGTCGCTTATCAGAACCAATGGAACCCTCACACTTTATTTTCATTGACTTAAATAAGTGAAGTGCACCATTGATCGGACAGAAATCAAATCAAAAACGTTGAGTACATTTAACAAAATACTTATTGCCTAAATCTGAATAGTGCAATTGATCTCAATTGACTTCCTTTTCAGTCAAGAAAAGAAACCACAGCAAACAAATATGACGGTATAAATGTATTATTCTTCATTATAAATAAATATACGGGTCTGCAAACAAAAAAAAATGGTGTGAATATCATTGAAATTCAACAGAAGGAGAAGGGTTCTTCTTAAGTTGTCAATTAGTTTACCTGACTGATTGAAAACCATAACTTAAAAACTCCATGTAGGTATAGGTACACCCTTTTATATTTGCCCGCAGTTTTTTGCAACCAAAAAAGAATTAAACAAAAAAAAAACTCGGAAGGTAAAAAAAATTCGAAACGCATCGATATGATTGACTGCAGGGAATTAGATAAGGAGGAAATATCAAGAAATAACATTCTCTCATAATGAGATGCACTGATTTGTCACGCAAAAAGGATAGATTCACAATCAAACTGCCAAATTTCAAACTAAACCATTAACGTCTCAATAAATTTAAAAATGTCCATTGAAAGGGATTGTGGTTTGGCTAAACCTACCACTGTTTCTATAAACCATAGTGACTCAGTAGCATTTAAATGGGATATTGTTTCTCATACAACGTTTCAACTAATATTGTATTACCTGAACTGTGGTAATGGGTGGGTTTTTTGTCTTTTAGTTTTTTGTTGTTTTTCTTTTGCAAACAAACATCCGTTTTCGAAAGCAACTGACCTCAAGAGGTTATAATGATGGAAGTCTACATTTAAATTGAATCACTATTGTTATAGCTTGACGGTAGGTACATCAGGGTTTACTTTTTACTTTTGATGCATTTTTGTTTATCAATTCATTGAAATAGATTTATACTTTGAAATCGAAGTCAATTCGGTGGCCTATGGTTATGTACATAATATAATGTATGTACCTATGTATTTTGAAGTAGAATGGCTAAACCTGTCAGAAAAAGATAGAGGAATAAATAGATATGTATACATAAGACACAATTGTGGGGGACGTGTTGGTTTACCATAGAACTAACGAAATTAATGTACACATGACAGATATCAACGCTGGAATTTAAATGGGTTTGTTAGAAGCAACATTTGATTTTCAAGGAACTACCTACTATGTATGTATATACACTGAGGCCCAGCGAGATTATTCTAGTTTCAGAGTTAAACCCTAGTTAACTAGTGAAACTATTATTCAGTCAATTTATATCCTTAAAAATGTCGAGTTGACTCTGGATTAACTTAATGGTTATACATTTTTGACAGATGTATTCTATCGAAATAAAGAGGACAAAGTGTTTATTGATTTTACAAAAAATAAATTGTTTTTATGAAAATTCATTGATTGAGTAATAGATTGGTAAAATAATACAAACATTCCACATGAAATAAAAGGCAGTAATTTGCCAAAACAGAAAGTTACAAATCCGGATACCTATACCCTAACCTATAATCTACTGAATTTTCGTCTCCCCTAAATAAAATAGGACTTATAGGACTATAGAAAACACGATCAAAATCTGCGCAGTCTAAACTTCTTTAGTTCTTATGATATTCAAAAGGTATAATTTCTTTAACAAAAGGATTCTTAAAACAAACTAACTTTCTTCCATGCGCTTCAAATCAATAATAATATTCAAAATCATTCGTCACGTTTGTAAAACATATAATCAAATGACTTCCTTTAATTTAACTTATGTAAAATATAAATTTGCAAATATTTATCAATTAGTAATGCAACATTAATAGCTACGTATTTAAAACATTCATAAAATATGTAAGAAGAGATCACCTATCAAGGCAACGGCCCTTCCCGCTCCGAACTACTTAATCCTTTCTTTACATGAGAGATTTTTCTTAGTGGCGTAAAATAAAATTGTAAGATTCATAATCTCCATTGAGCTGAATAAAAAAGGGGTTGTTTTTTGTAATAACAAAAATTCTGAATGGGGTGGTGAAAGTTGTGATACATTGTGTGATACACAATGGAATTAAAAAAAGAAAGAATTACCTATGCACCCTTTGAAATGTAAGATTTTTATTGCGTTACAATTTACGCATCGACAACGTCTTCTTTCTTTATTTATTTTTCTTTTTGTAACTTGTACATGAAATATTTTGCATGACAATCAAAATAAAACCACGGAATTGTTTGACAAAAAAATACCGCCAAAAATTCGGTTTTGTTTGATTTTTGTTGTGTAACATACATACATACTAGTACATAATCTGATTTGATATCAAATGAAAGTACTACATAATTATGATAGGTTATGAATTCGTATACAAAAAGCGGTCTCGCAATTCCGTCCGTCTATTTGTCTCTTCGACTATAACTTAAACGAATTTATTTCTGGTATGCAAATGGAAAGCAAATTTTTCCAGTTTAATAAATTCAACAAATAAATTTGCTAGAACTAATGAAATAATTTATTGACTTAACAAAGCTTATTTTGTTAATTTAATAAATTATTTCATTGGGCCAACAATTAAGTTAGCTTGAAACAACTAAATAATTTATTAGTACCTACTAAAAACGGAATTGGTCAATTCAATAAACTATTTCATTGTCCTAAAAAATTTATTCTTTCAAACAACAAAAACGTTCATTCCCACAAGAAACCAATTTTGTAAAAGATAATTAAATTAAAAAAAAAATAACTTTTTGCTTGTATCAATTAACGTTTATTGGGCAAATGAACCGCATATCTTGTTTGTCAATTAAATCGAAAAACTGTTGTAGTGCTTGCAACAAAATATTAACATTTTCTTTATGCAAATAACGGTTCTAGGCATTCAGCACATATAAGTTCGAGTAATCTGTACAGTAGCCGTGTTTTTTTTGCAAGCCCGGGGGGAATTGGATGAAAAAAAACGACGTCGGTGATAAACAATTAACATGTTAAATGCAACAACAACTAATCCCAGAGAATTCTCGGGGCTTAACTTAAGCGCACAGAAAAACTTTGTTACCGGCATGAATTACATACATGTTATCGATAGTTTGTATGAAAACTCCATGTTTTTTACTGTCATGGCGTCGCTTATCCCCACTGTCGTTTTTTTTTCAACCAATTCCCCCCGGGCTTGCAAAAAAACACGACTAGTATCATTTTATTCGAGACGAATCTGGCCTTCAATTTTTGCAATGGTTGCACTGGAACACTGTTGAACAGAATCTACAAAGTAAAAGATTTTTCATCAGGAATAAGATTCTTTAACTCAAATAACACATGCATACATATTAAATACATAAATACATAATATTTATAGTACACGCCATTCATTTATGAATCATCCATTAAGGAGTCACTCACCTGCATCGATTCAACTCGTTACTATAATAATATAATTATAGGAATTAGGAAAATTGTCTTACTCCAAAATACATAATTTTTGTTTGCTTTCAATTCCAATATTGGAAAAAGCCTAATGAAATTACCAAAATATTTCCACTAAACCGCGTCACTTTAGCTCAGTTCCTTTTGGATAAGATGTCAGTTCGGGCTACTCGTGCACACAAATATTCAAATTTTTTCCTCAAATTCATGTATTATTATGCAAAAGCTTTCGGAATGGTTTGCTTTGCAATCACACCGAACGGGGATAAAGTCATGCAATCAAGGAAAACGCATATATTTTGCATAGTCTTCAGGCTCTTCTGCGTTATTAGTTATGTGTACCTTTTACTAGAATATATATCCTTAGTCCGGCAGGAAGAAACTGCTCACATCTTAGTAATTGTTATTCTCGAACAAGTGTCACTTATAGTTTTTACAATCTTGGTAATTGTATTTCAAGCCACTAAAGTGAGGTCATTTATTGACATGGTCAACAGAGCGATTGACATATTTAATCAGTTATCACGCATCTCCAAGGATTCGACCAACTACAACGAATTGCATCTAATGATTATCGCTCGCCTTGTTTGTAATATTTTAACAGTGGCACCTGACTGTATCTCATGTGTTGATAATGCTGAAGGTCATATTTTAGAATTTGTAATTCCAAGCATTTTTGGATACTTTTTGTGGTTTGGAACTGTCATCGTGGTGGACGTTTTGTGTTTGGGATACATCACTGCTGCCTCAATGTACTGGAATATCGGAAACCACATGATTTTCTTCGCCAAGCGTATTAAAAAATCAGAGAGTTGTTCGATGACTAAATTTCGTCGCATGCAAATGCTCTGTGATTTCTCTGAAGAACTTGATGAGTGTTCTTCTATATATTCTCAAATATTCAATATCGCTCAAGAATTTCACAATTTATTTCAGTTTTACATATTTTTCATACTCTACATGGTACTATTGGTTGTTGTTTCCAATATGCATCAAGTACTATTGTTTTATATGGCTAATGGCACGATAATTTGGAATCAATTAGCTTTGAGTTTAATTCAAGCTGTTGATTTTCTGGTGCTGATGCTTTTGTGTGATTTGGTAATGCGACGTTCGAGAATTCCAAATCATCTTAATTTAGACGTTTTGTGTTCAGATATCGAATGCAGATGGGACAGAAGTGTAAGTGTGAAGAATTATATTTACAAAAATAAAATAAATAAAAATGATGTTATGATGAAATATTTATCTGCTTTTACAGGTTGACCAATTTTTGAACCAATGCACTTTTGAGAATACCAAATTTGATGTTTACGGATTATTCGAGCTCAACAATGAATTTGTATTGCAAGTTCTTTCAGCTTTAGTAGGCTTTTTGACTATTATTATACAATTCAAAATGCTAGGATTTTTTATGGAAGACAATTAAATGCGGTAAAAATAATTGATTTTAGTTTATGTTAATCTATAGGGCCTATTCTGGCAAACCTTACTGATACCATTAGAAGATATATTACATGGAGTGCTCGTTTTAAATCTAAATTGAAGCTTTCATTGGGGGCGCTATTCAACTTTCAGTGACCACTTAAATTTCTCATTTATCAAGACCTAATATTCAATGGTTCTTTGTCCGTGGGCAGAAGGTCATAACTTTCTTCACAAATATCTTTAAAAAAATACTAACAAATTTCGAGAGAAAATATAAAGCGAGAAACAAATTGGCATACCAACTTCAACAGCAACTTTGACAGCAACAAAAACTTTGACATCAAAAGTCATGTAAATAGATTACAACGCACAGTACACATATTAAAAGTTTTCATTTTTGTTCAAATCTGCGCATCTGTCAAAATTGGGGTATTATGGTGGTAAAATGGTGGATCCAGTGTCCGTTTACTTGTCTAATTTAAATATTTTGTTGTTGTTTCTGATGATGCATGCTGAGTTCCTGTGGGCACTGGAACAGCCATTTTTAATTTTTTGACACTTCAAACTTTGACAACCTGTGCAATATAATACCTTTGATTTGTGTAGGTACTGTGATTACAACGTGAACAGCGCTTTTGACAGCATGAAAACGAATATTATATAGTCAACAGCTTGATTACCTGGGGGGTCATTTCGTAATTTTCTAAACGATAATCATCAAAACGATAATCGTCGACGAGATCGTCTATGATTTGCTTCACGTATCGTCACTATCGTCTCGTCTATCGTTCGCAGTACCAGAGCGTTTGATGTAACTCAGAAACCCTCAAACTGTAGTTGAAAAATCAAATTGGATGTCATAATTTTCAATAATATAAATTTTTTAGTCTTTTTGTTTTGTGTTTGGTGCCGATTGGAACTAAAGGGAAATCATTTTAAAATGTAAGTTGTATTTTCGTAATATTAATTTCGAATATTATAGTCAACAGCTTGATTATGTTATGAACGACATTAATTTAGTTTTTTCACTTAAAATAAGCTTGTGAGTAGAAAACCTCGTTCTAGGGCATTGTAGATCTTTTTCAATTTGCACTACACAATTAAAGTCAGAAAATGACTGGTAGGTGAATGATATGCCATCTGCAAAGGCTGTGGAAAGACCATTTAACTTGAGATTGAAAAGTGAGTTTATATACATAAATCAAGAAAAACAGAGGGCCGAGCACTGATCTCTGGAGAACACCATTTTTTAAATTGCGAACTGTACTAACAATATCATTTATAATTACTGGTTGGGCTCTTCCTTTCAAATAAGATTTGAGCCATTCTTAAATAACTCAACTAAAACCTGCATTATAGAACTTGCTTAGTAGTATGTCATGGTGAACCATGTCAAAAGCCTTTGGCATACCAATGTAGAGGGCTTTTGTAGATTTATTTAAGCTGTCATGAAGCTGACTGCATAATCTGAGAATAGCATCTTCAGTTGACTTTCCTGCCCGAAAACCAAGCTGATTTTCACTAAAAAAAACTGGTTTTATTCAGAAAAGGAGTGATTCTGTTCTTCATAAGTTTTTCAAAAATTTTCGAAACTGAGGGAAGAAGAGAAATAGGTCTATAATTTGACATATTTTTCTTATCTCCCTTCTTAAGCAATGCAATACTTCAGCATATTTAAATTGCTTTGGGAAAATTCTTTATTCTACACTCAAGTTGAAAATAAAACTTAGTACATCAGACTCATATAGAGCAATAAGAATTCTTATTTTTTTAAGAGTTTATCATTTTGAAAGTCTCAAAAGAGGTAATAGAATCGTAAGAAAAACTATTTGGTTGTAAATATTCAGTCTCCATATTCAGATAATTATGACAATTACAATCAGAACACGGGTTAAATGACAATGTCGGAGATGTCTGTGAAATATTCATTAAACTTATTAGATATGCTGCTCAAGTCCGTTAAGGTAACACCATCAACAACCGAACTTTCAATTTCGCAGAAGTATATATTCTACAAACGCCATTCTATGGATGGAGTTTGGAACAACACATCTATTTAAGAATAGCTCAATAAACTAATGTAGCCAAGATAACACAAAGTGCAATATGCAATCGAAAATATCCATAATTTTTTGAAAACTTCAAAGAACCACTGTCATTTATTGTGAAAAAAACCAATCTCAAGATCCTGGAAAATAGGAAGAGAACTTTAAGAGAGAATATGGAGGTGGCGTTAATTCGAATAACCTTCTTAAGCATTTTGCCAAAATGAAACTAAACTATAGTAACTGTCACTGCATGCAGGCTGGACTAACAGCGATATTGCTTATTTACAATAATTATTGTAATTGCTAAGCAAATAAAAAACTTCAATGCATATTTGTGTTCTGCAACTTACGAATGAAATTAAAAAATTATAAGGCTTTGATGTGTAAGGAAATAAATGAAGGAACGCTTTTTAAATAAAATATTGTCTTATAGCCAAAGAGGGCATTGCTGTACACAAACTCCTGTGGACAAGTAGTTGCTGATATTCAAAACCTAAATCATAAGGAAGTCTTAGGCATTTCATTAAACATACATTTTTTATTTATTTATTTATTACAACAAATTCAATATTAGCATAAAAATAATATACAGAGAGTATGCAGAGTATTTCCCCTTGTTTGACTAATGTAACGTTAGGAAGCTTCATGCTATCATGAGTCAAGAAACGAATTCTTTTCGGGAAATTTAGTGTTTTGCTTCTTGTTGGTTTCTACATTTGTGTTAACAATAGAAAGCAAATTAAATAAATTGCATGACTATGTGACACGCACTTGCTTTTTCTCTTTATTCTTCATCGTCTATTGCAAGCGCGAAATCTGTTAACGCGACTGAACTTAAGAGATATACCTAGAATTGTAGTGTTGCTTTAGATTTGGAGGAAGTACTCGTGAGTATAGAATTGATTTTCCTTAAAATCTCATCTTCTCGCATATGAGAGCACGAATAGTTGGTAATATAAGATTATGGTTTGCATCTAGTCATGAGATCTTCGCCACCTCCAAAGGAATATGACTAGAAATGACGATCAAAATTTCATTCATTTCATTTCATTAAAAAATTATTTTTCAATAAATGGTTCGGTAACATTTTTATTAGGTTCATAAATTAAAATAAATTATCAAGAAATAAATCTACGATTCTTCTCTAAAATATCCCATCATGCTGAACTGTATCAGAATGGTCAAATATCCGCCTATCATTGAAAACACCTGCAAGCAGAGCTCACGATTCAATGAAAACAATCCAAAGACATCGATCTTTAAGTCCTGTAAACGCAACTGTGCCAAGAATTGATAAACCTGTCAATGAAAGTTTAAAAAAAATTATTGTTATTTTAAATTTTAGTTTACCAACTTTTAATAACTTAAGCCTGGGACGCTGCTGATGCGAAATGAAATTTGTCTGTGGTGTTCAACAATACAGCGAAATGTTTTCGAAAATCCGAAAACACAGCTGAAATATCAATGAGAGAATTTTACCAATTGTAAGAAAAAACGCAAAAAAAAATCGCGCACAAACTCAAATGTTATTTTTCCACACACAATAATTGATCCGGGCCTTAGAATAAGAAGATTTTTTCTTCTAAGATCCGGGAAATTAATTCAGTACAAAAGAAAAGTTCAGATTTATCCCAAAAATCTACTACAAATATTAATTTCGCTCATAAAACTACGTGTATCTACTGCAGAAAAAACAGTAGAAAATGTTTGGTTAATGATTTCGTTGTAATTTTTGTATAAGAGTTTTATTCGTTTCACATCAGCAGCGTACTAAGCTTTAACATACACATTTATCCCATCGTTCATCGACTTCCGAGCATAAACTTTCCCAATCAATATATTGAGGGATTTTCGATCTTCGTACCATCAAATCAACACAAATCACTAAAAGAAATAAATCCATAAGTTGAATTGTTCTCTGAGCCATCATAAACCACATTATTCGTCCGAATTTCATGTAATTTACAAAACAAACATATACTCCACTGATTACACAGATTAGGGTAAAATTTAAGTTCAGGAGTATTATGAGCTGTGACATCGCATGAAATTCGGTGGCTATTTTAGAAATTTCCGAATAAATTTTTGAACACTCATCCAATTCCATACAGAACTCTTCTACCATCTGTTTTCTTCGAGCTAAAGTCATAGAGGAATTTTCGAATTTTCGAACACGTTCTGCAAATGTCACCATATGATTCCCAATACTGAAATACATTCTTGATGCAGTTATGAACACCAAACTAACAACATCCAGAGAGATAAAAGTTCCAATAACAAGCATGTAACCCAGAATATTTTGCACAACAAACACTGGATCTCTTGATTCCAAAACATCTTTCAAGTTTGGAGCATCAGTTACAAATACCAAAAGAGTGCTAAAAACTCGAGCTAAAACTATTGTATAGAATTCTCGACCACAAACTTCCAATTTCTTGGTTATAACTGTTATACGAATGAAGGTTTCTATGGTTTTGTTAGCGACATATAAAAATTGCTGATTTTGCTTTAGTTGGAATTTAATGAACGCAAAAGTGAAAACAGCCTTCGCTGAATATTGCAAGAAGGTTATTCCACGGATGAAGTTTGAAGTGTGGAAAACATCTTTGTAAGAATAAGTCAACAAACACATGTAACCAAGAGAACACGTAGTCCAATATATAATCGAAAAGATCCAAGACTTTTTTGAAAGCTTTAAGAAACCATTGTCTGTTACTGTGAAGAATACCATTCCCAAGGACTTGGCATACACGTAGAGAACTTTAAGGGAAAATAAGGAGACGGCGTTTTTCCGAATAACCTTCTTAAGCATTTTGTCAAAATAAAACTAAAATATATGTCCCGATACATGCAGGATTTACAGCTTAGCAATAATAATTAATTATGCAAGGGAAATTCATTACAATAATTATTCCAATTGCTTATGCCTTATCACATGTGTAGATTATCTTCAACGCATTGTGTGCTCTGTAGCTAACGAATGAAATTAATTAATTACAAGACTTTAACGTATAATGAACCTGTTAAGGTGAAGAGTAATAGACATGTTTGTTATATTTTCTGCATTTTGTTTCAACTGAAACTAAATTAAATTAAGTGCTCGCTCGTTGCTCTTATGTACAATCACACTGTGGTTTTAAAATCTGAGAAAAAAACTTATTCATCTGATTTCAAAAGAAAGAAAAAAATAAATCATACTCTTATGAGCCTTTATTTTATGTCAACTACCAACATTTTGCTAAGCTCTTAATTTCTATCCAAAGAAATAGCTTGAACAGAAAATTGCAAAAAGGGTTGTCACCTATATTTTTCTCAGTCTTCTGTGAAAAACTAAAATCGTCGGCTAAATACGTAAAACTGCTAATTCCACTTTCGCAAATTTTACAGGAGAGCAAAAAAAAACAAAAAAAATTGCTCCATACAAAAAACTGATTTTCTTTTCAAGATTCAACTACGATACAAAAGTGATTAAAGAAATTTGTGCAGAATGTGTTTCTTAATAAAATGGCATCAAAATCTTAATTTCGGCCAAAAGTGGAATTAGCAGCTTTACACATTCAGCCGACAAAATGTTTTTTAGTACGGGATGAGCTTTATGGATTGAATGCAGTTAACACAAATTAACAGAAAAGCACAAAAGTCAAAGTGAATGCACAGACATAATTCCATCAATTTAAAGGAACAGGTATGATTTCTCAGCTAAGGGTAGAAAAAATCAATTTTTTTTAAATTTTATTTAATGGAAACGTAAATATTTAAACAATGAGTCCTCTGTGGTCTCAGAAATATAAAGTACCTTACTATACACACATTAGGTGTGTTCATTTACTTTGAAACTTTGCATACTGTGTCATACAAATGATTTTCTACACATTTTATTTTTTTTTATGAACTTTGACAGACTTTTGTGTAGAAATTCACACAAATGCACAGGGTTTCAAAGTTAAGAAACACACCTATTATTGCAGACCTGTATAATTAAATCTTGCGTATAATCAGTAGCACAATAATTATTTTGTAATTTAAACTTTCTAAATACAAATACAATACAATTCCATTGAAAAGTATTTAAACACAGTTCACCAATTCAGTAATAAAAATTATTCAAACACTTTTGTGGAATTATAATGACAAGAATTGTACTTGTTAAGTTCAATTACCGTGGATTATATACCTTGAGTCGTATAAAACTTAATAGAATAAAAAAAAGTGCGTATACGCCCAAGTGTATCACAGTTTCACAAAGCCATCTTTTTCGTAATAGTTCGAGTTGTGACTTGTGAGCGTCAAATAAGGCAGCTCATGAGTTTAGAGATTTCTACGCAACTGCACTCATACGATGTAACTAAAATTTTTTCCCCCTTCAACCAACATCAATTATACAATGTAAAATAATCTTTTAACAATTTCATTTTATTTATATTAAATTTGTTTTAAGTCTTTTTATATAGCATTTCCTTAATGGCTTTAAAGTTTCTTAATTCTATTTAAGAGATTCATTTTCTCCATTTTTTATGGCAATAGCAATATGAAATATTCATAAGCTCTTAACGGCTAATTTAAGTCAACATAATAATATAATTCTAAACCCTGTTGTTTTTGTTGTAATATTTAGGAATACAACTTTTAAAAAAATCAAAAGGTCTATTTACAATGTTTTTTTTTGTATCAGAACAAAAAGAAATTAAAAAAAAAATCTTACAAAAATAGGGATAATCCAAAAGTTAACGTAAAGGTACAAAAGTCTTTTAGGCTGGAAAAATTAGTCCGAACTATGTTCATCACTATCAACCGTTGGTATTTGATTTAATAATGAAACTCGAGTTTCGGAATCATCGTCATCATCCAGATTGTCTTTACCACATCGCTGCTCCTGCATTTCAATGTCTAATGTACCGTGTTGTCTTTGAAAGGAAATGAGGTATATCGCAAACGAAAACGCTATGAAAATACCTCCAGCAGCTGCACAAAGTACCAACACTGTTGTGGTTTTGTCTTCTGATGAGTAGGATGAGGATGAAGGTTCATCGCCTACACTACGAGTCGGCAAAGGTTTCCCTAGACCCTCAGCTATGACCTCGTTGAAAGAACGGCCCACCGAAGCAGGGGCTATCACTTCGTCAGACACCGCAGATGAAGATTCATCTCTCATAGTCTGTAAGGAATCAACATGGCGAGCATAATCTGTTGTTCCTAAATGATTTGTTGGGTCATTGATTTTATAACTGGTGGGCTTTTCTGTAGATGCCTCAATTGGTTCTTCATAATGTTTTTGATCTGGCAAGGATTTATCGGTGGGATTTAGACGAGCTTCGTCTGCTTTGTTGAAAATTCCAATATCAGTTTTACTCGTTTGACCTTCTTGTACTTCTCCTACCAAACTGTTAACTGAAGGAGACTGGGTAGAAATCTCTATATTGTTTTCCGAAAGATTCATTTCAGAATCAGGGATGGAATTCAACCCGAAGAAAGGTTCTTCTTTTAGTCCATTTGAATTTTTGTCATTCAACATTGCAGGCAAAGCTTCATCAGTCATCGTTTCAGGAGTAACATTGTATGCAATTGTTCCAATTTGGTTTTCCTCTAGCATAAATTTTGTTGACATTCCTGTGGATGTTTCAACAGTATTTTCATGGATTATTATATCTGCGAAAGGTTCCTCTGTGGAGTTAAGAGGATCTTCTTTTATATCCTTGAAAATGTCATTTTCCCCTTTACTCGGCTTACCTTGAGTGTTTTCAAAGACTGATTGTTCCTTAATCTTATATAAAGGGGCTTGCGTAGAGATTTCTATATCGTCTAATAAAAGTTTAGTTTCAAGAGTTTCATCATCGTTAATAACATTCAATCCGGAGTTAGTTTCATTGGTCTGTGGACTTGAATCATTTTCGGGATGGGGTTTAAACGATTTTTCCGCCTCCGGTAAACTTATTTGCTCACTAATTCCTAGTTTGTTTTCTTGATGATCAGAAGGCTTTTCAATGTTAAGATCCACAGAATTGCTGTCCTCTTGTACGATTTCTTCGCTTTTGTCAAGGATTTTCGATTCGAGGATAGATTTAGTTTCAGGTATTTCCTCAATTTTGGGAATCTGGGCTTCTTCGGAGTTACTCTTTTCAGTAACTGCCAAAGGATCTACAACATCATCGAATTGCTCTTCAGTATCTGAAGATTGGTTTCCTGCTGATGAGATTGTAGTTGCAGATGGCTCCAGTGTTCCCTTAGCTTTGTTAAGAACCAAATTCACAACAGGGTCCAATTCACTATCGGATCTATTTACACCAGTCTCATTTGTTTGTTCTTGAATCAATCCAACTGTGGTATTTTTAGGAGATTCGTCGTCAACACCTGGTTTCTTCATTATTGTGTGGGTTTCTTCATTAGCTACTACTGTAACATCATTTGTGATCTCTCCGATTGACTCGGTGACTTCCTCGATCTCTTCAACTAAATCATCAGCCACAGATTTAGCTGGATCTTCGATTGCAATGTTACCAAGGGACTCAGCTTTCGTTTCAGCAGTAACATTTTCATTTGATAAATCCTCTGATGAAGGTGAGTCCTCAGCAGTTTTTTTTTCATCCTGACCTGATGATATATCAGAGGAGTTAGATTCCGATTCTGAACTTATGATAGAACTTGAGTTAGATTCAGATTCAGAGTCAGTATGTGATATTACTTCGTTGTTAGTTTCTTTATTGAAACCTCGCAATTGACGAGCTCGACTGGGTTCGTTTTCGAAATATATACTCAAATCATGAGGTGTTTTAGAGTTATAATTCGTAGAGGTTTCTTGGTGAATCTCAATGCTTTGTGTTTGAGTCTCGACCTGCGCTGAATCTACAGTTGAAAGTGTATTATCGATGGATGATGATATGTTCTCATTTATTGAAGCTAAAGTCGATATTGTTTCGCCTGAATTTGATACTGTGGTGGTCTCCAACGGAACTTTTTTTTCAAAAAAAAAAGACAAAATTAAAACAAAACGTTATAAGAAAATATCAAATTTACTAACCTGCTTCCACAGTTTGCCCCAAGTTTTCAATATTTTCATTTGTTTCATTAGCACGAACTTGACTTTGTTGACCATCAGTTGTTGAATTAACATCGATAGAGACTTCCTTTTTAACATTTGTGTCTACATTTTCACCAAACTCTGTGGCATTTCCTTTGTCATTTGGAATTGTTTTGTTATTGAACTCATGACCAAGATCAATTACGATAGGTTCTTCTGGAGGTATTTCTTGAATTTCATTTCCATCTTCCTTTAGCTCTGAATCTATAAAATTCATTTGAATGTCCACATCGTACTTTGTTTGATTACCATTTCTATCAATATCCACAACATTATGAACTTTGTCAATATTCTGTGCTGATGATTCTTTAAAGGAAAAAAAAATAATTATTAGGTGTTAAAACATTAATTAAAAAATGGTGAAATAATTATTATTGTTGAAAATGAATGAAATTCGGTTTTTGTCTACGATAGAATGTTTACTAAGAAAAATCCCTTTCCAAAAAGGGAAATTTATAGAGCAGTTAGAAGTTTGGGTAAGAAATGAATATTTGTAGCATACTTTTGGGATAATTTTATAATTCGAATTTTAACTTCCGGTAACTCCAGCCAACGGGTTTTTTACAGAGAAAGATTAATGCGGGAAATAAAAATGAAAATATCTGTAAAATAGTTTCTCACGCTAGGAGGCACTATGGGCAATGAACTAGCAGCCCACTACTATACAATGAAATATTGTCAGTTCACACCGTCTGCATTTGTTGTCCCAAAGTCTGACAGTTTCATTGTCAGTTGGTATGGTTTTGCCAATGGCCTGAAAATGACTTTTCTAACAATAATTTTCAGTTTGAAATTTGTCATTCTGACCTGATGAAGTTTCAATTCAACAACCCCGATATGTTCCCAGTACCTTCTACTTTCTTAAGAACCCTAGCCTAGCCTTCCAAATTTGGTGAACAGTTTTTAAATTATAGTACAATAAAAAAAAAGGTTTGCGTCTCTGAACATTTAATCAGACCGCTGACGTTGAAAGCCTGTCTAAGCTTTGCAATTTCGCCCAGCTAATCTCATGTGTTATAAAAGACTCAACTTAAATAAAGTAGAAGTAAAATAACATACGTGCATACCATGCATACTTCCTATTTCTAGGTTTGGTTTGGAATTATGTAAATAATAAATATGTGTGTAGATATTTTATATATAGGCGCCAGTTTTTCGAGGTCAAAATAAAACAAAACAAACAAGTTTCTTGCGAATAATTTCTTAAAATTCATGACGCACCAATTTTTTACTTTAACCAAAAATTCTTGTATTTTTTTTATCAATAACGTATAGTACATAGATATGCACATACACATAATCTGTGTATATATAAATATAATAAAATAAAATATATTATAATATACATATATTTAGAATTTAGTAAAAATTAAATAAACAAATGCTTAATTCATTGAATAAAACCTGATAGAAACATTTAATTTATCACCATCACAAATTAACATACGACTAAGTTCTTAGAAAAATAATAAATTTATCACAAATTAATTCACAAAATACCTACTGCTGAATGTTTAAACATAACATAACATAACTTGTTTTTAAAATTCGTAGTTTGGATATTTAATTTATATTAAATTATTGGGTTGGGTTCGATATCCCGTTTTTTATAATCCCGTTTTTTTAAATCCCGGTTTTAAAATCCCGCTTTTTATAATCCCGCTTTATCAAAATCCTGCTTTCTATAATCCCGGCTCTTATAATCCCGTTTTTTTATAATCTCGTTTCTTATTATCCTTATTATCGCGCGATTTTTCAAAATAAAACAAGTAGCTTTGATCGCAACTGTCGGATGATTGTCTAGCGGACACAATCCAACGCAACCTCAACTTGTAACAGCATCAGTATCTCATAGCGGTTTAACCGTTAGCAAGAGAAAGAATTTTGCTGTGCATATAGAATTTTTTCAATGAGTAAATATAGGTACGTATATAATTATTATTTTGTGTGCAAAAACGGGTTGGGTTCGATATCCCGCTTTTTAGAATTCCGTTTTTTAAGATCCCAGTTTTAAAATCCCGGTTTTTATAATTCTGTTTTTTATATCCCTCTTTTGCAATTAAAACTATACTTTAACTCCCACTAAAATTTCGTTGGGACTAAGTTCATAAATTTGAGAGTTAGTTCATTTGGGACTTAGTTCATTACGAAATAAGTCCCAACGATTTTAATAAACAGTGAGGTATGTATGCTGCCTAATAATGGGAATAAGTTCATAATGAACAAAGTTCCAATTTTAGTGGCAGTAAGTTCATTTGGGAGTTAGTTCCAGGGCCAATTTTTTCAATGAGTAAATATATGTATATAATTTTGATTTTGTGAGCAAAAACAAATGTGTACATGTGTTCTCCAGTACGCTGTTCAACGAGGGGCATTGATATTTATAGCCGATTATTTGGAGAAGTCTCCATTCTTTTTCACACTGAATTAATTGCACGAATCATTAATTGTCTGCGAAAAAGTGACATTCGAGTTTTTATTTGTATTTTTATTTGCTGTTTCTTTGGATACAGCAAAGGCTTCTGTGAGAAAATTTTCGTTACGCTTCAGCTACGTACTAGGCTTAATACCCAAATGAATTGCGAAAAAAGGGATTGGCGGTATTTGGCGGGATTTTAAAGAGCGGGATTTTAATACATTGGGATTATAAATAAGCGGGATTTTCGAAGACGGGATTTAAAAAAACGGTATTGTAGTAGACGGGATTTTAAAAGTTTTTTTCGTGATTTTCGAAAAACGGGATTTTAAAAACCGGGATTCCGATACGCTCCCTGCAAAAACAAATGTCTACATTGAAAATCAAAAACACCCCCACAAATTTTGTTTTATTCGAGTCATTTTTATTTTTTGAAATTTACAAACACGTTAATATTGTAAATAAACGGGATTGGCGGTATTTGACGGGATTTTAAAAAGCGGGATTTTATTACATTGGGATTATGAATAAGCGAGATTTAAGAAGACGGGATTTTAAAACTTTTATTATGGGATTTTCGAAAAAAGGGATTTTAAAAACCGGGATTCCGAAACGCTCCGTAAATTATTATAAAATCGATTTTGTGTGGAAAACGCATGATTTTTCTAGATCTAATATCGTATTTTTAGCAAGATTTACACGTACTTGAACAAACGAACACACACCACAATATTATGTTATTTTGTTAACTGGGACTTCTTACTACAGTTTACTACTTGTCAAAAATGTTTATGGAATTTGACGACAAATTGTGCTACATTGAACGACGTCGTACAACGTTTCAAGTTACCAAAACAGTTCTGTACGCTTACTTGCCCGAAACTGCCAGCTTCTACCAGTTTTATTTTTTTTAAATGATCTTTGACAGTCTTTCGGGCTAAAAATGGTAGAAATGGGTATAGGTTTGGGAAGTAAACGAACAAAGTTATTATTGAATGATTTGACATTTCTGTCATTTAATTTATTCTGTCGCGATCTTAAAAACAAAATAAAATATTCAAAAGTATTTGTACTTGAACATTTCAGAGAATCATCCAAAAAATCAACACAAATTTTTGTTGGCCTTAAAGAAACAATAATCTGATTAATAATAATATACTGCTCTTAAATCATGCAATTTCACCTTGCAATTTTTATGCAAGTTGGAAAGAGATGTAAATACATGGCTGAGGTTGATAAAATTTCTTTGTGCGATTCGAAGTTATTTCTCACGAATCTATCTATCGATATATTTTTACATTTTATTTACTTCGATTACTTATTTTAAAATTAATTTTTCTATACATTTGAGTATGTGACCGACTTTGGACAAAAATTGGTAGAAATTTGATGCAATGCATCCGCAACAACCCATCAAGAATTTTCTTGATTCTGGCTTGCCTGAAGTTTGCAAATTACACAAAACTGATGCTGTTTTGATGCATTAGTAAATGTTTGGTGAAAGTGATTGTGAATCATTTCTGTAATGATGCGTTTCTGAATTTACACATGGTTACATTCTACAACGAGTCCTGTCATAGACTTTATACAGTTTGTTTACATTACATTGATTTATTGAATTTAAGTTGTCACCACTCCAGATCCAAATACGAAACTATAACTATTCTCGTTTTACGCCTTAAAAAATACCTATATTTATGCACATATTTATTATTAGCAGAACCACAAAGGGACACTACTGAAGTAGACAATTTTTTTTTAAGAAGTTTTAGCCACTTCACCTACATATTACTTTCGATTGGTTTTATTTTCTGGCGCTTGTTTGACAAATAAGTCATTTTTTTTCTTATCATTCTAGACCTGGTCTTATCGTTTTTCAATTGTATCCCAATGTATTACTTATAAATATTACTGGCCTTAAGTGTTTCGAAATAACATAATCTACCATATAACATGTAGTAGGTACATATATTATGTACATTATATTGTATGTATTTATTCAATGGTAAAAGTATTAAAGAGAATTCTTGGAGAATTGTCAATCTTTTGTAACACTAAGGGTATATTTAATTCCTACAGATCAAGAACATTTTTTAATGTTCTTGTTCTCAGGTAAATGAACAGAATAGATGCATTTTCCATAGGTAATAAAAATTGCAAAATAATGTCGGGGTGTCCGCACCAATATACATAGGTACACGGGTACACGTGTTCCGGATTTGAGTATTTCGTGAATCCGAAGATCCGTATATTTTAAAAATCCAATTATCACTAGACAGGGCCAAATTTATGCGTTTTTTTTATAAAAATACAACAACGACTTGATAGTCGAATCTGTTTGTGGATTTAAGTTGAGAATCATTAAATTTTTTCTTTAAAATTCGATTTTGTTTGGTGAACAACCGAATGGAAGTTGTCCCTCTCTCCGGTTGGATTTGCCAATATAAAATAACTCACAAAAAGACAGACTGAATCAACCATATAATAGCCGTGTTTTTTGCTATTGAATTGGATGTATTTTGGAAACATTTTGTATAAAAACTCTATGTTTTTTACTGTCATGGCGTCGCTAATCGCCGCTGTCGTTTTTTTCAACCAATTCCTCGCGCCTAATATGACATTTGTGGTGCCTCCTCAATAATTTGTTTAAAACAATTTAGCCTGGCATTCTACCTTTATTTTAAGACCTTATTATTGAAGATCCGACTGAAGTTATATTGGAGGTTTTACTTAAAATAGCGGAATTCACTGGTGGATGATGGCTGGCAATCACGGAATTTTTATATTTTTTTTTTCGATTTATCGATTGATTTAAACTTAAGATTGTGATGCTTGTGTAGCTCGTACAATAACGTTTGATATACCTATCAAAATTATTGTTATGTATTTTATCTGCTTTGGCATAAAATCCAATCAATCCATGCAGATACCCAAGATTTATTACTTGATAATTGAAGGCACTGTAATACTGTGTTTTTATGCGCCTAAGCGGCGCATTATTAATTTATGTGGGATATGAGATACAATCAGGCCGTGAAATGAAAAAAATTGTAAATTCCATATTATAGGTGTTTTTACACGATTTAAAGCAGAATTGTACGTTGTTTTATATTATTATTTAATAAATTATTGCAAGTAATCACAGTGTTATCTTTTATTTCACTTTTTTATTTAATATTTTCACTATTTTAACGGCAAAATGACAGATCGGGATCATTTTTTTTTTAAATTTGGTGCCTCACTTACTGTACCTATAGTGTATATGTGATATACACCTCTTCTTTATCTTTTTTTCTAAGGATTTGGCCGTCAATAGCTTTTTTTGTGTTATGCTTTCTCTTTTTGTTTAAATTTTTATATGCATCGTTTTTTGACATTTTTATACAAAAAAGGTGGCTTTATTGATTTTTTTTTTAATTCCGCTCATTACATTCCCTCTTTTTTATTTTTTAAATTAAAAATGGAAAAAGAGTCCTTTACTTTATTCTACCACTTTTGTGGTTTTACTATTTCAATCACTGAAATATTTCGTTTTTTAACAAGATTGCTTTCATTAACAGTGCTATCTTTTTTTTATCAAAACTTTGTAATTGTATTTATGTACATATAACTTTGAAGAGTAAACAAATTATTTAACTGAAAATTATTATATTAATTTTAAAATTTTCTAGTACGCAATACTTTATCTTATCTCAATAAATCGATATAAGAACTAAAAATTTGTAGAAGTGTCAAAAAGTTAATTTTTTTATGAAATAGGGCTCAATTCCCTTAAATAATAATTAATTACCCAAAACGAACCTCTTATCTTTATCAAAATCGATTAAATTATAAACGTTAAAAACGGAAACTATAAACAATTAATCATACCTTTGACAACATAAAAAAAAACCATCGAACAATCTTCATTTACCCTATACATCTTCAAATTGTAATATTATTTGAATGAGAAAATCGCACAATTTTTCCATTGTAAATAAAAAAAAGGAAACGCACAGAGGTCATGCCTTCAATAAAATCCATATATCAAGAGATAAGACCCCCTGGATGTGCTAAGCATGAAAAAGGGCGGCACTGTCAGAATTATGATCCAAAATAATGAGGAATTTAATCGATGAATCCATTCAGATAAAGTTATTTCCAACTAAATATTTACATTTTCCAATGAATACAAAATGTGTATGTATATCAAATAGGATTATTAAAAATCCCTTTGAATTTTCGGAGGGCGAAGGCGTATTATAGATATGTACAGTGTACAAGAAGCGGCGGCGGCATTCCTATACACTGTGCAATGTGTGTGAATCAGTTTTCCTCTTTTCGTCTTTTGTTCGTCATTGAACGAACGAAAAGACCTCTAAGTTCTTAATCCCTTTGAGAAAATTGAAAAAATAAAAATTCTTTCACTATGATTCTGGGAAGAAGAATAAAATCTCGTCAATCTGCATCATAAAAAAGGATGTTGTATCTATATACGCACTTTAAAGGAAATTGAATCGACCAGAGTCATAAAATCATGGTATCTGCCCAAAATGGATTTTAGTTTCATATTTTGTTTTGACTTCGTTCACTTGGTTGTTAAAAATGCCATTATTATGCATAACGACTAATAGCACTTACTTTTTTTATGAATTTATTTCCTACCCCAAATGAACCCTAGAAACATCATTATTTATCTTATGCGCTTGTGTAAACATGACACTGATGGTTTTGAGGGATGTTTTAATAAATTCGGCGTAGGACATGCAGTTCAAGATGTGATGAATGAGCCGCAGATGACCCCGAATAGATCGCCCACAAGGCATACATTTATACCTCCATCCATCGCATCGTTAGGAAATTAAAAAAAAAAAAGTGGCTATACAGTACTCGTATTATGATGAGCACGTTGTCCAGCTGTTGATCGGCATTTGGTCTTTTGATCAGATATAAGGTCCGTGTGTTTTTCTGACACAATCGTGTTGTTGTATATTAAAAATTTCCCTATTATGCACACACAAAAATTTCCATAGTTTATTTATGGTCCTCTTTAGGACAAATGAGAGTGGCAACCGCTACTTGATTCATTTGCTAACAACATATCCCGAGGAAAATAATAATATACGATCTTGTTTTCCCCCAACAAAAAATAAATCATTCTTGAAATTTATTCCAAAACGAATTTCTTCTGAAACGAAAGAAATATGGACCAGTGCAACACCAGAGAATGAAAGTTATAAATAAATTACAACAAAGGGAAACCACGGACCAAGCCTATCTGCCTTTCTCTCTCGCCCTCCCTCTTTCTCTCTCTCTATCTGGTAAATAACTAGCACATTTTTCAAATTTGTTGGAATTTTGGAAATGGTCCTGCTCAACTAATTGTACAATGTTAGATTCTAATTCAAATTGAAGTGGTTGATATGGCGGGATTGAGAGTACCTACATACATAATGTATAGTTATGTATGTATAATTTTTTTTTGTCTACTATTTCCGTGTGGTTCTTTTCGAATAAAACACTAAATTTCACAAAATGAATTATGTGATCTATGTGTGTTTTTTTTGATGTGTTTTTAGATAGCACAAAGGATGGTTTAGGACACACAAAGTGCATTTGGATTTGGAGTAACCCTAATTGGGAGCAAGTATTTTCTTTTGAAAAGTAATATATTAACGAAACAGTTCTCTTAAAAAATAACAAATATCTGGAACAAGCCTGCTGTTAATAAAGTATCATACCAAAAACGAAAATTTTAAAATAAGAACAAGTGTTAAAAAAATGTTTCTACCAATAATTTTAAGCAATATCGTTTTCTCTTTGTAAATCTCCGATCCGGAATGCCAAACGAACAATCTGCAACACTTTTTTTTTGATTCTGAAGTTTGTATTCCAATTTTTTTCTGAAACGTAAAATTCAGATTTCAAATTACAGTAGTTTATAAAATTTGGATCATATTTGCGAAGAAAATGATGAGATTTCATATGTTTATATGAAGTAGATGTATATAGTAGTTTAATAAAATAGCATCTATCGATTTTATTTAACCACAAATGACATTAAATAATAAAAGTGACTAATATTATTTTATTGTATTATTCAAACTTGAATGTCAGTTTATCAGACAATAGGTGTTTGGGCCTTGCAAAGTACTTTTTAGTACTTCGCAGTAGATGAACGCTTTAATGTTTGCCAAAACAAAAATCTAACTTTAATGTAGACGAAAGCTCTGTTGTTTGTATTTGAATTTTATTTTAAATTATGTATAGAAAACATCAACAAAAATAATTTACTATGTAATTTCTTCTACTGAAGGTGTCCCTTTCTTGCGTTCATTTCGTTACTACATTATTGAAGTGCTTTGAACTACTTTGACCATAGAGTAGAAGTAGTTGAAAGCCACAGTACACATATTAAAGGTAATATCATTGGCGTTTTCATTTTTGTTCAGTTCTGCGCATATGTCAAAATTGAGGTGTTATGGTGATAAAATAGTGGATCCAGTGCCCCTTTACTTGTCTAATTTCAATATTTTGTTGTTGTTTCTAATGATGCGTGCTGAGTTCCTGTGGGCACTGGAACAGCCATTTTTAATTTTTTTACACTTCCAACTTTGATAACCTGCGCAATATAAATGGTGTTTTTTTTAGACGCAGAGTATCGAAGAAGACCCGAATGAGTCAATCGCGCGCAGCAATTGGAAATTAAAAGAAAACGTCAAAAAAATCTCCGGCAACTTGTTTCCTCGTGTGAAAGGGGACTTTCGAGATGTTCAATAGTTTAAATCTGTCTTTTTGCCGAGCTATAGGAAAAGTGTTTCGAGATTTTGAAACGTTAAAATAGTGATAATAGCTGCATTTTATTATCCACATTATCTGATCAGGATAAAATGTTTACACGTAAATACAAAAACAACATGTAATCCTGCTTTTTTTCTGGACCTATTTCATGATCCAAAATCTAGTACTTTTGTTTAATTACTATGGTAAGGTAGTGTAAACTGTAGTTCAAAGAAAAAAGCCAACAAAAACATGAAAAATTTACGAACACAATGGGTACGTTCAATGCATTACGTTTTACATCTGAATTTTCAGAATTCTGAATTTTTAGAGCTTCTGATTGGCCAGTTGTCATAAAAAGTTAGATGACTTTTAGTGACTTTTAGTTACGTTTCATCTGAATTTTCAGACAAGAAATTCTCATCTGAAAATTCAGATGAAAGTTGTTTGTGGTGGGGGAAGTGCCAAATCAGCTGAAACACTCCATATAAAAGCTGAACTTTATAATTTTCGTGTTGTTGGTAGTTGATTTTTTTAGTTTTCGTCCTGAAAATTCAATACTTATTTAAATGAACGAACTTTTTGTTTATTGTTTAGTGTATTTTTAAATCAATAATTTTTTATATTGATGTTTGGAAAATTTTTCTATAATTTTTTAGGTCATACATATCAATAAAAAGACTTAATGAAAATAATAAAACCTGTTGCTGATTTAGTTACATATAATTTCATCTTCTCAACTATTCACGCTCAATGTTTAATATACGAATGTAATTAAAGTTCTATTTTATTTCGCTTAAATGTAAATCCTACAGGTAAATGCAGGAATTTGACACAATGACATTTGGCTGAAATTTCAGATTTTTTTTTGCGTTCAACGACATAAATTCAGAAATCTGAAAATTCAGATGTTAAGCGTTTTTTATTGAACCTGCCCAATGCAAAAACAGACGGATATATACCCTGGCTGTCACTGTGATCCTGTTTGTTTTATTATGGGATCTGATCCAGATCAGATCATGTGAATAAAAAAATGCAGCTAATGCTAAATAAACAAAGTGAAGTAAAAGTTAACACAGTGAATACTTGCATTAATTTATTTTAAAAAAATATAAAACAGCATACAGTGCTGCGTTAAATCGTGTAAAAACACCTATACCTAATATGGAGTTTACAATTTTTTTCTTTTCACGGGCTGATTGTGTCTCATATTCCACATAAGTCGAATTAATTTTTGTTGCTGGCAAGGCGCTCAAATCAGTTTGCGCGCCTGTAGTGCAGATTAATTTTACTTATTTTATGTGGAAGACAGCTTGCCTGTATTAAATTATACTCCTTATTATAGGTGTTTTTACAGGATTTAGGATACAGGATCGTTAAACGTCGAACAGCTTAAAACATTTCATTTAATTTTAACATTCGTAAAATTATCCGCAATTTAAAAATGCCCAAAATAAGTCAAAAAAGTTAATTTATACAATTGTATGAAAAAATTGCTTTCAATGATCTATTAATTCTTGACTAGTTTGGCGAAAATGATGGTTAGTATGTTTATTGTTGTGATCAACACATAAGTACATGTGTGAATGCATTTGTGTTTGTGTAACTCACACTATTTTGAAAAAAACCTCACTTTTTCCTCTATATGCCCGTTCCTCTATTTCTTCTTCTAAGGTTACAAGAGTTTAACATGTTTACGATCTTTACCATCTTCGTTTAACACACAAATCAAAAGTTTAAGATTTGTTGGAAAAGATTGCCCATACAAATTTTGACAGTTCGTTTACGACTTTTGGGAACAAAAATTGGTGATAGGAACCGCATCAATAGGAATGGACAATATTCGCTTGTAGAAATGAAAATTAAATTCGTAGGTAGTGTTGCCGAAATTTTACAATTTTTGAATTCGAAAAAGAGTAAAAAGGCACAACTTTATAATAGCGACACTGATCTCTATAATACACTGGATAGTGAATAGCCTATAGTGTGTAACTGTTTTTGTGAGCAATTTTTGAAAGGGTACCGGCCACGACCTTATCTCGCTTTATACAAACGAAAAAAGATATTGAGGTTATTTGCCGTAATTGAGCATTTATTTGATTCGTTGACATTAAATAAATGCTCAATTATTGTAGGTATTGAGGTTGTAAATATTGAAAAAAATAAAAGAAAATCCAGGTCCAGTAGCGTCCATACCGCTGACGCCGCTGTTATACTGTTATATATGAGGGTACCGGCCACGACTATATTTTTGCCTGCAAAATATAGTATGAATACACTATCCAGTGTATATAGAGATCAGTAAATAGCGAGTTTAATTCACGAAAAGATTTGCACTTTTTTGCAAAAGATGTGCTTTTTTCTTATTTTAAGAGTTAAATTGCAGGAAAAAGAGCAGTTCTAAGTCAATTCTCAACACGAAAGAAGAGCTCTCTCATGAGGTGAGGTATTCGATCTGAATACACAGCTTTTTCTGTCAAATGAAAAATATTTTGTTGTTTGTTGTGAACTTGTGCTAAATTAAAAAAAAAATAATTATGGAGGAAGTTCATAATTCGGATTTCATAAATTTGTTTGAATTTTTTTGTCAAAAAGCATATGACAGGCATGTTAAACTATACTGGAAAAATTTTCATTGAAAGTTTCATTCATTGATTTTGAGAGCAATTCTGCGAGTAGATATATGTATAATAGAAAAATTTTACAGCCATATTTTCGTTCGATTCATACAAATTAATGTCGAATTCCTTTCAAAAAAAGAATCGAATTTTTTTCCAAAAGAATCGAGTTTTTTCTGTCAAAACGAATCTTGCTACACTAGAAAAATTCGTTTTGACAGAAAAAATTCGATTCTTTTGGAAAAAAATTCGATTTTTTTTTTGAAAGGAATTCGACATAAAACTTCAATCCGGATGAAATTAAATAAATTCAATGTAAACACATCCGGATTTATGTTTTAATCTGTTTAGGTATATAGAGTGAATAATATTACAGTTAAGGGCGGGTTCGTACATATTCGGCGGATTCAAAACCATCAGAAAAGTTAAGACCGATTCCAGACAAAAAAAACTTGGTTGAGAAGTGTAGGTAATAGCAGTGCCAGTTCAATAGCAGTTGCAGATATACATATAAAATGTTGGTTCTAATTTGTTTTCAATTTTTTACTACTCTACTGCTGTTCAGACCTAACAAAACTTCTACTAAACTGACTAGAATTTGTTGATTATGAATTCCATTTATCACAAAATCTCTAAACCAATCCCACTCCAAAAATTTGAAAACCAGAATATTGACCCGCTCCCTTTCATGTTAACAAAAAATTATTGCAGAGAAGGTTATAACAATCACACAATGGTTCAGTCATTGAAACGGGTTCCCTTCCCATATATAGATTACCCACAATATAGAGCCGGTATCAAATAACTAGGTATGTATCATTTTTTTATTTATTGAATTTAAATGAAAGTATAATTTCATTCTTCCCTGCGCTGTTGGCGCACATGCTAATATGCAGCCGTCCACTAATCCTAATAGCCAACAACACTACCTACCTTTATAGATTTAAACTGGTATTTTGAAACATGAGATGACAGCATCCACTGTCATGTTTTATTGTTGTTGTTGTCACGCTTTGATAACAAAAAGTGAAAAAGTAAGCAGATTCAATGATGATGGTAGCTGATGGTAGGTTCCAAAGGTAGGTATACTCCTCACACACTTTATACCTATCCACCATCATTTTTGGTCAGAAAACGGGACAAAAGAAGATAAAAAAAAGACATCCCTATTTAGAAAGGTGCAACATACGAACACATTTACATTCACAAACTTACCAACAACTACAATCATCAAGATCGTTAATGCCAAAAGGATGCTACTCCTGCTCTGAGTCATTTTGTTGTTCCTACCACCACACAATTTAATTCCGAACGAAATAAAAGATTGTCTTGTTTTTTTTGCAAATCCTTCAGTTTTAACATAAACTTCCCGGTATTGTTTTTTTTTTTAAAGACCGGCTCCATTCACTGCCGGTTTGTTAGTAGGTTTCTACAGACCACAGTCCACAACCAATTCACAAGATCTATTGCATGAGAGATAATTCAGATTTCTTTTTTGTTTGAACTCTTCAATCATTCGTAATCGCTGCCGATAAAAAAAGAATAATTTTTGTTGCGATTATTTGCACCCGCGTAAATTTGTTTCCTGACAAGAAAACGTTTGATAACAGTTCATTGAAAGAAGAAACGATCGTACGAGTGAGTTGCACTTTCTTTCTTTCTTTATTTTTTTTTTTATTTCAATTCCAACAACAAAACAATACGATTGGAGTTTGATTCACAGATCAGTGGAGAAACAAACACTTCCACGCGGTTCGCTTCTTAAACATGAACTAAAAACGAATGTGTGCTTCTGCAGCTGAGAGCCTAGAAGGCCGATTCTTCTGCGCAGTGTTGTCACTTTACCACAATTGTGGTAGATCTACCTCTTTTCTCCAACATTTTCATAATCTACCACTTCTACCCCGGAAGTAAAAAATTCTACCCCTTTTTGCTCGTCCAGAAAAAAAAAATAAAAACAATAAATAAAATATCTGCTTCGATTTTTGAAAAAAAAATGTTTGTTTCTGCACTTTTTATACTGTTTTACTTGTATACATTTATTGGATTTATCTCAATTTGAATGCTTTCATCTGTCATTTTGCATACGCGTATCTACCTATCGTTTTCTGTTTTTTCCGCATTAGGTACATACCTACATTTATTTTGTAAAAAACAAAGTTCTAGTCTGCTTAAGAAAAATAAGTAGATCCTACTTTCTACTCACTTACGCCTAAGATTGTGTGCCTTATCTTAAAAGAGTAATATTGTTTACTTGGATTTCGTATTAACGTAGGGTTTCCAGAACATCTCTTTTATAGAGAACATGTTCTCTTTTTCTATTCCGATCTTTTTTACACTCTCTTTTTTCATAAAATTCTTTTTTTGGTATCTTTTTTTTGCACGTCCTCTTTTTAGTCTCTTTTTCGAAATATAAAATAGGTTTTCCACAAATGAACTTCAAAATCAATTGTATTTAAGATTTTATATGATTTTCAAATTTGAAAATAATTCACCATTCGAACTTGGAAGTTTCCAACTTTAGATTCTCTCAAAAAAAAAAAATATTCCACTCAGTCCTAAATCAATCCTTAACAATTTTAACTAAAAACGGGTTTCAGTGAAGTACAATGCTTCAAATAAAATGCATTAATTGTTACGAAAAATATTTTAAGTATACATAGAAAAATGGACACGTCAATTTAAAAAGTTTATAAGTTTTCACTGGATGATCTTGGAAAAAACAATAGTTTGGAAAGATGTAGAATAATGTTGCGAATATTGATTTCGAAAAATGTTAGAGGATGTGGAACTAAAAAATGAAGAATTTCGGAAAACAGTGTCTGATAAAAAAGGGTTAATTTTTTTTTGTTCCTCAAATAATTCTGAATTTCATTCCGAATTTATTATTATTTTTAGGTCTGTTCCATTGGGTGCTGCAAATTTTCTTTTTGATATTTACCAGTAAATGATAAATGGAGCAAGTCAAAAAATATATAACCTGAGTATAGATGTAATTTTTGTTGTTTGTATTTGTATATTATTTTTGATTAGAGAAACACCAACAACAGTAATTTACTATATAATTTCTTTTTACTGATGGTGCTGCTTTTTTGCATGGATACAGTTCGTGTCTACATTATTGAAGTGTTTTAAACTTATTTGATTACAGAGTATAAGTAGTCGCCTAAGCCAGAAGTACTAAGCAGTATATGCTGCAGGCCAAAGGGACATACCTAATATAATTACATATGTTTGAAGTTATTAAAAATTTGTTCTTTTTTTCTGTATTCCTGGGAAAAATGTGAACGTGGAGCGTACTTTTTCTTTCTAAATTCCCATCGGTCATAAAATCCTATCATTTTCAAACTCAAGCAGTCGTACTTATTAGATTTTTGTCTACTTAGATACTGTCTAACTATTTTCAAATTGGTGGAAATATGCTTTATTTAATAAAAATAAATATCACATTATGCTCGGTTAAAGCAATCTACTCTGGTGTCTAAGTAAGGCAGCTATAAGACAACAATAAACAAGGTTTTTGAACATATTTTCCAAAGTTGGGCAGTTGTCGAAAGTTAGACAACGTTTATAAATAAGATCATAGGTGTTTTGAAATAATTCTCGCTGTCCATACTTGCGGATTTAGTGTGCTTTGATTTTCGATTGGATTGAAAATTCTTGACGTTTGGAATTTTTATATCCGATTTGGATTTATTTTTAATTTTAAAAATGTTGTTTCAGCTAAAAAGTTGCGTTCCTTTAGTTTGAAACTCTGTGCGAATTTCTACATATTTTATTTTCTTTATATTCTGTTTACGGATTTGATTAAGAATGGAAATCAGAACAGCGTGACTATTGTTTTTGAATTATAATTTAAACTCTTTTATCTTCTATACCTGAAACAAATTGTGTTTATAAATTTAAAAACTATTTTGTGAAGAAGTCGTTATTTTATTAGTTTTTGGTTGAGGTTTTCTTTTGGTTGTGTTTGCGTATTGGAAATGTTCTCTTTTTTTTCATTTACATTATGGATACCCTATATTAACGGTAAGCAGTTAAACGTTTATTGTTTTCGAAATTTTCTAGAAGAGTGGTCAGTGGAAGTCTATTGTATTTCAAGTGAAAAAAAAATTAAAATGCGAAAATTTTTAATTGAACCGCCTGAAAAGTAAGTAAAAAAGATTTGATTTTTAAAGCGATCGATTGATATTAAAAACAAAAAAAGAAACCAGCTTGATGTATTATTTTTGCAAAAGAAATGACAAGTAAAGATGAAATATTTATTCCATCTCCAGAAATGGTTCGCTTTTGTTTAAAATTTAAATTTGTTGATGGTAAATTTGGAAAACTATGAAATTTATTTTAAAACTGTATCTACCAAACATTGGTACATAATATTCAATTAAAGAATTATATATTTTCTTTATATGAATGTACATATTTTATATTAACGGCTGTGCTTAAATAAACTTATTCAAAATAATTGTGATTTAATTTTTCTTCAAAAGAAAATGATAAGAGTTTAAGTTAACTTAATTTACTTAACTCTTCAATTCCCATGCTTGTATTTATGTATGGAAATAGAAACCATCTCTCCTACTCAAAATTATAAATAGATTTATTATAGACCAAAAGAATTTATAAAAATTAGGCAACGATCCCCCCATTTTTTAAAAGTGACCCCTCACTTACAGGTGACACGTCATATTTTTACCGTTATAATTATCATGCTATGGTTTATTTTTGCCGAAAAATGCATTTATGTCTAATTTTATATATTTCTTTATAAAATGCAATATATAGGAAAAAAAACCAATACTTACGGTTTGGACATTTTTATCGGAGTTTATACTTCAAGAAATCACACAAAGTAAGAAAACTCCGATTACACGCGAAACAATAGAATGAATTTGACAGATGACGTATAGTTAGAGACTCAAAAAAAAAACATGACATACTAAGACCTATTGGCTTTGCACCAATAAAAGTAGGATACAAAAAAAAAAATTGCGGTATGGTCGAAAAAATATTATAAGCATATGTCACCCTTTATTTAAATTAATTCTACCACGGAAAATCTGAATCTACCACTTTTTTTTAGCTTTATCTACCACTTTTTTTAAATAGGAAGTGACAACACTGCTTCTGCGTCTGCCGCGGCTGCTTTTTGCCTTTGCGTCTGCACTTTTCCTTTAGTTAGCCTCTATAGGTTCGGTTCAGTTCTGTGTCTGAAGAAAATGCGGAGGAGGGAAGGTATAGATAGACAAGCACACAGTCACAGCACGAGGTTGTCCTCTTGAGAGTTGTTTCACTGTTCCACTATCCATGATTATATTATGAAAAAAGCCGATTCATGACTTGTTGTTGGAAATAATATTGTGATCGCAACAACAGTAGAGGGCAGAAAAATTTCTTTTTTTAGGTTAGATAGAAAATTAAAAATATTTGTTTATTGTGTATTTGTTGTTCTATAATTAATTTAGGATTTAGGACTACTAAATAATCACAGTTAATTTTAGTTTGCAGTTTCTCTAAGTTTTTAGAATTTTAATTAAGGGAAGCTTAGTTTACGAAAACGTCTATAATTGATAAATGTAAATTATTTGTTGAAATTTAATTTTACTAAAAACCGTTATTTTAACTGGGTACCTACCTACCTCCAGTAGAATATTTGTTATTGTATTTTAATCTTTCTAACGGATCGAATACCTACATTTATTTTACAGAAACTCCTAGCTAACCACAATTATAAAAGTTCGAAAAAGCTGGTCATACCGTCCATTGCAGTCTGTCATGCGTCTACATTCACATATATGTGATTTCCTAGAGGAGAAATTCTAATTGTTCACCACTAACGATTTTTTATTATGACCTATGATCCATATGGATCATCCTGCGAAAATAAAACAGCCTGTTTTCGGATCATGAAAATTGAACCCGATAAAGAGCAGGTTCATGTGTTCTTGTTGTTACATGTTGTGTGATGATCCATATACATATATATATGTCAATTTTAAATTGAATGTTGACATTTATCAACAATTTTTTAAAACACTATTTCGATTGTCAATTGTGAACATATTTTTGATGAACCTATTGTGAATGGGGATCAGCCAAGCATTTTGAATTAACATTTGTATTGAAAGTCCCAATCGTATTAATCAAAAAACTACTGCTACTGCACAAAATGTAAGTTGTCTAATAATTTTATTCCTCAACAAATTTTGTTTTCCAAAAAACTTGACCGTTGTCGTTGCTTTCATCATCAAGCCAGGACTCCACTGAACTCATTTTTAATAAAATATCTTTCTTAAATTTCAATAAAAATTATTTATATTTGATTTCTTTTCCTTTTTCAAATTTTTGCTATTTAAGAAGATTTATGCTTATTCGCAACTATCAAATTCATTAACATTAACGCCCATATTATTCATTAAAATTTAAAAATTAAAATATTTGCATTGAATTTGTATGATTTACATCTGGATTTAAGTTTTAATCTGGATGTATCGAGTGAATAATATGGCGGTAAAAAATGCCTTATTGTCAATTGAGTTACACAATACCGAATTTCGAATTGAACGACAGATTTGTTAAATTTTCAATTGGTTTATAATTGACATTCGCAATAAAGGTGGTTGTTTTAGCTAAACAGTTACTTGCCATACAAAGATTTCGTTTTTTTTTTAATTTTCAAGAAAACGATTTTAATTTCATATCTGTAGTTAACAAAGTGATTGTAGAAGAACTGGGTTTCGGTTTTCGGAATTATTTTTTTTTTAAATTGAGTGACTTTGTTTCAATTTGCAAGTAGGTAAGTGCTTCTAATTAGTTCAAAAAATCTTATTTATAAACAATTTCCATCAATTGTCTTACTTAGATACTGCAAGTTGGTTGTGCAAACATATTCTAAAGTGGGTACGTTCAATGAACAAGTTAAGGCTAGTTTCTAATTATAAATTTTAAAACTATCCTGAAATGAATGAAATGTTCATTTAACGTATTCAAAAGTAGACTCACATTCATTTATTCATTCAAAATTGACAGATTAAAGTTATTTCAGTGAGTATAAGAGCTATTAAGATAATTATTGTATTAAAAAAAAATAATTAATTAAAAAAGGATATGCCCAACTATTTAGAAAATGTCTAGCTGGACAACTGTCCAAGATTTTTCAAGAAAATTGACCGACATGTGATTCTGTGGTGGTAAACTAATTACAAACGATTGAGTTTAAATTAAAAATAATTGAACATTTTCGCATTTCTTATAATAAAAGTTGAATATTTAATAGATCTTCACATAAAATGTCTATTTTTACCAAAAAACAGTTAGGCAGGCGGTTTTCTCAAGATGCAGAGGCAAAGTTTTACACCGGCAATGCGCAAAGCTATTGTTGAGATTAATAAGGCTGGATTGTCATATCAACATATTGCAACCCAGCTAAAATGTTTGAAAAACATGTTTTTTCGGTGCAATTGCACGTTTACAAAATAATAATATCAAAGAAAATGGCTGGTACGGCTGAAACAATTTGCTTTGAAAATAGTAAATAAAATAAAGGTTTGCGGGGTAAAGGTTTGCAATTTCTTGAAAACTATAGAAATTGTAGCTTATGCGATTTTAAGTACAAATGGTCTTAAAACTTTTTTTTCTTTCGTACAATCAATAGATTCTTGGGAAAATGTAAGAATAAAGTTCAAATTACTGTTTTTTGTTGTTGTTTTTTTTGTGATATATCATTTATCCATTCAAATTAAATACTGAGCCACATACTTACGGACAGCGTACTTGCGTAATGAGGTTTTTAATTGCTTTGCTATTATAAGCCACTCGCAAAAAACAACGGTTATTCAAATCACCACAAGTCTATACTAATATATAAATATAAGAAAAATCTTCATTTAATAAAAAAAAATATGAAGTCTCATTTTCTCTCGCCTCTACTGTATTGACAAATTATAGCAAATCATTTATCATATAAGGAGAATACACAGATGGTTTTTTAGAGTCCTTTTTTCATTACATAAACAATAAAACAATCCATAAAAGAAAACAACAACCGAAGGCATTTCAAATATGTACCTAAACCTTGACAGAGAGGCCACAATATCTTTTCTAGGATTAACACTAACATTAACACATGTTCTTCACATATACAAATACAATCCTTTAATTAAGATGGATATTGAATGAATTTAAAGTCGGCTCATGGTGGCATCGTGGCATTTCTATTTTCAAAATTTCGTTCGATTAGCCAGTCCAAGCCAATCTTGTGTTGTTGTTTGTTGATTTCTGTCACTGATATCAGATATGTAATTAAAAACAGGGCTTGAGAAATGGTTTAATTGCTCATGCCATGTTTTTCCTTGTCGCAGTATTTTGTTTTTAATTTATAAATTAATTTACTGCTTTAAGTTGATCTGGGCGACTCACTCTTGATGTTGTGATGGGACAGCATTTCAAGTGGTTTCGCATATCACCACATTGATTGGCAATGTTTGTCTTAAATTTTACTTAAGAATCAAGTTGCAATAACAATTTTCATGACGCAGTGATGGAATTCTATGTAATATCTCTGCAATTGTAACAAGTTTACCCGAAATGACTCATTATTGAAAAAAAAAACCAAATACATATCCTTTTATCAAAAAGAATTTTCTAGGAAAAAGGTCATTATCTGGCATGAGACAAAAAAAAAAAAAATGCTTCCATTAGCAACAGGAAATTCGCCAAATAAAATCCTGTATTGTCGTCAGATAGCTCAACTAATTGATTGCTGGTAGCACAAATAACCTTATCTCGCTGAAGTAGGTCTATAAGTAAAAATCATGCACTTCCGCTGTTAAAGAACGCATTTTCGGTGGCGCCTACAAGATTGTGGTCATTTACCATTTAGTGATAGTATGAAACATGTTCCGACAATATAAATTTCCAAAGAACAATAAAAACTGGAGAGATTGACCATGTATGATTTATTATGAATGAACTATATATGTACATACATAGTATAGATAGATTTGTACCTACGTGTCATACTAAAGTAAATATATGTAACATTTATGGTTTCTGAGTTTTTATTTGTTTGGTCAAAAAATAAACTAACAAATTTAAATTTTGGACAAAACAATACAAAAATTAACTCTCGAGGGGAATTTTAACTAATTTTAGGTATTATTTTTTCCATTTATCAATAGTAAAATGTCTGCTTACTACGGAAAGCTAGTAAGATAGTATACAGCAAAAGGGCTTTAAATGCCACTATTTGTGTTACGCATGTATTTAAGCATTCTGAGTTTGCAAATCATAGCCGCGTTTTGGATCAGGATCATCTTTTAACACGTAATACAACAACAACTTTGGATCATTCTCTATATCTGGATCTATTTTAAAGACCCTTAAATACAATTTTACTCTGGTGGGTAGACGGCTCTTCAGTCGGTATGGATCCGTATCGTTTTATTTTGATGATCCTGATGCAGATCCGTAAATAATAAATCATAAGTGTTTGGCGCTAACGGAAATTTTGAGAAGAATTTTATTTCCCCAAAAATATTTCTGCTATCGTGAATACCCCCGGAATAAATTTTCCTCAAATAAAAATCTAATAAAATAACAACTTAATTCCCCTGGAAAATTTATTCCCGATACCAACAAATTCTGAGGGAAATTTTCGAGCATCATTCAAGTTCTCAATTTTCAAAGGAGTGAAATTTTAATAATTAAGGTTTATTTTTGTGTTAATAATAAATTTAAAGTAAGTTGTTGTTAAATAGATGTATGAAATTAAAGGCTTGTTTCACAATGTCTGTGTAAAAAAATCTGATTAGTTACTTGACACATAAATATTGAAATGGGGTCATAAGTCCACAAACAAACTGAATAATAATATTTTTGGGGGAGTACGATAACTTGGGCGCCGAAAATTGATAATGGATTTTTGTAGAAGGGTCAAATATAAGCATTTTTTACTATGGGAGGGGGTCTATTAAAAAACAACGACAATACTTAAAATACAAAACAATAGTCGTGTTTTTTTGGGAAAGCTATTCACAGTACAGTTGGATTTTACACAAGTAACAAATACAAAAGCCACAGTAGAATTACTGCCAATAAAAGCAGAAGTAGAATCCTACTGCGGATGTGTAGGCTACTGCGGGCGAGATTTTTTTAGAATTTTTACTTTGTAATCAAATCCCAAAAAAACACGGCTAATATAAAAGCCAGAAGCTGTTCTTTAATCCTACATTTAAATAAAATTATTTGTGTCAAAAGTTTTCAAAAAAATTTGCATTTAAACTCAAAATTTAGATAAAAAAACGCAAAAAAAAAAGTTAGGATCAATTTTTTAATTAAATTTGGCCAATGTTCATAATAATTCTGAATCGAACACAAAAAACCGAAAACTTTTATGTCTTCTAGTTTTCGAGAAAATTACTAGAACTACTTTTTTATGAGATTTTTGTTTTTTGATATTTAATGTTATCTTTTTTTGATAAAAATTAATTTTGGTGTTAGGTTGATCTTTGTTAGTTATATACCTCACTTTTAAAACACCGCCGTAATGCTGGCTACTAGCACTTTATTAAAACATCAAATTTTGCATACACCGGACCTCGCACATACCCCAAATCCTATAGTGGGCGCAAGCAGGGGGTGGCAGGGGGTCAGCATGCCCCCCCCCCCCCCCCCCCCCAATACATATCTCACCGTAATGCTGGCAATGCAAGCAAATTAAAAATTTAAGTTTAATTTAAGCAGTTTAAATTTACTTTTTTATTAAATTATTATGTAATCAAGATTCAAATAACGAAAACGTTAGAAAAGTAAACTGTTTATGTAAATAAAAATAAATCAACTTACTTCAACCGATGCAATTTGCAAAGCTGCTCCGGAATAACAATTCTTTTGTGCTGTTTTCTTATGTTGATTTGAGGAACACACATGTTGATAGCTTAAACAATCCACTTGAACTTAACAACAGTAGCACTTTTCACATTTTGGGTTAAATTATATACTTCACATGTTTGTGTTATGCAATTTCAATCTGTGTACGATCATTAAAAAATATTTGAGCCCCCGAACAGTTCGTTAAGTTATCAAAAAAACTTACATATATACATATGTATATTAGTTTATGACTTTTGATATTATTTGTATCTAAAATTGTAATGTTAACACCGCCAAACAAATAAATATAAACACTTCTTTTTTTGTAATCATTAATCAATAAAAAAAAATTCCAAGATTGTTAAGTCTTTGCCATCCCACCCAATACGATTATGCCTTAACGTCACTTAGTTAATTCATTAACAACAAATAATCATAGAACAATAGAAATACCTATAGCTTAATATTAATTAGATATGGACGGCACAAGTTTAAAACAAATAAACCATATATGTAACCTCCTTTTCAGGTTGTCCTACTTCCATTTGTGTACAACAGAGCCACTTGATTGAACACCATTACGCTACTTAAATAGGAGCCTTACTTATCTTTCGCACAAACATAGCAGTAATATTCCAATGTAGGAAATACCATTTGATATGAGACATTTGTTTTAAAATAAATAATATTATTATTTGCTTGTTCCCGAAATCTAATCAATATTCTTTTATCGTTTTCATTTTACTCCATTTACTCGCCTATCCAGCAAGCACCTTAAGCTTTTATTTTAGTGTTTATTTGTCCTCAAGCACATTGCAATCAGTATAATTTTTACCTTGCTGTTGAACTGAAGTCGCAATCTTCCGATTTTTAAATTCTCTAAGTCACATTTATTTTTGAAAATGTTTTTGTGTTGCTGCCGTATGTACCTACATAACATATTTTATTTTCTGTGTGTTTTATGCCAGATGTTTTAATAATTAAATTTTTTTCTTTTTTTTCCAAACGAAGGTGAAAGTAAATCAATCGATTTGCAGTCTGTCCCATCAGCGACTCCTAATAAAACAACAAATACAATTATAACAGCTGAACCATCACGCAGTGCGTCACCTACAAATGACTACACCAATGAGCGCCAAATTTCATGAGAATGCAATTAATTATAATTTAAGTAATGCATAAGTATGTACGTAATATTTAAGTTTTAAATAAAAACCTGAGTTTCCTTTTTTCTTAGTAATAACATAAAAAAAAATTACTTTATCAATAGCGATAACATTTTCAAATTCTGCGCCAGTAGGTATCTTTCCAAAACCGAAATTGTTTTTTGTATTATTTCGGATTACATCAAAAATATAACGGACGTATAAGCATTATTATCAGTTACTGCTTGTAGATCTCCAATTGTTTCGATAACCAAGACATGATGTTTTTATGACTGTGCAGTGTACACGACTACTAAGAAACATTTAAGCACTCAATTGGCTGACAATTTTTTTATATTTTATTTTTTTTTTTTTCAAATTTAGAACTTTATGATAACAAATGGATTACGTAGATATCGTATTTAGACTTTTCGGATCAAAGTCAAATTATACAAACATTTAACTAACACGTTCATGCGACAGCCGATTCAAAAATCTGAAAAGAAAAAAATTAATTATAATGGAATTGCATAAAATTACTAATCTTTGGGCTACTTTCAGAATGTCTAAGTAAAGATCTGAATAGTTATCCAACACATAAATATTGGCGCAGGGTAAAAAGTTCACAGGACAAAAATTCAGAATAATTGTCTTTAAACCCAAAAGTTATTATGTTTAACTTGTAGTCTAATGACAATGTCTCAAAATGTACGCGCCACATAACTAATAAGAGCTTTTCTTAGACATCTTTCATACCTCAAAATATTGGTTAAAAATAATTGCACCAAAACATAAAAATACCAAAGGGTAAGACACGTAAGCCTACCTTAACACTTAAATTTTGCAAATTGTTATTGAAGGGTGAAGCAAAATAAATCGATTTAGAAATTATTTTTGTGAAAAATCTTTTATAATATTTTTAAAATACCATGTAGACAGAATGGCTTTTAAAAAATACTTCGGTTGGGAGAGTTGGCTTAACCTTAAAAGATAAAATATTTTTTAACTCAATATGAAATTTTTTTTAAAGAGGATTAGTTATCTTCGTGTGAAAAAACACTCATACGCCATACATAATTTTATAAAAAAAACATTATGTACATATGTATCTCCGGTCTATAGAATCTTTTGTGGTTTTTATTATTCTTTCGTTTTAGGGCTAATTAAGCAGCAATTAAAGCAAACAACTATGAAGTCTGAAATGTAAAATGAGCATGAAACCATTGATTTATTGCAAGAACAATTCGGTGATCAGCTGATTTCCCGATGGGGAAATGATCATATGATATAACACCTTTTCTATAGACTTTTTTCTTTGGAGATAAATAAAGCCTAAAGTCTCCATGTATATTGTATAAGCCGGCTACGTTTGAGGAATTGGAATACAATATTACTCGTGTCATTATACTACTAGAAACGGTTTAACTCTCGTCATCGAAAATTTGTAGTTCAGAATTGGCAATGTTAGCCGCAGAAGGTCAAAATTTGAAAGATATAAATAATAATGATAAACGTAAATAATGGTTCTTTTGTATGATAACAAATATTTCCCCATAAAATTATTTTTTTTTTTTACTTTTTTTATTTCTGAAAAAAAAACTAAATGAAGCACACATGCGATTGGTTTACATACATTAATTTCAATTAGATGCACATCATAAAAAATGTTTACTTAGAATTCTCTAGTATTTACTAATTATTTTTTTGTCATACCACTTTAGGCTAAACACATACTAGAGCTGCGAGCAGAGCGGAGATGCGAGAGTCAAGGAGATCGTCGACGAAAGAGGGAGTTGATTAAAGAATAGGTATCACATACTAAAGCGTTGATAATCGAGTATTAGATTGGAAGCTGTTAATATTCTTGCTTACAAAAAGTCCTTGACTTAAGAAATGTATTTTATAAACAGATGCAGGAGCTTCAGTGTTCATGTTCTAACTAAAAGAAGAGTACAAATCAACATTTATACAATTTTAGTATCAAAAAAGTGAAATTAAACATCACAATAAAATTTTCTGTTGGTCTTTATTTGAACTGAAAATGTCTGGCAGTTGAATGTCCATGCAAGCAATAAATTGCAATTGTCATTGCATCAAATATTGGGCATGAAGCCACGGCGAGGTACGACTTTTTTTTAACGATCAAAAATATTGCTAAATAAGTGATATTTAAAATGGTAGCTTAAGAACAACACTTTAAGCCACTTCCGTTAAAAAATCTTTAATTCTTCTACGTATATTCGTGTTATTCACGAAACTTCAATAAGAGCGGAGAAAACAAATTTGTTTGAACGCGACGCTCTGCTCGTATATTACAGTAAGTTCTTGGGGAAATTATTATTTTTCTTTCCCCGGTATTTTTTTGTTTTTCCGGGGAAAAAAAGTTGCTATTTGGCGATAAGGCTTATTGAATATATTATGTTAACACAATGGAATCACGACAAATATAGCGCATTCTACATAATGAACAATAAAGGCTCTTTCAAACCCACGCGAAACATTCGGAGCGACGACGAAACTTTCGGTTGTTAATGTAAATACATTTTGACAATCAAAAACTTCGTCGTCGCTCTGAAAGTTTCTTGTTGATTTGGGATAACCTTACAAAAAAACGTTTTTCGTACCAAATTAAATCGGTTTATTTTTTAAAACAATCGAATTATCAGCATTCTGATCACGTCTTTTTATTTAAGAATCGATGATCTTAGTCATCGCAAAAAAAACGAAAATACAAAAAAGGAAACCGCTATTTCTTTATTTGTATCATGTGTACTATTTTTTCCCCTGAAAAAGATATAACTCTAGTCCTTACTTCGTGCTAGACTACATCAGTTCAGTTGTGTAATTCAAAAATTGATGGTATATATGTACACTAATCATACAAAATTCCCCTTTCAAACATATAGTTCCTTCCCAATTTGTCTCACTTGAAATCATACTTGCATTACATAATTTCAGTGGATAATTGCCTTTCTTTTCTTATCATAAACTAGCAGACCCGTGCTTACGTTGCTTCGCAAAAAATTAATAATTAATATTAACATACATACAGTGCCGAGCAAAATAATAGCAGTGAATTTGGTAAAAATTATAATTTGTCATATCTTTAATTTAATAATTTTTCATATCTTTAGTTTTTGTACTTATAGACAAACAACAAATAAATAAATGTCATATTTTAGGCGACCAAAATAATAGCAGTGATTTTCAGGTTCTGCTTGAAAAATTATTTTTTTTTTTATTTCAATTTTGATCTACAACCCTATTCTGCTATTCATGGGGGGGGAATTTTTATAGAATTTTCACTTATCACTGTTCTGCTATTCATTCGAAGTGAATCTGTATTAAAGTCGGTAACGTCGGTAATACTGCGCGGTATTCTGTTATTCACGTGAACGCATTCATTCTATACAATTCAAATCCGCATATGAAATGTAGCGGATTTTTAGTTGAATGCTGTCTGTCTGGTTGTAAAATGTAAGTAAAAACTAATTTATTATGATTAATTTAGAATATTTGTTTGTTTTTTTATTTGCGCGGACCTCCGAGAATTTTGGAATAGCCTAAAAGATAGGCTCAACCTCCTAGGACCACCAATGAAAGAGGTGGCTGAGTGGAAAATTTCTTTTCTTGAAATTGAATCATTTCGCTGCGGAGGTGGAAGATCCGATTCAACAATATCCAATACATACAGAAATGCATTAACCGAAAGTTTTTGGTAAACCTATGATTTTGAAATAATTGGTTTATTATTATTTCAAAATGAAAATAAATGAACTTACTTTTCGTTCGGCAGTTCCATAATATTTTTTTTTTGATTTTCTAACATTTCTCCGAAGTTCTCTGTTCGATGATTCTCTTATTCCTCTGCTTACAATTGGAAAAAAAGTCCAATATGTCCATTTCCAAATTTAATTACGAAGATGAAACAAATTAAAAAATTACGGAGTGATTGAAGTAAATTTTTTATGAAATCAAAACAATTTATCCAAGATTTTCACATGAACAGCTGTTTACGTGAATTTCAAATTTGTTTGGGATAATGGGCAGGTTCAATAAAAATCGCTTAACATCTGAATTTTCAGATTTCTGAATTTATGTCGTTGAACGCAAAAAAAATCTGAAATTTCAGCCAAAAGTCATTGTGTCAAATTCCTGCATTTACCTGTAGGTTTTACATTTAAGCGAAATAAAACAGAACTTTAATTACATTCGTATATAAAACATTGAGCGTGAATAGTTGTGAGGATGAAATTATATGTAACTAAATCAGCAACAGGTATTATTATTTTCATTAAATGACTTTTTATTGATATGTATGGCCTAAAAAATTATAGAAAAACTTTCCAAACATCAATATAAAATATTGTTGATTTAAAAATTCACTAAACAATAAACAAAAAGTTCGTTCATTTAAATAAGTATTGAATTTTCGGGACGAAAACTAAAAAAATCAACACCAACTAGACGAAAATTATAAAGTTCAGCTTTTATATGCAGTGTTTCAGCTGATTTGGCACTTCCCCCACCACAAACAACTTTCATCTGAATTTTCAGAAAGTATGCCCTATTCTTCTTTTTTATCCTATTAATTTATTTCCACCGTATACGTTTTAAAACCAATGAATTTGTTCTTATGAAGTGGATCGTAGTAAACACTGCACTTCAGAAAGACGCCAACTTATTAAAAGCTTAGGAAGTTCAGGAACTTGTTCGGTTTTCGTTAGAAACGCTATCACATTCAAGTAAAAGCGGAAACACGGGGTATGAAGAAGTTTTAACGCCATTTTATATAAATCGTGTTGTACGGTTTTGAAAAATACATACTATACAGCTACACCGATTGTGGATAAACTTGATTAACCATGCGGTGTCGGTACAGTGATAAGATAATTGAGGAATCACAACTTGAATGCTCGCAGTTCATGAAAAGTCCCATTTCTGAAAACAAAACATAACAAAAAGAAAGAAGTTTGCGCGAGAGCATTTGGGATTTGCTTCCAAAAAGTGGAAGAATATTCTTTGGACTGACGAGAGTAAAGTTGTACTTTATGGTGGTAAAGGATTTCGGCAGTATGTAAGACGAACTCAAAATACCGAATATGATCCTAGATAAAACACGCAGGATATAGTATCATGGGGTTGCTTCTCATGCTATGGAGTTGGTCCACTATATTGAATTAAAAATATAATGAACCAGCATCTCGTACGTGAAAATTTTGCAAAACATCATGCCACCATACACCGACTTCGAAATGCCGCTTTAATGGATCTTCGTAAAACGACCCAAAATACACCAGCGGGACAGCTAAGCATTGGTTTTCAGGACAACGAGATTGAGGTCATGGAGTGGCCTGCTCAGTCTCCCGCCCTCAATCCTATTAAAAATCTTTGGGCGAACATAAAAAAGCATAGAGTTATGGATCGTAGTTGAGCAGTCTTGGGGATCAATAACAATGCAAAGATGTGAGGGTCTTGTAGACTCAATGAAACGTCGTTGCGAAGCTGGGATAAAAAATAATGGTCCTGCTACCAATAACAAGCTTTTTTGAAATGAAATGCCAATAAATTGAACTTTTTGTACCGTTATTTTAAGAAAACTATACACAAAAATAAACAAACACTGATATTATTTTGCTCGCTTCACTCATGATGAATTAATTACAATTCAATTCATATAAAAAACATTTCAATAATTTCTAAGATCAAACCTGTTTTTATCTTTAAATATATTTTCAATTGCACTGCTAATTTTTTGCTCACAGCATAGCGATATTACTAAATAGGTCTACCACTACCCGTAATTTCTATTTCAAATTTTTAACAAAAAGCTTAAATATTATACACTTACATTTTGATAAATTCGACTGTTAAAAAATGGTTTATCTATTTATATTTAATTTTTATATTAAGTAGGTTCATGTTTGACATATAAACTGTAGATTTTCTTACAAATCATGCATTTCATATTTCTTCAGTATATTAGGAATGAAGGTATGCAGAAGAAAAAAGAAAACAAATAAATTCCTACCCAAGCCACTGCACAATCAGGAAGTTTAGCAAAAAAAAAGGAAAAAAATATGTGGGAGGGGCAGTATCTATCTATATCCCTCACCCAAGCTGATTTTTATTCCAGTGATTTGTTGCACTCAAAATTCTATGTACATTGCACATATACAAATAAACATAAATTCACATACATATAATACATCGCACCCAAGTAAAAATGGTGAAGAATTGATGCGACAGCGAGCAATTGAGTGGAACAATGAAGAAAGCAAGTAGAAATAGGAGGAAGAGAAAATGCAAAAAAGGCGGAATGATAATGAAATGGAACAAAGCACCAACCCCGTGATTGCCCATGAATCGAATTTATGGATTACAAAAATTCAAAAAATCATAATTTTTAAATTTGTATAAAAACATAATTATTCAGTTTGTATATATAATTAAGAAAAGATTTGAGGCTTAAAATTTATAAAACAATTCCTATTTTTCTAAAGTATCAAATAGGTTTTAATCTATAAGCGAAAATTTGGGACAAACTCAAAGAATAATGTGACAAAAAAATTAAAAAACTAATATTCTGATTTAATAAACAAATTAGACAAACAAAAAATAGTCTTAAACAATCTTATAGACATAAAGAATATTATAAAATTTGTTTTACGTAATTCAGTTAAATACTTTCTGAGCTTACGCGTGACAAACTAAGTAATTGTTTCGTCTTTATATAATTGTAATTGTAATGATTAACTTACTCCATCATTCGATGTAAATGGTAATTTTTCTCCTATGGCATCCAACACATTTAGTTTCTCTCTAATCTTATCCCATGTACCGCTGCAGTCAGCCAAAAGATTCATATTTCCAACTATAAAAAGTCCCATCTTTGCCCTCGACAAGGCTACACAAATTCTATTTTGTTCTTTGAGGTATCCAATTTGATTGTTCCAATTGCTTCTGACGAGCGAAAGTAGTACAATATTAGCTTCCCTTCCTTGGAAATTGTCTACTGTTGAAATATGTATGCCCTGCAGTTGGGGACAATTTCGATGGATCTATTTATTAAAAAAAAAAAAATAATTAAATTTAGTTAGAAGAATAACGAAAGATAAAGAATTTCCTTACGTGACTGTATAATCGATCTTTCTGCTTTAAATAAGTAGTCAGCATTACAATGTCATTGTGGGTGTATTTGTGTTTAAGCAAATATGCCGCAACATCGCACATCCAAACTTTTTCAAAATCATTAAACTTACTCATCTCAAGATTATTCTAAAATCAAAAATATTTGTTTTTTGTTAAGCAAATACATAATATTACAAATTTTAACTCTTCTTACTGTGCTATTCTCTTTATGTTGATGAGAAACAAAGAACAAATTCCTTTTTATCCCCCGAATATCTGGATAATTACCAACATTAAATCCATCTTGCAAATCCTTATAGATCAGGGGTCGAATAAGATCGGCAATTTCTGGACGCATTCGAAATTGAGTGTCCAAACACACAGTATTGATATTGTTGTTAATCATTCTTTCGAAGAGCGAGATATTCATTTTGTATTCTCGGCTTAATTTATAAACACTTGTGTGGGGTCGCAATTGATAGTGATCACCGACGAGGATCACCTGCTGAGTGTATTTTGTTATCGATGATAAGATGTGTGATTCTAGAACTTCCGCAGCTTCTTCGAAGATAACTATAAATTTAAATGTTAAAAAAGACGTAGTCAATTTATAAATTTCTTTTTTCATAATTAAAATCCTACCAATTGAATCCTTGAGGAATTGTAGCATTAAATTATGCTTGGCAGCACATGTTGTGGTCATGGCGATGATACGTTTATCTTTCACTGCCAAATACGTCGATATCATCTTAAGGTATTCTAACTTCCTCGCCACCGTATTCAAGTTTTCCTAAAATTCTTCTGTTTATTACGTGCGTCCATATAAATGGGATTTTAGTAGCTTACCTGGGCAGCAATAATCTTTTGATATTCTTCCTCTGTACCATCGAAATCAACCTGAAGTTTTTGTAGAATAGAAAATTTGTCGCTGTATTCCATTTTAGTTGCGTAGTACAATCGTTTGCATCGTTGATCACCTTTGAAGGTGTTGAAAATCTCTTTCACGCCATATTTATTGAGTCCTTCATGTTTTGATTGATTGCCTAATCTTACCACACTATCAGTGTGGGCAAGCATTTTAAGAAGAAACTTATCTAATGCATCATTTGTATATGCAATAACCACAATTGGCAATGTAGTATTTGCCAATAAAGTCACTGCTATTTTTGTAGATATTTCAGTTTTTCCAGTGCCGGGAGGACCCTGAATTAGAGAAAATTCACTGCTAAGAGCTATTTGAAAAGCAGACAATTGGGTATCGGTTAAATCAGCTTTAATTGTGCTGGGATAGGTTTCCAAAAGCAAGGGATTGAAAGAGCTTCTTTGAAAGGTATATTTTGGGGTTTTGTCCGAGGAGAGGTAACGTGGCGTTTTCTGTTGATTCTGTAAGAGAAATGTACGTTAAAAAGAATATAATATAAGTTTTTAAGACGACATAACTTACATCTGCGTAAACGATATAATTAGCCATTGGAAAGTTGTCTTCGTTGTACGTATTTAGAACGTTAAATGCATGACGATATGGCTCGAAAAAAACTGGACAAGCCATCATATATAGATTAACACCGATGATTCTACCCACATTACGCTGGTTGATTATTTCAATGTTTATCTGAAAATTGCAAATGAACAAATGATTAATTGGAGGTCAAATTTCAACTTTAAGATTTTTTTGAATTATTATAATAAGATTAACAATACTTATTTGTATCTTGTTATATTTGAATTGTTTAACTCTAGTCTCGTTCCCAACTAGTTGGTATTTATACCGTATGGAGATGTTCTTCCGTCAAATTTGTAGGCTATTCTTTATCTCATATCTTAAGGAACAGTGTTTATCACATTCTAACATCTTTTTTAATGAGTTTAAAGCATTGATGAAGCAAATCAGAATATGTTTTTGTAGACGAAGCGACGTATTTAACAATAGACACAGCCCTTGTAGGTGGGGTTAAAACTCGATAAATGAAGCATCCACCATTTCAACAGAATCCACACCATCAACATTTACTTCATGAGCATAATTTATTTCATCAGTATCAACAAATGAAATCATATTCATGATTTTACCCGCAACTTAAGGTTTATCAGCAACAATATCAGAAGGGTTTTTGATTTTTTAAGATGTCGCACCCTGAATTTCCCAAACAGAATTGGGAATCTTTAAAAGCTAAGAATTTAGATCTTTATTAAGATATTGTTATTGTTATTCAAATAAGTTTTAAAATTATTTACTTTCAAAGAACACTCTAAGAAAGAATAATTAATGCAGGAATTACACCTTCAGCATATGTTAGCATTTGATTCGATCACTTTTGCTTCATTTTCACAAATTTTTGATCATGAAAAATTAACTTTAGAAGAACAAATTTCACAATGTGTAGTTTTCTCATTAAGTATAAATTTATCACATTTAATGAAGAATAACAGATAACATGAAGGAGACAAACAAAGTACGTCTTGACTGTTCAAGCTTTGCAGCGATAACTGAACTGATTAATGGTAAATTCCTTTTAAAATACTGGATTCTCATATTAATCCTTTATTTTAGTTATTTTTGGTTCTCGCAGCTTCTGGTTTAGAAGCAGTGGAAATTCAAAATTTGTAGTGATACCTTAGTTGCGCTTATTTAAATTCAGATGCAAATGGGTGCATTTTGCGCTTCTTTCTGATATCGGATTTCAACTAGTCATCGATGCAATCGAAATTGTCTTCGAAATCGGTCAACCCGTCTAAAATTCTTCTTGCTCCTTTACAAAAATTCTCTCGTTGTTCTTTAGTGATCTCTACTTCTTGTTTTATTGAATTTACACCTTTATTTTATTGTATTGCTTTCTTAAATTTTTTTTTTAAATTTAAATAAGTTAAATTATAATTTTAAAAATTTCATAATCATTTTTTTTTTATTTCTCCTGAAATTTGTATCAAATAACTAATTTTACTTACATAACCATGGCTCATAGTTTCCGCATCCGAATTCGATACTACAGCCAGTATAAGATTATCAAAATTTTCATTAGTTGAAAAGCACAACAAAGATCCACAAATGAGGTATTTAAGCTCCTCAGTAAGTTTTGAAAATGCCATATCATCAACGATATTTTTAGCACTTGCATAGACATCAACAAGAAGCATATCTGATTTTGGTACTGATAAGTTCTCATTTGTGACGATTTGGACATTTTCAAAAATTTTCACATCTTGTACTTCGTCGGGGTTTCGAGCACCCCTCAATGATAAAACTGCATTCCTTAGTGGAGCAATAAAATCTTCTCGCAGCAAGTTCTTCTGTATGCTTAGGTATTCCTCAACCGAAGAATATTTACCTGAAAATAAAATATGTTTATTTTTTTATTGCTCTACATCAGAAAATATTTCCAGGGACGGATGCTACAAACACTTGAGATAGATCTTAGTTGAACCAAGATAATGTTCATTTTGCATAACAGTTTAGAGTCAAAAATAACTTGAACAACTTAATGTCGTCTTATCGTTTAATTAGTTTATCATCAACCGCGAGGTTATATTATTCATCTAACAGACTAAAGAAATATTTATTCCAATATACAGTATTGGCTAAAACTAAAGCACGACATGACTTTAAATTGGAAAAACTAAAAAAATTATAAAAAAACTGGTAATAATTTTAAAATTTTTATTTTTTTCCTATCGCAACATTATAGTCTTTAATTCACATTTATTGATATTTCTTTAAATCTTTAAGTATTTTTAAAACTCAATAAAAAGCAAGTGGACAAAACTAAAACACATCTTTGAGTTTATAAAATTAAAAAAAAGATTAAGTCAATATTTAGTCGCGCAACCTTTAGTTTTTATAACGGCAGCACAACGACAATGAGGTTGTCAATTATGTGCATAAGGATGTTGTTTTAGGCAATTTGTGCTTGGTGTAATAAGGAGTCTAAATTATTGCACTTCGTGCAATCAGAGATTCACTACGAGGTCGAGATCAGGGGATTGTCCTGGCCATTTCATAGCAATTATACCGCCTTCGTTAAGCCAATCCTTCACAAGTTTATCGGTATTTTTAAGATCTCTGTCATGTTGAAAAAATCGATCGCAACGGCATAATTCTCCTCAGCATGAGGAAGCATGACGTTTTGAAGAATTTCCCGGTACATGGAACGATCCATTATACAACTAAATTGGACAGACTCCTTGATGGATTTTAAATTAAATTTTGATTCATTAGAAAAGAGAACCGTTTTCCATTTTTCCACAGTCCAGTTAATGTGTGGCAAAACTCCCTGCCACTGCCCTTCGCCAGATCGCCCTGAGATCTCTAGGTCTAGTTCCTGTAGAGATTATGTTAAAGTAGATACACCCTATACTCTCCATTATAGTATGTAAGATACCTAATTGTCATTTTGATATAAGCAAACCAAGCAGTGGTAATAAAGCATTGAAACCAATCACAACTCTCTTTTAAACAACAATAATACATGGCGCAGTCGGTGATCTGAGCTGATAGCATATAGATAAAAACCAAAGTTTCATGGGAATTAGTAAACGGATTAATAAAAATCCCGTTGGAAATATAAAATTACCTCGTGGAAGACCACCAAAAACTAAAATAATTTACCATAATATTAATATGGATTATATAAGAAAAATTGATGAATTAAAATTGGATGGAAATATATCTGAGAACTGGAGGGTATTCTGGCTAAATTTCGAGGTCTTTGGAGCAGCTATAGAACTGGGAAAGAAGGAGGATGCTGTCAAGGTGGCTATTTTATTAAATTCGTTGGGACCTGAAGCAATCGAAGTGTTCAACTCATTTGACATAGCTGAAGAAAAGAAAAAAAATATGATGAGGTCGTCAAAGCTTTCCAAGAGTTTTGCAAGCCAAAAAATAACGAAGTGTATGAGAGTTTTTTGTTCCATAGCCGTAAGCAAGGAACAGGTGAACCTTTTGATCAATTTTTGATGGAATTAAAAAAAATTGTGCGAAAATGTGGATTTAAAGAGCAAGAAAATAGAATGCTGCGTGATAGGATTGTTCACGGAGTATGTGACTCCAAGTTACAGAAGAGACTTCTGGAGACTGAGAATTTAACCTCAGAAAAGGCGGTGGAAATGGCTAGGGCAGCAGAGGCATCGAATGAGCAGATGAAGAAACTGGGCGAGCAGGCAGGAGCATCAGCGGGGGCAGTGGTAGATGTAGTTGGGAAGGTTCAAAAACGAGGGAACAGATATAAAGATTATAATATTTCAAATAATATTTCAAAAATGTCTAATGATATGAAATTTAGAAATAAAACTAATAATTCTTTATTTAATAGGTTACCAAATTCAAACGAAAATGATCTTGCTTGTGCTTTTTGTGGACAGTCTCATTTGAGAGGGAAGTGCCCAGCGTATGGACAAATGTGTTCGTATTGTGGAAATATTAATCATTTTGCTGCAGCATGCAAAAAAAAAAAACATTAAGTATTATAATGAATTTAAAAATATAATGAACTAAATGAACTTAAATTTGAATGTACATACTTAATTATTTAATTTTCAGTTTGAATTAATGAAATTGTATGAATTATTTATTTTAAGTATAACAGCAATTAAGTTAAAAGGGGAGATGTAGAGATTATGTTAAAGTAGATACACCCTATACTCTCCATTATAGTATGTAAGATACCTAATTGTCATTTAGATATAAGCAAACCAAGCAGTGGTAATAAAGCATTGAAACCAATCACAACTCTCTTTTAAACAACAATAATACAGTTCCTTTTGAACATTGTTCGAGGTTATGAAGGGGTAATTTATAATTAGCCTGTTAATCGAGACTCGTGGTTTTTAGGGTCTACCACCACTATGCACTCTTTGGAAATTATCACGAGCACGAAACCGTGAAATTATAGGGGAAATTACCATATTACGTATACTAAATTTATTGGAAATAAATCAGTTTTTATTTCAACTTTTGATCTATAACGCCGTAGCTGTTCTAAAACAAATACATATATGTATTTTTTTTTTTGCTTAGATCATCTTTGAGAAAAAAAACTGTAACATTAGCTAACTAAAGACATAAATAGGGATCATTTGCTTTAGTTTTGTCTATTTAATATTTAATGATTTTTTAGAAATTTTGTTTTTTTACGAATAAGTTAAGAATTAAAATAAAATGAACAATCGCAAATTAAAGACGAATACGTGGTTATCAGAAAAAAATTAAATGATAACAAATTTTATTAATTTTTTTTATTTTATTTCCAAGGTGAGGTGATTTCGTGCTTTAGTTTTGGCCTACACTGTATTTAAATTAAAAATAGTTAATGTATTTTTAAAGTAAAAACGATAAAATAATAAGTTGATAGTTAATCAATTATTTAAATAGTGTAACAAAAACTTTTTTTGTAAAGTGACTCTGCCATAATGGAAATTAAAATCAACTACAGTGGAAATAAAATTAGTTTCCTTAACAGAGTGAGTTATTGGGTAATTAAGTGAATAATTCACCCTATGTTCATTTTCACGGAACAGATTATGTTTCCTTAGAGGACGAGATTGTGCATATATATCAATACAAAATAAAAGATAAGGACAGCTAATATGATTTGACAAAAAAATCACTAATACAGGTAAAACTTGGCGTCGATTTTCAAGTGACTGTATGCCGATGGTATCTTGTAGTATAAGAAAGCATTTCAATGTTCCAACCAAGCTTCCAGACAATCCAAAACTAGCGAATTTTTGTTGAATACTTTCGAATGTACTGAAAAGAGTGTTATAGTATGGATTCAAAACAGCAATATTCTGTGACAGACCTGGTTTAGGCACAAATAAGAGATTTAAGAGTGTATGGATCAGTGAAATTGAATTGAATTTCCTTTAATTAAACCTAGCATGGAATTAGTTTTTGCAGCAATATATTCCACTTACATAATAAAATTTAATTTACGATCAAAAACTACACCAAGATTTTTTTTTCAAAAACTCTTTTAAGAACAATATTGTTAATACTGTATTCATAGGAAATTGACGAGTAAAAAAACATTGAAATCTGGTAACGTTTAAAAATAATTGGTTTATAATACACTAATCCTTAAATCAATTAAGGTCTTCTTGCAAAAGAAGGCAATCAGTTTCAAGTTTAATATATGTACATATCTCAGAAACTTAAGATCACCCGTAAACAAAAGGCGATGTCATTAATAAAATTAAGGAAAAGGAGCGGTCCAAGATGACTACCTTGATGTACACCTGATGTCACATATAAGGTACTTGAAAAATAATTAGCAATTGACACTTTATTAAGTAAGATGCCAGCCATTTCAAGACAAGTGAATGAAATCCCATTCCTTGAAGTTTGTTCAGCAAAATTTAGTGACTGAATCTATCAAAAGCTTTAGCGAAGACAGAATAAATCACGTCAACTTGATACCCTTCTTCAAGCTTATCAAGAACGATAGGTTGGTTGCTGTTGATCTACCGGAAATAAAACCATATTGGAAAGGTGAGATAACTTCTTAATTTAATAATAATAATTTAATAATTTCGCAATCAATCTTTTCGAAAAGCTTTGGAATAGTTAACAACTTACAAATTGGGCGATAATTGGATGTTTTTGCTTGGAAGTATATCGATTTTTTTCAATCAGAAATAAATTCACCATCAGAAAGTGAGCAATTAAATAATTATGATAGGGGTTCTGAAAGCGCTGCAGTACACATTTGTACAACTACAGGGATTCTTATCTATATAAATAAAAATGTAAATGTACGTTTGTTCCTTAAGCTAGTACATACTTGTGAATCATGTCGCGGATCCATACAAATTTGCATTTTTGTTCACTCGTGAGCGTGCTCCTGAAGCTATGACAAAAAATGGGGAGTTTGCGTTCACGAGCGGTGAACCATATTCACGCGCAAAATGTACGGGAACTCTTTGATTTTTGGTGTAGCTTTGACAATTTGACCATAAAAGCTGCAAAAGTCAAGCAAATTGTGTCAAAAATTCACTTTCTCCACTGATGGTTGTTCACTTCACGAGGAAGTATGTACTAGGCTTTACCGCTAATCTCCGAAAGTTCTCCACCGATTGCTTTGAAATTTTGACACAATGTTGCATTCGAATACGAGCGGGTTTGTACATACTCAAAACAAGAAAACAGTGGGATATGTTGTGCATGAAAGCAACACCCGATATTCTAGATCTTAGCAATCTCAGCTTCAGACATATAATTACTTGGTGTGTTCAGAAAAATGAGATCCCAGAGAATTTTCTGAAATTTTGCTGAGGAATCCTGTTCAGGTAACTAAGATTGCTGAGATCTCCGAGATCTCATTTTCCTGAACATGCCTACTCAGTTTTGTTGTCAAAATTTTTAACTCTGTGTTGAAGGAAGATGGTACCTTACATGCGGTTGGAATGAATTGAAAAGAATAACCTCCGATTTTAAAGAACTATTCCAATCAGTAACTTGTATCATTCTCTTTCAATTTCTACTTGAAATTCTAATTGTGAAATATGCCTGTGTGGATTTTTGTCTTTCCGCATGTTCGAAGTCTGAACTGATTATGTTATAAGTAGCCGCGTTTTATTATCCTCGGACCTCTGGTCTTGGTCGGTGTTATCTTTTAACACGTAATACAAAAACAACAATTGTATCTCGGTTTCCATCGAGGTTTCATTTACATATGTATCCAGAAATTAGTTTTTTAATTTTATGGGTAGATGGCTTTTCTGTTTTGCAAATGTTAAGGTAGTCCGAAATAGAAAGTATAGAAAAAAGGCAGTATTTACATGAAACCCGAGCAAAAAAGATATGGACATACAACACTGTTTTTATAAGAATCCTTATGGCTTTATTTTCACGGTGTTAACCATATGTGTGATTGACGATAATGAAACGTAGCTACTATTTTTTAACGCAGACATAGGTAACGGCCTCAAGAAGCTCAGCGAAGCGGATGGGTAACAGCTATTAGAATTAAAATAACATTTTCGACTCCCGGCGAATCGAGGACTTTTCACATTTATTTCAAAGCACTTGCGTACCAAATTAATGTTTTGTTTTCGAACCGCAACACTTTTGGTGCAAATATAAAAGTAAAATAAATGTATGCATAGCGAGTAGTGCTTGGATTCACAGATTCTAGAGTTCCGAATATGAAATAAGCTGGCAGATTTAATCTTTGGGGTGATTGTCATTGCCTGTCTAACAAAGAACACTGCAATATTATTTATTTATACTTTCTTTTTCAAATTTTGTAAGATAATAGGGTTTGCAAGCCCGTGCGAAGCCGGGGCGGGTCAGCTAGTTAAAAATAAAAACAATAGTACCTACCTCTACCTATTTATATTATATATCAATATATAAAAAATTTGTAAGATAAATAGAATTTGACTGACATACCATTGACAATGTTTGGTTTCAACACAGCCACCTTATCTGTATGTAAATCGGCCAAGGTAGGAAATATCTGAAATAAAAAACCTGTTTGAATTGTTCACATACCCAAAACTCCATACCTACTTCGGAGTCTTCAATTTTTCTCGCCTCAATTGGTAGTTTAAACTTCTTCTGCAAGTCCAAAAGCTTCACCCTGAAATCCGCAACATTCTCAACTTGCTTAGCCGAAGCCAAAACAGCCAGAACGTGCTCGATGAGTTTTTTAAGTTTATCATTCTGTAGCCCGAACTCAAAAGATCGTTCGAAAATCGAAGTTAAATCATTGATAACCTCGTTGATGTCAATTTTACTTTCAATCCAAATTTTCGAGTGAGATGGTCCAAAAAGTTTCTTGGCCAAGTTGCTTACGTTGCGGTTGAGACACTCGTCTTCCACAAAAACATGCATGCAATCTGAAACAAAGTCGGGCATTTGGAGATGAAGACGTGCAAGATTACCAAAGATCTTCACAATTAGAAGAATCGAATCGATTTTCGTGTTAACATTGAAACTTCGCAGAAATTCGCTCGTGCCGACTTCGAGGAATGCGTCCAATGGTTCCATAGTGGCCATGAGGTTTAACTTTTTGAAGGATAGTGATGAAACATTGGAACTGGAAAAGTCATCTATTTTTTGGTTCGAAAGGATATGGAAATATTTTTGATGAGTTGTTTTTTTTTAATTTATTCATTTTTTTTACACATTGGCTCGTAATTAGTGGCACATTCGATGTATTCCACTGGTGGTTTTCCGTCTTCCTTCTTTTTGATACTTTTGACAATTTCGTCTTCATCTTTATCGAACCAATCTTCTTCGGAATCAGACATTTTAATTAAATTAAACTAAAAAAAATATTATTAACATAAAACACACTAATCAGAAAAAATAAACTGTTAACAATAAACCTAAACCAATGGGAATTTGCAGAACCGGTACCGCCTGGACAACGATTCGCGGTATATTTTTTTTTGACGTGGGTAATTTCCCAATATTTTTGACAGTAGCACATTAAACTTTCACATCGGGAAATTTAAAACTTCTCGTTTAGGACTTTTTGAAATGAAAATGACCCGCGCCATTTGAGATGTATTTAAGGGTGGCACTTCACTAGGCAATTAATGAAAATATTAAGCCCGCATCACACGACACTTGTTTTGCTGCTAGAAATGCTTGCTGGCTTTCGTGCTGGTTTTGTTGCATGGTGTGGTGCTGGATGTTTTGCTGGTTTGAATTCTTTGGCTTCACTCGATGATTGTTTTGGAACTGGATTCGCTGATGGTTTTTTGAAATTTCTTGCGAATTTGCACAAATTTTCACAATATTTATCTACACAAATTTTCACAAAAAATGCATACATCTGATAGAACTAAATATACTAATTAATGAAATCACATTTAATTTTGTTTAAAGTTAAAAAAAACTATTAGAAAATAAATAAAAACGAAATAGAAAAAATGACATTTGAAAATATAGATGTACCTATTGACGTCTGCTAAAATCCAGCAGCAAAACAAGCAAGAAAAATAGCACCGGTTCTAACCTTGAAATCTAGCAGCGCTTCTATCAAGAGAGCCAGCAGTGACGCCATTTTTCAGCTCAATAGCCAGCACGAAAGCCAGCAAGCATTTCTAGCAGGAAAACAAGTGTCGTGTGATGCGGGCTTTAGGCGTGTTTTTTTCCAAGACCGAAGGAAATTGGATGAAAAAAAATTAAATTTTAATCTGGATGTATCGAGCGAATAATAGCTGCGTTTTATTTTCCCCCAGATCCAATCCAGATCAGATCATGTAAATAAAACAACCCAGGATCTCAGTGACAACTTGTTATATACCCAACTCTTTTTTCCTTTTGTTTTTTTATTTGTATACACCCGTTGTCTTTTTTCTTTACACTACTGACGACATTAACAAATTAAGGGTGTGTGTTCAAAACGGATTTGGAAATCCAAATCCAAAACAAAGTTGGATCTTGTGTTGTTTTTGTAATACATGTATTTTCGTAAGCAAATCCAATCTGGTTCGGATCTCGGGGAAAATAAAACACAGCTAATATGGGCGTAAGAAATTTTTCAGGGGCGACTTTCCAAAACGGGAACCCGCGTTGAGACTTGATTTTTTTTTACAGGTTGGGGGTGATCTCAATAGAATAAATTTCAAATATTAAAGTGAGGAAACCCCGGAAAATTGAATTAAAAATGTTTGAAGTTTTCGTTTTTAACCTCACTTTTTTGATAAAATTTCTTTTTTTTAGTGTAAAATAAAATAAATCGTGTATTAAAAACGATTTTAATAAACACTGAGGTATGCCCCCCTGCTTGGGGGTTGCAGTAGGATTTGGGGTAGGTGCGAGGTTTGGTCTATGCAAAGTTTCTTTTTATCATTTTGGTAGTAAAGTAAAGTAAAGTAAAAAAAAAATACTTTAAAGCTGGGACCGCACTCGGCGGAACTGCACTTCAGCGGAACTGAACTTCACGAATTATTTGTAGGAAATTGTATGAGCTATATCGCACTAAGCGACAACTGCACTTCATGGCGCGACACTATGCGACAAAGTTTGTAATCTGACCAACTGTGTCGTGACGTGAAGTTTCGTTCAGTTTCGTGCGAAAGTGCGCACGATGTCGCTGAAGTGCAGTTCCGCCTAGTGCGGTTCTACCTTAAATCAACAGCAAATTTCCCGCATTTATCAAAGGAATTTAATAATTTCCTCATAAAAATCCCAAAAAAAGACACATATGGCATCACTGAATCAAACAGACAGTCAAAATGAGTAAACAAACAGTGCTTTTTCTGTGAATTTGATGTGAAAATATGAAACTTTAAAATTAAATTAGAAATATAAAGAAGTGTTTCCTCACTTTAAAATTGATATATTTATTAGTTTAAATACATTCTCTACCGAATAAAAGTATCCGCGTATTAAAATTCAGGTTCCTGTTTTGGAAAGTTGAGCCATTTTTCACATTAACCCAACTTTTAACATGCAAATGCAAAAACAACAAGTTAACAGCACACTCAAATTTTAGTAACTCTAATGTGAACATTATGCTACGTTTTCATTGGGCCAAATGAGGTTATTTCGTAGAAACTTTCCAAATTCGATTCCAAATTATCTCATTTCCCATACAAATTCACATTTCGAAATGTGTAATTTAAACCAAATTTGCACGAAATTAGGTTGGAAATTACGTAAAATCCTTATGAACACACCCAAGTGGAATGCATCCGAAGTGGAAACCCAGTAGAAACATTGAAAATGTTAAAATTTGATGTATAATAAACAGAAACAGAAAGAGAACACGAGAAAAAGAAGCTATTAGCCGTGTTTTCTTGCAAGCCCGGGGGAATTGGATGGAAAAAAACGACGTCAGCGCTAAACAATTAACATGTTAATTGCAACAACAACTAATACCAGAGAATTCTAGGCATTGACCTATTATATATGGACTGCTAGTCGAGCGTCATTTCCTTACAAATTCCGAAATGAAAATGGTTCCACCTCTCCCTAGTTACATGAGCGCTATGGTAGGACACGCGGTAAAGAGAAGTAACTATTTGCAGTGCCATCTGTTGCTACTTTGTCTGAGCAAGCTTTTTTTGCCATAGAAACTACGGACATCTATTGTTATTTCTTATAAAAAACTGAGCCATCTTTTTTTGCTAAAATTTATATTTTGACGTTTGTGTATAATTTCAATTTTCATTTCACATTTTATGTCGTGCGTGGTAAATTTTTTTTTTATAATTATAATATTTTTTGTTCAAATTACAAATGGTGATTCAACAGCATTTGGAGATAATTTGTTCAAATGTTATATTGATTTTAATTTGTTATTTTTTGTAGCAGCAAAAGTTTTCCAATTCAATCCGAAACTCGATCCTGTAACATGGCTCAAATGAGAATTTGGTCAGGTTCTTTTGTACCAGCATGGCAATTGAAGAAATAAAAATACAAGGAATTCGTCTTCATTTGTGTGTCCTAATACCGATCAAGATTTGACGGAAAAAATATTCAAGGAACTTAAATCTTATCTACATCATCTTTAATAAAAACTTACCAGAATGGTTCAAGAGCACAAACAAATTCTGCCGGATCACTGGTGGTCATTGATTGAGGGTTCGAAACAATTCCTCGCTGAAACATCAACTAGTGATAGCGTGATTACATTTTCGAATAATGACTGAGGCTGGAAACAACGGTGAGCCACAAATAGAATCTCGATTGGAATCTACATATTACCTCTGCATCTACCATTATTTGTTGACTACTCAGATTTCGGCTTACATCCTTGGCAAAGAATACAGCGATGAGTTAGAAATCTCATGAATGAATTTGAACATGTTGACCGAAAAGACTCGCCCTGTGTCAGTGGGTTGCAAACTGTTTTACTTGGTATGCATTGCAGATTGTTGGCATCGTGTGCGTCTGAATGAAATAGATAAATTAAATATGGCATTGAAGTGATTCTTTATTGACTTCGGTGATGAAGAATGGGTGTCGGTCAGTCAGTTGTATATATTTATGTGTGAAATTCCTGAAACTGGGCCCCACAAGCATTTTCGTTCAGTTTGTTCGGTTTGGAATACTTTACTGGCAATCCAAATGCCAAGAGGCACTTGGACGCAATGCTAGCTAGCACGAGTGTCGTAGGAGAGATTCTTACTAAGGAGGATGTCTACACGGCCGGAAACGCAGAGTGTAGTGTAATTAACATACAGGTTGTTCAGTATGATACATCTTCCCATTAAGATGTGAATTTAAATCCATTAATTCTGCATCAAACTGGTCTAACAACTATTCTTTATAGCCATATTACCGACACTGGAGATTCTTTTGAGATCTCAAAATATATATTAAATGGCTTTAAGTTACCTCTAAACGCCCTGATTGGCGTTTAAGTTAAGAGGCCTTTAAGTCATGGTGCTTAAATGTGAAAATTGATTATAGATACCGATTTCGCACTTAAGAGCTATTTAGAGGTATCTTAAAGTTAAGATGGCTTTAAAATTTCTTTATAGATACGGCTGTAAATCTTTAAATTGTATTTTAAGATTTCTAAATAAATTGTGTTCATTTATATTATGAAATACAAAAAAACATTGTCTGAAATAATCTTTGTTATTTTGAAATTTAATTTATATATATCTGGTGTTATCTATGTACGTCTAGATACATGTACATATTGTATGTATGATTTATTTATACCTGAAAGTTTTCCAGGAATAAAGAGAAACTATGTACCTACATCGAAAATAAGATAATATTTAAAAAAAAGTTTTTTTGTTTACCCACCTGCTACTATGAATTTATTGGAAGCAATAAGTGAGTGTTTTTAAAGCTGCAGAAACGTTCTGTCAAATCCTCGTCATCGGCAGCATTCCTTCTACATTGGGTTATCCTTGCAGGGTCGTGTTGGCGAATGTAGCGTAGCCTTTATTCACACCAAAAAAATACTTTAATTTGTTATATTTCAATTCTATTCTAGCGATTTGTAAAAATAGTTCCAGGTGTGTTTATGTTGGAGCTTCGATAGACAATTCAATTGTAAGTGGTCACAAATATTATTATAAAGAAATAAAGTTGCATTATTTATTATTATAAAGTCAAATATGCTATAAGTTACTATCGAAGATCCATCCGATAGGTTTTCCTATCTATTACAATTTATAAAGAAATTATTTAAGAAACAAAATATTATACTAAAATGGTATTATAAAAATTTACAAACATTTTAATAATTTTAATCAAAACTATAAATGCAACGTGGTAATGAAATCAAATGCATGTTCAAAATTATTTTAAGATAAACAACGTCGTTTGCTGCGTGAAACTAGAGCTGCCTGCCTCTCGACGTCAGTGAAATTGAAAATTTTTTCTTCAGAACGAATATATTCGGTAGCAATTTGATTTAAATCTAAATCACCATCTAAAACTAGAACCTGAAAAACATAAAAATAAATAATTTCTCAAAAATCATATAAAATCAAATGTAGTCTATAGTTTATTCTTACAAGAATCTAATGTAATTCTTGCAGGTACTTAAGTGGAATACAGCTCTCTTCCGGAGATGTTCGGAGGTAAACTGTGATATGAAGATTTAATTAATACGTCAAAATTTTAAAGGAAAGTAATTAGAACAACATACCAATGAGATCGGCTTGAATGTGTATGGATTTTTCAATGAACTTATACCATCCATCAAGGATTTGATACATCCCGTCGTGAAGCGTGTTATTAGCACGCAAATTCTCCACAAAACAAAATCTATTGAAAAGATCATGTTATTCGTAATTCAATTTGATAAAGTAAATTTGGTGTGAAAAGTGCTCTTGCTCATTCTATCTATATATTGAGCAATCCGATTCCGATGCGCTCAACTAATAATTAACTGGCATTTTATTTATGACTTACCTTGCACTGTAAAGGGAACGTTCCATTAGTTTCACTTTCTTGTCCGTTGTCATGGTGTGACTTTGTAGCATGGTTAAGGTGACATAGCTTTGGAATGGCATTGCCCAACGATGTGGTTCAGTGTATATAAGTGCCTAAACAACAATAATTAAATGTCCGATATAGTGATACATACCAACACTTTTAAAAGAATAAAAAAAAACATTAAAAGAAAATTTAATCTTACCAAAAGATTGACCCCATTGCAGTTTCTCTATTTCTCTACTGGTTCGGTTAAAAGGCATACGTCATTTTGGAACTTATTAAATTGATTTAGGGATGTTGTTTTTCCACTTCCTATGTTACCTTCAATAAGGACTGTTGATGATTTTTCGGGATTTCGGGATAAATTGTAATAGATAGGAAAACCTATCTTCTTGAACTTGGTAAATGATTGTGAGGACTTCGTCGAAGTGATATTGGATTTGTCTGCATAGTGAGGAATTTTATTTTGTTTTCTTTTGTCTTGAAATAAATACATTTGATTTGTTCATAATCTTTTTTTTGTATTTGTAAAAATAAAGTTTTCTAAAATGACAAAAAAAAAACAAACAAAAATGAATGAAAAAAAAAACAAGCACAAAACTGAAGTGTCAAAATGTTTCACCGTGTTTTCCGCTTGTCCTATGTTAGCGCTAGCGGCGTTTAGTTATAGGTGGAACCATTGTGAAGTTGGATCCTGGCAGTCCATATATAGTAAGTCAATGATTCTAGGGGTTTAACTTATGTCGAATTCCTTTCAAAAAAAGAATCGAATTTTTTTCCAAAAGAATCGAATTTTTTCTGTCAAAACGAATCTTGCTACACTAGAAAAATTCGTTTTGACAGAAAAAATTCGATTCTTTTGGAAAAAAATTCGATTTTTTTTTTGAAAGGAATTCGACATTAAACGCACAGAAAAACTGTATTACCGGCATGAATTACATACATGTTGTCGATAGTAGGTCCGTTCGCTTACGCGCCAGAAACTACCCAAAACTACCATTTTTTACCAGATTAAGTCGGAAGGCGTTCGCGTACGCAAATTTTGGGTAGTTTCTGGCAGGAGAGAGCGCTCATGAGAGAAAAAAATTTCCCCTTCTTGCCAGTTTTTACCCGAGAAATTTCTTCGGGCAGAAACTGGTAAGTTCTGTTTTCTGTCAGAAGCCAGTCTGAAAGACAAAGAACAACAAAAAAATACAAAATGGCTGTTGTTTACTTTTTTATCTTGGTAGAAGTTTTTTTTTTTATTTGTTCATTTACAAAAGTGAAATATTTTAATAAATTAGTGAACTGTTTGATAAAAAAATTAATAAATAAAATATTTAGGTAATTTAAGAAACTTATTTTGTGGAGTGTACTTTAATTCAGTGTTTTTTTTTAAATTCTGTCTAATTTAGTTATAATTTCTTCATAGAATTTGGGATAACTAAAAAATAAATTGCGTGATGTTCCTGTTTAGTGTGTATTTTTCATTTGCAAATATTTACAATGTTATTTTAATTTTAATAATGTCGCTTTGTTTACTTTTTCGCTTTTGTTTACTTTTTGTGGACATTTAAAAACTGGCAAATATTTTGGTTTAAGGCGTTCGTGTACTCTCAGACAGTTTCGCTTCTCTTTGAGAGAATTTCATCCCCACTCCTCCAAATTTGACAATTTGCCAGATTTAGTCCGAGAAGTACACGAACAGACTTAATATCTGGTTTATATGCAAGAAAGAAAGATCGTGTTGGATTAGGGTCGGATTTTCGATCCTGCACATAAACGAATTACCCGTTTGTTTGTAGGTATTGTGTTTGTAATTAGTTTTCACGTATTGCACATACGTACGAACAAAGTGATACGTTGTTATTATTAAAAAACCTTAATGTAGGAAAAATATAAATTTTATTGTCTTTATGATGAATGACAAGTTAGTAGTGTCGATTTTCTAGGGTGGGCAATACGGTTTCTAGGGTGGGCGCCGCCCACCCTTGCCCACCCTTAACTACGCGCATGAAAATATGTTAATAGCTAACGCAATTTCAGGTTAGTGACAAAAAAATTAACGGAAAAATAGTCTTGTTTTTGTTTTTTTATTAAATTGTCTTAATTTTGTGTTATTTCCTAATATTTAATAACTATTACGCGCACAAACTAGACACCATAACTATCATTACGTGCGCGGACCCAAAGCGGACTCGTTTGCTTGAAGGGTAAGTTCTGTTTTCTGTCAGAAGCCAGTCTGAAAGACAAAGAACAACAAAAAAATACAAAATGGCTGTTGTTTACTTTTTTTTATCTTGGTAGAAGTTTTTTTTTTTTATTTGATCATTTACAAAAGTGAAATATTTTAATAAATTAGTGGACTTTTTGATAAAAAAAATTAATAAATAAAATATTTAGGTAATTTAAGAAACTTATTTTGTGGAGTGTACTTTAATTCAGTGTTTTTTTTTTTAATTCTGTCTAATTTAGTTATAACTTCTTCATAGAATTTGGGATTACTAAAAATAAATTACGTGATGTTCCTGTTTAGTGTGTATTTTTCATTTGCAAATATTTACAATGTTATTTTAAATTGTTTATTATCAAATTTAATAAAGAATATGAAATTATAATGGAAATTTCAATAATGTCGCTTTGTTTACTTTTTTGCTTTTGTTTACTTTTTGCGGACATTTAACAACTGGCAAATATTTTGGTTTAAGGCGTTCGTGTACTCTCCGACAGTTTCGCTTCTCTTTGAGAGAATTTCATCCCCATTCCTCCAAATTTGACAGTTTGCCAGATTATTCCGAGAAGTACACGAACAAACTTAGTTTGTATGAAAACTCCATGTTTTTTACTGTCATGGCGTCGCTAATCCCCGCTGTCGTTTTTTTCAACCAATTCCCCCCGGGGCTTTCAAAAAAACACGCCTAATGTCAGATCTGTTAGGGCCAGTTGTACAATAGTGGTTCAGCCTCGGTCGTACAAATATTTAAACCGGGGTTCAGCAATTTTTATCCATCGATTCCGGCGGATTAATTGAGTTTCAACAGTGGTTCAAGTGTGTGATAATAACCAATTACATACTTGAACCAGCGTTGAACCTTAATTAAGGCTCTCCCAAACCAACGCGAAACATTCGCCGACGACAGATTTTTGTTGTTGTTTAGCGTTGTGTATTTGTCATATTTTGTGTTATTGTGAATGATTCGCTACGATTTCGCGTTGGTTTGGGAGAGCCTTTAATCCGCCAAAATCGATGAGTTAAAATCTTGAACCGAGGCTGAACCACTATTGTACAACTGGCCCTGGAGTCTGGACCCATGTTCTGTAACTCGGCGATAACTTTTCGCAGCGAGAAACGGCGAAAAATGGAACAAAACTCATAGGAATCCTATGGGTTTTGTGGAATCCTATGGGTTTTGTTCCATTTTTCGCCGTTTATCACCTCGAATAGTTATCGCCGAGTTGCAGAACATGGGACATGGGTCCTGGACACACAATTTTGTCTGACAATAGGCGTTTTTCTTTTTTAGCCCCGTGAATATATTCTTCAGAGCGTGGCACTGAGCTGTCAAAAAGAAAACTTCAGGGCTATTCTGGCGTTGTGAGGGCTCACAACTCACAAGTCACAAGCCTTTGTGAGGTTCTCAAAAGGAGATCACAATTTCGATAATTTTTGTGAGGGTACGAAAACCTCACAAAATCGATTTCACCCTTCCTTGTGAGGTTGTTGTGACTTGTGAGGTATCAGTGAGGTTTGCCAGAATAGGGCTGTTATATTACTTTTTAACTCGGAGCGCTCAGAGCTCTCAACTTGCATTTCTTTTTTAGCTCAGAGCTCGACCGGGGCTCGCTCGATGAGCTCGGAAAAAAATGACCGAGCACATCGAGAACAAAGCTGAGCGCGTCTAACTTCATACAATTTTCATGTAATTTGACAGATTACTAGCATATGAGAGTTCAGTGCTCAATTGAGTTTCTTAAATAGATCGGTGCGCTCAGGTCACGCTCTGTTCGGAGTGAGCTCTATTCGATAGCCCGCTCTGTGCCCCGCTTGGGGCTAAAAAAGAAAAACGCCTCATATTTTCGATGTTTACCATCTTCGTTTAACACACAAATTTGTGTCGGAAAGTAATACCACGTTTTCATTGGAGCAAATGAGGTTATTTCGTTAAAAATTTCCAAATTCTATTCCAAATAACCTCATCTCACATACAAATTTACATTTCGAAATGAGGTTCGATGTGAGAGAAACACATTTGCACGAAATATAAGACAAATTCGCTGTCAAACGAAATTAGTAAATTTGTAATGAAAACACTTTCTGTAATTTATGAAATTACCTCATTTGGACCTTTTACTTCAAAATTGCTGCTGTCAAGTGGCACATAATCACAAAAAAATTGATTCTTTTCGTCTTTTCGTATTCCTTTCAACGACAATAAAAATTCGATTCTTTTTAGAAAAAAATTCGATTCTTTTGTTGAAAGGAATTCGACAAAGGAAAAAATCTATTACATGCCCACGGAATAAAATCTTCAGCCGGAGACTTCGAAAAGTTTAACAGAGACTTTTCTCAATTCGAAAGAAAACAAAAACAAACAGTACATTTCAGCAAATGTCATTTTTAAGTTCTCCGTTTTTCTTTTGTGATTTTGCAAGTGGCAAGTGCAATTTGCAAATAAATTAAATTTGTGTTGCACTTATTTGATATTTCATCTGTGGATCAAGTTTGAAGTAGGAAATTTTTTATCAAATTGCTATTAAACCGTTGTTTTTTAACTATAACTGTATGATAATTATTACGTTGCCTTGCGCCAGCAAAAGTAAGTGACGTACGTACGACAACATAAATTAATGAGGGTACCTTGTTTTTCAAGTTCCACCACCACCTGAATCCAATATCCAACCCAAAGATTCAGTTCACACTGATCGGCAAACCGAAGTTGACGTATCCAGCTGTTCCTAATTAGAATCTGAAGTTCAAATTCATAAATCGACAAAGTTAATCTTTTGTAAATAAGAATTAAACAACAACAATGGCAGGTAAGATTCACGTTCAAGTTAATAAGGAACATTGCATAATCATGATCTTGAACTTTATTCCTCCAAAAAAAGGAGCAAATCCCTACGCTCACTTCCAGAAGTCATTCAACTACGAAGGAACGGACTATAAGTATTTTGACCTCGCTTCCCTTGACCCCAAATATGGTGAGTACCCACGAATCGTAATTGTAATTTAAGTTAAATAACTTTCACTAAAGTTTCAAGCTTAACCTGGTGGTTGCTTACAAATGCAAAACCTAAAGTTAGATTATTTCTATTGAACTTTCATACCTTCTTGATAATCTGCTATCGCTTTATATTCAATCGGCCAGACATCGCGCATTGCCACCGCTTATCAAAAACGCAGATTTGAGTTTCAAGTGAAATAAACCACTGCCAAAAGATTGTACTTTTAGCTTCGACAATAGCTATATGTACCTTAAAATGTATGTACATACATACATATATATAAATCTATATATGTGTTTTAAATTATTAATTAAAGGGGCACCATTGCAGTTTAAACGTAATAATTATTATTCAATTGAAGGAAAAGGCAAAATCGGATTCTGTCTTTTGTCTAAATTTTGAATATTTATGCAGCTACAAAACCAAACAGTCTTTCATTTACCGGTATAATTTATTTAGATTATTTATGGCACAAATTGAGAGACTGGTTTGCATGTTGATTATCGTTTAAGGGCGGGTAGTTGTTTTGCTTGTTTTTATTTAAGGAATTGAATTTGATTAAAAAAGAAATTTTTCAATTTAGATATTTTTAACTTAGATTTGACAACATGCAACAGATTTTTGGTGTGAAAAGAAACTGAAAGTTATAAGTGCCATTAATAATCCGGGTGAAGGTGATATATTAATTTTTCAGCACATTCTACCAATACGTGATTAGAAACGGAGAAAAGTTACATCCAAAATATTATTTTTTTTTAAATGAGAATTATGAGTGTAAAGCCCGTATTACACTACCTATTTTCTTCATTTTAACTTATTAAATCATGTTTATTTCTCAACCGATACAAAAGAAAGGAACGCCGCTTTTCAGGCAAAAAAACAGTGCCTATTAGTTGTCAAAATTATTTAAAAATAAAAGCGCAGAATAATTCTTTTAAAAATCCTTCTCTTGCTATTTTTCTAATATTGCTATATTGATTAAATTTATATTAACGGCACAAAATAAGATCCGAACACATTTTGTCAAAAATTAGATTTCATTTTCAAAACTGAAATGTTTAAAAAAAATCCTGATAGGGGCTGAAAAATGTTAATCGAATCACATTTTTAATAAATATTTCGTGACATTTTCACATTAATAGGGTTTACAGCCCTATTCTGGCAAACCTCACTGATACCTCACAAGTCACAATAACCTCACAAGGAAAGGTGAAATCGATTTTGTGAGGTTTTCGTACCCTCACAACTGTGAGCCTCACAAAAACTATCGAAATTGTGATCTCCTTTTGAGAACCTCACAACAACCTCACAAGAAATCAACCTCACAAAGGCTTGTGACTTGTGAGTTGTGAGCCCTCACAACGCCAGAATAGCCCTATTAATCAGATCTGAATTTTAAGTAATAGATTTTTCGTTCTACTGAAGATTCATTTTTAATTAATTAAAAATGAGAAAGAAATTTAGTTTCATACGTGTATGACCCTTTTCAATATATAACATTCCAACACCCTTGAATCATTGTCACTGAGTATGTAAAATGGCATATCGATTATTCGGATGAGCGAAAATATTTTGAGAAAAGGTTAGATGAAGACTGATCAAATAATTCGACTTATTACATATTGATGTAAAGGCCCTCATTCCATTTGAAAGCATACAAAAAAGAAAAATACGGGTTTCTAATTATCCTGAACAAGGTGTTATATTTTTAAGCATAATTAAATATATATAATACTAGCTGGCCCGGCGAACTTTGTTACGCCTTAAATTAATTTAATTATTAATGTCGCTTTCAAGAGTCGAACCTATATTGTATTGAATGAATGAAAATTTTTTAGTATTAAATACAATAGTTTATTTACACTGAAAATGGATTTCACACAGTTCACTGCAACGCTCTTTGATAAACAATATTGTTTATTTTTCTGTCCGGTGCATAAACAAACAATACTGATAGCTTTCCGAATCTCTTTGATTCGCAAATTGTGCGGTGATACACCAGTTACATCAAACGAATTAAAAAATTCAATTAGATAGCTTGTTTCTTCGTCATCATTTGTTACACGATCAACCGATTTTAACGAATACATTGTGGCTGTGATTTTATTTTGAATAATTCAAATCATCGGCTTCTTTATTCCACGCAGCTAATATCGCACGTTCACTAAGCCAATCGTGGTTCAAAATCAATTCATTTTTATGTATATAGAAGAAGATACACAAAGTCAAGAAAAATTAAATCTTTCTTTGACTCCTCTAAACAGGATTAAGCTCGTAGCTAAGATCAGCTGTTAAACTGACTCCAACTTGTCGTTAAACAGGGACATTGCTCTTGCTATTGTGGTTCGTGTGGTGGATAAATTAAACCTTTAAATCCCAACAAATATAGCATAATTGTTCCTAATTAAAGAAATTCACCTGCCATACAATTTTTCTTATTATTATTATTGAAAAATTGACAACAACACCGCTCCAAATTAAACACTTTCATTTCTCGGAATTGTAGATTGAATTATGTTGATTCATTTGAGATTGAAATCTTTCAAGAAAAATGTATCTGTGGATGGCTTTGTTGATAAAAAACAACTGAATTCTCATTCAAAATGATTCAGAATTTTTTCCCATAACTATGTACATAATATGTATGAGTTCTCTCAATTTCTTCAGTAAAACACTAATTTCAAATTCACATTGTGGTTTATTTTGATTTTATTTTGTTGGTTAAGTTAAACTGATTACATGTGGCTTTATTACTTTGGTGAAAATATTCAGATAATATTTTTATCAAATGTGGAAAACACAAACAAAAATTATTACGGTCATAAAAGAAATTAATTAACAAAAAAAAAGATAACGAACGTATCGCGAAATATGCAATGTTCAGTGATTATGTATTTATGAGAAATGTAGATATGATGCCATATTCTTAAAAAACATTCTTTCAATGATTACCTATCAAATTCGTTTCTTTCTTGGGTAAAACCAATTGTTGTAGACCGGTTCAACGCAAAATATAAAGTACGTCAACAACTGACTAATTATAATAATAATAATATTATGTCTTGCAAATATCTTATTTAAACAATGTTTTTAAAAATCTTTTCGACTTGTTGCCATACTAATTATAATTCCTTCGAGATTTTGAAATGACGAACATTTTGAGGAAAAAGATTTTGAGCAGAAACAATTTAGAGAAAATCACAGTTTGGAAAAAAATACTATTGTTCTCAGAAAAACAATAAATTATGTCTGTGCCAGAGCATTCATACTAGAGCAATAAGATTTTGCATTGCAAAAGTGAAAATAAAATTGACGACAGACTCAAAAAACCATTTAGTATGAAATTTGTTACGCCTCCTCAATTGGTATGGCATTCTGTCTTTATTTTAAGACCTTAATCTTGAAGATCAGACAGCTAAACCCGAAGTTATAAGCTTCCTAAGCAACTATATCAGTCGATTTTTAAGGTTTTACATAAAATAACCGAATTCTTTCACTGGTGGATGATGGTGGGCAATCGACCAAGCAGGGAATTTTTATGATTTTTTTCGATTTATCGATTGAATTAAACAAGATTGTGATGCTTGTGTAGCTCGTACAATAACGTTTGATATATCAAAATAATCGTAACTTTATCTACCCAGTCAATTTATACAGATACTCAAAATTTATTACTTGATAATTGAAGGCACTGTAAAACTGTGTTTTTATGGGCCTGACGGTAACTTAGAAAATCAAAATTTTCACCAAAAATAAAAATCTATAATAGCCATTATCCCTCAAAAGCTTGTAAACCCATCCCTTGAAAAGATCAAAATCAAAAACCAATCCGTGTAATAAAGACCCGGGTATGCTTAATATCCGGCCACACGGATATTAACCAAATAAATACATGTGTATAAGAGTACGGATTTTTATTTGCGTGTAATAATTATTACACGGAGTCCGAGTATCCGTGTTTTTCAAATACACGGACTGAATCGTAGGCTCCTCATACCTTCAATAAACTCTCAAGATGCGTCAATTACATATATGTATAAAACATTTCTGAAAATTTCAGAAATCCTACTTGAAAATTGACGGTAGTTTCAGTTTATATTGCCGAAAACAATTACAGCAGTTGATGAAAAAATGGAAGAAAAAATTATCTGAGTACCGGGATTCATCAATGTTCGTCCATGTGCAGGAGTTTTTTTTATTGAACGTTCCCAATTACAACTTAATGTATGACACGTAATGTGTCATATTGAATGTATTACACGTAAAGCTCAAGTTTTTAGTCTATCCTACACATCAAAAATATCACCATGTTTATTCTGTTTTAGAAGTTCAATTTCTCTATTATGCAGTAAATTGATACACGTTTATTTTCTTAAAAATTCTGTTTATTCAAATATCATCCACAGTATTTAAACAAATATCTGACATTTGCTATTATTTATTTTTAAGCCAGACTGGCAGTGTTTTTAATTAAACGTACTTTTCATTCTGAATAACAAAAGGTGTTCTATTCGAATATTCGGTTTATTGATTTCAGTATTGTACAAAAAATGCCAAAGCAATTGTTAGTGGAATTAATCGATAACACATAATTTCAGATCAATTGCCCTACTCTGTTCGTGTTCTATTGGAATCTGCTGTTCGTAACTGTGATAATTTTCACATCTTAGAAAAGGATGTTCAAAGTATCTTGGGATGGTCTCCAAGTTCCCAACAAGGAGAGAACGATGTGGAAGTATCATTTAAGCCGGCCAGAGTTATTTTACAGGTAAATTGGTTTAAGTTTTTTTTTAATTAAAAATAAAGATACTAAATACAAATACATAAATAAATAATTTTATAAATTTTGTTTAATAAAGGATTTCACTGGTGTACCAGCTGTTGTCGACTTTGCTGCTATGCGTGATGCTGTTCTAAGTTTAAATGGAAATCCAGAAAAAATTAATCCCATTTGCCCTGCTGATCTTGTTATCGATCATTCTGTTCAAGTTGATTTTGCAAGAACGTTAGCATATATATTTTTTTTTAAAGACTTCAAATTAAAACGTAATTTAAAATTTTCTTTTTTAGAACCGATGCTTTGAGTAAAAATCAAAATCTTGAATTTGAACGCAACAAGGAGAGATTCACATTCTTGAAGGTAGAAGACACCTTTTCGCAATGAATTGCATGTTAATTTTTAATTTGATTTAGTGGGGCGCACGTGCATTTAATAATATGCTAATCGTTCCACCTGGTTCTGGTATTGTTCATCAAGTCAATTTGGAATATTTAGCTCGTGTTGTTTTCGAAGACGACTCTGAAGGCGGAAAGATTCTTTATCCTGATAGTGTTGTGGGAACTGATTCACATACCACCATGATAAATGGTCTTGGAGTACTTGGATGGGGTGTTGGAGGTACGTTTTTTTATTACAATAGTTTTAAGAAAACGATAAATGTTTCGGTTTGAGTAAAAGTTGAAAGTATTGCCCGAACACAAAATTTTAAAATTTTATTAAAATCTCAAAAATATATTTAAATTATGTATTTTAGGCATTGAAGCCGAAGCCGTTATGCTGGGTCAATCCATTTCAATGTTGTTGCCGGAAGTTATTGGTTACAAATTGGTTGGAAAACTGAATCCACTCGTAACCTCAACTGATCTGGTGCTGACAATTACAAAGAACTTGCGCCAATTAGGTGTTGTTGGTAAATTTGTGGAATTTTATGGTCCAGGTGTAGCTGAGTTGAGTATAGCTGATCGTGCCACAATTAGTAACATGTGTCCAGAATACGGTGCTACTGTTGGTTATTTCCCAATTGATTTGAATACTTTGGCTTACATGAGGCAAACAAGTAAGTTACGCAATTCCGCAAACTCAAACGTCCTCTGATAGATGTTTTGTAATGTTTTGAAAATAGATCGCTCTGAAAAGAAAATTCAAATTATCCAACAATACTTGGAGAAATCCCATCAATTGCGTGACTTCTCCAATGAGTCTCAAGATCCAATTTACACTAAGGTAATACCAAAAATATGTTCCAAAAAACAAAATCAAATTTAAATTAAATTTAAAATTCTATTTCAGACCATCACTTTGGATCTTGGAAATGTGGTAACATCAGTTTCTGGTCCAAAACGTCCACACGATCGAGTATCTGTTATCGACATGAAGGCAGACTTTCAGTCTTGTTTAACCAGTAAGGTAATTTAGACAGATGACTTTTTTTCTATTATGAGATAAACAAAAGCCCAGTGATGAGTAGAACTTCGAAATTTACACCAACCAGACTTGGTTTATCCCATAATCTAAGACTGAAACCACAAAAACTAACACTGAAACTATTCATAACGACTGCAAATATTTTTCAAATTGATTGTAGTGCACAAAAGAGCTATCTAAAGGAAACAGCAACTGTGATATGTAAATGAGGATTGAATCACGGCTACTATTTCCTTAGATAACTCAATATAAGTACATTTGTAGTTGTTGCAGCTTTTAGATTAGAATTCAAGAATATTAAAATAATATAAGTCTTTCCTATCAACGAATTGCATTGATGTTCTAGCTTTATGATTGCTTAAGACCATGACCATCATAAACTAGTACACCAAAGCAACTAATTGCAGAAACTCAAACACTATTTTTTTGTTAACCAAGAAGAACACTTTGAACACCAAAGAATCGAACACGCGAACATGTTAACAGGGCGCACGAGCAATTAAAACTGTTGACTAACATACTAGATTAAGGTGTTTTTATAAAGCTATAAACTGATTGATTTTTGTGTTGGTATATTACTACGTGTACTGAGAACAGGAAAATTTTGTAACCCAAATATTTATGTTTTTGCTTGTGCTAAGTAAGCGATCTTTGACCAAACAAAGAGTAGAAGAGAAATAAATAAAAATTAAAGGAGGTACACACTTATGAATGCCAAAATGCAACTGATACAAAAACTGTTTCGTTTGTAACCTACTTTGTGTTTGTTTATATAAAGTAAAGAAATTGTGTATAGGGTATCTTCAGAGCTACAAAAGTGTTTTTAGAACAAAATTATCATCTGATACAAAAAAATGATTTCATAATGAATCATTTTATTTTGTCAACAATCTTTCGTCTACGCCAAAAGGATAATATTTCATAATAAAAATGGTTTTGATGTTAATACTACAGTTCTTTAAATTAAATGCATACAAAAATGCCAAACTAGAAAACACATGTCTATACAAATTGTTACTTTTAAAACTTTTTTTTTTTTGAGACGTTAGATTTTTATTTTTTAATTTATTAATGCAAAAATTTATTCTTAATCATCTTCGTTATTCATTTTACCTGATTTTGCAACACAGAGCTTTCAAAACTTTAAATATTTTATATTTGCTAAGGGCTTTGGTATTGTTATTTTTCTGAACGGAAACAAACATCTTCGATGTCACTGTAAATGTCAATATTAATTAATTAAACTGCTGTTTGTAACTCTTAAGGGGCACCAGAATTTTTTATTGCATTTTCGAAATTTAATTTTTAAACTTCAATTTAATTCATTAATCTATTGTTATTGTAGTCTTTGTGAAAAAAATGTCAGTGCAATTAAACAGTAGTCTGTGTGAACTATTAGAAAAAAGTGTAAGTGCAATTAAACTAGGATTTTCGACCACAAAAATTTCTAACACGTTTGGCTTAGCTCAAACTCTGTGTTAACGCCCAATAAAAAGAAAGCAGCAAAAACAGCGAAAAATCAGTTTTTCGTCTTTTGGCCTAACGAAAAACAGAAAAATGGGAACTTCGGCTTTGGTGATATATTTTCGTGGCTTTACTTAACTTATCCCAAAATTTTGCGTTTTTATTTCACACCAAACATAAATGAGGGTTTTGAAGATTTGAATAAAACAACACCACTTGGATTAGCTACCACCAAGTTTTTATAAGCTGGATCAAAATCTGAATTAAAAAGCATGATCCAGAGCTGTCTTTTTAGTAAACCTAGCCAAATGATTACAAAGGGAAATGATTTCGCAGATAAAACCACTTTAAAACCAATCCAGTTAAATATTTTGAACCTAATATCAAAGTTGGTTTACTGCAATAGATCTTTAAAAAAATAAACTTTTTTACTTTCATTCTCTTTTATCAGCCCAAATAAAAATTCTTTTATCTCGAGAAAAATTAGTTTTAACATAAAATACCTTTGTATTATCAGTTTTCGTTTGTTCATTAATTCATAACGAACGAAAATTTTATTACGTCAACGATTTGACTCATTAAACTTTTATATAGCTTATCTTTCAGCCAATCCCATTTAATAACGAATTATCGTATTACATCAACTGACCTAGTGTAATTAAAAGTATGTCACTGCACGTTCTTTAACAAAAAACAAAACAAAAATACCTTGCATTTATTAATGCAATTAAAAATAAATGTAGCGTCAGCATTAAGTCGAGCCTCTAACTGATGAATTTGACTGAAAAGCAAATGCGATCAAAGTTCATCAGGCAATTGGTTTTCAAGTTGTTTGTATTTAATAATTTATTGTTAGCTTAAGCATACCATTTTTATTGCTTCTCGGCAAATATTACACCGCTATAAAAAGGTTTAGTTTTTGCAATTATTTTAACACATATTTAATGTTTGGACACATCTGATGTTCACATCCAATCGTCACTCGTAGTTATTTAAAACATCTTCATTTGAAAACTATTTGCAGTTTATGCTTATGATGTTAATTTTTTTTCAAGGTCGGTTTCAAAGGATTCGAAATTGCACCAGAAGCACTCTCCACTTCTGGCACATTCCAGTGGGACGATGGGAAAACGTACAAGATCACACATGGATCTGTGGTTATTGCAGCCATCACCTCGTGTACAAATACGAGTAATCCTTCGGTGATGTTAGGTGCTGGTATGCTAGCAAAGAATGCCATTGAGAAGGGTCTTTCCATTGCTCCATACATAAAGACATCACTCTCACCTGGTTCCGGAGTCGTCACTTACTATCTAAGGGAGTCGGGTGTAATTCCGTATTTGGAGCAATTAGGTTTTGATGTCGTCGGCTATGGATGCATGACTTGTATTGGTAATTCTGGGCCACTGGATGATAATGTTGTTAACACAATCGAAAAGAATGGATTGGTTTGTTGTGGGGTTCTGTCTGGCAACAGAAACTTTGAAGGACGTATTCATCCGAATACAAGGGCCAACTATCTGGCGAGTCCATTGTTAGTAATAGCATATGCAATTGCTGGGCGCGTTGATATTGACTTCGAAACTGAACCAATTGGAGTTAATGCCAAGGGAGAGAAAGTATTCCTTCGCGAAATTTGGCCAACAAGGAATGAAATCCAAAAGGTTGAGAATACACATGTTATTCCAGCTATGTTCCAAGAAGTGTACAGTAAGATACATACCTACATATGTCATAATGTAAAATATATTTATTTTAATTTTTGTGTTGTTAATTTTCTTAGGCAAAATTGAATTGGGCTCTGATGATTGGCAGAAACTTGAAGTATCCGATGGTCAATTGTATCCTTGGAGCGGAGAATCAACATACATCAAGAGACCACCCTTCTTCGATGGAATGACACGTCAACTGCCAGAAATGAAGTCCTTGAAAAATGCGCGTTGCTTGCTGTTCTTGGGAGATTCTGTCACAACTGATCACATTTCACCGGCAGGTTCGATTGCCAGGAACAGTCCTGCTGCTAGGTATCTATCCGAACGTGGTCTCACTCCAAGAGATTTCAATTCGTATGGATCACGACGTGGCAACGATGCAATTATGGCCCGAGGAACATTTGCAAATATTCGACTGGTAAACAAATTGGCTTCAAAGGCAGGTCCTAGAACGCTACACATCCCCAGCCATGAAGAAATGGACGTTTTTGATTGTGCTGAAAGGTTTGTGTTGTTGTTTTCTTTTTTTTTTTCTTTTAAGAAATTTAATTTAAATTCTGCATTAGATACAAAGATGAAGGAACTCCATTGATTGCCGTTGTTGGAAAAGAATACGGAAGTGGATCTAGCAGGGATTGGGCAGCAAAGGGACCTTTCCTTTTGGGTATTAAAGCTGTTATTGCTGAATCATTCGAACGCATTCATCGATCAAACTTGGTCGGAATGGGAATTATACCGTTACAATTCTTACCCGGACAAAATGCAGAAACTTTGAATTTGAATGGACGAGAGCTGTATAACATTAGTCTACCGGATAACATTAAACCTTTGCAAAAAATTGAACTTGAGGTAAGAACTTTAATTAATTTGGCATTTAAATCAATTTCACCAAATATATATACAAACGTTTAATTCATGAGATTAAAATTGCAAAGAAAATTTTTACCATTCCACAAAAATAATTTACATTCAACAACTAAATAATAATAAGACAGCTTATCAGTCTTCCCATTTTCATCAGAAATTCTCCCATACACTAATTTTCTCAATGAAAATCTTGTTCAATCAAATGATACTGCACTAATGCAGGCTATTTCCTCTAAAACGGACCACAGCTTATAATCCAATAGTTTGAGGACTACCAGCTTGCCAATCGCCGAATGATATGAAATCCTGTAAATTGTTTTTTTTGGTCGCTATTGAGTGATTTAGGCAGCAAATTTGATTCGAAGTTAAAGGGAGGAAATTAATAGCAGTGCTTGTCTATTTGTGTATAATTTAATTTAAAAGTCCAATTCAGTGATATTTTACTTCTAGAAAGCTAGTATTTAGTAGCAGGCATTCAGTGTCACAGCTTCATAACGATGTTTCATTGAGTCGACAAGCACCACACATCTTTGCGGTGCTGTTGATCCCCAAGCCTCCTCAACTACGGTCCTAACTTTAAGTAACAAACATACCCCGTGTTACCGCTCTTTCCTCAAATACGATGGCGTTTCTCACCATTTTTGCCGAACATCCAAGTTTTTGAACTTCCTTTGCCTTTCATTATAAGATTTTTAATATAATAGAACCTGCCAATGGCTGCTATTATTTTGCTCTCCTAAAATATTCGAAGACACCCCACAAAGTGACATTTAAACCAAGCAGTAGGTATGAACCTTTAAACAATAACTTCAAACGGTAAACGTGAGTACCAAACTGCAGTAGAGGTTAGAAAATTTTTAATTTTTAATAGATTACACTGCTATTGTTTTTGTTCGGTACTGTATGTTTGTCCTATTCGAGGTCAGTTTCCGTGGAGTTATGCCTGTAATATCTTAAATTATAACTCCTCGTAATTTGAATAATCTATACAATTCTCCCTTTTTTATCATTAAATACAAATATTTAAGAATTCTATACAACCTATTTTAAGTTTTCTTTGCTGAATACATATTTTCAAAACAATATTTTCTTTTGTAGGCCGATGGAAGAATTTTCGAAGCCATTGTTCGCTTTGACACAGAGGTTGACATTACATACTTTAAAAACGGTGGCATCCTCAACTATATGATCAGAAAAATGTTGGATTAAGTGCTACTTGGAACCCCATCAGCACTACGTATTTTAAAACAAAGCATTTTTTGTATTAAAGTTAAAAACAAAATGGTATAGGTATTGTTAAAAAATCTAAAGAATAAAATATTTTCATGTTATAGTTTTTTTGTTTTTTTTTTATTATTTTAAAATAAAGAACATTTAAGTGGTAACTACTTTGTTGCTGTTATTTTATTTTTTCTCGTTCGTCCATTTATCTAGTATACATACTACTCATAGTTACTGTACATACATGCATTAATCTCTACATTTTTTTTTCTTTAAGAATATAAATTTAAAAACTTTTATAAACTCAACAAAAGTTATGCAGTTAACATAATAGTTAATATTTCATTTTAAACTTATTCTCTATATTCTTTCTTTATTTTGTAAATAATAAATAACAATGAGGTTTGAAGAGTAACTGAGGCTTAAATAAAAATATAAATAAAGAACTTCGTTCTAAATAAAATTACATATATTTACAGTGGAGTCATTAAATCATATAAAAAAAGATATTTTTTTATTTTAAATTTTCTGGATTTACAATAAATTATTTAATTATATTTTATGACAAAAAATTAGTTAAAAGAACACCTTTGTTTCATGAAATCTATTTTGTTAAATTATTATTGTACAGTGTAACTATAATATTCCAGGTAGTTAAGCTAACCATGTTTGAGCTTATAGGTTATGTTAAATAAACTTAGTTATTTGGAAAAAACTAAAGTTGTTTTTTGACAAATTTAAAACAAGCATCACGAGGAAACAAAAGTGTCTGTACTCAATTCCAATAAATTTTGTAAACTATACAATTTTCATACTTTTTTATTCTTCAAAATGATTTTGAATCAGTTTGATATAATGGAATGCAAATAATATAAATTGTTTTCTTGAAAAAAATAAACTTAATCCTCATTTCACAATGTTTTTTTCTGTTTTTTTTTTCTATTTATGATTTTACTTAAAGTTTTTGTATAAAATAAATTAATTAAATAATTTTTTTATTAATTTAAATATATTTTTCATTTTATTCACCGGTGGATGAAGTTAATCAGGCGATGCGCGCTCAAATCTCTTTGGTTATTTAAAGATTTTTTTTTCTTAATGGTGGTAATTTCTGTGTTAATTTGATTCTTCTTTTATTGTTCTTTGTCATAAATGCAAAAATAATTATAATTATATAGATTTATGTATATTAATCATTTTTGTTTGTGCTCAAAATGTTGTTATTATTGATGAATATAATCAATTTACTCTTTTTTGTTAAACAAATTGTTGTGAATCCGACAGATAGAAAGAAATAGAGATTTTACCAACGTATAAGATGTTTGTACTGTTCGTCAATGGCTATTCGTTTGATTGTTTCATAACCAAGAATTATACTAAATGAAAAGGCTGCCGATTGAACTAATCGGGCAGATAGCCCTTTAAAGAACACATTCATTCTCTCTTCGGCCCACAGGTCTCGGAAGGCGACTTTCATTGAATCTAAACGCTGCACCTAAAATAAATAAATTAAATAAGATGTGAAAGGTTTTTTTAATAATATAAATTCTATATACTACTGAAATACAGTAGTATTAGTAGTAGAAGACTTAGCACTATTTTGATCAATTTTTTTGAGTTTAGATTAATTTACAAACTTATTGATATATGTATATACATATATATATATATATCAAAAACTTTATACATATTTAGTTTTCTTTGAAAGTTGAAATGTTGTAGTTTGATAAAATGTTAAATAGGTGGTGGATTTGATTTCAATTTTCTTATGAAGTGAATATTTTAAACCAAAATTAGTATGTTTGTACGTATATTTAGGAACTATAAAGCTAGATACAAGAGCGAGCCAAATGGACCGACCATTTAATGGCGCAGTGGATGTAATGCTTGACTGCTAACTTTTAGGTGTGGGTTCGAGCCCCACTCTAGGCAGCATTCTTTTCTATATACCCTCAGTTTCAACTATATGCCACCCGTGGGATTTCATGAGATAAATAAAAACCTTATTTCTCATTCCACTGTGCCTACAATTCTTTCTTATTCTTCTATTCCTTCTAACTAGTGCCCGCGTGCAATTCAGGTTGCAATTGAAAGACCTTAGGTCTTACAGGTATTTATAGTTACAAAAAAAAAAGACCTAACAACACTATTATACACTTGGAATTTCGTTGACAGTAGAATATTTTTACTTGACATAACATTTTTCCACGCTGAATTTACAAGGATTAATGCATCCTTGTATTTATGTTGTAAATGTTTGTTAAAGTCCATGTTTGACGTTATAGTGATGCCTAAGTATTTGAATTATTTAACTATGTATCTCAACTTCTTTTCAGTTATAAAACCACCACCGAGCCAAATCGAATCGTGTGGGTGGGGTATGCCGAGTCTTTTGGATTTTCAGCAAGTCAAAAATCTACTGGGCTCGACCGTGTATGGGCAGCCTTAATAAGCATAATTAATGGATTCGTCAAACCGGAGTTAACTATCAACCATGGCGACGGAGTACACGAAAAGCCTTACATATCTGCGTATTCAATTGCAATCATTTTAAAATATAGACAAACTGTTTAAATAATTTTAACTTAAAATGCGAAATGAGAAAATGGAATTTTTAATTTGAAATACCAATGAACTTTAAAAAATTCTGGTAATTAAATAACAATAGAGCTTAATACAATCGATTGCGTTTCTCAATATCAAAAATGACAACCAATTGATACGATCGAAAAAATAATGTCAATTCGATTGGTTATTGCAATAGCGGAATAAGTCTATGATTTCATTTTAAATTAAAAAAATAAACTTCAATGCGATTATAGAGTTCCTAAATGCTACTAACAGACAAGTTTTTTTATATTTTGGTATGATTCATATTTAAAAACAAATATTAATACTGCAGTGGATTATAGGTACATATATACATTCCAAAATTAAATGATTTCAGTTTGAGGTAGTAAAAGAATTATCAGTTGCTGTATAAGTTTGGAGAAAATATTTCGCAGTTACGTACTTTTGTGATATATTTTAATCTGACAGGAATATATTTAAAACAAGTATATTATTATTAAATTTAGATACCTAACTTCAATGAATTATTATTGTTTGTGTATTCAAGTAATCAATAAAGATTTGTGAAATATTAAACACGTTTTATTCTGTTCTATAAAAATATATTTTGTTTAATTATTTCCGATTAGTTTGATTGTAAATGAAGGTCCCACCCTTTAGTTTAATTCTGTGACTAACTAAAATTGGGAATAAAGTAAAATTACTTTTTTCAATAGTTTGTTTTAATCAGGGGTGCAAATTTTTGAATTAAAAAATCATTAAGGGAGGTTTGCTGATACTACACATAACAATATAAGTTGAACTTAATTTCTTAAGTATCACTTTATGACATGGAAAAAGTACCCCTTAAGAATTTAAGTTCAACTTAAATCGTTATGTGTAGTATCAGCAAACGGGCCAAGGGCCATTTGATGAAATAAAACTTAAATATTTAAATTCTACGTACTGGCTTCAGTTCCTCTTATTGGTTTGCACCAACAAAAACCTTAAACTTAAAAGTTGCTATGTAGAACATAACTTGGGAGGAAGAAAAAGTAGAACCTAGATTTCCTAAGTAGAACATAGCAAAAAATAATTTTGCTGTCAATTTTGATTTAAATTTGTCAGAACAAGAAACAAATTTATAAATTGAATTTCAAAACGCAGATTTCCAATTCTTATTCCATACTCTCCCGGAATATAATAACCAGGTTCGTTGGAAAGTATCATTGTTAGCAACGTAAAATAAGTAAAGTTAATCTTAAGAACTAAGTTCTACATAGAGCTAAGTAGGGAATAGTTAAAATCCAGATTTATGACACGTTTCAGCAAATGGCCCTAAGTCATAGGCTAGTTGATGACTTATGAATTCCAAAAATTAAAATCATAAGCTAGTTAGTGACTTATGAACTAAAAACTATTTAATTCATAAGCAAGTGACTGACTTATGAATTAAAGAAATTTTAATTCATGAGCCAAAGTTATGACTATTTAATTCCCAAGCTAGTTAGTGAATTATGAATAAAAAAAATTCAATTCATTAGCTTGTTTATGACTTATGAATTAAAAAAAAATTCAGTCACTAACTAGCTTGAGAATTAATTTTTTTTTAATTCATAAGTCATCAACAAGCTAATGAATTGATTTTTTTTAATTCATAACTCACTAAAGGGGAAATAAATAGTTTTTAATTAATAAGCCACTCATAAGCTAATGAATTAAAGCCAATCGTAAACTATGAAGTGATTTAAGCTTTTGCAACCCTGATTTTAATTTTCTGACAATAACCATAGTCCTCAAAAATAAATGCGAGAACCTAAATATCCTCTTTATATGAGCGGAAAACTTTAGTGGAGGTCAATTAAAGCGTTACATAACTGAATTTAATATTTTCACGGAGTATGTAATCCTGCTTCGCCAATAATAACGACATTAAATATTTGAAGACATTATAACAAGAACAATCGTCGGTTAGTTGCGTTTGTGTAATTATAATGTAAGCCTATGTTAAAAAAAAACAGACACTAATTACCTGTGACTATTTCCTATAACCACTTGAAACTGATTTTTTTTTCACGGGCCTCTTTCGCAGAACTGACAAACATCCAACAGTATCTTTTGTCAGATCCCCCCCTTACTTTCAGTAACACGTACACACGAATGGGTAAGAGTTTAAAGTCAAAGTCACTAGAGTTGATAATCATTAGGAGAAATCTAAACTAGCTGCGTGCGCTACCAAATTTATTTAAGTTTAATGAGATGTTACAGATGTATTTCGCATCGTCGAAAATTGCGTGAAAATCTAGAAAATTTTAAAACCCAAATAAGTTTGTCAGTCAAGATATTTTGAAATCCTTTATCCCAATTCTTAAGAGACAAAGTGGAAGTTCGGGTGCTTAGTTTTCAACTTTTTTAATTCTGAAAGGCAGTTTTCTTCTGTAATATCAACGAGAAAAATGAAGCATTTTAAATCTTGCTTCCAACCAGGCAATAACTCTAAGATCACTTGTCGGATATGTGTTTACACACTGCAGGAATCACACTTCCTACGCCAATGTACAGCTAGGCTTTTCTTACCTGTAATCGCGCCCTTATAATATCCAACGGATTTGTAATAATAGTTGTGGTAAAACCTCCTAAGCTACCGGCCACACATTGAATTAAGAGATGTGACACATACGGTGGACAAACTCGACACAATTCATCTGAAATAAAAAAAAAATTTTAATGAAAACTCCAGTTGAAAGTTTAATTTATTTACCTTGGTACATGTGGTAGAACACCCACCATAATGCCGAATTAGGCACATATGCCATCAGACTGGCTGTGTAACCACGATAGAAACCTTTGAATCCATCTCTTCGGACAATTTCTTTGGCAATGTCTATTGAAATATTAAGCCTACTTCTGTTAGGTCCAGTATTGATTCCTAAGGGATTCATGTTGGACTTCCCCATGCCCAGCACCATTGCATGTTGGGATATCACATCGAATGGAACTATAATTGTCTGGCCAACCAAAGAGGCGCAGCCGCCGCCTATTAGGGACTTCATTCGGTGTCCAGCACCGAAATCATTGAGGATGTGCCTTACGCCTTCGTATGTACTTATGTAGAAAACACCCGATACAATCTGCACCGAGGATATCCAGAAACCTCGATACAAACCTGGAACACCTTCGGATTTGTATATTTTAAAAGCACAGTCGATCATCCCTTTGTACAGGTCGCTCCTGTGCTGCACTTGAAGTTGCGTTTTAATCACTGTCAGCGGGAAGAGACAGCAACGCACCGAGAACGAGCTCAGCATGGACAGTGGGAAGAATTTCTTTTTGTCCATCATGTCCCACTCGATCGTTTTAATATAAGTATTACTGCCCATTTTTATTTGTTTTTTTTTTTTTTTTGAAGGTTGGTCGAGTTTTTACTTTAGTTTTTTATTTAGGTTTTTTGTGTTAATCTCTTATTGTGAGGCTGTTTTTAGGACATCAGACTTATGAAGTTTTTGTTGAAACGAAGCTATGAAAAGTCTAGTCTATAGGTCATCCTCTATTATTGGTGCGTTGAAACTTTCCAAGCTTCCTCATTTGCTTAGTTGCCCAAATGTTAAAAGTAAATGTCCTTGATGTCTGCATTACTTAGACCTGCGAATTTAGAATTCTTTTGTGTTAGTTGCTGATTCTGTGGCAAGTTCATTGTCATGGCGAATCATTCCAAGGTTTTCTCAAATAATATTGAACTTCGAAACAATTTCATGCAAACTCATTCTTTTTTTATGCACCTGATACATGTCTTCTTCCTTTTTTTTTTTTAATTTTCGATCTACTTATATAATTCGTTTATGCGTAAATAAAATACTTCCGCGATTTTAAAATAATTTTCGGAATTGACAACTTTTATTTTTGTGAAATATTTTAACCATTTTATATTTTTTACTTTTTCTCACCATTTAATCGAAATTGGATTAAAATATGATTTGATAAAATGATTTTTTCTTCAGCTTTTAGCTTTAGCTCACTTAAAATTTTGCGAAATGATGCAAAAACTGCACGCTGACTGACATTTGATGGTTTGACGTTTGCGTTTTTTTTATAACATGACCTTTGGATTTTTGTTGTTTTGAAATGTTCGAAATTCCTTAAATTTTAAATTTGAGAAGTGTTGGGATTTTTTTTTAATTTCGAAGGAATAATGAGTTTCCGTTCGAAAAATAACGTATTTGTTTAAATAAAATTCAAGTTAAAATATTACCAAAATTAATAGTTTTCTCGTTACTGGGTTTATTAGATGTCGACCAAAATTAGTGTTTATTAGTGGAAGTAGAATGTATGATTGGGTGGTCAATTCCTCATCGACACGGCAAGCCAGTAATATAAAATAGGGGTTATACTAGACATTTAAATTTAAAACCGTTAAATTTAAATTAATTAAATTTATTTTTAATTTTGATAAATTATAGTGATAGTATTTACTAAAATGATTTCATTAATTGTTTAATGAAGCATGTATAAAATTTAAAAAAGATTTAACTTTTTTTCTCTTTTAATGAAGTTGGTCAAAAAATTAAGAAGAAGAGTTTTTGTCACAGTTGCGGATACTATCAGTTTTTTACTATGTCGGGATTTCAAATTGATCATTTAGGTTCATCTTTTCTGACCATTAATAAATATTGTAATTTGTGCACAGGATCGTCAAACTGACGATCACTATTCTGGTAAACAAAACCATGCAGAATATCCTCTATGCATTTGTCGAAAAAGAAAACAAAAACAAACAAATTATTTGGTGGTGTTACAAGCGAACTTTCATTCATTAAAAAATGATACTCGTATAGTAAAATCAATTATTAGAACATTGACGATTGAAGTTTCAAAAGGCCAAGTGGCCCTTGAGAATGTGATGAAGCTAAACACCCTACAATACATTTAGGGTGTGTTTTTTTTATTTTTTCTGGATAAAGAATAAAAAAGTAAGAAAAGGCAAAATATATATCCAGAATAGAATAAAAAAAAGAAACAAATTTTAATGGAAGGAATATCAAACTATCAGCTGTTTATTTTCATTTTTCATGTCAAACAAAATTAATTTTATATTTTTGTGTATTATCAAATTTGTGTTAATGGGCTTGATGACCTTTGAGCCAAGGCATTTTATATCTTCAGGAGAAAATTTTGAAAACGTCTTAAAATAGAAGAAACAGATAAATATTTCACTTGGTTTATTTTCTATATATTTTTTACAAATATTGTTCATTACTAGGCACTTATATAAAAGTTGCAATGATACACAAAGTTTAGTTTTAGTAAAAATAATAATCACAAATGCTTCCCATTTCTATTTGCTTTAATTGATGGCAGACAAGGTCAACAGTATTTGTTTACAATGAAACAAATTTATTTAATTAATTAATTACACTAACTCTTGAGTGGGAACAAAAAGAATGCATTCCAATTATTCTGGAAGGAATAAAGAAACAAGAAAAAAGTTTATCCGGAATATTTTAGTGAATAAAGAAACGTAAAAGCGGTGTCTAGATATTCCGAATATTCGGAATAAATAAAGAAACACACCCTAGTGACTGCATTGATTTTTCGTTGATGCATCAATAGAATTGCATAGTGAAACTTTATGGATAAATTTATTTTAGTGGGGATCATCCACAACTTTTTGGTCTGTTTGGTAACGTGAAATTTCTTGCGAATTTGCACAAATTTTCACAAATTGCTGTCAAAATCCATAGAAAAAAAACTCAGTTTTTGGGAAACTTGTTGAAAAAAAAAGTTACCAAACATGCATTTTGTAAAGTAAATTTAAGTATAAAAGGTGAAAGAATTATTGAATGAAATTATTCTTAAACAAAATTGCGGTTCTCTATCTTTTTTAATACAGTGAGTTGCGCTTTATTTATAGCGTGCTACCAGTAACAGAATAGCTGAAAAAATCGCGCAAAGAAAAATTTGTGCTAAGTGCAACAAGAGCAGGAGAACTACAAAGTGTCCTTGCTGTAGACAAATTTTACAAGTTAAATTGCAAGTATAATTGTATGAAGGCATTTGGTAATATTGCATTTTCATTATTCCCCCTTTCGGGTAGGGGGAAGAATATAACCGAGGTGGGCATGCCTGTCGTAAGAGGCGACTTAAATCCAACCTCCTTATAGTGAAAATGATGTATACAAAACTATGCAATGGAAAAAACAAATAGATATAATACCCCAGGTGGTAATCCAGGTTCACTGGCAAATCCACCCTCTTCAAAGGTCTACGGAACTGGGGATTCTGGGGAGAGCCATTTTATTGCATTTGATAAATCCCTTTCTTAAAAAAAGGAAGGGTTACTCGATAATCACCATCCGAATCGAGTTATGCGGTAAAAAGAGTTCACCGATATTAAAAAAGGACTCAGATAAAAAAGAAAGTCTTGAGAAATACAATAATGAACTTCGTCAAAAACTTGACGAAATAGTAAAACTCTATCAGGAGTTAAAGGTAGAAGTCGATCTTCTTCGCAAAGAAAATGAGATTAAAGGCTAGCTCACCGCAAATAGATATTTGCAGATATGAAACAGATGAAGAAGAGTTAGCACGCGAAAAAGAAAAGCCCCCAAACAAAAGGCCTAGAAAAAACGGAAAGCTGGCTCCTTACCTGAGGCCTCATTGTCTTCTGTAATAGTTTCATCAAAAGAAACAATTATAAAAGAAAAAACTATAAAGCCTCGGCCCCCGTACCCAATAAATGTCATCGGTATTGCGGAATACAATAAATTGCAAATTATTTTAAAGACGTTATTGCCATCGACCTTTAAAATTATTTTGCTCAGCAATAATAAATGGAAAGTTTGTGTGAAAGACCCCGAAAGTTATCGTCTCCTGTCACGAAAACTATAAACGATGAAAAAGTAGAATGGTATACTTATGAGAACAAGTCATAACGACCCTTACGTATTGTAGCGAGAGGTCTACACGCATCATGTTTAAAAGCTGATATCATTAAAGATCTAAAGGAGCGAAATTACAAAATCTTAGATGCTGTGAACATCATAAAAAAAGAAAAACTGCAAAAAGATACCGAAACGACAGTTGCTACTTACTTTATATAAGGCTGAAAAACTAGAGGAAATTTACAAAATCAAAACAATCCTAAATATCGTCGTTAAGATCGAACCCTTAAGAAAGAATACGAGACTGGTTCCTCAGTGTAAACGGTGCCACACTCAAACCTATTACAAAAAGAAGCCTATAGGTGTGTAAAATGCGCAGGAAAACATCTTACTGCAAACTGCACTGGAACTAACCAAATGCCAGCGACGTGCACTAACTGTAATGGAAATCATCCTGCCAACTATAGAGGCTATGCGAAGTTGCGAAAGAACTACAAAAAAGTAAAAGTAGACAAAAAAGACAGTTTCTAAGACTCGAAAAACGGTAACAGTCCAAAGACTTTGTGTCCAAAAAGAAAAGCAAGGACCATCAACACCTTTGGAGGATAAATCCAAAAAAGGTAGTGCACAAACATATGCCCAAATAGCTGCAAAGGAAAAACCCATAAACAACATTGATACTGCACCTGATTCACTCTCGAACGTCTTAAACATAATTTTGTCGAAACTCGAGAAACAGTATGGTACAAAATATAAACTTATCTTCGAAAGGTTAATTAAGCTCGAAAACAGTTTTCGACCCAAACGCCTTACAAAAAATACATTATGGTAAAGTTTAAAATTCTTACATGGAATGCCAACGGATTATGGCAAAAATTAGTAGAATTAGAAATGTTTATGCACGGAAAAGATATTGATGACATATGTCTGATATCAGAAACGCAAAAAAAAGTCTAATTTTATTATCAGCGGATTTGTAGACTACCACGCTGTTCATCCGTCGGACAAAGCAAGAGGAGAAGCTACATTATATATAAAAAAGTGCATCGAACATACAATAGGCCAAATAGAGGATGAATCAATGCAATTAATGAGTGTCCAGGTTAGAACTAAAAATGTTTCAAACTTGATCAAGTTACTTGAACCAAAATTCATTGTTGGTGGTGACCTTAATGCGAAACACAGCTTTTGGGGCTCTAGATGCATATCTCAAAAGAGTCGAATGCTTTACGAAGCAGGAATGGAAAATAACTGTGACTCCACGGGCAAACCGACTGATCCCTCGAAGATACCTGACCTGATTGATTTCTTTGTGGTGAAAGGAATACCCTCAAATCATATCAACATAACGGAAAGTCTTGATTTCTTCTCTGATCAATGGTAAAACAAACTGGGAAGGATTTAAGAGAGATATGGAGAACAACGTTGAATTAAGGGTATCACTACAAACGCCTCTTGAGCAATTGAAGACGCATGTAGATATAACTTCGTTGATATCGTTCAAAAAGCCGCATGGGATAACACCCCCAACCAAAGAGTAATTTCACCATTTGAAGGCATAAAATAGCTCCAAGAAATAAAGGATTTACTTAAAGAGAAACGAAAAGCACGTAAGAAATGGCAGCAAACTCGCGTGCTCTTCAGCACAAAGCAACTTTAAATCGCTTGTGTAATTTACTAAGAAAGACGATATCAGATTTCAAAAACAATGAAGTTGTAAATTACCTTGAAAACTTGACAGCAGGAAATGAATCCAACTACTCGTTGTGGAAAACTATTAAAGTAACGAAAAAACCAAAGCTCCCAGGCCCCAGCGCCTCCAATTAAGAATGACCAAAAGGAATAGGCAAAAAGCGACAAAGAGAAAGCGAATTTGTTTGCGGATTACCTGGAGGAAACATTTAAACCATTCCATGGAGAAAGAAGCGCTAAATGAAAATATGAATGTGAATCTTACCACAAGTGAAATGTACAGAATAAGAAATGGTACTTTCACCGAATTAAGTAAGTTTAAAAAGCAATGGAACTATTAGCTGTAGAGGATTTCGCTTATGATGCTTGAATTAAAGCCTTACAATCATCATAGAACTTCTTTTTTTTTTTAGAAATTAAATTGTAGAACTTAGGCCCGTTTGCTGATACTACACATAACGATTTAAGTTGAACTTATATTCTTAAGGGGTACTTTTTCCATGTCATAAAGTGATACTTAAGAAATAAAGTTCAACTTAAATCGTTATGAGTAGTATCAGCAAACCACCCTTAAACTTGTAGAATTAATATTTTACACGATATTCTGCCCCGAAAACAGCTAAAACTACAATTTCGAAATTTTTAAGAAAAACTAACAAATTTCGTGGTAATGTATTTCGAGACCTATTCAACCTACATAGCTGTGGTTGCGCTAAAAAGTGTACTACTTTAAAAGTATACAAAATGACTTTTTATGGTACACATTTTAAAAAAGCCAATAACTGAAAAAGGTCAGAAAATGTCGAGGATTTTTCTCTTTTGTAATGAACTGCGGCAAATGATAGCACAAACTTGGCGTTTACACATACGAATAAGATTAAACACGAGTTTCTTAACTTCAAAATAGTGAAATTTCGAGTTAAGCTGACTATTAAATTGATTACTGGTACATAATGGTTCTTAAATTTAGAATGCGCACTTAAATATTAAAGTGATCTCTAAATGCGGTTATTTATAAGACCCATCATGATAATAAGAAAACAAAGTTCATAAATAATTTTTAAAAACGGCGAAATGCATAATACCTCGATGGGCACATGCAAGATTATACTTAGTCAAATTAGTACAGTGTTGAGTTATTTATGTCATTAAAACCGCCCGCATCGACTCAAAAAATTTGAACTTCTCTCCTGAAAAATAGCATTTTTGCACTTAGTATAGTTTTGCATGGGGCCACCGACCTATTGACATTATTGAATTTTTACATTTTAAACTTTTCTAAAGGAATAAAACATATTTTTTTAAATCTATAATAATAACGACACGTTTCTTTAATACCGATTTTTGTTGGCTTAACTATCACCATATACCTAGACTGTAATCTATCCTTTGAGTAAATAGATGTACATCTTTCGTTTTAAAATGTTCAATTTGAGGGAATAAAATTAAACAACAATTTTTAAGTCTATATTTAAAAAAAAAAACTCTTATATAAGTATATCTGTGCGTAAATTTAAATCTTCCAGCTTCTCTATCAGGTTTATTTAAATTAAATTCATCGTTAAACAAAACTAAAAACCTTTTTATTGTAACCAAAGCCAATTAAAGTCACTATATTGCCAATAATTTTAATAAAAACTTTGCATCTTTTATGAATTCCAAAAAAACATCCATAAAGTCATAGGTATATAATGTTTTATATAAAGGTTTAAAAAAAAAAACATCGAAAAGCAATGGCGAAGATTCACCAGAAATCAACTATCATATAGGTAGGTGGTAACGTTCCTGCGCACAATGTCCCCAAACAAATCTTTATTACACGACTCCGCCCATATAAATCTTAATAAAGGACATTGGTTTAATGTTTTTTAACAGAATCTTATCAAAGCATCCCCCAGGATTTGATATTTCAGTTCATATCGTGCGCTCGTGAACAAAAGTTCAAATCATTTCGCGGGTGAATCCACAAAGTTAAGAAATTTTTAGTTTTTCTTCAAAATATTGATATTTAATCGGCAATGGAAAATTTAAAGGATTATCATCACAGTCATCATCACAATCTTACAATAGATACATCAAAAATTGTAAGAAACACCCTTTTTTAATATTTGTTAAACAATTTAATAAAATCACAAAAATCGTAAAGAGTTTAAAACAAGTAAAAACAATTATTCGTTATGAGTTATTTAACCATAGCTTAACGTGTAACCCATGTTTTCCATCAAAGTTTCTTTAATTGCTGGCTGCAAGGCTCTTTGCATGTACTTAGTTAGCAAACCTTTGACTCCCATCGAAAAGAGCTGTTCAAGTTCCTTGGTGAGGGCATTGTTAATACTATCGTCAGTATTAGTGTTAGTGGTGCTACCAAAATCAGCCACATTCAGCCACTTTGATGGGCTACTCCTTTCCATGTTGAGATTCTCAGTAAAAATATCTGCAAAAGCCCTTGCATCAGACTGGAGTTCGTTCAAGTCATCGTTAAAGTGGAATACATCATCTTCAAATTGCACCAAGTCTTCGAATTGTCCCTCCACTGATGCTTGCCGAGTATAACGTCGTCTATAAATTGGCTCCCGATCCCGTGGATCATAAGGTGGTCGATATGTATTGTAAAACTTTCCCCATCGCCTTTGAGTATTCGAATCGGATGCAGTACCGCCGTCATTGTCTCCAAAACCAAACCGTCTCTTTGAGTTCTGTCGCAGTTTTATGCCTGTTGGACCCTGGCAGCCATGTGCAAACACTGAAATAAACCCTGGTTCGGCGAAATGTGAGTCCGTTCGAACTGAAGCTATAGGTCTACTATTTCGGGACTCATCCAAACCGGCCATAGGAACAGTGCGAAATTCTATTCCGGCGTGTCTTAGTCGTAATATCATGTTACACCTTCCGCCGGTGGGATATAGGACGACTTTTCCGCTGATAGTCAAGTCTGGGAAAATAAGCCTGGTGTCCAAAGTTCGATTTACGGTGCTAAATCTACACTTGTCCACCTCAACCCATCTTGCGGCTTTCTGTGGCAGACGAACTTTCAAATCCTCAACATCAACCCTTGAAACCGGTAAACTGTGTGGCTGTCGATTTAATTTTGGATCAAAGTCATCGTCTGAAACCGAGTGCTTCCTTGGACGATCGAAGAGTTTGCTTCGTGATGCGCCTTCGTCATCATACTCGACGCCTTCTTTGGTGTTCCCGTAAATAGATTGATATACTGAAAAAGGTGTTTCATCGAAGGACCTTGCTTTTACTTGGCTACTCCGGCGCCGCATGTGTTCAAGAGCATTTTCAAGACGTCCCGAGCACTGCTGGGCTTCAACCGAAAAAACTATAACATAAAACTTCCGGTTAAATTAAATTTTAGCAAAAATAAGATTCTTGCTATACTCACCAACAAAAGTGAATAGTAAAATAAATATGATTATGATGGTTAATCGGAATAGCTTTGTCCTTGCTTGCACTAGAAGTTGCATCTTTTCAAAACGGAGAGAGTTTATTTTTGCACAAATAAAAATTGATTTAGTTTTTTTTTTATTTTCGTTTAATTTTCTACTCGCACTGAAATTATTTTTAAACTCCAAAGATAGACAATGATGCGCTCTGGTTAAGGTCACAAAATGAAATGATCAAAGAAGTAGTGGATTTGTGGAGAAAGTGTTTTTTAATGCAACTCCCATATACCTATAACTGCTATATGGGAACACATCAAACAACGCAGGCTAAACCAAGCCAAACCAACCAACCGAAATCATAAACGCAGAGTCTTCTTTGAGACGCGAAGAGTCGAGCCCTATAACACAAGACATCAATTACGAAATGCTTGGCTGAGTGAGAAAATGTAGAGGTATTTTTTTAAGATGTGAAAAGAAGAAGACACCAAGGAAAACGCTGTGCATGATTTCGAATGAACTTTTAATATTGATCAGAATGTTTGTAGGTACAGGTGTCCCTACTTTTTTTTTTCAAATTAAAAATTTGCAATTGTGTTGCACGCTGCTTTTGGCTACAAAACTAAAACTTTTCTGTAATTTTATGAGGCAAATTTGAGTAAAGTGTAAAGATTTACGGCGAATTCAATTTTCAAACAATTAATTATATTTGTCAACGGCACAATTTTATGGTCTAGTAAATTCTATATCAAAAAACGATGCAATAAATTTCACTATGAAAATGAAAAAAGACAAAATGTCAACATTTTTATCATGATTAGCAAAAGTATATTTTATATGGTGGAATATTATATACATGAGTACCTACCTACCTTAAGGCTTGTGTTCAGTTCATGTCATGGTTTACGTATTCTTCAAAGCTTTAAACTATCAAATCAAATTTATGTTACCAATCATATTTCTTAAGTTGTTTACTCAAGGTCATCAAACTTTGATGTTTGATGTGCAAAATTATGATGGTTTTAGCGATATACGAGTACTTAATTTAAATACGAACGATGACTAACTGAAATATAGAAGTCGGGGGTTTTAACCTTTTATTTCTGATGAAAGCGAAAAAATAATGAAAGTGTAAGCGCGGTGCATTATGTATATCCTTATATGATATTTTTGGTATCTCGATTTTGGCATTATTCAGTGATTGCGAATTTAAATAATTAAGCCTAGCTTATACATCCGATAAAAGTGGAATTTAAACAAAATATTTTTTCGTGCGTGAAAAATAAAATAATATCAAATCCAAATATTTTGCTAGGGAAGAAAGTCCAGTGCAACTAGATGAAAAAGACCGCTGGCTAAAAAAAATTATAAAAAGCCTGAAATTTGGTGAAAATGTTCAAAACAGTCTTCTTGCCCTTAATTATATGTGTATATAGGTTGCGAAAAAATCCAAGGTGGATTTTCGGAAGTAGGCTACGTATATATCATGTCAGTTTTGTTTACATATTTGTGAAGTTAACATTTATAAGTTCAAGTGACCTAAACTACAAAAATTGCGTTTCGCGCAGGTACGACAGTTGGGCTCATTAGTTGACAGTTAGATGCTGTCGTACCCTTCTAAGACGCGAACTATGGTCGAATCTTAAAAAACTCACAGCATGAATATACTGTGAGTTTTATATTTCTAAGGGAATTTGAAGGACTCAAAAAAAAAACTATTAAAAATGCGGTAACAAAAAACCAAAATGTTCATCAACAATGGCGATGGTCACTTGACCGATAACATCTTCCAAAAAGAAACAAAGTTTCGAAGGACAAACGTTCGAAAAGACAAACATAACGGAAGACAATGTTTCGAAAGATAAGGTTTCGAAAAGACTACATATTAAGTTCAGGGGGCCAACTATGTAACTCGATTCTACAATAAAAATGTTCGAATTCGCAAAATCTCAGCTCGTTAATTCTTTAGCAAACGCATATAAACGGAAATAGAACAGCGCTAGTTGAAGATTCTGTGGCAAAAAGTCGAAAGCACCAAAAACTGATCCCACTTTCATACATATTACCACTTAAAATAAGCATTGAAAACAACTTTCGAATGGATTCGAAAGGAGAAGCAAGTTACATAGTAGGTCCCCTGGTACATAAAGTTTCGAAAAATAAACTTCCAGAAGACAAATGATTTTGAAAAAAAAAAATATTAAATTTCCTTTGAATTTTGGGCTGCGAACAGTAGGAGGAAATAGTATCCATATTCCTATATTGATTTTAATATTAAATATATAGCTAGATACCCAACTTCACATTGGAAAGTGAAGCCTATCCCCCATTTTGTAAAAAGCAAAACAATTAAACTAATCAATTAACTAATCTGTGATACAACTAAAGTGATATTAGTTTTAATTTTTGCTGTGAAATTTGTCAATTTTGTAACAAAAAGTAAAGTAAAATCCGATCTTAACAACATTTTCAACGACAATGTAGATTCGAAATAATTTTTAACAAAACAAAAATACATAAAAATCTCCTGAAGAAGATGGAAAAAAGCCGCCGAAACGTAGGGTAAACCAAAGATGAATTAGTGTTTTATTAAATTCATCCATTGGAACTGATCATTCAAGCCCAATATTAAAATTATTTTAAAGTTCCAAATAATTAAATTGTGTGTTATTTCTGTGAATTGTGATTTGTGGAATTTATTCTTTCTTAAACTATATCTTACCGCCATATTATTTACTCGACACATCCAGATTAACACTTAAATCTTGATGTATTAACACAGAATTTGTTTGGTTTACATCTGGATTTAAGTTTAAATCTGGATGAATTGAGTGAAAAATATGGCCGTTAGTCTTAATCAATTAGTTATATAAGGTAAAAAAAGCATAAGTTTTAAAATCGATAGTTGGAAGAAGTGTGCAGTGTAAATGAGATTTACATTAGATAACAGTAATTGTAGCGAAAATTTATGTCGAATTCCTTTCAACAAAAGAAACGAATTTTTTTCTAAAAAGAGTCGAATTTTTTCTGTTGTTGAAAGGAATACGAATAGAATCGATTTTTTTGTGATTGTGTGTGTGGCACTTGACAGCAGTAATTTTGAAGTAAAATATCCAGAAAATATTCAGTTTGGAAATTATTATTATTATTATTTGAAAAACAACGCACAAATATTTACTATAAAATTCACCGAAAATTCCTTTCAACAAAAGAATCGAATTTTTTCATAAAAGAATCGATTTTTTTTCTGAACAATTCGAATTTTTTCTGTCAAAACAAATCTTGCTAAGTTAGATTCTAGAAAGATTTTACACCGATTTGCACAAACACTAGCAAGATTTTAAATTTCTAAAATGTCAAATTGAATGTCAATTATGGCAACTTTATTGGATAGTTGAATGAAAAGCAAGTCAAGAAATATATCCATTCATTTCAAGTGAAGTGTATTTACATTCATATGTCAAAATATCAGCAGACTTAGTTTTATGACTAAACTGCAAGCTGAACTTCATTGTTCTGTTCTGTTGTTTTTTTTTTAATTTTTTGGTTGAAGTGGTTAAATAACCATAATAATGTATGTATATTCAACTGCATAAGTTAATCCAGTTAATTATAGTACGCAATAAAAAATAAAAAGTTATAATCCGCTAGTTTAATAATTGACCTGAGGAGCTCAAACTTGGGAAAACCAAAAAAAGTGTTCTTTTTTGGTAAAAAGTACTTTTAATTTTTTTAATTTCTCAAAAACTAAGATACATTTTAGCATCCGGTTTTCTGTTTTTATTGAAAATTAATAACAGCATTGAATTTTGAAAACAAAAATTATACTTAATTACATAAAATTATGAAAAAAATTAGTTTGAAATTTAAAATTTTTTAGAAAATTGACCCTCCCGCCCAAACCGGGGAAATAGACCCCCCTCCCATACGATTTTTTTCTTGTCTAAGGCCAACTTACATGTCCTAGCTTTTTGTCACACCTCATGCAAACCACCCTGTATATGCAGTCCCTTGTGTCTGCTACGAACAAAATGGTTTCTAATGGACTGATCGGGAATACAATGAATGAATTGAATGAAAAGAACCAACCGGCCTTATGTGACGAAACTAACAAAAACCGAAAAATTCGGTTCATGATGAAATGCTCTATTGATATTTTTGGCGTGTAAGGATTAGAACTGCTTACATTTACAGCAACCGAATCCGATGCAAGTAACCACAGTGTGTATATACACATTATACAGTGAAATCTCCTTTTAGAACAAGACATTATCGGTACATGGATTTAAAAAAAAAAATGCATTTCTATCAAATAGAAAAACGCCAATTTTACACTATACGGTCCGGAGGATTATTAGATATTAAAACAAAAAACTAAAAGTAAGGACGTAGTCGACTGAACTGGAGACTGACAACAGAGTGTTGTTTATGTATTTAAAGCCATTAATATTTGTCTGTGAATTTTTAAATTAATAAATTTAACAAACAAAGTTTTTTGTTGAAAATTTCAATAATCAAAGATCTCCAAATAATAATTTTAAAATCGAAATATCTTTTTTTTTAGACTTTTTGTACAAAAAATTTAAATATTTAGGGCGGTGGACACACTTTATAATTGTTTAATGTAAATTATAAGATTTATTTTTTGTGTAAACATAGTATAAAACTCCCAGGCCATCTATACAGGTCGTTTCATTCTAAAGACATATCAAAACAACCAACCTTGGGTGAATGTTTTTGAATGAACTTGTACAATAATAAATGTCTTCCTTTGGGCTACAATGTCTACTGCTAAGTATACTTCAGATGTTTTTTTAATATAAAAACAAACAACAAAAATTACAGTGAAATCGAATTAATATAAATAATGAATTTAGTAGAACACCTTAAGTGATTTCACAAATTTTGTTCACTTTAAAAACACAATTTACTTGACGAAACACGAATTAAAAAGGTTTAAAAAGGAGTGTGAATATGTAAATTTTTGAGGTGGTGTATTAAATAAAAATTGAATCCAGTTTTTGTCAATGTTTCGTGTTCAGTTTTAAATAGTCGTTCTCAAAAAGCAAAACAAACACCTGAAAAAGTTTGGTTGAATTCGGAATTATAATTTATAAAAACTATCGGAAGTGGAATTAAAAGCTTATTCTTTCCATTTAAAGATAACTTGTGACTTATATGGGTATGAGTATGAGCATGGAATGATTTCGAAGGGTCTATGAAATAACTCCCACGAAATAAGTCCCACTTTTAAAAACGAAATAAGTCCCACCAAAAATTGCTATTTTGAAAGTGGGAGTTGTTTCGTTTTTAAAAGTGGGACTTATTTCGTCAATTGGTGGGACTTATTTCGTTACGCGTTTTTATTTTAAGTGGGACTTATTTCGTTTTGAGTGGGAATGAATTCGTTTTGTAAAGTGGGAGTTATTTCATACCCCTAAATTTTTTTCTTTTGCAAAAAGTTATATATTGGACATTTCGTAAAAGGGACAAAGTGGGACTTAATTCATTTAAGAAATATATTATTCAAGGGGGAGTTATTTCATTTTGAGTGGGAGTTATTTCATTTCAAGTAAATTTTTAAATCATTTCATTTTGGTGGGACTTATTTCGTTTTCAAAAGTGGGACTTATTTCGTGGGAGTTATTTCATTTTTTTAAGCAATTTTTGGTGGGACTTATTTCGTTTTTAAAAGTGGGACTTATTTCGTGGGAGTTATTTCATAGACCCGATTTCGAATGTAGTTTAGTTCACAGTATTGATAAATTGGTATATCAAAAGAGAAAAAAACAACATAGTAAATTGACGAAGTGCGATCGTGTTGTGCCAGAAACAATACCAGATTTTGTGATTAATCAATCGAATGAAAATTTTAGTGAACAAGAATTATCCCTTTTAAACAAAGGTTTGAAGTACACTCCTTTGCAAAAAAAGGCCACAATTAATCCCAGTTATTATGGACATTGAAACTGTTTTAAAAACTAAAATGAATTCGGTTAAATATGATATACCTACATAAGAAGAAGAAGAAAATGTGGTAGACAAGGTCCTTTAACACAAAAAACTAATTCAAATGAGTTTGAAATAATTAAAAAGCTATATATACGTGATAGAAATTGTATATTTATGTTAAAGCAGACAAAGGAAATAAAATTGTAATTATAAACACAGGTGACTATCAAAATAGATTATTAGAGTTAATAAATGAATGTAATTACAAGCGAGTTCAAAAATCAACACTTCCAAAAATGATTCGTGAAAGTGAGTGATCTATTAAGAAAAGAAATAAGTCTGGTATTCGGTCAACGATTAAATCGTGTTCTTAAAGCTTCAAACCAAGATTACCAAGATTATATGGTTTACCAAAGATTCATAAACAAGGAAATAAAATAAAACCAATTGTTTTGAATATTAACGCTCCTTGTTATAAAATTGCCAAATGGTGGGTGAAATACAGAAATTGCCGCCTATATTGAGTTTGTCTGTAAAAAATTCTTACGATTTCACCGAAAAATAAAAGATATTCAAATTGAAGAAAGTCAATGTACAATGGTTTCGTTCGATGCATCTTCTTTATTACCCGGGTATACCCGTTGATGTTGCACTTGAACAATTCGGAAAATATTTATCGTCTATAGATTTATATAAGAGCTGCAAAAATTTGTAATATCACAGTTTTTTCCAATTCCGGAACTTTATTTAGTGGAAAAACATTTAATGGAAGAATATGGACAATAAGTGGATCGTCCCCATTAATAAGTGAATTGTTTATGGCTCATTTTGAACTAAGTTTAAAGGAAAAACAATCACTGCCAAAAATATGGCATCGGTACGTAGATGATGCGTTTGCCATAGTAGAAAAATCAGAAATAGAAAATTTGTTAAATGTGCTGAATGCTCAATTTGTTTCAATAAAATTCACATATGAAATCGAGAAAGAAGGAAAATTACCTTTCCTCGATTTAGAATTAAAAAGAAAGAATAAAACAGTTGAACCAGCTATTTATAGAAAACGGGCTAGCACAAATAGAACCACAACAAACGACTCAAACTGTTGCATACAGCATAAACTAGCAGCTTTTCATGCTATGGTACATCGATTATGTAGCTTAGATCTTTCGCCAATGAACTACATGAACGAATGTATGTAAAACAATAAATCAAATCGCGCGAATAAACGGGTAGGTATAACGAAGTTTTGATCGATCGCTTTGTTAAAAAACATACCGAAAAGTTTAAAAGATATGAATTCTTAACTTTGTATTCACAAAACTGAAAGCTCGATGAACAAAATATACGTGACGCGATCATATGTTCCATTTTTAACTAGCAAGTTGAAAACGAAATTCCACGAATATGGTATGGATATTGTGTACACAAATCAATGCAAACTATCGAATTTATCGAGTTCAACAAAAGACAAAACTGAGGGCTTAAATAAATCGGGAATATATGCAATAAAATGTATTGAATGTGAAAGTGTTTATTATGGCCAAACAAAAGGAAATATCTTATCGCGTTAAGTAACAACCAAACGTATAGATCCGCATTAGCAGCACACGCACAACAATAATCATTTATGTATAAATATTGATAATGTGCAGTGTGCACCTTGTAAAAGAGATAACAGACGAACGAAAACTCGATTCATACGAGGGTTTTTACATACAAAAAGACAAAAACTCGATGAATCGAGAGAACATTATACTTTATAACGTATTTTTGTTACAAAAATCATATCGAAGCCAAAAAACAACCTAAAAATGCTTAAAAAATGTGCTTGAAAATAATTTGCGGGAAAACCGTTATCCACACAGAAAAAAGTTGTATGGTAGATACAAATTTCTAACTGTTCTTGTTTAAATAAAAAAAAATGAAAAATTGGTTGTAGTTTGGCAAAGTTAAAACCAGTCAAAAGAATAAAAATCATAAAAAACGTTATAAGTCGAAAACGAAGCGAAAACGAGAAAATTACCTCTTATTATTACCTACCCTGTATATTGGAATGACATATCTTTGTTATAAAGGGTGTTTTTTTTAGACGTGTGGTTTTCAAGAAGAAATAAAACGCATATAATTTAATGTTATGCTCTATTATAAAGATAAGGGTTTGCCATTATGTTTTAAAAATGATTTCCATGGCTGGCTCGAATAAATTCCAGCCGAGAGGCCCAAGAGGCCCCAGATTCAATTATTGCGATGGCGGACGGACTCATTCGGCTCTTCTTCGATACTCTGCTCCATCCACAGCAGCAATAGCGTCTTCGGTGCGAACTGTACGGCGTCTCTGAGGATGCGCATTATCCACTAGAGTAAACGTGGTGCGAAACCGATTCATGGTTGCTCGAATTACTCTGCTGGGCGATTATGTCGACCGAATATTGGACGCAGCGCGCGATGCGTCGTGCGAACCGAACTATTATTTTGGTAATAAATTTGCACGGTTTGCAAACGTTGTTCAGGAGTAAGTCTATTCATTATGAAATGGCAAACCAAACTGAGCATAAATCAAGTGACATGACAGCTCTCAAAAAGACCAACTCCGAAAAAAGTATTGCCAGATTGAAAACCACACGTCTTAAAAAAAACACCCTTTATATGTAATGAAAGAGCATCATTATACGCTTAGTTTGGGAGACAAAATGTTGTCTTAAAGCTTACCGTTATTCTAAAACGCTAGCTAGAACAAATTTATCCGTCAAAGCAAAAATATTTTTTGGTTCAACAGCAAAAACTTTAGTTTACGTTGAGCTGGCCTCGATCAATTTTACTTAAAATTTTGTCTGTCAATAAATCTAATTGTGTTTTACCTGTTAACGTCGAAAATGGTTCAGAAATCTATGGGAAGGGCTTTTCTAGCACACCTATATATACGCATTTGCATTGATTCTCGATGTAAGAAATTGGAGTTCGAAGGTTCCATAGAAGGAAATAGCTCCCCACACCATACACTACCTGAAGATGGAATGACAGCATTCCAAAATGCATTTAAGGTACTTCTTTTTAAACCTTTTTAATTCGTGTTTCGTCAAGTAAATTGTGTTTTAAAAGTAACAAAAAATTGTGAAATCACTTAAGGTGTTCGACTTAATTCATTATTTATTGAAATTAGATTTTAATTTTGGCAAAATTAAGGCGTTCCATTCATCATCTATACTGTGAAGTACTAAAATTACTTTGCAGGGCCCAATGAAACACGCTTAATGGCAATCGTTTATTTTTTCTTTTATTCGAGCTTGCGTTGTTAAATTTAAAGTGTTTAAATTACATTTCATACAAAAAATTCTATTATTTTTATATAATCATACATAAATAAAGTTTTTACTTAATTTAACTAAAAAATATTTAAAAAAAATATCTGCCATTATAAATAATGATTTTGCAGTAAATAACTGTGATACAATTTTAATTAACCTAATCATAAAAGTGACCTAATGATGTAGGTAGGTTATACATTTTTTTGTTCTTCTCCCACAACTGCCAAGTTCATGCTATTGTTTTGAAAGTGATATGTCTACAACAAAAGCACACTTTTACGCACTTCAATTGTCCATTCCAGGCCAGACACTGAATAGAAAGAAACCCAACGACCAACAACACGACTTTCTTTTGTCGACAGAAACTAAAACACCATCATCGTCAGTCCATCTATGGTATATATCACCTCTTGTACTTTTGATCTAATTGCATTTCAAAGACATAAGTACACACAATTAGACGATTGTAACAGGTAACTTCATCACCTATTTGATGTTCGTGCACTAAGGAGTGGATAGATTTCCTCATTAGGTAATTGGTTCTATTATACTCTGTATATCTCTATGGCCTGCATTTGTTTTGAAATCTTCACAACAACAACAATTCAACAACAACAACAAACAAATTTTTAAAGTAAGATTAACTGTAATATCTCCTATTCACCATTATACATAGTATGAGTGTAGGTTTATAATTTAATAAAACGTCAAATAAAAAGCTGTTGTATTTACTACTTTTCTGTCAAATGGTAACTTTATTATTTGTTGCTTCTTTAGATCTGATTTTAAAGACTTATAGACTCTATATACAATTTTAAATCATGCTCTGAAAAAAAAAATTAAATATGCTTCGGAGATTTTTGTGTGTCATGGTTTTATAGTCGAATAATACGTCTGTTTGGTAACTGTAACTTCTTGCTACAATGTGCTACCATGTATTGTAATTCTTTTTTCTATGGGATTTGACAGCAAATTGTGTTACGTCGCACAGTGGGGCAGCTCCATATAGAGCCGTGATATAAAGTCCATCTCAAAATTTTTAAGCAACGGGAATAAAATGTTGTTTTCCTCAATTAATACATTATTTTTGATAAGACATGGAAGAACTTTTTTTGGTAAGTCACTTGTGCTAACTTAACCACGCTGTCAAGTTGGTGCGAGAAAGCAAATAAAAAAAACAGATTTTTGGGGGATTTTTTTGTTTAATTTTGTTTTCTTATAAAGATTTGTGATAAAAATGTCAAGTAATATTTCTGATATTGATGAATGTGTGTTTTTTTAAGAAGACAAATTTGAAAAATCTTGTTTAAAAAATCTTGCAAGGTTACAAAAATTAGCTTTTTTTCTAAGGTGTCACATGAAACTTAGAGCAAAATCTTCTATTTCGGCATTTTTCAACCAGGTCTGTGAGTGTTGCCAGATAAACAGATATTTGGTGAATATAAATCAAAAAAGAAAAGCGCTTGAAAAATGCCGAAAATATTTTTTATGAATTTTTTTAAGTTAAAAATGATTAAAACAAAAAATTTTGTATGGTTATTTAATTACTTATCAATAACAGTTTTTTTTTTTTTTGCTTCTTTTTTTTTAATTCGTGGCTGCATAATAAAAAAAACAAGTTTTTCTCTATGTTTTTTCATTGTGTTTATTAAAATATGGCAATTTATAGGTGGTCAAAATCAAGTATTTCAATGTTCCAGACGAAAATTGGTTGATTTATATTTTAACAGCAAGAACAAAAATTCTAAAACAAGTTTATCGCCGTTGGGACTTTTCTTAAAAATAAAACTTCATGTTATGAAAATTCTAGCCACTTAAAACTGAAGCTAAAAGACTTAAAGTACCAGTTTAAAAGTATGTAAATGGGATTTCAAAGTTTTCAGAGAGCAATATAGCAGAAAATCTTCCAGAAAAGATATTTGGCTGCCATTTTTAATCGAATGATGATTTCTTCGGATCCTTCGGTTTCAAGTTTAAGTCGACAATTAAATATAAACAAACAAAATTTTCATCTTGAAGCTATTCAAATGTTTGAAGTAGAAAATGTCGTATGTTATGATTCCGATTAAAAATACATAAATAAATTAAAATAAAAGTTTGTTATATTATTATTTCTTTAATTTTTCATCAATACTGTATTTTATTTATTAATCAATTAGGTGAAGTAAAGTTGTTTGAACCAAATAAGATTAATATATTATTTTTTTATTTATTTAGTTATTTATTATTAAATTATTTTTATATTTAGTTATTTTTATTTTATCAAAAACATTAAAACTTGAGTTTTTTGGATTTTTGTTGGTAAAAAGTTTTTCTCGAATAACTCAAAAACTAATATAGATTTTTGGACTTGGTTTCCAAAATCTTGCTAAAAATTGGTAAGAACATTGAGTATTAAGTAAAAACATACCACTTATAAAAGCAAAATTTTGAAAAAATTAACTTCAAAATAAAAAACTACGATTTTTTTTTTCAAAATTTTAACTTTAAAATTTTATTTTTTAAAAACTATACACTTTAACAACTTCAATGAAAAAACAAATTAGAGAGTTTAGCTTTCTAATAAGATATAGGAAATCACTGTACGACCTTTTGTTAATTTTAAATGTTTTTTTTTTAACTCTAAGTCAACTTTTCACAAAATTGCCCCTCTCGCCTTAACGAAGGGAGCTAGATCCCCCCTCCTTACAATTTTTTTCTTAGGCTATATCCAAGAATAATTCTGCAAAATATCATCTGCGCTTTATTAATTTAAAAAAAAACTCAACTTTTTCGTGCCTGTTTCGCGTTTAAAATTAATATTTTTTTATACAAAACTTACTTAAATTCAAAATAACACTTTGCTTTCATCATAAACTCACAAAAAGTTGCAAAACAACACTCAATTCCTAGTGAAAATAATTAATATCACAAAACGACCTATCTTGCCCCACTGTGCGTCGGTCGTACAACGTTTCGAGTTACCAAACAGTAAGGGCACGTTTTTGGGATAGGATACACAACCCTACTGCTGGCACCCAATGAGTGGAATACCGTCGGCTTTTTTGTCAAAGTCTCGTAAGTCGAAAATGAAAAAAATAGCTGTGTTCCTTTACTTTGAAACTCTGCTTTTGTGTGAATTTCTACACATTTTATTATTTTTTATATGAACTTTGACAGACTTTTGTGTAGAAATTCAAAGAAATTCACAGAGTTTCAAAGTAAAGGAACACACATATAGTTTTAGACACAAAGGACCAATTTAAAACATAATAAAATGAAATTCTAAGAACCTAGATGGTTTTAGAACTGGTTAAAACATACAGTCTGCCAGAGTTCATATAAACAAGTGAGTCTCAAAGTAAAGAAACATACGTAATGATATTTGAATTCAGTGATTGGGCAGGTTCAATAAAAATCGCTTAACATCTGAATTTTCAGATTTCTGAATTTATGTCGTTGAACGCAAAAAAAATCTGAAATTTCAGCCAAAAGTCATTGTGTCAAATTCCTGCATTTACCTGTAGGATTTACATTTAAGCGAAATAAAACAGAACTTTAATTACATTCGTATATAAAACATTGAGCGGAAATAGTTGTGAGGATGAAATTATATGTAACTAAATCAGCATCAGGTATTATTATTTTCATTTAAAGACTTTTTATTGATATGTATGGCCTAAAAAATTATAGAAAAACTTTCCAAACATCAATATAAAATATTTTTGATTTAAAAATTCACTAAACAATAAACAAAAAGTTCGTTCATTTAAATAAGTATTAGGGCCAGTTTTACAGTGAAGTAAGTGTCACTTAAGTTCCAAATATGGAAAACTAATTCCCAATTTCACAATGTAAACTTATCGGAATAAGTGACACTTAAGTCTCCGATGTTGGCCACTTAAGTTCCCCTAACTTAGATAGTAAAACTTCGGCTAAAGTGCCAAAATGGGAAAATTAAGTGCCACTTATTTTGTTAAGTGTGCACTGTGAAACTGGCCCTTAAATTTTCAGGACGAAAACTAAAAAAAATCAACCACCAACAAGACAAAATTTTAAAGTTCAGCTTTTATGTGTGCTTTTGGCACTTCCCTCACCACAAACAACTTTCATCTGAATTTTCAGATGAGAATTTCTTGTCTGAAAATTCAGATGAAACGTAACTAAACGTAACTAAAAGTCACTAAAAGTCATCTAACTTTTTATGACAGCTGGCCAATCAGAAGCTCCAAAAATTCAGAAATCTGAAAATTCAGATGTAAAACGTAATCGATTGAACGCACCCATTGTTTTAGATTAGAAATAGATTTTAACTGTCATTTTTTTACTTACGGTTTTTTGACGGAAAGCCGACAATAAACATTCTGATTTCTGAATTATTTATAGATTTCCTTAAAATACTCTTAGGTTTTCTAGCTAGTCACTGTCTAAATAGTTGGAAATCTCCTTGTGTATGAAGGTATTCTAACAGTTGTCTAAATATGTCTTCATATATTCACTGAAATCTGTGTAAGTTGTAAATTTTGTGACCTTTTGTTTTGAAAACTTGACCAGTGAATCAACCAAATCTAAGTCATCACCCCTGTCCTAATTTCCGATCGGTTTTAAAATCCTTTCGTTTTCAAACTCTAGGTGTTCTGAAATAGTTTTCGCTTTCAATGCGCTTATGCGGAATGAGTGTGCTACTCAAGTAGCACACTGGTGTATAATCTGGTGTAAATTCGTGAATTTTGGTGTAAAATTGAGAAAACTGAAAAATAAATTCATATTTCGGTGTATTTGTCAAAATATATGGTGTAAAAATTACACCAACGTCTTTTCTGTGCAAAATTTTAACATTTCTTTTGAAATTCAGTGCAAAAAATAAACCGATGTTTAGCTGTTTTTATAATACACCATATATGGTGCATAAAATTGTTCGATTCTTAAACCAACAAAAATGGTATATTTTTTACACTATTTTATAGATAAAATATACCATTTTATATGGGCAGCTACATTTCGGTGTAGGACTTTCATCGTGTGGAAATAAAATGCACCAAACTACGTAATGCAGTAAACAAGAAAAAGTCAGTGCAATTGTTTAGTCGTCATTTCGTTGTTAACCGGTAACTGCATTTTTGTATTAAATAATATTCACAAAAATGAGTTCCTCGAAATTTAATAATTATTTGAAGTGGTATCGTAGGAAAAAAAATTTTTAAGCAAATTAAATAAACAAATTAAAGATAACAACATCCAGCAAAATCAACGAAACTTATTTGGATATTCGGGAAACATCAACTTTTATATTCGGCAAAAAAACTCTAATTGTTCATTATCTGGAGAAAATATTATATCAAATGAACCTAATATTGTTTTGCAGTCAAATGAAATATTAATGGATTCAATTTCGAACGATGATTTGGATGAAAATGACGAAGTTGTGGAAAACATATATCGCGAAGTGGAACCGTCTACGGAAGATTGCGTCATTGATGACGTGGACGAACATATTGATTTCATGTCTAAATTGGCCGATTGGGCTATTAAATATAAAATAACACATACTGCAGTATCTGAGTTACTTGTTTTATTGCGAAGTGAAGGAAAAGCTGAACTGCCAAAAGATGCGCGTACGTACACCACGGAATGTTGATATAAAAACAATGGGATCCGGTTCATTCTGGTACTATGGCATCGAAAATTGTTTACGCATTGCATTTCGTCAATTAAATAACACAATGCAAGCTCTTCTCAATTTCAATGTTGACGGGTTACCACTCTTCCCAAGTAGCAAATTTCAATTTTGGCCGATATTAATGAACATAGCCAATAAGCCTGAAATTAGAACAATGGCTGTAGTGTAGCAATTTATTTCGGCGATGCAAAGCCACCATCTAGTGAGGAATTTTTGAGACAACATGTTAATGAAATTAATGCTCTAATTTTAAATGGAATCGATTTAGCAAACGGATCAAAAATATTGATCAAAGTCAATGCGTATATTGCAGACACACCAGCTCGGGCATTTATCAAATGTAAGTATACAAATCATGGTTTGACTTTGTTTGAATTAATATTGTTGAACTCTACAGGCGTCAAGACACACACCGCATATAGTAGTTGTACAAAATGTAATGTTATTGGAGAATTTGATCGATCAGGAAACCATATGAGCTTTCCAAGATTAGATTGTCAACGAAGAACTCATTCGGATTTTATAAGCAAAACTGATGAGGATCATCACTTATGGAATTCCAGAACGGGGCAATTCTACCACACCCCTCTTGAGGAAATTCAAGGCATTGACATGATAAAAAACTTCCCTATAGCTGATTCGATGCATTTAATTGAATTAGGTATGTAAACTAGAGCAAAATATGTATATACAATTCCAGTATGTTTTCAACTAACATCATACATATTTCAGGTATTACAAAACGCTGCTTAAATGGATGGGTCAATGGCTCATATAACTTCCGTACTAAGCTGCCCGCCCATGAAACGAATTCTATATCAACATGGCTCAAAATCAGCAACGACTGGCTACCATCTGAAATCACAAGACAGGCTCGAGTGGTCTCGATACTTTATCGTTCTGGAAATCTATCGAATACAGAACATTTTTGTTATATCTTGGCCCAGTTATAATGAAACATTTTTTGCCATCTGAGTTTTATAAACATTTTTGGTATTTAGTTGTGGCAACGACGATTTATTCGTGCGAACGATACATAGAAATTCCGGAAATTCTTATTGTCGCTAGAAATTTGATGAATGATTATGTGGAAGAATTTATAGCTCTGTATGGAAGTGACTCTATCAGCTCAAATGTTCACAATTTGATTCATGTTCATGATGACGTTCTGAAATTTGGATCGTTGCGAAATATTTCTGCATATCCATTTGAGAGTACGCTGTATTGGTTAAAATACCTATTGAAAAATGGCTCCAGACCCTTGAGCCAAGTGGCCAAACGTATTATTGAAATGAATAAGTTGAATTCTCGGCCTTCAAAATCAGCCGCATATCCTATTTTAAATAAACAAATTAATGAAAACCCTGAAATGTATGGCGAAATCATGTTTTCAACATTTATGTTATCAAATGATTGAAAAAATAAGTGGTTTTTGACCAAAAATAGTGAAATCGTTGAAATGATACATGCTACATCAAATGGATCCACAATAAAGATACATGGAAGGAATATTCGGCGATTTGACGATTTTAATACCAGTCCATTCTCATCTCGTCATTTGAATATTTATTCGGCTGACATGGAGTTTGAAATCCTGAAAGAATATGCTGTAGAGCATATCAAATGTAAACTTATTTGTTTACATCCATATGATACAGAATGTAGACAAAATAAACAGTTTTTTAACGCTAAAAAATTCGTTTTTTTCCCTTTAATCCACACTTTATAAATTGCTGCAATTTTATTCACATTTTTCTATCTCAAATATTGTACATATATTATTGAAACAATTTTGAGTATTTTGTTCACTGAAAAAATTTTTGAAAATAAATATTATACCGAAAGAACATCTAGTCCATTGTGTATTTTTTTCATAGTAAATACTTGTTGGTTAACAAAATTTACACAGAGAGTTCGGTTTATTTAATACACCATTTGGTAATATATGCACTATTGAATACACCACAGAAAGTTTGGTGTATTTAATACACCATTTGGTAAAATATGCTCCATTGAATACACCACACAGAAAGTTCGGTGTAGTTAATACACCATTTGGTAAAATATTCACCATTTAATACACCACACAGATAGTTTGGTGCATTTGATATTAGTGAAATATGCGCCAGTGAATTTCAGTGATCAGTTTGTTTGATTTGAATGGCACTCAAAAATATTTTCGAGATTTGTTGAAGAGGAAAGATGAAATTGCCCCAAAGGATACACAAAGGAATTTAAAGAAAAATAAGAAGGAAGAGAAGGAAGAGAAAGAAGAGGCTGCATTAGTTGCTGAACCAAAAATGGCAAAGAAAGATGAAGTTGGTGAAGAAGACATAGAAGATGTCAGCATTTAAAAAAAAGTATAAATGTTCATAAAAATTCAATAAAAATTTTTTTATTCTCAGTAAGCAATTTTGTTTTCATTTTTACCAAACTTTTGAACATTTTTTACACCATTTTCAGCAAATTAAATATACCGAAAAAAATTCAACGACATATTTTTCATAATGGTGCATTTTCCGTACAGCTCCTTTGACTTGGTGCATTTTTTTTACCAAGTTCTTGGAATGATACAAATCAGTAAATATTTTGCACAGTTTCCAGCAAAATAAATGTACCGAAAACAGAATGTGGTATATAACTTTTACAATTGTGTATTTTTCTTTCCGGTCTTTTAAAATGGTGCATTTTTTTTGTCCAAATTCAGCAACTGGTGTATTTTTTTCACGACGGCCATATTTTTCAAGTAATATTAGGTAAAAATGATTTTCGGCTGGCCACCATATTTAAAATAAAAATAATGATTAATTTTTTTATTATATGTATCGAATTAATTATGCCACATTCTTTGTATTTTCGACTCGTTTTTAACAGTACTACTATAAAAAATTTAAAAATTAACGAAAGATTACAATTTTCGAAAAATTAATTTTTACGCAACTACTTAAAAATCTTTAATTTATTAAACTTTTCGAGGCCCTCGAATTTTAGATGGGGTAGGACCGAAAATCAATCGACAGAATGTGCTTCGTTTTAAATTTGGCACTCACATTCATTTTTATTTATAATTTTCTTGCGTCTATATTATGACATTTATAATCATAGAAATAATTAAAAATTCTTGCAGATATACGTTTGCATCAGAAAATAAACAACGGTGTAAATTTTAATTCATAAAAATGTTTCCGATTGAAAAAATATACTTCGGTGTAAATTTTATATCAGAATAAATTCTCAATTTCGGATTTAGATACGATAATGGTATATTTTATCCACCGAATCATTGTGTATTTTTCACACTCACGGTAGTAAAAATCCACCAAAATTTGGTGTAAAATATTTACCATTGTGTGTATAATTTGATCTATTTATCAGTACATAATATACACCCCTGGAGTATATTATATGCTAGAAACTGGAATAATTATTATACCAACAGTACAATGTATATACCGAAAATTAGTATATTTTTTGTACAGCCGGTGTAAATTTTATACGAAAACGCGGCATTATTTACACTGAATCGAAATTAAATACACTTAAAACTGGTGTATTTTTTATATTGAAAATGTATATCACGAAAGTGAAAAAAATACCCCAAAAATTTTGGTGTATTTTGGAGTTTTGTGCTACTTGAGTAAGTGCTTTGATTTTTGATCGGATTGAAAATAATTGACATTTGGAAATTAATTTTAGTTTTCGTTTTAGAATTGAATTGACGCGCTATTATACGTTTATTGTTAGATTTTTTTTCGTGATTTATTTAATTTTTTTCACTAATTTGACGTTTCGAATGTGTTTCCTGATTTCGAAAGAAAAAAAGATTTGAACACTAGCTAAATTGAAAGTGAAAATCAGAACACTTTTTTTTAATCCGTGCGGAAATCAATTACATTAAAGATGAGTTGGCTTTCAGATCAAATAAAATACTTGGTCATCTTTTTGTGATATACAAAATTAATTGTAACGGCAAACCAAATGATCCTTGTGATCTATGCTATATCGGCACCACGAAACAATTCCTACGGCAGCGAATGTCTAACCACAAATCAGACATCAAATCCAACAACCCTGGAAAGACTGCATTAACCAGTCACATTATTGAAAGCGGCCATTCTCCCGACTTTGATGATGTCAAAATTCTTCAGACCGAGAGACATGCGTCTAAACGATACACTATTGAAACGCTGCACAATGCACATCATCAACAACAGCAACAACATGAACCGCAAACTAGACACACAGAACATATCCGCTGTATACTGCTCTCTTGTCTCTAACTAAACGTCAAATACCAATTTGTTGTTTTATTATAAAGTAAAAAGACCTAACTTCAATGCGAAGTGCATAAGTTTTATTGAATTTTATTTATAAAACCTTATAATTTTACTTATGTAAAACTAAAATACTTATATAACGTAAGTCTTGTTAAAAGTTGTCATACAATTGTTATAATCATTATTTGTTTTTTTTTTTTTGTTAAATAAGTTCCCCTGAAGAAGGCAGCAACCCCTGCCGAAACGTCGGGAAAAGTAAATGTTTACTTAATTGTTTCATTTCAACAACCATTGTGACCAGAAAAGCCGAAGGAAAAATAAGATTTGATCTTATCCACTTTTTCAAGGACATCAATTACGTTTACGGATTTGATTCGGAACGGAAATCAGAACAGGGTGCAAAAGCCTGTTTGGTAACTTTTTTTCCAACATATTTTCCAAAAACTGAGTTTTTTTCTACGGGTTTTGACGGGAAATTGTAAAATTTTGTGAAAACTTGTGCAAATTCGCAAGAAATTTCACGTTACCAAATAGACCACATATTACTTTTGGGGTTCAAGTCGAGTTTATTCCAGCAACATTTTTTTTACAGTCAATATTAATTTCGATTTGGCTTTGAGTTCCAGAGTTAACTCATCAAATTTCAAATTAAGCGTTTAATCAAAGCTAACTAGAATTTTTTAACCCAAGAGATATTTTTGACTTACCTTTGCTAAAATGGCATTTAATAAATACATTAATATTTAATTTGTCAACCCACTCTGGACTTAACTGTTGAGTGTTAACACATACGTACTGCCGAATTGGTCCTAAATATTAATATTAATGGTATATATTTTGTAAGAAGCTTTTCTTGATATGCAATTGTTTAACTTTCAGAATTAAAACAGAAATAAAATATATTTTTCACTCATCCCAACGTCTTGTCTTAAAGTTGTTATAAAGTCAAATTTTAATATTTTTTCTAACGTCCCACATCAAATACCTACCACAAATCTGAAATCTCATTTCTTTTAAATTACATTGGGGTTAATCTTTTGGTTTACCTGCCAATTTCGAATGTTTATTTCCTCATCATCGTCATCATTGCAAATGAATTTAACAGCTATTTCCTGCTCAGGATTGTTTCATATCCGACGAAGAATCCTTGGAAAATTGTTTCGCGAAATTTACTTAGCGCGCCACAATATTTTAAATGCCTATTGCTATTTGCTATTCTCATGTCATGATAGAATGATAAGGATGCGGTGCGTCTTAAATGTTTGTTTCTTGAAATTTAAAGTAATTCTTCTATGTATACATACATCATACATACATTATGTGTTCTATTTTGAGTGACTTTGATATTCTTAAAGAATATTTTTTTTTTCCTTTACGAAACAGCAGGGATACACAACCAGCAGTGGTAGCATCCATCAGGTTACAATCCCCAGCTCCAACCACCTGCTGACAAGTGAAGAATCCTTACATCCCTCACCCACCGTGACAATTACAAGTTCTCTGAGTAAAAATAAGGAAAATACCCTAGTGAGTCCAGCCGAGGCACTTACCCCCGCTCAATTACTACAAACAACCCCAAAAGTGTCATGTTGTAGCTCGACGACATCATCTTCATCGTGTTCTGGTATGTATGTTATCTTAATTTTTATCTATAAGTAGATATGTACATATATATTATCCACAAAGTTTTTTTTATCAAAGAATTTAATTCCATTCTTTAATTTTTGTTTAATTTATTAGAAAATGGTTTGAAATACATGATTTTTGAAAAATGGTTCTTCGTTTTTTATGAAAAATCTTAAAGTTCTCTGGTGAAAATTTATAATAAGGGTATTCATGCAACGTCTTAAACTTTACGATGTCGTAAAGATTCCGACACACGTTTCATGAACGCACCAAAAAACATTTTGCGTACATGTAGTAAACGATATGGTAAACAAATCAGCTGTTCGTTAAACGTCAAACAGCTTAAAATATTTAATTTTAATATTCGTAAAATTTGTCATCCGCAATTTAAAAATGCCCAAAATAAGCCAAAAAAGTAAATTTATACAATTATATGAACAAATTGCTTTCAATGATATATATTCTTGAGTTATTTGGCGAAAATGATGGTAAGTATGTTTATTGTTGTGATCAACACATAAGTGCATGTATGAATGCATTTGTGTTTGTGTAACTCACACTATTTTGAAAAAAACCTCATTTTTCCTCGATATGCCCGTTTACCATGTTTACGATGTTTACCATCTTCGTTTAACACACAAATTTGTGTCTTAAAGTTTAAGATTTGTTTTTCTCATGACAAAGTTAGCCATGAGTTTTGTAAAACTGAAATTTACACCAATTTTTGTTTTTATTTTTGAGACTACAACCAATTCGAATACACTTTTTCTGCAACCAATTCGAATAAATTGTTTCTTCAATATTTAAAACGAAAAAAAGAACCTATCATTCGTCAAAATCGGTGATAAACTATTTTGGAAGTTATTTGAATTTTTGTTCGGGTTGAGTTCAGACTTCCAAAAACTAAAATCCCAACAACCCAATATCCCAAACACCAAAAATTCCAAAAACTCCCAACATATAAAAAACCCAAAATAAAGAAAACCAACAATTCACAAAACCCAAAATGCCGAAAGCCCAAAATCCAAAAAAACCCATTATACCGAAAACTTTATACATACCCGAAATCTAAATCCCGAAAAGTAACATAAAATGACAAATTTGCCCAATTTTTCGGGAGTTCTAAATAGGAATTTTTAATGTAAACGAGAACACCTATAATGCAAGTTGTATATTTTAGATACGATCTACAATTTACTGTTATTGTGCATTTAGAAGTGTTGTAATTTCATTAAGTGTGTATGAAAAGAATTCAGCCAACTAAAATTTATAACATTCCACTCTACTTTACTTTTGATCTTTTCTTTATTTGAAGTTTTGGTTTTATCTTTTTCTGTTTAATGATTATTTTGTTTTTATTAAAAAAAAGTTTTAGCGAGAAGATTATTTTTAAGATTTATTTATTAAACAATTTGTTCAGTTTTAATGACGGGATTTTGGCCTTTGGTCTTATGGGTTCTAACAATTGTGGCTTTTCTGGATGCTGGGTTTTCGCCGCGGGATAATGTGTTTTCTTGATTGCGGGATAATGGGTTTTCTTGATTTCGGGTTTTCGGAATTTTGGATTTTCAGGGGTTTGGGTTTTATGGATTTTGGGTTTTCGGGATTCCCTCCGACTTCCTTTTTGTTTGCATAGCTCCTCATGAATTTTCCGTTGTTTACGATCACACGAGTAAAAACTTATATATATGTAATAGCTGTGTTTTATTATCCCCCAGATCCTATTCAGGTCAGATCATGAAAATAAAATAACCCATGATCTCAGTGACAACTTGTTATATACCCAACTCTTTTTTCTATACACCCGTTGTGTTTTTTCTTTACACTACTGACGACATTGGAAATCCAAATTCAAAACAAAGTTGCATCATGTCTTGTTTTTGTAATACATGTATTTTCATAAGCAAATCCAATCTAGTTCGGATCTGAGGGAAAATAAAACACAGCTTATATGTATGTATGATAAATATTTACTTTAAGGAATCCTAAAATTGATCGAAAAATTATTGAAATAAAAATTCTTGCGTTACTCAAAAATGGTTTTTAACAATACATCTGGAAATCACTTAATAAATTCAAAACTATCGCTTAGAATAAAATAAAAACAATGGAATGATTTTGTTTATTTAAAATTAACGTTAACATTAATTTAAGTTGAAGTTTTTTGCTCAGTACCGTCCTTTACAATAAAATGACGGAAAGTTCTCAATATATGAAGTATTATATTAGCTCCAAATAATTGGTAGATTGTTTTGTTTTTTTTATATATAAATTTCCAACAGACTTGCAACGTGATAGCTGGTTTCATACGCATCATCACCATTCACACCCTCACCACCATCATCACCACCATCACCATCATCCGCAGCTCGAAGACCTCGTTTATCCAGGACAAGCTCACCATCATCCCTGCAAATTCGGATTAGAAAGTTCCGAAGGCTATTTAAACTCAAGGTATAATGGTAAGCGTGTGTATTAATAAAGCGTTAAGGTTTGTTCTTCCATATATAGATACATAATAGATATACATATGTATATAAACCCTATAGACTTTGCTAATCTAATTAAGAAGTGTGTCCAAACAATAACTTGACGAGGCACGACGAGCTCCCATCATATCTAAATACATAATGCATATACATATATTGGTTGCTTCTAGTTGTTTGTATTAGTTTTACCAAAAACTTATGAACTCAAAAATATTATTGTAGCCATGGGCTATTTGAAATAAAAAAATAATAATATTTGAAAGATATATTAATTTTGATTGAGATCGAGAAGAGAATATAGTTAGTTGATGGATAAAAGGAACCTACACCATTTTTGCAATGCGACTTCCTTGACTTGACTGTATTCTAACCTTCTTCGCAGATCCAATAAATATACGAAGATTTATGGATATTAATATTTGCTTTGTTAATCAAATTCATATTTGAAAATTGAAAATGCCATTGGGCTTATATAATGAAGGTTGAGTAATATTTAATTGAAATGTCTTCTTTGGAGACAATGTTTTTCATATAGATGCACTTAATAAATATAGTTAGTTATATAGGCTTCCGAGTTGTTAGAAAAGATAAAGTCGATTTTAAATAATATATGGAGAGATAATAGATATAGACAATGATCGGTGTTTAAAATGATGTGTGAATGCGTGTCAAAATGCCAATCGATTTTTAGCAAAAAAGTGCAACATCGTTGTATAGTGTTTAAACGCGAATTTTAGTTGTATGAAATTTATTTTCCCCTGCAAGTTGATATGTTTTCAGGTAATTCAATACTATAAGAACCTATTATCTATATATAAACATATAACAAACATTCCTCTTAGTTAGCGGGCAGAAACATCTCCACTTATGAATTAAGCAAATAAAAAACAGTGCTTCCTAAATATTCGTTTTGATGAATTTTATCATTTCATGAAAATTCGCTCTGCGTAAGGTTATTGTCACATGTGATAATCATATTTTTGCGACTTTTTCTTGTGACAGCTATTTTGGTGTCATTTTTATGTAAAATTGAAAAATTCAAGAAAAATTTATTTATTTTTACCTGTGCAATTATTTTAAAGTCAATAGAAAATGAAATTCACATATGTATGTACATAATAGGAATATTCGGCCAGATCCGAGTTTTTTTTTCCATGACTGAGCCATGAGTTTTGTTTGCATTTTATTGGCTTGCTTCCTATCAATGAAAATTATTTCATTTTCTTCAAATCTTAAAACGATTAAAATAATTTTTACTTACGTTTTTATTAGCTAATTTTTATTGGCACTCAACAAAGGCGGGTTAATTCACTTTACTGACAAAAAAAATCAAAATAATGGATTTATGAAAACTTTTAGTTTTGAATACTTTTTGGTGATCACTTTATATAGACGCAAAATTTAATTTGATCACATTTAATTGTCATGAATGTGACAACCACCAATCACCTTAGCCGAACAAAAAACTATATTGAGAATTTGGATAGAACTTAATTAAAAAAAAATAAATTCTTGATAACTTTTATTATTTTTATTGAAGACTCCTTCAAATTTTTCAAATCTCTGCCCAATGCTTAAGATAAGTTTATGAAGACAGGATTTTCCTTCGGATTTATAATCCACTCTTTGTTTGTTAATGGATTTTTTTGCGGAATATTTGTGAGGATTAATATTAGCCGCATTTTATTATCCATACGGGTTTGGGTCGGAGTTATTTTTTAGAACATATGTATAGTACAGAAAAATGATTTTATTTATACCATGTGCAATTATTTTTTTAGGTATGATATAGGAATGTTCGGTGAGATCCGATCCGTGTTATTACTTGCTTCTATCAATGATAATAATTATTAGATTTTCTTCAAATTTTATTTTTTTTTTAATTTGTACTTACATTTTTTTTTACTAATTGTTATAGGCACTCACAAAGGCGGGAATTCAAAATATTTTGTCGACAAAAAAATCAAATAAATGGATTTATGACAACTTTTAGTACTTCCTCCCTCAAAGTAATGCCAAGTTTTGAATAATGGCCGCGTTCGAGTAAAATTTAAACGCAATCCGGATTGGTTGGTGTTGTTGTAATCCTATAGGGAAAAACAGCTGAAATAAATCTGAAAGGTATCCTAAAATTTTTCGGATTTTTGTCAAAAAAAACACATCTGACACCTGAAATACGTGTTAGCTGATTTTCAGCTGTCTAGTCTCTCACTTTCTGTGGCAATGGATTAAAGAACACGCGGGATCTCTAGTTTGTGTTTTTTTTTAACGCATAAATTTTGATTTTTCCCGAACAAAATAAAATATAAAATATTTATAAAATACAAAATAAATATAAAATACCAGACAAACCAATCCAATCAGGTTTTGGTCGTTCGAAAACATATCCGATGCTAGACGATCTTAGATCTATCGACCTATCACTCGAACGCGACCAATTTATGGTGATCACTTAACATAGGCGAATAATTCAATTTGATCACATTTGATTATCATAAATGTTACAATCACCAATCGCCTTAGCGGATTCCACCCATATTTATTATATGATATTTTTATTTGATTAATATTGGAAAAAAGTAAGAAAAGACAAATTATTTTTTTTAAAAATGTATGAGCACTGGGACTCGTTATGAAGATGCGTCTGAACACTAAACATCCACTTTCGTCTTAGGTAGATAAATGGTAAAAAATCGGAGTTTGTTCAATAAAATAATAGTCACATTTAAATTATGTTGGTAGGGACGGTACCCAAAAGCTTTCTTATATATATATTTTTTTTTTAAATAGAATGATATTATGTTTCAACTCTACCTACGAATTCCTTAACGAAACAACAATAAAAATCAATTTTCCCCCATCAAAATCCATAATACGTCTGCTATTGAATTGCAATTTGCAAAGTATTCATCGCGCTATTAACATATCCCCAAATAGCAGAGCACGTGTTACTACTTTTTTAAGTTAACTCATATCTTCTTGGTTTTTTTATGTAATAATTTATTTATTTTCTATTAAAAAAAACATCATTGCAACATCAGCTAACGTCAAAGGAGTTCGTAATGAAAGAACATCATCTTTTTTCGACATACCTGCTGTGACGCATCCCTATTGCTACAGGTAAGTCTTATAATAAGATTTCCCGAAGATTTTACGCACAGCTTCGGCTTTTTGTGTCTGTTAAATGCTTTTTTTATTGAGATCAAAAAGTAGTGCGGTTTCGAAACCATAATAAGATTTTTTTTTCTCGATTTTTGTTTTCGTACAGATTCCCTTCAACAAATCAAACTGGGATGCTAAAGAAGACCGATGATGGTAAGATTGATTTTGATATCAAATAGAAATTTAAGAACCTTTACTTTCGATTAATAAAACCATGTTTTTCATATATACATATACCTATATAGTTGAACCTTAGGCTGAAAATTTGCATAAATACCTTATTGATGAGGAAAGAAAAAAAATGCTCTTAACTTTCATTGCACGTATTCGACGAATCATATCAAAAAGTATCTATACAGATAAAAATCAATCAGATTAATAAAAAAAATTTAATAAAATAATCCCTAATGAACTTTCTAGTGTTTGGTTTGCAGCAGCGGAAAAGCGAATTTCGCTGTCGAAACCACTAATCCACTCACGAAAGGTGATCCCGCGATGAAGGTGCACACATAATATTAATCAAAGAGTGGTGTAATATTTTCTATACTCACGATTTTCGACTTTGTAAAAAAAATTTCATATTCAATTTGTGTAACTTGTGAATACAACAAACAATCATTTGTTACCATCAGTAAAAATAAGTCTTAGCGAGTACTCGGCATCCGCAATGGTTATTATGACTTGCAGGACACTCCGTGACATCTGATTGGATCTATGCGTTTTCTTAGTCATATGTAACTGGCGACAAACGCTATCTAACTTGTAATGGCAGACGCGTCAAAGTAATAATTAGAACTAAAGTAGAAGCGTTTATGTACTTAAGTGTTATCTTTACACTAGAGAGTCGACTAGCATTAATAGCATAATCTTATACCTGCAACCAGTATTGTAACTTTACCACAATTTGGGTAGATCTAATACTATTTTTACGAATTTTCAAATCGGTGTCCAGACTTGGGCGTGTCGTGCACAGATGGTAATTTAAAGGCCTTAGGTCTTAATGGCATATAGAGTTACATTATTTAAAAATAATTGAAAAAACTTAGCAACAACTTGCTTTAAATTTCAAGCCTGTTATTGTTAAAAACTTCGAACAGGAATTAGACCGAGAGCCCACAGCAAATTTTGGGTGTGAATGATAGCAAAACTTCACTGGTATTTTTAGATAGGTCTTTACTTTTCATTAGCAAACATGAAAGTCTTGCATTTCGTGATTGGGGCCTTTGTCGGTAATGGTGCATTAAAAATCCGTTTTTTTTTAAAGCCCAGGTAAAATGTATAGCAACTAAATCATTATATTTTTTAAAGGATCTGATCGCCCTAGATATTAAAATGGGGGGGGGGGGCGTCTTGAATGGGGTTTTCTGCATCCAGGACGAACGCAATAAGGTTTCACAACAAACATATCGCCACATGATTGCAAGAACTATAGGTAACTTCTTTTTTTAATTTTGGAATTGGTAGCGTTCTTACGATGGGAATGTACCCACATTTGGTTTTTTAGCTTATATTTCGGAAACGCCAATACGCAATTTTTGCTAAGTTCAGTTCATCTTACATAGATTTCGTGACGAATACCTAGTGTGAACTATATCCAACAAGACTAGAATTCCTAATCATTAAATTGGAAGGTTTTGTTTTTGTATTTAGCCCCAGGGCCTGGCTAGTTTATATAAGAAGGTTTTTGAAGTTAATTCATGTTAATTATAGATATAGTTCGTTCAAAATATCTCAGATATTTTTACCAACGACCAAAGATAAAAAGTAAACTCTAGTGACGGATACATAATGTTTGTTATTTACAAAATTAAAGAAAAAATGTGTGCAAAAGTTGGAGTTTGTGAGCAAGTGTTTTTGGCAACAACCGATTTCTTGTTAAATGTAGTAGATTTTCGTTAAGCTTTACTATCTACTTAACGTGAATTAGCAATTGATTGTTTACTAAAAAGATATTTTATTTCGTGAATTAATTTTTGATCAACGTTTTTGCTCATTTGTGAATTAGAAGATAACTAAACATTTATTATTGTTAAGGGTGATATAAATTAACGCTATTTTGTCGATAGTCAGAAAATAATTAAACAAATTTATTATTAATTAATGTACAAGCTGGCGCAAAGGTTGTCATCGGATGCAAATGTCAATTCTACTTTGACATTTGTTATGTAAACATAAACGAAATATACCTACATCAACGAGACATAAAACACTATACTCCTTAAGAACGCGGAATGTTAAAGTAGAATTGACATTTGACGCCATTGTTCTGCAAACGGAAGCGGGATAGATTCATGCCAAAAATACGAATGTGTGAAAGAGTACCTGTACATATATATGAAAATGAACATGTTTATCTTTATATCAGCATTAAGACATCTTCCTATAATCTACATTCATGATGATCTCTGCATTTTGGTCTTCCCTCTCCATTTAACAAATGTAAATTTTATATCTTACACTACACCCTTTATTTTTGCAGAACTAGCATGAAGGTGAATGTAAATCCATCATTAAACAGATGCTCTGTTTGGTAACATTTGGCGTTTTTCTTTTTTGGCTCTGAACAAAGCTCTGAGGAGAGGTTGAGCGAACAGAGCAAACCTCTGAGGAGATTATGATCAGAGCCCTCAGATTTAATTATGAAACACACTTGAGCACTGAACATGTCATATGCATAGTAATCTGTCAAATTACATAAAAATTGTATGAAGTTGGCTTCGCTCAGCGTTTTGCTCGATTTGCTCGGTCATTTTATTCTGAGCATACAGATCATGCTCCGAGCTAGCTCAGATGGAAAAAAGAAACACGATTTATGTGCTCTGATTTGTCTGAGGTAAAAAAGAAACATAGAATTAATTTTTGACAGCGCGGTGATTTGCTCTGAGGTAAAAAAGAAAAACGCCAATTAAATTTCTTGCAAAATTGCACAAATTTCCACATATTAGCCGTGTTTTTTGCAAGCCCGGGGGGAATCGAATGAAAAAAAACGACGTCGGCGCTAAACAATTAACATGTTAAATGCAACAACAACTAATCCCAGAGAATTCTCGGGGTTTAACTTAAGCGCACAGAAAAACTGTGTTACCGGCATGAATTACATACATGTTATCGATAGTTTGTATGAAAACTCCATATTTTTTACTGTCATGGCGTCGCTAATCCCGGGCTTGCAAAAAAACACGCCTATTGTCTCAAATTCTTGTTTGTTAACTCAAAAAAGTTGCAATGGGAGAGCAAATAATTTCCCCTCCATTGGATAGCAAATTTTTGATACACAAATTTCTATGTGCAAGGAGTGTAAATACTGTCAAATACACAGCTATCAGTGTCTGTCACTTGACGTCAGCTAGGGCCTAGGAGTTTACGAAACATGTATTAAGATTAGGGACATGTTCAGGAAAATGATATATCGGAGATCTCAGAAACATTGTCACCTGAACAGGATTCCTCAGCTTTGCTGTCAAAATACTGAGGAAAAAAAAAAAAAGTGTGCGTACTTATGTACACGCGCTAGAAGTAAAACTTCTTTCACGACAACAGGGCAAGTATTTTTCAAGTCCTACCACTCAGAGCACCCGATTTGAAACTCAGAACCGTTGCAAAATCGTGACGCTGAATTTTGTAATTCGTGACGGGAATTTGTATGTCGGTTTGACATGTCACTGACAGCTCCATAGAAAAATTTTGTACCCCCATGCCGCAAAAGAAGTTTTACTTCAAAAATTCTTGGATTCACTTGCTCACTTTTTGACGGTCCAATATCTCGGAGATCTAATTTTTGTGAACGCGTCAATTGTCTTTACATATTCACTTGATGAAGATTCAGATAAGTCCATCAGAACATGCGTTTTTCGTTCGTTATTTTTCAGTATAAAAAGTTATTTTACAATTTAAACATTTTATGATTCAAAATGATCTGTCACCGTTTGACGTCTTGAACAGAAAATAGACATTTAATACAAAAAGTGGTTCAGTGCGTTTGTTAACTTTTTGACAAATATTCTCTATACGCTCTGAGTATTTTCTCCTTCTTTCAAGGTTCAAGGACAGGTTTTACGCCTTTTTTTTAAAAAGATACCAAACAGACCAATTATATTGCATTTAAAAGTTTTGAAAATATTTGTTTTTATATTAAAAAATTCAATTTAATTATTACCTTTAACATTTATTTTTTCGTAAAAATTTAGCTACATTAAACTTGTTAACCAAAACAGCATACCTACATATTTGTGTAATCTATTAGTTGTGCATATTTTGTATTTTCAAGTTAAGTTAGTTGAGGAATAATCAAAAGAAAAGAGGTGTTTTCTGATACAAAATAGTAGGTAAAGATTAAACTATCAATTAAATTCGTATGTTGAACTTAAATACTTAAGTTTCATGTCAGCAAACGGGCCTTAGTTATTTTTAATAATTTTTTTTTTGTTTATTGTTTGTCAAATTTAATTATATACAATCAAGTGACATGGTGTGTAGATAAACAAGGATAACATTTAACCTTCCTTAAAAGTATCAAAAATTCTCGGCTAGGGTGTTTTCAACAGCATAGCATCTATATAGGGTGGGGAAAGTTAAAAGAACATCATCATAGGTATGAATAACAACCAACCAACAACAACAACAAGGACAGGTAGCAGAAGCAGACATTCCCTTATTGCGATACCATAAGCTATAGAGCTATTAGATTATGCAAGCAACAATCCTTTTTGAATTATTAACGTCTTGTTATGATGAGATGATGGATTGTATGTTTGAGTAAGCCTTCACTAAGGGGGGCTGTCAGTGATCTTTTAATAATGCAACATTGCTAAATACCTCGACCTATTAAACAAAACAAAAGTCCTTGGGCATTAAGTTCGTCATGTTTCATTGACTACCCAAGATTAAATCAAAACAATATAAAATCGCTGTGTAAAAGTGTTGTTGGAAACTCATTCAGTTGTAATGAGAACACTAATTGACGTGGGTCATGATTCATGAACCGAATCCCTAAGCTATCATTCTCCAGAGACACTTTCTTACAGGAGATGTTTTTTTTTCGGTTGTGGTGTACGAGTACATTGTGTAAGCCATTGGTTTGGAATGAATAGGTCCTGATAAAATTCTGGGATTTTATTGTTTTTTATATATTTTTCTTGAAATTCTTTGAACTGTTAAGGCTTTACTTGATGAAAGACTTATAGGTACATCGTTGAAAAATTTTTTTTTTTAAAGATTTTTTACGTATACTTTAAAAACTTCTTTCAGGTACCAACTTGGATGTGTCCTTTGGAGGTAACTCCCCTACACTGTCAATGCCCCATCATTTCCATCACCATACAAAAATTGAACATCCTGATTCAACTACAGCGACGACAACGGCGGCGGCGGTGGTGGCGACGTCAGTGAACAACAATTTAAACTCCTTACATCACTCTGCCCACCTGACAACTGCAAAATCATCTGAAAATAGTTATTCTACCTACAACAGCGGATATAATATTCAACGAGTTGGTGAATCTGCCACAGTGAGTTCGTCTGAAAACGAAATTAAATATGAAAACGCCTACAACCCTTCCGCGTATACATTGCGTCCAGTTGAGTCTTCCCTTGTCAGCTCCACAGAGTCCGAGATAAAGTTTGAAAATCTATATACCAGCTGCAATCCAATATCGGGTAATACAATCAACCAACGGCGTGGTTCCCTGCAATTGTGGCAGTTCCTAGTTGCATTATTGGATGAACCCTCAACCAGGTATTACTCGTAGATTGGCGCATTTCTTTTCCAATGCAAAATATATTATTTTAAAAATAATATATTTTTTTTTTTGTTTAAAAGTTCGAGTTGCATTGCATGGACTGGACGTGGAATGGAATTCAAGCTAATTGAACCGGAAGAGGTAGCTCGCCGATGGGGAATACAGAAGAACCGACCGGCCATGAATTATGACAAGTTATCTAGAAGTCTACGATACTACTACGAGAAGGGAATAATGCAAAAAGTCAATGGCGAGCGATATGTGTATAGGTTTGTCTGTGATCCTGAGGCATTGTTTAACATGGCATATGGTCACCTTAATGCGAAAGGACAATGCGAGAGTCACTTTATGACAGCCACTGGTGTGAAATCATCATCCGTCAATTCTCTGGAACACATGAATTTGGGAAGGGACATCGAGCATTCTGATGTTAAGTCAGTAGACTCTCTCTATTATGGGGAGGCTTTGCAAAATAAGTACTAAATTCATGATAATTATATACCTACATACATTACATAGGTGAATACATAATATTAATTTTATGGAAAAGGAAAGTTTTATAAAAAAAGACAGTTGGAAATAAATGTTAGTGTTAAATTTAATTGTTTATGAATGACTCAATTGTGGCTAAAAAGTAAGTTCATAAAGATAACCTGACGTTTGTATTTTAGAAAACAAACGCGAAACATTCGAAACGTCGACGAAACTTTTTCCTGTCAAAATATATTTGTTGGTGATAAATTAGAGTACCCAGCAGCGTTGTGCTAAAGTGCCCAATTGGGCCAATTGGCCCCAAGTTTTGTATTTTGGCCCCATGCCCCGGGCCAACGTGAAATGGCCCCAGTTTCAAAAAATTCATAAATAAAACAATAGAAAAAATACTTGATTTCACAAATTTAAAAAAATATCAAGTTTTCAACAAGCTCGCGTTTATTTCAATTTTTGTCGAATAATATAAAAAAAAGAAATATTATTCTAATGGCCAGTTGTACAATAGTGGTTCAGCCTCGGTTCAAGATTTTAACTCACCGATTTCGGCGGATTAACTAAGGTTCAACGCTGGTTCAAGTATGTATTTTGTTATTATCACAGACTTGAACGGTAAACCACTGTTAAAACTCAATTGATCCCCCGAAATCGGTGGATACAAATTGCTGAACCACGGTTTAAATATTTGTACAACTGGCCCTAAGAGAATTAGTAGAAAATGATGATGTATTGTTTTGACAAGCTTTAATAATGTAAGCTTTCATAAATCTGTGAGAAACGCAAATATTTTTGAGCTTATTAATATTATCTATACTCAATTCAAAGGAATTAAGAATGAAGCCGTGCTCTGCTCTCCAATTATTTGATTACAATTATTTGTGACTTTATAAGAATGGTTTCAAAGCTACCCATCAAATCTATTAAAGGAGATGTTTCTAAAAATTTATTTGAATTTAATAGAAGAAAAAGATTCAATTTTTAAATTTTGGACCAACTCTGGAAAAATTAGCGAACAATATTTTAAATGACTATCTGTACAATGCAGTGCATTATGAAGAATGATTTCTTCTACCGTAAAATTATTAAAACCGCAACAAACTAAACAAAGGAGTTGTTTATTCATTTATGAGAGTTGAATGATTTTTTTTTAAATGAAAACCTGTCAATTTTTATTTAGCCTCTACAGAATTGATTAAAACAAATTAGGAGATATTGTAAATTTTACTTTCGTTTAAATTTAATTTATTCTTTTTTCTTAGAAATTATTCTTTGTTTACTGAAAAAAAAAATAAAATAATAAAAAATATCAAAGAAATCATTTCGAAATGTGTCATTTTACTCCAATATCCCTAATTGGCCCCAAGAAATTTGAAATGGCCCCAAGAATGGCCCCAGGATTTTTTGTTCCAAGAACAACGCTGGTACCCAGTACCTAGTACCCACACTAACGGACGGCGCACGACGCACGTGATTAAGCGAATCGTAAGCTAAGCAAACAGTTCCAAAATGCAAACGTAAACATCGCTGCTGATTGTCCCTAAATGTAGTAATTTTGTTTTTCTTGCGCAAGTGCAAATGTATTTAGCAATTAATGCCAAAAGTAGGTATCGCATCGCATTTCACTTCCAATTGAATTTGTTTATTGTTTGGGCGGTCTGGGATTAATTTTTTTTTTTTAAAGCAAAATAGATTTCTTGTAATATCAATTTTAGACATTTTTTTACATTTTGTATTTAAAAAAAAAATAGTTTTGTGGTGCAAAAATCTCTATTAAAAAATTTTTGTGGGAGTATTATTTAACTCCAGCAACAATCAACAATTTAATCAAGTATAAGTTCCGAAATGGCATATGCATGCATTGCAAACATATGCTTTTGACATTTCAACTTTCGTTTTCATTTGATTTGCATGGGTTTTGGTTTACAAATGTTGCGTTTAGGAATTTGCATGTCATGTAAAATAATATGTATATTGACAGCCGAAAGTTTTGTCGGGCGTCTTTCCTAATGTTTCGCGTTGATTTGGGAGAGCCTAAAGGACTATTCACATGAAATTGAACAACGACCGATGAAAACAAAAACCAATGGGTTTTAAAATGTTTAATAAGCCTAAATTATTCACAAAAAATAGACAAAATTATAGAAAACTTATTTAAATTAATGTTAAGATACTAAAATTTCCGTTTCAATTACCAAAATAAGAGAAATTTGAGAAAATAAATTGGTCGTCTAGAATTGCAATCTGATTGTTATGAACTGTCAAACTCTATTCGCGTTCCACTTACCATCCACACTGCAACGAATAAGTTCTAATTCATTGTTGTTTTGCAAGTAGGTGATTGCTCATGGTCAAATGTCAATAAAAAAATGCTATGTGAACGAAATTTCAAAATAGACGAATGTTCGTTCATTCGTCGGACGAGAGGAATGTTCGTTCATTTGTCGGACGTTGGTCACTTTCATATGTATACTACTTAACTCCATTTATATACGAAGTACTGTATGAATTTAATTCCCCTACTTCTTCGAAGTTTCCACATTTTTGAGTAAATCCATTTTTTATGGTGTAAAAGCTCTCGATACGTTAGATTGAGATTTATTCAAAACAAATTGGCTCAAATATTTAATTTATTTATTTTAAGTTATGTATTTTTTTTTAAAGGTACGCTTCTTATAATTTTTTTTTGTTTTACTTAAATGGTTAAAAAAGTACTTTTTTACAATTTTCTGTTTTTGATTGTTAGATCTAAGTATATTTTTTATAATTTAAGAATCCCTTCTCTTCTTCTTTGCAACCTCTGCTTCACTATCAGACCCAGAATCACTTCCACTACTCGATGTTGCTGCTGACTTTCGTTTAGTTGCCTTCGATTTGTTCATTTTTTCAACATAATTCTTTACCTTGTCTGGCTGTGGACTATAAGCCCAATGAATCATTTGCATATGAATCTCTGTTGGCTCTCCAGATTCATCGAAAAGCTTTGCATTCTCTTCCTTAAGCTTTTCACACAATGCCTTTAAGTTTTTATTCCTAATAATATCCCACGATGTGGAATCATCATCTTTTGGATACATTGTTCGTAAATGTTTGTAATTACCTTTAGCCTTTGAACCACCATATGCACATAGAAATTCAGTCACTAGATCATCTTTGGGACCTGGTAGGTTTTCAATTACAGAATAAGCCAGATATGCTTTGTTTTCGCGCATCATGTTTTCTGTGTCGAATTTTTCTAGAAAATCTTCAAGAACTTGTACGCCTTCTTGAATGCATTTAACTTTTTCTTCATTTTTCGTGCCGGAAAGAACACGTTTTGAACTACCAATTAATCCTCTGATTGCCAACTTTTGATAGTCTGGATCTCGTCCTTCTAGAATTCTGTAAGACAAAAAAAAACAATTTAATAGATTCAATTTATTTATTAAAATTTATTCATATATTATATAATATGTAGGTACATATTTATTTAAAAAAAACGGGTTTTTCAAAATAAAAGTATTCATTTAGAAAATAAAACTTCACAAAATTTTTATTTAAAAAAAAAAAAGATGGAAAAGAACACCGATATTTTCAAAATATTTATATCTGAACATAAACATATTTTTATGAGTGTAAAATTTTCTTTTAAAAGAAAAATGTTTTAACACAGAGTATATTAAATCGACATAGGGTTAAAACATGTTTTGTTCACGAAACTCTCATGTATATCTCAATCGTCTCAAAACTTAATAGATCTTATAAATGCTATTACTAATTCAATATATCGTGTCCAATGGATATAAATAACTAAAAGTACAACACAAACATGAATCTTCCCATTCTATAACGGAAAGGTCGCATCAAGGCCGTAGCCGTAATGGGCATAGGGGAGTAATTCCTACCTTCATTGAGTAAGTGATGTTGTTTTTATTCTGTTGTCAGTTACTTGGTATGATGGTATAATTAATAAAAAGTTAAAAAATTATATAACTTAAAGAAAAAGGCCGTTAAAAGCTATTTTGAATCAAAAAAAATTGTCAATGCAGTCTATTAGACCTCATATACATCAATCAAGTCAACGCAGACTAGCATTTTGTTGTCTATTTAAACTGTCTGTGTAATCTATAGTATAATGCACCTGTTTGGACCTACGCTCCGGTATGCGAAATTAATTTTTTTTTGTGCGAAGGTCTACGTATTGTAACGTATTGTATGTTGGAAATTTAGTTAATTCATGTGAAAAATGTCAACAATTTAAGTTTATAAAACGATACAAACAAAGGTGTGTGCACACTGTATATGTGTAGTTTTTATTTACTGTGTTGAAAAAACGCGTCATGTTTATTTGTGTATGCATGGAATATGAATCAAAATGAAAACAGTTGTTAAATTGACGATTACCAAAAATGAAACACAAACTTCAGAATCAAAAAAAGTGTTGCAACATGTTCGTTTGGCATTCCGGATTGGAGAGTTCTGGATACTTCTTCCGGATTAACAAACGTAAACGCAAGACGGTATTCACATTGGACTGCCTCTGCCGACTTTTTTTTAAGTCTCTGTACTTTTTCTTATAGCGTTTTTGATTGGTAATCCAGAATAGAAATGACAATTGAACGCTTTTATAGGTTCTGACGTGTATATGTAAAATCCAGAAGCATTTTCTCTTCTATCGAGAAGATGAACTATCATTTGGTGAAGTTTAGAAGGCTTCTATTTGACTAAGTAATCGAAAACGCCATTACTCCAACTTCATGGCGAGAAAAATATACCTTTTTACAAGAAATCTCCAACAACTTGTGTGAAATGGGACTAAGTAACGAAATAAGAGTGCCATGAACTAACGCCCAGCGAAATAATACATCCACATCAAAAGCGGCCGTCAATGCCGCCAAAAAAACAATTTTTTTCTCTTCAACTTCTCAATTACATTCAAACATTGAAAAGTGGAATAAAAATGGATTTTTATATTTCAAAAACCATTTTCATTTTTCCTTCACTTCTCAATTACATTTACTGACGGGACCAGTCATATTTGACAGGTTAATTTTCAAAGATGTCAGATGAAGGCCAAAGGAACACTTTCAAAGGTTTCCAAATAAAGGTTCCTTATATAAAACATATACAATTTTCTTAAACAAATCTGAACGCTTAATGGACAAAGAAATAAAATGAAATATCTTTCTAGCTACGGCCTTGGCACAATCAAAATAGGTATACAAACATTGCACACCGCAAAAAAAAAATTTAATGACTACGTCATACCAAAACAAAATACTTCAATAGTTTTGGTTGTTTGGTTTGAAAATAACTATTGACCGGGGAATGACTTAATCGTCGCCACCGTACGTTGCTGCGAGCTTTCCACCAAATAATATACCGAATAAGTTATAAGTGGGTAGATAGAATAGCACAATAATCAAATACGAGGCAAATCAATTTATATTATTGATGATATAAATTGAATTGCATTCGAGAGATATACATATTAAGTAATTTAGTGCTTTGAATTGATTTTATATGGGGATAATCACATTATAAATCAGTACTTACTTCAAAGTTTTTTCAGCAGCTTCCTTATCTTTGAATCCTAGACCCGGAACTGTGTCCACTTTATCAGAGTTGTCGGTCTTGGCATTCTTATTAGCCGCGCCTCCGCCATTCTCCTCCAGCCATTTGTCAAATACCGCGATGGCTTCATTTATATTTTTAACTTTTTCCTCAGCTTTTGTCACTGCGGAACAAAATAAATTAGTGTCATCATCACACACATGATATACGAATATTGTTTTTATTTGAAATAAATAAGATTATGCCAAACATACTTGAGAGAACTCGTTTAGCTCTACCAAGAAGTCCGCGCACTGTCAGCTTTCGATATTGCATTTCATGGTCCTCGAGCAATTTTAGAGTCTCCTCCGCCTTCTCCTTATCTTTGAAGCCAAATTTTGATTCACCATTTAATTCGGACATGATTGGATTATATTATTTTTGAATTTTAAAATTTTCTAGAGCTTAACTTCAACAACAACTGTTTATACGACCTGATCTGACCTGCTTCTGAGATGAAACTAAATTTTCGGCAGACAAGACGACAACTGAGTGCTTTAAAAGTATCTAACGTTCAATGGTTGGGAAAGCTTTGTGAATCTGTCGAATAGAAATATTTAGTATGTTTGGATTTTTGTGGGACATTAGTATGGTGAACGAGGAGTGTTATACGCGGATAAAGCTTTTTGTTTCGTTGACTATGAGGGTTAGGAAGTTAAGTAAATTCTGTAAAATATAAATATGATGTCATTGATAAGGTAAGCTACTTGAAATATTTCTATTCCACCTACCAAAATCAAAACAATAGACTTGTGAGAAATGCCAAGTGCCAGCTGAACTTTATTAAAAAAATTAATAAGCATACAAAAATCAACTTTTAAACAAAAACGCTTTTATCGTTTGTGAACTGCACCAACAGTCTTTACTTAACCTTAAGTTATTTTATAAAAAATTGATAATTTGCAAATGACTTATATAAGTATTATTATAAGTAATGGCCAAAATTTGGAATTTAATTCCGGTACTTTCGATTATCAAAATAAAGTTGAGAAAAGATCAAGGGTGGAATTGGCTTAGGTGATTTGTTACTTGTCTTTCCTTATTTTATAGCTATACTTCAAATGTTTCAATGAAATGTAGCTAGTAACATTCCTCCACTAAAACAATTCAACCGTAATACTCGCGCTTCCAGGAATGCCCATCAGTTTACCCTTGAGCCCAATTTCGGGCGTACTGTCAAGTACAGAGATTCTTTCTTCAACCGCACTATATACAAATGTGGAATACTTTTACCCTCTCATTGTGATATTCAGAAATTCAAAACCAATGTTCCGGTATCCCCTTTAGTATTTCTTTATAATGAAAGCAATGTAAATTGTAATTTCGAAATTCCTGGTCCCCAAAAAATTTAATAATGCCGTAAACAAAATTTTATTTATTTTTTTAAACAATGTTCTGACAATATGGTACACTAAGGCGAATGCGTACTTTTCTCGTTTTGATGAAGTTTTAAATAGGTATTTTTCATTATTATTTTTTGGGGCATGTTAATTTGCTGGTATGAGTTGTAGTGGTGATTTCTATCAATTGTGTTTTAATATTAATTGTAAACTTAAGCCGGAACCACACCTATCTCATGTGGTGTGTTGTGTTGCCGATTGGCGGTTATGCACAATAATCAGAGTATTGTGCTGCCAGGCTGCCATTTTTGGCTTTCGTTATTTAATAATGCTCTTTTTCTGAACTCTGTCACTTACACACCAAAACGCATAACTCTGGGAAAATACGGTATAGCGACATACCAAATAAAATAAGTGTGGTTCCGGCTTTAGTCACTAAAATAAATCTCCTATAAGCAAATGAGCAAATGAGAGGAGGGAGTCTTATACCAGCTAAATATAGAAAACTATTTTTTTTATTTTGAAAATATAATAATATTCTAAATTGTGAATCAAATCTGTATTGAAATTATGTATGTATATAAACTATGGTAAATTTTAAGGTTAATAAAAGCTTATAATATAATAATAATAATAATAATAATAATAATAATAATAAGCAAATGAAACAGTAATTAATCAAATCGTTAGTGTCCGACCGAAGCTTCGGCTTCGGCCTTCGGCTTCGGTCGAATTCGGCCAAACCTTCGGCTTCGGCCATTTTAGGCCGAAGTTTTGGCCGAAGCCGAAGAATCTGTTTATTATATCGAGCAAACAAACTTTTGTTCTTAGCATACAACATTAGACTCTTTGATTTTAATTAATAATGTATTGAATTAATATTACTAAAAATTATTACTAAAAATAAATTATTTATTTCTTTTTTGTTTATAATTACTAATTAGTTATAAGTTATTTTTATTTTATTTGTCTTATGTTATTTAAGCAATAAATTTTAATAAAAATAATATTTTTATCCAATTGGAAAGGAGAATCCTTGACTTTTTTCAACCTTAGGCTTCGGCTTCGGCCGAAGATTTTCTTTCAGCCTAATAATTCGGCTTCGGCTTCGGCTGAAAATCGACCTTCGGTCGGACACTACAAATCGAATCAAAATTATTATTCTTTATTCGTGTCATTTTTAATTTAAATAATAACACACGCTGTATTCCGTTGTGCCAGTGCCGTCGAAAAGTTACTATAATTTGTGTTTCTTTTCCGAGGAAGATTCCTCAAATTGAAAATATTAATTATTTAAATTTTAATATTAATATTCTAACTATAATTTATTTCTGAACAAAGTATTTTAAAATTTATGCGGAGCTTAGTGAAAATAAAACTTTTCCAAAGAATATCGATATGGTTTATAAAATTTGGGATTGAAAATTTCGGTAAATTTGTTATGATTGATGCACATTAGCAATATTTTAACACTGTGACAGAAATACACCGCTAGTTTGAATAAATTTTCTTTAATAAAAGCTTTTTTTTATATATTCTTAATTTTGTTTGTCAATTTCTTTTGTCAGATTTATTTTTAGATTTCATTATTTAAAATCTTACGATACAAAAATAATCTGACAAGTTTATACCCTGAGTCATATGTCTCACTCGCAACAATTTATGGTAATTATTGAATGGACATCAAATAATAATTTCCACATAGAATGATAGAATTAAATTTTTTTCACTTCTTAATTATACATATGTAATATGTATGTAGTATGTACTTTAAATATATAATGTAATAAATTTTTAAAAGAAAAAATGTTTTAAATAAACAACAGCCCTAAGGTAGAACTTTAATAGTGTGATAACTCACTATATGTTAATAATAGCATCTTCATATACATTATCCAAACATGCCTATGCTATGCGAATTTTACCGTTGAATATGTCTTGTAAATATAAAAAGCGCAAGCTAAATCTTGGATTTTTAAGTAAAAGCTAGGTTTTTTGTGAATAAAATAAGCTTAAGCTAGCTAGTTAAAGATGTTTTCTATAGTTTTAGCTATTTTTAAATAACCAATGCTAAATTCAATAGCTTAAGCTAGAATATTACAGTCAAAACCACAATATCAAGAATCTTTCTCCCTGTTTAGAAAGCTTTGACTAAGCCTTATTTTTAGTATTCTCTTTAGTTTTGGTGTGAATGTGGTCAAGTTTTTACGCGTAATAGTTATTTAAATGTTATAGAATAACCCAAAGACAATTTTCTTAATACGATATTTCCGTTATGTTTCATTAAAATTGTGTTAGTTATTAAATGAACCTACGAAGATCAACTTAAATTATTTAAGCCCTTTTGCGAAACTTTTTAAAATATGAAAACCGTTGCATTGTAGCTACCCAGCCTAGTTGAGCTATAGCAAGAAATAGGAATTGTTCCTCTAAAAACTTCGAGGTTTAGCTTCGAAATATAAGGTTTATTTTGTTTATTCACATGTTTGGACTTTACAAGATCTAGCTAGAACTGTTTTATATAGACGGAATCATAAGGCAAAGGGTTTAAGGTTTTTGTTGGCAAAACCTTTTAAAATATAGGGCAAGTTCTTCTCTGCGACTGTACGTCCACTGTATATCCAGCTCGAGTCTAAACGGGTGGAATAATTTACTTCGAATTTGTATGACATTCCCTAGAAGAGAAATTGTGTTTTTTTGTGCTAAAGTTCAACTAGCGCGGGAAGCTCCCACGCAATTGTTTTGATATTTAAAAAAGTTTCGCAAAAGGGCTCTTATAATAAAATCTGCTTAGGTATGTACATGTAATAACTAACGCAATTTTATAATAAAACCTAACTTGAAGTTAGTGACAAAAGTCAATTTACGGAAATATATTGATGATTTTTTTAAAGAAAATTGTCTTAATTTTGGGTTATTCCCTTATATTTCATTAACTATTACGAGTATAACTTGACCATATTCACAACATTACTAAATAGAATTCTATAAGACTTAAGCCTCAACTACATACATAAGCCAAAAAAGTGAAAAAGTGCAAAAGTGAAAATTTTTAAATTGATTTTGTGATAGTTTTTCTGAATAGAAAACTTATAAAAATGATGCAGTAAGCTTAAATTTTGGTTTAAAAACAAATTTGTGTATTCTTTTTCACAAAACAACGGCGCTAGCGGTAAAAAAAATATTTTTACTTTTGTACTTCAGTACTTTTTGGCTTATGTAGTTAAGCCTTTAGTCCAAGCTTTCTAGCAAGGGTGAAAGAATGTTGATACTTTTGTAGATTTAACTACAATATTCAAGTTGAAGCTATTAATATTTATTATTCACACAAATTGAAATTTAAGCCTTTACCTAATAAAATGGCCAAAAAGGGAAAAAGTACAAAAGCGGGAGCAAACATATTTTTACTTTTGTAACTTTGCAAATAGTGGCCAATACTGTTTAGGTTTTAGGCTGAAAAAAACAAGTTTAAACTCAGTGAATTTAGCTTTAGCTAATTTAAAATAGCTATTACTACCAGACATAAACTAGCTAGCTTTCCCAATAAACATAAAATTAAAAAGCGATGTCACTTCCTTTGTACAAACGGTAGCCATGAAGAGTACCAATTCCGTTATTGTCAAAATTGAAATCTGAAATTGAAAGATCAATTATCATGGACATAATTGAACGAATGGAGGACGTGACTGAGTGGGTCAGTCCGCATAGTAATTGGGTGGGTTCAATAAAAATAGCTTAACATCAGAATTTTCAGATTTCTGAATTTATGTCGTTGAACGCAAAAAAAATCTGAAATTTCAGTCGAAAGTTATTGTGTCAAATTCCTGCATTTACCTAAAGGATTTACATTGAAGCGAAATAAAATAGAACTTTAATTACATTTGTAAATTAAACATTGAGAGTGAGTAGTTCTGAGGATTACCTTCATTAAAAGTCCTTTTATTGATATGTATGACTTACAAAAACTTAGAAAAACTTTCCAGACATCAATTAAAAAAATTGTTGATTTAAAAATTCACTAAACAATAAACAAAAAGTTCGTTCATTTAAATAAGTATTAAATTTTCATGACAAAAACTAAAAAAATCAACCACCAACAAGACGAAAATTATAAAGTTCAGCTTTTATGTGCGCTTTTGGCACTTCCCCCACCACAAACAACTTTCATCTGAATTTTCAGATGAGAATTTCTTGTCTGAAAATTCAGATGAAACGTAACTAAACGTAACTAAAAGTCATCTAACTTTTTATGACAGCTGGCCAATCAGAAGCTCCAAAAATTCAGAAATCTGAAAATTTTAATGTAAAACGTAATCGATTGAACGCACCCATTGCCAAATAATGAAATAATATTATGTGTCGATTCAGACGATTACACTCAACTAAATAAAGCTGTGATGAGGCCGTATTTTCCAATGCCAATAATAGAACTACCACAGCCAAAATTAAAGAAGCTAACATTTTTTCAAAAATTGAATAAAGAATTTTACCAGATTAAACTCAGTCGTGAAAGTCAGTTCTTCACTTGGACCAAGTTTACATTTCGCCTGAAGATGGACAAAGTTCGAAACGCGTCGCTACAAAAGCAATAAAAATAAACTCAATAATTAAAAGTTGTGAAAATAATTTTTTAAGATTAATAAATAAAAACAAAAAAATTTAATTTTACGTTTCTATTTATTTTATTTATTCAGCATATTTAGGTTACGTCCTCTCGGCATTTCTATCGATTCTGACCGAATAAAAGCAATTATTATTCACCCAAGAGCAGAAAACATTCTCAAACCAACGCGAAATCGTAGCGAATCATTCACAATAATAAAAAATATGACAAACACACAACGCTAAACAACAACAAAAAACTGTCGTCGACGAATGTTTCGCGTTGGTTTGGGAGAGCCTTAAAGTAGCTTGGTTGAACACACACTACTGTGTATGTAAAGAGAAATGTCAAAAAAATCTCCTCAAATCGTTGACCGGGGAGATTTCAATTTCCCCTCTTTCTTCTTGCCCTTCTCACCTATAAACTGAAAGTTGCTGGAAACTCAGTTTCCTCGTGTGAAAGACGACATACAATCACGTGGTCGTGTTGTTATTAATTGTTTTCGTCGTCGCCACCGAAAATTCGCGTTGGTGTGGGGGAACCTTAAGGCTACGCGCAAATCAACGCGATGGCGGTGGCGATCACGATAAAAATATGGATGCCTCATATAAAAATCAAAGGAAAGGCACACTTCAATCGTGTATATGTGTGCCTTTCCTTTGATTTATATGTGTGGCCTCCACAATTTTATCGTGATCGCCACCGCTATCGCGTTGGTTTGCAGATACCTTAAAAATTGAAATGGTTGGTCGCGAATTGGAATTATTTTTTAAAATTTGTGTTTGTAATTATAGTTTTAAGGCCCAGTTTCACCCTCGATTAAAGGTAAGACCGCACTCGGCGGAACTGCACTTCAGCGGAACTGAACTTCACGACTTATTTGTATGAAAATGAGCTATATCGCACTAAGCGACAACTGCACTTCACGGCGCGACACTATGCGACAAAGTTGATAATCTGAGTTGATAAACTGTGTCGCGACATGAAGTTTCGTTCAGTTTCGTGCGAAAGAGCGCAGTGTGTCGCTGAAGTGCAGTTCCACCTAGTGCGGTTCCACCTTAAGTGTCACTTAAGTGCCAAATATGGAAAACTAATTCAGAATTTCACAGTGTAAGCTTATCGGAATAAGTGACACTTAAGTCTCCCATGTTGACCACTTAAGTTCCACTTACTCAGACAGTAAAACCGCAGCTAAAAAGTCGAAATGGTAAAATTAAGTGGCACTTATTTTTTTAAGTGTACACTGTGAAACTGGCCCTAAATAAATGAAAAAATGCTAGAATCGGACATTGGGAAATGGGAAGACAAAAGGAACGTTTCATTCCGTAGCTCCTACAAAAGTGTTCATTTAAATATTCTGCCCGATTACAGAATCCGATGATTGAGCTGCGGAGGGAATCAGACTCAATTGTCGTTTTTACTATTATAGAAAATATATCAAAATGAAACCATAATTTCCTCCGCAGCTCATTCGTCGTATTCTGTAATTGGGGTGATTATTTTCTTAAATTTGTTGTCGAAATAAAATATAAATATTCATTACTTCATATATTTACTAAAATCTTTTATGATACAAGTCACAAGAAATATGTCTTCTTTTATTCATAAGATCTTATAACATGTTTTGGCAAACAGAATACCAGAAAAGCATTTAGTAAAAGATTTCAGTTATAAGAAATTTCTAAGCAGATTTCATAACAGATTTTGTCGTGCCGAATACCAAAATTACAATTCATAAAAGATTTCTGGACAGCAGAAATTCATAACAGAATAAAAGAACAACTCAATAAAAGATCTTGCCGAATAGGCCCAATTAAAGCTACGCGCAAACCGACGCGATGGCGGTGGCGATTGCGATAACAATGCGGATGCCGCACACGTATATCAATGGAGGGGAACACATCGACGCGATATGTGGATTGCGCGTTCACGTACCACTGCTGTGTTCAGTTACGCGACTTTTCTTGAACGCAGCAAGCACCATTTGATCGCTATATCGCCAGATGAAATATTACAGTTTAAAAAAGAAAATTTGAAAATGACTTCAAATACTGAAAAATTAATAGAAAAAAATCGGGAGAATTCCATTTTAGATGTTTTTTATTAAACTTCAAAAATTAAACGTTTGTATTATCGCTGACAACTTAGCCCGCTACACAATAGGCATGTTCAGGAAAATGAGATCTCGGAGATCTCAGCAATCTCAGTTACCTGTGCCTACGTTCTATAACTTTCGCATCGGCAAAAGTAGTCGAGAAACGACGAAAATTGAAACAAATCATATGAGTTTTGTTCCATTTTCCAACGTTTCTCGACCAATTTTATAGATGCGAGAGTTACAGAACGTAGGCACTGAACAGGATTCCTCAGCAAAATTTCTCAGCTTTGCTGTCAAAACTGAGGAAAAAAAATTTTGGATTCGCTTTCTCACTTTTTGGGTGAGAAAATTCTCCTAGATCTCATTTTTCTGAACACACCAAATATATCGCGTTGATGTGAGCAGGTTTTTGAACGCATATTTATCGCGCGATCAAAGTTATCGCGATCGCCACCGCCATCGTGTCGGTTTGTGCATAGCTTAAATCTTAAATTAACAGCGATCTGTTAAAAGTAATACAAAATAAATCCACAATTTAAACCTTTTGTTTTTTTTAAATTTTTTTTAAGCTGGCAGTTCTTTCTCATTTAAACTCAACAAATCCACCACTTAATTCTGATTTATAGATGGCATCTCGAACATCAAGGAGTGTTAACATGAAATGACAAGTACAACAACAAAAAACTATTTATTGTCAATCAGCCAAATAAATCTTTATTTAGCGCCGTGATAATATTTTCTAATTTATTAAATTTTCTCCAATTTTCCTCTGATTTTCCAACCATATTATGTGAAACTGAACTATTTAATTATCAAAAAATGTGAAAATATCATATCTAGTTTCCAATTCACACATGAAATTCGCAAACAGACGCTTTTCTTGGGCGTACTCCGCGAGACGCGAGAAATAAAAAAAAATAATTTCAGCAGCCATGAAAATGTAAACATTTGTCGGACTCACTCTAGTTCTTGTGTCCTCCAGCTACCTCCTTAACACTCATATAAGGCCCACCACCAAAATAAGTCGAAAGGAATAATATTCTAATGCGAAGTTAAGCATTTTCCAAAAATAAGAATGCCTTTATTTGGGCAAAAATTAATCCAATTTGCAGACAGTCGCTAGTAAAATTTATCGAGGCTATCGAACGAACGATTTGAAAGTACAGCAGTCGGTGTGAACAAAAAAAAAAAGAAAACATGGAAATGTGTGCAAATGTTGGGTCCGGTGGTGGCGGTGTTGGGAGTGGAAATGGAAAAATAAGCAATCAACCCAAATGCATGGTCATAAGTAATCTGAATAGTGGCGACCACAATCAAGAGGTTTTTAAAAATTTCAAAGATCACGGTTATATTTTCGGAAGCACCTCACCTCGTGGAATGTCTACATCGGATTACATTGGTGGGGGCGTTGTGGCAGACAGCAGAGGTTTTCTTCAAAAGGACAACAATGAAAGCGACAACAATATCAGCTCTTGTTCAACTTTAGACATTGTCAATAAGGTAACAAAAGAAGAAAGAAAATTCCTCCTTCTCCTACCTTCTCCCAAGTCACAATCCAATGTAATAAAAGTATGCACACTCCCACACTTCTCTTGCTGATGGTGAGTGAATATTTACTTTTTTTGTTGAACCATATCGAAATTGTCATCATCATCAAGCTCAAACAACTATCTGCCCGTTGTTGAAAAGACATACAGAAAGGCTGAGGAAAAAAACGATGTTTTAATTAAATACTATAATGAGCAGAGATATATATTGAAGTTTGCATTTATACTAATGGTTATTAACTAAAAAAGTCTATTTATTTATGATTTTGAATGTTTACATATTTGCTATATTAATATAAGCAGAATTACACACCTATTACACAGATCTACAAAAGATTAACGATATTATACCTTTTGAAAGCTAAGGTTTGAATTAAATTTCAAAAGTGTAAGAAAACGATTTCAGCTAAAAAAATTGCATCCGTTTGTTCGACCATTCATTAATGCATCACACCAGACTCATTTATTGTGTAACGTGTTAACTATTTTAAGCTTGCATTTAATAATGCCTAAAATCAAAATCAAAAAAAATTTGGTGTGCATCAGTTGAATTCGCGCATCAGCATCGCAACAAAGTAGCAAATATTTGATATTTCTGAATTTTCCCTATATTTTTGGTTATATCAAACCACGAAATAACTTTTCTTAAAAATTGATTTATATGCTGCACATTTTACTTTTACTTGTTTCGACTTGATTTTGACTTAATTAAAAACCCATTTTTGAGAAATAAAATTAGATTTTCGAACGAAAAAGATATTATCGCATTTTGACTTTTTTTTAGAGAGAATTATTAAGGCTTAAGGTACAATTTTATTAAAATAACCATATACAGTCGACTCTCCCTAAGTCGAATTTTCACGGGATACTTAGATTTGTTCGAGTTAGAGAGAGGAAGGATAATAATCGTTTTTTTGTTGTAACTTTTTGAAAACTGTATCGTTTTATAGAGGTATCAGGGTTATGAATAGGAAGAAACGCGAAGAGCTGCCGATGGTGGTACACGCGATGCTATACATATGTTTTAATGTTTAGATGGTTCGTAGTTATACTATACCCAAATACGAATTCCGAAGGGGTAATGTTTTTTTATTTTGTTTTGTTCTAAACAAAATTCGACTTAAGGGGTGAAAAAAGATGCCAAATATCGAGAAAATGTTTTCGAGTTAGAGAGAGTTCGACTTAGAGGGAGTTCGACTCAGAGAATGGGTTTTGTATGGAAAATTGAAGGGAATGATAAAATATGGCGAAAAAGTTCGAGTTAGAGAGAAATTCGACTTAGAGAGAGTACGACTTAGGGAGAGTCGACTGTATTTATATACATAGGTGTTTCAAAATATTTTTGTGAATCACCATTGCTTTAAAAAAGATTTAAGTAGAATAATTTATTTCAAAAAGTAACAATTGGGCCTATTCGGCAAGATCTTTTATTCTGTTATGAATTTCCATATAAAAATTTATGCTGTCAAAAAATCTTTTATGAATTATAATTTTGGTATTCAGCATTACAAAATCTGTTATGAAATTTGCTACCAAATCTCTTATGAACTGTCGAAATCTCAAAAAATATTTTATGAAGCGCATTTTTGGTATTCATCTTGCCAAAATCTGTTATTAATAATAAAAGGTAAAAGACAAATTTTTGTGACTTATCATAAAAAATTTTAATAAAAATATAAAGTAATCAATATTTATATTTTATGCCGACTAATAAATTTTCTTTAAAGGAAACAAATGTAAGAAAATAACATTTAAATACCTACATAAATTCATAGATAAATAAGTAATTTAAAATAAAATTTATTTTTCGATGAAACCACATAATGAGAACACTTTTGTTGGAGCTAAGATGTAAAACGTTCCTTTTGTCTTCCCGATGTGCGATTTTTCAATTCATCCGTCCACTTGTCCAATGCTTCATAGATATGCGAGCGAACATCTTCCGAGAGTCCGTGACGTCTCTTTAACATTCCGAAGCCAGAACCGAGATGATTGTGCTCGAATCGGTCAACTGGACGTGTTTCCATCTTTGCGAACGACATACCAAAGCCATTGAAACTTTTTTATACTCTGACCACTTTAAGTCCTGACGTAATACTTTATCAACTGCAACCACTGAATATGAGATGCCCATGAAATCTAAATAAGCCCGAACTTTACAACAGAACGGACATGTTTGGAATTGGAAGAGAATCAATTCTCCATACCAGATGTGTCCTTGGAATTAACATATTGCTTTGTAATTCTTATATTCGGCAAATATCGATAACTTTGGCTCGTATTAGTTGATATTCCATATGCGAACTTCTATTTGTCCAATTGCACTGGATCTAGAGGTTTCTCTAATATAAACAAACTATAATTACAAATACAAATTAAAACAATTAATTACAATTCGCGAATACGGAACAACCACTTCAATTTATATGAATTTTTTTTAGAACTGCTTATTGAAAACAGATTTTAGTTCTGTTTGCTTGCAAATTTTGTTTTTCGAAGTTTCATAACAGAATTTTTTAAACAAACGAACTTCTGAATACCAATTATAAAAAAATTTTTATGATGAAAATCTTTTATGATTCATAGCAGAATAACAGATGTGGCCTAAGTACTATCGAATTTTGTAAAAAGTGGTTTATTTCAATGACTAATAAATACAGGGCAAACGTAAACACAGCAGTGAAAAGATAATGGATTCGAGTAATTTTTTGAAGATTATAGCTCAAATAAATGAAATAAGGATTTAAGCGGGTGGATTTTAAGAATTTAAAATCAAACGTTGAATTAGGTCACTAAAAGTGTATTTGCAAAAGTTCAAAACTCATTCCTTTCTTTTTTAAAATTTAAATTAAAAAAGTTAAATTTTGAGTAAATCTAAAAAAACACGACTATGACTACAGAAGAAAAATACATAAATATTTGTTCATCGTCAAAAAAAGAAAAGTTGGTAGGTATACAACTTTAATGTGTCAAAATGCGTATCGATGTCCTTTTTTAGGAAAAAAAAATGCAATATCCTTTAATACCAGCATAAAGCAATCTTGATTTTTCATTCCATATTGAGAAAATTGTTAATAAGGCCAATGCAATGTATTTGTATTTGTATTTATTCATTAAGCAACGCTGTACATCAAGATAAACTTATAACTAGTACAGGATATATAAAATAAAGGATAATTTTAAGTACATAAAAGTGCAGAAAAAAAATAAAAAGGAAACAAAAAGTTATAAATAAATTTAAAAGAAAGTTGTGATAAAAAACACTATATATAAATCTATATTTTATGGTATTTTAACTAATTTAATAGTTTAATATTTTAAATTATATTAAAATCAATGCTTGGTTTTATTAAACGTTGGAACAAAGAATTGTCGGGTAGCCTCGTTACATCTTCCTTTTACAACTCTTGTTCGTCCCCACTTAGAATATGCTAGATATGTATGGTCAATTCACTATTCTGCACACACCGATGTTTTGTTTTTACACCATTGATTCACATGTTCTTTTGGACCAAATTAATTAATTAGTCAGAAGTTACAATTCTCGGACCTCTGACATTTTTCATCTCGACTTCCATCGTACCAATTATTGTCTCAATGAGCCATTGACTCGTATGAAACAAGATGCGAATAAAAACCATAATGTTCTCGACTTGAGTTACTCAAAGCTTACAATTAAGAACATATTGTATAGCCGTTCTTAGTACTCGTGTCACTTTTCCCTATGCATTGCAACTGTTTGTTTATTTGTTTATTAAATTTATTAAATGTGTAATATTTTTGACTTGTAGTTGTTTATGTAGCTGCGAATTAAATTATGTATATAAATTTTTTTTGTGTCATATTTGTTGTCTTTAGTAGTGTGTTTTAGAAGTTACCAAAGTTCCATTTTCTATGTGAAAAAAATTATCCAGTTCTGATTTTATAACTGGAAATGCCAATACTGAAATCATTCCCTATGTCTTTATTTCATTTAGTTACGGCCTTAACAACCCTTCCCCAAAGCTAACGTAAACTTAAAAAAATTGGAAGCGCTATAGTTCGTTGAGAATCAGAGCCTATCAATCATACCTGTGTACGTGTTGTTAGTTTGAAGGAATTGCAATTGCAATTGTTTACCGAATCCGAAAGTCTAAAATGAGAAGCACTTTATACCCTTGGAAAAAAATGACTATCGCAAAGGTTAATGAAATATTGGGGCTGTATGAAGGGAGGGAAAGATTGGCCTTTATTTATATTGAGCTCAGAAAAAATTGTGTTGGCACCAGTTTAGGAAATTGTTTATGTCTGTTTGAAATAAATTTCGACGACCATGCATTTTATATGTATAGAAATAAGCATGTCAGCATCGTAAATCTGAAGGTCCGATCCTACAAATATAACTTCGATATCATTAATGGTAAGCCAATCTAAAAGGTTTACGGTAATATTTACCTCTTGTATTGAAAATGTAGGCATCCTTCCATAAAAAGCACTAAACCTTTTCTTAAGTATAGTTGTATCTATTTGATCTTGTCATTAGATTCAGCATTAAAAACACCTATATTCAAATCGCATATGGTTTCTCAAATGGAATTAGCTGCAATCATAATGTCAAAAAAGTAATCTGCTTTTTCTTCTGAGAAGTCATATGAATTTTATGAGTGACTTCACACGATTAGATATGATTTTTTGACAAGTCTTATGTGAAGTCAGAAGAATTTTAAAGTTGTTTTTTCATCCAGAAAGGACTGGTATTCAAAAATATCGTCTCTTATTATTTTTTTTTTTTTCTAAATAAAAATATTTTTTGTAAAGTTTTCAAGTTTATTAAAAATATTTGAGCTCGTTATTTGTGGGATATTCGAAAAGAGAAAATACAATTCGAAAGTTCAGTTAATCCTCTAAAAAGTTGAACTAGTTTCAGCAATTGTCAACCCAAAGATTTTTAAGTTTTTTCAATGTTATTGGAGATTTCAGGGTATGCACCTCATTTTGAATAAATGAAAGGATTTAAGATTGTATTTTTTCGAATATCCTATGAATGAGGTGTTACTAATCTAAATAATTGACCTTTTAAATTATACTTTTTTGCGAATATGAGGTGCTAAGATCCCGGAGGCCACAATCGCTAGAATAGTTTTCGAGAAAATTTGATTACTCTTGGGATTTATATATAGTGCTATGTTTCAAATATGAACCGAGCTGATAAAAGCCCCTTAAGGTCCGATGCACAGACCAGAGGGCGAAGGGACAAAACCACTTTCTTTGACTTCATATTAATGTTGGATTTGTTTACAACCTCAAAATTTTCTTTCAAGTACTTGCCCTAGGCTAAATGCTTTTCGTTGATAAAACATTTCACTATCACTCTGTCTCATATTTATCCAGAACTCAAAGGAATACTTATATAAATTTATACAATTGCATTCCATTTTTTTAAATTATTATATTTCAATAATAAATTCTCCAGTTTGTTCTCAACATGCAAAAATCCACAACCCATAATATAATGGTGCACGGAATTTCAAATCTTATTAAAAATGCATTCCATAAGTAGTAGAGCCAATATTAGATATTATATTGTAATAGACTTCCGTGTAATTGTATTTTATTTGAATCTACAGGTTTATTTTACTTTGTTTTTCTTCCGATACTCAGTGAAGAATTACTTTTAACTTATTTAATCTACCCTACAAAGATAGCCATCATACACATTCACCCATATTGATTCCAAAAAAAATTATTTGCAAGGTTTTCCTTTATTGCGCAAGTATCCCGAACATATGACGTTGATGCATTCGACACACAGAGCTCAGAGCAGTGATACACAGAAAATAAGGAAGAAAAAAATCTCCAAATAAGATTACATTATTCATTAAATTATAAAGAAAACCATGTCAGCACAAAATTTTATCATTAATTGTGTCCTGTGATTGCTCCCCATCGAATAACATCACCCGGGACATGGGTGAATTATGTCTGCCATGGTTTTTTCTTAATTGAATAGTTCGGTACACTTTAGTTAGTGCACGTGTAATGTCGATTTCGCAATTACCCAAGAGTTTTAGTTGCTTGTGTTGTACAGAGTTTCAGAAGGAGAATAGTAGTAGTAGCAATCGCTTGCAGAGGAGTGAATTACATCGAAGCTGGGAATACACCCTGATAACGCAACCACCTCAAATACGTCGCATTAATGTGCGTGTTTTTTAGTGATGATGTTATTCTTTACAAAAACAAGTAATATCGTTTTTTCGTTTTCTTATTTTTCTTGTGTGTGTCCATAGGTTGAAAACCTATCTATTCTTGAGCTGGAAACACAACTTAAAGAATTATCACAGAAGCTGCAAAAATCCGAAAAGTGTCGTGATGATTATAAACGGAAATTGGACGAAGCCACCGAGGACAAGGAACGATGCTATCGGCGACTGGAAGTCATAAGTGCCGCTCATGAAAGTCGCATAACTGAAATGCACTGTGTGATCGCAGAACTGAGTAAAAAACTAAGAGCAAAGCAGGAAAACACAATTATGGAAGAGAATGAGCCCGACGGCAGTGGTGAGTTTTTTTTAACTTTAGAAAATTGAAAATGTTTTGTGATTGTCATTGATTTGAGTTGATTTTTATTTTATTCATTGATTCTCGCATTAATAGAGCAATTGAACACCCAAAGACTTTTCAAAAAGGTAATAGAATAGGGAGCCCTTGAAAAGTCAATGAATACTCTGTACTTGTTTTGGTGTATTGTTAACCTTTTTTATTCTGAAATAAAAAAGAATAACATTTGTCTAGTGTTTATTTCTCCTTTTAAGCGTATGAATCTGATAGCAAATCTATATCACCATAATTCCATAAGTTTAATAATAAAATTGCCGAAATTTAAACTCATCATTTCAGTATACCTTGAGACCTAAAGTACAAGCTTTTATAAAAAAATGGGAACCGAGTTTGCAACGCCAAATGGTTCAAGGCCGAACAAAAATCGTTTTAATATCGTGTATTAAATATTTAGGACTTTGACTTTGCAGTTTTTTTTTGTTAAATCCATTTTGAAATACCAATTTTCATATCTCGTCGATTTTAAAACAAAAAAATTAGCATAGTTCCATGACTATGATTTTTTCGATTTCTTTAATATTTATAAAAAAACTAAGTTTTAGATAAAAAATATAATATTTATAATATAAACAATATCTTTGTTATATCACATTTAAAGTTCAACTAAAAAAAGTTAATGTTCTCTGCTTCCCTCCCTCATTCGAAACCATAGCGCATATTATACATTCACTTGTTATTTATTCAATGCAAGAAAAATAATCTGCTAATACTTCCGAACCTACAAAAAAATTTGTCTATAAATTATGTCTACAAACCCCCAAAAAACAAAACATCTATGAATTACGTTTCTAAAAATAAATTCAAATGGTTAAAATAATTGCACCGGTCAACACCATTTTTTGTGCCTGGGTGCTGGAGAGAACACATGTTTTGATAACTATCGGAGATTAGCTCGCAGAATACAAACACTGTTCGTATTTTGCGAGTTGACGTTGAGAGTTTATATGGCGAAACTATGATCTTCAGAGGAAACAAATCAATCATTAGAAAAATAGTCGTGTTTTTATAATAAATTTGACTTTGAACCCGGTTAGAGAATGAATTTTAATGATATCTACCTTTTTTTATTTTCGACTTAAAACAAGAAAATATAAAATTTTTTGGAAAACATTACTAATCAATCTTTTAGCGATTGGAAACAAAAATGTAATGTTAAAGCCGTTTTTGAACTCTGAAAGTTAACTTAAACGAAAATTTCATAATTTGAGAAAACAGAATTTTCTAATTTGTTTCGCTATTTACCCCAGATATAACCCATAATTTTTAAATTTATTTATTTTATTCAGAAAAGTGCAATAAAAGATTCTACAATTTTTGGGCTTATATAAGAATAAATGTCAGTTTCACTATTTCCAACTTCCAACTAGCAGGAAAAATATATCAAGTCGACACAGTTATGAAAGTAATCTCAGGAAGTTAGCTCTGAAAGTTTTACAAAAAATTACTCTCGAATGGACAGGCAGTAAGAGTAACACTCGAGGCATTAAAAGCAAAACGCATACGCACGGGTTAAGTACGAGAAGCATAGAACAATCAAGTTGGTTACATAAAACATCTCAGGCTAATAGAACTAGACTATGTTTTCTTCATGTTATGAGTATTTTTATGCCTTAAAGTAAGCACCTCTGATTATAGGATGACATAATATTGTCTACCTAGTTCAATTTCCGAAGAGCATATTTAGTAAATTTTCATTGATCACCCTCTATCCTATTAATGTTTACTGCATGTATTGGGCGCCAAATGCAGGTGGAATATTCCAACGAAGATCTCACTAATGAGTAATATAATACTTTCAGAGTATGTGAATTAGTATATTCCTTCGAATTTCACATTAAAATTCCGAGCATTTTATTGGCCTTTGAAATTATATGATCATAGTGATCATTAAAAGCCAATATTGTATCGAAAAAAACACATAAATCTTTAAAAACAGAAACTTTCTGAAGAATTGTATTATTTAGCTTATATTCAAAGTGATTAGAATTGCGGGACCTAGTATAAGATATGTGTTTACACTTCGAGATGTTTAGGTGAAGGCTTATCTTCACACACTGGATAATACTACTGAGATCAACTTGCAAAAACTTGAAGTCAATTGAGGACTTCATACTTCTTAAATCCTCTGCAAATAGTAGGTTTTAAGAGAATTTTACACACTGGGGATGGTCATTTATAAAGAGTAAAAAAAAAGTGGTCCAATCGGTAGAAATTAAAAATTTTGGACACGTACACGAACAGATATTATATATTACAATACACATTTTTGTTCTCTTACTTTGACATATCTATAAAAATTCATTCATTTATGTTTCTTTAACACTTATCCCTCTATTTTCTATCTTCATTTCAAAGAAATAAGTTATCAAGAAGGTTCTGTATACAACTCTGAGTTAAATCTCACCAATCCAGATGCTGAGTGTCAAACTGATCCACTCGATGCTGAATACTCCATAGATGAGGATCAAAAAATACTAAACGACACAGTAGCAAAAACTCAACTAGAAGTATGTTCTTCACTTCTAATAATTTTTCCCACATCTCTGGTGATGATAAATATTTGTTCTGCTTTTGTAGGATCTACAGGAAGAAGTTCTTCATTTAAAAGCCCAAATTGCACTGCTTCAATCACAAATCGCCAATCCTCCTCAAAGTAGTACTCTGGTGCATGGAGATCCCGAACTCGATGACAACCAGGACGGTTTTGTGTCCTACAACAATGAACATGACAAAACTGCGGAGGATAATTTTAAACGTCGAAGCATAAAGAAGTTGAATACAAGCTTCTATGGTAACGAGTTTTATAAGACTGAAGATGATGAGAATGAGTACCACTCGAAGGAAATGCTTGCCGCAATTAATAACTTACACTCAAAAGAAATATATATGGAATCCCTTGATGATCGAAATTTGTGTTTGGGAAAAAGCAGCACCAACACAAAATATGTCCCTAGCAATAATGCCTTTGTAGAAAGAGGTATTTTGTTGTTTAATAAAAGATAAAGTTCTTAGACCTATATAATCGATTTGATTTATTTCAGAAAAATACCAACGTCAAATAAAGAACACAAGCAGTGATGCTCCAATACCTAAAATGGCGGAACGTGTTAAGCTGCGCAAAACAACCGAAGATCAGAATTTGACAGCAACTGATTTTATTAAAACCGGGGTAAGCCTTACGACTATCCTTTTTCAGGCTACGTTCAATTATATTACATATATATTTTTTTAATTTTTGTTTTCAGATAAACAACACTGAAATAGTGGAACATTTAGTGTCCGATTTGATTCAAAGCAACAACATGATGGACAGTTTCATTGAAGCCTCGCAACTTGATACTGAATTTCAGAGACTGCAACGCAGAATAGAACATTTGAAAGTTAGAAACTCCGTATTGGCATTGACATTGGAAGAATGTAAGGAACACTGTGATCATCTATACCTACTTTGTGGAAAATATGAGTCCAATGCGATAGCATTACAGTCTGCTGTAAATTGTAGTGATCGTGCCATTGAAGCCTATGATGTTATGTTGGCTCTTCTTGAGAGCAAGTGAGTAAAATTCATAATTATTTTGTTAAATCAATTAATCAAAACAAAAACTTCTGCATAAACTTCATAAGCTTATATATTTGAGATTCGTTATGAGCCGTTTACTGATACGAAAATTTACAATTTCGGTGCAACTTAAATGGTTATATTTATTTTTTCGTGAAACTTGTTTAAGTTTATTAGTAAAGGGAATTGCCCATTTTTGGCCAAGAGTGTACAGAAATGAGTTTGGTATCAAATGAAAGGTGACGTTCAACCCGTTAGATTGACCCTCCCTCCTAACCAGTGGGAAGTTGACCCCCCTCCTATACGATTTTTTTTGTGCTTTGATTCAACCTACACGCCCTAGCTTTTTGTCGCCTATTATTCAAAAAACCTGTATTTGTGAATTAAATGTGTTAATTTAATGAAAAGAAAGTCATAATTTCGTAAAAAGGACTACAATATTTTCGTTTTTAGTTGTATCGTTTTGGTTTTAGTCTCTTTGGATCCAAAATTAAGAATCATGTGTAATTATGTTTATATTGAAAGAAACCTAGCTACTTTTATATCCTAGAATCTATCTTTCCTTGTCTATACACATAATTAGGTGCATTTTTATGAATGTTTTGTTTATAATTAAATATTTATTTGATTAAGAGCAATTAATTTTATATGTTATTAAAGGTGATAAAATATGCTTTTCACTAGTACTAAAAAAAGTATATGTCATCACTGAATTTTTGATATACCTGTGTATCAAAAACATCACAAAAAAGTTGTGTTTTCAAGAAGTTAAAAATTAAAATCTTGAAATATATTTAAAAAAAAAAAATATTTAATATGGAAAAATATTGTTTGTACTATTTTAAAGACATATTTCATACATTTCATTTGATATCAATATTATTTTTCTACGTCATTTATTACGCACGTTATGAACAATTAATTGGAAAAAATGCCGAAATATTTATTTTGTAATAGGCAACTTCAAGGTCAAGTATCTCGAGTTTCCCATGAACGATCTTAAAAATACTTCACCCATCTAACGTGCTCAACGTTACCTTTCATTTGATACCAAACTCGTTTCTGTGCACTCTTGGCCAAAGCTCCATAGTAAAATGGGCATTTCCTTTCGGGGTTTGTCCAAGTTTTTCGGAGAATATTTGATTTCCACACAGTCTGCACGGACTATAATATTATCAATCAACTGCCTTGTTTAAATTTTCTGGAGTTCCCACTGTGTCCTTTTATTTTGGACGCTGCTTGATAAACTTTCTTCGACCCAACCCAACTTTGTTTTAACTTTATAAGAAACACCATTAAGTTGAGCCAAGGCAAAGTAAGAAAACGCTTTGGAGTGATGACAGTTTACCAACAGCGTTAAAGGTAAGATGAAACACTGAGTACTCCGAAAAAAAAAGATAAAGCAACAAGGGCCATCGAATCAATTAAATTCAACTTTAATGGCGTATGTTTGATGCCATACTGTTTCACAATTTGAAGTTAATAGTTTTTTTTTTTATCAGTTAAATTTAAAGTTTTAGCTATGAATTCACATTAATATCTTTTCTTTTAAATCGTTTAAATCTAGAATGGCTCTATTGAAAGAAAGTTCTTCAGCAGCTGAAGATAGCAGAAGATCTGTCGAAGCAGTAGCAAGACATTTACTGGATCGCCTTGAAAGTGAGAAAAACCTTTCTCAAAACAGCTTAGGACCGTGGCAAAATACGTAAAATTACCTTGAATATTTGTTTGAACGTATTCCTAATCTTTCTATAACTAGATTTTGCATATCCGATAAACCGTTTGAGCCCTGGACACCAGATGACGATAACCGCCTTAGAAACCACGTTTCCAAATTGAAAGGCCGTCGTTCAACGGTACAAAATACAATTGTCAACTTGGAATCGCCATTTAGCACATTCTACGAAAAATCGCGTATGGCTTTGGAAAGCAGCAAAGAAGTTAAACAAGAAAAAGGCACACAACTGGATCTCGAGATGGCTGTACTTATGCAAGAAATGCTTAATTTACGTGAAGAAAATATCGGATTGAAACAGAAGCGTGATGAAGCAGACCGCGACCGACAAACAGCTTTGGAGAAGATATGTGTCCTGCAAGAAGCCTTTCAACAATTACAAACCCAATTATCAGATTCGGATGCCCTTTTTAATTTACATGCAGCAGACAGATCATCCTTCTCTGAGGCTGATCATGCAGCTTTGACCGAACGTCAACTAGTAGAAGCCCTTACCCGAGAGTCGGAACTCAAAATAAGAATACAGTCACTGCTAGGTTCGGTGTCGGCAACACAAAAAACCTCCGATGAGAAGTACGAACAAGTACAAAACAACATTAAGGAATTGCAAAAAATGAACTTGTAAGATTAAATAATTTGCTGTGGTATAATTTTTTTAATGTTTTTCATTTTAGAAATTTATCACACTCCTTGGAACAAACAAAAAGAAAGTACCAACTGAAAATTCGCAAACTGGAACAGAAGATCCTCGAAATGAGCATCGAATTGGGGCACAACCAGCGAATGATCACGCACGATAATGTTCCTGAGACGACCTTGTAGGCGCTGCCTTAACCCATATCCAAAGAACTAACTATTCTTAATTGCTTTTTTGTTTTATAAAAAAAAATACAAGTTACATGCATTTCTTACATGTTAAGTTCACTAATATGGCCTATTAAAAATATTTTAAAATAATAATCATGCGCATTGCAAATGAATGAGTAATTGAATAGAATACGCTTTTTTCTATTTCAAATAGAAAATAATAAATCACATCTTTAAAACAGCAAATAATTATTATTGTATTTAGTATATTATGGTAGTTATGACTGTAATGAATTTTTTTTCTTGGCGCTAAGCTTTAGAAATTAAAATTCGAATATATTATAAAACAAAAACAAATTTATTACTATATATTAATATTATTATCTATTAGTTTGCTTGTTAATCAATGTACAAAAACAATTATTAAACAATAAAGGTATTTATTATAGAAAAGTATTTTTTTTTAAACTACTTTCCAAAAGGCAATCAGTGTCACCGGATGGAATAGAATTGTTTATTCATTTAACAAGTACCTAATAGTTAAAATATACAAAAATAGCGGTTGGTACAATTCTATTAAGTTATAGAAACTGATGTTATTTACAAGGCGTAAGTAAGTAACTCAGGCGTAACTCAGACCAACAATTCTTTAGGAGGGTGACTGGCCTTTATAGCGAAAAAACCCCACTTTGGAGCTGAAAATAATATGTAGTATTATTTTTCAGATGTACACGCTAGACAGTCAGTGATAACAACCGAACCGAATACTAAATAACTACATATTAAAAATTGGGTATATGAATACAAAAATTAAAAGTTGTTGAAAATTTTGTTTCTGTAGATTTATTTCAATTCAATTATTTGTATCTCTTGCAAATTTGTTTTGTGAGCCTAAGATATTTCCATTTTGTATGCATCACCATTTGTGACAACTATGTCTCCATTTTCTACGGGCTCATCCTCTTCCTGCTCCTCTTCCTCCTCTTCTTCATCATCTTCTTTCAATTTAGCCTTTATGTCCGCAATTTGTTTCTCCAGCTCTACACATTGCTGCTCGATCTCATAATTCTTCGACACCAGCATTACCCAATTAGCTTCTAGAGTCTTTAGTTTTTCGCCGGCTTGTGTTTGCGCCTGCTTACGTTGCCAATTGACGTCTTGAATCGCTTTTTTAATATCTTGTAGTTTATTTTGGGCTTTGGCTTGGAGGGCAACGAAAATCTCTAAATACGCTTTCCATGACTCGCAGCCATACTCGACCATCAGTTCGAGATTCATTGCCCGAGTCCACTGGTGTTCAAGTTGCGCCATGGAGTTCTCAATGGATTCCTGCCATGCGGACAACTCCGAGAGTTTGCCCGTCGAAGGTGGCGGCAGCTCGTATCGTTTCATACTCAATGTTTCCATGGGTTGTCGATTTTGTATTCTGTCAAATTCGTAGCTCATCATTTTGGTTTCGAATGCTGATGTGTTGAGGGGTGGAAGGTGGTCGAGATAGTTTTTGGTGGGACGGTACCGACGACATTCTTCCTCGACCATTGCCAAGGCCTAGTAAATGGAATATTAGGCTTGCTTAAAGAAACATAATTTTTTCTTACTGATTCTCTGACGCCTGGATCATCATACCCATGATCAATATATGGGAGCGCATCAACTATTACTTCACCGGCCATACTGATTAATTTATATTTTATAAAATATTATATTTTTATAAATTTAGTCAAAATTTTTATGCCACTCGCTATTCATGAAAACAAATTACAAAACATTTTGCTAGAACAATCTGATCTGTCATGTCATGTCATCTGTCACAAAGTTATCTTAAGGTTTGTTCAGTGAGGAAAAAGTTAGAACAGAACAGAACAGGACAGAACAGAACAGCACAGATTCGTGAAAAACGTCAGAACAAGTTAGAACAGAAAATGGCTACCTACGTTGTCACTAAAAAAGCAACAACAATTTTTCGGAGTATATATGTTTGTCACAAATTCACAAATATATGTCTTAAAACTAAAATTACTTCATGAAAATAGAATCAGAATTGATTAAAATACACTTTTGAAACAGTTAAGCAGAAATTCAAATAAAATCTATCAAAAAAACAAACTAATTTCATTAAAAAAATCACAACATCTGAATTTGACAGTTTTCACAAATCTGTTCTAACTTGTTCTACCTCAAAAGCAAGTGCAGAAAATCCTGTTCTAAAGTGTTCCAAACTGTTCCGAACAGCCTCATTGAACACACCTTTAATAGGTTTGTTCGTGTACTTCTCGGACTACCCTTCAAAAAAAATCACTAACCCAACTTTTTCGGTCTTTCTTGGATCATTTCAAAACGGAGTGTCATACACATTTTAATACTACATTTTCATTGGAGCAAATGAGTTACAGGGCTATTCTGGCGTTGTGAGGGCTCACAACTCACAAGTCACAACCTTTGTGAGGTTGATTTCTTGTGAGGTTGTTGTGAGGTTCTCAAAAGGAGATCACAATTTCGATAGTTTTTGTGAGTACTACGTTTTCATTGGAGCCGAAATGAGCTAATTTCGTAAATTACAGAAAAGGTGTTTTCATTGCAAATTTGCTAATTTCGTTTGACAGATAACTTCATTTTGAATTTGATTTGGCAGTTAATAGCTTCTTTTTCTTGTGTTCTCTTTCTGTTTCTGTTTCTTATACATCAAATTTTGACATTTTCAATGGTGTGTTCATAAGGTTTTTACGTAATTTCCAACCTAATTTCGTGCAAATTTGGTTGAAATTACCTCATTTCCAAATGTGAATTTGTATGGGAAATGAGATAATTTGGAATCGAATTTGGAAATTTTCAACGAAATTACCTCATTTGGCCCAATGAAAACGTAGTATTAGTTAATCCGCCGAAATCGGTGAGTTAGGGCCAGTTGTACAATAGTGGTTCAGCCTCGGTTCAAGATTTTAACTCACCGATTTCGGCGGATTAACTAGGGTTCAACGCTGGTTCAATCATGTAATTGGTTATTATCACACACTTGAACAGTAAACTACTGTTGAAACTCAATTAATCCGCCGGAATCGGTGGATACAAATTGCTGAACCACGGTTTAAATATTTGTACAACTGGCCCTTAAAATCTTGAACCGAGGCTGAACCACTATTGTACAACTGACACTCGATGGAACATGATTATAAATATGATTTTGTAGTTGGACAGCTGTCCAAAGTTAGACATACTTTGGAATGGGTTTATAAATAAGACTGATTTTTTTAAATAAATACACAAAAACAATTCTTCTCAGATGTCAAAATATATTTAAAATGGCTTTAAGTTACCTCTAAACGCCGTGATTGGCGTTTAAGTTAAGAGGCCTTTAAGTAATGGTGCTTAAATGTGAAAATTGATTATAGATACCGATTTCGCACTTGAGTACTATTTATGGCCAGTTGTACAATACTGGTTCAGCCTCGGTTCAAGATTTTAACTCACCTGTCCACCAAAGTTAAGATGGCTTTAAAATTTCTTTATAGATACGGCTGTAAATGTATACCTAGTGGCCACCGATTTCGGCGGATTAACTCATGAGGTTGATAAATTTTCAATCGAGTGGAAACCAAAAAAGAAAGTTCATTAAAATCGCAGTCTCTTAAGCCCGCATCACACGACGCTTGTTTTCCTGCTAGAAATGCTTGCTGGCTTTCGTGCTGGCTATTGAGCTGGAAAATGGCATCACTGCTGGCTCTCTTGATAGAAGAGCTGCTAGATTTCAAAGTTAGAACCGGTGCTATTTTTCTTGCTTGTTTTGCTGCTGGATTTTAGCAGACGTCAAAAGGTACATGTATATTTTCAAATGTCATTTTTTCGATTTCGTTTTTATTTATTTTCTAAGGGCCAGTTGTACAATAGTGGTTCAGCCTCGGTTCAAGATTTTAACTCGCCGATTTCGGCGGATTAACTAAGGTTCAACGCTTGTTCAAGTATGTAATTGGTTATTATAACACTTTTGAACAGTAAACCACTGTTCAAACTCAATTAATCCGCCGAAACCGGTGAGTAAAAATTGCTGAACCACGGTTTAAATATTTGTACAACTGGCCCTAATAGTTTTTTCAACTTAGAACAAAATTAAACGTGATTTCATTCATTTGTATATGTAGTTCTATCAAATGTATGCATTTTTGTGAAAATTTGTGTAGAAAAATATTGTGAAAATTCGTACAAATTCGAAAGAAATGTCAAAAAACCATCAGCGAATCCAGCTCCAAAACAATCATCGAGTGAAGCCGAAGAATTCAAACCAGCAAAACATCCAGCACCACACCATGTAACAAAATCAGCACGAAAGCCAGCAAGCATTTCTAGCAAGAAAACAAGCGTCGTGTGATGCAGGCTTTATGGCCAGTTGTACAATAGTGGTTCAGTGGTTCAGTGATTAAGGGCCAGTTGTACAAATATTTAAACCGTGGTTCAGCAATTTTTATCCACCGATTCGGGCGGATTAATTGAGTTTCAACAGTGGTTTACTGTTCAACTGTGTGATAATAACCAATTACATACTTGAACCAGCCTTTACCCTTAGTTAATCCGCCGAAATCGGTGAGTTAAAATCTTGAACCGAGGCTGAACCACTATTGTACAACTGGCCCTAAGGCCAGCAGCCTTATTTATTAGATTTCACTAAAGCCTAGTACGCTGCTGATGCGAAACGAAAATTTCCTGTGATCTCCAAACAGGCAACGAAACGCTTGCGAAAACACAACGGAAAATATTCTTGAAAAATTTCACTAATTCCAAAAACAAAATCAAACATAGACGCAAAAAATCAGAGGAACCCATGATGTAAAAAAAATGATAAACAAAAAAAAACACAAATAAAACCCAAATGTCATTTTTCCGCACACAATAAATAGTTTGTATAATTAATTCAGTGCGAAAAAGGAGCGGAGACTTCTCCAAATAATCTGCTACAATTATGAATTTTGCTCTTCGAACAGCGTACTGCAAAACGAAAAGCAAAACGAAATTTTCCGTTTCTGATTTCGTTGTGTCATTTTTGTATGGGATTTTTCGTTTCGCATCAGCAGCTAGGCTTAATACTCGTTTAAACCACGGAATAGTTAAACCGAGTCGAAGCACTTACTCCGTATTTACGCCACGTCAAACAAACTCTTATATTTATAAAATATTTTCTTGGCAGTTTTAGCTACACCGTCCTAATGTCAAATATATTACCAAAAAAATGACTAATCTAAAACTCTGGTTATTACAAACGTAAACAAACCCCACCTGATTTCCACAAATATTCATTTTAAGAAATTATTATTGGTGGTTTTTCTTACAAAATAAATGTATAAACAAAATGAAAGAAAACGGCCTGAAAACTGGGATAGTTCTCAAAAGCTAAACGAATAAATAATTTGCAGATTACGATAAAAACAAATATATTTGCTTAAGGGCCAGTTTCACAGTGTAGACTTAAAAAAATAAAGTGGCACTTAATTTTACCATTTCGACTTTTTAGCTGCAGTTTTACTGTCTGAGTAATTGGAACTTAAGTGTCCAACATGGGAGACTTAAGTGTCACTTATTCCAATAAGGGCTAGTTTCACAGTGAAGTAAGTGTCACTTAAGTGCCGAATATGGAAAACTAATTCCCAATTTCACAGTGTAAACTTATCGGTATAAGTGACACTTAAGTCTCCGATGTTGGCCACTTAAGTTCCACTTACTCAGGTAGTAAAACTGCGGCTTAAGTGCCAAAATGGGAAAATTAAGTGCCACTTATTTTGTTAAGTGTGCACTGTGAAACTGGCCCTAAGCCTACACTGTGAAATTCTGAATTAGTTTTCCGTATTTGGTACTTAAGTGACACTTAATCGAGTGTGAAACTGGGCCTAAATGTTCATAGATACTTCATCATCATTTAGGGAAGGCCAAACTATGGGTATTAAGGGCCAGTTTTACAGTGAAGTAAGTGTCACTTAAGTTCCAAATATGGAAAACGAATTCCCAATTTCACAGTGTAAACTTATCGGAATAAGTGACACTTAAGTCTCCGATGTTGGCCACTTAAGTACTGCTTATAGTCTTAAGTTTTCTAGTCAGAAAAACTATCACAAAATCAATTTAAAAATTTTCACTTTTGAACTTTTTCACTTTTTTGGCTTATGTAGTTGAGGCTTAAAGCCTGTTGCTGACTAGAAAACTAAAAACAAATGATGCAGAAAGCTTAAATTTTGGTTTAAAAAACAATTTGTATACAATTTTTTACGAATCAACTGCGCTAGAAGGAAAAAAAATATTTTTACTTTTGAACTTTTGCAAAAAATGGCCAATGTAGTTGAGGCTTTATTCTTGCTGCAGCAAGACGTTTAAAGAATTTAAATCTATTAGGGGTATTCCCGATCCGATGCAAACTGGTCTTGCATCATTGCAAAAGTGCAAAGTTTTTTTTTACAATGGGGTTAGGGTATAGCAATTTTACACTTTTGCATCTTTGCAATGATACAAGAGCAGTTGCATCGGTTCGGGAATACCCCTATTATAAAAGCAAAATCCATTTTGTCTTACAATTAGTAACAAACAAATTAAGAAAATTCTTCTACAGCCCTTTTTAGTTTCTAATGTCAGGTCAAATTGACATTAGGGGTATTCCCGATCCGATGCAAACTGGTCTTGCATCATTGCAAAAGTGCAAAGTTTTTTTTTTACAATGGGGTTAGGGTATAGCAATTTTACACTTTTGCATTTTTGCAATGATACAAGACCAGTTGCATCGGATCGGGAATACCCCTATTTAAATACTAAAACGGCTTTACTACGGCTTTATTCCTACTATGTACCAGTTTTAGCTTACTCCACCTCTAATACTCGTTTACTTTTTTATAAATAGGTTTTTTAGGATTAGAGGCGTTGTAAAGTCAGAGTAAATTTACTCCGTCGATAAAACGGTTCAAGATTTTAACTCACCGATTTCGGCGGATTAACTAAGGTTCAACGCTGGTTCAAGTATGTAATTGGTTATTATCACACACTTGAACAGTAAACCACTGTTGAAACTCAATTAATCCGCCGGAATCGATGGATAAAAATTTCTGAACCACGGTTTAAATATTTGTACAACTGGCCCTAAGGTTCAACGCTGGTTCAAGTATGTAGTTGGTTATTATCACACACTTGAACAGTAAACCACTATTGAAACTCAATTAATCCGCCGGAATCGGTGGATAAAAATTGCTGAACCACTGTTTAAATATTTGTACAACTGGCTCTAACTAACGTTCAACGCTGGTTCAACTATGTAATAGGTTATTATCACACATTTGAACAGTAAACCACCGTTGAAACTCAATTAATCCGCCGATATCGGTGGATAAAAATTGCTGAACCACGGTTTAAATATTTGTACAACTGGCCCTTAAAATTTTTGAAACCAGCGATCAACCTTGAACCAAGTGTGTATAACACCTATAAGTTTTTAATAATGGCCTCCTACCATTACTTGCGCCATCTATCAACTCAACTGACCACACATTTTCGGCCATTTTGAACTTCCGGCAAAATGCTGTCTTTTTTAGTCCGTCATTCTTTAATACAGGACGTTTCTGCTACTGCAGACAATAGAATATTAAAAATTTGGGATATTTAACCAAATAAAATGGTAAGAATTATTAAAAGTTCACAGTGTCCAGTGTCCAGATAAAAGTTCTCGAACAAATTTGCAAAAAATGCTTTAATTTCTCACGAAAAAGTGTTGTTGAAAAAACTACACGTGTTATCGAAATGTGAATTCTGTGTGCCTCGCGTATAAAACTTGCAACTTTCCCTATTTCAGAGTTTAGCCAACGCCAGACCATTGGTCTCCGTTTTTACGGACAAAAATGAACAAATTAAGGAGAAGAACATCAGCCTCCCAAGTGTATTCAAGGCACCAATTCGCCCTGATGTTGTCAATGAAATACATCAGTTGATGCGCCGCAACAAGCGCCAAGCTTATGCAGTCAGCGAACTCGCAGGTTAGTATCTCTGCATATCAACCCACCTAATGTTTATATTTACTAATGACAATTTCGTCTTCTCTTAGGTCACCAAACCTCTGCTGAATCCTGGGGTACTGGTCGTGCCGTTGCCCGTATTCCCCGTGTCCGTGGTGGTGGTACTCATCGCTCCGGTCAGGGTGCTTTCGGTAACATGTGTCGTGGTGGTCGTATGTTCGCTCCAACCAAGACTTTCCGTAGGTGGCACCGTAAGATCAACGTGAACCAACGCCGCTACGCTGTTGTTTCAGCTATTGCCGCTTCTGGCGTACCAGCTCTGGTTCAGTCCAAGGGCCACATCATCGATGGTGTTTCGGAGTTCCCATTGGTTGTTTCCGATGAGGTTCAGAAGTTACAGAAGACCAAGCAGGCTGTTGTCTTCCTGAGACGCATGAAGATCTGGGCTGACATCCAAAAGGTAAGTACTTGAACTTATCCAATCACTTTGCAACGTTTGCATTTGTTTGTGGTGACACTATGACTCCTTGTGGCTCTACTGCAGTCGTTGCAAGACTTAAGTGGATCAATCAGGCGTTCCGATTTTGAGTTTTTTTGCTCAATCGCGGGGTAGCTTGGTCCTACATTCACTCTTAAATCCCTAATTTTGCAACGTTTGTATTTGTTTGTGGTGACACTATGACCCCTTGTGTCGGTGCTGCAAGCGTTGCCAGATTAAACTGGATCAATCAGGCGTTCCGATTTTGAGTTTTTCGCTCAATCGCGGGGTAGCTTGGTCCTACATTCATTGTTAAATAAATCTGAATTCATAGACTAACTTTAAACTTTTTCTCATCATTTCAGGTGTATAAATCTCAGCGTTTCCGTGCTGGACGTGGTACCATGCGCGACCGTCGTCGCATTGCTCGCCGTGGACCTTTGGTGGTTTACTCCAAGGACGAAGGTCTCCGCAAGGCTTTCCGCAACATCCCCGGTATTGAAACCATGAATGTTGATAAGATGAACCTCTTGAAACTGGCCCCAGGTGGTCATGTTGGACGTTTTGTCATCTGGACCGAGTCTGCATTCCAACGCCTCAACGAATTGTTCGGCACATGGAAGACCCCCTCCACCCTCAAGAAGGGATACAATCTGCCACAGCCAAAGATGGCAAACACCGATTTGGCTCGTCTGTTGAAGTCCGAAGAGATCAGGAAGGTTTTGCGCGACCCCAAGAAGAGGGTGTTCCGTCGTGTGCGTCGTCTCAATCCATTGACCAACACTCGCCAGCTGATCAAGTTGAACCCCTATGCTGAGGTTCTTAAGCGTCGTGCACTGTTAGCCGCCGAAAAGAGGAAGATCAACCGAGTGCTGTTGAATGCCAAGCGCAACAAGATCGAATTGCCCAAATCCCACTTCGCTAATGTTGCCACTAAGGCCGAGGCTAACCGCTCCAAAATGTTGTCGAAGGCTTTAGCCGAGAGGAAGAAGAAGCTGGCTGCCAAGAAGAAGGCCGCTCCCAAGAAGTAAACACCCTACTTCGTTTCTGAATTTTTATAATATAAACAAAATTATGGATAATTCATAATATAAAATTTAAAAATATATATTAAGTGATATTTTTTTTTAATTCATAAATGAGATCTCTTATTTTCTTGGATTTATATGGATTGGCGATAAGTCAAATAATTGTTTTGTGATGAAGTTCATTGCTGACATGTGGCAAGCAAAGTAGCATGGGCTTTGATTTAACCAAGAGTTACCATTGCTTTGTTAGAGAAAGATTGGATTTTTTTCGTTTGGAGTTATGTTGGTTTGTTCTTTTATAAAAAAAAAACAATCCCGTTTTCAGATTCTTCATTAGAGGTCGGCAATATGTTCCCAATTTCACCATTTACTGAAATCTTCAGTATTTGTTGTCTTTATTGATGTAGTTTATATTTGTATGTATTATGTAACATGATATAGGGTAGAGTCGCCAGTGGCCGGCCCCTTAAGACAATTTTTCTAGAAAATCTATCATAAAATTTACAATTTTTAACATTTTCAATTAATTTTTAAAACAGAATGTTCCTTGTGGTTTTCTTTATTCATTTACATACACGAAATTTAAAAATTTTAATGAGAAACTAACGTTTTAATTAGTTTTAATGAAAAAGTCAATTTTTCCAGTGGCCGGCCCCTAGTTGCCTAAGACCGGCCACCGATGCTCCTGAGCTCGGCCACCCCAATTGCAACAAGAATTTTGATTTTTATGTGTGGTGGCCGGAGTTAGGACACACATTTCCAGTCATCGGCCCCCTAGTTTCCTTTTGAAAATAGGGGGCCGGAGACTGGATTTAATGGATTTTTAACGTCAGTTTTTGCTCTGGTGTTGCTGTTTTAGCTCAGTTATTCATATTATGCATTTTTCTCAAAAAAAGTATTTTTTCCTAACTTCGGCCGGGGGGCCGACAATAGGAAACACCCAAAAAATCAGTTCCCTATCTCCGGCCCCCTTAAACACAGTCATAATTATAACTTTTTTTTACATTTAAAAGCATATTTAGTTAAAATATAATGTTTTTCAATATAAAAACCGCATTTAAAACTATTAACCCAAGGACTGTCCTCAAAAATCACTAATCCTGAAACCGTTTTCACTGTTGAAATCAACAGTTATAGTACGCGAAAAAATTAAAACACTTGCTTGTGAACATTATTGACTCATAACTCGGAAAGTATTAGGCAAATCTGAGTAAAATTTTGACAGATCATTAAGCATTTATGACAGATTTTTTTGAGATTATAGACGGAGAAATACGACTACAGTTTCACTATTCCCAAAGGTTTTCTTGTAAGGTGGCCGGCCACTGGAGGGGGCCGCCATTGGGCGACTCTACCCTATAATGAGCTGGCAAAAGCGGACTTGTTCAAACCAGAAAAAAATATTAAAGACCGTTATGGAGAGGACATTACCGAGGAAGACACGTATGATTCTGCTTCAGACTCATCAAATAGATAGACCGTTGAATACAGTTATGCTTCGCAATTTACATTTTCAAGTATTTCTACCAATCGTTATGACCGAATAAGTTTGTTTTTTTGTGAAATAGGTGCGGTGCATAACTATATCCTAAAAAATTTTGTTTATCTGAATTCTATGGATTGTTTTACGGTTTTTATTATATTTCTCTCTACTATGACAGTTATTTTAATTTTAATCTTTATAGTTTTTACTCTGTCATCAGCTCGTTCAAAAGTTTTCATTCATCAGATATTAAAATTTTTGGTAATGTAGTATGCACCCATCACGCTTCTTTTTTCTTTTTTTTTTGATTCGATAATCTTCCTTGCGACTGTTATTTTTTTTCCATTCTTAATTATTTTCAAATGCGATACCTACAAGATATCGCAATGGTGCATATTAAAGAATAATTATAGAACCAGCTACCAAAACTGTACAGGTATAAAAAGGTAGATTATGAGTTTTTTCATCGCTTGCTTATAATGCTTAATAAGGACATTTTTGTTATCTTTAATTTTTTTCGAAACTTCTTATGTATGTTAGTATTGGATTACATGAATATATTTTGTTTCTTAATTAAAAATTGAATTCGATGTGGAATGGCGGGAAGTCTAGATTTTTAATTATACAAAATAAACATAACATACATTTGAAAAAACACAGTAATTTGGTTACAAATATTAAATAGATTTTATTCGTTGACCCCTTTGATCTTAAATCAACTATGAAAGGAACACGGCTATTGTTATTAATAAGTAGCCCTAAAGCTAGTTTCTCGTATTTGATATTTTATCAAAAAGACCATTGGAATTGAGTTTTGTATTAAGTTTACATATAACCCATGCGGTAACATTTCGTATAGGTCTGAGTGAATTTTTGTATTCGAATAGTATTGTATGCAAAAGTCGCCGACGAAAACAATAATAACATGTTGTTTTCATTGACAACCACGTGTTGTTATTATTGTTTTCGTTGTCGCAACGATACATTCACTTTGGTGTGGGGGATCCTTAATACTTAAAATTGGCTGTACCTACATATTATAGTCCCAGTAACTTTGTCGTCTCACAGGAGTGAGACCTTGCGTCAGATCCGGTATTGTTATTGGCCTACCTCGAGCTACGAACGCAACATTGGTAAGATTAAAAAAACTTGAAATTTTCGCGCTTTTTTTGTTATTGACGATTTAAACCCTTATGGAGTTGTTTTCGGTTATAACTTTATAGTTTCAAAATTTCAAGGTTTCTACATTTTCTTCATTTTGCTTTCGGTGCGAAAACTTGGGTTATTCATAAGGCCAAAAGTACACAACTCAGTAAAAATCATATCTATTGGATTTGACGCAAGGTCACCCCTTTAGGATTCTGATGCAGATGGTGCCGTTATTTTTATGCGGTTCCTTTTTCTATTTTAAGTTTTTTTTTTATTGAAAATGCCCCTCCCACCTATACCGGGGATATACATTTACGGTCATATTTATAAACATTGTCTAACTTTAGATAGCCGTCCAAGTTATCTAATTTATAGATTTATATTAGATTTTTAAGAGATATCTAACTTAGACAATGAAGTCGGTTGTAAGCTATGAACAGACGGCATATTAAAAGCCGCATACGTTTGTGACTCTGGCGTCATGCAAAAGTCGCAAATTTGTTGAAAATTCTATATCTGTATCAATGGTCGCAAAATTTCGTATAGGGGTGTTCACACGATGCAAATGCATTTGCGATCATGGTGGTCCCATAATATCATGTGTCCGCAAATATGGTCGCAAAATTTTGTGGTCTAAATCCGCATATCACCCATTTCAGATCATAGTAGGTTTGCGGGCATTACATAATTTTTTGAAACTTGGTGGTTAAATTATGTGTTTGTTATTACCTATTAACTAGCTCTTTTCCAATATTTAAATTATTTAAGTCCTCAAATCAATTCAAAATGTCGACAAAAATTTGTTCTTAAAAGGAACAACAAACAAGAGTATAGGATATCCTTTTAGGATATCCTTTATATCTCAAACTAATTTTGTTTTCATCCTGAAACCCTTTATGAGAAGTTTTACCACTGGCCATACTTTTCCCAAACAAATTTTTAGAGATTTGCTAACATTTTATGTTTTTTTTTTTTAATTCCAATATTCTAATTTTGTCTTAATTTTCAATTCATTCAAAAATGGAACTAAAAAATTCTATATATTAAATATTTCAATTTATGTATGTATGTATAGGTATATGTGATAAGAATGGCCTTCGGGTTAATGACCTCAGACTAAATTTTTTGGGTCAGTAATTTTGTTTACTATAAATAGGATATACAAATTGAGTGTGGAAATAACGAAATAATATTTTATTTTAACCGACTGTTCTAAAAGTAAAATGAAGAATTACAACAACTGATATACTCGCAAATGTGAGGGATATGCAATGTTCTGTTTTCGTCCCATCGAAAACACAAATTATATGCAAGAGTGTTCAGACGATATGCAAGAAAGTCGCAAACTTATATGCGACCTGGGTGTAAAAATGACATCAGAGTCACAAACGTTTGCGACTTTTATATACCGTCTGCTCATAGTTTAAACCTTGGCTAATGTATCATGTAACATTTCATTTATAAAATAAAGCATGTTTTCTAACTATTTCGATCTATTTAGACACGGTCTAACTAGTAAAAAATCTAATAAATAAGCCTGATAATATGCCTGTTAGGTAACTTTTTTTTCAACAAATTTTCCAAAAAACTGAGTTTTTTTCTATGGATTTTGACAGCAAATTGTGAAATTTTGTGAAAATTTTTTCCAAATTCGCAAGAAATTTCACGTTACCAAACAGACCATACTTGATACAAGTTGCTTAACGCTAGTTATTTTAAAGTATACAATGATTATGTAGTATTATATATAACTATATGTTGGCACATAGGGGGCCTAACTTTTTACATTGGGAGTTTTTAGATCTCAATTTGTATTTGTCATTTTGTTTATTTCATCTTAGTCTTTGGGCTGCTTTAGGTCTCGACTTTTAGCCACGGTAATGGGCTGACCTTGGATCAGCGCAGAACGGGATGTTCTCTTCGTCATTGACCGCTGGTTAGCATGTCTTGGCTTTTGTATACAAAATTTTATTTAAATCGGTTTCACAGATAATGAAATAGTAGAAAATAAAAAAAAAATGGTTCTTTGAGAGGACTGTCAAATCATAGTAAAAAAAATACTTAATAATAACAACACTGTTGATAAATATTTATTCAAATTCAACTGAATCGCTGAGTGAAATAATGAGTAAAAGCTCCAAATTATATATTTTCGAGAAGAACAGATATGTACCTATAACTTCATATTTTGCAAAAATAATTAATAAATTTTTATATTGAAATGTATAAGGGGTTCCGTGACTTCGTGACATAAAAAAAGTTCAGAAAATTCTTTATTAGTCCATTTATATATCACGAATTATTATTTTTTAGTTGTAAGGGTGACATATGATAAAATGTTGCCAGCCCAGGGTCATGATCTTTAGAGCAGAAAGAGGGGTGGAGGGAAGGTCCCTTTTATTGTTAAAATCTCGAATTTTACTAATTAACAAAAAAAAGTTATAAATGATTAATGTATGTACGAAATTAATATAAATTGAAATTGCATACTTCAAACAATAGCCCAGCTACTACATGATGTTTTTCATTTACCTATGTATTTTATAATATATTTAATTCGTTGACTTTACAATATATTATGGAAAAAAATTTAGGCAGAAAAATTATTTAAAACATTTTTTGTAATGGTGCTTTTGCACTGTTTTCCAACTCATCGCTTCAATTGTATTTATTGATAATAATGATATTGTGGACGGATTGTATTTAAATAAAAATTCAGAGTAGTATGTATAGTAGTAGATAATCTGAAAATAACGGTCGATCCATTTCTGCTGGCCAACAAAACAGATGATTATGAGGTTTATGTAACCATTCATCAAAAAAATAAGTGAAAAAAGTAAGCTTTTGTTTATCATCATTACAATTTTACAGGGTGTCCCGAAATCACCGCCTCAGAAGAAAACCATGAGTTCCTGCATAGGTCATTTCAAGTCGAAAAGCTTAAGAGGTAATTTTCTCGTTTTCACTTCGTTTTCGACTTATAACGGTTTTTATGATTTTTATTTTTTTTCCTTTGACTGGCTCTAACTTTGCCAAACTACAACCGACTTTTAAAGTTTTATTTTTTATTTAAACAAAAACAGTTAGAAATTTTTATCTGCCTTACAACTTTTTTCTGTGTGGATAACGGTTTTCCCGAAATTTATTATCAAACACTTTTGTTAAGCATTTTAAGGTTGTTTTTTTGACTTTGATATGATTTTTTTTCTAAAAAACACGTTGTTAAGTATAATTTTTTTCTCTTTATTATGAGAGTCCAATATATTATGCTCTTAAAAATAATTAACATTTTTTACCTAAAAATACATTTTAAATTATTAACAAAATAAAAAATAAAGGAAAATCAAGAAAATATGAATATCATCGTTATTTTCCTGCGAATTAATTGATTCATCAAACGTGAGACGGAGAACACGAAAAGTTGGGCGTTGATTTGTGTATATCTGTTATCATAGAATAAGTTTGAGTGCAAGCAAATCACTGGAATAAAAATGAGCCTGAGTGAAGGGGGTTGGGTAGGAATTTATTTATTTTCTTTCTTCTTCTGCATATTTACATATACATAACATACTGAAGAGTGAATAACTAATAATGAAATTCATGATTTGAAGGAAAATCAACGGGAGATATAGATTCTGTGTATATGTCAAACATGAAAATACTTAACATACCTATAAATTAATACAAATTGGTAATCGATTTTTTAAGAACTTGCATATATCTAAACGTAAGTAAAATAGAAATTACGGGTACCGTTAGCCCTATATTTATTACTATCGGTATATGTATATGTATGTATGTTAATATAAATTCTTAAATTTTTGCGAAGCAACGGGAGCATGGGTCTGCTAGTTCATTCATAAACATGGACTAATTAAACAAAAAATTTAACAGTCGATGAACGACACATTAATGTAGACGCCACTTTACTACCAAAAGCAATCAAGCTAAGTTCATCTTATAGATATATGGTCATACTCCAGCTCCAAATGAAACAAATATAATCCATTTTGTTCAGATTTTATTTTTCTGCTTTGCTTAAGTGAAAAAGTTATAATTTCCATTTATTTTAGCCTTTTATTACCATAGTCATGTTGAAATACAAATAAAAATTGTCATACACGTAAATTAGACAATGGTTCTCAACCATTGTGTGATCCGTCTAGATTATTTTCCCATAAAAATGAGACATTGGACCATACTTGGGCAACTTTAAGGACAAAATTGAACTTCTAGGTTAAGATTTATTTGAGCCAGCCACGGCGCATATTATGCCTGAAATCATATTTAAAAATTAATGGCATTTAATTATCTTTCCAATAAAGCTGTTTTGATGGCCATTTCCATGATATTAATGGGTTTTATTTTATTTTAAAACTGTATGGTTCCAAAAAAAAACACCTTTTACAACTATTTATTAATACGTTTTTATTGAATTTTGTTATGAAAAACATGTAGGTATGTATGTTGCTTTAATGGAATAAAATTGTTCTTACCAAAATATTTTTTTGACTATATGTTGATGATGAAGAAGAAGAAGAAGAAGAAGAAGAAGAAGAAGAAGAAGAAGGAGAAGAAGAAGAAAAAGAAGAAGAAAAAGAAGAAGAAGAAAAACAACACAAAAAATGTATTGTTTTTGTTTTTACGGACTATGTATACTGAATAAAATTCAGTAGATTGTTTTGTTTGTGACCTTTAGTCGAAATGCGTGTGGATGTAGCTGGACAAATCAGTTATAGATACTGTCGTACTTAGGCAAGTCGATGATTATATTGACACAAATAGATTTAACACCATTAATACACTGTACATTAAATGTCGATATAAACACTAGAGTCAATTAACTAAGAAAAACATATCACTCATACGCCTCAGTATCCAAAAAATTTAACTGTTTATGATTAATTGTTTTACAAGCTTTCCAGTATGGAAAATATCGCTCAATTAATAAAACACAAAATCATTTCAAAGTGAGTAGGGAGAAATACCAGAGCAACATATCACTGAATCAAATAAGTCTGGTTGACCGTTTGTTTATTAATTGAATGGATAACTATTTCTTTGTTTGTTCTCATAATTTTGGCGGAGAGTATAATTCACCGGATTATTAAAGAAATCGAGTTAACTGGTTGTTGCATTTAGGTGACGATATGTAGTTACGCTTTATCGGAAAATCGAAGAAAAATTGAAATAAAAATTATCAGAAATCTCTCCAAGAGCTCTTCATTTGCATAATAAATGCCCAAGTGATGGAATATAAACCTCATCCAGGGGCGGACTGGGCCACCGGGCAAAAAGTGTATGAGTGTATCTCTGCAGTACTTTCTGTTCGTTTAAAAGAGAACTTCCTTATAAAATTGAATTTCTAAGGGCCTTACAGTAATTAAACAGCTTTTATAGCCCCAAATATCACAATAAGCATAAAGCTTTTCGATCCCAAGATTACTTTAACGAAAACTATAGTTAATCTGATAGGGCCCCTCCACAGTTATTACTATTGAGTTATTCTGGTCCCATTGGCAACCTAAGGAGGCCCCCAAATTACTCTTAGTAACCCTTTATAAGTTTTTAAAGTATTTTCAGTTCATTTAAAGGAAAGCTTTCACACAAAATCTCAGGGCCATAGAAACAGAATAGAAAAGTATGTGAGTATTTTCGAAGTCTCAGTAGAAGTAGAAAACATCAGTTATAAAATTTGCATTATAACAGTAAACAGGATCTACCGAATGTTTTCAAAAATCTAGTTACATTTTTATTAACTTGAACACATAATAAAAATTTCGGAGCATAATATGTTTTGCTTCAATTACGTCGTTTTCGTAGCTTATATTCTTTTTCACTGATCTGACATGATGACATGACATGGCATGACATAATCTGAATGCCCTTTGGTTCGCAGTTAGTCTTTGTAATATTTAAAGTAAGTGTAGGTAATTCTTATAAATGATATACTATTAACATTTAAGGTACTTACATAGATATACATAGGTACTTTGCTAAGCTTGATGGTCATTGCCATAAGTTAAGCAAGCAAGTTAAACACATTTTACCTACTCATGTTTTTCGTACAAATTCATAATAGTTGAAGACGTGACATTCATTATATTATCATTGTACATTGTACATGCTGCAACTTCTTTTGTTATACTGACGTGTTCTTGAACTTCTTATAAATTCTTGAGTTGGAACCAGTTTGACTGCAAAATAGGGTTTTATTTAAACCAAACCTGAACTCCTATTCATATCTTATAAGGACATTGGAATTCTGTTCCATATCCCATAGTTCATTTTCATTCAATTAAAATGCACATAAAATATACGGAATTCTATCGTTTGTTTCCCCTATATTTTATTGTTCTAAAAGCATTCAAAGTACAGGAGACAAAAAGTATATACATAACAAAAGATAGATATGTATAGTGTATATGTAGGTATGTATGTAGAGATATATACATACGTCTCGTGCCGTACTTTGCCGTCCGCACAATTTTCTATTTATCGTAAAATTTAAATCACTGCATCGTTCACATTTGTTTTTGTTAGTTTTGCTGATTGATAATGAAAATGTTAAATATCCGTTGATAGCAGTGATAATAAGACATATGGAGGCGGTTTCACTATAAAGGAGAGCAATCAATTCAATGAACAACGAAATAATAAAATCATAAACAATCATTTGGAAAATCTGAAATTCAACTTGATAGGGCATTACTGGCATCCTTTATTTTTTTGAATGTGAAAGAGAAGGGTTAATTCGGTTGTAGATGCAAATCATAAAATCCGCGCATTGAATGATTCTTTGAAAATTTCTTTACAGCTTAAATTGGTGAATTCCTAATTTACACGATTGTAAAAATGTCATTTGGCGTTTTTCTTTTTTGGCTCTGAGCAGAAGCTGAGCGATCAGAGCAAAGCTCTGAGAGGATTATGATCAGAGCCCTTAGATTTAATTATGAAACACACTTGAGCACTGAACTTTCATATGCTTAGTAATCTGTTAAATTACATAAAAACTATATGAAGTTGGCTTCGCTCAGTGTTTTGCTCCATTTGCTCGGTCATTTTATTTTGAGCATACAGAGCATGCTCCGAGCTAGCTCCGATGGAAAAAAGAAACACGATCTGTGCCTACGTTCTGAAACTCTCGCATCGGCAAAAGCAGTCGAGAAACGATAAAAATTGAAACAAATCATATGAGTTTTGTTCCATTTTGTCACGTTTCTCAACCAATTTCATTGATGCGAGAGTTACAGAACGTAGGCACTGATTTGTCTGAGGAAAAAAGAAACAAAGAATTTATTTTTGATAGCTCAGTGATCTGCTCTGAGGTAAAAAAGAAAAACAGCAATTATTTCTGTTATTTTATACCAATTGTTTTTACTATGATATGATAATGATGAACAATTGGAATAAAATGACAGAACTAAAAAAACTAAACAAATACAATTAAAAAAGAGAGAATCGTTGTTACTGTAATCTGCTTATTTTCATGGGATGATCTAAGCAATAGTAAAGATGGCTCTCTTTTCAGTTTGAACTACATATTATTTTAAAACAATCAGTTGGAAATAGTATTTACAAATATTTTTGAAAAATAAGCTATGGAAAAAAACAAAATCTTAATATATAAATCAATTAGCAAACCAAAAGAAAACAAATTGTGATAGGTGATGGAAATAGGAATTTAAAAATCCTAAACCTTGGTTGGTTGTGACCGTGACAATTATCGCAAATCACTTTACACGATTCCATCAAAGGTAAGCTGCACAGAACTGCATAGGTATTGGAAATGGTACAGTGGAAGCTAACTTAGATGTGTGGGTTCGAGATCCACTTTCATTCTTTTGTATACATCAACATGTTAATTGATGCAACTCGTTGGAGGATTCTTTTTTTTATTCTCAATCCTCTGTATTCAAAATAAAACATTTTGTTCTATTTATTTATTCGTTCTAACTGTATAGCGCCTTGAAATTCAGGTTTAATTTAAAAAAGACGTTAGCATACATATGTATGTACATATATGTATATATTCTTAAGTTATTTTATTTATCAAATATAAAAATATATATGGTATATGTATATAAATACGTATATATATGTATGTATGTATATATAAGTGCTGGCAATCGTTTTGTCTAAGAATTCTTCTCTCATATTCATTTATGATCTGTTAACTGAAACATTTCTTTTCTATCTATCTCCAATTTCAGCTAGATTAGGGATTACAATTACAATTACAATTACAATTACAATTACAATTACAATTACAATTACAATTACAATTACAATTACAATTACAATTACAATTACAATTACAATTACAATTACAATATTCCTTGTAGTTCTTCAAAACTTACTGAACAAATAAAAAGTTTAAAAAGTTTAAAATTTAAATCATTCTGCCATACAAAGACTGCCACTTCCACCCTATCAACTTAGAACATAAATTAGCAAACAAAAGAATTTGAAGAAGACAGAAGGCTTAAATAAACGCAAATAACAACAAAAGAGGAAAGAAGACGCATACAAAAACATCCACAGCAGTAAAGAAAGATAAATACTGTTCTCGATGTTGGTGCCTAGTGCTTATACTTTGTACGAATTGTTGTGGTTACCCGAATAAACAAATTCATTTTATTGCAAGTGGTTGGATTGATCGGATCGTTTGAATTTCGATGATCGTCAGTTTTTAGCTAAAGCGATCAATCATACGATATTTTGTTTTTTTATTTTATATTTATTTTGTTCTAAATGTTCGTTCCAACGTGGAAAAAGACAACTTGTTGTGATTGTGATAGACATTGATGAAAAAAAAATAAACCGCAAATTGCGAGTAAATTGTTGCTATTTCTCTCTTCGCGATTGTTGACCTTACTGACGGTACAGAAGAATGCACTTGTTACTTAATTGCTGCCGCAACATTGAAAACCACAATTGAATTAAGATTTGAGTTGTTTTTTTTTTGTTAAATAAAATACAAAAGTGAGGAAATAAAATTTGTGAAATAAGAAAAGAGGACTTCTACTTGTGCTGAGAGTGAACTGGGAAGACCTATTGAAACGGTAGCGTGTGACATGAACATAGCATCCACATCCATAGCATGGATACGTTGAGTTACTTTTTGCAAAGCGCAGTGGGCTTCTCGGTCGGCTTCTCATTATTGGGGGCCGTTGAGGTTGCGTCGGTGGCCTTCATTGTGTACTATGTCTACACCAAGACAAGGTATGTAAAGTGGATGAGTTTTAAATTTATTAATTGGACATAGAATAATTTGTTTTATCGCAATTAAAATTTTTGTCCGGGTACCTAACCTATGAACATATTGTAGCTAGTAACATTTTTTTCATTTTTCAACCTTTTACCTTGCATCTTCGATAGAACAAAATTGGCAAAAATTGACTCAGATGGAATTGTATGCCATATACCTATGCTAATCATGACAGACAATAGAGGGAGCTAGTCTCCGATCAGCTGGGCATTGTTTTCCGTTCACAGAACCAACGACATGATAACCGAGTAATGTTTTCTTTATTTTATCAATTTATTGCGAAGTATTTTTATTTTACTTGTTGATTGTGGTTTTATTTACAAAAAAAAAACTTTGTTAAGTTCCGCGTAGAAAATGCGTAGCCGCAAGTGTATGGGTTCAGTTTTTTTTAAAGTATATTTAAATATAGGTCTTTTGCTTTTCTCGCTTTTGCTGTGGAGGGAGATGATAATTTCTTTATTGATCATGAATGAATGAATTTTTTTTAACTTTACACACACACGCATCAAAAGCAAAGATATTATGAGGGAATCAAAATAATAAACTAATTCTCTTGGTATTTTTTGTTCAGATGTGGAAACATTGTATTGTTATGGTATTAATAGAGTTTATTTAATTTGATTTGATGTTTGTTTTTATGACTATTATAATTGTTTTTTTGTTTCTTTAAGTTCTATGTAGATTTAGTTTATTATCAAAAAATTTTAAATTCTACTGATATTTTTTGGTAACACACAATTTAAATAACTTAAAAATAAAATAAAATTAATAAAACTAAAATGGGACAAAACGGTCAATAACGATCAGACATATAAAACATGTCGTTGGAATGGTGTTTTTATATAGGTACTAAGCTGGTTACTATATTATTCAAAATAACTGTACGAACAACTTATTCGCATTATTTGTGCATTTTAGTATGAGGACGAGGAGTCAACATATTAATTTTTCAACGATTTCAATTAGCAGCGAATAACTCTTTTCACATCATGATTTTAAATGAACTGCTATAATAAGTAACTATTGGTTTCTTCTTATATTGTTAGTTGTTCACATGAAGAGTCTTCTTATAAAATAAAATATAAAATAAAATAAAAATCAAATTCACTGTCTTTCCAGAATATTTATGTTCTTCAGTTTCCTCAATGCAAATGCCACTCATGAATTGTGATACAGGTTCTATTTCAATTACATGTATAATGTAGTACAAAAATAATGTATTATGTATTATTGATTTTTAAAGCTTTAATTTTCTAAACTCAAATTTGTTATCGCTCATAATAATTTTCAACGTATATATTATCATAAAAAAGGAAAAATTATTTTAATGATCTTAAAAAGTAGGTAAAGTACCTATCTTAAAATAAAATTATGTAGGACCCAATTTTTTGTATTTTATGATAAACCAATTTCTTTATTTTACTTGTTTTATTGCTTAAAACTTAATCTTTACGTGGGGTAAATTATTAAAATTATCAGTTAAGATTGAAAGATTTACAAAACATATATATGTACACATGTACCTATATTGTATTAAATATACTTGTTGTTTCTTGTTTGAACATAAATATAAAATTGTTGTCAACCAAAAAAACTTATTTGGATTTGTTTATCTTAACACGCCCATTATGCGATTGTCAATGAAAAGATTTGTGATTATGTCAATCAGTAAAATATTTGATATTGCGTAGCTACCTATATTTTGACCAAAGTTTGAATAATAAAATCTATAAACCGGTTTGTTTAAAATTATGACATTAATGTATTGATTGCGAAACTCTGTTTAAATTTTTAATTGAAATCAGTAAGTGAAGTTTTCAAAATTTAACCAAAATTTCATAAAAATTACGAAAATTGATGGAAAATGTTTAGTCTTGGCAAATATCTTCAGTACCAGCTGCTATGAGTATGTATATACAAAACGTTTCCACTTTTGATAAAAAAAAATATCCTCAGTTCCTGCTATGACTTCAAAAACATATGTTTCCAATGTTGATAGAAAAAAAATATTGAACCAGTTAAAAATAACAATAAATACACAGAAACAACCAGAAATAACTTTAGGTTGTTTATTTTGTCGATTAAAACAAAATTTGCTTATTGAACAAAATATCGAACTCAAGGTTTCATTCTTAGGGCCAGTTTCACACTGCACACTTAACAAAATAAGTAGCACTTAATTTTTGCATTTTGGCACTTAAGCCGCAGTTTTACTACCTGAGTAAGTGGAACTTAAGTGGCCAACATGGGAGACTTAAGTGTCACTTATTCCGATAAGTTTACACTGTAAAATTGGGAATTAGTTTTCCATATTTGAAACTGGCCCTTAGTCTGATATTAATGCTGTAGAGAATACAAAAATTGTATAGAGAATACAAAAATTGTATTCTCTTTGTGCCCGACCTATACAACCTGAAAAGTTCAGTCAATTAGGCAGAAAAAACGTTACATTGTATGTTTACCTTACCAATTTGGAAATTGGAAGGTCTATTTGCCCCCTTTTAAAAGAGAGGGCTAATTACATGAGAAAATTCGAACATCATATTGAATCCGAATAAAAGTGACACAGTTTTGTTTTTTGTGCGCGTGTGGAATTAAAGTCTTACGGCATTCTTTTTTTCCCAAACATTCCCTCGAGCCTTTTCACAAAACCAAACAAATTGAAATCAACACATAGTCCCCTTTCACACGAGCAAACCAGTTGCCGGAGATTTTTTTGACGTTTTCTTTTAATTTCCTTAAAAATCGCTTGTACATATTGGGCCCTACTAATAATCAAATTTAGTGACGACTTAAATATTTCAGTAAAATTAACCTTAATTCTGGTGATCCCAAATAATGCACCATTCATGTAATGTTTAATTTTTTGAAGTCCATTCCATATATGATTCATTATTAAGAGTCCACTTGAATATTAAGGTCATGCTACATATGGTTTATTAGCAAGAGCCCATTCTATTATGGTCCATTTTACTGAAATATTTAAGTCGTCACTAAATTTGATTATTGGTAGGGCCCATTATGTACATTTCACACGAAGAAGCAAAATCGTGGAAATTGTCTGTTGTTTTGTTTTAAAGTAGCTTGGTTGAACACACACAACTGTGTATGTGAAGAGGAATTATGTCAAAAAAATCTCAAATCGTTGACCGGGGAGATTTCATTTTCCCCTCTTACTTCTTGCCCTTCTCACCTATAAACTGAAAGTTGCTGGAAACTCAGTTTCCTCGTGTGAAAGGGGACATATTTACTACATGGGACAGTTTGAATCGATTCAGACCGCAAAGTTGAATCAGATCAAGAAATCCAATCCAAGTTTACACAAAACTAAATAGTTAGTTCCGAATCAATACCCCATGCTAAACGGAGTAATTAGGTTTGTTTGTTAACGTGAAACTTCTTTCAAATTCGCACGAATTCTTACAAATTTTCACAGTTTTATGTCAAAACCCCTATGAAAAAACTTAGATTTGGGATATTTTTTGAAAAAAAAAGTTACCAAACAGGCTATTACACATAAGGAAGTAACTAGACAAATGCCAATTTATAACAGTTTTGTTTATAAAGATACCTACCTATATATACTGTTTATGCAGCCCAGCAGGGCCAGGGCCTTTGGCCGATGGGCATAGTTCAGGTACCAATTTTTTTAAGTCACGAGAAGCTCGTTAATGCACACCTAATTTTGTAAGTGTTATAACTGTTATAAATTCTCAATTCTCTAAATTGACATTTCTTTAGTCACTTCCTAATATAACTTGCATTGTAAAACAATTTTTTTGTTTGAACTGCGTTCCGTACAATCTCTATCTCGTCTATTGATTTTTGACACTTGAAATCGTTAATAGGACAAATTTGACAAGATAAGAAAATATGTATTACTTTGTTTAAAAAAGTACCGACCGAATAATCTATATCACAGATGAATGACTGTTAGTTCAAATCTTGCTATCACTATCAGCTTTTTTTCATTACGAAATTTTAAACATTTTAATATTAAAATATCTATACCAGTATAGATACATATTATATGTAAATATTTAAACCACACTTCAGAGGCTTATTTTCCAAAAGCTACTTACGTACATATATATTTAATGGGAATTAATTTATTGTTCTTTGATTTTGATCTTGTGTTATTAATCAGTAATCCATGGTACTCATTTTTGACATTTTCAGGTTATAGAATAGAAGTCGTGTGAATCAATTCGTTGATATATTAGACAACAACAAAATTTGTACGTACAGATGAATTTCGAAAAGTACTACGACACAATATTTATTCAGCTTAACAAAGAAGAAAAGTGACTATTGCTTTTGTGTTCCATTTATTTTCGTATTGATTATAAATTATAATTAACTACATTATCAAAAATATCTTTAGATTAGCATATCTGGTTAAGTGACTATCAATTATTATTATTTTAAATTATTTTGTTTGTATCCATTTGCAAGTAATTTTTCAATTTATTGAACTTTAATTGTGTGCTAAAGATCTTATATCATGAACACAAACCCATACCAACATTCAATATCCTATAAAAAACAAAAGGTAGTTAAACAGTAAACACCCTTATGTATAATCAAATTCCTCAATAAAAAAGTATAAGTATATATGTAGGTATGTGTAATAAAAAGTCGAAAATATTTTTAAAACGTAAAATTTTAGTTTATCTGATAAAGTCCTAAAATTTTCGAGTTCAAAGCTCAGAATAAAATATTATTAGGCGGATGTATACTTAGAAATATGACTACGCAATCAATCAACAAAAAAAAACTTTGCACTTTGCTCCTATAGTTAGATAAAACACAACTTGAACATCTGTTTGCACTTTGCACTTCAAAATTCAATTTTAATTATTAACTTTAGCAAGGTGAAAACTTTAAATTACAAAGTGTTCATTTACACTGCTGCAAAACTTCAAATTTCAAGTTAATACATTCATAATGAAACTACAATAAAATATATAAGTATATATTTAGCCAGTTCAGGTTTCTTGAGATCTCTGAGATCGCAGTAAATCAATTTATAAAAACGAGATGGAGAGTGCTTTTGACTTCTAAAGGAGACATTTTGTTCAGGTTTCACCTTTTCCTCAGTGGAGCTGACAGACGTTTGCTCAGTGAGATCTCAGAAACGTGAACTGGCTAATTAAATTATTTGAAATAAACGACAAGCTTACAGATATACTTTGTATTTCATATCATTCTAAAAAAGTAAATCACAAAAGATCAGATCAAGAAAGAAAGCGTATGAACACCTTTGAAGATATTATATTACATGGAGTGCTCGTTCCCATTTCAAAATTAAGCTTTCATAGGGGGCGCTCAAAACACTTTCATTGAAAACTTACAAGCTTTTTGAAAGCCAGCAGCTGTTAATTTATCAATAAATAATATTCAATGGCACTTTGTTTGTCCGTGGACAAAGAGCCATAACTTTCGTTAGAAATATCTTTTAACACAACAAAATAACTGACAGTTGAACCTTATATATTCCTGAAAGTGCCAATTGCGCCCCTTATCACCGCTTCAGGTACTACAAGTACAATGCATTAGGTATAGGAACAACCACTCCATATAATATTATTACGTTCCAAATTAAGATAGTTAATAATTTAGTTGCTAATTTTGCATTTCGTCTGTAATTATATGAATCAAATTATATAATCATAGATGAAATGGAAAAACATTGTCAAAAGGATAGTATATAGTGAAAATCAACTCGAAACAGGGAAATGGAACCCAAATATTCTATCACATACAACATTTTCGTTCTTAGTAGAGCAATCGAGTAGTACCTTCATATCATTAAAGTTCAATTAAATTACAATATGTCAATTCCAATGAAGTAAGCTGCGCTCAGCTTTTTATTCCATGTTTTTTTCCAATCCCGGTGGGAACTGGTTGAAAAAAAACGATATCGGAGATTAGCGACACCATTACAGCCCCAAAAATTATGTGGGTTTAGCTAAGCCCATTTGGGATTAGTTGTTGTTGCATTCAACACGTAAATTGTTTAGCTCGAATCGTTGTTTTCATCCAATTTCCTTCGGGCTTGGAAAAATCACGCCTACAAAATGAGCCCTCCGCGATGTCTCTGGGCTAAAAACAAAACACATTTTTGGTGACAGATTTAGGGTCAGATCAATAAGTCTAAAATGGTCAGATTAAAGTCTAAAATGGCAGTTGTCGTTATCTTAAGATATTTAAAAATACATTGGGTGCGTTCAATCGATTTCGTTTTACATCTGAATTTTCTGATTGGCCAGCTGTCATAAAAAGTTAGATGACTTTTAGTTCCGTTTAGTTTCGTTTCATCTGAATTTTCAGACAAGAAATTCTCATCTGAAAATTCAGATGAAAGTTGTTTGTGGTGAGGGAAGTGCCAAAAGCACACATAAAAGCTGAACTCTATAATTTTCGTCTTGTTGGTGGTTGATTTTTTTAGTTTTCCTCCTGAAAATTCAATACTTATTTAAGTGAACGAACTTTTTGTTTATTGTTGATTGAATTTTTAAATCAACAATATTTTATATTGATGTTTGGAAAGTTTTTCTATAATTTTTTAGGCCATACATATTAATAAAAAGTCTTTTAATGAAAATAATAATACCTGTTGCTGATTTAGTTACTTATAATTTCATCCTCACAACTATTCACGCTCAATGTTTTATATACGAATGTAATTAAAGTTCTGTTTTATTTCGCTTCAATGTAATTCCTACAGGTAAATGCAGGAATTTGACAATGACTTTTGGCTGAAATTTCAGATTTTTTTTTGCGTTGAACGACATAAATTCAGAAATCTGAAAATTCAGATGTTAAGCGATTTTTATTGAACTTGCCCATTTTCAGAGATTTATACGTACGTATTAAAAAATTAATGTCCTTTCACAATCACACCATTCACAATAGTCAAAGTCATTATTATTTATTCTAATGAATTTTTAGTAAAACGAATCAATGAACGCAAGTTATTTCATGATAACGTGCAGGGTTGATGCAAAGTTCAACGGGTATAATAAATTTACAATCACAATTTAAGAATTTTTATTAAAAATTATTATTTATTATTTTATATAATTACTTTATATTATATGCATGCATGCTTAATGATTATCTGTAGGTACCTAACCTACCTAATCGTTTTTATCTAAATTTAGAGGAATTGCATTTTTTATGAAATTTTGAATTTGAACTAGTTGATAAAGAAAAATGTACCTAGGTAAACATATTGTAATTTAATTTTGCAATAATAATATCAACACTCATTTATGTAAATATCTACCCATAAGATTCAAACAATTTAAAGACAAAAAAGGTTTTATTTATTTTAAATGACAACTTGCCAAATCCAACGTAGATTACGTTAAGTCACGAAATTTTATAAATTTTTACTCTTTTCTTTTGTTTCTACATAAAGCTTTGTTTTAAAGAATACAATTTAATCGTTTTTTTGTTTTAGCTCGTACGAATCCATAGTTCAGGTGTTCGTATTTACCGGTGAATGGTATAATATACATATTACTGTGATATGTATGTATATGATATGAAGTAATGTATCACTCAAAACAATAAAACTTAAGCATTGTACCTACTAGGTATAAAATATTACCGTGTCGATCGTGGGTTATTGACCTTTAAGGCATAGAATCATAAATATATTGGCATTTGTTTGTTTATTTTGAAATTCATTTTTGATTCAATTTTTATGTTGAATTATTCATGGAAGTATACACTGCAGCAGGTGAATGAATTGCAATATTCACATATTGATAAAATACTTCAGTAGGTACCTGGATATAATCATATATGTAGGTTTGAATTCCAATACCCGCATACAAAATTGACAAAACTCATAAATGAAAAATTTTGTTCTGCTTTTCGTTTTGTGGCGTATAATCTGTTTAACAAGAAAAATTGATAATTGAAGCAGGTTATTAGGAGAAGTATCCGATCTTTTTTTTTTTCGCAAAAACTAATCATAAAAATAAGTTAAGCAAACGACTTCAATATATCTACAATATTATTATAAAAGTTCCATTTGAATATTATAATTACTTCGATATTTTTTTTTTCAAGACGATCACTTTTGAACATATGTATGTATGTAAATTACTAAGTTCCAAACTGAGTTGTGCGGAACACTACTATGCTATTATTTAAATTAAATTATTATTAAATTATTTAAATAAAATTTGTAGCAATATGACACATTAATAAAATGAAACATCGGTGTGTTTTAAATTTGCTGTATAGGGAAAGTATCGGTTTCGTGTACAAAAAAGTTGTCAAGGTTTTATTTAAACCTAGCTTTTCGATATGGTGGAGAAGTCCAATAGGAGATTGGGTACGTTCAGACGTTCAGTAGCCCATAGGGACTAAAAATTAAGGCAAGTTTCTAGTCTCTAATTGGTCAGCTGTCAAAGAATTGTCTTCAATTAAGGCAATTTTATTGGAAAGTTGACTGGAAAGCTTGTCAAGAAAATATATTTCCCTTCATTTCAAGTAAAGTTTATTTATGTCAAAATATCAGCTGATTACATTTTATCGCTAAACAGCGATACTTCGCTAAACAGCTGAACATCATTGTTCTGCAACTTATTTTTTTTGTTCACGTTTGTTATAACTTATAAGTTTGGGTGAAGTGGTTTTTTATCATATGTTATATGTATGTGTAGTCTATAGTGTCTGCTGAAAGTATACATTGTCTTCATAGCGGGAAGCGTGCGTCTCTCTATTTAGAAATGTTTATTTACCGTCTGTGCGTCGCATCCGATGAATTGATTTCCTTCAAATATGATTCATATTTTTGTAGTTCCTTCAATAAAAAAAATCCAAGTTTTTGTAACGGCTTGCTTCCATATTGTAACGATTTTGATTTCTCCCTATTTTTTTTAAACAGCTGCACAATTTAGATCAAACTTCATATCTGTCATCTGTCTCAAACAATTTCAATAAATCGCCATTTCAACAAAAAGTTGTTTCGACGATTTTTGTTTGCGAAAATTTCCCTATTTTTGAGTAATCCCCTTAAACAAAATTAATAGCTCTATAGATTAGGATCCAGTTTTCCAGAAAGAAATTTCTAACTATTTCAAATAATTTACTGCATACCAAAATTTAAAAAAAATATTTGTTTTATAGGTACAACAAAATCCATTTTCGTGTACTTATGGAGCCTACTTTTAAAAATTTAAGATTGGGGAGCCATGGCCCATGATCAACATCTATTGAAAAAAAATTGTATACTTTTTATTTAGTTTCAATATCAACTTTATTCAATGTCACAAGTCTTTTATTTTATTTCGTGTCTGACTCTTATCCTTTTATATACATATACACATCGTTATACTAAAGGGTATTTATGAACAATTATACAAGTATTTCCTGTTGTGAGAAAAAGAATTAAGCACAACAAAACCATACATGAAAAACAAAAATTTTATTTCATGTGATCTGTATACCTGCTTCTGCTTTAAAAGTTTAAAGTTTTTACTTAATCTTTATTTACATACGAGTATATATATTTGTAATTAATTGTAATTTTTTGTTTACTATTTACAGAGCTCCAACAATAATCGCTGGACTTTTCCCACACCTCAATATCAACATAAACTCATCATTTGACACATTTAATAAATTGTCATCTTTTCTACCAACTAATAATCAGGTGAGGCATCAATTGGGGTCTTTTTTGTAATTAATATATTGACTCTGGTTATTGCTTGAAACGATGATAATAATATGGCCTGACTTCAGTTTCTTATCGTTGATCTTGCTTTTGGTTATCTCTAAAAACAAAACAAAAAAACGCAAAAAAATATTTGTATCTCATGTGAACAGTCAGTGATTGAATATAAATTTCTATTGGAAGCCATTCTAATCAGTTAAAATTCAAATAAAATTCATTTTCGTATATGTGTGGGTAAAGCTGTTTAGATTGCTGTGAATAAAATATTTAGGATAGTTTGTTTGAAGGTCGTTTAGGATAGTAATTCAAATTCATAAGCCAATAGAAAACACAAGGAAGACCTGACGTTTTGTAGTTTATAGGTATCACTCTTATATGAATATTTTATTCAAGGGTATTCAGAGAGCATTTAAAAGTTTTGTCAAAAGCTTATTGTCTTAGGTTACAAGAGTTTAACATGTTTACGATGTTTACCATCTTCGTTTAACACACACATTTGTGTCGGAAATTTTAAGATTTGTTGGAAAAGATTTCCCATAGAAATTTTGACAGTTACGACGTTATAAACGTTTACCACGTTTACAATGCTTTTCCGACGTTGCATGAATACCCTTAATGAATATTACATGGTACGGACTCTTAAATATGAAACATGTGATGATAGTTCATTATTTATAGTCCATACCAATATGGTTCATTTTACTTATGTAAATATTTAAGTCGTCTTTAAATTCGGAGTAAGGCCCAATTAAAATTTATTGCCTGTGTGGCCCTTCCATTGCCTTCTATTCTTTTTATAATAAAAACTTTAATTCACTTAATTTCCCATATTTTCAATAATAAGCAAAGTCATTCAAAATCGAAGAGAAACCATTTTGAAAAACGTCAACATTTATGCACTTAGCGATAAAAATCAATAATTTCCTACCATCAGTCGAGCAATATTGCCATTGCCATTGACAAATGGTTTCCATTAGCAATATTCAAGAACTTAATGCATGAAAAAATACAAAATTTAAATTAAATATAATTTAAATTAATAAGCAAGTTAGATTTTATATAAAAAAGTCTTCCGAAATACATTTTCAATATCCTCCCGTGACTGATCTCTTTAATACACTGGATAGTGAATAGCCTATAGTGTATAACAGTTTTTGTGAGGCAATTTTTGAATGGGTAACGGCCGCGACCTCATATCTCGCTCTATACAAACGAAAAAAGAGATGTCAACAAGCATTGCGGCTGTAAATATTGAAAAAAATAAAATAAAATCCAGGTCCAGGTCCAGGTCCAGGACTAGTAGCGTCCGTACCGCTGGCACCGCTGTTATACTGTTATATGAGGGTACCGGCCACGACTATATTTTTGCCTCAAAAATTGTGTATGAATACACTGTCCAGTGCATAAAGAAATCATGTGCCTCCCGTACTACAATAGTACCCGTGTTTTTTTCAAGCCCGAAGGAAATTGGATGAAAAAAACGATTCCGGGCTAAATAATTTACATGTTAAATGCAACAAGAACTTATCCCCAATGGGCTTAGCTTAACCCAGATAATTTTCGGGGCTTAACTTAAGCACGGAGAAAAACTGTTTTACCGGCGGGAATTACATACTTGTTATCGTTATTTTGTATGGAAACTCCATTTTTTTTATTATAATGGCGTCGCTAATCCCCGATATCGTTTTTTTTTCAACCAGTTCCCTCCGGGATTGGAAAAAACACAACTAGTGTCAACTCAACTTATGTCGAATTCCTTTCAACAAAAGAATCGAATTTTTTTCTAAAAGAATCGATTTTTTTTCTGAACAATTCGATTTTTTCTGTCAAAACAAATCTGGCTAATTTAGCAAGATTCAAGAAAAATTTTACACCGATTTGCACACACACTAGCAAGATTTGAAATTTCTAAAATGTCAGATTGAAAGCTGTGGTGTTTTTGGTTGCAACTAATTTTCGGTGAATTTTGTAGTAAATACTTGTGCGTTATTTTTCAATTAATAATAATAATAATTTTCAAATTGAATATTTTGGACATTTTACTTCAAAATCACTATTTTACTACAATCACAAAAAAATTGATTCGTTTAGTCTTTTCGTATACCTTTCAACGACAGAAAAAAATCGATTCTTGTTAGAAAAAAATTCTATTCTTTTGTTGAAAGGAATTCGACATTAATGTTTAATTTTGGGAAAACAAATTGGCATCACCTAACTTTGGTAATGAATTTTTTCGAGTTCATCCATAATTCATTTCAAAATGCCGAATTGACATTTCTTCATTTTTTTCAGTCAAAAAATTGGTTAAACTAACTACGAATCCCAGCCCTAGGCTAATTTGTTTTTAGTTAATCACGCAATACATAAAATACCTTTTGCAAAACGCTTTGTAATAATTCTTGATTTTATTTATTTACTGGACACTGACACGATGTTCTGAACTAAATAAAACCTTCATTATATACATTTCCTCCATGAATTACTACTTCTCTGTTACAACCATGGACCCAAATTTTAGAACCCGTGGTTGGTTTGAGGTTTGTGTAATGTATTTTTATTAATTTTATGAATAATACATCTAATTTACATAACTTCCTATTTAAATATACTGTTTTTATATTCCCTAGGACCCAAAACAAACCAATTTATCACATGGCTCAGGTACGGAAAATCTGCTGCACATCACGCCACATGCCGGCCGGAAGCCCTATAACTCAATGTTCGACTGGGGTGTTTATTTTCCATTTATAGCTCAAGCTTTTCGCATGAAACAGTTTCCGTATCCACAGGTAAGTGCAGTTATAAATAAACATATTATATTTGAATGAAGTGAGAATACGTGGTGTGTATCCATTTTGGCAGGTTTCTGGGTTGGTTCTTAAAGACACAATACTGCAGCATGCCATCAAACAGGCCAGTGAAGATGTTTTAAAAGAGGAGAACTCTAAGACACGCAGGAATTCTGAGCGAATTCTACCAAAAGCCGAACCAGACTCTGAAGATGAAGAAATAGAGAACCTGGCTTATCAGAAGATACTCAAGCAGCAGGAAAAACGAAGCTACAACATCCTTATGGACATGCGATCAACTCTGAATGGATACTTGGTTGCTTTTACGTCTTGGTTGCTATACAAACTACTGCCATGCTTTTTGTCGGGTGTAGTCACTCATACCCGTCAAATAGAAATGCTCAAACTGGCAGCCGAAAAGGCGCCTGGCATTCCTTTGATATTCCTGCCATTGCATCGCAGTCATTTGGATTATATCATGGTTACATTCATCTTAGCCAATAATGACATTAAATCTCCACTCGTGGCGGCAGGGAACAATCTTCAGATTCCTGTTTTCGGGCGTTTGCTTCGGGGACTCGGTGCATTCTTTATTAAGAGAAAAATCGATCCAGTTGTTGGTAAAAAAGATGTTCTCTATCGAGCTGTGTTACATTTGTATTTGCAACATGCCCTCAAAATGGGTCACAATGTGGAGTTCTTTATTGAAGGTGGACGAACGAGAACTGGAAAGCCATGTATGCCAAAAGTAAGTTAAAACTAACAGCATAATTTGTATGTATGACTAAAGCTCATAGTTTTTAATCAGCTTCTTCCTGACATGATAAAAATCTCGTCATAGAATATTTTAAAAAACTTGATCTGTAACAGATATTAATATGAATTAACGTATTCGCGTTTCGTTTTTAAAGACGTAATTGTTCATATTATATATATGCGCCAATCAGTACATTTTGTAACATGTAAAATATTTATTTTCCATCGATTTCAGAGCGGCATTCTATCGGTTATTGTAAATGCTTTTATGGATCGCAGTATTCCGGACGCACTTTTAGTCCCTGTGTCAGTTAACTATGAACGCTTAGTAGACGGAAATTTCGTCCGTGAACAACTTGGCCAGAAAAAGATACCAGAGACATTTGGTAAAGCTATATCAGGTATATGGAAGGTAAGAAAAAATATATCCATTACCACTGGTAAATTTATTAAAAATAACTTTATTTTCTCATCCAGGCTTTGAATTCCAAATACGGATTGATGCGAATCGATTTTAACGAACCCTATTCTATTCGCGAACTTGTCCAGAGTTACAATAAGATTGCGAAAGAAGATGGAAACATGAAAATTTATAAACCAGGAGCAAGGTTGATAGTTAAACTAGCTATTTTAATGTTGAATTTTAAAAATAACCCTTTCTGTCTTTAGAACTTTGCAGCATAATCAGTCTACATCCTCTTTGTACGGCACAGATGTTGTCTGCGAAGAACATCGAACGCTAATTGACAGCATATCAAGACAAGTTGTGTACGATTGTGCGGCTGCTACATCTGTGATGTCAACAAACGCATTGTCTTTCTTGCTGCTCAATCGATTTAGAAGTGGTGCTCTTGAAGTTGATATTGCAAAGGAACTGGACAAGTTAAGAAGTGTATTGAAGGGTCGTCGAGACATGGGTTTCTCTGGCGAGTCTCTTCATGTTGTAAGATATGCCTGTGATCTTCTAGGACCCGGTAACTTAATCAAATGCCAGTTACGTTAAATGCAACATTTATTGATTTGTTTTGAATATTTATAGATCTTGTATTGAGAACCAAAAGGGACCAACAAAACTTTATTCAACCAAATCCACTCGTACCAAGACTGATTGAATTAGCTTACTATTCAAATACTCTTACACCGCATTTTGCCCTCGAAGCGATTGTATTGACATCCCTCCATACGCTTCTCAGCGACAAACCTAGTGTAAGTTGGGCTCAAATCAGAATAGAAACTTGGACATTGTTCAAACTCTTTTTTCTCTTTCAGGACGCTGGAATATCTCGAAAACATTTGATCGATGCTAGCCTTGAAAACTGTGGAGTATACCGATATGAATTTATTCTTAACAAACCCACACAAGTGTTGGATAATCTTCTCGAGTCTACAATCGATGAATTAATAAACAGAGATCTAATAAAAGGAATAGATGTAAGTTTGTTATTATGATATTAAAAGACAGCCGCAGTAAAATGTTACTTTTACAGTCAAAGGACATGACAGAGAGTGATGTACAAACGCATCGCATGGCAAACAATCTTATGTCCTATCTGGGTGATGACGATTATGACGATTTCGAGCCATTAGACAATCAAGAAAAGCCGGAACTTTTCATAAACCACAGTACGCTCCGAGAACAGAAATATATTTGCGACATCCTGGCCCCGTTTGCCCACGCCTACCATGCTGTTGCACAGTCTTTAAAGATTCTGTACAAAAGTTCAATGCTCGAAAGTGAATTTATTAAATTCGCAATCAAAGATATCACAGACAAAGTCAATGATGCAAGCTGTCCCTATGGTAACATTTTTTTGTTTGCTCTTCTTTTTGTTCTTCCTTTAATTCCTATGTGGATTTGTATGTTTCAGGTGAAAGTATTTCAACTGACTCTGTTCGAAATTGTTTAAAACTATTCGAGAAATGGTCAGTTTTGGAGGTATTCAATCAACACGGACTACGACTGCTATCGTTAGGACTTCTTTATGATTCATCGTCGGACGGTGTTCAATGTATTGTCAATAGAATAACTGCAATTGTGCCAAAAATTAAAATGTAAAAATTAAAATATTTAAGACTTTAAGTACTCTGATAGTGTATAGTATGAATAGTACTAAAAAAAAGAAAGAAACCACTTTATTAAAAACAAGATTATTTAAAAGAGTTATTTTGCGCTGTTTTTGGTTGGTGTTGTAATTTATAATGGGATATATATTAAGCACAAGATCAAATAAAAAATTAACCAAAAAGTGAAAAAAAAGAACTAGATATACAAAAAATGCAATGAGCAAGTTGAAGTTTTTTGTTTTTTTTTTTGCTAAGTTGCCTAATTTATCTCTTTGACTGAATAAAGTTAATCAAAAAGAAACAAAATCAAAATAAACAATGAACTTACAGTTGTAGTAGAAAAATATACATAGTGTTATTTCTAAGACTCCACGCCTACGTGTGATGTATAAATATTAAATAAATAATAAAAATGTCATTAGAATTGTAATTAATTTTTAAAATTGGATATTTTTCTTTGTTTTAACCCCATTTTACCTATAAATAGCTAATTCTTAAGTCCAACTTAAATACAGTCGGCTTTTGATCGAAATAGAGATTTTGATGCCATTTCTTAAGGAACAAATTCTGCACAAACTGCCTCAATCGCTTCTGTCCAATGTATCTCAGTTGTTGCAGAATCCTAAAGAGAAAATCAGTTTTTATATGGAACTTTATGTAATTTTTTTTTTCGCTCTCCTGTAAAATTTGCAAAAGTGGACGTAGCAGTTTTACGTTACTAGCCGACGATATTTATATTTCATTTTTAAAACAAAAAATTTTTAAATCGGTAATCCTTTTTTTATTTTACCCTATACATGCAAAATTTTGCTTGAAATTTCAATGTGTTTAAGTTAATTGTTCGCAAACACGAAATCGATTCACGCTTATGAGAGAGCCGAGGCCATACTCTGTATATCGTTCCGAAAGTGCAATTTTCTGAAGACGAATATGTCCTTTCTATGTATTTGTAAAGCGGAATTAACAATTTCTTGAAAAACTTAATTTTTTCCTTTTAAGTTTGTTGTTTTTTTTGTTTTTGTTTCTTGATTGCAAAGACTTGAAAAGCAATTATGTATTCCGTAATTGAAAAAAGTACAATATATTAATTTTTCATTTCTAAAGTTTAACAGAGCACCAATTCAAAAGCGGAACGAAAAGCATTTTCGAATAGCCTTATGAGGCTGGATCTTTTATTAATCTCGTGAGCAAAAAAAAAATGCACACATCACTAAATTAATGAGTGAGTGCTTCTTATAAGGTCCCATTTCGTATTGCACACACACGAGCAGCTCATGAAAAATTATCATATCACATTTTAAAGTCACTCAATTATTTTCGGAGTTATTAAATAAAGTAGGCGCATATTTTGTCTCTTTAAAAATAAACCAAATTAAAAACCAAAAAAAACGTCATTTTTGCAAGCGGGTTCTTTAATTGTATGTCAAAAATAAATCTCAAACCAAACCGGAGTTTTAAACTGACATTTTTGTGTTTGATGGCCATTAATTTTTTCTGTCACCAAAGACTCATTTGTAAGAGCATCACTTTATTTTTAAAATGTGCTCATTTCTATTTTTTTAATGAACACCCTAACCCTCGATAATAAAAGTATATAACAAACGTTAGAGTACTACTGCAAAATCGAATGAGTTAACCGTTGTCTTTATTATGTATTTTACTTTTAAGTATTTCGGTATTTAAACATTGAGTTAGAGAGTTACTTGTAATAAAGCGATCGTAAAAGAAAGATGTCTTTGATTTAAATTCGTTTTTTTTTATGTTAAAAGTCTTACAAATTAATCAGAAGCGGGATTATATTCTCACGCATTTTTATTTTAAAAGTACTTGATTTGATTTATGTCAAAGTATACAAAATTTTATTCAGCAAATTAATTTATCGCGCGAATTGAATAAATTTGTTTTTCTTGAAATGGCTGTTGCACGTGCTGAGGAGTTTTTGCAAGGCGCAACAGTGCAAGGTCTGAAGGACAAATTGAGCGACCTGGGTCTACCCACAAATGGAGTAAAGGCAGCATTAAGGATTAGGTTGCAAGAAAGTATTTCGCAACTAAATGAAAATCGAATGGAAGAGTTGTTTCCCCTTAATGTTCTGGGTGGCATTGGTGCCGACGACGATGGGGCCGACGACGATGGTGCCGACGACGATGGTGCCGACGCCGCCGAAAGGGAAGAGAGTCTAGAAGTACAGCAGCTGGAGAACTTGCGTGAATCAATACGGCGAAAGGAAGAAATAATTTCGCTGCAGAAAAGACTGGCGGAATTAAATAAACCAGTCGATGAAACCAGATCTTCATACTCTTTTCGTGATATTGAGGAGTCTCTGCAAACGTTTTCTGGAGACGACAGTTATCCAATTGCAAGATGGATTAGAAGCTTTGATGATTCAAAACTCATTTATAATTTGAATGAATCGGAATGCTTCATTTATGCCAAAAGACTACTGAGAGGAACGGCTAAGTTATTCTTGAGGACGACATCTTGCCGGTCTTGGTGTGAGTTAAAGGCAGCTTTATTGATTGAGTTTTGCCAATACACAACCGCAACGGATATTCACAATGCTTTACGAAGTCGGAAGAAACGCAAAGAAGAAAACTTCCAACAGTACGTTCTCACAATGCAAGAAATAGCTTCCGCATCAGACATCGACGAGCAGGACGTCATACAGTATATAATCAAGGGTATCCCCGACTCCATGTACAACAAGCAAATTTTGTTAACGGCCAACAGTATTTCGGAGTTGAAGAACACTTTGAGAAAATATGAAAAAATGAAGTTCGAGATCCAGCCGTCGACGTCAAATTATGTAAGAGCTCTGCCACCATCCCATCCAAAACCTGCAACAAAACCGCACCTCGTCATAAAGTGCTACAATTGTAATGAAAGAGGGCATCTTTCCACCAACTGTCCAAAGCCACGACGAGAGAAAGGTTCTTGCTTTATTTGTGGACAAAAGGAACACATGGCCAAAAACTGTCCACAATCTAATTCAGTTATGGCGCTCCAGAGTACGGAACCAGAAAACCAGATCCAGAAGTCTTCATATTTGAATAATTTTCATGGAGTATTCGAATATGCTTTCCTGAACAACGAGAGTAAAGCTGTCAATTTCAAGATGGATGCGATGACTATGATCGATACTGGGAGTCCTATCAACTTTGTCCAGCAATGTTACATTCCACCTTTTCTGATGACACCTCTAGTACATCCAATAAACAACTTCATGGGTATTAATAATAGTAAGCTTATCATATTCGGTAAGGTATTTTGCAAGATTAAATTAAATAGTGATTATGTTAATATTTGTTTGCATGTAGTTAAAAATGATAGCATGAAGAATATTATAGTCTTAGGAAGAGAATTTTTACAACAAAATAATATAACACTTAAACTAGAAGATACAAATGATATTAAAGATAATTTTAAAGAAAAAGAATTTAATGACAAAGTTTCTGAAATGTTAAATATTGATGTGTGTGATGATCGCGATGAAACTGTTTGTCTAAAAATTAATGAAAACTTAAGCTACGAAGAGAAAATGAAAGTAAGAAATTTAGTGACTGGGAGTATTGAGAAAAGTGATATTTTTTTAGATGATAAATCAGATTTTGAAATGAAAATAATGTTTACTGACGCAAACAGTGTTTTCAATTGTACTCCAAGGCGTTTGCCATATAGTCATAAGTTGCAACTACAAACAATTTTAGACGATTTGCTTAAGAAACAAATTATACGCGAGAGTAATTCACCGTTTGCATCGCCAATTGTTTTGGCCAAAAAGAAAACGGGTGAATTAAGACTTTGTATCGACTTTCGTCAGCTGAACAAAGTAACGTTGAAGGACAATTTCCCAATTCCTTTAATTGAAGATCATTTGGACAGACTCCGTGGGAAAAGGTTCTTTTCACTCTTAGATTTAAAAAGTGCCTTTCACCATGTGAAAATGGCGAAGGATTCGGTAAAGTTCACCTCCTTCATAACCCCTTTAGGTCAATATGAGTACCTACGAATGCCATTCGGGCTTAAAAACGCGCCTTCTGTCTTTCAGCGTTACATTAATTCAATTTTCAAGGGTCTTATAAATTCTGGTAAACTGTTGGTTTACATCGATGACCTACTTATTGCAACAGAAACTAAAGAAGAACATTTTGTAATTCTGAGAGAAGTTATGGATAATGTGTTAAAAAATAATTTGCAACTGCGTGTCGACAAGTGTTTGTTTTTATTTGAAAAAATAAAATACTTGGGCTATGAAGTATCTGCTGACGGAATAGGACCAAACACCGATGGGTTGAAAGCGGTTTCTGATTTTCCGACACCAACTAATGTTAAATGCCTGCATTCTTTCTTAGGTTTGTGTTCCTATTTTCGAAAGTTCATACAGGATTTTTCGATTTTTTCGAAACCGTTGTACGATCTTTTGAAAAACGGTGGACCGTTCATTTTTGGTGAAAAAGAACTCTTGATTTTTCAGGCACTTAAACAAAAGCTGCTGAATTCTCCGATACTAAGCATTTATAACCCTACAGCAGAAACAGAGTTACACTGCGATGCTAGCAGTTTAGGATTTGGGGCAGTTTTACTGCAACGCCAAGATGATAAACTACTCCACCCAATATTCTTTTACTCGAAACGTTCTACAACTCCAGAATCCAAATACCACTCGTATGAGTTGGAAACATTGGCAATAATATATGCCCTCAGAAGATTTAGAATTTATCTTACTGGTATACGCTTCAAAATAATAACAGATTGCAAATCACTAACTCTAACTCTTAATAAAAAAATACTAAATCCTAGAATCTCTCGTTGGGCTCTTGAGCTCCAAGACTATGATTACACAATAGAGCATAGGGATGGCAACAGAATGAAGCATGTTGATGCTCTAAGTCGGTCGCATAACATTCTCATCATCGAGCCTGATTCTTTTGAGCATGCACTTGCTGCATCTCAACAAAGAGATCCAACGATAAGACGATTGGTAGATATGTTGCAAAAAAGAGACAGTTCTTCATACGAGTTGGTTAATGGGCTAGTATATCGAAAGTTTAACAACAAAGTATTCTTTTATGTTCCTTCTCGGATGGAGAGAGATGTTATCCAAACGCATCACGATGCCCTATGTCATGTTGGTGTAGAGAAGTGTTACAATTTTTTGAGAAAGACCTACTGGTTTCCTTGTATGAAGGTGAAAATTAAAAACTTTATAAAAAATTGTTTAAAGTGCATTCACTTTTCCCCACTGACTGGCAAAAGGGAGGGTGTTTTGCATAACATCCCCAAAGGAGACAAACCTTTTGAGACCGTTCATATTGACCATTATGGTCCGTTGCCTTCATCTATGCGAAACACTAGAAGGCATATATTTTTGGTTGTCGATGGCTTCTCAAAATTTACAAAATTATATGCAGTTAAAAGCACCAGCACTAAGGAGGTGGTAAAATGTTTGGAAAATTATTTTTCCGTCTATAGTAAACCAACTCGTATTATTTCGGATAGAGGAAGTTGTTTCACATCCGAAGATTTTTCTGTTTTCTGCACTGAGTATAACATCCAGCATATTAAGATAGCTACAAGTTCACCACAGTCCAACGGACAGGTCGAGCGCATCAACCGAAGTTTAACACCAATGTTATCCAAGGAAAGTGAGATGGAACCTGGAGACTGGACAAAACACCTGAATAAAATTGAATTTGCTCTTAATAACATCGAAAATAAAAGTACAGGTTTTAGTCCAAGTATGTTACTTTTTGGTGTTGCCCAAAAAGGCGTGGTGAATGATAAAATCCGAGAGTACCTAGAGCAAAATATAATTAATGAAGAGCATAGGAACTTAGAATCCATGAGGCAGGAGGCAAATGAAAGGACTGTTAAAAGTCTGGAGGCAAATAAACTTTACTTTGATAAACGTCATAAGAAACCCCATATATATAAAATCGGGGATTATGTAATGATTAAAAATGTTGTCACTACTCCTGGCACTAATAAAAAACTTTTAGCAAAGTATAAGGGTCCTTTCGAGATCATTAAAACTCTTCAAAACGATAGATACTTGATAAAAGACATTGAAAATTAACAAATTTCCCGTTTTCCATATAATGGCGTAGCTTCTCCAGAAAACATGAAGCCATATATTACCGCGTAAGAGCTCATTACACACATTGATATTATTTTTTTTATTTTTTTACATGTTAAATTATGTAAGTTCAAAAATACAATTTAATTTCTATTAAAAGATTTTTGTTTTATGTTAATCTGATTTGATATGAATTTTGACCTATGTATACTATAATAAAATGAAAATTTATAAGATTTAGTAATTTCGTTACTATTTATGTATTTTCATATGTATGTTAATTCATTATGTTTTATAAGACAGTTCAAGAATGTAATTTAATTTCGCAAAAAATAATAGCAAATCGAGGACGATTTTTAGTCAGGATGATCGAGTTGTAAGAGCATCACTTTATTTTTAAAATGTGCTCATTTCTATTTTTTTAATGAACACCCTAACCCTCGATAATAAAAGTATATAACAAACGTTAGAGTACTACTGCAAAATCGAATGAGTTAACCGTTGTCTTTATTATGTATTTTACTTTTAAGTATTTCGGTATTTAAACATTGAGTTAGAGAGTTACTTGTAATAAAGCGATCGTAAAAGAAAGATGTCTTTGATTTAAATTCGTTTTTTTTATGTTAAAAGTCTTACACATTCTCACTGAAATGTTGTACATATGCATAAGTTAATCCAAGATTTAATGAAATTCGCTTTTTGAGGGACATATTGGCTTGAATTTTCAAAATGCCGATGTTGAAAATTATTAGAAGTACCGGACTGAAAGAATATAACAAAATCGATATCCGCATATATTTGACTGTTTTCTAAAAAAAAAAAAAAACTCGTCGTAATAACAAAATCATAAAACGCAAAATTATTACAATTGCTTATACATTACAGATGCGAAAATTTATCAAAATCGATAGAGCCCGTTCGATATCAGCTAGAACAAAAATGATCCTCTACGGATCAACACATGTATTCAAATCCAATATTCGTATAATAGTTTCCTCGGTATCAGGGAAGTGGTAAAGTCTGTTCGGCCCCAGACGGCCCAACTCTGTATTTTGTTTCGAAAATGAAATTGATTTAACAGATTTAAGCCTAGTACGCTGCTGATGCGAAACGAAAAATCCCATACAAAAATGACAACGAAATCATAAACGGAAAATTCTGTTCTGCTTTTAGTTTTGCAGTACGCTGTTCGAAGAGCGAAATTTATAGTTGTAGCAGATTATTTGGAGAAGTCTCCGCTCCTTTTTCGCACTGAATTAATTATACAGGCTATTTATTGAGGCGGACAAAATGACATTTGAGTTATATTTGTTTTTTTGTGTTTATCATTTTCTTACATAATGTCATGGGTTTCTCTGATTTTTTGCGTTTATGTTTGATTTTGTTTTTGGAAGTAGTGAAACTCTCCAAGGATATTTTCCGTTGTGTTTTCGCAAACGTTTCATTGTCTGTTTGGAGATCATAGAAAAATTCCGTTTCGCATCAGCAGCAGTACTAGGCTTAAACCCAATTACTTTTGCTTCAATCACACACAGAGTAAACTAATCTGGAGGAAAATTTTGTGTAGGTACATGTGGCTTAAATTGTACGAGTATTTATTTTTTTGACAATTCGGACAGCAAAAAATTATTTACTTGAGAAAATAACATGGAAGTGTTCATGACAACAGATTGTTTTTTCGCATAAAAACCCCAGAACAATTTTAAAATTAATTAAATCGGCTAGTAGAAGGAGTGTACATGCACATTGCAGAGAAATTAAAAATATTTGTAAACTATTAATTTATCCCCTTTATTTAAATTATCATACATGCAAATTATCTATTTTTCTTAAAAGTATAATTTGGTGCTTGTACTGTTCTTCCACTCACCGATTCAATTGATTAGAATCAGTTTTATTTTTCTTTCTGTATCTACACAAATAATTCATTTTATTATTTTAACAATATCCTAAAACAGCGTTATAAAATATTATTCGAATAAAAGGAAAAATCAAATTTAACTCTTTAATGCTAGTATATAGTATTTTTAACATAATAATAGATTAAACACAAATAAATTATTAATTGTTATTAAAAGGTAAACAAACACCATCGATTTTGGTTTATATCAACACACGCCTTGGTGTTATTTTCTTTTTACATTTTTCTCTTTTGACACTTACGTTCAAAAACATTTTCTTATTAATTAATTAATTATAACAGAAGAACCCGTAATTTATTAATTTTTTAAATACATGTCGGTCTACAACGAATGAAAACTCTTCTGAACTCATATCGCTTAATTCAAAATAATCAAAAAAGTTTATTCTGAACAAACGTATACAGAGCATCAATAAAAAGGTATAAAAAGCTTTTATAAAAAAAACTTATAGATCAACAAATTTCATTGTTGTAACAGCTGGTATATAAAATTACACTGAGAAAATTGGTTGATACAAAAATTCATTCTCGTTGAAAAATAAATATAAAAATATTAAGGTTCTTTTAAAAAAAAAACAATATCTAAACAATTGGAATAGTCCTCACGACGTCAATGAAACAGCCCAACCGGTTGGCAATTCGGATTGGATGGATTCTGGATTTGACTCACTTTGCGCTATAATGGTTTTTAATTCTGACGTCAAACTGGTGCTGCGCGAGGTGGATGCATGTTGCTCTAGAAGTTTGTCTTCTTCAACGGTTGTATCAGCTATTGATGATGTATTACTGGTATTGATATTTGCTGGCAGTTTAGTTGGTTTTTTAGCTTCTTTTGGTTTGGGCTTTTGCTTTGTTTTTTGAGGTTTCAATTTTGCATTTGTGGCCCGTCTGTTTTTTATTTTCTCTGGCTGCGGAGGCAGAAGCGGAAGCGGAGGCGGAGAAGCTTTTGCCTGTAAAGATTATGTGATTAAACTAGGGTAAAATAATTTCGCATATAAATCTTACAGGTTTTTTGTTTTTTCCACCAATGACTCCGACACATTTTGCAGCGCCACAATGGCAATTTTTCTTTTCATTTCCTAGCAGCTCGTCCCAGAAATAGTTGAAAGTTAATTCAGAATTCTGTAAAAAAAAGATTGTATTGATTATGATTCAAATTAGTTAATATTCATAGTGTTATAAAGATAGAACCGACTCTCTTTTAAACTGAGTCTCGGAGAGGGTATTCAAACATGCTTACAAAGGTTCCGCGATAATTTATCCCGCATTAAAGTAAGGCCAATATGATTCTTAATGAAAACAAATTGAAAATAGAATTCTTCAAAAAAGAAATCAAATATCAGAACAGTAGTCGAATCTATAAGTTCAGTCTAAAAGGATCTTCATTTCAAATTTTATTTTTCAATGTTCAATTTTCTACAACGCTTCTACTTCTTAAGAAATTTCACTTTAAAAACATTTTAACACAGTCTTACCTGTGGAATGTCCTTGATTGCAAATAAGCCAATGCGATTCAAGCCATTTATAGACCATTTTTGTGTTTCACAATTCGGATCACACGAATGATTCATGAATCTGGCCAAATTGCCCTTCGGTCCGGCATCGATAATGTAATCTTTTTCAAGTGACAGAAAATAAAAATTCTCGTCGTGTTCCTGTTCTTTTTGCGATATCCGCCGTCGGAATTCGGCATCGTCAATTACTTCACCTACATATTCGATGACAAAAGTGCCAGCACTAATTGGCTCCAGGCAAATCAAACCAAAGCCTTTTGCATTCATATACGCAACTTGCAACTTCGGATAGAGTTTCTTTTCGAACATTTGATTCTGGCAACGGTCACCTGCTAGGCATATTTTTGGATTGCATTCATTATAGAGAACCCGATTTAGGCAGCCCGAATCTTGGCCACACGGATTTACACTATCCTTATCGCACTCGCATTTGCTTATCTTTTCAAAATCAACTTGCAGCTTTAGTGGTGGAACAGCGCGGTTCACTTTGATTTTTACATATGGCAGTGGGCTTACACGCAGTTTTTTATCGTTTATTTTTATCAGCTTCTTTTTTTCTTTGATAATTTCTGCTATCCGTTTGGCCTCCTCGACTCCTTTCACATAGTTAATGTCTAATCCTAAAAACAAATCACAAAACATAGATTAATTTTAATAAAAATACATACAATTTTAATTAAAAAGACATACCTCCTTTTTGGTTCTTTGGGGGTTCGCAGCAATCGCCTTCTTGATACAAATAGACTCTCCTCCGACTTATCCACGCATGATCATTGCTACCAAGGAATCTGATTACAAACTCTGATGGATTGTGGGCTTTATTAGCTAAATTCAGTGGCACTTCGGTTGGCGGAAGAATTAACGATGGCCACCAGCGGAATGTATGGAACTTGGCCCAAACCATTTCACCATAGAGTGGCATGCGTCCCGTTTCACATTCTTCACATATGTATCCATCGTCAGCTACTGGAATTTTCAAGCATTCAGCATGCACTGCTGTGGGACATGTTTCACAGCAAATAAGCTTGCCACCGGAGACGCATATGAAACACCAATTCACATTCAGAAACAGGTCTTGTGGTTGTTTGTAATGTCGAGGGCAAATTATCAATGCAGGCGACAGGAATTGTGAACCAGCTGGGATGCAAGTTGAGTCCATATGATAAGTTGCCGGGCACTTCATGCACTTGGTGAGTTTGGATTTTTCAATTTGCAGAAATTTTCCCTTCGGGTCGTCCGAGACGCAGGTGTGGCACACATGTGCAGGGCAACGCAGACTTTCAAGTTTCCCAGAAGATTTCGTCAGTTTTGCCTGAGGCCAGTATTTGAGGCAGGTCGGGTGGTAAAATTTGCTGCATTGGTGATTACTACATCGAGCCATATCTCCCAATTCGGGATCATCCTTCTTACAAACGAAGCACTTACTAGGCTCTCCGGTAAAACATGATTTGCATATGACTGGGGGAAGGTCTTTTGTGTCCATTTTTAACAATGGTTCGTCTTCGATGTCTCCAGTTATGTGTACATAAGGAGTTGGAGTTGGAATTGGAATTGGCGTTTGCACTTCTTCTTCAGGATAATTTGCACTACATGCCGGATGCACGTATGTCTGGCAGTTCATTGAACACTTGACTAGATCGGACCCACCCTTGACACACTCTTTACATAGAGGTTCCTTTGAAATATCCCTAAAGAGGTATTTACTATCTAGCTGGAAGATGTCATCTATAACTTCCTCTATGGGCCGGTTTATAAGTTTTTTTGGCTTCGGCTTTAACGCTATTTGTTGCTCATGGTTTTGCACAGGCGTCGATGGAAGACTTCTTTGTATTGTAATGTTACGAATTCTTTGCGAAAGGCGTTTCATGCCATAAAGATTGCTTTCGGCTTCTAACCGATTGCGCAATGTGATGTGTTTTAGCGCCCACAAACTGCGAACATTAACCATAAATTCATAATTCAGTTTGGGGTCCTTGGTGTTTTCCAAGGTAAAAGCTCGCATTGCAGACACAAACTGCTTGAATTCGATATCATTGTAAATGTTTTCGTTTTGCATACGTTCTAGTTCGGTGCCCATCAAGGTGTCATTTGAATTCGCATCGGGATTCATGTCAAGGTCATCCATAAATGAAGATGAGGATCTACTCGTATTGTCGTGGTCTAGTTTAATTCTTTTTTGAGAATTCTTCGTTGCGACTGGTGAGTAGGCCGGACTCACTGGTGTGGGAGACCGATCGCGTTTAAGGGTGGCCTGTTTCAGGTACAAATTGTCATTGGAGTCGAACATACTGCAGATATCAGACGTTGATGAACGTACGGTGGACTGCCGTCGTTTTTTTTCTAAGTTATTGTTAACTCTGTAAGAAGGAAACAATTAATTAGTGTAATCAGAATTACATCCATATTTCAAACAAGGAGAATAAATAAAATAAAACAATTTTAAGAAAATAACCTCGCTTAATGAGAAAAAATTGACCTGTAGTGTATTTAATTAATTTTTTGGGTCGTATAATCTCTGATAATGCCTATATATATACATTTTTGTTACTATTCACAGTTAGAATATCAAAGGAAAATGAATGAAAATGAAACATGAATAAATTCAGAGACTTGGGTTAGGCATGTAATGTCGGATTTATTGTTAATTCTTTTATCTTTTCATAGGTTAGGGTAAATTACTCAGTGAACATAAAAACAGGTATACGTCTTTTACTCTGGGAATTGAACACAGTACTTTATAAAATTCGTTACAAAGTATGTCCATATTATAGAAATAAATTACGGTTAGAAGACTGCAAGGGAAAATTCTGCACAAAAACAATCAGGAAGATACCTCGGGCATTTATGTGGAGCATAAGGTGTTCGTAAAAAAAGTAAAAGTAAACGAAAACAAAGAAAATATTGTGATGCACCCATAATTTTGAATTTCTACTTTTTGTTCAGTTTTAATTTATTTGCTTTCGTTACAGCACTCTGGAAGTAGGTTAAAAAACACCTGTTCGTATTTGGAATTTTTTAACTTATAACGTTTTAGTTTGGTCATCTGGAAATATTGGTTTGGAACTAGATAAAAGTTTTTTTGAAAAAAAGAGCAAATCGATTCTGGACTTGAAGAAAGAATCAAAACAAGAAGCACGCACTTATACGCACACTTTAAACGTCAACATCATAAAATGCATTTTATTTGGAATCGCGTTTGTGCATTTGTATGGAAAGTGTGTAAATTATGAAATTTTGTTCTAATCATACTAAACACATATTATTTCCTTCGCAAATATGATCAAAGTCATCCAAATTTGTGTTCATAATGTGGTGTACAAATAATGAAAAATACAACAATGCATCATTTGAAATTGACCTTTCACAAACTTCAGAATCAAAAAAAGTGATGCAACTCGTTCGTTTGGCATTGTAGGTCGGAGAGTTATAGAGAGTTCTTCCGAATTTCCAAACGACAACGCTATTAATAAGTAGTAATTTTACAAGCGCCTTTTTTCACTTAACTGAAAATTTTGATTAAAATGAGCTTTTTGTTAAACACTAAATGCGTAAAACTGCTAAGCCCACTTTTGCTAACTTTACAGGAGACCGAAAAAAACAAACAAAAATTACATAAGGCTCCATATAAAAACTGATTTTCTCTTTAAGAAGCTGAAACAACTAAGATACATTGGATAAGTGACTACGTCATTTTGTGCAGAATGTGTTTCTTAAGAAAATGGCATCAATATCTCAATTTCGGTCAAAAGTGGACTTAGCAGTTTCACGTATTAAGCCGACGATATACCTTTCAGTAAGGAACATTTGTGTCAAAGAGATTGTATAATTTTAATATACAATATATTAAAATAACCTTGGTAGATCGCCCTTGTTGCACCTACAGAACATGCACTACATGTATTGATTGTTAAATTATCGGAAGAAAACACATTTTAGCCATTATGACCCCTTAACATGTAAAAAACACAGTGCGAGAGTTAGGTAAATATGATATGGTTTAAAAGGAGATACCGATGTACATTGGTTTTGAATTTCTGAATATCACAATGAGAGGAAAAAAAGAGTAAGGTAAAGCATTCCAAATTCGGGTAGAGCGGTTAAAGAACGAATATCTGAACTTTATAGTACGTCCGAAATTGGGCTCAAGGCTAAACTGATCGACATTCCTGGAAGCACGAGTATTATATATATACAAATGGTTCTTTTAAGTCAAAACAATATTGAATATCAAACATTTTTAAATAATGTTTTTTGGATTTAAAAGAAATTTTTTTTTTAAATGAATAGGTTCGGGTAGAAAAGATTTTTAAATTAACGCGTTCAGAAAATGATTTTGCTCACTCAAAAAGCAAGCGAATCCAAGATTTTTTTCTCAGAATTTTGTGAGCAAAGCTGAGAAATTTTTCTGAGGAATCCTGTTCACGTAACTGAGATTATTGATATCTCCGAGATCTCATTCTGACTTCTCAATTGATTTCTACTTAAAATATCTACTTATTTTTTTTTTGTTTGTTAAATTATTGTTTTACGCTTTAATAGAACTAAAAAAAAAACCAAATTATATTTAAATATGGTTATTATTATCCTAGTTCCTTAACTTTGAAACTTTGTGCACTTCTGTGAATTTCTACACGAAAGTCTGTCAAAGTTCATATTAAAAAAAATAAAATGACGTAGAAATTCGCACAAATGCACAGAGTTTGAAAGTAAAGGAACACACCTATTAGTTCATTATATCGAGCGTCTACTGTATTATAATTAACCGTATTGTTAAGTACTAAAAAAGACGTAAGTGTTATTCTGTACATTGGTTTTTTAAATAAATTAAAATATTTTTGTCATTTACTATACTATTCTATTCAACTATTCATTCTGATTATGAAATTTGCGATACTGGATTCGTGCTCTTTTCTCTGCACTGCGAAACCATTATTGCGAGTACAAGAATCGTCATGATTAAATTTATGTTTTTAAATAAATTGTCTCTACATAATATGAATGAGAAAAAATGCAATTCAAAAAGTCTACTTACTTAACTTCATCTAATAGTTTAAAGAACATATCCAAACGTTCCTCCATACTTATTGTGTCAATTAAATCAGCTTCTCTGATTGCTTGATTCCAGCTCTTACCTTTCTTCGCAACCACAAACACTTTGTACTTTGGATGCTTTTTGCCATATTTTTCTGCAGTCTCTTTCTGTTTCTTGTGATAGGCATCAAGACCATTGTACGACATTAAGTTGTCCCTTTTGACCCAACTACGACGACCATTGTCTCCGAAAAAACGGACATGAATCATCACATGTTGAGATTCTCCGCCATCCTCACTAAAACTTATTGTCTTGCCCTTTGGATCCGGACAGACCATGCATGGCCAATAGGCATATTTGAAAATTTGACCCCAAAATAAGTCACCCGTCTCAATGGCTACCCAGTTCAAATCGTTATCGAGTGATGATCCCTTGGCACTGTCCACAGAATAAGTAGAGGGTGATTTAAGTGAGATCATATCCTGGCTGGTGAATTTTGAGTTCGCATGCAAAAGCTGTTCGTTGTGAGTGTCTATGAGTTGAGTGTTTATGTTGATTGGTTCGGAGATGTCTTGCTGATCAGTTGCTGTTTCCGAAATCTCGACATTTTCTTGTATAATTGTTTCCATGACTTCATCGTCGTCGAAAGGTGTTTCCGAGTCATTTCTGGGAGCAATATCTTCAGAAATTGAACTTGAGATAGCAAGTATATTGTCTCTTTGATCTTCATTGGGAAGAGCTTCTTCCTCTACAATGGTTGTGTAGTTATTTTTTACAGCTTCGTGCTAAAGTAATGCAATAATTTTATTATATTTTTTATTTTAATAATTGTTATTGAAAATATTATTTTTATATATAATCTAATTATATAAAAATTAAAAAATGTCTGTATGAGACAAATAGACTCGAAAGCTACTGAACCAGTTTAGTTAAAGTTTTAAATGTTTTTTCCTAGTAGCAGCTGGGTGTAGAGAGTAGTTGGAGTAAAATCTACTCACTGTAACTTACTAGGAAATACTTATTATGTGAATTGAAGAAAATTTATTAAATGTTCATGAATAAAAAAAAAATAAAAAAAGGACCATATTAATAGTGGTATGTACATTATGTATAATTATTAAATAAAATAAAATTCAAAAACGAGGTTTTTATGTAAGTTAGTATGGATTAAGACTCTCCCAAACCAACGCAAAACATTCAAAACGACGACGAATCTTTCGGCTGTCAATATTATTTGAATGAATTCTAATTGTGTGACGACGGCAACGAAACCTCCATTCATTTTGACACACACAAAAACCGTGTAGAAACCGGATAGGGCTACACGCATACACACACAATATGTAGGTACATCAAACAATTATAGATTAATAATTTTTTAACTAGATTTTAGGACTATCGATTGGTAATCCGGAAAAATAGTTAGATACATGTAAATGCTTCTGATCTGATTTCGATTCTCAAATCAAATTCAGAAGTATTTCCAATTGTTTTCAGAACAAGAAGTCTCATTATTCTTACACCAATGAAAAAGACCATTAGTGAAGAAATGGTTTTGGTTGAACTTACATCTTTCACACTGGTTTCACTATCTTCTTCTTCAAAGCGAATAACTTCATCCATTTCAACTGCAGTAGTAACATCGGACTCCTCAGTTTCGGCTTTCTCTTGAAGAATCATTGTAGGGGCATTTTCAGTCTCAATTTCCTTTTGGTTGCATAAGCTATCTCCCATCTTAATATCTTCATCATTTGCATTTGAAGCATTGTCATTTTCTTCAATTGCCGCACTGCCCTCTTTTAAAACTGGTTCATTTTCAACACCAACAGGCAGGGTTGCTGCATGCTCTATGTTCGAGACTGTGGCTATTTCAGTACCTACTTCACTGTCCACAATTGAAATTACTTCAATATCATCATCGGAATCAGCAAATAAATCGTGTTCTGTAGTCGAAGCATCAAACTCTGGTTCGACTTCTTGGTTGTTGACGGAACTGCTGGAACCAACCGCGACCATCTCGTGATTCATCTGTTCCAAGCGAACAACACAATTTTTCTTTCTGCTTGCAACTTCTTCCAACTTCTCAATGCAATTTTCGACGACCCCAGCGGCAGATAGTTGGGCTTTACAACGACTTGGTGAATTGGGCAAGGATTTCATAGCGCCATTCTTGCGCAGCAGCTTTTCAATAGGAGATTCAAAGAGATCGCTCCGCCGTGAAGAAACTTCAGGTGAAGATTTGGGCGAGTTGAGACGACCGTTAACAGTAGTCCGACGAACACATCCAATGAGACTGTGACTTGATTGAAAGTACGAACTCGGCCCATCAGAGTCGTTGAGCTTAGCCGTCCGATATCTTGATCTGCGTTTGTCTGTCGATGTTGGCGTACTGAAACCGATATATTTGGGACTCAGATTCGACTGGAGGTTTTCTAAAGGGTTTTTTCTTCCTGCAAACACATCGAAAGAACACATAAATAAATCTTCAGTATTTTTTGGAACACTTTTCGAAACTTACTTCTTGGCGTAGATCCACTACGCTTGTCATTTTTATTCAAGTTTGAGTCGGTTTTTCTTGGCGGACTAAAGAAATCAAGAATGCTTCCGTTGTTCTCATTCTCCGACGACGCACTAGCACTTGTGTTTTTTTGTTTTCGAATGGGCGGTCTTCCCTTAACTTTACCTGATGGAGGAGATTTAACCCGTATCAAGTGTCTTGCGATGATATCTTCAATATCCGCGCTGAACTTACCTTCAGTGGATTTCATAATGTAGGCAAAAGGGGTTGGATGTTTCAGGCGGGAGACCGACAGAAAAAAATCTATTCAATTGTTGAGCACACACATCTATCGAATGCCAAATATTTTGGCGCCAAAAATATTGCCGCGACAAAGCTGTCAAAAGTTTTCGTGTCCTCTGGTAAGGAAAAAGTAGTTTTCCTTTCTATTAAATTCAATCGAATTGATTTGAATTTTGCAATAATAAAACAAAAATAATAATCATATTTTTTCTCTTGATTTAAAATAAAACTCAAGGAAACAAGGATTGAGGTGGTTGAGATGGTTTGTTTTTCGATATAAATTTGATTATTATGCAATGAGTAGAGATTTTTTTTTCACTTTTTTTATGATATGATAAAAAAAATATAAATAAGCAATTTCTCAATATTTGGTGAAAATTGCAAAACTAACCGCGAAAACAAAAATCCACGAAGATGCAAAATGGTTGAATTTTGTTGTTCAGTTGGTAAAACTGGTTTTTAATTTTTTTTTTGAGTGACAGCTGCAGCTGCCAAAAACAAAGCGTTAAGGTGTAAACATGTTGATTAAAAGATTCTAGTACATTTATGTCGTTTTCGTTTGTACCAAAGATACTGAATTATAAAGATTGTCCCCTTTCACACGAGGAAACAAGTTGCTGGAGATTTTTTGACGTTTTCTTTTAATTTTCAATTCCCACCAATCGTAGACCGTTCAATCCTTTTACTTGGTGCCCTTCTCACCCAAAAACTGAAAGTTGCTGGAAACTCAGTTTCCTCGTCATGCCACCGCCACAACATTTTTATTACTTATTATATATATATCAACCAAAATTATTGTAATTATCAATTTTGTTTATAATAAAAATCTATCTATCTCTATCTAATTCGTTTTCGACCTCAATTTATGAGGCTTTTTTGAATTATTTTAATGATTCATAAGTGAAGTATCGTTAAGCTACGCGCAAACCGACGCTATGGCGGTGGCGATAGCGATAACAATGTGGATGCCGCACACGTAAATCAATGGAGGGGCACACATCGACGCGATATGTGGATTGCGTTCACATTCCACTGCTGCGTTCAGTTACGCGACTTTTCTTGAACGCAACAAGCACCATTTGAGCGCTATATCGCCTGAAGAAAAATTACAGTCTAAAAAAGAAAATTTGAAAAACTGAAAAATTAATAGAAAAAATCAGGGGAAATTCCATTTTATATGTTTTTTTTTATTAAACTTCAAAAATAAAACGTTTGTATTGTCGCTGACAACTTAGCCCGCTACACAATATATCGCATTGATGTGAGCAGGTTTTTGAACGCATCTTTATCGCGCGATAAAAGTTATCGCAATCACCACCGCCATCGTGTCGGTTTGCGCATAGCTTTACACGGGAGTTTGGACTCAAATCGATTTAGAAATGAATTTCATGATAATCAAAGGTTTTATTCACTTAAATTATGTCAATCATAAAAGATACTGCTTCGAATATTTGCCTTGGTTATTATGTTATCAAATTGGCTATAATAAATAAATAATAAATAATTAATAATTAATTTTTTTAATTTTATAAGTGTCCAATAATATACTAACCCCAAATTCATTGAAAAACTGAATTGAATTGACAAATTATGTCTGCATAGCTTTTGTCTGAAATTTGGTCGCTACAAGGCCCGTTATAGTTTTTGGAAAGGAAATGAAATGAACACTCAATTTCCTTCATTTTTTATAAATGAAAGTGAATGCACCCTATTTACTTCTTTGAAGGATTACTTGTGTACGTTCACTTTTCTTCACCCACAATGAAGGAGAATCGAATTACAACCATTTTTATCCTGAAAACAATTCCGCACAAACCTCCTTTTTCCTTCATAAGGTAAAAATGATAGGCTTTTGGAGTATTTTCAGACTTCATTCACTGAAAATTAATAGCTGCGTTTTATTTTCCCCCAGATCCAATCCACATCAGATCAGGAAAATAAAACAACCCAGGATCTCTGTGACATACGTTATATACCCAACTCTTTTTTTCCTTTGTTTTTTTTATTCGTATACACCCTTTGCCTTTTTTCTTTACACTACTGACGACATTTACAAATTAAGGGTGTGTGTTCAAAATGGATTTGGAAATCCAAATTCAAAACAAAGTTGGATCTTGTGTTGTTTTTGTAATACATGTATTTTTGTAAGCAAATTCAATCTGGTTCGGATCTTGGGGAAAATAAAACACAGCTAATATTAATTATCGAATGATATTCTTCATTTTTGTTGAATGTTAAGTGAACATTCACCTAAATGTTTGCTGGGGTGATTCTAATTTCCATAAGAATTTGAGCCGGCAAACGCAGTTCTGTGGATCCATGTTTGGATCTGTACACGGAGTCATCCATACGTTGTTTACTCCGTGCACGGGTACAAAGCGGACTCTTTTGCTTGAAGGGAACCTTGTATGAATTGGATTTAAAACGCGTCAAATTTAATGGTAATCTATACGTGGAAACATCAAATTTATTCGAAATTTTTATCCATTTCACACGGCCGACGCTGCTGATGCGAAACGAAAAATCCCATACACAACTAAATTATAAACGAAAACTACGCTTTTTGATAATAAATGTCATTTGAGTTTCATTGGGTTTGTTTTTGTTTTGTTGGTATTTATTTCGGTGCTTTTATTTTTGGATTTCAAAGGAAATTAAAAGGAAATGTCAAAAAAATCTCCGGCAACTTGTTTCCTCGTGTGAAAGGGGACATACAATTTTTTTTCGCATTCATTGGAAGGGTTGTATGACATTTGTTTTGTTGTATGATTTTTGGTTTTCTGGCGAAGTAAAAATTTAATTTTTAGATAAAAATAACTTAATTTTTAGTAATTTAAAAGTTAAAAAAAGCTTCATAAAACGGTCCTCATCTGGATCAGCGATGAGCCCATAGGACAACGCCAGTGAAACCTTTTCTCTACAGGCCATGGCTATTCCATGTTTCGTGACGTTACTTTAGGGCAATGTGAATTCTTCTCTCCAAAGAGAATACTTTTTTCGCCAGCATTTAATGGAGAACTAGAATTTTCTGCTCTTTATACAATTATTATTGAAAAGAAAACAATGAAAATTGATCACAATTCAAAATTTTCATAATTTTATAAATTCCAAAAAATACTTACTTTCGTGTAGGTATATATCCTTTTCATTTTGCATTTGCAGCAGCCACTTACAATAATATTTTGTGTTGTATTAAATGTATGAACATTTTAAGGTTAATTTGCTGTATGATGGGAAACAGAAACATGTACATATACATATATGTAGTTTTATTTAAAGTAAAACATCATAAAGCAGAGTGGAGTCTGGATTCAATATACACACAGAGGGCCCTACTAATAATCAAATTTAGCGACGACTTAAATATTTCAGTAAAATTAACCTTAATTCTGGTGATCCCAAATAATGCACCATTCATGTAATGTTTAATTTTTTGAAGTCCATTCCATATATGATTCATTATTAAGAGTCCACTTGAATATTAAGGTCATACTATATATGGTTTATTAGCTAGAGCCCATTCTATTATGGTCCATTTTACTGAAATATTTAAGTCGTCACTAAATTTGATTATTGGTTGGGCCCAGCTTTCTCTCTTTTCGTTAATGTCAAAAAACAGCCAAGAAGTATGCAATTTGTAGATTCGTTTGTACAATCGTTGTTTATAGTTTAGTATCAATGGGAGCACGATTATAGATTAGAATTTAAGTTACGTCATTTAAAATCAATCTATCACTTAACTGAACCACCTCTTAAATTTACAGGACGTAAATACAATTAATTTTTAATGTTCTGTGTAAAAGTTTTAAATAATAAAATAATTTATAAATTAAGACATTTTCAAACAAAAAACGAACGAAATAGTATTTAATATTCTTTAATAATAATTTAAAATATTGTTAAAATATTTGTTCAACTATGTCAATTATTCTTTAAATAACCTAAATATCTACAGTAAAAAACCTGCGAGAAAGCTAAAAAGATGTTTAGAGAAAATCAGGATAAAATATGAATTTATTCCCTTATTATTTATTTTAATTATTTTATGGACAATTCCATTATAATACAAATTATAAACTACAGTACTTACCTACACATAGTAAATTAACATTACATTATTAAATTTCTCAACAAGATCAATGGTTAAATTACGACTATTTCGAAGTAAAAAATGACAGTTTTTGAAACTGGCAGTCATTTCGGTATACAAAACTTTAAAATCCTGTGCATATTCAAAACAAAACTGAAAATTCTTCCTATAGTACCTACTTTCCACATCAAAATAATAAAAACACAAAACTGAAAGATCAAATATACTTCTAATACAATTCTTATAATTTAAGAAGAACAATAAATTATTATAATTGATTGTCAATTCCAATTTGTCAAGGGTTAATAACATACAGGAAGCTTAAGTATTATCAGCAGGTATGTCTAATAGCTTTTGTTGCACAAAGTATGTAACATTTATGAATACCCACCAAAACCCACATCGCAAGCTTCGTCATCGTCATGATGGAACAATCATTGCAAACGAACCAAGAGCCAAAAGCCAAGCTTTTGAATAATATACCAAGAAAAAGTTAACGTTTGCGCTGCGCTCCATGCTACATCTAATCCACACCATCCATTTCTGTGCTCTGCATCATTTAAGTTCGCTTGAGTCATTTCTGATAGCATGCGCTATTAACATTGTGTGGGACAAGATACGCTAGCAAATCAAACCGTTCATCGTTATTCGTCGCTGTCGACTAAAAAAATAAGCCTCAGCAGTTAGTAGTTTCAAATCGACGGCTCAGTTAGTGTCGCGCATACAATCGGGCCAGGTGAACGGAGCCAACACAAAATTTTAAATTTTGAAAGTATATCTTACTATACTCGTCGAGCTCTAGCAAAATTTCCTCTTCGTTTTCTTTAAATTTGTTTTGGGTACCGATACCCAAAATACTGGTTTCCTAACCACTCCATACCACAATAGTGCTCGATTACACTGTGTGAACAGATTGCGCTGCTCAAAGTGAGGTAAAGATACACAAAAACAAAATGTGCAATCGTTGTTAGATACTTAACACTTGCATTTACCATTTTACCACCACCATCACTCTTATATTATTGCCGGGATGGTTTTTAAATCAAGAATACAAATTTAATTTCCACCGCAGCAATCCCAAATAAGTTGCAAACAAAAAGTCCAATTAAATTTCTGCTAACATTACATAAAAAATTAAAATTCGGGCCAAAAATAAAAAATGAAAAAAAAAATTAAAATTCGACCTACATAATTATATTGTTGGAAGCAATTAAGCAGACTTGACATTACCATCATGGTACAATATTTTGCTCTATACAGCTATAGTAGCTACATCATCGCGCTGGAAGATATTATTTAACAAGCTTAAAAATTTTACTTGTTTTTCTTCTTCCTTGGTCTTGGTATACCAACAACCTAATCCATTGTAAGACGGACAAGGCGTTGCAGATAGCTACGAGATAGCTGCTAGTGATAACTTCTAGCGTTAGTGTACTTTGCGATATGTTTGCAAATGTAGACATTTTTGATATTATTTGTTGGCGTATAGAGTCGTATATCTAGTGCACCACTATAGAAAAAAAGTGAATAATTATAAATTTCAAAATGTTTTCGTGCGATTGTTGTTTTTTTACGCAATTTGAGTTTCCAGTTTTGAATATACCTACATGCTTTTGCAATTGTATAGCAATTTAAAGATATTTGAGAGGTGATATCCTAGTATCGATACTATTTTTTTTTAATATGCACATAAAAACAAACAAGCTGTGTATTATGTAAACAATTTTAATCATTATTAATTTCAAACGTGGTTTATGTTTGTTAAAAAAAGTAAAGAAGAAACAAAAATTAAAACAAAAAGTTAATAGTTTGCACTGTGTTGAAATTAATGGATACTCTGTGGTATGAACACACACTACACAAATAAAAAAAAGAAGCAAGAAATAAAAACCCAAAGGAAACACAGAAAAAAAAATTATTAATAATAACTGTTGTGCAATTTATAATCAACGGCTTAAATATTCATCTTTTAAACATTTATTGGATTACGTCAAATCGCAAGTTTTTAATACCAAACTTTACTTACTTTTTTGTTTTGTTGATCTATTGATTCTAAGCAATATTTTTGATATTCAAATTACCTATATAAGATTTTAATGGTTCAGTTTGAAATTTTTCTACAGTTCATTATCATGTGGTTAGATTAATAAATAATAAACTATAAATGAATGGGTATTTTTTGAAAATATTTAACTATTATATTAGCTATTCGTAATTACTATAGGGTTTTTGAATCTAAACCTGGACAGATTAAGAAGGATGAGTTTCATACTATTGAGGATGTGCTATGCTAAGTGGACCATTAAAACTTCAAAAATCAATGCACATTTTCAAATTTTTTTCTCTCCTGTACAATTTATATCATTATTACAACCCTTATACTTTAAAAGATTGCATATCGATGGTTAAAATGCAAAACCTCGCAGTCGCAAGTCGTTTGTATATGTTTTTTCAGAAATCAAAAAAAAAAAATGTTCAGAAAAACTATTTTTAGATACGCTGAAATTGTCAAAAGCTGGGTCTGATTTTTTTACTTATTTTGCATTAATAATATTTTTGTTGAATTTTTCGACTTATGAGGTCCTGCACTTTAACCGTCGATATACCGTTAGAAGTAGATAAATGAAGTAGCTTTGATGAGGTAGACTTATATTGAAGCTATTTAATTTTGGGTAGTTGTGTTGTTGAAAACATATCGTCTTCCCGTGAGCCTTTGAGGAGTTTTTATATCAGTGTAATTAAAGCTGGAATTTTTATATTTGAAATTTCATCGTGAAGAAACATACGTGTGATTCATACAAATATTGAGTCAGTGGGATGCATATTGTTCTAAGAAGTTAAGATTTTCAGTTGCATTATTCTTCGTAATGTTCCAGGCAAAATGAAACCAAGTTTTGATTTTGTGTAAGAAAAGCAAAGCAACACAAAAATGTATCACTGTCATTTTTTTGAACGCTTAAATTTAAGTTAAATGCTCTTACAATATAAAGTACCTACATTTTTTTTTAAATAATTGGTAATTGCTTTGCAATAAATATTAAGTGAAAAGTAACAGGTTTTGAACTTATTCAAATGGCCGAAGTGGAACTACAAGAGGTTTGTTAATTTTTGCTGTTATTTTCGTTGATGGCTTCTCCTAAAAATATACATAGTACATATACATACATATTCATGAAGAAGCATTTGTTTTGACTGCTTTTAAACGAAGCAATAAAATAACCCCTTTTTTAAGCCCGTTGGCGAGGGACGTATGTGGGAAAAATTGCTGAGGTTTAAAAAATTGCGGAGTAAAGAGTGTGGAGAGATGTTCCTTTTCATTTAAAATCACTATCGTCTAAAAGTAGTCTATGTCGTTTTCGCTTGGACGCGTTCGGAGTACTCCTTTTGCACTGCTATACTACACCATTAAACGCCTTCGATTAGCTTATCTGAATATTATTTTCCGAGTTTTTTCTGTTCCCAATTTTATAAAATAATAGAAGAAGAAAGTTTTTCGTTATAATATTACCTTTCAATTAATGTCATTTTGTTATATGGTGAAATTTCGAACTGTAGGTATGTGTAAATTTGTAAATTTCTATATTAAAGTTTAAAGGTTCCCCAACACCAACGCGAATCTGTCGTGGTGACGACGAAAACATTAATAACAACACATCATTGTCAATGAAAACAACACGTTGTTATTATTGTTTTCGTCGTCGCCACGACAGATTCGCGTTGGTGTGTGTAACCTTAAAGATTAGGTTTTACAAGAAACCAATACTTGTCCTATAGCACAAGTAATACAAATTACAAACGAGCGCTTAATGTGTAGAAGAGAAAACAAGCGTTACAATATTATTATTTAAATTATTATTTCAAACCATTTCATCTATAAAATAAGTAAAACAATAATAATTTAACCTTGTATTTTTTTTTTGAATAAGTGATTTTAAAAATTCTATAACTAAACGTAGGTATATCATTTTGTTAAAATATGCACGTTTTAATTAATAGTTTAATGCTTTTAGCGGTTATTTAATGTATCTGCTTTTACGAAAAAAATCACCGTATAAGTTGTTAATAGGTTGAATGATTTAATTATTATTTTGCAGTACTGTATATTTCTGAGTAGTTTAAATAAAAATCATAAGCTTTAAATTTTTCACAATTTATCTTTCATAAATAACTATAATTGAAGTATTCCCATACATCAACAATTTCTATATACGTTACAGTTTTGAACAAAATAAGCAATACTCAATAAAATTAGTCGAGAAACAAATCATATGAGTTTTATTTCATTTTCCAACATTTGTCGACCGATTTTACGGATGCGAGAGATACAGAACCTACAGCATATAGGAAATGCACCACAGTCTTGTAATTTATTTTATTACCAGTGTTGCGAGACCTTAAGTCACTTCTTAGCTTAAGCTTGGCTTTAATTCACAAATTATTTAGCTTATGAATTGAATTTTTGCAATTCATAAGTCACTAACTAAATTATTATTAAATAGTTTTAAATTCATAAGTCACAATTACTGGCTTATGAATACATTTTTTTTATTCATAAGTTACTTAGGTTATGACTTATGGCCAGTTATACAATAGTGGTTCAGCCTCGGTTCAAGATTTTAACTCACCGATTTCGGCAGATTATCTAAAGTTCAACGTTGGTTCAAGTATGTAATTGGTTATTATCACATATTTGAACCGTAAACCACTGTTGAATCTCAATTAATCCGCCAAAATCGATGGGTAAAAATTGCTGAACCACAGTTTAGATATTTGTACAACCGATGTTTTTTTTAATTCAAAAATTCGCAACTCTGATTATAACTTTTGTTTTCAATTGTACTGTAAAAATACAATTCACATATATTGAGCGAATTATGGTTCTCCATGTATCTCTGAAAACTTTTTACATCCGTTTTTCCAAATCGGCAACCAAATGGGATAAATTCCAATCCCGAAAAATCGTGTTTTACAATCACATCGTAAATATCAAACAAAAAAAGTTGTCTTTTACTTGGGTATGGTTCAATGCATTACGTTTGACATCTGCATTTTCAGAATTTTGAATTTTTAGAGCTTCTGATTGGCCAGCTGTCATAAAAAGTTAGATGACTTTTAGTGACTTTAACGTTTTATCTGAATTTTCAGACAAGAAATTCTCATCTGAAAATTTAAATGAAAGTTGTTTGTGTTGAGGGAAGTGCCGAATCAGCTGAAGCACTGCATATAAAGCTGATCTCTACAATTTTCGTCTTGTTGTTAGCTAATTTTTTTATTTTTAGTCATGAAAATTCATACTTATTTAAATGAATGATCTTTTTGTTTATTAGTTAATTTTTAAATCAACATTTTTTTATATCGATGTTTGGAAAGTTTTTTTTTTAATTTTTAGGCCATACATATCAATAAAAAGACTTTTAATAAAAATAATAAAACCTGTTGCTGATTTAGTTACCTACATATAATTTTATCCTCACAACTACTCACCCTCAATGTTTAATATACGAACGTAATTAAAGTTCTATTTTATTTCGCTTAAATGTAAATCCTATAGGTAAATACAGGAATTTGACACAATGACTTTCGATTGAAATTTCAGATTTTTTTTGCGTTCAACGACATCAATTCAGAAATCTCAAAATTCAGATGTAAAGTGATTTATATTGAACCCGCCCATTTTAAAAGAAATTAGAAGAAAACGTCAAAAATTCTACACTTGCCTCGCGTAAAAGGGGACATAAATTAAAAAATAATCATTGGTCGCATTCGAGTAAAATTTAAAAGCAATCCGGATTGGTTGGTGTTGTTGTAGTCCTATACGAAATAACAGCTGATGAACAACCCAGCTGATTTTAAAAATAAATCTGAAAGGTATCCTAAAATTTTTCGGATTTTTGTGAATTGAATTGAATTGAATTTTTATTGAGACATAAAGAAAAATTAACAATGAGTACAATTCAGAATAAATTTATTAGCAAAGCTATGTTTACTGCGGCTGTCAAGTATTGCCTGCTTTGTTTGATTACATTTTTAGATTGCCTCGTGGCTGTCGATTGAGGTTTTCTTGGTTTTTTTCTGCTCATGCTCAGGAGCAATTATGTGTACATTTGAGTTTGACTGAGTGTCAAGATAACTATAATACAAATAACTTAAAGCTAACTTAAAACTAGTGGAACAAGAAAAACGAGTATGTATACACAGTATACAATCGAATTCTGGTTCTCAGGTACAATTACACCAGTGTTTTATAAAAAAGTATTTTGTTATAAAATTTGATAAGGTTTAACATGTTTTCGAGTAAAGCGAGAAGCGGATTTTTGTGAAAAAATAGCTAACATCTGAAATACATGTCAGCTGATTTTCAGCTGTCTAGTCTCTCACTTTCTGTGGCAATGGATTAAAGAACCCGTGGGATTTCTAGTTTGTGGTTTTTTTTTACATAGATTTTGATTTTTACTCAACAAAATAAAATATAAAATATATATAAAATACAAAATAAATTTAAAATATAAAATATCAGACAAACCTATCCCACAGTACACATATTAAAGGTAATATCATTAGCGTTTTCATTTTTGTTCAGTTCTGCGCATCTGTCAAAATCGAGGTATTATGGTGGTAAAATGGTGGATTCAGTGCCCCTTTCCTTGTCTAATTTCAATATTTTGTTGTTGTTACTAATGATGCGCGTTGAGTTCCTGTGGTCACTCGAACAGCCATTTTTAATTTTTTGACATTTCCAACTTTGACAACCTGCGCAATATATTACCAATCTGGTTTTGGTCGTTTGAAAACATATCCCATGCAAAACGATCTTAGATACCCTATCGGCCTATCACTCGACCGCGGGCCATTAAGTTGATTGAGAAATTCAAGTGTATACAAATCTTGGCGGAAACTTGCAATTTCTATGAGAGAAACTTTTGCTATTGTATATTTAAGAACTTGAAAGCATTATTGCGATGAGTATATACGTGGACTGAATGCATAAGCAACTAAAATGTTAAATTATTCCGAAGTAGGTACAATAGCTCTTCGATAGAACTTTTTTTTTAACTCTTAATAAATTTCGATTATCTATAAATTTTTTGTATGGTTTTAAGAAGAATTTGTCAGCTTTTTATCACAGAAATTTTCACATGTATTCTTTATACATATAAAGTATATAATATTCATGTATGTATATATTGTTTATTAAAATAAGTCAAGTGGGAAGCACCAAGATTCGATTGGAATCTTCAATTAATATTCTGATCATGAGCAGCCTTTGTGCTATTGGAAGTCTTTACAAAAAAAATTTCACTTCTACCATTTATACGCTTTGTCAATCACAAACAAACCTATGTATTGCGGTAGTAGGTACATTACATTATTTATGTATATGGAATGATAGATGGAGAATTTTCAAGCAGTTTCCAATGAAAAAAAAATGGGTTCGTTTCAATATCGCCTCCGGTCGGAATGGACCTGACAATATTATATCGATATACAAATACAGGAATATAAAAAAAAAATAAGTGGGCAATATTTTTTGAACAATAATTGGATAAGAATGACACGAAGTATGAGGGATTAGTGAACTACGACTGGTGGAGACTGGAAATTAAAAGAAAATGTCAAAAAATATCCATAAACTTGTTTCCTCGTTTGAAATGGGACTCATATTACAAATCCAAGGTTTGGAGTACTTTTGCACTCCTTTTTAACTCTTACGGCCATATTATTCACTCGATTCATCCAGATTAAAACTTAAATCCAGATGTAAAGTACCTATACAAATTCAATGTAAATACATCCGGATTTAAGTTTTACTCTGGATGAATCGAGTGAATAATGTGGGCGTTAGTCCCCTTTCACACGAGGATTTCGATTAAAATTTCCGATTAATGTGCACGCAGAAAACACACATACTTATAAATTTTTCATCGGTTCATCGTCAAAAGTGATAAATGTATAGAAGAAGAAACGGGCATATCGAGGGAAAAGTAAAGCATTTTTCAAAATAGTGTGAGTAACACAAACACAAATGCATTCACACAGGGAAGGCATGCAGTTAGACAGCTAAATCATGGGGCACCCAAAGGAATTTTTAGCTGTTGTTTTGAGAAATGTGTTTTCTCAAAACTCTGCACTACGGGCACTCAATGTATTTGAGAGCCTTGCCATCACCAACAAAAGCTAATTCGACCCTGGGCGAGAATTTCAATTTTGACAGATAGACACCTGACATACCACGTTTCAAAGTATATTTGCATTTTCAACAAATTACCCTTTTTTGTAGCAAAATGCTATGAAATATCAATTTTAAAGTATTCTACGATAATGTATTTACATAAAAAACATCACTTCACATTAATTTATGTCGAATTTGAGATACAATCAGCCAGTGAAATGAAACGATTTTTAACTCCATATTTATATCTAAGTGTTTTTTACACAATTTAACACAGCACCGCATGTTGTTTTATATAATAAAGTACTGAAAGCTTTCACTATTCTCACTTTTATTTCATTTTTTTATTTAGTTTAATTATCTTTTTTCACTATTTTAACGATTGAAAATCTCGAAACACTTTCTGCAAAATGACAGATAGGCACCTTCTTGTTTTTTTTTTTTTTTAAATTTGGTGCTTCACTCACATACACTGTATATGCGATATATTTCTCTTCCTTATCTTCTTATTCTAAGGATAAATGCTTGAAGAAGCCATTTTGTTAAATGGCGACAAGTGGTTTGTGTAGATTTGGAAGGTCGGTGACCAGTGTTTTCATATTCGATTAGAATCAAAAATAAGTAGAACAGTTTGAAAATCCAATGGAAAACGACATTAATTTATCCCAGTCCCATTGCAACAGAAAAATACCACGGAGAAAAATTTGTAACCGTGTTTTTTTTTTTGGATACCAAGCCAAACTCATTTTTACTGTCAACTGTTATTTATAGTTTGTGAAATTTTGTTAATTAGCTGCGATGTTCAACTGAATACAAAAGTGAGTTCAAGATCTATAATAAATAAATATAAAATTTCGCATTATAACTAGACTTCTTGCACCCAATTACGAATACCTACCTCTAATTTAATAGATACGTTATGCATTTCCCTATAGTTTTGCAAGACTCAGGATGGCTATAGTGAGTCTTGTTGCTGCCCATTCTTATATAGGATTTCTGCACCTGCATTCTGCTGTTGCATAATATCCCGCTGCTCAAGTTCCGTTTTCTTTTCTTTGAGCGAGTGATTTTCAATGCTTCTTTCATCAGAGTAGAGCGGGAGGAGTGCCTTGCTTTTGTTTTTTTCTAATTTTACATAACCAACAACGTTATAGCGTTTTCGTTTGTGAACAACCAAACGAATTGTTCGTTTAGCATTCCGGATCGAAGAGTTGCAGAGACTTCTTCCGGATAACCAAACGAAAACGCTATTAGTCTCCGTTTAGAATTTGTTTACCTAGAAGCATTCGGAGTATAATCGAGGTTTCCTTAGAGGTGGCCGTGGCAGTTGAACCTGTGCTGATGACTTGTTGTCATTGCAGTAGGCCGTGGGCAGAGGCTTACGAAGTGGGAGAGGGAATTAGGGGGCTCTAGCCCCCAAGGCAAAATGATATTCTAAGCTAAGATTTATTTAAAATAATATCGAAGTTTATTTTTATTTATTTTTCTTTCAAATTTCATTGTTGTTAGATCTTAGATTTAACAATATTCTTTAATTTTAATTTAAAAAAAAAAAAACTACACGTATGGATTTCGTTATGAAATCACTAGTTCATACCAAATGTAAATCGTTTGACATTTCAAATGAATTAATTAATAGAAACTCAAAAATAAAAGTTCGTTTGCAATCAGACAAAAGTCCCAAAACGATTCCTCACATTTAATTTTTTTCTTTCTTTTTCCGTTTCAAAAAACCCATAAAACGGAATCAAATCCCATGCAAAACCTGAATAAAGTGAACTCATTAACATAATTAACTCTCTTATTTGTAAATAAAAAAGTTGGAGAATATACAAAATAGATCTATGGAGTTTGATCCAAAACAACATAAGTCCATAATCTTGTTTTGAGATTAATGCATTTTAAAGTTAAAAAATGTACTCTAAATCCAGTAAAAAAAAATGTAGTGTTGTTAGAACCATAGAATCCTTATGAATCGGTTCACTTACCGCCATATTATTCACTCGATACGTCCAGATTGAAACTTAAATCCGGATGTATTTCCATTGAATTTGCATAATTTACATCCGGATTTAAGTTTTACTCTGGATGAATGAAGTGAATAATATAAAAAATAATATAACAATAGATTTTTTTGTATAGTTCTACTTCAATTTCAAACAATGGACTTACGCTGTTTTGATCAGACTCCATTGATATAATTTAATAAAAATTATATTAAATATTTATATAATAATATGTAAGTACATAATCTTAAAAATTTAAATTGAATTATGCAATTTTTGAAACAATTAAAATTTTATTTCTTGCCTAGAATTTTCCAAACAATATTGTAAAATTTCCAGGATTAAGTGCGCATTTTGTACAACACTTGAGTACATTTTTTATGAACCTATAATTAATTTTTCACATGAATTCTTAAGATACTCAGTTTTCAATTTCTATAATAGTCATCTAGCATTAAATATAATACAAAAGCAAAAACAAAAATAATAATTCTCTTATTATTTGTGTTTTCCTTCTTCTTATTTTAAAAAAATATATTAACTTGAATGGCTGTCATCAGAATCTTGAAAAAGTTCATAAAAGAGTGTTTAAATTCGATGTTTTGTTCCTTTTTCCTCCATGATGACAATACAAATGCTAGAAAAGACACTCGTTTAATACGAAATAATTGTTTATTATTACAGAATTTGTATTTTGAGCAAAACAAATTGATTGATGAATGTCACAATTTTCCACAACAACTTAAATTTTTTCCTATGTTACCGTACATTGGGAAATAAAAATTTTTGGGTGAAAATGATTGAAAAACCGGTTTTCATATATCACTTTCATATTTTGGTACTCACTTCTATTTGTGAATTGAATGAAAATTTCATTTACACTGGAACTGAGTACTAGGCTTAATAAAAAAAAATGAAATTAAACTTACTGAGGTAGCAAGATTTTAAAATTTAGATATGGAAACAAAATGTGGAAGGATGGAATCGAAATAACTTTACCAGAAACTTCACTTCCGTTTTGCAATTCGGATTGTATCCTAATTTGAGAAACGTAATTAAAGTTCTTTGTGTGCTTTTTTTTTGTTTTTCCTTTTTTCATTTTCTTGATTTTCATTTTTGTGCTAGTTTTGTTTTAGTGATATGTACATTAAAAAACTTCTACCAAAATGGAGATTGAGCAAAAGAAATCCTGCGTACGCTACTGACCGTGGGGTAATGGTTAGTACGTAATACTTTCAGGTCGGAGGCCTATAGGGATCGAATCTCAGCCTGTTCCTATACTACTGCGTATTTCTCTCATATAAGCTTTAAGTGATTTATAATTCATAATCTCTGCTATGTTCGTAAACTGTTATTAGGTACTTATTTACATGATGTAGTTGGCATTAACATCTTATAATTCCAATGTTTTGAAATTCATTTTTCTATTTAAATGTCAAAAATTTGACATTTTTTTTTTATGAGTGTAGACAATATCTGCAGTGTAGATTTAGCGATTTTGGAAGTCTGAGAAAAGCAAAAAAGTCTGCGAAATGCAAACAAATCTGCATTTATGGCAACACTGGCCACTAGGTCCCGTTTTTTTTTATATGTTTATAATGCTGTCTTGGTTCATTCTATCAGTATAGGTATACATAGAGTCATAATTCATAGGCAAAAAGATGAGTTCAAACTCTTCACTCACTTTTATGAGATCTTTCTTAGACTGGTATGCAAAAAAAATTTAACGGACCGTGGCCGATCTTATGTTGTGAGATCGATATCAATGTTGTCGATCTCATTTCCAAAGCTCTGTATGAGAAAATTCTTGATTTAATATGCAAAAAGATGAGAAAATGGTTGAATATGAGATCGATCTCATAAATTGTTAAGCATGTTATTTTTCTTGCTCAGTTTGTTATATGGGTTGGGAAAATGAGCTTTTTTTTGGTTTTGGCTATAGTACCTACTATTTCTTTAATGACCCATTGAAACAAGTTGCCTTTATTATAACTGAATATTTACAATGTCAGCTGTAAAAAATAGTAGGTAACACTGAAAAATATATCCAGTGAAAAATATATGTATATCTGCATCTACATATATGTAGGTATTTTAATATCTTATTTTTGTTTAAACAAGTATGTATGAAGATTTTTGATTAACTTATTATTTATTTTTACAAACTACAAGCCATTGTTACCCATACCCGAAAACTAAATTCTATATGTATCAATTTTTTTAGTTTTATGTCTATTGCTATCGATCGGATGACATTTTATTTACATGCAGTTCTAAATTTATAACCAAAAATATTGTTAAAGTTTCAGCTCAATGGTATGGTTAGTTTTAAGCGCACAAAGAAACAGCCAATTTTTATATATGTATATTGTAGGTATACTTATACAAAATATGTACATAGGTATATATATGCACCTACAAATATGTATTCAGAAAACAATTCAGGAAAACATAGATTAAAAAAAAATTGTAAAATAGTGTATTTAAAATATATATTATATATTATATTTTTAAATTTGACGTTTTTTCTGCATCTACCACAATTTTTAGCGTACGACCCATAGTGTGATATCATACGGCTTCTTGGTCTACATAGGCCGTGGCAGTCTCTTCTGATCGCAGTCTTCCAACGGCCAATTTGGAAATGGTTGCTGTTTGTCTTAGTGCTTCGTTGTTATTATTAAATTAAAAATAATGATTTGTATATAAACTTATCCAATCCGCACGTACATATATTCATCCTGTTTTTTGTTGTTAAAGCAAGCATAAATAAAACTTTGTATATTTTTTCAGACGCTCATTTAAATAATTTATAATAATTAATAATTAAGTTTTTTTTTTAATAACAATTCTGGTTTCTATTGCGTAGTATAGTTATATCAAGATCTATGTGTCATAAATCAGTATAATCATTCTTCATTTCTTTGATTTATATACTGGAAACGAATATATTTAAAAAAACACACAAAGTTGTGTACCTACCCAAATTCACCTGTAGTTTGTATCGAGATTGATTCACTTATTTAAATTTTTTGACTTTGAAGATATTCAAAGAGGTTTATGAATTTTAAAGTTTTGATTTAATTGTATATTATTTAATTAAATTTGCAAAAATTTCTAGGTAAAATCATAACAAACAAAAAATTATTAAAATTTTGAATACTTTTGTTTACAATATTTCATCATGGAAAAAACAAAAAAAGTTGAGCTTTTTTTTGTCAATCATATTCATACATAGATAGTAATTAAAAATGGAAATTTTTGGTGTTAAATAAAATATTTTAAATTCATCAAACATAAATAACATATTAATGGTCCTGTTTCACAAGGTATAAATAAAGTTCTGATTAGTTTCTCGACACATAAATATTGACACAGGGTCATAAGTTCGCAGGAGAAAAAATCACAGTTGTCTTTTTACCAACCTGAATAAGTTATAAATTGAAATTTTTTTTTTTTGGCCGTGGACTTATGACCCTGTGTCAGTTTTTTTTTGTCGAATAACTAATCAGAACTTTACTCAAACATTGTGAAACAGTGCCTTAATGAAATGAAGGCATAATTAATGAACTTAATAAAGAACTACATACAAAATCTGTTGAGAAACTAACTTAAATTGATTCAAATAGCTTTTAACAACCTTTAGTCTACAAAAATTGGCGATTTGTCCCGGCGGCGCGCGATCTCTATTGACTAATCAATTATCTAGTGATGGCCTTGTCAATACGCAATTTTTGTTAAATTTAATTCATCTTACATAGAAAAATTGATACTCTGTTCAATTTATATTTGCAGTACAGGTCTTATGGGAGAGCTTTTTCAGAAACATTGGTGCCTGCTGCAGCTTGCACGGCACCTTAACTTAAGAAATTTCCACTGAAATAGAAAACAGAAGGCGTTTTTTTTGCAAGCCCGGGGGGAATTGGTTGAAATAAGCATACGTTTTCCATATTAGCCATTTAAGTGCCACTTATACTGCGATTGTTAAACTGGTCCTAATTCTCTTTACTTGAAACAAGCACATGTATAGGTAGACTTAAGCTTACGCCAATAAAAAGAAGACTTACCGTGAAATTAATCGAAGGACACGGTAGTGTTCAAAAAAGTTCTCCGCACTTAACCTTTTTACATTGAACAAATTTGAGCGATTTTCGACCCCCCTAACTTCAGTACCTATATCAATAAAGTAAGAAAACAAACTATGGTAAAAATTTGTCATTTGTCATAAGTGACTAACATTTGGTATTGTTTTATATTACTTGTTACGTTTTTCTGAAGAATAAAATGTACTTCCCTTAAAATAAAAAATATATTCCTATTTAGTTGTGTGTGATCTACTCCGTTGGAAAACTCCTTACAAATAATAACTTTCCTTTCAAAAGTAACCTTGGTTTAAGAATTAAAACCACAAAATTGAGTCAAGTGTTACTGCATTATATTGTACATTCCATGAATATAAACTCATTATATGCGGTTAAAAAAGGTCAATTAAAAGTAAATTTTGGTACGCCTTAACTTAATATTCATATTTGCATAATTAGAAACAACTTATACTGAGAAAATTAAAAAGATGACAAAAGTTTGTAAATTGCATTAAAGTTAATTACACTGTCTGTTATTAAAAAATAATATACCTACAAAATAATTTAACTACCTACACAACTACATTTATGTTAATAAATATATCTGCATTTGCATTCCCGTGATTTAATAAATTTAATAGGCGAGATAAAACTTAAAATGAGCTTAATAATTAAATTGACTTTTATTCTAATTGTTTCTGTCAATAAAATGTTTAAGTGAATTGCGTGCTTTAAAGCAATAAACTCACGAATAATTGTGTAAACACTTCCTTGGCAATTGTTGATATTTTGAAATGCTATAAAATTATAGCTAAATTGATGCTACGAATGTGATGTTTATGTACAAGTTACGTGAAGTGGACCAATAAGCTCAATTTAATTTTTATCAAGATCAAAATATTTATTTTCATTGTTAGAAAATGGATGTTTATATATTTTGAAAGACATGCAAATTATTTTAGTAATTTTCTGAATAATTACAATCAAGATAATTATATTTCAATTAAAGCTTTAACAAACAAAAAGGTACCGAAGTCATGCTTCAAGCTATTTTGACCATGAGAATACCCAAAGGTGTGTAAACTAAACTGAAAACTTATTTCACAACCCAAATACGAGACTAGTAATAAGTCTCATGATACAAATAAATACTGAAAATATCTTCAGAAAGCCTTCGAACCCATTGACTGTCAGGAATTAATGAACGTACCCGGTGATGTACAATTGACACCTTAAAATTTAAAAATTCAAAATGTCCCACTGTCTGAACCTTACAAGGTTAATATTTAAAAAAAAAACAATGTATGCTTTCTAGTCAGTGGCAAACATATCTTTGTTTTTTTTTTATACTAAGAGATCTTTGTCGAAGAGAGCTTAAAGGAAGCTGTGATTTCTTCGAATTTAAGTCTTACTCAAGAAGTTTATATACATACATATTATGTAAACAAAAATCGAATTGTAAAATTCTTAGAAATTCGGTTTTCGACAGTATGCGAACTGAAATTAAATGAATAAAACGTCGTTATAGCATTCACATTACTCGAGCATGCAGTCATTCAGTCACTATTACCATTCTTAAATATCAGCTGATATTTTACCACCAATGCCCATTAATCTAAATGAATAAAATTTCTCATAATTGGAAGGTAATTTTTTGACCCCTTTCAAACGAGGATATAAGTTGCTGGAGTTTTTTTTTTTTAATTCCGGGTCTCCACCAATCCTACACCGTTCACTTTTCTTATTGGTCCTTCTTACCTAAACACTGAAAATTGCTGGGAAGAGCGATGTAGAAACTTGTCTCAACTTTGTTTGGACGTTCCCAAATCCAAAAGCCTTAGATTGGCTATTCCTAGTAATGTTTCCGGATTTTTTTTTCTGTTCGCAATTTCATAAAGGAGTATATAAATATACATACAAATCTTTTCGTCGGATAACTTGTTAAAAGTGTTTAATGGTAAAATTCGGTAGAAACATTTGGAACGACGACGAAACCTTCGGCTGTCAAAATATATTTACAGGGCGATAAATGAGGGTGCCCGCACAAACACGACGATGCCGATAAGCGAATCCATATAAAATATATAGACAGTCGAAAGTTTCGTCGTTGTTCCGAATATTTGGCATTGGTTTGGGGGAGTTGAACATACAAACGGAAAGGCTATAAGAAAAGGTGCTCTCACGTCGCAGCTTAAAGCAATTAGATTAATTAGAATATAAATAGATCATCAATACAATACTTCTTTTACATAAAATGTCGTTTTCGTTTGGACTTTCGGAGTGTTCGGGGTGTTTTTGGAGTATTTTAATATTCCAAATTTCATAAAGGAGTAGAAATGAGTAGACTCGGAATACATGCATATAAATATACACTCAAAGTTTTTTTTTCAGATCCATTTTGTTTTGTTATATAAGTATATTGTGGTTGTTTATTTGTCTAAGAAGATTTTTATCCTTCATTTTCTTAGTAATATACTAATTCCCTTTTATTAAAAGGCAATGTTTAGGTTTTCAACGACAACCTAACTGTTGCCTTGCCAAACCTAAATAGGTACCTGGAGTAAAATTATCGATCGTCCAGCTCTTCAAAATGATTTGCTTGGGACTTAAAACACCGCACTTTTCTGCACAAAGCTGAGTCTTCAAACTCAACGAAATCTTCGTCTTCCGAACACATTTTATATTATTTTAATTTATTTACTTTGAACAACAATTAGCACGAATCATAGAAAAAACACAATTAAACTCTTTCAAATAAAATTGCCAAGAAATTTGTTTCGAGGAAAATGACAGACATCATATGAATTTAGTAAGTTACTAAAAGACAAAATTAAAGTAGCCATTTTGTGATTTTAACTTTAGTTAAATGTTAAGAGATAGTAAGTTGCTAAAACCGTATACCTAATAAAAAAATATTCTTTTACTAAAATTTTACTAAATCGATTAAAATTTTATGTCATTACATATGTATGTACATAATATGTATATGTGTGTACTTAAAGAATTCTGAGAATACAACAATAACTGAGATGTGATAAACCTGAACTGATGGCTTCATAAAAAATTATTATTCTTTTGTTTTTATTTTACAACTAATTTGCATTAATGGATTCAGTAGAAATTATTTGATTGGTTATTCAGAATATGCATTAACCGAGCCCGCTAAAGATCCGTACTCTATCACAACAAAAAAATCAATATTTCATTAAATATTAATTTAAATGAATATACAAAACAAACGATCTTTTCAAAAATTTCAATCAAAATACCAATGGCTTCCAAAAAAACTTAATGATATCCCAATGCTCTAGCGCAGCGGCTCGCTGCTGCTTAAATTATAGGTACCAGTTATTATACAATTCACGTAATTGGTAAATACATCGTTGCCACATGATGTGCTATAGAGTACCTAAATATTTATACCTAACCCAACAATGGAAATGTTTATTGCCAGGTTACTCACACTCGCACACACTAAATTGTCATATTTCGTACGCCATTCCAAGGTTGTACGGTTATTGGCAGTTTAGGTGCGCAATATCTCAGTGCAATGCAAACACAATAAAATGTGCGTAAAGTGTCCATCACGTCTCGTTTATCAGCCAGTTTTTCAACAATCGAAGTTACTCAGAGAGAAGTTTTAAAGTTGGTTAACAACCCATTATTCAAGAAAAATGTCCAAGACACATTGCTCATTTTCGCATCCTTACAGCTCTGCACGTGTGTATGGCGTAGAAGCAACACAAACATCTTTCTATTCCAATACAATGAGAAGGAAATTTCACACGTTCAGTTGGTCACCTAGTGCACTCAATATTATTTGCTCAAAAGATGATTGACATTCAATATTCTTAACAGTCATAATTGCAAAGCAAACACAGAATCACAAAGTGATGAATGATTATTATTAATTATTCGGTGCTGATTCTAAAGTGCATTTCAATGGTTTTTCCTGCAAACACGACGGCATTCAGCGCGTCGTTAACGTTCACTATTTAGGTTACGTAAAAATGTAAAGTAAAAGCCAACAAAACGTCAAGAGAAAAACCCGAAGGTCATATGGATGTTATACCTTCTAGTTAAAGTTGTCGGTTTCCTGTCGGAGAATTATAGGCATGATTTGTGCAGATTAAAGGTAGATACGAGGAAACAAGTAGCAGATTAAAGGTAGATACAATTAAAATTAAACTGTAGCAGTTTTCTGATATTATGCAGGAACTTTTGAATAAATGAATGACAATATGCACCTTTGACAAAAAGACTATTATATATTGTATATATTATCTTAAAATAATTATAATTAACTAATTAAAGTTGTATTTTATTTTCCCCACATCTGCACATGTACTTATCTACACCAGGGACGTCCCGTACTCTTGCAAAGTTACTCATTTGGCGAATGGCAAATGGCGAATCGTGGCTAAACAAAAAGCATGGGAAGCAAAATACTATGTTGACTTTTTTACTTCCATAAAACAAAACGTATTTTGTGTACCATTTTGCTTTAAATTTCCATAAAGCCATACCATCTTTTTCGAATAGATTTAAATTGACTTTTGTACTTTTTTTTAAATAATTAATTTATCTTCAACATTGAAATTTTGTCTCTTTATTATTTATGAAATATTCAAAAATGTCAACATCTTCTGAAAAATCCATTTCGCAATAATAAATGTATTTTCCCGCAATATTTTACTTTAATTTTAAATTAACTTCGAACTGTGCAAGGTTTTTCTAACCAAAAACTGAAACTAAGCAAAACCAAACCACATTGCATTGCATCAAATCTGAAAATAAAAATTCTAAAGGAGAACAATATCGAATACTTACCAACTGTGCTGGCACCGAACAGTAAAAAAATAAGAAATTACAATATTTCTTCCTTTATTTTATTGTTGCTATCCTCCCCACAGGCACAGTCAGCCATCCGAAAAGAATTTAACTCAAAGTAAACGAACGATTAGACATTTTCAATTTTGTCTAATTGGGCTTTTCCACCAGACGTCAGTTTCAAATAAGCAAAAAAAAAATAGGAAACAGCTGGTCTGAACTTGGTGAAAGGTAAACAAACGACAAATATTTTTATAATATAGTGCTTCTTTGTTTTCCAATAAAAACGTATAAAACGATGGTTATAACTCCAATTTAACAAAAAAAAAAAACTTCAATAACTTATCAAGCTTATTTATATAAACAAAAATCACAGAAAATATTAAAAATCCACATTGCACTGAAAAAGAATTTGTTTACATTTCTCCAAGTTTGATATCACATGTTTTGTTTTTGTTGTTTTGAACTGTCAAAATTAGAAAGAGAAAAGACAAAGATAGTTTTTGGAAAAGCCCAATTCCTCCATATAAAATACGAAATGAGAATGGTATGCCAGAGATTATGAATTATTAAGATTGGAAAAAAAATCAATTTCAGTATAAAATTTTGGTTAAGTAGTCAACATTTGGAATCAATCAGAGTAGGAATATTCGATAAGCATAAGCATTTTAGTTAACATAATTTTTTTGTTAAAAATTAATTTTATTAAAACAAAGGTTTTTTTTACGAATTTACTCCGATTGGTTTTTTAGTTTTACTCCTTTTTTTTCTACATCTGTTTCGAATTTTAATTCCGTTAATTCCTGTTCCGCCCTTTCACACGAGGAAACAAGTAGCTGGAGCTTTTTTAGACGTTTTCTTTCCAATCTTCACCAATAATAAACCATTCACTCCTCTTACTTCGTGCCATTCTCACCTAAAAACTGAAAGTTGTTGGAAAATCAGTGAAAATATTTGTAAATAAATACCAAGAAAACAGAAAAAATAAGAGAAAACATTTTTCGCATTCCTTTTTTTGCTAAGGGTTTTTAATCCATCGATATTATATCCGTCCTGCGATAGAATTGAACTGTTTATAGCTTTATACATATTCAATTTTAGGTATTTTCACGCACATTCCAAAACTTCGATTTTCTCCGAATTTTTATTTGTTTTCTATTTTTAATATGAACTTTTTGAGTATGTATATGCGAACAACTTTTGGCTTCTTTGGAATGCTTTGGAAAATACATGTGCAGACAACAGACATATTGTTTTAATTTCTTTGCCAATATGAAAATAGCAAATAATACAAAGCGCGGACGCATAACGTTTCAAGGCACGACACGGTGAGATTTATTATATCAATTTTAAACAAATTCACCAGTTGGGCTGAGTGCCAAAATAGCCACTTATATTCGACTCAGGAATTTTCCTATCTTTTTATGTTTTGATTAATTTAAGCCTGACTTATTTTGGAGGGTAACTAACTAACAATCAATAACCTGGCTTCAAATAAAAACAAATTTGAGCTCTTAAAAATATTATAATGGTGATTTGAATTTGCATAATAAGTATATAATAATTAGAATGACAAAAAAGAAAGAAAAAAAATTATTCACAAATATTGATGGCCAATGAAGCTAAAAAAACATTCGTTTAAAATATTCATAGTTTTGCAAACGATGGTGATGTTTTAAGAAAAAAAAATAAGCATTTGTTTACATTTTATTTGAAATTGACATGCTTTCATAATGCCGTGCCGTAAGGTAAAGCTAAATTGTTTCGATTTGAAACATAACGAATTAACTTTAGTTTCGTACACGTGTACTTATACTCATTTATTATTATATTCCCTGTTCTTGAGTTTCCGTTGAATGACATTGATCGACGTTAAGATTTTAACAACCACTGCTAATTTGTTTAAAAGTGATTTGTTTGTCGTAAAAAGGGGTCTAGAATACATAATGTGTCATTAGTATTTTAGCTTTTAATTTATATTCAAAATGCTTTGTAGCTTTATAAACCCCATAAATCTAAGACTTGTAAAAAACTTTTATAAGATTGATGCGCTTGTTTTGGTGACAACATTATAAACTAAGATTTCTATAAATTTTCATTGAAATGAGACTTGTTAACTATAACCTAGTAATTTTTCATTAGAAAAATTTGCTATACGATCCACTGATATTTCTTATTCCTTCAAGTCGTCACCATATTTGTTTCAGAGTTGAACAGTAGTACATCCTCTTGCATTTCTTTTTTATTCCTGCTACTCGAAAAGCCTTCGATTGTTACGAACAATGTTTTCGGAGTGCTTTTCTGTTCTCAATTTCATGAAGGAGTAGACGACTCATTTTAGTAAGTTTTTTTTCAACGCAATAAATTTCACGTTGCCAAACAGACCTCTTAATTGGCGTGTTTAGTAGAAGATTTTTCCCACACAAAAAAGGGAGCAAGCGAATCCAAGATTTTTTTATCAGAGTTTTGACAGCAAAGCTGAAAAATTTTGCTGGGGAATCCTGTTCATGTAACTGAGATTGCTGAGATCTCCGAGATCTCATTTTCCTGAACATGCCTAATAAAAAGATTTTTCCTCTGATAACTTGTCAAAAGTGATAAATTCTTTAAGAAGCCATTTTGTTAAATAAAGATATTCGGTGGTGTGTGTGTAAATTTTAGAAGTTGATTTCGACAGTTCGAAAACCCAATCGAAAACGACATCAGTTATATGTATAATGCCACTCTGATTTGTTCCGAATCGGAATCGGAATGCGCACATTTACACAAAGTCAAATAATGGCGGTCTGAAGATACTAACCTTATTCGTTTACTCACCAAACCTACCCATTTCTACCATTTTTAGCCCGAAAGACTGCAAAGTTCATATAAAAAAATAAATCTGGTAGAATCTGGCAGTTTCGGGCAAGTACGCGAACAGACCTTTGCCAGAAAAAAAAAGAGTAAGTGCGTTCTTTCTTGTGTTTTTGTGTCATATAACTGCAAAACATGATGACACTACCAGCCAAATTACACATCCATATACCGTGACTTTTAGTGGATGCAATGGTTTTTCGAAAGTTACATGCGGATTTTCATTTCCCCATATATGCGATAATTATATTTGATAACGTATCCGCTGAGTAAAAAATGAGCCTCATGATGGACGATTATGTCGTCCATATACTTATATCGTAGTGCGGAAAACGTAACTAATACAGCAGGTTCACTATTTGTGTTGTACATTTTCACAATTTTAACAGTTCTAAAAGATCCATGTTAAATTTTAAGCCAAACATATACTGAAAAGACTTCTTAATTATCAACCCTAACCACCATATTATTAACTCGATACATCCAGATTAAAACTTAAATGCAGATGTAAATTATACAAGTTCAATGTAAATACATCTAGATTTAAATTTTAATCTGGATGTAACGAGTGAATAATATGGGCGTAAGTAACCATTTATAATTTATTGTCAAAAAAAAGGAATACAGAAATTCCACTAAAATATTGAGTAAGCGTCTGCCTGTCCAATAAATTTGATACTTCATTTTTTCGTAAGTTCAGTACGTTAACCTGTTTTAAACAAACCGTTATAGTAATCTAGGTCATTATACCTTGCCTCTTGCATTAAAATCACACTCACACATAACTCATTATCATTATGCAAAGAATACCACCTCAAGGTCGCGTACGAAAAGAAAGTCGACCTTGACTATATAGCGAAAGAGAGCTAAGTTTATTTAGTCTCAGCAGAGATGATTGAATATTTTAACTAAATGCTGAATTAACGATGATGGAATATCGTTTGGGATTTTGTTTGTCTTGAGAAAATGCCTTTATGAGCTTAAGTCCAAAGACAATGACGCACGGATCATCACAGTGTATTATCTAGATCCATCAATATCATCACAGTAGACACAAATAATTTTTGTTTTATTGCTAAAGTATCTGATGTTGGTACCCTTATAGTTATTTGTAGTTCGCGCACAACAAAACTATTAATATCGGAAAACATGATGAGTTTTAGCTTCACAAGAAGAAGACGAAATGAAGTCGTTGAGTTAATATGCAAATAATGACGAAGTAAATACCTATACAAATCAAAATATTACATCATCTCCCATGTGATTGTTGTTGGGGCAAGGAAATATATTTACATTTTGTAAAAGATGTTAACTCATTTGCAAAGATTTAAATACAATATCTATAAGTCAAGCATTGATCAAACAAAAGATTGTTTCAAGTGTGAATACGAAATGGTATTGGGGAATAAAATTATAGCAGGCTCATTAATGGTGAGACGCTGTGATTCCCTCGACTAATTTATTCAATTTGTTAAAATAAAGTGATATAAGTTAGTAGTGTCAAACTGATTTAAAAATTATATCCATGGTCATAAGTCAAGTATAAAAGAGTAGACGAAATTCAGAAGAAATAAATAAATTCTTTCATTAAACTTTGTGTGTATGATATGTAGCTTCTCTTGTGTTAATATATATGTAGTGGAAATTCAAATTAAAAAAGTTGTCTTGACTGTAGGGAATGGGAAAAATAAACATAATGAAGATATTTTATGAAGAGCTTCCTCAAGCTCAAATGGCTTACCAATGAAGGCAATTTTTCTTCATTTTCTTTTCTGATAAATTTTTAGATCTGTCAGTAAGGGAATTGCTCGTGTTCCTTTACTTTGACCGATAATTTGTGCACATTTAATTTTTTTTAAATGAACTCTGATAGACTTTTGATTAAAATTGGTAAAAATTCGCAGTTTTGGACAGTACGGGAACAGACATAATATTTGGCGCGTTCAGAAAAATTTTATCTCGGAGATTTTGCTCACTCAAAAAGTAAGACTGCTTTTAAACGATGCAATCACCCCTTGCAATTTTTGCAGCGTTTATAGGTATCTCTGCAACCGAAAGGATATCAAAAGAGAGACGCCGCTTAAAAATCACAGTCGTCTAAAACCAGTCTAAGCAAGCGAATCCAAGATTTTGTTTACTTATTATTTTGACAACAAAGCTTAAAAATGTTGCTGAGGGATTCTGTTCATGGAACTGAAATTGTTGAGATCTTTGAGATCTCATTTTCCTGAACATGCCTATTATCTGGCAATATTGTGAGAAACGTCATTATCAGTTCAGAAAAATAAGATCCCAGGGATTTCGCTAAGTCAAAAAGTGAGAAAACGAAACCAAATTTTTTTTTCAAGAAATTTAGCTGAAGTCTCCAAGATTTAATTTTTGTGAACTTGCCAAATTAGGTTCTCAGGTATCTGACAATTGTTTGAACATCAAATTTTTGTTATTTTCAACCAATAAGGACGTTGTTAGTCTCATTTAAAACTCTCAGATGTCCTTGTTTTAGCCAACTAACAATTGCTGATAATTTCATTATTGGTCGTATTTTTTTGTGTGATGAAATAGGAAATGGAAATATGTAAATATAAATATAAAATATAAAAATGTGAACTCAAAATTTTCATCCTGAAAAAATACCAACCATCTGAAAATGAAATTGTAAAATTTTGGAGCAAAATCTGGCAACCGTGTCAACAGACAATAAGGCATTGTATCTGTTCCCGTACTGCTCGAAATTTGCGAATTTCTACGAATTTTAATCAAAAGTCTATCAAAAGTCATATAAAAATAAATAAAAGGCCTGTTCTTTTACTTTGAAACACTTTGGATTTGTGTGAATATTTACATATTTTATTTTTATATATGAACTTTGACGGACTTTTGTAGAAATTCACACGAATGCAATGTTAGATCTAACTACTTCAAAGCTACTTTATAAGCTTTGAATCCCAATTCCCAAAAGCAAGTACGTGCGATCTAGCAGTACACTTTATAATTTGGGTAGGGCCACAAATTTAAATCTATTAATCTGTCTCTAGAAAAAAATATCATTCATGATTGGTATATTTGTTTGGTTATTTTACCACAAAAAAAAACAATTAAGTTAAGCCATTTATTTTTGGTGTTTTCCATTTAAAGACTTGTTCTTTGTCATGTCTTTAAAGTACAAAGGGACCTAGTTTTCTTTTTGGTTCACGGTCATGTACAGAGTATAAAAAAAAGACTTCAGCAGTTAAATAATTTTTAAAGTGTGAATGGATTTTGTAATATTTTAAAGAAAGGTCAACCTCGTCAATTTTAATCGTGTATGTATAACAAGACGTAATGTAACTGTAAGTGTTGATTACTTCAATAAACACCTTTTAACAAACAAGTCCATCCCAAGAATTCAAGGTACAATTTTGATTTATTTTTGTATGTATGACTCGGCCATTATTTATGAGAAATTTAGTGAATAAGATTCATATTTAATTGTTGTATATTGTGACAATAATTTTGGATATGTATATTTTCTTTGACATTGAATTTTAATTCATAATATTGTTGGTAACCAACAATGGAGCATGTTTTTAAAGCGAATGTCAGTTGACAAATAATCATGTTTCAAAAGAGACCATTGAAAGAGACAAATTATTTGTATTTATTTTTATTGTAAATTGTGACAGCCACTGTGGGCCTCTGAGATTATTAAACTCTCTTGAGCAGCAATTAAACACTTGTTTATTGATTTTGTAAATTATCACTGCTGGTCACTGATATTCTCAAAGATGCGGAATATATTGCCTTAGTGATGTGTTACTGTGCTTACAAGTATTTAATCAAAATGAAAGTGTTACGAAATCCGTTGCGGCAGTCAAATTTGTGTTAGAAAATTAGTTTTATATTTCAATTGCTTCAAAACCTATCCAATGTTATTGATGTGCTCTTAGAATAATATTTAAATTTCTATATACATTTCTTCTTCTAATGATATACTTTAAATTCTATTTCTCATCACCCACCACCCCTCCCCTTCCATTTCTTACACAATATTTACACCACTACTTTTAATGTAAAATATGTCTCTATATATTTTTAAATAACTAAAGAACTAGTCAATAATTATACTCATTTCATTATTTCGCAACCAAAATATCCTTTATTTTATCCGTTTTTGTAAAATCTCAGCAGAAAGCCTTAGACGCTCAAGCTGTTAATGTTTATATTAGTCTTTACATTTATGTAATGAATAATAAATAATAATAATAAATTCTATTTCTACATTTTGAATTGACTACTCGCACATAAGAGCACGAGTAATTGGTAGTTATAAGGAAAAGTAACAGTGCCAACACTGAAGTTGCAAAAAGTATCAACTCCAAAACTTAATTTCACAATGCAACAACAAGAACACTGAAAAATAACCCTGAAAGAAGAAAACCGTTACCCGATTCCTGTCAAAATTTAATTTAGCTAGACAATTTGACGGAGACGGGCGACTAGTTAATGAAGAACGAACGAGAAACACTACAATTTTTTGAGTTGCTTTAAATAAAACTAATTATTTGCTTTTTTGATAAAAATGATGTATTTTATTACCTATAACTGGCAATTTGAACCTTTATTGTCTCAGGTCTGACTCTCTGGAGTTGTTGCCTAAAAAAATCTGCAGAAGATCCAATAAAAAAATTGCCCATTCTTAAGAATTTGTAAAACTACTCCTTTTTTATTAGAGGAAATATTACCCTCTAATTTCTCCAATTTTTGTATAAGTGTTATATTATTAAAATAGTAATTGCAAAGATACTATATTTCAAATGATTATTCACATCTACTTGCAAGAGAATAGTCATGTTGGGTTTTAAAAAAAAAACGTTCATAACTGCATTAAAGAATAAAATGCACGACTGGGTCGCACGAACTTGCCTTTAGGTGCGATCACACTGTAATTTTAATAGATTTTAGATCTTTCATTTAATTTTAACGATAACTTCGAACGTATAATTTGGTAGGTGTGTAGACAAAATTATTAATCTGATTAAAGATGATAGACATATATATAAGATATAGAAGCCTAAGTCTATTAGGTGAAACTGTTATTTTTAATTCACCCTGAAAATCCTTACTCGTATACATTAAGGAAAGTGTTGCAGATAGGTAGGTATGCAATGAAAAATTGAAAAATCCGCATAGTACATATGTAATTAGAAATAAATTCATTAAACAAACTCTGTTTTAACACCAATGCGATGTACATAATCCGATTTCGTAAGGAAATCTCTTATTTTTATTTATTTATGAGAAAAAAATTGAAAATCATTGGTTCAACTGATAATGAGATAGTCGAAAATAAAAAAAAAATGATTCTATGACTGATACCATTTTTAAACGATAGATAATTTTTTTTCCAATAATATGGTAGATCGCAAAGATATTATAGTTCACACAAAAATTTTAATCGAAATCGTAGGAGCCGTTTTCGAGAAAAATAAGATTTTCAATACCGGTTTTTAAACATTTGTATGGGAGGTACCGTTATTTTTTGTTATAAGAATAATTTTCATTTAAAATCTGCTATAATGTTAAAAAATTGCTGGGTGCCAGGTTAGGTTAGGTTAGAAGGGGTGATGATACGGCGACCGTATCATCTCACTCGGATCACGATGGATCCATTGCGTTCCCCAGGATGTATGTGGGTATATGTATGTGTGTGAGGAGGGTTGGGGTGGGGTGGGGAAGTTAGGTAATGTGGGCCCCAAACCATCCTGACTTCTGGATGAAGTTTAGGATGTTTTTTAGTGGTAAGGCTGAGATGTCGCCCAGATCGTCGAAAAAGTATTCTCCGAGGGCATCTTTCCTGGTTCTGGATAGGCTGGGGCATTCACAGAGGAAGTGAGATGAGCCCTCCTCCGCCTCTTCATCCTGACACCCTCTGCATAAGTCAGAAGTGCTAAGGCCCATTCTGCTCATGTGGATACCCATGAAGTTGTGTCCAGTTAGTATTCCAACTAGGAGTGATAATTGAGGCCTACCTATCTTAAGTAAGTAGTCTGTTTTTCCCTTAGAAATATTCGGCCATAGGCTCTTTGAAACCCGACAAGAGTCAATTGTTGACCATCTATCGTTAGCGGTTTGTAGGAAGTATTGGTGAATTCTCTTTTTTTCTTGTTCCAGTGGCATAAGTACCGAGAATACGGTTTGGCTCGGATCTGAAGATGACCCGCTTCTGGCCAGTTCATCTGCCATTTCGTTCCCGTATATATCACTGTGTCCTGGGACCCATTTGAGGGTAACTGTGTTCGTTGCATTGAGTAGTTTTAAGTCGCTGCGGCAACGATCCACCAGTTTAGACTTTGTGATGATTGAGGAAATGGCTTTGATTGCCGCCTGACTGTCTATGAAGATATCAATGTATTTATCGACCACTTCACATGCTACAAGATGTTTTGCAGCCTCGGATACTGCTAGCACCTCCGCTTGGAAGACACTGCAGAAATGAGGAAGTTTTATTGATATTTTAATGGGCGGGTTATCTGAAAAGATACCTGACCCTACACCCTCATTTGTCTTAGAACCGTCAGTAAATACCGAAACATGATTTTTATTTATGACCCGGTTTTCCTTCCAGATTTCCCTTGTTGGAATATCTATTACAGTCACTGGGTTAAAATCTATGTATGGTGAAGTGTAGTCCGTTTGAATGTCAATGTCAGTGAAGTTCATTATTGTTTTGTGACCGCAGAGCCCTCTTTTCCAATTCTTACACTGATTGAGTCGGAGAGCACTTTTGGCCGCCAACTCCTTCGTAAATAAATCAAGTGGGGCTAGTGAAAGTAAAGTTTCTAGGGCAGCGGTTGGTGTAGTTCTGATGGCACTGGTAATGCCAATGCACGCTAGTCTTTGAATTTTCGTAACGGTTTTTAGATTGGTTACCTTGTCTAAGGCTGGCCACCAGACCAAACATGCGTACGGCAGTATTGGCCTTATTATGGCTGTGTACATCCAGTGCTAGTAGGGCTAGGTCCCCAACTTTTGCCAAAGATTCTACTGCATGCGTAGAATGCTATTGTGGCTTTATTCATTCTTTCTTTAATATTTTCTTTCCAGTTTAGTTTACGATCAAGAACCACGCCAAGATATTTGGCCGTACCCGACATCCTGGGTGCCAAGTTTAATAAAAATTGGCTGAGTTGTTTTCGAAAATTTCCAAAAAAAATTTGTTGAAAACTTTTTTAAACATTCTCCATAAAAAAGCTGATCAATATCAGTTGAACTGTTTTTGAGAAAATCGAAAATCAAAAAAATGGTTCTATGGGATATACCATTTTTAACCATTCTTCGGATCTATTTTTTTTATAAAATGGTTGCTATTACCTTGTTTTTTTTTAAGTTGTGGGCACGTTTTTGAGAAAAATAAGATTTTCATTTTTGCTAAAAAAAATTGTACGGCAGGTACCGTTATTTTTGGTCTTAAAAAAAATGAAAAAAACATTTGAGGGAATGCCCAAAAAACGCTAGGTACCAACTAGGTACCAAGAAAATCGACCGACCCGTTTAGGCTGCAGTCGAAAGGACAGAATTGCGAGACCCATTTTTTTGACTTCGATAATGTGAACTTTGAACAAAATCAATTTTTTTTTTACGAATCCATAACTTGCCATATAGTACCTATATACATCGCAAGTAAAAAAGTTGCCCCACTTAATCGTTTAATTACGAACATAGGTACGTACAAATATGAAACGATTGCATAAATCTATCTTCTTACCTTATACAGTTCCCTCTGACCATTCATTGCTAGTTCATCAGTCTTAAAGAAAGAAACATTTTTATTGGGTCAGCCAGCCGTCAGCTTCACTTTGTCGTTATTGTTGTTGTATATAAAATAGCTCTTTTCTGTCAGGTCTACTTTTACTGACGGCAACCGGGCAATTGAATGTGATTGATGACGAAGAAAAATCGGAGATCTATTAAAATAAGCTTAAAGGTTTCCATTGTCATTCCAACACCCCACCGCACCGTACGGTGTTTAATTTAATATATAGTGAAGTATTCCATGATATGGCTTTTGATTCGTTTTAAAATTTCTTTTTACTTCAAATAACCTGGTTTATATATATACATGTACATTGTACATACGTATTTCTATTCAGTGGAACAGAACCACAGCAAAGACAGAAAAAAAAATCAGTTTGCATTTTCATTGCTCCAATGGCTTGGCTCCGACTCTGCGAGTAATAACACGGAAGTGCACTGTGTGTTCCGATATCTGCAGCAGCAGCAACAGTAGCAGTTCGGCTCCAGTTTTGCCCGCTAAGCAAAAATTTCAACTCCAATTCCAACTTTATTGCGGTTTTATGTTATAGTTGTGAGCCTCTTTTATACATTTATGGTATAAACATCAGTGCGCTCGGCTCAGCTATGCCATCTCTATAAACGGGTATCGTAATTCGGAAAAACTGATACCAAGTTTGGCCGATGGTGGTGTTGCGCCGATTGGCGTAATGGAACGTAAACTTCGATTTGATTGCTCCTCTATGTCTGTGCACTTCATTTTAAACTACTGCGGTGTGGTGTAGAGTTGAGTGGAATACCAACATGCATGCGTATATTCCGGAAAATATAATATGTACGTTATGTCCGCTTTGTGGTGCATTTATGCAATATCTGACCACCAAAAATCATCATCCAGTATTAGAGTATGCTCCGACTTTGTCAACTAGAAGCGTGTTGGCACATACCTCGCAGAGTCACAAGTGTTTGACCTCGATTTTGCAAGAATATGTTTGATAATTATGTTGTTGTAGTTGTTGTTTAAACTATTTTATTGCACAAAGGAAATAATTATGCATATAATATTGTGTCATTAAACTATGGGACATTATGAAGTTCTTACATACGGCTCAATTCACTTTGTATTCACTTGTTTATCTGTTAAATTTATTTTTTACATTATTTACCAAGTTGCTTTTGGTTAAATTTAGTAAGTAAAAGGTGTTTATTTAGAGGTATTCAACTAATAAAATGAATTAATAAAAAACACAAAAAACAATGTTGGCATTACGACAAGATTATTTATCCAGAAGTTCAAATTCTAAAAAAGAAAAGGTTGAACCTGCACTGGAAAACAAAAATTATATTATACAGAATGGTGGATTTGCTTCAAGCCCCTCAAGTTAAATGGGTTTTTTTTTACAAAATGATCCCCAACTTCGAAATGCAGGTAATCAGAGTTACTATTTAATTTGTTCATAACCATAAAACATCATATTCTTCACGATTACCGAGTTTGTGAATCTGTGAACAATCCAGCTGAAATCAACGTGTGAATATTTTCTTTCATATCCTTATCAAATTAGTGCTAAGGATCGAAAAAAAAAACAAAATGTGCTTTAAAACATGTTCAACCCTGTTCTAAATTTCGATCGGTTATAAAATCCTTTCGTTTTCAAACTCTAGGTGTTTTTAAAAACTTTTTCCTTTTTAATACATACTTACTTATGTCCTTCAACCTCCGTTGGGCGTAAGGCGTCAACTACCTCTACACGCATCTGGTTCTGTTACTGGAAATGTTTTTGAGCTCTCCACAATTTTTTCCAAGCTTCTGATATTCCTTTTCGACTACTCTGCGCCAAGTTTTTCTCATGGCCCCCAGGGGATCACTTTCCATGTATTACACCCATAAAGTAGTACGAGCGGAACAGTCACAACTTGGTCTTCATACCGAAGACGTTGCTCTTCCAAACTTTCGACAATATGCCGAAACCAGATTTGCTTTGCCAATTCGGCAGTTAACATCTTCATCTGTACCACCACCTTCTTTTCACACTTCCTATGTATAGAACGTCAACTTGAGCAGAGGTATCAGAAATGTTTAGGATTATCGTTTTCCCGTTGTTGATCCTCGGTTTACGCTGAGGCTTTCTAGATTTCTCATCATCTGGTGAAGATCCATGATGCTGAGTGAAAGATTAGTCGAGATGTTGCAGCAAGAAAAACATCGTCCATCTTATTCCTCGTGTTTGTTCGGCTAGGACTCCATGGACCAATAACAATTAGAAATAACAACGGTTATAGTAAACACCTCTGTCGAACTCCACTATTGATTTCGAAGTCTATACCTTTCCGTTATGCAAGATATGACAATACTTGCGGAAAGAGTGTTCTTTGATTTTAGATCGGATTGAATTTTTTTTTTTGTGATTTATGTATGTAATTTTTTAAACAAATTTGACATTTTGAATTTTGTTTTTACTGATTTTGAAAGAAAAAAGTTTTAATACTGGCTAACGTGAAAGAAAAGAACATCGTTTTTTAATCAGTGCGAATATATCAATATCGCTTGCGGATTTGATTCGGAACGGAAATCAGAACATATTATGATGAATATTTATTATTTTTTTTACTCGTTTTACTGTTGAAAAAAATTGGAACATTTATTATCTTTTTGTTTGTTAGGTTTATATGAGTTGATTTTGTTTCATTTAGTTTGATTTGCCATTGTTGCGTCCATTCTCGTACTTTATCGGTTACATTTTGCAATTTTTCTGTAGCTATGAACGCATTTATCAGGCATTATAAAATAGCAATATCATCTGCAATAATGTGCCCATTATAGTATTATTGTATTGTATAGAACGCTGTTCAACGAGCGAAATTCAAAATTGTAGCATATTATTTGGAGAAGTCTCCACTCTTTTTCGCAATGAATTAATTGCACGAACCATTAATTGTCTGCGGAAAAGTGACATTCGAGTTTTTATTTGTATTTTTATTTGTTGTTTCATTGATTACAGCAAAGGCTTGTGTGACTTTTTTTTTTATTTACAATTATAGTGACATTTATTTTTTTCCGTAGTAGTTTCTTTTACGTTTTCGCTATCGTTATCGATTTGGAGACCAGAGAAAATTTTCGTTTCGCTTCAGCTGCGTAATTGGCTTAACATAAAAGTTTTAAAAAATTAATTGATTTATTTTTAAATCGAAATATAATTTTGTTTGAACATTTTTGTTAATGATTTTTAATAAACACTTTATAGAAGCTTCTGCATACAAAATTTGACAAAATAATTTGAATTGCTTACGAGAAAAGGAAAGATCAAAACAGGAAAAAAATCACAGCTGTCTTTTAAACCAACCGAACTCCTGAAAAAAAAAACATTTTGAAACTGTTCCTTAAGTAATTATGGTTAACTTGGCCTATTATTGAATCCATTAGTTTATTCCAAAAAAAGTTTTACGTCCAATCCAATACATATATGTGTATTGGTATTTCCTTAGCTGAATTTAAAGTTCTTTTTTTTCGGTGTGGAAAAGGAAATAATTACTCAATTACATAATAAAAAATAAATAAATAATATTAATGTTTGGACATACATATTTTTTATTTCAGGTCATTTGTGAGCCACGTTTTAGAATGGCAGCAGTTGAAGTCCGAAATGGATACAAATATTATGGCAGCTCATCGAATCCAAAGATAATTTTGAATTATCTGAATATGAACGTTATGCGTGGATCAATGTGAGTTGAATTTAAATTTGCGATTTGTTTCTTTTTTTGTTTTATTAACATACTTATATGTCTTTATATCTATACATATTTTACAAAAATAAATAAATTATTAAAATTATTATTTTTTTTCTCGAAGTTATGGTCTTCTTGGTGCGTCAGGTTGCGGAAAAACAACACTTCTATCATGCATTGTGGGGCAACGTCAATTCAACAGCGGAGATGTGACAGTACTTGGATTGAAACCAGGTTTACCGGGAAGTGGAATCCCAGGAGCACGTATTGGATACATGCCACAAGTCAGTACTTATTTTTTTGTTTTGCAAAGCATACAAAAACATTTGAATTGATATGGCACCAATGCAAAAAAAACAAAAGAGCTGGGCAGCAAACTTTATTTTTTTGTTTTGTTTTTCTTTTCTTTTTTTTGTTTAAAATCTGATTGAAATTTATTGTTATAGGAAATAGCATTGGTCGAAGAGATGACTGTAAAAGAAACAATATATTACTTTGGTCGAATATATGGTCTGAATGATGAAAAAATTCGCGAAAAATTCAAAATACTACGTGACCTGCTGCAGCTACCTCCACCAAAACAATTAGTGAAAAAATGCAGTGGAGGACAACAGCGACGAGTATCGTTCGCTTGTGCAATGATTCATGACCCAGAACTTCTGATATTAGATGAACCTACTGTTGGACTTGATCCCATGCTAAGAGAAAAGTATTGAAGCTTATACAAATTTCGATTTAATGATGATTTTTCATGTTTTTTGTTTGTTTTGATTCTTACAGAATATGGGAGTTTTTGGTAGAATCAACAAGAAATAGTAAAATGGCTGTGATTATAACAACGCATTACATTGAAGAAGCCAAACAAGCTAATTGTGTAGATAGAAATATAGTTGTTCTAAGGTTTTCGGAATTTTAATTTTGATATTTTTTTCATTTAGATCGGTCTAATGCGAAATGGTGTGTTACTCGCTGAAGATACACCAACAAATATTATGACAAACTTCGAAGTGAATTCTATAGAAGATGCATTCTTATACTTAAGTTCAAGGCAGGGAAAATCAGATGAAGTCGATGCGAGCACAATCACAAGACGACCATCACCGGCAGTTACACCTGCAATAACATCGGTCGATGTTAGCGAACCAGAAGTGTACGAGGACAAAAATGCGAATATTGAAAAAATTGAAAAACCACCTTTAGTTTTGCACAATAACAAGCGTAAAGTACTCTTCACAACGCAAGGAAGAGTGAAGGCCCTAATGACGAAGAATTTCGTTCAGCTATTCAGACAGCCATCGTATGTTTTGTTTGTTTAGATATAATGTTTTTGCAGTTACAACTTAATATGTATCTTCTTGTTGTGCTCCACAGTGGGGTAATATTTATGTTAATGTTTCCTATAATACAACTGTCCTGTTTCTATTTGGCAATTGGAAAGACACCTGGAAACTTGAAAATTGGCATCGTGGACAATGAAATTCCAGACTATGAATCATGTTTCGCACATAATTTTAAATCTGTTTACATGTCAAATGATACTTGTTTGTTTCATAAGATATCATGTCGATTTATAACGGAACTCGGTGATGACATGGCCGAAAGGGTAATGTATTTTATACAAATAATTAAAATTCAATTAAATCAAAAATTCGTTATCGATATAATACTTTTAGGTGTATTTCAATACAACTGAAGAAGCTCTGGCAGCAGCTAAACGAACTGATGTTGTTGGATTTATTCATTTTCGTCATAATTTCTCTGAATCGATGCAAGAACTTCTGAACCATGGGAGGTTTGCGGACCCGAATGCTTTCAAATGGGGAGAACTTACAGTCCGAATCGATATGACCGGTACAATTCTCGAAAAAAAACTATTCGTTTAAATTTTACTGTCATATAAAGATATTTAAATTCTGTTTTGTCTTTAATTTTAGATCAACAGATAGCTTACTTTATCGAACGTCGTTTGAGAGGTGCATTTAATACATTTATGAAAAACATTCTTCAGGACTGTGATTTAACAACATCATTGGCAAATACTCCTATTCGTTTTCAGGAACCGATTTATGGATCTCTTGATATAGAATTTCAGCAATACGTTGCTCCTGGTGTTGTGATGACGTATGTCTTTGAAAATATGTATATTTATTTTTTTTATTCTAACAGACGATACGTCAAACAACAATCAAAAATAGTTGTTTACGTGTACTCAATGGACAATTATAGTAGGCGTGTTCCTTTACTTCGAAACTGTGTATTTGTGTGAATTTCTAAAAAAAAAAGTCTGTCAAAGTTCATATAAAAAAAAATAAAATATGTTTCAAAGTAAAAGAACATACCTACTGTAAAATTTAAGTCGATTTTTTTACCGTTTTAAAGAATGTTTGGTATAATTCTAGGTTAAAAAAATAATACTAAAAAAACCAGTTTGCTATAGCTTCAAACGTGTAGCCGTGTTTTCTTGCAAGCCCGGGAGGAATTGGATGAAAAAAACGACGTCGGTGCAAAACAATTAACATGCTAAATGCAACGACAACTAATCCCAGAGAATTCTCGGGGCTTAACTTAAGCGCACCGAAAAGCTGTGTTACCGGCATGAATTGTATACATGATAGTTTGTATGAAAATCCATGCTTTTTACTGTCATGGCGTCGCTAATCCCCGCTGTCGTTTTTTTTCAACCAATTCCCCCCGGGCTTGCAAAAAAACACGCCTAGTATTATACTAAAGCTAAAGCTAATTACAGACGATTGTCAGATCTTACAATATTGTCAGAACTGTCAATGGTCTGACAATAGCTATCAATTAGCTGACAATTGACATATTTCTTAGAATGAAAAATTGTCCATTCACACGGTTGGTAGATTTCTTCCCAATTTGATTGTATTTAAGCTAAGTATAGACGATTGTCAGGTCTTACAATATTGTCAGGTCTGTCAGTGAAAAAACTGTTCCAAATGTCTTACAATCGTCTGACTCATTGGTCATTGTCAGATGTTTCAATTGAAAACATATTACAATTGCTGATAATTTTTTCATTGTTCGAAATGTCAATGAGTTGGTTAAAGAGAGATAAAAAAATAGCTGACAATCAAATTGGGAAGAAATCTACCAACCGTGTGAACGGAAAATTTTTCATTGTAAAAAATATGTCAATTGTCAGCTTATTGTTAACTATTGTCAGACAGTTCTGACAATATTGTAAGATCTGACAAACGTGTGTACTTAGCTTTACTCTATAATATGTCATGTCATTTGTAAATGGCCGCGTTCAAGTTTCTATCCAAAGCGAACTGGATAGCTTTGTGTTGTTGTTATCCCTTGTAAAATCACAGCTGATGTCAAAGCAGCTGTTTTCAAGAAATTATCTCAAGCTATTCTAAAAATTCTGGGATACTTTAATACTTATCTATCATATGAGAAATGTCAACAACAGCTGATTTGCATTCAGAAACATACTGGATACTCGAGTATCTTAGATAGGCTATCCTAGTGAAACCTGAACGCGGTCAATGCTAAAAAGACCAGTTCCATTTTGTTTAATTGGCTATGAGCAAAATAATTATTCTCTAGTTTATATATTTTGTCTATTTTTTCTCTAGGATGGTATTTTTTTTGGCAACTCTAATGACAGCTGCTGTTTTTATATCAGAAAGAATGGATGGTGTTTGGGATAGGACATTAGTTGCAGGTTAAATTTTAATAAATAATTCTCACTCATATTTAGTTTTTATTGCTATACGAATTTTAAAGGCGTCTCCGCAACTGAAATGCTCTGGGCTCATCTTCTAACACAGTTCATTATAATGATTTTCCAGTCCTTTGAAGTAATAATGTACATCGGACTTGTATTCGATACTTACAACAAAGGTGACACTGTAACACTCATTGGTTTGTTAACTTTAACTGCATTTTGTGGAATGCTTTTCGGACTTCTGATATCAGTGTATTGTCGGTCGCATACGACTGCAAATTTTGTTGCAACTGGAGCTTTCTATCCCATGATTATTCTCTGTGGTAAGTGTTCAACAATGTTTTAAAAATTAAATCATAATCATTAATCAATAAATTTATTTTTAAGGTCTTCTCTGGCCACTAGAGGGCATGCCAAAAGCTCTACAGGAAATTGTTATGTTCTTTCCATTCACAATACCCTCAATATCCGCCAGAAATATAATCGAAAAAGGCTGGTCAATCACAAATTCCCAAGTGTACAATGGATTCATTGTGATGGTTGCGTGGATTGTAATCTTCTTTACTGCATGTATATTGGGCTTGAGGCGAAAGGCATAAGCTCGATTCTATCTTAAAACCTCATCAACGACATAAAATTTATTTTTCATTTGTTTAAATTGTAAGATATAACTTAATGTATATTTTTTCTCTGTTATTCTACATGAACCATTCCTTTGTACTTATTTAATATCAAAATTAATTCATGTTCGAAATGTTCTACTACTATATGCAATACATTTTTAGCACTCATTCATGATAATGGTAAAAGAAAACACTGCACACTTTCAAAATCATACATGACGGTGATGATTTCTTTGATGTAAGGGTTTATTTAATTTTCTAGTTCGTTAGTTTTTAGTTGTAGATGAATCTTTTGTATACAAATCTTCTGCGTAATTTGTTAGTGTTATTGCAATATGTGATTAAAAAAATAAAAGAAATCTTATTGATAGGAACATTTACCAAAATTAAATGTGTTTGATTTCATTGTTATTTGCGTAACTCATACAGCCGTATGTATCTATGTATATACATAATAATTTTATGTACGTATGTAGTTAGAATTTTCAGTTTTGTGTTCTAATTAAAGTAGGTATGAATAATAATAATTATAAAAAAGTGTATATTACGGCTGAAAAAAAAAAACCAAAGAAATTTGGGAAAATAAAACACGTCTTTAAACAAAATGGAGTCTGGTTTCGCGATTAAATTTTTTGCTTTTGAGTTAAGCGCGTTATAACAGTTCTCCCGTAACCGATGCAGCTCCGCTTCATGTACAATTATTGCAGACTTTATAGTGAGAGCTATTTTTAATACAACATAAAAGTGTTTACTTTCTGATTTGTATGCTTGATACAATATGCCAGCTGAATTAAAAAAATACACTGTGCCATTTTGAAACCATTCGGACCAAATCCATTAGGACACGATCTAAGTATTTTGTGGTTTAGCTAAACCGATATAGGAAAAGTTGTTAGGACACGATCTTAGTTATTTGGGGTTTAGCTAAGCCGATATAGGATACGTTCTTGTAAATTAGATGATTTTTTCATATTCGACTGGAATCAAAAAGGAGTTGAACTGTTGGAAAATCTAATCTTCAGTTATCATATGTGCACCATGGAGCGACGATTCCAATACGGCTTTCCATCTACTCAATTAGAGGCGTCACATTGTCATAGATAAAAAAATTCAATCAATTTCACAATATTTTGGCAGCATACTAGGCGTTTTTTTTCCAAGCCCGAAAGAAATTGGATGAAAAAACGATGGGATTGGCTAAAACCTAGATAATTTTATAATTTTCGGAGCTTAACTTAAGTGGAGAAAAAATGTATTACCGGTGGGAATTACATACTTGTCATCGATAGTTTGTATGGAAACTCCATTTTTTTCTGTAATGGCGTCGCTAATCCCTAATATCCTTTTTTCTTCAACCAGTTCCCTCCGGGATTGGAAAAAAACACACCTGTTGTATCAGAAATTTCACCAAAAAATTTAATAAATACTTCAAATTGTCTACGCCATTGCTTTATACGCCCGAATATTTGCAGGTTGTGTGCTGTGAAGGAATCCAAAATTTGAGTTCTTAATCATGGAAATCGCTATTCGTTAATAAGCTGAATTTAATCGATTAGCGCCACTTAAGTTAAAACCTGTTAAAGTCATGGTGCAGATTTAACCCACTATGAACAAACTTAAATTAAATTATCATTTATAAAATTGTCTTTACAACGCACATTCAATGATTTAGGGCCAGTTGTACAAATATTTAAACCGTGGTTCAACAATTTTTATCCACCGATTTCGGCTGATTAATTGAGTTTCAACAGTGGTTTACTGTTCATGTGCGGGTGGCAATTTGACCCAGTGGATGCAGTGCTTCACTGCTAACTTTAAGGTGTGGTTTCGAGCCGCACTCTAGGCAGCATTCTTTTATTTATTATCTCAGTTTCAACTGAACGCCATGATGAGATAAACAAACACCTTATTTCTCTTATTTCTCAGTCCGCTGTGCCAACAAAAATTCTTTCCTATTCTTCTACACCTTCTAAGTAGTGTCGTCCAATTCAGGTTGTAATTAAAAGGCCTAAGGTCTTACAGGCATATAGTTAAAATTATTATTATAATAACCAATAACATACTTGAACCAGCGTTGAACGTTAGTTAATCCGTCGAAATCGGTGAGTTAAAATCTTGAACCGAGGCTGAACCGCTATTGTACAACTGCAGGCCATTAGTCTTAGGGCCAGTTGTACAAATATTTAAACCGTGGTTTAGCAATTTTTATCTATCGATTTCGGCGGGTTAATTGAGTTTTACCAGTGGATTACTGTTCAAGTGTGTTATAATAACCAATTACATACTTGAACCAGCGTTGAACTTTAGTTAATCCGCCGAAATCGGTGAATTAAAATCTTGAACCAAGGCTGAACTACTATTGTACAACTGGCCCTTACCTTTAAACATCAAATAAAAATGTTTATCTATAACTTGGATGGCTGTCCAAAGATAAGGTTTAACTACATTCAACTTAAGGCCCAACTATAATAGGCTTTAGCAAACATAAATTAATGTCTGAACCCATCGAAAAGTTTGCTTAAGTTTCAAAAAGTCGCAGGCATAGCCATAATAACTTAAAGCCCTTCCACACTATCCCACTGAGGGCGGTATTCACCGAACGCTCATAACTTAAAAGCTTCATAAATCTATTCACCAAGCAATAATAGTGAATATTTATGAGCGCTCATAAAACTTATGAGTGCTCCCGACCACTCATAAGTTATGAGCATTCTCTCCGAAAACTTGTTCGAAAATTTTTAAAATAATATATTTTTTTTTCTTTCAAATTGTCAACATGTCACAATTTTGTATTTTTATTTAATTTCTTTTTTTGATATTCATTAAATTCATTTTTTTTTCGTTGTTGGAAAATCTTCTCTCCTATCAATTAATTTGAAAAAATATTAATTCGTCTTGTTGTTGGTGCTAAAGTTATTATTTGTGATGCATTTGTGCGAAAAAAGTTTGATTTTACAGTTTGGTTATGCCTGGTTAAGAGAGAGCCGCTCTCATTTTCGAACTACGAAAAATACTTAAGGTAGAACTAGAATAGGTGGTAGCTGTCGGAAGCTAGTGCCAAAAGCGAACGAAAAGTTGCTTTCCAAAACTTCAAATTCATAAGTCACCCATAATGCACTTGAGTGGTAGGAAGTGTTTTTTTTGATTTTTGAAGCTAGCTGTCAGTCCACGTACGAAAGAGCGGTCGGTGAGCGCTCTCACGTCCGACGGCAAAAGTTAACGAAAACTAAACGAAAAGTTCCAGAACGCAATTATGTGCGCGTCATATGAATTTCTTGTTTTCGCTCGGTTTCGTACGACCACGTACGTTGGCTTCCGCCTATTCTTATAGTTCTACCTTTATGAGTGTTTGGTGAATAGTACAAATATTATGTGAGTTATGAGCCTCATAAACTTAAGAGCCGTTTATGAGCGCTTGGTGAATACCGCCCTCAAGTATTAATACATGTCAAAAAAGTGTGAAACAAATCATGTATAATAGTGTGGAAACAAAATATGATATTCCCAGCCTACACGATTTGACATGTGTTAATACTTGAGAATTTTTAGAAATGGTTCTAATTCTGTCACACATTTCATCACATTTTTATTGAGGTTAAATTAAACTGTTGTGTGTGGTCAAAAATGAAAAGAAATTTCTATCTCACAAATTTGGCAGTAGCATAGAATTCTTTTCCACTTTGTATTAATACTCAGTGGGATAGTGTGGAAGGGCTTTTACGCGCGCAAAAGCATCTGTCAAAATCAAAATCACAGCTGTTTAATTTTGTTGAGTGTGAAGTGTGAACATTGAATCAACGACAACGAGATAGCAAAGATATCACACATACACTTTCATTAATCTGGAATCATTTACACAGACGATGGGTTTGATGTGTATTTTGTATATGTTGAACCGTATCTGTCAAATTCACTTATGCGCTGAGCGAACCGGACCGCTCTTACTTATGTTTGGTTAATTGAACGAAAATTGGACGAAACGGAGCTGGACTCCATTATGGCTACTCAATAGGAATTTCATATATTCGCTCGTTGGCTTAAGCGTGCATAAGCTAGCTCATGCCTATTATAGTTGGGCCTTTACTTTAGTACAAAAGTGAACAAAATGGTTTGTACTTTTCAACGTTGTAAGCAATCCTATCTTCTTTCTCAAATTTTAAAAAAAGTAAAAGCTTAAGGCTCAACTACATTCAACTTACTTTTGTACAAAAGTGAACAAAATGTTTTGTCTTTTTCAAGGTACTACACAATCCTATCTTTTTTCTCAAATTTTACAAAAGTAAAAGTAAAAGCGGTCTTAACTTTTACCTTTGCACCAAAGTAAAACAGTACTTCTGGATGGCATCACTATGCAGTACATTTGTCTGTATGCATTCAAAGTCATTCTTTTCATCGATTGGAATAAACTGTCTGATATTCTCAAAAAACAACGACTGTGGAACACAGCTAAGTGTGCATAACCCATAATAAAAAATTCGGAGTTTTTTAACTGACTCCGAGAACTATAAGATCTGTCATCTGTCATCTGCAGCTCACTTGTACTTGTTTTTCGCATATATCACTTCACTTTTATTTTTCGACAAAACATCTACTTCCAAAAGTTATTCCAAACAAAACGCAACGCATATTATTATTAAAATGCACGTAAACTTGGATCCACTTTTGGTGGACAAAATCGCCAACGAGGTAAAATCTCAGGGAGTCTTTGATCAATTCCGCAAGGACTCGATGGCCGATGTGGACACAAAACCCGCTTACCAAAATCTTCGTCAACGCGTCGAGAATACTGTCAACAAATTCCTATCCGCCCAAATGTGGACCCCAGACATGAACAAGAATCAACTTCGTGAAAGGCTACGAAAGCATATAACAGAGTAAGATAATTCTTTTTCCCATTGATCCATGGAAACTTGTTCAAAAAAATAAAACAATAAACTTTCCAGAGCTGGCTTCCTAGATGTTGGCGTCGAGCGCATAGTTGATCAAGTAGTCAATCCTAAAATTGCTACCGTTTTTCAACCGAAAATCGAAGACATCGCCTATAAGTATCTGGGAATACCAAAGCCACAGCCAACTGTTGTAACTTCCTCCGATGTTCCAACCTTGAATGGAATTCTGAAGATTGAAACTGACTTACTACCGACGGATCTAGAGCAGGTAAGTCCTGATTCTGATAAATGTACTGTGAAATCCGATTCCAAGGACGAAATGGAGACCGATGACAAAATCGATGACTTTGAATCACCTGCTTTTGAGCCTATTGAGAAAAGTAATTTGGACCGATTCAAATTTGAATCTACATTTGAACCCAAGGCTGAGGAAGTGAAAGAAATCAAAACTGAAGAGGTGACACCTTTCTCGTTCAAGCGATATCAACCACAAGTTAAAGATGAAAGTTCATCGGAAGACTGGGATGCAGAGGAGAACAATGAACCAGTCCTCGAAGCACCGGTGAAGTCTGAGGAAGTCGCGCCTTGTAATGTTTCGCCAGGTGAAGCCACACAGGAATCCCAGCTATCACAAGTATCAAGCGATAGTCGCCTTTCGATTGTTACCAATGGAAACACACAAGATGATCAGTCAACTGCTTGTGAAATTAAAGAGGAAAATAACGTCAATATATCCGAGGAAGCACAGATGCCAAAGTTCAATGATAACTCTAACTCTTGCTCCGATCAGAAACCCTCGGAGCCACTGCACTTCGACATCAAAAAAGATGAAATAATATTCGAAGGAACTGAACGCAAAACCGAGCCACCAAGCGAAGACACATCTCCGAACACCAGCGACGAACATAAAGTGGACAGTTCCATGGAGAATAAAACAATCGATACATCCGAAACGAGTGACATTCCCCTTCCCTCGCATGAGTTCTCATTCGAAAAGGATTCTGATTTCAAGTTCTCGAAAATCGAAGTAAAGGTTGACTTGGAAGAGGTGACAAAGACAACCTCCCTGGATGACTCTGTAGATAGGGAGTTGCACATAATTGAAAAGTCAGAAATGTCCCAGTGTTCCATGTCGCAGAATTCGATAAAATCCCCAATGGCTAAGCCGAAATCCCCTTCGGCGACATCTTCTCCGCTGAATCACAAGTCAAGTCATCGTGATAGGGAGCACTCATCATCTCGACACAAAAAATACTCTAAAGACAGACGATCTGACAGGGATAAGGATAAGTACATCAGCAGTCACAAGATGCCATCGTCGTCTTCGTCGAGGCATCATTCCTCCAAATCGTCGAGCAGCCATAAGACCAGTGGAGGCACGCCATCTGATAATCATCACCATCATCATCGAAGTAGCAGCAGTTCGGTACATAAATCAAAAAGTTCGTCGCGTTATGGCAAATCTTCGCGAACTTATCATGATTCCAAGGAGTCAAGTCGTAGTCGTGATCGCAGTAAATCAAGATCAGATAAAACAAGAGACAAGTCCTCAAAGGATAAATCTGATCGCAGCAAAATGTCCGTTGACGATCACTACTCCTCCAAACACAAATGGAGGAAATCGACAGATTCTAATGACGAAGACAGCAGCCAGGAAGGATCACAGCCGCGTGGTCCAAAAGATAGCAGTAATTCACAGGACAATGCAACCAATGGCACACACAACAACAGCAATACTTCGTCAGGAACGTCAAGTGCAAATAATCCAAATGGAAAAGGTAAATACGATTTAGGGTAACAACAATTTTTTTATGAATTGTTTATTATAGTTATTTGCTTAACCTTAACAAAAAAAAAACGCTCGAAAAGGAACTTAACAGTTGATTGGCTGCAGGTAGACATCCAAAAATAAGAAGAAATATTTCCAATCGTTATTCTCATTCCGCAAAATTTTTAAAACCGTATTTTTTTTATCAAATCAAACTAATTAAAATATATTTTGCTTTTATTTAGCTGGAGGCAGTGTCGTAGACACTTCAACCCCACCGAATTTCGTCAGCAAGAAAATTGTTATATTGGATAATTTGCTCGAGAATCCAGAAACTAATTTCATCGAAATTGGGAACGCATGCGTTCAAGTTAACACAACCAGTGATCAAACAATAAAGATATGCTCTTACAATGGCGAATCGTTGTTTTATTTTGAAAATGAAACTAAAACCAAAGAAGACGTTGAAACTCGGATAAATGTACTCACAAATATGATGGAGAATTTCCGAAACATCTTAAAATCTAGTTTGGGAAGCTCTCGCGAGCCTTCCACAACCGAATCAGAATCGGGGAATGCAAGTCATGAAACAGAAATAAGTTCATCTGATGGTCGAATTAAGTCGTTGTCGCCGGCCGGTAATCCGGTTAAAAGTCCTTTGAATAGTTCCAGTAAACCAGCCACATTAACTAGTGCCACTCTTACCATTGATTGTATACAATATGGTGGCGCTACCATTTCGCATTGTTTAAGCAAACGTTTTAAATTTGACGAAAATTCACATACAAAAATTTCACCCACATCTTCGGAATTGAGTGTTAATTCAAAGGAAAATGAATTTGTGGACAAAAATTCACAAAGTGATAGCGGTAAAATTGATTTAAAACATACAAATTTGTCAAAAAATAGAAATAATTAATTTATTATGTGCTTATAGATTCTTTAGGATCCCGAGATGCTGGTAAATCTGCAATCAATAAAGTGATAAGCGCTGTTGTCAAGCGTAAAGTAATCGTCAATCGAAATCAACGATATTCAAGCGAGGATCTCTATAAGCCTCGTCCAATTTTAAGTCAGCGGTCCAGAAGAAGAGGATTGGATGCAGTTATTTGAATATAAATTATATATATATATATGAATATTAATCTTATTCTTTGAACTTAAAGTAAATGGTACATATTTTTTAATATATGTACCAACATACATATTATAATATAATAAAGAAAGCTTTTTATTCATAAACAAAATATATTATTTTCGTGGTTTCTTCGTTTTTGTGTGTTTCTTAAGATATGTATTATAAATTATAAAAAAAAAAATGAAGATCGAAAGTGGAGGGAAATAACATCGAAATTGATTTTGATGACATTCTCTTACAAAGAGCTTTAATCACTTTTGTCCAATTGAAATGCAATTTGTATCTATAGCAAACGACGTATCAGTTCTCATAAGAAAGCATGTGTTTGTTTTTAACGCTCTGCTCACCTCTCGCATCGCCGCTCTGCTTGCAGCTCCAGTATGAGTTTAGACTAAGTGATGAAAATATTAATCCATAAAGCTAAAATATATCTAGTCCTTAAGTGATTCCCTAAAAAATAGGATTTTATTTTTGTTGTTTTTACTTCACCCTAAAATAACTAAATTTTGGAAATATTCATCCATCTTAAACTAGTCCAGTCAACAAAGCATTTGACAAAAAAAAAAAATGTGTGCATTTATCAAAAAATGCACAATTTTTTAACTAAGAAAAGTAAGACCCTTAACCCTTCTAATTGGCTTATTTCGGAAAGGTTGTTTTTGGGAAAAAAAGTACATTATGCTTTTTTGTAGGAAATTTTCCAAGCTACACAGTAGTCTTCGACATTTTTTTGTACAACTTACCATTTGGGAGTTATTGCTGGAAAATCATTTTGCGGGACCTTCAACCCCCGTAAAATTTTTAGTGGCGCTCATATCAATGGGGACTTTTGACAGTTTCTTAAGAACACCATCTAAAACTACTATTTAAATAAAACCGAAAAATACCAAATAATTTAAAAACTCTTTGGGCCTTACCAATAATAAAATTTAGCGACGACTTAAATATTTCAGTAAAATTGACCTTAATTCTGGTGATCCCAAATAATGTACCATTCATGGAATGTTTAATTTTTTGAATTCCATTCCATATATGATTCATTATTAAGAGTCCACTTGAATATTAGGGTCATACTATATATGGTTTATTAGCTAAAGCCCATTCTATTATGGTCCATTTTACTGAAATATTTAAGTCGTCACTAAATTTGATTATTGGTAGAGCCCTTTTTTTTGACAAGATTTGCTTGGAATGGCACTAATACCTTAAATTTTTCAAAATTGAGCCATATGTAGGGTGAAATGAGGTAAAACTAAAATATTTGTCATATTTTTAACATTCATTGTTCTTTTTACAGGGTGAAATAGGGTAACAATAACAAAAATAGCATCCGATTTTAAAAATCTTTTTTTGAAGGTTACATTTAGTGAGTGAATAAAATTGTTAAAAAAACTTGTTGATTGAATTAATTTTTTTTAAATGTTGTCAAACAAAAGTGTCAATTCCAAGAATAGGCCAAGTTTCAACCTGTGACATATCGCTCCACCATACTTCATATAAAATAAGAAAAAGTACGTATACGCCAGAGTGTATTAAAAAAGGAAATCTTTCCATCCGAAACAGACAGACAAATAAACTGTTTTTTTTTATTTTATATCTATTTTCATGTTCCATGCCGTCGCTCAATCAATTCTCACTACAATCACTTATTATTTGAGAGATTGATTTGAACAAAAAAAAATACAGCCAAACTAACTCTAACTTTTTGTTTTTTTCTTAATTTTCAAAAAAAAATTTGCGTATTTTACTTCTAATTTATTTTTTAATCAATTTAGTATTTTAAAAGGTTAAGAGGAACAAACAGACAGACAGAAAAACAAACTTGGTTTTGTTTTCGATGTTTTATTAGCTTTAAAGCTCTACTTGTAACTATGTATGTATTCTATCCAATATAGGTACAAGTATGTTCAATTTCCTGTAAAATACTTAAGATTGGAAAAGAATTTCTTGAATCGTCTTAGGAAACCTAAGTATTTCACAGTATATAGCAACGTTAATAATGAGCCATCTTGAGAATTTCGATTGAAATTTTTTTCTCCTTCGGAATATTTTATTCCTTCGAAAATTGTTCTGCTATTTTAAATCTCCTCCGGCATAAATTTCCTTGAAAAAAAAATCACAAACGTAGGGAACTTGAATGGCGCTCAAAAGTTTCCCTCGGGCAGACATTACATAATTTCGATTGACCGCAAAATAGTAACGAATTCTTGCAGAGGGACGAAGAATGGACAAAGTGTTACTATTTATGTAATTCTATAAAATTAAAAATAGTCATATAGTTATGTTTAAATCAATATTTTATTGTTATTCTCGCAATATACAATATTTTACAAACAAAAAAATATATTATTTTTTAAATCATAACGAAAATCGTGACTTCATTAACTTTTCTTTTTTTTTTCATTGAAGATTTTTTTTTTTCAAATTACCATATTCTAATGTGATTATTGTTATGTACATTAAAAAAAAAACTATTACTCGTAGTGTGTTGTCAGTTATCATCATCATCTTCATAAAACTTTCAACTTTTCTTTTTTTCTTTCTTAATATTTTTTTACTCGAATAGAAACCAACGTATTTTCGCCTTTTCTCTTGAGTCAACCGATATATAATTATAATAATTGTCTGAGAAAGTTTCTTCTTATATGTACTTTTTAAGTTTATATAATAGACAACATGTACACAGCTATGCTTAACAAAAAAATAATAATAATAAAAAATAGTTAAATATAATACAGGAAACATCAGCACGAGATGTTTTCGAATCGTCTTTTATTTTATTTGCAGACAAAAACTACAGTTATAACTATATATGTATATAATGTGTGGGGCAGAAGGTAAGGGGTATTGTTGTTTGTGGGTGAGAACGATAGTGTCACGAGAAGAAAGTGAGAGAAAAAGGAAAAAATTAAAACAAGCAACATAGATACAAAAATATATTCTTTAGGTTTTTTTTAAGGAAACTTTGATTTTATTCTTATTTAAAAAAAATTGTGTAACGAATTGTTTTAAAAACATACGTTACTCTCAATTTTATTCAACTGACTTGCTTTTAGCAGACCAGGATTTTTGTTTATTTTTTTTTTACATTAAATACGATTCAATTGACAAATGAATATCACTTTAACAATTTTTTTTAAATCTTTTTTTGTGTATTGTCCACTGACATTTTTTACTTTAAGAACATAGCAATGGGTTTCAAATATTAAAGCACTCGCTTTAATTTATTAATACATTAACATAATTATAATATAGTTTATAATAACAATATTTATTCCGGTAGGTATATATACAAACAAATTATTAAAATAACTTCTTTTATTCGTTCGTTCTCAAATTCTATCCTATTTCTTAAATATTTTGTAGTTTATCGAGTTTCTTTTTGATTTTAATTAAAAAAAAATAAATTTCCCTTGTGCGATACAAAAGTCATCTCATCACCTATGAAAGATTTCATGAAAGATTTTGTGTTGTTATTTTGAAATACAGGTTGGATATTTTTTTAAGAACTATTTAACTTTATTTTTTAACGCTGTTGAGTGAAATTTCCGATTGAATTTAAATTTGATGAGTGTTTAGCACAAAAATGCATCGATTGACAGGAATATTCACTAATTTATTCTTTACCACACAACACTAGAACCAATTGGACTAGACTTAACTTTAGCACTTTTTTTTGTGATTTAACTTTTTAAGCCCTTTTAGACCGAGGTAACACTCATTTTTATTAAGCCTCTGTGGTGGGCTAAACCTTTCCAAAGCATTCGTTAGCTTTTAGAACTTCAACACGTTTGTATGTTGGTTTCTGCACTATAGGCAAACCTATATCCTTATATAATTAAAGCAATTCGACAAATTGGAGTGTTCATTCCTTTCACTTGGAAAAAAATTGCTCTGATGAATGGGGAAATATGGAATGATGCTTTAAAATTTTCCTTACAGTTCATTGGCATCCTGAATAAATTATCGAGGGAAATTTTGCTGAAAAATGAAAATTTTTGACATGGGAGTTAAATTCCTCTTCTAATTCCCGATTTAAAAAAACAGTTTAAAAAGATGTTTGTATTTTAAACCAGAAGTACAGCCCAGCTTTATAAGGAAATGATCTTCGACGAGAAGAAGCAAATATTTGGATAGAAGTCATCTTCATTTATGGAACAGGGACGGTGAAACTGATTATCAAAAAGAAAAAAATTCTTTGGTGTCGGTAGTGTCCAAAATCATTCTAAGTTCTGTCTTACCGGACGGACAAGGCGTTATTGCCGTGATGCCTTAAACAATCAGGATCGATAGATTTAGTAGCAGGTAAAAGAAGTTGATACAAAAATCTAACTTCGACGTAGTTAATTACTGTTTAAATTGACTTTAATTGACCTTACAGACTTGAAATTCTCACAAGATCGATGATCATGTATCGTGAAGGAGCAGGCGGATATTTCTAAGATTTACAAAGGCTGTTGACTTACAACTATTTCTCTTGATTGATAATCGTATTTTGGCGCCATTGACGCCGCATACTTAACGGCTCAAAACTCTATAGCAATCCAGATGAGCAGAATGCGCATCAACACATCTGACTTGTGCTTAGTTAGTCGGGATGAATAGTCGGAAGAGGGGTTACCTATTGTTTTTTTTTTTTTTGCAATTAGTGAGTCTAGTTGAGTGAAGAAAACAGCCCTTAGAAAATTCTTTCTCATCGAACTGCATTATCTTCATAATTTCTTTTAACATAATCTAGACTTCTGTGAATCACATCCTCCGTTATTCGCGTGAATAGAATTCCAATATTTCTGAGTCTCTTAATGCTTTGAAAGATTGCATTCCCTTGATGCAAGATTTAACCGTCTGGTTGGCTTACACGTGAAAAGAGATCATTTTATGTACCAGAATTATTCTGGTTCGCTCTTATTTAGATTTTTTTTAGGTGATGAGTTGGCATGTGATTAAATTCGATTTGATAAATAATTAATTAAAGACCAAAAACTACCGCACATCCGAACTTACATATATGTTCCTACATTATGTATGTGTTTTTAAAGCAGACTTTTTATGTGGTTCTTATAAATCTCAACTATATGTTTGTATTAACTGATGTATTCAGCGCTGAATATCTATCAAGTTTTTTGTTTACATTGAACAATTTCTTCGTAGTATTTTCGTTTGAAACATAACCTTTCTCTTGGTTGAAAAATCACACAAATTTAATTTAAATCTTACACAATTAAAAAAAAAAAAAAATAAAAACTAAAAACAGGACAGTTTTATGAAGAATTTATAAATGAACAATTTGATCACTTGATTTTGCAGTCAACCAACAACAATTTCTTATTTTATAACTTGTATAAATATTGTGTAGTTACACATTATAACTGTTTAGTGCTGAAAAAAACTTGCATAATTTCTCTTTTTTGTTGTTTTTGCTTTTGTTAAAAGAGATCACTCATCGAAATACGAGAGTAAAGACAAGACAAGACAAGACAAATAAATTGAGAAACAAAGATAGTTATAATGTGGTGTTTTGTATACGATGGGTGTGTGGGGTGGATGGGTTTGTTTGTTTGTATGTGTGTGTGAATTATGAATATGTTTAATGAGGGAGATATAACAAAGTGTACGCATTCCCTTCGATTGGCTTCCATTTTTTGTGTTATACATATTATTCTGGAACTCTAAAAGCCTCGATCAAAGGGACTTTTCACTTCTGTATGCCGCGTATTCATGTTCAAGGCCGGACTTGTAACACTGCTTGATAATTCACACACTGTTTTGATCGGTCCTGCCGATGGTAGTTGGGCGTGCTGTGATGATTCTCGAATTAATGCTGGTGTTTCATCGTTGTTATCTGTTGACGAAGGACTTTCTGCCACGGTAGTTGGTGGCAGGACGTACATGACTTCACGGCTATCACTGGTTTTGCTGTTCGCTTTCAACGACAAATCGGCTACAATCACTGATGGTATCAGCGAAGACGTATCTTTTGGTTGAAGAAGATTTTTTCCGCTAATTGATGATTTATATTGATCTCGGCCAAGACCACCCAGATAGTATTTGAAAAATTCATATGTCGACCAGCAGATTGCTGTGGCAGGCATTGAATATAGCACCCTGGCTGACATTCCCCTAAAGAAACCTCCTGCACCAGCAACAGAGTATATCTGTAATAAATAAATTATTTTGTTTTAAGTATATATGTATGGATTTAATTTAATTAATTTTTTTCGATTTGATTTATTAAGTTGGGAACAGTGGTTTAGTCGATGAAGGGTATGTTCAGTCGCAAGGCACGCACAAATGTCAACAGTTACCTTGGACAATAGTACTTTGGGTTTCCCGCTTACCAAATTCATGTCCGGAATGAATTCTGAAAAAAAAATATGTCTTACAGGTAAATTGTGGAATTTTCAGTTTTACAGTAAAATATCGATCACCACATACTGCTCACACAATTTCTATACGGTCCGCCTCGTTTTGAAGAAGATATTCTGGATACACGAATAATTGAGGAAGTGAAACTAGCACTACCCGAATGCCACAACAAGAAAGCATCAGGATTCAGGATCACTGACAGAACATTAAAAATATGCCACAATGAGTTTTTGGAGACGTTTGGAACAGAAATAAATGTAATTTTCGAGAAAGGTGAAGTACCGAGGAATTTTGAAGAATCCATCAATTATCCGGTGTACAAAAAAGGAAATGTGTTCATGTTAATAATTAAAGAGGTCTTAGTCCAGACTTGTTCCCCTTGTTTATAGATGAATTTGACTGAAATCCTTCCAGCAGGAATCGACTTTGCAGGAATTCCTATCAAAGTATTGATGTACGCCGATCACATCGTGATTATGGTAGAGTCAGTCAATTGACTTCAGTTAATGATCAACCGCCTTGCTGAATATTGTAATACCTGGAATCTTACTGTTAATCTTAATAAATCGAAAGTTAAAAATTATAACTTTCGAAGAGGATATATAGAAATGAACATTTTTTCTACAGCGGAGAAGAAATAGAAGTCGTACGAAATAAATGCCTTGGAATTTTAATTTCGACCGATGGTAATTCATAAACCTCTTAGAGAAATAAGCTAATGTCACAAACGCGTTCAATAAAACTTGGAAAATTGCATGGCTAACGCTCTGATATCGCTTAGCACTAAGTATTAAGTTTTTGAAGCTACTGGAAAGTCAATCTTGTGTTATGGGGCACAGGCCTGGGCATTTCTGGAATCAGAAAGCGTACAATAATTATTAAGGGTATTTTTAAAACGTATCCTCAGACTTCCACAGACTACACCAAATAGTGTATTTGGACAACGCTTCAACAACATTTTTGGATCTATAAATAGGAATTATCAGTCAGCTGGAATATGACCTCCAATTGAAGAACTATTTCAACAACAAACCAATATTTCTTTATTTGGAGCTGATTAACCAAGACGAACTAATGTACATACTACAAAATTGGATTTGTATGTACATACATAATGTAGAAATTTAAGATTGTAGCGTTAGTATTTAACGTATTGAGTCAAAGAAGTTAAACCGATAGCGTAGTTGGAAATTACGATTTTCAATTATTTTGTAAATTTAATTGAAAAAAATCTCTCAACTTGACTCATGAAAATTTCCGTACTTTTATAATAATAATTACTCAATAGTAATGAATAGAGCGCCAAAAAGTCATATAAAGAAGCAGTTTATTTATGTATACAAATTACACCCACTCATACAATACAACGCTGGAAGTGCCATAAAGAATTAATTATTTTTTTATACTTTATGAAAAAAATAATGAAAAAAATCAGAACTGATTAGACTTTGTATGGCGAGAGTTTTTGTTTAATATACATAGTTTTAAGTATTGACCATACATATATTAAATATCGTATGTAAACAAGCCGGACTACCATAACATCAGACCAAATAATTCATACAAATTCCCCTAGAAGAATATAATTTACAGCATATTAATGCTACTAATTATATTTATGTCAGTATTTATCGACTAGAATCATGTGTTTTAGAAAGGTACGACAGCATCTAACTGATGAGCCCGACTGTCGTGCCTGAGCAAAAACTTTCAATTGAAATTTTATTAATTACAGTCCGTTTAAATAACAACAAAAACAATACATTTTCTATTGTTTTGTTCTTCTTCTTCGTATAATATGTTAACTAACGGTGAATGTAACACTTGAACTGAAAATTTCTATTTTATTGAATTTTGTAACTACAAATTGGAAAACCTACACCCATAACATCTTTTTAACTGCAAGTTTGTTTCTCAAGGTTTTTTTATATGTAAAAATATTCGAGTCTAAAGCATACCCTTATTAACAGTCTTGTTTACCAATCCAAGTTCAGTCGGCGTTTCTATTTAGTCATGAATATTGTAGTTTTTAATAATGAAGTTTATGTTTAAAATAATTGTCTTGGAAAAACAACCATCGAAAGTACTATCTTAAACTTTTTACGAAATTTTAAGTGAACCTCCCTGTTAGTGAGTCATTAGAATCATTTTTAAACATTCAAATCTGCCATTAATCTGCCAATTATAGCTTTTGACTTCTTAAATAGGGCTTATCAATCATTACAACACCTTCAACGATAAAATTATTTACAAATTTACCAACCTGTTTAACAGCTTCGACCATGCCACGCGTAAAACCGGTTTCTTGAGTATTCAGCAAAGTTTTCACAACATCAAGTGGAGTAGTTATTGCGGCAGCACATGCCCCTGCTGCGCCACCAGCTACAACATGTACCGGTGGATTGTACTTTCTTTCTTGATTCAACTATAAGTGACGCATAAAATGGAAACAAAAATATCAGCAGACGACCGTTGATTTGTTTTTTTTTAACCGTGCCTTACCATATTTTGGAAAAATTCATACGTCATAAAGTGTATTGTTTGGTGCGGGATATTCATTATCAGCTGAGTTGCATATGACCGATAAAAAGCTTTCGGTCCTTCATTCTTGTAGACACCTTTCATACATGCAATTACCGATTTGTATGGCGAGTTGTACATTTGTAAGCGTTGTTTTATTACTTCTGTAGGATTTGATACTGCGTCGTGTATAAGTGTTGCAATTACAGCAGACGTCACTATTTGCAAATAATAAATGAATATTATATATAAATTAGTTAATTGATATTTGAGTTGTTGACTTACTGTAATTAAGATTATTGTATGTTGTAAATTCTGATAAAAGTTCCTTTGACATCTCATATGACCCAAAGTATAAAGCATGAGCAGGTCCAGCACCAGCAACTACGGCCGTCACTCCTCTTATAGGTCTGCAAATAATATGTAAAGTGAACAGGTCTTATATTATAAAGTAGCCATATCCAAGACATACCTGAAAATCCCTTCATTTTTTATCATATTGAGGAAAGTCGCAGATATATTAAAGCCGGCCGACACAGGTGATAAGCTTTGCATTCGGGTCTGTAAAATAAAATGGATTTATTTAAAATGTTAGTTTTACTAATATGTATTATTATGTCATTAAATTTGTAAATATGTTACTTTTTAAAAACCAACCAAGTGAAGTGGGCTAGTAACAGTTTGTGAAATATAGACAAAGTTTTAAATATTTCAACAAAATATATTATGTATAACCCCAGGACAAAAGTTTTCAAAAGAAAACTTCCCAAAAAGCTGAATTTTGGTGTGGAGCTATGGAATCTAAACTTAAGAAAAAACAGTAAATGTTTTTGGAAATTTATAACTGATAAAAAACGATCCTCTAGCATTCCAGATTCTGTTCATTACCAAGGTGTAATAGCAAGTGATCCTTTAAAGATCTGTAACTTCTTCGCTATTCTTTTTCGCTCAGTATATATAAACCATCAGGTTTAGGAAATACGTTTAACATAGACTCCCCACTGGACTTAATAAGTAGTGAGTTACGAGTTACAGTTATCCGTTACCGAAATCGAAGAAGAATTATATAAATTGAAGGAAGATAAACAACCAGGAGTTGATGGATTTGCCCCAATAGTTCTAAACAAGTGCTAGTGCACTGGCTATTCCACTTGCATTAATTGTCAACCGCTCCTTCCACGATGGTTGGAAAAACTCTTTTATAACACCAGTCTTTAAACCAAGAAATAAAAGTGTAGTAACTAATTATCGTACGAAATGCAAATTATCAGCAATTCCCAAACTATTTAACAAAATTGTTTACAATAAATTAGTTTTTCTTTTAACCTTCCTATACCCGCTTCAAAAAAATAACACGTTTACCCGCGCACGGTCACTGGGACCGAAACTAAAGAGCCCATAGTTTCTCTTCTACTTCGAATATTTTTATGAAATTTGTTCAAAATCAGTAGTGATATATTGTTAACGAAATAATACAAGTTTATATTAGTTATTGCATTTAATAAATAAATGACAGTCTTTTTATTAAGCCTCTTAGTAAAATATTTGCAAGAGTAATTTGACGCTCTCGCAGACCAATGCACGGGTATAGGAAGGTTAAAAGAAGTTATTTCACTCTTACAACATTGATTTTTAATGGAAAATCTACCTCTAGAAACCTCTCTGTCTTTAATAACTATGTTGTTAGAGCTCTTCAACAAGGTTATCAGTGCGATGTAGTTTTTACCGATTTTTCGAAAGCGATTTAATCATGCGATTTTACTTAACAAACTTGGGCACTTATTCCAGTATCTTAAAATGATTTGGTTTATGTATTGATGGCAGAACCCAACATGTTCGAATTAATCATATTATTTAACATCCTTTAATAGTTACTTCTGGGGTCCCTCAAGGTAGTCATTTGGGACCACTTTTATTTTTAATCTTTTAATGTATGCTGATACTCTTGATTGCATTAATCTTCAGGACCTTAATGTATCCAATTGTCAAAGAAAATCTTTTTATAGAAATTCATATCCAATCCTATTCTCTTACAGCCTTATTTATTAGATTTCACTAATACTCGTTTCAACCTCGGAATAGTTAAACCGAGTCGAAGCACTTACTCCGTCTTTACGCCGCGTCAAACAAATTCTTATTTATTAAGTCGTTTTAGCGACGGAGTAAATTTACTCCGACTTTACTTCGCCTCTAATCCTGAAAAACTTATTTATACAAAAATAAACGATGATTAGAGGCGGAGTAAGCTAAAACTGGTACACAGTAGGATTAAAGCCGTTTTAGTATCTTAATGACATGACATTTAGTAACTAAAAAGTAGTACAGAAGAATTTTTTTTTATCCGTTTGTTACTAATTGTAAGGCAAAATGGATAGTTATTTTGCATTTATAAATGATTTAAATTCTTTAAACGCTTTAGTTGCAGTACAAAACTCGTTTAATCCCATATTATATAACCAGAGAGATTGTTTTTTTTTGATAATATATTTGACATAAGGAGGGTGTAGCTAAAACTGTTTGACGTGGCGTTATGACGGAGTAAGTGCTTCGACTCGGTTTAACTATTCCGAGGTTGAAATGAGTATTAGTGAAATCTAATAAATAAGGCTGTTATAATATAAGTTGAACTCCTTTAGCTAGAGTTACTGAAAAAAAGGATCTCGGGGTAATTTATAACATAAAACTGACTTTCTACAGTCACATCCATCGACTATGTCGTGGCGAAAGCTAGCTCTATGCTTAGCTTTATTTATCGTAACTCTAAAGATTTTACAGATCCTTATACACTAAGTTTCCTTTACTTCTGCTTCGTTCGGTCAGTTTTGGAATACTGTTGTATCATATGAAACCCAATCTATTCAATTCACTCCCTACGTATTGAAAGGATCCAAAAACGCGTTGAAATATCGAAATGCCCTCGTATAACTCGAGATGTTTGTTGTTGGGAATCCAATCTTTGGAAACCAGAAGATGTTATTTTGAAATAATGTTTGTTAGAGACATCATTAACTACTAAATAAATTTCCCTTTCTTGGTATGTATTTACGCACTTATGCGAGAACTTCGTTCTCGGTCTGCCACTGACACGTTGTTTAAGGCAGGCAAACTCAGTTTGTAATGTTTTTGATTTTAATACAGGTACATCTAAGTAGATACTGTTTCAAGAAAAAATTATTATCATTTTTAAACTCTGGCTGTTAATACGTATTCAATTATTGTTATTCTGTAGTCTAGAAAAGAAGAATTTGCTCTGTATGATGGCTTCGAAAGTTTTACAAAGTACCAATTCAAAAAAGGGTAGAAAAAGCACTTTCGAATAGAAATGACTTTCGGAACGAAATACATAGAAGGACCCCTGAGTTCAACGAAATATTTAATTTATTTCATTGTGAAAAAAATCAGTCCTCAAAAAATTTCTTGACTTTCCCTGACCAAATTCTCGTTCCCTGACTTTCCAGTCGGGTGGCAACTAAGTATATGTTTATCATGTGTTTCATTCCTCAAGCAACAAATATGTCTAATCTACGAAGGAACTGAATGAAAAACGACTTCTGTGTTTAGCAACGTTATAACAGGCAAAACTATGCTCCCATACAAACTATCGATAACAGAAATACAATTCCGGCAGGCAATACAGTTTTCTCCGTGATAACAGACCATGTAGGATAAGTTGTTGCATTTAACATGACGTAAGTTGTTTATTCCCAACTTAATTAAAAACTAAAATTCATCTATTAAAGAGCGAGAGTGTGTCATACACATACCTACCCAGTGAGTTCAATGTACTCACATAAAACAATGGAAATAAACTAAGGCTATTCACAATTCACATTATTTATTGTTTTTATTTCTTATTTATTTATTCATATGCGATAAAATAAATATACAAAAACATCTAGGCCAATCAGTGCTGCATCGGAACATTCCTTATAGAAGATCAATATGCGGCCTGAGTTTTCTAAAAATAAAACATAAAGTGACCTAAGAGCTTAAACGAATTATAAATATTTAAGTTTTATGAAAAGTACTAATCTTAAACATCATCAATTAATTCTAGATCCTTAAACATTTAAGGATCTCCATTTGACAGCTCTCAAAGAAAAGTTTCAATAAATTGTACCTACTTGTCGATAACTTCGTCTCATCTTCCCTTTAATCACAAAAAATCCCAACAAAAAAATAAGACTAAACTAAAATGTTTGTTTTTAAGAAACGAAAAATAATTTAACTGAAAGCTTACAGTTTTGTAATGTATTTTTACTTTTTGGGGTATTTTTTTAACCCTATACAACAAAAGATTTGCATATTTAGCTTGTTAATTCTACATTTGCATTGCTTAGTTTATTAATTTAAACCTTATTTAGAACTTATTCAAATTAAAATACTTTACCCATCCAAATTCAAACCAGCCTATGATTCAATAAAACCAGACACAATACTTAAATCGCACTTGTTTCTTCTTATTTTTTTTTTTATTCTATTTTTTTTCCCTGTATTTACGTTTATATCTGATATCAAAATCCCATCGTTTCTTATTTGTTTGTAATTATAATTCTCTTTGCAATTATTGTAGCGTTTATTTTCTGAGAAATTTAAATTGCGTATATATTATATTTGCCTTACATAGAGGGTGTTTTTTTTTGTTTATTACACGTGATACAATTTTTTTTATTTAAGTTCATTGAAATAATTGGGATGTGTTGACATTTTTGTTTGAAAAAAAAAAAATAAAGTATGAACTTGTCTCAATAGATTTTTGTTTTTCCAACTCATTCCAAGCCTATATGAGGCATGTTCACTTAAATAAAATTAAGATCCGTGCCAAAGTAGTTTGAATAAATTATTCCAATCAAAATTTAAATTTAATTTAAATAGAATATAAAAAAACAAAATAAACCTTAAACTTCAAATAAAGACGTGAAAAATGAATTAATGAACATATGATTTTTTTGAGTGGATACATAAATACAATTTTTTTTTTGCAGCCATTAACTTCCACCAATTCTGTTCGCTTTTTGTAAAAATAAATTAACAACAAATTTATAAACCTTGTAGACAGGTCAATTTTAAGTCGGCAATTTCAATTTGCTCAACATACTCTTTTTAAAAATGAAAAATTTTATAGGAGTTACTAGATGTCAGATTGTTGTTTTTGTTTCCTAGGGGAACTTCGTAAACGGAAGTTCTATTACAGCTATGAACAAAAAAAAAATTATCGCAAATGATTAAGATTTTTTCCTTATCACCCTATTAAACTTTTATTCACACTATGGTGAGAGTGACAAGTTTGTCTACTCGATTTTGTTTTTGTTTTTAAATACAAAATATACATATGCGAAATAATATGTATATACGAAACGTGCAAGTTTGTACATTTGTCTGTATGTATATCTATTCATCACGATAAAATTAAAATTGCATTCCGTAATTTTGCATTGAGTTTCCAAGAAATTGATAACAATAATAAAATATATTATTCTTTTGTTGCAAATGACTATCTGCAGTCACTACGAAGCAATCTTGCTATTTGTTGGATGCACTTTTTTTTTAAGCTGATGAAGTCATCCCTCTTATTAGGAACAAACAAAAAAAAACCGAAATTGTGGATGAAAAGAACATCTTATCATAATTTCCCCTCAGAGTCTCCAAAATAATTTTGTATATTTTTTTAAATACCTAAGTACCTATTGCAGAAAAATATAAAAATATTCAAATGTCATCGTCACCATAAACAAAAAGTTAATATACTGTAATGTGCTCTAATTAGATCTCATCTAAAAAAGAGGCAGCTAGTCAGTGATTTTTATACAATGTGCATAAAGGTATGTTATGTATGTATGTATGTATATTGCGCTGTAAAGTACAATTTATTTCATTGTAACTAAGTATACATTTTATTTATATTTTTAAGAAATTAATTTTCTATGACCCTGACTAACTTGTTTATACAGGGTATTTCCGAACTGAATGGCCTTACTTCAAAAATGATTCTAGGTTGTATTTTTACCAAAAAAAAATCTCTGCAATGTAAGGGTTTATGTCTAAATTTTACGAAGATTTAAAAAGCTTTACTTGGAATTTGTCCAATATTGCTGAAAAATTCTAGATTTTACTGGTTAATCAATTCAAATCAAAAAAAATATTATTCTTAGTCGCTTAGTGATAGATGGCGTGAAAGATTTGCAGAAATTCACTTGTATCTTTTTTTTTAATATTAGAAATAGAGTCGATGTTTTCTTACGAAGTCTATAACCTGATCTTCAAGGTAAACTCCCAAAGCTGTGATTAGATGTTGAATTCTAGGCATGTCACCAAAAACATCGCCATGTCAACGCGTGAAACGACACAAAAAATTAATTCACGTGCCAAAAATAAATATTACATTACCAAACAGTACGTGATATGAGTCTACAGTTATTCGGGAAATCATTTGTAAGATTTTTCATAACGGAACTGCAATAGTCATCTTTATAAAATAAATGGAAGGTCTTAACGACTTCAACACGTGTGAAATTCATATTTGAATAGAGATATATTTTTTTTAAATTTTAATAAAATACAATTAAATTTATTAAAAACAATTTTACTTTGTAGCACAGATAATCTGAGCTCTAAACACCAATCTCATTAAAAGAAGCTCTTCGATTAATATCTTATCTTGCATAGCAGTTTAAAGCACAACACATTCCCATTGGTTCCTCGCAGAACACATTTCATCTTATCAAGTTACGTGTCCTACACATATTATATTATTTATAGCAATACAATTAATGTTGGCAGTCCATCAGTAAAAATACCTCATAAAACTGATAAGAAAAAAAATAACGCAATTCATATTTTAACTATTTGCGGTAAGCATTAACCCACTTATTATAGTATTGCTTAAACCGCATGTCATTTATGATATAGTTAAATCAATTACCTATGCTCGTCGAGCCCATTTAATGAAAAGTAGTCATGGTTTGAAGGTGGTGACTAGCAAATTAAGTTCTTATCAAATTTGCACAAGTTGTATTTTCCAGTTAAGTATTGTACTTGGCGGATTTATTTCAGTAGTATGTATATGGAATTTGTATGCAAAAATAAACTTTATGGCTTTAATTGTTATTAAAGTCAAAAAAATTCAATAAGTCCAGCTAAATTACAATTTTAATTCAAAGAAAGTTCCAACTAAGCTTAAAAACATTATAACTCTATTTTTGTATAAGACAAAAAGTTAAAAAAAAAAATCTTACGGTAACGCGACAAGTTTCACAACTAGGTGAAAGTGAATTAAAGCAAACAACTGATATTGTAACGTTTGCACTTTTTTTTCTCAGAATCTATTGCTCTTAAGAAAAAAAGTGTTATATTATATTTTCTATAGAATTTTGATAGCTACAATTTTGCTTTCAATTTTTTTACAAATAAAACTTAGGGTATTTTAAAGGATTTGCTTAAGACGGCGAATCAAAGATTTAAACCAATTATTCAGCTTTGTCGGAATTTTTTCGAAGTTTGACCTTTTGGTGTTTTGTTTTCCTGAGCTTCTTTATAAAATCAAATTTTAATATTTCAATGTTTGCAATACCTTTATATATAACTTAAATCTGAGGTTATCGCTCAGAAGGTCAGATGGTCGATATGGACTTTAAAAAAAAAATCCTAAACAATAAATTATGTTTTTAATTAACGGTTTATAAATATAGCTTTAATTGTCACCGCCGTCTATATCTTTTTTAGTGGTGAAGCTTTATAATTGTACAATAGCTATTATAATTGATAATTAACAAACATATTCAGTTTAAAAAGATAATTGTATACATACAAGAGAGAAACAAAAATTTTAATCATAAAGTTATTTACATTACTAAAATGAAGTTTAAGTTGCTTATTCATTTAAGATGCAGAGAACACCATGTCTTGCCAACAATATAGGCTGATAACACCTAAGTTCTTTGCAGTTTCAACGAACCCAATAGGAAAGAATTTAAAATGATAGGAGGAAAATATGACCGTTCTAACTTACTCTTTGAAATAACAAAACATTTGGATTTATTGTTGAGCATTAAACCATTCTACCAGTCCTTGATTTCTTCCATATATTCATTCAAAGGAGCTGCAGTATGTTCGATAAGTCCCAAAAAACAGCAAGTGTATGAGCATCATCATCAGCGTATAAACGAATTGAACAATGTTTTATTAAAGTAGGAATCTCATTGACATATATTGCTAAAAGCAAAAGACCAAGAATAGATCCCTGAGGAACTCACTTGTGTTATTAAACACTTTTGTGTTGGAAAGAACTTTATTTGCAATCTATCGTTTAATCAGTCGGACTGCACTGTTTAAATTTAAAAGTTTTTCACAATGTACAGAATATTTTCATAGGGCTTTGAAAAGTCCATAAATATTAAAAACGTTATATTTTAAAGGTCGAATATCCTCTGTAACACTTATTAGTGCCGTAATTCAACAATTCTCCTATGGAAACCCGATTACTTTGATTTTATTAAATTGAAGTGATAAATAAATTGAATGAAATTTTCAATTACCTTTGACAGAAATGGTAGTATGGATATCGGCCAGACATCGCCACACCTAAAGGTCTTAGGTATGGATACTAGAAATAATCGAATTAAATATATCTATGGGTTATATATGTTAGAAGAATAGGCAGCAAATGTTTGTGAAATGAAGGATGCATTTCATCTAGCCCTAATACGTTTGACCTAATAGAGAAGAAACCTTCAACCCCATCTTCCGAAGAAATTGTAGACATTGTTCACTGACAAAATTAGAGATATGAGTAAATGAAATGGCAATGGAAATTTATTAACTTACATTGCTAGGTTACTTTATTTAAATTCACTGTTTTAATTATAAACAATTTTAATTCATTAAATATTTTTGCGGTTTATCATACATACATATTTTCAACTTTAATTTCAAAAAACAAATAAAAGCTATTCAAAATCGCGGATAAACCTTTTAAACTAGGCGAAACGTCAAAATTTTAATTTGCCTGCACGACGAATATTGCTTCTCGTCTAACGGGCAATATTGCCATTGCAAAAGTAACTCCATTGGCAATATTCAATGCAATATTAATCAATGATCTCCAGAGTACAGTACATTTTATGAAAACTCTTTACCAAAATGTTCGTAAAAATACTTTTACTTCAATCTCATATATCTCTCACTTACGCAAAAAAATTCCTTCCTGCTGAATCCGAGAATATATATTTTTTTACAAACTAGATTTATTGAATTGTAGGTTAGTTGTCACCCCACTTATCATTGGTCTCATAGGGTCCGGGGAAGCCCGTTCCTTCTTTTATACTAGGGTTTTAAAAATCAACGAGAAATGCGATTCGGGGAAATACCACTTATCTTTCACACTACATTGTATGCATATTGCACAACCAGAATAACATTTAGCGACATCAAAAGTTAAAATAATACGTATAGCAACTTCTTAGTACAAGTAATCATCGTTAAGTTACTTTCATTGGTGGTGATTTATGCGAGATTCTTATTTACGCAAATTCAAACTGTATTAAATAAGCGTGTTGTTAATTTGCAGGAATCAAAGGGAATTCTGCCGAATAGGAACGGCTAAGATGAGATGCATAAATTAATATTACACTGACATATAAATTTTGACTACAACTTAACTTATAATGTACTTATTAATGTTGTATTTATTAGTTTACATAATTTAACGTAAAGAAACAACAAAATATTAAAGGAAATTACTGAAAACAGAGATTTGGAAACCTGAAACTCATTTTACTAAAATTTAAATAACTTCGGTCACACAGAGAATTTAGGCAAACGGTTAACTGATAAATAATGTATGAATACGTACCTATGTATATATACATACAAACATATTGAATGTAGTCCCATTGAACAAGTGAATGAAATTAAATATTTAGGAGTAACATTGGACTATCATTTGAGTTTCGACAGTCATATGGATTATCTAATGAAAAAAGTACCCAAAAAATTTATTTCATAAGACTGTGCAAAAATATAACCACAATTTGTGCGGTTAATGCTTTGAATTCTATAATTAAACCTAACTTCGAATTTTTAGCAACAATTTTATATTTAGGCTGCAATGAGCACATCGACTACAAATTTTCCATAACAAAGCCATGAGCAACAAGTTAATGTGTTTCACCTTTTCTTTGATCGTCGTAGGACTCTATAATGGCACATTGATTAGCGACCGCAAATGTCAACACACCCTAGTAATTCCTTTTTGGTGAAAAAACGGCTTTTCTCTAATGGCTGGCTGCTAATAGTTTTAAAAATAAATTTTCTGACATTTTCAGGTTCTCCCTGTCCAAATTTTAAAAATTTAATTGCTTGAATTTTTTTTGGGTTCTGAAAAATGTTCTTTTTGATGATTAATGTATGTATGTATTTCAGGTTCTCCCTATATCGGCCGTGAATGTTTGCAATTTTCACAACTTCCTTATATAGACTGATGTAAATGTTATCTCCTTTATATATGTATAATGTATATCCTGCAAAACTCTGAAATGTGGAAATTTAAGAAGTTACTGGTAACATACAAAATTTTTCGGGAGCATTGGTGAAAGTCCAAAATTTTTTCATATCGGACTTTTACCACCATGCATTTGCTTAACGATTCAACCAAGGTACCTGTTGTCCAAGAAAACGATTCCAAATCTTCTTGATAAAATAGTAAAAAATAAATTATAAGGTATAATAAAAGCTCATATTATTTCTAGTTTTTAAAATGGTTTCATTAAAGCACTGATAAAGCGATGCCAAATGGATTATGTTTAAACTGATTTCCTAAAAACTCTCAGAACAGTTAATTACCTAAATAAAAAAAAATAAACTACAAACTATAGACAGCGTGAGCCTATTTCTCATTGCTATTAATATTTTAATATGTACTATAATGATCTCGATTATATTTATTATTTTAAGGTCTCAAATAATTTTTTAAAGATCTCAATTTAAATCAACCATGATCTCAATTTTACAAAGGTTATTATACAAAATTTGATTTTATAAAGATTATTTTAGCATTAACCAAAATCTGTGGATTATTTATCGAAGATAAATTCAAGAATTTAAAAATTACGGGGAGATTTAATCCCTTTTTTGTTAATAACAGTATTGATTTTGATATGCATCATTGATGCAAACGCGACCATAGGCTATATAGTCACCTTTTTCAACGTTCGAAGAAAATTTTGATCTTGAGCTACTTTCCGGCAAGTCATGGACGATTTTAGTTTTCAAATATGGCTGCATTTTCGTCAACAATGACTTCGGAGTTTGCATATATATATCAGACATTTTTAAATAAGTAATCAGTGCTAAAAAAATTTCCACACCGCTTTCTAAATTTTATTACTTTCCCTGACATTCCGTGACAAATTTTTCTTTGCATCGCTTTTCGGGGTAGCAGCATCATCTCCCATGGTATGACCAAGTAGACATAAATTGGGTGGCGCGACAGCTTATGCACCAGCGGGGCCTAGTTATTTACAAGTCTCAACTATTCAAGTGTGCGTGTTATTGGCAGGAATGGAGGGCACCTACAATTGTCTGCCGAATCCGGACGGCTTAGATGAGAAGCACTTTTTCACGACAAAATATACTCTTGGGGGATTTGTCAATTCCTCGCAAGAGGCAGGATAACCCGAGAAAAAAATTTCCTCCATTTTTTAGGTGGCTTAGGCTACAAAATCGAACCTAAGACCTTCGACTTTGCAGTCCTACGTACTATTTTTGCAACGTGGCAATTTAGTAATGGTGTTAAATAGTTGTATGACATGTACTGTTATATTTGGTCTTAAAAAATCACTTAGCCACAAATATTAGTTATATTTATTGATCTTAAACATCAGTTTAGCAAACGACTATGAATATGTCCCTGTATGCTAATGTACCTACACAATATTAACAAGTAATTATAGAAAATATGTAATAATGTATTTGATAGGATGGTTTCATTATTAATAATAATTTTACCTACATATATGTATGCCTATAAGACAAAATCAAAATCTTTTTCTCCCGCGCTTAACCGAACAACACAATCAACAACACCAAAAATATTTTATTTCAACAACTGCATAATTTTATCTCTTCCGTGATATATTCGAGTATAATAATTTACTAATTAGTAAACAAAAAAAGCTTACACCAAAACAAAACAATACCGCAAAATAAGTAGATATACTTTTTTCAGTAATGAGATAAAACCTGCTTCTACATGCTTGTGTTGCTCAATAACATGTCGGTGAGCTGATAAGAATTTTTTTTTGTTTACTTAGCCTTGATGGAGGTAATTTATTTTCCAATTTGAACTTAGATAACTCAATTCAATTGGAAAAAAACCACAACGCTCGGCTTCCATATACCAACAAGTGCATCCTTTACATAATTAGTTAAGTTTCAATATCATACGCAACAAAAAAAAACAATAAAAGAAACAAAGAGACTACCTATTAGATTAGAAGCACTGCAGCAATGACGCTGACGACAGAGGCGAACGCGAAGATGAACAGCAGATGTTGCGTTGTGAATATCTATTTTTAAACAAAATTCACGCGAGTTAATCTATTTCTTGGTAGTTCACATGACCACATGAACTGAACTGCCGGTGGAATCGGTGATTGACATCCTTACACAACACTAAGTAATAATTAACATTGCTAAGTATCCACACTGACCAACCAGGCCAACAAAATTTAATTTCTATCCAGAGAACCGGCAGTGGTCGAGTTATTTTCGTTGGAGTTTCGTTCATTCGTTCATGCTAGTGTCATTCTCTCGCTAGAAACTGTGTTTAAGTGTTCTATTCAATTGGCAATGAATGTAAATTTAATACGGCATGTCGAGCACGAAGTTATGGAACCCAATTCAAAGAGCTACGGATGGGGAGACGACGACGACAAAACATACACAACATTGCAATTAGTTTAGAAAAGATATGACACCGAGTGAGAGAAATTACATCACAATTTGAGGTTATGGCAGCGTTATACTGGACTGCAGAATAATAAAAATCTGAAAACAAGATTATTGTTGACATGTTCATCTTACCTTCACAGAATCCAGCGGATACATAACGCAGTGCTCCAGAACGCCAGCGATAGCACCAGCGGTCATGTTGGTTGAAACACTTGTAGTTGGAAGTGTTTCATAGTCGTCAATGTTCATTTTTGTGCTTCTTTCTCTTCTCTTCTCGCCGACCGACTAAACAATTGGGTTGGTTGGTAGTTTCTAGATGTTTGATTCAAAGTCAAGCTTAGAAGTCGTTCTGACTATGGCTGAATCCTGTCCCAGCTGGAGATGAGAATCTTTTCTCGGTTTTTGACGCGCTTTTCAGTGGGGAGTGAGTAGCGATTTTTCCTTGGGATAAATTAACTTGGAAATGTTTATTACCTCTTGCTCTACTTAAAAAAGATTAAAACTTGAGGTGAATGGATAACACTGGAAATTTGGTTTGATTGATTAATGAAACGGGAATTTAATACTTTTATTTATTTATTAATTTGACTTAAAAATCACGCAAAATATTCAAAAACAAATGAGAGCAAATTTAAAGTTTGGTTTTTTTCTCGTTTAATCCTAAAATCCTAAATTCGGGCCCTTTTTCACAGTTGTTTCTCTCCGAATGTGGAACTGAGTGGCCGTACTGCTTGCTTGCTGTTCACATGGGGAAATTTTTTTATCTGCCACAATCCCAAATGTCAGATGTGATGTCAAAAAAAAAAAACCAAAAAAAAAACAAGAAAATTTGACATTTAACCGTCATCGATTACAGCGACAATATTGTCACACGTGAGTTTTCTAAGAACAAATAAACTCATGTCATTACTAGATAATGCAGTTTATTAGGCCCATGTGACACCATTTGTTTAAAAAAAAAGTATTCGCATTAAAACAATTCCAGTCGTATGTCGCTTATTACACGATAATTCTTTGCGTCTGACACTTTTCGAACGGAAGACCAGTTGCCCTGTGAGTCGTGGGCCAAGTTTTCCGAGACTCTTTTTGACTTTTTTTTAGCAATATCCGTATTTTGTTTTGTTTGCTTTACTTTTTTTGACTAGTTGTATCGTGTAACAGTTATATGTGTTTATTTCATATTACTATTCTGTTGCATGTTTATGTTGACTTTGTGTTTAAATAATTAGTTTTTATAATGGCTGCAGAAGAAAACTAATAGGGGACTATTTATTTGGTTACACGGTCATTTTACTAAAAAAGCGCCCTCAGTGAAACAAGTAGAATTTACGTGGGTAAAACGAGAAGGTAGGTTTCACCTTAAATTCACCGATGCGCCAGATTCAAATAATATTCTCGATTTCAGCATAAAATACTGATCTTAGCTAAAATATATTAACATTCGAAATTTTCGTCATCGTTCCGAATTTTTTGCGTTGATTTGGGAGTTCGATGTTCTCAAGCCTTAACTACATTCACCAAAAACGTGAAAAGGTACAAAAGTGAAAATTTTCAAACTTATTTTGTGATAGTTTTTCCGACTGGAAAACTTACAAAAATGATGCAGAAAGCTTCAATTTTGGTTTAAAAAAATTTGTAGATTCTTTTTAACAAATCAACTGCGCTGATGGGAACAAAAATGTTTTTACTTTTGAAATTTTACAAAAAGTGGCTTCACTTCGAAGGTGACCTTGGGATTAGGGAATGTCTCATATTTTCAATTTAAATTTTATTTATCAATATTAACTATACTTGATGAAGCTGCACTTCTTTCCAAAATTCCAAAACCTAACCGATTTTGAGTACTATAGGATTATATGAGAGTCCGCGAAAGTTTATGTACGCGCACTCCAATATAAGCCCATTGTGCTCAAAATCGAAATCAAACTGTTTAGTTGCATGTGCGCGCCTGGCCTGAGAGTGCATTCAGAGTGCAAATAGTAGCTATATAAAAATTAAAACACCTCACAATGAGTTCAGTGATCCAGTGCACCGTAAGGCTAACATCAAAAATACTCAATTATTTACGTACGTTTCACCCACCAAAACCCATTTCGTTTGCATTGTGGTATTTGTAATTTTATTTGGTGTCTATGAATAGATGTCATCTCATTTCGTATCTACAATCTGACAGTTGTAGCTTGTAGGCAAATTAAAATGGCTGCTTCACATTTTTATAATTCAGTATCTTGTGCTAAACATCGAACAAACCTATAATTCTAAATGTAAAATATTTTTTTTTTTTTTCAAATAATGCCACTGATTTTGTTTTGTGACAACAAAATTCATGGAGGGTAGATACAGAACATTTTTAAAACGTTTTTAGTAAATCACTTTCTTCTGTCTGTCTGTTTAGTGCTGAGTAAGGGGCCAGTCATTGACTTACTATTTATGGACTGCCAGGAGCCAACTTCACGATGGTTCAACCGATAACTAAACGCTTCTAGCGCTAACAGAGGACAAGCGGAAAACACGGTGAAACATTTTGACACTTCAGTTTTGTGCTTGATTTTTTGTTCATTCGTTTTTTCATTCATTTTTGTTTGTTTTTCTTTTTTGTCATTTTAGAAAACTTTATTTACAAAAATAAATAAAAGATTATGAATAAATTAAATGTATTAATTCCACCGCATAATTTTGAACGCATATATATCTGTGAAAAAAGTTATAAAATTCTGTGAAACTCTGCGCTTTGGCTGTTCTCACAAAGCATGAAGACCTAGTCAAAAAGGTTCGACTCGTTTAGGAATGGCTTGTTTGGGTTTGGATTTTAATTTTTATAATTTTTTTTTTTAATTTTAACAAATTTATTTATTTTTAGCATCCTCCATGCCAGTAACTGATGGCTTAATCTTATTCCCAGAACTTCAAAAATCTCGGCGTTGTTTTTTTTTTTAATCAGAATTGCAGTTTATCTTGTTACTCCTTACTCAGTTTGCTATCAGTTACAACACTTGGATTGGCTGATGTATGTAGACTTGTGGGAGAAATTGTCTCCAGCTCTCTCCTGAAATTTTATCGATGAAGTACCTCCCGGCGATTTACTACCAACTTTGGCAGATAAAATTGATTGGGAAGCCATTGGTGTGGATGTTTTATGTCGATCTAAAGTAGGAACTCATGCTTCATTTGGTTGCTGTTGTCGACCAGATGGAGTAATCGAACCAAGAATAGAGCGCAAAATAGAACTTGCTACTGAATCGTCGCTGAAAGAAAGGGACGACGAGGTAGCAGTTAGCTTAAGGAGTTCTTTTTTAAGAAATTCACGCAAATTAAGTTGCTCCCCACCATCGTCAGTTTGTGTTGTTGTCTCATGAGCCGTTTGAACCCACTGTAACAAAGTCATAAAAATTTAAATCAAAATAGAAAATCAACCAAAGTTATGTACCTCATGGAAACTGTTTTCGGACACTTAGCCAACATTAATATGTCTTCTTCTGGGTGTAAACACAGATTGTTCCACATTTGACGAAGTACTGCTGCTTAGAGCTTGGTTTTCCATGGTCTTCTTTTTCATGGTACTCGGCCACTTAATTCCAATCCTTTTTAAATCTTCTTCCAGGTTTGTTGATTACTCATCCATCGATATTGCGCCTGAAATAAATTGTTTTATGCCTGAAATTTCAGCTTGTTGTTTGCTCTTCAAAATTATTGAACAACTTTCAATTGAACTTGATGCTTTGTCATCATTTTGTGTTGGTTGCTGTTGAAATGGTTTTATTAATATATCTCGGAGGTTTGAGTTCGTTTTCAATGTTGGGAACATTTTTCAAAATTTTGTCAACATTGTTTTGAATTTTATTAGGAAGACTTCGATAGGAAGTTGAATTTGAGTCAATCGACCGAACTGTTGTAAATTTTCGACGAGATTTGTTTAGATTTGGACTTTGAATTAATGTAGACAGTTTCCTTGGACTTTTAGACGGCATTCTATTAGTTTTTTTTTTTGTTTTAGAATCACTCTTAACTTTAATAACAATTTTGACTGGTTTTTGTCCTACTAAAAGAATTACTGCATCATACATTCCAATTGTTGTGTGTCGGGTTGTAAACGGCTCAGTGATTGAGCATTTTCATTACCCAAGTCACCATCACCTATTACGATTACATCGTAGAACTTTTCATTTGATTTTCAACTGAAATATCTATTGACAAAAATTATTGGACAGAAACATTTTCGGTTGAATCACCATTTGTTATGCAAATTTAAACAAAAAATATAATTATAAAAAATAAATTTACCACGCACGACGCCCAACGCAAAATGTGAAATAAAAATTAAAATTATACACAAACGTCAAAATATAAATTTTAGCAAAAACAGATGGCTCAGTTTTTTATGAGAAATAACAATAGATGTCCGTAGTTTCTATGGCAAAAAAAGCTTGCTCAGACAAAGTAGCAACAGATGGCACTGAAAATAGCTACCTCTCTTTGCCGCGTGTCCTATCTTAGCGCTGATGTCACTAGGGAGAGGTGGAACCATTTTCATTTCGGAATTTGTATGTAAATGAAGCTCGACTAGCAGTCCATATATAATAGGTCAATGGGGCCAGTTATATTGCAGCTGTCATTTAAATACATAATTGGGCTTTTCCAAAAACTATCTTTGTCTTTTCTCTTTCTAATTTTGACAGTTCAAAACAACAAAAACAAAACATGTGATATCGAACTTGGAGAAATGTAAACAAATGCTTTTTCAGTGCAATGTGGATTTTTAATATTTTCTGTGATTTTTGTTTATATAAATAAGCTTGATAAGTTATTAAAGTTGATTTTTTGTTAAATTGGCGTTATAACCATCGTTTTATACGTTTTTATTGGAAAACAAACAAGCACTATATTATAAAAATATTCTAATAATTCTCCAAGTTCAGACCAGCTGTTTCCTATTTTTTTTGCTTGTTTGAAACTGAACTGAGCTGGTGGAAAAGCCCAATTCGCAATTGCGCTTTATATAGACTAAACATTGACTTACTATATATGGACTGCCAGGAGCCAACTTCACGATGGTTCCACCTATAACTAAACGCTTCTAGCGCTAACAGAGGACAAGCGGAAAACACGGTGAAACATTTTGACACTTCAAATTTGTGCTTGTTTTTTTTTCATTGGTTTTTTCAATTATTTTTCTTTGTTTTTTTTTTGTCATTATGAATAAAAGATTATGAAAAAAGTTACGGATTGAAGCCTAGTACGCTGCTGATGCGAAACGAAATTTTTCTGTGATCTCCAAACAGAAAACGAAACGCTTGCGAAAACACAACGGAAAATATCCTTGGAGAAATTCACTAATTCCAAAAATAAAATCAAACATAAACGCAAAAAATCAGAGAAACCCATTATGTAATAAAATGATAAACAAAAAAAAAACACAAATAAAACTCAAATGTCATTTTTCCGCACACAATAAATAGTCTGTATAATTAATTCAGTGCGAAAAAGGAGCGGAGACTTCTCCAAATAATCTGCTACAATTATAAATTTCGCTCTTCGAACTGCGTACTGCAAAACGAAAAGCAGAACGAAATTTTCCGTTTCTGATTTCGTTTTGTCATTTTTGTATGGGATTTTTCGTTTCGCATGAATTGGAAACTTTTGGCGGAATTATTTGCTACAAAAAACAACATCATGTAAATCAATATAATATTTATGTACTTGAAAAAATTATCTCCAAATGCTGTTGAATCACCATTCGTTATCCAAATTTAAATAAAAAATATAATTATAAAAAAAAAAAACAAATTTACCACGCATGACGCAAAATGTGAAATGAAAATTAAAATTATACACAGACGTCAAAATATAAATTTTAGCAAAAACAGATGGCTCAGTTTTTTATAAGAAATAACAATAGATGTCCGTAGTTTCTATGGCAAAAAAAGCTTGATCAGACAAAGTAGGAACAGATGGCACTGAAAATAGTTACCTCTCTTTGCCGCGTGTCCTACCTTAGCGCTCATGTCACTAGGGAGAGGTGGAACCATTTTCATTTCGGCATTTGTATGGAAATGACGCTCCACTAGCAGTCCATATATAATAGGTCAATGAGACTAAAGGTAGAACTATAATAATCGGATGCCGACGTAAGTGGTCGTACGAAATGAAACGAAATGAAAACAGCAATATCCGTATTTTGTTTTGTTTGCTTTACTTTTTTTGACTAGTTGTATCGTGTAACAGTTATATGTGTTTATTTCATATTACTATTCTGTTGCATGTTTATGTTGACTTTGTGTTTAAATAATTAGTTTTTATAATGGCTGCAGAAGAAAACTAATAGGGGACTATTTATTTGGTTACACGGTCATTTTACTAAAAAAGCGCCCTCAGTGAAACAAGTAGAATTTACGTGGGTAAAACGAGAAGGTAGGTTTCACCTTAAATTCACCGATGCGCCAGATTCAAATAATATTCTCGATTTCAGCATAAAATACTGATCTTAGCTAAAATATATTAACATTCGAAATTTTCGTCATCGTTCCGAATTTTTTGCGTTGATTTGGGAGTTCGATGTTCTCAAGCCTTAACTACATTCACCAAAAACGTGAAAAGGTACAAAAGTGAAAATTTTCAAACTTATTTTGTGATAGTTTTTCCGACTGGAAAACTTACAAAAATGATGCAGAAAGCTTCAATTTTGGTTTAAAAAAATTTGTAGATTCTTTTTAACAAATCAACTGCGCTGATGGGAACAAAAATGTTTTTACTTTTGAAATTTTACAAAAAGTGGCTTCACTTCGAAGGTGACCTTGGGATTAGGGAATGTCTCATATTTTCAATTTAAATTTTATTTATCAATATTAACTATACTTGATGAAGCTGCACTTCTTTCCAAAATTCCAAAACCTAACCGATTTTGAGTACTATAGGATTATATGAGAGTCCGCGAAAGTTTATGTACGCGCACTCCAATATAAGCCCATTGTGCTCAAAATCGAAATCAAACTGTTTAGTTGCATGTGCGCGCCTGGCCTGAGAGTGCATTCAGAGTGCAAATAGTTGCTATATAAAAATTAAAACACCTCACAATGAGTTCAGTGATCCAGTGCACCGTAAGGCTAACATCAAAAATACTCAATTATTTACGTACGTTTCACCCACCAAAACCCATTTCGTTTGCATTGTGGTATTTGTAATTTTATTTGGTGTCTATGAATAGATGTCATCTCATTTCGTATCTACAATCTGACAGTTGTAGCTTGTAGGCAAATTAAAATGGCTGCTTCACATTTTTATAATTCAGTATCTTGTGCTAAACATCGAACAAACCTATAATTCTAAATGTAAAATATTTTTTTTTTTTTTCAAATAATGCCACTGATTTTGTTTTGTGACAACAAAATTCATGGAGGGTAGATACAGAACATTTTTAAAACGTTTTTAGTAAATCACTTTCTTCTGTCTGTCTGTTTAGTGCTGAGTAAGGGGCCAGTCATTGACTTACTATTTATGGACTGCCAGGAGCCAACTTCACGATGGTTCAACCGATAACTAAACGCTTCTAGCGCTAACAGAGGACAAGCGGAAAACACGGTGAAACATTTTGACACTTCAGTTTTGTGCTTGATTTTTTGTTCATTCGTTTTTTCATTCATTTTTGTTTGTTTTTCTTTTTTGTCATTTTAGAAAACTTTATTTACAAAAATAAATAAAAGATTATGAATAAATTAAATGTATTAATTCCACCGCATAATTTTGAACGCATATATATCTGTGAAAAAAGTTATAAAATTCTGTGAAACTCTGCGCTTTGGCTGTTCTCACAAAGCATGAAGACCTAGTCAAAAAGGTTCGACTCGTTTAGGAATGGCTTGTTTGGGTTTGGATTTTAATTTTTATAATTTTTTTTTTTAATTTTAACAAATTTATTTATTTTTAGCATCCTCCATGCCAGTAACTGATGGCTTAATCTTATTCCCAGAACTTCAAAAATCTCGGCGTTGTTTTTTTTTTTAATCAGAATTGCAGTTTATCTTGTTACTCCTTACTCAGTTTGCTATCAGTTACAACACTTGGATTGGCTGATGTATGTAGACTTGTGGGAGAAATTGTCTCCAGCTCTCTCCTGAAATTTTATCGATGAAGTACCTCCCGGCGATTTACTACCAACTTTGGCAGATAAAATTGATTGGGAAGCCATTGGTGTGGATGTTTTATGTCGATCTAAAGTAGGAACTCATGCTTCATTTGGTTGCTGTTGTCGACCAGATGGAGTAATCGAACCAAGAATAGAGCGCAAAATAGAACTTGCTACTGAATCGTCGCTGAAAGAAAGGGACGACGAGGTAGCAGTTAGCTTAAGGAGTTCTTTTTTAAGAAATTCACGCAAATTAAGTTGCTCCCCACCATCGTCAGTTTGTGTTGTTGTCTCATGAGCCGTTTGAACCCACTGTAACAAAGTCATAAAAATTTAAATCAAAATAGAAAATCAACCAAAGTTATGTACCTCATGGAAACTGTTTTCGGACACTTAGCCAACATTAATATGTCTTCTTCTGGGTGTAAACACAGATTGTTCCACATTTGACGAAGTACTGCTGCTTAGAGCTTGGTTTTCCATGGTCTTCTTTTTCATGGTACTCGGCCACTTAATTCCAATCCTTTTTAAATCTTCTTCCAGGTTTGTTGATTACTCATCCATCGATATTGCGCCTGAAATAAATTGTTTTATGCCTGAAATTTCAGCTTGTTGTTTGCTCTTCAAAATTATTGAACAACTTTCAATTGAACTTGATGCTTTGTCATCATTTTGTGTTGGTTGCTGTTGAAATGGTTTTATTAATATATCTCGGAGGTTTGAGTTCGTTTTCAATGTTGGGAACATTTTTCAAAATTTTGTCAACATTGTTTTGAATTTTATTAGGAAGACTTCGATAGGAAGTTGAATTTGAGTCAATCGACCGAACTGTTGTAAATTTTCGACGAGATTTGTTTAGATTTGGACTTTGAATTAATGTAGACAGTTTCCTTGGACTTTTAGACGGCATTCTATTAGTTTTTTTTTTTGTTTTAGAATCACTCTTAACTTTAATAACAATTTTGACTGGTTTTTGTCCTACTAAAAGAATTACTGCATCATACATTCCAATTGTTGTGTGTCGGGTTGTAAACGGCTCAGTGATTGAGCATTTTCATTACCCAAGTCACCATCACCTATTACGATTACATCGTAGAACTTTTCATTTGATTTTCAACTGAAATATCTATTGACAAAAATTATTGGACAGAAACATTTTCGGTTGAATCACCATTTGTTATGCAAATTTAAACAAAAAATATAATTATAAAAAATAAATTTACCACGCACGACGCCCAACGCAAAATGTGAAATAAAAATTAAAATTATACACAAACGTCAAAATATAAATTTTAGCAAAAACAGATGGCTCAGTTTTTTATGAGAAATAACAATAGATGTCCGTAGTTTCTATGGCAAAAAAAGCTTGCTCAGACAAAGTAGCAACAGATGGCACTGAAAATAGCTACCTCTCTTTGCCGCGTGTCCTATCTTAGCGCTGATGTCACTAGGGAGAGGTGGAACCATTTTCATTTCGGAATTTGTATGTAAATGAAGCTCGACTAGCAGTCCATATATAATAGGTCAATGGGGCCAGTTATATTGCAGCTGTCATTTAAATACATAATTGGGCTTTTCCAAAAACTATCTTTGTCTTTTCTCTTTCTAATTTTGACAGTTCAAAACAACAAAAACAAAACATGTGATATCGAACTTGGAGAAATGTAAACAAATGCTTTTTCAGTGCAATGTGGATTTTTAATATTTTCTGTGATTTTTGTTTATATAAATAAGCTTGATAAGTTATTAAAGTTGATTTTTTGTTAAATTGGCGTTATAACCATCGTTTTATACGTTTTTATTGGAAAACAAACAAGCACTATATTATAAAAATATTCTAATAATTCTCCAAGTTCAGACCAGCTGTTTCCTATTTTTTTTGCTTGTTTGAAACTGAACTGAGCTGGTGGAAAAGCCCAATTCGCAATTGCGCTTTATATAGACTAAACATTGACTTACTATATATGGACTGCCAGGAGCCAACTTCACGATGGTTCCACCTATAACTAAACGCTTCTAGCGCTAACAGAGGACAAGCGGAAAACACGGTGAAACATTTTGACACTTCAAATTTGTGCTTGTTTTTTTTTCATTGGTTTTTTCAATTATTTTTCTTTGTTTTTTTTTTGTCATTATGAATAAAAGATTATGAAAAAAGTTACGGATTGAAGCCTAGTACGCTGCTGATGCGAAACGAAATTTTTCTGTGATCTCCAAACAGAAAACGAAACGCTTGCGAAAACACAACGGAAAATATCCTTGGAGAAATTCACTAATTCCAAAAATAAAATCAAACATAAACGCAAAAAATCAGAGAAACCCATTATGTAATAAAATGATAAACAAAAAAAAAACACAAATAAAACTCAAATGTCATTTTTCCGCACACAATAAATAGTCTGTATAATTAATTCAGTGCGAAAAAGGAGCGGAGACTTCTCCAAATAATCTGCTACAATTATAAATTTCGCTCTTCGAACTGCGTACTGCAAAACGAAAAGCAGAACGAAATTTTCCGTTTCTGATTTCGTTTTGTCATTTTTGTATGGGATTTTTCGTTTCGCATGAATTGGAAACTTTTGGCGGAATTATTTGCTACAAAAAACAACATCAATTAAAATCAATATAATATTTATGTACTTGAAAAAATTATCTCCAAATGCTGTTGAATCACCATTCGTTATCCAAATTTAAATAAAAAATATAATTATAAAAAAAAAAAAACAAATTTACCACGCATGACGCAAAATGTGAAATGAAAATTAAAATTATACACAGACGTCAAAATATAAATTTTAGCAAAAACAGATGGCTCAGTTTTTTATAAGAAATAACAATAGATGTCCGTAGTTTCTATGGCAAAAAAAGCTTGATCAGACAAAGTAGGAACAGATGGCACTGAAAATAGTTACCTCTCTTTGCCGCGTGTCCTACCTTAGCGCTCATGTCACTAGGGAGAGGTGGAACCATTTTCATTTCGGCATTTGTATGGAAATGACGCTCCACTAGCAGTCCATATATAATAGGTCAATGAGACTAAAGGTAGAACTATAATAAATAATAATCGGATGCCGACGTAAGTGGTCGTACGAAATGAAACGAATACAAAGAATCCATATGACGTGCCCATAATTGAGGTTTGCTTCGTTTCGACCAATTTTCGTTAACTTTTGCTTTCGGAAGTGAAGAGCGCTCACCGACCGCTCCATGCGTAAGTGAACTGAGAGAATTTTCTTCCGACATCTTCCGACTATTATAGTTCTACCTTAAGAGCCCACAGCTATTTTTGGGTGTGAGTTATTTTAACAATTAACTGGTATTTTTAGATAGGTGTTTACTTTTCATAGTCAAATATGAAAGTCTTGCATGCCGTAGTTGGGGCCTTTGTCGGTAAAGTACATTATTTTAATGCATCTGGTAGATGAGCGGCCAAATGGAAAAAGTCTTGGATTACAATATTATGTTATCAGAGAGGAAGCTTCTATCAGTGAGAACATATTTCTAAATGCTATCACATTTTAGTTAGAGACCGGTTTCATACTCATATTTGGGTTCGCCTTGGATGCAGAAGACCCCATCCAAGATTTCTTGGACCCCCATTTTCATGTCTAGGGCGCTCAGATCTTTTATAAAATATAATGATTTAGTGGTATACTTTTTACCTGGGATTTAAAAAAAAAATGTATTTTTAATGCACCATTACCGACAAAAAGGCCCAAATTACGAAATGCAAGACTATCATATTTGCTTATGAAAAGTAAAGACCTATCTAAAAATACCAGTGAATTTTTTATCATTCACACCCAAAATTTGCTGTGGGCTCTCGGTCTAATAATTTTAAGACGTTTAGAAAGTAAAAAGAGTAATTATAGTGACGCCAAATAAAGCCCAAAGCTTGAATTATCATTTCAGTTAGAAAAAATTATTCCGATAGACCCTATTTAAATTAGGGTACTTGGGTAAGACAATCGATGGAAAGAATTGATAAATTAAGTTATGGAGTTAAACAGCTGTCTAAAGTTAGACATACTTTGAAATGTGTTTATCAATAATTTATAACTGAAACTGTCGTATTTATAAACGTTGTCTAACTTTGAACATCCGTCCAAGTTATAGATACACATTTTTAGTTGATGTTTAAGAGTTATATAACTTAAATATAATTGATCCTACTTTGGTGGGCTTCAGGTTTTTTTTGTAATAATTTATTTTTAAAATAGACGACGTTTCGTACGTGTTTACGACATAGGACTCGGTTGTCTAAACCTTGGCTAATATTGCATTTCTTTTTAATCAAATAAAGCATATTTCCAACTATTTCGGACCATCAAAACACTGTCTAACTAGTCAAAAGTCTAATAAATACGGCTGATAGTGTTTACACTCAAAACTTTGAGGAACCTCAAAGTACTTTGAAACAACAACATTTCGCACATTGAAACAGTAAAAGACGAGACTATATTGCGTCCAGCTCTTCTTAACAACGCCATAGATACAAGCTGCTTCATAAAATGATGATTAAATTGCGCAATGAAAAGCAAACCAGTCCTTACATTTCAAAAAAAGAAAATTTATTTATATACCGTCATGTCGTTTTTAATTATTGTTAACAAAATAAAATAAAGTTTATTTCAATTACTTCTTTTTTAAAGTAAAAAGCAAAAAAAAAACTTAATTAATATAAACCTAGCGTATACATAACAATGAGGTATTTCGGCTTTGGGGTTATTAATGTCAAGTCACTGTTTTACCCTGTTGAAATGCATTTTCTTTTTTTTTTTCAAATAATGTGAATCTAAATAAAATAGACGGACAAAATAATTTAAATAAAAAAACTTTGTTTGTGCCAAATAACCTCTCTTTACAAAAAACAAAAAAAAACACATACGCAAAATAAATTCAGTCCTTGACTATAACTCTTTCTAATCGACTAATTATTGTCTTTTTTTTTCTGTTATATAGCTAATGTATGTATTATATTTGAATCAATTTCGATAAGCTCTTAAAGGCCTTTGTTGTATGCAACTATTGTAAGATCTGGATTCTTCTTTTTTATAGCTTCCTGAACCTCTGGTTCTAAACTTGAAACCTGTAGAGATTTTATACAGTAAGTTTGATGTTAAAGTAATTATGGGCATTCATTTACCTTAATGGAAGCTCTCTGACTGAAACAAGCACAGCCTAAAGGAGTTGCAAATATAAGAACAAAACCGCAGAAAAGGGTTTGAACTGGTGCATTGGCCCATGGATAGCGTTTGATAAAACCTCGTTTTGTGAGAATTTCCATGAGAAGTGGAGTCAAAACTAAAATAAAAGAACATTGATTAATTGTGTTTAAAATAAGAAAATGTTAATTGGTGCCCAATGTGGGGAAATTATTCAAGGAATAGATCGGTTTGGTAGCTTGAAAATTCTTAAATTTTTACAAATTGAGTTTTGATAGCAATTTTTGAAAAATTAAACAAACACACCTATTGGCTTAAGTTACAGTTTTAGAAATTTTTTACCAGCTCTTGAGCTCATGACTTACTCATTCCAGGACAAGCCATAGCAATACGACTCAAAACCACAGTTGAAATTCCAGTTGCTGCGGCTTTTTTAGAAATACCTACTTCGTTGTTTTGTTCATCGAGTAATACAACACCATTACGAAGTTCCCTTAAAAAAAAATATATACATATACTAATATTTAAAAACAAAATTAAACATACTGCATTCGCATCATGGGAATATTGATGCAATTGGCGGCAGCTACAGCAGTTAGTGGTACAAGTCTGCCAATTAATGGATTTAAATTCTGTAAAATGAATTATTAGTTAAAAATCAATATAACGAAATGTGGATTAGAGTTCACTTACTTTAACTAATCTATTTAATGTAAGCGCTGTGGTTAAGGCACCACCTGTTGCCAAGACGTATGATGTCGCCAATTGTCTGTTAAAAAAAAATGATATAAATACAATTTTAATTAATACATAGTTACATTAAACTTTAGTATATGGATTCTTACTGTTTGGAAATTGGAGTGGAACCAGATCGATTTGTATAATTGACAACAGCGTTAAATGTTTGATTAAACCATTGCCAAAACACAACGGCTGGTGTAGTCTTGTAGAATGCCATCATACCTATGAGACAAATTTAAATATTAAAAAAAGTGATATTAATTTTAAGGTTTTCATCAAATGTTAAAAATTCGTAACAGACTTACACTGCCGCTCATCTGAATAGGTTCAAACTTGTGTTCACCTTATTGTTAGCCTCTCTTCATATATATTGCAATGACACATCTTTGTTATACAGGGTGTCCCGTAACTCAAAGTCAAGCGGGTAACGGGTGATAGGGTAGGTTGTACCTGTTCTGGAAAAAATAAGAAAAAAAATCTATCTTGCTTGCTTAAGTAATAATAGCAGTATTTAGAAAAATAGTGAAAATCGATACCCTAGACCACATTTTTAGGTACTGTGGTCACAAATTTCCGAATTTTGACGTGTTTATTTTTTTTACGTAATTCTAAATAACCATGCTATTGATTTCAATCACAAATTTAAAAATAAATATTGTAAGTTTCGAAAGAAAAATAAAGTTTGACTGAGTCATGTTTCAAAAAAAAATTTTAAGCTAACTTTGACACTTCATAATTAAAAAAAAATGTACTACACTACCTTGGCAAGTTTTTTAAAAAATTGGCGCGATTCATCAGGATTTCAAAATGGTACAACACTCGCTACTTATTAATTCGTAAAAAATATTTTTCATTTTTTATTTGCAAAAAGGACCTCAGTTCACTTCAATCACTTTTACGAGAATAATGCTTTATTGTACTTAAAAATCAATTTTACCAAGGTGTACGTAACATAAACAGAGGCACTAGAATCAGACACTGTTTGCCAAGGTGTACGTAACATAAACAGAGGCACTAGAATCAGACACTGTTTGCCATAAGTAAGAGTAAGACAGATCTACATTACGTAATATGGTACGCTACGATCTACGTTCGGTACGCTACGTTTATGGTTTTACTCGCAACATCTTACAATCGTGCGCTTTTGTGATACCCTGGACTCGATTATTGTTGTAAAAACTGTGTCAGTTATTATCTAGTAATAGGAACTAAAAACTTCCATATTTTCCCCAACATTGTTCTGCAAATATCGACTCTGGGAGCGTTTAGTCACGAGGTAGCAAACTTTGTACACGTTGCAGATGGTACGGGTGGAAGTAGTTTTGTTTTAAAATTCGATGAGCAATGCTTTTCGGTATTCCAGTGGATCGAAAGGTACCCAATTGTGGGGCGTCACTCATGACCACCGGGTGTTCATCTATGGACACCTATCATACTCGCAAGGACGATTGCCTTTAGTACTCGTATGGCGGCGCTGCAGATGGGAGACCCCAACGACATAACGACGAAGGAGTTTAAAATTAAATTGAATTGAATGTGATCCCAGCTCTTGATCAGTGCGATTGAAAGATCCACTGGAATACCGAAAAGCATTGCTCATCGAATTTTAAATCAAAACAACTACCACCCGTGACCCGTATATCATATGCAACGTGTATACAAAGTTTGCTCCCTCGTAACTATACGCTCTCAGAGTTGATATGTTGGTAAAAATTTGTGAAGTTTTTAGTACCTATTAATAGATAATAACTAACATAATTTCCACAACACTTTTCGAGTCCAGGGTAACAAAAGCGCACGATTGTGAGATGTTGCGAGTAAAACCATAAACGTAGCGTACCGAACGTAGATCGTAGCGTACCATATTACGTAATGTAGATCTGTCTTACTCTTACTTATGGCAAACAGTGTCTGATTCTAGTGCCTCTGTTTATGTTACGTACACCTTGGTAAAATTGATTTTTAAGTACAATAAAGCATTATTCTCGTAAAAGTGATTGAAGTGAACTGAGGTCCTTTTTGCAAATAAAAAATGAAAAATATTTTTTACGAATTAATAAGTAGCGAGTGTTGTACCATTTTGAAATCCTGATGAATCGCGCCAATTTTTTAAAAAACTTGCCAAGGTAGTGTAGTACATTTTTTTTTAATTATGAAGTGTCAAAGTTAGCTTAAAATTTTTTTTTGAAACATGACTCAGTCAAACTTTATTTTTCTTTCGAAACTTACAATATTTATTTTTAAATTTGTGATTGAAATCAATAGCATGGTTATTTAGAATTACGTAAAAAAAATAAACACGTCAAAATTCGGAAATTTGTGACCACAGTACCTAAAAATGTGGTCTAGGGTATCGATTTTCACTATTTTTCTAAATACTGCTATTATTACTTAAGCAAGCGAGATAGATTTTTTTTCTTATTTTTTCCAGAACAGGTACAACCTACCCTATCACCCGTTACCCGCTTGACTTTGAGTTACGGGACACCCTGTATATGTAATGAAAGAGCATCTTTATACGCTTAGTTTGAGAGACAAAATGTTGTCTTAAAGCTTACCGTTATTCTAAAACGCTAGCTAGAACAAATGTATCCGTAGAAGCGAACATATTTTTTGGCTCAACTGAATAGTTTCAACAGCAAAAACTTTAGTTTACGTTGAGCTGCGTCGGTCAATTTTACTCAAAATTTTGTCTGCCAATAATTTTAATTGTGTTTTACCTGTTAGCGTCAAAATAGGTCGCGGAAAATTTTTAAGCGAGGAAGAAAACGGCAAAATAAAAGCATTTTGAGAATTAGGCCTAAACCAGCGATGCATCGCGAAAAAATTAACAGAAGTCAAAATGAAGTAAGCAGTTATTTGCGAAACGTCGAAAAGTATAGACAAAATATGAAATATGATAGTTATACGGCCACATTAAGAACCCATAGACGTGCAATCATCAGAGCAGCTTTCAATTCTCATGATTCCGCGTCAAAAATCAAGATAAAAAACGGTGTAACATGTAGTTTTGCTGTGTTAATATAGAGGCATTATCATGTTGGAATGTCAACGATTGGTCCAAACAGATCAGGTCTGTAGGAAGACCTTTTCTAGCACACCTTTATACGCATTTGCATTCATTCTCGATATAAGAAATTGGAGTTCGAAGGTTCCGTAGAAGGAAATAGCCCCCCACACCATGACACTACCTCCACAGCTATGCAAACGGCTTTAATAATGCTCCTATTTTTTTAAAAGGTCATGAAAATAATAATTACAGCCATCGGGGCCCTATAAATAAATTTTTTTTTCATCTGAGAAAATCACTTGTTGCCAGTCAGACTTCTACTACATGTATTTTTTTACAAAATGGAGACGAATTTCATTTCTGGATTCGTTAAGTGGTGGTTTTTTTCAGATTTTGTTTTCTTTTCAAATGTTTGGCACTCTTAAAAACACGTTTTACCGTCGCCAAACTACATGTTACATCTTGATTTTTGACGCGGAATCATGAGAATTGAAAGCTGCTCTGATGATTGCACGTCTATGGGCTCTTAATGTGGCCGTATAACTTTCATATTTCATATTTTGTCTATACTTTTCGACGTTTCGCAAATAACTGCTTACTTCATTTTGACTTATGTAAATTTTTTCGCGATGCATCGCTGTCGCTGGTTTAGGCCTAATTCTCAAAATGCTTTTATTTTGCCGTTTTCTTCCTCGCTTAAAAATTTTCCGCGGCCTATTTTCGACGCTAACAGGTAAAACACAATTAAAATTATTGGCAGACAAAATTCTGAGTAAAATTGACCGACGCAGCTCAACGTAAACTAAAGTTTTTGCTGTTGAACCTATTCAGTTGAGCCAAAAAATATGTTCGCTTCTACGGATACATTTGTTCTAGCTAGCGTTTCAGAAAAACGGTAAGCTTTAAGACAACATTTTGTCTCTCAAACTAAGCGTATAAAGATGCTCTTTCATTACATATATAACAAAGATGTGTCATTGCAATATATATGAAGAGAGGCTAACAATAATGTGAACAAAAGTTTGAACCTATTCAGATGAGCGGCAGTGTATTTCGAACATTATCTTTAATCTTCACTTTTTAAATTAAACGCCAATTTTTGTAGGACTTAAAGGCCGTTAAAAGCTATTTTGAATCAACTTTTATTTAATTTACATACTTTGTCTGTTTGGTAACGTGAATTTTCTTGCGAATTTGCACAAAATTTCACAATTTGCTGTCAAAACCCATAGAAAAAAAACTCAGTTTTTGGAATATTTGTTGAAAAAAAGTTACCAAACAGGCATACTGTTATAGGAGATGAATACTTGTGAACACGGTCCTTCCTTCTTGTGTTTAAATGAGTTACATTGGATTCTCTATTATTTTATTTCAGACTACAGATGTACATAGATTTCTAAACAAAATTTGCGAAAATTAATTTGTGTGATGTCTTGCATCGAAATTTAGTTATTGCTCCAATTGCTCCATGCCACTATGTGTCGGAGGCACAGGACACATCATTCCACACCACTCCACACAAGACAAGTGTGTTTCAACCTTTAAGTTTTAAACTGGTATCGCATATTAAATAATATAGCAGAAATAAGTAAATAATATTATAGCTGTGTTATTTTTCCCTCAGATCCGAACCAGATTGGATTTGCTTACGAAAATACATGTATTACAAAAACAACACAAGATCCAACTTTATTTTGAATTTGGATTTTCAAATCCATTTGAGCACACACCCTTAATTTGTAAATGTCGTCAGTAGTGTAAAGAAAAAGACAACGGGTATATATATACAAAAAAAAAACAAAGGGAAAAAAGAGTTGGCTACATAAAAAGTTGTGTTGTCACTGAGATCTTGGGTTGTTTTATTTTCATGATCTGATCTGGATTGGATCTGGGGGAAAACAAAACGCAGTTAATATCGCTAGTTGGTAACTTAAAACGTTGTACGACGCGACTATCTGAAATAAAAAAAAGAAGATCTGCACCGAAGCTTTCAACTGAAATGTCAAATATCTGTTAAAAATCAACGGCAACACTTACAAATACTTTTTTTAAAACCAGAAATCTATTTTCTAATTCTGATTTTCTAATTCTGATTTTTGGTCTGTTTGGTAACGTGAAATTTCACAAATTTTCAAAAAATTTCACAATTTGCTGTCAAAACCCATAGAAAAAAAAACTCAGTTTTTAGGAAATTTGTTGAAAAAAAATTTACCAAGCAGGCATTTTAAACCAAATTCTTTTAGTTTTTCAATTTTCTCAAAAACGAAACGACATTTAAGCAAATTTTTTTTTTTATTTTTTCTTTGAAAATAAGTTTTTCTAAAACTATTCACTTAAACAATTTGATTTGAAAACAGAATTAAAAATTAATTTCTAGTCTTAAAAAAAGTAAATGACATTGTAAATGTTGCTGTTGATTTTTAATTATTTTTTTTCTATTTCATACGATTTTTTGCTTGCCTTGACTCAACCTACACGACCAAGGCTTTTATCTTATGCAAAACCCAGCTTCGCACGGGTAGACAAACCCAATGGCAATGTCAATTATCCCATTTTGAAATCATTACCCTTTGAAAAACTATCTTATAATTCCTAAAAAAAATACATAAAATCCTACAAAATAATAAAAATGTGTTTTTCTCGAAAACTCTTTTTTTAACATAAGCTTACTGTCACATTATATCTTACAGCTTTTAGTTTAGTTTGAGCAAGTAAATTCGAAATTTGTTTTAAGAATTTTGACAGGAAAACTGAATTATTTTTCTGAGGAATCCTATTAAATGTAACTGAGATTGCTGAGATCTCAGTATAGCGGGTGTTGTTTTCATGATAAAAAAAAGTATTTAAAAACAGTCGCGTATTCGAATGCAATACGATGTCAAAATCAAATAATAATATATAATAATAGATAATGTATAATAAATAAATTAGAAAAAATAGAAAAAAAGCATGAAACTAATTTTTGAAATTGATAAAAGCACTTCTAAAAATTTTAAATCTCAAAATAAAGAATGCCCTCTGAGTTTTCGAAAAAGTATGAAACAAAATATATCAACAATCGTTTAAGCGGTTTTCTTAAAAAAATATTTTTTTTAAAATAAAATTTATTAAACATTTACATACGTAATAATTGGTATGTCATTTAATGATATGTACCTATCTAAAACCTTTATTTCAGCTAAATTCATATCAGATTCATGATTTTTCAAATTCTTTTTAATCAAAAAAATATTTTTGTTTTAAATCCAAAAAAATATTTTTCACTTTCACAATATTATCGTAATATCTTGATTTTTGTTTACGAATCCAAAACTTGCCATTTAGTACCCACAAATATATTCATACATGCATATGTATGTGGAAAGCAACAACATCACACGGATAATTATTTCGATTTATAAGATTAACCCCAGAAATGTTTACTTTTTTAATATGAAACTACACTTTCTAATCAATAAACATTGGAACAAAAATAATATGCTAAACTGAACAAAACAAAAACAAATAAATGCAAAAAAAACCCAACAGAACGATAAACTTAATTTTAACCAACTCGTACACAGTAGCAACTATTTAAATAATACAAGTCAAAAGATACATGTTTAGAGGTATAGGTAAGATACTCACATCCAGTAATTAGAGTATTCATCGGCACCTGTGCCGACATCCTTCCAATAATAAGTGACTTCTCCCCGGTCTCAGGATGATACGCCGAGTCATACAGATACTTGGCTTTCCACAGATCATCGACCGTTTTACATTCGGGCACTGGTTTGTCGGCCTTGTAATCGAGCACAATACGTCGGGCCCTTTCCAGATCGTCATTTGAAGCGAGAACATTCAATGGATTCGTCAGCAGGAAGAAATGCTTGGCTCTGTTCAAATACGTGCTCTGCTCGTATTTCGGTTTGTCAATATCGATTTTTGGCAGCGTTGTCATAATGACTGTGTTCTCTCAGTGCACTCTACAAAATATAAAATCAATCCAAAATAGAAAAGTACTACAACACTAAAAACACAGCTTGCTATTATCACTTTTTTCGTTATCAGTGCCTAATCACAACACAAGAAACAACTCAGCTCTGAATGACCTGCCCGTAAGGGTCAATGATTATAATGCTCGAAGTTAAAGCGGTAAAATGATTAGGGAATAAGTTTGCATATAGAAAATGTTGATGACGTTTTTTTTTCTGTATCTGGGTTGAAGTAATCAATAAAGTTATATATCTTTTTTGTGTTGAAAAGGTAAAGCCCCAAACTTTTATCTACCTACATATGTAGATAAAGTTAATTCTAAAACACCAGCAGTTCAGATATTATGCAATAAAAAAAAAGAAATAACAAAATATGTTGAATAATATTTCAGAACTGAATTGTTACATCAAACAACTAATTGAATATTTATTTCCTGTCAGTAACTTACTTAATAAATTTAAACACTGACAACAAATATATTCGGCGAATATAGAACTGTGGTCGTTTAAATACAAAATAAAAAATATTTTAAAAATGCTGTACAAGCGGAAGAGCACAACGAGAGTCGAGACCACTTAACAGCAATACCGCACGAGCACGACCAACGAAAAGACCCTTACCACGACGAACTGCCAAATGTAAATGTGATGTGAACCTTTTATTTTTGGAATCGGAGGTTTTCAGTCATGTCAGTAGATATCAATGCCCAGTAGATACCTAAACTTGTTCGTGAAAAAAAATCAATAAATTGATTTGGAAGTTGAGAGCTTTCTTGTACGAGTATGAAAAAAATTGTTTCTATCTTCATCTCTGTTGAAGAGAGAATAATAATTTTGTCCAATTACTTACAAAGTAAGGTTTAAAGTCTACACACAACAACATCCACTTTATCTGGTGCTCAGTCGAGCTCATATATTTCAGTAAAGAAATGTAAACAAACAAAAAAGAGAGGAAGTTAAAAAAGGTTTTAGTGCTTGAAATCTGATTGTGAATAAAATTTCTTCAAAACAACTTGTTCTTTCGTATTTTGTTTTTTGAAGAAATAATATACACACTCGCCATCAACTAAATAGGTACTATTTTCTATGTGCCTGTTAAGTGTTTACACAGACCTTTTACTGAAAGGCGCAACCAGTGAGACAGGTAGATTTATGTGTGCGTAGAAACGAGAAGGGTAAATTCCATCCTAAAATCCTTCTCGTTTCTACGCACATAAAATCTACCTGTCTCACTGAATGCGCCCTTCAGTAAAATGCCTATGTAAACAGGCATTATGACTAAGGTTGAATTTAGAATCGTTTTTTTATAATTCAATAATCAGAAAAGTAGAAGAATTAGCTTTATTTAATTGGACATGTTATGTCATTTTAATAACGTCAGATCGGAAATTATGAACAAGATTCCACATCTTAATTTCTCAGTTTTTCTGCGTAGGTTACTGAGCAAAATAAAATTTTGAAATAGCTTCACAGCCCCTTAAAGTTAAGGTATTTTCAGTATAAACGAAAAATAGATTTTTCTTGATATATTCGTTTGGATTTTGGGCGTACAAATTTGGTATAATGGTTAAAACCACATTTTTTAATAAAACCAAATTTTTTTTGGAACTTTAAATTTTTGAAATTTGATGTTTTTTTTAGCAAATTTTGTTGAGTTTAAAAAAAGCTTTCATATCCTTTGGACTAAACTCAACACAAATTTTAAATACATGCATTTATGAACATTCACCTAGAAGCTCCGCTGCAATTATTTGGAATTCTTTGAGCTAGAGGGATTTGAATAGTTTAAGTCGATTCAAATTTTTTATTTTATTTTTTTTCGCATTTTTTTTGTTCAATGGTTATAATCGAAAAGAAGTTTGTAAATATTTATGCATATTTTCAGTAAATATCAATAAATTTGAGTTTACAGATAAAAATACCTATTCATATTGTGGCAAGGATTTAGCCTATTTTCGGCAGCCATCAATCCTCTTCATAAAAAAATATCTTTTATCATTAATCCTCAGTGGTGTAGCGTGGCAGGGGCAAGGGGTGCAAGGGCCCCGAGTGGCACTTTGCTTGAGGGCGGGAATTTTCCAAAATATGCGGGCGACAAAATTCGAAAATAGCCTATTTTCGGCAGCCATCAATCCTCTTCATAAAAAAATATCTTTTATTATTAATCCTCAGTGGTGTAGCGTGGCAGGGGCAAGGGGTGCAAGGGCCCCGAGTGGCACTTTGCTTGAGGGCGGGAATTTTCCAAGGGCGGGAATTTTCCAAAATATGCGGGCGACAAATTTCCAAAATAGCCAGGAGACTGTTTTCTAGGGGGTGGCAATTTTATAACAGGCGTGTTTTTTTCAAAGCCTGAAGGAAATTGGATGAAAAAAACGATTCGGGGCTAAATAATAAACATGTTAAATGCAACAACAACTAATCCCAAAAGGGCTTAGCTAAACCCAGATAATTTTCGGGACTTAACTTAAGCACGCAGAAAAACTGTATTACCGACGGAAATTACATACCTACTTTATATCGATAGTTTGTATGGAAAATTCATTTGTAATGGCGTCCCTAATCCCCGTAATCAGATAATCTTAGTCATTTGTCTAACATTTATGGATTAATTTATATGTATAAAAATAATAAAACTAAATAAAAATAATAATAATTAAGGGCAGTGCGAGTTAATTTTTTTAAACAGGTGTTGTTTTTCAGCAATCATCACCTGATTACACACTTCTACCTAATATCAATTTATATATAAAGAATAAATCTATTAATAAAAACAAATTACAAAAACAAGGTAAGTAATTTACTTTGATTTTTTTAAACAAAAAATCAATCAATCAATCCTCTTCATAAAAAAATATCTTTTATCATTAATCCTCAGTGGTGTAGCGTGGCAGGGGCAAGGGGTGCAAGGGCCCCGAGTGGCACTTTGCTTGAGGGCGGGAATTTTCCAAAATATGCGGGCGACAAAATTCCAAAATAGCCTATTTTCGGCAGCCATCAATCCTCTTCATAAAAAAATATCTTTTATTATTAATCCTCAGTGGTGTAGCGTGGCAGGGGCAAGGGGTGCAAGGGCCCCGAGTGGCACTTTGCTTGAGGGCGGGAATTTTCCAAGGGCGGGAATTTTCCAAAATATGCGGGCGACAAATTTCCAAAATAGCCAGGAGACTGTTTTCTAGGGGGTGGCAATTTTATAACAGGCGTGTTTTTTTCAAAGCCTGAAGGAAATTGGATGAAAAAAACGATTCGGGGCTAAATAATAAACATGTTAAATGCAACAACAACTAATCCCAAAAGGGCTTAGCTAAACCCAGATAATTTTCGGGACTTAACTTAAGCACGCAGAAAAACTGTATTACCGACGGAAATTACATACCTACTTTATATCGATAGTTTGTATGGAAAATTCATTTGTAATGGCGTCCCTAATCCCCGTAATCAGATAATCTTAGTCATTTGTCTAACATTTATGGATTAATTTATATGTATAAAAATAATAAAACTAAATAAAAATAATAATAATTAAGGGCAGTGCGAGTTAATTTTTTTAAACAGGTGTTGTTTTTCAGCAATCATCACCTGATTACACACTTCTACCTAATATCAATTTATATATAAAGAATAAATCTATTAATAAAAACAAATTACAAAAACAAGGTAAGTAATTTACTTTGATTTTTTTAAACAAAAAAAAAATTTACGATTTTTTTTAAACAGATAAAAATTAAAGTAGATAGCGGCGGCAAAAATTGACTCTGTCCCGGGCGGAAAAAACCTACGCTACGCCGCCCGCTGGGGCTCTCGTTAACTTAAACATATGATAACTTGAACATAACAATAATATTTCCCTCTACGTATTCTATAACTTGAACAGACCATTTTGAAGACTCGATACCTGGAATTTTTCTCTTTTCACTCCATAAGTTGAACAAATAAAATTTTTGCAAACTCTGTAACTTGAACAAAGCTTAATGATTGAAGTTTTGCAAGGTACCTAGGATATTGGTAAATGCAAACGATTTTTGTAAAGTGGAACCCGAGAAAATTTCTTTAAGTAAGTATTTCTTTAATAAATTCCCTTCTTCATAATCGAAGCGAATTTCATATGAATAAGTGCGTAATTAGGAAAACAAATTTTGGAAATGTGTAAAAAAAAAACAAAAAAATAAGATGATATCAATGATTGGTTATGTGATGAAAATGTTGTAATTGATAAGAATGCAATTGAAATCTTTGATAAAGCCATCGATTTGGCCATTAAAAATCAATTTTTTTTTCAATGATTATTGAAACCAAAAAAATTCAACATGACCCACTGTGCCGAAAATCACCTCTTTTTGTTATATAAAAGTCAAATTTTTTTCTTGGATACCGGACCTTCGGGATTGTAAAAAAAGCACACCATATAATAACGCATATCATACTATACATGGTCAGTCGTATTTATTAGATTTTTACCTACTTATAGACATTGTATAACTATTTTCAAATTGGTGGAAATATGCTTTATTTAATAAAAATAAATATCACATTATTCACGGTTAAGACAATCTACTCTTGTGTCTAAGTAAGGCAGCTATAAGATAACAATAATTAAGGTTTTTGAACACATTTTCTAAAGTTGGGCAGTTGTCTAAAGTTAGACAACGTTTATAAATAAGACCAGGTGTGTATAAATGCAATTTTTTTCTAAATATTTATTTCATAATACATAGTTTACTTCTTAAAACTGTCAATTTCTTCCAATTTTAGTCCAAAGTTCTGAAAATTTTATATAAAAGAATATTTGGACTAAAATTGGCGGAAATATGCAATTTTAGGAACTAAACAAACAGATCTTATTTGTCATAAATATAAGTATGTTTCTGTTATGGCCCACCCGGGCTTCGCATGGATTGAGAATCCCAAGTATTGTAAGAAATTTACAAAAGAAAATATGTGTAAATAAATAATACACCGCTGAATCCACCAGTTTATTTCATATTCGAAACACTAGGATCTGTGAATCCAATGCACTATTCGCTCTGCATAGATTTATTTTCCTTTTATATGCTCGTTCTCGATTTCCCGGAATTTAAATATTGTGGACTACATAATTGACATGAGTTATTTATCAATCGAAAATTTATTATATTTCTCTTCTTATATTTTCCGCTTCGCTGAGGCTCCGGAGCCTGCAACCTCTGTCTGCTTTAAAAAATAATAACCCATATTCTAATGAAAACAGTGTTGCATACCCATTTCTTTTTTGATTGTGTTTGTTTTTTTTTTTTCATGTAGACACCGTCTTTTTTTACACTATAGATTTAACTACCTTACCATTGGCAATACTGAAAATCCATCAGATTAAACTGGATCCTTAAATGAAACCCCGATGGAAACCTAAATCCAATGTTGTTTTTGTATTACGTGTTAAAAGATAATCCAACTCAGACCAGTATAGATTAATAAGTAGTTATAGCTAGTATCTTATAACCTAATCAGTTCAGACTTGAGACTGACAACTTACTGATTTGAACAAAAAAGCAACATTGTTTGCATTTATTCCTCAACAATTCTTTTATTTACCCCTTATTAAAAAATATGTTTTTAATATTTTTTGCTTTTATCTAATTTAAACCTATAAATTGGTAAAACAAAAAAAAATTGAATGGAGGTTATTCTTCGCCTTTACTCCATTTCACCCTATAAATGGTAAAATGATGAATATATTAAGCCATGAACACAAGCACTTAAGTGATTCCGTAAACATAACTTACAAATTTTATTTTTGTTGTTTTTACTTCACTCTGTAAATAAATAAATGTTGAGCATATTATAACCCATACCTTAAGTTGAATTTCAAACACAAAACGAATTTTTAAAATCGAATTCTATTTTCTTATCGAATACAAAATGTTCAAAAGGTTTTAAGAATTTTGACAGAAAAATTGAAAAAAAATGTCTGAGGATCATATTTTATAAAACTCAAATTGCTGAGATAGCTAGAATAGCGGGTATGCCTTCATGAACAACAGATGGCGGTTTTTTTTAAGAAAAAAAAAAAAAAAAATAGGTAAATAAAAACGCGTTCGTGTCTGAATACAATGTTGTGTTCAAAGAAATCGATGAAGAACTTTTGGAGCTCTTATATTAGGAACAAACGAACATTTACATTTTTATTTGTTCGACACATGTGAAAGGTACAAGAGGTTTTAGAAGATATTAACAGAAAACGTCAAAAAATCCTCAGCAACTTGTTCCTCGTGTGTATAGGGGACTACAGGCTATTTCGGATCCTGTGGAATCCCTTGTTAAAAAAACAGTCCTGCATTATAAGTTTAAATTTTGGCTTTTTAAAATTATTTCTAAAAGATTTTGAATGGCTTGTTCGTCATTTTGAAATTAATGGTAAAAATTGGAGAACTCACAAAAAATTAAAAAAAAATTTAAGTTAGCATAGTACCTATACGTATATTTATATAAGTATATTATTACAAATGGCTAATATAAACAGTACAAGAAAATTGTCTGTTGGGCGCCATTTTTATTTATTTGACAGTGGAATCGTTGCCCATCGAAGCAAAAAATGCCACTGCCTCAAATAATACCAATGAAGACACAGCCTAAAGTACAAATGCATTGTAGTTTAAAGTTTAAAGCCCGAACCTAAGCGTGGTTCGTGTGCCGTGTTTAGCGGATTCTAGACGATACATTCATTGTTCATTCAACACAGTACAGCTGTTGTATGATGTGTATGCGAGTTGTGCCGGTATCGCTTTGTCGGATGAATTTCACCACCATACTGCGATTGCATGCTAAAGGTTTGTGAGTTGGCAGAAAATTGTCAGTGTGTAGGTTACATACAACGGTTGTACTGATATCTACCGCTTTATGGGGACAAGTGTGATTCTGGCTTAAAAGTAGTGTTGCAATGATTAACAAGAGCACCATTGAACATCAATGAAATTCTTTTATGGATAATATAGACTTAATTACTTTTAAATAAAATGAAGATTATTCCACGGAAAATATACTCTTACCTTAAGAAATCATTTCATCCTTCATTTGATATAATTTTGAATACGTCTTTGTTAAAAAAAAAGAAAACTGAACGCATTATTTCTAAACAACAGCTTTTATTTTAATGATAATCTTTTTTTTCACATAAATCAAAATTATTTCAATCAATAAAATACATTTAACACGATATTTAAAATAAATCAATATTTTATTTATATATTTGTATATTTAAACTTAAAAACAATATATTGATGAATGCTGAAATATCAAATGCTAACGTTTTTTGTTTCCGCTATGCTTCCAAAAAAATTCAAAAGCATTTTTTAATAATATTGAAATAACAATTTTCTTTATTCACGTTAAACTATTAATGTTATAATTTATTTATTTTGATAAATAATAATATTATATAAACAATAATACAATAAATTACATTATAATAACATTTATAAATTTAATTATAATAATAATTATACTTACTACTTATATTCTATTGTATGATTAATACATATATATATGTTGCAATTTCGTTTCATTCTAAATGTGCATATAAAATTGAAAACACTATTTTTTTTTTGTGTAAATACATACATATACTGTGTCTTTTTTTATTATTCAATTTTCAATTCTTTTTTAGGTAATGGATTAAGGTAATGATTATAAATAAACATTAAAAAAAAGAATTAAATATGTTTATATTAACAGCGATAGACAAAGAGAGATATAGAAAGAGAGAAAAAGTTTTAAAAAGTAGAAATTTAATAACATTTTACATTTACAATAAAAAGGGTTGACTTACAATTCTTTTTTTAGCAAGCACTTGTTAATTATTGTCAAATACATATCTCACTACATAATGTTGTTAAATTTTTTTTAATTTAGTTTTCGTTTGTTTATGTAAGACCCCGAGTGAAAATAAAATTTGGTGGTGATGTGAATGTTTTTTTTTTACTTATTTGCATTGAGTTTTGAAGATTGGTTTGCGATATTCTCTTTTTTGCAATTAAATACACTTCGTATCACTTGTTAAAGTTATTCGATATTTTTTAAAATCATTTACGAATCTGGATGTAATTTTTTTCTTATTGGAAACAGAATTATTGATCTACCTGCATCCTCCTTAACTTCTCTTAAAAGATTTTTTTTACAGATTAGCAAATAGTTTTCAAAACATTGTACAATTTTTAATACAAATAACTGTACGTTATGTGTAAGAAAATATAGGTAGTTAAATATGCGAAGAATGAAAATTATTTACAATAAAAATAGACGGTTACCATTAAAAGTAACGTTTAAAAATTACAAAATTAAACTTAATAACAATTAATTTACAAACAAATAGGTAAAACGAAACCATTTCCATTATATTGCTCGATTTTAACTAACTATTATAAATATTCTTTCTTTTCAATATTTTTGGTTTCTTTCGTTTTTCATGTATATTTAATTTTATTTTTTTTTTATAAAAATGCATTTTGTCGGTTATTAGTTTTACATAGTTTTTTTCATGTTTTAATTTTATGAACACGTGACATGCATAGATACTTATTTTGTTTTTTTTTTATATATATATTTTGTAAAGCTGTTGCTTATATGCTTTTTATTTTTTTGTATATTTTTAACTTAACTCAATTATTAAATATATTGCAACTAAATTTTTAATATTGATGTAATTATTTTTTTACAATGTATGCTTTTAATAAAAGTATGTTTTTAATTTAACTATTTTTTGTTTAATATAATATAATTTGTATAACTATAGATTTTTTATTTATTTAAATTTAAATACATAACAGTCAACATTTTTTTTGTTTTTAATATTTTAGTAATAATGTTTTTCTATTTTTTTTTTTGTGTTTTGAACCTTATAACCTAAAATAAAAATGCTTTAATATGTCTTCTAGAAATTTTATCTTTTTTTTTGTTTTTAAATTGAACGCTAGGATTTCTTTTTTTTTTAAATTTCTTTGTTTCCTCGTTATTAAATAATTAGTTTGTTTTTTGATTTAAATGAGAAGAATATAATGGAAACTGGAAAAATAATTGATGTAGGTACACATTATATTATTTTCTTTCTAATACAAAATAATTTATATTTTTTTTAAATATTTAAACGTTAACGTTGGTATACGCATAGTTTGAAAATATATGTTTTGTTATTTAAGTTAGGTATTTTTTTTTTATTTTTTTTTTAATATTATACATAATTGAGTAATTGAATTGACCAGAGGTTTTTTTTTGTTTAAATTGAATAATAATAATTGAAGGAAGTAGCACGTTGGTTCTTAAGAAATAGATTTGTTTTTTTTTTTTATTTGATTGAATATGGAACTGTAACAACTGAGTAAGTGGTTTTAAATCAGCTTGGAAGTTTTGTTAAAGATATTATTTAGTCATTTATGTAATTAAATTATATTTCACAAATTTATTTTTTAAGTTAAAAATTGAACTAAATAACAAAAATAGAAACTATATTGGTTTGTTGAACCTTTTAAAGAATTTGGGTCTAGTAATTTCTAAAAATTACAATATGTTTATGATTTTGTATTAAAGTTGTTGAGCCTGAACAGTAGATTAAGATAAATAGTGCAAAAAATCTTTCGAACATAATTCGTGTCCTTAGATAATGAATAATCAGAAAAGTCCATATACAAATATCTACTTGGAAGTGTTTGTTCTTTTCAGTGGCGTTCCTTACTTTAACACAGATAAAATCAATATAACGTGTAGTTTATTTAAAAACTGTATAAGGGAGCATAGATACATACTCGTACGTACGACAATTATATCGAACTCTAAGTTCACTTTCACTTTAAAGCACTTTGAAACCAGTTAAAGCAACTAGTGCATCTTAAATATTCTTATTCAGTCACGATTCTGAGACCATATACCATCATCCAGATAAGTGGTACACATAATATTTAGCACGAATACTCTCAGGATTGGAACAAGAAATACTTAGGCCATCAAACGTTTGACACTCAGAATGACCTTATGTTATCGAGATTTGTTAATAATTACAATAAATTAAATTTAGGTTTGGTCACCAAACCATCACCGAAGAAATCATTGGCACTCAAACTTTAAAGATACTACTACGCGTAGTTCAAATATATTGAAGGATATATATTCCGAGATTTCATTTTCTGTGCATGTTTCAGAAGGGACCATTCCAAGACACAATTGAATTGTATATTGTTATTGTTAATTCTTACAGTAGTCCTTGAGATTCATATGAACTCTCTCCTACTCCAAAAGCCTTCGATTGGCTATATTGAGTAATGTTTACCGATTGTTTATATGTTTCGAATTTCATAAAGGAGTAGACGAGGAACACACACATGCAAACATAAATATCATTTAGATAAATGTAAAAATTTCTAAGTGTGTGAATTTAAAAAGGATTAGAATAGTCCGAATATCCTATCGAAAATGAATAGTTGAAATTAGTTATGTGTACTATAATAAGACCTACATAATATATGTATAATATAATGTCAAACTATCAATGCATTAATTTTAGTCCAAATTTTCTGAGGCGTTTTTCTTTTCAAAATCAGGCAATGAGCTATAAAAAATACTGAGTTTTTTTTTGACATGCATTTTCATTGATGTGCCCTGAACCCAGAGTTACTTTTGCTTCAATCGCACACAGAGTTAACTAAGCTGGAGGAAAATTTTGTGTACATGTAAGGGCTTTAATATTAGAAGTATTTATTTTTTAAATTTGACAATTCGCAATAAATCATTTGCTTTTAGAAAAATAACAATTAAAGTGTTCATGACAACAGATTGTTTTTTACCTAGAAACAAACAACTTGTCTGTATTAGTAATTGAACTTTTTTATTCTACTCAGAACAAGGCGGAATCAACAATTTTCTCTCACACAAGTTCAGCGTAAAGTTCATTTACATATTGGCATTCCATTCCAGCGTTCGTTTTTCTTATCGCGTTCTGTGACATTTAGCTGCGTATAGGAGAGGAGTGGAATCTTTTCATAGAGTGAGTGTGAATTGGGCAGTTTACGTTTCTAAGATCTCACTAAGCAAACTTCTTTCAGCTTTAGAAGTCAAAAGCACACTCCATCTCTTTTTTATAAATTAATCAATTGTCACAAAAAATAAATGAGCAAGCGTATCCCAAAAATATAAGTCTCACTCAGCTTTTTGACAGCAAAAAAGAAGAATCTCACTGAGGAATTACGTTCAGATTTCTGTCAGAGAGCTGTCATTTACCCTAACGACAAATATTTTACTAGGCAGGTCACACGGGTAAAAATCTCTGAGGGCTCCGAGATTTTTTAAGTGGGACAAAAAATCTCACCTGAGCGCTGAGATTTTTTCGTAGATTTCTCACTAAAATTTGTTGGATTAATTTCTTCACGAAACGACTCCGAAGACCGAAACTGTAAAATTGACATTGAGCTTTCAGTGAGATATTTTTTTGTATAGGAAATGCCTGTTGTGTGAGAATGGTCGAATTTCGACCAATATTTCCTGTTAGAAATAAAAAGAGGAAGAACACTTAACTTATTTAAGGGAATAATTTTAAATATGTAAAAAACGATTTTTGATCTTTTTTACTTAAAAATAAAATACTACAACGAATTAATACAAATTTAACATTCATTTCTATTCCTGTTTGATTCGATGCATTTTATTTAGTTTTTTTTTTTTGTTTTATGAAATCTTTTCTGTAATTGTGCTTGAATAAATAAATTGCACAGTGGTCCATTTTTGCATTATTTGTCTCCTTAAAAAAATATTCTATTATTCCTTGACCTTAAAAAATTCTTTTAATATAAATTCAAATAAATATTTTAAATATATCATTTTGGGCTTTTTTTTTGTTTCTATTAAATTCCTTGTTCGCGATTATTAGATTTTTTGGTTTAATATTTTGTCTATACTTCATAAGAATCTTCCTAGCTATATGTTTTTTTTTCTTTTTTTATAATAATATTATTAACGCGATTTTTTGTTTATAACTTCTAATAATTTCTTAGATTTTTTTGTTCTAATAGCTAGCGACTCATTTTTTTCGCTTTCTGTTGTTTTTGAGTTTTTATTTATTTTATTTCATTTAGTTTAAGAACTTGTATTTAATTTCTTTTTCGAGTGTTTATTGTAATAATATTATAAAATTAAAACTTTAAAAGCAACATTTAATATCATCGTTTAGTTTGCCTTTCTTTTATAATGTTATGTATAATATCACACAAAATTAGAATTTATTTTTTATTTAACAATAATTATAAATACAATAACTAAGTTTTCTTAAATCATATTTTGGAATACTCTCGGTGAAATAAGTTTTAATTTAATAAAAATAATAAATGTGTTTACATGAGCGATTTTTTGTTACAGATTTAATTTATCAAACATTTACATATATGTATGTTATGTATGTATATATATGTAAGTATGTTTACATATACCTAAATATATTTAAATTAACTTGTGTGTTTAATAAATTTTTGTTGAGGATTGTTAAATTTGTATTCCTGTTCTATAACAATGACTGAATGGCATATAGCTATAAATTTAGTTTAGTTTTTTTTTTTGTTGTTTTTATTAATATTTTTTTTCTGGTGGTTCTTTAATGATTGATTTAATTTATATCGTTTTTTTGTAGTATATGTAGAATTGTAAATATCCATGGGAAAACAATTTCTTATCGCATCTTAGTATTTGCCTAGAAAAAATATTAATTAAATTATTAAATATCGATCTTTAAAAAATTCATAGCATAGGAATCGGGACACATGAAAAAGGATACAAGAATGAGGAATATTACATAGAGAAAAATATTACAAATGACAATTAACTCTGTTTAAAAAAAAAGTATAAAAATTTTGTTAGTATACAGATCTGATTTTGTGTTTGAAATGATTATCCATGGTGTGTTTCCTGATAAACGATCGTTTAAATGTCTCCTTGTGTATGGAAATAAAATGAAAAAAGTAAAACAAAAAAATATTAAATATATAGTGTGGTGGTTTTAAAAATTAACACAAATTGAACTTCGTTTAAACGAATTGACTGTACAGAAGCTTAACAAAAATATTTTTTAGCAGCAAACTTTAGTTAACCTTTGTTAGCATCAACTTAAATTAATTAAATTAATAAAGCTTTACAGTTAATAGTTTAAAAAATGTTTTTTAATTTCTTATGAACATTGATACCTTGAAGCAGAAAGAAAACGGTTATAAATTAAAAAAAAAACAACCGTTTCAGCAACCCTTCCCCAAGCACTACATCAAAGCATCAAACATTGAAATGATTAAAAATTATTGTTTGTTCGAATAAGCGCTGCGCTTATAAATAACGCTCTACGTTAAATCTCTGACCTACGATATACCTGCATAGACACCCGAAAACAAATTATCTTTATTAAAGACTATGAGCATCGGCAAATAAAAGCACCCAGCCGAAAAATTGGATAACTCCATTTTGTTTAATGTCGAAAAAATAGATACAAAATGTCTTAAAATAGGACAACACATTTTTTACAAAATATTAGAAAAGCACCAACCACAGAGTCGGTTGTTGGTTAAAAAAAATGATTGCACCGTTGACTTTATTGTCAGCTATTCACGCACAATGCACCAGTGTCAAAACGAAGGTTATTAATATGTCGTTGTAAATTTTTTTTTACATTCGGTATTGTAAGATTACTCCAGAATTAAGACAGCCAATTTTAGACTTTCCAATTGCCATCTTGAGAATTGACGCAAAAATACCTCATTTGTGAACAAAAAAATCACGCATACGCCATAGTGCCCCTATTCAATACATTACTTCAATTGTTTCTTTTCACGTGATTTTTGTGATGACAAAAATGAAGATAATGTGGCCGAGATAAATAACAACTATTTCGACAATGTTAAAGGATTACTAATAATCTCAACTTTTAATTAACACTATTCGCTTCATTTAAACTATAATATCTATATAAATAAAAATGTAAATGTACGTTTGTTCCTTACCGCTAATCTCCGAAAGTTCTTCACCGATTGCTTTGAAATGTTGACACAATGTTGCATTCGATTACGAGTACATACTTAAAACAAGAAAAAAAACAGTTGGATATGTTGTGCATGAAAGCAACACCCGCTATTCTAGATCTGAGCAATCTCAGTTTCAGACATTTTTCAAAATGTTCAAGCGAAAAACAAAATTCATGAGTGAACCCTTAACCAGTGCTGAAGGTAGATGGTACCTTACATATAGCTAACCCATTGTCATGGGCTGTATCAGACATTATCTACATGAAACCCTGGCAAAAAAGAGATGGGCATACAACACTGTTTTCATTAGAATCCATATGGCTTTATTTTCATGGGGTAAACCTATGTGTTATTGGCGATAATAAAACGTGGCTACTATTATTTAACGCAGATATAGGTTACGGGCTCAAGAGGCTCAGCGAAGCGGATGGGTAACAGCTATTAGAATTATAATAATATTTTTGACGCCCAGGGAATCGAGGACTTTTCACATTTATTTGGATTCACAGATTCTAGAATATGAAATAAGATGGCAGATTTATTCATTGGGGTGATTGTCATTGCCTGCCTAACAAAGAACACTGTAATATTATTTATTTATATATATTTTCTTTTTTAATTTTTTTACGATAATTGGGTTTGCAAGCCCGTGCGAAGCCGGGGCGGGTCAGCTAGTTAATAATAAAAACATAATACATTTTTTGTATTAAATATAAACTTTGGGCGTGATTTTATTTCATTTAAATTTGTTAATTTTTTGACTTTGTGGAAAAAAAATTATGTTAATATATGCAGCCATTTGTAAAACAAATTCGTTTTAGTAAAACTTCTATAAATATGGTGGTAGTCGCAAATAAGCTACACTCCGAAGGGCATACCTGTCATTACTAATATGGTGACATACACTGCGCTTCTGTAATTAAACATTGTAGACATAGATTTAATTAAATTTTGAAAATTATGACTAAAACATTATATTTTAAACGCTGAGTTACAAACATTTCCTTGAAGGGTAACATATCTTTTGTGAGAGTGTTAACATAATGTTGTTTTATGAAAATCAAATATTAACTAATTGTATCAATGTAAACACATTTTATTAAGACACTCAATCATGTGTTTTTGAATATTTATACTTAAAAGTTTAACATTTAACAGACCACAGTGATTTTCAAAAAAAAATTGGAAAATCAAATTTATACCCCGAAAAAGTTGCATATGGTCTTAAAACTAGGTAATTTTAAGATTTTTTTAAATTTTTATTTCCAACACTAGGGGTCGCGCAGAGAAGAATAAGCTTTTAAGTTTTCTCACAAATTTAAGGTAGCATTTCTAACACTTCTTAAATCCTTATTGCTTTTGTGTGTAACGTTATTATTTATTAAAAACAAAAAACACGTTAAATGAGAAACTTCAATGTGTTTTTGAAAACTTTTTTGATACAATTAAGCTCGTTATTATTCGAAAAAAAATGCATACCATCCGAAAGGTGATTTTATACTTATAAAAAGTCAGCTATATTCAGAACTTGGTCAGGCAAAGATTTCACTAATGAGGTGCTAAGGGTCTTATACTGTGACCTAGAAAAGAATTCATTAAAAAAATCTATGCCTGACCAATTTCTTAATATAGCTCGTCAGCATAAAATAACCTTCAGATGGTATGCATTTTTTTTCGAAATTCCACAAATGAGGTGCTAAAAGTCTTATACATACTAGTGAATTACTGACCATTTAGACGACATACTTTTTTTTGCGAATATCCCATATCATTTAACAACTGATTTTTTTAAATTTTAACAATTTATTATTATTTTTTCCAAACAACCGAACTCCGCTTGCCTGATTTTTGTCGAATTTTAACCATAAGCCTTTTTATACACAGCCAGTAAGTTCCCAAATTTTATCGGTCGCAAAATATGTTTCACGAGAAGATCGAAAAAGAGTAAAAAAATACCCGTATTTTATGGTTTCCGAGTAATGTTTGACGTACCTTTCAAAACCATCTCTCCTTAGTTCCAAGTCTTATGGGTGATATCCAAATTTAAATTCAAGTTCCCATTACCTAGCTTACTTGCAGTTGCTACATTACATTTTGTTTCTTCGCAATTCCGAGCAATGTTCACCACTCAGTTTTTAGCACAAGTCAGTTTATCAACATTGAATCTTTAACAATTGAAACATTTTTAAACTTTCAAATAATCAAAAATGTTTCACCTGTCTCAATAAATTGCTTCAGAAACTTTTTATTTGATTTAATTAAAATCACGTAAATAATCTCCCAGTAAGAATTGTTAACATACATAATTGATATATCATTGTTGACGCAAAAACTTTATATTTGTGTTCCAAATTTGTTTTTGATTTTGCTTCAAACCCCACTCAGTTAAATTAACATTTCGAAGTTATATGTTAATTAAATTTTTTATAAAAAAAAAAAAAAACGTATACGCCCCAGTGACCTGTGGAAAATCTCATATACAGATTCGTAATAAAAAGAAATAGAATACAAAATATTATACATATATATCTACTACATATCTACTACAAAAATATGTAAATCAAATTGATTAAAATAGATTGAATTTGTTGAACTTAGAAGATGCAACAGCTTAAGTGTATATGTATTTTGTGGAATATAAAAGAAAAATAATTTTTTTTAAATAAATCTACCAAATTTTAACTAAAAATAACAACACCTCATGCCTGAACCTTATTTTAAACAGAAATAAATGAACACAATTATAAACAACTTGAACTTACTATGACACTGTTCTGGATTGAGCTGGCCAAACACATTTAATTCATATAGCGACGCCATTGTTATAAACAAAAGATACCAAACCATCAGGATAATACCCAAACGTTTATCCAATTTCCATCCATTCAAATGTGTTGACAGAAGGAGAAAGACCACTGTCGAGAATAAGGATAATGTTGAATAGGCCAGACCTAGATGGGTGACACAAAAAAAAAATTAGTCAATGTAGATCAATAACACGTCAAGGAGAAGACATCGAATATGACAGCATGCGTTTGAGGAGGATGGTTTTGAAAATATATTATTTTTATACAACCTTTCGAAATGACATTCACATGTGAACCAGGCTTTATTATAGCAGTTTGTATGAACCACGGAAGACCTAAGCACACTAGTATATCAAAGACATTTGATCCGATCGCGTTAGAAACTGCCATGTCTCCAAATCCTTCTTTGATAACGGCTATTGAGCTTAGGGCATCGGGTACAGAAACACCAGCAGCAACAAATGTCAGTCCCATAACGGTGTCCGGGATGCCGAGGGTGAAGCCAATCACGGTGATCATCCATACCATGAAGTACGAGTAGAATGAGATCCAAACCATTGACACGAAAAATGTGAATGGATACCAATTCCGGTATTTCTCTGTTCGGCAATCGGGCATTGTTTTCTGGCAGGTATAATGAATTGGATAGACTATGTACCATGAAATCAAAGCTGGGAGTCCACCATCTACAGGCCGATCGAGTGGATTTGGTCGTGGTTCAATGCTCTTGGGATCACGGGACTTGTAGAAGTCACCTTGTTGAGCATCAGGCTTTCCCACAACAGCGCCGGATGGCTTTGTTGAAGCTTCTTTTTGGGTTACCACTTGATCGGGTTGATCGGCATTGTAGGCATAGTTCTCCTGGCCCTCGCCCTGTGCAAATTGATTCATGCCCCAGTCGTCACCGCCTCCTGCTGGCTGGATTGGTTTGGCACTGGCTACTGGCTGTGCTGATTGCTCGTCACCCCAGGCAGAGTTGGGATCCCATCCAGCATTCGGATCCGAATAGCTTTGATAATCAGCGGACGGTTGTTGCTGCTGCTGTTGCTGTTGTTGCTGCTGCTGATTAGGTTCCTGTGAGAGGCTGGTTTGTTGTTGATTTCCTTGAGTGTAGGACGTGTCGGGAAGATTCTTATATGTCACCAGAGCGGATTGTTCTTCTTTTGTAGGAAGCTTAATTGGAAGATTTAAAGACAGAGCCCATTTCTCGATATCCGAATTAAAGGCAAGTGTTACACAATAGACAACGTAGAAGAGCAACATCACAACTGATTCCATCTGAAATAAAAATAATTTGATTTAAATATTGCTTGCATATTTGTGGTAGTAACTTGACCTACCCAAGATATAACATCGTTAAATATTATAATCAGCATAACGAGAATGGAGAGGCAATAAAAGAAGCAATCACGCACTAATGGATACCAATTAAGCTGGCACACAGTTCCGGAGCATAAAGCACACACTGATATAACGAACATGATGTTAAAGACAGCCGATCCAATCACACCACTGATGCCAATATCGTCTTTAGCAAAAAACACTCCTATGACGACAGTAGCCAATTCAGGAGCAGAACTACCGGCTGCCATAAATGTAGCTCCTGCCACATCTGGAGAAAGTTTCATTTCTAGAACAAATTTGAAGATTAAAATAATTGTATTAGTGGTTGTTTTAATGGGCTCAACAAGTGGAAGCATTTTTTGTTTTTGTTTAAAATGATGCATATTTATTTTGTTTTTTTTTTTTACTTCCTAGTGTGTTCAATGTTCATGTAAAGGTATTTCCAGCATGGACTGTTCAGTAAGAAAGGTTTTACCTAAGAATATATTGCACACAATAAAGCAAGAATATCCATGAATTATATTTGCTTAAAGGATTATTATTGCACACTTTTGGAGGTGATAATTGTTTACCGCTATTGAGAATATCGTTTCAAAAAAATATTTTGATGTACAAAATTTGCTGTCCTTCAATATATTGACAAAACTCTATAAGGAATAGAGTTTGGACAAATTGTGAAGCCAATAATATACCATCTAAGCAAAGCGAATGTGCTAGGAATTTCAGAGAATGTAAGGATTGATTACAATCGAAGCAATCGAAGCAATTTTAGTTCTTTACCATAATATTAAAAAACAAAACAATTATTGTGTTTCTTTATTCATTCGGAATATTCATATATGTAAATAAGCCTTTTTCGCTTCTATATTCACCAGAATATTCTGGATAATCTATTCTATAATAATGGATATGGATTCTTTTCACTCATTTAGATATTTATTCAGTTAAATCAAATAGATTGTCTTTTTAATTGCTCGAGTGTAGTAAGTTAAAAACTAATTTTTATTGAATCTGGCTATGATATTAGAAATTAATTTAAAGAAATACAGAAATACCTATTAAAGATAATTATTTATTTAAAATTTATATTTATGAAATTAGTTTTCATTTGTACCCATATACATAAACAAAACGGTCTCAAAGTTACGTGTGTCTTGATGCTTTGTGGTAGCGAGTTAAACAATCTAATGGCATGGATGAAAAAATTGCATTTCAGTTATACGGCATGTAAATCGAGGTTGTATTAATGTAATAGAACGCGGTGTTCTTGCAAAAGACAAGAGGTTATAAAAAGATAAGAGCTCTTTCGTGGTTATAAGCTTGTACAGAAAAATAAGTGTTCGGTAATTAATGTATGTGTGGATTGTGCATCCCAATATTGTTTTATAAAATCTACTAACGTGATCACGCACGCCTCTTTAGATACACGTATCTTACAATGTTGTTATAAGCAATTACTAATTTACGCTTAATTTCAGCACTTTGATAACAAAAAATCTCATCAGTGTTTTACCAGCGGTGTAAAAAGTTGCGACAATGAAAGATTCCTAAGAACTCCATATATTTTGCTGATAATTTTTTAAATGTGGTCATCCCATCTTAGAGTTCTGTTGAAATACACACCTAAATTTTTAACTTTTTGAACATAGTTCATCTGACTATTACCAAGAAGAACTGGAGGGAAATAGCTTAGGGCAAGTTCGTTTTTGTAGATAACAAGGCAGCTTGATTTAGAAGGATTTATTTTAACCTCATTTTCTGCATACCACTTTCAAGATCTTCGTTTATTTTACTTATACCATCTTCGATCAGTCCCAGTTTGCAACTAATAGCTCATCAGCATATAAATGTTTGGAACAAAAAGGGTCCTAAAATTGATCCCTGTGGAACACCTCTTGGTATAGGCAAGTAATTAGAAGTCTTATTATTTACGAAAAAACCTTGAGATCTTCCACATACATAGTTATCAGAAACTCAGTTTGCATGCAGATGAGGAAAAACTAAATATATGTATTTTTCAATTTATATAATAAATTTTTTTGGGTGATTGTATCAAATGCTTTTGAATAATCTACTAAAGCTAGGAAAGTTACTTGATCCTTATCAATTGCATTTCTTATATCCTCTGAAATGGGTTGGTTGTATTTTGTTAACTGTTTCTAAGGACAAGCTTCTAAGATTTCCAATGAAGGATCTTGACGTCTCACTATGTAACAAATTGCAATTGAAATCGCCAAACACAAAAATTTTCCCGTACAATGATGAGTACTCTTCTAAAACGTTATAAAAGCTCGATAAATTAGTATAACTATCTGGCCGATAGACATTTTGTCATTGAACATTTCAATAAAAAAAATTCTATGGGATTATTTGCAGGTGATTCCACCATAATTCGACAGTTTATACATTGTTTGCCATATATTGCAACGCCTCCACCTCTGGATTTTCTATCAACAAAAGTTTATAGACGTTCAAACTATAAATTTCATCAGTTACTCCTTCTCTAAACCATGTTTCGGATACACAAATAGCATCCACATTAGAGTTTACAAAAATTTTACGAAACTCATTTATTTTCCTGTACAAGCTTTGTGCATTGATATGGCAAATATGAAATCCCTTTTCTGAAAGAGTGGCAGATTCGCCACTAATTTTAAATTAATTTTAAACAACAAAAAAAAACGTCTTAATTAAAATTTCATCTATTTTCACTTAAGGAACATTATTGCTACTACGCGAAATAAAAATATAGAAAATATACATATGTATGTACATATCAATTGTTTTGACATATCACCGAAAAATTGTTCGCTATTCTATTTTTGTTTCTGTCATTAATTTCACTCTTGATATTGTGGATATACAATTTGTATTTTCCATATTCACCCATATTATTCACTCGAAACATCCAGATTGAAACTTAAATCCAGATGTATTTATATTGAATTTGAATACTTTACATCCGAATTGAAGTTTTAATCTGGATGTATCGAGTGAATAATATGGCGGTATCTGTCAAACTTCATAGATAGAGGGCTAAAAGAGACTTTAGGTCCGTTCGTGTACTCGTCCAAAACAATCAGAAACTACCATTTTTTACAAGATTAAGTCCGAATTTTGGGTAGTTTTGAGCAGAAAGAGCGTTCATGAGAGAGAAAATGATTTTCTCTTCTTAGACTTCTTTTAGACGATTGCGATTTTTAAGCGGCGTTTCTCTTTTGGCCTTCTTTCGGTTGCAAGGATGCTTTTAAACACTGCAATTTTTAATGCCTGCAATTTTTGTTAAATGAAAAGGAAACATATCTGCACACTCTTCACTCTGCTTATGTCTCAAAAAACACGAAAAGGCACAAAGAAGAAATTACGATAACTCTACAATTTTTTCAACCTCAGCAATTTTGTCTACCCCGGCCACCACATTCGTCCCCCGCCTAGTTTCTTAAAAATTGCAAGGGGTGATTGCATCGTTTAAAAGCAGTCTTACCAGTTTTAAGCGGAGAAATTTCTTCGGACAGAAACTGGTAAGTTCTGTGTTCTGTCAAAAGCCAGTTTGAAAGACAAAGAACAACAAAAAAAAATACAAAATGGCTTACTTTTTGTTTTAGAACAGAATTCTTTAATTCGTTCATAAACATAAATGAAGTATTTTAATAAAAAGAAGTGAACTTTTTGGTAAAAAAAAACTAATTAATGAAATATTTAGTTAATGAAAGAAACTTTGTTTGTGAAGTGTTCTTTAATTCAGTGTTCTTTTTTAAATTCTGTTCTTCTGTAATTATGATCGAATTTGGGATTAATAAAAAAAAATTACGTGATGTTTCGCTTCTCTTTGATTATTTCGCCGTTCGTTCTTCCAAATTTGACAGATTGCCAGATTTAGTCCGGAAAGTACACGAACGCAGCTTTTAAAAATCCTCTAAAAATCTAAAGATTTTGAGTTTTTATTAATTGAAGTCAATTTATGGGCTTTAGATTTATCGAGTAATCTGTTTTCTATTTTAAAATCAGAAGAATATTTTTCTGGGTGACCATTTGACAAATGCCATACTAGTACATATACGTAAAACAAAACGACCATGATAAAGAACAATAAATTTTATAACAGAAGAATATGTCAAAATCAGCATTGCCGAAGTGGCACTACAATTTCCTCACGGCACGGTGGTGGTAAGAAAAAATTCAATATGGCACGCTTTTCTTATTTCTATTATTTTACTTAAAATAAGGCAAATTTTGAAGAAATTTGAAAAAAATTCCTTGCTTTGTTAGATTACATCTCTTGATATTAGGCGTATTTTTTTCCAAGCCGAGGTTGGATGGAAAAAAACGATGCGGGACAAAACTATTTACATTTTAACATGCAACAACAACTAATCTCCTTTGGGCTTAGCTAAACCCAAATAATTTTCGAGGATTAACTTAAGCGCACAGAAAAACTATGTTACCGACATACATATTTGATAATTTGTATGGAAACTATATTTTTTCTGTGATTGCGTCGTTATCTCCAGGATTTGAAAAAAACACACCTATTATTGAATTAAGGCTCCCCCAAATCAACGGGAAACATTCTGAACGACGACGGAAATTTCGGCTGCCAAAATATATTTACAGGACGATAAATGAGAGTATCCACACCAACGCGAACGCGACGCGACGCGACGCGACGCACGGTGCGATTAAGCATGTAAAATATATTGACAACTGAAAGCTTCGTCGTCGTTCCGAATGTTTCGCGTTGGTTTGTGGAGCCTGTATATTTCATTCGGGAAAATAAGGACAATTAAGTAAAGTAAATAAATGAACACGCATACTCGGATGTCGGATGACAACACAGTTGAACTATCTACGCCATGTCGGACTAGGCAGCTTGTTGGCTGGTTAAGAAAATAAGGGTCAGATTCTATCAATTCGTGTTTCGGAAATATTTGATTTACATCTTTCAAGTATCTTGGAACTAAGTAGGGTTAATTTAGTGTTTGTCTTGAATTACAAAACCTACAACTCAATTTCAAAATTAAAAAAATTAAACTGGAACAAGTTGAATCTACTCCAGTCAAATCCATTTAATATATCCAAAATCTAAAAATATTTTTTGGCAATCGAAAGCATACTTATAAATTATATGCAATATTTTTAGTATAATTGGACTTTCTTGACTTATTGTGTGCACCATATTCTAGTCTACTTAAACTCGATAAGTTGTTTTTTTTTGTATTAATATTTCATGCGAACGATGTATCGTGTCAAATAAATAACTAGAGATGACATAAAATCCTCATATGTATGTATATTAATGGGTATTCTAACTCCTTCCTCAAAAACCCATAAAAACTTTCTTACAATCTGTTGTTTTTTTCTGTTTATATAGGTAGAGTTAATGATGTCATTATATTATTTTTTTGTCTTGATAGAAAGAACTGTATTTTTTTTTTTACTGAAAGTAATTTCTTAACTTAAAATATTAACTATAAAAATAAAATTTTAAAATTATAGAGCTCTTAAAAAAAATTATGGCGATACCTTCACAAATTCGGTCCAAGCTTGCAACAAAATAATCATCACACACAATGGCCAAGCCAAAGAAAGTAAATATTGCTACAATGAAATGAATTATCAAGCCGCCATGACGTCTAGCATATTGACCCATTAAGGGTGGTGGAAACTGTTCAATAGCTGGTGGGGTGCAATTTTCTCTTTTCGGTCTCCATGTAGGTACAGCATGCTTATTATGCGGGGTGGTAGGAGTTGTTGTGGGGAATTCTTCCTGTTAACAAAAATAAAAAAAGATGAACAATTATTTTATCACATCATTACGAAAATATGGAAAATATAGAGTTAAATATTATATTTTTTTTTTCGAAAATATACTTTTACTATCACGGTTGTATACTCGTCCGGGTTATTCTGTGGGTTTGGTGAGAAATTGTCTTCTAAATTCGTTTTTTCTGGTTCTTCGATGTTTTCGGGTGATTTTTGCGAGTATACCGAAATGCAGGTATATATCAGGAACAACAGTCCCATATTCCAGAACCGACCTCGTCTTGTTCTTCTCATTGCCTTAAATAAGAAAAAAAAAAGTTAAAAATTATTCATAAAGAATTTGGCTGCTCTGTTCAGTAATGAATAGATCTAAAGTAAATTTTAGTACAATTTCATTTTAATCTATTGAAAAAATTGTTGTGGATATTCTTCTTTTCAGGCAGAATTTTGTTTGTTATCTATGTATATGTAGTTTATATCAATATGAACATATTTTAGTCCGAACAAATATGACAGGTAGGTCTAACGTTATCTAATAGCCTTTTCACACCAAGCCCAAAACTCGGTTTTCGCGAAATTATCGGTTTTGGCGGAAAACCTAATCGAAAACTAAAGTTTTACCATACATTTTTGGTAAACCAAGTTTTATATAAAACCTCTCGAAAACTAGTTGAAATACAAAGTTGAACTAAACAAACAAACCTTTTGAAACATCCAGCGCTCAATAAAATGTAAAAAAAAAAACTGCTGAATTCTGCTGACAAAAGAAATTGTGAGTGTGTTATGTAAATGCGAGATGTTTTGTTGTTTTTGTTTTGCAGGAGATGAGTTGGTGTTTGTGAAATGTCAAACGAAATCTTATAATGTTCAGTGTGAACGCTTTTCAGGTTTTTGAAAACTTTTTGCCGAAAACCCGGTTTTGGGTTTGGTGTGAAAAGCCTATAACGTTGTGTACAATCCTTTAAAAACAGCGAGTTCCTATTACATTTCTACACTTTTCGGAAAAAAACAACAATTTTTTGCATACCATCGCTCTCGAATACGAATCTGTAAATATGGTGCATGACAAACATTTTTAACGAAACCCTTTTAGGTAATCACTTGACTCTAAGTTGAAAGGTCATGATTCTCTGAGAACGAATATCTAGATATTATTATGTATGTAAATACGTATGTATACGGCATTCGTTTTAAGTGACTTATGACATTAGTGGTCTGTCGGTGTTGAGGCGTCATTTAAAAAGTCTGTCTTATTGACATTCACAATCAGGAAGACGTAATGTAATAAAACTTCAGGTGGTTCCTTAAAAATTTAAGAATTCGTGAATTTAGAAGTGTCTGGCGGGACTATAACTGAAAAAATCAAAAATAATGCAGTCTTCTCAAAATACGTCAAACCGTTATTAGAATAAAAAAAAAAATTCTGACAATCACTTTGGTAAATGCAGGTACAAAGTTTCTTTTTTAAGTGATTTTTCAATTTATCGACATCTTAGCCATCCTTCAATGGAATATAGCTTGACAGATAGGCAACAAACTATATTCTGACGTACATGTACTGCATATACCACCAAGTGTCGTCCAAAAGATCCAAAAACGCTCTTTTTCCGGAGCAAATAATAGCCGCGTTCAGAAAAATTTCAAAGTGCTTAATGTAATCTAAAAGTTCCGGATTTTGTAGAGATTTTTTAATCCATCAACATGCATGGCTACGATATGCTTCAGGAGAATTTGGCAGTTTATAGCTTGGCAGTCTATATTAGCTCACATTTACTTATGGTGTTTTTGATTGGTAATCCGGAAGAGAAATGCCAATCGAATGCAACACCTTCTAAAAAAAGCACTTCAATTCAAATATAAAAAACATTAAAAGCCTCGCACGCAACGATAACCTGCAGATCTTTGTATTTATTAAGGATTTTTTTTTAACTGTTTATGCAAGGTGGCGCAAAATTAATTATCCAATTTGTTTTTGAATTACTTTTTTACTAAATAAAAAAATGATTTTGAGTGATGGACCTTTTACAATTTTGTCTGTTTAGTGGGAAAGATAATATCCCTCAAGTGGCTGCCGCCATGTGTTGAAACACATTTGTGCCTGTTTTATCGCAAAAATTATAACATCTTCCGACAGGGTGGTTAATTTTGCGCCACCTTGTATAATACTTATATGGTGTGTGTGTGTATGATTGCAGAACAAAGCAGACATGCCTCTCATAAAAAAGCGCGCTGGTTAATATCCACTAGGTCATTAAATCGAATCAAGAAAATGTCAACAGGAAGATATGAAAGTGTTGAAACACTCACGCAATTATTTAAGTATTGTTGTCGTTATATCCTCGTTAACAGGAGCTGACTTCTTAAGCTAAGATAACTTCAGAATAGAACTCATTATATAGTTTTGTCGATTTATAAAAAAATTGTTTGATAGACCTTACATAATACATTAACATAATATTGGTATATTATATTTATTTATTCAAATATTATGCTTTATTGATCCTGTGCTAGTTTTTTTAAATTTGATTTCTCTAAACTTCTTAATTAAATATGTTGTATGGACTGGACATAAAAAAATACTACCTTCTTATAAAGCAAATGGCTATGTACATCAAATCCTTGAATTTTATATACAGGACAAGTAGGTATTTAAGAACTCTGTCAACAAACTTACATACAAATCTATTCATTTTATATTTTTGATGACATTCAAGGAAAAAAGTATTTTGCATAAGTAGATTTTGCACTTTATAAAAGTCAATGATCCACATCTTAAGATGAAACACTGCAATAATATAAATTGATTTTGTATTTTGATTTGTTGGCATTAAAGGGTGTTTCTTTCTAAGTAAGAACTTCTAAAATTTAGAGATATAATTTTTGTTACTTGACAGAAGGTATTTATTTTAATTTGAATTCTATTATAATTGTTCGTGTAAGAAATGTATACAAATTTATGAAAAAAAATCTGTAAATATCAAAGATTGTTATAGTTAATATTATGCAAAGTCTCGTGGAATAGACTGAGTAATCCTTATAGTCTATGACGCTGATTACACGACACGTTTTTTCAGTTGTTTTTCCTTTCGTCTTTTTGACAGCTCGGGTGAGGGGTGTAGAAATGTAGGGGGAATGAAGCAACAAATCCATACATTTCTACAAGCTGTCAAAAATACAAAAGACGAAACGACCGAAAAAAAGACTCGTGTAATCAGCGTCTATTTTTTAAGGAAATTATGCTTTTTTTACCTCTCTCACCTTAAGGGGTGGGCAAATAGAGTGGGCCGATTACTTAAAATCATGTTCATATAATGTACCGACAACAAAACAATTGATGCATTTCCTACGAAATTTATTTGGTAAACTTAACCAAACGTTATTGTGACTACCGGGTGTTTTTTTTTAAAAGAGTGTGTTGTTTTCAATCAGGCAATACTTTTTTCGAAGTTGGTCTTTTTGACAGCTTTCACTTGATTTATGCTCAGTTTGGTTTGCCATTTCATAATGAATAGACTTACTCCTGAACAACGTTTGCAAATCGTGCAAATTTATTACGTCCATGAATCGGTTTCGCACCACGTTTACTCTAGTGGATAATGCGTATCCTCAGAGACGCCGTACATTGCGCACCGAAGGCTGCTGTGGAGCCGAGTATCGAAGAAGACCCGAATGAGTCCATCCGCTATCGCGCGCAACAATTGGAGCTGTGCCCCTCCACTTTATGAAAGATTTTGCCAGCTGCGGTGGCCACTTGCCCAAAATCATTTTTAAACATAATGGCAAACCTTTATCTTTATAATAAAGCTAAATTCTTGGCCATAACATTAAATTATATGCGTTTTACGTCTAAAAAAACACCGTTTATAATGTATATGATGTATAAAATATCTGAAAGAACTTAAAAAAACCGTATTCTGTTACTATCGAATCGAGATTTATTGAAAGCAATTTGTTCATATTATTAAACAAAGGAGATGGCCTATTTTACTATGGAGGCTTGGCCTGAGCGTCGTGCGTACATAGATGACATGGATACTAAATGAAAGCTGACGATGAGGTCAATGTATCTGCCAAATATTTCCAAAATCGGTGTTGGGGGTCTCGAAATATTTGAGCTTAAAGTTGGCAATTAAAAGTTAAAGAAATCAGGGGCCTAATTCCAATTTTGGCAATAGCTGTCCCTATCATTCTCTTTAGATGTGATAGAGAAACGATATCGTTTAATCGTTTTCGTTTTACGGAATTAGACCCCAGCTCTTTTTGAAAATAATAGCCCATATTTTCCGAAGTATTGCGAGTAGGAAAAATATTTTGGTATCCAATGAAAGATCACAAAAATCTCCTTAAAATGGTACAAAATTCTCACAAATTTTGAGATATCAACACAAAAACTCTTCCAATATAATATCGTTTGAGTTACTTTCTGAAATGGATATCTCGAAAAAATCAGTGATGGCATGTTTTTTTGGGTAGAGTACGATAACTTAAGCACCAAAAATTAATTTAATTTCAATGCTTTAAATTAGGTACAAATAATTAGCCAAACTTCACTATTTACTAACGTCATCTAAAGAGATTTTTTTAATTTATTTATTTTATCCGTTAAATACTAACGTAAAAGCTTAAGGGCCAGTTTCACAGTGCACACTTAGCAAAATAAGTGGCACTTAATTTTCCCATTTTGGCACTTAAGCCGCAGTTTTACTACCTGAGTAAGTGGAACTTAAGTGGCCAACATCGGAGACTTAAGTGTCACTTATTCCGATAAGTTTACACTGTGAAATTGGGAATTAGTTTTCCATATTCGGCACTTAAGTGACACTTACTTCAATGTGAAACTGGCCCTAAGGGTCTATTTCACAATGTCTGAGTAAGTTCTGATTATTTACTCGACACATTAAATATTGACACAGGGTCATAATTTCAAAAGAGAAAAACTAACAAATTGTGTTTTGACGACTTGAATATGTAGGTTGTGAATGCGAAATTAATTTTATTTGTTTTTGTGGACTTATGACCCTCTTCCGATGTTTATGTGTCAAGTAACTAATCAGAACTTTACTCAGACATTGTGAAACAAGCCCTAAACCTAGGTACATAATTACAATGTTGTGTTAAAAAGGGTAATTTTAAAATTAATAGATTTTAAATTGTCATTAATTGATGAAATTAAGAAATAATATATTTATTGAAAACTGAAATCAATTGATTAATAGGACTGTTGACTTGACACCATAGTTTCTACTGAATAGAGGACATAAAGGTAGATGCCTTCTTATGCTAGTTTGACTATAGCTGAAGTTTAAAGAAAAGCTTTCGGATATATGGATCCCAGAAATCACAAGAAAATCGTTTAATAAATTTTGTTTGCTTTTTTAATAATTACATTAAAGTGGTCGTTAAATGTTAATTTAGTATCGAGAATGATTCCCAAGTCGGAGAAGACAGACAGATCATTTTGAAGAAGTAAACAATCATTTATTGAAGTTATTTTTTTGTACAATTTAAATCATCGGCGTAGATTTTATTATACATTTATAAAATGGAATAATAGGTGGGTGCCTTTACTTTGAAATTCTGTAATTTTTTGTCCAAAACTACACATTTTATTTTTTATTAAAATTCATAGAAATTCGCAGTTTTGGACAATACGCATAATTTTTCTACTCAAAAAATAATCTTTGACTTTTGATATTTGATTTTAATCTTTGACGTTTAACAAATAAATTGGCGGGTTCAGAAAAATGAGATCTCTGAAATTTTTCTCACTAAAAAAGTGAACAAGCGAATCCAAGATTTTTTTTCCTCAGAATTTTAACAGCAAAAGCCTATCTTTATAAAATACGGGTGAACATTTAATATGAACCCACAATTAATTCTTCACATGAATTTTTGATCGAATTTTGAGTTTGGAATTACTAATACTCACTTTGAATGAAAAAAATAATATTAATTTGAATGACTTCATAATTTTGAAAAGTTTCGAAAAAAAAGTGTTAAAAATCAATGTTTTGCTCTTTTTTCCTCCTTGATGAGAATATAAACGCTATAAAACACAATTTTTTAATTGGAAATAATTTTTTTGATTTTCTATTTTGAGTAAAACAAATTTATTGACTAATGTCACAATCACAACACCTAAGTGTCCTAGTGGTCGTACGTTGGGAAAAGAAAATTTTGGGTGAAATTGATTGAAGAACCGGTTCATATTTCATTTTCATATTTTGGTACTCACTTCTTGTTTTGAATTTCATACCAATGAACTATAGGCGTCACTCTTGTATGGAAATTTCATTTTCACTCGAACTGAGTACTAGGCTAAAGCTGAGAAATTTTGCTGAAGAATCCTATTCGTGTAACTGAGATTTCTGATGATTGAATGTGTAATTACACAGCATTTACATATTTAAATGATTAGATGGGCGTTTATGCAAACCTTACCATTTTCCACAATTGGTAAATCATGAATACCTTATTATTAATATGACAGGAATCTACATTTAATTAAACTGCATTTTTTTACTGCTTTTATAATCTTTGCAATGTTTGAGAAATTCTTAATTACAGAATAACCAAGGTTTTATTTTAATTTTTTAAAAGTTTATAGAAAACGAAATAATTTTTTTTTGTGCACAAAAACAATTTTTGACGTTAAATATTTAAGATTTTAGATTAGATTTATTATTATATGTAAATAGATTTATTAGCCCAGTTCCTATACTTTGAAACTCTGAAAATGTGTAAAAATAAACACAAATGCACAGAGTTTCAAAGTAAAGGAAGAAACTTATTATTTCATTTTTGTAAATATCTATTTACAAATGTTTAGGTGTAAGAATCTTTGAAGCCAGATTGATTGGGCATAAATTTGACGTTTAATGAATAGCTGATTCAATTCAACCCAACAAACATTTATTGTATTACACAACAATGTATATCCCTTCAATAATTAATCATTGTAGGACGTTATTTCTCCAATATACCTACATATATTTGTACCTACTTTATTGCTGCTGACGTTCGGGAAAAACCTATTATGCATAAGTAAAGTAGGTTATGATTTTATTTAAGTCAATGATCCACATATAAATCTGAGTATTCAACATAGTACAATTGATATGCTAAGATGGTTTTATATCAGTTCATTATTTCATGTTATTTAATATTCTCACTCCGATTTATAACAGCGATTAAATTACATGCACTTAAGTTTAATTTCTCATATACTAGGTACTCGGTGCCAAATTAATCAACAGCTAATCATGATGTTTATATACAAAAAACACTTCTTTGATCCTTTACAACAAAATAAAAGCACACCTTAAGAGCTCGAAAACTTGATAGCAAAAAGGGTTCACTATATATGTTTTCAAGTTGACGACAACGAAAACGACGACGACGATGACGATAAAAGAAAAATATTAAAATGCAATCCTCTTAATACGCAACAACTAAGACGACTAGATTAACCACCACATCAAGATGCAGTCACAAGTCGCAGTCGAAGTCATCCCAGACCCATCAGGTAGGGTAACCTGGAGGTTCAGTGCGGCAGTGTAACTTGACACCCCTATAGAGCGCATTTACAAGCCCAACCGAGAAACAAAAGAAATAATAATGAACGTGTGGTGTGGATGAATAAACTATTTTGCTGTGAAAATACCGACGACGTCGACGACGACGGCACAACCACTTTAAAAATATTCTCATATAGTCTTATGGGTTTTTTCTCGCAATCTTCTGCTCTAAGGAGTCCTATACCTACTACACCCCATCCTCTCCCCTCGCCACTCTTCCATTTCTTCCCATCGCAAATCCTGTTTTTTATTAAAGAGAACAATAAATATTATTGCTGTTTGCTTTAGCACTCGCTCTTGCCTCGCTCTTCGATGGTAATTTTCATCAGCTTTTCCTCTTTTCGCCATCATTTACTACACAAAATTACGTGCCACTGCCAACCGACCGACCGACCGACCCTACATTTCAAAGGGGTAGTTGAAAGGGGGGACTAACCGCCCATCATGGTGCCATGCTTTCAGCTTCGTCTTCCTTCCATTCATTCACTCATAATATCGATTTACGATTTTCCATCTCACACCACTTTAATACCAAAACACACACATACACACACGCACACACACACACAGAATCCACACACATTTCACAGTTGGAATGGCAAAACTTATATCCGTCATATAACATTTTTCTTCAATTGACCACCCATCCAAATGTGATCCTTTCTTTGTTGGTTGGTCCTTTGACTCCCACTCTACTATCCGTATCCTTCATCACCGATGTTCCTTACATCATCCGGAAAAAAAATAAAATTGAATAACTGCAAACGGAGGATTTGCAAAATTTGAAAAAAAAAAAAAAAACACACAAATCGGATGCACCCCTATCTTAATGCATAATGCAAGGATTCAAACGGTTTTGTAAGGGATCATTTAATTTATTTATGTCTATGTAAGAAAAAATATAAAAGAAAAAAAAAATTATTTTTACCATTTCTTTCTTTTTTTGATATTTTCTCGCAAGGAAACAAAATAACCAGATAGCTCTAGACTTCTTGGCTACAAGGTCTTCTTTCCTCAGGCTTCAGAAATTTTCTTTCACACACAACACGCACTATAATATGTAGATACACTTTGCACTTTTCAATAATTTGGACTTTGATATAGGTTTTGAGAAAAAATAAAAAGGATGATGATGAATTCTGAGGAAACTCCTTAGCAGAGCTTCATTTTTAGAAGTTTTTATTTTCTTTTTTTTGGTAACTTTTAGATCTCAAAGATTTTTTTAACAATTTTTTTATGATTTTAATATATGTATATGGAGAAGAGGTTTGTCACAGCACAACACTTAAATTAAAGACAGAGCTCCCGACGAGAAATGGAAAAACCTTTTCAGTCAATTTTCGTTTGGTTATTTTATTCGACTCCCCATATACACTCTGGTTGGTTGGTTAGTTGGATGATGATGATGATGATGGTGCTCTTAGTTTTTGCTATTTTGATAAGCTTTTCAATATTATTCTTTCATCCGAGAAAATAAAAACCAGAAATTACAAATACCAACTCGTGTGAAGGTTCTCTTTAATGAAATAAGCCAAAGCAAACAGGGTTCGGACTGTTCGGGGGGCTTTTTCAAAATAAAATTAGAATGTAAAATGTTTTGTTGTGAAATATTATTGCCATTGTGTGATGTTTTATAGATGTTTAATGTGAAAATGTTTATTTTTGATTTTTGGAATTGCTCACACAGATAAATTTTCAACAAAAATTATTAAGACCAATTTAAGAAATATTTTATATATTAAGTAAGGCAGTACTCAACTACTGATACTACGGCTATGGCACAAGGTCTTAAGTCAGCTATGGACTTCCTTTACCCACTTTGGTATGATTTAAAACTTTTTGCCCAGTTTGAAATTCTTTTATAGTAGACTTATATCCCAATATAAAGATGAAGAAAAGAAAAAAAGATAAACTTTAAAGCGCTCAATCAATTTCAATTCAAAATAATAACACAATGAAGAAATTTCCTATTTATCTACTAACTTAATTTTCGTTCATTTTTGTTTAATTCAACTTAGAGGTAAGACCTATAATATTCGGAAGCTGTCGGAAACAAATTGCAAAACCGAATGAAAAGTTACATTCCAAAACGTTAATAACCCATAATCAAAGATACTCAGTATAAAAATGCCAATCAGTAAGTTTATAATTAGCTATTTGATTATAATTAGCTATTTTTTGAAATCTAATAAATACGCCTGATAATGTTTCATTTAGAGTTGAAATATTATAGTTCGCAGGAAAGTTCTTTCTTTTACATAAAAATCGATGAATTTAACAAGAGTTTCCTAAAACTACTTCACTACGAATGGAGTAACTTCTGATGCCTGTCAAAGCAGCACACCAAACGAAGGTGATACAGTGGATTTCCACTTTAATAAATTTACCCTCTCACGTTCATGCGTACATACTATACTCCCACACACACATAAATGCGATAATATTGCGGAAGAGAAATTTTATTATATTTACATAGATATTTATTATATTTTAAATGGCAAAGCCAAGTGAGTATAAAGCTTTTTTAAAGAAGGCTTTAACCCCACATAATGCTTCTTGGCCTTATATTCATTTGGGGGTGTTTGAGCATTTGTTTCCTTTCAGGATGTTTCAATTTTCAAAAGTAACACAAATAAAAAAAAAACAAAAGAGATTAGTGCTTAATTCTATACAAAAGAGCTTTTATCGTTATAGATCTAAAGTGCACTTGATTCGATTTGTCAATTTTGACAGAAAGAGCAAGTTTTTTACGTGACTTTTGTTTTATCGCAACAAGATATGACATTTGAAAGTTCAAACAGATTTAAGGTATGTTTCATTTTGCTGATTTTTATTTATATGGTGCACTAGTATACATGAGGAAAATGAATCAAGGTTTTTAATTTCTGACAAAATGATGTCTAGGTACCATAAATAAATCTTTCTTTTGAGTTTTTTTTTATTTGTGCTTGTTTAGTTTTTTTTTTCGATGAACTTTCTTGTATATTTAAAATAATTATTCTTTGACATGTTCAAAGCGAGAAACAGATTGGCACAGCAACTTTGACAACCACATCACTAATTTTAGAGCCAGTGGTTTTAAATGGCTTTAAATACATTAATACAGCAACATCGACATCAACGTTAGAAATCGATGTCGCTGCGCAAATGCTGCCAAGTTTAAGGCGAAGTTTTTCAGGTTTGTAAACACTCAAAAAATGTTGTTATTTGTTTTTATGCTGTCAAAAGCGCTGTTCACGTTGTAATCTATTTCACATGACTTTTGATGTCAAATTTTTCGTTGCTGTCAAAGTTAATGTGTCAATCTGTTTCTCGCACAACTTTTTCATTGATTTTACAAATGCAGGTAACACAATTCAAATTTGTGTGATGTCTTTTATTGTTTCTTTTATTTGATAAAAATAAATATATACATATGTATGTAAAATAAAATTAATAGAACTTGCCACGAGACATTAAAAAAATTTCTTGGTAAGTTCGCAAGGAATCCATAACGAATTTGTTCGAGGAATTTGAAAAAAAAAACAATAGGTAACGGGAATTTCTATAGAAATCTCTCACAATTTTAGCTAAAGAAACAGGGTAATTTGTTTCAATTTATGTACGTATCGATTTCCCTGATTTTTGTTTATGCTTTTGTATCGACATTTAAGCCAGAAATACCTTGTTAGTTTTGATTCATTTAGAAGTATCTACTTGTTTCAAAAATCAATTTTTTGGGTTATCTTTAAAAGAACAATTTTTTACATTTATTTTTCTGAATTTCCAATTTATTTTGGAATTTACAATATTAAAAGATTAACTGCTTTCGATTAAAAAACGGAAGAAAGGTTGACGACCCGGGCCTAAAGGTTCCTCCACACCAACGCGAATCTGTCGCAGCAACAGCGAAAACAATAATAACAATGTGTTGTTTTCATTGACAACCACGTATTTATTGTTTTCGTCGTCGCGGTCGCCGCGACAGATTCGTGTTGGTGTGGGGGAACCTTAATTCCGTAAGACGAAAACGATCGAACGATATAGTTTTGGCAATATAACTGTCCTATCTTTCCCTTTAGATGTGATAGAGATGGGTATTGTCAAAACGATATCGTTAGACCGTTTTCGTTCTGCGGAATTAGGTCCCTGCCATCGTCCAGATTTATGGGCGTGTGGAAACATGAGGCCTGCCAGAAGTAACTGTTAATGAAGTCCGTAATCGCGCCATGATAACACTATTTGCTGAATAATATGAAGCCCGTGGTCTCGACGACATTTGGCTGCAACCAGACGACGATGGGGCGCTACTCAAGCTATCCTAAAAATTCTGGGATACTTATATATCCTATGAGTAATGTCAACAAAAGCTGATTTGCGTTCAGAAACATACTGGATACTCGAGTATCTTAGATAGGCTATAGTAGTGAAACCTGAACACGGCCAATGTATGTAGCCAACTCGCAAACGAATAGGTACTCGTTCGTATGTCCTCAGGATTTGTTTAGAAATGCACGAAGGACCAGCTTATGAAGCTAAAATTAAATTAATTCTTGAAATCCAAATTGTCTTTATTTTACAAGATTATTGATGTAAGGTAGCAAAGCGATTGAATTATTAAATAGATTTGAAAGTGAGTATCTGAACAGTAAAGTGCTTTTAAGTAATGTTATTTTTAAACAGGGTAAATGTTGCGTAATTTAAAATAAAATAAAAATTAAATTGTTCTGATAATTTGAATCAATACTGTAAGATGGTAGTAAAATAGTTAGATACTAATAAAAAAGAAAATGGCAATACTTAACTGCAGCTTACTTTTTGGGTTGTGATATTTTTACAGCAACTTTGACAGAAAAAAAAGTTGATGTTATTTTTATTTGATTTTGATGTAATGCCATTGATGTATGTAATTTTGTTTTAGTCACTCTATTTTAAATTTAGTTCTCTAAAGTTGTTTTGCTTTTAACATCATTTTGTTTATCGATAACAATGCATTTCTTCTATTTGGACACGGTCCAAATTTGACAATTTGCTTCTTTTTTTAAATTAAATTAAATTATGTTATTTCTATAATAAACTTCTTGAGAAATTGACGAACAAATTGAATAAAACTTATAATATTTTATTACACATATTCTGTGCTTATCTTCTATTTTTATTTTTTCTATATAAATAAAAATGTAAACGTTTGTTTGCGCTTTTCCTTTTTCATTACAACTTTTCTTATTTATATTATTGTTTTTTAAACATTTAACCATATTATTCAGTAGCAAGATATTATTATCATAACTTTGTGTAAATTGTGCGGTTACAACCAAATTAAAAATAATCTATGCTGTTAATAAATAAATTTGTAAATAAAATGTTTGTTTGTTCCTAAACTTAAATCTCCGAATCGGAATACCGATTGCTTTGAAATGTTGACACAATTATTGCATTTAAATACCTACGCAAAACATAGTGCAACATCCAAAAGCATGTGGAAGTAAAGCCGAACCACACTTATCTCGTGTGCAGTGTTGCGGAGTAGTGTCTCGCTATCGCTTCAACGTATTTCATATGCGTAGAGCCATAATTGTATTGTGTGATGTGTTGTGTTGTGTAAGAATCAATTTTTTATTTCCGATTTCGCCATACTATGCTGTGTCGGAAAAAATATTTTTCTATGGGAAAGACGAGATAGTTATCAGGAAAGAAACTCAGCCTTAAGGATTCCCCACACCAACGCGAATTTTTCGTGGCGACGACGAAAACAATAATAACAACACGTGGTTGTCAATGAAAACAACACGTTGTTATTATTGTTTTCGTCGTCGCCGCGACAGATTCGCGTTGGTGTGGGGGATCCTTTACTATGAGTTTCACACGAAAAATATTTCACTATAAAATTGTTGTTCTTTCGAATTTTAAAAGCTATTGTGAGTTTTGTCCGAACAAAATTTTGTTCGCTTATTAAAAATAAGTGAACATTTTGGCTGTCAATGGCTTTACATTTCGCCCGAAACGAATGCTCACAATAAGGAGAATTTTTCGGACATGAAATTTCGGGTGAAACTCACAATAGGCGAAAAATGAAATGTCAAATTTTCCGGGTGGAATAATAAGGCTGAATAAGTAAATAGCAAAAGCAAAAAATGACAGTTTGCAACACAAAACTCTGATTATAGTGCGCAGCACACAACTCGACAACACACAACAGGCGATAGGTGTGCTTCCGGTTTAATTCACGCTATACTGAGATCTCAGCAATTTGAGGAACAAAATTTGAAACGCTTCCCCAGAATGGCTGGGTTCAACACATGATAATATAAATCTGAAAATTCAGATTTTTTCTGGCTTCTGACAGCTGATCAATCAGAAGATTGAAAAATTCAGGAATATGAATTTTCAGATGTAAATTTGCATGCTTTGAACCTGGCCAATGTAAATATTTATAGGGTAAAATGGGGAAGTATTTTTCAAAATTTAGCGATGAACTAAGACAAAAAAAATACCGTCAGATTTTAAACATTCTTTTTAATTTGGGGGATTTTTGTGTATTGAAGATATTTTTAAAATTTTGCTATTTATAGGGTGAAATAGGAAAAATTTTTAAAAATTACAACCCGTGCAAAGCTGCGGCATGAGAAAGCTTATAGTAAAAATAAAATAAATACATGTAGCAAAATAAATACTTGTACATGTAAATACACACATACATTTAGCATTATGTGCAGTTGGGAGAGGTCTTTAGGCAATCGAATGTATGGGAATCGATCTACATCAAAAAACTACATAACGACAACTGTGGATTTGCTAACTCATCAGTCATCGCTGGTTAAGATATGTAAAGAAGCCAGCTGATCTTTGTTGTTTTTATTTATTTATTTTTTTTTTCTTTCTATTTTTTCTTTCGTTTATATAATTTTGTCTTTGAAAGCTGTATTAAAAAAAGTTTTATTTATGTTCTTTATAAAGTTTTTTAATGTTAAAGCTTTTGATAAATTGAATCAAAGTTGATTGTGATCCGCGTCATAAATAAATTAAATATTATAAACAAGACTATAAGGTGTTTTTATTGACTTTTTATCAAGAGAGAGAGAGAGAGAGAGAGAGAGAGAGAGAGAGAGAGAGAGAGAGAGAGAGAGAGAGAGAGAGAGAGAGAGAAAGAGCTGCGTTCCTATGTGGTGAAAGCGACAATAAATAATCAAAAAAAGGAATTAACTTGTGACGAATTAAATACAAAACTTAATGAAATTTAGCGGAAGAATATAAAAAAAATTAACTTGGAAAGAATTTATCTCAGTAATCGCAAAAAAAAAAACAAATTAAACAATATACAATTTTTGAATTCAGCCAAACAACAACAATGCGAAATGATCGAGGAGAAGAGACTTAAATCGAAGATCTGTGCCATTTTTACCATATACCCCCCCATATTTGATTTTTAAATATTTACTGATAAAGTGTTTCGCCATCTAGATAATTTAGTTTTTTTGTTATCAGTTGGTGGGTAATGGAAGCTATAAACTGGTCAAACACAAATTACAATTTATCGAATTCTTCGAAAGCCTTCTGATGATTTCTACGAAAATTCTTATTGTGATGATTTTTATGATAAGGGTGAATAATTATGCAAGTTTTTTTCTTGAGTGTCTTAAAAAATTCCTTAAAAGACGCCATGTTTGTTATTAATGATATAATTGAACAAATTACAAATCTAAGTGTCGAAAGGGATAAATGTAATAGATAGATACAGAAAAAACACAAACAATCTGTTTAGCTCTAATCGAATAGTAAGACATTTGAAAGAGCAAACCGACATGTCAACATTTGTAACAAAAGACCCATATCATAAATAACAATAATTTCCACCCTTCTTCACCTTTTGTGTGCCAATTCTGCGGAAGTATAAGCGATACAAGCCACTTGGGTTGACAAAAAAAAAAAAAAAAATAAGGGTGGTTACGATACCCTCGAATACTACTGAGCTGACGAACGGACGCTGCGCCTATTATCCTCCGGCAAAAGGAATATGCAATGAATAGGATTCTCTCAGTTTGAAGTCGAATAAGAGTCAACTTTGTATATAAAAATAAAAATAATAATGGTTTCACATATAATGTATAGACGATACGATATTGTTATTATTTTATATACAAAATATTCACATACTTATGTACTAGAATTATATTGAACCGTGTTTCTTTTTTTTTTTTTTTCTTAACCACAGTCGCATCATATAGAACCAAGGACATCTGGATGTCTATTGTGGTTTGCACTTTTTGACACCTTTGCGATGCGATATATGAATGCACTTTTGTTGCGTCACATTGAGAGCTATTAATTAGGAATATCATTTCGTTTTGGAGTGGTTTTTATTGACAACCATAATAATAGAAGAAAAACATTTCAGTTAGAGAACAAGGCTTGTATGGAATTTAGTTTTCTTGGGTTATCTATTTTATACATAGTATATATGTAGACTTCTTTGGCTAAGTGAATCGATGTAAGGAGATTCGGGATAGATTCATAACACTTAGGTATAGATTGTTTTCGAAATAATAGGTTGTAGGTACCCATTGCTGCCATGAAAAAGCGGATAAAATTGATTTGGGCTTTAATCAGCGTAGCGAATTCCCCAACTAGATTTTCATTCACAATCGTTCTTATTTAAGTCATATTCAATTTAATTTTAGGTTACAAATTTAAATTGTATCTTTTCGTATGATAAATCAAAAAAGTGAGAACAGTCACTAATTTATTACATTTTTTTGATTAAGAATTACATTTTTGCAAATTTTGTTAATGATGCTATGATAAAAATGACCACATGGATCAAGAAATAGAATTTAAAGTAGCTTTTGGGATATGCCATCGAAGGATATGGATATGAATATGGATTTAACTGCACAACATTTTCTACATTATCAACTACGCGTAGTTAATTGAATAAACTATACGCCTCTTTTACTACAAAGTCGTTTTGCTACATAGTAAATCTAGAAAAATATTCTATTATTTAGTAAAAAACTGAACATTTAAACTCAAAACTCAAACTTCAAAGTGACAGCTGACAGATCATTTGAAACTACATTTTACTACATAAACTACGTAGCAAATGTAACATATGTAAGTATAGTTTATTCTAAAAAGTGACAGTTCAGCTAATCCTTTAATTAAAATTTAAAACCAATTGTGTTTTGCTACTCACAATTCATTAGGGGGGTTTACATGGATCAGCATGTTTCTTACAATGGCTTAATAAAATCGGAAAGTTTTCAAAATTTTGAAAACCATACAACATAGTTATCCAAGCGCACAGTACACATATTAAAGGTAATATATTGCGCAGGTTGTCAAAGTTGGAAATGTCAAAAAATTAAAAATGGCTGTTCGAGTGCTCACAGGAACTCAACGCGCATCATTAGAAACAACAACAAAATATTGAAATTAGACAAGGAAAGGGGCACTGAATCCACTATTTTACGACCTTAATACCTCGATTTTGACAGATGCGCAGAACTGAAAAAAATGAAAACTCTAATGATATTACCTTTAATATGTGTACTGTGGGCCAAGCGGTTGTTTCTTGCTTTTAAATGATGCAACATTGATCAAATAGCGTTGTCAGACATGCTGATCCAAGTAAACCCCTCTAATCAATTGTGAGTCTCTTTACTGCAAAACAACCAATCATTAATCTGTAGATTAATATTCTATTTTTAATTTCTTTTTTCGAACCGTACAATAGTAACAAATAACAATTGCAATTTCATCGCACAAGTAGTCTAGTTAAATTTTGTTTGCGTTCTCTTGCTTCTCTTTCTCTCTTATTTGTTTATGAGCTCTTTTTTGTTTGCGTTTGTTTGGAAGAGATGTATAATATGTCTATGGTAACGCAACTTTTTGCTACAAGTTGCTACTTGTCATTTTTTGTTTTCTATGTAAATTGACGGCAAATTATGCTACGTCCTGCGGCGTCGTACAACGTTTTATGTTACCAAATAGCGACATAATATATCGAAGTATTTCGTTTTGTCTGTACAAAATTTGCAGATTCTTTTACGTTACGTGACACTATCGTCATTTAACTAAATATGGAGTTTTTGATTTGTCGCCAAAGCCTTCTGAACATCACAAAATGACAGTTCTTCTTCCTATAGGAGAGAAAATGCTTCTAGATATTAATTTAGAATCGGAACTAGAAGCACTTACGTTTCAGTATCGAAAAGATCTCATTCTCATCAAAAACGCCATAAACATCCATTGGGAAAACGATTATAGATAAGAAATTAAGTTACGTCACTTATTAAAGCAATTTAAATAATTGAGCTTCCCCCCACACCAATGCGAATCTGTCGTGGTGACGACGAAAACAATAGCTGTGTTTTATTTTCCCCCAGATCCAATCTAGATCAGATCATGAAAATAAAACAACCCAGGAGGATCTCAGTGACTACTTGATATATACCCAACTCTTTTTTCCTTTAGTTTTTTTTAGTTGTATACACCCGTTGTCTTTTTTTTACACTACTGGCGACATTTAAAAATTAAGGGTGTGTGTTCAAAATGAATTTGGAAATCCAAAACAAAGTTGCAAATCAAATCTGGTTCGGATCTGAGGGAAAACAAAACACAGCTAATAATAACAACACGTGGTTGTCAATGAAAACAACACGTTGTTATTATGGGAATTCAATGTATAAAATTTGTGAAATATCCGTTGGCTGTTGGCTGAATTTCAATTAAGAATTAAATTTTAGTTTGCGGAATAAATGAAAATGCACACATACCTATATATAATATTTATAAGTGTTGACAGTTCGGAGTAATTGTGAAATTTTGAACAGAGTTGAAAACTTAAGGCAACTCAGAACATGAAATTGTCAAGTGTGAACTTAGGCTTACTTGCTCGTAGATCTCAAGAAATTACACGGCGTTTGACCATATAGTTGTCAAACACGATTGTGTCAACTGAGTAAAAGATTTAATGAAATTAATTGAAGTTTCAAACAGATTTATATAAAACACACAAAACTCACGTCAATCTAATAAGGACCCAAAACCATAACAAAACTAAAATTAAAACTACACAAATTAAGGATCAAAAAACTTATGTTCCTACATATATAAATTAGGAAATTTATGAATTTTTGAACTGCACTTACAATATATATTTTTTTTTTATTAAATTAATATTATTCGAGTCAAAACAAAAATTAAAGTAAACAAAAAAACTACAATATCAAGCCACCGCGACTTCGACCAGACCTGAACGTAAATAGAAATTATCGAAAAAACGCCTACCAATATTTTTTGCTATTAAAGTAAAAATGCTGATAAAGTGTAAGATACACACATGCTACAAAAATTAAATCAGTTTCAGCAATCCGGTGGTTGACGGAAATTTTTTTTTTTTCAAATTCTCAATTTGTATGGCTTTATTTGTAACTGGACCAGCTGACCGGTAAATAAAATAAAGTACACGTCTCGATGACAAGTACGTGCTCTTAAGTATACGATAATATGTGTTTTTAAAGCCCAAGAATTTATTTTGATAAATTGATATACATACATACTCTCTCTACGCACTCAAAGATTTTTTTTGTCTCAAGAAGGGAACTCACTTAATTTTGTGTCAAAAGATGGAAATAAATTGAATTCTCCATTGAATGTGTGCAAATTAAGAAGATTTAACAATATTAATTCCAAATCTACTATAGATTTATGGATGGTAAACGTTCGGGATTTAAAGAAGATCAATACAAAGTTTTTATTATAGGGCAAATTCGATACTGAGAAATTAAAAAGTACTACAGCAAAAAATGTACTTTACAGCTGTGCTATAAAGACGAGAACTTTTTCTTTCCCATCAGCAACACTAAAAAGATAATATTTGTATTTTATATTTATTTTATAAAGGAACAAAGCATACCTACATATAACAATTTATTTATTGATTAGCAATATTAATCAATCTGGTTCCCACACCACTTGTTCACATCAGACTCACATCAGATTCAGACATCAAAAGTGAATAGACTATTAATTGTATTGCAAATTCTGAAAAAAAACCCACTTGCCTTACAATACCAGACAAACTGACGCTTTTGAATTGATAACAGGTAGTTTTTTGGCGGCAATGTTGTTTCAAGACGCACGATCAAAGAATTACCTTGATGCCAAGCCTTGATGATAGTGGTTAAAGAATTTTTGCTAATACAAAAACATGTGACAACAGGAGGAGGACGACTGTAGTGTATATCTAACATCCAACAAAAAACCCTGTGTCCCAATGGAAAACCCTTAAAAGACCGAACGCATCGGTGTCACACATTTTTTTGAAGATTGCCGCATGGGCCAATATGTGAATGATGTCCTCAGAGTCAACAAACAAAACCTGTGTGCCTAGATATCTGTTTGCGAAAGATTGCAACAAAAGGACATTGCAGTGCTGCTCTAAACACATCTCTATTGGACAAGAGTGTTGACAGTAATGCAGCGCGCGGTATCCTTTTGACTTTTTGCCAAACAAAACAAATCTATAACTATACTTTGAAGGACATAAATCAATAAAAACTCACAAATGTCATGAGGACTAGTGCAATTTATAACGCACAGTCTGATGGTGAAACAATCCAAAGGTTGCTTAGTACTTTACAAGCGGTTTTTGTTTTGTTTTTTTTTTTTTTTCAAGTCAAATGGAAAACCTGATGCTGGAAAACCACACTTCGGTAAGGGGTTTGCTCATTTCGGGATATTTTTGAAAAACTATATATGTATACGAATAGATATCATACTGGAGATATGTTTTCTTTATATATCTGCACAATAGCAAATAAATGTTTTATTTTTAAAAAGGCTTATTTCATGTTGAAGATATTTAAAAAAAAAAAAAGGACAATCTTAAGAAGATACAAATGTTTTTAGTAAATAAGGACTTACATCTGAAGTATACTTGTTAGAGGCCGCAATATTATTATCTCGCATGTGTGTTTCCAAGCATAATAAAATCCACCACTGGAACGCACGAGCTTGCTCTTGGACATGCATATGAAAAATGGTAAAAAGTATCAAACTCGTACTTAAAATTACTGAAACTTATCAAAAAGTATGAGCTCAAAATAGAGAATGCAGTGTAAATTTTGATCGATTTTGGCTAAGCCGGTACCGAGAAAGTCGAAAATAAAAAAGTTATAAGTTGTAAGTGTTGCCATTGTGTTTTTATATTCAATTTCTATTTTCAATATTTTTTTTTTTTTATTTGCCCATCCCACCTTAAGGGGTGGACAAATACATTGGGGCCGATCTTAAAATCATGCTCATATAATGTACCGACAACAAAAAAAATGATGCATTTATCACAAAATGCACAGTTTTGTAATTAAGCCGTCCAACTATATAGAAAAGTAAGACCCTTAACTCTTCCAATTGGTTTATTTCGGAAACGGTTATTTTTATGAGAAAAGTATGTTAATCTTTTATGTAGGAAATTTCACAAGCTACAAATAAGTCTTTAACATTTTTTTGTACAACTTACCATTTGGGAGTTATTCCTGATAAACCATCTTGGGGGGCCTTCAACCCCCCGTAAAATTGTTAGCGGTGCTCATACCAATGGGGACTTTTGACAGTTTCTTAATAACGCCATGAGGAGGCTATATACCAAAATCTAGCTTTCCGAGTCAAATGGTTTATTCCTTGGACGAAGGTACCGTTAGGAAAAGTTTGTATCAGCATTTGTTGCACAGACCAGACCAAACAATAGTACACACTAACATTATTATAAAAAACATTAGAGCCCTTTCTAACATAGATAACCTCTTTTGTAACGGTTGTGATAATTTTAGTTTTACCCCATTTCACGCTATAATTTTCTAAACTTTGAAAAATATTAAGCAATAAAGACATTTCAAGTAAATCTTGAAAAAGAAAATTTTTTAATTTTTTTTATTGCCGTTTTTACCGTTCTTTCCGCTTATAAATAGTAACATTTTGAATAAAACTATTGTTCTTGAATGACGTGAAATCGAAATAATAAATAATGAATTAACTTGAACACCTTAAATGATTTCACAAAACACACATAATATGCTAAAAAAAAAACAAGTATGACGAACGTGTCGTCAACATACCTTGAATAGAATATGATTTTTTGTTTTTGTGGATTTAGTCTGGATAATATGTATTTATTTTCATAGTTGTTTAAGTATATACTATCTGCCAACAAGCCGCTCAAATAAGAACCCATTGCGAGGCCTTCGTCTTGTGTGTAATAATTGTTGTTAAATGTGAAGTAATTTTGTCTGAGTGTTATTTGTATAAAAATATTATTATTTCTTCTATTTGTTGTAGGTTTAATTTTGCTGTTGTTATTAGATTATTTTTAAGTATTTTTATTGTGTCTCCAATTGGTATGTTGGTGTATTATTTTAAATGACAAACTAACTATCAAAACAAACCCACTATATACAACACAGCAATAAATTACACCAAAAATAAACGAGATAAACATACTTCCACCCACCACCACGAGCAGCATCAATACCAGTAACTTTGCAAGAACACCACGTATCAACAAGTGAAAGCCCGAAGATGGTTGTATAAAAAACCGAAACGCGTCGCTTAAAATTTAAATAATTAATGTTGTCAAATAATTAAATTATAAAATAAATAAATTTGAATTATTTTTAAAATTAAAGATTTTCTTTTTCTTTTTTAAATAAATTTAAATTTATTTTTTTTTTGTCTATTTTTCTATATAAATAGCTAGTTCAACTGTTTTATTCTTTATTTTTAATTCTAAATCAAGGAAAGGTAATTTTCCTTCTTTCTCAATTTCATGTGTGAATTTTATCGACACAAATTGAGCATTCAGCACATTTAACACATTTTCTATTTCTGATGATGCCATATTTTTGGCAGTAATTGCTTTTCCTTTAAACTTAGTTCAAAAAGAGCCATAAACAATTCACTAAATTCACCTATAAATGGGCTTTTTCCACTAAATAAAACGAATCCCGGAATTGGAAAAAACTGTGATTCAAACAGGGGCCGAATTACGGAATCAGTGACTGAACGAAACGTGAGGGAAATTTCATACGAATTATCGAATATCATCGAATGACATCTCATCTCTCCTTCAAAAATTTGGTAAACAAATTTAGAACTTGATTTTCTCAATTTTTTGACAACAAAACTGAGAAATTGTTCTGAGAAATAATATTTTTGTAACTGAGACTGCTGATCGCAGTATCTCAAGTAACATTTTTCCTCTCATAAAATTCTGCAAGAGCTTAACTCGACTATAGTAAGGGAGCTAAAAGTAATCTTGAAAAATACTCCTAGATTGTTATAGCACTAAGCGTTAAATGGAATAGGTATGGGAGGCTCTCACCTCAACTAAGTCTTGGCGGTCTGTCTTGCTATGAGAATGCGTCTCTTCCAATGAGATTCGCTCAAAAGAGAGCAAAGTACATATTTGTAAACTTTATAGAATTATATGTATCTTTTTCACTTAGCATTTTCTCAGAGAGAAACTAACTATTTTTTTATTTGTATGTTTATGTCTTATGTCAAAAACTGAAAGGGTTTATGTGAAAATATTTATTTTGTAATTAAATCAATTATCTTTAAGTTTCATTACAAGATAATATGTAATTCTTAAGTATAGCAAATCAATGGGTAAAAAAGGAGTCGTATGGGAGATTTTTTCAGATTTCGAGATCTTATAGATCTGGAGAGTTTATTAGTTGGGGGGATATTATGTATGTATATCGGGTGTTGCTTGTATACCCAACAGATGGCGCTGTTTCAATATGATACCCATCAATTAGCCATCTGTCAATATGACATCTGCCAAAATGACATCTGCCAAAATGACATCTGTCAAAATGACGTGTGTCCAAATGACATGTGTCAAAATGCCATCTGTCAAAATGCCATCTGTCAAAATGCCATCTGTCAAAATGTCATCTGTCAAAATGACATCTGTCAAAGTGACATCTGTCAAAATGACATCTTTCAAAATGAGATCTGTCAAACTAGAATCTATCAAAATGACATCTGTTAAAAAGACCTATAAAAATGAAATCTGTAAAAATGACTTCCGTCTAAATGACATCTGCCAATGTGACTTCTGTGAAAATGACATCTGACTATTCCAATCTATATTTCTATCAAAGCTTGCATACATTGTATATGAGTAGTTCACAGAATTTTTTTAGTCACCGAAAATTTAATTCCTTCCGTATTCCGTGGTCTGTTGGGCAGTTGTAAAATCTCTTTCCGTACGAACCTTCTACAAAAGTATTAGAAAACTTAAAAAAAATAAGATGAATGAAAGGCTTAAGCCACCATCTTGGATTTTTTTAAACAATTTTTTAAACTTCAAATAGAAAAAAATTTAAAAAAAACAACGGCAAAACTTTAAGTGTCATGTTATATCTTTTTTTTAACGCCAAATCAATTCTTTAATTTTTTTTCTTTAATGTAATTAATTAAATATGACACAAAATTAAAATAAGTAAATCCCTCAAAAATAAAAAAGAAGTACATACTTTAAAATGAGAACTCCATGATCAATATTTTGTGATCCGATAAGTGAAGTTTCCGAAATGTACCTAATAGAAGCGTACCTACATTTTCTTGTTTAGATCAACTAAACTATAAAAAAACCCAAAGCCAAAACTAAGGAAAGAAGGTCATCTCGTGACAAACAAAAGGTTTTTTCAATTTCCAATCAATCATTTCAATCACAGAAGCAAAAAATTATCTCTCAAAAATTCGTACATTTTTTCAATTTTTTGCAGAAAATTTTACACAACAACATCATAATCTAACCGAAAAGAAAACCACACGAGCGTTACGTGACTGATGTAATGAATTATACATCCATTATAAATATATGACAGTTTGAAATAGTTTTTGTATGCTATATATATTTTCTATGAATACCATTGAATTGCATCTTTGTTCAAAATATTAAAAGAATTTTTATAAAAAAAAATAGATTTTGGAGAAAAAAAAATTGGAATAAAAACACTTTTGAAGTGTGTGTTTTCGATTTGTTTGAAGGTTTTTTCTGGCGTGATAATAAAGCTATCAATCTAATTCCTTTTGAAAACAGTACTGTCCGAAAATACACGAACGAATTTGATGATGAAAAAATTAAAATTTGCCTTTTAAATATTTACAAATGGAAAATACATATACCAAATCTAAATAAATTGGACTAAATCTGGTAAAAAATGGTAGTTTCTGGTATTCTCGGATGAGTACGCGAACGGACCTATTGCCGGAGCAAAATCTCTGAAACCCCATTTAATTGTACGCTCCTAATCAATTGTTTTTATTGTTTTCTGTTTCTTTTTCATCGAAAATTGACATTTATGTATTTTCAAGGCTTTTTATATAAATTGCAACTCGATGTGTTCGTAAAGTTTTACCTAATTTTCTACCAAATTTTATGCAAATATAGGTTCAAACTATCTCATTTTTAACGTTTTCCTAATGAAAAAGTTGTACAACACTATACTCTTAAATAAATACAAATATCAAGTTATTTATGTATATACATACATATGTACCTTCATTTGAATTTAAACAATCAATAAAATAGTAAACGAAATTATTTTATTTTGTATATAATTTTTAATACCGTTGCCCAACTAATAACGCAATCAGGATTCTAAACAATTTTAGAAAAGAAATTCCATAAACTCAACTCAAATCTTTTAATCTGAATGCAACATTAAATTTATTCCCTTGCACAAATATGAAATAACATATTGAAAAAAATTAAAATTTACATTACAAAATCTACTCACTCACAACAAAGCCACAAAATCCACATTATCCCTAATCCGAAAATCGGTTAACCCAGAAAAAGTGATGTCACTTGAAATAATACGTTGTGTTAATTTTTCTGAATTTCCATTCATGGCCAGCATACGGTTTGCGCAAGGCGATCTTTCAACAAAAATAAAAAAAAATAAATATCCTGATTTTCATTTGAGAAAATCCCAACAAACATCCTCATGGACTATCCCACTATTCTTTTCACACCTGAAGCACACGATTGTCATGCCTCAATACGGAAGCAGGGGATTCCCGAATTGAAACCACTTAACACCTTCGGGTAGATTAACCCAGCTTAATATTATGATGATCGGTTTGTAATCTTCTTGTCGTAGTTATATAGAATTCATATAGGGGCCTGGAACTAGTTCAATGAGATGTGTGGGCTGCTTGTCGGTTGGTTGTGTTGTAAAATACTCTAGCATCTATATCTAGGTCATTGATGTAGGATTCCTCTTCATTTTTATGCATGCTCTCATTTTCTTTTTTCATATCATGAAGTGCAGACTGCAGATTCGGAGACAAGTAGTCTAGGATGTTTGTTTTCGTCGGGACGCATGTCGGGCTTAGGTGGACTTTATTCAATTTGTCGAGTAACACGCTTTAAGGATTACATCTGAGATCTGACACTCGAATACAAAGCCCCATTCTTCAACAATGGAGAACATAGTAAAGGTCTTCATTCTCAATGGGTTCTGCATTGAGATCTATCAATGAACGAATGTCCTGTCGGCTCCTGTTGAAGAATTCAACACAAAAACTGTGCATAGTCACCGAAGTCAAATGCAAATTGAAATTTTCAGGGGCAATTTCATTTCATATTGTGTATACTGTAAGTACTCTATGTATATGTGGGTTGATAAGATACAAAGGGATTTCTATAACTTCATTGAATTTTTGGCACCTACTGTGAATAATGATGTCCTTTGGGTTGCTAAAGGTGCGTGTACCGAGGAAATTGTGTTTATCAGACAATGAATTGTCAATGAAATGACCGTATCACATATATAAATGCACAACAGCAACATAATCATGAATGCATTTTGTACCTTTACTGATGCTTCGAATGAATGTAATGGACAATAATTATATGCCAGGATAGGATTTCCATTTCGATGACAACCTAATTTATTATATTTTTTTTGTCAAAATAAATTTCGCACAAATGTCATTGCTTCTTTGGGAGCATGTATGTATAGGTTTGGTTGTAATTTTTTAGACCAAGACGTAAATTAACTTTAACACCCATATTAACAGATAAACTGCGAAATCTTATACCAATAAAACATACAAAAAATTAAATTCATGTTGATTAACTAATTCATCGAAGAAGGTGGATTTACGAGTAATGTTAATACCATTTTAGAATATAATTTGAATTTAATAAAATATTTTGAATTAAATAAAGAAAGTGTAAACACTTGAGACTTTGCTGAATTGCTCTCATTAAAAGTTAACGAATTTAAGATATGTTTGAACTTGAATTGTATGATAAATTCTTGAGATTATATCGTTGAACTCTTGATTGTATAGACGTAGATTTAGCAGCAAAATTTTTAAATACATATATATATTTAATTTGTTTAAAAAAAGCTAGAACATTTTATTTTATTTTTCAATCTAAAATTGAAAATGTAAAACTATCACATTAAACAAGTAATATAGTTAAAAATACCTAAAATATTTTTACTAACGACGAGAGATAAAAATAAAACAGACCCTCGTGAAGCATAATGAAATTTACAAGCTCAAATGAGAACGTGTGAGCAAAAATTTACGCAGACGAATTCAAAATTTGTTTTCCTCGTTTTTAGGAATTGAGAAATTTTGCTGAGGAATCCTGTTTATATTTGTGCGATTGCTGAGATCTCTGAGATCTCATAGACTGACCAAATGAAAAGCAGAAAATAAGCCACTGTCTAAATAGGTGGACACCTCCTTAGTTATAAACGCATTCCAAAAGTTGTCTAAATATGTTCTCATATACTCACTGACATCCCTACAATCTGTCAATTTCGTAAACATTTCGATACGTTCAATGAACATTAATTTCTTATTCAAATTTTGTTCGTTGAACATAACCATTTAGAATAGGTTTGGACAATTTAGATACTCGATGGAACATGTTTATAAAAAAGGTTTTGATATTGGACAGCTGTCATATATACTTTGGAATGGGTTTATAAATAAGGCTGTCAATATTTCGCAGAACAGTAGAGCTCACAAACGAACCTTGAGTTGTAATTCATGAATAAAATCTTTTAAATTGTTTAGAAGAATGTCCCCATTCTGACTGTTTCTCATTTTTTAAATAAAATTATAAACAAAATAAAAAGAAATCATGTTTTATATTTGGTCTTCGCCTGAACGTGTTTCATTATGAATGTGTATATATGTAATCTATGTATCTTCTTAGGCTTCTATTACCTACATAAATAAAAAAATCCTTCAAATAATAATTGTCTATCATCTGGCTACGGAACAATTAACCAAAACTCGTTAAAAAAATCTTTTTTTTGTTGAGGAACTCAATAAAACCATTTGGTATTTTTTGACGGTTGTTTCTGAGCATCATTTCGCCAAAATCTAATTCTACAAAATAAATCAAATTTGTTATTTCCACTGAATGAACAATCCACAGCAGAGGGTAGCTCTTATCGATAGGATGGGATATCCCAAGCTATACAGTATACATCCATATAAATAAACAAACCGAACAATACGAGCACAAGACAAAAAAAAAGCGGTGATTTTTACCCCGTGACACAATTGACACCACAAGCATGTGGCAATGGACAAGCCTCAACAGCCGCCACCGCGCCGCATCTCTCGCGCTATATTTTCCCTGTAGCCATCCCTTGACGTCTCGTCCTGTTGTATACTAATGGCCTTTGTGGCTGAGAAACAAACGCGTAGACAACAGCGCATAAAAGTCCTCAAATCAAAAAAAGGGAAACAATAGATCCCTGGTTGATATTATAACAAATGGAATAAATATAAAAACCACTCAGCCTCAGCGGACTCTTGTGCGGTGGGTATGAGTTGGATTGGAAATCTCCTGCGTCTTCTTATGGTTGCGTTTAACAAAGGAATCCTTCATCTCAAAAAGGATATTACCTAACTATCTGCCAGGATCATCTATCTATCTATTCTGCGTGTGTTACATACTAACTGCCATCGTCTTCGGTGTCGACCATAGAAAATAATGTACATCACGCAAGGGTCTATCTATCTACTATATACAATTTTTGGGTTTGCGCTTTTTATAGGGTGAATTTGGCTGGAGTTGTCTGCTTCTTTGCTCGATGTCGATGCAAGCCCTGACAGGGTGTGATAGTGGCTCGTTCTTATGCAGCCCTATTCTTGCCTGCGATACTCCCTTGTACCGTGTGGATTTTCAGAGGCGTTTGGGTCATGGAAAATAATTTTAGAATGTTCCCTTTTTTTTTGGTTCGGTGGTTGCACATCGATAAATAAAAGGTACGGAGGTATAACCACGCCCCAGATGCGTATTGCTGATGGGGTGGGAAATTGCAAATGAAATAAAACTATATATAGGCTGATTTGTATAAGGATGTGATTTTATGCGATGAATAATTTTTGTTAGCGATGTGAGTTTTTGATTTAATTTTACAAATCTTATACCCTTGAAAATATATGTACACATTTTATAAAAGTAATTTTTAATACAATAGAAAATACCATTCATAACTGGGGGTAAGAGCATACATATACCTATATGTAAATGGGGAATGTTATATAGACAGCGCTATGAATATAGAATCAATCTGAGAATTTAATAAGTTGAACTATAAAAATGTATTTGTAAAAGTTTAAGCTCAACACAGTCCCATACTAACCCAGGAAAACAAGACACAATAAGGGCCATACTTCGAAAATCTTCGAACAAATCCGAATCTTTTACATTTTAGAAAGAACCCTTTAATTTTAAAAAGGGCTTTAGTTTTTAGAGGAGTGAAAATTAGTTTTATCACCCATGTTTTGCATTTCGAATGAAATTGAATTTCAATTTCACGTGATATGAAATTCCATTTTCTGCAATTCTTTCATTTTCGAAAATTTGGCAATTACTTCGAACTGTCAAAATTGAAGGTGCATGCATTTTTAATTGTTTTGAGAAGTGAAATTACACTGCGGATGAAATTGGATGTAGAATTATAGACATTTTAAAGAAAAAAAAAGGAATCGAAAGAAAAAATTAGACGAACAATTTTCCAAAAAAATCTAATTATTACCTGAATAATAAATAGGCGTGTTTTTTTTGCAACTCCATAAGAATTTGTTGAAAAAATGACATCGGGACTTTCAAAGTCATTACAGCAAACAAGTCCATCAATATTACAAAATGTCATCACTACCTTTCAGCTTTATGGTGAGTATACCAAATAAAAACTTATCAGCCACGCCACATTAAAATAAAAAGAAAACTCATATGGAAAATTATGCCCCAAAATAGAATTAAATAAAAACATACTTAAGCCTAGTACCCACTACCCAGGACAGATTTTGTCTCGGATTTTTCTTCAGCAGTACGAAGTTCAAACTCAAAAACCAAACATTTTTTCAAACTGTACTTATGAAAGTCTGCACATAATTTTTAAAAGGTAAATAATGTGCGAAGCATTATTTTGCTAGACAAATGTTGAAGTTTCATGAATATCACGGTTTTTATCAACCAAAAACATATTTTCGTTTTAGCATTTCCAATATTGAAAGGTATTATGTGAATGATGACGAAAGAAACACAAAATAAAACATAAAACAAAGTTAAGGGAGTATAGATTACATAAAACAGCTGTTTTCACTTAGTCAGTGACGTAGCTTATAGGAAAGGGTTCAAGAGAGCCAAATACTAGTGCGGCAACGTATTTTAAAGGATGAAAATACACTAAATTTTAAATAGAAATGATTTTTCTATGACAACATTTACTCCCAGTAAAGGCGGCAAACGCTTTTTTGTACTGATTTTTTTGTTACTTTAATATTGCAGTGTAGATTTACAAAATCCAAAATCCCTTGTTTGAATTTTATTTTTATCTCTATACACCTTCAAAATTTGTCTTGAGCAAAAAAATTTAGAGATAAAATTTAGTTTTGCTCGATCTGCGTACTAGGCTTTAAATGTTAATTTCAAGTCATAAGCCTAGTTCCTTTACTTTGAAACTCTGTGCATTTCTGTGAATTTCTACACCAAAGTCTGTCAAAGTTCATATAAAAAAAATTAAATGACGTATAGAAATTCAAACAAATGCACAGAGTTTTAAAGTAAAGGAACACTCCTATTAATAGGAAAACAAAATAATTTCTATGTCGTCATTTTTTTTTGTTTCATAAAAAAATTGCTTCATTCGATGACTCAGATAATTTGACAATAAGCGCCGGTAATACGGTTTTTATGGGGATTTGAGTAAATTCCCGAAGATTATCTGGACTTAGCTAAGCCCATATGGACAAAACTTGTTACTGTATTTACGCTTTGTTCCGATGCCGTTTTTTCATCAAATTCTTATGGACACCCCATAAAACACGCCTAATCTAATAAACAAAAATTAAGTTTGCACCAAGAAATACAAAACTAACTGCAACTACGCCAATTTTACAAAGCATAAACAAAGTGAATTGAATTCGTTCAGAAAATGGAATGAAATGAAATGCAGAACATCAATTTTTATTTTCGAAATTCCAATTCACAATTAGGATTTCGAATAGTAGAACACCCAAATTCATTTTCGTCATGTGAATTCACAATAAGTGGAACGCAGAACATGGGCGTATGTAAATATCTTGAAAACTATGAGATTTATTGAAGATTAAATAAAATAAAAAAAATTTATTATGCGATTCTACCCCAAAAAACGATTGTTCAAGTGAAATTTCTTCAATTGCTTTCCGATTTAGTATTTTATTCAGACGAATGAAATTTTATAATATTGATGAACGGAAATAATTCACTGAACCAAATCTTGTAAAAGTGTTATTGACGAAAATATTGTGTAAATTTTTTGAAGAATAATCGGCAATTTTTCATACATTTTTTCTTCCTTCGATAAGGTTCAAAAGCAAAAAAGTTTCTTCAAATGTTGTACGATTTAATGTTTTTTTTTTCAAACAAATTAAATATTGTCATTCTGATGAAATTATAAAATCGTTGCATTAATCAAATGTTGTAGGTGATATTGAGAAAAACATGTAACATTTCTGTCAAACTGAATAAATTTTTTGAAATGGAGTCAAGAGTTTTTTTTCAAATTGAAAAAAATTAATCGTTAATATATTGTTATAGGTTTTGTGCGAAGAGATAAATTGATCACTGGCAGCGGTACAACAAGACCCATACACAATAAATATAAAAATGTTTTTGGATTTACAAATTGTTGTATGTTTTTTGGTTTGTTTTTCAGTACTATTGAAATAATTCTAGAATATTTTGGGGCGGAAATTGTTTGTAAAGCCTAGTACGCTGCTGATACGAAACGAAATTTTTCTGTGATCTCCAAACAGAAAATGAAACGCTTGCGAAAACACAACGGAAAATATCCTTGGAAAGTTTCACTAATTCCAAAAACAAAATAAAACATAAACGCAAAAATCAAAGAAACCAATGATGTAAGAAAATGATAAACAAAAAAAAAACACAAATAAAACTCAAATGTCATTTTTCCGCACACAATAAATAGTCTGTATAATTAAATCAGTGCGAAAAAGGAGCGGAGACTTCTCCAAATAATCTGCTACAATTATAAATTTTGCTCTTCGAACAGCGTACTGCAAAACGAAAAGCAGAACGAAATTTTCCGTTTATGATTTCGTTGTGTCATTTTTGTATGGGATTTTTCGTTTCGCATCAGCAGCGTAGTAGGCTTAAAGCACATTTTTGTTTATTTTGATATACAGGGAAAGCTCTAATAAGCGGACACTCATTGTCCCCCAATTTTTGTCCGGTTATGAGAACTGTCCGGTTAAAGGAAAGATATAGAAAACCTTTTTTTTAACTTTATATTAAATTTTTGTTATTAAAAATTGATATCACTCAAAATATTTCAATTTGAGAGGTGTCTGGCTCTTGAAAACCATTCCATGCACATTTTGTAACCCTCAGTTCTGAGAAAAGTTTTTTCTGAATTTTATTGCATCCACCTTGCCATTTTCCAATAACTTCTTTATTTTTTTTTAAATCTCTGGCTTGTGTTTTCCAATTAAATCTAAAATCTTTTAAGTCGGGGCTGAAAAAAAAACAAACCTTTTTGCTGAAGCGTGAACTTCCCTCGGTATCACAAAATGAAATTACTGCAAACATTAATAGCAGAAGGAAAAGAAATGACATGTGCAATAAAGCCCGCATCACACGACGCTTGTTTTCCTGCTAGAAATGCTTGCTGGCTTTCGTGCTGGCTATTGAGCTGGAAAATGGCATCACTGCTGGCTCTCTTGATAGAAGAGCTGCTAGATTTCAAAGTTAGAACCGGTGCTATTTTTCTTGCTAGTTTTGCTGCTGGATTTTAGCAGACGTCAAAAGGTACATGTATATTTTCAAATGTCATTTTTCGTCATATTTCGTTTTTATTTATTTTCTAATAGTTTTTGTCAATTTTAAACAAAATTAAACGTGATTTCATTCATTTGTATATTTAGTTCTATCAGATGTATGCATTTTTGTGAAAATTTGTGTAGAAAAATATTGTGAAAATTCGTACAAATTCGCAAGAAATGTCAAAAAACCATCAGCGAATCCAGCTCCAAAACAATCATCGAGTAAAGCCGAAGAATTCAAACCAGCAAAACATCCATCACCACACCATGCAACAAAACCAGCACGAAAGCCAGCAAGCATTTCTAGCAGGAAAACAAGCGTCGTGTGATGCAGGCTTAATGGAACGCGATGAAAGGGAACCATACACTCTCAAAATTATGTACACCAACTAGTTACTCGGGAAATCCCCAAATAAGCTTTCAACATAACATCGCTCTGTCCGGTTATTAGAGCTTCGCGTCCGGTTATCGAAGATTTTCTATGGATTTGCTTACGTATTCAAAATAAAACGCCTTCTGTTTTTTTTTCTGTTATTTGTTGATACAAAATAATCCCTAAATAAAATTATGTGTCCGCATATGGGAAATTTTCTATCTAAAATGAGCAAGAAAAAGTGTCCGCGTCCATTTATAAGAGTGTCCGTTTATAGGAAAGTAATTTGTATGAGAAATTAAAAAAAATGAGTTTGTTCCCGAAAATCGTTTAAGGGAACAAAATCGGGGTTTACGTGTTTAATTAAGTTTAGGGAGACTTCAAATTCTTGCAAAAAAAATTTGGATTTTCTCATTTTTTTAAGATTTTGGAAGCTCCATTTTGAGGTAACTTGAAACATGAATATAAAAAAACCGTTAGAGCTACAAATTTCTTCTTGGCGCCAAAAAATTGTATTTAAAAAGCTACAATTTGTGGAAAAATTTTTTTTCCAAAATCTCATTTTTAGATTTTGTCCGCCAACTTCCGTTTTATTTCAAATTACCGGAAATGCACTTTTTAAACTTAAAAAGCAAATACAAAATGATATATAAAAGCTAAAAAATTAATTCTTGCGCAACAAATTAGCGTTTAAAAAGCTAAAATTTTTGACACCAAGAGAATTGTGGTTTTCGTATTTTTGTCCGCTAACTTCAGACTTATTTTAGCGGAAACTTGAATAACTACGAAACTATGCGAGCTACAAATTTTTGGTTTGTGCAACAAATTAGCATTTAATTAGCTACAAATTCAGATATCAAATTTTATTGATTCCGCCAAAAAGTGTCCCCCAAACTAAGGGACGTAGTTTTTGGCCTTATATTGATCACCCTTGCTTTTTCATAAATATAACTACCAAATATGGTTCAGTTTAAAATACTTTATTAGTTGTAGACCTTGAAAATCCTATTTATAAAACCTTGCGACTGATCGGTGATAGCTTTCTTCAGCTATAGAAATCGAAGTTTAGCTGCAAGTTTAAACGTTTAAGAAATTAAAAATGATTTAATTACGGGATTTATTTCTTTAAAAAACAGTTTAATAATGCTTTATATATATATATGAAACTACATATATTTAAAACAGATTTTTTGAATAAGCTCATTATTACACTGTTTCGGAAAGATAAAAAATATTGGCATTTTCAAAACTAAAACTACAAACTCTTCATCATCCATTTTCCGCTTTTCTTTATTTTAATATTAATAATATTTTTAATATAAAAAATCGTGACGCTGAATTTTGTAATTCGTGACGGGAATTTGTATGTCGGTTTGACATGTCACTGACAGCTCCATAGAAAAATATTTGATTAAATTATACAAACTGCTTTAAGACCTGATTTTAATATTTCGAAAATTAATTTGAGGTGAATTGGAAGAAATTGAATTCACTCGAAATGGAGGGCAATTCTTCAATGCTTCTGGGGTAAACAAAATTAGTGCGTTTTTAAGGTTACCATAGAAAGTCTTATCTACTTTGAAAACCTAAAATTCAGTTACTTTTATTCGTAAGAGCAATAGAATATCACAAAATACGAATATCTCGAAAACTTAAGCTAATTCAGCAATTACCTTCAAAAAAGTATAATCTGGCAATTACCTTCGAAAAGGTATAACCTGGCTTCAGCAACAAAAACTGTGTTGGTCAGTGTTATAAAAAAAAAGTACCTATATAGAAAGAAACGCTTTTTTCATGATTTTAACAAAAAAAAATGTAAAATGTGTAAAAAATTTTCAAAATCGGTTAAGGCGTTAATAATAAATTTTAAAATAAAATGGCGTTTCTATGAGAAGAATGTTTTGGTATGAGCGATTTTCGTAAAAATAGTTGAAGTAATTCTTAAAATCGATTGAGGTTGAGTCGTAAAGACGGACATGAAAATAAATAAAAGATATTATTTTAAAAAACTTAAAAACACTTATTTTATTTATTTATTTATTTATTTACTTAAATGCATTTCGGAAGCTATATGCTACTGACGATGGAAGCATAGCTTCCGAAGTGCATTTAAGTAAATAAATAAATAAAATAAATGTTTTTAAGTTATTTAAAATAATATCTTTTATTTATTTCATAAAAACACGTTAAAAATCTCCAATATCAAATCAATTCAGACACGAAAACATAATTTCAGGATCCACCTTTTTATCGTTAATTTACTATTTACTTTTTATTGTAATTAAAAGTTTTACGTCAAAACATAGTGAGAAATAAATGAAAATCAAGTGCCAAATTTTTTTAACACTATAGATTGTCAGGAGTGTATTCATATTTATTCACCTTGATGACCAAGTGAAAGTGAAGAATCTAGACTTATATCTCATATAAAGATCTTAAAACATTCATTTTTTTTGTATTTTTTTATTAATTTACTTATTTAGATTTTAGATACCTAGAGGAATTTTTTTCTTCAGGTACAACGTAAGTTCATATAAATTATAAGTATGTAGTTTATTTCTGATTATCCATTAACCTTTTTGTTTTCCCGTAGGATCTTTTGATATATACAGGCAATCAAAAAATTTTAGTATTTAACCCAGTCTGAATTTGCATTCATAAAGTCAGCAGCTACCTTATCTGCATAAATATACCTACCTAGACATTATTAGGCACGCGCTTAGTAAAACAGTTGAATATTCAATAAATTGGTCCACAGCTAGACAAAGGGATGATAATAATTGAGGAAGCAATAAAACTTAATTATAGTAAATCCTAAACTATCCTCTTTTAAGATTTCGCATAGAGTTCATTCATAAATTCAAACTATGTATACGAAACATTCTAAGCCACGCATATTAAATTTTAATTCCTGGAAAACGAAGGTGTTATTTCATGACGCCGGTGAACTACCTAATTGAGTTTTGAAATATAAATTTGATGTATATTGAGTATGGAATTTGGGTTTTTCTATTTTATCCTTTTAATATCATTAGCGGCAAAACAGACAAATTCAAAAGGTTGTTCTTTTTCAAAATTTTGCTTAACGCTGAGAAGAAAATAATTTTAGTACGTAAATTACGATCTTATTTTTTTAGTAACTCGTCGTTTATACAAATTTGCTATATTTGAATGGAAAGATCGGCTTAAGTTTTAAATTGGGTAAAGTTTAGTTTTTTGAAAATTTCTTAAAAACAATCAGATTTTGTTGAAAAAAAATGCAAAGATAAAAGTTGTATAGCTTATGCAATTATACATACAAAATCAATAGATTTTAAGAAGAATGAACAAAAACTTTATGGTGTAGTAAATTTAGTCAAGCAAATGAAATGAAAATATATGTTTCGATGGGCAAATTTTTTGTATAGCATGTGTTTGGGTACACATATCTCTACATAATAAAAAAAATGGTGTGATAGAGGTAAGGTAAATAGCGCCATTTTGAAAAAAATTATTGATTTCATTTTTATGTAATTCTTCCACTTTCGTTATTTTATTTTATTTTATTTAAAACATTTAAACAACGAGAGACGTGAAAATATTAGGTATACATACCTACAGTTATATTATTATGTAAATATGCGAAACGTTTCCCCAATTTTTCGTTTCTTAAATTTTAATTAGATCTTTAAGCGCAGTTATTCCCTCTAGGATATTTGATGAGATTCAGGTACCTTTAAGTACATACTATTTTCGTAGTTTTTACTTTCATTGATGAAAGAAATTTCATTCATAAAATTCATCTGAAACTACCTGTTTCAATTTCAAGTGTATCTATACCCTTCTGTATTTAAAATAGAGTACCCCTAATTAGACACGCGCTTCAGAAAACAATTGAATGTTGTGAGATTTAATAAATGATCTTTGTTCATACAACAAAGAGGTAGTTTTTTTTTTTTATTGAGGAAGTAATAGAACAAAAATAAGTAGGTAAATCCCACAATATCCTTGTATGGATGATATCTCAACTAGTTCATTCAAGAATTGAATATTAATTTCTCATGGCGCAGTAGACTACATTTTCTATACCGATATCATAAAACTTCTTATGTATATGCATTTTGTTTTCTAGGAAAAAGAAGGTGTTGGTCATCATGTCGCCAGGAGATTATCTTATATTCATATATAGATTTCATAATATATTCCACATATCTTTCTTAAACAAAAGATATAATATGTAGGTAATAAATAATTTCCAAAAGGTTCATTAGCGGTAAGAGATAAGAAGAAAATAATATTTGGTAAATGATAAGCACGGTTATTTTGTGTTTTCATTGATTGCTCTTATATAACTAAGTTTCTGAAAGATAGTTTTAGACAGATAATTTATCTGTTATATTATTTTATGTTGATTTTACGACCACTAGGTTAAAATATCACTTCACCTAATGCCGCTTCTGCAATTTCAAATCAAATACCATCTGAAAATAATAAACAAAAATATGAAATAGTATATTGATGTCAGCTTTTATAATTATAAATGGTTAAACTGGAAGTGCTGATTAGCTGTTGAAAATTGGCGTAATGGCGCCAGGAAATTTCGTCGTCTGTTAATGACTGCAAGAAATTAAAAATCTTTCCTTTGATTCTTTCGCTACTGGATTGATGTGTTTTCTTTTGCATACTGATTCGTTAAAAGTGTATACTTTAGACGTGCATTAATAATTCTAAGCACGACTAGAACTTGGCGAACATGTGTCGATTATTTTGGTCAAATTTAATTGTTTTTGTGGAAATATTTTGCTCCTTGTTCTATATTTCCACTATTTAAAAACGAACGAAACTTAAACGAAAAACTTGGCCAAAAAGTTTTTACTGTCGAGGACCTTGCGAATATTTGATATGTTTTCCCCATCAGGATTTTGCTCACTGAAAACATTACAGGATCTTGACTTTACTTGACAAAAACTTAACATTTTTTTAGAGAGACGTGATGTTGATGTTTCATCTTAAATTTTAATTTTACTTTAAATTGAAGTATAAAGTGGACTTTATAAGCAAGAAGTTGGTGATTTTTTTATATTTTGTGTGAATTTGAGGCAAAATTTCAAGATTTAATTTATACAAATCAGATTTTTTCGGCAGAAAATTGTAGGTGCCATCCATTCCTCCACTCTTCGGATCCAGAAACTCGTTAGACGGGAAAAATAAGAGTTTCTTTAACAACAGAATTCAAATTTTATATGAAATCATTGAAATATTTTCCATTATACGTTTAGTAAACTATTAAATTTGAGGTTGTAGTTTAAATGTTTACTAAATTTGATGGGTTCAATTTTTATACCAAATATTGCAGTTATTTTACAATTTCTAAACGATTTCCGTTGTAAAACCAATTGTTTCTATTTTGTGCTCGCGGTGGACAGGATATATTCAGTCTTATTGTGAGTTTCGCCCGAAAAATATTTCACCTTAAAATTTCTTGTTCCCCCGGAATTTTAAAAGCTATTATGATTTCGCTCGAACGAAATTTCGTTCGCCTACTAAAAATAAGTGATCATTTAGGCTATCAATAACATTACATTCCGCCCGAAATGAATGCTGACAATAAGGAGAATTTTTTTAACACAAAATTTCGGGTGAAACTCACGATAGGCGAAAAGTGAAATATCAAATTTTGTTCGGGCGAAACTCACAATAAGGCTGATTGACAACAGTATTGGCAATTCGTATTCCGCCTGGGAGATCATTTTCTATATTCCTTTATAAACAAAGAAAATAAAAGGGCACTTAAAAGACACCCCTGACATTTATATTGTACTGAAAATATAGCGAAAAACTTTTTACATCCCCTTTTCCTAGGTGGCGTCAAAATGGAAGGGTTTTCAACCACAAAAATGGTTTTGTATTTCCCAAACTCGTCAACAAAAAAATCTTATCATGTTCAAAATACAAGATTCAGTCAAATTTTTTGAGGAATAAAAATAAAACAAATTTGACATATTAGTTGTTTCTTTCTTCGCTAAACCAGTTTCATCGTCGGTGAGTTAGCTTACACGCACTTAATAAACGTCAATTATCATGAAATTTTGCATTTAATCCATGACTTAAGCGATCTAACACCTTAAGGGCCTTTGTTCACAACTGGATCATCTTTGATCAACAGTTATTACAATTGATAAATCATCGAATGTACATGTTTACCAAATTTTGTATTAAGGAATCCAAAATTTGAGTTATTAATCATGGAAATAATTAACTGATTTTTATTGATTTATAGTACCAATTAATAAGAGCCTGTTAAAGTGATGGTGCAGATTTAACCCACTGTGTACAAACTGGACTCTACTTTAGACTATTTCCTTTGGGGCTATATTGAATCACGGGTCTATGCGAATAAATCATAAACATAATGCCATTCAGGGACATTGATTAAAAATTGGACCACCTGAATATGTACCACCAAGCAGACCCTTTCGAACATTTTAATGACATTATATTTCATACTAAATGCCACAAAACGTTCTTTTAAAGAATTTCATATCCAAAGCAGCTATGCCAGATCATGGGATTTATCCCTTTTTGTGAGATTTCACGTCTAAAAATTCAAGAAAAAACATTGTATATTATATGATCAAATAAAAGAAAGAACTTATTGTAAATATCTGAATCCGTTCATTTGCATTTTTTTGTATTTGCTTACTTAAGCTTGGTACGATGCCGAACGAAGAAGTTCCATACAAAAATGATATATTATGTAAATCATAAACGAAGACTGTCATTCTGGTTTTTCTTCTGCAGTATATTTGGAGAAGTCTCCACTCTTTTGATCGCTTATAATTTATTTCACAAACTGTTAAAGCCTAGTACATACTTCCTCGTGAAGTGAACAACCATCAGTGGAGAAAGTGAATTTTTGACACAATTTGCTTGACTTTTGCAGCTTTTATGGTCAAATTGTCAAAGCTACATCAAAAATGATAGAGTTCACGTACATTTTGCGCGTGAATATGGTTCACCGCTCGTGAACGCAAACTCTTCACTTTTTGTCATGGCTTCACGAGCACGCTCACGGGTGAACAAAAATGCAAATTTGTATGGATTCACGACATGATTCACAAGTATGTACTAGGCTTAACTGTGCAGTACGAAAAAATAAAATTTAGTTTTATTGGGTATATTTTTGTTGTTCGTATTGATTTCCTTTTTTTAATTTAATTTTTCGTGGGACGTTTAAAAACTAGCAAAATATTTTGGTTTGGCGTTCGTGTATTTTCGGACAGTGTCGCTTCTCTTTGAGAGAATTTCACCCCCACTCCTCCAAATTTGACAGTTTGCCAGATTTAATCCGAGAAGTACACGATAAAAACCTAATGAAAGGAACAATAAAAAACAAACTGACTTAAACTTAAATGTCATTTTCCCGTACACATTTAGCCAGTTCCCGTTTCTGAGATCTCACTGAGCAAACTTCTGTCAGCTTCACTGAGCAGAAGTAGAAACCTGAATAATATTTCTCTTTTACAAGTCAAAAGCACTCTACATCTCTTTTTTATAAATTGATCAACTGCGGCAAAAAATAATTGAGCAAGCGAATTCAAACAAATATCAGTCTCAGCATTTTGACAGCAAAAGAAATTAATTCTGTGCGAAGAAAGAGTGGAGAGTCTTCGGCAAAATATATCTTTTCAGGTACCCATCTCCGAAACTGCGAATTTCTTATATTTTTGTTTAATGAACTTTGAAGGATTTTGGGTTAAAATTCGTAGTTTTGGACAGTACACTTACACACAGCAATTTCATTCATCAAACAGTGTATTGCAGAACGAAAAGTGGAAATAAATTTTTCGCTTATGATTTCGCTGTGTCATTTTTTGTATGGGAAAATTCTAAAAGGTAAATGACCTCGCATGATATCAAAAAATCATCTACATATGCTACGACTACTTTTTTCATCACAAGTACCTACCTATATAGAGAATATTGTATCCAAATAATATGTTCTTATTCCAATAACAGTTCACGAACAACCGAGTTTTTGTGTTTTTTTTATTATTCTGTTGTTTGGAATACATTTTATACTGATGACAGAATGATATTCAATTGTTTTTTATTTTTTTATCAAGGATGGAGAAAATTATTTGTTTGGATAAATAAGGGCTTTGAATTTATTATGATGATAATTAAAAATCAATGGTACTGAATTATTCAGTATTTTTTTAAATAATTAATATGTTATTATTAAAATAAACACTTAAAAAACACTTATTTAAAATTATTTGTCAATAGATATCGAAATAAAAAAAAGAACATTGAGTTTTCTTACTTTGTTATTGCGCCACCTCAAAATTTTAAATTGAATTATTTTTTTTAATTCAGTCGATCAAACAATCTGAATGAATTTGATCGCGAACTCGCATGAACACCAACCGACTAAACTTTATTTAATTGAGATTAAAAAATATTTAAATGTTTATATGCGAGAACATTTTTGTAAGATTTTCAGTGGATATCTAAAAATACACTCTGGTATTTAATTTTGTTGTCTCCAATGAGAGAGAGAGACTTATTACGAGTTTTTATTTAATATTGAAAAACAAATAATTTATTTTGTTTGTTGTTTTGACAACATTTCTGTTAATTTTTTTTTTTGAGGGAATGCTAGATTTTGTCAGATACATTTTTTTATGATTTTCTAGATTTTTACTTGCGGGAAGTTAAATAGTAAAATTTTAACTCAAAATTTTGTTTGAATTTTTTATTAATATAATAAGGAAGACGAGAAGAATCGAAGCAATCGTCTGTTTGTTTTGGTTTTGGAATTCTGAATATCAAAATGGATGGTAAAGCATTCTACATAAATGATATTGCGGTTAAAAAAGAATCTCTTTACTTCATAGCAGTACGAATGAAATTGAACTCAAGGGCTAAAATGATGTGATATTCCTATAGAAGTACAAATATTTCGAGCAAATAGTGATCAAGTTGTAAAAATTTAATTCCAAGATTTATAAACTATTGGTAGACTACTGGTAAAACGGTTTTACTATCAAAGTTGCTTTTAACAAAACCTTTTGCGGTACTGGGACGCATATTGTTCGCATATGCAAAGGATATGAGGCACTTTCTTGGTTCATTTCAAATTTGTTGACGTTTATGCTAATTTCGTAATTCGTAATGTACGACTATTTGCACCTAAAATGTATAGATACTATGTCTATCTACCTATTTTGCTTGTTAGGGCCACAACCACAGAAAGTCATATCTAAAGAGACTTGGATTTTATATTTTTATTTTTTTTTTTTTTTTCAAAAAATGTGTTTGAGGCTTGAGTACTTACATTTTTGAAAATATATATTTTTGAAAATTGATTTCTCAGTCTCGCATATACATATAATATAACAAATTGTTTTTTTATCTTTGGCCTCATTTTCATATTACACTTTTGCGACCTAAAAATATAATTCAAAATATTATTTATATATATATGTATGTACATACATATGTATCTATCTAAATTATATACAACAAAGTCTTTCGCATCCTGAATGAAATTGATTAATTTAATAGTAGAGAAAAAAAAAAGGACAAGCAAATCACCCCTAACTGAAAATACCACTCGAAAGGCTCACTTTAGGGCTGTAAGTTGTACAGCCATCATATATGCGGAGAGGGGATGAACAATTGCATTATATACCTAAGCGGCCATTGTAAAAACTCACCCTTGACGAAACATGAATGAAACTGGGGTGGAGTATTCGAGTCTAGGTAGAAAATCAGGAATCATTTAAAAAGACCCTCAGAATCCTTGCGAGTTCAGTTTAAATTTAGATCTTGTAGAGAGTGCACATTCCAGCTCTGTATTTAATTTTGCTTAGTTAATTCGAGTTATTCTTTCTTTGCGTTTTTTTGATTTAAATTTTTGCAAAACAAGAAAATAAAATAGAAACATTAATAATGGCATCGGTTAATTTGCATCCACCACAAACCTATTCAAGGCTTTTCCGTCCTTGGGATTCAAAATCAAGCGATGAGGATAATAGCAGTGATTGTAGTTCAAGTGCAGTGAAAGAAGAAAATGTTAGTTGTGAAAGCCCGGTTTCCAACGCTAATAATCAATCAATTTATGAAGATGTACAACAATGTGAACAACAAGGTGTTTTCCCTGGTGTTAGCCCGATGAGCGCATATTCTTTTGACAATAATCAATTTACTCCTGGATTGCCAAGCGTTAGTGATTTGTATCAATATCCGAGTGGATTACCTTTGCCGTCGGCACCATACGTGGGAATGGATCCGTTTTCAATAAGTCTGATGGAGCAAGAATATGCCCGTGTTATGGCCGAAGATGCTCATCTTAAAGCTTTGAATTCCCGAAAACAACGACCAAAGAAATTCAAGTGCCCCCATTGTGATGTTGCCTTCTCCAATAACGGTCAGCTGAAAGGACACATTCGAATTCATACCGGTAAGTTAATGTTTCCATTCCGGTTTTCATTTTAGATGAATCTTCAAAATCTTTGAATTTTCTCAAAAAGTCTTCGATCGATCGCATTTATTTATTTTTTTTTTTTTTTATTTTTCCAGGCGAAAGACCATTTAAATGTGACGTTGAATCGTGCGGCAAGACCTTTACAAGAAACGAAGAGCTAACACGACATAAGAGAATTCACACTGGCCTCAGGCCATACGCTTGTACTTCTTGTGGAAAAAAATTTGGACGACGAGATCATCTAAAGAAACACATGAAAACTCATATGCCACAAGAGCGACAGCTTGGACCTGCAATATTTGTGCCTATGTATCCATATTTGTATGGATATTAAATAACAATAGTCTGGAACTTTTTGTAGCTTACAAAAGTTTGTCTGATTTGTCGATTTTTAAATCAGAAAATATTTTGTTTAAATAATAATGATAAAACAATGTATGTATATTTTGTAAAAGTGAAAATGTAAATATTATGTTAAATATAATTAAGCATAAAAGTGATGGTAGCCATTGTAAGGAAGTTAATTAAGAAAAAAAAATACATATACAACTTTTTATATATTTACAAATTTAAATATGCGTTTTTTATATTATGAGCAATTTTACTGAATTTGAAAAATGGAAGATTAGTTATTGTTTCAAACAACAATTTTAAAAGAAATAATTTTCTTTATGATCAAATTCATCAATTATATGATTTAATCGGTAAATTAAATACATTGTATGGACGTTACACAACAGACAGAGCATTATTTCCAGTTTTTAATAAATGAATTTAAGTGAGTATAACCCTGACAAAAAAAGAAGAAAAATCGGGATTATTAACTCTGGGTTGGGTTCGATATCCCGCTTTTTATAATCCCGTTTTTTAAAATCCCGGTTTTACAATCCCGCTTTTTATAATCCTGTTTTTTAAAATCCCGTTTTTTCAAGATCCCGCTTTTTATAATCCCGTCTCTTATAATCCCGTTTTTTATAATCCCGTTTCTTATTATCCCGCTTTATCAATTAAAACTACTTGTTTTAACTCCCACCAAAATTTCGTTGGGACTTAGTTCATAAATTTGGGAGTTAATTCATTTGTGACTTATTTCATTATGAAATAGGTCCCAACGATTTTAATAATCAGTGAGGTATGTATGGGGGGGCATGCTGCCCCCCTGCAACCCCCGTGCTTGGGCACACTATAGGATTTGGGGTAGGTGCGAGGTTGGGTGTATGCAAAATTTCTTTTTATCATTTTGGTAGTTGGCAGTTAGTTCCTAAAATGATGGGAATGAGTTCATAATTAACCAAGTTTAATACCCAAATTAATTGCAAAAAACGGGATTGGCGGGATTTGGCGGGATTTTAAAAAGCGGGTTTTTAATACATTGGGATTATGAATAAGCGGGATTTTAGAAGACGGGATTTTAAAAAAACGGTATTTTAGTAGACGGGATTTTAAAACTTTTTTTTCGGGATTTTCGAAAAACGGGATTTTAAAAAGCGGGATTCCGATACGCTCCCATTAACTCTCCATCAGTAAGTTAACAAAAGGTATTCAACGTATACAACACGTATAAACTCTCGTACTCATATTTTGATTAAACATCCACTTCCAGAATTTTCCGTCGGCTTTTGGTCTAACAGTGGAATACTTGAAAAAATAAATATAAATAATCAAATTTGGTAGCGCGACAGCTTGTTGAGATCCATTGCCTGTCTTCAACTTTCAACCATTTATGGCAGGAATGAAAACTGATTGACGCAAACTTTTAAACATTGCTTGTTCAACGATTAAAACCGATTAACGAAGTCATTTAGTTGCAAGCCCTTGTCTAAATCCTTCATAATTTAAAACGCGTTTAACAACTCTTCTATAACTAATATGTGGATTTTGCAACGTAACGTGGTAAAATTTAGAGATAAAACACAGCTAAACAACAAACAAAATTAAAATAAACAAAAACAAAAACAATACATCTTTAAAACAAATAATTTATCGCTGAAGAAGAGAAGAGATTTAAAAGATTTATTGGTGGTTTAAAAGTTAGACGAGTGTTTAAGCGTTTACATATATGTAGGTCCTTTATAAAATTACCAAAAGGTGGACTTTCGTTAAAATGGATTTTAGAGCTGACTCCATTTTAAAGTTATCTAGAGAAGGTTTTAATTGTTTATTATTTTGTACCATTGTTTTTTACTTGTGATATATAGGTAATGTATGGCAAATTATGGATTCGTAATGGATGATAGCGAAGTCGAAAAAAGTGGATCTCGCAATTCTGTCCGTCTGTCTGTCTGTATGTCCTTTCGGCTGCAGCATAAACGGGTCGGTCAATTTTCTTCAGTTGGTACCTAGCGTTTTTGGGCATTTCCCCCACCCGTATTTTTCATATTTTTTAAGACCAAAAATAACGGTAGGTTACAAATTTTTTTTAGCAAAAAATGAAAATCTTGTTTTTCTCAAAAACGTGCACACAACTTTTAAAAATAAATCGGTATTTTTTTTACAGAAAGACAACCATTTTATAAAAATGGTACCTCCTATAGAACCATTTTTTTGATTTTCGATTTTCTCAAAAACCATTCAACTGATATTGATTAATTTTTTTATACACAGAACGTTTGAAAAAGTTTTAAAAGTTTCAAATTTTTTTTTTGAGAACTTAATAATTCGAAAACGAATTGGTCAATTTTTTATTAAACTTGGCACCCATGCAGTTTTTTAATATTATCTAGCAGATTTTACATGAAAATTATTCTTATAACCAAAAACAACGGTAGATACCTCCCATACAAATGTTTAAAAACCCGTATTTAAAATCTCATTTTTCTCAAAAACGGCTCCTACGATTTTTATTATAATTTTTGTGTGAAGTAATATCTGTGCGATCTACCATATTATTGAAAAAAGAATTTTCTATCATTTAAAAATGGTATCTCTCATAGAACCATTTTGTTGATTACCAGTTAAACTGATTTTAATGAATTTTTTTTAACAAAAGCTTCAAATAAGTTCTAATAATATTGCATAAAAAAATTTTCAAAAAAATTTAGTTTTTAATTTTCAAAAAAGAATTTTAAAATAATTTTTTTTGAAAATTCCATATTTCGAAAATGTGTAGATGATATTTTTTTTAATTAATTTTTTAACTCCGCATTAATAAAGGTTACAAAATTGCGTACAAATTTTTATATACAAAAAAATATTTTTTTAAAAAACCGCTCCAACGATTTTTTTTTTTATAAATTTAGATGATGTACATCGCATTGGTGTCAAAACAATTTCAGAGGTTGTTTAATCAATTTATATTTAATTAAATATTTTTTTTTACATTTTTTTAGTCTAAACTGTAAGTTCCATGCATATTTGCAACACTGTGCTATAATTCTTCATAAATGAATGTACTTACTCGAATAATACTACCTTAAACTTAACTACTTTATATATTTTATTAACTTTATATAGCTAATTTATTTCTTTTATAAGATAATAAATATAGTTTTTGAAATATTAAAACTTTAAAAACACAGTATGATCGCACATAAGAGCAAGTTCGTGTGACCCAGTCGTGCACCCATTTTTTTCATAAAATCGGACTTTTTTCGAATTATGTACGAGTCATATCTGTTGAATTCTTTAACGTTGGATATTTTAACATTTTTATCTTTATACTGAAGGGTATTCCAATAAGGGCGGTTCGATATTGAAATAGAATAAAACATTCTTTTAGTAACGAAATTCTTTTTTTTATTTAAAAACCCATGTATGCCATTATATATATATATGGAATATCGTTAATTTAATGTCCGCCGCGGATTGGAACGGATCGGAGAAGTCCAATTTACTATGACTGCCGCATAGTTCTGGCTGAATTTGAGCGATGGCTTAGGTTATTTTGACTTTCAGGGCATGGCTCGATTGCGACTTATTGGAATAGACCTTTGACTTTCGAAAACCCCACGTGAAAAAGTCTAACGGGGTCAAATCGAACGATATTGGTGGTCAATACACGTCACCTCCGAGAGAGATAATCCTAATCTCATAATAGTATGATTAAGTTCACAAGTAATTAAATAAAATGTATAATAAAAATTTAAAAAAAAATATTTTTTAAGTTCTCCGAGACTTTTAGTAGTTACCCACGCTTTACATATAGTTTTGATTTATAGCGTAGGTTTTTATAAAAAAAAATATAAGAATCAGCTGCGGAAACGTGCGGTTTTGGAAGTTATCAGCAAAACAGTAATAAAAGCGAAAAAATTAAAAATCGCTATTTTAAAAAATATTTTAAAAAACTCACAATGTCATCTTATATCTTTGTTTTTAAAGCAAATCAATTCTTTAATGTGATTTTTAAATCAAGTTGTTTGAGGAAATAGTTTTTTAAAAATTAATTTTCAATCTAAAAACTTAAAAAAAAATAATTTTTTTTGTCAAACTGAAATTTTTCAAAATTTACGTTTTTAAGTATGTTTTTAATTTTAATATTCAATATTCTTATCAATTTGAAGTCAACCACTGAAAACCAGAAGGTTATTTGCTCAAACAACTTGAATTAAAAAGGAAATTAAAGAATGGATTTCTGGCTTTCAAAAAAATTATAGCATGACATTGTAAGTGTTGCCATTGTTTTTTAATCATTTTTTGTCTGTTTTAAATAATTTTTTTATAAAATTACCCTTCCCACCTAATCGGGGGGAAATAGACCCCCCTTCCATTCGATTTTTGTCTTACCTCACCCCAACCTACACGTTTTAGTCTTTTGTCACATCTTATGCAAATCACCCTGTATTCCATGGAGTTCTTTAATTTTTTTTTAATATGTATTTATTATTATTATTTAAAGCATTTCATTAGAAGCGTTATACACTCCTATTTATTTGTGCAAAATTTCAACGCTCTATCTTTAAAAACAAAAAAGTTATGGATTTTTGATCCGATTCCTGCTTCGACATCAGTTTTCTCAATAGCGCGCTTCTTTTTCCTTTTGAGAAGCCTCTCTTCTGCTAGTGGAAAGAAAGATAACTCGTGATTAAAGTTAAAAATGGAATCCAACAAAAACTTTTTAGTACACCCTATTAACAATTATACAATTAAATAGGTTTTTATCAAAATTTTAACAATAATTGGATAAGTTCGTATGTATTTTCAAAACAACTGAATTCATACAATTTTATCTTTGTTATGTTCACTTTATTCAAAGAAAAAAAATGCTCGTTTAAAATTGTCGCATTGAGCCATTATTTCATTATGACATACATACATATATGTAGTTGATTTCTAAAGAAACTGTCAAGCCTACAGTAGCGCATGCTCTACGTCTACTTTTTATTTTAAACTAGGTACATATGATTGGTAAAAGTTGCCAAAATTGGCATCAAATTCATAAGGTACCTCTATTAATAAGTGCATTGACTAAAACTGTCACAACCAAACTGATGACTTCTTCCGCACAACAATCAGTTGCGGAAGAAATGGTTATGGCATTTGTTTCCTTGAGAATATTGATTTGTTATTGATTGAGAACTCCCAAGCTGTTCTTCAAAAAAAATCCCAAAACTTCTCAAAAACTCTGTCAGTGCAAATGTGTTGTTTACGTAAACAATTTCATATCAATTTCCGTATATAATAATGCAACTTCCACAAGAAAGACATCTCACTTTGTCATTAGCTGCGTTATACAATGGGACATTTCTTAGGTATACTGTATAAGTCAGGACAGGATTCACTTTACCACAAAAGGATCCGGAAGAGAACCACCTATGGTGCAATTTTATTGCCTCCTATTCAATTCGATGCTAATACATTACAAATGACACCCGAGGAGAGAACTTCCTTGCAATTGCAACTGTGGGTCAGTGTGGTGATTGTTCTGATGGATTTTGGTGTTTTTCAATGTGAAAATATGTACATAATATGATTGAGCAAACAAACACCCTATGTCCTGTGGGTATTCGATTAAGGACAATTTGGGTTTTTAAAATTCGACGGGTCATCTGTATTCCATTTGGATATATCAATTAATTTAATTATATTTCGTTACATAGAGAAGTGTCATTAGGCGAGGACGAAAGGTGAAGTCATAAATCGTTGTCAGTTTAATGCGAAGGTATAGATTAACTGAGAGCATATTTCGATCTTTTATAATATATAAACACTAAGCACAATTGTGCTCTAAAATAAAATGAATATTTTTGATCTATAATAGGGCTCCGTGTGAATACAAATATAAGTACTTTTTTGACTATGCTTATGTTTTTGTTGATACTTCATAAAATTAATAATATTAAAAGCAAGAACTGCCAGCACAAAGCAAAAAAAAATGGCGCAACATTTTAGACCATTATAAGTACAACATATTTTTTAGTATGATGCTATGTTAAAAACAGGATTTTCCAAATTTCAAACTAGTAATTTCTTTTAAACATTTCATTAAAGTTAATCACTAAATGCCTATTTTAAGTTTTCTGTATCATACTAACTGCAAATGTCAGTTTGACAATTAAAAATGTGAACATGGTATGTTTTCTTGCAAGGCAAGTTTGCACTAACTGTCAGTTCTTTAAGCGTGTTCAACTGAAGTTTATTAAGAAAATAGGATTAGTATGATACTAATTAAAAAAATTTTAAAACTAAGAACATTTTAGTAAATAGCTTTAAAGTTAGTAAATTGTTAATTAGTATCATGCTAATACCTTAACATCAGGCTGTTTAAAATTGTGACATTGATATTAAATCTGTTTGGTACTAACACTTTGAGGGGTTGGGTTCGATATCCCGCTTTTTATAATCCCGTTTTTTAAAATCCCGGTTTTACAATCCCGCTTTTTATAATCCTGTTTTTTAAAATCCCGTTTTTTCAAGATCCCGCTTTTTATAATCCCGTCTCTTATAATCCCATTTTTTATAATCCCGTTTCTTATTATCCCGCTTTATCAATTAAAACTACTTGTTTTAACTCCCACCAAAATTTCGTTGGGACTTAGTTCATAAATTTGGGAGTTAATTCATTTGTGACTTATTTCATTATGAAATAGGTCCCAACGATTTTAATAACCAGTGAGGTATGTATGGGGGGGCATGCTGCCCCCCTGCAACCCCCCTGCTTGGGCACACTATAGGATTTGGGGTAGGTGCGAGGTTGGGTGTACGCAAAATTTCTTTTTATCATTTTGGTAGTTGGCAGTTAGTTCCTAAAATGATGGGAATGAGTTCATAATTAACCAAGTTTAATACCCAAATTAATTGCGAAAAACGGGATTGGCGGGATTTGGCGGGATTTTAAAAAGCGGGTTTTTAATACATTGGGATTATGAATAAGCGGGATTTTAGAAGACGGGATTTTAAAAAAACGGTATTTTAGTAGACGGGATTTTAAAACTTTTTTTTCGGGATTTTCGAAAAACGGGATTTTAAAAAGCGGGATTCCGATACGCTCCCCACTTTGAGACGGTAGTAAGAACGATCGCAAGGCTCGTATATACATATGTATAATGAAATAAAAGTTCTTTTCAGAATAAACCTCGTGCAACCGGAAGAATTTTAATCTTCACGAAATCTTTGTAAGATCAACTTCAAAATTAAACAAAAATTGCGTTTTTTAATTCAAGTAGGCCACTTCTCCCAACGGCAAGTAGTCTCTTACGTAGCTAAAAGTTTAGTTTAGTTTATTAAAGTCTATAGGGGGGTTCACATTCAACGACACGTGCCGCCCGACCCGAGTCGTTTTGCTAGCGTTCACATTCAACGACCCTTTTCCCGAATTTATTTGAAAATAAATTATCAAAGAGCAAACATGGCGCGTATTTCAATATTTCAACTTCTTTTTTTTATTTTAAATAAAGAAAAATCTCTGACATTTTTGAAGATAATTTCATTCAAATGTTGGCTGGAAGTACTTGGTCCATTCTGAAGGTCAAATTTTCACTCTTTCCAGCATTGCGACTGGTGTCTGCCCAATTACGAGAGTAATGTTGGAATCCGAGTCCTGAATCGTAGCTGGATTCTCGAGACTCTCTTTGGGTTGCTCGTGATGTTGGCGACACATTTGGTTCCAGCAGGATGAGTCTGGGGCACAGTACACAAATCTGAGGTTATATATTGCGCAGGTTGTCAAAAGTTGAAAGTGTCAGAAATTAAAAATGGCTGTTCGAGTGCCCACAAAAACTACTCGCCGCATTATTAGAAACGACAACAAAATATTGAAATTGAACAGCTTAAAGAGCACTGGACCCGCCATTTTCTTTGATTTTGCCAGATGCTCACATCTCAGAACTGAACAAAAATGAAAACGCTAATGATATACCTTTTAGTATGTGTACTCAGTACTGAGGGGCTACGACACACACAGCGCGCGAAACAATGGCTTTATTGAGAAATCACTTTGGAAACCAGCTATAATTTCGCGTTTCGTTTTTTAAGTGTAATTATTGCATGAACAATAAGTACACATGTTTTGCTTTCCAATATTTAAGTATCCAAATAGTATTTATATTTGAACTTGCGAGAATTGATTCAGAATTGAAAGCATCTATTCCGTCTTTTTGATATTTCTGAGAAATAAGGAGATTTCGAAAAGATATGAGAAAATCAACTATTGTGATCCCTAACCATTTCTTTCGATTATTTATGTATGTTCAGCATTTTCATTACTCCTAAACAAAGCAATCATGTTTGAGGTATAAACAAAACATAACAATTGCACCAATATGTGACTCTTTAGGACAACAAAATCCATTTAATTGCGTTTAAATTGTTTTTTGTTTACACTTACTGTCACTGTTTGGACCATTCATTGAGTCAATGAATTATTTGGCCCCTAAAAGTCTAATGGTGCTCATACCACACACAGAGTGCTTCTATCTATACCTTACCTACTTTCAATCTATCTGTGCGAAAAAGAAATTCGGATATCTTACTTTTGCAATTATTACATGAGAAAGAAGAGAAATTGAATGTGAATGTGAATTTGGTATAAGAATCCCAGGTAGGAGATTCATCAACTTATAGAAAAATTGATACTCGAATTGAATAGATAGACATTTAAACAACAACGACGAGATAAAGATGCACCTATGCTACATAGAAAAAAAGGAAAGTTAAAATGTCATCTTATTATGGATTGGAAATTTATTGGTTAGTTTAAAGAATGGAGCCACTATGTCTAGCCCTTCTCGAATAATAAAGGTTTTTGCGGTTTCAAGAAGATCTTGTCTTGACCCTTATGGGATAGTATCATATTTTAAATTCTTTTTAAGGGGAAGTTTGTTTTTGTTTTTGTTTTTTTTTTTTAAGTTGCATTAATCTTCATGGGTGGTTTGGTATAATTTTTACCATTCAATTTCAATTATTTTATAAATTGATACATATTTTCTAGTGTATATAGGAATTTTCGGAAAGATAAAAATTATTAGATTTTTTTTCCTGGAAGTGTAAAAGAATATTTAAAGACAATTTGTCTGTTTGTTTGTTTTTTTTTTTTTTAATTTGATTGGTTTCAAGCAAGATTGTGTACTCTGGAACTTATTTGCTGGAAAAAAACTTTTAGTTTTTTTTTCATTCCATAGGTTAGGTTTAGGTTAGGTTTATGTGGTTTTCAGCAGAAACGCTAGACACACTTAGACCAGGGGGTTGGCCCATTGTGACACCACAGGAATCTAGGAAGCTTTCTTCCTACTTGCTAAACCATTTACAGCTTCTTAGGAAGCGCGCGAGACTATGAATGTAATGATTTGCCAGATCACTAGGAACATTGTAGTAGAATTTTCCTAGATGGAGCCTACGTCTTTGAGATAGAGCAGGACATGTACAGAGTAGGTGAGGAAATCCGTCATATATAGTGTGTAGTAACTAGTATCCAAAAGTCCTTAGTCCCTTTACCATGGATTTTACAATCCACGGCTCTTGGATATAGACAATATCAACTGCGTGTCTGGTTAGACGGAGCAGAAGTGAGGCCGAAGCCTTGATGGAGTGTTAAAGGTTAATCTGTCCTAACAGCAGTATTTTGACTACAATCAGGCAGATCAACCACCACCACGGCTTGGAGAGTTTTAAACTCATTTGTAGGGGAAGGACAATAATGCACAACCCTACCACTACTGAACTTAGGTATTTCTACACCATTTTACTTCCCTCAATGCGTCCTGCATCATGAGTATCCACAACCTCCCCACTGATACACACCACAGGAGAAACGGCAAACAGCGGCAGAGGCGGAAAAGGGCTTCTATTACTTCATTTGTGAATGAACGAGCTGAGCGACATCTCGTTTCTGCCCCCAAAGAACATTTTTAAATTCGTTCATATTTCATGATGATTCAGTGAGGCACCCCATACCCATACCTAAGCTTCCACTCACTCTGTTATCTACCCCTCCATAATCCAAACTTGCATATACATCTTTTTGGGGAGCACGAAGGATCCACTGAAATCCGAGTGAGATAATGCGGCTTGCTCGGTAAATGTCGTCATCATTCCGAATGTTTCGCTTTGTTTTGGGAGAACCATAATTTATAAGCAGGAATTTTTATCGCAAATTATATTATTTTTAAATCGGATATTCTTGCACAACAAAACACGTCTTTTATGTAATATGAACCTTTATCAAAGCAACTAAATTTTTTCCGGCTAGATTTTTCTTACTGAAACTTGGCAAAAACATGTTAGTTTGCATTCGTGTGGTGTTCAAGATTTTGTAACTCTGTCTTTAGCCGTGTTTTTTTGCAAGCCCGGGGGGAATTGGATGAAAAAAACGACGTCGGTGCTAAACAATTAACATGTTAAATGCAACAACAACTAATCCCAGAGAATTCTCGAGGTTTAACTTAAGCGCACAGAAAAACTGTGTTACCGGCATGAATTACATACATGTTATCGATAGTTTGTATGAAAACTCCATGTTTTTTTCTGTCATGGCGTCGCTAATCCCCGCTGTCGTTTTTTTCAACCAATTCCCCCCGGGCTTGCAAAAAAACACGGCTTTTATTAAAGTTTGTTAGTAGTAGAGTAAATTTGTTTGTATGTATGTATCCCAAATTATTTTACAACAATTTCTCTACCTAAACGTTTTATCTGTATTCATATTATTTTTTTTTTCGGAATATCATTCAATTATTTACAATGAAATTGAAATTTCATAATTGACTTTGCCTTCGAAAATCCTTTTACAATCCTTTTCATTAACAAAGGGTTTACCGACAAAAAAGAAATCCTAATTATCAACCTGAATAAAATGTATATCCGCCTCCGCAAGCACAAGCCATGCAAATAATTATCCTGGTAATCATTTAATCTTCCTCCACCATTTATCACAAATTTTTGCACATCGAACAAAAAAAATCAGTATAGGTTATCCTTTACCTTTCATAATAGTCCTGCATAAAAACTATTCCAATACAGAGTCTCCAGTCTGTCTAGAAGTTATTGCAAGAAATTTCCCAAGCAATGCCCGCAAATACAATGTCCTTTCTTTTCTTGTTGATTTCTACCTGCGCTCATTGTTCCAAAATGAATTTTTTTTTCTTGCCCTCCTCATCATCATCTTCTATGTCTATTGTCATCAATGACTTCTTATAGCATCACAAATTTAAGTTTGTTTTTCTCACCATCATGTCCAGCAGAACAGAATGTCCTCACTTAGTTTAGTTGCAAGGATCTACTCTATTCATTCATTAACTGTGACCAATAAAGCATTCATGGGGTTCTTGGTTGTGATACGGATTCTTGGGCATAATCGAGACAAAAGACTGCTTTTATTTTTCTAATTTTTTTCCTTCTTCTGAAGGCTCATAAAAACCTTCACAAAGACGACAGATAGCAATTCAAATAAAAAAAGGATGGTAACCAGATAGGGGCGTGCAGGTATCACCTACCTGTTTGGATTCGATATTTTTGTATTGTCCTCATAATTTTCACACCATTCTTGCGTTTAATATCGTAACTGGCAATCCTCGATCACACTTGCACTTCTTTTATCGATAATAATCGTTATTAATTTTCGTAATTTATCTGCTTTAGAACTTGAGGCATTGAATCGGCGTAGACAATTGCAGTGATTTGACATTTTAAGGGGAGGAACAGTCTTGTATAAGGTATGTTCGACCATTTATCAATGGAATACAATAATACGAATAGACGACCACCACCTGTAGAATGATATCATGTCAGAATCAGAATCTATATATGTACCTATTTTATTTTTTATTATTATTTATTTACAAGGTTTTTAAAAGAACCTGTATAGTCCAGTCAATATAGCTCGGAAAAATCGCCGAAAAGCTGGATTTTGGTATATAGCTTCCTCAAACTGTCAAAAGTCCCCATCGATATGAGCGCCGCTAACAAATTGGTTTTTCAGGAATAACTACCACATGCTAAGTTGTACAAAAAAAGTGTCAAAGACTAATTTATAGCTTGAAATATTTCATACAAAAAAGATTAACGAAAATATAGCCACGAAAAAATAGCCACCATACCTCCTGGAGATATGCCCAGAATGACCTAAATGGGCTCAAGCTTGTTGAATGGTCCGATGTAAACCATCTTAATCTCGTTTTAGACGCAAAGGACGCTGGAACTTTCTTTTCCAGGCGATGGCAGAGGAGCTACAATCCTGACCTTACCTTCGTAAGTTGTGATAGTGACCAAAGGACTCTCCAAACCAGCCGTAAAGTTCTTCCTACCTTCCCCCATAGCCAGCATAGACCTGTCGTTATCGAAACTGGTATTCAGATACCCATAGGTATCGATTGACCAATTGAGATGGAATTTCAACAACGCAGCTTGGAAAAACTTTTCAAAGGATCTCGACTCCAACATAAGATGGGTACATCCCGTAGCCAAGAACTACAAACGCCTTACCGCCGTTATCATCGCTACCGCCAAAAAAACATGTTCCGAGAGGATTTCGGAAAGAGTACATTCCAGGTTCGAGGCAAATAAAGAACCTGAAACCGCAAACTGTTGAAATCCCTCGACAATGCACGCAGTGAAAAGTGGCAACACACTGTCGAAAATACCAACTTCATGCATTCGAGCCGAAAAGCCTGGAGCCTCCTTCGAAATCTGGGCAGCAGCACACCAATAGCGACATCAAGAGCCGCAATCAGTCCTAGCGCAATCGCGGACAGAATTGTGAAGCTTTCAAAGGCTCCCGCAGTAAAAGCAGAAAGCAGAAAAATCCATCAGTCTTAAGCTACTGAAAAGAAACTCTCAACAAGTGCCCGTGCTGAACCACGGTTTAAATATTTGTACAACTGGCCCTTAGTGTAGTATACAAGCTTTTTGAAAGAATAATCTACAACAGAATCGAACCTGCTATTAATTCTTTAGTACCCGTGGAACAGGCAGGCTTCAGACCCGGGCGCAGCTGCTGTGACCAAGTGCTGGCTCTAACCACACACATAGAAGCAGGATACCAAGCCAAGCTCAAATCATCTGTAGCATTTATCGACCTCACAGCTGCGTATGACACAGTCTGGAGAAACGGCCTCATGTTCAAACTACTTCAGATCATACCCTGTAAAAGAATAGCAAAAGTTCTAAACAACATGCTCAGTGATAGATCATTTCAAGTTTCCTGCTCAGAGCCGGCCCAGAAAACTCAACACCATCTTAGCACCACTTCTTTTCAACCTCTACACCCATGATCTGCCAGTCACGATTTCAAAGAAATTCGCGTATGCTGACGACCTCGCTATTACCACCCAACACCAAATCATAGCACGAACTGAAAAAATCCTCGAAGAAGACCTCTCAAAACTGAACGAGTACAAAACAGAGGTTACTTGTTTCCACCTAAACAATAAACTGGCCAAAACAAAACTCAAAGTCAGATTTAACAACGTGTATCTTACCCACAACCCTTCACCAAAGTACCTGGGAGTCACTCTGGACCGAGCGCTGTCATTTAAAGAGCATCTCACTAAATCTGAAAACTCGCAACAACATTATTCAAAAGCTAGCAACTACAACATGGGGAGCACCCGCAAAAACACTCCGCTCCGCCAGTCTGGGATTGGTTTTCTCCACTGCTGAATACTGTTCCCCGGTCTGGCTAAATAGTGCTCACACTAATAAAGTAGATTTCTAACTCAATATATCAATGCGAATAATCTCAGTTACAATCAGCTCAACTCCAAGATTTTTGCCCGTATTATGAAATGACCGTGACAGTGACAGCGACAGTGACAGCGACAGCGACAGCGACAGCGACAGCGACAGCGACAGTGACAGTGACAGCGACAGTGACAGCGACAGTGACAGCGACAGTGACAGCGACAGTGACAGCGACAGTGACAGCGACAGTGACAGTGACAGTGACAGCGACAGTGACAGTGACAGTGACAGTGACAGTGACAGTGACAGTGACAGTGACAGTGACAGTGACAGTGACAGTGACAGTGACAGTGACAGTGACAGTGACAGTGACAGTGACAGTGACAGTGACAGTGACAGTGACAGTGACAGTGACAGTGACAGTGACAGTGACAGTGACAGTGACAGTGACAGTGACAGTGACAGTGACAGTGACAGTGACAGTGACAGTGACAGTGACAGTGACAGTGACAGTGACAGTGACAGTGACAGTGACAGTGACAGTGACAGTGACAGTGACAGTGACAGTGACAGTGACAGTGACAGTGACAGTGACAGTGACAGTGACAGTGACAGTGACAGTGACAGTGACAGTGACAGTGACAGTGACAGTGACAGTGACAGTGACAGTGACAGTGACAGTGACAGTGACAGTGACAGTGACAGTGACAGTGACAGTGACAGTGACAGTGACAGTGACAGTGACAGTGACAGTGACAGTGACAGTGACAGTGACAGTGACAGTGACAGTGACAGTGACAGTGACAGTGACAGTGACAGTGACAGTGACAGTGACAGTGACAGTGACAGTGACAGTGACAGTGACAGTGACAGTGACAGTGACAGTGACAGTGACAGTGACAGTGACAGTGACAGTGACAGTGACAGTGACAGTGACAGTGACAGTGACAGTGACAGTGACAGTGACAGTGACAGTGACAGTGACAGTGACAGTGACAGTGACAGTGACAGTGACAGTGACAGTGACAGTGACAGTGACAGTGACAGTGACAGTGACAGTGACAGTGACAGTGACAGTGACAGTGACAGTGACAGTGACAGTGACAGTGACAGTGACAGTGACAGTGACAGTGACAGTGACAGTGACAGTGACAGTGACAGTGACAGTGACAGTGACAGTGACAGTGACAGTGACAGTGACAGTGACAGTGACAGTGACAGTGACAGTGACAGTGACAGTGACAGTGACAGTGACAGTGACAGTGACAGTGACAGTGACAGTGACAGTGACAGTGACAGTGACAGTGACAGTGACAGTGACAGTGACAGTGACAGTGACAGTGACAGTGACAGTGACAGTGACAGTGACAGTGACAGTGACAGTGACAGTGACAGTGACAGTGACAGTGACAGTGACAGTGACAGTGACAGTGACAGTGACAGTGACAGTGACAGTGACAGTGACAGTGACAGTGACAGTGACAGTGACAGTGACAGTGACAGTGACAGTGACAGTGACAGTGACAGTGACAGTGACAGTGACAGTGACAGTGACAGTGACAGTGACAGTGACAGTGACAGTGACAGTGACAGTGACAGTGACAGTGACAGTGACAGTGACAGTGACAGTGACAGTGACAGTGACAGTGACAGTGACAGTGACAGTGACAGTGACAGTGACAGTGACAGTGACAGTGACAGTGACAGTGACAGTGACAGTGACAGTGACAGTGACAGTGACAGTGACAGTGACAGTGACAGTGACAGTGACAGTGACAGTGACAGTGACAGTGACAGTGACAGTGACAGTGACAGTGACAGTGACAGTGACAGTGACAGTGACAGTGACAGTGACAGTGACAGTGACAGTGACAGTGACAGTGACAGTGACAGTGACAGTGACAGTGACAGTGACAGTGACAGTGACAGTGACAGTGACAGTGACAGTGACAGTGACAGTGACAGTGACAGTGACAGTGACAGTGACAGTGACAGTGACAGTGACAGTGACAGTGACAGTGACAGTGACAGTGACAGTGACAGTGACAGTGACAGTGACAGTGACAGTGACAGTGACAGTGACAGTGACAGTGACAGTGACAGTGACAGTGACAGTGACAGTGACAGTGACAGTGACAGTGACAGTGACAGTGACAGTGACAGTGACAGTGACAGTGACAGTGACAGTGACAGTGACAGTGACAGTGACAGTGACAGTGACAGTGACAGTGACAGTGACAGTGACAGTGACAGTGACAGTGACAGTGACAGTGACAGTGACAGTGACAGTGACAGTGACAGTGACAGTGACAGTGACAGTGACAGTGACAGTGACAGTGACAGTGACAGTGACAGTGACAGTGACAGTGACAGTGACAGTGACAGTGACAGTGACAGTGACAGTGACAGTGACAGTGACAGTGACAGTGACAGTGACAGTGACAGTGACAGTGACAGTGACAGTGACAGTGACAGTGACAGTGACAGTGACAGTGACAGTGACAGTGACAGTGACAGTGACAGTGACAGTGACAGTGACAGTGACAGTGACAGTGACAGTGACAGTGACAGTGACAGTGACAGTGACAGTGACAGTGACAGTGACAGTGACAGTGACAGTGACAGTGACAGTGACAGTGACAGTGACAGTGACAGTGACAGTGACAGTGACAGATGATAGCTGATAGATGACATATGACGGATGATGACAGATGAGGTCAGATGACAGATGAGGACAGATGACATATGACAGATGATACGATAGATGACAGATGATAGAAGATAGATGAAAAATTTACAGATTTCACTCATAGAGTAATTATGGGGACATTGAAAATGACTTGTGTTAGCTCGATAAAATAAAAACATGAATAATGTTGGTGATTTCTAATTTGTATCCTATAGTTGCACCAAAACTTCTGAAGATGTCTAAGAATCCATTCTTCAGTCTGAAATTACAATATGTAGATATTTTTAATGTCGAATCCCAGTTGACGTCTAAATTAATAGGGGTATTCCCGATCCGATGCAAACTGGTCTTGCATCATTGCAAAAGTGCAAAGTATTTTTTTTTACAATGGGGTTAGGGTATAGCAATTCTACACTTTTGCATTTTTGCAATGATACAAGACCAGTTACATCGGATCGGGAATACCCCTAATGTTTTTCAGTTCAGTTTATTTAATCACGGCGTTAATGTTGAAGAAATTCAAATATATGCTCAATTTTGCTCAAATTGATTTACAAGTCTCTAAACTTATTGAACTATTTATATATAGACAAGTGATTTACTATCAAAGTGAACCCTTTTTAACGCTCAAACTCAATGCAAACCTGATTTACCTAATTGTTTTTAGGTATTCTATATTATTTTGCATTTTGAACTCATCTTTTAATAAATTTAATAAACTCGAGTCGTGTAATTTCTTAAGACAATATAAATGGTTTTGACAGTTAAAATCGAATTTGTTTAGACGTATAGTTCAAGTTAAAAAATCACATTGGCTTAGACGTAGGTCAAGTTCAAAAGTCGCATTGGTTTAGACGTTGGCCAAGTTCAAAAAACGCATTGGTTTAGATGTTGTTTTGTTACATAAATTTGTACCCTGAGATTTTACGTTAATTCTAAGACATTAACCTCAAAGATCCGATAATTAGAACAGAAGATACCAAATCAACCCTTTTCGATTAGGTATTATATTTAAGTTGCTTCGCTAGGTTAATCCTACCTCTAGCCTAGTTAACCTTAATTTAAATACCTTAACCTTCAACATCTGGTCCTTATAGAACTAAAGTTATAAGTTATAATCATAGAGGTTCAAGTACAGGTCTGTGTGCATATTCTAGGTTCAACAATCGAATTGATTAAGAATGAAGTCAAGTTTTGTCACACAAAATTTTGAAGCCTATTATTTAACTTATTTCAAAACCTTAATCTTTAAGATCCGATTATTAGTACAGAATTAAAAAGGCAACCGCAGAACAACTTAATCAATCCTTTTATATAAATGTACATACATAATGTCATACTAAGGGGTCAAACCTCTTACGTCTCTGAGCCATTCTGAGACATTCCAAACCATTTACATCCACAGGTCCAACGAGTTATGGTAACAAAACGGCGCACTCTAGCGCTAATTGGGCCAACGAGCTAGGTTGCTCGTGATCGCCATTTCTACCTACCTACCTACCTACATACCTACATAATGTATGTACCTATATAGATACGTAGGCATATGAATTTTGTTGGCGAAGCCAATTTTGTTATTCAATTTTTCAATTTTTGCAATTATTTATTTTGATGAATTAAAACTAAACGTTTTTCACCTACACTTTTATGTTATTTTAATTAGTTTTTAACTGAATAAATTAGTTTGATATTTTACCTTCATTTTAAGACCTTTATTTTAAATATCCGATTGTTAGAACAGAAGTTATAAGCCAACCAAACCAACCTTATCGTACCATTACGAATAATATTTGCAAAATACCTACAACAATTTAATCAACATAACATTTTACAGACATACCTAACCTACTTAATAATGTGGCTATGTAGGTATGCAAATCATTTTTGTTCCCGATGCGAAGCCAATTGTGTTTGCCACCAGCCACAGTGCAGTGGTGGTTTTTTATTGCACACATTCCACTCCAACCAACGTCTTGCCCACACCCTTACAGCAATGTGTATTCTTTGTGGGTACGTTTTTTTCTTTTTCTTTTTGTTTTCTTGTTCCATACGTCATTTGCCGTGATGAAATTAGTTCTCAAAAGCCAATCTTTCACGTTTTTAGTATGAAATTTTGTAAGCTTTTGCAAACATTTTGATGCAGATTTGTAGCCTGTCATTTTATCTTTAATTATCTATCTTAACATTAAGCATCCGATAATTATAACCTGAGTAAAAGGCTTCTAAGTGCGCTCAAATCGAGTGATTTTAAGATTTCATACAAATTCAAATATCCTCCACTGAAGCTCGTCGGTTGGCGACGATCAACGTGTAGGTACGATTCATCGATTGTGTCTTTAGGTTCATTTTGGCATTTTCTTTGGTAACACCAACCAAAAATTCGATCCTGAGCCCCCTATACGCTAGAGTTCATTTCGTTCATTTGTTATATATTCATTTGTTCATTTAATCATTTTGGTAACACCATATTTTTCTCAAAACGAACCTATAAACATTTTCAATGTTAAAAACAAATATGAAATAATAGTGTACCGGGAGACGGAAACAATCCCGAAATTTTGAATCCGGAAAACCCAAAATCCAGAATCCCGAAAACACAGAACCTCGAAAACCCAAAATCCCGAAAACATAGAATCACGAAGACCCAAAATCCCGAAAATCAAATTTTCCATTTAAATAATTTTTTGGGATTTTGGGTTTTTCGGGATTCTGGGTTTTCGGGATTTTGGGTTTTCGGGATTTCGGTTTTCGGGATTCTGACCCCAACCCTCGAGTACCATGTTGTTTAAAGGATAGTACGGCTTATTATTTCTTATTTCGTTAAGTATTTATAATTTTGGTTTTTCCAAGATTTGGAAAATTTGAAAACCAATTTAATCAATTTTAAACTTTTACTATAACAGTTTTATATTTATATTGTTTTCTTTTTTAAAACAATAAAATTAGAAAAAATAATGGATTCATATGAATAAAAAAAAATGCCAGCAATAAAAAAAATTTGAGGATGCATCTTTCTGAGGTCAAACAAAATGTTATAAGGATTGAAGTTTTTAAAATTATGTATATGGCCATTAAAATTGAAATCAATGAAGGTTAAAACTGATTGTACAGACTTTTATAGAATGTTAATTAATTTATTTTTTGATTCAAGATTAGAAAAAGAAGAAAAAACAATAGACAAAATTATCAGTGATAAAGAACAACAAAAAACTAATTCAAAATTTTTTTCGTATTAATTTAAGTAACGCCCAGCGAAGCGGGCGTTTATATTAAAAATAAAAATTTTTCACTCTTGAAATAAATAATTTGCTAAAAATAAACATTGTTTTTGAAATTTTTTTTTCTATTTTAAAATTTTAGTGTAAATGCATATTTTACAAAGTCCGTTGATTCCAATTATAATTTACATATATGATTTAAAGATAAAACACACTAAAAAATATTTTTGGCCGCCTCAAGCTTTCAAATCGACCTATGTGCGACGTCGTTTGTTTTATACAATTCCCCCGGGCTTGCAAAAAATCGCACCTATAATTAGTGTATATTCGTGTCTGTTGAGCTTGTTGATTAAAAGTAAAAAGAGATTTGATAAAAAAATTCAGATCTGCAAAATTGATATCAGATCAATACAAAAAATATCGTTTTGAAAGATCTGAATCAAAAACCATTTGATTTGTTTTACTTTTTGTACTTGTATTGTTTAATAAATGTTTTATGTTTAAAGGTGTGTGTACAGCGAAGAAGAATTTTAGGAAACATAGTTTAAAAACCTATCTGAAATGTTTCCCTTTTGTTTAAAGAGAAATGAACGCTTGGGGTTTTCTTCTCAAATGTTTCTTTGTTTCCCATTTCATTTATACAGTTTTGTGCTTAAAGATGGATTATAAGTATTTTTACTCGTCTGTGTTGCACTTTAAGCGCATGAGGTTTTTTTACATTATCTTTTTCACAATTTGTATTTTCACAAATTTCAGATGAAGCATCAGCCTTTTTGTTATTTTTAAAATATTCATACATTTTTATTAATTAAACTGATAAACACACACTTAGTTATTTAAATGTTTCAGAAACAAAAAAGTTTTCCGTTCGGAATCGGAAAAACATTTCTGAAATGTTGAAGAGACATTTCAGAAACATATTCGGAAACATTTCAGAAATGTTTCTAGATATGTTTCTGAAATGTCTGAAATGTTTCTTAAATGTTAAAATTAGGAATTTTTTTCAAATGAAATTTGCGAGGAGTGACCGTTTTGACAGTAAAGCTGAAAATTTTTGCTGAACAATCCTGTTCATGTAACTGAGATTGCTAGATGAAAATAAACTTCTAATTCGAAACTTTCCACTAGGGAATCACATATAAATCCTCTGTACCAAATTAGAAGATTTCTGTTGAACGAATAATTCGTATCAGAAATTTGAATTATCGATAATATATGAAAGCATTAAAAAAACTTACTTAGTTAAATTCATAGACATCATTATCCTGTTGATTGAAGAAGAGTTGTTTGAAGATTGTACTTTATTCTTAATATTCAAATATTAAAGTTTGATATATGTATTACGTAAGTTGTAGAAGAAAAAAAAAACATTGTTTTCATAAAAATAGTTATAATTTAATTCATTACATTCGAGTTAGTTTATCTGCACAAAGATAAACGCTTTGTTTTTTTTTTTTTTTGGATTATTTTTGATTTTCTAGTTTCTTCACTTATATATTATTACCTTACTGACTTTTGCATTAAGTAGAAAACTTATTAACTGAGATTCAATATTTTTAAATTAAAAAAAATAAAAAGAATACAAAGGCAAATTGTTGGCATTTTTAATAGAGCATAATAGCACTTTGATTTTTCTCCTCAGACGGTGGCTCGAACCGATGATCTTCTCTGTGTTCACGTCTCTTTGCATAAATCAAAATAACGATATTTATAAGGACAACAAGTATCGACAAAACAAGCATGAAAAAGCTAAAGCCAAACGAAGCAGTGCCATGACTATACCAGCGCATCTTTGTTCGGTCCTTCAATGGTAACACATTGTGAGTAAGATACTGATAGAATTGAATAACCCAGCAAGTAAATGCTAGTATCTGCGATGATGCCGACGAGATATTCGAAACAAATAACAAAACCATTGTACCTCGCTTTTTTGACGCTGATGCTGCTTTTATAACAGATGCTATTGCAGCAATTGCACAGCTCAAAAGACCGAATCCAGTCCCCAGCGCTGTGATTAGCCATAGCCAAAAATTCATTATATCTGGTTCGGTTGTAATAAATGTGTAAACTGCAAAGTGAATAAGAAAAATAAAAATATTTTACAAAAGTTTTGTTATAGTTATAATGAAGTAGTGTTATTACCATTGAAGGGATCAGGGCGGTTTCCATAACCAACATTTAAGTCTTTGTTTCCAAAAAAGAGGCCGTAGTTAACATTTCCAAAGGATTCCTTAAACAAAATAAAGATTTTTTAAAAATAAAGATTTTATAATATTTATAGAATTTAAAATAAAAAAAAGACAGAGTTAAAGAAAAATTCTCAAATTGAGGATTGACTTTCGTTTAACAATCTGTTATATTACACTGACGACGCTACCAGGGTTCATATTCATTAGCAATATTTGTGTGAAACTTCTAGTCAGCACATTTGTTACTGGAGCCACTCCCCTTCTTTTGGTCTATGCATTACTATCAATCCTATTTGGAAGGATCACATATTGAGCCTTGCTTAGGTCGTAGGTTTTGTTTTCCCTCGACAATGCAAGATGCTCACCTTCAGATCTTCTATACATTTTAGTGCCGGTTGAGCGAAATAAACAAAATGAACACAAAAGTGGATACACTGGGTGATTCGCATAACGTGTTGCTAATATCTAGGTCGAGACAAAAAGCAAGGTTCAGACATTTCATAATATACATAATATGTACCTTTAGTTACTTAGAAATATGATGCCATTTACTTCCCTCTTAAATTGTATAAAGTTGATTTTCCCACTATTCTGATTTCACCGACAATATTAAGTATATATTCATCATATTTTGGTAGACTTAAAGCTACGCGCAAACCGACGCGATGGCGGTGGCGATAACGATAAAAATGTGGATGCGGCACATGCGAATCAATGGAGAGGCACACATCTAAGCGATTGATGTGTGCCTTTCCTTTAAATTATATGTGCGGCATCCATATTTTTATGGTGATCGCAACAACCACCGCGTCGGTTTGCGGCTAACTTAAACTTACTAGGTACTTAAATACGATACTAAACAAATACCTACGATTAAATTATTTATTCATTACAAAAGGTAAATAATCTGCCACCACGGCATCGCCGCTATGTACGTACGCATTGCGCATGTCATGGGTAATTATTCTTTGTGTGTCAACGCTAAAATCTAAGCCCAAAAAGACAGAGTTGAAAGGTAGAAAGCACTAGCGAAATTAAACAAAAACCAAAAAGCAAGGTACACTTAAAATTCTTCAGTTGAGAGACTATCTTACGCAATCACTCTGATACCTGTCTCCCAAATAAATTGTGTGAACTTGAAATGCTCATTCACAAAATATGCAATAACTATCTATCCTATGTGACAAATAAAATAGAAAACCGATATCCCAATAATAAAAAGTTGATCAAACATTCGCTTACTTACCGAAGTGTTGTGCCTTTTCGGCGACGCTCGGACCCAATAGTTTGTTGTTAGACTGACCAGGAGCAGGCCAATTGCAATGCAGCTTCCGAAAAACGTCGAAAATACCAATGCTCTTGTTTTGATGCTCATTTTTATTGATTTTTTTTTATCTGTAATAATGAATCACCCTAACAAAAATTGATAAACAAAAGATTTGACTTCAGAACTTTGTTCGTACGCAATGAATCGCGCAACTCTCACCTTGTCTGTTCCTTTATTTGGTTTTGAATTCCGTTTCTTGTTTTTTTATTTGGTTTATTTTTTCCCTCATACAGGCGAGGTTTCTATCTACCAGAAGTATCTCATCGTGGATGGGTTTGCTGCTGTTTTCTCTGTACTTTATATCGCCTTTTTTTCGTGCGATGGGAAAGAACTTGGTGTAATAAGTAAGGCAAGTTGTTGTTATTCCTGGAATTTTGTCGTCGACAAGTTACACAAAAGTTTGCAGTTTTCCGATAACTTAAGTTTTGTACTTAGGAGGTGTAACAATTGTACTAGTAATACTGAATTATTTACTTAAAGTTGCATTGAATTAATTTATGATTAATGTATTAACTTTTTGTTTGAATTTCTTGTTTTCTTGACAAACAAAAAAACAATGCACTTGCTAAATTATCCGAATTTTATCTGGTGGACTGTATGCTGGGCAGAAAAGACAACGTTGGTAAGCCTGCGCAACCCACTGCATTCCTAAAAGTAATACCAAGTCGATTATTTATTCAAATGTTTTTTTTTTAGAAATGTTGTTTTTTATTTTTTTCCAAGCTCGTATGGAATTAGTTGAAATCAAGACCTACGAAACTTCAATTCAGCAAACCGATTTATGGCCAGTTGTACAATAGTGGTTAAAATCTCGAACCGAGGCTGAACCACTATTGTACAACTGGCCAAAAGTAATACTACGTTTTCATTGGGCCAAATGGGGTAATTTCGTTGAAAATTTCCAAATTCGATTCCAAATTACTTCTTTCCCCATAAAAATTCACATTTCGAAATGATTTAATTTCAACCAAATTTGCACGAAATTTGGTTTGGAATTATGTAAAAACTTTATGAACACAGCCAAGTGGAATGCATCCGTAGTGGAAACCCATTGCAAACCATTGAAAATGTCAAAATTTGAAGTATAGAATACAGAATCAGAAAGAGAAAACAACAAAAAGAAGCTATTAACTGCCAAATCAAATTCAAAATGAAATTACAGTGTGCACTGTAAAACTGGCCCTTAACAAAATAAGTGGCACTTAATTTTCCCATTTTGGCACTTAAGCCGCAGTTTTACTACCTGAGTAAATGGGACTTAAGTGGCCAACATCGGAGACTTAAGTGTCACTTATTCCGATAAGTTTACACTGTGAAATTGGGAATTAAGGCTTAACTACATAAGCCAAAAAGTACTGAAGTACAAAAGTAAAAATATTTTTTTTACCGCTAGCGCCGTTGTTTTGTGAAAAAGAATACACAAATTTGTTTTTAAACCAAAATTTAAGCTTCCTGCATCAAGCCTCAACTACATAAGCCAAAAAAGTGAAAAAGTGCAAAAGTGAAAATTTTTAAATTGATTTTGTGATAGTTTTTCTGACTAGAGAACTTATAAAAATGATGCAGAAAGCTTAAATTTTGGTTTAAAAACAAATTTGTGTATTCTTTTTCACAAAACAACGGCGCTAGCAGTAAAAAAAATATTTTTACTTTTGTACTTCAGTACTTTTTGGCTTATGTAGTTAAGCCTTCATTTTTATAAGTTTTCTAGTCAGAAAAACTATCACAAAATCAATTTAAAAATTTTCACTTTTGCACTTTTTCACTTTTTTGGCTTATGTAGTTGAGGCTTTAGTTTTCCATATTCGGCACTTAAGTGACACTTACTTCACTGTGAAACTGGCCCGTTGTACAAATATTTAAACCGTGGTTCAGCAATTTTTATCCACCGATTCCGGTGGATTAATTGAGTTTCAACAGTGGTTTACTGTTCAATTGTGTGATAACAACCAATTACATACTTGAACCAGCGTTGAACCTTAGTTAATCCGCCGAAATCGGTGAGTTAAAATCTTGAACCGAGGCTGAACCACTATTGGGCTTTTCCACCAGCCGTCAGTTTCAAACAAGCAAAAAAATAGGAAACAGCTGGTCTGAACTTGGAGAAAGGTAAACAAACGACAAATATTTTTATAATATAGTGCTTGTTTGTTTTCCAATAAAAACGTATAAAACGATGGTTATAACGCCAATTTAACAAAAAAACAACTTCAATAACTTATCAAGCTTATTTATATAAATAAAAATCACAGAAAATATTAAAATCTTGAACCGAGGCTGAACCACTATTGTACAACTGGTCCTTACAAAATTATTTTTCAAAAAAAAAAATTTGAAAAATTTGCAAATTTGAAGTCACGAAATAAATACACTGGGCCAGTTGTACAATTGGGCTTTTCCAAAAACTATCTTTGTCTTTTCTCTTTCTAATTTTGACAGTTCAAAACAACAAAATAAAACATGTGATATCATACTTGGAGAAATGTAAACAAATGCTTTTTCAGTGCAATGTGGATTTTTAATATTTTCTGTGATTTTTGTTTATATAAATAAGCTTGATAAGTTATTGAAGTTGTTTTTTTGTTAAATTGGCGTTATAACCATCGTTTTATACTTTTTTATTGGAAAACAAACAAGCAACTATATTATAAAAATATTTGTCGTTTGTTTACCTTTCTCCAAGTTCAGACACCAACAGCTGATTTTACTATCTTCTTTACTCCACTTATTTATAACCGAACTCAAATAACCCTCTCTTTCTTGCTACTTGTTCTCCTTTCCTATCCTAACCATATTCTCAAGTTTCCACCGTCAATTTTGCAGATGACAACGCCATCAATAGAGGCGGAACGAAAGTTTTTTTTTTTTTTTTAAATCAATAATTGTCTTACATTTGCCGAGCAATATTGCCATTGTTGTTGATTTCGCGTTGGTTTGGGAGAGCCTTTATTATTGTTTTCGTCGTCGCCACCGAAAATTCGCGTTGGTGTGGGGGAACCTTAATAATAACGTTGTTATTATTCTTCGCGTTCGGGGATCTATCCAATGGGTGTCTACCTATCCCAAAAATTTTCGGATACGTTTGGTTGTTGTTGCATCAGCTGTTTTGTCACAAGGGATTACAACAACACAAACCTATCCGTATAGCTTTGGATTGATCCCCGAATGCGACCATTGTTTTCGTCGTCGCCACCGAAAGAAAATTCGCGTTGGCGTGGGGGAACCTTGAGCCTATAAACTTGAGGTCGGTAAATACCGCCCTGTGCGGCTCGTTTGAACAACCATATCATACCTTATGAACACACCCCACTCTTTTAGTACATTTTCCTTAATCCCGTTCATCGAATCGAAAATATTCGTGTGTTGTGTGAGCGCCTGTCAAAATATTGACGTAATATTTTTTGGTTTCTCATATTTTCATAATTTTCACCTAAAAAACTCCAATAAGTCATAAAAAATCATGCAGTTATCGAAAATTTGATATTTCTTTCATCATTTTTAAGAAATATTTTCCAAAAAATACAACCCTCTAATAACGAAAAATCCGATTCAACAAATCCCTACAAGTTCATACTCGAATCGAATGACTGCGAACAGCCATGATGAAGTTTCACAATAAACCAAGAAAAGTGCAAAGTGTATGTGCAGTGCAATGTTTGTATATTTGTTTATATTTATTTTTATTATTTATTAGAAAAAAGAAATAGAAAATTTTATCCCTGGCGCCAGTGGACTTGGGTTACTTTTTTTTGTTCTTTTTTGTGTGATCAACTTTTTAAAAATTGACAAGCGAAGAAAAAAAATCATCTCATTTAATAAGCACCGTTTGTCTGTCTCGCTGCCTCTGATCCTTAACCTAACCGCGCTCCAATCGTTTTTGACCCAATTCTCTTGTTTCTCACATTTTGGCATAATTTGTCTAGTTGATTGCTGTTTATAGTTTGTAGGCCCTTTTAGCGCTCAACAAGAATAATATAAATAAATTCTAATAAAAAAGAACGAGGTGTTTACTTTTTTGTTTTCATGGCCATTCTGGTGTATGTGTATCAAGGGAAAGGATTCAAGGATGGTGTCGTCAAATATACATAGTTCTTTGTGATTTCTTACCGAAATGAGGGTGGATTTTTTCTTTCAAAACAAACAAAAAACCAAACACGTCATTGTGAGATAAGTTCAACTTCGGCAGTTTCGCGAAGTACCCAAGATAACCTGAAGAATCAGCCTGACACACACTAATACGTATCTCCTATTCCAAATCAGAATAGACTGAGGTTCCAACCATACTTATTTTTATACCACTCCTAATTTAACAAAGGTCAATCTTGGCAGGAGTTAATTAATGTTCAATAGAACTGATACTTGTGTTGAAGTCAGTTCTATGGATCTCGAAAAGAGCAAGAAACATCTGTTGAAGAAAATATTGATCGCAACGTTAAAAATTATGTTAATGTATATGAAGAACCAGTTTTTGAAACTGACGGGCTTGAAAGCTAAGATAATAACACGTTTCAATACAAATTTGCAATAATTCGCAGATTTTCGTGACGACGGCATCTCCTAGCATCACTGCGTACATGTTTTCATTTTCAATACCCAATAATCGCTGCTTGAGTGAACAATAAAATGAAGAACATAATATGAACTATTCGGTTTTGGAGATTATTGGTTTAACCAAAATGTGTTTTCTTTAATTTCTACTTAACACTTCCCTGATACTAATCAGATTCCAGCATTGGTTATGCGTCGCCAATTGGGCTACACGAACTTTTAATTCCCGCTTTTATTTTTTGCGGCATAACCAAGATTCGTAAACAAACATTTTATATCAAATAGAACATGTTTCATTGTTACAAAAATCTTTAAAAATAATCATTTGTTATCTTTCTCATATTTTTTAACTAAACAAAATATATAAAATAAATACATATTAATTAAGCAAAATTGAAATTAAGAACCAGAACAGGGCATCGCGTTTAACACACGCTGTAGATCACAGCTTCTCATACCTTGATGAAATAATTCTGATATCAGTTTTGTAGAAATTTTCCTAGATTGTATTTTGTCCATTATATCAACAGAAAAGGGGAATAACTGGGTTGAATATTGATTTGACGTCAAAAATAGTCATAACGAAAAGTGTTCCCAAAAATAGTACCGCCAACTTGTGTATACAGCATTTTTCAAAATTATGAATATTTAAAAATTTATAAACTTTCAAAAGGCTTTTTTTAGCGGTTTTATGAACAAGGTATCAATCAGACGCTTAAAATAGCGACGAAAAAATTTTGTAAACAATTATAAGAAACAAAATTGGTACGCCAATTTTTAATATTTATTAATGTAGAGTTAAAAAGTCAATGGTTCTATGAGAGGTACTGTTAATAATCACTTAGTGTAGAATTTGTTCACGTTAATTATTAGATTGCACTAACAAATATTTTTTTTATTCTGCCAACAACAAATTCTTTTCTATACTTCTGTTCATTCACTATTTTAAAATAAAAGGAAAAAGTCTAAGTCTATTTTTTTTAATCCATAATATTGTAGCCATAAAAACAGCCCAATTAGGAAATAATCGCCGGAAAGATGAATTTTGGTATATAGCCTTCCCATGGCGTTTTTAAGAAACCGTCAAAAGTCCCCATCGATATGATCGCCGCTAATAATTTTATGGGGGGTTGAATGCCGCCCAAAATAATTTTTCAGTGATAACTCCCAAATGTTAAGTTGTACAGGAAAAAGTTCGACGACTAATTTGTTTCTTAGAAAATTTCCTACAAAAAAGATTAACATACTTTTTTTCATAAAAATAACCGTTTTCGAAATAAACCAATCTTAAGAGTAAAGGGTTTTACTTTTCTATGTAAAACGTTGTGTTTTTATATTAATTTTCTATTTTCAATATTTGTTTTTAATATGCCCCTCCCACCTAAAGGGGTGGATAGATAGAGTGGACCGACATCTTAAAATCATATTCATATAATGTACCAACAACAAAAAAAAATTGATGCTTTTATCACAAAATGCACAATTTTTGAACTAAGCAGCCCCAGTACACAGAAAAGTAAAACTCTTTACTCTTCCGATTGGTTTATTTCGAAAATGGTTATTTTTATGAAAAAGTATATTGATCTTTTTTAAGTAAGAAATTTTCTGAGCTACAAATGAGTCCTCGACATTTTTCCTGTACAACTTACCATTTGGGAGTTATTACTGAAAAATCATTTTGAGGGGCCTTGAACCCTCCGTAAAATTGTTTGCCGCGCTCATATCTTTCCGGCGATTTTTTCCGAGTCAAATGCTTTATTGACTGGGCTTTTGCTCCTGGACCCATGTTCTGTAACTCGGCGATAACTTTTCGTGGCGAGAAACGGCGAAAAATGGAACAAAAATGGAACAAAACTCATAGGAATCCTATGGGTTTTGTTCCATTTTTCGCCGTTTATCGCCTCGAAAAGTTATCGCCGAGTTACAGAACATGGGTCCTGTTCCCCAAAAATGTTATTTCTATTGCTTTTATCACGTATCTCTTTTTCACACTTGCAGGAAACCAAAAATTAATCCGACAACACAACATCGTATAAAAATTAATTCGAAATTCCCTTAGCATTGTAAACTTAATTCTTCAACATACCACACGTTACAGTAGTTATAAAAAGAAAAAAACTTCTAAGCCGACGGAAGGTAAACAGCAAAATTATTTAGGGCTATTAAGCTATCGGAAAAAATGTGCGATCCACACGAACAGGGTCAAAAGTGGAAATGCGAATACTGCACCTACGAAAATTTCCCTTTAGCCATAAAATGTACCATGTGCAAGGGCTTAAAACCTCTTCTCAATGAGGACATATTTCGGTAATTAAATTTTTAAGGTTTTTTTTTTTTTATTTCATTTTAAAAATACATTGTTTCAGACTTAGCCCCCCCCAATCGACAGCAACAAATGTAGCCTCATCGCTGGTAGAAGCATCCAGTTTGAGTTTATCTCAGAGTAATCTAAGTGCTTGCGGACTTCCTATACAGGACTCATCAAAATCAAAATGGTCCTGCAAAACATGTACGTACTTCAATTGGCCAAGAAGTCTGCGTTGTGTCCAATGTTATACAAAACGTTCAAACTCCAACGAAGATATGTACTTCAATGATGCCGGTAAAAGCAGTAGTAACCGTCAAACTCAAGCATCTCCTTTGCGAAGTCCCAAAGCTAGCCCTTCTCCACCCATAGAGACAGCTCCAGCTCCCACCAGTACCAGCATTAATGAAGATCTGAATTTTATGAATAATATCTCTGGCTCCGATCCTGATCTAGTGGCCAGCAGTAATAACTTAGCTTCGAGCAAAATCAGTCCAATAGGTTCAATAACGAATTTAGCTAGTTCGAGAAATTCGCTTACAAATTCGCAAACTGCCGCAGGTGCGGTCGGAAGTCGTGTTAGTCCTGTTGAGGCAACAACGCCACAACACCAACCACAACAGCGATCCCATATCGCAAAGTGGGCTTGCAATGTGAGTTTAAAAGAAAGTCCATTTTTTGTACAGCAACTATTCAATAATAAAATATCCCTTCAATTTAAGGTATGTACTTACGAAAATTGGCCGAAGAGTCTCAAATGTTCTATGTGTGGCCGAACAAAAGACGCATTGATCTGTGGCAATGAAGGTTTGTCGACTAGTAACAAAGCCTTGACCGATAAAGATGAAGGTTTCGGTGCGTCTAATAATACCCTGTCAAATAACACGTTTAACAACAAACACAGATATCAACTTGGTACGTAAATAAGATTTACATGTTTTTCTTGAGTACTTTTATATAATTTTATACTTTTATATATTTTAAATTCAATATAGGTTCTTCAGAAACTATAAATAACTGTGATACAATGCAGGAGCGGCAAGAAAGGCGTCAGCGGCAAATAAGACGGCAAGTTGATTGGCAATGGCTCAATGCGTGCTTGGGTAAGTTCACTTTAAATTCAAATATAAAGTTAAGGATAAAGTTTGGCGAAGAAAATATTTCTTGAGATCACATCTAATAATCAGGTTTGTGGCCAGGATTACAAATGGACAAAGCTCAATTATAACAAGCATAAGTTAGTTTATGCGCGCATAATTTGAAAGTAGTATGCATTATAGTGAGATTTTTTGTGTTACAGTAAACCCCTGACAGAAGCCACAAAATCTGCTATTTTTGTGGTTTTGATTATTGAGCACTCAGCCGATATTTGATTCGAAAGAAAACAAAACAAATTATAAAAATCTGGGTCTGTGTTTCATTCCTAAATTAGAAATGGAATACATGTTCGATAGAATTTAATATGCAAAAATAATCCATGAGTTAATTAATATTTCAGGTGTTGTTGAAAATAACCATAGTGCTGTAGAAGCTTATTTGTCGTGCGGAGGTAACCCAGCTCGTTCCTTAACTAGTAGTGAAATTGCAGCTTTAAATAGAAATTCTGCTTTCGATGTCGGCCACACACTTATACATTTGGCAATTCGTTTTCACCGCGAAGAGATGCTGCCAATGCTTTTGGCCCAAATATCTGGCTCCGGACCAGGAATCAAAAGAGTTCCATCGTATGTGGCTCCAGATTTGGCCGCCGATATACGTCGTCACTTTGCAAACACTCTACGAATGCGAAAATCTCTCTTCAATTGTCATTACGTCCAGGAGCATGCAACCTTTGCCTTACCAGTAGAAATCGAAGAACTCCCAATACCCATACAGGAGCAATTATACGATGAGCTTTTAGATCGTGATGCTCAAAAGCAGCTGGAAACTCCTCCGCCTGCTCTGAATTGGTGCTTAGAAATCACAGCTCGGTTAGGTTCTCGGCTGTTTGTTCTCTGGAATCGCAGTGCAGGTGATTGTCTTTTAGACTCCGCCATGCAATCCACTTGGGGTGTATTTGATCGAGACAATACTCTAAGGCGGGCTTTGGCTGATAGTCTCCATCAGTGTGGGCCAGTGTAAGAATCATGACAATTGTTTGTGTTTTTTTAAAAGTGAAATTTAAATCACGTTCGATTTTATTTTAGATTTTATTCACGATGGAGGGAATATGAAATGATTCAGGCAGCAATGAATCAATACACACTGGAAGAGGCACAGTGGGAAGAGGACTGGAGCACTTTGTTGTCACTTGCTAGTCAACCAGGCTCCTCATTGGAGCAGTTGCACATTTTTACTTTAGCACACATACTGCGTAGACCGATTATCGTGTACGGTGTCAAGTATGTTAAAAGTTTTCGAGGTGAAGACATTGGCGTTGCTCGTTTTGAAGGTTACTTTATTTACTATTTCATATTACTTTGCTTTCTGTTTTTAATTTGGTTTTTGTTTCGTTCTTATGTTTTGGCAGGTCTGTATTTGCCTCTATTTTGGGATCAAAACTTTTGCATTAAGTCACCAATTGCTCTGGGATACACTCGAGGACACTTTAGTGCATTGGTCCCAATGGAACCATATGCTAGAATTGATGCTCGTCGCGATGAGCCTGGCGATGTTACATTTTTACCATTGATGGATTGTGAGTCGAAGTTGTTGCCCATACATTTTCTAACCCAAGCTGAGGTATAACCATAAATACTGAAAATTTAACACAATTTCTAATAAAATGAGTTTAGATGGGACGTGAAGAAACAATTATGAGACAATGGCTAGATGTTTGCGTCACTGAGGGAGGACTGCTAGTGGCTCAACAAAAGCTAAGGAAAAGACCTTTGTTAGTTGCACAAATGCTGGAGGAATGGCTTAATCATTACAGGAGGATAGCGTAAGTTTTGTTGATCTTTAATACTTAAATATGTAGATTTAGTTTATTATTATTGAAATTTTGAGTACTTTAGAATGATAACTTCGTAAAATTTTTAATAACAAATGCTTAGGCGGAATTATACCTACCATAAAGAGTTGCGATTTTCATCCTCTCATATGCCAGTTAATTTTGGAAGATCAAGCTCTCTCAATTTAATCAAAAAAACTAAACCAACGTTTTCAAAAATTGTATAGAGTCGTTTTTCTTAGATTATTTACCAACAATAGCCATACCATTAATATCACAAAGCGATATCATGACTTATCCTTTTACTCTCCCACTTCTTTGCATATCTGCGCCAATACATATATTAAATTTTTGTACGCCCACTTTTCGTATACATATTTCAAAGTTGGAATTTCTTATTTTAGCACTCTTAAACATGTGCGCATCAAATCCAAACCACCATAATTTCAAAATTGTTAAATAAAGGCCCTCACTTAAAACTAGAAATTGGAATTTTAGTTTTAAGGTACGACATGTGTTTTTGAAAATTCGCGTCTTATTTTGTAAGCTCTCACTCTCTCTCTCTCTCTTTCTCTCTCTTTCTCTCTGTATCTCTTTCTTCCTTTCCTTTTTTTCTCTCTCCCTCTCTCGCCCAGAGACGACATTTTGGCTTATCAGTTAAATCCTGTGGTACCCTTAGCAGCATTGCTATGCTGTAAATTGTATTTTTCTAGGGGAATTACTAGATTACAACTTAAGCATTTTCAGCATTTTTAACAATACGAAAGCTAGGAACGCACTTGTAATTTCTGTCAAACAGATTTTAGTCACAAAAAAATAGAACATCTTGCCATAATGTTGGTTTAATTATTGTTCATATCCGTAACTGATAGAGGTGTTGTGTGTAACACCCAAAACCAAAACAATAAATAAATATAAACAAATATTAGGTTATTTTAATGGACTTGACGCATAGCGACCGACTATGCTAATGTGTAACATGATCAGTTCAGTTCGTTTTTTCGGAGTTTTACACACATTTACAAAAAAATTTTGATAAAACGTTGAATGTTTGCCATTTACGATAATTGGTCGCTTAACAATCGAACAACGGGTTAAAATTATTAAAACTTACTACAAAAGTGGTGATTCTTCGCAGATGCCAATGGGCAGACGGTTAGAGTCAATTAGAGCGATATGGTCGAATGGTAACCGGTTTTTGTTGGCGTGTGAAGATCATGACAACAACAACCCGACCAATTATGGCTTTCGTGCGTGAGAAGTTTCCTGGTCGCGTAATTTCACGTTTAGGCGACGTCAATTGGTTACCAAGATCATGAAATTTAACAACGTTGGATTTTTTTTTGTGGAGCTACGCAAAAGACCGTCTTTACGCGAATAATCCCCGAACTTTAGAAGCATTAAAAACCAATATTACTCAAGTTATGCCCGAGATACCTCCCGAAATATTCGAAAAAACTGGTTAAAAATTGCCTCAAAAAAGAATCGCATCCTGTGAATCTTCCCGAGGCGGCCATTTGAATGATATTGATTTTCACACTTAATGGCAAAGTCCAAAGTTTATAATGAAATAAAATTTTCATCAAAAATGTATCGCTGTGTGTATTTTATTTAGCTTTACTTTCGAAACCGAAAAATGAATGACACTTCACCATTTAACAGAAACAAATTTTATATTTAACCATTGTTAACAATAGGTATCTCTCATAAACAGTTTTTTTTTTTTAATTTTCAACCATCTCATTATCTTTCCAATCGATTTATGTAAATTATTTTTTTATACAAACGTTTGGAATAATTTTTAATTTTATAACATAACCAAATTTCAAAAAAAAAAATATAATAATAAATAATTCGAAATATTTGTTTAAAAATTCAATATTGATGAATTTTCGGAATTTAAATTAGCGTACCAAACGTGAAGCTGTTTAATCACTAAGCGTGAAGCTGTTTAATCACTAATCAATTTATTTTAAATTTCTAATTACATATGTTTATTTGTAGCAATTTTTTCAGTTTAAAATGTAATTTCGATGCACAAGCTATATTGTTTATTTTTGTGTACTCATTTAATGCTACCTTAAACTAATCTACTTTTTCGACAGGTAGCATAAAATATAAGCTTCCATAACTAATTAATTTCTTTTAAAATATGTAAGAGATTCATTCTTTCAATATTTTAATCCAAAATTTTATTCGTTTTAAATCTCATTTCTTCAAATTAGTATTTAAGTAATCCACCCGAATTCTCCAAACTACATGTTTATTTCGTAGACAGGTGATTGCCGCCCCATTCGGAAGACGTCCACAGATCACAGGCTATTCAAGTGAAGGAGACACAGATGAAGAATAATAGTGAATGCTTTATTTAACACATTAAATTGTAAACTTCATTAAATTTTTGAAGTTCTGAAGAATTTTCCAAACTCCGCCACCCAGATTAGGTATATTATAAAATATATAAATTTTATTTTTGTTTGTCTTATTAAGGAAAAATTAAACTACACTAAATTCTCTACCAAATTAAGTTTAAAACAAATAAATACAAAAAAAATGAATTAAAAATAGATTTTAAAGAGTTTAATAGTAAGATTTTTTTTTCAAACAATAATAGATTTAAATAAAAAACAGAATAATAAAGAAAAAATCATTTATCTAAAACAAACAAAAATTTCAACGCGTATTTTGGGTGCGTTTATACTGTACATTTTCGGGAAAATTTATTGCAATAAGTTTTAATCCTTTTTTATATATAACATAATATTAATAATATATAGATATAACGTTACTAAATATTTAAATATTATACAATATACATAATAATTAATATATTCATATAATTAATTTGCCTACTATAATAGCTATTATTAAAATTCATTGCTTTCGGTAATATTATTGTAGAAATAAAACTTTTATGAGAAGTGAAATATAAAATTTACTTGGTTTTTTTTCGTAGAATTTATTGAAACCCTGATTGAATATTCCGGGGAATCTAAGACGAATTTGAAAGGTTATGGAGAAAATGTACATGTCCGTTTTAACTTGCTTGTGTTTCCGCAATAGATATATTGAAGATTAAAGTGTAGGACCTTGTAAGTCGAAAAATTCGAACAAAAATATTATAAATTCAAAAAATCATCAGAATCAGAGTTACCTTTTGGCGACTCACAAGGTTCTGCCCCTTATCCGTCGACGTGCCAAAATACGATTCTTCGTCAATTTTAACAGGTGTAGATTAGGTTTGAATTCTTCAATAAAGCCCATGTTCGGTATTTCGAATGAAATCGAAATTCAATTTTATGTAAAATGAAATTCCATGTTCTACAACTGCTTCGTTTTCTAAATTTTCTAAATTTTCAATTAATTCGAACTGTCGAAATAATATATAAGTATGTAGCTCTGGAGAACAATTTGAACGCACTCAACGTTTTGATATGATCGACTTTTGTCTCATCAAACTTTAAAAGACACTAGCAATAGGGCACCATATGTGCAAAGATGCCATGGAGGAGAAACCTATAGAACCCTATTCGCTTCGATTGCAAATTTCGGTTCATGTGAACTTCTCATTAAATTTTCTTCAAAACTAGTTTCTTTAAATCTTCCTTTTTTCAATGCAGTGACTTTTTTATTTTTGCAATTCCCAAGAGTATTTATTTCATTTAGATCGTAATTTATACGCGATTTATTTTTGGAACCATCGTTTTCCTTTTGCGGATAACAGAGTAAGTACAAACATTCAAACGAAAGAAGAATTAATGCTGTATAATGCAAACTTAACATCAAATAAATACCTTTAAGGATGAAACTTACCATGTCAACTCAACTGGAAATTAGGTGTCTTCCTAACTCAACTTAGTTGAGTGTATCTGCAATTCATCTTATTCTCGACTGAAAACGTATAACATCTCAAGTTGACTTAAGATGATTTGCTTTTTTTTTTAATGAACCCTGCTACCAATATATAGGCTCACAGTTTTTCGAGAAATGAGCAGTTTTTCTACAGCGTAGAAGAAATAGAAGTCGGGTGAAGGTATAAATACCTTGGAATTTTAATTTCCAGCGATGGTAGTTTCGATTAGTATCTTTTAGAGACATTAGGTAGTGCTACAAACGCCTTAAATACAACTTGGAAGAATTGCATGGCAAACGCTCTGATACCGCTTAGCACTAAATATGAAGTTTTTGGAGCTACTGCGAAGTCAATCTTGTGTTATGGTGCAAAGGCCTGGGACTTTCTGGAATCAGAAAGCGTAGAAAAATTATTGAGGCTATTTTTAAAACGGCTCTTCAAACTTCCGCAGAGAAACACCAAATTATATGCTGTACCTGGAAACAGGACTTTTCCCTTTGTTTTTATCAACGCTGAAACAACATTTTGACTATGTTTTGAAAATGTTATCATGGAGCGCTAACAGGATTCCCAGAAGAATAGCAGAACACGTTGTTATTCGGAGATCCTTTTGGTTTGAAAAATGGATGGATTTGTCAGAATTCGTTTCACCAATTTCGAATCTGGAAGAGGATCTATACATAAATAGGAATTATTGCAGTCAGCTGGAATATGACCTAGAAGAGAAGAATTATTTTCATAGCAACAATAGCATCGAGGGAATATCGGTCATCTTTAAGACAAGAGGAGAGCTTCTGAATTTAAACTTCATCCCATGATCCCACACAGGGAAGATCTACCGATTTTATATTCGCTATGCAATATGGGGAGAGAGAAGATGTCAAACATTTTATATGTATATGCCCTATTTTGAAAGAGATACGTCGCACGGTCGATATGGAAAACCAATGTTTTAACGGTAATGCAGATGTATGAAATTTTGAATGGAAAAGACTGGATAGATCTTTATACGTTTTGCAAAACGAGCTTACAGTATAGAAGAAAAATTGTTGAAGAAAGTTTTTAAAATTTTGATTTTTTTTTTTATAAAAGTTTAAATAGCTTAACTTTCGAATGAGGTGTTTTCCACCACCCCAGGCTATTTTATTTGAAATTTAATTTTTATTTAGCTTGAGTTCTACCTTTTGTGTAAAGGGGGGTTCACATTCTCAAATTTGTTTGACAAGCGTGGCTTGATGATGTTTGATGGATTGAAGCCATTTTGCGTTCACATTTGTCAAACAGGCTGTCAAACATCATTTCTCTTTATAATTTTAACCATGGCGGACGTTTTGATTGCGGCTCTTGTAATATATCAAATTTTAGAAGATGAAGACCAAGAAGAAAAAAAAGTCAACAAAATAAGAGGAAACGAATTTGGACTAAATGCTTAACTACATAAGCCAAAAAAGTGAAAAAGTAAAAAAGTGAAAATTTTCAAACTCATTTTAGGATAGTGTTTCTGACTGGAAAACTTATAAAAATGATGCAGAAAGCTTAAATTTTGGTTTAAAAACAAATTTGTTAATTCTTTTTCACAAAACAACGGCGCCAGCGGTAAAAAAAATATTTTTACTTTTGTACTTCAGTACTTTTTGGCTTATGTAGTTAAGCCTTAAGGAATGGCTAAAAAAGCGTCCACATTTTTTTTTCGTTTTGTTTTTATAGTCTTCACTTTTAATTTGCCATATTTCTGGTAAACTTCGATATATTTCAAAGAATTCCCTCCAAAATTCACTATTTCCGCTTACTGGCTGTTCTTTTCTTTTGATGCGCACAGGTTGCCAACTTTTTTTAGAATGAAATTTCCTCCTGGTTTGACAAGAATGCGTTCATATTCTCAAATATGTTTGTCAAGCAAGCAAAATATCAAAATATTTTGATATCCATCCAACATGCTTGACAAGCCGTTTGATGGAGCGTTCACATTTTCAAATTCGAGTCAATCAAACCATGCTTGTCAAGCATATTTGATAATGTGAACCCCCCTTTTGTCATTTAGGCCGGTATTCACCGAGCACTCATAACTTATGAGCCTCATAAACCTATTCACCAACCAATAATAAGTGGAGCGCTCTCTTCGAAAAATATTTCGACATTTTCGAAACTATTTCCACAACCACCACCCCCACAAACACAAACATCTCCATCGCTACCACTCCATCTACCTAAAAAAGTTTGATTTTAAAGTTTGGGAGTGCCTGGTTGATACAAAGTGGCTCTCTTTTTCGAAATTCGAAACATATTTATGAGTGGTTGGTGAATACCCCAAAGTTATGAGCCTCATAAACTTATGAGGCTCATATGAGCGCTCGGTGAATACAGGCTTTAATATCTAAGGTTTAATTTACTGAAAAATCTTGAACCGAGGCTGAACAACTTTCGCCATTAAAGGTAGAACCGCACTAGGCGGAACTGCACTTCAGCGACACCGTCAGATTACCAACTTTGTCGCATAGTGTCGCGCCGTGAAGTGCAGTTGTCGCTTAGTGCGATATAGCTCATACAATTTCCTACAAATAAGTCGTGAAGTTCAGTTCCGCTGAGTGCGGTCCTAGCTTAAAGCGCACAGAAAACTGTGTTACCGGCATGAATTGCATACATGTTATCGAAAGTTTGTATGAAAACTCCATATTTTTTTCTGTGATGGCATCGCAAATCCCCGTTGAAGTTTTTTTTAACCAATTGCCCCCGGGATTGCAAGAAAACACACCTAAAACAACATAGGGGATTAGCCCCGCCATCACAGAAACAAAATGGCGCATATTCATAGTCGTTTTTAGACCCCAGTTTATCTTAGCCTGGAATTTATCCAATGTAAATTAGATAGGATAAACCCAGTATTTTTTTAGAAACAACTTAAACAGTGACTATGAATATGACCCAATGTTTTTTCGAAAAAACTATCGATAATTAGAATATTCTCTGGGTTTAGCTAGTTTTTTTTCATGCAATTCCCATTTTGTAGTAGGCATAAGGCGTGTTTTTTTGCAAGCCCGGGGGTAATTGGTTGAAAAAAACGACAACGGGGATTAACGACGCCATCAAAGAAAAAAACATGGGGGCATATTCATAGTCACTGTTTAAGTTGTTTCTAAAAAAAATACTGGGTTTATCCTATCTAATTTACATTGGATAAACTCCAGGTTAAGATAAACTAGGGTCTAAAAACGACTGTGAATATGGAGTTTCCGTACAAACTATCGATAACATGTATGTAATTCATGCCGGTAACACAATTTTTCTGTGCGCTTAAGTTAATCCCCGAGAATTCTCTGGGATTAGTTGTTGTTGCATTTTACATGTAAATTTTTTAGCTCCCCCCGGGCTTGCAAAAAAACGCCTATAGTTTACAAATCGCTTCGTTTAAAATTAATCACTGAAACTTAGTATCTACCCTATATTTTAAGAAGTGTCAATAGAAAAACTCAACCCCAACCAACTTCAGCTAGTAATGGTCGTTTCCCACTGCTTGATGCAAACCCATTGCCACAAAAATGAAGTAATCACTTTTGATAGTGTGCGACTGTGCGTGTAAAAAATTTTCAGTTGCTCCGTGTGAAGTGAAAAGTTGTGTCTCGCGTTAGTTCTTTCAAATTTATTCAATTTTCTGCCTATTAAAATCATAAAATATTAACAAAAATTATGCCAAACAGCAGTTAAGTTCGTGTGGAAGTGTTATCAAGTGTTTCTAGTGAAAATTCTTAAAGATAATTACCACAAAAGAAATTTGAAAAAAAAAATTACTCAGCAAAGTAAAAAAAAAAAAAAAACTACACAATGGGTAAGTAGCTGCAGAAGTTCTCACTCATTCATCACCCCTCGGCTGCTTGGCCCTTCTTTTGTATCCCTCATTCTCCAGCTCATGAGAAAATAAAAATGAAAAAAAGTCCACTCCCTTATTTCCCGAAATCAAACTTTTCCTCATTTTTGTGCTTGATATAAAAACTTAGAAAATTCGTCGGATAATTAAGTTGGCAATCGCATCTCTGTAACTAGAGAAAACTAATTCAGGGCACGGGGGCATAAGTTCAGGTTTCTGAGGTCATTCCAATTGGATGTGGCTTCTGAAGGAAGCTGATGGGTCTATGTTGATTGGGAATCTCAGGGGCTGCCAGTTCCACACAAAAGTGAATAAAGAAAAATAAATAAAACAAATTCATCATCATTAGTTTCGGCAGCTTCAGAGCGGAGGAGCACCCACGGTGAAATGGCGGGCGGCATACCCACCAAAAATCAAACGCCACCGTTGCCGAAAATTTAAAAATAGAAATGAACTGTGGAGAGGAATTTGGTTGTTTTATATTTTTGTTTCATTAAATTCACCTGCATGCCTGTCTTGGAGTCTCAATTGATTACAAATGGAGGAGTGTATGTTTGATTTGGGGGGGGTATGATTATGTGTATTGATCGCAGCCCAGTTTCAAGGTAACTGTGACACTTGCACTTAGACTGTGGCGGAAATAGTAAACGGTCACTTCCGCCAATGAAGTTATTACAATTTAAGAACCCCAAAAAGTCATCTCACCCAGCCACCAATACCACCACCATGCAAAACAAAATGTAAAGTAGAAAGGAAAACATTAACATGACTTTTTTTGGTTGTTGTCGTCGTTGTCAGAGTCAGAGAGCTAGACAACGCCTCTATCTATCTACTAGTTGTTACGACATCGACGACATAGGCAAAGTAATTCCACCTTTCTTCTAATGTACGATCCTCCCGTCAGTCGGTCGGACGGTTCATTTATAATTGTTAGAGTGCCATGCCAAAGCCAATGGTACTTAATTCTATTTACTTGTGTTTTGTTCTTCTCAATTTTCTTTCTTATTAGCTGTTGTTTGTCGTGTGTGGGAACTCAAAAGTACCTATTTTATTTTTTTGTTTTGCAAGTTTGCAAGCCGTGTCTTTTGGCTCTTGAGAACACCTTTCTCGGTATTCGCGGAACATATTATCATTTTTTTTTATTTGTTATCAATCATTACTTACTCGTTGTTAGACAAACACAAAACTTATGTGCCTCTAGGTTTAATTGATTACCCATTGATTTTGATAACTAATAAGAAGGTAAATGTAACATATGTAGATATAGTAGAAATATAAAATATAATTGTTTGAGTGTTTTATTGTTGTTCATTCAATGCCAGTGACGGTTTTGAACCTAAGACCATGCTCTGGCTAGCTGGGCTCATTAGTCGACGTCATGTGATTTTCTCCATACCAATTAGGGTTTTCTTGTTTGAAGGATAACAATAAAATTTTTTTGGATTCTAAATTTTTCTTATGCTCCTGAGTATATATATATACAATACCTTCTCCAAAATAACCGCTCTTTGCTATTAGGCGTGTTTTGGTGAGAAACTGCAACCCAGTCAGTCAAAATTTAACAAGAAAAAAAATCTACTGGCATTTACATTAACTTTTTTCTCCAGTCAAATCTTACTGGATAAAAGTAGTTTCTCCTGCTCAAAATTTGTGGGAACGGTGGATCGTTTTCTTAATTTTTTTTACTTCACTGAGCTATGTTCTCACCAAAACACGGCTATTGCCTCATTTCACATTCCTGCTGACAACAGGGGCACAGGAATACTTGGTAGTGTTTTGAAAACTATTGGTTCTACATGGAAGGTTTTGAGCTAAAATTGAGGAAGGTGTAGTTATCTTAAAATCGTAGAACGAAGTTATAATCGAAAACTAGGCCCTTTAATTTTAAATAGCCAATAACCGAAAAAAGCCCAAAAATTTCGCGGTTTTTTGGATTTTTGCCAATGTTCCGTTCGTCGCACGAGGTCAAAAACTTGGCTTATTCATTAGTCCAAATATCATAAATAACTCAGCAAAAAGCTAGTACTACGGGATCTGATGCAACTTCTCCTTCCCATGAGACGACAAGGTTACTGTACTAAAATCAATAAACATAAATTTCGTGTTCTAAAATGTTTAACTTTATAATATTTAGAATAATATTAAACAATATTAAAAAGAAACCAATCGGCTCAACTGCAGAATTATTCTATTGTTTTTGTACATACTAATGAGATTTGTGTTTCAGTTGTGAAAGTAAAACGTAATAGATTCCCCTTTTTAAGACTTTATTAGACATAACCCCTGTATAATTGCTCATACCATATTGATAAATAGTTATTTAACCTCACCTAGATTGTAAAAAATAGATCTACGTACCTACAATATATTGGAGCTTAATGTTGGGATCACGTCCACTCGGCGCTGTTTGATATATGATTTATATTAAGAATTAAGGTATACTGGAATACTTTAACAATAACTACTTTATGATATTATATAAAAAACATCTATGCTTCGTTTCTATTGATCTACCCAGCTAAACCATTTTCATTACGCTGAATGAAAAACGTTGCGCGTTCCCATTATGAACAGTCACTGATCTTTATATTTATTCGATATATAGGTAACAAAATAAAATAAAAAAAGGGATTGTTCATTTTTTGGATCTTCAACTTTTTCAGTTGAAAAAAAAATAAAACTCGTCCACCCTTTGTGATACCTTTCATTTAAATACATTCACTTTACTTCACTAAGAAAATAAACCAGAAAAGTGTCAGAGATCAGTTTCAAATAGATCGTTCATTTACATATATGGCTTCTCAGTTAAAAATTAAAATCGAATGATTGTTAATCTTTCCAATTATTAATTTTTCCTAGAAATCATAAGTAAGTTTTTTTTATTTCTTTCTTGCCATAATTATTTCCTAAATACTCGGCTAAAAAATTTAAATAAATACCTACATAAAATTGGCAAACCAACATTTTTTTTCTTTTACTCTAGCTCGACAATTACGTATCTTTAAATTTTATCTGATACACTTAGATTTATTGAAAACGGTGCCAAAACAATATCAAGTTATTCAATCAATTAATTTTACAATATGTTGACTTTTAACATTTTTCTTTGTTTAAATTGTAAAATCCATGCATATACAGTACAGGCCATAATTTTAGGTATAGTCGTTTTTACTATCATCCAGTTTGAACAAATAAATAAATCCGAAATATTTGTGGCGGTTAGTTTATTTTGTTTTTCTTGTATTGTACCTACTGATAATGGCGCTGTATCAGGAGCCCAAAAAAACAAACAGCTTGACCCCAAATACATTAGCTACAGCGTTAATAATAATATTAAATGTATGGGGAGTGGAGCCTATTTTCCGGATTCCAGAAATTATGACTGGCAAATTGTTTATGGAAAATCTAATGGAGAGTTACATGTTACGTACGCTGAGAAAAATATGCCTATTCTGTAGATCTTCTAACAGGGTAATGATCCAAAGCATACGACAAAGGATTCAAAGGTGTTCTTATATATTAAGAATATTACTCGCAGCAAAGTCAGCAGATCTTAATCCATTAGAAAAAATGTTAAGGATCGTATTGTAAAAAAAATTAAAATCAAGAGTTTATGGAAAAGAGTTCAGGAAATATGAGAAGCAATACCAATCGAATTGTCGCAAACTTGTTGAATCCATCCTCGCAGATGCCAAGCTGTTTTATAAAACAGTGGCCACCAAACTAACTACTAGTCAGTCAGTGAATTGTAAAAAATAAACATGAAAAGCTAGTAATTTTTTCAGAAAACTTAAATGATGTCGTTATAAATATTATAATGGAAAAAAATGGTTTTATCTTAACACTTAATTTTATAATTAAATGTGTGAATAATATTCAATTTTATTTTTGGCACAATTTATTTGTTAAAAACTCGATGATACTAAAAAGGATATACCTACTGTCTCTAAAAATATGACCACCAATGTATATATGTATGCATATATCTATACTATTCATTTTATAAGAATAAATATTTGACTGTTAACAGTCGAATTGTTTTTTCCTGAACACCGTTTGTTTTAATAAATATGATTTAAAATCACGAAAATAAATATAAATTAGCATAAAAGTGTTCATATATGCGTTTCGCCCCGATGTAATGGTTGGGCTCATCAGAAGATGACCATTACATCTTGTCTTGACGCATATTTTCCCGAATAAATCGAGATTCCATATAATCCGAGCTACATAGAGCAACTGCGAATTATATAGTTGCTACAAGTCTTCAAAGAAGATAAATTGTAGCTATTTTTATTGCCTTGCTATGGGACTTTTGAAGAATAAATATTTGACTGTTAACAGTCGAATTGTTTTTTCCTGAACACCGTTTGTTTTAATAAATATGATTTAAAATCACGAAAATAAATATAAATTAGCATAAAAGTGTTCATATATGCGTTTCGCCCCGATGTAATGGTTGGGCTCATCAGAAGATGACCATTACATCTTGTCTTGACGCATATTTTCCCGAATAAATCGAGATTCCATATAATCCGAGCTACATAGAGCAACTGCGAATTATATAGTTGCTACAAGTCTTCAAAGAAGATAAATTGTAGCTATTTTTATTGCCTTGCTATGGGACTTTTGAAGAATAAATATTTGACTGTTAACAGTCGAATTGTTTTTTCCTGAACACCGTTTGTTTTAATAAATATGATTTAAAATCACGAAAATAAATATAAATTAGCATAAAAGTGTTCATATATGCGTTTCGCCCCGATGTAATGGTTGGGCTCATCAGAAGATGACCATTACATCTTGTCTTGACGCATATTTTCCCGAATAAATCGAGATTCCATATAATCCGAGCTACATAGAGCAAAATTAGAATATGTTTTTAGTAGGTGTCATAAATTATGTGTTATTTCTTTTAAAATCAGATGATTAGCTTTACTCTCAGACTTTAATCCACAATGTGATCTTACATAATAGCAAGTACGTGCGACCCAATCGTGTACTTTATTATAATTTCAAGTGTTCTTTCTTTACGTGGACGTCATTAAATTAATGCAGTCCATATTCGAATACGATCGATATCGAAAGAAAATTATTCAATTTCTATCTAACCTAACAAATCTATATTTAATTCTTATGTTATAAATTTGTATAAAAAGGTAAATCAACGTTTTATTTTTACACACATACATACATACATATTATGTAATAATATAATATTTTAAATATTTAATAAAAGTTTATTGTCATGTTAATAACCTTGAAAATTGTCAATGTCAATAGAGAGTTCATAGGCTATATTACATGACAAAGTAACATTTTTCATATTATAAATGTGATGAATTTCAATATAAAAATATAAGGTATGGAAATTAAATTATAGATACAATATCATATGAGGCCACGCTCAAGTGATTTGCATTTTAAGTATAAAATGGATCATAGATTGGAAAACTTGTATAGTGAAGAATATGTGCTGGTGCTCAGCACGTTTACCAAATTTTTTGAGCATTTTTGGAAAATTTTTATTGCGTTCATTGGTTCATTGGTTCATACAGTGTCATCAATTTTTTTGATTCTGAAAATAAATTTAAATATTAACAAATTTATCATTTAGATTAAGATTTCATTATATTGTTATTACCTATAACATCATTTAAGTGTTATCCACGGAAATTCTAGCAGGACTCTATCCTGACAAGGTAATTCTTGGACTAGTTTTTCTTCCTTGTCAAGCCATAATGAATGAGTTGAAGGACATATGGGTAGATCTACTAGTGTCGAGTTTTGTAAAGTAGTTAAACTCTGGGTAATCGATTACTGATCATACATTAACACTAGATTTTATGTTAAGACTCGTTTGTTCTTATGAACATGACAATTATTATTAATACATCTGATGAGCACTCGTAAACACACATTTTTTCCTCTGTATTTGTACGGACAAGCTTGAAAGTTCTACTTATGAATCGTGTTAATACAAGTATTTTTTCTGAGAATACAGTTTTCAAAAACATAAACAGACCTCTAACACCAGAATTTTATAGCAGTTAGCTATTTCTTCTTTCATTGCATCATTCGACTTTCTTATCTATTCAACGCCTCCACCAAAAATAATTTATATAATTCCTGGTTCTATCTCGTTCATGTTGTTAAAGCTATCTATTTTGACATTGATGAATAAAAAATGTTCTTAAAAAACGGAGTCTTAATTATCTCCATTCGTTGAATCATCTGCGCACCGATTGAAGAAAAAAAAACAATTTTTTTTCCCGATATCAATAAACTATCACATCACGAGCAGCAATTTGTGACGTCAGCTCATTATTATTAACAAACCTATGGATATATGTACATACGTCTCAGACAAACACTTCATAGCGTTGAGCTATTATTATTTACCATATAACTAATAATAACTTTAGAATAAATTGGCATATTCATATAATTATGACATATGTATGTACATAATATGTATGTATATACATACATATGAAGACTGCTAAATATTAATCTACGAAAACTGGTCTGTGCCGTTGCCACTAAGAGGACTACGACGACGACGATGTCGTCGACAACGCTACTGATCAACATAAACCAGTTTTAGAGTTATAGCTTAACGGCTGACTGAGCCTCCCGCACTCTTTATTGAAAAACAAAAAAAAAATCCACCAACACCAACAATGATGACGAACAAGTTTATCGACACTTGTTATATCAAATGTAAACACTACACACACTGGGTGATAATTATTAGCAATTCTTCATTTCAGGTGCTGAGAATGTATTTTTTAAAGTAGTGACACGAATTATTATTATATAACTCCAACAATATTATCGCTTAAGGGGTCGGACAAGAGTGGCTGCACAGAGGAGAGAGGTTATTACAAAAGAATGGGTACATAGAATGTGTGTGAATCATAATTATTGTTAGACCCCTTTATACCAAGCATACATACTTGTAAGAGTTTTCGATTGAAGTACAAAATCATGCTTGCATGAACGAGAAAAAATTTTGAATTGCAAAACCCAACACGAACACTACGAAATGATGTCACATTTCCACATAACTAAACCACTAAGACAAATGAAAAAAAAAAAACAAAAAGCATACTAAAGAACAACAAGTTGAACATCGGAGAGATAATTCCACTGTGATAGTTGGAAAAGTTGAGATTGCGACAATTGATTCCCGAAAACATTTAAACATATTATGCATAAACAAAATATAAAAAGTTTTTTTCTATTTTTTCAGAATGAATCTTAGAATAATTTATTTATATGTGCAAATGGAATTTGCGATATTTTTCTGAAATATGGAAAAACTGGACAATAACAACAGTAGGAAAGAATTAGAGGGTGCACCAAGATAATACGATGTCATGTTTTTTCTGTAACCAAAATAAAAAATAGGCATTTAAGAACAACAAGTTGTATGGATGGTCCCAGTTTGATTGCTGAGAAAGTTGAAAATTCAATTTGGCTGCAAACTTAAACATTTGAAGCAAATGAGAAAGAAGTAACCCATACCATTTGGTCGAATATACACAATGTAAGAAGAGTTTGCATGAATAAGGCATTATAGTAATTTATATTAAATTAATTTGTGTTCTTTGTAAGTTACATTTTATGGTTGATTTCTCTCCCAACTGTGATTTGTGTCTAGGTCTTTATTTGTAACTTAATGTAAAATCTTCTCCAGAATTTCTGGTTTGAATTGGGCATATGAGTTTATACTACAATTTACATTTCGCCTCTCCCGTTGGATTGAAAAAGTATACATACTCAAAATGTCAGTACCGTGGCATGAACATTCCTTGTTTTCCCCATTACACCAACTTTTTTCTATTAAAATGCTTCATTGAATAAAAATATTGTTTTCAGAGAAGTTTGAGTGCAATAGTTGCTTAATTAAATTTTGATAATAATTTAATTTTTGAATTCAAAAGATTTCCCACTGAACCGCCAAATAAAATAAAAATAATTGTGCTGTAAGAAGTGTTTTACTTACTACATCCATCTAGAGCTGGATAAGGTTTCTTATCTTACAGTTTTTCCTCGAAACCTATTTCTCTGAGGAATTTGAGTATTGGGGTATTCTCTGAGAGGATAAACTGCTCTCTTACACTTAGTATCGTCCCAGGTGTTTTTTTCTTTGGTGCCTGAGTGCATCGCAATTGCCTAGTATGTGGTTAGGCGTTTACTCATGAATATTGGAGAATCTGCATGTGACGCTACTCACAAGGCCTAGAATATTTCGTCGTTGTCTTCAAAGTTTAGTGGCCGGTGAAGAGGCCCGTTAAAATTCAAAGGTTGTTCTTACTTAAGCTGGTGCACGCCTTTTAATGTTCATGATTATAGATCCCAAGAAAAAGTTTGGCCTGCCTCAGTTTGGGGAGTTCCTTCCAATTTTTTGATCTTTTGGCCTCCTCTTTTTTTTTTGATTTTATTGTTAATCACATTCTTTCGTATACCGCTATAGGGCTGAGGTCCCGTTAAGGTGGTCTTTGCTCTCTTCATTGCCCTTAACACCAACTTGTCCAGCTACCCAATAAAGTTCGACATTATTATTTTTGCCAAGTCCATTTAGTCTGCCTACGCATTCCCACAATATTTTTGAGCTAATTCGAGGAGCTCGGTGCTCTGAGTTATATTGATTAAAAATAGCTTTTAAAAACATTGCGTTCTCAATTCGACTCATCAGTTGATTGGAAAGGGTCTTGTCAATACGCAATTTTCGTTAAGTTCATTTCATCATAGCTAATGTTTGGTGCTGTAATCACAATAAAAATAAAAACTAATATCAACGAATTCATGGCTTACAGCTGCATGCTCCTCCTTTCTAAATTTTTAATATAATTTAAAACTATAACAGATTAAAATTTATTTAAGTGAAAACATGACCAATTAACCAAGTGAAAACATGACCAATTAACTATTTTACTAGTTGAATGGAATGCATTTATATCGTCATTGATGTCACTATAAGATGACGCCATTGTACTCTACATAAAAAAAACGCACAATAAAGAACAACAAGTTGCACATCAGAAATCTAATCCTACCCGAATATTTAGTTGGGAAAAGTTGAGATTGGGACAATTGATTCCGAACAACCAATGTAAACAAAATAGAAAGTTTTTTTTTTGTCTAAGTTTTCAGTATGAATTGTAGAATAATCGGTTTAGAATTGCGGGGGAATTTGTTTTATTTTTAAATTACTACAAATGAAAGTGAAAACTCGGCTAATTAATTGAGTGCATTAATGTAACTATGAATGAAATAGTGTTCTGTCTCTGACTAAGTGGGTGTCATTTTATAGATCTTAGATGTCAGTACATTACTATAATGATGTTATGTCGTCGACCCTTTTTGCTGCTTCATATTAACTATATGCTGGCAAGATAGTGTTAAAATAAGTTGTGGCCAGTATCCCTTTTTGTGAAGCATTTGTATACACGTTTAGTAGGTACATGTTACCTCCCCGATTCAGGGTTCGTTTCCCAGTACCCTACATACACAGTACATTCACAGAACAAATCTTGGTCTTAATTAAATGACATAGGTTTTGCAGTAGCCCTGAGATTTGTGGTAACAATTTATATTGATGCAAGGGGGTGGCCCCGGCGCAGTGGAAGTAGTGCTTGACTGCTAACCTGGATGTGTGGGTTCGATCCCCAGTCTAGGCAGCATTCTTTTCTATATTCCCTCAACTGAAAGCCACCCCTGGGATTTAATGAGATAATCAAAACCTAATTTCTCAATCCACTGTGCCAACAAAAATCTATCCTATCCTTCTATTCCTTCTAACATTTGCCTAATTTATAAGACCCTAGGTCTTACTGGCATATATATATATGTTTGTGTTGTTTTTTTTTTTTTTTTTTTTAATTGTTTCTAGTCAACTTGTAAGAACATAAATAAAATAAAAAAAAAAAATAAATAAAAAGTTTTATGTCTTAGTTTAGATTATGATTTAATTTTAAATTAAAGGAAGAACTAAGCCAATAATTTTTTGAGTATTTCTTGTTTTTTTGGATATAATAATTATATCTCTGTACTAGAAAATGCTTTGATGTACTGATACGGGGTTAAGATGTTAAAAAAAAGCGATGTCTTCAATAGATAAAGCAAGTTGCACATCGATCGGAGAGATAATCCCATGGTAATATAGTTGAAAAGTTTTAGATAAGAACTTCAATAATTGATTCCAGGCAATAAATATAAACAAAATAGAAAGCTTTTTGTTTCTTCTCAGTTTTCACATCACCTAATCTTAATGCTAGAATAATCGTTTTTGAAATGGAATTGCGATGTTGTTTACTCAACTAATAGCAACTGAAAGGGAAAAGTAATTAATGGATTATTCCTTTCAGTATAAGTCATTAAATTATAATTGTTTGGATTTATTATTAAATATTGGAATTGTCTTTTTTGTTATATTATAAATAACTGAAAATGAATCATTTCACAGTATTCTTTTAACCTAGATTTGGATTTGTATATGAATTGTCCATAGTATATTTGCTCCCATTTAATTTCAGCTAAAGCATGCACGCAGAATGAACATTAAAGGTTAATGAAAAATTATTCGGTACCAGTCTATACTAGCGGAAATTATAAAATAGGTCAAAATAAACAATCATTATTCTTCTTAAATATTCTTGTGATAATAGAAAATATTTGGAAATATTTAAAAATATTTAGACACGTTTGTCCAAACAAATTAATTGTTTATATAAGTTTGTAATTTTTTTCTGGAGACTTTGTTTTGAACAAATGTATGAAAATTATCTGGATACAAATGAGCGGTAATATAATTTCACAAATGGAGTGGTTTGTACCACCTATGTATTGGATTTTACTTTCATAGAAAGAGAATTTGTAGTCTATTCAAATTTTTAGATGAAAAGTACATACATGCAGCACTTACATCATTCGTTTTTGGTCACAGACACTAGATGAAGGTATAACTTTTGAACTGCTTTGACAAGATATTTTTAGGTAGATTCTTCCTTTAAGAACATTTTTATAAAATGTTCGCTAAACTATCGCTACGTTCTACGCCGCACTGTGGTTTAAATTAAATTTTGACAATTCACCTTTTTTAAAATGGTTTCCCCACGATTTTGAATGACTTTTGCTTCTTTTTGAAATTAAAGTTGAAAATCTGAGAAAATAAGTAAATTAAAGTTTTTTATTATCAATACTACTAATTTTTAAGAGCAAAAAATCAAGTGGGATTGCTTGTGGGTGTCTGATTTTGGAGATTGGATGAATAATTTTGTACGAATATGTTTTGTGGAAGAAGTTTTCCAACATTTGTAGCAAATTATCTAGATGCATTTAAGGCAAATCTACGACTGTATTCGGCGTACCTACACAAGTTTTTATAAAATCTGCAACTAATTAACCAATCAATTTATTTTTTTAAGACCAATACGTTGTACCTAACACACTGAATGTTAGTTAACCTCGATAACATGCTGCATTTTTATTGTAAATATTTATTAAAAACCTTGCTCTTGTTTGTTCATTTCCACATAGTCAATTTTTTGTTCTCAACTTTAAAATGCTTTGGAATTTAAATTTGGATTATACATTTCTCCATCAAATAAAAAAAAAACAAATTTGTTATACCTCTGAAATAAGCGATTTGTCCTTTAGAAAGAATTCTTTCATTGTGTCTGTCTAATTAGTCGGCGAGTTCACATTGTAATTATCTTTAGTTGTTGTTTTTTTTTTTTATTTTTTCGTTTGGTTGTTAACGGACCCCACGAACAAGTGATGTTCTTCAACGAGGCGTTCGTCCGTTCACATACATCAATTCATTATTATTGCGCAATCAAAAAAAAAAAATAAACATCATATTTTCAAACAAATTCGGACTTGTGTTCCCCTCTATACTTCGTGATGAGGTCAGTTATTTAGCATATCTCTATAAGTTTATCACAGAACACAGACAATGTGTGGTAATGCGGCGAAATAAGGTTATGCAAATGCATTGGCTGAATATTATTTTAGAGATTGTAAACAAAGTTTTTTTTTCGAGATTTAAAGCTGCTATATTTTTTCATTGAAATAAACTTGAAAACTACTCCCCCAGTGTTATAACGTAGTAGAAGTACATATTTTGATCAATTCAAAATAACTTAGAAATATTATCTGGTCTACTATAATAACAATCATCAAGGACAAAATTAAAACGTACAGAAAAATAGTAACATCTTATTTATGAATGAAATTATTCTGCTTTACTTATTAAGAAATAGACTTAACTTTTGATTATTCTTCTACTTGAACCAGACAAAAATCTTGTTCTTTTATTATGTTTGTTCTCGTCACAGGCTTTGGAAGTGAAGCCGGAAGCAAATTTTGGGAGTGGAGGTATAACCAAAATTAAATACATATATGTGTAGGTATACGCACCATTATACCAAATCCAACCGTCTGGCAGGTTTTTTTTTCAGCCGGGGTGGGGTTGGGCGTTCGAAAACAGTAATTTTTCCGATTTTGATGTAGAGGGTATAACCACTTGAATTCATATATACATAAACAATAGAGGGTTGGACACTGATTTCAAATATGTACTTAGGTTCCAAACGTTTTACTTTCAGCCATCACCCCGCCAGACGACTTTAGGCGTTTTCATTTTTAGGTCAGAGCAGAGCCTGAACTGTCAAATAAAAAATTGAGTTTCTTTTTTACATTAAGCTTGTTCAGAGCGCGCTCTATGAGCTGAGAATAAAATAACTGAGCAGACCGAGTTGAATGCTGAACACAAGTATTTGACAGCTGAAATTGAAAAAAAAAAAAAGCTAATTTTTCAGGTGTGTTTCAAAAACAATTCTGAGCGCTCAGAACACGCTTTGTTCAGAGGATTTTCAGAGCATGCTCGATATGCTTGGACTCTGTTCAGAACTCTATTCTGAGCTAAAAAAGAAAAACGCCTTTTGAAGTATGCAAAAAAAAGTTAACATGTATTAAAACTTTTTAAAAATAAAGTAGGTATGGAAATTAATTTTTTTTAAAACATTGAATTTATTTTACTGTAATGAGTTAAATGAAACAAAAAGTACACCACTTACATATTCCGTCATTACGTCAAGACGTCATTTTAGTATTTTAAAATGAAATTTCCAACTGAAAACGTTAATAACTTTTTTGTTTTCAGGTATAACATGATATATAATATGATGGTCACATCAAAATACTCTGCTCTTCTTCCTTTTTAAGGACATATAAAGGACGTCATTAAAAAAATTTTAAGTGTGTTTTTCAACTGAAAACCTTAATAACTTTTAAGCAAAGCCAGTTCTTCAATGGGCAGGTTTTGTTCCTTTTTTCGTGTAGTTTTCTCATGCTTGTGATTACAGGAACAAAAAAGAGTTAAAAATATCTCTGTTTGTATTTTCTCTACTAGACTTTCGAGAATGATGCTCTCCATAGTTTTCGAAATCTTTGTTTCTAGATTCTTAAGCTTCCTCAATTAGTTGACCAATCGGTAGCAGACCTACTATTTCCGTTCCATGAATGAAAAGAGGTCAACAACAATTTTTGTAATTTCTGGGGAAACTTCGGAATTCTGAAACGTCTTCCCGTATTACCATCATTTGAATTCTCAAACCCGGGCTTTGGTTTGTCTATTATCAAACCACAACGATCTTTGAATTAATTTTGTATCCTCTTTTTGTTTTCTGAAACAATAATCTTGTCATACCTTCGAGCTTGTCACTTCTTAAGAGCTATTTGTATGATATGGGAATTAAGTTTTCGAAAAATCGTATTCATCCGTTTTTACTTCCCTTGTCATCATTCTATCTATATCGTTGAAGCTTTTAGATGACGCACCACATGTCAAACACTTTTGCGTAGATGAAGTCTCCGTAATAGCGTTGCAAACTTTACCATCAATCATAGTAAAAAGTAATGTATGACTGACTTGTACTCGTCTTTCTTCAACTATAGTTTATCCAACATAAATAGGCAGTACACGTCTTACGTGAAAGCTTTTTCAAAATCAGTAGCGTGCCATATTTTTGCACCATACTGAAAGAACTCCTCCATAAAAAAGTGTTTGCCCGCCCGTAAATTTCCGATTGCATCTGACACCGACCCGACGTCCTATTGAGCGCATATCTGAGTGCGCACTGAATTGCTGTGGCCTATGGCTGCTGCTGCTATTCAACTCCCATTAAATATTGATGTGCATTCAGACTTCAGAGTTACCCGTGTCCATTTGGTAACTCGTTCAGTTTTTTTTCCTTGGGTGTCTGTTGAGGTGTTTTACAAAATCTAAGCTGTTTTCTTTGAAGAAGAATATTTTTGCGTGCGGTCAATTAATGTAAAGTAAAGTATTTTTATGTAAATTGTATTTTTAAAAGGTAAAATGTGTTTTAATTTTTATAAATAAAACATTTAAATGAAAATTTATATCTAAAAAAAAGGGCGGTAACCCTACATACTATTCTTTCATTTTTCAGTCCATTTAAAATAAACACTACGACAACCCTGTGAAAGCTTTAATGAAGGACAGATTTATCCAATTAACTGTAGCCATAATGAGAGGCAAACGTCTTATCTTGCCTACACTGCCTATTTTTGTTGGTTACATTGTTGTTTTTTGTAAATTCTTCATCTTGTTTTCTACTAGAAATCGGTGTTGACTGTCACGTTTTCACGTTTCATTCTTTTTGTACGTTCAGTACTTTCATCAAAAGAGACACTTGGTCGATTACGTTTAAACCTTCTTCAGGGGAACAAAAAAAAAATAACTGGGATGTTTCAAGCCAAGAATGATTTGTTTTCAAAAACCTCTCAAATTTTCAACAAGCCTTCTCCCATCGAAATTTATTCAGATCTAAAATATTCTATTTTAACCTATATTGTCGAAGTTTTGAGTTTTTTTAACACCTCTCCCAGAAAAACAAACTGTGTTTGTAAATAAATGTTTTCTGCTGATCGCATTATAAAAACAAGCTTCTTCCGTGCTATAAAAATCATATTTGACTTTGTAGTATTTTTAAAAATATTTGTATTATTTTTAAAATTAAATTTTTGTCAGAAAGCAAATTAAAAAAAAAATTTGTTTTGACGAAAACCGCAAAAATCCGCAAAATTTTTTACAGTTCCTTAAAATAGATAAGATGACATACTTAAAAAAACAAAAATCAAGCTTGGGACTGCTTGGGAACACAACTAAATCGATCAATGTTTGCAGAAGAAATAAAAAAAACAGGCATCAAAAATGTTTTTTTTTTTAATTATTTTTTAATATAATTTAAAGCACTTTCTCACAAAAAAACTCTCACATACCAGAACTTGAAGGCTTCACAACAAAAAATTAAAATTTTTACAACTGTACATTTTTTGTATGCAATTAACAACGCTTCACAAATTTCTTCACAATAAACTGCAGCTATCTGTGAACAAGAACAGCTTGCGCCTATGCTTGTAATGCTAAAAATGTGTTTACGATAACGGTTTAAAACTTTAACAATATTAACAGTGGGGTTTTTGACTAGTAAAAAAAATAACAATTTAACAACTTAATTTTTTGATTTATTGCCACCGATTGCGACGCACGGTGTTCTTTATAATGAGCGATATATCCTCAATTTCAATTTATTTTTTTTCTTTGTTCATTTGTACTATTCTGAATCTACATAACTAATCGAAAAGCCTTCACAGTTTGACAAAATGTCTATGCCAGTAGAAACTAGAAACAAACAAACTGTCAGTTTCCTTAAAAAAACGATTCCTAAACTATTTATGTAGTGAAAAACCGTTGTGTAATCCAAAAAGAACGAATTTAAAATTTTTTTAAAAAATTCCCTCTGTATTTTGATTTTTCGTGACTCAAGCATGCTTTTTCATTAAGCATTTCATTAATAAAATGTTTAAGAGAAAAAACGTTTGTAACGTTAGTAACAAAGTATATTTTAAGAATGAACAAATTATTTCGAATTTCAGGCAATTGATAATTCAAAGGAATTGTAGATCGAAATACTTTTGATAAGGCATGTATTCGGACTCAACAATAAACCTCTTAGATATTTGCATTTTAAGCGGAGATAAAATTGATGACTACAATCCCACCTAAATTATATGAATGCAAAACCCATATGCATACATATAAACTTGAATTAATTAGTACTCATAACTTCACACCATTGAATGTTTTGATTATTCATGGCGCTGTGCCCCATGCGCCATTAACTATTATATCAACATTTGATTCGCAAGTTTAAAAATTATTTTCATACCAAATATATAAAAAAAAAAATGCTCTGTGAAGTTCGATAAATGATTAGAAAATAATTTCATTGCAATAATATTTCATTCGATCACATATTTTCTTGAGAACATAGTGATCTCAGGATGACAAAACATGGCATAATTATCATTTTCGATTGGTGTCAGAATAACATACTTAAAATATGTATTTAACTTTTAAGCTTCTAAAGGAGTCAGTATCATCATTCAAATCATAAGCTTTATATTTGGGTTCAAAATAATCACTTATTTTACTACCAAAATTATTATTATTATTATTTATTACACTGTTAATTCTGTAAATCTAAAATTCTGTATTCCAAAATTCTGTATTTCAAAATATTTTAAGATAGGTCTTTACTTTTCATATTCAAATATGAAAGTCTTGCATTTCGTGATTGGGGCCTTTGTCTTGTCGGTAATGGCGCATTGAAAATGCGTTTTTTATATTTAATGAAAGAACTGAGCGTCCTAGACATGAAAATGGAGGTCCAAGACGGTGGTTTTCAGCATCCAGGACGAACCCAAAGATGAGTATGAAACCGGTCTCTAAAAGAAATGTGATAGCATTTAGAAATATGTTCTCACTAATAGAAGCTTCCTCTGTGATAAGATAATATGGTAATAAAGGATGTTTTTTAGACGTGTGGTTTTCAATCTGGCAATACTTTTTTCGGAGTTGGTCTTTTTGACAGCTGTCACTTGATTTATGCTCAGTTTGGTTTGCCATTTCATGAATAGACTTATGTCGAATTCCTTTCAACAAAAGAATCGAATTTTCTTCTAAAAAGAATCGAAGTTTTTCTGTCGTTGAAAGGAATACGAAAAGACGAAAAGAATCGATTTTTTTTGTGATTGTGTGTGTGGCACTAGATAGCAGCAATTTTGAAGTAAAATTTCCAGAAAATATTCAATTTGGAAATTATTATTATTATTATTTGAAAAACAACGCACAAATATTTACTATAAAATTCACCGAAAATTCGTTGCAACCAAAAACACAATTTGTTTTCATATTGACATTTTAGAAATTTCAAACCTTGTAAGTGCGTGTGCAAATCGGTGTAAATCTTTCTTGAATCTTGCAAAATTAGCAAGATTTGTTTTGACAGAAAAAAATTCGAATTGTTCAGAAAAAAAATCGATTCTTTTAGAAAAAAATTCGATTCTTTTGTTGAAAGGAATTCGACATTATATCGAATTCCTTTCAACAAAAGAATCGATTTTTTTTCTGAACAATTCGAATTTTTTCTGTCAAAACAAATCTTGCTAATTTTGCAAGATTCAAGAAAGATTTACACCGATTTGCACACACATTTGCAAGATTTGAAATTTATAAAATGTCAATATGAAAACAAATTGTGTTTTTGGTTGCAACGAATTTTCGGTGAATTTTATAGTAAATATTTGTGCGTTGTTTTTCAATTAATAATAATAATAATTTCCAAATTGAATATTTTCTGGAAATTTTACTTCAAAATTGCTGCTGTCTAGTGCCACACACACAATCACAAAAAAAATCGGTTCTTCTCGTCTTTTCGTATTCCTTTCAACGACAGAAAAAAATCGATTTTTTTTAGGAAAAAAATTCGATTCTTTTTAGGAAAAAAATTCGATTCTTTTGTTGAAAGGAATTCGACATAACTCCTGAACAACGTTTGCAAATCGTGCAAATTTATTACCAAAATAATTGTTCGGTTCGCGCAACGCATCGCGCGCTGCGTTCAATATTCAGTCGACATAATCGCCCATCAGAGTAATTCGAGCAACCATGGATCGGTTTTGCACCACGTTTACTCTAGCTAGTAGACGCCGCGCCGTACAGTGCGCACCGAAGACGCTATTGCTGCTGTGGAGCAGAATATCGAAGAAGACCGGAATGAGTCCATCCCCCATCGCGCGCAACAATTGGAGCTGGGGCCTCTCGGCTGGAATTTATTCGAGCCAGCTGCGGCGGCCATTTGCCCGAAATCATTTTTAAAACTTATACAATGCTTTTTCCATGGGGCTGCTTATCTACCAAATGCACTAAAATAATGCACTTTACCGACAAAGGCCCTAAATATGGCATGGAAGACTTGCATATACGGATTTATTATTTTTCAATTTCCTTTCGATAACTCAATGTTATTTAAACACATCTAATTTTGATAATTTCCAACCTTATTTTTTGAAAATGTATGTATGTTTTGTAAATAATGGATATACAACATTAAATGCTTTTAGTTGTATTTGTTATAGTTTCCGAATTGTCATCGAAGTGAAAAGAACCATTTATTTTTTTTTATTCTTCTTTAATCAAATTTCAGTTGAGTTCAGGAGCTCGGGACAACTTTTACTGCCGAAAACTAAAGTGAACTAAACTGAAGGAAAAGTAGATATCCACCATTATGGGCGTGCCATATGATTTTTCTTGTATTCGCTCATTTTCGTTCGATCACTGACATGAGTTTGCGACTATTACAGTTGTACATTTTTGGGAGAGGTTCTCCATTTAAAAATAACTTCGAAATCTGAACAGGCCTATTTGTATACATATTTTGAAGTTTAATATTTGACGTTTAACGAAATGCTGATTCAATTACACCCAATGAATTGTAAGGACGTTCATGCAAACTTTTGTGTAAACTTATCATTTTACACAATTTGTAAACTTACCACGTTGCTTGAATACACTTATTATTTACTATACAGTATTTAAAATTTTACAGAATTTTTGATTTAAAGAATTTTGAAAAACAGAATTTTGGAATACAGAATAATAGACTTACAGAATAATGAAATACATAATTATGTTCATACTGAAGTTTCATTCCATTTACAGAATTTTGGTCATACAGAATAACGACCCGTTCCCAATAATACTATCAAAGCTTTGAGCTGATTCTACCAAATTTATTTATATTTCCAATGATTAACTGGCGCTTCAATAAAGAAGGAAAAATATTTGTATCTGATGAATAAAATATTATTAAGCAGGAGATTAAAAAAAATAAATAGAAGTTTCTTCGATCTTCGTTGTTATAAAAAAAGTCTGACCCGTAACATTTACTTTCTAGGTGCCTGAAATTAAACAAATTTCCCTCAAAAAATAAATTTCATACTACATTATATTCATGCTGTGATTTTTATAAAAGTTGGCAAATCGACCAAAATTTGCCTCTAAGAAGTGTACGACAGAATCTAGCGGATATGCCCAATGAGCCTTATTCTGGTCATAGAATCAAACGAAATTGTTCTTTTATGATGAATAGCGTTTATCAACAAGTACCCATCAAATTCACTAGTTCAGATTTTTATTTTGAGATTTAATGACGATGCATTTCGATTTACTACTAACGACTCATTTGTTGTTGTTCTTTCGACGAATATAGTCAATTGCATGCAATTAATTTAAACGTCTGAAATGTCTGTCTATTTAAAGTCTATTTTCAATTAATGCAGTTACACTTGGAAAAAAATCAATTGTTGTTCGTTGTTGTAAAGTATGAGCATATAAGGAATATTGTCACTCAAAAGACAATAATAAACCTGACTCGCACCTCTAAATAAGGAAGAATCATCATTATTGTTGATTATTTAAAATACACTTCATGATAACATACTGTTAATCATTTTCATACTCGAAATAAATTTATTATTTTTAATTTCATTTAATTTTTACAGGTAAACAAAAAATTTACTGTGCTAAGTGTGAGAAAAAGTGTTCTGGTGAAGTTCTGCGCGTAGCTGACAAACACTTTCATAAAACTTGTTTCCAATGTTGTCAATGTAAAAAATCTTTGGCCACTGGGGGCTTCTTCACCAAGGATGGTGCATACTTCTGCATTCCGGATTATCAGAAGATGTATGGAACTAAATGTGGCGCTTGCAAACAATATGTTGAAGGTGAAGTTGTATCGACCATGGGAAATACGTACCATCAAAAGTGTTTTACGTGCAGCAAGTGCAAAAAGCCCTTCCAGTCAGGAAGCAAGGTAAGATTGAATTCTTAGAATCGTCACTGAAGTCAAATTTCATTAGTTTTATTTTGTTTTTATTTTAGGTAACTAACACTGGAAAGGAGGTGCTTTGTGAAAGTTGTGTCAGTCCGGCATCACCCCAGAAGCAGCAAATTTCGCAGCAACAATCGTCACCAAAAAGAGAAGCTGCAACGACTCCAACTAGTCCCACAAGAGCAACTGCCCATCAGCAGAACACTGGTGCTGTTCTATCAGACAAAGCTAGCATCAAAGAGGATTACGACCCCAACGACTGTGCTGGGTGCGGGGAACTTCTGAAGGAGGGTCAAGCCCTCGTTGCTTTGGAACGTCAATGGCACGTTTGGTGCTTCCGGTGCAAGTCCTGCAATGCGGTCCTTAACGGAGAGTACATGGGCAAGGATGGTGTGCCCTATTGCGAAAAGTGCTATCAAAAGTCGTTTGGCGTAAAGTGTGCTTACTGTCAACGCTTTATCAGTGGAAAAGTCCTGCAGGCAGGCGACAATCATCACTTCCACCCTACTTGTGCACGCTGCACAAAGTGTGGCGATCCCTTTGGAGACGGTGAGGAAATGTACTTGCAGGGAAGTGCAATTTGGCACCCTCGCTGCGGCCCAGGACCCTCAGAATCCGGCATTATACTGAACGGTGGAACCAATGGCAACTTTACAGACACTGAGTGTGATCGCATCAGCAACAGTGTCCTCAGTGAGATGGTAACTATGTTTGAATTACGTTTCATCACTTTTGTTGGCACACAGTTGAGCTATTTACACACTTAAGTAGCTTCTTTAATTTTTACTTTAATTGCATGCACTTTAATTATTTTTATTATTTTTTGTTTGAAATATTATTATTTTGAGGCTGCAATTTTTTTCCAGTTTTTGCCTTCGAGAACACCGAGTATTAATGGTTCTGTATACTCTTCTAGCCGAAAGGTGCGTTTTTATTTATTATTTTGTTTTGTTTGTTTTGTTTATATTTTTGTTTTAATTGTGCACATGTACTTTTATTGTCTGCGCTTTGAATTGAATTCCTGTTTTTTTTGTACTTTGAAATGTGAATGATTGTAAGCTTTGTGACCAGAATTTGTGTTATTATTATTTCAGCACTATCGTACAGTTAGTCCCGGTTTGATTCTGAGAGAATATGGTCGATCTGGGTGCGACGACATTTCTCGCATTTACACGTATAGTTACTTGACCGATGAGCCGCATTATTTGAGAAAACCAATCGATCCATATGACAAGACCCCTTTGTCGCCACACTTTCATCGACCATCATCGTATACTAGTTCTGGCAGTCGTCCACCATCGCGACCACATTCGCGCAATCGAAGTGCTATGACTGTGCTTGTCGATACAATGCGTTCGGAGACTCCACGTCCCAAGAGCCCTGGCATGAATAACGAAGAACCAATTGAGCTTTCACATTATCCGGCTGCCAAGAAACCTCCACCAGGTGAAAAGCCAAAGATTGAACGTGATGATTTTCCAGCACCACCGTATCCGTACACGGATCCAGAACGAAGGCGTAGATATTCGGACTCTTACAAGGGTGTACCGGCATCGGATGACGATGATGAAGTTGACAATGCGAAAAATGGCGGAGCTCATGAAGAAGCGTAAGTTAATTAACAACCACTATCAATTTTTGTTCAATTTGTGAAATAATTTTTTTTGTATGGCAGACGATTGAGAAGAGAAACAGAAGAATTGGAAAAACTAAAATCAGGAATTGGTTCGGTTATTGCAAAAGATCTAAAAGAACATGCTAAATACAGAAAATGGAAGCAAAATAATCTAGATCCGAGAAATGCATCGCGCACACCCTCAGCATCGAAGGAGCCTGTTTACAAACTAAGGTAATACTATTATAGGGCACTAGAATTTAAAAAAAAGTTTGTGCTATATGTTTTGTTCATATGATATTTATTTGTCTTGGTTATGTTCATTCGAACGAAAAAAAAATTAAAGAACTTCGAAGTTTTAGTATTTTTCAAAGACAATAATTTGATTTTTGTTTTAATAACTACATATATATCGAAGGTTAAAGTGCAGATCCTCGTAATTCGTTTTTGCAAGGGATTTTCAGAAATCAAAAAAAATCTGACACATTTTGTATTGCGATCTATGGTAAGAGATCTTCTTCGTCGCCGGGACGAAACGCCAATTTTTGTAGGACTTAAAGGCCGTTAAAAGCTATTTTGAATCAATATTTTCTATTGTTTTGGTTTTTTCTTCTTCGCTTATACAATATCCATATATCAGCACCTTACGCTCATCAACTTTTTTTAGCTACCCATTTCGATTATTATTTAATAAAAATCTATTTTTTAGGTATGAATCCCCAGTTGGTGCTTCACCTTCACGCAATTTGGATCATCAGAAACCCTTCTACGAAGAAGAATTGTTCGATCGTTCTACCAGCTATAGAGGTTCAGTTGGTAAATCAATTGGCAACGCTCCAAGCTACAACGGTAAGTAAATATCCCTTAAACCGCAGATCTCAAACATTTTGTAATATTATGATTTACATATTTTTACTATTTGGGCAATGGGACTATTAATAAAATCTTATCAATATAAATTTATAAAAACAAAAATATCATAAAAATTTGTATTCGGTGTAAAAAAAAATATTTTTGTAAAAACAAATCCTACAATTTGCACAGCAATACATTCCTACCGATCGCCCCCGAAGCCAGGATATGGATTTAAAACATCAACGCTACCGCCGTCAATAAGAAACGGCTACAGCTCTGTAAGTTTTCCCTCTCTGTAAAGGTGTTAAGGTGCTCCTCTATGGGGAGCATAAGGATCTATCTTTTTGTGACCGTTTCTTGGTCTGCTGCATTATGCTTGCAATGTTGTAGGTTGTGATTGTCCCACAGCTAACTTTTATTAAAAACAAAAAAATCTACCACTTAAGTGATTTAATACTAATATTGGGATTCGATTGTTTTATCATAACCAAATAATCCATTTTTGTCATTCTCCTCTTTTTTCGTTTAATGCAACTCTTTTCGTGTTGGAATAATCATTGAAATTAACAAAACATAACAAAACTGGTGAATAATTAAAAAAAAAACCTTTGAATTCATAAATGTAATGTAATGTAACACACCTGCGTTCACACCAAACAAAACTGTTTTATAAATAAAATAGTGGTGAGTTCGCTTCGTCATGTTCCTAAACCCGGATACGGCTTGGCTCCTCGCTCTCATACTTTCAGTTCTGCTACAACTACAGGTTCTGCTGCACAAGTTGCAACTGTAAGCTTTAATTGTTGAATTTGTTTCCTTAAATGTGAATAATGTATATTATTATTTTTTTTTTGTTAAATAATAAAATATGGTTTTGGTTCTCTGTTAATTTAGCTTTCTGTTTGCTTTTTTGACAGGCCGTATCACACATTGTTTGGTTGTGTAAATGCAAGGTGTTGTGTTTTAACTGTTGTCTTTTATTTTATTTTTCATTTAACTATCTTCATTCTTTACTTTTTAACTTTGAAAATTCGGATAATTTCGCACTGTAGCTTAATGCTTAATTTTTTTAATTGCATTTATGTATGGCAAAATAATATAATATGTATAGCAACACGAAAATGGAAACTCACCGTGGACACAAACTTTTTTCGTTTTCAATTTAGGAATGTATTTACCTTTTTTCTGAATTATTATATTTTTAAACACTTGCAATTTTCTAAAAAAAAAATCGACTTAAAATTGAAAATAAATCGTTATAAATCAATGCAACAATGTTAGTAGATTATCCCGCCATAGGATGACCTACCCTCATCGAGTTATACATACGAGGAGTACACAGTCTCTAAACAAACATTTTGCGCATTTGGTCAAGACATAGGGTTGACACGCTTAGAGGTCGGTTTTTGGGTTTTTTCAATTATTTGTTTTGTTTTAGTGATAAAACAAAAATATAATGTGAAAGAAAACTTTCTTTAAAAATTTTAAAATATGTGATTTTTTTTTAATCGGAATTTCAGTAGGTTAAAAGAAAAAGATCTGGATTCTATTTTCTAAACCAAAAGTGATAGAGAATTGAATTTTTTGTAATCGATAGATTTTTTAATACAAAAAAGTCTAACATACAAAAGAAAATTCTAGAAGATCTAGAACTAGAGCTAGAGGTTGGTGAAAATATGTGCACGACTGGGTCGCACGAACTTGCTCTTATGTGCGAACACACTATGTTTTTAAAGTTTTAATATTTCAAAAACTATATTTTATCTTATAAAAGAAATAAATTAATTATGGGAGCCTATATTGTATACCACCTGCTTAAAACGTAGTTAAGTTTAAGGTTGTATTATGGGAACAGGTACATTTATTTATGAAAAATTTAGCACCGTGTTGCAAATATGCATGCAACTTACAGTTTAGACTGAAAAATTGTAAAAAAAAATATATATATATATTATATAATTTAACATAAATTGATGAAACAACCCCTGAAATTGTTTTGACACCAATGCGATGTACATCATCCGATTTCTTAAGAAAATCTTAATTTACGAGAAAAAAAATTGAAAATTGTTGGAGCGGTTTTTTTTTAAATTGTTTTTTTAAATATAAATAAAAAAAAATGGCTTTATTATTGTGGAATTAAAAAATTAATAAAAAAAAATATCATCTACCCATTTTCGAAATATGGAATTTTCAAAAAATAATTTTGAAATTTTTTTAAAAATCAATAATTTATTTTTTTGAAAATTTTGGTATACAATTAGAACTTATTTGAAGCTATGGTGCAAAAAAATTCATTTAAATCAGTTCAACTGATAATGAGATAGTCGAAAATCAAAAAGATGGTTCTATGAGAGATACCATTTATAAACGATAGAAATTTTTTTTCAATAATATGGTAGATCGTACAGATATTACTTCACACAAAAAATTTAATCATAATCGTAGGAACCGTTTGTGACAAAAATGAGATTTACAATACCGCTTTTTAAACATTTGTATGGGAGGTACTGTTGTTTTTGGTTATAAGAATAATTTTCATTTAAAATCTGCTAGATAATGTTAAAAAACTGCTGGGTGCCAAGTTTAATAAAAAATTGACCGAGTCGTTTTCGAATTATTAAGTTGTCAAAAAAAAATTTTGAAACTTTTTTTTTTAAATCAAAAAAAAATTTTTTGAAAATTTTGGTATACAAAACTTTTCAAACGTTCTGTATAAAAAAATTAATCAATATCAGTTGAACCGTAGAAATTTTTTTTTCATTAATATGGTAGATCGTATAAATATTAGATCACAAAAAATTGACCGAGTCGTTCTCGAAACTTTTTTAAAAAACCGAAAAAAAATTTTTCGAAAATTTTGGTTACAAAACCTTTTCAAGAATTCTCCAAAAAAAATTGTAAATCGAGGTACCATTTCTAACTATTTTTCGGAAATTTTTTTTTTACAAATGGTTGCCTTTTTGTAAAAAAAAATTACCTACCGAATTTTTTTTTTAAGTTGTGGGCACGTTTTTGAGAAAAATAAGATTTTCATTTTTTGGTAAAAAAATTTGTATGGCAGGTACCGTTGTTTTTGGTCTTAAAAAACTGAAAAAAACGGGTGTGGATAATGCCCAAAAAACGCTAGGTACCAACTTTGAAGAAAATCGACCGACCGTTTAGGCTGCAGCCGAAGGGACAGACAGACAAACGAACAGAATTCCCAGACCCACTATTTTCGACTTCGCTATAATCGTAATTCAACTTTGATCAAAATTCCGAGTTCGATTTTTTTTTACGAATCCATAACTTGCCATATATTTCCTTTATATCGCAAGTAAAAATCGCCTCAAATCAGGATTATGATTTCTAGAAATTAAAAGACCCATGTTTACAAAATTTTCAATTTAAGCTTTTTTCTTTGCTATGCGAATTTTTGAACAATATGTATATATTTTTTTCATCAATTTTCGTTAGTTTTTGATTTTTCCCTTTTAACTCTCATTGTTATTTTCATTTAAAATAACATCAACATAAAGATAAGGACTATTATGGTACTATGTTCTTTCCAAAAACATTGACCGCAGTCGGAGTTTTCGTACTTTTAACTTAATTGAAAATTGCAATTTTTCCAATTATTGTGTCAGGTGTATACCCACCTAAATTCACATATAAAAAATTAGGAATCATGGTCCGTCATTTCGTATAAGCTTAAAGCCCTTTATATTGATGATCCGAACGATATAACCCAAGATATAAGCTAAAATCTACCATATGAGCTGGGTCAGATAATTTAAAAAACCCAAAAATCCTTCCTTTAAAGCATGGCAACCTTATGCCTTGACCATATTTCGCCAGGCAACCCATGCGCAAAATGTTAGTTTAGACACTACCTAAAAAACTTTATACTCCTTATCTGGTAATTCGATGAGGGTAGGCCGTCCTATGGCGGGATCTCAGACTATGTCATGCTATACTTTCTTTAAAGGCGGAATTTTTTTTTATTTTCGTTTTTAAATAAAATTGTTTTAGTGAATAATTTTGGAAAAATAGCAAAAAAAATGTTTGTTTAATTAAAAAAAATTGTTAAAAATTTTACTATTTAGTATTTTTGTTTTTTATATCAATATTTTTAGTCAAACACAAAAAGCAAAATGTTTAAATGTCTTCTTGTTTTTGAAAAAAAAAATTAAACAATTTTGAGCAAAAAAATGTGCTTCTATTCTATTCAAGTTGAGGGAGAAATAGACTCCCCATCCATACAATTTTTTCCCACCTACCCGCATCAGCCTTTCGTCGCATATTATGCAAAACGTCCTTTATAAAATAAAATAAACTGACAAATTAATAAGAAGTATTTTCTAATTTTATTTGTTACAATTTTGTAAATGCATAGAAAAAAGTGACTTAATAGTAAATAATGTTCGTTTACTTCACAAACCTGCCAATAGTTCTTTCAAAGTTCATGTAAACAAAATAAAATTACTAAAATTGTTAGAAATTGTATAACATAATATGGCACCAAATAAGATTCTGTTTTCATTTTGGGTGTGTTGAATTATTCTTGAAAGACAGAATTCTCTTTAATATTTTTCTTTTTTATGAATTTTCTAACTCAAATAAGGTTTTACATTTTAAATTTCGTTCTTTTGAGGATAGTTAATATTATACGATGCTTTTTATGTTTTTCGTTTCTTATTAAATGTCTTAACTTTAACTTCTGTTTATTTCATTATTGCATGCTTCTAAATTTTCTAAATCTACTGCACTTGGTTTTTGTGGATTTTAGTTTTTTAAGATGGTTGTAGCATGATGATTTTTCTTTATGTACTGTCGGTCTAAAGTTTGCAAACTGCCTCTTAATATGTTATTATGTTTTTGCTTAGGATTTTTCATTTGGAGGCTTGGGAGACAAAACACATAGTACGGAATTCAGCTGTGGAAAATCAGAAGGTGAGATTTAAATTCAAAAAATTTATTACATTAATGTAATTTTTTTTCTAAAAAATTGTTTTTCTTTTTTTTTAAATAGCTTCAGTTGATTCAATTACTGAAGGAGATAGAAGAGCATTGGTAAGTTATTTTTTATTATAACTAATGCTTAAATTTATTGCAAAAGTAAAGCTGGAACCACACTCATGTCCCGTATGAAGTGTTGTGGACTAGCGTCTCGTTGTTTCTGTTTCTTTGGCCCCTATAAGAAAGAGAATTATTTATTAATTATAAGAAGTCATGCACTTTGAGACGGTCGCAAGGTTCGTAGAGATTTTCGACGGATCTCGTACAAGGCCCGTTTTCCATTGAAAATCTCTACGAAACATGCGACCGTCCTTACGAGTTGCGACCAACGTATGAATGACAATCTTTATATTATGTTTTATTTCTGAACGAGTTTTCCACTACTCAAACACTACTTACATATTATGTTCTTTTTACAAATTTGTTCCTGTTTCAAATATATCTATCTTAATTCCTGAAAAAAATTCTGCTAAGTGGCTTGTTTCCCATGAAAGTTTATATTTATCTGCTTTCTTTTTAAAACCCTTAATCTTAAGAAGAACTTCGAAGTTAGTACACTTTTTTAAGTGTTAATTTTTGGAGGATTTTATAAAATAATTAATTTGAACAACTTTTAGATGGGAGGTGACTTGCCAGCATCAAGTACATATTCCGGTGCATTGTCTTATCACTATCCACAAGCTGGACTTATAAGGAGAAGCCTTCCAAATATGGCACACTCAATGCTTGTACACGAACCAGCTAAGATATATCCGTATCACTTGCTTATTATTTCAAACTACCGTTTGCCAACAGATGTTGATCGCTGCAACTTAGAGGTAAAATTATTATCTTAATCATGTTAACATTTATTCATTTCCTTTTTTTTACCGTTATAGCGACATTTGTCCGATGTAGAATTTGAACACATCTTACAATGCAATAGATCGGAGTTCTATCGACTACCCCAATGGAGGCGAAACGAAATCAAAAGACGCGCAAAACTTTTCTAAAAACACAATCAATGTGTTTTGCTTTTTGTCAGCTTAAAAAAACAACTAACCTCTAGTTACAAACTAAAAATGTTAGTTTCTTAAAAAGGCAAGAAAGAGGTTTTTTCAAACAAAAAAAATAATATGAAATGATTACGATATAGATAAGAAGAATAAGGCATTATGAGTTTTTTTTTTGGTATATTTAAAATTTTACGACATTGATTGAGTTTAAACTTTAAAGACGAAGGTTTTTTGTTATATACATATATATAGGTATACATATTTTTTTGTTTGTTATTTATTAAAGGACATGATCTTTTTTTTAGTTATAGTTTTTTTTTAACAAATATAATATATACAAAACTTGCTATTTAATAATTTTTTTTACATTGCCAATTTATTCAGCCTCATCATGGTTTCCGTTCGTAGAGGAAGTTTCTTTAATTTGTACGTAGTTTTTGTTTTTATTCTTAGTCGGTCCAATTTCCATCCCCGAATCCCCGAGATGTGGGTGGTAGTTAATTTATAATAAATTTTAACTTTTTTGGAAATGCACTTAGGTCTTGCTTTGACCTTTGATCAACATAATTTTGTATCGATGATTTTCTAGGAACAAATCAACTGAGACATCTATTACATTTCGCGGAAGAATTTTTTTTAGAGTTCTTCTTCAACAAAATAAATTGTATGATGGCATGGCAAAAGACTTGAATAATCCAGCGAATAACTAGTGTCATAACCATTAGCTGTGTTGAACAAACAAAACATAAGGCGTATTTTCGTGAGACGTCTCAACTCAGTCAATTAAAATCTAACATAGTACAAAAACAACAAATGACTGCTAGTTATTTTACACTTTCTTTCAGTCAAGAGTGAGTTGCGATAAATACTTTGAAACACTAGATTATAGAACCAAAAGTTAAATTGTATTCGCATCAATTTACTACTTTTTGTAGTTCTCTTAAAACTCTTAAAATAAAAAAGATTTCTCTTGTTCAAAAATGCAGGTAAATTTTCACTAGTCGCACAAATGTGTTACCATAAAAAGTCGAAGTTCAAGTCTTTTAACTAAAGGACACCACCAACGACAATGATATTTAGCTAAACGATGATCACAGGGAATAACCTAAGTTTCACAATCGAAATACCAATGTTTTAAAAAATGAAAACACCAGATCTGCGATCTGGTATCAACCAACTGCTCCACCCCCAACTTAGTTTCCTCCGAACGAATACCGTGATAGGTCAAGGTTTTTTTTTTAACTTTTTCTTTTCAAAAGTGTGCTAGATCGTTCTGTTTTTAACTATTAACTACTTAAAGAATATAATTAAAGGAAACTGCTTTTCATGGAATAGACTGTAGATTTTAAGAGTGTGTTTTTTACAAAGGAATTTTTTTTGGACTCATAAACACGAAGATATTATCGCCTTTTAGCCGAAACACATATTTTATGTGTGTGTTTGTAGAAGAGTGTTTTATTTTTTTTATTAAAAATACATTTATGTAAAAATTAAAAGGAAACAAAAAAATACAAAAAAAAATTATAAAATGTGTGCTCTACAATTAGCTGCATATATATTTTTTTATAGATTAATAATTGTACATTTGTCTATCTTCGAGCCTTCGCAAAGATATCAGTGTTCTTATAAATTCACTGATTTCTTTCTTTAAATAAAGAGAACAAATTAAAAAAAAGATAAATAGAATATACAAGTTTAAATACGAAAATAGATAAGAGTTACAAACACTTCCAGTGACTACAAAGTAACATTAAAAAATAGATATTTTAATATAACATCCTTATATACCCAGCTGCAACTATATACATACATATTACCAAATAGCTGATAGTGATTCAATATTGTTTTTAGTTCATTTAAAAGTACGACGTTCCTCCACCACTTGCAATTTTCTCTCCTCATAAATAAATCAAGTAAATAGCTTTTATTGACAATTTTAATTTGTTAAATTTAACCAAACCACATTATATCAATTGTAATTGTTAAAAAATTAATGTACCTGAAAGTGCATTTTTCAATTTGTCTAAAAAAAAAAGAAAAGAAAATTTTAAACAATTGCATGGACATTATCCTAGAAAATATCCTCGTCCACTCCTCAATACGATATTATTTTAACCTTAACACTTTCTATTTAGCGGTAGTATTTACACACAAACACCCTAAACTGAAAAAAAAACACACTTCACCCAAAATGAAACCTACGAATACTGCTGACTTTAAATGTATACAAATTAATGAAAAATAATAAGTAAAGCATAATTAACGATTAACAAAATCATCACTTAAAAAGAAATTGAATTACAAAATAAATATAAAGTTTATTCACTTTTCTTAAATTAAATTAAAAAAAACAATGAAAAAATAGTGTTTAGGAGCGGATGAAGTCAATATTAAACTTATATTTTTTTTAATTTAGAAAACAAATCTATATAGCATCGTGGTAAAAACAGAATTATTAAAACAAATAAATGAATTAACATCAAAGAATATAATATTATATATATTATATACTATTTATTAATTAATATATAATGCATTTTTAGAATATTTAAGGTAAACAACAAAAAATTCAATAAACAATAAATGCAATGTTTTGACCTGCTATTACTGTCTAATTTCTTTGTTCATATATTTCAAAGTTCTTTTGTTTTTCAGTTTTTCAGTCTTATAATTCTCAAGGTATCATTGATGAGTCTGCTACTGATATAGGGGTATTCATGCAACGTCGGAAACTTTACGATGTCGTAAAATCGTAAAGTTTCCGACACGTTTCAGGAACGCACCTTAAAAACATTTTGCGTAAATGTGGTATACGATATGGTAAACAAATCATCTGTTCGTTAAACGTCGAACAGCTTAAAACATTTAATTTAATTTTATCATTCGTAAAATTTGTTATCCCCAATTTAAAAATGCCCAAAATAATCTAAAAAAGTAAATTTATACAATTGTATTAACAAATTGCTTTCAATGATCTATTAATTCTTGAGTTATTTGGCGATAATGATGGTAAGTATGTTTATTGCTGTGGTCAACACATAAGTGCATGTGTGAATGCATTTGTGTATAGCGACGTCGGAAAAGCATCGAAAACGTGGTAAACGTCTTAAAGTTTATGACGTCGTAAATGAACTGTCAAAATTTGTATGGGAAATCTTTTCAAACAAAATTGCGTCAGTGCTCAAAAAGTTGACGTTATATTGTGAAGGTGAATGATATTATATCAAAACTAATCCTATAGATGCAATAACTAAAGAGTTATGAGGTGATAAATAAAAGAACAGAAATGTGTCAATATCTCGGTTGAACAAATTTTGAAAAATCTATATTTATTACAAAACATGTAGATCAATAATAGCCGTTTTTTATTATCAGAATTGATCTATATGGATCATCAAATAACATTACATAACAACAAAACACATGAACCTGCTCTTTATCGGGTTCACGTTTCATGATCCCAAAACAGGCTGCTGATTCTCACCACTGAGAGGTTGTTTTATTTTCGCAGGATGATCCATATGGGTCATAATAAAAAACGGCTAATATCATCTGTATGATTTTTTAAAGCATCCGCCAAAAAGATAAAAATCAAGAAGGGCTAAAAATTCACCCCAACAAATTCCTGTTTTTGAAACGTCAACGATATTTGTTATAATTTATGTTGACAAAGGGTTACAAAAAGAAATTTTGCTGATATTTAAAGCCCTATTCTGGCAAACCTCACTGATACCTCACAGGTCACAACAACCTCACAAGGAAAGGTGAAATCGATTTTGTGAGGTTTTCGTACCCTCACAACTGTGAGCCTTACAAAAACTATCGAAATTGTGATCTCCTTTTGAGAACCTCACAAGAAATCAACCTCACAAAGGCTTGTGAGTTCTGAGCCCTCACAACGCCAGAATAGCCCTGTTAAATTCATTTTTGAATTTAACGGAATCTTATTTTGAATATCTGAGAGCATGAATCCATCATACTTCAAACTGAACGTGTCTACTTTTACTCAATGTGGTGTAGGATCGGGTCCCATTTAAAATGTACGGGACATCTAATACAATCTAATAACCCAACATAAAATGGTGTTTTGTCTCTTCGGTCTCACTTGTACTGATCAGTTGACTAGTGAGTGTCTTGTCAATATTCAATGTTTTTAAGTTGAATATCTTTGACCATCATTTTTATTAATCTTTTCTAGTAGTTTCTTTCGTTTACTTCCCGCACCCAGGTTGGTGTCTTGTCTCCATATTTATTTAACTAGGTATTCATTAAACCATAACTATATTTGCCTTCAATACAAAAAATATTTTAGATGCCATAAAATTTAATTTTTTAATTAATATATAACTAGAGTAAAAAAAATATCTTTAATTTAATTACTAATCAGGGCACAATGTGTTTTTTAGTGAGATACGTGGTTATAAAAGCAAAAAGCTCTCTTAGAAATTGCGCAGTGTTTGTAGAAGTGATATGATTCGAATATAAAATAATTAGACTCATCGCAGTAAGTTCTTAGTTTTGCTTTTGTACCGCTTCTTCAATCTGAAGGTCACAAGACAGATGAGTTTTTAACACTGTTAAAGTGCTTCCTATAATTTGTTTATGATATATTTGCCTTGTGGTGAACCTAGAATTTAAGAAAATAAAAGAAATTGTTTGTGCTTTATTATAAAAATATTGTATTACCCAAAGTTATCAAAAAAATCTCTTTCATCTTCTTGCCATTCGGATAGAGTGCACTCCAGAGAACCGTACCCATGATCTATACAATTTTTGTTGAGGATATTCATCATTGGTTCGAATATTTTGTTAAAAGGATACTCAGGTGCAATGGCGAATCGATAGATCCATGCTGCATTGTAAAGTGTGTTATGGTTTTTAACACTGACAGTTGCAACTATCTGAAACAATATTAGTATTATTATTATTATTTATTAACAATATAATTATTACATAAATAATTACGATGGTAATATTAATTAAAGAGCTCAAGCTACAGGGACTAACGGCTCTAATGTTTTGTTAATACTTAAATAAAAATTAAGAGTAAAATACATACTGGATATAGAATTATAGGTTATATAGATATATTAGATAATTTTATAAATCTATCAATTATTGATATAATTTTCTGTAGTTGGAGCTTTTAAAATTGATAATAAACAACAAATTTTGACTTAGGCCCGCTTAAGAATGCAATTTTTTTTTTAATTAAAAACTAAACTAATGGGAATCTCGAGGTAAATTGTGTTTTCCCTGAAAATTTTTCTACTATCGGTATAAACTTCATCTGAACAAAAAAAAACAAAAGACTGCCTAATGACATCGTCTAAATCAAGATTCGCTCTACAATTTCACGAAGCCATTTGTGAGTGTATGACAATAACTTGTCATATAAAAAAACTATTTATTGTTTTTCAATATGTATCCTCGGTTTTTTGATAGTTGACACACAACAGAGGACATTTGAAAAAATGTATCGTTGTATTATCAGATTTTTTCTGAAATTGCTTATCCGTCTACAACTTCTTATATAAACTATTACATAATTTGATTGAATTAAATTTAGTCTTATTTTTAAGGTATTAAACTAGGTATCAGCTAGCAACCATCACAATTCAGTAAGATTTCGAAAATAATATATTGATTAATAATTTCAATAGTGTAAATACAATTTCCTCTTGTAAGTATTTAAATAACATTGTTCGTGTAATGATCCCTACTGGTTAATTGATATTTTAATTCAATAAAAAAAAACGGATCATTAACAGTTGTTATATAAAACAATAATTTTTTAAAAGCTCTACCTACAAAAAATTATCAAGATTTTATTTCAGACACAAATCATTTCATAGGTTCTACAAATAGTGCGCACATTTAGCTGAAGGGCTCTTAAGATGCTACAAATCTCTGGATAACCTTATAGGTGGTAAGAGGGTTGCAATGAGATTTGTTTTGTACGCAGTTCTTGATCCAAAAATATGTTACGTGATTTTCGCAACCTTACTTTTAGTTTTGAAGAGCTCCATAAATTAGCAACAACCTTTATTTTGTTGGTACGTGTACAATGTTTTCAATTACCTTTCTTCGAAATTTGTTTTTAAACGATTCTTCAAACGGCGCGTCATCCAAAAATATGCTACTTGCGGCTTCACTAGGTTTACGTCCAGACAGAAATGGCTCATAGCACTCCGCAACCAATGATTGGTTTGGTTTAGTCTACAAAATTAAATCACATAAATCTAGAGGTAATACAATGGAATTTACAAACCCTCATTATTTCTACTGCCTTTGCGTAGAAAGAGAAATAAGTACCAGAGAACAAGAAGAATATACATCCTGGTATTGTTAAGGCACAAAACGTTAATGGCACTCCAATGAATATAAAAAGAACTGCCCATGTTATTATAATGAACTGCAATGTTATCTGAAAATAGCTTATTAAATTAGGTTTTAAGATTGTTTTCCAAATCAATAGTTGTTAGCTACCTCTCTAAAGCAAAAGCAATAAAAAGATTTTTTGGCGAACGACATTATGTAGTCTCTAACTAGTTCTTGGCATTTAAGCTCATCATCATCACGATACTTTCTTATTACTATAAATGGTTTCATTATTAATTGAATGTTATAAAATATAAAAACTATCAATTATGGAATGTTTTGGTTATTTATGATGATTGGGTATTGACAAAAAATTGAAGTACACCCGGCTCATAAATGTCACATTTGGTCTGTTTGGTAACGTGAAATTTTTTGCGAATTTGCACAAATTTTCACAATTTGCTGTCAAAACCCATAGAAAAAAACGCAGTTTTTGGGAAATCTGTTGGAAAAAAAGTTACCAAACAGACATATTATTGCTCATGTCGAATTCCTTTCAAAAAAAGAATCTATTTTTTTTTCCAAAAGAATCGAATTTTTTTCTGTCAAAACGAATTTTGCTACACTTTATTTCCACTGATCTCTATTAATACACTGGATAGTGAATAGCCTATAGTGTATAACAGTTTTTGTGAGGCAAGTTTTTTAAAGGTACCGGCCACGACCTCATATCTCGCTCTATACAAACGAAGAAAGTGATTGAAGATATTTGCCGAAATTGAGCATTTATTTGATATCAGTTGATGTCAACAAGCATTGCGGCTGTAAATATTGAAAAAAATATAAGAAAATGCAGGTCCAGTAGCGTCCATTCCGCTGGCGCCGCTGTTAAACTGTTATATGAGGGTACCGGCCACGACTATATTTTTGCCTCAAAAATTTTGTATGAATACACTATCCAGTCACTGATCTCTATAATACACTGGATAGTGAATAGCCTATAGTGTATAACAGTTTTTGTGAGGCAAGTTTTTTAAAGGGTACCGGCCACGACCTCATATCTCGCTCTATACAAACGAAGAAAGAGATTGAAGATATTTGCCGAAATTGAGCATTTATTTGATATCAGTTTATGTCAACAAGCATTGCGGCTATAAATATTGAAAAAAATAAAAGAAAATGCAGTATCAGTAGCGTCCATTCCGCTGGCGCCGCTGTTATACTGTTATATGAGGGTACCGGCCACGACTATATTTTTGCCTCAAAAATTTTGTATGATTACACTATCCAGTGTATATAGAGATCAGTGTATCCAGTGTATATAGAGATCAGTGTTTATTTCGTTTGTATAGAGCGAGATATGAGGTCGTGGCCGGTACCCTTTAAAAAACTTGCCTCACAAAAACTGTTATACACTATAGGCTATTCACTATCCAGTGTATTATAGAGATCAGTGCATTTCCAAATCTCGTTGAATCACCACACGTAAACAAGATTTTGTTATTTCAAACAAATTTCAGTGTTGATAGAAACTACAAACAAAAATTCCCAAAACAAATGCACACATTTCCTTTTTTGCTCTCGCTTTCTATTGAAAAAATGCGCAAAACGGAATGAAATCCCACTATCTCAGTACACTACACTCAGGGCCAGTTGTACAATAGTGGTTCAGCCTCGGTTCAAGATTTTAACTCACCGATTTCGGCGGATTAACTTAGGTTCAACGCTGGTTCAAGTATGTAATTGGTTATTATCAGGGCCAGTTGTACAAATATTTAAACCGTGGTTCAGCAATTTTTATCCACCGATTTCAGCAGATTAATTGAGTTTCAACAGTGGTTTACTGTTCAAGTGTGTGATAATAACCAATTACATACTTGAACCAGCGTTGAACCTTAGTTAATCCGCCGAAATCGGTGAGTTAAAATCTTGAACCGAGGCTGAACCACTATTGTACAACTGGCCCTCACACACTTGAACAGTAAACCACTGTTGAAACTCAATTAATCCGCCGGAATCGGTGGATAAAAATTGCTGAACCACGGTTTAAATATTTGTACAACTGGCCCTCAATAAATATAATAAACTCTGTTTTCATCATCTCTTTTTTTATGACTGAACTGTTATACCGAAGAGAAAATTGAGTTGTACAAATATTTAAACCGTAGTTCAGCAATTTGTATCCACCGATTTCGGCGGATCAATTGAGTTTCAACAGTGTTTTACTGTTCAAGTGTGTGATAATAACCAATTACATACTTGAACAAGCGTTGAACGTTAGTTAATCCGCCAAAATCGGATAGGATCGGGGGCCAGTTAAACAAGTATGAAATATTTTCCTTGTACACTTTCTATTCACGTTCAAATTAAGGCTCCTCCACACCAACGCGAATCTGTCGCGGCGAAAATGAAAACAATTAGGCCTATTCTACCACATCTGTTATTCTGCTATAAATTTTCTGCTATGAATCATAAAAGATTTTCACCATAAAAGATTTTTTATAATTGGTATTCAGAAGTTCTATCTTTTATAAAATTCTGTTATGAAACTTCGAAAACGAAATATGCAAGCAAACAGAACTAAAATCTGTTTTCAATCAGCTGTTCTAAAAAAATTCAGTACTGACACATAAAGTGGTTGTACCGTGTTCGTGAATTGAAAGTAATTTTTTTAATTTGTATTTGTATTTATTTATTATAGTTTGTTTATATTAGAGAAACCTCGAGATCAAGATGGGATATCAACTAATACGAGCCAAAGTTATCGATATTTGCCGAATATAAGAATTACAAAGCATTATATTAATTCCAAGGACACATCTGGTCTGGAGTTGATTCTCTTCCAATTCCAAACATGTCCGTTCTGTTGTAAAGTTCGGGCTTATTTAGATTTCATGGGCATCTCATATTCAGTGGTTGCAGTTGATGCAGTATTACGTCAGGACTTAAAGTGGTCAGAGTATAAAAAAGTTCCAATGGCTTTGGTATGTCGCTCGCAAAGATGGAAAATACGTCCAGTTGACCGATTCAAGCACATTCAATCATCTCGGTTCTGGCTTCGGAATGTTAAAGAGACGTTACGGACTACGATGTTCGTTCGCATATCTATGATTAGACAATTGGACGGATGAATTGAAGTAAAGCAAGAATCGCACATCGGGAAGACAAAAGGAACGTTTAACATCTTAGCTCCAACAAAAGTGTTCTCGTTCTGTTTCATCGATAAATAAATTTTATTTTAAATTACTTATTTATCTATGAATTTATGTACATAGATAATTAAATGTTATTTTCTTACATTTGTTTCCTTTAAAGAACATTTTGTAGTCGAAATAAAATATAAATATTCATTACTTTACATTTTTATTAAAATCTTTTATGATAAAAGACACAAAAATTTGTCTTTTATTCTTTTATTATTAATAACAGATTTCATAACAGATTTTGGCAAGCTGAATACCAAAAATGCGATTCATAAAAGATTTTTTGAGATGTCGAACTGTTGACAGTTCATAAGAGATTTGGTAGCAGATTTCATAACAGATTTTGTCATGCCGAATACCAAAAGTATAATTCATAAAAGATTTTTTGACAGCACAAATTTTTATATGGAAATTCATAACAGAATAAAAGATCTTACCGAATAGGCATTCTTCTCTTCTGTTATGAATTTCCATATAAAAATTTGTGCTGTCAAAAAATCTTTTATGAATTTTTATATGGAAATTCATAACAGAATAAAAGATCTTACCGAATAGGCATTCTTCTCTTCTGTTATGAATTTCCATATAAAAATTTGTGCTGTCAAAAAATCTTTTATGAATTATACTTTTGGTATTCGGCATGACAAAATCTGTTATGAAATCTGCTACCAAATCTCTTATGGACTGTCAACAGTTCGAAATCTCAAAAAATCTTTTATGAATCGCATTTTTGGTATTCAGCTTGCCAAAATCTGTTATTAATAATAAAAGAATAAAAGACAAATTTTTGTGACTTTTATCATAAAAGATTTTAATAAAAATGTAAAGTAATGAATATTTATATTTTATTTCGACTACAAAATGTTCTTTAAAGGAAACAAATGTAAGAAAATAACATTTAAATATCTATGTACATAAATTCATAGATAAATAAGTAATTTAAAATAAAATTTATTTTTCGATGAAAACACAGAACGAGAACACTTTTGTTGGAGCTAAGATGTTAAACGTTCCTCTTGTCTTCCCGATGTGCGATTCTTGCTTTACTTCAATTCATCCGTCCAATTGTCTAATGCTTCATAGATATGCGAACGAACATCGTAGTCCGTAACGTCTCTTTAACATTCCGAAGCCAGAACCGAGATGATTGAATGTGCTTGAATCGGTCAACTGGACGTATTTTCCATCTTTACGAGCGACATACCAAAGCCATTGGAACTTTTTTATACTCTGACCACTTTAAGTCCTGACGTAATACTGCATCAACTGCAACCACTGAATATAAGATGCCCATGAAATCTAAATAAGCCCGAACTTTACAACAGAACGGACATGTTTGGAATTGGAAGAGAATCAACTCCAGACCAGATGTGTCCTTGGAATTAATATATTGCTTTGTAATTCTTAATATTCGGCAAATATCGATAACTTTGGCTCGTATTAGTTGATATTCCATCAGGATCTCGAGGTTTCTCTAATATAAACAAACTATAATAAATAAATACAAATACAAATTAAAAAAATTACTTTCAATTCACGAACACGGAACAACCACTTTATGTGTCAGTACTGAATTTTTTTTAGAACAGCTGATTGAAAACAGATTTTAGTTCTGTTTGCTTGCATATTTCGTTTTCGAAGTTTCATAACAGAATTTTATAAAAGATCGAACTTCTGAATACCAATTATAAAAAATCTTTTATGGTGAAAATCTTTTATGATTCATAGCAGAAAATTCATAGCAGAATAACAGATGTGGCAGAATAGGCCTAAATAACAACGTGTTGTTTTCATTGACAACCACGTGTTTTTAATATTTTTTTTGTCGTCGCCGCGACAGATTCGCGTTGGTGTGGGAGAACCTTTGTGCGTGAATAAATTTGTCTATCTGCGTACACCCTGTCAAGCAAAACTCTTCATCTCAACCTTGCGGAATCGCAAAATTTGATGTGTCCCTACATGGATTTTTCTCACGCCGAGAAACTCATGATTGTGAAATCGGGCTTCGAGATTGGATTTGTATACGAAATTACATGTATGTATTAGAAATATTCCAAATTGCTCATTTTTGTTCAAACATTTTTTACATGTCAAATAATGTGAAAAAAGGAAGAGTTATGGAAATTTCATATTTGGGTGGATGAATCCAAGATAAGGCATTGGAAGCTCTATCTTATATTCACTAAAATTTCATGTCTTGATTTTGTACGCCCGAAAATAAATTGAATTGTGAGAAGAGTGTTGTCGGGGTGTAAGAAAAAGAAGCAAATACACTCATAACCAAAATTTCCTATTTCGGTCAGTTTGATAAATCCAAATTTCAACAGCATCCAAGTGTCACTTTTTTAATAGCGGCTCAACAACTTTTGTCTACAAGTGTAAAAACCATTCTTTTTTTATTGCAAAAAATTTGCAATGCAAATTCACTTATACACATATTTTATTGTTCGATTCTGAATGAAAATTATATTTATTTCGCCAATAAAAATTGAAACTAGCTGTTTGATCTTATTACTCGCATTCGGCTATTGATTGCGTAAAAAATTGTCTCAAGATATTTTGTTTTGCAAAGAATTCTCACCCCTGTTGTTAAACAACAAAAATGGCAGATGTTGAAAAGGCCGCTGCCGAAAGAAACAGTCATAATTTTATTTGTGGAGTTATTGAAGGCAAATAAACCATGGTTTCATTGGGTTAATTAATATCTTACTGGTGATTCCTACTTTCAGGTTTCTATGGGCGACCTTGGACAACTGAACAAAGGAAGGATCTATTTCGCAAGTCAGTTTACTAGAGATTTATGAGTAGAGAGTATTAAAGCTTTTATATATATATTTTTAAGGCTAAAAAAATGGGGAATGGACTCTTATGTGTACGCTCCCAAAGACGACTATAAACATCGAGCCTACTGGCGAGAATTATACACGGTAGAGGAGGCTGATCATTTGACGAGTAAGATTTTGATTAAAAAGTTATCTTATACTGTAAAGGTAGATTATTAGTTGATACACTTTAGCATCCTCTCACAGTTGATACCGGCGAAAAGAGAACTTATAGATTTTCTTCAGGCAAAGCTAGTGTTAAATGACAAACAACTTAGAAATTCAGTTCAATGGATTTACACGTAGGCTTATTCCTTATCAAGTACCTACCTAGTTTAAATTTTAAAGCATAGACAAGCTTGGTAGATAATGAGAGATCTTTTGCAAGCGGGTATTCTTTATTGTACAAAGTCTAGCTTTCTTGGACTTTGCTGTAGGAAAAAGGTTTTTCTCGTTAAGTACTGTTGTATAGTTCCATATAGTCATGCACTGCGTCCTAATGACTTGCCCACTTCCTTTTACGTACAGAGGAACAGTATGCTATAGATTCTTGGTTAATTTTGAAGCTAATCTCGTTTCGTTGTAACGTGGCTTTTGCATTTTAAATTAGCGTTTAGTGTAATTCCCAGGCGTTAATGAAGTTTGCAAGGCAGGATTCACCTCGATAGAACAAATAGACAGAGCCGGAAGCAAATTTTGGGAGTTTAGGTATAACCAAAATGTGAGCACATGTTTGGGTAGGTACACGCAACATTATACGAAATCCAACCGTCTGGCAGGTTTTTTTTCAGCCAGGGGTGGGGTGGGCGTTCGAAAACGGTCATTTTTCCGATTTTTGTGTGGAGGGTATAACCACTTGAATTTTATATAAAAACAATAGAGGGTTGGCCACTGATTTCAAATACTTAGGTCCCAGACGCTTTACTTTCAGCATTACCCTTTTTAGACGTCCCCAAAGTGGGTGAAAATCAACTTTTGTTGTTGAGGGTATAACATGAATACAAAAAAAAATCAGAAAAATTCTTCTGATTACAAGAGTATAGGTCCCAGACGTTTTGGTTTCAGCCTTCACCTCGCCAGACAACTTTGAAGTATGCAAAAAAGAAAGTAAAAATATTTTGAAAGATTTTAAATATAAAGTAGGTAAGCAAATAAATTTTTTTTTAAACATTGAATTTATTTTACATAACCATAATGAGTTAAATGAAACAAAAAGTGCACCGCTTCCATATTCAGTCCTCACGTCAAGACGTCATTATAGTATTTTAAAATGCATTTTTGAACTGAAAACCCCAAACAAAAAAGTTATGTTTTGAAATATAACCGTATATGGTCACATCAAAATACGGTGCTTTTTGTCCTTTTTAAGGGCATATAAGTCTCAGACAATATTTTTTCAGCCAACCCCCGGCCAGATGTCATTAATGTATATACAATGGCTTGAATCTGTAATCGATGGAAGGGTCAGCAAATAAATTCGATTGCGGAACGGTTTGTCGAAAAACAGGGCTTAGTGAGGGGCCTACAGTTATCTGCATCTTTGTACATATTGTAATAAGTATTTTTAGTTCTTGCTTTTTTTATTCATAGCAGTTTTTTTTTTTTTTTAAATTTTAAATTTTCCAATTATGCGAAAATTCTATTGTATAATATTTTGAACCAATTCCTTAAAAATATCTTTAAATTAACTCAAAAGAAAAACAAGAAATAGAAAACAACCGAAAAATAAATATTTTTGTAGGTCTTATTGCTGCAGCTAAGGAACAAGGTATCGTGTTTTATTACGCTCTTTCGCCAGGATTGGATATGAATTATAGCAATCAAAAGGAAGTACAAACTCTGAAACGAAAGCTCGAACAAGTTGCGCAGTTTGGATGCGAAGCATTTGCTCTTCTGTTCGATGACATCGAGTCAGAATTATCCAAGGCTGATAAGGAGATCTTTCAAACTTTTGGTAATGCACAGGTACGCTTGCAAAAATGATTTTTCTTGTTTCTGTTTTTTTTAATTACTCTTATTTGTTTGTTTCAGGTTTCAGTTACGAATGAAATCTTTTCGCATCTTAATAATCCAAAGTTTCTCTTCTGTCCAACACAATATTGCAGCTCTCGAGCTGTTCCCACAGTTACTGATTCTGAGTATTTGAATACATTGGGATCTAAGCTTAATGTTGACATAGATATTATGTGGACCGGCACTAAGGTTATTTCGAAAATAATTACCTTAGAATCGATTCAAGAAATAACCGAAGTCTTGCGTCGGCCTCCTGTTATATGGGACAATCTTCACGCGAATGACTATGATCAGAAGCGTGTATTTTTGGGTCCATATTCGGGCCGGTCTCCCGAATTAATTCCCTATTTGCGTGGAGTGATGACAAATCCTAATTGCGAATTCCATGCAAACACAATAGCCATAAACACGCTCGCTTATTGGTCAAAGTGCAGTTTAGATAATAAGATTAACAGTAAGTATTGAAAATTGTTAGTTTTTTTTAATTTAACTGATTTCATTCTTATTTATTCTAAGGTTCTTTTTCTGCTGATATTAAATTGGAAACGGAAAATGATGATGGTATAAGTAACGAAGGAGTACCTAGTTGTTTGTCGAAGAACATTTATCATCCGAGGGTTGCATTAAAGTGAGTGAAATAAAAAAAACATGATATGTATCTATGTAATATTATTATTTTATCGTAGAAATGCAATTCTTGAATGGTTACCCGAGTTTTCGATTGAAAAAGAGGCATGGGGACCGATTACTAAACCTCAACCTCAAGTTACAAGTAAGTATATAAGTTCAATTTTATATTAATCACAGAAAGCACCTTGAAAATTGTTTCGTACTAAAACTATTTTTTTAATAAACTGCATAAATTTTGACTACTAAGTATCACTTTCAACAATATGATTTCATTTTAATATGTACATCTATTTAAATTATTGAACATTTGTGTTCCTATATACAAAATATTATTCTGGGATTTCCCACTTACAAGTTAAAAAGACTCACTTTTAACATTTTTGAGAATACGGAGTGCTCTAAGATCTCAATTATTAAAACATGCTGACTATACAGCTTCTTATATTGGAAAACGCAAATAACTTCAAACAAAGATCAATCGCTTTTATAATTAAGTTGCAATATATTCTAAATAAAAATCCGAAAACACATTAAACTATTGGGCCGGCTATTATCTTGATAATTGATTGTTCTCGGGAGATGCCTAATAAATAAATATTTATATTGGATTCCAAAGCTGCCGCTAAAAAAAATCAGGAATTCAACTCATATTTACAAAAAGCTTGTTATTTATTGCATCCAAATTTCATTTGCATTTGAATGGTGTTAAAGAATTTATTCTTTGTATTTCATTATTTATTTTAAGTTGTATGGTTGTCTAATTTTATATTTTTCTCTACAGTGGTTATGCCTATTATCCCAATTATTCCGTCTATCAATACATGCATGAGTCTGACAACCACAACAACTACATCGACAAATTCAAAGACATCAACAGTTCCTGAAGTGAATACAAACCAGTTACAAGCATTAGCCGAAGTTTGCAGTACAGTAAATTCGTCAAGTGTTAATCCAATATCGAATTCTGTAATGAATTCATTAGTTTCAGCAACAAAAGTAATTACTAACGATGACATTTTGAATCCAATCACCACAAATGTTGCTACCACAATCGAAATGCCAAAAAAGATTCCGATATCCAGTGTTCCAGTGCCGATAATGCATGTCAAGAATGAGGAAACAAAAGCTCCTATTGATGATGTAGAGATTTCCAACTCATCCACGAATGAACATTGTGATGAAATCGAAATAAAGACTTCAAAAGCAAATGAAATCGAACCTGTGGATTATCCAATTGAAGATGATTGTGTTACGAATGAAGGGACTTCAACGGACGTGGTCGCAGATGCAGCTACATTACCGAATGCAAATGATGCAGCAGAGAAACGAGATGGAATTGAAGCAGTTCAAATGGAAGAAAACAATCTGTCACCCTTCAGCGGCAACGAACCCATGGAGTGCAGCAGTAGTTTAGCTTCGCAAACATCTCCTAAGGAAGTGGGCAAGATTGGTTCCGATGATGTTATTATGTCTGAAACTGTCAATGAGTTTAACGTATTTATTTAACAAATTTCTTAAAAAAAATTATATGCTTAAACTGCGCTTTTTTTAGACCTGTTCGGCAAATAGTATGCAGGTGGAAAGTTCAGAACCATCACCCATATCGAATACAGAAATGGCCGACGACGAAGAAAAGTATGAATATGATTTCGATTTTATAAAATTGATTTTAAATTTAACTTGTTATTTGTCCACAGAGTCAACGACCAAGTGATAACCGTAGACGACTTATATTTACTTTGTGACTTATTTTACTTACCATTTGAACATGGAAGCAGAGGCTCGAAGTTGCTGAACGAATTCAATTGGCTAAAAGCAAACGCTTTTGTGTTGTTGGGCGTTCGAAAGAAAAGCGATCCATCTAAACCAGAGGTAAATTATTTAATATTTCCCTTTTTACATTGGTGAAACTAAAGTATTTGAATGGTCTGATATAATTAGAAGACTTTATATAGAAAGGATTTTAGTGTTAATTTATGGAATCGGTCATTAATCTTTAATCTATTAAAGTACATAATGTACATCGTTAATACTTTCTTTCGTTATTAAAAAAAAATAAAATGTGTTCGTGTTTATATGCCTCTAAAAACCAAGTGGTATAATGCAATAATAGAAGTGGACAGTGTTACTTATGCGCAAATGTGTAAACTGTAGTGCAAATAAAACAAATTTTCACCTAGATATAAATACTGATCATGCAGCAAATGATCCAAAATTCTGGTGTCTTCCCAGCAACGTGGAAATAATCTCTGATTTTTCCAACTAAGAAAATACCCAATGCTAAATTATGCACAGACAACAGCCCTATAAATATTGTTAGAAAAAATAGTTATGATACAACTTCAAGATCATCTTACTAGTGAAAATATTATGTGTACAAATCAGTCAGGGTTTCGGGCTAAACATTCATGTGAAACATGTTTCAATTTTGTAGTAAATAAGTGGAAATCTAAAATCGATAAAAAAATGTGATCATAGGAGTCTTTATAGACATAAAAAGTGCATAAATTGTAAATATTGCAATACTATTAGAAAAATAGTATAAAGTTAGTGTAAGAGAAACCGAACTTGAATGGTTTCGAAGAATTAGCTTACAATGAATCGTTTATTGTTAAATATGGAAAATTGAGAGTGTATTCTATTTAACGTGTCGTCATTACCGTCTCAGATGTACGTCCATGTCGATAATTGTCCCCTGAAAATAGTTTCCCATATCAAATACCTCGGTGTTATCATAGACAATAAACTTAATTGGAATGAACATGTCTAAGAAGTTGGGAGTCTTACGTAAAACAAGAACCAGTCTCTCAATGAATAGTGCAATAAAAGTATACAATGTGATAATAAAACCCCAGTTTGAGTACTGTAGTAGGGAGGGTATTGTATTTCTTTAATATCACTCAAAAAAACAGATTACAGATATTGCAAAACGTATTGCGTATTGTATTAAAGCGTGACCACTATGCCAATGTTAGAGACATGCTAGAATCATTAAGACTCTATATGCTTACAATAGTGTTCATATTCATATTATACAAAACAATATGTGTCCGGAGTACCTGAGTGAACAAACTACAACTAATGAAAATGCAACATACACTTTACGAAATCGTCAAGATCTTGTTATCCATCGAATGAGAGCATCAAGAGGTCAAAGATCAATCTTCTTCAACGGATTTCAAGCATTTAATAGACTGCCGCAACATATAAAAAGTTTAAACAACTTAAATGTATTTAAAAAGAATTATTTTATCATATATAACGGAAAATATAAATTAATTTTTCAAATTCTAAATTTCATATGTTTTTCTGTTCTTTAAATATTTTGTATTTTTAAATTTAACGGTATTTACATAATTATTGCTAAAGTAAACTCAATCCTTAATTTATAAACCAACGCAATGTATAAAACTTTTGTAAATTGAAATTGCAGTTTTTAGGCCAAATAAAGTATTACAATTACAATAAACAAAGTTCCATAGCTGTTAAAATTGTTATTTTAAGCTTTGAAAACAATGTTCGTTTGTTTTTTGTCTAGGTTATCGAATGGGAGGAACGTTCTGAAAAGTTCTCAGCTCTATGTCAAGCGGTACAAAATCTCTCTAACAAACTATCTCGTTGTGCTAACAAAGAAATATGCTACGATCTTTTCTCATATGTTTGGGACATGGCGGGGACACTTATGCTGTTGAATGCATTTATCAAATGGTTATCCCTTGCTCACTTCCCCAGCAATGTTTACTCTTATACCCAAGGCAGTTATACATGTAGGTCTTGTTTTTAATTTAAAACTGCATTGATTTAACACCACAAACAAATATTCTCAGGGTTTAGCAAAGGATGGAAAGAAAACTTCATGTCTGGTGATCAAGAACCGTGGGTATTTCGTGGTGGCTTGACTGCAGATTTACAGGTAAAATAAAATAAATAGATTTCAGTATAAACCACACAAAAAATTCTATCTTTTTAGAGACTGATGCCTGTAGATTCGGGTAACGATCTGTTTATATATAAGCTCCCCGATGCGCCAACTTCATCCTACTACACTATTCGACCATATACTCTGGTAGACGAACCGGATGTGAATAGAGTTTGTCAAGAAGTTTTCAAGTCAACCGACAAAATTCTATCAGGTAAGAAGAGATTCACATAGATTTCTTTAATAAATACATTTTGAATTGTAGGAAACCTTGCCGAGAGCATATCCGACAACACTGTCGGACCTTTCATTACACTCACTCCCGAATTCTGTATGGTGGCACTGAATTCATTCAATACAATAATCGGCTACGGATGTGCTGCACTTGACCTAAAAACATTCGTACGAAACTTTGAAATGTGCTGGATACCAAGTATGCATGAAAAATATCCACTTAGCCTCCTTGAAAGCACAGAAAACCTTGACGAAGAAACAAAAGACATCATAAATGGATTCTACAATTTTAAGTACGACTGTCCCCAAGAAATCATCGCAAGCCATCCATCAGTGATGACTGTCGGAATTCTCAACGAGGATCTAGCTATGGACGGCATAGCTAAGCGGTTAGTTACTGCTTTGTTGGCGGCTCTTCGATCCAACGGCTCCTTCGGGGTACATGTCCGATTAACCGATAAAGAAACCAACCAGATACAATTTTATACGAAATTAGGATTCACCGAAATTCATCGTAATGTAAATAGTGGTCACATTTATTTTGGAAGGCATTTCTAGCAGATACAGAGTGAACTATTAGTTTTAAAACAAATTAAAATATGAGAGAGCGAAAGATTGTGCTTTACAAATAGCTTGTAAAATTCCGTTTTCTTTTGTTTTCATTATGTTTTGCGTATTCCTTTATATAACACGAAGAATAACTGCATTTAGAAAACGTAAACTCATTTTGCGATGAGACCTATACATTCTCTTTTCTCTTCTGAGATCTTATAATGGTGCACAAAGTTTAACCTATTTTGCACATCTTATTGAAATTCAATGCTAAACATATCTCTAGAAAAACAGATGCTGCTGTAGCTGCTGCTGTCGATGTTATAAAGTTGAGAGATCAAGTCTTTTATACATTGGTATTTTGAATATCGACTCCTTACTGCCTTAGCTTTATAAAAAATAATGTGCATAGAAATCCAGTTACGCACGCGTTTAAATTTTTTTGTATTGTCTGCTTTTTTTTAAGTATTATCGTGTTGTTTAAGTATTTTCCCTATCAATTCGAAAAATAACATAGTGGTTGTTATTTTCTTAAAAAACTTTCCTAATTGAAAAAGAGTTGGTTTTTCATTTGAAAAAGTAAAATATTTATAATTTTGTATTAACGCAATAAGTAACAATTTTAATTTTAAAATAAAAATAAAATCTATAAAAATAAAATACTACTTGTTTTGTTTGTTGCTCTCCTATGACTTCTTTGGAATTTCATAAAACCATACAGTGTTGACGCCGTCTTCAATGACTTTAGTTGGTTTGGAGCTTGGTAATGGGAATCTACAGGCAATTATTTTACAATCTGTTCGACTTTCAGCTATAAGTTTGTGTTCTAAGTCTTGCATCTACGGAAAAAAAGAAAGTTATAAAAGAATTGCTTATTCTTAAATCAGTTTCACGCCTGGGTTTGTGCCGTAAGAAATTGTGGTTCAGCCCCTGACTTTAAGACAAAATCTGTTTGAAATTCTGAACCAGGGGTACACCGTAACGTAGTTTAAAGACAAAATGTACGAAATAAGTCTCACCATTTGTTCGACTCCGAAAATTACGATGTAGCTATATGGTTGTAGATTGAATTTCCATAGATCTCTTCGAAAGAAATCAGTCATTTTATGAACTCCATTCTTCAATGCTGAATACTGAGAATACAAAACCAGCCAAGGATTAAGTTCCACTCCTTCGGATTGAACTCCTTGTTTCGCGGCAGCTAAAACAAGCCAACTTAAAAGTATAAAAGTACACTTGATTAGTTTAGTTTTGTTCTTATTACCTATTACGATTCGTCCATCTCCAGAACCTATATCAAGTAGTTTTCCCTTGGAGTTCTTAGGTATAAAAGATAGAACATTGTTTACTTGTTCGGTTGTTGCTGGAACATAAGGCAGGCAGTATCGACGAAAGGCCGGGGCTACAAATGAGGCGCATACTATAGTTAAGCCAACTCCGATGCCTCCGGTAGCTGCAATTAAAAGCTTAGCTGTTGTTGACAAACGTTTTGTATCGGTTTTTTGAACTGTGTCTTCGTTTAAATATTCCATTTTTTTTTTAAATTTGTGTTATGAAATCTCAAATCGCAGCCTTGACATGAAATGTCATAGAAACGTCTCAAATTAATTGACAAGTGCTGAAATAACTGCAACAAAAACACTGCTTGAAAAATAAAGGTATGCCTGCAGAAGTTTCATAATTTTTTTTAAAATGTTGGTAATATTTGATTTATAACTGCTTTTAAACGATGCAATTTCTGCATGTGATTGGCGGGAATAGTCAAATAGTACAATGAGGTTAATAAAATTTCAGAGATATGGAGAGATATTAGTTTAGAGCATAGCTTTCTACGTTCATGGGGGAGATTATGGTTCTATAAAAAAACGAATATAATAACTTTTCACTCTAAAATCCGATTCTCGTTCTACAAAAATGTGAAACGTGAAAAACATTTATATGAATAATTTGCTTTCACGTTGGCAGTTAGAAGTGAACTTGTAAAAACAAAGGTTGAGTATGAACAAACAATGCTCAAATCAGCCACATCTCCTTCTCTGTTCTTTATTTCTTTATTTATTCCGAATATTGGGAATATCTGAAAAATGGCTTTTGCGTTTCTTTATTCACTAAAATATTCCGGATAAACTTTTTGATTCCTTCCAGAATAATTGGAATGCATTCTTTTTGTTCCCACTCAATAGGTAGTGTGTCTAGTTTGACAGATACATCTCATTTGTTCATTGTAAGCAACTATACTGTTGTCTTGTCTAAAAATATTTGTAGAAAATATATAGGAAATCAACCCAGTGAAATATTTTTTTTTTCATTTTGTTTGACATGAAAATAAACAGCGAATAGATAGATATTCTATCCATTAAAATCTGTTTCTTTATTTATTCCATTCTGGATATTCTGGATAGATATTTTGTATCTTCTGTCTTTTCTATTCTTTACGGAAAAAATAAAGAAACACACCCTTTAAGCCTAGTACCCTGCTGAAGCCTAGTACGCTGCTGATGCGAAACGAAATTTTTCTGTGATCTCCAAACAGACCATAGAGTACCTATATTATCTAGAGAACCGACTCGTACCCCCCTTGCCTGAAACACCCTCAAAATTTATTTTAGCTCAATGAGAGAAAACTCTCTTAAATTCCCTGTCCGTGAATACGTGTGAATTGTTGATACAACAACAATTGGTACCAGTAGCTCAAAAAGTTGAAAAATTGAAAAACACCCGATTTGCGATCATTTAAATGCTTATATCTTTGGATCCAATGGTTGGATTTTCAAAATTTAAAATTCAAATTAAAGCCAGAATGATAGTCGAGTACCAGCTATAAAAAAATTTTCAAAACCGTCAAAAATTCTTTGCTAAAAAAATTTAATTAATTTTTGGAGAATAATTTTCATCGAGGCAAACGTAACGAAGAAGAGGAATACACAAGAAAAAAAATAAAAAAAAGTTTGCTATTAAGAATATACTGGTTGGAGGGAGATAGTTATTCTAAAGACGGTGGAGTGTGTGCAACAAAACAGCATAACCTTGGCAAATTGGGTTCGCATCGGGAAAAAATTTGCTATACATATGTAGGTATCCATGTTTGTGGTAGGTATTTTTCATTCATTATTTGTTAAGGTGCCTTCATATGCTTAGTTTGGTTGGCTGATAACTTTTATTCTAATAGTCGGATCGTTAAGGTTGAGGTCTTAAAATTCAGGTTGAATATCAGGCTACATATTTCTTACAAAATCATTGCAGAGTAACACAAAAGTATGTTTACAATACAATATGTGTAAGATACAATATATTATTAATTATCATTAATCATTAATTTTGTCTAAAAATTCAGGTTGAATATCAGGCTACATATTTTTTAGAAAATCATTGCAGAGTGACATAAAAGTACGTTTACAATACACATACAGTATGTGTAAGATACAATTGATTATTAACTATAGTCAATAGCTTTAAAGATTGTAAAAGAAAGAAAAAGAAATGGCTACCTTAATAGACAAAATTAATGATTAATGATAATTATTAATATACATATTGTACCTATCTTACACATATTGTATTGTAAACATATGTACTTTTATGTTACTCTGCAATGATTTTGTAAAAAATATGTAGCCTGATATTCAACCTAAATTTTAAGACCTCAACCTTAACGATCCGACTATTAGAATAAAAGTTATCAGCCAACCAAACTAAGCATATGAAGGCACCTTAACAAATAATGAATGAAAAATACCTACCACAAACGTGCATACTTACATATGTATAGCAAATTTTTTCCCGATGCGAACCCAATTTGCCAAGGTTATGCTGTTTTGTTTCACGCACTCCACCGTCTTTAGAATTACTATCTCCCTCCAACCAGTATATTCTTAGAAGCAAACTTTTTTTTATTTTTTTTCTTGTGTATTCCTCTTCTTCGTTACGTTTGCCTCGACGAAAATTATTCTCCAAAAATTAATTAAATTTCTTTAGTAAAGAATTTTTGACGGTTTTGAAAATTTTTTTATAGCTGGTACTCGACTATCATTCTGGCTTTAATTTGAATTTTAAATTTTGAAAATCCGACAATTGGATCCAAAGATATAAGCTTTTAAGTGACCGCAAATCGGGTGTTTTTCAATTTTAGCAAAAATTGGGCAATTCCCACTGAAACACGTCGGTTGGCAATGAACAACAACCCCATTTTTTTCAATTTTTCCGAGATTTTTTTGGTTTCCTATTTAACTATTGTGAAGGTCGTGTAGGGTGTACAGTTATGTATTATATATCAAATTAATTGTCTATTTTTCTAGATGCGAATTAAAAAAAAACTAATCCTATGGATGCAATAACTTAAGAGTTATGAGGTGATAAATAAAACAACAGAAGTATGTCTATATCTCGGTTAAAAAAAAATTGAAAAATCTAAAAATTTTACAAATCAATAAGATAACCAATATCTATCATCTGTATGATTTTGAGATTTTTTTAAGCATCCGTCAAAAAGATAAAAATCAAAAAGCAAAAAATTAATTTAATTTTTATTTTTTGAATTTAACGGACTCTTATTTTGAATATCTGAGCGCATAATCCTCCATATTTCAAACTGAGCGTGTCTACTTTTGCTCAAAGAAGTGTTGGCATGGGCTCCCATTTAAAATGCACGGGACCACTAATACATGCTTATGAAAAAGTAGATTTCAGTGTTCTAGCAGCTTGTAGGTCGAAAGAGAACAATCCCCTTAAGTCGGTTCTCTAGATAATATACGTACTCTATGAAACAGACAACGAAACGCTTGCGAAAACACAACGGAAAATATCCTTGGAGAGTTTCACTAATTCCAAAAACAAAATAAAACATAAACGCTAAAAATCAGAGAAACCCATGATATAAGAAAATGAGAAACAAAAAAAAAACACAAATAAAACTCAAATGTCATTTTTCCGCACACAAAATAGTCTGTATAATTAAATCAGTGCGAAAAAGGAGCGGAGACTTCTCCAAATAATCTGCTACAATTATAAATTTCGCTCTTCGAACAGCGTACTGCAAAACCACAGTACACATCATAGAGTACCTATGTTATCTAGAGAACCGACTTAAGGGGTTTGTTCTCTTTCGACCTACAAGCTGCTAGAACACTGAAATCTACTTTTTCATAAGCATGTATTAGTGGTCCCGTGCATTTTAAAAGGGAGCCCATGCCAACACTTCTTTGAGCAAAAGTAGTCACGCTCAGTTTGAAATATGGAGGATTATGCGCTCAGATATTCAAAATAAGAGTCCGTTAAATTCAAAAAATAAAAATTAAATTAATTTTTTGCTTTTTGATTTTTATCTTTTTGACGGATGCTTAAAAAAATCTCAAAATCATACAGATGATAGATATTGGTTATCTCATTGTTTCGTAAAATTTTTAGATTTTTCAATGTTTTTTTAACCGAGATATAGACATACTTCTGTTGTTTTATTTATCACCTCATAACTCTTAAGTTATTGCATCCATAGGATTAGTTTTTTTTTAATTCGCATCTAGAAAAATAGACAATTAATTTGATATATAATACATAACTGTACAGCCTACACGACCTTCACAATAGTTAAATAGGAAACCAAAAAAATCTCGGAAAAATTGAAAAAAAATGGGGTTGTTGTTCATTGCCAACCGACATGTTTCAGTGGGAATTGCCCAATTTTTGCTAAAATTGAAAAACACCCGATTTGCGGTCACTTAAAAGCTTATATCTTTGGATCCAATTGTCGGATTTTCAAAATTTAAAATTCAAATTAAAGCCAGAATGACAGTCGAGTACCAGCTATAAAAAAATTTCAAAACCGTTAAAAATTTCTTACTAAAAAAATTGAATTAATTTTTGGAGAATAATTTTCGTCGAGGCAAACGTAACGAAGAAGAGGAATACACAAGAAAAAAAATAAAAAAAAGTTTGCTACTAAGAATATACTGGTTGGAGGGAGATAGTAATTCTAAAGACGGTGGAGTGCGTGAAACAAAACAGCATAACCTTGGCAAATTGGGTTCGCATCGGGAAAAAATTTGCTATACATATGTAAGTATGCACGTTTGTGGTAGGTATATTTCATTCATTATTTGTTAAGGTGCCTTCATATGCTTAGTTTGGTTGGCTGATAACTTTTATTCTAATAGTCGGATCGTTAAGGTTGAGGTCTTAAAATTTAGGTTGAATGTCAGGCTACATATTTTTTACAAAATCATTGCAGAGTAACATAAAAGTACATATGTTTACAATACAATATGTGTAAGATAGGTACAATATGTATATTAATAATTATCATTAATCATTAATTTTGTCTATTAAGGTAGCCATTTCTTTTTCTTTCTTTTACAATCTTTAAAGCTATTGACTATAGTTAATAATCAATTGTATCTTACACATACTGTATGTGTATTGTAAACGTACTTTTATGTCACTCTGCAATGATTTTCTAAAAAATATGTAGCCTGATATTCAACCTGAATTTTTAGACAAAATTAATGATTAATGATAATTAATAATATATTGTATCTTACACATATTGTATTGTAAACATACTTTTGTGTTACTCTGCAATGATTTTGTAAGAAATATGTAGCCTGATATTCAACCTGAATTTTAAGACCTCAACCTTAACGATCCGACTATTAGAATAAAAGTTATCAGCCAACCAAACTAAGCATATGAAGGCACCTTAACAAATAATGAATGAAAAATACCTACCACAAACATGGATACCTACATATGTATAGCAAATTTTTTCCCGATGCGAACCCAATTTGCCAAGGTTATGCTGTTTTGTTGCACACACTCCACCGTCTTTAGAATAACTATCTCCCTCCAACCAGTATATTCTTAATAGCAAACTTTTTTTTATTTTTTTTCTTGTGTATTCCTCTTCTTCGTTACGTTTGCCTCGATGAAAATTATTCTCCAAAAATTAATTAAATTTTTTTAGCAAAGAATTTTTGACGGTTTTGAAAATTTTTTTATAGCTGGTACTCGACTATCATTCTGGCTTTAATTTGAATTTTAAATTTTGAAAATCCAACCATTGGATCCAAAGATATAAGCATTTAAATGATCGCAAATCGGGTGTTTTTCAATTTTTCAACTTTTTGAGCTACTGGTACCAATTGTTGTTGTATCAACAATTCACACGTATTCACGGACAGGGAATTTAAGAGAGTTTTCTCTCATTGAGCTAAAATAAATTTTGAGGGTGTTTCAGGCAAGGGGGGTACGAGTCGGTTCTCTAGATAATATAGGTACCAGTGATGGAAATCGACTTTTTTCGATTGTACTGAACGCTGAAACAAAATAGTACTGAAAAAGAACAAATAGTACTGGGCTCTTTTAAATGGATAAAAACTAGCAAACCCACAAATTCAAAAACAAAATTGATTTATTACGAAAAAAAAAAATATTTGTTATAAATATTAAGGTAACATAGTAAAGGAACTTCATTATTATAGCTAAATAAATAACGGACAGATCCCGTATCACAGTAAGGAGCCAGTTGCAGGTTTCATTGAATCTCATCATTGAATATTTAAATTTTTCGTTTTGAGGTTTTTAAAATCCTAAATCATTATTAAACTGTCAGGTTTATTTTGCCATTTAAATAATCACTTTTGCTTCCTTAACATCTTAAAATTAAAAATAAAATTTTCAATGATTATTACGTACATATAACTGGTGCCTTAGATAAGAAAATAATAGTAAGTTAGGTAATTAACATTTTTTTTTACTCTAAAAGTTCTTCTTTTTGAAGAGGATTGTTTGTCACGTTTTTATTCATAAGATCTTTATTAATTACAAAATTGTGACAACATTCCTTTTTTAAAAGATTTTTGGTTTCTATCAGCATTCATTTTTCAAAAACCAAATTTTTTCCCAAAATTCCGATACAGATACATTTTCAGTTTCTTAATATATTCGCAGTCAGCTAGAGCTCTATATTCGTTGCCTATAGCTTCAATATTTTTGTGTTCATTAGGAAAAAAAATTTAAAACAAATTGAACCATGGAGTTAACTTGACCATCCAATACTGCGCAGTGCGCTTTGTGAGAAATTTTGAAGTGCGTTTGAGAAAACGTGATGAGCCCAACTGTCGTACCTGGGCGAAACGCAACTTTTGGAGTTGAGGTCACTTGAACTTAAAAATTGGAAGCTAAATATGTACTCTTACATTTTCAGTTCAGTATTTAAAAGCAAATGACCGCCTTCAGCCCAAGTGGGGATGGTTTTGATATTGGGTAATTGGGCTTTGAGTATGTTCGCATCGCACATAGATTTTTTTAATGAAGATAAGAGAAAATTATCAATTTTGTACAAACTATTCAAAATTGTACTGAAAGTGGCAAAGGTGTACTTACGTACTGAGAAAATCAAATTGTACTGAATTCAGTACAATAGTAAGGCTTTTTCCATCAGTGATAGGTACTCTATGGTACTAGGCTTGATGCGAAACGAAAAATCCCATACAAAAATACACAACGAAATCATAAACGGAAAATTTCGTTCTCCTTTTCGTTTTGCAGTACGCTGTTCGAAGAGCGAAATTTATAATTGTATCTGATTATTTGGAGTAGTCTCCGCTCCTTTTTCGCACTGAATTAATTATACAGACTATTTATTGTGTGCGGAAAAATGACATTTGGGTTTATTTGTGTTTTTTTTATCATTTTATTACATCATGGGTTTCTCTGATTTTTTGCGTTTATGTTGGATTTTGTTTTTGGAATTAGTGAAACTCTCCAAGGATATTTTCCATTGTGTTTTCGCAAGCGTTTCGTTGTCTGTTTGGAGATCACAGAAAAATTTTGTTTCGCATCAGCAGCGTACTAGGCTTTATGTTTGATTTTGTATTTGGAATTAGTGAAACTCTCCAAGGATATTTTACGTTGTGTTTTCGCAAGCGTTTCGTTGTCTGTTTGGAGATCACAGGAAATTTTCGTTTCGCATCAGCAGCGTACTAGGCTTTATGAAGAAAAAATCTGTGGAGAGTTCAGATTTATTTAGGGCCAGTTGTACAAATATTTAAACCGTGGTACTGCAATTTTTATCCACCGATTTCGGCGGATTAATTGAGTTTCAACAGTGGTTTACTGTTCAGGTGTGTGATAATAATCAATTACATATTTGAACCAGCGTTGAACGTTAGTTAATCCGCCGAAATCGGCATTAGTTAAAATGTTGAACCGAGGCTGAACCACTATTGTACAACTGGCCCTTAAAGAAACACGCTTCAGAAACTGTCACTTTTTATTTGTTCACAGTTGTCATTTTCTTTGTGTTCAGCTATTCAACTCCTTCTACTCTATCAATTTATTCTGAGCTCATAGAGTGCCAACATGCTCAGAGCGAAAAAAAGAAACAATAAATTGGAGCTCTGAAGGCTATGAGCTTAAAAAGAAACACGATCTTTTGTTTGACAGTTAGGCTCTGCTCTGAACTAAAAAAGAAAAACGCCCTATGTCGACATACGCGATTTTTCGATTATTAGTAGTTCACAGTTTGAAAGCTATTTATCTGTCCAATCCTCATTTTGATATAAATACCTGTTGAAAAGCTATCTAAGACGCTGTTTAGATTATGAAGAGTCCGGATCTTCAGGGTCTTAGACCCTGTTTAGATTGGGAAAATTGAGTCTGGACTATATCAAAACAACAACAATTTCAACATTTCACACATTAAAACAACAACAAAGTAGACTCATGTCCGGTGCTTATATTTTCTTCGGTGCCTCACGAGAGTCCTTACCCCATCATTTCTCTTGCCACCGAACTGCAGATGATACCGGCCTCAATATTCCCAATCTAAACCGCGTATAATAATTCCTTAAAATAGTTTACGTATCCTATTACAGATTGTAGACAAAAATGCTTTTTTCTCGAAAACTCTTTTTTTAACATACTTAACAGGGCTATTCTGGCGTTGTGAGGGCTCACAACTCATAAGTCACAAGCCTTTGTGAGGTTGATTTCTTGTGAGGTTGTTGTGAGGTTCTCAAAAGGAGATCACAATTTCGATAGTTTTTGTGAGGCTCACAGTTGTGAGGGTACGAAAACCTCACAAAATCGATTTCACCTTTCCTTGAGAGGTTGTTGTGACTTGTGAGGTATCAGTGAGGTTTGCCAGAATAGGGCTGTAAAGCTACTCTAGGCTTAACTACATTCAACTCAGTTTTGTAAAAAAAGTAAAAAAATGTTTTGTCTTTTTCAACGTACTCAAACTTTACAAAAGTAAAAGTTAAAGCGGTCCTAACTTTTACTTTTGCACAAAAGTAAAACACCAACACACACAAATAATCGGTTTAAAAATCGACTAACAAATGTCGCCACTGGGAGGGAAATTTTAAGGGAACAAAACTTTTCATTCAGATGTTGCTAGGGTTTTTTCAACAAAATGGCAGTTTTGATAAAAATTTCTCGAAGCAGATGTCAGAGTATGTGTGTAATTTCTCACTTTTGTACTTTTTGCAAAAAGTTTTGAATGTAGTTAAGCCTAGTCTTTGTCTTTTTACAAAATAAGAAAAATGAGAGAATTGCGCTGACCGCGCATGCGCTTCAGGAGAAATGATAAGAATGAGAATTTCATTCCCTAAACCAGAATCGCTATTTGTTCTATTCACTTTTCACAGAACCAGAATCGGCACCCTGCTCGCGTTGATACCTACCTAGAATTGGTTGAGATCGCAGGTACATGAACACCGTGTTTGGAGAGAAAAAAGAACAATTAAGAGTCCCCTCCCTACACTAACGCGAATTTTCGGTGGCGACGTCGAAAACAACAATAACTACACGTGGTTGTCAATGAAAAAAACGCGTTGTTATTATTTTTTTTCGTCGTTGCAACCGAAAATTCGCATTGGTGTGGGGAACAATTATAAAGGTTTGTTTAAAAGGTGTTTTCATTGTTTTTTAGTTTTTTTAAATTTTTTTTAGTTTTTTTTAATTTTTTTTTGTACGAACAGGGTGGAATATTTTTAGATTATAGGAAGGTATAAGATTGAACTTTCATAGGTCTAGATGAATCTTTAATTTTACGATAATTTGAGTTAAATTCTCCTTGAATGCAACATTGAAAGTAATGTTAATATCGCCCATATTATTCACTCGATACATCCAGATTGTAACTTAAATCCGGATGTATTTACATTGAATTTGTATACTTTACATCTGGTTTAAAGTTTTAATCTGGATGCATCGAGTGAATAATACGAGCATCAGTGAGCAGGAAAACCAGTTGTGATGGATGTTATTTCGGGGAATAAGTTTTGTGGTTAAAATGCAAATGGCAGTTTGTGGATGCCTTAACACTGGGCTACGGATTTTTTTAATCAAGCTTTTTCTACATTGGGCACTTTTTGCAAAATTACAAAAGTCAAAATATTTTTGTTCTTCTATCGCAGTTGTTTTGTGATTAAAGTATATACAAATTGTTTTTTTAATCAAAATTTAAGCTTTCTACATCATTTTTGCAAGTTTTCAGTCGGAAAACTATTAACAAAAAAGTTTGTAAATTTTCACTGTTGTACTTTTTACTTTTTTGGCCAATGTATAGTTAAGTCTTAAAAACACTCACTTTTACTAACTCTGAATCGAATGCAGATTCAATTTCACACATAGGAATATGAATGCCGTAAAACGAAAATAAAGAACTATATTGATAAAAGTTAAAAAGGAAACGAAATTATAATTGAATTATTAAGGATCCCCCATACCAATGCGAACTTTCGGAGGCGACAACGAAAACAATAATAACAACAATAACAACGTGTTGTTTTCATTGACAACCACGTGTTGTTATTGTTGTTTTCGTCGTCGCCACCAAAAATTCGCGTGTGGTGTGGGGGAACCTTTATTCATGTAATTTTACATTAGGCGTGTTTTGTTGACTTTCTAATGTGAACATTAAGAAATTTTTCACATTAAGCCAACTTTTAACATGCAAATGCAAAAACAACAAGTTAACAGCACATTCAAACTTCAGTAACTCTAATGTGAACATTAACTTTCCAATGAATTTGCTTGTTATGTTGGTATCTTTGCATGTTTTCCAGGAAAATATGTTCGGTGAGTATGGTAATTTTTAAAATATTTTGAAAAAATAACTTTTGTATGAAGATTTAAAATTATACAGCGAATTATTTTATTAAAAAAATAACGAAATACATTTTCAATGATGCAAATAAAATTATTTTAATAAAAATTATCATCCACAATTGTTAAATCATATATGACAAGATTCGAACAGAGTAATATTGGTTTTGGTAAGTATCCATTTTCAATGAACGCATCCGCTGTGGGGCTTTTTTCAAGAAAGTGTGAGTTATACAAATACAAATGCATTGACACAGCATAGGCATGCAGTTAGAGATAAATGCTGGGGCGCATAAGGAAATTTTTAGCTGGTTTTTTGAAGAATGTGTTTTGAGATTTTAAATCATTAAAATATTAAAAAAAAACTTATTAAATTATGTACAAAAGTGAAATAAAAATAAATATAGTGCATACATGCATACTTTATTAACATGCGGTGCTGTGTTAAATCTTGTAAACACTTAGATATAGTAAGAAGTTTACAATTTTTTTATTTCACTGGCTGATTGTGTATTTAATACATATAAAGTAATGGGAAGAAAATTTAAAACCTTGAAAAATAACTCTGCACTACGGGCGCTCAACAAATGTGAGCGCCTTGCTATCACCAACAAAACGAAATGCGACTGTGGACCAGAATTTATAACTTTGACAAATATAACCCAACTTATAATTCACGTGATTGAAGTATGTTTTTATATTTAGATAATTTGCTTTTTTACAGCGAAATGCTATGAAATATCAATTTAAAATCATTCTAGGGGAATGTTTTTAACTAAAAAACATCACTTCACATTACCTTATCGCCGGCTGAATGCTTAAATGCCCCACAGACCACTTTTTCGGGAAACTGAGTTAAAGATGCAGTTATACTAATTCGTATGTTCTCTTTCGTTTGGTGCTATTCCCGTTGCTCTATCTCTATTATTAATAAAGTTACAGAAACCAGTTTTGCTCCATAGACCACATATTTTCGGTTCTGTTCGTGCTTATTTGCCGCATATCCAAAATTTGTACGAGGTGGGGCAGTTTTTCTATTAAAGTTTTAAAAACAGACGCTTAATGCTTAAATTCCTCATTGCAATGGGCAATGGATATAGATCAAACATCACTCAAATATATTTTCAATGCTTAATTGCCCCATATCCACATGAGATGGCATATAGAGCATGTAACCTCTCACAATCTATTGAAACCAAGTGACATTTTTCCTGCTTATGTGCCCTATATCCATGGACAAAAGTGCAATCAGCTGGAAAAGTATAAATAGAAGTAAATGCTGTCTATAATTAATTAAATATTTATTGATTATTTTTCGACGCTTCAATTCTGGTTTTGATAGTTTTCAGGGCTGATTAAGTAATATCTGCTGTGTTTATAAGGATAATTTCTCAAAAAAGGCCATAATATTTTTTTTTTAAATATTTTTAAAAAAATAAAAACGAGGTAAAAATAAGGGGAAAAAAATATTTTTAATAAGACTATTTCTATATCTTCAGGTTCACAAACTATATAAATGCATTTAGAGTATTCTTAATAAGGTTTTTATCGATAATATTCAAGCATTTTTTTTTTTGTTTTTACTAAAATGGATAAAAACTAAAACTTAATCCTATGAATGCTGAAGTATTTTTTAAACCAATTCCGAATAAAATTGAATGTATTTTTCTAGGAAATTTTAAGAACCAAAGTTCAAGTTGGGTATTTTTAATTGTAAAGTGTGAAAATACTTTGTCATTTTTCATACTTTTTTTATCGACTTAAAATTAAGCCAATGTAATATAGGGAAGGGCTAAGCCATTATATTAATATTCCTTTTTGTTTTATATTTTTATCACTACAAATAGATTTTAAAAAATTAGAAGTGCTAGAAATTTTATATTTTATTATTATTTTTGCTATCGTTGAATTCCCAATGTTAAAAGCATAAAGGTTCTATATCCATAGGAAATTTGCAGTTTGGTTTTCATAGATTTAACATTCGTATGGAAAGGGTTCTATATCCATTTTTGACTTTTTCTAAACTTTTATTTTTTTTTAAATAACCATAAATGTTTTTAACCCTAGGACTTCAAATTTAAAAAAAGAAATATTCCATTCATGTATATAAAAATTCAAAGGTCGAAATTTTCAAATGCAAAATTACGAAATTATGTTTCAAACCTTAAAATTCGTTTTCTGAGGAATAATTTTTTTGTATATGGGGCATTTAAGCATTCAGCCGGCGTTATGTAGAATTAGAGACACAATAAGCTCCCAAAATTAAAAAAAAATTGTTAACTCCTTATTATATGTATGTATGTAGCACCCCATATTAATATTTTTCAAAATAAAGTATTACAAATAGGTATTCACTATTTTTACTATTATTACAGTTTTTTATTTAGTTTAATAAGTTTTGTTCACTATTTTATCGTTTTAAAATCTCGAAACAAAATTTTATACCGCGGCAAATGACAGATGACCCGAGCAAATAGTGCCAACATTCCGATGCAAAATGTCTTAATGAAACTGGAAAGCTAAAGAGTTTTGTTGAGCATTTCCTAATGTGAACATTAAAAAGGTCAACAAAACACACCTATTAGCTTTAAGCTATGTAATGACACACCTAGTAGTCTGTCCCTAAGTTACTTTTTGCTAAACTAAAAATTAAGTTTTGAAATACGAGCTCTCGAATTCGGAATCATATTTTTATTTGAAATCCCAGCTTCGATATTGTCGTCATTTTGCGTTTTTCTTTTTTGGCTCTGAGCAAAGCTCTGAGCAGAGGTTGAGCGATCAGAGCAAAGCTCTGAGGAGATTATGACCAGATCCCTCAGATTTAATTATGAAACACACTTGAGCACTGAACATGTCATATGCATAGTAATCTGTCAAATTACATACAAATTGTATGAAGTTGGCTTCGCTCAGCGTTTTGCTCGATTTGCTCGGTCATTTTATTCTGAGCATACAGATCATGCTCTGAGCTAGCTCAGATGGAAAAAAGAAACAGGACTTATGTGCTCTGATTTGTCTGAGGTAAAAAAGAAACATAGAATTAATTTTTGACAGCTCGGTGATCTGCTCTGAGGTAAAAAAGAAAAACGCGCATTGTCAATTGTTTAACATCATCATAATACAGAGATGGAAGCCATAGTCATTCGTGATCCCAATAATTTTGCTGTTATCGTTTCTGCCTCTAGGAATTCGACCTTGAACGGTGGACCTCTTAAAGTCAGTGATGCCACATACAAACAAAAAAAGTACCTACAGCATGGAAAACGAAAAAAAATTGCCGCTGTGATTTGAAATGTGATTGGAAATGTCAATTTCATAGTCAAAAGTCAATTTTTCTATAGTTGTCATGTTAACTTTATACTGCTGTCATGAGTTACTGTTTTACTTCGAATCTGACATAAGAATGAAAAAAGTTGCAGACAGATAATTAAGGGTTTGTGGTAAGCTATTTGGGAAGAAAAATATTTTGGAATAAAATTTATGCAGGGTGTGTGGTACGATTTTAAAAAGAAAAATTATTTTAGTAATAAAATTCTTTCATAGAAAATTCTAATATTTCAAAAATTCAAACTGAAAATCCCTACGTGTAGGGATTTTTCCCTACGATCACTGCTTCCAGTTCCTCTAACACAACTTCTTTCTTTAGAAAGCTTGACTTTGCAACGATTTTTAATATTTTTATATTAATAGTATGAAGAGTTGCGTTTTTCAATATCGAATTTTTAAGTCTGAAATTGAAAATAAAAGTAATATAAAAACATAAGATCTCCTATATAAATATACCTGTTGTTTTCATGCACGGTTTTCTTCCATTCTACCACATCTTTATATTTATCTATTATTTTAAGTAATAACTCTTCTTCCGCTTGTCAAACTCCATTTAGGTGAACTGTCAAAAATTCAGATTAAAGAGAGAAAGCAACATTTTTCGCATTAAAAAACACCTGAACCATATGGTGTTTTTCTTTTTTACCTCAGAGCAGATCACTGAGCTGTCAAAAATAATTTCTATGTTTCTATTATTATTTATTGTATTATTCATACTTGAATGTCAGTTTATTAGACTTGACCATTCTTTATTCCGTCAATTTCATTGAATTTCTGAACAACAACAACAACTTAAAGGTGCTACCACCAATGGTATACGAATTAATTTATAATTCGTTTTAATTAATTATTTGGCTAGAGATATAGCTATTTCAATAATAATAATTTCTATGTTTCTTTTTTACCTCAGACATATCAGAGCACATTAAGTCGTGTTTCTTTTTTCCATTGGAGCTAGCTCGGAGCATGCTCTGTATGCTCAGAATAAAATGACCGAGCAAATGGAGCAAAACGCTGAGCGAAGCCAACTTCATACAATTTGTATGTTACATCTAAGTCGGTGTAATTGTGGTTATTGTTCATCAAGTGCTGTGCGTATGTAGATTTCGTATTTTGTTTTGGTCTGTGTTCTAAATATCTGTTGTAAAATGTTCTGCCTGTCTGTCCTATGTAGTAGCTGTCACAGTCGTCGCATTTTATTTTGTATACTCCAGATGATGATTTGTTTTCGTTTATTGATTTGTGTTGTATTGTATGTTATTTGTTGTTTTAAATGATATATTTATGTTTATTTTTCGAAATTTGTGTTGCAGAATATTTGGTAGTAAATTGGTGTAATCTATTAAAATGTATTTGTTATTAACTGTTGCGGTGTTATCTTTGTTTTTGTTGTTTTTTATTTTAGTTTTCTTTTTCTGTATTAATTTGTCTATTAATTCTGCTGTGTATCCGTTTGTTGTTGCTATTTGTTTAATGATAGGTGCGTTTTATTGGTAAATTTATAGCTAGCACAGTAAAATTTCCCTCGGTGAACAATAACAACAATCAATTACTGCCGATAAATTTGCCAGTAAAATAGTGGATATGGAAGTGGATAAAGAAAGTTGAAACTTTGAAGATGAAGATGGCGCGTTGAAAATTATTCATGACTTGAACCTTAATGTTGTTTTTCACTCATAAAATGGATGTATTCTATGATATTTGTAGTTTAGTGGAGACACGAAAGCAGAAATACTTTGTGAACACAACCAAAAGTGGCTAAAGCGTTTTTGAACACAGCTGGAGCGTTTTATTGGCACCTAATTGCAACAGCTATAAATTACCAATAAAACGCACCTATTAACTTCGTCATCATAATCTTTTTTCGTCATTGGTATATTTAATAGCCTATTGATGAAAGCATAATATGCTGCCATTTTTTGTGATTGTGGGTGGTATGAATCTTTGTGAGTTAAAGCCTGGTACGCAGATCGCGCTTAGTTCAGTTTCCATACGAAATTCTCTCCAAAATTTAGCCAAGCTAAAATTAAGCAAAGCATTTTAGCTGAGAGGTACGCAGCTCCAGCTAGAAAATCAAATATTTGTTTCTTACTGTACATCGTTAATCTGTCAAAATTTAGGGCACGAAATAATTGTCTGGGACATTATTCTCGAGCTAAATTTTGACTGGTTCTGGTATTTTTTAATTTTGTGTGAACTTTGCTTTGTTTTTACAGCTAGATTGTTGCTGCCTTCATGCAAAATGGATTCCGATTTGGAAGAATTTTTACAAGAATTACCACAACCGAAAAAAAGAATACGTGGTAAAAATAAAATTACGTTCAGCATGGAAGACAAAAAAAAACTGGCTACTCTTGTAAAGGAACACCCTTCTATATGGTGTCTGGTCCATCGCTCCTATTGCCACAACTTGTGCTGCTGCACAAATCACCAAATCTTCAATTTTCCTTGTATCCATTTTGTTTCTAAAATGTAATAATACTTGAAATTTTTCAAACAAACTTTCTATTATATTTTTTTTTTCGGAGAACATATTCTACACAATGCCCTTATGCCTGTTTGATAACTTTTTGTTTCAACAAATATCCCAAAACTGATTTTTTTTCTATTGGTTTTGACATCAAATTCTGAAATTTTGTGAAAATTTGTGCGAATTCGCAAGAAATTTCACGTTACCAAACAGACCACTTATTTCAATCACATATTCTCCACAACTCTCCTATGTCAAAATTTAGCTAGGGTTTTAGCTGATGTTTGGAGAGAAAAGTGGCAGCTAAAATTTAGCGCGATCTGCGAACTAGGCTTAAGACCTTAACTTCGATTGTACAACATTGAAAAAGAGTTGAACCGAGTGCATAAGTTAATGCGAAGATGAACCACGTTTGTACAACTGGCCCTGTTTCAATCTGGATGTATCGAATGAATAATATGGGCGTAAATAATAGAATTCTCTCGGTTTTACTTCTTGTTCTCGATTCCTTATCCTACCCTTAGGTCAGGCGCTCACATGCAACTATAGGCAGTTTGTTTTCGTTTTGAGCACTATGGGCTTAAAGGCTCTCCCAAACCAACGCGAAATCGTAGCGAATCATTCACAATAATAAAAAGATATGACAAACACACAACGCTAAACAACAACAAAAAACTGTCGTTGACGAATGTTTTCGCCTTAAATATGGAAGTGCGCGCACATTGTATGCGCGGAATCTCTTATAATTCTATAGTAATCAAAATACTGGCCTAAGGCTAGGCGTATAGGATATCCTATACGCAGATATAAAAATATCTGTTCATGATAGTACTATAGATTTTAAATATACAAGGTCGTCATTTAATAAGAACTTGTGAAAGAATGTTTGAGGAAATTGTCAGTTTTGGGAAAAACCAACAGACCTATTGTGAATGACCTATACACATTTTCTGAACACTTTATATATTCGAATTCTCATGCCCTACTGTACCGATACGAAAATAAAATGTCTGTCTTAACGAAAGCTGGCAACGTCAGTTTACTGAAAAATGGCGAATGTGCGTGACAGCGACACATCATTGTGGCTACATAATAAACTCGGTACATCAAACGATTCGTGGATAAGTGGTTCAATTTGTTCGCAATTAAACAAAGAAGTTCTAAGAAATATCAAAGAATGTTTTCCCGATCTGCAAACCCAAGTTAAACTTAAATTATTGCTAAGTTTTTTTCACATACCGCGCCGTCTAGTCGAAGAGGTAACATCCATTGGTGAAAAAAAATTTAACTTTCGTTAAGTTTTCCTGTGTTCCCCTTCTTTTTTAACAAAACCAAAAAAAGAATCACTTGTCATAAATTTGTGCTGCTCTTATGTTGGTGAAAAAAAAAATTACAAAAAAAATAAACTTTATTTCACACGAAGGATTTTCCTCGAAATTTTATGTTTGTTTTTATTTTTTAGTTTCAATATAGTAATTGTTGTTTTATAAACAGAAATTAGAAATGCTTACAGAAAAATTACACAGTACATTAGATTTTGGCGCGTTAATTATGCCGTAGACTTTCTATGGAAACGTTTTTCGTTTTGATAACAAAAATCTTTTAACTGATTGGTTTTTGATGTTCAACTAAAGAAAAAATATAAGCTCATGTAATTGAAAGATTGAAATTGTTCTCCTCACAATGTTCAGTTCGCATTAAAAAAGAGCCAGAAACAAATCTTGGGAGACTAGACGCCATAAAAGTGCAGTACATGTTATGCAAAATGATTTGAAGCAATTAAAATATGGGCAATATTACTGTCTGAGTATGCAGTCAATAACATTTAATTACTTCATACCACCCTATTGGGCATGATCTCTGACCTTGAGATGCAATTCTGCTTTAATATGTTTTCCACTACGAATGAGATTTTTTTTAATATAAAGGAAAACCTCGATGAATATGTTATTCGTTGAAGTTCAATAGATGTATCTTTATCTTAGTACATAATTACCTCCGTAAAATATACTTTGAAAGATAATGGTAGTTAAGGGTGGTGGTGTGATACGACAAATCGGATCATCTGATCATCTGAAATTGCGGACCTCAAAAAACCGAAATAAGATAGTAATATGAGAAAAAATTGGTATGGGCGCCTCCCTGAATTATCCCAATGAGTTTTAGTATGCCTATGAGTGGCTTTTTTCTAAAGATTTCCTTTAAACAGTTTACAAGTGCTGCTTTTCTGCTTGGGGCATTCAGAAAGAATGTGGAATAAAACCCTTTTCATCCTGAACGCTTTGCAAATCGAATCACCTTAACGTATTCTTTTTTGCGACGGCTGTCCCTATCTTTCTTAGATAAGATAAGAACAGTAAACAGTTGAAATCAAATTGAACTCGATCGACTCACTTATTTCTGCGCATTCTACACAATGTGCGGTTCAAATGGATCTGTGACCCGTGAGAAATCCTTTCAAGGTGTGCTATTGAGCCCTACTTAGCTTGAGTTTTGTTCTAGGAGAGATCCGGCCATAGGATGTGTTCTACTCTTTATTGCTCTAGTGACATTAGTAGTGCTGAGAAAAACAACCACCACAGACAATTGGAATGGAATAGCAATACATGAGCATAAGTGTGCACATCTCGAAACTACCTTTTCGTTGATTTATGTCGTATTATGGCTGGTTTGAGTTAGCATCTTTTAAACGCTAGCATGCGAAATATGAAAAATATAAAAATTATAAATTGGAAAATACCTATAATTTTTACAAAATAGTAGATAGACGCTGATTACACGAGTCTTTTTTTCAATCGTTTCGTCTTTTTGACAACTTGTAGAAATGTATGGATTTGTTGCTTCATTTCCCCTACATTTCTACACCCCTCACCCAAGCTGTCGAAAAAAGCCGAAAGACGAAACAACCGAAAAAAGTCTTCATGTAATCTGCGTCATAGAGACCTCAATTGTATTTATACTGTAGACTAACCCGAATAGATTCAAGAGCTGACATAACATATATAAAAAATGCAAGGTTTGATGTGGTTTACGGAGTATGGCTTTGGCCGAGGAATTGGCTGCCTAGATCTACATAAAGTTTGGTATAGGTATATGGTGTCAAATGCTGCTCGAACGCGTAATCGTAAATTTTAACTTTAGAACTATGCAGCAGCTACGGTAAACATTTGAGAGACTATGTTCTTATTTATAAACGTTGTCTAACTTTCGACAACTGTCCAACTTTAGAAAATGTGTTCAAAAACCTTGTTTATTGTTGTCTTATAGCTGCCTAACTTAGACACAAGAGTAGATTATCTTAACCGTGAATTGTGATATTTATTTTTATTAAATAAAGCATATTTCCACCAATTTGAAAATAGTTAGACAGTGTCTAATTAGGCAAAAATCTAATAAATACGACTGATATAATCTTTAAAAAATAATTACAAATATGTAATGGTTTTTTTTGTGATGAAAAAGATAACCCGATAAATTTTATTTTGTTTGCTTTTGAAAAAGTACCTCTAAATAAATCACCAATTACTTTCACTTCTAATATTTGCCGTCGCCTGTTGGTTTATCAAAAAGCATTCGCATTTTTCGTGCTGGGGATTTAGTCGTTCGGCATAATGATCCGTTTTCCATAAATTATCTTAGGCATACATATGTAATGTAAATATATTTTTTGTTTGTTTCAAAATGATGACTACTTACGATCCATGTCGATGGCTTTGCTCTTACAAGGTTTGCCATAACAAGGTTAGAAATATATAGGTACAGTTTTATGATTCCTAGACAAAGTAATAAAATGTGTTGTAAATAAATTACACAAAACTAGTAGTTTAATCAGAATTATATTAAACTTGTTTCCTTTTTAGGATTTGACTTCTTCCAACATGAACTGATTGTTTTTTCTTTAATAACCAAAACAAAAATTTTACGAATCTAGATTAAAAAAAAACTTCCATTCTCTTTTTAACAGTGGAAATCAGAATTAGAAGAAGTCATAGAAGTAGCAGGTCTAGATTCAGAATTATGGGTTTCTATGTTGGCAGAAACTATGAAAACTTTTCCAGCAACAAGTTCGCTGAATACAGAAATTTCCGACTACGAAGAGACCCGCCCTATATTTACAGACATGGTCAACGACCTCCGTAAGATGGTAAGCAAACACAGCGATTTGGGAATGCTACCACTGGAGTGTCAGTATCTGAATAAGAACGCCTTGGTCTCAGTGGTTAGTATTAAAACAAAAATATCGACATATTCGTTTGTTTTACTGTAAATTTTTTTAAAAGGTCGGTCAGCAACAAAATCCAGTTAAGCACTTTACTTTGAAGCGAAAACCAAAGAGTGCCAATCTGCGTACTGAGTTGCTGCATAAATCAGCTGATGCACAATCGAGTCTTAAAAAGGCTTCGGCGCCAACTATACCATTGCGTTCACGTGGAATGCCTCGGAAAATGACTGACACAACCCCACTTAAGGGGATTCCCTCTCGAGTGCCTACGTCCGGTTTCCGCTCGCCAAATGTTCAACCGAATCAAACGCGGCCAAATATGAGTCGAACCCCTGCTGGTCGCAAAGACGGCGGAATAAAACTTATCGAATTTACCGAACAGCCTTTAGGTTATGCAGCAGCTAAAAAACGGAAACGTCAACAAGAACTCGAGGAGCAACAGAAGAAAGCACTAGAGCAAAAACAAGCCAGTGCAACTACTGCAAATGCTACATCTACAGCAGCGGCTGTAAGTACACCATTATCATCATCATCCACCACCGCATCGACAACTTCAACAATGGCTACTGAACCGGCAAATTCAGAAACAAATACAGTAACCATTACTTCCATGGCTACAGCAACAAGTGCAGTCGTCACTCCTGACTACGCTCCAACACTCACCTACACCCAGCCACCAACTCCAGCTGTGGAAACTATGTGTGATGATAAGCTAATAACTGCCAAACAAATTGCTACCGCAGCTAGTACCCCTGCAACATCTCTCCCTACGACTGTACAAGTGAACAGTAATAATAAAGTATTTATTAAGGAAGAAATTCAAATAAAGACCGAAGATGCGGTTATGGCACGTCCCATTAAGATCGAGCCGGATATACAAATGCAGCAAATTACGATACAGCAACCAGTTACTCAAACAATTGTTAGCACGCCCAGTAATATGGTATCACAAATCCAGCTCAACCAACCAATTAAGATAGAAAAGCTAGACATAAAACCGACTGCGAAGACAACAGCAACAACAACTGTGGTGCAGCGTCCAAATGCTTTGGCAAACCTTCCAAATAATATTTCAGTTAAAATTACTTCCACAAAGGCCACGAAACCTACTCAGCAGCACCAGCAACAACACCAACAACAACAGCAGCAAAAACAACAACAACAGCAACAACAACAGCAACAACAACAACAACAACAACAGCAGCAACAACAACAACAACAACAGCAGCAACAACAACAACAACAACACCAACAACAACTACAACAACAAAAACAGCAACAACAACATCAACATCAACAGCCGATTCTCATTAACAGTTCTACACCAGTTATCCTCTCTCCAACTATTCAGAATGTAAGTGATCATCTTTTTCAATTATGTATTACAATGATTCATTTGTTTTCATTTCTTTGCAGAAACAACCGAGCTTATCGAATGCAAGTCAACAAACCCAAACCCAGACGCTTAAATCGCTTCCACTGTCCCAACTCAAATCGGCTACTAACAGTGGGCCCGTGATCATTTCACAAACTATCATTCAACCGGCAAAACGAAACACGCAGAATATTATTGTCTCATCGGCTCCGGCAAACACGTCAAATATAACCTCAATGGTTCAGACATCAGCTGGCAAATTAAACAACAATATGCACCAACAACAACAACATCAACCACAAGCCACGCAATATATAATAACATCTTCACCTCAGACAACTATGCCTACACTGGCATCGTTCGCGCAGGCGCGACCGACACAGCAAACGATCTACCAAACATCTTCTGCGAACACGACGAGCGGTTCGACTCAAACTCCCACGAAAATCCTGCTTAAGACAGCATCCTCGCTTCCAGTTATGATGTCGACCACCCGCCAAAACCAAACAAATGTGCAATCTAATCCCCCTCCGTTGATATCCACGCAACAGCCGACCATATTGAACATACAAAATGTTAATCTACCCAATCGGCCGGTAACTATTCAGCCGGCATCTCATGCTGCCCAGCAACAGCACATGCTGCAACAGCAACACCATCAACAGCAGCAGCACATTCAACAGCATCAACAAATTCAAACTCATACGGTGGTCTCGAACACTAATGCCACCCAGCAGCCAAAGCTGACTCAGGTAGTTATGCAATCGCCTAACAACTCAAACGTAAAGGGCAAGACCATTATTCTTACCCAAAAGGGTGTTATATTGCGAAACATTGGTGGCGATATGTATCAGCAGATACCTATTAGCAACATGTCCGGATTGCAGAATCTGAATACAGCGACTATAATGACGAGTGGGCCCCCCGGTCTGGTGAAAACCACCCAAAACGCACAAACAATTCATGTCCAGCAGCCAATGAAACAGAACACTCAGCAATTACCCGCCTTAATACCGACTAACAATTTGAATCAGAATATCGGGCAAGTTGTTGTGCAACAACAACCTCAGCATCAGCAAAATGTTCAAACAATAATTGGAAGTGTAAGTTATTTTTTGTAATGAAATAGTATTAGTTTGTGGATTTTTAAAATTTATTGTTCTTGTTTATTCAGCCTCCCCAACAAACTATAATTCGCCCTGTTATGACGCAGTCTACACTACCAACGTTGCCACAAGGCTTGACATTGATACAACGACATGGTCAACAAACGCAACTCGTTCAAATGCAACCCTCACAGCAACAAATTCAACCACAACAACAGCAACAACAACAACAACATCAACAACAACAACAACAACAACAACAACAACAACAACAACAACAACAACAGCAGCAACAACAACCGCAACAAATCCATAGAACAATTTTGACACAACAGCCTCAGACTACGGTAACAAATCAATTAAGGCCGCAACAGATTATACTTCATCATAAGCCTCAACAACGCATTATTACTACAACAACAACTCAGCAAGCTTTAGCCCAAAACAATGCAAATAATAGTAACAATAATATCAGAGGAACACAAATTATTGAAGTCCGCCAGCAATCGCATCAGCAGCAACAGCAGCAACAACAAAATCCACAGCGAAAGGGTTTGTCGTTATCGGTAAGAGTTTGGAATTTTTTACTAATTACATAAACTAAGCACAAACATTATATTATCCATGGACGTATTGTATATGGACTGCTAGTTGCCAATCTCAGGTTGGTTCCATTTTAGCCTCGGCGACACTAGCCCTCCTCACTGCAACTAGCGGAAAAAAATGAAACCTCTCAGTGTTGGTTTGGAGGTTGGATATTCAAAATGAAACAATTCACCAAAAATAATACAATTGGCCGCGTTCGAATGATAAGCCGATAGGGTATATAAGATCGTTTTGCATCGAACGACCAAAACCGGATTGGATAGTTTTTGCCTGGTATTTATATTTTATATTTGTTTTGTATTTTATATATGTTTTATATTTTATTTTGTTCGGTAAAAGTCGAAATCCATATAAAAATAACAACAAACTAGAAGTTCCGCGAATTCTTTAAAGGATCCAATGCGAATCTGTCGCAGCGAGGAAGAGAAAAATAATAATAACGTGTTGTTTTCATTGACAACAACGTGTTGTTATAAGCCGTTCGAGTAAAATTTAAAAGCAATCCGGATTGGTTGTTGTTGTTGTAATCCTATAGGAAAAAAAAGCTGATAAACAAACAAGCTCTTTTCCAAAATAAATCTGAAAGGTATCTTAAAATTTTTCGGATTTTTGAGAAAAAAAAACAGTTAACATCTGATATACGTGTCAGCTGATTTTCAGCGTCTAGTCACTCACTTTCTGTGGCAATGGCTAAAAGATTTCTAGTTTGTGGTTTTGTTTTTACATAGATTTTGATTTTTACCGAACAATAAAAATATAAAATATATGTATATAAAATACAAAACAAATATATACCAGACAAAACTATCCAATCCGGTTTTGGTCGTTTGAAAACATATCCGAAGCAAAACATGTTGAATTCCTTTCAACCAAAGAATCTATTTTTTTTTCTAAAAAGAATCGAATTTTTGTGATTGTGTGTGTGGCCCTTGACAGCAGCAATTTTTAAGTAAAACGTCAAAAAAATATTCAATTTGGAAATTAATTATTATAATTAATTGAAAACCAAAGCATAAATATTTAATATAAAATTCACCGAAAATTCGTTGCAACCAAAAACACAATTTGTTTTCTTAAAACATCTCGACATTCAATTTGACATTTTAGAAATTTCAAATCTTGCTAGTGTGTTTGCAAATCGGTATAAAATCTTTCTTGAATCTTGCTAAATTAGCAAGATTTGTTTTGACAAAAAAAATTCGAATTGTTCAGAAAAAAAATCGATTCTTTTGTTGAAAGGAATTTCACATTAGATACCCTATCGGCCTATCATTCGAACGCGGCCAATTTTATTATTTCTGGTGAATGTGAATTGTCTCATTTTGAATAGCCAACCTCCAAACCAACACTTAAAAAAAATAAGAGGCAAAATACCGTGGGAAGAGCTAGCATCGCTCTCTTATTTTGGCGACATTTTTTTGACAATTGTTGTATGAAACTGACATTAGTCTAGCAGTCCATATATATTCGTCCATGATATTATCTATATCATCAAAGTATGATCTTATGGGCGGCAGGAGAGTTAAGAAAAAGTTTTAGGAAAAATCACCCATTGTCAAGTCCACTTAGGGTGGAATTATCTCTTTATTTAACGAGTTAAGATTTTGTAATCAAAGGACACGGGTGCCCAGCCAAGTTTTGGCACTACACCCTTCTTACAGGAACAAACTCAGGCGATTTTCGACCCCCCTCAGTAATTTCAGTAGAAACTTCAAATTCGGAATATTTGTTAGGCACATGCGCCTCATCAAATTTCAACCCCCTAGCATAAGTGGTTCCTGAGATACAACTCCTCAAAAATCGCAAAAACCGTAACTGACTGACTGACTAGTGACCGACAGACCATCAAACTTATGAAGCACTTCCCGTCATCGCAGAATCTTCCAATTTCGCACAGCAGTAGGTTTTGTGGTGCAACCAAAGGAAAAGATCGAAAATTTGAGATTTTCCATTCAAGGGTCGTGGTATCTGACCACTTTCCCATAATTGTTATCAATTATATGGAGCACGTCCGATTGCCGTAGAATGATGAAATTTGGTAGAGCGGTAAGGCTTGAAATAAATAAAAAATAAAAAATTAAATATCTGAGGTTTTACATTTAGGGGGCGTGGTATTCCCCAACTTTCTCAGAATTGCGATCAATTAAATGGAGCAATTCCGATTTCTGTAGAATGAGTACTACACTTCTAGCTTCACTTGTATATCTTTCAAGATTTTGACCTGGCAAAAAATAAAAATCTTTGCAAAAAGGAGTGAGATCAGAAAAAAAAGTAAGCCAAGTTCTTCTATATAAAAACTTGTATGTAACAAATTACCCTTGAAAAGTAGTGAGATATAAAAGTACGCCAAGTTCTTTCTTTATGAAGGTTTAATAAAAAGTATTTAAAATAGAGTAATATTAAAACAACTCCAAATGATGAGAAGAACTTGGTGTATTTTTAGATCTTTCTAATTTTCACGACTGATTTGTTACATACAGGTTTTTATATACTTTTTAACAGTTATGTTTTTGTTCTGATTAATCTTTCTTGAACCTAAAGTATGATACTCGTATGTGTTATTTTTGTGCAAATCCACCCACTGCCATATTATTCACACTACCTTCACACTAAAGTATCGGTAAACTATCGGCCGACTACTTAATAAGTATGTAGCTCTTCTACGCGCACTTTACCGATTATTTAGTCGGCCGACTTTGTCCATACCTCAGTTTGCTCTGAACATTAATTCAGTTTGTTCTAAGTTCTGGGTATTTTTACGTCATATTTAACATAATGGAACTGCCTATTTGTGCATCGCTTCTTGTCGAAACGTCCATTTTAAACCTCCGACGTAAACCAAAAGAAAAATCTTTGGGAGGATGTTTGTGAAGCAGTTGTCCCTGATTGGAAACAAGTTAGTGCCGCTGGCAAAAAAACAGAACAAGGTACGTTTGATACATGTTCTCTGGTAAATCTGTTTGTCGATCGTTCAAGAAAAGTTGGCCGACTGTCGTCTGTTGTGTTGGCACACACTGCCAACCCGACTATTTAATCGGCACAATGTGCGCACTAGCAACCCAACCCGACTTAACTATTGGCCGATAAAAAGTCTGTAGTGTGCAATTCCAAATTTTAAATTTAAATTAATTATTAAAAACTATAATAAAAATAAAAGAGGGTTTATGTAAAAAAAATAGATGTTGATGAGTTGAATTTTAAATTCATTGCTCCGAGTCTAACACCAGCTCTTTTCTGTCTGAAAATAACTCTGAAGACTGTTACACTCATTATAATGTTGGCCTAGTTTGAAGTTGGATATTAAGTATTTACAATTCAATCAAATTGTCTAGGTTTAAAAAACATTTACCCAGATTTTATTAAAATCCTTCTTCCACTTATTATACATTACATTGTTTTTATTATCATCACGACTATCATGACACCAACAAATACAATTTAAAAAATATAAAATTTATTGCACTTCACTTTTTCTAAGATTACGGCAAACAAATTTTAAAAACACTTCCTCTTTTTATAATATTTTAAAACACAGAATGAACACGTTCACAAGGCTCATGAAATGTTTAGAAAAGCCAATCGTGTCTCACGACCAGACAAGGCACTTATTCTTGGTTTCATGGCTGGTCTCAGAGAGAATCCTAGACCTAACTCGGAGAATGTTATTGTAATTAAACTAGGTGAATCTGAGGTAAGTCATTGTTGTTTCATTTTCAAAATAATAAAAAAAAACTTTTATAAAATATATTTTATCTATAGGAAACAGTTCAACAAGAAGATGGAACATCGGCTTTGTGCCTTGTGGAGTCTTTAATTCGCTTAGATTATAATACGGGCGAATGGAAAACATTCCAAAACTATCGGCGCCTTGATCAAAATTCTAGTGCTCAGAGTACAGATAGTGGAATGCAGTCACAGAATTCTGTAGTGATATAAAGAAACAGAGAACAAAATAAACACACGCTTGTCTATAATCGTTATATTCATCCACATCTAGATTTTTCACTACAAAAGTATTTTTGTTCTTCGAAAATAAATTAAATTAAAAAAGTTAAAGACAGAAGAAATTGAAAAAAAAAATCAAATCGTAAGGAAATAATGTTAATGTTGATTGAAACAAAATCAAAAAGAAGACACAATATTTTCTTTGCTTATCATTCATTATTGAATAAAATAATTTTAGTTTAAACACAAAAGTTAAAAAAAAAAAACGTTATGAATAAATAGATACAAAGTTAATAAAATTATCGTAGCTTTAAGCCACCAGCACTGTACGGACGTTATTTTGTGGTGTGTGTTTAAATTTATTTCTGTTTAGTTATAGACCTTTTTTTAGCTAATTGATTATGAACTAAAACAAAAATTTACTAGAAACTAATCCACAGATGTATCTCTGTTACTGTGTACATTTACAGGAGAAAAAAAATTGTATATTTTAGTAATTAATAAAACATAACATTAATACATTGATAAAATTGCATTAAGAAAAAAATATGAAAAGGCAATGGAAGTCCTGATGAAAAAATATTAAGGCTCTTTAAATTTATTAAATTTATTATTTGAGCTTGAATGCACGATGGTTAATTAGAGGATTAAGAATAAATTTTAAAAAATCTATGATAATATTATTACATATTTAGGAGCTGTCTATATACAACAATATACTGAATAATAAAAAATAAAAAAAAAAACAACAACAAATTATTGTATAACTGTATAAAGATATAAAATTAATCAACAATAAATGATTATGCTACATTAAAATGATAATAATAAAACTTTAGTATGAATATATTAAAACCTGAATAAATAAAATCAAAACAACTAGTTAGTATTGCTTTAAAAAACCCTCCTTGGTATTTTTTTTGGCTGATAGTCGTCGCCATTTTAACGTAGTATTATGTATTGAAGAGAAAGGTGCCTATAATAACAAAATGCTTTTGAAAGCACACTGAAAAACATTAATGGCAATGGTTTTTGTTGACCTCTTCAAGTCAGCACGATAAATTTGAAAAACTCATGTCTAGCCTAAAATTCTCTTTAAATTATCCGTGTATATAGCCTTGAAAATGAAACAAACAATCCGCGTGTTCAATGCACTTCTGAAAATTCTGATTTCTGAATTTTTCTGGCTTCTGATTGGGCAGCTGTCATAAAAAGTTAAATGACTTTTAAAGTCATCTGACAGCTGACCAATCAGAAGCTTGAAAAATTCAGAAATCTGAATTTTCAGATGTGTGTTGAACCCGCGGAATGATTAAACAGTATGGTTCACTAGGGAGTATGCGCACTTTTTTTTAAACCAGAAGAAGGAAATCCAATATAATACTAATAAGAAGATTATTAAGACCATAAAATGATAGTATGGTTTGAAATGTTCTCTAATTATTTATGTAAAACCATTTTATGAATATCTATGCATACTTACCACAAGCAAACATAACGCGGCGGAAATGTGTCAACTTTTGCATTCACTCGCAGCTTATGGTCTTAAGTTCAAAGGCCATTTGCTTACTTCAGACTTAAAAAAGAAAACTTGTTTGTTTTACATGTTGCCTTAGGATGGGGTCGTATGAAAATTCAAATCTTCAAGCAGAAATACTTTGAATCCCTCAAAAAACTAAATCGATTGTCCCTTTACTATCAAAATGTTTCTTTTAGTATCTCATGCTTCTGATTTTAATGTAGTGTTCTAACGTAAAAATGGCTTAACTCCAGATTCTCGAACAATGAATTATTTGATAACCCCAAGAATTGTCAAAAAAACTTGAGTTTTTCGGCTGTGAATTATTGTAATATGGACATTTAAAGCAAAAAAAAAATAAATTCTGTGCTCAATAATTAAAACATAACTTTTTTTTCAAATTAATTTTAAAAATGAATAAAAACAACTTCAATTGTATCCCATTTTTACTTGCGATATATAGGAACTATGCGCATATCGCACGCTTAGAATGAAGAAATGAACTCTAAACCAGTTGGTAAAAAAGATGCCAAGTTATTTCACTTTCATTCTAAGGGTGCGATATGTATGTATATGGCAAGTTATGGATTCGTTAAAAAAATTCAAACTCGGGATTTTGATCAAAGTTGACATTACGATAATAGCGAAGGCGAAAAAAATGGATCTCGCACAACTTTGTTTTTAAAAAATTTAAGTAATTTTTTTTACAAAATTTTTTTCGAAAAATTGTTAGAAATGGTACCTCCCATGAACCATTTTTTTGATTTTCGATTTTCTCAAAAAAGCTGGAAGTGATATTCACCATATTTTTTTGGAGAATGTTTGAAAAAGTTTTAAAAGTTTTGTATACCAAAATTTTCAATAAAATTTGTTTTGGATTTTTTAAAAAGTTTCAAATTTTTTTTTGAGAACTTAATAATTTTAAAATGACTCAGGTAATTTTTATTAAACTTGGTACCCAGCAGTTTTTTAGCATTGTCTAGCAGATTTTTAATTAAAACTATTCTTGTAACCAAAAATAACGGTAATTCCCATACAAAAATTTCTACGGTTTAAAAAAGGTATCTCTCAGAACCATTTTTTTGATTTTCGGTTATCTCATTATCAGTTGAACTGATTTCAATGATTTTGTTTCTGCAAAAAAGCTTCAAATAAGGTTTAATAATATTGCATACATAAATTCTCCAAAAAATAAATTATTGATTTAAAAAAAAAAATTTCAAAATTTTTTTTTGAAAATTCCGTATTTCGAAAATGGGTAGATGATATTTTTTTTAATAAAATTTTTAAATCCGCATTAATAAAGTCTACAAAATTGCATACTACATTTTTTTTAAATTTTTTCAAAATTTTATATATAAACAATTATTTTCTTAAAATCCTTAAGAAATCGGATGATGTTCATCGCATTGTTGTCAAAACAATTTCAGAGGTTGTTTAATCAATTTACATATTATGTTTAATTACATTTTTTTTTTTACAATTTTTCAGTCTAAATTGTAAGTTCCATACATATTTGCAACACGGTGATGGCCCCAGGGCCTAAAGTGAAACCTGGGTGCCGCTTTCTGAAGTCTCACTATCGGAACCTAGTGATAAAAAAAGAAAATCCAGTATGGCCTTTTAAGATTTAACTGAATTACCCATAAAAACAATTTCCAAAAATCCCAGATTTATCGCATTGCCCCAGTAAATGAAAAACAACCTCTCACGTCAGTCAGTATTTTTGCGGTCAGAAAAGCTATAGATTCCACCAGCACAAAATATGAACAAATAACTCAACTAAGAGATGGAAACATCCTAATTTTCCAAAAATCGTTGATAAATTTATCGCCATAAAAAATATTTCAGGGTTATGTCCCGTCTCAGTCACAGGTATTGCTATATATATATTATAGGTATTGCTTATGCCCCGTGTCTCGTTAATGTGCCCGAATCTGAAAACCTCTCTGAAATGAAACCTCAAAACGTCACTGGAATCTGCAAATTTACTAAGACAGTTGATTCTAAGCCCAAACCAACCGGGTTAATGCTTTTCACTTTCGACGCCTTCCAACCCCATGAAACCATGGAAATAGGATGGTTCAAGACCAAAGTGTCTGAGCACTTCCCTAACCCCATGCGCTGTCAGAATTTCCAAATTCTCGGTCACACAAAAAAAAATGCAACAACAATCCAATGTGTAATGTATGCAATCTACCACCCCATGTCGATACCACGTGTACAAGAAAAATGTGTGCCAATTGCCTTGCGGTGCCCCCCATTAATCTGATTCCAAAGACTGTCGACTGTCCAAAATTCACCCAAATGAAAGAAATTTTAGAAATAAAAGAAGTGTAGTATGGCCCACGCCAAGCGTCTGTACAAAGAACAAAACCCCATACAACCTAACCTCAATAAAAATTCATTCGCCGAAATAACTAATTCTAACTTAACAAAATCACCTTCTTCCAACATAAACATACCAGAACCTACTCAAAACCACACTACAACCCCTAATCTCACAGATAAACCAATTTCCACTCCTAAAACCAATAACAAATCTAACAACGTACCAAATTTGCGCCCTGTGCAAGATTTGTAGAAAGCGCCCCTTTTTATATTTGCACTCGTACATACACTGATTCACATATCGTCGCCTAAATGCGTAAAGCTGCTAAGTCCACTTTTGTCCGAAATTGAGATTTTGATACCATTTTATTAAGAAACACATTCTGCACAAATTGCGTTAATCACTTTTGTCCAATGTATCGTTATAGTTGGTGCAGAATTTTAAAGAGGAAATCAGTTTTTGTATGGAGCCTTAAGCAGTTTTTTTTGTTTTTTTGCTCTCCTGTAAAATTTGCGAAAGTGGACTTAGCAGTTTTACGTATTTAGCCGACGATATGCATAAGACTTTCCCACATTACTCCGACCAAAAGAAGAGATAAAAACTGCCATTTTCTTCATCTAACACAATAGATATGAGAATTTCTGTGAAGAAAAGTATTGTATCCTTTCATCAGTTCACGACTTTTATCATACATTCAGCTGAGCATTAAGTGTCTGAATTTAAAAAAAATTCGCTTAGAAAAAATAAAAGTCACACTAAATTCATGCTGTGGTTTTGATAAGAGTCGGTAAACATTGACCTTAGTTTGCGTCTTAGAGATGCATTTTGGAGTTGAGGTCACTTGAAATTTTAATTGAATTATATTCAATCTCTCCAACTAAGCAGAAGTATTTTTCTAATTTATAAATGAAAGACTAACCCACTAAACAATGGGATTCCACAAGGTTCACCATTGTCTGTAGTGTTATTCTTAATAGCTTTTAGTGATATAAGTATCACGATTGGAAAATATAAGCTCTTGGATCATTGCGTTTACGCTCATGATATCTATATCATGTGTAAGCTCAATGATTAAGAGAAAGCCAAGAATACTTTTTCAAAAGTTGTAAAAGACATCCTCGAATGGTGTATAATCCCAGGCGCTAAACTGTCAATCAATAAATGCAAAGTTCTACATATATCTGTCGAAAACTATCATGTCCAAAACTTTACTTAGCCATTTATAACATTAATATTGAAAGCGTAGAAAATTTAAATGTTTTAGGACTAAGAATTAATTATAAGTATGTACATATAATTGGAAACCGCATTTTTTAAACCTTAATAAGAGCCTAGCTACAAGAAGTTACATATAGTAAATTATTTATCTGATAAAAAACTTAACGTTCACGTAAATACTCTCTGTAGCATATAAAAATCCTTAATTTTATGTAAGATAGATTATGGTTTTCATATGTATGGTAAATGTCCAAGCAGTACTCTAAACGTTTCAAAATCTATAACGTATCATCAATCAGCAAGAAGAAGCATCAACGCTTATCGTACGTGTCAAAGGGAACAATTCTTCCCTTCCATCGTGGAACAAAAATTTTAAGAGAATACTCGTCTAATTTTACCACTGAAGAACGAGCCGTTTTTGAAGCCGCTAAAATAGTACTACAACCCGATCTCAAATTGGTAATATGCTCCGACAGCCTAGGTATCTGTGCTCAAAGCCGTAGCCAACCCAAACCACAAACCCAGGCTAATCAACAATATATAAGGGACCTTCTCATAAAACACCCAACGAATTTAAAACGAATGTGGGTTCCCAGTCACATTGGTATACCGGGTAAAGAATTTGCCGATAAAGAATCAAAGCTTTGTAATGAACCACCTGTTTTTACTTTTGATACGTTTTCAAAAAAAAAGATATTCAAAGACACTGAATAATACGGAGTGAAACCAGACTGGCTATCGCTTTAAAAAGAACAATCTTCCCTGTTTTTATGATAAAGATAAATTAAAACGCAAACCGATTTTATTGTGGGGAAAATATAATTAAAAACCCCACGTTTATTGCTGGCCAACCTTGCACACTGGCTCTTTTCTGAAGACTTACTTATTTTTACCTTAGTTACAATCAGTGATGAGACCTTTTCAATTGATTTACTCACGACTTGGACCGAAAATGCCCTTTCTGCCCACGATATTGTCGACGAATGCCCACGATGTTGCCCACAAAAAAAATACAAAATATAACAAAAATAAAAATCACAACTTTTATTCAAATAAGAAAATAAATAAATTATTTTGTGAAAAATAAGAAAATGGAAGAACAAATACAAAATACATATAACAAAAATGAAAATAACAAATTTCATTCAAATAAATAAATAAATAAAATAATTCAATTAATAAGTTCAAGTGACCTCAACTCGTACGTCGTATACCTGTGCGAAATGCAATCTTTGGAGTTGATGTCACTTGAACTTATTAATTGAATTATATTCAATAGCTCCACTAAAACAGAAATAGTTTTCTAAATTTCTTCACCTTCGTTATTAATAAATAAAATATTTCTTGAAAAATAATTCATAAAGTAGGTACAATGTAGCAATTAATCATTAAAAATAATTCATTCAATTGAATACAAATTTTGTGCACAATGTAATGATAGGTGATTCTTATTTACAACCAAATTCACACAACTTATGTCTTTTTTTTTGAAAAGATGACCTTATTACACAAATGCTGTTAACCAAAATCCGGAAAAAATTGTTATTTTCCTCTCAACCTGGGACCCCTCCCAGCAAACATTTTCATTCAGAACTGTATCATAAATGATTGAAATAAGTGAACAAAACCTTCGAATCTGAATTCATTTCTAAATCGATTTGGGTCCAAACTCCTGGGTAACGAAACACACATATGAATCTTTTAAATGATTCATAAATGATGAATAAATACGAATAGAAGTGAATCCACCCAAATTACTTGTTTGAGGAATTACTTGTGTACGTTCACTTTTATTCACCTACAATGAAGGAGAATCGAATCTCAATCATTTTTATCCTGCAAGAAATTCCGCACAAACCCCCTCTTTCCTTCATAACGTAAAAATGATAGGCTCTTGAAACATTTTCATATTTCATTCACTGAAAATGAACATTTATCGGATGATATTCTTCATTTTTGCTGAATGTTAAGTGAACATTCACCTAAATGTTTGCTGGGCTGCATAGTGCATTGATCATGTTATTGTATAGGTGACTTTTGCACTCGTATGCCTTGCATACGATACAGACACATCGATCAAATATTAAAACAGAAACAAATTCTTAGTTGGAGAAGTTACGAAAATTACTTTAGCAAAATAAACACTGATCAAAATGCTCCTGTTTACCCATCATCGATATCCAGAGCGGCAATATCCAATTTCATTCGTTTTCGATTAGGACACAGTTCTTTAACCCACCAACACCTCCTAAGGAAGGAAAACCCAACTCGTTGCCCATCCTGCAGTAACATCATTAACATGTCACATCTACTTGGCCTATCATCATGCGTTATCTCCAAAAAAGTTAACACTGTCATGAACGTAAACCAAAATATTTTTTCATTTCCAAACACAATTAGTACTGAAAATATCTTAAAGATAGATAAATACCTTCATTTCAATAAATTAATTACATATATAAGTTATCATAATAATTATATTAAATTTTGAGTGGAATACTTTTGTAGCTAGTGCTCTCTTAGATTAGCATATAATATATTAATTTGATATCAGTAAGTAATAATAATAATAATTATTATTTACATATATAAAAATTATCTTTCAATAAAATTTGTGTATTCTTTTAATTTCTGTTTCAATAGAACCAATTACTTGCATGCTGTGAATCCACAACAAAATAATTGCCTCAGAACTTATGTCACTAATTGGAAGTTTATTCGTTGCCTAAACTCGCCACAGCAAAAAACACATATATCTACTTCAGGACGATTTTTTTTCAAATTTTATTTTTAAAATTTAGAGTTCAAAAATCATTTATTCAAAAACTAAGCACTAAAATAACTTCATTTAAAAACATACATAAAGAATGAATATCTGGCCTTAAGATTAGCTGTAACATAATATTGTAAGTGTTGCTGTTTTGTTTTTATATTCATTTTATATTTTAGAAAAAAAAATTTTAATTTGCCCCTCCCACCTAAAGGGGTGGACAAATAGAGTGAACCGATATCTTAATATAATGTCCAACAACAACAAAAAAAAATGGTGCTTTTATCACAAAATGCACAATTTTGGAATCAAGTCGCCCATCTACATAGAAAAGTAAAACCCTTAACTCTTCTGATTGGTTTATTTCAAAAACCGTTATTTGTATGAAAAAAGTATGTTCTACATTTTTGTAGGAAATATTCCAAGCTACTAATTAGTCTTTGACACTTTGTTTGTACAACTTACGATTTGGGAGTTATTCTTGAAAAACCATTTTATGGGCTTTCAACACCCCGTAGAATTGTTAGCGGCGCTCATATCGGTGGGGAATTTTGACAATTTCTTAAGATCACAATGAGGAAGATATATACCAAAATCCAGCTTTCCGGCGATTATTTCCGAATTTAGCTTTTTCGCTTCATTGACTGGACTATATTGAGAAATGTTGTATTGTATATCAAGTTGTCTATATCTATGCCGACTTCAGTAAGGCCTTCGAAAGGTTTTGTAATGGTCTTATTTTATTCAAACCTCATCTCTTTGTTACTCTTCAGCTTTCGTTCAATTGGTCGTTTTTAAAGGAGAGGAAATACCAAGTTCTTTTTAGAGGGATGATTTCTAATTCAATAAACGAAGATTCTGGAGTACCCCAAGGTATTCTACTTTTTATAGTTTCTATCAATGACGTTGTTTCAATAGTAAAATCCTGTATGGTGTTAATGTACGTTGATGATATTAAGTTATTTAAAATAATCAGAAACCAGTCTGATTCTGAATCTTTTCAAAATGATGTAAATTTTTTTGTTTTTTTTTCCAAAGAATTGGTCAATCAAAAACTATTTAATTATATTTTTTTTATTGGTGTACACTGTAGAACACAATGGAACTCGGTTTCTTAATTTAGTTTTTATTATACTTTAATATGAAAAAATTCTTTCAACGTTTGTTATCGAATGAGGAACACAAAAGGCATCCGGAATAATTCGATGAATATTTTGAAACATAAACTCATTGCATTCATTTTTCAAAAACCATATTTTTTCCCAAAATTCCGATACAGATACATTTCTCAGTTTCTTAATATGTTCGCAGTCAGCTAGAGCTCTTTATTCGTTATTTATAGCTTCAATATTTTTGTGTTCATTAGGAAAAAAACTTTAAAACAAATTGAACGATAGAGTTAACTTAACCATCCAATACTGCGCTTTGTGAGAAATTTTGAAGTGCGTTTAAGAAAACGTCATCGAAATCTAATCTTCTTCTAATCTTAGCAGAAATGTTATGTAAAACAGAAATGTTATGTAAAACATTTTAGCATGATTTTTGAAGCCCTGTATAACTTTTTCACTGAACTTTTTAAAAGTGTATAAGATTTCCCATTCGGTGACGCAATATACATATCTCCATAACTGGTAGGTGATTTTGCAAAAGCCAACAAAGGCTTTTCATCAAAAGTTTCCCTTATCATAAAATTTCTACATAATATGTAATTGTTTAAAAATCAATTTCATTGTTGGAAGCAAAATAATAACGTACATAGATGAAGATAATTAGAAAACTACTTCTGTTTAAGTGGAGCGATTGAATATATGATGAGCCCAACTGTCGTACCTGGGCGAAACGCATCTTTTGGAGTTGAGGTCACTTGAACTTAAAAATTGGAAGCTAAATATGTACTCTTACATAGGTATTCAGTTCAGTATTTAAAAGCAAATGAGCGCCTTCAGCCCAAGTGGGGATGGTTTTGATATTGGGTAATTGGGCTTTGAGTATGTTCGCATCGCACATAAATTTTTTTAATAAAGATAAGAGAAAATTATAAATTTTGTACAAACAATTCAAAAGTGTACTGAAAATGGCAAAGATGTACTTACGTACTGAGAACGTACTGAATTCAGTACAATAGTAAGGCTTTTTCCATCAGTTTTATGTATGTATTTGTAACTAGGTATAGAAATTGTAATGTAGAAATAGGTTAAGAAAAATAAATGAGTTCATTTTTAGTCTCTTAAGAAAGAGGACGTCTTTTTTTGCCTTCTTTCGGCTCTTGTAAATGGGTGTTTTAGATTTCTTCACTAAGGTTAAAACTAAATGATCAAGACCAAAGCAAATATATGAAAAACCGCAGGTGTTGACATCTTAATGGTGCTTGATTTAGGATTTTTTGTCTTGTTTGTCTTGATCATTTAGTTTCAACCTCTGATTCACAATTAAGCCCTATCGAGGTTGAATTCCGAGAAGCGTGTTCTTTTGGAGCACTCAGTACGAATTAGAAGGCTTTTTTAATAATACAAATTCTGTATACTATATCTACTGAAATACATCAGCCAAGTAGAAGACTTAGCACTATTTTATTTGGACTTGTTGAATCATTGATTCAAAATAGCATTTAACGGCCTTTAGTCCTACAAAAATTTGGCGTTTCGTTTGTAGGACTAAAGGCAGTTAAAAGCTACTTTTAATCTAAAATTCATATTGTTGTGAGGTCTTCGTGGTTTAAGTGGTAGGAGGGACTTTCATTCTCCAATGATTCAAATAAAATATGTATATATTTTTAATGTGAATACATGTCTTCAAGCAAAGGATAATGTTTCAAATAAAATAACGAAGAATTACACGCAAATTGAAATCATCACAATAAACAAAGTAAAAAATAAGTACCTAAACATTAATTAGTTATTTTTTTAATTTAAAAAAAAGTGGAATTGGAGACATTTTTAAATGTGCAAACAAATTTAGTATCTATAAAATAATATTGCATAAGAAAATTTCTTTTAATAAATCGCTTTAACGATTTTCAAAACTTTTTTCTCATAATTAGATTTTCTTTAGTTTTTTTTAATCCTTAAAGGAATGAACAAACTTTGTGGTCAGCGATATTTATTTTTGGTTCTAAGTTTTCTTTATTGACCGCAGTAATTTAAAAATAAAAATAATCAAAATAAACATGTAATTTTAAAACGTCATAAATGTTATCATAATATTGAACACCTGAACTATGTAGGTATGTCTTTTCGTTTAAGCAATCATTTTAATCACAGTACCTACCTACACAACACAATTTTTATACTTTGTACCTAATTAATTAAATTTCTTGCAATATAAATTATTTTCACTCGTAAAGGGACCACCTACTCAGCAAAATACAAAAACTTACATGGAAAAGTCCTCCCCTCTACCTATAATGAAAAAAATTTCTGAATTGATATACATTTTTTTTTTTTTACACATATGTATGTAGGTAGTAAATGTTTTTCAAATATGTAGGTATATTCTTAAAACTATTTTGTATGGTAAGACAGACACCCATTAACCCAATTAACGATTGTATTTATACATACATGTACTTTTATCAACCAGGGAAAATAAAAAATCATCACATCAGATGCATAAACAAATAAAACTAAAATTAAAAACACTTACATATGTACGTACATATTATTTGTCTTCATTCATAAACATACCTACCCACAATTCTTTTTCGAAAAAGATCCCAAAAAGATTTTTTAACACTGAAATTTGTTCGAAATGTCAGACAAAATCTAGTTTCTGTGTTTTGTGAACGATTCAACGATATGTAAAATTTTGCCGAAATCCGAAATTATGGTTCGGAGTGAAAACCGTATTAGGTACTTTATCATTACATTTTAAGAAAAAGTATTATTATAAATCAACATTTTATGTTTAATTCGAAACAATTTTAATTTTCTATTTACAACAATAATTTTTTAAGCTCTAAGTATTATTTAAAAAACTATTATTAAAAAACTAAAATTAAATAATGTCATCTTTTGTGGTAAATACATATTTTTAACATAATTTTATAACAGTAGTCCTGTTTTGTTTTTAGTAACATAACGATAGGTACTATATCTATATGTAAACTACAAAATAAATGATGTTGTGCTCCTAAGGAGCTTCGAAGTTGGAGAAAATTTCCAAAATTTCCTATTTTTTACGAATACTTTAACGAAAACAAATAATATATGATTCTTAATTTACATAAAATCAACAAAATATACGCAAAAAGTCCTAAATTTAAAAATAAAAACAAAACAAAACAAAATAAAACAATTATTTTAAGGATTCTAAGACGAATAGTCAATTTCTTTCCAATGAACAATGCACCGTTGGGAATCTGGAGCTCGACTGAATGGTCTGGTTCCATCACTGTGAACATATTTATTTACTTGGTAATCCAATAGCGTCTTGTATTTGTAGACATCTGATCCAAGTTGCTGTTTATAAAATTGTTTATAAAATTAAAACTTAATACCAACAAATTTAAGGCATAAAATTATATTACCTGTGTAAGTGGACTGGTGTTCGTTGTTAAAATACCAACAAAGTTCTTAGCTTTAGCTAATTTTAGAACTTCGTGTTCCATAAAATGCATACAGGCAATGTTCTCTTGTGGATTTAAGTCGGGGCTAGTTCCCATCATGAATGAATGGAATATTGAGTTTAGTCCTTTTGGCAGGTATGTGTCTCTGATAAGAAAAATACAATAAAATGTATTTACTCAATTGCGAAATTAATGAAGAAAGGCTTTTCTAAAAGTTACTAGAGGAATGCCAATTTATAACAGTTTATCACGCGCTTCGCATGAACTGAAAAAAAATCTGGTTGCCGAAATATGTCCACCGGCAGAGGGCCCTGACCACGCGGGGCTGGATAAACAGTGCTTTTATAAACAAAACTATTTTAAATTGGCATTTCCTCAAACACTACCTTTAAATAAATGTAAAGAAATTAATATATATTGTAATTATTGTCATTTTGTTAATTCAAAATAATTTCTGGCTAAATAATTGAATTCATTGAATATTTTCAACTTATAAATTTTTATAGATTTTATTCTTTTTAATAAGCGATTTAATTTAACATTCTATTTATATTACGTATGTATATTTAATTTAAAACTATGTACTTTTTAGGATATGTACTACCTATACATTGTACATATTACAAATGTATCTGTGAAATATAAAGTAAAGTTTTATTTGTTTACCTTATGGGTCCTTCTAATGTTTCGAGAAAATCAAAAATCATTGATAGAAGTGAACTAACTTCAACAGCCGGTTCATTGTGAGCATCGAAGTTTAAAGCTGTGCCAATCGCTCTGTTTGTATTCATATCTTTCACAATGAAGCTTAAGTCCCTTTCAACGAGCACTTCCCATATGTCCTATAAAATAAATATATTTATGTACATATAATTAAAATAATTTTGAAATGTTAATGAAAAAAGACATTAGTTTCGTTCGTTGAACTATACCCATTGGTTAACCCAGGTTTTCTTAAGAATTACCAACAAAAATAGTTTTTTCGGTTTTTAAAAAACACCTGAGGTCTGTAAGTTGCGTTTTTGACATTCAAAGCAAGAAACGAGAAGTTCTGTGCTAAATAATTTAAACATAAAATTTGTTTTCAAAATAATTTACTTTACAACTTTCCCATTGCTATTTCTATTTATTATCTTTTAACTAAATTTTTCACTGCAACCAGCGAATCCACAACAAAATAATTGCCTCACAATTCATGTTACTTAAGCAGTTTATTCGTTAACTTGACATATGAAAAACTGAACAGGCCAGTTCAGGGTGACCCAAAAAAAACACAGAATTTAGGTTCCCCCACACCAACGCGAATCTTTCGTGATGACGACGAAAACAATAATAAAAACACGAGGTTGTCAATGAAAACAACACGTTGTTATTATTGTTTTTGTCATCGCCACAAGAAATTCGCGTTGGTGTGTGGGATACTTTTAACTGTCAAGGTGAGTTCAGGTTTTTCCAAAAAAACGCTTAAAGGTGACTGCAGGGCTCAACGAACAAACTAAGAGTAAGGTACTAAAATCTTTTTTCAACTCGACAAACAACTTGTCTTCTGGGAACTGTAAGACTTAAATTCGCAATCCATAAGAACATCAGAACGCATTTCGGAAACCGGTGAATAGAAAATTCGTTCGAATTTAACTTCAAACACTTTTTTAAGTTAATAGTAATATTATAGTTTTCAGAAGAGAAAGAGACTCACTTACAACTGACTTGGGAGAATTTGATAATCCTAAATTTTGATTTAAAACGGGAACAAGAGATGAAGGTAACCAATCAAGGCGTCAGAGTTGGTCAGAGATTTTTCACATTATTTTCAGTTTTTCAGTGTCTGAGTTAAGCCAGAGTTAGTTAGTTCTGTGATTAAATTGAACCCGATTCAACTCAGAAGCATTTTTTCAGTGTAGCATATACTCTAATAGCGTTTTTGATTGTTAATCCAGCTGAGAAATGCTGGATAGTGGGTGTGTTTCTTTATTTTTTCTGGACAACGAATAGAAAAGACAGAAAAGACAGAAAAGGCAAAATTTCTAACTAGAATATCCAGAATGGAATAAATAAAGAAACAGATTTTAAGGGAAAGAATATCGAACTATCAGCAGTTTATTTTCATGTCAATCAAAATTATTTTTATAATTTGTGTGTATTATCAAGTTTGTCTTGATGGGCTTGCTATCCAGACCGACGAATTTGCATCTTAAAATAGAAGAAATAGATAAATATTTCACTTGGTTGATTTTCAAAATATTTTCTACAATGATCATTTACTACGCATGTTTACACTACAAAACACGCGACTTTACAAAAGGTGAAACGCAGAAGAATTACCTACCTACTCAGTTAATGTTAATTTAATAAATCGGAAATTACATGTCATATTGAAAGTGGGAAAGAATTCCATGCTACTGCCAAATTTGTGGGAGAGAAAAGACTTTTCATTTTTTGACTACACATAGCAGTTTAATTTAAACTCAATAAAAATGAGATGAAAAAAAAATTCTAAAAATTCTCATGTATTAACACAATATGTCAAATGGTGTAGGCTGGAATATCATGCTTTGTAAGATGGGCAGTCATATTTTGTTTCCACACTATATTCTATATCTACATGATTTGTTTCCCACTTTTTTGACATGTGTTAATACTCAGTGGGATAGTGTGGAAGGGAATGAAAAAAATGAAATGTATCTGTCAAACTAGAGAATATTCTATTTACACTACCTCTTGACTGGGAACAAAAAGAATGCATTCCAATTATTCTGGAAGGAATAAAGAAACAACAAAAAAGTTTATCCGGAATATTTTAGTGAATATAGAAACTCAAAAGCGGTGTTCCAGGTATTCAGAATATTCGGAATGAATGTGTCTCTATTCCAAAGTATTTTGACACACATCTGTCAGAAATATCTATCCAGTTAATTCGATGAGTTAACTCGGGATCTAAATTTACTGAAAAATATTTTTTAGGAGTTAAGTCTGGAGTTAACTCTCATTTAACTCGAGTATGTATGTATAACACTGAAACAGGGATGATCTAGCACTTAGTGAACGATTGAGTTATTCAGTTACTGTTTTCGTGATTTTTGGAGGCATATATTAGGCGTTTTTAATTTTTAGCCCCGAACGTGGCACTGAGCTGTCAAAAAGAAAACTATGTTACTTTTTAACTCGGAGCGCTCCGAGCTCTCAACTTGCATTTCTTTTTAAGGTCAGAGCTCGACCGCGGCTCGCTCGATGAGCTCGGAAAAAAATGACCGAGCACATCGAGCACAAAGCTGAGCGCGGCTAACTTCATACAATTTTCATGTAATTTCACAGATTACTAAGCATATGAGAGTTCAGTGCTCAATTGAGTTTCTTAAATAGATCGGTGCGCTCAGGCCACGCTCTGTTCGGAGTGAGCTCTATTCGCTCAGAGCCCGCTCTGTGCCCCGCTCGGGGCTAAAAAAGAAAAACGCCTATTGTAGCAACCAATACTAGGAAATTGAAACTTAGTAATCAGCTTTTGCTGGCTTGTCTAAGCCAATATTTGCGAACTAAGCAAACATTTTAAAGTATTTCCGACTTTAAAGTAAAAGGGTTAGTTTCGAAAACTTGGGTTTGATTTTGTTTGTACTACAATATACTTACATTGATGATATCGCTGTAGTCTGTTCTCAAAATATCTGGCTTCAACCATTGTTCCAAATCAGCTTTCCCATAGAAACTTTCTACAATGATTCTAAACACAAATTTTGATTAATATGTATACTATAAAATAAATTCAGTTAAAAATATGTAGGTACTTGAAAGTTTCAAACCACTTTAAGGGGAAATGACAAAATTTAAACTTCTCAAGTAATTCAGTGAAAGTTCAATTGGGATACGATTACATTCACATTTTTGAACTTGAATTTGCTGCAAATAAACACAATTAACCATTTATTTTCCATGGTGTACGTATCTTAACTTAATTTTTTTCAATATTGCAAATATTCCCTCCAAATGGTTTTTTCTCGTTATTATGCCAGATTTAAATGATTTAAAAATTGTAATACATATTTGTTTTCATTTAATTTTAATTTGGAACACTTTCAGTCGTATTTATAAACCCATTCCAAAGTATGTCTAACTTTGAAGAGCTCTCCAACTCCAAAATCATGTTCCATCGATTGTTTTACATAGACACTACAATTGTTTGTCCAAACCTATTCTAAATTGGGTATGTTCAATGAACATAAAATATAAAAGTTATCTTGAAATGAATGAAATGTTCATTGAACGTGTCCAAATGTGGACTAAATTGACAGATTACAGTGATGTCAGTGAGTATATAAAAATATATTTAGACAACTGTTGCGTTTATATGTGACAAGTCCAAAATTGTATTCTTAAATCAAAACTTACTCAATCACATCATCTTTGTCGGATAAGGTAAGCGGATATGCTTTCATGTTCAAGTGTGGACAAGCATTTGTCCATTCTTCTTCCATCGGTACAGAATTGTCATTTTTAGCCATTTTGTAAAGAATATCACCCAGATTTTTTGCTCGAATAAAATCCGATATGCCAATAGAGTAGCCTTTTTCACGCAACAAAGTAACGGTAAATATTGAATTCAATGAATTTCCACCAAGCTCATAGAAATTACTATTCGGCGTCAAGGTTGCTCGGGTCGAACGACCTATAACACTACCCACAGTTTCGAAGAGATCCCTTGCAATTAGCTTTAAATCTTCAGGAACTTGGGAATAGTCAAAATCAAGTATTATAATTGTGTCGTCCTCGTTGTTATTGGCACTTTCATATGTTTTTAATAGGGCTTGTCGATCGATTTTTCCATTGACCAATAGGGGAACACGATCAATAATCACAACTTGGGGAATCATATAATCTGCTAGTTTATTTTTTAATGCTGCTTCTAATTGAAGTCCCGTAAGGAGAGGTGAGTCATCCCGCAGTTTGACAAATGCTAAAAGAGCCTGATCAAGCTGCTCTACATGATAGCAGAGTACAATAGCTTTGTCGACAACTTCAATTAAAAGAATATTTTTCTCAACTTCAGACAGATCAACTCGATGACCACGAATTTTGATCTGTGAATCGGTGCGACCTTCATAAAAAATGAAACCACCTTGAACTGATCCATAGTCACCAGTTCGATATAGACGAGAGTATTCTAAAAATAAAATTAACGGTTAGGGAAGGACAAATGATAAAAACAAACTTCATAAACATACTGTATTCAACAGCAAGTGGATTCTCAAAGAAACGGTCAGGATCACGCCCGTTAACATAACCACTGGCAAGATTTAATCCAGAAACAAATATTTCACCAATATCACCATTTTTCACCGGTCTGTAGTCCTGATCCAGTAAATATATCACAGTATTGTCGATCGGAAGTCCTGTAATTATAAACCACATTTTAAGCCTTCAAGCTTTAATTAAACGATCAAAAAAATACCCAGCCTACCTATAGGAATGCGATCAAGCTGGCTTAATTGTTTCTTACTCTTGCAAGCGAAAAAGGTAACATCGCCCATAACTTCTGTGGAGCCATAAAAATTGTACAAAGCATGGACACCCTCTTGGAAGTAATCATAGAAGCTCTCGGCTAATTGTACTGGTAACGGTTCTCCGGAACACACCCAAATCTGAAGACTGTTCAAAAGTTTAACATTCGATTTGCCACTCATTTGCAGGTACAAAAGAATGTTGCGCAAGAGCGTTGGCACCAGCACCAATCGACGTATCTTATACTGATCTAATACTGTAACCAGTCTCTCGGGATCTTTTGTTATTGCTTTCGGAATAACAAGAATTGCCATACCTTCAAATAAAAAAAAATAATCAAAAACAGTGATTTTATTAATTTGTTACTTTGTTAATTGAGCTTTTATCCTTACCGTTTAATAGTGGACCCCATAGTTCGGAAATTGAATCAACAAATGTCAGCGCCGTTTTGAATACTCCAATTGATTCGTCTGAGGTGTATGGAAATGAGTCCCACTGCCATTGTAAACGGTTTAATATAATCGAATGAGGCAACCGCACACCTTTGAAAAGAAATGGAGTATAAAATTAATTCGTAATAAATTACCTAGAGAGCTTAACTGTATTATTATTTAAAACTATCTGATACCCTAGAGCTCTAAGCTAAACAGGAACTAAATTCGTGTCAAAAAGATGTGTGTGACAGTTTATAAATTAATTTTAACTTCCGCAACACCGTGATTGTGAATTTTTATTTACTTTTTATATTTTAAATTCAGACAACAGCTGGCGCAACATTACAGCGATTTAGTACGATGTTTAACCGTTTTTAGTATGTTGCTGGGCTAGAAACAGGATTTTTTTAAATTTTAAACGAATTGGCATCGCACTATCTTTTTTATATTTTACTAAAGTGAAAATCACCAAATGCCTATTTCATCTTTTTAGTATCATACTAACTCCAAAGGTCACTTTGACAATTGAAAATTTGAAAGTGGTAGGTTTGCTCACAGTACACATATTAAAGGTAATATATTGCGCAGGTTGTCAAAGTTAAAAATGTCAAAAAATTAAAAATGGCTGTTCGAGTGCCCACAGGAACTCAACGCGCATCATTAGAAACAACAACAAAATATTGAAATTAGACAAGGAAGGGGGCACTGAATCCACCATTTTACCACCATAATACCTCTATTTTGACAGATGCGCAGAACTGAACAAAAATGAAAACGCTAATGATATTACCTTTAATATGTGTACTGTGGGTTTGCTTACTTTTTCGCATGAACTGTCGTTTTTAAAGCTTGAAGGCAAATGTGGTTTATAATAACAGCTGACTTCCGAAAGTCAATTCTGCTATAGATTTTTTAATATTTTATTAAAGTTAAAATTACCTAAAGCCTATTTTATCTTTTTAGTATCATACTAACTCCAAATGTCATTTTGACAATTAAAAATATGAATATGGTTTGTTTGGTTACTTTTTCGCATAAACTATCGTTTTTTAGGCCCGCGTTCAGCTGAAGTTTATTGAAAACTAGGTTAAGTATGATATTACTTGAAAAAATTTTTAAAACTAAAAATATTTTAGAAAAAAATTATAGTTACATAAGTAGTATTATGCTAATACATTAACATCAGGCTGTTTACTATTTTTCGGCAGAAGGCTGATGCTCCAATTTTTTTAATTCAAGTGAATTTTAATAAAAAAAAAAACTTATTGTAATGCTTGTAAAAAGACAACGCTGTATAAGCGAATAAATCTATTGGTTTTCCAACTCGTGAGCAATGAGCAACCACATAATTTTTTGTGTTCAGCGACATCTTTTGGAAAACTTGAAAACTTTTGATTTACGTGCACTTCTCACTTAACCAGGAATATATTAATTATGTAAGTTTTTGAAATGATTATTTTGTGCGTTTAATTCTTTGTTTTCATGTTAAATAACACTTTCTTACTCCCTCAAACAAAATATCAGTAATATAGAGAATTTAACTGTGTACAATTTTAGTTAATATATTTTTTACCGTGAATTTGAAAATAAAAGAGTTATTATTCAATATATACAATATAAGTTCAAATGACCTCAACTCCAAAAATGCGTTTTGCCCAGGTACGACAGTTGGTCACAAATTAAAGTCGATGGTTACCGACTCAGAAATCACAGCATAAATTGAATATACTGTGAATTTTATATTTATAAAGGAATTTAATTACATTCAGACACTTAAGAAAAAAGTTAAAATTAAAACTAAACTAGATTTTTTTTTTAAAAAATATCATATCAATGTCCCATGCAAGACTATACTAAGTCAACTTAGTACAGTTTTGAGTTATTTATGTCATTAAAACCGCCTCATCGACTCAAATAATTTGAACCTCTCTCATGAAAAATAGCGTATTTGCACTAAGTATAGTTTATGTAGATATAAAGAGCCCAAATACCTTTTATGCTCGGATACATAAGCGGCTCTTTGAGCTAAGAATAACAGACGACATTTCAACAAATAACATATATATATTACGTATATATATGTCTATTAATTTTTTAAACACTTTTATTATATTTTCTTAAGGCTTAACTACATAAGCCAAAAAGTACTGAAGTACAAAAGTAAAAATATTTTTTTTACCGCTAGCGCCGTTGTTTTGTGAAAAAAAATACACAAATTTGTTTTTAAACCAAAATTTAAGCTTTCTGCATCATTTTTATAAGTTTTCCAGTCAGAAACACTATGCTAAAATGAGTTTGAAAATTTTCACTTTTTTACTTTTTCACTTTTTTGGTTTATGTAGTTAAGCCTTTATAATCCCTTTTATTGTTGCGTATAAGAAAACTTTCGATATGTACAAATCTTCAAAAAAACTACCACCCTTTTTAATAAAAAAAACCAGTCAATTTTCCGCCGACATAAAATTGTAAAGTTGCAAGACCGCCACTTAAAGCCATAGTAAACAAATTTAGGGTATATGTACCTATATTGCGCAGAATGTCAAAGTTTAAAGTGTCTGAAATTAAAAACGACTGGACACTGGAACCGCCATTTTCTTCGATTTTGATAAATGCGCAGAACTTAACAAAAATGAAAACGTTTATGATATTACCTTAATATGTTTATTGTTATAATTAAAACATCTTGCGTAAATGTGTGACAATTAGCCGATTGAGCCATAATCTCATAACACCATTAAAAATAAGTTTGCTTCAATTTTCATTTACGACGTTAAAACACACAAATTCTTGTCAGAAAGTTCACAATTTGTTGGAAAAGCATTCCCACATAAATTGTGACAGATACGATGGTTTTTCGACGTTGCATGAATAGCAAATGTAAAAAGAAACTTGAAATGTCAAAAGCATATTTTTGCATTGCATTTCGGAACTAATGTTTGTTTAAAATGTTGATTGTTGCTGTAATTAATAATGGACTCTTAAAAAAAATTAATAAAGATCTTGCTTAATTGTTGTACAATAAATCTTTACAAAAAGAAGAACACAATTGTAAAAAAAAAACATTAGGTCTGTTTCTTTACTTCCCAAAACTGAAACTTTCTACCCATTTTGGCGCAAACTTCTGTCAAATTCCATTAAAAAAAAATTAAATTGGACTAGAATTGGTCAAAATTGTTATTTTTGGGGAGTAAAGAAACAGACCTATTATTTATGAATTTCTAATATTTTCTTGAATACTACACCCTAGATTTTATTTTTGACCTTTTCCGAGCAAAAATTCTCTTCATGCGCCAATCGAATTGTTAACAACATCTTCATCTAATGGGTCCAGTTTTTCAATTTTCTAAAACTGTTGTTACAAGTAAAGTTTCAAATAAAACAAATAAATAGACCCCAGTCACACCAAACAATAAACAAATTCAAATGCAAGTGAAATACGCAAGATATGTTATGACACTTGGACAAATACTTTTTCATTTGCACACCAATGATATGATGTAAACTAGGTTTTGTGTTGCTGATTATTTTATTGTTATGAATTTAATTTACCTTTTGGAATTCCTGTGCTTCCTGAGGTGTACAATATAATAGCTAGGTCTTTTGCAACATTCAACATTTTGCTGTCAGGAATATTACTCGTTTGCATTTCATGTGACTTCTGGTACAGTTCATTGACACTTAATGTGCACGTTGAACCGAAGAGCTTTTGGTCGATTTCATTATCGCATATAACCATTATTGGATTGGCTTCATTCAAAATGTGCTCTATACGATTGGCAGGAAAACTTGGATCGATTGGTAAATATGCTGCACCAGCTTTCCACGTTGCAAGAAGCACCATTACCAGAGTATCGGATGGTTGCATGCAAACAGCAATTACATAATCACCATCTTGATTTGGTTTCAATGAACGTTTAAGTGATTCGCGAAGAAAAAATCTACCAAATTGATTTGACTTCTCATTGACTTGTTGATAGGTTAATGCCCTAGAAATGACTCCGCCCGATGGGACTTCATCGTTGTATATGAGCGCTGATTTGCAAGAATTTTGAAGGAGGTTTTCCTCGAATATTCTATGAATATTACGTGATGATAATTTCTTCTGTTGACCTTTGATAATAGACAGCTGTGGAATCGACCCCATGATCTACAATAAAATAAAACAAAACAAATAATTTTAATTTATTGCTTATTTTTTGAGTTAACGTTAATGTCAAGTTTAGTGCGATATATTTTAAAGGGGGTTAAGAAGAAAATAGAGGAGTAGATTTATGGCTAAAATACAACTCAATATTGTAAGTGCTCCCGTTGCTGTTTCTACATAATTTTAATTTAGTTTCCTTTTTTACTTAATTTTTAAGAAAATTTTACCTCCCATACCTAATACGACTGCATTTTAATCTTGACCTTACCCGTACACGGTTTAGCTTCACCATGAATAAAAAAAATTATAAATACCTCTTTTTCTAATAACTTACAATTATATTATTTAATCAGTATAATTTATAAATAACTTTTGGAGCAATTAAAATGAATTTAAGTTATTCAATATTTTTATTTAAAAAAATCATTTAGTACTGAATTAATGTAAGGTAATAACAATTACATTATTATTTTTTTTTATTTATACCTATATATTTGCTTCTTAAAAGTAAAAGTTAATTTAAAATTTATTATCTAGGAAACTTTGTCTATATAAACTAATTTATTCTAAGGTGAATGCATTTTAATGTAATCTGTCTGTCGTATAACAGTTATTGTGTGGCGAAAAGTATTCATTTCAACTTTTATTAAAATATGTGAAGGTCATTCTTCCTGTTTCTGCATCTCTCACTTGCCATATATACATAGATCAATCTCAAGACCGCAAAACACAAATCCATTAAAAAAGTGTGATTTTTGTATGTGATCTTTAACTAATTTAATAGGAACAAAAAGAAAGAAATGTCATGAAAACACGCATCGGGAAATCCATCAGTTTGGGAAGTTGGTAATCAAATTTCCAAGAATACCCCACAAGCAAGCACATCGATTCAATGGAATCCCCCTATATTCTATGTCATTACAGACTGTTGGTTAGCAAAATAATTGCAACGAATCGCAACAAAAAGACTCTCGCTGGGTTGAGAGAGGGACTTGTTTATAGCGTTCCAGCGAGAAGACATGCAGTTTGATAAGCAATTAGTCACATCCTCATTAAATGTTTTGACTCTGTCAATGCAAATGACTGTGGTGCAGGTGCAACTTACATATAACCAAACCATATATACATTCCCGTAACTACATGGGAACGTTTTCAAATCTGCTTAGATCTCAGATTAAAGCTGACTTATGCGGAAATGTACAAAGCTATGGGACACTAATTTGTGTGCTCCACTACTGCGCTTCGATCTGCCAATGTGACCTTGAATCTGTCAAGAAATCAATCACTAATCAGTAGTTGATTAGGCTTTGCGCCTGCATTTTTCTTGTTAGGGAGGTAGTAGCAGATATTTTTACTGGTTTTACCTTATTGCATATAACAGAATTTAAATGAATTAAAGTTCTAGGCAAAATAAACAATTGACGTGTTTTTTTTTACAAGATATAGTTCAGGCGTGGACGAAATAATAGACAACGCGGGACTATGCCACTCCACCACAGAAAGAATACTATTATAAATAAATAAATAAAATATTTAATTAATGGCACGTCAGCTATATGGACTCCACAATCTGGAGACTATAGAGAACTAGTTGTTAAGGCGAAGGAATGGGTGGTATCTTCAATTTTCTGTGATATACAAACCGCTAGGAAGAGAGAGGTATCTTTATATATAGTGAAAAATATACTCTTGAGGGATTTGTAATGTCCTCGAAGAGGCAGCACACCTGGCAAAAATTTAATCAATGTCAATGATCTAATTCACGTAAGTAGAAATTAAGTAGTAGTAGTAATTAAATTAGTTAAATATCTTTTACAAAGAACTAAATATAAAAGTGAATTATGTACATTTATGACGTACATTATTATGCCTATTTCTTTACTTATCAAAACTGACAATTTTGACCAATTCTAGTCCAATTTTACTATTTTAATACTATTTTTCCCAAAACTGAGTTTTTTCCCATGCATTTTGACAGCAAATTGTGAAAATTTGTGAAATTTTGTGCAAATTCGCAAGAAATTACATGTAACCAAAACAGACCTAAAAAAAACAGCTAAAATGAGAAAGTGTTGTGTAAGTTCACAATTTTTGAGAATTTGTAAGTGCGTGCAGACTAAATAATACACTTTGGCTTTGGCGACAGCAGAGTTGAATGCAAATAAGCAGTAGGTAGGTGAGGTACATATTATACTAACAATTATTTGCAAAATTTGTAAGCTTCTGAATTTATAGGGAATCGAATTATGTATACCTAATTGCCACTATCTCCCTAACAAATAAATTTATTGGGTTGGGGTCATTATTCTGTAAGTTTCCAAAATTCTGTATTTCAAAATTCTGTATTTTAAAATTCTGTAAATGTAAAATTCTGTATTCCAAAATTCTGAAAATCCAAAATTCGGTTTTTCAAAATTCTGTAAAACCATAATTCTGCAGGTATTTTAAAATACTGTTTTCCAAAATTCTGTTTTTAAAAATTTTGTAAATTATAACCAAATTGATAATAAAAAAAAGTCCGCACTTTTTTCCATATCAAAATTATTTTTCTTTTATAATTTACAGAATTTTGACAACATTTTGGAGTTCAGAATTTAAAAAAATTGTTCATATCTATATTCCAATTTAATTTATTTCAACATTTTCAGAAAAAGTATGTTCATCTCATGTTTGTTATTCTTTCATAATTTACTCTGATATTGTTTGCAATTATGAACGATTTTCTCCTCTTAATAAAATGTTTAAATTATTAATTTTTTCAAAAATAATTACAATAATTTGTTTAACCAAACTGTTAGGGCCAGTTTCACAGTGAAGTAAGTGACACTTAAGTGCCAAATATGGAAAACTAATTCCCAATTTCATAGTGTATAAACTTATCGGAATAAGTGACACTTAAGTCTCCCCTGTTGGTCACTTAAGTTCCACTTACGCAGGTAGTAAAACTGCGGCTAAAGTGCCAAAATTTCAAAATTAAGTGCAACTTATTTTGTTAAGTGTGCACTGTGAAACTGGCCCTTAATACTTCAGTTAAATTTAAGTTAATTTTTTTTCAATTTTATAACATGTAGGTACATATAATTTTAAAAAACAAGTAATAATTATCTGGGTTTAATAAATAAATGAATGTGTCAAACTTTCAAAGCATTATGCAATGTCATTTTTTTGTTTGAACGTTCGGGGTAGGTACTCCTTTTGCACTCTTATTTCGCTGCTTCTTATGTCGTTTTCGATTAGATTTTCGAACTGTTCATAGTGTTCAACTCTACTTCTTTTTGATATCAATCGAATATGAAAACATCTACTTCCCAAATTGTAAATGTCTCTTTTCTTATAAATCCAACAATGAAATGGTTATCCGTTAACTTCACAAATTTCAAAGAAGAATTGACATTTGCCGCCATTTGCAACCGGGTGGCGCGGCGCGGTAAAAACTTTTGCGCCACCTTGTATATTTCCGATGAAATGGAACCGATCACGGGGATTCAGTAGCCAAATGCTTTGTGCTTATTTTTGTCTGCACTATCCACACTAACGGAGTCTGATGAGTGATGACTCGGCCTGGCAGTCATAAAATAGCTATAACTCCAGCCTATAAACAATTGATGGTATCTCATTCAAGAGGTTGTTATTTCAGTGTTAATATATTAATAAGCTATGCAGCCTTTAATGAGAGTGTGCTATTACTACCACACAAAAATCCCCCTTGGTGATTTTTAATTTTGTTGGTAATAACTTTTGATTAAGTTGACACATTAAATTATACAATAGAAATGTTATGTATAGTATACCAGCTGATGCCTTTAACTTTGTCTCCTTTTAGATATTGGAAAGAATTTCTCTTCCGTGGATCATCATTAAATATCAACAATATACAATAATTTAACAAAAAAAATACATTATCCTCGTCAATTTTGGTCGACGGAATACAATCACGCGAAAAACCTTAACATCTCCCTAAGCTTTATCGACAGCTACTTACAATTTCTGCTCACGCCAAATCAAAAAAATAAGGAAGATGAAAACACAATTTGAATGTCAAAAAAAAACACTCACCGAGCTGTCATTGAAAATGTCCAAAATCAAGTTTTAAATTTGCAAAATTAAAAGGATCAAAACTAAAATCAAAAATTTAAATAGTCACTTGCAACAATCGAGGAGGAACACCATAAAATTAAAAAAATCAAATAACTCATAAAAACTACTTAAACTGTCAATTTGGAATGAAACGGTATTATATTGAAGATGTCAACAGCGAACTACGAATCAGGATTAGTACTTTTGCAAAATAAACTAAAGATAAAAGAAAAAAATTATAATTTCAATAAATGCAGTTGGTATGCATCAACCGACCTTCCAATAATCACTCTTTAACTACTACTAGCTGCATTTTATTATCCAAATGATCTGATTTGGAACATCCTTAGAAGAAGAAATAGAGGTACGGGCATATCGAGGAAAAAATGAGGCTTTTCCCATACTAGTGTGAGTTACACAAACACAAATGCATTCACACAGGGAAGACATGCAGTTAGACAGCTAAATTCCGGGGCGCCCAAAGGAACTTTTAGCAGGTTTTTTGAGGAATGTGTTTTGAGATTTTAAATAGTCAAAAGAGTAAGCGTATTTTCTTTTCTTTTCTATCGAAAAGAAGAACTGTCGTTTTGAGGGGTTCAAAAGACTTCTGGACGACCAATTAAAAATGCCATAACAATCATTCGCATTTTATTAATAGGTGTGGTCCTTTGGACCTGGAAGTACTTTTTATAACTTCCCAGTAGATGATGAAGGCAACGCTATAATTTTGCCAAAAGAAAAATCTAACCTCAATGTAGATGTTATCTTTGTTGTTTGTTTTTTATTTAAGATTAGAGGAACGTCAACAGCTGATGGTGTTGATTTTTGCGTGGATTCATTTCGTTGCTAGATTATTGAAGTGCTGTGAACTACTTTGAATTCATAGAGTAGAAGTTTTGACTGCAGTCAGAAGTAATCTACAGTAGATGCTCTAGCTCAAATAAAACACGCCTTATGTAAAAACATAAAAAGACTGATGAGTCCAAGTGAGATCGCCGGGAAGAAACGGCAAATTTTTGTAGGACTAAAGGCCGTTAAAAGCTATTTTGAATCAATTATTCAACAAGTCCAAATAAAATAGTGCTAAGTCTTCTACTTGGCTGATGTATTTCAGTAGTATATAGAACTTGTATTATTAAAAAAAAACCTTCTTATAAAAAGAGAAAGATTGTATGGGTATTCACGAACGTCGGAAGCTTTCCGACGTCGTAAAACCGTAAAGTTTCCAACACACGTTTCATGAACACCTCTTAAAACATCTTGCGTAAATGTTGTGATAAACCAATCAGCTGATTCACCCATAAAGTCATAATACCCTTTGAAATATTTTTACCACGTTTACCATTTTCATTTACGATGTTTACGACACAATTTCTTGTCCGAAAGTTTACGATTTGTTGGAAAAGTTTTCCCATACAATTTTTGACAGTTCCTTTACGACATCGTAAGCTTTTCGACGCTGGATTTTCGACGTTGCATGAATACACTTAGTTTTTGGAAAACCCTAAAGGCTCCTCCCTTAGAATTAGAAGATAAGGATGTGGTTTTCCTTTGGGCTACAGTATCTACTGCAGAGAACTTCTGGCTCAGTCAACACTTCTACTCTATGAATTCAAAGTAGTTTACAGCACTTCAATAATCTAGCAATGAAATGAATCACCAATAGGTGTTCAATCTGTCTTTCAAATATTTTTGTCTGACGCTTATTTTGTTTTTGATTGGATTTTCGGACTTTTTTCCTCTTTTATGATTATCAAATTTACACATACACTGCCGAATGTCCGTTGAAATAATAAAGTAACACATCTTTTGAAACTTAAATGAATGCAAAAAAATGAGAAAAAACAGATCATTTTCAATGACCCCCATAGTTACTCTATTAGTGAAATCAATTTTAAAAGAAACAGCAGTTTAAAAACATTCTCTTTTGTAAGTATGTATGTATGTATGTATGTATCTATATATGTATATGTATGTATGTAGATTAAAGATTGATGCAATACCAATTTAAAAACAACGTATCGAAAACATGTTTTTTTTATTCTGGTATTCAGGACAGAAAATATAATATAGAATTTAATTTTATTTTCGCAATCAAAACACTTTAAATGGTTTTAAGAAATAATTCAATAAACCCCAATAGATTAACACAGACCATAGACCATAATGTTGCTTGACTAAATTTATTTAAATCGTTTAAGCTCTAATCATTACTAAATGATCAATTACTATCGGACATATATGAATACTTAAGCTAGAATTCGTGTTTATTACATGCCTAATGAAATTAGACTATAACCAAAGATTTGTTGTGTAATTTAAATTATATTTGACTAAATTACACTAAATGAAAACAAGATATTTACCTGCCTATCAATATATTGTGTCTTTATTTAATAATTTTTATATTTACAGGAATCATAAAGTTAAGCTAAACTAAACTGAAGCATAAGAGTTCACACTATTTGAAAGGCATGAAGTCTGCATGTTATTTTTGTTTAAATTACGTCTTTTAAATATAGGTACTTGTATTGCAAAAAAGATGGGCCCAGTTCAGAATACACACGTAATACAACAGCAACTATGAGGATTATGGTCTCTATCAGGATCTTTTTTAAAGATCCGAAATTAAGTTCTTGCTCTGGCGGATAGATGGCTTTAGTGCTTTAGCTGTAGTGTAAAGAAAAAAGAAAAACAATACATAAGCCATAAAGCCCAATTTATTTTTTAAATCAAAGAACGCCCAAATCTTGGATAGTCATTTCGCCCAAAAAAATTCGCAATATAATTTAATTTATTTGGGCGTTATTACCTTGGGCAATAAGACCAAAGGCTCATTTTAAATGGGATATGCATAATACCTCGATAATATTGCCCAAATCGTACAACAACAAAAAGTTAATAAAGTTGTTTTGGGCGCTATGACATTTTCAACTTGGGCTTTATGGTTTTGGGCAATAAGACCTGACGCCGAACCAAATGGGTTATTGCCGATAATGAAACGTGGCTAATAACTCCGATCACTAACTGGTTGATGCCAAATTGCGTATAGGAAAATTATTGCTTCTATGAGTTAGTTACAGAAAGGTCGGGTTCAATTTATTTCCAGTATTAACTAACTCTAATTTAACTCGCAGAGTTAATTAAAGCACTGAAGTTATTAGTCAAGCGCTTACATCCACTGTACCATTACCACCCTCTTTGGTGGGTGGTTACCATAATGTTTGGCTGTCGGTCGGTGGTTATACTAATTTCAGTCGGTGGGTGATGTAACTTTTCATTACAACCTTCAGAATCACTGTTCTTCATTTGTATTTTTATCAGAATCGAAACCAGAAGCACTCATTAATTCATTAAATATTTATTTCATGATTATCCGGGTTTTCCATTGAACATATACATTATAATCTTGTTTGAATAGTAATTTGAAAAATTGGATAAGTATATAAAAGATGATAAATGGTTGCAAGAGTTTTATTTCCTTTTAACACAAAATTATTTTATTGAAATTATAAAAAAAAATTATGCGATTTAGAGAACAATAGCGCTGTATGGAGGTTTCAAGAACTAAATATAATGGGTAATTATGGCTTAAGAATATGAATACATGTATATTAATTTTCCCTATATCAACCTGATTTTGCGTATTAAATCTTCTTTAATAACGCTCATTCATGCTCACAATAATAATAATATTTTCTTAAAGTTGGCCTTTTACAGTTAAACAAAAGTGTGTATGGCAATATCGAAATACCACCGAGTTCAATATTATTTAAACAATTAAACTTTTCGTATAGCCAGATATATGCAAATTACTTAAGTTTTGTCCATATTAACACACAATACCATTATACCCCAATCTTAAAGCTCTAGCACTATTATTAATCTAAAGCTTGGCAATCTGTTTGTCTAGAGACAACAAAAGAATAAAGCTAAATGATTCTTCGTCTCCATCAATTTATGGGGTCCGCATCTGAAACCGATATGCTCGAATGCTCATTGCCTTATAGGTGTGCAGGTGCAGCTACCTAAAGTGTAAAAGTACATAAAGAAGCGGTGCAAGTCTTTTAAACCGTTATCTAGCTACGATATCTGTTAAAACAGTGCTAAAAACAAATTTCGACTATGACACAATTTGCGAAACAAACTTCCAACAACACACAGGGTTACCAAACGGAAGGATTTGGCAAGAAAAATATTTTCGTCTATTGGTCAAAATTTTTCCGCAACCACGCATATTTCGTTTGATGTGATTTGCAGTGGCGTTAAGTGTCGGTAGTTGTGCACACTTGTCAAGCAAAGTGTCAGTTTTGGTCTAGCTTTTTAATTTTTACACTCTTAGCGTAGTATGGCGAAATTGCAACAACAACAACAAATCGCTCCAAAACATAACACACCACACAAGACAAATATGGCTCTAAAGCAATTGTTACACAACACACCTCACGAGACAAATCACAAATATGATTCCAGCTTTAAGATAAGTAGAGACGATTGCCAGTCCCCTTTCACACGATTAAACTGAGTTCCTGCAACTTTCACTTTTTATGTGAGGAGGGCACAAACTACAAAGTAAGAGAAGTGAACGGTCTAAGATTGGAAGAGATTGGAAATTAAAAGAAAACGTCAAAAAATCTCCAGCAACTTATTTCCTCGTGTGAAATGGGACTTAGTAAAAAAAAAATTTTCCCAAATGTATAACAACCGTATGAATTTACAATTTTGTGTGACAATAGGTAAGGTGCCTTATGTGAATGACACACATGACAAAACGTTATGGTTATTATTCATTTACTATCATACTGATATTTTGCTGAACTGCGAATTTCTGTCCAAAGAAATTATTTTTACAGAAAATCACAGATATAGGAAGTTTTTCACTCTCTCTCGAGCGTTCTATTTTTCTTTTGTTCTCGATTATTTTTCTGTCAAAACAAATCTTCCATATTTAGCAAGATTTCACACCGAAATGTTAAATCTTGGTAGTAACCGTCTCGAATTTAGTAACTGGTTTTTGTTTTACCGAACACCAAAATATTTAAAGGGTATCTATAGTATAAGCCCCTGATAGCTCATCAATTTATAACGAAATTGAAAACCGTTAAAATTTTAAAATTATCTAAATGGCAACCCTACCTAAGATCCACTTGAGTCTCCAGCTCCAACAAACACCAAACCAGCCAGCAGCAGATCGTTGAATCCGATTATGCACCAACTTGATTGGCAAAAAGTCAATGAGCTCTGTGTAGCTGCACGAGCATAACATTTTCGAGAGGCATATTTTCTGTATACTGACCAGACAGTGAGCCTGATGCCTAAGCCAGCATACCATGGCACCTCTAGCTTCAGCTGATGCAGATGCACTATGAAATGTCCATAAAGACTATACGGAAATTTAGCTTTACGATTGTCTTCAATTACCTCAAACTAATAATTTTGTTCACCTTCGCTGATCGCACTGATGAGGTGAAATCTTCTGGACTCAATTCAGTGTTTCAAGGCCTGGTCGATTCCGTAATCTTCGTGGTTGATATGCATTCATAGCCCGGTAAACAAAAAATGCAAAGCACTTGGGTATAAAAGCAAGACACTGATTCACTTCTAACTTTTTTTTTTCTGTAAGTTTATGTAATTAAAACGGTAAGCAGCAGAACAACGCACAAAAAACGAAATCAGCATTGGCACATAGATATTAATAATTAAGGTAATTATTGTTTGAATCTATTGTTATTTCTTAAGATTAAAAGGTCATGACCTTCCTTGCAATGTGATAAAAAAAAGTTCTTTGTTTGTTTATATTAACGTTACCAACTTTAAAGAGACAAATGATAGTTAATTGTTTATGCGTGCAATTTTGAGTTGCTAAACATGAAGGAAATGTTTAAAAATGTTTTATGACAGTTTTGGCCATGTGTGCTGATTGGTAATTAACTTAATCCGAATTAGAAACAAAGGAAATTTGCATTTCGGTAGCTGGTAGAAAATTAAATTTTTTTTAACAATATTAAGCATCATTAATCTACATACACTCTTCTTTTAGTGAATAGCAATAGATATAGATACGAGTATATACACCAGTTATTAAGATTTTATTTAGTTTAAAAGATATGTACCTATGTATGTACATATGTATGTATATAATTATTAATTTATTATAAAATAACATCCTTTGTCTGGTGCGCTGTGAAACTTGCCGTTTACTAAGATGATTTTCAAAATGATAATTTTCAATAAGAAAAGAAAGGGCCAATTTATTAGTGCCTTCAGAGTGCAGAGTTTACTCTGAGTTACAACAGAGTTAGTTAATCCTACAAATTGAAAATTGGTTTTAATCAAATCGGCCCACTGCTACGCCCACCTTTAAATTGTTTTTTAGCGGAAACTGCTATATTTCTCAGAAACTAAACAAATGATTAAGATGACATTTCCAGAACCTCATTTTTTTTGTTCCTCTGAAATAGTTCTAACGATTTTGGTGAAATTTTTTATTATGACATAATTTTACTTTAAAAAATGATATAGACAGGTGTCATCCAGGTCCGTAGCCCAGGGGCTCCTAAATGGGCGCTTATTTTCACAATGGGTTGAATTATTTGGTTTAAGTTTTCCATTTGGATAATATTCTACTTTCAAAGGTAATACAAATAGGTATCATCCAGGATAGAATGGGCTCCTAAAGGGGCGCTTATTTCCACAACCGGTTGAATGTTTTGGTTTAAGTTTTGCATTACAGGCCCGTAACTAAGGGGGTGCTTAAGCGACATTTTTAACAATTTGGATGAAATTTTGTATTTAGATTATGTATATTAAAAATTTCAAAACTAATGCAAATAAGTATCATCCAGGGCCGTAACTAAGGCGGTGCCAAAGGACGCTGAAGTCTACTTCAAGTCTAACGATTTGGAGAGAAGTGGCGCTAAACTTCAGTTTTTTACAATTTTGATGAAATTTAGTTTTGAGATAATATTTTGCTTTCCAAGTTGGTATTAACAAAACAGTGGGTGTAGGCCAAGGCTGTAACCAGAGGGCGTCAAAAAGTGAAAAAGAGCTCTATCGAATTCCTTCCAACTACACATACAGATTTTTGATTTGGAGCTTTTCCTTATTGAACGGATTTATAAATTGAACAAATTTAATGGATGGCAAATGTTGTTTTCCACTAACTGCCATGTGTACTTCTCTCATACATATTTCAATTTTCTCGATTAGGAAAAGCCGAGCAAAACTCGGTCTCCTAGGTACTTGTTGAAATTTGTGCAAACTCGCAAGAAATTTCACTTTACCAAACAGACCTATTATCTAACAAAATGAATGTGAAATATAAAATTTGATTTGTGTCAAACGAAAAGAAAAATAAATGGCCGCTGAACGCATTGACAATCATTGACAAGTTTCAACACATGACAGTTTACATCTGAAAATTCGGATTTGTGAATTTTACTGGCTTCTTTTAGAGTCATCTGACAGATGCCCAATTATAAATCTTGAAAAATTTTGAAATCTGAATTTTCAGATGTTGAAACTTGAACCCGGTCAATGATTATAGAATGAATGCGTTGAGCGCGGTATGGGTATACACTAGTTTGATTTATTAAGCTATGTATAATGAATATTGGCCAGATTCAATGGCATTCGATGTTATTTTTGATTTCATTTTTTAAATCAGGGATAGCTACTGAATACCACTGAAGATTTATTTATTTTTGTTCCTAATAGGATAGTGTATTATTGTACAAGGCAAAAATATTTTCTGTTTAGCATTATCATCATCATCAATTCCTGGGACCCCGGTCGGGGCATAGGGCGCCAACAAAACGTCTCCGGTCCTTCACGGTCTGCAGCTTAATATTTTAACTGTGGCCACGTCTTTCTCTGATCTTCTGCTTCTGCTAGTACAGTTGATTTCCATGTTATCCTTGGTCTTCCAACCCGCCGTGCACCCTGGGGATTCCATTCAAAAGAAAGCATATACCAAGCTCAAAAATGTAAAGTTGCATGTAATTTTTGACAGCAAATTTGTAAAGCAAACTTAATTAATATCCAAAGTATTAAAAAGCTGCTGTTGTCTTCTATTAAAAAAGGTAGATATTTATATAAATATTTAAATTTTAATTGAAAAATTGATTGAAAATAATATTGTAGAATACTTGTATTTTAACATTACCTTTTAATAAATATTAAACTGTACCGTAATTGTTATTCATTGGATGACTTGGTTTTAGATATATAAAATTGCAATTATAATGACAGCAACGTGCGAGATGGGGATTAAACTAGAATGTTGTGTCAGTAAGTTGAACCTCTCCTAGCAAAAATAATTAAAAAAAAAACATAGACTCAAGTAATATGTCGCGTCGTAGTAGCAAATAATTTAAACCTACATAGGTATACATAATTTCAAATATAATATGTGAGCAAGACGTTTTGATTGAGAATTTATTACACATATATATGCTTGTGCATAATTGATAATTGAAAAAAATGTACATAGTTGATATATATACATGTATATAAATAATAATCGACTATAGTAAATTTTGATAGATCTGCATAAAAACACGATGCCAAACTGGATAAAAAATAATTATTTCAATTTTATTAGATTTTTCAATAGAAATGAAAGTTGTATTAAAAATATTTTAGATAGTTATTCCGCTCACGTAAAGCCTTTTACATAAATCTCATCGTTTAGTTTACCATTATGGCAATGAGTTTGCAATAAAAATAACCAGTGGTTTAAGAAAACTTAACTTTTTTATTATTTCAAATATTCTACACCGGGGCGCGCGCACCGCGCCGCAAACCTTGAAATGAAAAAAGAATGTCACCACTTTTACACGAGGATTTTTATTTCAGGCAACTTTTCTTTTTTAGGATACGAGTGCAAGAAGTAAGAGGAGTAAACAGCATTATAACTCAGGTCAAAGGAAAGGAATTATTAGTTCAAACAACTGTAGGTTTGTTTGATTGACGCACTGGGATGCATTGTTGTACCTTGAACTCGCTCTGAGGTGTTTTATTATGTAACTCTTTTTCTTCCTACCAACGGGATTTATAGGGTGAATATCAGCCCTATTCTGCTATTTACGTGAATAGTAAATTTGATTCTCTTTCCCTCTGTCTTTTCATTCTGCTATATTGGTTGAACTCCGATATCCAATTAGACATCCACGTAAACAGCTGCAGCTCTTTTGAAAAACTTGAGAAATTTGGATAAATTGTTTTAATTAATTAAAGTAAGATAAAAAAAGAATAGAAACAGGTACAGATATGTAGATATGTTGTATTGGACTTCTTTCCAAAATTTCTTTGTTTGAAAAATTGTAGAGTAAAGAGTGTGGAGGGATGTTCTTTTTTTATTAAAAATTGCAGTCGTCTAAAAGCAGTAAATTTAATAAATAAAATATCCGCTGCATTTCATATGCAGATCTGAATTATATAGAAGGAATGAATTCACGTAAATAAGAAAATAGCGCACAGTATTACCGACATTACCGACTTAAATACAGATTCTCTTTGAATGAATGCTGCAGAATAGTGATAAGCAAAAATTCAAGATAAATGCCCTCCCCTCAAATGAATAGCCGAATTTCGGACCCGCAAAATAACCTGTTTCTTTTCGGAGAGATAAATTTATCAAGTTTAAATCCTAAATTCTAATATATTTCATTTAAAAAGGAAAATAATAGGCATGCTCAGGAAAATGAGATCTCGGAGATCTCAGCAATCTCAGTTACCTGAACAGGATTCCTCAGCAAAATTTCTCAGGTTTACTGTCAAAACTCTGTGGTCCGTCCTTTTTGTTGTTGTGTCAAAAAAAATGTTAAAATGTCATTGTTAAAAGTGTGAAAAGCCCTTCCACACTATCCCACTGAGTACCCTTAACTAAAGTGGTAAAATTTAGTATCGTATCTATAGATGTGGGTCCACTGGACCCAGCAAATTTAAAATGTTAATAACAGCGAATTTATAAATTATTTCATACATTTTTTTTTACTAAACTTATTCATTGTTTAATGGCAAAGATAATTTAAAGAGAAAACAACCTTGGGAAATTTCATTTTACTGCAAATTTGAAAGTTCACCAATGAGTCGCAATTTAATTTACTTAAAAACATGTCATGTAAAAAAATAATATAAAATAAAAAAAAAAATAATTTAAATCAAACAAAATATATTTCTTCCTTTTTAATGCTTCCTTTTTAGAATTATTAAAACAAACACTTAAAATCTTCTTTTTGAACAATTCTGACATTGATCAAAAAATTACACAGTGGCTCAGTACAATTAATGCAAAAAGGCATCTTCATTGTATTTCTTGAATATCTGCTAATTTCGTTCACAAACCAAACAATTGAGCATTCAACCATTGCTCCAACATGCCCTCTTAATTCTCAAACACAAAAATTTGATTTGTCGTTAAAGATATTTGAATTAAAGCAATAAAACTAAATTTGTAACAAATAAAAAATAATCACGTATCTATAGACGTGGCTGAAAATGACCTTAGGAGCGGCGTGTAAAATGAATCCTTCTCACTGTGTACTCTTCAGCTTACTGAAGGAAGGTACCTAGAAGCGGGGGGAGCGGTGGGCACTGCGGCGTTTTTTACACACTTTCAAAGATTGAACATGGGTCCACTGGACCCACCACATCAGTTAAGGGTTAATACAAAGTGGAAAAGAATTCCATGCTACTGCCAAATTTGTGAGAGAGAAATTTCTTTTCATTTTTTGACCACACACAACAGTTTAATTTAACCTCAATAAAAATGTGATGAAATGTGTGACAGGATTAGAACCATTTCTAAAAATTCTCATGTATTAACACATGTCAAATCGTGCAGTAGGCTGGGAATATCATATTTTATTTCCACACTATTATACATGATTTGTTTCACACTTTTTTGACATGTATTAATACTCAGTGGGATAGTGTGGAAGAGCTTTAAGTGTGTAAGGAACGATCAATGTTAAAAATATTGTTAGTCTGTCAATCAAAAGGGGTTGAAAAAAAATCGAAACAAATTAAGAATGAATAATCGAAGAAATTTTTTTAATTTCATCAAATTTTATTAGAAAAAATATTATGATCACTTGAAAGCATATTTAAATTAAGTTCACATTAACTTTATTTCTGTACAAAATAGAATCATTAATGAAATGTATAGAATTTTAGACAAAAAAAATCTACCGAATTGAAAGATTAAACATATCTCAAAAACTACATTCATCAGAAAATAACTGAAAACAATTGCAAAACTCAAAATCCACACAGAAATTAATTATGTATGTTTAAAAGAAATGCAAAAATTAAAATAATTCCAAATCGAAATAACAAAAAGTAAACAAAAGATATTCATCTGCTTTTGACAGATCAACACTTCAATTCATATCAAGAAGGTGAGTTTGTTAGAAAGTGTAACACTCTAAATTATATGTTGAATTTAGGATAGATTTAATGACGTCATAATGTTACATAGTGTTACACTTTTCCAATTTAGGAATAATAAAAGACGATTGTCATAAATGCCAAGGTTACAGTTGTGAAATATTTAATGAACATACCATTTACTTCGGTTTATCAAGATTCAATTGTTTACAAGTATAATCAGGAATTTTATGATTCTACCTACATCGTACTTCAATCTATTTGTATATATTTGCTCTGAGAGCAAATTTCAAAAACCTCTCAAAAACCCTTTTTCGATTCTTATTTTATGGCAGGTATAACAGGGAGACCAGACCTGTTAAGCATACACAATGATTGTTTGATGACGTAGGGGTCAGAAAACTGACGTGATTCCTTTTGATCCTAATATTGAATTCGCCTTATTGCAATTCATATTAATATGTTGCGTGAATTCAAGTTTTTTGTCAAACAAAACTTCAAGTACAGACACCTCATTTACATTTAACAAATTTACGCCATTACACCTTGTACTCAAAATACAGCGACATTTTACGTCGATATTTAAATACAAACAATTTCGTGCACACCATTTATAGAAATAACTGAGATCAATTTGAAACTTTTCACATTCAAGATTATAAGAAATGTTTTTTAAATTAGTTTACATCATCTGCATGGATGAGATGTTTCGAGTTTTTAAAACTGATGGAAGATGATTTATAAATAATATAAATAGAATTGGGCCCAAATATCTATTTAAAACGACCTCATTTTTTGATTAGCTAGAGATCAAACACTTGATCTTTTTCTTCAACGCGATGAAATTGCTCTAGGACGAATTCCTTTAACAAAGTACCGCAACCATAACCCATATCCGCTGAATTCACTCACTTCTAAAGATAAGGTTTGGTTTCAAGGACATATAGAGACATTCTTCAAAGACCTTCATATGCGGAGAGATCAGACGGAGCTCTTATATAAATACTATCATTTTAACTTCACACAAGCTGCAGATATCATAGAGTGGATTGGGATTTTTCTCTTGGCCGGACTTCCGGAAAGATTCAAGCTGATGATTATCTATGGGAATCGAAAGCTCTGGTGTGCTATGAAATTCGTTCGATGTTTTTCATGCAACAAATTTGGAAATTTTTCAAGACTGCTCGACAAAGAAAGGCAAGTATACCATACGTCAACTTAGTTTTATACACAAAAAATCTAAACCATAAATTTCGGTGCTTCTACCTATATGACTTCGGATCAATATTGTTTGAAGAACGTTAGACCTTCACCAAGAAAAGAGATGAGCCGACAACTTATGTCTTGAAGTGGACAATCCTTCACAAATCAAATCGAATCAAATCATATGCGTCGCTGAACCAGCCAACAAATTGCCTAGCTTAGCATAGTGCTGTAGAACTCATTTTGATCCACAAGGGGGAACATCCACAAATGTATCTTTTCAAATCATATTTCTCCCACAACAGGTGCTCATGGCCACCATTTCTACCTACGTTTCTCATTTACCAAAATTTACACTACATTGAATTGAAAATGTTTTTATTCATACATGTCTCAAATGCACCAGGAGAACGTAGTTTTTCTGCCCTAAAACGCATTATTTAAGTAGTTCTTTGAACCAATGGAAGCTCAATAGCCTAGCTGTTACTGAAATTGAAAATAACATCGCTAAAACTATCGATGTTGATTCAATCGTAGATTGATTTTCCTATATTTTAAAGCATACCGTAAAATTATATAAAAACAGGCTGCTACCTTTTTCTCCTTTTTTATTTTTCTTGAGAAATCTAAAATCATTTGGTCTGTTTGGCAACGTGAAATTTCTTGCTAATTTGCACAAATTTTCACAAAATTTCACAATTTGCTGTCAAAACCCATAGAAAAAAAACGCAGTTTTTGGGAAATTTGTCTGAAAAAAAGTTACCAAACAGGCATATTATTTGGTTGTTGTGGCACTAAAGCTAAGTACAGACGATTGCCAGATCTTACAATATTGTCAGATCTGTCAGTGAAAAAACTGTTTCAAATGTCTTACAATCGTCTGAAAACACATTTTGTCTGACAATATTGTCAGAAACGTCATTGTCAGACGACAATCTGACAAAAATTGTCAGCTATCTTACAATCGTCTGAACACACAATTTTTATCATTGTCGGTCGATTAGGAAATTGTCAGACTCATTGGTCATTGTCAGATGTTTTAATTGAAAACATCTTACAATTGCTGACAATTTTTCATTGTTCGAAATGTCAATGAGATGGTTAAAGAGAGATCAAAAAATAGCTGACAATCAAATTGGGAAGAAATCTACCAACCGTGTGAACGGACAATTTTTCATTGTAAGAAATATGTCAATTGTCAACTAATTGTTAGCTATTGTCAGACCATTGACAGTTCTGACAATATTGTAAGATCTGACAATCGTCTGTACTTAGCTTAATACTAATGTCCTTTTTTTCAACGGTAACCAAAAAGATTTAGGGGAGGCAGAAAAAAAATATTTAATGGTTCTGTGTATATATGTACATACATATGTACGTGTGCTAAGAAGTTTGTGCCTTCGAAACCGACGTGAAACATTCCGACTATGAAGCTTTCAACTGTCAAAATTAAATTACGTTACGATAAATGACAAAACCCACAAACAAATTTACATTTTTAACTTCTTTATCAAAACAAAAACTTCATGTTTACTAGAAAACAAAATATTTTGCATTAATGTACATATTTGTATATCATATGTAATTTGAATGTAATTAAATACACGCGACCCAGTGGTGCATTACACTTTGTGTAGGTATTCTTCTGTTTTATTTATAATTTATCAATCCATTAGGTTCTGTTGACTTATTTATAAGTTAACAATTATTAATTTATAGATAATAATTTGAATAACAATTAGTTATGTATATGCACATCAGTTTTTAACTATAAATATACATATAAATTTTCACATCAATTCAATTATAACTTCAAAATAAACAGAATATATGTTCATATGAATGAAATAAATATTAATAATATGGAAGAATTAAATAAATATTCCTATAAATTATATTTACTTTCAATTAACATATTTTCTACAATTAAAGAAATATGTGAAAATTCTAAAATAACACATACTGCGTTTTTTTATATTTTTTCTTGATTAATGTAAGGTCCCTACATTAATAATTGATTGGAATGAGTAATAATTGTTATTTTATTCTTCTTGTAATGAAAATTCATTGGAGCATATTAATAGACTTATAAGTTATAAAGGCTCTCCCAAACCAACGCGAAATCGTAGCGAATCATTCACAATAATAAAAAATATGACAAACACAACGCTAAACAACAACAAAAGACTGTCGTCGACGAATGTTTCGCGTTGGTTTGGGAGAGCCTTAACAAAGATATAATAGAATAGAATAAATATTCGGAACCAAAGTTTCTCAGCTTTGCTGTCAAAACTCGGAGGAAAAAAAATCTTGGATTCGCTTGCTCACTTTTTAAGGCTCTCCCAAACCAACGCGAAACATTCGCCGACGACAGATTTTTGTTGTTGTTTAGCGTTGTGTATTTGTCATATTTTGTGTTATTGTGAATGATTCGCTACGATTTCGCGTTGGTTTGGGAGAGCCTTTAAGTGAGAAAATTCTCTGAGATCTCATTTTTCTGAACATACCAAGTATAAAACAAAAACTGTCACTTTTAAATAATAAATTTGAATCTGTCAATCATATCGATATCATAATATTTGTGTTATTTTGTTTTGAAATGTGAACAAATTATTGAAAAATAATGAATGAAAAAAAAAAACAACAATTAGTGAGGGAGAACGATAAACGGGCTGGCTTGGATGTTGAGCGAGCTGAACTAGAACGGGAGAAGGCAGAGCTGGATTGCGAACGGTCAGCCGTTGAACTGAAGAGATCAAAGAATCAACTTGAGTTCGAAAAAGAAACGCTTGGCTGCCTTCCATAAAAGAACTGAGTTCGAACAACATCCTGCTGAAATATCAGACCCGATATTTTCAACAGCAGCTGCCAGGAAAGAATATTTATTAAGTAAGAGATAAGTTATAGTTGTAAATAAATTTTTATTCATAATGCCGGCTTTTCACGAGTCGATTTTTTCCGTGCGGGCAGTAATTGCTTCCTGGGATCGTACGACTGGCCGCACAACCACATCATTTACACAGGAGAATGAAATCGCATCGTTTAAAAATTAATTCTCACAGTTCACACACTCTGTTTCCTGTGGGTTTCAGAAATAATAATGTTTTTCATTGCATTACGAAAATTTCACAATATTATTATTATTCATTATTTGTTTTGACAGGCTTGGTTGAGTACAAAGTAAATAAAAATTTATTCGTCCCACGGCAAAAGTCGACTAGGAGCCTACTTTAGAATTTGCGATTTTAGCCACCTGTGGCTTGTCAAATTTACATTTCCTCACCACCGCCATAGAGTACCTATATTATCTAGAGAACCGACTCGTACCCCCCTTGCCTGAAACACCCTCAAAATTTATTTTAGCTCAATGAGAGCAAACTCTCTTAAATTCCCTGTCCGTGAATACGTGTGAATTGTTGATACAACAACAATTGGTACCAGTAGCTCAAAAAGTTGAAAAATTGAAAAACACCCGATTTGCGATCATTTAAATGCTTATATCTTTGGATCCAATGGTTGGATTTTCAAAATTTAAAATTCAAATTAAAGCCAGAATGATAGTCGAGTACCAGCTATAAAAAAATTTTCAAAACCGTCAAAAATTCTTTACTAAAAAAATTTAATTAATTTTTGGAGAATAATTTTCATCGAGGCAAACGGTTCTCGACTGTCATTCTGGCTTTAATTTGAATTTTAAATTTTGAAAATCCGACAATTGGATCCAAAGATATAAGCTTTTAAGTGACCGCAAATCGGGTGTTTTTCAATTTTAGCAAAAATTGGGCAATTCCCACTGAAACACGTCGGTTGGCAATGAACAACAACCCCATTTTTTTTCAATTTTTCCGAGATTTTTTTGGTTTCCTATTTAACTATTGTGAAGGTCGTGTAGGGTGTACAGTTATGTATTATATATCAAATTAATTGTCTATTTTTCTAGATGCGAATTAAAAAAAAACTAATCCTATGGATGCAATAACTTAAGAGTTATGAGGTGATAAATAAAACAACAGAAGTATGTCTATATCTCGGTTAAAAAAAATTGAAAAATCTAAAAATTTTACGAAACAATTAGATAACCAATATCTATCATCTGTATGATTTTGAGATTTTTTTAAGCATCCGTCAAAAAGATAAAAATCAAAAAGCAAAAAATTAATTTAATTTTTATTTTTTGAATTTAACGGACTCTTATTTTGAATATCTGAGCGCATAATCCTCCATATTTCAAACTGAGCGTGTCTACTTTTGCTCAAAGAAGTGTTGGCATGGGCTCCCATTTAAAATGCACGGGACCACTAATACATGCTTATGAAAAAGTAGATTTCAGTGTTCTAGCAGCTTGTAGGTCGAAAGAGAACAAACCCCTTAAGTCGGTTCTCTAGATAATATAGGTACTCTATGACCACCGCACTGAAAAAATCGACCAGTCAAAAGCCGGCATTCAATTTTTTTTAAATGTTCACTCCTCTTTCAATATAGTCGGTGGATTAGTTTCAATACGCGATCTACTATCAGAGAGAAGGAACTAATAGAGAGAGTCAAATTCGACGGTGGCTCTCTTTTAGCCTACAAGCTACGATGTTGCGACTTGCGCACCATCTTGCATATGAATAATTATTAACTCCATATAAAAAAAAAATGTGGGAACAAATACATATGCAAGAAGATGTGCATACTCACCACCTTTTTTTTGTTTTGCACTGCCCGAGGTGAAAACATGTACACACCGATAGGCATTCAACACGTTATAAAAATGTAAACAAAAGGTTTCGAGGGGACGGAGACGAGGAAATTTGACTCTCTCTATTAGTTCTTTCTCTCTGCTACTATGGGCTGAAAGTACGTTCTTACTAATCGGGAACGGATGTTTCGCATGGCTGATGGCGTTTTCACTTAAGATATTGTCGATGGTACATTTAAGTGGCAGCTAACATATCCACAAATCTGGGTATTTCCGGCGGTGGTTCTGACTCCTTTGCATCAATAGGCTTGTTTTTTTCCAAGCTCGAAGGAAATTGGATCTAATATCTTTACATACAACTTTAAATACAACAGTAACTTAAGTTCATATGGAAGTTAAGTCCAGATAATTCTCGGAACTTAGGGGCCAGTTACAGATTTAATTGAACTCATCATTGAAAATTTTAACTTTAAGTTTTGACGCACTAAATAAGCCAAATCATTGATTATTTTGTTGCCCAATTGCATACTTGCTATCGATAGTTTGTATGGAAACTCTATTTTTTTCTATAATGGCGTCGCTAATTCCCGATATCGTTTTTTTCAACCAGTTCCCTCCGGGATTGGAAAAAACACACCCACTGTGTATGTGATAAACACCTCTTCCTTATCTTCTTATTCTAAGGAAAAATGATAATTGGTGTCGGTAATACAGTTTTTATGAGGACTAAAGTTAAGTCCCGAAAATCATCTGGACTTAGCTAAGTCCATATGGACTTAAATTGTTGTTGTATTTTTCACAATTCTATGTGGACTTGCAAAATAGCACGCCTAGTGTTACGACTGTTTGTTTTTTAAATATTAATTAACTGACCGACAGACTGGAAAATGGAATGATTTTTTTAGTCAAGTTTATCACAGTATACAGATTCATAATTCGGAATTAAGAAGAATCTGTGATAGTCAAATTACATAAACAAAAAAACTTCCCTTTGATTCGTAGCAATTTATTTAATTTTTCCTCCAAAAATGAGACCGGCTAAAACAAAACACTATTGTCGTTTTCCATTGGTTTCCCTCAGGCATTCACTAATGTCGTTTTCCATTGGACGTTTGGAAGCGTCCAGAATCAAAAAGAACTCTTCTGAAACCATTCCATTGGCAAAAAAAGCGGTCAACCGACGCTTCTCAGAAGAAAATTTCGCTTCTCGATTTGAAGTCAGAATCCACTCAAGAAGCACTAATACATTTAAGCTATAACTTCAAAACAAACTCACTCAAATGTCAAAAGTAAACATATCGGACTCTGTTTGCTTGTATGCCTGTTCGATACATGAAATGTTCACGACGATTCACCAATACAATGAAATAATTTCTAAGTTGAGTAGAAGAAGGCTAACTTTGTTCCATTGGATTTCAGAATGAGTTAATTCCTGAGTGAAACCAATGGAAAACGACATAACTTTGTTCCATTGGATTTCAGAATGAGTTAATCCCTGAGTGAAACCAATGGAAAACTTTTTAACCTATTATAACCTTTAAAGCTAGCAATTAGCTGAGTTAATAAATAAATAAATAAATAAAACGACATAAATGTTCAACTGACTATTTTTACCTGAAAATGAAGACCATGATTTCAACGACATATACATTTTGTTCCAACAATTGAACAGTTAATTTCACACTTTGAACTTGTAAGTATGGTATCCTATAGATCACGTGATATCACACCTCCACGTAAGTTCAAAAGGAATTATTGGAATCTGAAATCTCTCGCATCACTGGTAAAATATCACTCGAAATGATGGAAAGTGTCATCGAAAATAGGAACTTCAAACCCCGTTAGCCACAGTAACAGTCAACATTTGAAGGAAAGAAATTTAAAAAAACAAATAAATGTAAAACATGTTCTTTAGTACGATAAATAAAAAATTATCCATATGAGTTTCACTTATTTTTGGATACGAGAATCTCTTCAAAAAGACAACAAACCATTAGTTGAAAATTCTTTTTTGAAATATACACACGTCAAATATGTACATTAACAGATTTTTTAACATTCTATAGGGAGGTTTTAAAATTTCAACAATTTGTTTTTATATTTAAACTCCAAATTAAAATTCATTATTAATAAATAGAATTTTTTTCAGTGCAAAAGTTGTATCATAAAATAAAAAAACAATTCGTTGGATGTAGGTACCTATGTTTCCACCTATATGTATATATGTATATACCACTCCCACTTACAACAGAAATATATAAACATTGGTGGGCGGAAAAACTTTCAATGTAGGTAAATCATGATTATTTATGTTACTAGTTACTTTTGACAAGATGACAGAAATGTATATAAATAAATATATTCCTTTTTTTTTCTGTGTTGAAGACCATCAGGTTTAACATTTTCTTGTTATTTGATTGGATATAGAATGAGGGTTTCATTGATTGGTCAACCAGGATAATAAATAGTCTGAGCTGCAAAAATACTAGATTGAGAATTGCGGTAATCATAAAATAGGTGTGCTCCTTTACTTTGAAAGTCGGTGCATTTGAGTGAATTTCTACACATTTAATTTTTTTATATGAACTCTGACAGACTTGTGTGTAGAAAGAGAGTTTCAAAGTAAAGTATAACTAGGCTAATGATTGGTTGAATGTTTTTTTTGAACTGAAAAGATGCAAAGAAAAAGAAAAAAAGACACGCCACGATGAGTTTCAAAATGTACCTACGTACATATATTAAATAACAAGACTAATTAAAACTATAGGTAGGTATTGCTGTTTTTTTTTTTTACAAAAAATAAATTGATTGAAGCAACGACAACTCATAATATGTACAACCAGGGCCCAGTGACTTCAACCATATTCTTGCGCGCAGAGGCAACCTACATTTTTTTGCCAAATTTTTTGTTAAAATTCAAATGGCTAAAGTGAGATGCAATTGTAGCTGCGTTTTATTGGTTATTTATAGCTAGTGCAGCAATCAGGTACCAATTAAACGCTTTAGCCACTTTTGGCTGTGTTCACAAAGTATTTATGTTTCCGCGTCTCCACTAAACTACAAATATCATAGAACACATCCATTTTGTGGGTGGAAAACAATATTAAGGTTCAAGTGATGAATAATTTTCAACGCACTATCTTCATCTTCAAAGTTTCAACTTTCTTTACCCACTTTTACCGCCATATTATTCACTCGATTAATCCAGTTTAAAACTTAAGTTCGGGCAACTATGCGGACAGACCTATATTCTGTTTATAAAGTCAAATTAATTTAACCTTCTTTTTTGGTCGGCCGGTCTGACCGGGATATCGGGTGGACGACCAAGCGTTTCTATATCACCTTGTGATTATCTAACGCTGCATAAGTAAAATTTTCTTTATATCGATGGGTAGGATTTTTGTATTGCCGCCTCCCGATCTATTTAAGTTTTATAAACTTTATTGCAGATTTATTGAACAATTTACAATCATGTTTGTCTACCAATAAGTTAATTGATTATTTAATTACAGTTTTTGCTCACGATTTTTTGAAGAATTCAATAGGTATGTTTATCGTTAGAAAAAACACAAGCATTCTCGACTACCTAATCGAAGTAATTAAATGAAAGAGAAGAAAAAACATATTATTCAATAATAAAGCGTAAAAAGTGTAACATATATCATTATGTATGATATTCATTCCGGTTCTCGTGATCTAGTGAAATATTTTCATATTGTCTCACATCATGCAATAGCGGCAACAAATCAGATTAAAGTCTAACTCATTGTATACAGTATATATACCTGTCATAAAATTGAATATTTGATTGAAGATCGACGATCATAGACTCGAGGAGCTAATGTTTGAAGCAGGTACAAATGCTGTGACATTCTTGTTTATGTGACTAATTAGAAGGAGCACTAAATTGATATTTTTAGTACCTATTTTTTTACACTTCATTATTGGTACTAAATTCGTATATTTATTCGATAAAACATCAACGTTAAGACTTTAAACACACTTCATATACAATTTAGTCAACTTTATAGTATCTATATTAGGGGATCCATTAACAGCAGCTGTCACAATTTATGTGTGTGATAAGATAGAAGTCATTTTATAAGATATTTTATGGTATTCTGTTGAAAAAAACATTTGACTTTCGAGTAATCCTATAGCTGTCGGTGGACATACATACATAGGTGTCAGAAACATTTCACAATTAAAGTCATAGCTATGATTTGTGGTACTTGTTATTATACGTGTGTTTTTTAGTGCATGTACCTACATATATCAACTTAAAAAAATAATGTCCATGTAAAATAAAACAACAATTCCGCGGTGATAAATATCTCCGCTTATGAATTAGACAGATAAGAAACAGAATTATATGTCTGTGAAGTTAGCATATCAAGTGTTAGCATATTAATTTTTTTGGAGTTCTCATCGGAAAAACGGATTTTAAAAAATGAGATGCTTACTTCCCGTAGCATACCAATTATTAAAATGTCAAATGGAAATATTTTTTTAGATGTAAGAAGCATTCCTTAAGAGTTCCTCATACCTAAAATTGTTCCTAGAAAAAAATAAAACCAACAAAAAATAATACTAATTAAAAAATAAAAAATGCTATGGAAAATCAACAATCAAATTCCATATCATCAATGACCTAAATACATAGAACTTATGTCTTTACAATATAATCCATTAATTTTCCGTTTCTAATACTGTTCTAACGTACATACATATATTACGATTTTTTAAACACTTTAGATCTATATCTGCTAAAAATGATAAATGAGTTGGAGCACGTAAAAAAATGCCGCATATCAAAGTCGAATTAAGGTCTACTACCAAAATTCATGGGAAATCGCTTTAATTTAAAAAAAATCATAACTTTTGTTACAAAAGTGTAAGAAACGGGAACTCTTCTGTTAATATTGTAAACACATTAGATCTATCTGTTAAAAATTATTAATGAGTTGGAACTCGTAAAAAATGCCCTCATATCAAGGTCAAATCAAGGTCTACTACCAAAATTCATGGAAAATCACTTTAATTTAAAAAAAAATCATAACTTTTGATGCTGATAATAAAACAAAAAGATCACTGTGAACTGTGATGTTTTTATGTCAAATTATTTATAGTTCCCAACCAACATGGTTTACAAAGGGCCGCTCTAGCCTCTACTGTTACTTTTTTTAATGGAACTATTGTATTGACTCATTTAAAAATAAAAAAGAAGTTGATTATGTTTTTACACATTTTAGTAAGGTGTTCGACAAACTATCTCATCTCATTTTGCTGTTTAAATTAAGGAATTTGAGATTTGGGTTTGTTTCACAATGTCTGAGTAAAGTTCTAATAAGTTATCCGACATTTAATTTATCCTAAAATTAAATCCTCCCATTAAAAAACTTTGCTTTTCACAATGATCAATTAGCTATTCCTTCCTTATTCCAGTTTTCCAGACAAATTAAATTCGACTGATATCAAATATTAAAGAAAAATTATTTATTAAATGAAAAAGTTAATTTTGCAGTGTCGGTCGTCTTATAGTACGTCTTAAAAGTGTCGAGAGGATTGATTCCAAGAGCTCTGGATAATAACAAATAAGTGCGTTGAAGCGAAGTGTGTTGAATCGAAGTGTGTGTGATCAGTGACAGATTTGAATGTTTTAATTGGCAGTTTAATTTGCTAATCGGCACTTCATCTGGCCAGTAAAATACTTAGAATTTTAATAGCCAATTAGGCGTATTCAGACATTGTGAAACGTAAATGAGGTTGTTAATTGTTTTATAAGTTCCATGTAGCTTAATTGGAACTTTAATCAGACTTTGTGAAACAAACCCTTAGTGAACTTATTAATTCGATAGATCTTATTCGATACTATTCAAAGGTTTAGAATCAAATAAGTTTCAGTTAGTCTATGGATAACACCCAGGTAGCCATTTAGGTCTATCCTTTTAATCTTATTTATTACTGCAACTTACCGTCTGTGTTGAAATATTCAAACTGCGTAATTAAGCGGACGATGTGACAACCTTCAAACCTATTTCAAATAAGCGCGACTGTGAAAAGTTGCAGTATGAACTCAATTCATTTTTTGACTAGTTTGTTCGTAATTGTTTGATTCTGAACATCGATAAATGTAAAACTATTAGTTTAACAAGAAAATTGTATGTAACTTCTTTCAACTATTTCTTTAATTCTGAAATATTATCACGAGTAAGCGATATGACTGTCCTTGGTGTCTTGTTTGATCAAAAACTAGAATTTAAATCACACATAAAGTGCATTACTAATAAAGCTAATTCAATTCTTGGTTGGTTGGATTAAAAGAGAATCTTTCAGATCAATTTGTTATCAAACAAAAACAAGTTATTACATTTTTTTGACCCGTTCTCGAATATACTTGTCAAATCTGGCCACCCCATTATGACTGTCATAAAAACAGATTAGACCAAGTACAAAAAAGATTCTTGAGGTTTGCACTCAGAGGGTTAGACTGGGAAAATCCCTTTGAACTCTCTCCTCACAACTACAAACTAAAACTTATTGACATGCCTAGTCTTGAGAACAGGTGTTTGTATTTATTATTTTTATTCATTGTTAAACTTATAAACGAGAATATAGACTCCTTGCACCTTTTGTCACGTATTAACATTAATATTCCCCAAAGAAGCTTCAGGAAATTGTCCGATTCTATTCTTATTCCAAACTATCGAACAACGATTTTCTCCTTTAAATAAAATGTTTAAATTGTTTAATTTTTTCAATAATGGTTCCAATAATTTTTTTAACCAAACTGTATACTTTTCTAGCAATTTTAAATTGACTTATTTTTTAATTATGTAATGTAATATACAGGGTGTCTCGAAATCACCGCCTCAGAAGAAAACCATGAGTTCCTGCGGAGGTCATTTCAAGTCGAAAAACTTATAGGAACTAATTTTCTCGTTTTCGCTTCGTTTTCGACTTATAACGGTTTTTATGATTTTTATTCTTGTATCCTTTGATATGGCTGTAATTTGCCAAACTAGAATCGATTTTTTATTTTTTTTTTTTATTTAAACAAGAATAGTTAGAGATTTGTATCTACCATAAAACTTTTTTCTGTGTGGATAACGGTTTTCCCGCAATTTATTATCAAACACATTTTTTAAGTATTTTCAGGTTGTTTTTTGGACATCGATATGATCTTTTTCACAAAAACACTTTACTAAGTATTTTTTTTTAGCAGGGTGGAATATTTGAACACCTTTTGTAAGAAACTCGCTGCAAACAAAGAATTCGTTTTATGTTATTTTGTATTATTTCTTGATTTTCCTTTATTTTTTGTTTTATATTTTTTTAATAACTTTAAATGTATTTTTAGGTAAAAAAATGTTAAGTATTTTAAAGAACACATATTGGACTTTCAAAATTATATTTAATAACGTCTTTTAGTGAAAAAAATCATATCGAAGTCAAAAAAAAACAACCTAAAAATGCTTAACAAATTTGTTTGATAATAAATTGCGGGAAAACCGTTATCCACACAGAAAAACGTTGTATGGTTGATACAAATCTCTATCTGCTTTTTTTTAAATAAAAAAAATTCAAAAACCGATTGTAGTTTAGGAAAGCAAATTAGAGCCAGTCAAAGGAAAAAATAATAAAAACCATAAAAACGAAGCGAAAACCAGAAAATTACCTCTTAAGTTTTTCGACTTAAAATGACATCAGGAACTCATGGTTTTCTTCTGAGGCGGTAATTTATATTTTGTAAAGCTAGTAATAAGCTGAGTGAAATAAATAAATAAATCTCTGTTTTCCTTGAATTTGTTTCGTTTTCTTGTATGGTCTTTTTCGTTTACACCATATCCAAAACAAACGAGTAATTTACCTGCCAGAAACACATAGAAAGCTTATTTTAAATTTTATATTTAGATTCTTTGTTTCGCAAAAAATTTGACAGTAATTAATAGAACAACATAAAAATCATGACAATTATAAGTTAGGATCAGAGGTCTGGGCCTTAACAAAACATTTGGCCTTCAGAAAGCTTATAATTGAAAATACATATCACATAATATTATTTATATACATATATCGACTTTTTAATGTATAAAATCTTAAAATGAAGAACTTCAAAGTTGCAATAGGTATTTTCAAATTGCAAATATTGGTAAAACAGAAGTTCTGATGAGAGAATCCAGAATCTCTTGGCAAAGTAGCTATATTCTATAACCTTACCCTTATTTGTTTATATCCGTAGTATTTGCGAGATGTAAATAATATTTACATTATAGATATAAAAATAACTTAAAAAAAAAATGGTCGATGTTGCCTCTACGGTTAGTGTAAATCTGAACAAGTTGATTATGATATTGATTTATGCAAAATAGTGTTTATACATATATACATGTATTTTTACATACATATGTTTATATTTTTATTTTTAAACTGATCTGATTTGATTTGTTTATTCTTCTAATTACTTATTCAACGATTTGGATTGGTCAACCTAGATTGAATATATTGCAGCTGGCTTTAACTTTTAGTTTAATTTCGCATGTTAAATATTCAAACTATATATAATAGATAACAAGCTTACTGCTTAGAGAAACGCCTTTTAATTTCAACAAAATGGCTTAGGTATTATAGACTTTTATAATATACATACATATATGTATTTATTTAATAATTTATTTATTTTTTGCTTACACCACCGATTAATTTGCAGACAGATTGATTTTATTTTAATAGAGTTCTTTATAGCCGTTTTTTTTTACAATTTTTGTACAAGAAAGGTAGGTATGCATTGCATAATTGCGTTATCTCAAGCTATTTTCTAAAATCATTATAATAATTAGCAACAGAAGTCAAATTTATAAGTCAACCGTGAAATAACTGTCAAGATTTAAGTGTTTGTCAAGTGTTTACTTCGTTTCTCGTGAAGTCGGGACTTTTAAGTTTTGAAATTCTATAGCATTTTTTATAATTTTATCTTGTATATCTAGTGTTACATTAAATTTGAAAACATGATGAAAACTTATTTTTAATCGATGTTTTTGTATTAAACCAAATTGTAATTTAGTTTTAAGAAAAAAACTTGTATTTCGGCAAGAAATAAAAAAATATGTAGCTTTTTGGAAAGATTTAAACAAAATTGTAAATACAAACTTATACAAAGCTCAAAGATCATATCTTATATAAAGTTTACATCACTTAACCGAGATGATTTAATCTTCAAATTTCAAATAAAACACAATTTGCATTGCATTTTAAAAGCTACTGTGTCAAAGTTTATTCACTTGCTAACGTTTTTCCAGTAAAAAATTCTTTTTTTGTTTGTCACATTAAATTTAAAGATAAATAAATATAAATAGAAAATGAAAATGAAAATGAAAACATTTAAAGTTGTTTTAATTAATTTTTAAAACTAATTTAAAACAAATGTTTGTTGTTATTCAGCACAGAACTTCTTGTCTCTTGCTTTGAATGTCATAAACACAATCTACAGCACTCGAGTGTTTTTTAAAAAACCGAAAAATCCTGTATTTTTTTTTGGCAATTCTTGGGGTGAGAAATGTTCAGTGCCTTTCTTGTACGCTTGAACCTATTACTTCATTGAGAATGGCTTGAAAGAACGAAAAATTGTAAAAGCTAACCATATTTTTCTTGAATACGGATTAAAAATCTACAATCGTTGACGATCGATATTTTTTTCTGTTTTTTCTGTTTAAAGCTATGCGGAAACCGACACGATGGCGGTGGCGATCGCGATAACTTTTATCGCGCGATAAAGATGCGTTCAAAAACCTGCTCACACCAACGCGATATATTGTGTAGCGGGCTTAGTTGTCAGCGAAAATACAAACGTTTAATTTTTGAAGTTTATTAAAGAAAAATCATATAAAATGGAATTCTCTCGAATTTTTTCTATTAATTTTTCAGTATTTGAAGTCATTTTCAAATCTTCTTTTTTAAACTGTCATTTTTCTTCAGGCGATATAGCGATCAAATGGTGCTTGCTGCGTTCAAGAACAGTCGCGTACTGAACGCAGTAGTGGAACGTGAACGCAATCCACATATCGCGTTGATGTGTGCCCCTCCATTGATTTACGTGAGCGGCATCCACATTGTTATCGCCATCGCCACCGCCATCGCGTCGGCTTGCGCGTAGCTTAAACATCAATTTGAACATAATTATTGAAATAGTGATTGATTGAAAAGATCGAAATATACTACATGGTAAGGCTCTAATTCTTACAAATTCAAAACTTATATCTATCGCTATCGGTATCTCATATTATAAACCTTTCCCTATTTTTTTTAATCACTCGTAGTGTGTTTATCTTTTCACTTTGAGTTGTACCCCCTTGATTGTGATTTAAAAAAAAAAACAAATCAAGTTCTTGTTAATTCTTTCAAGCCATTATGATACATTTTTTTAGTTTATTTAACACAAATATTATGATACACAAACTTCGGAATCAATTAAGCTATGTAAGCGTTTGTTCTGTGTTCTATTGGCGAAATGTCTTCCGGATTACCAAAGAAAGAATTAGAAAAATGTCAATTCTATGTTAGTTATGTTGTTATAGATATCTATATGTTACATTCCACATAATATTATATTCCATCTATAAAACAAACAGTAAACAAATAAGTAGTCTCATGATTCGGCACGTGCCTACTCTTAAATCTTAACCCCTGGAACACAATTAGATGTAGCTGCAGGCTGCAGCTAAAACAGTCGTTAATAGTCAGAAATGTCATTAAAGAGAGAAAACTGTTGAATAATCTCATATGTGTATAATCTCAAATGCATCTTGGAGTGGGTCGCAAAAGTTAAAGTTGAGTTTACTTTTGCTGCTACAAGTTCACATATTGCAACGCTACATATTTACTATTTTTATATCATTCAACTTTGACAATTCACAGTATTACGTGCCGCACCTGCAGCTATACCATTGTGTTTGTCCAGTAAGAGACATAGACTTGTTAGGAATAATATATTATAAAATATGTACATATCTCCCCTATTATAGAAAAGAAAAATTCAACAAAGAATAGTAATATTTGTTTCAAATCGCTTAAACATTTCTAGAATAGTTTTGAGCTTGAAAAAAAGTATGTAAGTAATAATTGAACTTGACGTATTAATATAGATGAACATTTATAGGATTGGTTGCAAATCACACATTAAGGGTACCCATTCATGCAACGTCGGAAACTTTGCGATTTCGAAAAATCGTAATGTTTCCGACACACGTTTCATAAATGATAAACCAATCGGCTGATTCAGACATAATGTCATAAGTTTACCACGTTTACCATTTTCATTTACAATGTTTACGATACAAATTCATGTTGGAAAGCTTACGATTTTTTCGAAAAGATTTCCTTTTTACATTTTGACAGTTCGTTCACGACGACGTAAATATTCTGTCGTTTATGGTAGTTTTCCGACGTTTTATACAGAAACAAATTGCTGGAGATTTGTTCACGTTTTCTTTTAAAATCTTCTGAAATCTCCTCTTACACGAGAAAACAAAATAGTTTAAGATTTTCTGTAGTTTCCTTTTAAAGTTTCTTGGTGAAGAGCACACTTCATGATATCAGTGATGACGGCTTTTCCCACTGTTATACTCGAAAATTCCCTTTTTTCCCACGGCTTTGTCATAAATATCCCACAATTCTCCCACGAAGAAATAAATTTAAATTATAAGAATCAATACTAATCGAATAACGTAGTACAGCAGACTAAAAACCAGAACGACATTTTTCGTTTATTTGTTATTTATATTTATTTGTTATATTACTATTGGAATTTTCGTTTCACATCGCGGCAACGGCCAAGGCTTAATTAGGCAAATTCAAATATGAAAATTAACGCATCCAGATATTTATAATGAGTTTTTTCTAGGTGTGAAAATGTTTTATTTAGTCATAAAACTTACGATTGAAGAAAATAAATTCAGCATGACGTAAAATTCCTTCTTTTAGTACTATGCCTTTCGAAAAACCCCTTTTTCCTTTTACCTTATTTTAAACGTGAAATTTCTACAAAAAGGGATAAATCCCACGATCTGGCATCGCTTTATAAAGTGCGAAGAAGAATTTAAAAAAAATCTCCTCTTATTAGCTGTGTTTTATTCTCCCCCAGATCCAATCCAGATCAAATCATGAAAATAAAACAACAAGTGACAACTTGTTATATACCCAACTCTTTTTCCCTTTTTTTTTTATTTGTATGCACCCGTTGTCTTTTACAAATTAAGGGTGTGTGTTCAAATCCAAATAGTACAAACTTGTGTTAATTTTGTAATACATGGATTTTCGTAAGCAAATCCAATCTGGGGGAAAATAAAACACAGCTATTGTTGATCGGGAGATTTCGTTCAATCCTCCTACTTCGTGTCCTTCTCGGCTAGAAACTGGTGATGAAGTGTTTTGAAGGTAATTGGCGAACAAATATTCGAGGATGAAAAAAGTGTTTCAGATAAGTGGGTTTTTCTCTTAAGCGGGGTTTACTGTATATAGTGATTTATTTATTAACATTGTCATTTGCTCGTAATTTATTAAACCGTAGGCGTTCAAAATAAACATAGCATATTTTCAATACTAGTTATAAGTTGCAACTTTGTAGTTTAAAAAAAATGTTAATTTAGAAATCATCCAGCAATAATTGGTATTTAGAATGTGCATATTAAATTTTTCAATTATTTAAAAATACCCCACATAGACATCAACATCATGTGG